>CM077665.1:481104530-484078696 GCA_039707655.1 Elymus sibiricus
GCTAAGTATAGGTCATTTTAGAGCTTTCCTAGGTTAAATGGGTCGTTTGAGAGCTAATTAAGGTTGTTATGTTCTTTTTGAGCTAGCTAAGCATATTAAGTCATTTTGGAGGAATATATGCTAAGTATAGGTCATTTTAGAGCTATCCTAGGTTAAATGGGTCATTTGAGAGCTAATTAAGGTTATTATGTCATTTTTGAGCTAGCTAAGCATATAAATCCATTTTTGGAGAAATAAATGCTAAGTATACGTCATTTTAGAGCTATCCTAGGTTAAATAGGTCATTTTGGAGCTAATTAATGTTTTTATGTCATTTTTTAGCTAGCTAAGCATATTGAGTCATTTTGTTAAGCTAAACACTTGGGAAAACTTACCGTCATCACTTAGATGTAGGTGAAGGACCGGTCGCGCCAGTGGCAGACGGAGAAGCATCGGTCGATGCTTGTCGGGAGTTATGCTGCACCAAAGATCATTTGCAGTGTATCGTTAGCATGATGCAACTCAAATGTGAAGACTAGTAACTAATGACCATTCAAATGAAACTCACCGTGCCCGCCGGAGCAATGACTGGCATCGGCGGAGGGGTCGTGCCATTCTTTTCGCACATGCTCTGCACATTTGGTTTTCTCGAGTCAGTCATATTAGTTAGTAATGAAAGGAAGGAACATTACGTGCATGATTTGGCTAATATGCAGAAGAAACTTACCACGAAGAGCTCGTATAGGGCCCGTTGACCCGCCTCGTTCCGGTTCCTTTCCTCCTCCAATAGCTTAGCCGTCCTCTCCTCCGCCTCCCTCTCCCTCGCCGCCGCCTGCCGTCTCTCTTCCTCTAGAAGCGCCTGGGTCCTCGCTTCTGCTTCCTCAAGAGCAGCCTGGGTCTTCACTCTCTCTGCCTCAATAGCAGCCTGCAACACCACTCGTTAGCATTGTAATCATCGACGGCCGCACACACAATGTAATGGAGGAAAGGTATCTGAGTCCGTATAACTAACCTGGAATTCGAGCTCCATTGGCCGTGCACGAGGCCTTATCTCCGGATCGGAGCTGGTCTGGCGCTTCTTGATCTGCGGGAGAGTGCTAGTACAACGTATCAGTCCATCCTCAATGGCTAACAAGCCATGGTGCCTCCCGCCACCAGATATCATCACCAGCTCTGGATCAAGAGGTTGCTGGCTCGGGTTAAACTCCGGCCCTTTCCTCGCCTTCCCCTCGTCTCTGTACCTCACAAGCTTGTTGTGGGAGGCGCGGTTGCTGAATTTCTCTGGATCATCGAGGTCAGACTCAGAGAATGCCTTGGCCTTCTTGTACGAGGCAGTATTGGACATGGCATAGAGGTCGAACAGCTCTGGCACTGGAGCCTTGTTGTGCCGCGCCTAAAAGAGAGGAACAGAGTATTAGTTAAGGGCTCAAGCTAGCATGAAGAATGAATTTGCATGAATCATGAAGCAAACCACATACCCAGTTTTCCCCGAACCCACGTAGGTTGACGCTGCCTAGATGGTGTGGGACACCTTTCATTTGGGCACGCTTCTCCTTTGCACCGTCGTGGACGTTGCGCCATTGGGGAGTGCACCACTCATCCACCAACGCCTCCCAACAGTCCATCCTATCCGCACACCATCTCGGGGGCACCTAAGTTAAGCAAGAGAAATTTGAGCGCTACGCATACGAATCAAATCAAGGAACTAAGTACAAGGCCTTAAGAATAGGTAATTACCTTCATGTACTTCTCCTTACTCAGATAGTTGAGGCGGCACTTCTCTTTTTTCCTCCGAATACCAGTCGAGGCGTAGTAGTCTCGAATAGCCTGCGTCCGAGCCTCGTGCCGAAAGTTTTGAAGTAGGCGCCTGCACTCGTTGCCGATAACCCGAGCCGCGGCCTCCTCCTGTCCCTCAGCACACCTGTAGAAGGTCTGCAATCAAACAAGAAAACACGGATTAGTACAATCACTAGGGTTGCCAATCAAAGAAGAAAACACAACGTAGACGGCAAAGGAGAAATTACCCAAAACGTCTGGATCACAATGTCGGCGACCGTGTGGCACTCGACATCGCCGATCCTATGCCCCGGCGGGGCCGGGGCAGCCAAGTAGTGCTCCCAGGTCATTCCTAGCTCTGGAACCCGGCCCTCACCGGGCAACGTGACCCACCCCGGGAAGCTCTGGCGACAAATCACGCCAAGGACACTGTTGGGCTTGCGGCAACCAGGCCCGTGTGTCCAAGACCTGCAGTATGACAAGGCCAACGCATTAGATATTCGAAGAAACGTGAAGACAAAAGGTTAAAAAAGAGTAAATGCACTTACTTCTCCCCCTGCGGCGCAATCAACCACCTCTGGTCGGGGGTCGCCGGGGTGGGCGGGAGCTTTGTACCACCACGCTGGTAGACTTTGCGCCCCTCAACCCACTCACTCTCGCTATAGCTATCAGAACTATAGCCACCCTCAGCACGGCCACTCGACGAGCCCGCACCTGGGTTCTACTGCGACTCAGCGTGATCCCCAGTCTCGTGGGACGAAGGCTCGGTGGCCCGACGCTCGTCGGCCCCAGGCTCGTCGGCCGTAGGCGCGTCTGTCGTAGCCTCGTCTGTCGTAGGATCGTCGGCCTGAGGCTCGTGGACCGGAGTCCGAGACGGCTGCACCTCAGGCTGCTCCATCTCAGACGGAGCACTCCTGTGGTTGGGTGAATCAGCTGGGGGTGGCGGCGAGGAAGGCGTAGTAGCAGCCTTCCTACCTCTCCCGCCGCCACGTCCACCTCTACCAACCTTCTTCCCCCCCCCCCCCGACCTCTCCCGGTCGAAGAAGAAGCGCCCGCCGGTGTCTGCATACTGAGATCCAGCGCTCTCCGGAGGTGGTGGGGTGGGATGGAAGTACCCCTCCCACCACGCGCCGAGGAAGGAGCCTCGGAGCGCTCTCGACCCGCGCCCACCATCTGTCAACACCTGCAATGACAAAGAGTAAACGAAGTTAGTACAACATTAAAAAAATGAATACCTGACATGAATATAATTTAAGTGTATCATCATCATGAACATAATAAAAAATTGAATACCTAACATGAACCAATTAATAATATATATGTACACAATAATAATTGAATACCTGACATGAACTATAATATTAATCTTCATCGTCATCATTAATAAATGCATCATCATCGTCTATATATGCTTCGGGGTCAATAAATGCATCATCATCATCACTATCAGTAATGACGTGCTCATCATCATCATCAATAAATGCATCAACATGTGGAAGGCCTCCTGTACGTAATCGGTCAAGCATTGACAGGTCATCCGCAGCAGTAACCTCTTCTTGTTCCGGCTCTTCTTGTTCCGGTTCAGGCTCGGATTCACTGCCGCTGTCTACTTCAATGTTCTGAGGTGAAGTAGAGCGGTTCTTGAAACTTTTTTTGGAAAGACGTGTTTCTTGGAAGAATTCTCCTTCATATGTGTCTGGGTTAATGTGAGGTTCATAATCCTCTTCATTGGGGGGAGGTGGTCTAACATGTGGCGGCACTTCATAAACGACATCCCAACCTTTGAGATTTGGATCACTTTGGCAGGCCCACGGTAGATAGAAAACTTGGGTTGCCTGTTGAGCCGTAATATAGACATCGGGAACATCCAAATGGGTGCTTTGTTTGATTTCGACTAGCCCTAGATGTTCATGAGTCCTTCTAGTCTCCTTCGGCTGGAACCAATAACATTTGAAGACTACGACTTTCGGTGGGTTTGCACCATAGAATAGAAGTTCATAAATTGCTTCAACTCTTCCATAATACTCGGTACCTCCTTCGCCGATAGCAGAGACACAACAATTTGTAGACTTTCGGTCGGCCATAGATAGCTCTTTGCCATAGGTACGAAAGCGATACCCGTTGATGTCGTATTTGTCAAATGAACGGACCTTATAGTCAAAACCATTAGCGACTTGTCTCAATTCGGCGTCCATAGACTCTGAACTAGCCTACAAGTTTAATACGAAAGGATTGTTGCATTAGCCGGAAATTAGACGAAGAAATGAAATGGTCTAATGGAAATTACCGTTTGTTTGAACCAAGAGATGAAACCGGGATAGCTGCCTCCATGCATTGCCAGAAGCTCATACTCTTCGACGGAATCCTTTTGGATCTTCTCATAGGGCATCTTAAGTGCACGGAGGATTTTGTCCGACTGGTACAGGTTTGCAGGCATTACATGGCCTTTGGGTAGAAAGCGTCCAAATAGTGTCATCATCGCGTCGTAGCATTCTCTGCCCAAGTTGAATTGAGCCTTCAGAGCCATTACTTGTGCGATGGCATCCAGCTGACAAAGCTCAGTGTGCTCGTGGAGAGGACGTTTTGAAGACTCCAACATATCATTGAAGGCCTTTGCAGATTCCTCCATCTCATCGTCCGAATCCCGAGCATCATCAAAGTCTTCCACCATGTCTTCCATCCCGGTACCATGCTCGTCGGTGCGACGACGGCCCTCCTCAGCTCTGGCACGTTGGGCAGACTCACCATGAAATGTCCAGACCGTATAATCAGGCGTAAAACCCAACTTCTGCAGGTGTTTGATCATTTCAAACTCGGACTTCTTATGAAAGTTGTCGCAGTCGACACAGGGGCACCAGTTTGTTTCCTGTCCATTTGCAAATGCGGCTCTCACAAACCCCTTGGTTTTTCTTAGCCATTCATGGGTCATGTCTTTCTGACTAGTGTGACCGGTGTACATCCACGCACGATCACTCATCTTGCCTAGCTACTGGACACACAAGAAATATATACATAATTCAGCAAACCATATTCATCAGTTAATAGAGTTTGTCAGTTTTATTACGTCCATGCAACCTAGACGCTAGTAGGTAAAGATAGGTCCTAATCCCACCCGAGTATGTGTAGATTGGGTTCGTTTTCCCATGCTCTGCTCCGGATCCGACGCAAAATTTCGGCAGCACCTCCCCACTGTTCTCCTGATACACGTCTCGGCAATAAGCAGAGAGGATGTGTACCCGGAGAACAACAGGGAGGCACTGACGAAATTCTGCATCGGATCCGGAGCAGAGCATATGAGAAAACGAACCCAATCTACACATACTCGGGCTATCCATGGATAACGTTGGACAATTCGAAAGAATCACGGTTATAAATATGCAAATGCATGCATATTTATAGATGTAACCCTTTCGAACGGGAGACGCATAGTGGTCACGCATACTGATGATTGACACCTATAGCTAGCAAGTTTCATCGGCACGAAGACTGGAACAGAGCAAATGAAAGGGGGAGGAGGAGATGTCATTTGTGCTCACCCACGAACGCAGGGGCGGAGCTCGTCGAACGCACGGGGAGGTCGTCGAACACCAGACCCTCGCAGCCCCGAAAGAACTGCACATTTAAATCCACCCGATCAACACAAATATATATGATGTTTTTCTTAACAAAATCGGGAAATATACTTCCTAACTCATAATTCACAAATATATGACCCCATCGGCCTCTGGAAGGCCGAAGAGCACCTTTTCGGTCAACAGGAGGCCGAAGAGGTGTCGGGGGTCGGGGGTGTCGTGTCTGGGTGGCGTGGTGTCGGGGTGTCGTGGTATCGGGGTGTCGGGGTGTCGTGTCGGGGTCGGGGTGTCGGGGTGTCGTGTTTGGGTGTCGTGGTGTCGGGGTGTCAGGGGTGTCGGGGTGTCGGGGTCGGGGTCGGGGTCGGGGTGTCGGGGGGTGTCGTGTCTGGGTGTCGTGGTGTCGCGGTGTCAGGGGTGTCGGGGTCGGGGTACCGTGTCGGGGTCGGGGTGTCGGGTCGGGGTCGGGGTGCCGTGTCGGTGTCGGGGTGTCGGGTCGGGGTCGGGGTCGGGGTGCCGTGCCGGGGTCGGGGTGTTGGGGTCGGGGTGTCGGGTCGGGGTCGGGTTGTCGGGTCGGGGTCGGGGTGCCGTGTCGGGGTCGGGATCGAGGTCGGGGTGTCGGGGTCGGGGTGTCGGGTCGGGGTCGGGTTGTCGGGTCGGGGTCGAGGTGCCGTGTCGGGGTCGGGGTTTTTTCTCTTTTTTTCTTTTCTTCTTCTTCCTCTTCTTTCTTTTCTTCCTTTTCTTCCTTTTTTTTCCTTCTTCTTCTTCTTCTTCCTCCTTTCCTTTTTCCTCTTCTTCTTCTCCTCCTCTCCTCTTTTTTCTTCTTCTTCTTCCTCTTCTTCTTTTTTCTTCTCCTCCTCCTCCTCTTCTTCTTCTTCCTTTCCTTTTTTCCTCTTCTTCTTCTCCTCCTCTCCTCTTTTTTTCTTCTTCTTCTTCTTCTTCTTTTTTCTTCTCCTCCTCCTCTTCTTCTGTTTCTTCTTATTATTATTATTTTTTGTTCTTTTTCTTTTTTATTTTTCCTTTTTTTTCATCTTCTTTTCTTCTTTTTTTTCTTCTAGGTTTTTTTTCTACCTAAATGTCTAAATATTTTTTCCTATTTACCCAAACACCTAAACAACTATTTGCAAAACATCTAAAAACAGAAAACTAAAAATCTAATTAGAAAAACAGAAAAAAAAATTAAAAGGGGGGCAGGGGAAGCTCACCAGAGAGGGGCAGGGGGCAGGGCGGCCGGCGGCGAGGAGAGGAGGTCGGCGGCGAGGAGAGGAGGCCGTCGGGGAGGGGGCGGCGGCGGCAGGAGGGCCGTGAGGAGGGGGCGGCGCCGCGGTGGTGGAGGTGCACCACGGGGAGGGGGGCAGGCGGTGGTGGAGGGCGGGGAGGGGACGGCGGCGGCGGTGAGAGAGGGGGGAAGGGGACGGCGGCGAGAGGGCGGGGAGGGGGCGGCGAGAGGGCGGGGAGGGGGCGGCGGCGGCGGCGGCTGTGAGAGAGGGGAACGGGCGCGGGTGTGAGAGAGAGAGAGAGGTGAGAGAAAGAGAGAGAGGCGGGAGGCGCGGGGGGATGGCGAAAATCGGCAAAGTTCTTTGCCGTCTGCCAGCAGACGGCAAAGAGGGGGGCCGTTAGCCCGTCCCCGCCGTTACACTGTGGGGCCCCCCCTCACCTCTTTGCCGTTTGCCAGCAGACGGCAAAGAAGTGGCCCGTGTGACCTGGCAAGTGCAGTACCAAGTGGGGCCCACTTTGTTCTTTGCCGTCTGCTGGCAGACGGCAAAGAAGTGCAGATGGCAAAGAGCCTCTTTGCCATCAGTATGTTCTTTGCCGTCTGCTTTATAAAAGCAGACGGCAAATATCCTCTTTGCCATCTGCCAGCAGACGGCAAAGAGCTGGCAGATGGCAAAGTCCCTGATTCCAGTAGTGAAACACACTCAAATATTAACTATGCCCAATGCTCAAGTACGATCATAGTGCCCCTAGTTGGTGCTTTATAAGAGAAGATGGAGACTCAAAGTAAAAAATAAAAATTGCATAAACTAAATAGATAGGCCCTTCGTAGAGGGAAGTAGGGATTTGTAAAGGTACCAGAGCTCAAAGTTTTAAATTGAGAGAGAATAATATTTTGGGTGGCATGCTTTTCCTGTCAACGAAAACGACAAAGTAGCTCACAATACTTTCCATGTTAGATATATCATAGGCGGTTCCCAAACAAAAAATAAAGTTTATTCCTTTTTCCACCAAACTTTTACTTTCCATGGCGGGCCGTATCCACGGTTGCCTTCCATACCAACACTTTCCAAGGAATTTATTATTTGACAACATAAAGTAAATATTTTTTTTCTTTTTCATTTCGGGAATGGGCATCCCTATTACCGCCGCACTCTCGTGCAATGACAAGTGAATAAACACTCATCTTGAGAATAACATATCTAGCATGGAAAAATATTGGACACTCCCCACCGTTTCATGAGCGGTACGAGCACACAAAAGAGAAAATTTATTTTGAAAATTTAGAGATGGCACATACAAATTTGCTTTGAACGGCATGGAAATACCGCATATAGGTAGGTATGGTGGACTCACAAGGCAAAATTTGGTTTAAGGATTTTGGATGCACAAGTAGTATTTCTACTTAGTACAAATGGAGGCTGGCAAATAGATTGAGAAGCAACCAAGCCAAGAAAGGAAAATTCACATAAACGAGCATTGAGCATAACTAACACCGAATAATGCACCATAAGTAGGATGTAACTTCATTGCATAACTATTGACTTTCGTGCATGCATAGGGAATCACAAACCTTAACACCAATATTCCTACTAAAGCATAATTACTCACTAACATGACTCACATATTACTATCATCATGTTTCAAAACTATTACAAGGAATCAAGTTTAATTTGTCCAATGATATTCATGAAAGTTTTTATTATATCCTCCTTGGATATCTATCACTTTGGGACTAGTTTCATATATTGCCATTGCTTTTTGACAAGCTCAAACAAATCTAAGTGAAGCACATGAGCATAAAGATTTCATCTCTCAAAAAGGTATAAGTGAAGCATGAGAGGATTTCTTCAAAAATTACTAACTCTCAAATTAATCTAAGTGAAGCATGAGAGTATTTCTTAGAAAAATTTCCAAGCACACCGTGCTCAAAAAGATATAAATGAAGCACTAGAGCAATTCTATAGCTCAAAAAGTTTAAGTGAAGAACATAGAGCAATTCTAACAAATCATAGCATAATTATGGCTCTCTCAAATAGTTGTGTCCAGCAAGGATACAAGTAACAAACTAAAAATCAAAGCAAGCAAAGATTCAAATGATAAAAGACGCTCCAAGCAAAACTCATGATATGTGACGAATAAAAATATAGCTCCAAGTAAAATACCGATGGTTGTTAGAAGAAAGAGGGGATGCCACTCGGGGGCATCCCCAAGCTTAGTTGCTTGTTTCTCTTTGGATATATCTTGGGGGTGCTGTAGCATCTCCAAGCTTAGGCTCTTTTCACTCCTTATTCCTTCATCCATCGTGATCTCACCCAAAACTTGAAAACTTCAATCACACAAAACTCAACAAAATCTTCGTGAGATCCGTTAGTATAATAAAGAAAATCACTACTTTAGGTGCTGTTGCAAACCCATTCATATTTTATTATTGCATTATACCTACTGTATTTTAACTTTACCATGGCTCATACCCTTTAATATAACCCATAGATTCATCAAAACAAGCACACAATGCAACGAAAACAGAATCTGTCTTAAACAGAACAGTCTGTAGCAATCTGTACTCTAACCATACTTCTGTAACTCTAAAAATTCTGAAACATTAGGAAAACGTAAGTAATTTGTATATCAACACTGTGTTAAAATTTCAGCTCAAGATCTCGTTCCAGTAAAAAATGAAAATTCATATACTGGATGCAAAGTTTCTGTTTCATATTCAGCATCGCTTCTACTCATCTTATGAATCATCCTAAAGGATCTACTTGGCACAAACACTAAATAAAACATAAAATCACAATCATAACAGAGGCATAATTGTGTCAACACTCAAAAACATAAAGGAAAAAAGCAAAAATTTATTTATTCATTGGGTTGCCTCCCAACAAGCGCTATCATTTTACGCCCCTAGCTAGGTATAACGCATAGATTCAAGTATTGTCATCTTTGGTTTTGGATCCATAGGATGCCCTCATGATTGATTAATATGGTGGCTTAATTATTGTTCTAGGGAAGTATTCCATACCCTTTCTTAATGGAAATTGAAAACGAATATTGCCTTCTTTCATATCAATCACGGCACCTATAGTGCGTAAAAACGGTCTACCAAGTATAATGGGACAAGACGGATTGCAATCAATATCAAGCACAATAAAATCTATGGGAACATAGTTCCTATTTGAAAGAATAAGAACATCATTAATTCTTCCCAAAGACTTTTTAATAGTAGAATCCGCCAAGTGCAAATTAAGAGAACATTCTTCAATATTGGTAAGACTAAGCACATCACATAGAGATTTCGGAATCGTGGAAACACTAGCACCCAAATCACATAAAGCAAAGCACTCATAATTTTAAATCTTGAACTTAATGGTAGGTTCCCACTCATCATGTAATTTTCTAGGAATAGAAATCTCCAACTCCAACTTTTCTTCAAAAGATTTCATCATGGCATCAACGATATGTTTAGTAAAAGCTTTATTTTGCTCATAAGCATGGGGTGAATTCAACATGGATTACAGCAAAGAAATACATTCAATCAAAGAGCAACTATCATAATTAAAGTCTTTGCAATCCAAAATAGTGGGCACATCACTAATTAAAGTTTTGACCTCTTCAAACCCACTTTTATCAAAAATTTCATCAAGATTTTCACCCTCCAAATTATTAGGACGCCTTCTAGCTAAAGTTGACTCTACTTCAGTCCCTCCATCATCAATATTAATATTAATAAACAAAGAATCAATAGAATAAACACCAATCACTTTAAGATCTTCAACTTTTTTATGAAGGCAATCACTAGAAAACGATTTCTCTAAGATTTCTCTTTTAGCTCTAAGCATAGCGGTTCTTTTCTTACTTTCATCCATAGAGACATATAAAGCTTTAATTGATTCATCAATCTTAGGCACAAAATATTTCAACTTGAGATTTTCAACATCATGAGAAATTCTATCAATGCTTCTAGACATATCATCAATCTTATTCAACTTTGCTTCTATCGTAGTATTCAAAACCTTTTGCGCATTGATAAATTCTTTAATATTACTCTCAAGATCAGAGGTGTTCCTATTATTATTGTAAGAAGAATTACCATAGGAATTACCATAATTATTAGAGGAATTTCCAGGAAAAGGCCTAGGATTAAAATTACCTCTATATGCATTGTTATTGAAATTGTTTCGCGAGACAAAGTTCACATCTACGGAATCACTATTTTGCTCAATCAAGGTAGACAGAGGCACATCATTAAGATCAATAGGACAATTTTTACTAGCAACCAATTTCATCAAAGCATCAACCTTATCACTCAAAGTACTAATTTCTTCAACCGAATTAACCTTTTTACTAGTAGGTGTTCTTTCGGTATGCCATTGTGAATAATTTGCCATGATATTATCTAGCAATTTAGTAGCTTCACCCAAAGTAATCTCCATAAAAGTACCACCCGCTGCAGAATCTAAAAAATTTCTAGAGACAAAATTCAATCCCGCATAAAAAAATTGTATGATCATCCAATGATTTCAACCATGAGTAGGACAAATTCTTAGCATCAACTTCATTCTTTCCCAAGGTTGTGCAACATGTTCATGCTCAAGTTGCTTAAAATTCATGATTTGTGTCCTAAGGGAAATAATTTTCGCGGGCGGAAAATACTTAGTGATAAAAACATCCTTGCACTTATTCCAAGAATCAATACTATTGCGAGGCAAAGAAGAAAACCAAATTTTTGCACGATCCCGCAAGGAAAATGGAAATAATTTCAACTTCACTATATCATTGTCCACATCTTTTTTCTTTTGCATATCACACAATTCTACGAACGTGTTTAGATGGGACACGGCATCCTCATTAGGATTACCGGCAAATTGATCTTTCATGACAAGATTCAACAAAGCGACATTAATATCACAAGACTCCGCACTAGTGGCGGGTGGAGCAATCGGAGTACTAATAAAATCATTGTTATTAGTATTGGGAAAATCACACAACTTGGTGTTTTCTTGAGTCATCGTGACTACGCAAACAAGATTGCAAGCAAGCAAGAGATCTGACGAGAAAAAGGCAAATGAAAAAGAGGGCGAATAAGACGGCAAATTTGTGAAGTAGGGAGAGGAAAACGAGAGGCAAATGGCAAATAATGTAATTGCAAGGAGATGAGATTTGTGATTAGGAACCTAGTAGATGATGATGGAGTCTCCTCGGCGCCTGAGATAGGCACGTACAAGAGACTGCTTCCTCCCCGGCAACGGCGCCAAAAATTCCTTTGACGTGGCTTGAGACTGTGTCGGTATTTCCCCAAATAGGAAGGGATGATGCAGCACAGCGACGGTAAGTATTTCCCTAAGTTATGAAACCAAGGTTATCGAAGCAGTAGGAGGATCACCACCACCCTATAAGCAGCACCTACACGCAAATAACAAATACTTGCAACCCGACGCGAAAAAGAGGTTGTCAATCTCTCTACGGTAAAAAGATAGATTAGGTAGTGATAGATAGGAGAGATAGATCTCCCAAGAACACAAAATAAAAAGGGCAAATAAAAAGTGCAGCAATATGTTTTTGGGTTTTGGGTTTTGTAGATCTGAAAACAAAAGGCAAAAAGATAGATCGGAAAGCAATATGTTGGAAAAGTAGACCCGGGCCGTAGGATTCACTAGTGGCTTCTCTCATGAGTATAGCACACGGTGGGTGAAAAAATTACTATTGGGCAATTGATAGAAGATCAAATAATCATGACGATATCCAAGGAGATGATCATTATATGGGCATCACATCCAAGATAAGTAGACCGACTCCTGCCTGCATCTACCACTATTACTCCACACATCGACCGCTATCCAGCATGCATCTAGTGTATTAAGTTCATGGAAAAATGGAGTAATGCAATAAGAACGATGACATGATGTAGACAAGATCTATTCATGTAGGAATAGACCCCATCTTGTTATCCTTAATGGCAACGATACATGTGTGCCTTGCTGCCCCTTCTGTCACTGGGAAAGGACACCGCAAGAACGAACCCATCACAAAGCACCTCTTCCCATGGAAAGAAAAATCGATCTAGTCGGCCTAACTAAACCAAAGATTCAAAGAAGAAATACGAGGCTATAAGTAATCATGCATATAAGAGATCAAAGAAGACTCAAATAATATTCATGGATAGAAAGTGATCATGAACTCAAAATTCATCGGATCCCAACAAACACACCGCAAAAGTTTACATCAAATAGATCTCCAAGAGACCATTGTATTGAGAATCATAAGAGAGAGAGAGAGAGAGAGAGGAAGCCATCTAGATACTAACTACGGACCCATAGGTCTATGGTGGACTACTCACGCATCATCGGAGAGGCACCTATGAGGAAGATGAACCCCTCCGTGATGGTGTTTAGATTGGATCTCGAGGTTCTGGAACTTGCGGGGCTGGAATTGTGTTTCATTGACTCCCCTAGGGTTTTCTGAGTATTTGGGAATTTACAGGCGTCAGAGGCGGTGGAGGGGGGCCCCATGGAGGGCACAACCCATCATGGCGCACCGGGGGCCCCCTGGCGCGCCCTGGTGGGTTGTGGCCTCCATAGCCCACCTCTCTGGCACTTCTTTGGCCCACTGGGTGTCTTCTGGTCGAAAAAAAATCTCCAAGAAGTTTTGTCGCGATTGGACTCCGTTTGGTACTGATATTCTGCGAAGTAAAAAGATAAGCAAAAACAGTAACTGGCACTTTGGCACTATGTTAATAGGTTAGTCCCAAAAAATGATATAAAGTTGTTATAAAATGATTTTAAAACATCCAAGAATGATAATATAACAGCATGGAACAAGCAAAAATTATAGATACGTTGGAGACGTATCATTGGTCTGGTGCTATATTAGATCGTGGCTCTAGGTGTCTTCGGCTCCGTCTTCTTTCTCTAAGCTCCGGATACTCTCTAATGGCCTGGCCGGGGTTACCAAACGACTATTTTGGGTCGGTATTGCTGCGGTGTGCTGGGCCTTGTGGACAATTAGAAACAAGTTTACCATTGAGCATATTTTCCCTCCTAAACCTGCTGATTGCTTATTTAAATCTTATATGTTCCTGCAGCAGTGGAGATCATTGACTAAGACGGGAGACCGGGACGCTTTCGATCTCCTATCCTATAAGATTCGGGCTTCGGCGTCTTCTCTTTCCCGGCAGGAGCCTGAAGGCTAGATCTTGCTTTTGCCTTTGACTTAGTTGTTGGCTTAGTCTGCTCTTCGGTGTTTGCTACCTGTTATCTCTCTTAGTTCCGGCATGCGTGCCGAGGTTGTGGCCTTGGGCCCTGTACCCCGTACCTCGTTCTCTCGTTTTGTTTGTGGCCATGGTCGTTGATGTGTGACTTGTCTGATACGCTGCCTTGTGGCTTTATCTATAAAGTCGGGTTGATGCCTTTCCTCTAAAAAGAGATATTTTATTGATTTTGTCTGGCAATTTTACATGCACCAATTAAGGCAATTATATATACTTAATAGATGATATTTTCTTGTCAAAATAACACTTTTGGGTAAGAACATGGTTGTCTCGAACTGAGCTGAACAAGCCGATGTAGTTGGCGCTTCCCCCCACAGTCGATGCTCATGAAATCTGCCTCCAGGCAGCAGCAGCGTCAGTCAGTCAAATTGATTAAAGTTAGCGTTGTATCTAGGATGAATTAGCAATTAATTCATGGATTAACTAGATACCGACAGTGCTTGATAGTACTAGATTAGTGCTGCCAGGACTGGATTCGTATTATAGATTTAGGTAGCATGGCATGGTACTAGTAGACACATTTCTGATGGGATAATGAATTTTGAAGGGAATGATTTTGGTTGATCATGCAATGTAAATTTCACCGGTTATATACTAGTACACAGGTGAGATGAGTTTGTAAATAACATAGCAGCTAATTAGTCCAGGCCTCCAGAGGTAATAGAGGAGGACCATTTTCAGTCATCATACATGGACCATTTTTATTTGAATTTTTCTTGCATCTTACACGCATGAGCCAGGCAATTATGTGCTAGACAGAGAGGAAATTTTCTACTGTTTTTCTATTCTTTTTCAAAACAAAACATATATGCTTTTTACACCAGCTAGCTAGATGATTTTTCTGAACAACTACATGTGTGTTTTCCTTTTTCTGCACAAATGACTGACTCCATCCGGGTGATAGGGGGGAGAGAGATGCACTCGCCTGAGGCATGAGTGAATGCAAATGGGGCAAGCAATAGGAGCAGCCGCCCATGAAGGCAAAAATAGAGGTAAAAGGTGAACCATTACGTGGCAGCGCCTAGCTTTTCCTGCATTTTTCTCTCTATGCATCACTTCTGCTCTGTATGCACTGACATGCTTGGTAGAGGAAACAAATGCGTGCACGGCGTGACGGTCGGACGTGTGCACAAGAAAAACCTGGAGCAAAAGGATTCAGAGCTTGGATGTCACAAGGTGAGTCACCTCCATGGTTTTGAGCAGCGGATGCGAGAGTTTTTTCACTAGTTTTTGGCTGTGTGTTTTAGTTGTCCAGGGAGACTATGGCAGTGAAAAAGGGAAGGGTGTCTCTCGGACATTTTTCGCTCAATGTTGGTCTATTTTCGCCGCCGAAAGTCAACGAAGCCTACCATCCCATTATATAGTCATCACATCCACATCCAACTCGATAATACCGTCTGGGGATGATAAGGTGATGCAATACTATAGTTAACATCATATTTAGCTAGAAGTTTACGGAAAGCATCATGAATAAAATGTGAACCACCATCAGTCATTAAATATCTAGGAACTCCAAACCTCGGGAAAATAATATCTTCAAGCATTTTAATAGAGGCGTTATGATCATCACTACTAGTTGGGACATCTTCTATCCATTTAGTAACGCAATCAACAGCAACTACAATATGAGTATACCCATTTGAGGAAGGAAAAGGTCCCATAAAGTCAAAGCCCCAGACATCAAATGGTTCAATAGCAAGTGAATAATTCATAGGCATTTCCTGACGCTTACCGATGTTGCCAACTCTCTGCATTCATTGCATGAAAGGACATACTTATGAGCATCTTTGAAAAGAGTAGGCAAATAGAAACCAGATTGTAATACCTTGTGTGCAGTTCGGTCACCGGCATGGTGTCCTCCATAAGCTTCGGAATGACACTTCTGAAGAATTTGTTCATGTTCATTCTCAGGTACACATCGTCTAATAATACCGTCTACTCCCTCTTTGTAAAGATGTGGGTCATCCCAAAAGTAATGTCTTAGGTCATAAAAGAATTTTTTTCTTTTGTTGATATGTGAAACTAGGTGGAATGTATTTAGAAACAATATAATTAGCATAATTAGCATACCAAGGAGCACTACGTGAAGTATTTATAGCAGCAAGTTGTTCATCAGGAAAGCTATCATCGATAGGAAGTTGGTCATCAAGAACATTTACCATCCTAGACAAGTTATCTGCTACGGGATTTTCAACTCCTTTTCTATCAATGATATGCAAGTCAAACTCTTGAAGTAAACGTACCCACCTAATAAGCCTAGGTTTAGCATCTTTCTTTTCCATAAGGTATTTAATAGCAGCATGATCGGTGTGAATAGTTACTTTGGAATCGACAATGTAGGGTCTAAACTTATCACAAGCAAAAACAACTTCTAAAAATTCCTTTTCAGTGGTAGCATAATTCCTTTGAACAGAATCTAGAGTTTTACTAGCATAATGGATAACATTTAACTTCTTGTCTACTCTCTGCCCTACAACAGCATAAACAACATAATCACTAGCATCACACATAATTTCAAATGGTAGGTTCCAATCAGGTGGTTGAATAATAGGTGCAGAAATTAAAGCATTCTTAAGTATTTCAAAAGCTTCTACACAATCATCATAAAAAAGGAACATCTTTTTGAAGAAGATTAGTTAACGACCTAGAAATCTTAGAGAAAGCTTTAATGAAACGCCTATAAAAACCAGCATGACCAAGGAAACTTCTTATACCTTTGATATCTCTCGAGCATGGCATTTTCTCTATAGCATCAACTTTAGCCTTGTCTACCTCAATGCCTCGTTCAGAAATTTTATGCCCAAGCACTATGCCTTCATTAACCATATAGTGGCACTTCTCCCAATTCAAGACAAGACTAGTTTCTTCACATCTCTGCAAAACTCGATCAAGGTTGCTTAAGCAATCATCAAAAGAAGTCCCATAGACGGTAAAATCATCCATAAAAACCTCAAAAATCTTTTCAAAAAAGTCAGAGAATATAGCAGTCATACATCTTTGAAACGTAGTAGGTGCATTGCATAAACCAAAAGGCATACGTCTATAAGCATAAGTTCCAAAAGGACATGTAAAGGTAGTTTTCTCTTGATCTTCTTTTGACACAGGTATTTGAGAAAATCCAGAATATCCATCAAGAAAACAAAAGTGGGTGTGCTTGGATAATCTTTCTAACATTTGATCAATAAAAGGCAAAGGGTAATGATCTTTCTTAGTAACTTTATTTAATTTTCTAAAATCAATTACCATCCTATAACCAGTTACAATTCTTTGTGGAATAAGCTCATTCTTATCATTAGGGACAACAGTAATACCTCCTTTCTTAGGAACACAATGAACAGGACTTACCCACCTACTATCAGCAATAGGATAAATTATACTTGCCTCCAGAAGCGTTAGTATTTCAGTTCTTACCACTTCCTTCATCTTAGGATTTAAGCGGCGTTGATGATCAACAACAGGTTTAACATCTGGTTCCATATTAATCTTGTGCTGACATAGAGTGAGGCTTATGCCCTTTAGATCATCGAGAGTATATCCAATAGCAGCCCTGTGCTTCCTCAGAGTTTTAAGTAATCTTCTTTCTTCATGCTCTGAAAGTTTAGCACTGATAATAATAGGATATATCTTCTTTTCATCAAGATAAGCATATTTCAAAGTATCAGGTAAAGTCTTTAATTCAAACATGGGATATCCTTTAGGTGGAGGAGGATCCCCTAAAATATCAACTGGTAAGTTGTGTTTGAGAATAGTTGTTTGTTCGAGCAGAATCTTATCTATTTCATTCCTTTCATTAATTTGCATATCATTCTCATGGTCTAACAAATATTGTTCTAGAGGATCAGTAGGAGGTACGACAATAGAAGCAAGACCAATCATTTCATCTTTACTAGGCAATTCCTTCCCATGCGTTTGATTAGTAAACTTGGAGAAATTAAATTCATTTGACACATCACCAAATCTTACTTTAACCTTTTCAGTAGCACAATTGATTTTAGCATTAATAGTGTTCAAGAAATGCCTACCGAATATAATGGGACAAAAGTTATCTTGTTTTGAACCAAGAACTAAGAAATCAATGGGGTACTTGACCTTTCCACATAAAACTTCAACATCTCTAACAATCCCAAGTGGCGAAATAGTGTCTCGGTTTGCAAGTTTAATAGTAACATCAATATCTTCAATAGTAGAGGGTGCTATGTCATTCATAATTTCTTGATATAAGGTGAACGGTATAGCATTGACACTAGCACCTAAGTCACACAAGCCATGATAACAATGATCTCCAATTTTAACTGAGACAACAGGCATGCCTACGACTGGTTTATTCTTATCGAGCTCATCTCGCTCGTTTCTAACAGGTTTTGCAATTCTAGCAGCTTCATCACAGATGTAGATAACCTGACCATCAATATTATCAACTAAGAGGTCCTTAATCATAGCAACTTTAGGTTCAACATTTATTTGTTCAGGAGGTGTAGATGTCCAAACATGACTTTTATTGACCAAAGTTGTAAATTTAGCATGTTCCCGAATTCTAACAGGAAAAGGAGGTTTCTCAATGTAAGCAGTGGGAACAACAGGATCAGCATGACTAACAATTATCTCTTCTTTCTCAATTTTAATTGGTTCCTCTAATGGTGGTTCGATGGGAGGATGATATTTAAACCACTTTTTTGGGAAGATTAACATGAGTAGCAAATGATGCACAGAAAGTAGCTACTATTTCAGAGTCAATACCATATTTGTTCCATAAAAGATTTAACACAATCAAAATTAAGTTTTATACCTGACTCGTTACCTTTGTCGAGCTCCCAATCTTCAGATTTGCGTTTAATTCTTTCCAAAAGATCCCATTTGAATTCAATAGTTTCATCCATATATGAGCTCGAGGAAGAAGAATCCAATAATTTTTGATCATCATGAGAAAGCCGAGCATAAAAATTTTGTATAATCATTTCTCTTGGAAGCTCATGGTTGGGGCAAGTGTGCATCAGAGATTTAAGCCTCCCCCAAGCTTGAGCGATGCTTTCTCCCTTGCGAGGCCAAAGGTTATATATATAATTCCGATCACGGTGAACTAGATGCATTGGGTAAAACTTCTGATGAAATTCCAGCTTCAAGCGATTCCAATCCCATGAGTCAATATTATCCAATAGCCTATACCACATTAATGATTTTCCCTCCAAAGATAAAGGGAAAACTTTCTTCTTAACTTCATCCCTAGACAAACCTGCAAGCTGAAATAATCCACAAACCTCATCGACGAATATCAAATGGAAATCAGGATGAGTCGTACCATCATAAGGATCAGACAATAGTTTTTCAAGCATACCCGAAGGATTCTCATAATAAATAATTTCAGTAGGTGCAGGAGATGGAGGAACAATTTCCTTATCTTCCATTCAGGGCGAAGATGCCCCGATCAAGCCACTCAAAGGGTGACTGCTCATAGTGACAAGCAACCGTAAATTTCAGCACGTATAGAAAATGTTTCCTTACCAATTTCCACTTACCAAAGGCGCTTCACTCCCCGGCAACGTCGCTAGAAAAGAGTCTTGAAGACCCAAAAGTATAGGGGGTCAATCGTAGTCCTTTCGAGAAGTAAGAGTGTCGAACCCAACGAGGAGCAGAAGGAAATGATAAGCAGTTTTCAGCAAGGTATTCTCTGCAAGTTCTATTAGTAACAGTGGTAGATAGTTTTGTAGCAAGATAATTCGTAACAAGTGACAAGTAACAATAGTAACAATGGTGCAGCAAGGTAGCCCAATCCTTTTTGTAGCAAAGGACAGGCCTGAAAGTACTCTTATATTAAGCAAGTGCTCCCGAGGACACATGGGAATTTCGGTCTAGTCATGTTCATCATGTTGAGTTGATTCACGTTCGCTACTTTGATAATTTGATATGTGGGTGGACCAGTGCTAGGGTGCTATTCTTACTTGAACTAACAACCTACTTATGATTAACCCCTCTCGCAAGCATCCGCAACTACTAAAGAAGAATTAAGATAAATAACCATAGCATGAAACATGTGGATCCAAATCAGCCGCTTATGAAGCAACACATAAACTAGGGTTTAAGCTTCTGTCACTCTCGCAACCCATCATCTACTTGTTACTCCACAATGACTTCCCTTAGTCCCATAACATGGTGAAGTGTCATGTAGTCGACGTTCACATGACACCACTAAGAGAAGTAACAACATACATATCATCAAAATATCGAACGCATACCAACTTCACAAGATTACTTATAACAAGACTTCTCCCATGTCCTCAGGAACAATAGTAACTACTCACACATCATCAACATGTTCAAGATCAGAGGAGTAATAATGATAATTAAGGATCTGAACATAATCTCTTCCACCAAGTAATCCAACAAGCATCAACTATGAGATGTAATCAACACAACTAGTAACCCACAGGTACCAATCTGAGGTTTTGGGACAAAGATTGAATACAAGAGATGAACTAGGGTTGGAGATGAGAGGGTGCTGGTGAAGAGGTTGATGAAGATTGGTCCTCCCACGAAGAAGGAAGCGTTGGTGATGACGATGGCTTCGATCTCTCCCTCCTGGAGAGGGATTTCCCCGGCAGAATCTGACTGCCGGAGCGCAAAAGGGCCTCTGCCTAGGTTTCCGCCTCGAGATGGCGGCGCTTTGTCTCGAAAGGTTGCTTATGATTTTTTCTAGGGTAAAACACACCATGTAGGAGAAGAGGGGCATCGGAGGACCAGCAGGGGGCCCACAAGCCATCTGGCCACGCCCCCAGGGGGCGCAGCCTGTTGGCTTGTGGCCTGCTGGCAGCCCCTCTCCGGTATATTTTTGCTCCAGAAATTCTTAAATATTCCAAATATATTCTCCGTAAATTTTCAGGTCTTTCTGAGACTGGTGATTTTTCTGCCTTTTTCTCGGTTTTCCGGTCCAAAATTCCAGTTTCTAGATATTTCCCTCCTTGCGATGTACCTTGCATATTCGGAGAGAATGAACATAAGAATTGTATGATAATGTGGAATAATGGACAAAAATAAGGTAGATAGTGGTAAGAAATCATGATGCAGAATGGACGTATCACACCTCTCAGGGACCGGTTGGCCCCTGAGGTCTTGAGGGCTCACGAGGGCCTGGCGTCACGCGAGGCGCCATCATGAGCTGCGTCAGCCTCTGGAAGGTGGCACCGGTGCTTCCAAGCCAAAGGGCATGCGAACGTAGTTGGTGACGACGCCCCTGCTCCAGCCAGCGCGCGATGACCAGAAGAGGTCCTGGGAGCCGGCCCTGTTGAGGCCCGCGATGTCAACGCACATGCTCACCTTGCTATTCTCCCCGGGGACGGCAGCCGAATTGATGGGACGTCCCGGGCGACACTCGCCGCGCATGGCCCGAGCCTCTCACAGCTTGTCAATCTCTTGGGTGATGAACTCTTGTGCCCCTGGCGCCTAGCACCGTATTCCTTGCCTGCGGGGGCGCGCGTCGAAGCACGCTTCCAAGTGGTGCCCGAGCACCTCCCTCGTCACACTGGTCAGGTCAGATGCTTTCCAGGTGGAAGCCCCCGGGCCTGGCCTGAGGGAGGCGCCGGGCACGCCTTCCTATGCTGGGGGGAGACGGGCGCCGGCAGCGGGCACGGGGCTCCCGGCGCTGGCGTCGGGCGCTGCATTCCTCGCCCTGGCGGGGCCTTGGACAGTCAACAACTGCTTCTTACTTGGGGGCATGGCCTCGCGAGGCCCAGCACCTCCTTCGTCATTGGAATGCTCAACCGCGACAGGTTTATAGGAACGCTCAAGGGAGCAGATCGCATCCTTCTCGTCATAGGTTACGGTAATGACGCCGTTGCAGCCAGGAATCTTGAGGACGTTGTAGCCGTGGTGGGTCACCGCCATGAATTTGGCCAGCGCCGGGTATCCCAGGATTGCATTGTACGGGAGGCCGATGAGCGCCACGTCAAAGTCGATGAGCTCAGTGTGGTAGTTGTCGCGCATGCCGAAGGTGACAAGGAGGCGGACTTGCCCGAGGGGAATGGTGGAGCCGTCGGTCACCCCAGAGAATGTCCTGGTGGGCATCAGCTGGTCATAGGGCACCTGGAGTGTCTCGAAGGTCTCGACACAGAGCACGTTGAGTCCGGCGCCTCCGTTGATGAGGGTCTTGGTGACTGAGACGTTGCTGATGGTGGGAGTGCAGCATGGGAAGCGCGCTGCGGCAGCCGTAGGCTTCAGGCTGTCCTTGGAGTCGAAGGAGATGGCGTACTGCGACCACTTGAGGGACCTCACGACCCCCAACCTCGGGAGGGCGGCGTTCACCTCACGAGAGAACTGCTTGAACAGGCGGTTCGACGCAGGGGCATGGGCTCCGCCGAGGATACAGGCTATCGCGTGAGGCTCCTGGTAGCCCCCAGCCCCCTCGTCATGCTGGTTGTTGTCGTTCCTCCTGGGAGGCGGCGGCAGCGGCGGAAGAGGAGCATTGTCCTGAGGGTGCCTCGCGAGGCTGTTCGCGCCAAGCGCCCTCACGAGGCTAATCATGCCAGCCATCGCCGTGAGGCTGCTCGCTACTTCTTGAGCATGCGTTGGTTTTCCCTTGAAGAGGAAAGGGTGATGCAGCAAAGTAGATAAGTATTTCCCTCAGTTGTTGAGAACCAAGGTATCAATCCAGTAGGAGATACAAGCAAGTCCCCAATCTTCGCACCTACACAAACAATCAAACTCTTGCACCCAACGCTAAAAGGGGTTGTCAATCCCTTCACGGTTATTTGCAAGGATGAGATCTGAAAGAGATAGATATAAAAGATTGCTAGAACGTAAAGTAAAACAAAAGTAAAAAGAATGCAGCGAGATATTTTTGGTATTTTTGGTTTATAGATCTGAAAATATAATATGGAAAATAGACCTGGGGGCCATAGGTTTCACTAGAGGCTTCTCTCATGAAGGAAAATAATACGGTGGGTGAACAAATTACTGTCG
The DNA here is from genome assembly GCA_039707655.1 of Elymus sibiricus. NCBI lineage: Eukaryota > Viridiplantae > Streptophyta > Magnoliopsida > Poales > Poaceae > Elymus > Elymus sibiricus. Next base: position 481,127,289 of record CM077665.1, read on the forward strand.
AGCAATTGATAGAAAAGCGCATAGTTATGACGATATCCAAGGCAATGATTATGCATATAGGCATCACGTCCGTGTCAAGTAGACCGAAACGATTCTGCATCTACTACTATTACTCCACACATCGGTCGACTCCTGCCTGCATCTAGAGTATTAAGTTCATGAAGAACACAGTAACACATTAGGTAAGATGACATGATGTAGAGGGATAAACTCAAGCAATATGATGAAAACCCCATCTTTTTATCCTCGATGGCAACAATACAAATACGTGCCTCGCTACCCCTACTTTGTGACTGGGTGAGGACACCGCAAGATTGAACCCAAAACTAAGCACTTCTCCCATTGCAAGAATTACCAATCTAGTTGGCCAAACCAAACCAATAACTCGAAGAGACTTGCAAAGATATGAAATCATGCATATAAGAATTCAGAGAAGATTCAAATAATATTCATAGATAAGCTGATCATAAACCCACAATTCATCGGATCTCGACAAACACACCGCAAAAGAGTATTACATCGGATAGATCTCCATGAAGATCATGAAGAACATGGTATTGAAGAACAAAGAGAGAGAAGAAGCCATCTAGCTACTAGCTATGGACCGGAAGGTCTGTGGTAAACTACTCACGCATCATCGGAGGGGCAATGGAGTTGATGTAGATGCCCTCCGTGATCGAATCCCCCTCTGGCAGATTACCGAAAAAGGCTCCAAGATTGGATCTCACGGGAACAGAGGCTTCCGGCGGTGGAAAAGTATTTTCGTGGCTCTCTTTGGTATCCAGGGAATATTTGGGAATTTATAGGCCGAAGAATAGGGTTAGGAGGGCTGCCGTGGGGCCACAAGCCAGGGGGGCGCCCCCCCTAGGGCGTGCCCTGGTGGCTTGTGACTCCACGGCAGGTCTCCTGCCTTCGTCTCCAAGTCTGCTGGGTTTCTTCTGGTCCAAGAAAAATCATTCCGAAGATTTTATTCCGTTTCGACTCCGTTTAATATTCCTTATCTGCAATACTCAAAAACAAGGAAAAAACAGAAACTGGCACTAGGCTCTAGATTAATAGGTTAGTCCCAAAAATAATATAAAATAGCATATTAATGCATATAAAACATCCAAAACAGATAATATAATAGCATGGAACAATCAAAAATTATAGATACATTGGAGACGTATCAAGCATCCCCAAGCTTAATTCCTTCTCGTCCTCGAGTAGGTAAATGATAAAAACAGAATTTTTGATGTGGAATGCTACATAACATATTTATCCATGTAATATTCTTTATCGTGGCATGAATAGTCAGATCCGTAAGATTCAAAACAAAAGTCTAATATTGACATAAAAACAGTAATACTTCAAGCATACTAACAAGGCAATTGCGTCCTTTTGAAATAACATTGCCTTAGAAAGTTATCCCTACAAAATCATATGGTCTGGCTATGCTCCATCTTCCCCACACAAAGTATCTAAATCATGCACAACCCCGATGACAAGTCAAGCAATTGTTTCACACTTTTTATGTCCTCAAACCTTTTCAACTCGCACGCAATACATGAGCGTGAGCCATGGATATAGCACTATAGGTGGAATAGAATATGGTGGAGGTTGGGAGGAAAAAGGAGAAGATAGTCTCACATCAACTAGGCGTATCAACGGGCTATGGAGATGCCCATCAATAGATATCAATGTGAGTGAGTAGGGATTGCCATGCAACGAATGCACTAGAGCTATAAGTGTATGAAAGCCCAAAAAGAAAACTAAGTGGTTGTGCATAAGATGAAAAATTCCACTAGTTATATGAAAGTGACAAAATAGGAGACTCTCTATCATGAGGATCATGGTGCTACTTTGAAGCACAATTGTGGAAAAAGATAGTAGCATTGTCCCTTCTCTCTTTCTCTCATTATTATTTTTTCCCTTTTTTTTATTTTGGTGGGCATCTTTGGCCTCTTTTTCTTTATTTGGGCTTCGCTGGCCTCTTTTATTATTTGTAAAGTCTGGAGACTCATCCCAACTTGTGAGGGAGTCATAGCTTCCATCATCCTTTTCTCTCACGGGACAATGCTCAAATAATGAAAATCATCACACTTTTATTTACTTACAACTCAAGAATTACAACTAGATACCTAGAACAAAATATGACTCTATATGCAATATGAAAGTGATGGTGCGTGTCATGAAAAACGGAACGGTGGAAGTTGCATGGCAATATATCTCGGAATGGCTATGGAAATGCCATAATAGGTAGGTATGGTGGCTGTTTTGAGGAAAGTATATGGTGGCTGTTTTGAGGAAGGTGGGTTTGATGCACCGGCGAAAGTTGCGCGGTACTAGAGAGGCTAGCAATGGTGGAAGGGTGAGAGTGCGTATAATCCATGGACTCATCATTAGTCATAAAGAACTCACATACTTATTGCAAAAGTCTATTAGTTATCGAAGCAAAGTATTAGACGCATGCTCCTAGGGGAGAGGTTGGTAGGAGTTAACCATGGCGCACTCCCGACCCTCACACAAAGGTTCACAATCATTAAACAAATCATGCTCCGACTTCGTTACATAACGGTTCACCATACGTGCATGCTACGGGAATCACAAACTTTAACACAAGTATTTCTTCCAATTCACAATTACTCACTAGCATGACTCTCATATTACCATCTTCATATCTCAAAACTATATGCAAGGAATCAAACTTGTCATAGTATTCAATGCACTTAATATGAAAGTTTTTATTATATCCCTCTTGGATTCCCATTATATTAGGACTAAATTCATAACCTAAACCAATTACCACGCTGTTTAAAGACTCTCAAAATAATATAAGTGAGGTATGAGAGTTCAATAATTTCTATAAAATAAAACACCACCGTGCTCTAAAAAGATATAAATGAAGTACTAGAGCAACATTGCCTAGCTCAAAAGATATAAGTGAAGCACATAGAGTATTCTAATAAATTCACGATTAATGCGTGTCCCCCTCAAAATATGTGTGCAGCGAGGATGATTGTGGCAAACTAAAAATCAAAGACTCATATCATACAAGACGCTCCAAGCAAAACACATATCATGTGGTGAATAAAAATATAGCCTCAAGTAAATTTACCGATGGATTGAAGACGAAAGAGGGGATGCCTTCCGGGGCATCCCCAAGCTTAGGCTCTTTGGTATCCTTGAATATGGCTTGGGGTGCCTTGGGCATCCCCAAGCTTAGGCTCTTTCCACTCCTTATTCCATAGTCCATCAAATCTTTACCCAAAACTTGAAAACTTCACAACACAAAACTCAACAGAAAACTCATGAGATCCGTTAGTATAAGAAAAATAAATCACCACTTTAGGTACTGTTGTGAACTCATTCTTTATTTATATTGGTGTAATATCTACTGTATTCTAACTTCTCCATGGTTCATACCCCCCGATACAACCCATAGATACATCAAAATAAGCAAATAACACAAAGAAAACAGAATCTGTCTAAAACAGAACAGTCTGTAGCAATCTATAGACTTCGAATACTTCTGTAACTCCAAACATTCTTAAAAATTAGGACAATCAGGGAAATTTGTATATAAATCTTTTGTAAAAATTTCAGATCAAAAGCACGTTCCAGTGAATTTACAAAATTCCTGGACTGATAGCAAAAGTTTCTGTTTTTCAGCAAAATCAAATCACAAACACCGTAGACCATCCCAAAGGTCTTACTTGGATCAAACACTAATTTAAACAAGAAAACACAATTACTACAGAGGTAATAATGTGCAAAACACTCAAAAACAGAAGCAAAAACAAAAGCATAAAAATAAAATTGGGTTGCCTCCCAACAAGCGCTATTGTTTAACGCCCCTAGCTAGGCATAACGCAATAGATCTAGGTATTGTCATCTTTGGTATGCAATCCATAAGTAGCTCTAATAATAGATTCATAAGGTAATTTTATTTTCTTTCTAGGAAAGTGCTCCATGCCTTTCCTTAGTGGAAATTGGAATCTAATATTTCCTTCCTTCATATCAATAATTGCACCAATCGTTCTAAGGAAAGGTCTACCAAAAATAATAGGACATGTAGGATTGCAGTCTATATCAAGAACAATGAAATATATGGGCACATAATTCCTATTTGAAAAAATAAGAACATCATTAATCCTTCCCATAGGTTTCTTTATAGTGGAATCCGCAAGATGCAAATTTAAAGAGCAATCATCAAATTCACGGAAACCTAGCACATCACATAAAGTTTTTGGAATCGTGGAAACGCTAGCACCCAAATCACACAAAGCATGGCGCTCATAATCTTTAATTTTAATCTTAATAGTAGGTTCGCACTCATCATAAAGCTTTCTAGGTATAGAAACTTCCAACTCAAGTTTTTCTTCAAAAGATTTCATCATAGCATCCACGATATGTTTAGTAAAAGCTTTATTTTGATTATAAGCTTGCAGAGAATTCAACATGGATTGCAACAAGGAAACACAATCAATCAAATAACAACTATCATAATTAAAGTCCTTGAAATCCAAAAGAGTGGGTTCATTGCTATTTAAAGTTTTGACCTCTTCAATCCCACTTTTATCAATCTTAGCATTAAGATCTATAAACTCCGAATCATTGGGACGCCTTTTAACTAAAGTTGACTTATCTCCAGTCCCATCTTTATAAATATTTATATTAGAAAACAAAGATTCAATAGGAGTCACATCAATCACTTTAAGATCTTCATCAATATTATCACGAGAACACACTTTTTCAAGCCATTCACGCTTAGCACGTATTCTGGCGGTTCTTTCCTTACACTCATAAATAGAAATTCTTATAGCCTTTAAAGACTCATTAATATCATGCTTGGGTGGAATAGATCTAATTTTCAAAGAATCAATCTCAAGAGAAATTCTATCAACGTTCCTAGCCAAATTATCAATCTTGAGCAATTTTTCTTCAATCATAGCATTGAATCCTTTTTGCGAGCTAATAAATTCTTTAATATTATTCTCAAGATCAGAGGGCATCTTATTATAATTGCCATAAGAATTGTTGTAGGAATTACTATAATTATTAGAGGAATTACTAGGAAACAGCCTAGGATTGAAATTACCTCTATACACGTTATTACCAAAATTGTTCCTACCAACAAAATTCACATCCATAGATTCATTATTATTTCCAATCAAATAAGACAAAGGCATATCATTAGGATCAATAGGAGCACTCTTCCTAGCAAACAATTTCATCAATTCATCCATCTTTTCACTGAAAGTATTTATTTCTTCAATAGCATGCACTTTTTTACTAGTGGGAGATCTTTCGGTATGCCATTGAGAGTAATTTGTCATAATATTATCTAGGAGTTTAGTAGCTTCTGCTAATGTGATTTCCATAAAAGTACCACCCGCGGCGGAATCTAAAAGATTTCTAGAAGCAAAATTCAATCCCGCATAGAAAATTTGTATAATCATCCATAAACTCAAACTATGCGCGGGGCAATTTCTAATCATTAGTTTCATCCTCTCCCATGATTGTGCAACATGCTCATGATCAAGTTGCTTAAAATTCATTATATCGTTCCTAAGGGAGATGATCTTAGCGGGCGGAAAGTACTTGGAAATAAAAGCATCTTTACACTTATTCCATGAATCAATACTATTTTTAGGCAAAGATGAAAACCAAGTTTTAGCACGATCTCGTAGTGAGAACGGAAATAGCTTAAATTTAAAAATATCATTATCCACATCTTTCTTCTTTTGCATATCACACAACTCAACGAAAGTATTTAGATGGGATGCGGCATCTTCACTAGGAAGGCCGGAAAATTGTTCTTTCATAACAAGATTAAGCAAAGCGGCATTAATTTCATAAGATTCTGCACTAGTGGCGGGAGCAATCGGAGTACTAATGAAATCATTACTATTAGTATTGGAGAAGTGACACAACTTGGTATTCTCTTGAGTCATCGTGACAAAGCAAGCAATCTAGCACACAAGCAAACGGAAAGACGAACGGAAGAAGGGCGAATAAAAAGGCAAATCTTTTTGGTTTTTTCTGAAAATCGTTTTAGAAGTGGGGGAGAGGAAAACAAGAGGCAAATGGCAAATAATGTAAATGCAAGAGATGAGTTTGTGATGGGTACTTGGTAGGCTTGATGTAGATCTCCCCGGCAACGGCACCAGAAATCCTTCTTGCTACTTCTTGAGCATGCGTTGGTTTTCCCTTGAAGAGGAAAGGGTGATGCAGCAAAGTAGATAAGTATTTCCCTCAGTTGTTGAGAACCAAGGTATCAATCCAGTAGGAGATACAAGCAAGTCCCCAATCTTCGCACCTACACAAACAATCAAACTCTTGCACCCAACGCTAAAAGGGGTTGTCAATCCCTTCACGGTTATTTGCAAGGATGAGATCTGATAGAGATAGATATAAAAGATTGCTAGAACGTAAAGTAAAACAAAAGTACAAAGAATGCAGCGAGATATTTTTGGTATTTTTTGTTTATAGATCTGAAAATATAATATGGAAAATAGACCCGGGGGGCATAGGTTTCACTAGAGGCTTCTCTCATGAAGGAAAATAATACGGTGGGTGAACAAATTACTGTCAAGCAATTGATAGAAAAGCGCATAGTTATGACGATATCCAAGGCAATGATTATGCATATAGGCATCACGTCCGTGTCAAGTAGACCGAAACGATTCTGCATCTACTACTATTACTCCACACATCGACCGACTCCTGCCTACATCTAGAGTATTAAGTTCATGAAGAACAGAGTAACGCATTAGGTAAGATGACATGATGCAGAGGGATAAACTCAAGCAATATGATGAAAACCCCATCTTTTTATCCTCGATGGCAACAATACAAATACGTGCCTCGCTACCCCTACTTTGTCACTGGGTGAGGACACCGCAAGATTGAACCCAAAACTAAGCACTTCTCCCATTGCAAGAATTACCAATCTAGTTGGCCAAACCAAACCAATAACTCGAAGAGACTTGCAAAGATATGAAATCATGCATATAAGAATTCAGAGAAGATTCAAATAATATTCATAGATAAGCTGATCATAAACCCACAATTCATTGGATCTCGACAAACACACCGCAAAAGAGTATTACATCGGATAGATCTCCATGAAGATCATGAAGAACATGGTATTGAAGAACAAAGAGAGAGAAGAAGCCATCTAGCTACTAGCTATGGACCCGAAGGTCTGTGGTAAACTACTCACGCATCATCGGAGGGGCAATGGAGTTGATGTAGATGCCCTCCGTGATCGAATCCCCCTCTGGCAGATTACCGGAAAAGACTCCAAGATTGGATCTCACAGGAAGAGAGGCTTCCGGCGGTGGAAAAGTATTTTCATGGCTCTCTTTGGTATCCAGGGAATATTTGGGAATTTATAGGCCGAAGAATAGGGTTAGGAGGGCTGCCGTGGGGGCCACAAGCCAGGGGGGTGCCCCCCCCCCTAGGACGCGCCCCGGTGGCTTGTGACTCCACGGCAGGTCTCCTGCCTTCGTCTCCAAGTCTGCTAGGTTTCTTCTGGTCCAGGAAAAATCATTCCGAAGATTTTATTCCGTTTGGACTCCGTTTAATATTCCTTATCTGCAATACTCAAAAACAAGGAGAAAACAGAAACTGGCACTAGGCTCTAGATTAATAGGTTAGTCCCAAAAATAATATAAAATAGCATATTAATGCATATAAAACATCCAAAACAGATAATATAATAGCATGGAACAATCAAAAATTATAGATACGTTGGAGATGTATCACTGCTCATGCCAGCCCTGACGGGGGTTGCCGTTGCGGTTGTTCCACCTGCCGCCGCCGCGGCCACCTCCACGGCCCGCGCCACGGTCGTTACGGTCTGGATGCCGGCCGAGGCGTTCATCGCAGAGGGACTTGAGCTCCTGGCAATCTTCGGTCTTGTGGGTGCGCACGTCGTAGTAGATGTAGAACGGGCGGCAGTCCTTTCCGGGCACATCATGCTCACGGCCGCGTTTCTGCTCAGGCTCTGCTGCGAGCACGGCAGGGCCCTTGCGCTTGACCTCCTTGCCTTTTGCCTTGCTCTCGTCGAGCGCGACGTTAGGGTCGTTGTGAATGAACAGGCGGCCCTCTTCGGCCTTGGCGCACTTGTCGGCGATGTTGAACAGCTCCAGGGTCGAGCTCAGGTTGTCATTGATGGCGAGCTTCTCGCACATCCGGACGTCCTTGACACCGTTGGTGAATGCCATGATGATGGCTTCGTCCGAGGCACGCGGGATCTTGTTGCGCACCTGGCTAAAGCGTTGGATGTACTTGCGTAAGGTCTCTCCAGGGCGCTGCGGCACGCGCCGTAGGTCGTTGACGGAAAGGGGGCGGTCATGCGTGCCCTTGAAGTTGGCGCGAACTGCTCACAAAGCTCGCTCCATGAAGAAATCGACTCCTCGGGCAGGTTCATGAGCCAGGAGCGCGCGCCATCCTTGAGGGCCTTGGGGAACCAGTTCGCCATGACCTTGTCGTCGTCGTTCGCCGCCTTGATGCTCCGCGTGTAGAGTTGGAGGAACTCCGTGGGGTCGGGGACGCCATCCTAGCGAGGAGGCAGCTCGGTCTTGAACTTGACGGGCCAGACCACATGGCGCAGCTCGCGAGTGAAGGCACGGCAGCCTACGCTGCTCGAAGGGACGCCGCGCGCGAGGGCGGCCCAGTTCTGGCGCCCGACCGCCGCGACATCCTGGACGATCCAGTCCCGGCGCTGGCGCTGCTGCTCGTGGATTATGCACGCGGTGGACAATGTGGCAGCTGGCCTCGTCCTGGGCCTGTGAAGGTGCGCCACAGGGCTGGTCGTGCGGGCGCGCGTCGCGCCGAGGCTCGACTAGGTCGTTTTACAGGGGAGGTGGCGGAGGCGCTCCGTGTGCCACGTCCCCAACGCGAGATGGTGGAGGGAAAAACGAGCGAGAGGGTGCTGGGGCTTCTCCGGCGGCGGTGACGAGCTCAGGGATGCGGCCCAGCCAGGCATCGTAGCCAGCTTCCGCCGGGCGGTAAGCAGCTCACGCACCATGAGTAGCGCGGCCTGCGCATTCAAGGGCCCAAGGCTAGCGTGGAAGGAGGAAGTCGTGGCGATGCGGCCATCCTGCTGCTCGAAAGGGTGCAAGGAGTAGTCCTGCTGCTCGCGGGCGGCAGGGTCGGTGGCGTCGACAGCTTCGGCGCCGGCAGAGTGGCGGCGACCGTCGTGGCCCGCACGTGCGGTCTGGATGACGCGGGCCGCCCAGCGCTCGGCACGCACACGGTGAGCGTCAGCCATAGGGTTGGCGAAGCTGGATCCAAAATGGAGTTGGAGAACAACGACGCACCCCTACCTGGCGCGCCAAATGTCGGAATCGGGGCTCCGGGGATCCAAAAAGGTTTAAACTCTGGGGTGTGTTGGTTCCCCTTTCCTACTCTACCTCGGAACCTCACGGCGACACTCCGACGTGCTCAAGCTAAGGAAGAAGAACAGTGGACACAACAGTTTACCCAGGTTCGGGCCACCTTGCGGTGCAAAACCCTACTCCTGCTTGTCTGAAATGCTTGCGGATGAGAGCGAGTACAAGGGTTGATTCTGGCTAACTTCGGGCCTCCCTCTCTACGGCAGCACCCTACCCTCTCTTATACTGGCCCGGGCCTCTTCCCCCGAAAACACAAGGCGGGAAGGGTTGCCACAAGGGCCAGTTTGAAGGGGGACATGACTGCAGCTTATCCTGACAAAAGTAGTCTTCGCCTGCAAAAGCCTCCTGTCGTGACGCATTGGTGGGCTCGGGGATGGCCTCAGTCCTGGCGAGCCCCCAGCCTTGGTCTTCTTGCACCAAACCGGAAACCTTTGGGGATTTCTTTGGGAACGAACGAGCTGGTCCTGCTCCCTTAGCACAAAAGAGGAAACAATCCCCATCCATGCCTGCTGGCACTGCTCCTGGCGCCGCTCGGCGTGGCACACATCGCTCACGTGAGGACGCAGGACCGCGCGACCCTGACGTGGCTTGAGACTGCGTCGGTATTTCCCCAAAGAGGAAGGGCTGATGCAGCACAGCGACGGTAAGTATTTCCCTCAGTTATGAAACCAAGGTATCGAACCAGTAGGAGGATCACCACCACCTAATAAGCATCACCTGCACACAAAGAACAAATACTTGCAACCCGACGCGAAAGAGATGTTGTCAATCTCTCTACGGTAAAAAGATAGATTAGGATATGATAGACTGGAGAGATAGATGATACGTCTCCAACGTATCTATAATTTTTGCTTGTTCCATGCTGTTATATTATCATTCTTAGATGTTTTACAATCATTTTATAACAACTTTATATCATTTTTTGGGAGTAACCTATTGACATAGTGCCAAAGTGTCAGTTGTTGTTTTTACTTGTTTTTTACTTCGCAGAAAATCAATACTAAATGGAGTCCAATCGCGACGAAACTTTTTGGAGATTTTTTATGGACCAGAAGACACCCAGTGGGCCAAACAACTCCCGAAGAGGTGGGTTGTGGAGAGGACAACCAACCAGGGCGCGCCAGGGGGGTCCCGGCGCGCCCTGATGGGTTGTGCCCTCCTCGGCCCCCTTCCGCACCACCTCTGATGCCTATAAATTCTCAAATATTTGGAAAACCCTAGAGGAGTCAACGAAACACAATTCCAGCCGCCGCAAGTTCCAGAACCACGAGATCCAATCTAAACACCATCACGGAGGGGTTCATCTTCCTCATAGGTGCCTCTCCGATGATGCAGGAGTAGTCCACCATAGACCTAAGGGTCCGTAGGCAGTAGCTAGATGGCTTCTTCTCTCTCTCTTATGATTCTCAATACAATGGTCTCTTGGAGATCTATTTGATGTAAACTTTTGCAGTGTGTTTGTTGGGATCCGATGAATTTTGAGTTGATGATCCGTTTCTATACATGAATATTATTTGAGTCTTCTTTGATCTCTTATATGCATGATTGCTTATAGCATCGTATTTCTTCTTTGAATCTTTGGTTTAGTTAGGCCGACTAGATCAATTTTTCTTGCCATGGGAAGAGGTGCTTTGTGATGGGTTCGATCTTGCGGTGTTCTTTCCCAGTGACAGAAGGGGCAGCAAGACACGCATGTATCGTTGCTATTAAGGATAACAAGATGGGGTCTATTCCTACATGAATAGATCTTGTCTACATCATGTCATCGTTCTTATTGCATTACTCTGTTTTTCCATGAACTTAATACACTAGATGCATGCTGGATAGCGGTCGATGTGTGGAGTAATAGAGGTAGATGCAGGCAGGAGTCGGTCTATCTATCTTGGACGTGATGCCTATATAATGATCATCGCCTTGGATATCGTCATGACTATTCGATTTTCTATCAATTGCCCAACAGTAATTTGTTCACCCACCGTGCGCTATACTCATGAGAGAAGCCACTAGTGAACCCTACGGCCCCCGGGTCTACTTTTCTATCATATTGCTTTCCGATCTACGTTTTTGCACTCTTTGTTTTCAGATCTACAAAACCCAAAACCCAAAAACATATTGCTGCACTTTTTATTTGCCCTTTTTATTTTGTGTTCTTGGGAGATCTATCTCTCCTATCTATCACTACCTAATCTATCTTATTACCATAGAGAGATTGACAACCTCTCTTTCGCGTCGGTTGCAAGTATTTGTTGTTTGTGTGCAGGTGCTGCTTATTGGGTGGTGGTGATCCTCCTACTGGTTCGATAACCTTGGTTTCATAACTGAGGGAAATACTTACCGTCGATGTGCTGCATCATCCCTTCCTCTTTGGGGAAATACCGACACAGTCTCAAGCCACGTCAAAGGAATTTCTGGCGCCGTTGCCGGGGAGGAAGCGGTCTCTTCTACGTGCCTATCGTAGGCGTCGAGGGGACTCCATCATCATCTACCAGGTTCCTAATCACAAATCTCATCTCCTTCCAATTACATTATTTGTCATTTGCCTCTAGTTTTCCTCTCCCCCACTTCACAAATTTTGTCGTTTTATTCGCCCATTTTTTTTGTGTTTGCCTTTTTCTCGCCGGATCTCTTTTTGTTTGCTTGTATGCTATCTTTGCTTGTGTTGACATGTGCCTTCTATTTACTTGCATCTTCGCTTGCTAAAAATATATTGATATGGATCCTCATCCACTTGCTAATCTTTTCAAAAGACCAAATTATGATGAACCAATTGCTACTGAGTTCAGTGCACTTGATTATCTCCACGAAGTTTTGCTTGAAAATCATGAATCTGAAAATTTCGATGAAGTGTTGAAAGAAGGAATTTATAAGGTGATTCATGATAGCTCCTTGATTGAAAAGCATGATTGCAATGTTGCTATGGATTCTCTAAATATCCATGATGCTAATGATATGCAAAGCCACAAGCTTGGGGATGCTATGTTTGATGAAGATGATATTTTTAGTCCCCCAAGTTTTGATGAGCAAATTCATTATGATGATTGCATGCCTTCTATTTATGATGATGGTGATGACACATATGCTATAATGAGTAATGATAACCATGAAACTTATAATCATGATTTTAATTTGCAATGTGGTTATGTCAATCAAGTGTCTCATGATAGTTATTTTGTTGAGTTTGCTCCCACTACCATGATAGTTATTTCAATGATGCTTATGTGGAGAGTAATGAAAACTCTATGTTTCTGCATCATGAGATGAATGATTTATGTGATATTTATATTGTTAAATTCCTTCATGATGCTACTGAAATTTATTATGAGGGAGGAACATATGCTTGTAGGAATTGGAATAATATCAAGTTTCCTCTCTATGTGTTCAAAGTTTTGAAGTTATGCTTGTTTTGCCTTCCTATGCTAGTTGATTCTTGTTCCCATAAATTTTTTGCTCACAAAATACCTATGCATAGGAAGTGGGTTAGACTTAAATGTGCTTGTCATGAGATTCATGATGCTCTCTTGCATATTTCAATTACTACTTTTTATGTGAGCATCATTGAAATCATCATGTCTAGCTAGGGGCGTAAAACGATAGCGCTTGTTGGGAGGCAACCCAATGAATAAATAAAATTTTGCTTTTTCCTTTCTGTTTTTTGTGTTGACACAATTATGCCTCTGTTATGATTGTGTTTTTATGGTTTATTTAGTGTTTGTGCCAAGTAAAGCCTTTAGGATGATTCATAGGATGAGTAGAAGTGATGCTGAATCTGAAACAGAAACTTTACGTCCAGTATATGAATTTTCATTTTTTACTGGACGTGATCTTGATCTGAAATTTTAACACAATGTTTCTATACAAATTCCTTACGTTGTCCTAATTTTTCAGAATTTTTAGAGTTACATAAGTATGGGTAGAGTACAGATTACTACAGACTATTCTATTTAAGACAGATTCTGTTTTCGTTGCATTGTGTGCTTGTTTTGATGAATCTATGGGTTATATTGAAGGGTATGAGCCATGGTAAAGTTAAAATACAGTAGGTATAATGCAATAACAAAATATGAATGGGTTTTCAACAGTACCTAAAGTAGTGATTTGCTTTCTTATACTAACGGATCTCACGAAGATTTTGTTGAGTTTTGTGTGATTGAAGTTTTCTAGTTTTCGGTGAGATCACGATGGATGAAGGAATAAGGAGTAGCAAAAGCCTAAGCTTGGGGATGCTACCCCACCCCCAAGATATATCCAAAGAGAAACAAGCAACTAAGCTTGGGGATGCCCCCGAGTGGCATCCCCTCTTTCTTCTAACGACCATCGGTATTTTACTTGGAGCTATATTTTTATTCGTCACATATCATGTGTTTTGCTTGGAGCGTCTTGTATCTTTGCTTGCTTTGTTTGTTAGTTTTTCCTTTGTATCCTTGCTGGACACACCTATTTGAGAGAGCCACAATCATGCTATGATTTGTTAGAATTGCTCTATGTGCTTCACTTAAACTTTTTGAGCTATAGAATTGCTCTAGTGCATCAATTATATCTTTTTGAGCACGGTGTGCTTGGAAACTTTTGTAGAAATACTCTCATGCTTCACTTAGATTAATTTGAGAGTTAGTAAATTTTGAAGAAATCCTCTCATGCTTCACTTATACCTTTTTGAGAGATGAAATCTTTATGCTCATGTGCTTCACTTAAATTTGTTTGAGCTTGCCAAAAGCAATGGCAATATATGAAACTAGTCCCAAAGTGATAGATATCCAAGGAGGATATAATAAAAACTTTCATGAAGATCATTGGACAAATTAAACATGATTCCTTGTAATAGTTTTGAAACATGATGATAGTAATATGTGAGTCATGTTAGTGAGTAATTATGCTTAGTAGGAATATTGGTGTTAAGGTTTGTGATTCCCTATGCATGCACGAAAGTCAATAGTTATGCAATGAAGTTACATCCTACTTGTGGTGCATTATTCGGTGTTAGTTATGTTCAATGCTCACTTATGTGATTTTTCGTTTTTTGGTTTGGTTGCTTCCCAATCTATTTGCTAGCCTTCATTTGTACTAAGTAGAAATACTACTTGTGCATCCAAAATCCTTAAACCAAGTTTTGCCTTATGAGTCCACCATACCTACCTATATGCGGTATTTCCATGTCATTCCAAGCAAATTTGTATGTGCCATCTCTAAATTTTCAAAATAAATTTTCTCTTTTGTGTGCCCGTACCGCTCATGAAACGGTGGGGAGTGTCCAATATTTTTCCATGCTAGATGTGTTATTCTCAAGATGAGTGTTTATTCACTTGTCATTGCACGAGAGTGCGGCGGTAATAGGGATGCCCATTCCCGAAATGAAAAAAAGAAAAAAATATTTACTTTATGTTGTGAAATAATAAATTCCTTGGAAAGTGTTGGTATGGAAGGCAACCGTGGATTTGGTGGAAAAAGGAATAAACTTTATTTTCTGTTTGGGAACCGCCTATGATATATCTAGCATGGAAAGTATTGTGAACTACTTTGTCGTTTTCGTTGACAGGAAAAGCATGCCACCCAAAATATTTTTCTCTCTCAATTTAAACCTTGAGCTCTGGCACCTCTACAAATCCCTACTTCCCTCTGCGAAGGGCCTATCTTTTACTTTATGCAATTTTTATTTTTGCTTTGAGTCTCCATCTTCTCTTATAAGCACCAACTAGGGGGCACTATGTGTAGGGGAACGTGACAGAAAATAAAAATTTCCGGTATAGCGAGCACGCCCAGGACCACTATGGAGACTGCATACAAGGTTTGATCTGATCCGTACCGACTCGAAGCGCAGCGGAAGAAGAGTCGGTGGAGATCCCCGCAGCTAGGATTTACAACCTCCCAACCGCGAGGATGTACTCCCTCATCGGACAGCCCTTCGGGAGGCGGTCGGACAGTCCCTCGGACGATGTCACGGACAGCCCTTCGGGAGGACCCTCGAAACTCGAACGGAAACTCGGACAGCCCTCCGGGAGGACACACGAACAGCCCCTTGGGCAAAAGATCGAAACTACGACCTCTCTACGGGGTTGCACACATACGGTGTCATCTATCCGGCAGGGCTTCGCCGTCCAGAACTAGTTCCCACCGGAACCCAGACAGCCTTTCGGCTCTACGAAACTATTTCGCTGGGAGGGAGAGAGAATGCCAGATCATGCATGGCTTGTGTGAGAGAGTTTGAGTGAGGATGGAGAGCTCCTCTCCACCTCCTTATATAGTGGTGGAAGGGGTGAGGGGGGGCTGAAATTCAGCCCACAAAACATGCACCCACCAAACAAGGAAAACATGTTCCCACCAAACATGGAGAAAACATGTTCCCTTGTCCATGGTGTTCCCCATGGGGCCCCACCTTCCTCCCAACACTCTCCACCATTTGTGGGGGCTGCCCCCCACCATGGGGGGGCCCCCCCCAACACTTTGTCCAGCCACAAGGGGGCTGCCCCCTAAAGGGGGCGCCCCCAAAAACAGCCCAAAACAGCCCCCACGTAACGTGGGATCTTGTCCCCTCACGCTGGGACAAGATGTTTTCCGCGACTATTACTCCTGAAAAATTCCGGAAGGTCCCAGAACATTTCCGGCACCCTCTAAAATTATCTGGACACGCTCCGGAACATTTCCGGTATGGTGGTTTAATTTAAAACCATCTTCGTTTACCCAGTAAATAATTCCGGCAGCTTCGAAACTTATTTTTCGGTTTTTTCTCCAGAAAAATTCCAGAAATTACCAGACCAATGTGGCAACCTCCAAAACATTCCCGATGCTTGCCGAAACCTTTTTGGATCAATGGTTTTATCCAAAACAACTTTTCGGTTTTACCGAAACTTTTCCGGTGTTCTCTCCGGAACTTTTCCGTTGTCTGCGAAACCTTTTCAGTGACTTTCTCTCGGACTCCTTTTCTAGTATTCAACAGATAGATGACCCTTAAGCGTGTGACCCTATAGGTTCGGTGAAGTATAGACATGACCCGGAACCCCTTCCGATCAATGATCAACATTGGAGCCGTGGACACCCATATTGACCCCTATACCCACACGAATGAATATTCGAGTGAACCTCCAGTTGCCGTGTGCTATTCCTGTTGCTTCACGATATGTTACAATTACCCGAGGTGAGACATGTAGGCATCCTCGTGGATCAACAACTTGTCCACTATGCTAGTTTCCTCGTTGCCGGTATTGTTCTCTTTTCTCGTTCCCGTGTTCCGGCATCCCCGTGATCAAATCACAAAGTGTCTGGCCAGACGATGATGGATACCGTAACACCGAGAGGGCCCAGAGATATCTCTCCATCGTCGGAGGAGCAAATCCCAATCTTGAGCTATCAAGTTACTTAACATACTTTTCCATGAACCTGTAAGCCGCCGTAATAGCCACCCATTTACGGATGACGTTTAACAAACCCCAAAGTTCATGAAGCAAGCATGAAGAAACTCGATACTCTCATGGTCTAAGGAATCATGCAAACGTTAACCATCTCTATGTTATTAACCATAAACTTGTGACGAAAATATCTCATAGCATAACATCAATCCGGGTCGATTCAACACAAGTGTTCTACCAACATTGCGCCCTCAAAATTGCCGGCATAGCCATGCCCATGATCAGGAAAACAGGATCATCATGCAATACTTGAGCTAGTCTTAGAGGCCAGACTAGGAATACATTTTACCGTTTATTATTCCACACGTGCATATGAGTCTTCCTCCGAGCCTCGTGGTTATTGTAGACTCGAGAACCATAGCAGTTATAGCATGGAACATAAACCTAATTATGAATAGGGAGATAATCAATAACATTTATTATTGCCTCTAGGGCATATCTCCTACAGACTCCCACTTGCACTAGAGTCAATAATCTAGTCAATGCTAATGCACTTTACACCTATGGCATACTGGTGTAAAATATGCTTCGCATGTGGTATAGCCTGATGTCCAACGGATCTGACGACTTCAGCTCCGTGTGTAACTTTGCATATCCTCGCGTTTTCACGCTTTCACAAAATTCATATTTTGTGTGGACTTGGCTTTGCATATGTGTGAATCATTGGTCGAAACATGATTCCTCAGACTGAGCTATGGAGAAACTATCTGCAATAGTGTCCCATAGACCAAAGCCATCTTGGAACCATACTAAGTTCATGAATGAACTATATGATTCAACAACTTCGTTGTCGCTTCTTAAGCGTCAACATACTTAGCCTTTGTTATAGAATTCGCCACAGTATCTTGTTTGGAACAATTTCCAACTACCGTGCCACCATATTGTGTATTACACAAAACCCTTAACTTTAAATCGAAAATCGCACGGAGCATTGATGAAGACTGTATCGATGTAATTACTTACAACGAGCACTTCATAATCTCTGCTTGCGAGAAAACATGTCATCACTACTACTCTAGTACTCAATGACATCTTTCACTGTTGTCCTATGATCAGTGCTTTGATCACTTTGGTATCCATACTCGCAACAACTTTTGGAGTATCGGACATATCTGGTTGTTTTACATACCATGGAATACATGATCAATCCAAACACAAGAGTGTGTGGAATCTCCATCATGTATTTTACTCACCAGTGATTTGGGACACCGAGTCTTGTAAAAACTCTTTCCATGTGACTTCGGCAAGAATCACTCCTTGGCGTTTTAAATGCTAAAAGGTTTTAGCACCTTGTCAATATGTATTCATTGCTTAGCCCCATTAGGTAAATCTATCTCCATAGATCATCATGCCTAATATTGAGGCTATTTAGCCTAAGTACTTCATCGAAAAACTATTTTCAAATGAAGTAATAATTCGTGTCAAGAAATTTTATTTCCAATTAACAATGTGTCAAGCACACAAGGTTTTTAGAAATATTATTATGCTCCCACTTATTTTCTTGAATCACAAGCATCTTCGATACCCATTTGATGAAGTCAAACTATTTTGACCATTTCATCAAAAACGAAGATTCCAACTCCATTTTGCTCTCTTCTGTCCATTGCTGGAACTCTGAAGTTTGCATACTTACTAGCATCCTCTGGATCGACAAATTACTTTGGACTGTATCACATACAAGTCCTAGGTTTCATTTCCATCAGATGGAAATCCTTTTGTCATCCATGTTTCATATCTCATGATTGAAATATGTATTAATTGCTAGTTCAACCCGAACCAACTCTAAGCATCGCTACGGTGAGACAATCTCATCGTAGTCAACTCCTTGAACTTGTTATTGCAACAAGTCGAGCTTTATGTATAAAACATTTTTATCCGTATCAGTTTTTAGTTCCATAAATATTCGGTAGACTCTAAGCCTTTCGAAAGGTGTATCAAGATTTTAATCTCGAATCACTTATATGGAAACTATCTCGGATTGTATTGGCATTTAGCCAATTCTGGAGTCAGGGCCCATCAACGCTTCCTTGTGTATTGTAGGTATACTGTTGTCTAACAACCATATCTCGTTTGCGCACCTGATAGATTTGCACGAGCTTTGCCTACGTGGTTCAGCTGCAAGTTCGACCGAAGTCCATACATTTTATTGTAGAGACTTTCGTATCAGTCGTAGTAGGAAACTCCGGAATTACTTCCAAGGTCTCTTTCCTTTGATCTGATGACGATGATACTGTTTATCTCGTCGAGTTGCACTGTTCTCCCACTCACCTTTTTGAAAGAACCATTTTCTTCAAAAAGCATACCGTTCTTTGTGGCAAACCTATTTGCCTCGGTATTGTGGTGGGGAAATACCCAATGACTTGGGATAACATACAAAGTAGCACTTGTCTGATTTGGAATAGGTTTGTAACCTTTTACACAAGCCCCATATTCCAAATGTTAAGAAAAGATATAACATGGTTGGGCGTACCATACCATGGCGTCATTTCAACAGACCTGATGGATCTCTTTTCAGTGTAAAAGCCGCAGTCTCTAAAGCATCACTTTAAAAAGGGATAATGGCAAATCTATTTATGTCATCTTTGATCTTACCATGTCATAAATGGTTCGATTACATCTTCACGGACTTTCCACTTGCAGTGGTGTTCCGGGAGATGCAAGTTATGAAACCCCTTTCACAACTCATCAGACATTCGCTAAACTTGTAACTCAAATATTCCTTTCTGCAATCGAATTGTAGAAACATAATTTTCTTGTTACAATATTTTCTTCTTCATTTTGAAAACCTTTCGAATGATTTCAAAAGATCCAGACTCACATCTCATCAAGTAAATATCCATATATCTACTTGAGTCATTTCTGAAGATAGATAAATCCACTACTTGCACCAACATTTATTGGACTACACACATCATAATGTATGATCACCAATATGTTCTATGCTCGTTCCTTATGGCCTGTGAACGGTATTTCAGTCACTTCACTTTTCTGAGGAAAGTTGCAAGTGTCAGATGATTCAAAATCAAACGACTTCAAAATCCATCATAATGGAATTTTCATGCGGGTTTCTCCTATGTGACCAAATGCAGTGCCACACTTGTGTGGTATTCTTTTAGTCTTGCGACATTTAGCGTCAGTGTTATGGATGTATCATATTTCCATCAATATTCATAACATACATCCCATCTAGGATGGAAGCATGTCCCCTCATGTTATTCATAATACTGAACAACAATTGTTGTTTTTATGAACAACTCTTTTGCAACAAACATTGTGCAATGGGCTAGAGTGTATGAAACTCTAAAATGAATTATGAAAGTAAGCATAGAGGTAATATATTAATATCATTATTCATAACATACATCTCATTCATAATGAAAGTATGGCCCTTATGTTATTCATAACACCGAACATTTAAAGTTCTCTTATGAACAACCTTCTTGCAAGATACCTTATGCAAAGGGCTGGAGCGTCAAACTCCAAAAGAATTATGAAAATAAATACATAGGTAATACACCGATGGAAGGTATAGTAACATTTACTATGTTCCCTGTGTGTATCTTAACCTCATTTCTGGCTAGTCTTTCAGGCCATAGTAGTTCTTACACCGAGTTGCAACAGAATGCAATCGAGCGGGTATCTTTGTGATTAACTCACAATACCCAAGAATTAGTGATTAACATGTTTAATCATAATTCCCAAGAACTATTTCTTTGACCAGCCTTCTATACATCAATAACTTGTATGACTTTCATACATGAGCTGGATATTCCAGTCTTCTCTCTATTTGCCTTTATACTTCTAACAGTTTAACTTTTAGTATTTCTTCTACTCTCAGAAGAAGCATCCAACTTAAGAGTGGCGTTAGCCCCGGACTTCCTAGGCGTGTAAGTCATACTAACACCCTTTGGACATTTACTTTAAGTTGTTGTTTTATTCACCTTCATCATATGACAGGCGTTCTACTGGATCCCTCTGTTATTAGTCAAATGCATAGTAAACACTTTTACTAACAGTTTGCAAAACAAACATTGCTTTGGATATCAAATATCTTTTAGCCTTTGTTTGTGTCTGAAAATGATTTTCAGTTCCATGAATATCACATAGCTATCCCAAACTTTTGAAGTTCGGGTTTCATGGAATCAAACATATTGCACTTGATCGAAATGGAATTCTAGCTTTTGGATTGAAGGACGAGAGTCATATGATCCATAGCATTAGCGGGAGAATACCGAAAGCATGCGATAGGACAAAGTCCTTCTCAGCACTCTTGAGGACAATCCTCACATTACGTTACCAACCGTAAAGTTTTAACCAGATATTTAACAGCTATTCAATTTTAATAGGGAAGGTGGAAATGCGAGCCATTATTCTACAACTATTATGCAAACCACACTTAGACAGTGTTCAAAATTAATTGCACTGAGAATTAAACAAGTTAATTCTACAGTGCGCTCCCACTCAAATCAATATCTCTCATAATTGATTGTGAGTGATACAAGATCCACATTTCAATTCAACACCACGGTTCGAGATGTACTCAAATGGCGCGAACTTCAATCGGTAGGCAAACTTGCCGATCACATCTCTATGTGATTCTTGTTCATCTTTCAATGCGTGTGTTCCAAGCTCAGGACTGTCCTGCCTGAGCGTCAAGACAACCAAGTGATCTCGCTGCGAGGTCTCAACTCACCCGCCTCACACTTCTCTAATCGTTCGCACCCATGGAGATCATGTGATGCCCCGAAGAGATAGGTGCCGTGACGGTGCTACACTTGGGAGAACACTAACTACTTGATATTTTAAGTGAGAGATCACCCTAATAAAAAGCGACTACCGCGCAATCAAAAAGGGTGCATCATAAGGGATAAACATCTCAGGAAATTCATAATAGCATGATATGGTATAGCCCTTTCTGACGGAGAAGTCTTTCATTTCTTCGTCTCCGGCATTCGCATCGGTGTTCACCTTCGCGAAGATTGCCACCACCTTGTCGATGCACCAGATAATATTGCTATCTCTATAGCTAATAGAATAAGTGCATTACATAAGGTTGACACGCAGGTCATTAAAGTGCAATCATATGGCTCCAGCCATCATGCCGAATCATGACACGCAGGTCATGTTAATCAAATTACATCATATAGTCATCTCATACATAATCAAATTATTATGAGCACTGCTATACCACATCATATGCACATGCAAACCATCCTGCAAAACCAAGTTAGACGCCTCTAATCGGTTCATGCAAAATTTTATTTTTCGTGGCTTCTAAGGTTTTGAAACAAACCGAAGCTACCAACGTCCATCATCAAGTATGATAAGTC
This sequence comes from Elymus sibiricus, assembly GCA_039707655.1. Lineage (NCBI taxonomy): Eukaryota > Viridiplantae > Streptophyta > Magnoliopsida > Poales > Poaceae > Elymus > Elymus sibiricus. Next base: position 481,149,405 of record CM077665.1, read on the forward strand.
AAGTTGCTAGATTAACTTTCCAGGGTGTATGAAACACGAGATAATAAAATCTCGAGCCCTATACTAAACTTCGTCATACGCGTGACCCCCGTGCAGATCACATCTGCATTGCCCTTTCGTCTGCGAAACATCCATCTTTCTCAACTATGGTGGAACCCAAAGAACTATTAGCACTTCGTTGATCTGTCAATCAGCATACTCAGGAGCAGCATGAAAGGATCGCAGATTGCCAGAACTTTGTGAGATTCCACCATGCCGTCAAGATCAGGACTATGCAAATTCAGGGGAAGCAACAGGAACATCGGGTAACAGATTTCATCTGCTACCCGCATAAATAATTTTCAGCAATAGATCTCATCTACTCCAAAATTATATTATGCAATACCCATACATCTCCATGTATTCTAGATCATAACCTGCATCTACGCATAACCTGGCTCTGATACCACTGTAGGGGAACGCGACAGAAAATAAAAAATTTCGGTATAGCGAGCACGCCCAGGACCACTATGGAGACTACATACAAGGTTTGATCTGATCCGTACCGACTCGAAGCGCAGCGGAAGAAGAGTCGGTGGAGATCGTTGGTGCAGATCCCCGCAGCTAGGATTTACAACCTCCCAACCGCGAGGATGTACTCCCTCGTCGGACAGCCCTTCGAGAGGCGGTCGGACAGTCCCTCAGACGATGTCACGGACAGCCCTTCGGGAGGACCCTCGAAACTCTAACGGAAACTCGGACAGCCCTCCGGGAGGACACACGAACAGCCCCTCGGGCAAAAGATCGAAACTACGACCTCTCTACGGGGTTGCACACATACGGTGTCATCTATCCGGCAGGGCTTCGCCATCCAGAACTAGTTCCCACCGGAACCCAGACAGCCTTTCGGCTCTACGAAACTATTTCGCTGGGAGGGAGAGAGAATGCCAGATCATGCATGGCTTGTGTGAGAGAGTTTGAATGAGGATGGAGAGCTCCTCTCCACCTCCTTATATAGTGGTGGAAGGGGTGAGGGGGGGGCCTGAAATTCAGCCCACAAAACATGCACCCACCAAACAAGGAAAACATGTTCCCACCAAACATGGAGAAAACATGTTCCCTTGTCCATGGTGTTCCCCATGGGGCCCCACCTTCCTCCCAACACTTTCCACCATTTGTGGGGGCTGCCCCCCACCATGGGGGGGCCCCCCAACACTTTGTCCAGCCACAAGGGGGCTGCCCCCTAATGGGGGCGCCCCCAAAAACAGCCCAAAACAGCCCCCACGTAACGTGGGATCTTGTCCCCTCACGCTGGGACAAGATGTTTTCCGCGACTATTACTCCTGAAAAATTCCGGAAGGTCCCAGAACATTTCCGGCACCCTCTAAAATTATCTGGACACGCTCCGGAACAATTCCGGTATGGTGGTTTAATTTAAAACCATCTTCGTTTACCCAGTAAATAATTCCGGCAGCTCCGAAACTTATTTTTCGGTTTTTTCTCCGGAAAAATTCCAGAAATTACCAGACCAATGTGGCAACCTCCAAAACATTCCCGATGCTTGCCGAAACCTTTTTGGATCAATGGTTTTATCCGAAACAACTTTTCGGTTTTACCGAAACTTTTCCGGTGTTCTCTCCGGAACTTTTCCGTTGTATCCGAAACCTTTTCAGTGACTTTCTCTCGGACTCCTTTTCTAGTATTCAACAGATAGATGACCCTTAAGTGTGTGACCCTATAGGTTTGGTGAAGTATAGACATGACCCGGAACCCCTTCCGATCAATGATCAACATCGGAGCCGTGGACACCCATATTGACCCCTATACCCACACGAATGAATATTCGAGTGAACCTCCAGTTGCCGTGTGCTATTCCTGTTGCTTCACGATATGTTACAATTACCCGAGGTGAGACATGTAGGCATCCTCGTGGATCAACAACTTGTCCACTATGCTAGTTTCCTCGTTGCCGGTATTGTTCTCTTTTCTCGTTCCCATGTTCCGGCATCCCCGTGATCAAATCACAAAGTGTCTGGCCAGACGATGATGGATACCGTAACACCGAGAGGGCCCAGAGATATCTCTCCATCGTCGGAGGAGCAAATCCCAATCTTGAGCTATCAAGTTACTTAACATACTTTTCCATGAACCCGTAAGCCGCCGTAATAGCCACCCATTTACGGATGACGTTTAACAAACCCCCAAAGTTCATGAAGCAAGCATGAAGAAACTCGATACTCTCATGGTCTAAGGAATCATGCAAACGTTAACCATCTCTGTGTTATTAACCATAAACTTGTGACGAAAATATCTCATAGCATAACATCAATCCGGGTCGATTCAACACAAGTGTTCTACCAACATTGCGCCCTCAAAATTGCCGGCATAGCCATGCCCATGATCAGGAAAACAGGATCATCATGCAATACTTGAGCTAGTCTTAGAGGCCAGACTAGGAATACATTTTACCGTTTATTATTCCACACGTGCATATGAGTCTTCCTCCGAGCCTCGTGGTTATTGTAGACTCGAGAACCATAGCAGTTATAGCATGGAACATAAACCTAATTATGAATAGGGAGATAATCAATAACATTTATTATTACCTCTAGGGCATATCTCCTACACTATGATCGTACTTGAGCATTGGGCATAGCTAATATTTGAGTGTGTTTCATGAATGGATCAATGATTGAGCATGATGGGCCTGGGATAACTTTCTTTAGTGTTGATATTTCGAAAGAAATGGTTGCTTGTTGACATGCTTGAGTATTGAAGTCATTATTTTAAACCAGACTATTGCTTTGAATCATCTATAAGTCCAAATATCCATGCTATACAAAAGAAAAGAATATGAGATGAACATGTTAGGCAGCATTCCACATCAAAAATTCTGTTTTTATCATTTACCTACTCGAGGACGAGTAGGAATTAAGCTTGGGGATGCTGATACGTCTCCAACGTATCTATAATTTTTGCTTGTTCCGTGCTGTTATATTATCATTGTTGGACGTTTTACAATCATTTTATAACAACTTTATATCATTTTATGGGACTAACCTATTGACATAGTGCCAAAGTGCCAGTTGCTGTTTTTGCTTGTTTTTTACTTCGCAGAAAATCAATACTAAACAGAGTCCAATCGCGACGAAACTTTTTGGAGATTTTCTCTGGACCAAAAGACACCCAATGGGCCAAACAACTGACGGAGAGGTGGGTTGTGGAGAGCACAACCCATCAGGGCGCGCCAGGGGGGTCCCAGCGCGCCCTGATGGGTTGTGCCCTCCTCAGCCCCCTTCCACACCGCCTCTGATGCCTACAAATTCTCAAATATTCAGAAAACCCTAGAGGAGTCAACGAAACACAATTCCAGCCGCCGCAAGTTCCAGAACCGCGAGATCCAATCTAAACACCATCACGGAGGGGTTCATCTTCCTCATAGGTGCCTCTCCGATGATGCGTGAGTAGTCCACCATAGACCTAAGGGTCTGTAGGCAGTAGCTAGATGGCTTCTTCTCTCTCTCTTATGATTCTCAATACAATGGTCTCTTGGAGATCTATTTGATGTAAACTTTTGCGGTGTGTTTGTTGGTATCCGATGAATTTTGAGTTCATGATCAGTTTCTATCCATGAATATTATTTGAGTCTTCTTTGATCTCTTATATGCATGATTGCTTATAGCATCGTATTTCTTCTTCGAATCTTTGGTTTAGTTAGGCCGACTAGATCGATTTTTCTTGCCATGGGAAGAGGTTCTTTGTGATGGGTTCGATCTTGCGGTGTTCTTTCCTAGTGACAGAAGGGACACCAAGACACGCATGTATCGTTGCTATTAAGGATAACAAGATGGGGTCTATTCCTAAATGAATAGATCTTGTCTACATCATGTCATCGTTCTTATTGCATTACTCCGTTTTTCCATGAACTTAATACACTAGATGCATGCTGGATAGCGGTCGTTGTGTGGAGTAATAGAGGTAGATGCAGGCAGGAGTCGGTCTATCTATCTTTGACGTGATGCCTATATAATGATCATCGCCTTGGATATCGTCATGACTATTCGATTTTCTATCAATTGCCAAACAGTAATTTGTTCACCCACCGTGCTCTATACTCATGAGAGAAGCCACTAGTGAACCCTACGCCCCCCGGGTCTACTTTTCTATCATATTGCTTTCCGATCTACGTTTTTGCACTCTTTGTTTTCAAATCTACAAAACCAAAAACCCAAAAACATATTGCTGCATATTTACTTTTTTATTTGTGTTCTTGAGAGATCTATCTCTCTTATCTATCACTACCTAATCTATCTTATTACCGTAGAGAGATTGACAACCTCTCTTTCGCGTCGGGTTGCAAGTATTTGTTGTTTGTGTGCAGGTGCTGCTTATTGGGTGGTGGTCATCCTCCTACTGGTTCGATAATCTTGGTTTCATAACTGAGGGAAATACTTACCGTCGCTGTGCTGCATCATCCCTTCCTCTTTGGGGAAATACCGACGCAATCTCAAGCCACGTCAATAGATCTCTCAAGAACACAAAATAAAAAGGGCAAATAAAAAAGTGCAGCAATATATATTTGGGTTTTTGGAATAGTAGATCTGAAAACAAAAGTGGCAAAAAGATAGATCGGAAAGCAATATGTTGGAAAAGTAGACCCGGGGGCCGTAGGTTTCACTAGTGGCTTCTCTCATGAGTATAGCACACGGTGGGTGAACAAATTATTGTTGGGAAATTGATAGAAGATCAAATAATCATGACGATATCCAAGGCGATGATCATTATATAGGCATCACGTCCAAGATAAGTAGACCGACTCCTGCCTGCATCTACCACTATTACTCCACACATCGACCGCTATCCAGCATGCATCTAGTGTATTAAGTTCATGAAAAAACGGAGTAATGCAATATGAACGATGACATGATGTAGACAAGATCTATTCATGTAGGAATAGACCCCATCTTGTTATCCTTAATGGCAACGATACATGCGTGCCTTGCTGCCCCTTCTGTCACTGGGAAAGGACACCTCAAGATCGAACCCATCACAAAGCACCTCTTCCCATGGCAAGAAAAATCGATCTAGTTGGCCCAACTAAACCAAAGATTCGAAGAAGAAATACGAGGCTATAAGTAATCATGCATATAAGAGATCAAAGAAGACTCAAATAATATTCATGGATAGAAACTGATCATGAACTCAAAATTCATCGGATCCCAACAAACACACCGCAAAAGTTTACATCAAATAGATCTCCAAGAGACCATTGTATTGAGAATCAAAAGAGAGAGACAGAGAGGAAGCCATCTAGCTACTGCCTACGGACCCGTAGGTCTATGGTGGGCTACTCACGCATCATCGGAGAGGCACCAATGAGGATGATGAACCCCTTCGTGATGGTGTTAGATTGGATCTCGAGGCTCTGGAACTTGCGGCGGCTGGATGTGTTTTTCGTCGACTCTCCTAGGGTTTTTGGAATATTTGGGAATTTATAGGCGTCAGAGGCGGTGCAGAGGGGCCCCGTGGAGGGCACAACCCATCAGGGCGCGCCAGGGTCCTCTGGCACGTCCTGATGGGTTGTGCTCTCCACAGGCCACCTTTCTGGCACTTCTTTGGCCCACTGGGTGTCTTCTGGTCCAAAAAAAATCTCCAAAAAGTTTCCTCGCGATTGGACTCCATTTGGTATTGATATTCTGCGAAGTAAAAAAACAAGCAAAAAAACAGCAACTGGCACTTTGGCACTATGTCAATAGGTTAGTCCCAAAAAGTTATATAAAGTTGCTATAAAGTGATTGTAAAACATCCAAGAATGATAATATAACAGCACGGAACAAGCAAAAATTATAGATACGTTGGAGACGTATCAACATCCCCAAGCTTAATTCCTACTCGTCCTCGAGTAGGTAAATGATAAAAACAGAATTTTTGATGGGGAATGCTGCCTAACATGTTCATCTCATATTCTTTTCTTTGCAGCTTGGACATTTGGACTTTTAGATGATTCAAAGCAATAGTCTAGTTTTAACATAATGACTTCAATACTCAAGCATGCCAACAAGCAACCATGTCTTTCAAAATATCAACACTAAAGAAAGTTATCTCGAGCCCATCATGCTCAATCATTGATCCATTCATGAAACACACTCAAATATTAGCTATACCCAATGCTCAAGTACGATCATAGTGCCCCCTAGTTGGTGCTTTATAAGAGAAGATGGAGACTCAAAGTAAAAATAAAATTTGCATAAAGTAAATAGATAGGCCCTTCGCAGAGGGAAGTAGGGATTTGTAGAGGTGCCAGAGCTCAAAGTTTGAATTGAGAGAGAAAAATATTTTGAGTGGCATGCCTTTCCTATCAACGAAAACGACAAAGTAGTTCACAATACTTTCCATGCTAGATATATCATAGGCGGTTCCCAAACATAAAATAAAGTTTATTCCTTTTTCCACCAATCTTTCACATTCCATGGCTGGCCGTATCCACGGTTGCCTTCCATACCAACACTTTCCAAGGAATTTATTATTTGACAACATAAAGTAATTTTTTTCTTTTTCATTTTGGGAATGGACATCCCTATTACCGCCACACTCTCGTGCAATGACAAGTGAATAAACACTCATCTTGAGAATAACACATCTAGCATGGAAAAATATTGGACACCCCCTACCGTTTCATGAGCGGTACGAGCACACAAAAACGAAATTTATTTTGAAAATTTAGAGATGGCAAATACAAATTTGCTTAGAACAGCATGGAAATACCGCATATAGGTAGGTATCGTGGACCCATAAGGCAAAACTGGGTTTAATAATTTTGGATGCACAAGTAGTATTTCTACTTAGTACAAATGGAGGCTAGCAAATAGATTGAGAAGCAACCAGCCAAGAAACGAAAATTCACATAAGCGAGCATGGAGCATAACTAACGCCGAATAATGCACCATAAGTAGGATGTAATTTCATTGCATAACTATTGACTTTCGTGCATGCATAGGGAATCACAAACCTTAACACCAATATTTCTACTAAAGCATAATTACTCACTAACATGACTCACATATTACTATCATCATGTCTCAAAACTATTAAAAGGAATCAAGTTTAATTCATCCAATGATCTTCATGGAAGTTTTTATTATATCCTCCTTGGATATCTATCACTTTGGGACTAGTTTAATATATTGCCATTGCTTTTGACAAGCTCAAATAAATTCAAGTGAAGCACATGAGCACAAAGATTTCATCTCTCAAAATAGTATAAGTGAAGCATGAGAGGATTTTTTCAAAATTTACTAACTCTCAAATTAATCTAAGTGAAGCATGAGAGTATTTCTACAAAAAATTCCAAGAACACCGTGCTCAAAAAGATATAAGTGAAGCACTAGAGCAATTCTATAGCTCAAAAAGTTTAAGTGAAGCATATAGAGCAATTGTAACAAATCATAGCATAATTTTGGCTCTCTCAAATAGGTGTGTCCAGCAAGGATACAAGTGAAAAAATAACAAGCAAAGCAAGCAAAGACTCAAATGATACAAGAGGCTCCAAGCAAAACTCATGATAAGTGACGAATAAAAATATAGTTCCAAGTAAAATACCGATGGTCGTTAGAAGAAAGAGGGGATGCCACTCGGGGCATCCCCAAGCTTAGTTGCTTGTTTCTCTTTGGATACATCTTGGGGGTTCTGTAGCATCCCCAAGCTTAGGCTCTTTTCACTCCTTATTCCTTCATCCATCGTGATCTCACCCAAAACATGAAAACTTCAATCACACAAAACTCAACAAAATCTTCGTGAGGTCCGTTAGTATAATAAAGCAAATCACTACTTTAGGTGCTGTTGCAAACCCATTCATATTTTATTATTGCATTATACCTACTGTATTTTAACTTTACCATGGCTCATACCCTTCAAACAACCCATAGATTCATCAAAACAAGCACACAATGCAACAAAAATAGAATTTGTCTTAAACAGAAAAGTATGTAGTAATCTGTATTCTAAACATACTTCTGTAACTCGAAAAATTCTCAAAAATTAGGACAACGTAAAGAATTTGTATAGCAACACTGTGTTAAAATTTGAGCTCAAGATCACGTTCCAGTAAAAAATGAAAATTCAAACACTGGACGCAAAGTTTCTGTTTCAGATTCAGCATTGTTTCTACTCATCTTATGAATCATCCTAAAGGCTCTACTTGGCACAAACACTAAATAAAACATAAAAACACAACCATAACAGAGGCATAATTGTGTCAACACTCAAAAACAGAAAGGGAAAAGCAAAAATAAATTTATTCATTGGGTTGCCTCCCAACAAGCGCTATCGTTTTACGCCCCTAGCTAGGCATAACGCATAGATTCAAGTATTGTCATCTTTGGTTTTCGCTACTTTTGTGAGGGCTTTCTCGAATCCGGGGGGGGGGGGGGCTCTTTATGCTTCCCCAAATTTTCAGGAGAAGAAACCATCTTGAGATCCAAAATATCCAAACACTTATTGCAAAGAGTAATCAAAGTATTCAAGCGATTGAGGTTCCCACTAATATGTTTGAGAGGTTCATTATATTTTTGCAACTCGACCAAGTGCTTATGTAAGTCACCCAATTTGTCGAGAATTTGCACCCCCTCTTGTGTAAAAGAAGGCCCCTTTTTTGATGGAGGAACCCCCAATATCCCTTCCAAAATTTCATAAGCGGTGTTTGCATCAAGCTCAATAAAATCCCCTTTAGTGAAAAAATCCAAGAGTTCTCTATGATGCAAAGCTAATCCTATGTAAAAGTTTCTAAGCAAAATTCTTGCATCTCCTTTTAGATTGGAAATACGATAGGATTCCATTAGCCTATACCAGGCATCTTTCAAATTTTCCCCTTGTTTTTGTTTGAAGTATAGAACTTCAAAATCTGGTGACAAAGGGGGAGTAGTAACGCCAGTCATAGCAACAAGATTGCCAAACAAGAGATTTGACGAGAAAAAGGCAAACGAAAAAGAGGGCGAATAAAACGACAAATTGGTGAAGTGGGGGACATGAAAACGAGAGGCAAACGGCAAATAATGTAATTGCAAGGAGATGAGATTTGTGATTAGGAACCTGGTATATGATGATGGTGTCTCCTTGGCGCCTGAGATTGGCACGTAGAAGAGACTGCTTCCTCCCCAGCAGCGGCGCCAGAAATTCCTTTGATGTGGCTTGAGACTGCGTCGGTATTTCTCCAAAGAGGAAGGGATGATGTAGCACAGTGATGGTAAGTATTTCCCTCAGTTATGAAACCAAGGTATCGAACCAGTAGGAGGATCACCACCACCTAATAAGCAGCACCTTCACACAAAGAACAAATACTTGCAACCCGACGCGAAAGAGAGGTTGTCAATCTCTCTACGGTAAAAAGATAGATTAGGATATGATAGATTGGAGAGATAGATCTCTCAAGAACACAAAATAAAAAGGGCAAATAAAAAAGTGCAGCAATATATTTTTGGGTTTTTGGAATAGTAGATCTGAAAACAAAAGTGGCAAAAAGATAGATCGGAAAGCAATATGTTGGAAAAGTAGACTCGGGGGCCGTAGGTTTCACTAGTGGCTTCTCTCATGAGTATAGCACACGGTGGGTGAACAAATTACTGTTGGGCAATTGATAGAAGATCAAATAATCATGACGATATCCAAGGCGATGATCATTATATAGGCATCACGTCCAAGATAAGTAGACCGACTCCTGCCTGCATCTACCACTATTACTCCACACATCGACCGCTATCCAGCATGCATCTAGTGTATTAAGTTCATGGAAAAACAGAGTAATGCAATAAGAATGATGACATGATGTAGACAAGATCTATTCATGTAGGAATAGACCCCATCTTGTTATCCTTAATGGCAACGATACATGCGTGCCTTGTTGCCCCTTCCGTCACTCGGAAAGGACACCGCAAGATCGAACCCATCACAAAGCACCTCTTCCCATAGCAAGAAAAATCGATCTAGTTGGCCTAACTGAACCAAAGATTGGAAGAAGAAATACGAGGCTATAAGTAATCATGCATATAAGAGATCAAAGAAGACTCAAATAATATTCATGGATAGAAACTGATCATGAACTCGAAATTCATCGGAGCCCAACAAACACACCGCAAAAGTTTACATCAAATAGATCTCCAAGAGACCATTGTATTGAGAATCAAAAGAGAGAGAGAGAGAGGAAGACATCTAGCTACTTTCTACGGACCCGTAGGTCTATGGTGGACTACTCACGCATCATCGGAGAGGCACCAATGAGGATGATGAACCCCTCCGTGATGGTGTTAGATTGGATCTCGAGGCTCTGGAAGTTGCTGCGGCTGGATGTGTTTTTCGTCGACTCTCCTAGGGTTTTTGGAATATTTGGGAATTTATAGGCGTCAGAGGCGGTGGAGAGGGGCCCCGTGGAGGGCACAACCCATCAGGACGCGCCGGGGGCCTCTGGCGCGCCCTGGTGGGTTGTGCTCTCCACAGCCCACCTTTCTGGCACTTCTTTGGCCCACTGGGTGTCTTCTGGTCCAAAAAAAATCTCCAAAAAGTTTCGTCGCAATTGGACTCCGTTTGTTATTGATATTCTGCGAAGTAAAAAACAAGCAAAAACAACAACTGGTACTTTGGCACTATGTCAATAGGTTAGTTCCAAAAAATGATATAAAGTTGCTATAAAGTGATTGTAAAACATCCAAGAATGATAATATAACAGCATGGAACAAGCAAAAATTATAGATACGTTGGAGACGTATCAGACCCCGTCGGGCCACCCTTGATTAGTCCGCCCCGCGAAGGCAGCGAGGGCATCTTCGGGAGACGGCCTCGCGAGGGGGGCTCCGCGAGGCTCCTGACGATGCTTGCTGATCTGCGCCTCGCAAGGCGGGGCCCCCCGCAAGGGTCTTGCCTATGAAGCCCAATGGTTGGCCGCGCTAGTCCCACAGCATGCACCGCGTCTTGGCCACAGGCAGACGGGTCTGGGTACCCTCAGTCCCACGGGCCCCACAGAACCAAGTTGCACACGACCAAAACTCATGGGGGTGGAGTCGCCTACCAGCATAGTCGCTCACATATTATGTCGTCGAAAGTATATGCGGGTTGGGGCCAACCTACACGTGGGGGGAGGGGTGTCAAAGTAACACAATCACCGAATGCACGAATTCCCGTACCTCTAAACTAGGTAGTCGTCGACCTCTAAACTATGAATCGGGGGAAGATTATCAGTAAGAAAGTGAGAGGGGAAGGAAAACACGTTTTTTTTGCAAGTCAATTGGGCAACTTATCGGTTTTTTTTAGGCTTAGTGTTTTTAATATTGAACATTTCTTCCCAGTTGAACCCTACAAGTTTTCTTTTCCCTTTTTCTAACCAAAAGAATATATTCTCCTTTCTTTCATAGAGACCACGTGCAATACAATATGCAAGATGACAAACAACACAAATCAAGAGCTCAACATATTCTCTAGCATCCAGGTTCCACAGAGGAGGGGGAGGCAAGTAAGAGGCAGCTTTTTCTTACAAGATCCACATCAAGTTTGCAATTCATGGGCATACACGGGACGATTTGCAAACTAGTAGTACATCACACGGGAGTGTTAGAAGGAACAGAGAGGGATTGGTGAAATTGTTGTTTATTGCTTGAGCCTCGTGGGCGTATATATAGGAGTACAATGATCTACTTGGAGTACAAGACAAGGCAGGATCAAATCCTAGTCTATCCTATACTTCCTAATGATCAATATACTCAATATCCCCCCGCAGTCACAACGGTAGCGACGCAGATGGTGAGACTGGAGAAGAATCCGAAGGTAAGCCGACGGACACCCCCCACAGTCGTAACAGTCGATGCATCGCGGAAGTCGTGGCTGGAGTGGAAACCGACGAGGTTGCTCAAGCAAGGCGGTAGCCCTTTGTGCCGAAGTCGATGTAGCCGAGAGCGTAGGGTGGTGTAGTCGTGGTCGAGGTAACCGTGCGAAGAACGCCGTGGTCGATGTCGAGTTGGGGTAGCCGGTGTCGAGGAAGGCGCCGTGGAGCCGCGGGCGCAAGGAGGCGCCGAGTTAGTCATGGGCGCAGTGGTGTCGAAGTAGTGGTGCGCCAGGGAGAAGACGATGTTGACGACGCGTCGCGCCGGGGTTGCCAAGCCCGGGGACACATCGTAGACGAAGGCACGCACCGGTGTTGCCAGCACCAGGCATGCGTAGACGGACGAAGACGAAGTTGACGAAGCGTTGCACCAGGCTTGCCAGGCCCGGGGACACGTCGTGGACGAAGGCACGCGTCGGTGTTGCCAGCACCGGGCATGCGTAGACGAGGGACCTGCACGAGCTGTACGCCATGTCGAGGAGTCGGAGGGGCCAGCAGAGAAGGACTCGACGACGGTTGCGGCGCCAATCGGCACGGGGCCGATGTCGCCAACGGTGGTCGGAGTAGACGAAGTGGTCGAGGAAGATGACAGCGACGCTGGCAACGAACTGGTGCTGGATGAAGACGAAGGGGGTGGACAGGCGGCGGCGGCGGCTACGGAGGTAGCGGCGGCGGCGGCTGAGGAAGAGCGGCGGCGGCGGCCTGACGGCGGCGGCGGCGGCTAGGTTAGGAGTGCGGCGGCGGTGCTCGAAGTAGGCGAGGAACCCAACAGCGTGACGAAGACCGGCGCGGACGGTGGCGTTCCCGCGCCAAGGGAGGCGGCGCGGCGCATACCACGGGAAGTCGACGCGCGGTGACGGCGGAGTGGACCGCGGGCCGCGGCGCTACGGCCCGAAGGGGCGACGCAGCAGCGGCGGGCGGGCCGGTCGGGGCGACGGCGGGAAGACCTCGGGGCGGTTGCATGGACCGCGTGCCACGCTCGCTACGGCCCGACGGGGCGACGCAGCGGCAGCGCGAGGGTCGGTGCAGCCTCGGGGACGGCCTGGAGCAGACGGCCTCGGGGCGGCGGTTGACCGCGGGCCGCAGCACTACGGTCCGAAAGGGCGACGTAGCGGCAGCGCGCGGGATGGTGCAACCACGGAGACGGCCTCAGGGCGGTGGCGGGAACCACATGCCGCGGCGCTACGGCCCGAACACGGCGCAGATGAGGCGGATCGCGGCGGCGAGCGGGTGATCAAGCCGATCGCGCGCGAGGTCAGGGACGCCGCTCGGCGGAGGCGGGGTGACAGCGGAGTCCGAGATGAAGCCGGCGATGACGGACGGCGTGGGACGGCGTGCGGACGAGTGCGTCAGCACCGGCACCCGGGCTGCCAAAGCAGCGCTGGCGCCAAGGCAGCGAGGCCCGAGCGACCAACGTAGCAGCGGCGCCCGAGCTGAGGCAGTCGGGGACGAGGCCGGCGAGGCAGACCGCAGGGCCGCCGTGCGGACGCGGCGGAGGCGGGTGGCGTGGATCGATGGGCGGGCCGGCGCGCGAACGGCGGCTATGATGGGCCGCCGCATGGCGCGAGGCCGCCGGGTCGGGGTGATGCAGGAATCCCGGTTGGAGCAGGGCGGAGACGGCCGGCGTAGAACGACGGGCGGGCCGGCGCGTGGACGACGGCTATGAAGGGCCGCCTGTCGTGCGAGGCCGCCGGGTCGGTGAAGGAGCCGGCCGGTCGCGCCGGTGTTGGAGTAGAGGCGCACGGGGGTCGACGGCGGCGGTGGGCGACGCAATCCGATCTATGATCGGTAAACCAAAAAGTAAACGCCGATCAAGGTGATCGGCGAGAGAGAGAAAAACCCGGAGCAAGGGCTCGGGAAAAAGACTCTCTAGGGCAGCCGGTCGACACGACCGGCGGACGAACCCTAGGTACGGGCGGCGCGGCCCCCGGCGGCGGTCATGGAGGCCGACCGCCCCGGGGGCGGCGCGAGGCGGAAGCGGCGGGCGGCGGCTAGGGTTTGGATCGGTTAGGCTGATACCATGTTAGAAGGAACAGAGAGTGGATTGGTGAAATGTTGTTTATTGCTTGAGCCTCGTGGGCGTATATATAGGAGTACAATGATCTACTTGGAGTACAAGACAAGGCAGGACCAAATCCTAGTCTATCTTATACTTCTAATAATCAATATACTCAATAGGGAGGAACAAGAGGGAGAGTTTCACTAGCTCAAAATTTAAACACAATCATGCCTTTGTTTTTTGGCCAAAATTGGAAGTCCTTACCTGGGTGTGACTCATGGTGAAGAAATTTACACAGTTCCTGACAATTTTTTGCAGTTTTTTTTCTAGAGTGTTGCCTGATCTGCAACACAAAGTTGCAAACAAAGTCTTTATTCTTAAGATTTTTTTTTTGCCTGACAGTACTTTGTTTTTTTTTTTCGTGAGGGGTGTAGGAGAGATCACACGCCGTGGGTAGGGCTCGCTGTCCTCCGTTTTCTTTATTTATTTTCTTTTGACAGGATGTGCCAACGCGGGCACGAATAGGCAAACTTTCTTTTCCAGCAGGGTGGGGACCGCACGTGGGACTTTCCAAAAATGGGACAGCCGCTAGCTCCTACCGCACAGCGCGTGCATCGTTGTGTAGCAGCGTAAAAAAAACAAGGAACTAAATCTTCACCACACGGAAACTTTATAGGGACTCCCTCAAAAAAAAAACTTTATAGGGACGAAAAGCACACTTGTTTGAGAATAAAATGGCAGGGCAACTAATCGCGCGGCAAGCGTGATAAGCTCTTCCAAAACGATCGGTACATACGCTCGCCGGCCGGCCGGCCGGCCGTTCCTTCATCTGCCCCCCCCCCCCCCCCCCCCCCCCCCCCCCCCCCCCCTCCTTGCTGCGTGCTAGCTAATAGATGCACCCCGGCCGTGCAATGCAATGCAGGATAGTCCACGAGACGGATTTGTACATGAGCCGCCGGCGTCTGAAGCAGCTGGTGGCATGCGGCCAGTGGACCAAAGCCCTCGGCTACATCCGCCGCTTCGTACCGCCGGCCATCGGGGGCGTCGAGGCCCGCACCCTCTACATCTTCCTCGACACCTTCTGGGCCGTGGAGAACGCCGCCGCCGCCTGCTCAGCGGGCGCCCCCGTCACGACCGCGGTGTACAAACACGACGTCGGCATACTGACGACCATGTGCGCTGGCAACACCAAGCTCTCTTCCATCCTCCACAAGATACACCACGAGCCGCAGTTCAGGTAATATACTTAATGGTGGTAGACATTCTTCTGCTTGTTTTTTGTTGTTGAGCCCTCAAACGAAGAATCCTGTCTACTGTAGGGCGTCCCTGACTGGAAACTGGTGAGAGAGAAGGCATCGTTGGTTGCCGATGACTTGGCGAGTCATTCCCCAGAGGTTGGGGCGCAGGTCGCTACTGCCGAATGGCCCACGGAGTCCGCATGACTTGCTTCCCATCGGGTATTCATACATTCATCCAACCTTGCTCCTTAATTCTTGCTGACCAGCTTCGACAGTTATCCTGTCAATGATCTGATCATACTATACATTGTCATGTTTATTATTGGTTAGACCCCGTCGTCCAAGGCGCCAACGGTGGGATACATCCGGCGGCCAACAACATCTGCTATTGTCAAGTCCTATCTCAACAGGAAGAGGAGGTATGTACGTATGTGCAGCATCACTCAATATCGAACTGCTCCTCAGTTCTGCAGTGCTGTGTCTCCTAATTTTCACATGACACTCACATATATGTGTTGCCTTTTGCAGCATTCCTTCTTCTAGCCCAGTTTTTGGTATGAACATCTTGGCATCAAAGCAACCTTGCTATCATAACCTCTGCATATGTGTGGTAGCTAATGTTCTCTATGGCAGGTCTGAACTCTGAGGGACGGAACCGGGTGGTGGATCTTATCGGTAATTAAAATTAGTCCCTGACCATCAAATTCCAGTTTGTGAAGAACATATTTCATTGTGATATAGGACATTTTTCTGTTGTTCCTTTGTTTCTGAAACTAACTTTGATTAAGCGCTGATAAACTCACTTGAACATGATAAACATTTAGAGGATTGTATAAAAGCTGGTAGACTTCCGGAGCTCCATCAAAGGCACCTACTTCATTCAAGTGCAATGGAAGGTAATTAATTCATAGTTGTGAGCAGCTATCCATCTCTCTGCCCATCTGAACTTCAGTCGCACTTTTCACATGGGTTTTTTGGGATGCCTCGTCTCACTTTCATTGCCTTATATCTCTATTGTTAATTTACTTGTATAGTTCAGTGCACTTCCTCTTTGTTACAGACCATACACCATGCAGTACTTTGCATGCTACATTATGTTGCTCCTCCCTCGTGGTTTGGTCCAAAGCGCATTGCTTGCCCCTCTGCCTCTATCTTAACAAGTTGCATTTGAAAATATAGCTTGGAAACTCCTTTCCCCTGTGTACCATGGCCTACTATTCCTTATTGGTGGCTTATGTTTTGTAGTACATGCTATGTGCACATGGTAATTCACAACATCACTACAGCACAGCAGCCATCGATCCGGGCTTTGTTCTTTGCACATTATCAATGCCTGGCTACCTGCTGCCACATTTTACTGCCCAAATTTGCTAGTAAGGGGCTATAGCATTGATAATAGCATTTCACTGATTGATTCCATGTTATATGCCATTATAAAGGATCTAGGCTAGAAACATCTTCCGTTTAAGTTTTCTGTCGGTCATTTTTGCTTCATCTTTCTTGTCGTATTTTTTGCTTGGGTACCTGTTACCACTTCGAAGTTCTGATTAACATGGCATGCTATGCCATAAAAGATCTGGGCTAGAAAAATCTTCCCTTTAAGTTTTCCATTGTTATTTTTCCCACTTGTAAGTTCTAAATACCGAACTGGTTGCAGGTGCTTTTAGTACTCCATTCTCACAGACCATGCTTGGTACGACAGGCCCTGCTAAAAACATTGAAACATCATCAGTGACAAATGCAGGTAATTAATTGAACACTGAGTGCTTGGCATTGGCTACCTGCCATTAGTTCTAACTGCAAAACTCGTTTCAGGTGCTCCAACGTTTACAGGTCTGCCTAATTATCTTTGGCACCCATCAGTTGCAAATTCAGGTTAAGTATTTTAAATTCCTTGAACATCTGAATTCCTTTTCAAACCTAGATAAATCTTCATGTTTCATGATTGATTCCTATAATGGTTCATTGTTAGAGAACACTAGATGAACCAATGAATGGACTATAAGCATCAGTTCTAACTCTTGTCCCACAACCTATTAAAATCCCTTGGAACACATCTGCCACAAATGTGGGTAAATTAACTGAACACCCTCAACCGTTTTCATGCCATGTACAAACTCCATCTGCACATATTGATGCGCTAAAATTCTTAGTGGTCACTTCTCACAGAAACTCCATCACTGATGATATTATTCTACCTGCCGTGTTTTATAACTCACCATGTTGATATATCTGCTTTCCTTGTCCATCTTTTGGTCCGTAAACTAATTTTTGGAACCTTCTAGTTTTAGGACTCCTGCATTTGTCAGCTGCTTTCTTTCTTATACTTGTTTTATGCCCATAATAGTTGTAGGATTACACTTGCATATGGGAGTTGATAAGCGTATGCAGCACAAATTGTATGATACACCTTGTCGGTTACATGTACATGCTCATTTTTGTGGTACAGATTTAGCATTACAACGACACAGCCATCAAGCTGGGTGTTGTTCTTTGCCCATTATCAATGCCTGGCTACCAACTGTCGTTTCTAACTGCTCAACTCAAGTAATACTTATTTAGAAATGCCCAAATGTGCTAGCAAGGGGGTATATACACCGTTGATAATAGTATTTCATTGATTGATGACATTCTATGCCATAAAACATCTAGGCTATAAACATCTTAAGTATTCGGTTTTCACTTTTTCTTCATGTTGCCTAATCTTTTGCCTGAGTACCTGATGCCACTTTTCAGTTCTAATTACCAAACTGGTTGCAGGTGCTTCTCCATTCTCACAGACCATGCTTGGTACTACAGGCCCTGCTAAAAACATTGAGACTTCATCAGTGACTAATGCAGGTAAATTAGTTGAACACTTGCTTGGCTTTGGCTGCCTGCCAACAGTTCTAACTGCAAAACACGTTGAATCAAGGAGTATTGATATACTTATTCGGGTGATCCTAAAGGGTATTAATACTTGGTCTGAGTTTAGACTCTTGATTTCCAATCTGCATAAACCCTTCTGTCACATTTTTCATTTGTAAAGCCGTAAAGGTAAGACTGAACAAAATAAAGAGTAGACAAGACATGAAAACATACACAGCACCACCTTCTTGAGAAATTCTATACTTAAGCGAGACCCAACATTTGGTGTTAAGTGATTATGTTTCACTGTTGCAAGTTTTTTCAGTCTTTTGAACCGTACCACTTTTATTGTATCTGCTTAGTGACACATTACCCACGTAGAGTATTAACTGGTTGAGTACTTGTTGCAATGCAGGAGTTGTGGACTGGAACTGAAGCTGGATCTTGCAGCGCGAACTGATGTGGCCTAATTGAGTGGGCCTTGCTCGATGTGCTCCTTAAAGTTGATTAGTTGCAATGGTGTTGGGAGGGCACTATTTAGTTGGTTATGTTTCCATTCGAGCTATGTTTTATCAACTTTAGACTTTACCTTCTCTTGGTAGTGTCATGTTAGCATCAATCATACGAGATTGGACTCTTTGCTAGTGCTCGGTGGCATGTGTCATGTAAGCTGTATTGTGAATCAAACCTAAAACTTCATCATGGTAAGTTGCAACATATGAGTTTGCGCCAGTAAGTTTCCCTGAGTGTCAATATATAGATGAGTGCAGGTTGACCAATGCGATATGCCCCCTTGGGATACATCAAAACAGTGCAGAACCATAGCATAACTGACGCCACAACATCTGAGTTACACATGTTTATACATACGTTGTTTGGTTTGTGTGACGAGTACCGATTTGGGTTTCTAATCCACTTCGGTACAGGCAGTTCCGATTTTATGAAGCGGTGTATTGGAAAATTCAGTTACGGAACAAACAAGATTTGAATGATTGTGCCGTTAGCCGCTTTGGTACAGGGAGATCTGATTTTACATGCTACTGTTTCAGAAATCACTGGAATCAGTAGCCGTGATTGTGTCATTACTTTCTTCCCTAACATAATATTAGGATGATTTTATGCACAGGTCGCTTGCCTTGCCTTGAGAGTATAATCCTCTCAAATCCAAGGAAAATGTGAATAACCACAGGCGACTCATCTGGAATGGGTGTAAATTTTGTGTGCTCACTGGTTATTTAGCTCAAACTTGAACTAAATACCAGTGGCCACACAAATTTTACCACCTTTTCCAACTAAGTAGTAATTTAACTAGTCGGCTGACAAAGTACCAGTAGTGGAAAGGTATTAAGAGTTTAAGACACAACCAGCTCAAAATTGACTTCAAATCTTACAGACTGTTTTTCTAAAGTATGCAATGCACAGTCGGAAATGCACTGCCTTTCATCTTAGAATGTGGCAAGAAATGCATGCATGCCACAGCTAGTCTAGAGATTATGATAAAGATCCATACAACTTGAACAGTGATGCTGATTAGTATAAGACCCGGTTGCACATGAGGTGGTGTTTTTTTCTTTTCAGGTCGTCGCTTAAGACTGGTTCTGTTGCTCTGGAGGCACTACAGGTTGCTGCAGAGGCACAGGAGGCTGCGGCGGAGCGGCACAGCAAGTTGTTGCAGCACGGGCGGTTGCTGTGGCAGAGGATCCTGGTGGTGCAGACCAGGACCTCCCGGTAGCTGTTCTTGAGGTAAGTCAGGTTCTGTTTCCAGCAGTAATCCATAATCATCTGTATCCAGCAGGAAATCATCTATATCAAAGCTTGGAGAACCGGGGTCTAGAGGACTCAGAGGAGGACCTGCAAGTAGCTCCTGGTTAGTACACATGTTTGAAAATAACTTCAACTTCAAGACGTAATTAAAGAAATAAAAATTAAGGCTGTCATTGTTTTTTTTTTGGTGATACTACTCACCTTGGTTGTTAAGTGATGGATGTTGGTGGTGTTGTTGCTGCTGAAGGAGCGGTGGCTGTTAGCCAGCTGCAATTTAAAATTTGAAATTAACTTCAAAAATAAATAAATAACAATAACTTATGGTTTTTTGCAATATTAACGCAGTATCATGAACAAAACGGTAATCAACTCAGAAGTACAAAAGGCGAGCAGAGGAATTTAAAGAAAAACATGGATAACAAATGTACCATGCTATTACTCCAATTTTCCTATTGAAAATATGAGGTCCAGGAGGGAACATGTATGGGAAAAGACGTTAGGAACAGCTGAGCACAGTGCTTTCCTGCAACCATCCGTGCAATCCTGGCTTTCGTGCAGTGGCCGCTCACAGAGCGATGCCTCCGGCACACATTGACCTCTCTGATGCACTCACACAGATAATGCAAGCGAACTATGCTAGCTTATTATTTCAGTTGAGCATTTAATGTGCTAAATATTTAACCCAGACCTACCGCCTTAATGTTTTACTCGAAACATCTTTCTTTTATCCGGTGCAGCTTAAAGACATAAAGGAAACACAAATAAATGATGTCATTGCTGGTTTTGGTGGATACTAACCTTGATTGTTAAGTTGGTGTTGGAGCTGTAGATGTTGGTGTTTGTTTTGGTTTTGGTGTTGTTGCGGGACCCATTGCTGTTGTTGTTGTTTTTGTTGTTGCTGCTGCTGCTGTTGTTGCTGGGCAGCTACAGAGTTCTGATGTCCACTGGATTGTCCATGAGAATATGATTGTCCATCATTGACAGTTCTCTTTCTCTTACCCGATGCCCCCCGTCAAAGCTTGTCCCTGTTTTCCGAAGCATAAGCCGGTCCAACCTTTTGGTGACATTCTTTGTCACATTTCTGCACCCACCAATGTGAGTCTTAAAGAATTTAATGGGCCTGGTGTCGAACTCTTGTTGGCACATCAAGCATCTGAACTGGTTAGTACCCTCTGTATTGAGAGTACGAAATCATGATACGTGTTGGTATTGTGTGGTTGTTTTGGATGATGCTTAAGGACAAATCAACCAATTATAAGCTGAATAACAAACATGATGCTTGTCATATACAAATGCATGATCATTTCGAAACATGATGTTTGGGTTAAAATTTCATGCTTTCAAAATGCTCATGAACAACAAAAATGCGGTTGATATTTACCATAATATACAGCCGCAATGGCCAGGCACTCACCCGATGATTTCAGGAAAGTATAGCCACAAATAATCAGTCATTGCGCATCCATAACAAAACTTGTATCTGTTAGGTTGATCTCCTCCCGTTCGAACCCAACGGGTCGAACAGGCCCCTGACTCGCGCCCTGATCGGGGCGCCCAATTGGTGGGCCCTGTGACCCGCGCTATATTAACAGAGGTGGGGGGGGGGGGGGGGTGGGGGGGGGGGGGGGGGGGGGGGGGGGGGGGGACACGAAGTTCACCGCCGCCACAAACCCCACCGATATTCCCTACTGATCTAGGGTTAGTGCGGTGCTCACGGGAAGCTCCACCACCTTCCCATCTCTCTGCAACCAGCGCCACCACCTCGCTCACGCACTCGTCCCTCTCCACCATGGCCACAGGCGCTGGCAGCTCAAGTCAGGGAGAAGGTAATCATCCCCTCCTTCGTCCACTGCCGGAATCCCAACCCCATGCGATCCAGCACTTCCATCAATGGTTTCAGAGCCGGTTTTGTGCAAAGCAAAGAGGAAAAGAAATCCCCCCCCCCCCCCCCCCCAAGAACCCTAGAGCAGGGACAGAGAAAAGCAAACAAAAAAGAAAATGCAAAAGTTCACTGGAGAAGGCCTTGGGCCGCCGGCAAAGTGCGCCGCCACTCCGGCCGCGCTGTTCCTCTCGATCCGGACGGGCATCGGCAAGCCGAGCCGTCCGGAAGAAGAACAAACCCCCCCTGGAGGGGCAAAGGGCGTCGCTCGCCACACCGTTCGACGGCGGCGCGCTCACCGCAAGGGGAACGCACCACCGGCGAAGGGGATGGCAACGGCCGCCACTACGGTATGCTCCGCCGCCGCCGTCGTCTAAATCTAAGCAGAGGAGGCGCGCGGCGCAGACAGAGAGGAGGGGGAAAGGGGGCTGGAGAAGCTCCGCGCGGCGCGGGGGCGTCGAACGCTGTCGCCGGCGAGCCGGCGGCGCGTCGGACCGCTAGAAGCAGCCGCGCCGGCGGGTGCGGAGAGAACGAGGGGAGCGGCTGCGGGCGAGGGGGAGAAATGGGCTAGGGTTGCCCCCCCCCGACGGCTGAGCCGTTTTGAGCGCCCGATCAGCGCGCTGGTCCGTCGGATTTGATCCAACGGCCACGCTGCGATCCCCAGCCAGGCCACGGGCTTTTGGGCCGAAAGTGGAGGGCGGCGGCAGCCGCGCCAGCGCCCCGACCGGGCCGTGGGCCGTTTTCGGCCACAGGAGGAGGCCGCGCGCCCTGGGCCGAAAGAAAAAAAAAAGGGAGGGCGCAGGGCTGGCGGACCAGGCCAACAGGCCATGGGCTGTGCCAGCTGCCGCGCGCTGTAAAGACCGCGGGCCGGGCCGTGGGCCAGGCCGAGTTTTCGTCTGTTTTTCTGGTTTTACTTTTCCAGAAGCAGAATTAATAGTTTTTTGTCCATTTTTGGGCAAATTTCATCTAGCTTTTTCCTATTCAAAATCATCCAACGAAATTTTGTTTAGAGAACAGAAAAGTAAAAGAAAATGTTCTGAAAAGAAAAATAGAAAAGTTTCTGAAAATGAAAATAGAAAATTTTCAAAAAAAGAAAAGTTCATGAATTTTATAAAGAAAATAATAAAATTCCTAAATTTTTTATTTAGCAAAAGAAAAGTTTCTGTAAAGAATAAAAAGTTCATGAATTTTACATTCATACTTTTCCGCTGCAAAATAGATTATAGTGCTCTTTTACAAAGAAAATAAAAGTTTAAAGAGAATTAAATTTAAAGAGCATATTAAAGTGATTATTAAAATAAATATGATTCTGTTATTTTTATGACCAACGTTGTTAATAACATGATCATGTTTTATTATTGCTATAAAAGGTGCATTTATTTCTATTTTTTTGCCCAACGGTAATATAGATTTAATTGCATAGACAATTGTATGTTTAATTTGACCAACGTTAGATTAATGCATATGATTGTTACAATGATCTCACTTCAATTGTGATTTCAGGAGGCTACCACTTGATGAGTTGCCTAAAAGATGTTCCAACACTTAGAGGTGACAACTACACTGAGTGGAGGAAGAAAGTAGACCTGGCATTTGTCTGTGCTGAGGTGGACTGGGTTGTGGACACTCCACAGCCGGTCAGACCTACAGAGCCGGTCAGAGAGGCCACTGATGATGATGCTACGTGGGACAAAAAGAGGGGGGATTATGCTCCATTGGAGATGTCATATACCCTCGACAACCAAAAGTGGATCAACGCCAACAAAAAGTGTATGGCCTTCATAAAGAATACAATTGAGAACGCCATTGTGGGCTCAATTGCAGAGTGTACTTCCGTAGGGGAGTTTCTTACAAAGATAAAGAGCCAGTTCACTGGTTCTTCAAAGATATATGCCACCCAGTTGCTAAAGCAACTGGTGACAAAAAACTACACTGGCGGTGGTCATGGAATAAGAGAGCACATCTTCAGGATGAGCAACATGGCAGCTAAGCTTAAGCCCATAGATGCGGACTTGGAGCTCAAACCTGCGCTCCTGGTCCACATGGTTATGGCTTCACTGCCAAAAGAGTTCGAAACCTTTGTTGTCAACTACAACATGTCACCTGAAAAATGGGACATTGAAAAGACCATAGCCATGTGTGTCCAAGAAGAGGACAGACTTAAAGCCTCACATGGTGGTTCACTGAACTATGTGAAGGACAACAAGAAAAAGAACTACAATAAAAGTAGCAATAGTTCCCCTTCAAAGGCGCATGGAAAATCTCACATGCAGCATCAGCATCAGCAGAAGTCTTTTCCAGTGGACAAAGATACTTGCCTCCACTGTAAGAAGACTGGGCATTACAAGAAAGACTGCCCGGATTGGCTAAAGTCAATAATGGCAAAGAGAGGTAACAACATTGTTTCCTTTGTAAATGAATCCTTGTATACACAGTTTTCGAAATCTACTTGGTGGATTGACTCAGGTGCAACTGTTCATGTTGCAAATTCATTACAGGGATTCCATTCGACGCGGACTACGCAAAGAAGCGAAAGATGCATTGAAGTTGCAAATGGAATTCAAGCAGAAGTTGAAGCTGTCGGTGACATCTCCTTGGAGTTAGCTGATGGATTCAAGCTTCTACTTAGAGATGTTTTATATGTTCCTTCATGTCACAGAAACTTAATTAGTGTTTCGTGTTTGGATAAAGACTATTATGAATGTCATTTTGGACATGGCAAGTGTGCCATATGGTTTAATAATACTCATGTGGGTGTTGCATTCCTACACGATGAGCTTTATTTATTATCACTCCATGAAAAAATGTATTCTGTGTGCAATGTGAATGAGCATGTTTCCGCGTCGAACAAAGAACAAAAGAAAAGAAAGCGAACTCATGACTCATCGAAATTATGGCACTGTCGCTTGGGCCATATTTCCAGGGGGAGAATAGAAAGATTAGTCAAAAGTGAAATTTTTCCTCCGTTAGAGTTCTCAGACTTAGAACGATGCATAGATTGCATTAAAGGAAAGTATGTAAAACAAATCAAAAAGGGTACAATCCATAGCACAGGCACACTAGAAATCATTCACACCGACATTTGTGGACCATTTCCGGTGAAAAGTGTGGATGGATATGACTCATTCATAACATTCACAGATGACTACTCTCGCTATGGTTATATTTATCCAATCAAAGAAAGATCTGAAGCATTGGATAAATTTAAGATATTCAAAGCTGAAGTTGAAAATCAGCATGATAAAAGAATAAAGATAGTAAGATCCGGCCGTGGGGGAGAGTACTACGGTCGGCACACTCCATATGGCCAAGTCCATGGACCTTTTGCAAAGTTCTTACAGGAGACTGGCATAGTAGCCCAGTATTCAATGCCGGGCGAGCCTCAACAAAATGGAGTAGCTGAAAGGCGCAACCGTACACTTATGGATATGGTGCGCAGCATGATGAGTTACTCCACTTTGCCATTGGGATTATGGATGGAGGCGCTTAAAACCGCCATTCACATTCTCAATAGAGTGCCAAGCAAGTCGGTGCCCAAAACACCGTACGAGCTATGGATAGGACGAGTGCCCTTCCTACAACACTTCAGGGTGTGGGGGTGCCCCGCTGAGGCCAAAATGTTTAATCCAAACATTGCAAAGTTAGATTCCAAAACAGTGAGTTGCCACTTCATTGGCTATCCAGACAGATCAAAGGGTTTTCGTTTCTACTGTCCAGACAGATATACAAAGTTTGTAGAAACAAGACATGCAGTCTTCTTAGAGGACGAAATGATGAGGGGGAGCTTGGTAGCTCGGAAAATTGATCTTGAGGAGAAGAGGGTGCATGCACCTAATCCGATGATTCAGGAGCCATTTTTCTCACTACCAGTTGTAACTCCATCCATGACAACTATGGGAGAAGTCCCGGAACCTGTCCGTCAGGAGCTGATTGAACCCGTTGTTGAGCATGAAAGGGAGGTGCAGCAGCCAATTGTAGAAGATGTGATAGAAGTTGAGGCACAGAATGTGCCAGAGACTGAGGCTCTTAGAAGATCTAATAGAACAAGAAGATCAGCTATTTCTACTGATTATAAAGTTTATAACACAGAAATGGTTCATATGAAAGGTGACCCCACCACATATGAAGAAGCCATTAGAAGCCCTCACTCATCAAAATGGCTAGAGGCAATGGAAGATGAAATGAAATCAATGAGTTCCAAAGATGTTTGGGACTTAGAGGAAATTCCTAAAGGAGCCAAAACAGTAGGCTGCAAATGGGTCTACAAAACTAAGTATGACCCTAATGGGATTGTAGAAAAGTATAAAGCCCGACTTGTGGCAAAAGGATTTACACAAAGAGAAGGGATAGATTACAATGAGACTTTTTCCCCAGTCTCATGTAAGGACTCTTTCAGAATCATAATGGCATTAGTTGCACATTTTGATTTAAAGTTACATCAAATGGATGTCAAGACGGCATTTCTGAATGGTGATTTAAAGGAAAAAGTTTACATGAAACAACCCAAGGGTTTTATCATGGAAGGCAAGGAAAATATGGGATGCCACCTGAAGAAATCTATTTATGGATTAAGGCAAGCCTCTAGACAGTGGTATCTAAAGTTTAATCAAACGATTAAAAGTTTTGGATTTAAAGAAAATATTGAGGATAACTGCATTTATGCAAGGTTTAAAAATGGGAAATATATTTTCCTAATCTTGTATGTGGATGATATCTTGCTTGCTAGCAGTGATGTTAGTCTACTACAAGAAACAAAGAAGTACTTGTCCTCAAATTTTGACATAACGGACCTTGGTGAAGCATCATATGTTTTGGGCATAGAAATTCACCGAGATAGGAAAAATGGAGTCTTAGGACTATCGCAGAAGGCATATTTAGAAAAGGTTCTTCAAAAGTATAATATGCATGCGAGTAAAGCCACACCTGCTCCTATAGTCAAGGGCGATAGTTTTGGGAAATTCCAATGTCCCAAGAACCAGTACGAGATCGATCTAATTAATGAAACCAGTACCATATGCTTCGGCTGTTGGAAGCTTACAGTATGCACAAGTGTGCACTCGCCCTGACTTAGCTTTTGTCACCGGGGTACTCGGTAGATATCAAGAGAATCCAGGCATGGAGCACTGGAAGATGGTAAAGAAGGCATTGCGTTATGCGCAAGGCACGAAGCACTACATGCTAACATACAGGAGATCTGATTCCCTAGAGATAAGAGGGTATTCAGATGCAGATTTTGCGGGGGACAGAGATGATAGAAAATCCACGTCAGGATACGTATTCACTCTCGCTGGAGGGGCTATTTCGTGGAGAAGCTCCAAACAGTCAATAGTTGCATCGTCCACGATGTATGCAGAATTTATAGCATGTTTCGAGGCCACGGGGCAGGCGATATGGCTAAAGAAATTTGTACCCGACTTGAAAGTGGTAGATTGTATTCACAAACCACTAAAGATCTACTGTGACAACCAGCCCGCAGTATTCTACGCTCACAACAACAAGTCGAGTAATGCTGCCAAGACAATAGAGATAAAGTATTATGTTGTGAAAGATAAAATCCAGGATCACACTATAAGTCTCGAGCATATAAGGACAAAGGATATGCTTGCGGATCCGCTTACGAAAGGCTTACCACCCAATGTGTTCAAGGAACACTTAGCCGGCATGGGTTTAAGGGAAAGCCTTATGATTCCTGGATCATGAGAGGCCCAAAAGGAACAGAATTTGTTTCTAAACAAAACGTATGTTGTAGCTGTATGATTCTATCGGCAATTAAGTTGTGACGATGAAACATGCTCTATGTACCAATATGTGATGAAACAAATAAACTAGAAAGTATAAGGTTAAAAGTAAAGTTGAGATCTAGGGGGAGAATGTTAGGTTGATCTCCTCCCGTTCGAACCCAACGGGTCGAACGGGGCCCTGACTCGCGCCCTGATCGGGGGCGCCCAACCCTCATATGGTTGGTGGGCCCTGTGACCCGCGCTATATTAACAGAGGTGGGGGGCCGAGGCACGGGACACGAAGTTCACCGCCGCCACAAACCCCACCGATATTCCCTACCGATCTAGGGTTAGTGCGGTGCTCACGGGAAGCTCCGCCACCTTGCCATCTCTCTGCAACCAGCGCCACCACCTCGCCCACGCACTCGTCCCTCTCCACCATGGCCACAGGCGCTGGCAGCTCAAGTCAGGGAGAAGGTAATCATCCCCTCCTTCGTCCACTGCCGGAATCCCAACCCCATGCGATCCAGCACTTCCATCAGTATCAACCATCAATTGCCTATGAAAAAATATTGTGTTGGTACTTAGTACGAGATCATGAAATCAGCAAGACTTGTAGAAGATAATATTTAGAAAGAAAAACTTCTCTAGAGGATGAACTCACTCATTGTTTTCTACACTCTCGGCTATGCCATGTATTATCTGATTCAGATTCTCAATGTTTATAAACTCACTTGTTGATTCCCTTAGTGGCTTGACAGACTGTTCCAGATAACAAACAGCTTGTTGGTACCCTTCATGTTGAATTAGTGATAACCGACCTCTGCGGCAATGCAAGAAAAGTGATGCATGACGCAAAACAACATCCTCGTCAGCTTTGTTATCCAAGGCAGGTTTGCTGTCAATGACAAGTTTCAGGTATTCCTCTAGTTCAGGACACTTGCTCTGCGACACGAACTCCTGGAGTGTTGTGATATCACCCCTGCAATTTTGTCAAGTACAGAAAATTAGAAGCATGAACAAAGCCACACAGTGTGCATTTCATTGATATGTAGCATGGAAGTACAACTTGAATATTAATTTGAACCAATAGCAAGCTAAAAGAACTCAGACGGTGTGATTAAGATAGCGATCATGAATGATTGTGTAGATAACCAAACCAATCAGAACCTGAATCTCTCCTATTCGTCAGTCTCCTTCCCCCTTGCTCATCTCTCCCCAAATTCTTTTTCCTGAGATTTGCGATCCTGGTCTGGTGTGCGAGAGACACCACAGCATCGGAGTTGGTGTCGGGAAGTAGACCTAGCAACTAGCAATGGACACACAACGGTGAAGGTGTGTGGCGCTGCATGCCCGCAGGAGAGCTATGGCGGCTGCACTGTCTGGATGATGCTAGAAGAGATAGCAGCAACGACAGGGTGGTGTATTCTCTGTTTGATCTGAACAACTAATGTGCTAAAGCTGTGTTTGCCTTGATGTCGCATTCAGCTCATAGTACTTAATGGATGGAGTCTCAGCTACTCATTTTTCTAAAGCTAATTAAGTTCTTGAGGTCAACATATGGAGTCTTAATTGTGTATATTTGAGATCTCAAATATGGTACCTTGGCAACAGATTATACTCGTTTAGCCATTCTGTTGATAAAAGAATACCACAAAGAAACAAGTTGTTTCGTACTTTGGTGTCCTCATCTTATTATATCAAAATTTCTATCAGACTTCGCCTTCATGTTATGGGGCAACGTGCTTCTGCTTATATACTCAGCTAGACAAGAAAGTCTTTTCACATTGAAATCTTCACCTACGGTGATTTAACATCTCATACTTTGCCAATCCTACATCTTAGCTATTGATGTAATCAGTTTGTGGACAAACAAACCAAGTAGGAATCATACTGTTTTTGTCATCATTACAGGTATATATGATAGGTGACTGGTTGATTGTGTTTTTCATTGATCTGGTAAGATTTTCATAATTTGTTCATTAATGTGATTCATTACACGGATCAATGAGATCATCGGGAACTCCGTAAGCAAGCATCCGAATAGCCGCAATGCATTTCTGAAGTGGAGAATCCAATCTTTCCCAGGGCATCCTTCTTGCACTTGAAATACTTATCGTATCCCACCACCCCTCCCAGATACGCTTGAACACATGTCTAGCCATCTGGAAATGGAGCCGGAATAGGTGTGATGAAAAGAGCGGTTTAGGTGACAATAAGTAGTCCTTCCAGAGTAGGAAATGACCGCTCTCTCAGTTGCGATCCAACGTCGGAGTATTGCCCCGGGATCAAGCCCTGGAACATTGGCCTCTGCCTACTAAGGTGGTTATGGACGACTAACAGAACAACCACAAGCTTCTCATTGTCGAATGACGAATCATTCAAGTCGCAAATGAAATTGTAGAAAAAGAACTTGTCGGTGGAGTCCATTTGTACCTTGCGGGCATCGTCGAAGAAGGTGGCCGGTGTAGAGCGTCGCGCCTCCCCTGGTCCCGGTAGCAGGCATGTTGGCTCCGCCGAGCGTGTAGGCGTCCGGCGAGCGAGCTTGCCGCGCTTTGTCCACTTCAGGCAGGGGCGGGTGTGGGGCCGAGCGAGGAGGTGCTGGTGGCGACATCGGAAGATGCCGCGGCGGCGGTGAGGTGAGGCGTTGGTAGCGGCGACGTTGGAAGGTGGCCAGCTGCGTGGTGGGTGCGGACGGCTAGACTGGGCGGCGACGGCGACAGTGGTGATGGCCTGGTGCGCTGGGAGGAAGATGGAATAGCCAATGTGCCACCGCCCGGCGGGCTAGGGAGAGGAGTAGGCAGGCGTCGCGCGTGTCCACTTCATGTCTGCGCCGATGTAAACGAGGTTCAAATTTGAGCTTCAAATGGATCACGCGGCAGATAAAAAACGGACACGTATCTGTTTTCGACGCGTTGGGCCGACTCTTTTGTCTGTTCGAACAAAATGGATCGACGTGTTGGAGTTGTTCTAAAAATCCCCCAAAGAACATTCTGAAGAGTAGGCGCGCACCACCCGGGCCTGAAGAGTAGCTGCCACATCGTGGAACCCAAAGTACAGGAGCGATGGATCCACAAACGGTGATACGGACGTGTTGCTCTTGAGCCTGAGACGAGATCGGTATGGAATCTCTCGTGCCCAGACTGACGTACGTCCTGGCCAATCGATCGACAACCTTGCAGTTGCAGTTGCATGCATGCTTGGAAAGTTGTACCCCGGTCGGTCCATCAGGATCAGATCGATCTATATGCCGTCGGGCTGCGTGCCGAGTGCGTTCGTCTTTGCATCACCGAAGGGAAGGACGAACCGTACGAGCATCATCTTGATCCGTTTCTTCTCTGGTGCATCATCCTGCAACACCGTGTGAGTCGGACCTGGAAACAGGCACCGTACTGTAGCAAATTACAGTGCCACCCGGTGGGTGCCACGGACGGACAGACGGGAGAGCTGTATTACGCTTGGTGCAGACGAGCTTTCTCCAAGCTTCCTAAACGCGCCCATAAATCTAGCTGATTCTATCCTCTCGCTCCTCGGGCGCTCCCGCGAGCGGCCAGGAGCGCACGTCGCCGTCGCCAGCGCCACAGCCAGCCGGCCCTTCTCCCCTCGCCGCCGCCGGCAGGCGTCGCCGGGCAAAGCCCGTGCGGCGCGGCGGCGGCGAGGCCCTCTCCTCCTCCCGCTTGGAGTGGCGCGGCGCGGGCCGACTACTTCGAAGGAGCTCAGGCGCCTTGGCGTCTGGGGCGGTGCAGCGAGGCAGCGCAGGTGGTGGGGCGAGCTCGGCGGGGCTGCGCAGGTGGTGGGGCGGCGCGGCGAGGTGGCGGGGCAGCGCACTGCTCTGGCACGCGTCAGGCGCGTGCGAGTGGGGCGGATCCGGATCTGGCGCGTGCGGGCTCGCACGGCGGCGCGGTGATGCCTCGGCTCGAGCGGCGCTGCACTAGGTGGTTCGGCAAGGGAGCGGCGTGGAAGGGACCTGGCTGTCCAGATTTGTTCTGCAGCTCGGGTGGGAAGAAGGTGCTTGTGCGGCAACGGCGGACAGCGACTTCCGGCGGCTGCTGGGAGAGGTGGGGCTGCTCATGGTGCGAGATGATGATTGCGAGGTGGCGGACGAGGGGCTGGGCGCGACGGTGCTGAGTGGTGGTGGTGCTGCTGGTTCGTGTTGGGGGAGCGCTCGAGGTATTGGCAGCGAGGATCTACGCCCTGGTGGCTGACTGCTGCGGCGTCGTGGAGGACTGCCATGGTGCTTGTGCTCAGGCGGAGCCCATGGTGGAGGGGCTTGAGCGGCCTATACGGCGCTCGAGCGACGGCTTCGGCCGCGAGGGGCGCGGCCTGTGGGTTTCTGCATGGTCTGGCATCGCGTGGACGTCCCTAGGGGTGCGCGGATCGGAGGTCCATGGCAGCGAGGAAGTGCGCTACGGCGGCGTGTGATGCGGATCTGGTTTCCGGTCGGCGGTGGTCTCCGCGAGGTGCGGTTGGTTACGGCGGATATTGGTGGTTCTTCGTCGATGGGCAGCTTCGATGGTGGTGATGTTTGGTGGGCTTGCCGACGCCAATGCGGGATGATGTGCGGCTGAGGCGGTGTGGAGCTTGGTGAAAACCATGTCTTGGCCTCGTGCCATGACCAGCGATGGCGGCGGCTGTGGCCGTCGTTGACCTTCATGGAGGCATCGTTGCTTGTTCTCCCACCCCTCCCGCGCGGATCTGGCCATTTGGGTCTCTCCGGGGGAAACCTTGATCTGTGATCGGACGATGACGGCGCCTTGGTGTCGTATTCCCTCTTGAGGGCTTCGTCTTGGGAGCTTGGCGCCGGCGAGCGGGACCGGTGGATGGCGGTTGGCGGCGGGTGTGGCGTCCAGACTTCTGTGGCAACAATGATGGTGGGAGCGATGTCGGCGACGCGGCAATGGTTGCGATAGTCGGCTCTTCTTCGGCGTGTCTACGGTTTTGCTTCGGTTTGTTTGTTGCTATGGAGTCGAAGCTGTGGTAGCGGGGCCCTGCGGTATACGATGACTGGCTGCAGGTAGCCCGTTCGGCGATTTCCCGTGGCGCCAGCCGTGCCTGGTTTTGTCCTACAGAGTTCTCCGTCAGAGTCGGAGTTGCGTCGTCTGGCCGCATGTGGTTGAGATTTTGGCATAGATCTTCATGCAGCTTCACGTGTCCGCTACAGTGTGGGTTGGGTCGACGATTGCCTACGGCGGAGTCGGAGTCGTTTGCTCAGAGTGTAGGGATGGCGATGACGCCTCTAGGGGAGGAGTGATGACGATGACGCCTGCGTGCTGTCTCGCCGAGACCCTCTTTGGAGTGGTGTGCGTGGGCTTTTTTATATGTGCCGCTCAACGGTTGTAACGGTTTTTGCCCAGTTTTCCATAATTAACTGGGCAATATGGTTTTCGCTCGGTTTTCCCTAATTAACTGAGCAACTCTTTTCTTCTTAATGAATGCAGGATAACTGCCATTTCAAAAAGAAAAAAAACGCGCCCATAGGTCGAAACAAATTAACCTTCCAGTGTTGGAACGTAGAGGGCTAGAGGCTCACTGAGGAACAATCGATATATATACTAATCATATTTTGCTCAAAAAGAAACTCCATCATACGGTAAGTATATGCTACCGGCATCCGTATGTGAAAGTGATGAACAGATGAACCGTTGATTGAACGGCCAGCAAACTGATAGCTACAGTACAGGCGGGACGGGACGGGAGGGGACGGCTTTGGGCAAGGGCAGCATGACGCACCTACGTGCAGTAGAGCGTGCTGTTTTTGCCATCAGAAACCGCAAAACAGTAGCACATCTCATCCAACTCACCGTCGCCATCCGCGCGGCACCCGTCAATCGAGAATCGACCGAGACGTGAAGAAATGAAGTCCCGTGGCCGGTGGCCGGAGTAACATGTGCGTACACACAGTGAGCCGACCGGTACCGCCTCGCCTGCACTGTACAAGCTCAGCACTGTATCCAGCGCGTGCCCAGCGTCGTCATCTTCGGACGAACGAGCCGACAGGGAGTCACAAGGTGCTCCGATCGAGCACGTCAGGACACGGAAGCGTGAGCCCAGATCATCAGCCATTGACCACCGCCTCAGCACGCTCCTCCGCCGCAGGTCGCCGCTCGCGGTCGAGTCCGGCCTACTGCACAGGCTGCGGCGCGGGGCTGTCCGCTGTCGCGTGGCACCAAAACGCGCATTCACTCCGCTTTGGCAAGAACCGGCCGCGGCCTTGCTCTGCGCTGCTTCTGATTTCTTCATCAGGCAACACAATCACGCGTGCATGCGTCGCACTCGCACGTACGTGCTGGATCGACGCGACCGCGCTGCGGCGAGTCCCTCCAAACAAAAACTGCGGCCGGGTCGGTCACGCACATGCCTGCTCGCCCCCGCGCTCAGGTCGGCCGGCCGGTGCATGCCTACCCCCCATGCTTGCATTGCATGCCGCGGCGCATGAGGGTGGACAGGAAGACAAATGCAGCCGAGGGACAGGGTGAGAGTGGAACAAACGTGGTCATGCTGCATGGACGCATCGGTAAGATGGTAAGGCAACTCCAACGCAGGAACCCATCTGGTCCGGCGTCCGTTTTGACTCAAATGGACATACGCCACCGCTTAAGGCGTGACCCCCTTTTTTTAAATTTTGTTTGTTCGACCTCTGGCCCGTCCCATTTCCAACGTAAACTTACGTCTGGTTTGCGTCCACACGGACGACAAACTAACGCCCACCCGTCTGCTATGCGTTCGCCTCGGACACGCGTGGTAGCTGTCCACTTACCTCTCACCGTCCGTATTTACGGCGCACGCACAGGGCCCCTGCATGTCAGCCACCCAACCGACCCGGTCGTCGTCCTTCTTAATATGGAAGCCCTGGACCGGTCATTCCACGGCTTCCACCTTTGAGCCCGCCTGCCTCCTCGAGCCCCGACACAAGTGAAATCCTAGCCGCTCTTCCACTTCCTCTCGTACACCTCCTCGTCGGCGGCCATGGTGGGGTGGCATTGGCTCGGCAAGGGGAAGCACGACCATGAGGATGGGTCGTCGTTCGACCGCCACCGCTCTAGCAGCTCCACGCTGCCAGCTCCGCCCGCGTTTGCCATCTCGTCGCCGGAGGCGCCGCAACGCAGTCGGCCGTACATCGACGCTGACGTTTGCCGGCGCTATTGGAAGACGGCGACGCCCCTCCCGTTGAGTGATGCCCACCTCCCCAACAACTGGCATCTCTCCGCGGATCGGGTGCCCATCCCACCGGCCCCGGTGAGCGGTCGCGCCTGCCTGCCTCTGGGTCTCCTCTGCGACCGCAGGTACGCCATCGATTCGCCAATGTGGAACTTGGCTCCAGGGCCGGGCCGGCAAAATCCGGGGCCTGTGCGAAACTAAAAAATGAGGCCCTATCTCATAAAAAAAAAGACCTAACCAGCAATTATATGAACTAGATTATGTTTCCCTTGATGACTCAAATATGTATTATTAGAATACAAGATTAAAAAGATGAATAAAATAAAATTAAAGTTATAAAGTATCATATATCAATTCGAGATCATGCGTCAATGTTTGGATACTAGATAAACCGTCCAACACACCTAATATTGGGTCATGTCCGGTTGAATTGCTACGCTGTGATCTTTAACAGAGGAGGTAAAAACCGATCTAACGAAGTAACGGGGACAAAAGTTAACTAGGAAATTCGGAATTAGGAATAGAAACCGAAGTTAATCGAAAAGTAGGACTCGCTAAGCACCTGGAGGCTAGAGTGAGTCACGGAGCGATCCGACGAGGCGACGACTCTGAAATTTGGGAGAGGAAGCTACGAAGGCAACAACGGTAGCGGTCTGGATCCTATCGATCTAATGAGGCGGAGTCGACAGACGATCCTGTTTTCTCTAGCGAAGTCGACGCAACTGCTGTTGCAGTCTCCAGATCGACAGACCAGACGGTCCTAATGGACTTCTGTAGCGATCCCGTTTTTTTAGACCGGCGGTAGCGTTTCCATATTATCGATCGAGTGGCTTTTTTTTTTTGAGAAAGAACGATCGAGCACCACCGTGTAGGAATTTTTTTTTTGAGAAATACTACAAGAACTATTTATAAAATTTGGGGCCCCCCAAAATTATGGGCCCTGTGCGGGCCGCACATTCTGTACCACTACCGGCCCGGGCCTGCTTGGCTCCGCGCTGAGCATGACCTGCGACGACAGTCGTTTTTTGCCGGTCGTCCATCAAGCCCGCGACAGCCGCGTCCTGGCCGCCAAGCGCGCGCTCTGAGCCCGCCCGAAACGCGCGGGCGTACGCGGGTGCACAGCATCGCATCGACGCCATCTCCATCTTCGTCCCCGCCACCACCTCCTCCTATGACCGACGAGGAGGAGGTGGAGCTCATGAGGCGGGTCATGGAGGACTCCATGAACACCCACGACAAACGCCAATGGGGGGGCCTCGAAAGCCTGTTGGCCCTCTCCGCAGTTGACGACGTCGTCATCCCGAAGCTGGAGATGGCTGTCAAGGAGGAGGATGTGGAGGAGCGCCCCATCACCGTGTGAAACCCGTGTTTGGTGGGCCAGAGATGGACCTGGTCGTCCACGGCGGCCGACATAGCCGACTGGGTTGGTGCCGAGTCATGGGCGCCCACGCCGTCACGGTCACCAGAGTCGTCCTCGCCACGGGAGGAGGTGGTGCAGGCGCGCCTCCGGCCAGACAGCCACTGCAGGGGCCACTGGCCCACCTCTGGACGCCACCGTTGTACTTTGACCTTACTACGGACGACGGTGGCATCGACTACGATGGCATCGACGACACGTGAAGACGACGGTGGCTTCGACAACGCCACGACAGTGGTGGCATTGAAGTTTTTATTTTATTTTTTAATGTTAAGTTATGTTTAAAAGAGCGACCGGAACTTTTGTGGATTTTTTTTTAGATTTTAGTAAGATTTAATTAAGTTTTATCTGTGTTTCTAAATGTGCGGCCGCCTTTTTCTTTTCGGGCGATGCGAACAAGTTGCGATGTGGTCGGACGGACATGTAAAATCGAACATGGACGTTAATTTTTCGTCCCAAACGAAAGAAATCCGGATAAAACGGGCGTCCGTTTTGGATCGAAGGTTGGAGTTAGCCTAATGATTGATCGACCTTTCTCAATGTAGAGTGCTATAGCTACAGCTGTATGTATCGTTGGCTACGAAATCGCTGGTCGCGACTGCATGCCTCGCATGCATGGGATGCAAATAGAGCTAGCTACAGGAAGTACGTACAGGTGATGCTGGAGGTCTAGTACGGACTTTTGTACGCACGCGGATGTAGAAGCGACCAGAGCATATGATCTTGCCTTGCCTTGCCTTTAGTCTCTACGTACCTATGTGGTACGTGCATGGCTAGGTAGAGAAGTTTGAGGACTTGGATCTATAAGCACAAGGGGGATGCAGCTGATTTCTTCTGCAAATATGCTAAACTGATGCTTAGTATTCTAGGGATCACTCTCCCTCTTACCACTAACTCTTAAAACAGGTTCTTGCCCCGCTTTATGTATGAAGCAATATCATAAAGTTACACGATAAAACGATACAATGTGGGTGAGGCAGCCCTCTGATACAGCAGATCCTTAAATAACTGGCCAGCATAACCACACACGACTACGTTGTCGAACAATTAGTCACAGGACGACCAGAATATAACGCTACGACACGACCTAAGGCACCTAGCCTCCACGACAACACCCTCAGGAAGGGAACGCAAGCACCGCCGTCTTCAAGAAGACCATGACGACGTCTTCAAGAAGATAACGACATCCACAGATATCGTCGCCGTTCGCCGCCAAACCGCGGAGCTTTCGCTCGGCAGCTCACCCGTGTCACCATGAGGCACCCAAACCGGTCACGACAAGAACCGGCCTCCATATCCAGATCTGGGCCACACCACTGCCAGGGACAGAAAGTGTGCCCGAACCACCCACCGCTACACCCCTCGTCGCCTAGACGACCAAGAAGTATAGCCACCACTGCCGTCATGGGACTTGCCGGAAAGCCACCATACGGACTGCCATCCGGGGCCGCCGCCCCGGCATCCATGTCCCGAGTCGCCGCTAGCCGTCGACATCATAACACACAACCACGGTGGGAGAAACGGAAGGGACCTCCTTCCGCTCCTAGCCCGACACCAGCCACTTGACCTGGGTGAGCGCCTCCACAGTAGGAAGCATCCACGCCTGCGTCCCCTGTCAATCCCGGTGGACCGAGGGGGACACGGTCTAGTAGCTGCCGATGGCCACCGTCGAGCACAGCCCAACACTGGTCCTTAACCTTGGTCGAGCCAAACTGGCACACCGCCAAACCCGTGGCCATTGGCATCGATCTGACCTCCAACATAGCAGCAACAAGGGCGCTGACTCGGACCAATGCCGCAATGTTGCAACAAGGCAGGAGGGCACTAACGCGAAGGCATACCAATGCGGACTAGGTCGCCCCCCTGCACATGCACTCCGCCGGACGCCATCCACCACCGCAAACCGGATTCGCGCCACCCCGCCGGCAACACGGACCACCGCCGCACGAGAGCAACGGGCCGCCCTGCAGCCACCCGGAGGAGCCCGAGCAGCAGGCCGCCAAGCAGAGACTCCGATCAGCTGCACCTCACCAGAGACTCCGCACCGCCGCCAAACGTCACCACCAGCACGACCCACCGCCGTCCACACCGCCCATCACGAAGCGAACACACCTTCACCTGTGCACCGCCACGCCGCGGAGCCCGGCCACCGCCCCGCGTCCTGCTCGTCGGAGCCGCCCCGCACGGGCCCAGCGCGCGAGGAGAAGACACTAGTAGAAAACAGGGCATCAGTCCCGGTTCCAGAGGGCCTTTAGTCCCGGTTCTGCAACCGGGACAAAACGATCGGGACTAATGCCCACAACTTTTAGTCCCGGTTGGCTTACGAATCGGGACTAAAGGAGCTCCACGTGGCCGCCGTGGGGCGCCCAGGTAGGAGGACCTTTAGTCCCGGTTGGTAACACCGACCGGGACTAATAGGCAGCCACGCGTCAGCCCCTGCAAGGCGCTGGGGGTTTTTTTTTTTGAAAGGAGGGGTTTAGGGGTTTTGGAGGGTTTAGGGGTTTCATATTGTGTTTTCCCTTTTCTTTTTTTGTTTACCATTTTTATTTTATGCTTTTCATTCAACTCGACGCTAGCTACTACATATAGTAATGAAGGAACCATTACACAACATCGTCATGATCAATATATAGAGAGAAGTGACCTCTCTTTCTCCGTGCTTGGTCGAACAATGCAACAAGTTTTCGTAAATCTATTCGACGCTATTACATATAGTACACGTTCATGCATATATATACAATATAACATCTCTTACGATCATATCCTTTACCAAGATCGCAATTCATATCCCGATGGCATTCTCCGTCTTTAGGTATGACATGCTCAACAAAGAATCCCGCCAATTCCTCTTGAATTGCTCGTATGCGATCAGTTGGTAGGAGTTCGTCCCGCATCCGCCAGATCTAATTTAAAGAAGGGGGTCAATATATATATATATATATATACATATGTATATGTATATATATATATATATATACATATATACATATGTATATATATATATATATATATACATATACATATGTATATATATATATATATATATATATATATATATATATATATATATATATATATATATATATATGAATGAAACTCAACACAATTGATGGTAATAAAATTAAAATGTGAATATTGTTTACGTACTTCAAATTGTTCTGGAGATATGCCCCGCTCAGAGGTCGAGTGGCGAATGAACTCGCAAACGTAGTATGCACATAAATTAGTGTCGGTTGCCTGCCACAAGCACTTTACAAGAATATAGTTCAATCAAAATGATAATCAAGCATGATAATGGTATTGAAACTAGAATCAATGAGAGACGATGTGCGGTACTAGCTAGTAGCTAGTACTTACTTTGGGGTGTGAAAATCGCAGCTCCTTTCTCCATTCACCCCTAGCCTGGTTGATGAACTTTTTTCAAACCCTGCATGGCAAAGAAAATGATTACTTGATGTCAGGAAATGAACGAAAGTTGCCGATATGGTGCGATAATGATTTAACTTACTTCTGAAGAATTTCACTCATGTTCGTCCACACCTTAGGATCTTTACGTCTCGAGTCCAAGACAAGTACTACTCCCTCGTCAGGCCGAATGGCTAGCAGAATAAAGTGGAAACTGCGCGCACGCATAACTCATCAATTACACTTAACCTTGAGTAAGCGAAACAGAATGTGCACGTACAAGACAGTAACACTCACTAGAAGTTGTAAGGAAATAGTATTTCCCTTCTGTCTTGTTGTCCAAGTAACGCCCGTAGCAAGTTTTGCTCTATTTCACGGGGGTTGTGTTTTAACGTATGTTCATTGTTGGTATTTGGGTTAATGAACCCAATGTCATAGATTTGTCGTTTTCTGCATTCGATGATCTTCAATCTGCATATAATATAGTGTGAGGATAATTATACATGCAATGAATGAACTGAGCTAAAGACTTTACAGAAAAAATACTTACAGACAATAAGAACTGACGATAGTTTTGTCGAGATCCTTTTGGTTGTATAACTGAAAAAATTCATCAAATTCAACGAACAACTCCTGGACTCCATTGAAGAAGTGCTCATTTTTAATTCCCACGAAGATATTGCCGGTCCCGTCCTTGCAGGCTTCCAAGTACCGTTCATGCAATTGTCCCATCCTCGTTGGTAGACCCTTGAGCTCCTCACGTCTGACGAGAGGCTTCCCGTGCTCGTAACTTAAGGATGGTACTACCTCGGCCTTTTCGAACTGTACCGAATCGGGCAAGTAATCACCAGCAGTGATAGCAAGACCACCGGACGCTATCTCCGGATCATTAGCGATATCGGTAAACACCTTGAGCGGGGGCACGATTGGTTTTCTTGTTCGCCGAGCTGGGGAATTCTTTTCCCACTTCTTGCGCCACTGCTACTTAAGCTTCCCGACCGCTTCGCTTGACCAAATGTCTTTTGAATACAGCGGTCATAGTCTGATTGCAGCGGAGGCGGTGGTGGTCGCCTAAGGGCATCCAGAGCTCACTGCGCTTTCACCGGATCTATTTTCTCCTTTGGAGGCGGACGTTTCGGTGCAAGTTGGCATCTCACTTCTTCAGCCACGATCTCGTTGAGTTCCTCCTCACTCCTCTCGTAGGGTAACTTGCACTAGTAGAAAACAGGCCATTAGTCCCGGTTGGGAAGGGCCTTTAGTCCCGGTTCCCCAACCGGGACTAAAGTATAGAGACTAAAGGGTCCAAGCCTTTAGTCCCGATTGGCTACGAACCGGGACTAAACCCTGGCCACGTGGTCGGCAGCGCGCGTGAGGGCATGGGGACCTTTGGTCCCGGTTGGTAACACCAACCGGGACTAAAGGTTTAGGGGTTTAGTGTTTATTGTTTATTTTTCCTTTTCATTTTGTCTTTTCCATTTAATTCTTTTTCATTTCAAACATATTTTACGCTACTA
The DNA here is from genome assembly GCA_039707655.1 of Elymus sibiricus. Lineage (NCBI taxonomy): Eukaryota > Viridiplantae > Streptophyta > Magnoliopsida > Poales > Poaceae > Elymus > Elymus sibiricus. The sequence continues at coordinate 481,190,188 of CM077665.1, forward strand.
CATACTGTACACGTTATGCATATATAATAGAATTTCTCGTAGAACCAATCATATATCATAAAATTTCTCGTACAAGCAATCATATATCATAGAATTTCTCGTACGACCACATGCATACACACACACATATATATATATATACAATTTGGAATATACAATTTCTCGTACAATTTGCAGATCATTTGCGGATCGGGTAATGGTATTCTCCGTCGGGAGATATGACCTGCTGAAGCAAAAATCCCGCAATTTCCTCTTGAATTGCTCGTATGCGGTCTGTTGGTAGGAGCTGACCCCGCATCTGCGTCATCTATATATAAAGAAGGAGATCATTATGAATATGCATGTTAGTTGTGTGTATATGTATTAGATCATGATAAAAAAATATGAATGGCGTTTACGTACCCAAAGATCTCTTGCACTCTTGCTGCTTTCGGTCATAAAGCGAATGTTCTCGCAAACGTAATATGCACATAGATTAGTCCCCTGTGCCTGCCTCATGCACTTTACGAGAATAGAATTCAATCAGATAATAATGAAGCATGACAATGGTATTGAAACTAGAATTAAAGAGATGCGCGGCTGTAGCTAGTACCACTTAATTACCCTGGGCTTTTGCCATCTCAACTCTGGTTTCCATTCACCGGTGACCTCTTTGATGAAACGTTTCCAAACCCTGCCCGGCAAACAAAATGAATAAAGGAGTTATTAATTACTTGATATCAGGAAATGAACTAATAAAGAAGCCGATATAGTGCGTCAATGATTGAAATTACCTTTCGAGCAACGAATGCAAGCTTATGTAATCTTCAGGGTCTTTACTTAGCGAGTCCAGTACTTCAATAGTTCCATCGTCAACTCTAATGATTAGAAGGATCCACTGGTAGCTGCGCACACGATTTGTATAAGCGGGCATGCATAACTCATCAACTACACTTAACATCGAGTATATATATAAGCAAAAATAGAATTTGTAGTACAAGACAGTAACACTCACTGGAAGTTCCAAGGTAAAAGTATTTCTGGTTTGTACTTTAGGGCCTTCAAAAACCTTAGAAGCATTTTCTCCGTGTCTTTAGGGTTCCTTCTCAACACTTCTTCATTAACGGTATTTGGGTCAATGAACCCAATGCCATAGACTCCAGCTCTTTTCAATTCAAAAATCTTCATTCTGCATAATACCACACAAAAGAATATAGTGAGTATAATAACAGGCAATGAACGAGCTGAGCTAGAGACTTAAATTACAGAAAGAAATCACTTACAGACAATAGCAATTGACGATAGATTTGTCGAGTGCTTTTTGATTGAATAACTAAAAAAATTCTTCATTTTCAATCTACAAATCTTTTTCATGGATGTAATGCTCTTTCTCGACTTTCACCATGAGGCTCTCTCGCCCGTCCTTTACTTCTCTCATGTACCAGTCATGTAATTTGTACATTTGCATTGTTAGAAGCTTCTCGTCGTCAGGACTGACCAGAGGTTTCCCGGGGACATATTGCCATGCTATTTCCTTCGGATCCAACGGTGCAAATTCCTCGATCTCTAGGAGTTGTTCAACGGTGATACCGAGCAATCTAGCATTCTCTCTATCAGTGTCGGTTATTACCACGTTATTGGCACTCACCTTGAGCGGGCTGATCGATTGGACTGCCTGTTCTCCGAGCTGGGGAACAGTTTTCCCGCATTTACTGCTACCGCTCGACTTCTGTCTTTTGTGGGATTCATAGGACTTGGTAATACAGCGTTCATAGTCTGATACCGGCTTTTTCTCCACCGGTTTAGCTGCATCAATAAAGTGTTGTACGACCTCGTCGGGTACTTTCTCCTTTGGCGGCGGGGGCGGTGAAAGAACATGTGCTGCCCCCATGTTTGGTTTTGGTAATTGATGACAATCTCTATGGACTAATGGTTGCCTTGAGTTATATTTGAAGGGTTTGTCCATAGGCTTTGCTTGTAGACCATTTGTTGGTCTCAAGGTGATTTGAAGAAGAATATGTGTTGACCAAGGTTATTCATGGAGTTATCCAAAGATTGGTCATGTAAGAGATGAGCCTATTGCAAGCATGTCTTGAAGAAGGAGATTGTGTGAACATTCATGTTTACCTTCAAGACATCATCCTAATGAAGAGAGTTGGAAAGATTCAAGGTTGATCAAGACTAAATATGAAGAGTGATTCGAGTTGATCAACACACAAAGCGTAGAAGATGTACCGAGTGGGATCAAGTGATCTCACGGTATGGTAAGCATTGTCCATTACGCTTTGTGTACTAACCCATGTTCTATGCAAGAGTTCTTTGTGGGGTTAGGTTTGTTTCCATGGGCGTGCATCAAAAGGAAGATATCACACAACCCATGGAGGATGACATCAAATGGTGATCGTCATCAAGATTGCGGTGTGCAAGTTCAAGTGGAGCATCACGAAGAGATCACATGCTTGAAGCTTGCTGTCCATTGTGGTGACAATGGACTTGTGAAGATGTGCCGAAGAGTGGCTCACCCATAGTGGAGTATGGGGGAGCAATCAACTAGTCTTCATCGAGCCGGCGCAATCAAGAAAGGTGGTCCAACTTGAGGAGGTCAAGATCGTCATCATCTAGCTCAAGTGGACTATGCGCAAGGCAAAGGTTTGCCCTTGATAGGTTTTCTATTTTACCGGTCTCATGGTAGTAGTTGGGAGACCGGGTTATAGGATCGATAGCCGTACTATCAAGGGGGGCTCTCAAGTGAGTAGCTTTATCATATCTTCGTAGAGAGCTCAAACCATTGCATCCTTGCATCATCTTTCTTGGTTCGTGTTTGGTGTTTCTCTTTGTGAGTCTTTGAGCTTTTGGTCATCTTCATGACAAGCTCGAGTTCATCGAAAACGGAGTTCATATATGCATCTTCTATGATGTTTTCGATGTTGGAGTTTATGCCGGTTCTTCATTCATAGAGGTTTCTCATCTCTATATGTTAGGCATATCTCCCCTGCCACTTCTTATTATAACCAGTCGCTGTTTGGATAGTACTCGTTGTCTTCTATCCAACAAGCTTGAGTTTGCTCAATTCGGAGCTCATTTGCAGAAGTTATGGCAGTTCAGGGTTTATTTGTATCCTCTGTTTTCTGTGGATTTTCAGTAGCTTGCAAGCGGTAGTACCGCTTGTGCCCACGGTAGTACCGCTTATGCGGTAGTACCGCTGGTACTTCCGTGGCACTACCGCTTGGGGTTTCCCCGAGCGTGCACGTCTCTGTTGCCGTTTTCTGTTAAACGGTAGTAGTGCGGCAGTTGTGCGGTAGTACCGCTCAGGGCGGTAGTACCGCTCTGCTGGGCGGTAGTACCGCTTGGTGCGGTACTTCCGCCCTCCACTACCGCTGCTACTACCGCTTGTTTTTCCCCGAGCGTGCAACTTTCTGTTGCCGGTTTGTCTTAACCGGTAGTAGCACGGTAGTAGTACGGTAGTACCGCTCCAGCGGTACTACCGCCCCTACTACCGCTTCCACTACCGCTTGGGGTTTTTCCTCTGTGCGAGTTTCTGTTACCACTTTTCCCTTTAGCGGTAGTACCGCTTGGGTGGACGGTAGTACCGCTTGGTGCGGTACTGCCGCTCCAGTCCCGTGTTCTTGCCTGCTGTTTTTGAATTACTACCGCTTAAGCGGTAGTACCGCTCACAAGAGCGGTAGTACCGCTTGTACGCGTCCAGCACGGGTAACGGTTGGATTTGGGGTGGCCCTATAAAAGGGGTCTTCTTCCCCAACGGTTTTCTTATCTCTTCGAAGCTCTCTCTCCTCCATTGTTGACTTTCTAGAGCTTTGCTTTCTCTCAATCCCTCCATGGATTCTTGCTAGTTTTTGGGGGAAAAGAGAGAGGAGATCTAGATCCACATTTCCACCAATCACTTTCACCTCTAAGTGAGGGGAACCCCTTGGATCTAGTTCTTGGAGTTCTTCGTGTTCTTCTTCGTTCTTCCTCTCATTTTCCTCCATAGCTTTTGTTGCTTTGGTGGGATTTGGGAGAGGAGGACTTGGGCACTCCGTGTGCCCTTGCCATTGCATTAGTTGCATCGGTTTGAGTTCTCCGCGGGATTCGTGGAAGTTAGTAGTTAAGAAGCTTATTACTCTTGGGTGTTTGGGCACCCTAGAGCTTGTTCCTCTTGGGTGCCTTGGCGTCCTAGACGGCTTGGTGGCTTGGTGGTGCCTCGGAGCTCAATCATTGTGGTGTAAAGCTCCGGGCAAGCGTCGGGGTCTCCAATTAGGTTGTGGAGATCGCCCCGAGCAATTTGACGGGTACCGGTGACCGCCCCCAAGGGTTGCCAAAGTGTACGGGTTCGGTGACCGCCCTCAAGGGTTGCCATTTGTACGGGTTCGGTGACCGCCCTCAAGGGTCCCTTAGTGGAATCACGGCACCTTGCATTGTGCGAGGGCGTGAGGAGAATACGGTGGCCCTAGTGGCATTGTTGGGGAGCATTGTGCCTCCACACCGCTCCAAACGGAGATTAGCATCCGCAAGGGTGTGAACTTCGGGATACATCGTCGTCTCCGCGTGCCTCGGTTATCTCTTACCCGAGCCCTTTACTTATGCACTTTACTTTGTGATAGCCATATTGTTTCTAGTTATATATCTTGCTATCACTTAGTTGTTCATCTTGCTTAGCATAAGTTGTTGGTGCACATAGGTGAGCCTAGTCGATTTAGGTTTTGTGCTTGACAAATTAAACGCTAGTTTTATTCCGCATTTGTTCAAGCCTAAACCGTAATTATTTTAAAGCGCCTATTCACCCCCCCCCCTCTAGGCGACATCCACGATCTTTCAGGCGGTTTCGGTCCAAAATGGGCCCGCAAAGTGAGATTCACTGATTCATCGAGTTCCTCGTCAGTCATATCGTAAGCTAACTTCTTTTTGGTAGGAGGCTCGGGTTTCTTCTTTTGTGTTCTCTTCCGCTTTGGAGACGGCGGATATCGATATCACGGACGACTCGCGCTAGGCTCCGTCTCGGGGTGGGATGGACTATGCTGACGTGGTGGAGCTTGATATCGCGGACTCGCCATGCGCTCCGTCTCGGGGTGGGATGGATTCGGCTGGCGCGGCGGAGATGGATATGGCGGACTCACCCTGCGCACCGTCTCGGGGAGGGTTGGAGTCTGCTGACGCGGCGGACTTGGAGGAGGAGTCGGTGGCCTTGGCACCGAGTTTGGAAACACGATGCATTCCTTTTTCCATGCAATGATACCACGTATGGCTTCTCCTAGTGTCAGCTCCCCTTGACCTCCAGTGTGATCAAGCTCTAGTGTATCATATCCCGACAGAACTTGATCCACCCCGACACGAGCATAGCCAGGTGGAATCGGATTGTCGTGGAGGAGTGCTTTGTTAGACTGTATTTATACCTAGCTTCTGTATATGTCTTGTATATTGTATTGTACACCTCGTGTACCCCTTTATATATATGAGATAGCCACACCTATTACGGGTGTCGTGCAGTTTCCCAAAACATATCATTTAACATGGTATCAGATTAGGTCTACGATCCTCCGCTTCCGCCCTGTCGATCGCTTCGATGGCCTCCGCACCGCCGCCGCCGCCACCGCGATCTCCTCCTACCCCGGCCGCCGCTTCGGCCTCCGACCCCGCCGTCGCCGCTCAGGTCGCGTTGGCCTCTCCGTTCTTGGCTTCAAAGCCGCTGGCTTCCATGGCTGGGGTCTCCATGTCTGCCTCTGCCCAGGGTGCAGCCGGCCCGCCATCCCCGATCTTCGCCGACACCGTCGCCCCGCCGCCGGCGCACTACGGCGCTGCGGCGCCACCCAGCCTGGCCCCTCCGCCTCCGCATGGATACGGGGCTCCCGTGTCCTGGTCGGGGCACCAGTCAGCGGGTCAACACCCGCCCGTGGATCAGCCAACGGGCCAGCCTGGTTTTACCCCGCCGCCCCCGCATGGCTATGCGTACGGAGCCATGCAAGGCGCGTCGCCCGCGGGGCCTTACGCCTCGTCACCGGCCATACAGCAAAGCGCGACGCCAGCAGGGCCTTACGGCACGTCGCCCGCGGGAGCCGCAACGGGGCACTACGCAGCTGCGCCTACAGCTTCGTCATGTACGTCGTCTTCATACGGTGCACCGGCGATCTACGGTGGGTACCAGCCGGCTCCTCCGATCGCACCGTACTACGGTGCGCCTGCTTCGTCTTATGGTGTTTCCCCGGCACCGTATCCTCTGCCGACGCCTGGTGCTGGTCCGCATCAGGGCTACTACCCGTCGCCTCTGCCGGATCATGTTGCCGCTGCTGCACCGTTCTACTTCGCGCACCTCATCCCGGTGAAACTCACGACGGATAACTATCTGTCGTGGCATGCGCAGGTGTTACCGCTTCTCCGCAGTCGCTATTTGGAGGGTTATGTTGACGGCACACTGCCGTGCCCTCCGCCATATCATCCGGCGCATCATGCTTGGGTGGCTCAGGATCAAGCCATCCTCTCTGCTATCCAGTCCTCTCTCACGGAGGGAGTCTCGTCACTGGTCATCTTCGCCGCTACGTCTCGGGACGCGTGGACGGCCCTTCATACCAGCTTTGCTTCGTAGTCTCAGGCGCGGGCTCACGCCATCCGCACTGTGCTTGGGGAGGTGACGCTTCATGATCTCACCGTCACCGACTACTTCAACAAAGTGACGGGTATGGCTGACACACTTGCTTCCATTGGCAAGGTGCTTGGTCCGGAGGAGTTCACCTCTTATGTGCTCAACGGACTGAGTGACGACTATGATAATTTGGTGGAGAATATCAATGGTCATGACACTCCCATCCAGCTACGTGAGTTGTACGCGCGTCTCCTTGCTACGGAACAGCGCATCCAGGCTCGCCGCACTACGCCGAGCTTCCCTTCCGCCAACGCTGCAACACATGGGAAGGGGAAGCCCTACAAGCCACCAACTGGTGGCAAGCCTTCGCCGACCATGCCTACTTCGCGGAACACCATTACCTCCATGGGAGGTCGGGTCCGTGCCTGCTGCCCTTCATGTGGTGCTCAGGTCCCTTGCCAGCTGTGTGGACTTGATGGTCACATTGCCTCCCGTTGTCATCGTCGCTTCAAGCAGGATTTCTTGGGGATCGGGAACAATGGCAAGGGTAATGAGAAGTAGGCTGCCCTGGCGAGTCATGAGCAGGGGCATACTCCTTCCTATCCAGTTGATGCATCTTGGTACATGGATACGGGAGCTACCAATCACCTGACGAGTGAGATGGGCAAGCTCTCTACACAGGAGCCGTACCGTGGACACGATCAGGTTCGCACCGCTAATGGGGAAGGTATGCACATCTCACATATTGGTCAGGCATCACTTCTTACACGTCGATCCACACAATTACGTCTTCTTAATGTCCTTCGTGCTCCCTCTGTTTCACGTAGTTTGCTTTCAGTTCCTAAACTTACTCGTGATAATAATGTTCTTGCTGAATTTCATCCTTTTCATTTTTTTGTTAAGGACCGGGACACGAGGGACGTACTCCTTAGAGGTCGACTGCGCAATAATGGTCTCTATGCACTTGATGTGCCACCAGCTCCTAGTGCTTTCAGCGGTGTTCGTGTGTCTCCATCACATTGGCATGCACGCCTTGGTCCTCCTGCCACTCCCATCGTTCACCATGTACTTCATCGTCATGAGCTTCCAGTAGTGTCAAATAAACATATTGATGCAGTTTGTGATGCCTGTCAGCAAGGCAAGAGTCACCAGCTTCCTTTTTTTGAGTCGAGTCGTGTAGTCAATAAACCGCTTGAACTTGTGTTTTCGGATGTATGGGGCCATGCCCAAACCTCTGTTAGTGATCATAATTACTATGTCAGTTTCATTGATGCTTACAGTCGGTTCACTTGGCTTTATCTTCTTAAACGCAAGTCTGATGTGTTTAATGTTTTCTTGCAATTCCAAGCGCATGTTGAGCGTTTGCTCAATCATAAAATCATTCATGTCCAATCCGATTGGGGGGTGAGTATCACAACCTCAATGCATTCTTTAATAAGCTTGGAATTACACATCGTGTGTCTTGTCCTCATACACATCAGCAAAACGGTGTAGCTGAGCGTAAGCATCGTCATATAGTTGAGACTGGTCTTGCTTTGCTTGCCCATGCCTCCGTCCCTTTCCGGTTTTGGAGTGATGCGTTTTCCACCGCATGCTTTCTCATTAACAGACTCCCTACACGAATCCGTCAGATGAAAACACCACTTGAGCTCTTGCTGAATGAAGTTCCTGATTATACGTTTCTCAAGGTATTTGGGTGCGCGTGTTGGCCACATCTTCGTCCATATAACCAACGCAAGTTGGAGTTTCGGTCTAAACAGTGTGTATTTCTTGGTTATAGTTCTCTTCATAAAGGGTACAAGTGTCTTCATGTTCCCTCTAACCTCATCTACATCTCACGTGATGTGGTGTTTGATGAGAATGTTTTTCCTTTTTCCGCACTTTCGGTCACCTCCACCACTCCCACTGCACCTGAGAAATCTGCTTTACCTTTGCCTGGTCAATTTGTTGATGCTGCATATACTCCCTTGTTGCTACCTAACCATGGTGCAGGTACTGGGCGTGGAGCACGCCTCGAGCTTCTGGATGAGCAGCCGCCCGCGTCCCCTCAGATGTCCGCCGAGCCCGCTCGCGACGTCCCTCCATCACCTGGCCTGCCGACGGGGCTGGCCGAGCCAGGCACTACATGGCTTCCCGACGTGCCGGCCGAGCCGGCGTCCTCGCCCGAGCTGGTGTCCTCGCCCGAGCCAGCGCCCTCGCCCGAGCCGGTGTCCCCGCTCGTGTCGGCCAAGCGGGCGTCCACTCCTTCCTCGCCCGGCCGGTCGCCTGGTGTGACTGGTTCTGCGTCTGGGGAGCAGTCATCGTCGTCATCTTCATCGACCCTGTCTCCGCCGCCACCTCCGCCGCCTACCGCTGTTCTGCGTCCTCGTACGCGCAGTCAGAGTGGTATTGTTCGGCCGAAGGAGCGCACTGACGGCACGGTTGCGTGGATTGCGGCGTGTATGGCACAGACACATGCTGACCCCACTACTAAGCCTCGGCATTTTCAGGCGGCTCTTCGGATTCCTCATTGGCGAAGTGCCATGGAGCAGGAGTTTCAGGCACTCCAGAGGAATGATACTTGGCGCTTGGTTCCTCCTGTGTCTGGTGTCAACATCATTGACTCCAAGTGGGTTTTTAAGGTAAAGAAGCATGCTGATGGATCTACTGAAGCAGAGTACAAGGCGGTTGCCAATGCCACGACTGAGCTCATTTGGGTACAGTCTCTGTTGAGAGAGTTGGGAGTCTCTCAGGAGCAGCCACCGGTTCTTTGGTGTGATAATATTGGTGCGACGTATCTTTCATATAATCCAGTTTTCCATGCTCGTACCAAGCACATCGAAGTTGACTATCACTTTGTGAGAGAACGTGTTGCACAGAAGCTTCTTCATATCAAGTTCATCTCCTCCAAAGATCAACTTGCTGACATCTTCACGAAGCCTCTACCACAGCCTCAGTTTGTAGGTTGTAGGCGCAATCTTAACTTGCTCTGTACTTCAGGACATAGTTAAGATTGAGGGAGGGTGTTAGACTGTATTTATACCTAGCTTCTGTATATGTCTTGTATATTGTATTGTACACCTCGTGTACCCCTTTATATATATGAGATAGCCACACCTATTATGGGTGTCGTGCAGTTTTCCAAAACATATCGTTTAACATGCTTCAGGTGCATTCGGTAAAGCAAAGCCGTGCGCCACCTTCATGGATATGTTCTTGAGTTTCATGTGTAGCTCACAAGGTGTCGACTCTAGGATATCATCCACGGGGTAGCGAGCCAGCAGTGCATCATCGGCCGGGACCCCCGTGGAACCCATGCTGCTTTTCGGCATAGATGATGGAATGGTACCATCCAATGCTGGATCTGGTTGCTGCTGCTGCTGAGACGCGCCTTGCTGGCTAAGTTTGTTGATTTGCTCCTGGTGCATGTTATATTTGCGTTCCAAGTCCTGAATCCGATCTACTTCATGCTTCTTCTTTCTGTCACGACTTCTGTAGCTGTCGTTCCAATCCACAAACCCCGGAAGCCAAGGAACCATGCCTTTGCCTCGTGTTCGTCCTGGGTGTTCACGATTCTTGAGGGCGCGCGAAAGCTCGTCCTTCTCTCTCTCGGGCTCGTACACACCCGCTCGAGCTTCTGCTATTGCTTTAAGTAACTCGTCTGTGGCTTCTTTAAGACTTGCCTGTTCAAGAACCTCCCCAGTCTTTGGGTCCAACTTTCCCCCATGTGCATAAAACCAAGTCCTGCACCTCTCGGGCCAAGTCTCTATTACTGGAGTGACCCCTACAGCCTTCATGTTTGTCTCAGATTCATCCCACTTAGGCAACCCATACTTGTAGCAGCCTGGCCCCAGACGATGGTGCCACGTTTTTTTGTCGGCATTTATCTTGTTTATTCTCGACCGTTCCTTAGCTACTTGTGATTCCTTGAACTTCACAAATTCGTCCCAGTCATCTGCTAACTTCACATATTCTCCTTTGAATTCTGGAGTCTTCCTTCCGTTTTCCACGTAACGTTTCCATAATCTTTTCTTCCAAGATTGGAATTGTGTGGCCATCTTCTTAAGAGCACACTTCTTGACTTTCTCCCATTGGACATCTGTGAGACCCTCTGGTAGGGTGAAATGTTTCATGAGCGTCTCCCAAAGTAGATTTTTTGCTCTTTCGCTGACAAAAGAAACTGCTTGGGTATCTTTTGGCTGATTCCATTCTTGAACGGTGATCGGGATTTGGTCCCTAACGATAACTCCGCATTGACGTATAAATTTGTCCGCATTCTCTTTAGGAGCAATCAGTTCGCCATCTGCTCTGATTTGATCGATGCTAAACTTTACACCTTGTTTCAACTTTCTTGTCGGGCCACGTTTAACCCTTGTAGAAGATTTGCTCGATCCGGAGGGCTAAAAGGAAGAAAGATTCGTTAATATATACAAATCAATCAATACATCTGATGATCACCAGAGGGCAAATTAATACCTCGCCGGGCTCTGTTAACTGGACAAAAATTTCTTCGCCATCGTCATTGTCAGCTGGTTCGCCTTCGTCTCTTGGTTGTTCTTCCTTAATTCCCTCACCGGATGGGTTAAGGTATTGTGAGCCATCATCTACTTCATTCTCTTTGTTTCCGGAGCGTATCAGGTCGTACATGGCATTCTCTTGATCATGGTCTCTGTCTCTACCGTCCATAGCTTAACTAATCCAGAACAAATATAAAACAATTAGAATGCATTCAATAAGCAGAACCAGAGATATGCAAATCAATACAAGGCAATGCAACAATACGATCATATAATATCACTAATACATCATCGAATAGTATCACTAATACATCATCGAATATAATATCACTAATATAGATCTAGTTGACGTCTCACGGCGCAGGCGGTGGACACCCAAAGATAAGGAACTATGACAGGATCATAGCTCGGGTGTGATCCCTCAAGAACCTGCCAAGTATTGGAGAACCTGGCGTCCAACGCAGCCATGTAGCGTCGGACGTGCTCGTCCTCCTCCCTGACACGGCGACGTATCACCTCCACGGGGGCCGGCTCCCTCTGCACCGACAGTGGTCCACGCGACCGCCACCAAATAACCTCCGGGTCGATGACGGGACGCTCATTCCTCACCAAGCTCCGCGCCCCGGAAGGCAGCACCTCCCAGTGCCAGCCTGGCGGAGCCCAGTCCCGGACATGGCGTCTCTCAAGCAGGTTGTTGCCACCGAGTCGACGACGAGGATGCTGGCCAGGCATCGTCGACTCAACGGCTACGCTATGCAACTAAACATTTAAACATGTAAACATCATATATCTGCCTAATATAAAATCGTCGATATCGTCGCGGACTCTCCCTCACCGACGATCGTCGGGGGGTACTCTCCCTCACCGACGATCGTCGGGGACTCCTCGATATCGCGTCACCGACGACCGACGATACTACATTAAAAACAACTAAACAATAAAAACAACTAAAACAACTAAATTAACTAAATTAACTACCACTTAATCCTAAAGTCAAATTCTAAGCATCTACATCTACATACTAAGCATCTACATACATAGTACATATATACATACATTCATTAAGCATCTAATACATAGTACATATATACATACATACATTAAGCATCTAAAAATGAAAAAAAATGAACACAAAAATTATAAGGGAGAGGAGGAGAGCTCACCGACCGGGAATCGTCGGGGCGGAGGGAGGCAAGGAGGATGCCGGAGACGGAGGAGCGGCGCCGGAGATGGAGGAGGACGCCGGATGAGGGGAGGAGCGGCGCCGGCGTGGGCTCGGGCGGCCGCGGCAGCGCGTGGAGGAGCGGCGGCGGCACGTGGAGGAGGAGAGCGGCGGCGGCGCGTGGGCAGAGCGGCCGGACGACGACGTCGATCGAGGGCGCGGGCAGGGCAGCCTCGCGGCGTCGTCGAAGCGGGTGAAGACGGAGTGATTTGGGGGAGGAAGAAGATGTTGTTATATAGAAAGGACCTTTAGTCCCGGTTGGTGGCTCCAACCGGGACTAAAGCCCCTTTAGTCCCGGTTGGTGATACCAACCGGGACTAAAGGTCCTCCCTTTAGTCCCGGTTGGTGATACCAACCGGGCCTAAAGAGGCCTTTTCGGCGGCCCAAATTCGCGCGGGAAGGGACCTTTAGTCCCGGTTGGTGGACCCAACCGGGACTAAAGGTCTATTTTCTCTTTTTTTGTTTTTCTGTTTTTATGTTTGGAATAACTGTTTTTATATTTGGAATAACTGTTAGAATTTTTTTAGTTTTTTAATGAATCTTTTTGCTTTAGGTCAAAACAATTACAAACTTTCTGTTAGTGCCAGTAGTTTTCAAATTTAAAAAGTTTAAATTTGAATTCTTTTGAAATTTTTGTGAATCACTAGTTTGTGAATAACTTTACTTTAAAAATAGATTTTTGAGTGATTGTTTTTGCTATTATTTAATATTAGTATGTTTTATCATTATGTTAAATTTTGGAATTTTTAGGATATTTTAAATGGGTGTTTTAATCAAAACCATATTCTGTTTAACTCTTTTCAGTTTTATACCTTCATTTGTTTTAATCAAAATCACTATTAATGAACTCTGAAAAGGTTGAAACTTGGCATGGTATCATCATTTCACCCACATAGCAAGTGGTAAAAAGTTGAGAGGGTTACGGCAAAAACTGGATGCACTTCGTGTACAAACTCGACCATCTCCTTCGAAGTATGAGGGTTTCGGACGAAAACTCATCTGTTACAAAGGCATTTCATTTTTTTAACTTATTTCAACTCCAGACTTTTTGTGCATTGAATATGAACCATTCTAAGCCACATCCTCAAATTTCAGCCCTTTCTAACTTCATTTGCTATTTTTCATCCATTTAATGAATTGTTTTGAGCTAAATGGCCCTGAAATTAAAAAGCACCACAAATGAACTCCAAAAAGGTTGAAACTTGGCATGGTATCATCATTTCACCCACATAGCATGTGCTAAAAAGTTGAGAGGGTTACGGAAAAAACTGGATGCACTTCGTGTACAAACTGGACCATCTCCTTCGAAGTATGAGGGTTTCGAACGAAAACTCATCTGTTACAAAGGCATTTCTTTTTTTTAACTTATTTCAACTCCGGACTTTTTGTGCATTCAATATGAACCATTCTAAGCCACATCCTCAAATTTCAACCCTTTCTAACTTCATTTACTATTTTTAATCCATTTAATGAATTGTTTTGAGCTAAATGACCCTGAAATTAAAAAGCACTACAAATGAACTCTGAAAAGGTTGAAACTTGGCATGGTATCATCATTTCACCCACATAGCATGTGCTAAAAAGTTGAGAGGGTTACAACAAAAACTGGATGTACTTCGTGTACAAAACTGGACCATCCCGGCTACTCACTAGAGAATAAAAGTGATGACGGTGCAGCCAATCACATCACAGAGTGGGATCTTGGGGTATAAAACTTTTTCTTCGCGTGTGTCCCTTGATTATTGCGCTGTAACCATGGACAATCTTCATCATTTAACAGGATGCTTGGGTCAGTCTTCCCTGCGAAGGGAGGAATTTCATCAAACTTTTCATAATCTTTGGACATGTCTGTCTTGTCCTCCACTCCCACGATGTTTCTTTTCCCAGAAAGAACTATGTGGCGCTTTGGCTCATCGTATGATGTATCCGCTTTCTTATCTTTCCTTTTTCTCGGTTTGGTAGACATGTCCTTCACATAGAAAACTTGCGCCACATCATTGGCTAGAACGAATGGTTCGTCTATGTGCCCAAGATTGTTGAGATCCACTGTTGTCATTCCGTACTGCGGGTCTACCATTACCCCTCCTCCAGTCAGATTGGCCCATTTGCACCGGAACAAAGGGACCTACAAATCACCTCCATAGTCAAGTTCCCATATCTCCTCTATGTAACCATAATATGTGTCCTTTTCCTTGGTGTTTGCCGCATCGTCAAAGCGGACACCACTGTTTTGGTTGGTGCTCTTTTTATCTTGGGCGATCATGTAAAATGTATTCCCATTTAACTCGTACCCTTGGAAAGCCAATATAGTCGAAGATGGTCTCTTGGCCAACAAGTACAAGTCATCTTCAACATTGTCGTCATTCATGAGATGTGTTCGCAACCAACCGCCGAAAGCCTCAATGTGTGTACGTTGAATCCAGGGGTCAGACTTCTCCGGGTTCTTTGAGCGTATAATATCCATGTGTTTCTCGATATACGGGGTCACCAAGGTAGAATTCTGCAGAACTGTGTAGTGTGCTTGCGCCCAAGAATGCCCGTCCCTACATATTATTGATTTTGGTCCAAGCGTGCCTTTTCCACGCAGTCTCTCCTCATGCCGCGATTGAGGAACACCAATCGGCTTAATGTCAGGAATAAAGTCAACACAAAACTCAATAACCTCCTCTGTTTCATGGCCCTTGGAGATGCTTCCTTCTGGCCTAGCACGGTTACGAACATATTTCTTTAAGACTCCCATGAACCTCCCAAAGGGGAACATATTGTGTAGAAATACAGGACCCAGAATGGCAATCTCTTCGACTAGGTGAACTAGGATGTGTGTCATAATATTGAAGAAGGATGGCGGGAACACCAACTCGAAACTGACAAGACATTGGACCAAATCATTCTGTAAGCTTGGTAGGATTTCTGGATCGATTACCTTCTGAGAAATTGCATTGAGGAATGAACATAGCTTCACAATGGCTAATCGAACATTTTCTGGTAGAAGCCCCCTCAACGCAACTGGAAGCAATTGCGTCATGATCACGTGGCAGTCATGAGACTTTAGGTTCTGGAATTTTTTCTTTGCCATATTTATTATTCCCTTTATATTCGACGAGAAGCCAGACGGGACCTTCATACTGAGCAAGCATGCAAAAAAGATCTCCTTCTCTTCTTTGGTAAGAGCGTAGCTGGCAGGACCTTGATACTGCTTTGGATGCATGCCGTCGTTTTTGTGCACACGTTGCTGGTCCTCCCATGCCTCCGGTGTATCTTTTGTCTTCCCATACACGCCCAGGAAGCCTAGCAGGTTCACGCAAAGATTCTTCGTCACGTGCATCACGTTGATTGCAGAGCGGACCTCTAGGACTTTCCAATATTCAAGCTCCCAAAATATAGATTTCTTCTTCCACATGCGTGCGCGTCCCTCAGCGTCAGTCGGAACAGATTGTCCGCCAGGACCCTTCCAAATATTACTTGTAAATCCTTGACCATATCAAGTATGTCATCACTAGTACGGAGGACGGGCTTCTTCCGGTGATCTACCTCACCTTTGAAATGCTTGCCTTTCTTTCTTAAGGCATGCTTGGTCGGAAGAAATCGACGATGTCCCAGGTACACATTCTTCTTGCATTTGTGCAAATATATACTTTCAGTCTCATCTAAACAGTGTGTGCATGCATGGTATCCCTTGTTTGTCTGTCCTCAAAGGTTACTAAGAGCAGGCCAATCATTGATGGTTACAAATAGCAACGCTCGCAGGTCAAATTCCTGCTGTTTGTGCTCATCCCACACACGTACACCTTTTTTATTCCACAGCTGTAAAAGTTCATCAACTAATGGCCTTAGGTACACATCAATGTCGTTGCCGGGTTGCTTAGGGTCTTGGATGAGCACTGGCATCATAATGAACTTCCACTTCATGCACAACCAAGGAGGAAGGTTATAGATACATAGAGTCAGAGGCCATGTGCTATGCTTGCTGCTCTGCTCCCCAAATGGATTAATGCCATCTGCACTTAAACCAAACCATAAGTTCCTTGGGTCATCTGCAAAGTCCGGCCACTCTCTCTCGATTTTTCTCCACTGCGACCCATCAGCGGGTACTCTCAACTTCCCGTCTTTCTTACGGTCTTCTTTGTGCCATCGCAATGACTTGGCATGCTCTTTGTTTTGGAACAAACGTTTCAACCGTGGTATTATAGGAGCATACCACATCACCTTGGCAGGAATCCTCTTCCTGGGGCGCTCGCCCTGAACATCATCACCAGGGTCATCGCGACCGATCTTATATCGCAATGCATTGCATACCGGGCATGCATTCAAATTCTCGTACTCACCGCGGTAGAGGATGCAGTCATTAGGGCATGCATGTATCTTCTACACCTCCAATCCTAGAGGGAAGACAACCTTCTTTGCTTCGTATGTTCTGTCGGGCAATTCGTTGTCCTTTGGAAGCTTATTCTTCATTATTTTCAGCAACTTTTCTAATGCCTTGTCAGATACACCATTCTCTGCCTTCCATTGCAGCAATTCCAGTGTGGTACCGAGCTTTGTGTTGTCATCTTCGCAATTTGGGTACAACCCTTTTTTGTGATCCTCTAACATGCGCTGCAACTTCAACTTCTCCTTTTCACTTTCACAGTTTCTCTTTGCATCAGCAATGGCCCGACCAAGATCATCAGCGGGCTCATCTGATGCCTCATCTTCTTCTTCTTCATTCTCTTCCCCCATTGTAGTACCATCATATTCAGGACACCCAGGATAGTTGTCGTTATCCTCTTCTTCTTCATTCTCTTCCATTAGAACCCCTCTTTCTCCGTGCTTGGTCCAACAATTATAGCCGGACATGAAACCGGACGTAAACAGGTGGACGTGAATCTGTTTTGAGCTAGAGTAAGTCTTATTATTCTTACACACACCACATGGACAACACATAAAACCATCCCGCTTGTTTGCCTCAGCCGCACGCAAAAAACTCTGCATGCCATTAATGAACTGGGGAGAGTGTCGGTCATCGTACATCCATTGCCGGTTCATCTTCATTACACAACACCGAAAAGACCAAATTAATACAAGTTCATACACACTTATTTTCTCATAAAACAACATACAACTATCTAGATAAAACATTTAAATGCAACAACAAATGCGATCAAAATCGCAACTAAGGTAGCAATTGATCCAACAGCATAATGATACCAAGCCTCTTTATTAATGGCATATTTTCTAATCTTTCTAATCTTCAAGCGCATTGCATCCATCTTGATCTTGTGATCATCGACGACATCGGCAACGTACAACTCCAATTTCACCTTCTCTTCTTCAACTCTTTTCAATTTTCCTTTCAAATCCTCGTTTTCTTTTTCAACTAAATTTAACTTCTCGACAATAGGGTCGGTTGGCATTTCCGGTTCAACTACCTCCTAGATAAAAATATCTATGTTAACTTGATGGGCATAATTGTCATTAACAAGAAATGCAACAAATAGTTATAAAAGAGAATAAACCACATCCGAATCGTAAACCGGACGAGGGCCGACGGGTACGGATATCATAACCATGGCACTATATATAACAATAATCATAGAAGTAAGAAAATTATGCAAGTAACTATCTAAATCATAAAAATACGATTTTTTTAATAAAAATGATAAGAACACAAGAAGAGGCTCACCAAGGTGGTGCCAGCAACGGGACGGTGCGGGCGATCGACGGTGGTTAGGATGGGGACGGGAAGGCACACTAAGTAAACCACACCTACACATATGCAAACTAAGTAGTTAATTTGAGCTCAAATTGCATATAAATCAAAAAAACTACCACATAATTACACCCAAACTAAAACCCACAAATCACTATACTTATAAAGCATTGCATGAGCTGATCTAGCAATAAGAGATGAAAGGACAAAGTTGCTAACCTTTGTGGACACTTGGATGGATTGGGGTGCCTCAAATCTTGACAAATCTTGGCAAAAATGGAGGGAGGAGCTCGAGCTAGGGGAAAAACAGAGAGGAGAATTCGAATGGAGAAAACAGAGAAATGGAGTCGGGTTGGACAAAGGGTTTATATAGGGAAAGCTTTAGTCCCGGTTCGTTATACAAACCGGGACTAAAGGTCCACCTATAGTCCTGATTTGTATCACAAACCGGGACTAAAGGGACCCAGGCTGACACAAGCCTGCCACCACCCCTGTAGTCCCGGTTTGTGAAACAAACCAGGACTATAGGTCTCGAATGAACCGGGACTAATAGGGCCCGTACACCCCGAACGCTCCTAGCCGTTGGAACCAGGACTAATGGACACATTAGTCCCGGTCCAAAACCAAACCGGGATTAAAGGTTGAAACGGAAGGCCTGTTTTCTACTAGTGTTGGGAGGGGCCTTGAGGCTTGGGCCAGCTCTGAATTTCTTCCCTGTTGTATTGCTGCTAGCCGCCGGAGCGGCGGCGGCTCTCTTCCGCCGTTGCTGAGGCGGCGGAGGAGGCGGAGTCCGCTGACTCGGTGGAGACGGCTGAGGCGGAGGAGGATTCTGCTGAGGGGCCTCCTCCGTCGGAGTCCGCTGAGGCGACAGAGTAGGCTGACGCGCCGGAGACGACTCAGGCAGCGAAGACGACTGACGCACCAGAGACGGTTGACGCACCGGAGACGGCTGACGCACCGGAGATGACTTAGGCAGTGGAGACATATGACGCACCGGAGACGGTTGACGCACCGGAGACGGCTGACGCACCGGAGACGACTCAGGCACCGGGGCCTCCTCCGGCTGAGTCTGCTAAGGCGGCGTCTAGTTTGGAAGCATGATGTTTTCCTTTCTCCATAGACAGGTAGTCCTTAAGGCATTTTCAAGAAGAGTCTCCCCTTCACCTGTAGCGTACTCAAGCTCCAGCCCCTCAAATCCGTCCATTATTTCATCCACCCCGACAATAGAAAAGCCAGCTGGAACCGAAGTGAAATGGAAAGTTGCACCAGGTCGAGGAGGTAAGACATAGCCGACCGCCGCCTTCAAGGTCAGGTTATGGCATTTCGCCATTAGCACACAATGTTCATTATCCGTGATACCATCCACGGGGTAGCGAGGAGCCGTGCAATCAGGCTGAACAAGCTCCGTGGAAGTCACGCTGCTTCTCCGCTGAGATGGTGGGCTAGCATCGTGGGTAGTATCCAATGAAGGATCTTCGTGCCGCTGAGATGGTGGGCCGATAGCTCGCTGGCTCTCAAGTGCCTCTAGTTTCGCTAATCTTTCATTGATCTTTTGCATTTCGCTTGCTTCCTCTTTCTTCTTTCTCTGTTTGCTTCTATAACCAGTGCTGTCGGGAAACCCATGCACCCACGGAACGGAGCCTGATGTGCCTCGTGTTCGTCCAGGGTGTTCAGGATTCCCGAGGGCCATTGACAGCTCGTCCTTCTCTCTGTCGGGAACGAACCTCCCTTCCAGCGCTTCTTTGATTACTTCCTCAAGCCTTGTGACGGGTGTTTGAAGTTAAGGCTCCCTTGTCCATTCGATCACCGGAGCTGTCATGATCTCCTTCCTCCTCCATTCCATCACCGGAGCCGTCATGATCTCCTTCCTCCTCCATTGGATCACCGGAGCCGTCATCCTCTCTTCTATCACCATCGGTGTCGTTGAGCCACGACAAAATATTATCATCACCTCCGTTGCGGATTATATCCCCCAACAAGTCTTCTTTTTCGAAGTCTCTGTGATCCATAGCTTCTGCACATAAAGCATTGACACTTCAAACTAGCTATCACATAAAGCAAAAAAGAAGTATATTTGTCACCAAAATACAACACTTGACAGAGTTTCCTCTATTTAAAAAATAGTTCTCTGTTTTCAAAAATCATTCCCTCCATATAGAAACTTGCGGACCCCCCCTGATGTCGAAGTTATCGGGGATATGTTGAATTCCCGAGAGAGTTAGGGGTGTTCTAACGCGGCACTACACGATATAGGTGAAGGGGGATAACATCCGGGAATGTTTTCTCGAAGTCTGCATTTTCGGACAGATGAAACGGAGAGGGACGGTTCCAGGTTCGCTATGCTAGCTGCTTGTGACAGACGAACGGAGGGCATATTCGGATTCGTCATATTTTTCTGATCGATTTTCATATATAAAGAGCTTCACGGAATGAGATCCAGCGACTTGCCTCTAGCAAGTCACGTTGTAACTGGCTCCCCCTCATCTGCCGTTGAAACAACATTTTTGTTGCCGACTGCTCGTGAAATACAACATGATAAAGACGGCGACACTCGGTAAAGACAGATTTTTAAGCACTATTCTCACTAAGCCTCTCTCCGATCCAAATTTCATTGTGGTTACGTCCCTCTCCAACCAACAAGTTATGGCCTCATCTTGTAATTTGAAATCCTTGCGGTTAATCTGTATATGTTAGCACTCCACACCAAAAAACATATATACACAAAACACTTATTTTATTATTAGTACCGCAAATGACTGCTTCCATTTTTGTTAAATTAAATGTTATTTAATTAGTTTATCTCTAGTTTTGTGGTACTTTTCTTTAAAAAAAGAAGGTTGAAACCCCTGGTCTCTACATCAATCCATCCATCTATACATACATGGGGGCAGGGGCATCAATCCACACCAAATAATTCAATAAACGTCTAGGAGGGGCTCACTGGGGGCAGGGGCATCAATCCATCCATCTATACATACATACATACATGGACAAAAAAATTCATATATACATATGAACATATGAACATTTTCTATATACATATGAACATTTTCAGAAACAACAGCATATATTGGATAACAGCAGCATATATCTTCACATATTAGCAGCATAAATTCTTCATATATTGCATAACAGCAGCATATGAACATTTTCTATATACATCAATGATCAATCCATCCATCCATAAGCAGGAGGGGCTCACTGGGGGCAGGGGCCGGCACGGGGATGGCGACGGCGACGTCGGGGCCGGCAAGGGCACGGCGATGGCGACGTCGGGGCCGGCAGGGGCGCGGCGACGGCGACGGGGCAGGGGCGCGGTGACGGCGACGGCGAGGCAGGGCAAGGCGACGTCGGGGCAGGGGCTCGGGGACGGCAGGGCGTCGGCGAGGGCAAAATCCGGCAGCCTGGCGGCATCGAGGTGGTCGTCGGCGCCGTCGGGGGAGAGGAGGAGAAGAAACTGCAGGTGGATTTGGAAATATTTCCAACTCCCGCTTATATAGCCCCACCTTTAGTCCCGGTTGGTGGCTCCAACCGGGACTAATGCCCCCCCTTTAGTCCCGGTTGGAGCCACCAACCGGGACTAAAGGTAAATTTCAGCAGCCCAAAGGGCGGGAAGCACAGCCCTTTAGTCCCGGTTGGAGCCTCCAACCGGGACTAAAGGCCCCCATTTAGTCCCGGTTGGAGCCACCAACCGGGACTAAAGGGTTGTGCTTCCCGCAGCCAAAAGTTTAGTCACATCTCGCTAGTCGAGAGGGGCTCGGAGTGGTTTATAAGCGCTGTTGCCGCTGCCCTCTCGAGCTCCTCTCTATTGCAGGCAGTACATGCCTATGTCACGCCACGTTGGGCCTGCTAGCACTGCGGGCCTGCATCCTGGCTCATTTCTAGGGTTTCTAGTCGTATGCAGGCCGTTGTGACTAGTACGCGGGCCTTTTTTCTATTTTTTGCATATATTATGTTTTTAAATTTTTAATGTTATTTTTTGCATATGTTTTAGTTGATTCCTTTTGCTATTAGAGTTTTATAAAAGCTTTTTACTATTAAAGGTTTTAACAAATAAATACTCTGATAATTTTAGTTAATATTATTTTGATTCTTTTTAGTTGATTCTTTTTGCTATTAGAGTTTTATAAAAGCTTTTTAGTTTTCTATTAAAGCTTGTTACAAAATATACTTTATGAAAATTCTTTTGCTCTTAGTTCATTCTTTTTAGTTCATTCTTTGAGATAAATGACCTTGAATTTGAAAAGCACTGCAAATGAACTCTGAAAAGGTTGAAACTTGGCATGGTATCATAATTTCACTCACATAGAATGTGCTAAAAAGTTGAGAGGGTTACGGGAAAAACTGGATGCACTTCGTGTACAAACTGGACAATCTCTTTCGAAGTAACACGGTTTCGGACGAAAACTCATCTATTACAAAAGGGATTTCATTTTTTATCGTATTTTAACTCCAGACTTTTTCTGCATTCAATATGCACCATTCAAAGCCACATCATCAATTTTCAACCCTTTTCTGACTTCATTTGCTATTTTTCATGCATTTCATGATTTATTTTGAGCTAAATGACCCTGAAATTGACAAGCACTGCAAATGAACTCTGAAAAGGTTGAAACTTGGCATGGTTTCTTAATTTCACCCACATAGCATGTGCTAAAAAGTTGAGAGGGTTACAGGAAAAACTGGATGCACTTCATATACAAACTGGACAATCAGTTTCGAAGTAACAGGGTTTCGGACGAAAACTCATTTATTACAAAAGGGATTTCATTTTTTAACACATTTTAACTCCAGACTTTTTTTGCATTCAATATGCACCATTCAAAGCCAGATCATCAATTTTCAACCCTTTTCTGACTTCATTTGCTATTTTTCATGCATTTCATGATTTATTTTGAGCTAAATGACCCTGAAATTGACAAGCACTGCAAATGAACTCTGAAAAGGTTGAAACCTGGCATGGTATCATAATTTCACCCACATAGAATGTGCTAAAAAGTTGAGAGGGTTACGGGAAAAACTGGATGCACTTCGTGTACAAACTGGACAATCTCTTTCGAAGTAACAGGGTTTCGGACGAAAACTCATCTATTACAAAAGGGATTTCATTTTTAACGTATTTTAACTCCAGACTTTTTCTGCATTCAATATTAACCATTCAAAGCCACATCATCAATTTTGAACCCTTTTCTGACTTCATTTGCTATTTTTCATGCATTTCATGATTTATTTTGAGCTAAATGACCCTGAAATTGACAAGCACTGCAAATGAACTCTGAAAAGGTTGAAACCTGGCATGGTATCATAATTTCACCCACATAGAATGTGCTAAAAAGTTGAGAGGGTTACGGGAAAAACTGGATGCACTTCGTGTACAAACTGGACAATCTCTTTCGAAGTAACACGGTTTCGGACGAAAACTCATCTATTACAAAAGGGATTTCATTTTTTATCGTATTTTAACTCCAGACTTTTTCTGCATTCAATATGCACCATTCAAAGCCACATCATCAATTTTCAACCCTTTTCTGACTTCATTTGCTATTTTTCATGCATTTCATGATTTATTTTGAGCTAAATGACCCTGAAATTGACAAGCACTGCAAATGAACTCTGAAAAGGTTGAAACTTGGCATGGTTTCATAATTTCACCCACATAGCATGTGCTAAAAAGTTGAGAGGGTTACAGGAAAAACTGGATGCACTTCATATACAAACTGGACAATCTGTTTCGAAGTAACAGGGTTTCGGACGAAAACTCATCTATTACAAAAGGGATTTCATTTTTTAACATATTTTAACTCCAGACTTTTTTTGCATTTAATATGCACCATTCAAAGCCAGATCATCAATTTTCAACCCTTTTCTGACTTCATTTGCTATTTTTCATGCATTTCATGATTTATTTTGAGCTAAATGACCCTGAAATTGACAAGCACTGCAAATGAACTCTGAAAAGGTTGAACCTGGCATGGTATCATAATTTCACCCACATAGAATGTGCTAAAAAGTTGAGAGGGTTACGGGAAAAACTGGATGCACTTCGTGTACAAACTGGACAATCTCTTTCGAAGTAACACGGTTTCGGACGAAAACTCATCTATTACAAAAGGGATTTCATTTTTAACGTATTTTAACTCCAGACTTTTTCTGCATTCAATATTAACCATTCAAAGCCACATCATCAATTTTGAACCCTTTTCTGACTTCATTTGCTATTTTTCATGCATTTCATGATTTATTTTGAGCTAAATGACCCTGAAATTGACAAGCACTGCAAATGAACTCTGAAAAGGTTGAAACTTGGCATGGTATCATAATTTCACCCACATAGAATGTGCTAAAAAGTTGAGAGGGTTACGGGAAAAACTGGATGCACTTTGTGTACAAACTGGACAATTTCTTTCGAAGTAACACGGTTTCCGACGAAAACTCATCTATTGCAAAAGGGATTTCATTTTTTAACGTATTTTAACTCCAGACTTTTTCTGCATTCAATATGCACCATTCAAAGCCACATCATCAATTTTCAACCCTTTTTCTGACTTCATTTGCTATTTTTCATGCATTTCATGATTTATTTTGAGCTAAATGACCCTGAAATTGACAAGCACTGCAAATGAACTCTCAAAAGGTTGAAACTTGGCATGGTTTCATAATTTCACCCACATAGCATGTGCTAAAAGGTTGAGAGGGTTACGGGAAAAACTGGATGCACTTCGTGTACAAACTGGACAATCTCTTTCGAAGTAACAGGGTTTCGGACGAAAACTCATCTATTACAAAAGGGATTTCATTTTTTTAACATATTTTAACTCCAGACTTTTTTTGCATTCAATATGCACCATTCAAAGCCAGATCATCAATTTTCAACCCTTTGCTGACTTCATTTGCTATTTTTCATGCATTTCATGATTTATTTTGAGCTAAATGAGCCTGAAATTGACAAGCACTGCAAATGAACTCTGAAAAGGTTGAAACCTGGCATGGTATCATAATTTCACCCACATAGCATGTGCTAAAAAGTTGAGAGGGTTACGGGAAAAACTGGATGCACTTCGTGTACAAACTAGACAATCTCTTTCGAAGTAACACGGTTTCGGACGAAAACTCATCTATTACAAAAGGGATTTCATTTTTAACGTCTTTTAACTCCAGACTTTTTCTGCATTCAATATGCACCATTCAAAGCCACATCATCAATTTTCAACCCTTTTCTGACTTCATTTGCTATTTTTCATGCATTTCATGATTTATTTTGAGCTAAATGACCCTGAAATTGACAAGCACTGCAAATGAACTCTGAAAAGGTTGAAACTTGGCATGGTATCATAATTTCACCCACATAGAATGTGCTAAAAAGTTGAGAGGGTTACGGGAAAAACTGGATGCACTTCGTGTACAAACTGGACAATCTCATTCGAAGTAACACGGTTTCGGACGAAAACTCATCTATTACAAAAGGGATTTCATTTTTTAACGTATTTTAACTCCAGACTTTTTCTGCATTCAATATGCACCATTCAAAGCCACATCATCAATTTTCAACCCTTTTCTGACTTCATTTGCTATTTTTCATGCATTTCATGATTTATTTTGAGCTAAATGACCCTGAAATTGACAAGCACTGCAAATGAACTGTCAAAAGGTTGAAACATGGCATGGTTTCATAATTTCACCCACATAGCATGTGCTAACAAGTTGAGAGGGTTACGGGAAAAACTGGATGCACTTCGTGTACAAACTGGACAATCTCTTTCGAAGTAACAGGGTTTCGGACGAAAACTCATCTATTACAAAAGGGATTTCATTTTTTTAACATATTTTAACTTCAGACTTTTTTTGCATTCAATATGCACCATTCAAAGCCAGATCATCAATTTTCAACCCTTTGCTCACTTCATTTGCTATTTTTCATGCATTTCATGATTTATTTTGAGCTAAATGACCCTGAAATTGACAAGCACTGCAAATGAACTCTGAAAAGGTTGAAACCTGGCATGGTATCATAATTTCACCCACATAGAATATGCTAAAAAGTTGAGAGGGTTACGGGAAAAACTGGATGCACTTCGTGTACAAACTAGACAATCTCTTTCGAAGTAACACGATTTCGGACGAAAACTCATCTATTACAAAAGGGATTTCAATTTTAACGTATTTTAACTCCAGACTTTTTCTGCATTCAATATGCACCATTCAAAGCCACATCATCAATTTTCAACCTTTTTCTGACTTCATTTGCTATTTTTCATGCATTTCATGATTTATTTTGAGCTAAATGACCCTGAAATTGACAAGCACTGCAAATGAACTCTGAAAAGGTTGAAACCTGGCATGGTATCATAATTTCACCCACATAGAATGTGTTAAAAAGTTGAGAAGGTTACGGGAAAAACTGGATGCACTTCGTGTACAAACTGGACAATCTCTTTCGAAGTAACACGGTTTCGCACGAAAACTCATCTATTACAAAAGGGATTTCATTTTTTAACGTATTTTAACTCCAGACTTTTTCTGCATTCAATATGCACCATTCAAAGCCACATCATCAATTTTCAACCCTTTTCTGACTTCATTTGCTATTTTTCATGCATTTCATGATTTATTTTGAGCTAAATGACCCTGAAATTGACAAGCACTGCAAATGAACTCTGAAAAGGTTGAAACTTGGCACGGTATCATAATTTCACCCACATAGAATGTGCTAAAAAGTTGAGAGGGTTACGGGAAAAACTGGATGCACTTCGTGTACAAACTGGACAATATCTTTCGAAGTAACACGGTTTCGGACGAAAACTCATCTATTAGAAAAGGGATTTCATTTTTTAACGTATTTTAACTCCAGACTTTTTCTGCATTCAATATGCACCATTCAAAGCCACATCATCAATTTTCAACCCTTTTCTGACTTCATTTGCTATTTTTCATGCATTTCATGATTTATTTTTAGCTAAATGACCCTGAAATTGACAAGCACTGCAAATGAACTCTCAAAAGGTTGAAACATGGCATGGTTTCATAATTTCACCCACATAGCATGTGCTAACAAGTTGAGAGGGTTACGGGAAAAACTGGATGCACTTCGTGTACAAACTGGACAATCTCTTTCGAAGTAACAGGGTTTCGGACGAAAACTCATCTATTACAAAAGGGATTTCATTTTTTTAACATATTTTAACTTCAGACTTTTTTTGCATTCAATATGCACCATTCAAAGCCAGATCATCAATTTTCAACCCTTTGCTCACTTCATTTGCTATTTTTCATGCATTTCATGATTTATTTTGAGCTAAATGACCCTGAAATTGACAAGCACTGCAAATGAACTCTGAAAAGGTTGAAACCTGGCATGGTATCATAATTTCACCCACATAGAATGTGCTAAAAAGTTGAGAGGGTTACGGGAAAAACTGGATGCACTTCGTGTACAAACTAGACAATCTCTTTCGAAGTAACACGATTTCGGACGAAAACTCATCTATTACAAAAGGGATTTCATTTTTAACGTATTTTAACTCCAGACTTTTTCTGCATTCAATATGCACCATTCAAAGCCACATCATCAATTTTCAACCCTTTTCTGACTTCATTTGCTATTTTTCATGCATTTCATGATTTATTTTGAGCTAAACGACCCTGAAATTGACAAGCACTGCAAATGAACTCTGAAAAGGTTGAAACCTGGCATGGTATCATAATTTCACCCACATAGAATATGCTAAAAAGTTGAGAGGGTTACGGGAAAAACTGGATGCACTTCGTGTACAAACTAGACAATCTCTTTCGAAGTAACACGGTTTCGGACGAAAATCATCTATTACAAAAGGGATTTCAATTTTAACGTATTTTAACTCCAGACTTTTTCTGCATTCAATATGCACCATTCAAAGCCACATCATCAATTTTCAACCCTTTTCTGACTTCATTTTCTATTTTTCATGCATTTCATGATTTATTTTGAGCTAAATGACCCTGAAATTGACAAGCACTGCAAATGAACTCTGAAAAGGTTGAAACTTGGCATGGTATCATAATTTCACCCACATAGAATGTGTTAAAAAGTTGAGAAGGTTACGGGAAAAACTGGATGCACTTCGTGTACAAACTGGACAATCTCTTTCGAAGTAACACGGTTTCGCACGAAAACTCATCTATTACAAAAGGGATTTCATTTTTTAACGTATTTTAACTCCAGACTTTTTCTGCATTCAATATGCACCATTCAAAGCCACATCATCAATTTTCAACCCTTTTCTGACTTAATTTGCTATTTTTCATGCATTTCATGATTTATTTTTAGCTAAATGACCCTAAAATTGACAAGCACTGCAAATGAACTCTGAAAAGGTTGAAACTTGGTATGTTATCATAATTTCACCCACATAGCATGTGCTAAAAAGTTGAGAGGGTTACGGGAAAAACTGGATGCACTTCATGTACAAACTGGACAATATCTTTCGAAGTAACATGGTTTCGGACGAAAACTCATCTATTAGAAAAGGGATTTCATTTTTTAACATATTTTAACTCCAGACTTTTTCTGCATTCAATATGCACAATTCAAAGCCACATCATCAATTTTCAACCCTTTTCTGACTTCATTTGCTATTTTTCATGCATTTCATGATTTATTTTGAGCTAAATGACCCTGAAATTGATAAGCACTGCAAATGAACTCTGAAAAGGTTGAAACCTGGCATGGTATCATAATTTCACCCACATAGTATGTGCTAAAAATTTGAGAGGGTTACGGGAAAAACTGGATGCACTTCGTGTACAAACTGGACAATCTCTTTCGAAGTAACATGATTTCGGACGAAAACTCATCTATTACAAAAGGGATTTCATTTTTTAACATATTTTAAGTCCATACTTTTTCTGCATTCAATATGCACCATTCAAAGCCACATCATCAATTTTCAACCCTTTTCTGACTTCATTTGCTATTTTTCATGCATTTCATGATTTATTTTGAGCTAAATGACCCTGAAATTGACAAGCACTGCAAATGAACTCTCAAAAGGTTGAAACTTGACATGGTTTCATAATTTCACCCACATATCATGTGCTAAAAAGTTGAGAGGGTTACGGGAAAAACCGGATGCACTTCGTGTACAAACTGGACAATATCTTTGGAAGTAACATGGTTTCGGGCGAAAACTCATCTATTACAAAAGGGATTTCATTTTTTAACATATTTTAACTCCAGACTTTTTCTGCATTCAATATGCACCATTCAAAGCCACATCATCAATTTTCAACCCTTTTCTGACTTCATTTGCTATTTTTCATGCATTTCATGATTTATTTTGAGCTAAATGACCCTGAAATTGACAAGCACTGCAAATGAACTCTGAAAAGGTTGAAACTTGGCATGGTTTCATAATTTCACCCACATAGCATGTGCTAAAAAGTTGAGAGGGTTATGGGAAAACCTGCGCCACATAGAAAACCTGCGCCACATCATTGGCTAGGACGAATGGTTCGTCTATGTACCCAAGATTGTTGAGATCCAATGTTGTCATTCCGTACTGCGGGTCTAACAGTACCTCGCCTCCTGACAGATTGACCCATTTGCACCGAAACAAAGGGACCTTAAATTCATGTCCATATTCAAGTTCCCATATCTCCTCTATGTAACCATAATATGTGTCATTTGATCTATTGGTGATTGCTGCATCAAAGCGGACACCACTGTTTTGGTTGGTGCTCTTTTTATCTTGGGCTATCGTGTAAAATGTATTACCATTTATCTTGTACCCTTGGTTGGTGCTCCAAAGTACACAGTGATCAAATGTTATTACTGAAAAAATAAATACATAAAGTTCATACATAGTTCTCATAGAACAAGATACAACTCTCGAGAGCATCTAATTAAAACATAAATTGAAACTAACATAGAACTATGTAAAACATTTAAATGCAACAACAAATGCGATCATAATCGCAACTAAGGTAACAATTGAGCCAACAGCATAATGATACCAAGCCTCATTATCAATGGCATATTTTCTTATCTTTCTAATCTTCAAGCGCATTGCATCCATCTTGATCTTGTGGTCATCGACGACATCGAATTTCATCTTCTCCTCCTCAATTCTTTTCAATTTTTCTTTCAAATACTCGTTTTCTTTTTCAACTAAATTTAACCTCTCGACAAGAGGGTCGGTTGGAATTTCCGGTTCACATACCTCCTAGATAAACACATCTATGCCACGTTGGTCGGCATAATTGTCATAAACACTAAATGAAACAAATAGTTATAAAAGATAATATACCACATCCGAATCATAGACCGGACGAGGGCCGACGTGGGCGGATACCATGACCATGGCACTATATAATAACAAACAATAATAAAAGTAAGAAATTTATACAACTATCTATGTAAATCATACAAGTAAGATTTTTTTTCTTTCAAAAAGAAGATAAGAACAAGAGGCTCACCACGGTGGTGCCGGCGACGAGATCGGCGCGGGCGATCGACGACGGTGAGGACGGGGACGAGCCGTGACGGACCGCCAAACCTAGACAAATCTTGGGGAAAATGGAGCTTGGAGGTCGAGCTTGGAGAGGAGAAAGCTTAAGCGTGGCTCGGACATTTCATCGAACACCTCGTGTGCATAGGAGGTGAGAGCAGAGCAGCACACACCTCCCACACGTCGGCCGGCCAAAAAACAGAGGAGT
Organism: Elymus sibiricus; assembly: GCA_039707655.1. Classification (NCBI taxonomy): domain Eukaryota; kingdom Viridiplantae; phylum Streptophyta; class Magnoliopsida; order Poales; family Poaceae; genus Elymus; species Elymus sibiricus. The sequence goes on from CM077665.1 coordinate 481,220,838, forward strand.
GAGCGGGCAGGGGCAAGCATATATATAGGCATCTCTTTAGTCCCGGTTTGTGGCTAGAACCGGGACAGAAGACTGTCCTTTAGTCCCGGTTCCAGCCACCAACCGGGACTAAAGGGGCTGCGCCAGGAGCGAGGACCTTTAGTCCCGGTTCGTGTCTGGAACCGGGACTAAAGGGGTCAGACGAACCGGGACTGGTGCCCGCCGAGGCCCGGCCGGCGTCCTGGCCTCATGAACCGGGACTGATGCACCCATTAGTCTCGGTTCGTAACACGACCGAGACTAATGCAATATTCTGGCCTGGACCAAAGCCTTGTTTTCTACTAGTGAGAGATCGCCCCGCCGTCGCCGGCTCTAGCCGAGCTTTGCCCGACCGAGCACGCCAAGGACGGCGAGGGAGGGAGGAGGAGGAGGAGGAGGGCCCGGCTGCGGCGCGCTAGGGTTCCCTCCCCGTCGCCCCCCGCGGGCGACGAGGGAGGGGCTGGGGAAACCGCTTTTTTCACTAGGATCCGTTCTTGCCCCTGACTTATGACCAAATTTTGACACATCAGCCTGTAACTTAAATTCGTATGAATCAGCCCATATGTGTAGGACCTCTGTTTCTTAGGCAAAAGGCAACAACTATCTTTTGAAAGGCAACCAGTGGCTGAGACAGGGGGACCAGCAAGGGCCCTGGCCCCCCTGATAACCTTGAGTTAGGCCTAATATGCATGTATAAAGATGATTATTTGCTGCTGAATTAGTATAATTTAATGGGCTGGCCCTCCCCAAAAAGTATTAATAATACTCGCCCCCTCTCAACCATTTTTCCTGGCTCCGCCACTGAAGGCAACTGCCAACAAATTTGATCTGATAAGTATTGGAAGGAATAAAACAGGGGGGTAGCTGTTCACCCGATTCTATACTGGATAGTTTGTTCTGTCAATTCTCAAAACCGTCTGATATGGTCGTTTGTCCCTCTCAATTCGCAAAAACACCTACTAGATCTGATTTAATTTCTTTTTTTGCGGGATGAAGTAGATGAGACGGTTCTTAAACAGTGACTTACAGATAGTTACCGGACGACAACGCCGGACGATCGATCCTACTCATCTGATAGCGATTTGGCGAGCCGCGAGCATACAAACTACACCCATGTCATACAAGTACACGACAAGTTGGAAACATGGTTGGTTTTGGACGCGCAGCAGACGGCGCAGGGGACACACTGTCGTTCGGCCGTACCGCCCGGTCCCAGGCCGAAGGATATACATACGAAATACACCTGTACACGAACAGCCCGATGGCCAGCGCGAGTATCTTCCATGCTGCCACGTAGCCACATCCTGCCCGTATACCGCCATAGCGCTTGGACCATGGATGGTCCAACAGCCAGGGAATCCATGTGATCAGCAGGCAGCATGCAGCCCTACTACCCTCCTCGAAAACCGCGACGCCAACAGTCATGGTACTGTAGCAACTGGAAATCTGGATCTCTCCACCTCTAAAGTGTGCCATGCAGGCGTCACTTTTGGAACGTCTCGGTATCGCCAAAGCTTTCTTTCTGGGATGGCCTTCTTCTTTCCAAGGTCTACGCGGGCTTAAACGCCGCCTAGGGCGAACCCATGCATGCATGCTACCGCGTGCTCGTTCATGCATGGCCCGGCCGGCCGTGTGCCGTCAACCAGCACTCGACAATGCAAGATTGGTTGAGCCCCGATGAGTCGAGTTAGCGTGCACTAGCTTTGAGTTTTGTGGAATGATGATTGTGTTATGATATGCCCTGAAAGCCGGCCAGATTCTTTCGAAGTTATATACTAATCCGGTGATCTGACGCGGTCTCTCCTAGTGCTCTGGGCTGGTCCGTACGTGTCATGTAGCTGCGTCATGCATGCATGGATCTGTTTAGAGCATCTACAGACAGCCGGACCCTATATGCTCCTCAAACGCCCGGAACGTCCTCCTGGTCACAAAAATGTGACCCAACCGGACCCCTCATATCCGTCTCAAACGTCTGGACTGACCGGCACCCCTCATATCCATCTCAAATATGGGGACGATACGAGGGCTCGCGGACACGCCCGGTCAGTCCGCCACGTAGAATGCGATCTCACTCCGGACCACCTTTTCTCTTTTCTTATTCATTATTTTCTTTCTCTCTCTTTTTCTCCACCAATCACGTGCAAGTGACCGGACATATGAGAAGAAAAATAAGAAGTGTGGTTGCGCGGACCAAATTATAGGGGCTCAAAACGGACACGCCCGGTCACTGACCGGGCGCGTCCGCGGGCGTTTAAGAGCTCAGATTTGCTAGGTCCGACAGTAGATGCTCTTACTACACGTACGGTTGCATCCAAAAAGGACATTCTTATGTCTCGGTACTAGCCACGAGAAATTAGCTGACACCTAAACCATCCATCAAAAAGGTGATGAGCAGGGCGTGCATGTGGTAGTTAAACAAAATGAGATTTAGTACTGCTGGTACTCCGTAGCCGGCGCCACTGTCTCTACGGCCATAGGGAATATTCAAGGCTGAAGTCTAGCTTCTTGGAGTTTTCTCTTGTGCACATAATTTCAAATCGTCGTGTGCCCTTTTTTATGTTTCGATGTTGTACCTCCGAACTTTTTTAATAACGTAAAATCATTATGGAAGAAGGTTAAGTTTTGAAGACACAAATGCCTTGCTTCTCAATGCGTTGCTAGAAAGAAGAATTTGAACAAGCCCATAGAGAGCGATTACAACACGATGCATAAAAAAAGCGCTAGATTCCTCCACCGCCGATAGTAGCGCGCAAGACCCTTGGCACCCATGGACACCCATTGCTTGCCTTCCGTTCCGATTGTGTCAAGTACTAAAGTGAATGAGCTAAGTCGAGTTGTACAGATGATCGCATCGCGAAGCCATACTCTTCCCCGAGAAAAGATGTGGACGGGCGTGACTTGGCTGTTGATACCAGGCAGTGCTTTGGACGGCCAGAGACGATCGAGATGCGCGATCCAATGGCCTAAATCGGTGAAGACATGAGAAAGCTCTGGAAGGGTTCAATTTTACTGTCCTTCATGTGTCATCGCCTCCTCAGGCCAGTCGTAGAGCATGCAACTATGTGCATTGCAAGCTACATCACGCAAGTAGCTCAACGATCCAGCAACGATCATGACAAATGAGCCACATCAAGATAGACAAAGTTTATTTATATATACTTACGTACCAGTGTAAAAAACTAAAAATGTATGCGCAGATATAACCATTTGTAGCCTAGTTAAGAAGACAAAGGATATGCTATCAAGTTGCCATTCAACTATGAGGAGTGCATAACACTTTACACAATATTGTACTCATGTGCGTTCACTAGTAGAAAACAGACCTTTTGTACCGGTTCGTAAGGGCCTTTAGTGCCGGTTCTCCAACCGGCGCTAAAGGGTGGGGACTAAAGCCCCCCCCCCCCCCCCTCTTTTAGTCCCGGTTCAACACGGCCCGGCACTAAAGGCCCACCACGTGGCACCTGCCGGCGCCGTGGGCTGGGGCACCAACCGGGACTAAAAGTATTTAATTCTTTTAATTTTGGTTTATTTTTCCTTTTAATCCTTTAGCGGTTTATGAATTAATTATGGTTTATTTTTCTTTTTAATTTTTTGTTTTCCATTTAATTATTTTTCATTTCAAACATATATTATGCTACTACATACTGTACACGTTGTGCATATATATATAAATAGAATTTCTCATAGAACCGATCATATACATATATCATCGAATTTCTCGTACGACGACCATTCACATACATACATATATATATATATATATATATATATATATATATATATATATATATATATATATACAATTTGGTATATACAATTTCTCCTACAATTTGCGGATCATTACATATGCAGGCATTACTGCTTGATCTTGTAATGGTATTTTCCTTTGGGATCTATGACCTGGTCGAGCAGAAATCCAGCTATTTCCTCTTGAATTGCTCGTACGCGAGCCGTTGGTAGGAGCTGGCCCCGCATCTCCGTCAGCTATAAGAAGGAGATCAAGATGAATATATTAGTTGTGTGTATATATATTAGCTAGATCATGATAAAAAAATTATGGATAGTGTTCTGGCAAACGTAACCAAAGATTTCTTTCGTTTCTGCCCCTTTCAGATGTGATCATGCGAATGTTCTCGCAAACGTAGTATGCGCATAAACTATTCCCCTGCTCCTGCCTCATGCACTTTACGAGAATAAAATTCAATCAGGTAATAATTAATCAAGCATGATAATGGTATTGAAACTAGAATTAAAGAGATGCACGGACGTAGCTAGCTAGTACTACTTAATTACCTTGGGTCGCACCCATGTCAGCTTTTGTTCCCAGTCGCCTGGGACCAGTTTGACGAACTTGGCCCAAGCCCTGCCCGCCGGCAAAGAAAATGAATAAAGGAGTTATTAACTAGTTGATATCAGGAAATGAAGTAAAGAGGCCGACATAGTGCGATAATGATTGAAATTACCTGTCGACCACCCCCCTCACGGTTGCGTATTCGGATGGATTCTTATATAGTGAGTCCAGTACTTCAACTTTTCCCTTGTCAACTTCAATGATTAACAAGATCCAGTGGTAACTGCATGCGCACACGTTTTGTATAATTAAGCGGGCATGTGCATAACTCCTCAACTACACTTATTAACATCTAGTAAGCAAAAAATAGAATTTGTAGTACAAGATATAGTAACACTCACCCGAAGTTGTAAGGAAGTAGTATTTCTGGTTGGGTGTTTAGTTGCTTCAAAAACTCTAACAGGAATCTCTCTGTGTCTTTTCTCGAATATTCAGTTTCCCATATCGCCTGATTAACCGTATTTGGGTCAATGAACCCAATGCCATAGCGTCCAGCTTTTTTCATTTCATACATCTTCATTCTGCATAATACCACAGAAAAGAATATAGTGAGGATAATTACAGGTAATGAACGAGAGCACAGCTAGCTAGCTAGAGACTTAAATTACAGAAAGAAATCACTTACAGACAATAGCAACTGACGATAGATTTGTTGAGTGCGTCTTGATTGAATAACTGAAACAACTCTGAATAATGAATCCACAAATCTTTTTTATGGAAGTAATGCTTTTTCTTGACTTTCACCATGAGGGACTCTTGATTGGTATTTGTTGTTTCTTGCATGTACCACGTATGCAAATTGTACAATCTCGTTGGTAGAAGCTTGACATCGTCAGGCTTGACCAGAGGTTTGCCGCGGACATATTGCCATTTTACTTCCTCCTCTTTAAGCCCAGGGGTTTCCTCAAGGCCTAGAAGTTGTTCAACAGTGACACCGGCCTCTTTAGCCTGCCTTTTATGATCGTCGGTTACTACCAGCCAATCGGTGGTACTCACAGGTGTTTGTACAATGAGCGGGGGGGGGGGGGGGTCGATTGCACTGCCTGTTCTCCCAGCTGGGGAACAGTTTTCCCGCTTTTTTTGCCAACTGCTTGGCTCGAGCTCGAGCTCGACTCCTTTTGTCCTGCAAAATATGACTTCTTGATAGACCGCACATAGTCGCAGTCCTTCTGATTGACAGCCGGTCGAGCCATATCAATAAAGTGTTGTGAGACATGCTCAGGAACTTTCTCCTTTGGCGGCGGGGGCGGTTTCGGTCCAAAATGGGCCTTCACTTTGGCATCCACTACCGTGTCGAGTTCCTCCTCAGTCAGGTGGTAAGGCAACTTCGGAAGTGGCTTGAGGCTTGGACCATATTTGAATTTCTTGCCTGTTGTACCGCTAGCCGTCGTAGCTGCGGCCTCTCACTTCCGTTGTTGCTTAGGCAATGGAGCACGCTGAGTCGGAGGAGACGGCAGACGCGGTGCCGGACTTGGAGGAGGAGGAGTCAGCTGACGCCGTGCCGGACTTGGAGGAGGAGTCGGCTGACGCGGTGCCGGACTTGGAGGAGGAGGAGTTGGCTGACGCCGTGCCGGACTTGGAGGAGGAGTCGGCTGACGCGATGCCGGACTTGGAGGAGGAGGAGTCGACTGACGCGGCGGCGGACTTGGAGGAGGAGGAGTCGGTGGCCTTGGAAAGACGATGCAATCCTTTTTCCATAGAATGATACGATGTATGGCCTCTCCCAGTGTTCTCTCCTCGTCACCTCCAAGAATGTCAAGTTGTAGCTCATGATATCCTGACATCACTTCATCAACCCCGACACGAGCATAGCCAGCTGGAATGGGATTGCAATGGAAGGTTGCTTCAGGGGGATTTGCTAAAGCATAGCCGTCCGCCACCTTCATGGATAAGTTCTTCACTTTCATGTGTAGCTCACAGTTAGTCCTGTCTTTGATATCATCCACAGGGTAGCTAGCTAGAAGTGCATCATCGATATCGGCCGGGGCGGAACCCACGCTGCTTCTCGGCATAGATGGGATGGTGCAATCCAATGCTGGATCGATCTGCTCATGCTGCCGCTGAGACGCCCTTTCCTGGCTGAGTGAGTCGATCTGCTCCTGCTGCCGCCTGAAAACGCGTTCCAACTCCAGGTGCTTTGATTCTAGGCCTTCAAGGCGGAGTGCTTCCTCCTTCTTCTTCTGCTCCTCCTGCTTCTTCTTTCTCGCACGGCTTCTGTATTCGTCGTTCCAATCCGCAAACCCCTCAAACCACGGAACAACGCCTTTGCCTCGTGTTCTTCCCGGGTGTTCAGGATTCTTCAGGGCGCGCGTAAGCTCGTCGTTCTCTCAGTTGGGGCGTGAACACCCCCGTTCGAGCTTCTTCTATTGCAATAAGTATTTCGTCTGTCGCTTCTTTAAGACTTGCCTTCACCATAACCAGCCCTGTCTCTGGGTCCAACTTCCCCCCATGCGCATAAAACCATGTCCTGCACCTGGGGGGCCATGTCAATGTAACTGGAGTGACCCCTGCACTAATCATCTCTTGCTCAGATTGATCCCACTTAGGCAGGGCCACCTGGTAGCCACCTGGCCCCAGAGTATGGTGCCACTTCTTTTTCGCAGCATTAATCTTGTTTTTTCTTGACTGTTCCTTAGCTTCTTCCGATTCCTTGAACTTCACGAAAGCGTCCCAATGATCTTTTGCCTTCACCAGTGCTCCCTTGAATTCTGGAGTCTTCTTTTTTGATTTGACGTAGTTAGTCCATGTATTTTTCTTGAAGGTGTTGAATGCGATCGCCATCTTTTTAAGAGCATAGTTTCTGACTTTCTTCAGATCCGCATCTGTCAAATTATCTGGTAGGGTGAAATGTGACATGAGCGATGTCCAAAGCACATCTTTTGCTCTTTCGTCGACAAAAGTAACTCCTGCTCGATCTCCCTTTGCTGGCTTTTTCCATTCTTGAACAGAGATCGGGATTTGGTCCCTGACAATAACTCCGCATTGATTCTTGAACTTGGTCGCATTTTTCCTAGGTTCAAGCGGTTCGCCATTTGATGTTTTGATGGAATCGATGTTGAACTTTACGCCATGATCCAACTTTCTGGCCGGGCCTCGAACTACCCTGTCGCTTGTAGAAGATTTGCTCGATCCGGAGGCCTAAAAGAAGAAAGATCGATTCGTTAATACATACAAATCAATTAAGACATGTAATGATCACCGGATGGCTTATATAATAAATATACCTCGCCGGTCTTTGTTATTTGAAGAACATTTTCTTCGTCAACATCGTTGTCGTCGCCTTCATCTATTCGTTCGTCTTCATCAAATATCATACAACCCTCACCGGAATTGTTTAGATATTGCGAGCCGTCATCATCTTCAGGTTCATGCTCTGGGCTCGGGGAGCGTATGATGTCGAACAGAGCCTCTTCTCCTTCTCTGCCGATATTGTCCATAGCTTTTATTTAACTAATCCAGAAGAAAGATAAAACAATTTAGTATTCAAATTAGAATGCATGCAATCAATAAGGAAAAACTGAATCATAGTACATAATATGCATCTCGAATAATTCATATAATATGCATCATCGAATATAATCTCGAATAAATCATCTCGAATATTATCGAATATAATCTCGAATACATCTCGAGTATTATCACTAATACATCTCGAATATTATCATATATATAACATCACTAGCTAATACAGATCGAATATTATCGAAGAATCTAGTTCACTCACGGTTCCTGAGGCGCGGGCGGTGGACACCCAAAGAGAAGGAACCATCACAGGATCATAGCTCGGGTGAGATCCCTGAAGAACCTGCCAGGTATTGGAGAACCTGACGTCCAACGCATCCATGTAGCGACGGACGTGCTCGTCCTCCTCCCTGACACGGCGACGTACCACCTCTGGCGGGGCCGGCTACATCCGCACCGAAAGTGGCCCACGCGAACGCCACCAAAGAAGCTCCGGGTCGACGACAGGACCCGGGGCCGGGTTCCTCACCAAGCTGCGTCCCCCTGAAGGTAGCACCTCCCAGTGCCAGCCCGGCGGAGCCCAGTCCCGAACGTTGCCCCTCTGAAGCAGGACGTCGTCGTGAACGAGTCGACGACGAGGATGCGGGCCGGGCATCGTTGACTCCGAGAAGAAATTCTTATGAAAAAAAATTCCTATATATGCAATGTCATTTTATTAGGAAATTTTGAGCAAAATATCCTCTTTTCAATTATAATGTCCCATTCCTAGGTTATAACTACCCTAATAATATTCCTTTCTCAAAAAATTCCGAAACTTTTCCCACTTATATATAGTCCTTCTAACAAATATATATATGGTCAACTTTTTCCTATGCAACTTTTTTATATGCAATTTTTTTCTATACTATGATATACAACATTATATAAAATTAAAAAACAGAAAAAGAAACACTAATTAAGCATACTTCTATACATCCATTAAAAACAGAAAAACAACATTATATAAAAAAAATCTATACTAATTAAACACTAATTATATCCATCTAACATGCATTCATACATACATATATACTAGTGAAAAACAACTAAAACATCTAAATAGAAAATGTGTGTTTGTGTGTGTGTGTGTGTGTTCATGCATGTGTGTGTGGGGGGGGCTTGATCGGGGCCGGAGGGGCGGCCATGGCAGCAGGGGGCGAGGGAGAGGGGGGAGAGGGAGGAACTGAGCTCACAGCGGGGCGACGGCGAGGCGAGGCGAGTCGGGGGCAGCGACGGCGTCGGGCAGGCAGCGCAGCGAGGAGCGGGCGCGGGCGGCGCCGTCGGGGATCGGCGAGGAGGGCGCGTCCGGAGTAGGGGTCGACGAGGAGGCACGGGCGGCCGACGTCGGGGGCGGCGACGGCGTCGATCGGGGCAGGCGGCGGCGCGCAGCAGCCTGGCGACGTCGTCTGTGTTTGGCGTCGAGAGAATGAAGAGGATGGGGGATTTTTCGTAAGTGGCGCTATATATATGAGAGCCTTTAGTCGCGGTTGGTGGCTCCAACCGCGACTAAAGGCCACCTTTAGTCGCGGTTGGAGCCACCAACTGCGACTAAAGGTATTTTTCGCCAGGCGAAGCGGCGGGAAGCGCAGACCTTTAGTCGCGGTTGGTGGCACCAACCGCGACTAAAGGTTACCTTTAGTCGCGGTTGCAGCCACCAACCGCGACTAAAGGTCTCGTGCTGCCACAGCCGCGGTGCAGAAAGTTTAGTCCCACCTCGCCCAGCGAAGGGCAGCCGCACTGGTTTATAAGCCCCGCTGCGGCTGCTCCCTCGAGCTCCTCTCTAAGCAGGCCTGTGTGGGCCTATCGAACCTGTGCTGCCCTGTTGGGCCTACTGGGCCTTGTGAGCCTGCGGTTGGGGCCAGTAGGCGGGCTTTTTTTTACTTTTCAGTTTTTTTAATTTCTGTTTTATTTATTTTCTTTTGTTTCTGAGTTTTTTTTGCTTTATTTAGAGTTAATGAGTGAATCTTTTTGCGTTAGGTCAAAAAAATTATAAACTTTCTGTTAGTGGCAGTAGTTTTCAACTTTGAATAGTTTAAATTCGAATTATTGGAAATTTGTGTACATCACTAATTTGTGAACAACTTTACTTTAAAAATAGATTTTGCAGTGATTCTTTTTTTTGCTGTTTAATATTAGCGTGTTTTATCATTATATTCAATTTGGTAATTCTTAGGTTATTTTAAAAATAAAATGCCTTTGTAACAGACGAGTTTTCGTCTGAAACCCTTATACTTCGAAAGAGATTGTCCATTTTGTACACGAAGTGCATCCAGTTTTTGCCGTAACCCTCTCAACTTTTTAGCACATGCTATGTGGGTGAAATGATGATACCATGCCAACTTTCAACCTTTTCAGAGTTCATTTGTAGTGCTTTTGAATTTCAGGGTCATTTAGCTCAAAAAAATCAGTAAATGCATGAAAAATAGCAAATGAAGTCAGAAAGGGTTGAAAATTGATGGCGTGGCTTCGAATGGTGCATACTGAACACACAAAAAGTCTGGAGTTGAAATAAGTTTTAAAAAATGAAATGCCTTAGTAACACACGAGTTTTCGTCTGAAACCCTGATACTTCGAAAGAGATTGTCCATTTTGTACACGAAGTGCATCCAGTTTTTGCCGTAACCCTCTCAAATTTTTAGCACATGATATGTGGGTGAAATGATGATACCATGCCAACTTTCAACCTTTTCAGAGTTCATTTGTAGTGCTTTTCAATTCCAGGGTCATTTAGCTCAAAAAAATCAGTAAATGCATGAAAAATAGCAAATGAAGTCAGAAAGGGTTGAAAATTGATGACGTGGCTCTGGACATAATATTTCGACGCGTTTCAAATGCCAAAACACATAAGTACACTACTATTACAAAGATTCCCTCCGGTTTGTCCGAAGTGGGACTTTCCAGATATATAAGTCCGGAAACTAACTAGAGAAGCCGGTCACATCCCAGAGTGGGATCTTTGGGTATAAAACTTTTTCTTCGCGTGTGTCCCTTTGCGTCGTAACCATGGACAATCTTCATCATTTAACTTGATGCTTGGGTCAACATTCACTCTGAAGCGAGCAATTTCATGAAACTTTTCATAATCTTCTGACATGTCTGTCTTGTCCTCCACTCCCACGATGTTTCTTTTCCCTGAAAGAACTATGTGGTGCTTTGGCTCATCGTATGATGTATTCGCTTTCTTATCTTTTCTTTTTCTCGGCTTGGTAGACATGTCCTTCACATAGAAAACCTGCGACACATCATTGGCTAGGACGAATGGTTCGTCTGCGTACCCAAGATTATTGAGATCCACTGTTGTCATTCCGTACTGCGGGTCTTCCTTTACCCCGCCTCCTGTCAGATTGACCCATTTGCACCGAAACAAAGGGACCTTCAAACCAAGTCCATAGTCAAGTTCCCATATCTCCTCTATGTAACCATAATATGTGTCCTTTGGCCTATTGGTGTTTGCTGCATCAAAGCGGACACCACTGTATTGGTTGGCGCTCGTTTTATCTTGGGCGATCATGTAAAATGTATTCCCATTTATCTCGCACCCTTTGAAAGTCAATATAGTCGAAGATGGTAACTTGGACAGCAAGTACAGGTCATCTGCAACAGTGTCGTCATGCATGAGACGTGTCTGCAACCAACCGGCGAAAGTCACCGTTTGTTCATGTGTAATCCAGTCGTCAGACTGCTCCGGGTGTTTGGAGCTTAGAATATTCTTGTGTTGCTCGATATACGGAGCCACCAAGGCGGAACTTTGTAGAACTGTGTAGTGTGCTTGCGCCAAAGAATGCCCGTCCTGGCATATTACTGAATTCTTTCCTAGCGTGCCTTTTCCACCCAGTCTGTCCTCATGCCGCGATTCAGGAACACCAATCGGCTTAATATCAGGAATAAAGTCAACACAAAACTCAATGACCTCCTCTGTTTCATGGCCCTTGGAGATGGTTCCTTCTGGCCTAGCACGATTATGAACATATTTCTTTAAGACTCCCATGAACCTCTCAAAGGGGAACATATTGTGTAGAAATACAGGACCCAGAATGGCAATCTCCTCGACTAGGTGAACTAGGACGTGCGTCATGATATTGAAGAAGGATGGTGGGAGCACCAACTCGAAACTGACAAGACATTGCACCAAATCATTCTCTAACCTTGGTAGGATTTCCGGATCGATTACCTTCTGAGAGATTGCATTGAGGAATGCACATAGCTTCACAATGGCTAATCGAACGTTTTCCGGTAGAAGCCCCCTCAATGCAACCGGAAGCAGTTGCGTCATAATCACGTGGCAGTCATGAGACTTTAGGTTCTGGAACTTTTTCTCTGCCATATTTATTATTCCCTTTATATTCGACGAGAAGCCAGACGGGACCTTCATACTAAGCAGGCATTCGAAGAAGATTTCCTTCTCTTCTTTGGTAAGAGCGTAGCTGGCATGACCCTGAAACTGCTTTGGATCCATGCCGTCTTCTCCGTGCATACGTTGCTGGTCCTCCCGTGCCTCCGGTGTATCTTTTGTCTTCCCATACACGCCCAAGAAGCCTAGCAGGTTAACGCAAAGATTCTTCGTCACGTGCATCACATCGATTGCAGAGCGGACCTCTAGGTCTTTCCAATAGGGTAGGTCCCAAAATATAGATTTCTTCTTCCACATGGGTGCGCGTTCGTCAGCGTCATTCGGAACAGATTGTCCGCCAGGACCCTTTCCAAAGATTACTTTTAAATCTTTGACCATATCAAGTATATCATCACCAGTACGGTGGCGAGGCTTCTTCCGGTGATCTGCCTCACCTTTGAAATGCTTGCCTTTCTTTCTTACGGGATGCCTGCTCTGAAGAAATTGACGATGCCCCAGGTACACATTCTTCTTACATTTATCCAAATATATATACTGTCGGTATCATCTAAACAGTGCATGCATGCGTGGTATCCCTTGTTTGTCTGTCCTGAAAGGTTACTGAGAGCAGGCCAATCATTGATGGTTACAAACAGCAACGCATGTAGGTCAAATTCCTCCCGTTCTTTCTCATCCCACGCACGTACACCTTTTCCATTCCACAGCTGTAAAAGTTCTTCAACTAATGGCCTTAGGTACACATCAATGTCGTTGCCGGGTTGCTTGGGGCCTTGGATGAGCACTGGCATCATAATGAACTTCCGCTTCATGCACAACCAAGGAGGAAGGTTATAGATACATAGAGTCACAGGCCATGTGCTATGATTGCTGTTCTGCTCCCCAAAAGGATTAATGCCATCTGCACTTAAACCAAACCATACGTTCCTTGCGTCCTTTGCAAAGTCCTTCCACTTTCTCTCGATTTTTCTCCACTGCGATCCGTCAGCGGGTACTCTCAACTTCCCGTCTTTCTTACGGTCTTCGTTGTGCCATCGCATCAACTTGGCATGCTCTTTGTTTTGGAACAAACGTTTCAACCGTGGTATTATAGGAGCATACCACATCACCTTGGCAGGAATCTTCTTCCTGGGGCGCTCGCCATCAACATCACCAGGGTCATCGTGGCCGATCTTATAGTGCAATGCACAGCATACCGGGCATGCATTCAAACCCTTCTACTCACCGCGGTAGAGGATGCAGTCATTAGGGCATGCATGTATCTTCTGCACCTCTAATCCTAGAGGGCAGACAACCTTCTTTGCTTCGTACGTACTGTCGGGCAATTCGTTGTCCTTTGGTAGCTTCTTCTTTAACATTATCAGCAACTTTTCAAATGACTTGTCAGATACACCATTCTCTGCCTTCCATTGCAGCAATTCCAGTGTGGTTCCCAGCTTTTTCTTGTCATCTTCGCAATTTGGGTACAAAAATTTCTTGTGATCCTCTAACATGCGCTGCAACTTCAGCTTCTCCTTTTCACTTGCACAGTTTCTCTTTGCATCGGCAATGGCCCGACCAAGATCATCAGCGGGCTCATCTGATGCCTCTTCTTCAGCTCCTTCCCGCATTGCCGGCTCAGCTTCTTCCCCCATTGTTGTACCATCGTATTCATGGAACCCATGGCCAGGATAGCTGTCGTCATCCTCTTCTTCTTCATTCTCTTCCATTAGGACCCCTCTTTCTCCGTGCTTGGTCCAACAGTTATAGCCGGACATGAAACCGGACTCAAACAGGTGGACGTGAATGGTTCTTGAGTTAGAGTAATTTCGATCATTGTTACAGCCAGCACATGGACAATACATAAAACCATCCGCCCGCTTGTTTGCCTCAGCCGCAACCAGAAAAGTATGCACGCCATTAATGAACTGGGGAGAGCATCGGTCATCGTACATCCATTGCCGACTCATCTTCATTACACAACACCGAAAAGACCAAATTAATACAAGTTCATACATAAAGTTCATACACACTTGTTCTCATAAAACAACATACAAACTCTCTAGCTAAAGCATTTAAATGCAACAACAAATGCGATCAAGATCGCAACTAAGGTAACAATTGATCCAACATCATAGTGATACCAAGCCTCACTATCAATGGCATATTTTTTAAATTCTAATCTTCAAGCGCATTGCATTCATCTTGATCTTGTGATCATCGACGACATCGGCAACATACAACTCCAGTTTCATCTTCTCTTCTTCAACTCTTTTCAATTTTTCTTTCAAATACTCGTTTTCTTTTTCAACTAAATTTAACTTCTTGACAAGAATATCTATGTCGGTTGCAATTTCCGGTTCACATACCTCCTAGATAAAAATATCTATGTCAACTTGATGGGCATAATTGTCATAAACACGAAATGCAACAAATAGTTATAAAAGAGAGTATATACCACATCCGAATCATAAACCGGACGAGGGCCGACGGAGACGGATATCAAAACCATGCCACTATGTATAACAAACAACCATATAGGTAAGAAAACTATACAAGTAACTATCTAAATCTTACAAACATGATTTTTTTTATAAAAAGGATAAGAACAAGAGGCTCACCAAGGTGGTGCCGGCGACGGGACGGTGCGGGCGATCGACGGTGGTTAGGACGGGGACGGGAAGGCACTAAGTAAACCACACCTACACATGCAAAGTAAGAAGTTAATTTGAGCTCAAATTGCATATAAATCAAATAAACTACCACATATAAATACTTCCAAACTAAAACCCACAAATCACTATACTTATAGAGCATTGCAAGAGCTAATCTAGCAATGAGACATGAAAGGATAAAGTTGCTAACCTTTGTGAACACTTGGATGGATGGGGTGCCTCCAAATCTTGACAAATTTTGGCAAAAATGGAGGTGAGCTCGAGCAAGGGGAAGAACAAAGGAGAGGAAGAAGGGGAAAAACAGGGAGGAGTGTGCTCGGGCTGGCCGAAGGGTTCATATAGGGGATCTTTAGTCCCGGTTCGTGACACGAACCGGGACTAAAGGTGAGCCTATAGTCCCGGTTCGTGCCACGAACCGGGACTAAAGGTGATCGTGGGCCCCAAGCTGACACCAGCCTGCCACCACCCCTTTAGTCCCGGTTCGTGTTACGAACCGGGACTAATGATGCCCGTCCCGAACCGGGACTAATGGTCACATTAGTGCCGGTTCAAAACCAGACCGGGACTAATGCTTTGGATAAAAGGTCTGTTTTCTACTAGTGGTTGCCCTAAGAGAAATTCAGATGCGAGATCGTTAGCCATGAATGAAGATAACATAGGATTTTAGGAGATAAGGGAACTCCCATCGAGTCTGTAATTTCACCAAATATGGAATTTCACCACTTGGTTATTCGACTCGGATGCCAGCACACGGCCTAGGCATTCCATCATGACTATATAGTCCTCTGCATGTGAGGAGGTCGTAGATCTATAAAGATTGAAGTTGTAGCTCGCCTAGTTATCGACAATAGCAAATCCCTTATGTAGTCGTCGAATCCACCCATGTGATTTTCTCGGCATCAATATAAATATAAGACATGAGTAGGGTTGATTATATTAAGAGTCTTGTCGTATATATACCACCTTCTCTTTCTTGTTACGTACCTACGGTGGCATAGCCAACGGGTGTGCCGGCACACCCAAAATTTTGAGGTATGTTTTACCATATATACGAATTCGGCCAAATAATTCTTTTAAACAACCCCAAACATAGTAGGCAATAGGCCAATCAATTATTTTAGAGTGTACATCATTTTATTTCTGGCTACGTCACTGCATACCTACATTCGATGATTGGAAATTATGAATCATCTACACATCTCAGATGAACTATAATCCCATGTAGATCCACCTGGCTTCCAATATGCATCTTTTACGCGGACAATGTCGTGAATCCTTTTATAAGATCTATATATGTAATTTTGGTGCATTTTGATGCGAAATATCATAAATATAGGACACACAGAAATAATCGATTTTCTTGCGGGGTAAGACAATAATCGAATTTGTGCATACTGAACAGTGAATATATTCATGGGCGGTCGCATTTCTTGTGTGCGTTTTACTGGTGGGCATAGTAGGTAGCTGAGTTAGGAGTGAAAGTGCGAATATGCTGACCGACCGGCGTACCAAAAGTTGAAGCCTGTTGGATGTGGGCGGCTTGGATCCATTGCCCTGGAGCTTATTCGGATAAGTGGGCATCTCCCAGAACCACGGTCGAAAGTGCGGATGGTGGTACGCATGACACCGATCGATCGCCTTCCCTTGTCACGCCGTCCCGGCCACTGTTCGTCCATGTGCCTACCCAGGCTACTCCATCTCATCTCATCTCATCTCATCTCATCTCATCTCATGCACCACGCATGCATGTCATGGACGGACGCATGCATGTGAGTGACAGCACCACTTTCACTGTTGGGCCTAAGCAACCTCTGTGAGCCGACGAAATTTGTGGTCAACAGTAGAAGGTTACTGGATGCCCTAATTTCCCGTTCGGTCAAGATCAGCTGGAGCCTTCATGCAGATTGTTGTGGGGGGAAATCTGAGATGTCAGGAGGTGGAAGAAGATAGAGTTTGGGCCGCATGCATGGCCGCTCCACGTACCGCCACCGCGCCGATTCCCAATTATCGGGCCCTCTCGCGGAAGATGCCGCCGTACGCGGGGCCCCTCTGCCTCGGCCTGGCCAGCATCCGCAGGGTGTCATTTGGCACACCGAGAAGGGACACCACCACACACACACTCCCACATATCGAGCGAAGCAGCGAAAGAAAATTCATAGCTAGCCATACAGCCAGGCCGTCAATCTCATCTCCCATCGCCCGTCACGTGTAGCAGGCAGCCGATCGGCGCCACCATATCTTCGCCCCAAAGATCTCGCCGTAACGTCGAGAGAAAGCGGGATTTTGGTGCCGATCCCTTGGAGCATTGCGTGGTGACCACGGACGGAGATCGATCGATCGATCATCTAATCTTGCCCACGCCTCTGCCACGGGCCACGGCCACGCATCTGTCTGCGGCGCCGCTGTTGCCTGTCTGCGCTGCGCCCGCTGCGGCGCTTCGAGCCCATCGCCCGGGCACGCCACACACGAAGATGGCTGCTGCCGCGCCCCACTCCGCGCGGTGCCCGCCACAGCTATTTTACACCGTCTCGTGCATGTCCTAGCTCCCCCCCATGTCTCGCTAGAAGCGCACACGCGTGGCACCAACGGGCAGTAGCTCCGTAGCTCGTTCGATCGGTTGGATCGACATGACGCTGGACGCCCTGTGCGCGACCAGCGACGTCCTCGTCTACGACACCTTCAACGCGGCGGCCGCCGCGAGTGCCGCGCCGGCCGAGAGCAGCCTCCTCTTCGGCGACGCGGCCGGAGCGGCATGGATGGCGGGGTCTGCTGCTGCGGCGGCGGCGGCGCCGGTGGAGGAAGGGGAGAAGGCGCAGGGGAGGAGGAAGCGGCGGCGGCGGGCGAGGAGCTGCAAGAACCGCGAGGACGCCGAGAGCCAGCGGATGACCCACATTGCCGTCGAGCGCAACCGCCGCCGCCAGATGAACGAGTACCTCGCCGTGCTCCGCTCCCTCATGCGGGAGTCCTACTCCCACCGGGTAATTACACACGCACATTCTTGCCTCTCGCTGAATTCTTGATACGTCCTGCAATCTGCACTCCTGCGTTGAGTTCTTGAGGTGAAAATCTTTACATCGAGCGGCATTGTGATTGGCTTCGGGAACTCTTGTCTCTTTCATTCCGGTCCCTGACTCCCTGTCCTTAAACTACCGGAGCCAATGCGCTCCAATAATGGCGCGTATCCCTCCTCCGCGGGACATACATTCCTCGGCCACATCGCGCCATTAATGCACCTCCTCTCCTCTCATCACTTCACTCATAGTCTCATAGTTCTAGTAAATGTCCTACACTGTTTTTTTTCCCTGAGCTTGGGGAAACAGAGAGTGTTACCGCTACCTACTACCCTACCCTGTTCTTTTAACTTGTACTCCTTCGATCACATGCAATGCAACAAACTTCTGTAAGGATGAATGTACCTGTACTTGACTGTCGCCGGCTTTCAATTCGATCGACGTGTAGGGCGACCAGGCATCCATTGTCGTCGGCGCCATCGATTTCGTCAAGGAGCTCGAGCAGCTGCTGCAGTCTCTGGAGGCGCAGAAGCGCACGCTCCTCGCCGGGCAGCAGCAGGAGCACAGGCCGTTGCCCACTCGTGACGCGATGCCATTGCCGAGCGCCACCGTCGCGGCCGCGGCCGCGACGACGAGCGGCGAGGGCGAGAATGCGTCGGCGACGCACGACACGGCGGGGCCCCCGTTCGCGGGGTTCTTCACGTACCCGCAGTACGTGTGCCGCCTCCCGCCGCGGGACGACGCCGACGACAGCGCCGGGGCGGCGGACATCGAGGTGACCCTTGTGGAGACGCACGCCAGCGTCCGGGTGATGGCGCTGCGGCGGCCGGGGCAGCTGCTCAGGATGGTCGCCGGGATGGAGACGCTCAGGCTCATCGTCCTGCACCTCAACGTCACCACGCTCGGCTCGCTCGCGCTCTACTCCCTCAGCGTCAAGGTACATTTCCATGCCGCCGCGTACAAACTATTCGTTCTGTTGTTACCTTCTTTTCTGATGAAAACTTAAGCCGTCGCCGGAATCTACATTTTCAATTTCTCCTGTCTTGGTGCAGAAAAGTTAGTGCCGGAAAATGACATCTAAAGTATTTTTTTTTTGGTTTGCATGGCATGTGGCTTTTCAGAACTACCAAAAATATTTTGGTTTCTAGCACAGCATCCAAAATAGTTAAACCCTGTAGAATATTCCCTACAAATTGTTTGTTCCGGTAAAAGCAGTGAAGCTTGAGCTTTTTGTGGCTGTGCCGGC
Organism: Elymus sibiricus; assembly: GCA_039707655.1. NCBI lineage: Eukaryota > Viridiplantae > Streptophyta > Magnoliopsida > Poales > Poaceae > Elymus > Elymus sibiricus. The sequence goes on from CM077665.1 coordinate 481,239,967, forward strand.
TGAGATAACTCCCCCAAAACACCCCTACCACCCCAGGCTGATAGGAATCATTTCACATAAATCATTCCACCTTCTCCGGTGGGACGCAGATGGGAATTCCGGTGGTGCTAGCACAGCATCTACTGCATTGCATCAGCTCTGCTGCAGAGGTTGGCGTGCATTGCTTGTGCTAAGCTAGAACCAGTAGCCACTACCCAGTACTGCTTCATGGTACATGCACCGCTGGCCATGGCCAGGAAGATCAAAAGGCTGGCTGGCTCGAGCCATTGGTGATTTGCTTTTTGACCAGAGAGAGATTCCGGAATCGATCCAGAGGCTTTTGCTCCCCAATTGAGGCTTTTGCTCTCCAAAGCTGTAGCAGCTCTCTGGAGACTGGACTTGACCTGCCCCCGGCCCGAATGGCTGCTGCCTGCACTATATCGAGCCATGACAGTTCAAGCTCAAAAGCGCAAGCAGAGCTGCATATATGATGCTAGTATATTTTTCCTGTTTTTCCTCCTGCTAAAGTAGGCTCGAGATGGCGCCATGGAGAATCTTTCTGGTTTCTGCCGAGCTGCGCCGTAGATCGATTGACATGGCGAGAAGAGCAGGGAAAAGAAAAGGGAGGCTACAGAGTTTGTGTGTGGTCACAGCCTTTCCTTCGAGCTGTTCATGGCAGCAGCGTCGATCTCCCAGGCCCCATTGGAGAATCTACCTTTTTTCACCTCCGACGACGGTGCAGCTGCAGTGGACCAGTGGTCGATGCAGCACGCCGCTGCCGATCGCCTGTTCACCCGGCCTCCCTGCACTCTGGCTGGAACCGCCGCTTTGCCTCGCGTGCATTGGCCTGATGCCATTTAACTCTGTGCAGTGAACTTGGCTCCTGCTTATTGATTCATATGTGTGTGTGTGTGGCTTGCAGGTGGAGGAAGGGTGCGGGCTGACGACGGCGGACGACATCGCGGCGGCGGTGCACCACGTGCTCTGCATCATCGACGCCGAGGCGACGTCGCAGCGGCTGCTCGCCGGCGGGCAGCAGGAGATTTTAAGTTAGCTAGGTGCACCGGGGCACGCCGGCGAGCTTGCCGTGTGAGGTAGGAGTAGTAGTAATTTGTAAAGTGTAGTGGACCTCTGTGAGGCTGTAGCGGAGCCGGTGGTTTGTGATCGACGAGGCAGAGCAAAAGGCGGTGCCTGTACTAGTACCACAATACAGTAACATGCGGTAGGTCATTTGGCTGCTTTGATATGTAAGGCGTTCGTACAGGTTGTCTTGAACACCTCGATCCTCTAACCACTCCAGCCAGCTTCGTTGCACGTTAACTTGTACTTAAAGCTAGCTATTTGACCCTGATATTTACTACTGCATATACTATAATCATTTTCTTTTTTTATTTCTATGAGTTTTCTCTAGTTCATGTTGGTTTTTCACTTTATGATGGAAGTAGGTATCTCCGCCAGTGCTAGGATAATGGCGAGGTTGTTCCTAAGAATTTGTAACTTCAAAAAGTAATCATCTAAAGTGGTACTCAAACCCATGACCCCTACGATGTAGCAACAAGTGTACCAACAAACTCACCCTGCCTTGATTATTGTCCAATCAGTAGAAATATGACAGTTAACATTTTTTTCACTTTCATATGAGTCAAAAAAAGCATTTTTCTTGTGTTTTCTTGGATTTCCCAAGTTGTCTTGTAGTTTCCATATACCAACGGGTTTTATACCTTGCCCATGTAGCCTCGTTGTAAATATCATGGCAGCTTCACATGACGGTTTTTGGGGTTGAAACATACCCTGGTAACTTATGTGCAAATGGCATGGTAATTTGTGAACCGGGACCCGATAACTTACGTCTAAATGTCATGGTAACTTTGACCGGGGGTGAAAAAAATTATTAAAACATCTCCCGGATAATTTATGTATAAACAACACGGTAATTTCTGCATGACAACCCTGATAACTTAGGCACAAACACCGCAACAACTTTGACCTGAAAGAAAAAGTTGTCAAAAATATACCCCGGTAACTTTTTGTTTAAACATCATGGTAATAACACATCATATACATTATAATTTAGGTACAAACACCATGATAACTTGAACCCCGATGAAAATTGTTGAAAAATGACCCCGGGATAAAAGTTTGTTGAAAAACATACCCTGATAACTTGTGTGTAAATAACATGGTAATATACATACAACAGAGCTGATAACTTACTTAATCCAGACGTGGTAACTTTTCGACCAGGGAAAAATGTTGTTAAAAATACCTCCCAATAACTCATGTGTAAATCACATGATAATACACACACATGAGAGCTGATAACTCATATAAAACATCGCGGTAATTTTTTGACCGAGGGATGAAAATTGTTAAAACACATACCCCAATAACTTTTGTGCAGCATGGTAATATACACAACAAAGCTGATAACTCACTCCAAACATCGTAATCACCTTTTGACCCTGGGATAAAATTTGTTGAAAATATAAATCGGAAACTTTTGTGTAAATGACATGGTAACTTATGTTTGACAGACGTGATAACTTACGTAGCCCAGATGTGGTAACTTTTGGTCCGAAAAAAGTCATCACAACATCAACATGGGATTTAGTTTCAAAGATCTCGTCGAGACGATTATTTTTTGTGAAGACGGTTTTCAATCGGAGCGACGGATTGATCTACAAAACATTTTGAAGTTTGAAAAAAAAAGAATCTAGGATGACATCAACTTTTCGTCCTTTAGTGCATATATGCATGTAATTAGAGGAGAAGTGTACGTTAAAGAAAAATTAGTCATTATAATGCATGCATATATATAATTAGAGTGAAACAAGGATCGTTCTTGCCTATTGCTAAAATCCAAACGTTTGGTATATATTAAAGTCCTTAATTAAACTGTTGGGCCAAGCGGGTACGGTGGTTTCAAGCCCAAAAGGCGTTTTCTTACAACTGATAACTTAGGTTTGCCGACGGGCATGCCACCATGCAGAGCTATTTCTCGCCCGTGTGAGATGTAACTCGGTCGTACCTCTGGCGCTCTGGAGGCACACTCTCCTTAGTGGGTCGGCTCACCTAAGCGGTTTTGGAAGGGTTTAACAGACCAGTCCGGTTTTATAATCTTCCATACCTTTTCCCCTGTTTCTTTAATTTTATTTTTCCTGTTTTCCACGTGTTCTTTCTTACGGGTTTTTGTTGTTTTGTTTTTATTCACGTTTATCTTTTTCCTTTGGTATATTCAGTTTGTTTTCTCTTTTTTCAACACATGTCTACTTTTCTCAGTACGCATTGTACATACTTCTTATACTAACACTTTTTGAAACATGTTGAATATATTTTCAATATGTGATGAACATTTTTTTGAATGGTGCGAAAATAAGCAAACATTTTTACATTGTACAAGCATTTTAAAAAATCCCAAAAATGTATTTTTGAAATGCGTGAATACCTTTTTAATAGGACACCTACATTTTTTGAATGGTACAAAATTTTGGAATTATGGTAACAGTGGTTTTACATCATATAAACAATTTCTAAAAATGTCATGAACATTTTTTCAAAACTCAGGAACATTTTCTTGGAATGTGAAATTCATTTTTTTAATGGTACGGATTTTCTAATTAAACGAAAATTTATTTTTATTGCATAAACAGTATAGAAAATATTATGGACAATTTATTGAATTACGTGAACATTCTTTTATAATGTATAAACTTTTTTTGAACGCGGGATGAACGCTGTTTGAATTTAAGGAAAGTACTTTTTTCATTTAGAAATAGAATAAAAAGTACTCCCTTCATAAACTTTTATAAGACGTTTTAGATCACTAAAAAGAACGTTGGGTCGAGGGAGTAATAAGCAAAAAAAAATATGCATTGGAGAACAACGCTCCTCTCGCGCTGGTCCAGTCCATTTAGGGAGCTCCTGAGGTGAGAGCTATTTCATGTCGCTATAAACAACATGTAGTCGTGCCCATACCGGCGAGCTTGCCCTCTGAACTAATTTCTAAAGCATTGTGGGCCTTTGTGAGGCTTATAGTGAAGTCGGTGGTTTGTGATCCACGAGACAGAAGAAAGTGTCGTGCCAGTATAATATAATACAGTAACATGCGGTAAAGGACATTATTCTTCTTATATGAATTGTGGCATTTTTTTGTCATCTTTGACCTTTTTTCATGTTGGCCGAGTGGGTATGATGATTTCAACATCGCTTGGTCCAGGCATTTTCTGACAATCCCTGAGCCAAAAACTTTGATGTACTGCCAGGCATGCCAACACGGAAAGTTATTTTTTGCCTGTACCGACGCATAACTCGGTCTCGCCTCCGTCGAACGCACACCCGCCTTAGTGGGCTGACCCACCTAAACGGTTTCGGGAAGGTTCTATAGACCGATCTTGTCCGGTTTTAGAATCTTCCATGCGTTAATTTCCCCTTTTTTTATGTGTTTGTTTCTTTGATATTCTCTCCTTTATTTTCCATTTATTTTACTTTGTCCTATATGTTTTTCTTACTGGTTTTCACTATTTTCATCGGTTTCCTTCTGTTTTTGTTCTCTTTTCTCTTTTTTCTCTTTCTTTTTTTCAACACATGTCTACATTTCTTAATACATATTGTTTATATTTCTTATATATGTGTAACTCTTTTTTGATACATGTTGAATATATTTTGAATAAATGATGTACATCTTTGCAAATGCATTTTTTGAATATTTTTTGAAGTACATGTTCAACATTTGTTTATTGCACGAACATTGTGTAAACTAAGTTCACACTTTTTTAATATGTCACATAACTTTTTCTGATATTTACAAATTTGAATCACGTGAACGTTGTTGTACATCTTATAATCATCGTATCAAAGAGTTTTAAATACTTTTCGAAATGTGTGAATATTTCTAAAATGTCATGATCATTTTTAACACTATTAATATTTTAATTAATTACATGAAATATTTTTACATTGGATAAACATTTTTTCAACGCGTGATGGTGTTATTTAAATTGAAGGATTATTTTTCCTTTTCATAAAATATAAGTAATAGTAATAAAGAAAGAAAGAAAACACAAGTGCTGGAGAGCAGTGCTCGTGCCTCGCTATACGGCCGAATTTAGGGGGGTCTAGAGGCGAGAGGTCCTTCGGGTTTACCATAAGCGATATATAGCTGCACCATGGCGATGAGCTTGTCGTGTGAATTAATTTGTAAAGCGTAGTGGACCTTTGTGAGGCTGTAGCGGAGTTGGTGTTTTTTTTTTTTGAAATAAAGTCGGTGGTTTGTTATCCACGAGAGGTAGAGCGAAAGGTTCTGGCAGTAGAGTAGAATACACTACACTAACGTGTACTCCCTCTGTACCTAAATACTTGTTGTTGGGGAAAACTGGATTACAATGAGTATTTAGGCACAGAGGGAGTAGTAGCTACACTCGCTTTAGTGGGTCAGCCCACATAAGCGGTTTTTGGGAGATTGTAGACCGGCCCGACCCGGATTTAGAACCTTCCATGTGGTTAATTTTCCTTTATGTTTTCTGTGTTTATTTTTTATTCTTGTCTTTATTTTTTTTAACTTTTCCTATATGTTTGGTTTTATCATATTTTTCGGTTTTTATTTTTAGTTTTTCTTCTTATTTTTATAAAAGATGTGTACTTTTTTCAATACACACTGTACATATTTATTATATATCTATAACATTTATTTATACATGCAAAATATTTTTATAAAACATTATATAGAATTTTTCAAATACATATTTTTGAACATTTTAACAAAAATACTACTCCCTCCGTTCCTAAATATAAGTCTTTTTAGACATTCCAATAGGGGACTACCTACGAAGCAAAATGAGTGAATCTACACTCTAAAATATGTCTATATACATCCGTATGTAGTTCAATAGTGGAATCTCTAAAAATACTTATATTTAGGAACGGAGGGAGTATATGTTAAACATATTTCAAATACACGACAGCATTTCTTTAATAGCTCAAAATATGTTTTAACTTAGCAAAAAATTATTTATATTGTGAAACATATATAAAAATGTCAATAATATATTTTTTGAAATGCGTGAACATTTGTGTAATATGTCACTGAAATTTTTCTGGATGGTACAATTTTGTAATTACACAGACGTATTGTTCACATTCTATGTTTTTCTATAAATGTCACAAACCTATTTTTGAAACATGAATACTTTTTTTTAATGTCACGTACATTTATTGAATGCTATCAATGTTTATTGAATTAGGTGAATTGTTTTTGTATTATGTAATATTTGAATGCGCGATGAAAGTTGTTTAAAAGTATTTTTCATTCAGAAAATATTTAAACTTAAAATAAAATAAAATAAAAATAAAAAACATGTGCTAGAGAGCAGCCCTCCTCCGCGCGGGGCCGGCTGATTTAGGGACTCCTAAGGCAAGAGCTCCTTCGAGGTCACTCTAAGCGACATATAGCCACGCCCATGCCAGCGACCTTGCCATGTGAAGTAATTTATAAAGCGTACTTGACCCCTCTGAGGTCGATGGTTTGTGATCGACGAGGCAGCGAAAAATGTCGTGTAGTACAATACAATACAATAACCTTAATAAGTATATTCAGTAAAAAAAAAGGGTCCATACTATATACCCGTATATTCTCTGCCACATTTGGGTAAGCAGCTACCAACCTTTGCCAATTGCTCTCATTCAATGATACGTGAGGTGTACTAGTGTACAGGAGAGACAATTATCATCTCCAGTAGCCATGATATTTTAAAATGCTGATGGCAAAATAAATACCTATCATTAGTTCAGGACACATTCGAACCTAAATTTTGACACTGCACCAGTTTTTAGCTCCTGTGGGTATCAAATTGCACAAAAGAACCACCGGCCTCTTAGTTCATGCATTGCTTGAGACGTAATCAGCAGATATGTTATTGTTTTGTGTTCTATCATATTAAACACAAGGTACTTCTTTGTACACAAATTCCTTGAGACGTTACCAGGGGATATGTTTTTGTTTTGTTTTGTAATTTTTTGCTTTTAGCTTCAGTGAAGTGCTTGTTGGAGTGCAGTGCAGCAGTTGGGGGTGAAATCACTGTTTTGACCCTTTGTGCTAAAGAAATCCCGAACTGACCTCGATTGCAAAAAAATTTCGAATCTGACCTTTTTGGGTGACGCCAACATGCGTGGCGTTTGGGTTGCACGGGTGACGCCAGGGACCCTGGCGTCTGGTACCTGGCCCGCACGACCCCCCCTGACTCGTTGACCGGCTGGCGTGGCAAATGGGCCAGACGCCAAGGACCATGGCGTTTGGCCAGACGCCGTAGACCCTGGCGTTTGGTCCTGGTAAGTGAATAACCCCAAGGGAATTGGGTGGGACCCACCCCAGTCACTCTCCCCAATCCAGCCCGAGCTTGAAGCAGAATTTCTGGTCCCCCCCCTCTCTCTCCCCTCCCTCAAGCCCCCCCTCAAATCCTCCCCAAAAGGTGGTTCCCTCACATCTTCCTTTCCATCACTTTGTTGCTTGTGGTAATCTCCCCCAAATCACCCAATTTTTTTTGGTTAAATCTTGTTATTTTGCTAGCATTTTTTACATGTGGGTGCAACCCTAGTTCATTGTTTTTCCCCAAATTTGAGTGTGTAGTATGTATGTTTGCTTGTTGAGTAGAAAGATTGGGGGTTAGGGTTAGTTAGTGTTTAGGGTTAACTTAGCTTAGTTTATGTTAATTAATGATACATTTTTGGGCATCATCAATAATGTAGTGTTGATATGCTTTGGATATAATGGATTGTTTTTGGATAACCAACAATTGTCATTGATGCCTTAAATGCATTCATGTTGTTTTTAGATGGGGAGGCTTGTTAATGTTCATTATATGGACAAGGAGGCATTCTTGAGTAACAATGCCAATGCCGACACGGGTGAGGAACCAATGGTTTTTGATACTAGCCCTAGCTATGAGGAGGTTGTTGCAAAAGTGAGACATGTCTTAAAGTGGATGGACCCCAATGATGATGTTAAGTTAATAGGAAGGTATGATGTAGGAGTTGGAGCCAAATCTCGCTTGAAAAGTATGCCTGTCACCTCGGATTTGCATTGGGATGTATACAAGGAAAAAGTTGCCCAATCGGAAGACAAGTCATTTGAATTGTTTGCCACCAAGGTTGAACCTCCTCGGTTTACAATTGACTTGAACCGGCATGCGTCTTCCCCAATGAATGACATGACCGAGAGGACAATCGTGCCCCTTGTTGAGCATAGGGTTGTGGTTGATGCCTCCAATGCTTATCCCCAACCACCAACTAGTGAAGCAAGTGAGGTTGAGTTTTATGCCCCAAATGCTTCTAGCCAACCACCAAGTAGCCAAGCAAATGAAGTTGAGGTGATTGGTAGTGACAACGTAATTCAAGAGGACGGTGATGCTAATGATGATGAAGATGAGCTAGAGGAAGGGTTTCATGGTAATGATGTTGGTGACTTGGATGCCTACATAGCGCAAAAGGACATGGATCATGAGTTACCTTTTAGGCGTCTATATGGGTACGACTCGGATGACGAAGGTCCGGAGGAAGAATTGGATGAGGATGGATTCACGAAGGAGGAAAACCAAATTTACTTCGAGTTGACGGGCTTACAAAAAAGAACTCACTTGTTTCGAGATCTCAGCCTTGCTCATAAAGCCGTAGTCGATGGCGGTATGAGAATGACTGCAATTGAGCCAACACCTTGCCCGGATCCAGGCGAACCAAGGGAGGAGAACGAGGATGAGAATGCTTATTTGAAGAAAGGAGTGAAGTTCCTAAGTTTGGTTGGTATGAAGATTTGGTTGGCTGACTATGCCATTCGGAACCACAGGCCATATATTGTTGAGCACTCCGATATAAATTTGCGGTACACCATCAAGTGTGAGCAAGAAGGATGCCCATGGAAGGTTCGTGCAAGAAAGCTTGAAGAAACCGGAGAATGGGTGTTAAGAAGTTGTGTTGCCACCCATAGGTGCAAACCGCCATCGAAACGACTTCGTAAGACACATCGTCAGCTCACGTCTGAGTATCTTGGATACAAATTTATGAAAGACATAGCCGTTGATCCCACCGTCAAAGTGAGGTTTCTCATGCGGACGGCGAAAAAACTATATGGTTATGAAGTCAAGTATGGGAAGGCATGGAGGGCTAAGGCAAATGCTATTAGGATGTTGTATGGTGGTTACGAAGAGGCATACAACCAACTCCCGAGGTTGTTGGGAGCGATTGCACATAGGAACCCGGGCATGTATCATGTGGTTGAGGCTAACCACGACGGAGTGTTCGGTTGTGCCTTCTGGAGTTATGGACAATGTGTGGCGGCATTTGAGCATTGTCGTCTGGTCTTGTCTATAGATGGCACCTTCATTACCGGCAGATACAAGGGCACACTAATGGTAGCAATGGCGCACTCCTCCAATGACAATGTGTTGCCCGTGGCATTTGCTTTGGTGCCTTCCGAGCACCAGGACAACTGGGAGTGGTTCATGGGTCATGTGAGGCACAAGGTGATTGGGGCTAGGGAGGTATGCATCATATCGGACCGGCACCATGGCATACTCAAGGCAGTGGACATTGAGATTCCAGGCTTTCCAAAGCTTCACCACAGATGGTGCATGAGGCATTTTGTGGCCAACTTTTACAGGGCATGTAAGAGCAAGGAGCTCAGCAAAGACCTTACCCATGTATGTGTTGCCTTCAACACCAATGCTTTCGATGCTCGCTATAACAAACTCTATGCGGCGGTGAACGATGGGGGAAAAGATTTCTTAAATAGGAATTTCGGCGAGAAGCACAAGTGGGCGCGCGCTCATGACGATGGAGGTAGGCGATATGGCGACATGACGAGCAACCTGGTTGAATGTTTCAACAATGTTCTCAAGGGTGTCCGTTCATTGCCGGTGACTGCAATAGTGGAGTATACCTTCTTCAAGCTTAATGAGTACTTTCAGAGGCATTCGGAAGAGACTGCCAACTGGATAGGTGACAAAAAGGAATATCCGGAAATAGTTGATGAATGGCTGCAGTTACAAGCAAGCAAGTCTTCGCAACAAAACATTATCACGTTCGACAAAACTGAAATGATCTATCAAATCGACGAGCCAGGTGGCACAACACGAGATGGTTTTTCATATGGTGGTGTCGCATTTGAGGTCCTAAGAGTCCTCTCAGATAATCCACCACCCGGGGGATGACTGAGTGCTACATTGGCATCGTTGACGCACATAAGCAACTCGTTGCCCTGCAATTCATGAACACACAAAACATTCATAAGAAACCGGTAACGCAAGAAAAAAGACAAGACAATGCAAGTATAGGTTCATTAAACTACCAATTCATCATGCATCGGTGCATAGTCAAGTTGAGTCCCTTTGGTCTCTCTCACCGCCCGGTTAAAGGCATGATAACCTTCTGCAGCCTCCGGGTCTTCAGACACCAACTCCGACCACTCATCATGAGTCCAACCGGGCTTTAGTTTTAACCGGTAACGCTTCGCATACCACACTTGATACTTCTGGTATGCTGACTGATTGTGGGGTCTATTCTCTGATTCCACTAAAGTCTCTCTTTGATCCCAAATCTCTATCCACCGACGGTGTTTGTTCGCCCAATCAATTACATCCTGATTGTTCCTTCGACTGAACCTGCAAATGATGCACAGTATTAACCATTAGCAAACATATACTTTCTCAATGCTGAAATACATATCTCAGAGACATCTTTGCTCACCGATGCAGAGATTGGATTCTGTCATTGCTCTCCTCAATTGGAATACCTTGTCTTTTTCCAAATTGTCTGGCAACACGGTCTACAAAGTGCCACTCGACTGCATAAAAGCATATCATTGGACACCTCGCTCGCCAAAGATGCCTATCACGAGTGCACATATCGTTTGGGTTGAAGTCACGATCATGATCCACATAAGGCCTCCAGAAGACCTGCAACACGAGGAGCTAAATGTTAGGTACAAATTTCGGTCTTCACATAATTTTAGTTTGCATCTAGCAGCCAAAATGTAAGCTTGAAGTGAACTTCACAAGGAGGTAAAGATAAATGGCTTGAAGTGAACTTCACAAGGATGTACCTGGTCAGCAGTCAATGTGTCCAGCTCGTTCACATAGCACTTGTATCGCACATGTGACTTTCCCGTGTACACCGTCGTCTGATCCCAATAGTGTGCAATTGTGGGGCGCCGATATGGATCAGCATCATGAAGCCCTTCATGTGGATGTGCGATTGGGTGCTGGGTGTCCTTTATCACGGGCCGTCCAACCGGAATCCGCTCCCACATCCACACGGATAGGCTCCAAACAAACCCCGCCAATGAGGAAGTATCATTCTTCCTGCAACACCCCTCGTCGAGCTGCAATTAAACATACATGTTAGATATGGAGGCGCATGACAAATGCAAGATAAATGGCTGAAAATATATGTTACCTGACGATACAAGTATGCTAGTGCCGCCGAACCCCAACTATACTGAGTATCCCAGTCACTGAGTCGCTCCAACCACATCCAGAGGGCTGCGTTCCCGGTTGAGTCTGAGAAGACTACCTTGGTCAGTACATACCAAAGATAGGCCCGAGCGAACTGCTGCACAACAACCTCATTGGCATCCTCAGGGCATCCTTGTCCTCTGACTTCTTTTAGCCAGGTTTGCTTCACTTTTGCGCTATCGGGCCTGCCTGCGAGAGGGGCGTCGGGCTCAACACCAATTAAAACAGCAACCCGAGCTCGCCAATTCACGGCGTGCACATGACCGGTAACAGGTTGTCCGTTGATAGGAAGGCCACTTATCATAGCCATGTCCTCTAGGGTCATCGTCATCTCCCCACAGGGAAGGTGGAAGGAATGTGTCTCGGTCCTCCAACGATCCACAAGTGCGGTGAGCGCCGCGTGGTTCACCGGCGGAGGGTGTCGCTTGAACTGCAACACAAATGGGAGAAGCCCCAGTCTCCGAATGTATGGCTCGTACCGCACGTCGTAAGGAAAGTCATCCGCACCATGACCCCTCATGCGCAAAGCAACTACAGGCTGCAAAAAAAATGAGCTCCGGATCAGTACAAAACACAAATGAAAAACACCGAAAAATATTTAGTCTTGCTTCTTACCTTCTGGTTCTCAATGGCCCGAGCACGATGATCCATGTCCAACTCCTGGATTAGTCCGTCGTACCAAGGTCCATGATCATCATCCGCCATCCTACCAAACAAATATGAACAAATGCATAATGAACTTCATGCCAAGAACATCTACATAATGCATCTCCGACATAATGCGTATCAAAGAGGCATCAACTAACTTGGCATAATCTGAATTTATTCTCAACATAATACATATAAAATAATATACATATCCAACATCAACATAATGCATTCTTGTTTGCATAGTTCAAAAGTAAATTCTCAAACAATATGGTGTCACATACAACCATCAAATTTCATCATCTCCTTTCCAAAAAAAATTATGCCTACAATAGCATGATCTACACATAGAGACATCTCCTTTATAAAAAAATTGTGCCAACAAAATAATGATCTACATGTATCATATTTTTTCTAAATAGACTTGCTTGCTAACATATGCATCATTTGCTAGCACATACACACATCATCTATAATCAAACAAATTATGAAACTAGTCTATTTTACATACAAACATCATGTATTCATCACTTCTCTTAGTGCAAAAAAATCCTATGGAACAATATATGCACCAAACCTAATTGTTTTTGTCTACATATTCAACAACACATCATCAACCTCCCAAATAATCTTTCAAATACAAACAAAATCCTAAATCAAAGAAACCATCTACTCATCTAACATCACCTAATGTTGAATAATGCAACAAAAGGAAGAGGATTCAACTTAAATAAATTGGGGGAGATGGGGGAGAATACCTCAAGGATGCTTGGGGGGGTCAGATCCACGAATTTGAGTGGAGGATGGAGTAGATCAGAGGAGGATTTGGTGTGGGGGGGAAGAGGGGCGAAGGGGAGAAGGGTTCTGTTCGTGGGGGGGGGGGGGGGGGGGAAGAGGAAGAAGAGAATGGGTGGGTGGGCTCGGCCCGCGCGTGGTACAGTTGGCAGGGGCCAGACGCCAGGGTCCCCGGCGTCTGGTACCAAACGCCACGGTCCTTGGCGTCTGGTCCCTTTGCCACGTCAGCCGGTCAACTTGCCGGGGGGGTCGTGCGGGCCAGGGGCCAGACGCCAGGATCCCTGGCGTCACCCGTGCAACCCAGACGCCATGCATGTTGGCGTCACCCAAAGAGGTCAAATTCCAATTTTTTTTGCAATCCAGGTCAGTTCGGGATTTAGTTAGCACAAAGGGTCAAAACAGTGATTTCGTCCGTAGTTGGTGACCGAAATGGAAGCAGGGTGGCATTTGATAGCCAATTGAGGACGGCGGGGCGCGGGATAGGAAAAAAAACGAGGCCCTGCATTGAGATAAATGGTATGTTTTGAAATTATATCTGATTGATATTAATATCAAACGTTGGATACAATCAGATATAAGTAGCCATTTGGTATGCAGGATAGGAAAAACGTAAGAAACATTTTGAGTTTCAAATAACTACGGTTGCTTTTTCTCTTCCTTGATGAAAACGGTTCACACACACTCCACCAAGCTGTCAAATTGAGCAGCACGGGGAAGAATGGTGCACATCATCGCAGTATTTATTATTGAGTTGGTTGATGTTGAGATTCATGATAAGTTTGCTAGTTACCAATTAATTGCGCCAACAGAATGTATCCAAAATTGCTGGCCACCTTACAAAAAATATATCAAATGGCAAATACTTACAAACTTATTTGTACCTTTCCAACGTTGTTTCCAAGGAGAGATAAGCACTGTGTAGTATCTATGTGCAGGCTGGGTGTCAATGCTACCAATTTTAAAAGAGAGTTGGACGGTTTCTTTGTCTTCCTGAGATTAGAACCATGGTTAATTCCAAAGAAAGAGGTGAACCGGAACAACGAATATTCCAGAATTCCATTGGTACTCAGTCACACGTCACATTAACGTTTGCCATATATATAAGTAGTACCATATAAGTACGACATGTGCTCTCCTGACTCCAAAGCCTAAGCAATAAGTCTCACTCCCATATTCATGCCACATACAGAGCTCTACACAAGCTATTTACCTCATGATCCGCCGTCGCACTACTCTAGCATCACCGATAACGGTGCACCCACTGGATGATAAGTACCTTCTACAGGAGATCCTCCTCCGCCTACCTCCGCAACCCTCCTCTCTTCCGCGTGCCTCCCTTGTTTGCACACGCTGGCACAACATTATCTTAGATCCTGACTTCCTCCGATGCTTCCGTAGACACCACAAGAAACCTCCTCTACTTGGCTTCTTTGCAGGGTATTACGGCTCAAGTGCGGTTTTCATCCCTACTCTGGATGCACCTGACCGCATCCCATTCACGCGCTTCCCGTTGCAGCAGAACCGCCGATATGATGAGCTCTATGTTTATGGCTCCCACTACGGCCTTGTCATCCTCCTCAGTCTGTATAAGCGAGAGGCCATGGTATGGGATCCCCTCACTGGCCATGACCATCATGTGCCCTTTCCACCAGGGTTCCGTAGTCATACCATTGGTTTTGTCAAGAATGCAGCTGTGTGGTGTGTTGCCACTGAAGATGGACATGTGCATGGTGATTGCAGTCTAAGCCCGTTTAAGGTGGCTTTTGTGGGAAATGATTTTGATAACAAGCATGCAATGTGTAGTCTGTATGAGTCACTGTCCGGTGTATGTGGAAATGTTTTTTCGGTCGCAACTTCGGGTGAGATCTGTGATGATTCTGGCGTTGTAGTTGGGAATTCAGTTTATTGGCTGCTTGATGAGGGTGGCATCCTTGAGTTGGATTTGGAAAGGCAAAGCCTTGGTGTGATTGAGAAGCCAACTAATGTCCATTTTACAGGCCAGTCCTATTTTCGCGTTATATCGACAAAGGATAGTTGCCTCGGTCTTGTGATTTTGTCGAAGTCCAATATGCGCATGCAATTATGGGAGAGTAAATCAAAGAATGATGGTTTTGTTAGATGGGTACTGCAGAAAACAATTCAACTAGACCAGCTGCTTCCGCCGGTATCACCGAAGGAAAGAAAAATGATGTGTATAATGGGGTATGATAGCAGCAGTAACACCATCGTTTTATGGACAACTATTGGTGCCTCAGTGATACAACTTGAGACGTTGGAGTTCATAAATATTCCTAAAAGAGAGGGTGGAAGATATTATCCCTACACAAACTTCTACACCACAGGTAATACGCTTTCTAGACACCGCGTCAATAATACTTCTGTTCCTGTTGACTAGTTTTTAGAATCAATCCGTTGCAATATTGTCCTTTGTCCATGTGTGTGCTTAAAGGCTTTAATATTTAAGGCTAGAGAATGTAGTTTGTTCCTCTGCAGGGCATTATGCCACGTTTTGATATATTAATATTACTGATCAAAAATTATTCTGCCCAGTCACTAGTTAATGCATAAAACTTGCTCTAGTGTTCTGCTTCGCATCCAACAGTTACATAATACTTAAGAAGGATAAATCTGAATGATTGCTAATTTACTGAATTCTTTAGACACTAGAGATCCGATTGACTGAATTCACTACACACTAGAGGGTAACGTATGATTTTATTTTTCTTCAGGTCTACAGGAGGCATCACGCAGCCAAAAGGGAGAGCTTTGCTTGCGGAAAGGGTGCGACCGCCACGATCCTGAACTCCATTTTGAATAATACGGAGCTCTCTTTTTGTACACAGTTCAAATTTCGAAGAAAAAAAAATCGGGTGCGTTACCCAGGCTTGCAATGGCGTTGGAATTAAAACACACGAGATAGACGAATAAAGTCTGTATGCCGAGATGCCCAAGAAGATGAACTGTCAATGGTGTTGGCGGCGACCGTACTCGAAAGGATCACATGCTGCTGCTCGCGGTCACGGGGCGAAGAGCTATCGTTTCCGATACGTCGGCGATGCTCTAAATGAAAGATTGTTGGGATTGTTTGTGTCCCTTTTCTTTTTCTCTTGTCTAGCAGTTGTAAGAGCAACTTCAACGGCGCGATCCAAACGGACGCGCGTTTTGTCCGTCTTTTTTCCGTTTGAATCGACGTGTCTGCCCCCTTTTGTAAATGGGTTGGTCGTGCGCCCAACGTGCCAACTCATTTTGCGTCCGCGCGGCCGGCTTGCGGCTCATTTTCTGATTGCCTTAATAAATGTTCAATACAAAACATTGCATAGTTTGAGAATTACATAAAATATCTCATGGTTTAACATTAAATTGTCTCAAATACATTTAAAAGAAAAAGTTTCCGATACATCTACTGGTTGCCGACATGAATCGACATATGCTTAACCAAATCATTTTGCAGCTGCATGTGAGTATCCCAATCACGCATGATAAAACTCGACGAACTCTGCAAACGTTGCCCCTCGTCCATGCTCAGGCACAACATTTTCACCCTGAAAATCAAAGCCTTGATCACAGAGACGTTCTGGGCACTCATCCTCCACGATCATGTTGTGCATGATCACACAAGCTGTCATCAGCTCCCATAACTTTTGGTGCTTCAAGTTCTAGCAGGATACCGAACGATGCCCCATCGAGATTCAAGAACGCCAAAGGCACGTTCTACATCTTTTCTAACACTCTCTTGCTCCTCGGCAAACCTCTTCCTCTTCTCTCCTACAGGGTTGGAGATTGTCTTCACAAGAGTAGACCAATGTGGATAGATACCGTCAGCTAGATAGTATCCATTGGTGTACTGGTGGCCATTGATCTCAACATTGACCTCTGGGCAATTGCCTTCTGCCATCCTAGCAAACACTGGAGATCGTCGGAGCACATTGATATCGTTGTAAGATCCAGCCATGCCGAAGAAAGCATGCCAAATCCAGAGATCTTGGGAAGTCACGACCTCAAGTATGACAGTGCAAGCTCGGACATGGCCCTTATACTGCCCTTGCCAAGCAGAAGGGCAGTTTTTCCACTTCCAGTGCATACAATCTATGCTACCAAGCATCCCCGGGAACCCCCTACTGGCATTCATCGACAACAACCGTGCTGTACCGGCAGCTATTGGCTCTCTCAAGTACTCCAACCAAACATAGCTATGACAACCTTGTAGAATTTATACATGGACTCAAGGCATGTGGACTCACTCATCCGGACATACTCATCAATGAGATCACCGGGGACTCCATATGCAAGCATCCGAATGGCAGCAGTGCATTTCTAATAAGAGGAGAAGCCAATATTTCCAAGGGCATCCGTCTTGCACTCGGAATAATTATCGTACTCAACCACCCCCTCTCGAATACGGTTGAAAACATGTCTAGCCATCCGAAAACGGCGACGGAACAAGTGATGTTTGAAGAGATGATTTGGGGTCTCGAAGTAGTCTTTCTAGAGTAGGAAATGGCCACTCTCCAGGTTGCGGTTCAGTGCCGGCGTGTGCCCCGGCATGGAGCCCTTAAACTGTGTCCGCTCCATACTTACGTGGTCATTGATGACCAACGCAGCGTCACCATCTCCTCATCATCAGATGAAGAATCATCCGACTCCAAAAGAACGTTGTAGAAAAAAATACTCATCATCGGAGTCCATTTGTACCTTGGGCAAAGCGTCGAACACCTTGCGGGCCTTTTGCCGAAGACTCCGTCCGGAGAGGAGCCTAAGGCCCCACCAAGAGGAAGTGGCGGAGCTGGGCGGCAACTGCAGGAGAGGAGACTGCCGGGAGGGTGAGTCCGCGGACGGATGGCCGGCGGCGACGTCGGAAGTGGGCGGAGGGGGTGGGAGGCGGGGGGCGGGCGGGTGATTTGGAGGCGAAGGAGGAAGAGGAGACTGGCGTACGAGCCACCGACTGGCGGGCCAGGAGGAAGAGAAGGCGGGCGATGCGGGCGTCCGCTTCATGTCCGCGTCGACGCAAATGCCACCCAAATTTATGCCTGGAATGGGTCGCGGGCGGACGAAAAACGGACGCGCGTCCATTTGGGTCGGCACGTAGGGCCGACTTTTGTGTCTGCCGCGACCCAAACGGTCACGAGCGGACGAAATGGGTCGCCCGGTTGGAGTTGCTCTAACAAACTTCTTCCCCTTGAATTAATTTGCAGAACAACTGCATATTTCCCTTGAAAAAGGTGAGAAGACAAGCGACACAAGTTTTGGGCACCAGCACTAGAAAGAAAGCTGATTAAAGTACATGTAATCATGTCATGCCAAAGAAGGAAATGATGATCCACAATTCGATTCAGTTTAGCTAGCGATTATATTCCCCACGAGAGTTGGTCCACATAGGGTTCTTCGATGTGTACCGGTTCGCTCACGTCGCTGCTAGTCGCCGCCAACCCCGTCCCATCTCTTTCTGCCCATCTCGCCGCCGTCGAAGGAAGCCGGTAGGCTAAGCCAATGCGGTTGATGACGCCGACGGGCTCGTCTCCTCGCTGTGGGGAGCCCTCCGGCTAGAGAGCGGCGGTGGCCCTAGATGGTGCGCATTAGTATGCCGAACTTCGGGCTGCTGCCCCTGGCCTATAGGTGATTATTTTGTTGCCATGGTGATTATTTTGCCTAGCAAATGAGCATTACTTTGTTTGTCTTGAACTTAATACCATAGATGCATGTTTGATAGCGGTCGATTGGTGGAGTAATAGTAGTAGGCGTCAGTAAATTTAACGGTCTACTTGTCACAGATGTACTGCATCCACCGCTACTATGCTCATGAGAAGATGCCTCTAGTGAACGCTATGGTCCCCGGGTCCATTTTCCTATTTTATATATCAAAAACCTACCAAAAATACTTGATATTCTTTATTATATTTATTTATAATTATCTATCCTACACTATCAGATTTGATCTTTACAATTACGATTACACGGGGCTTGACAATCCTCTTGCCCACGTTGGATGCGAGTATTTGCTCTTGTGTGTGCAAGTACTGTTGATCATTTGTTTGGATACCTTCCTATTGGCTCGATAAACTTTGACTCTTAACTCGCTTTATGCCACTTTACTACATGACCCTTCTTCTTCGGGGAAAAATCCAACGCATTTCACAAGTAGCACGTCGTGGCAGGGCTTCCCGGCAACTGTCTGCCGCTCGTTGATGATCCTTTCCGCTTCCTCATGCGTCGTGCGCTGGGCGATCACGGCCACCGACAACGTGGGCGGGGGGAGAGGCCGGCGGACCTTGGAGGAGGCAACATTGGCAGCGGCGATCTCGGTGCGAGACCACTCCTCGCCGTACTTGGCCATGTCCCCGTCGAGACGGCGGAGACAGCGCTTGCTCATCCCCGCCGTCATCATGGAGCGGTCCAGAGCCCATGCGTATGCCAGCTACGGGTCTGTTGTGATGTGTGGCGGCGGGATGTCGGAGTCAGCGAACTCCGACCGGCGTGCCGCATTGCGCCTGTCCCGCCGGCGCCGCTCCCTGTCCTCGTACTCATGCGCCGTTATGGTGCTCCGGGATGACAAACAGCTGTTGCTACCGCCGTCATTGAGATAGTGCTGAAGGCAACTACGTGCTTTCGCGATCGCATTGGGAAGAAGCGGCGCTCCGCCTTGACGCGCTGGGGCAGAGAGAACCGCTCCTTCTTCACGTGCCGGGGCGACAGAGAGACCGCTCCTCCTTCACGCACATTGGCGGCGGAGAGAGCCACTCTTCATTCACGCGGAGTCCGATTTTGATGTCGTGGTTGCGCAGGGGGTATGTCGGCTTCGACTTCACAGGGAGGAGTGTCCCGGTGGCGGAGCCGGGGCATTGAGGTGGCGCATGAAGGAACGGAGCATCAACTCCATCTGCTCCTCGTACTCCGCATCGGTGACGGCGTACACATGGCCCGCCACCACTGACGCGGACTGCTGCTGTGGCGGCGACTGGTCCTCCTTGTCTATGGAGGAGATGTTGATCTCCGTCTTCATCGAGGAGCCACCCGCCGATGAGGACGACGACCCCGGAGTTTGAGGCCAGCGTCGCCACGATCCGCCAGAGCCCACCCCAAAACCGCCGCCTGCCGGCGCCGGCGCCTAGGACTTGCCCATAGCCAAAGATGTGGAGGGAGATGTGCGGGGAGAGGGGAGGAGGAGGATGCAATGTGGACGACGCCGGAGCGCGGCTTATATAGTAGCGGTTAGGCCATGCGAAGGGCCGGTCAGCCGCTTCAATGCGACACAGCGGTCGGAGTTGGTTCCTAGGGAACATGCGTCCGCATTGAAGCTGCGGCTCCTGAGAGGCCCCGTAGGTCAGTGCCTCCCTCCCTCCCTCCGGTCACATAGCAACATCAGTGTCGGCCGGTGCGTGCTCTGGGCCGGCATGAATGTGGCGCGGTATGCGGCGTGTGCATCGGAAGGAAAGCGCGGGAGGGGCGGGTGGGTGGTTTGGGTGGGCCAGGGCAGTTAGTAGAGGGCTTAGGAGCGGTCCGGACTCCCGCAAAGCCCCCCCACATTTGTCTCTGGTTTGTGGGAGAAAGTACGTCCGTACCACACTGCGTATCGATACAGGACCGCGTTAGATGGCTTCCGCAGTCCGGACAGTGCGGTCCGGACGCATGCGGGAGGTTTGTGGGTCGGCGTTGGAGATGCCATTAGGGAGGAGTGACCATTAGAAATGGCATGTGCGATGTGGCCATGTGGCCCTGCACAAAAATATACCTTCCGTCCACGGGATGGTTGAACTCAAACGAGTGTCTGTCATCGGGATGTGACATATTAGAGCACATAGATGATGTATTAGGATATGCCTGGTGTGTCTGTTTCATCCTAGTCTATGATTTGGTGTTGATCCATGCATTGTAGCAAGACTTCTTGGCAAGTTGGTGACGACAACTATGTGGGCTTTTTTGTGTGGTGCTTTTTC
Source organism: Elymus sibiricus (assembly GCA_039707655.1). Lineage (NCBI taxonomy): Eukaryota > Viridiplantae > Streptophyta > Magnoliopsida > Poales > Poaceae > Elymus > Elymus sibiricus. The sequence goes on from CM077665.1 coordinate 481,260,818, forward strand.
GAGTACCGGGTCTCAAGTTTTGGTGAAAACCCTAGGCCCGGCCTCCATTAGTTTTACCTGGCAGTGATGGTCTACGCTCATCTCTTCAAGGCACTGCCTCGAGTCTGCTTAGAATGTGGTCCATGGGTGAAAACCCATTATTTGGCCTAAATAGTCGGTTTGGAATGTGGTATGTGGGTGAAAACCCATGATTTGGCCTAAATGGATGAATCTGGCGATGACAATGTTCATGCACCATTACCTTTTCTAGAGGCGTCACTGTTGGAGGCCTTCTCGTAGTTTTGTGTTGCCTATGGCGGTGGTACCTGTTGCTGTTGTGCTGCAGCGGGTTGTTCACCTCGCCTTGACCTTTATGGGTCTTTTTTTTGTTTTTTTCTCTTCTTTTTATCCTTTTTTGTTGGGTGCATCGTTGATGTCTCTACTTTGGATCATTCGTTGTTGCACAGACCGGACGAAAATCGTATCAGCTTGATATTAATGTATGAAAAAAGTTTCTATCCACCTGACTGATCTCACGTGTTGTCAGCCACCTCATACAGACAACACGTGCCTATATCCCACACATGTCGCACCCAGCTACTACCTTATCCTCTTACTATAGAGATATCTTCCTCCCCGCCTGACTCCATCACACCATCGCGCGAGCTCGCTTTTGCTGCCATGCCGCCGTCCCTCCAATAACCCTCCAACTAGCATATCACGAGGCCGCGCCAACACCGTCCCGCTGGAGCATTTCCACATTTCAGCAGACACCTTTATGCAAGCCTACTCTTGTTGTCTCCCACCGGTTGAAGGAGCTCACAGACAAACTTTTGTGAAGAGGCACGACTGATGCATAGATTCAAAAGCATTATAGACTGTTGTATAGCTAGAACAACCTATGGTTCTTGGTATTTGAGGCGGTTTTGAAACCACCTCTAATAACATGAGTATTGCAGTTGATGGCCAAAAGCATAAGGTAAAATCGTTACAGGTTGTATCCAAACCCGCATCCAAATCCTGGTGTTGTATTGTGATCATAACTCTTTTTAGAAAACATTGTGTGTAATAATTTGGATATAAATTTCACGGCTCTTGATCAACCCTCGCGTCGTCCCCTCGGGTAACTCGGGGCGACTAGGGTTCTGCTGCCACCAATGCCTCCAACCCCCTTCCTCCCCTCGCCGCGACCAGAGATGGCCATCGGGAAAGCCATCGCGGATGCCGGTGAAGTTGGCGGCAGGCATCGCAGTGATTCGTCCCATCTTAGAGGCCTGTGGTGCCTGGGGCAATGTCGTCGGGACTCTGACAATATTCGCAAGGGGTGTGTTAGTCAGCATGCTCGGCCGTGCGGGCGGCGGGTCGCTGGCTGAATTCAGTCGCGATGTGGAATCCCTCTGCGTCAGATCTGGAGGTATGGGACCCCTCTTCCCCGCTGCCTCTCTCGCTCTGTACATTGTGACTTGCGACTCGTTTGCTGGCTCCAGCGTTGGTGAGCACTTGTGGAGCATCTTGGGGTCCGGGGGAAACCCTGTCCGACCCTGCGGTAGGCGTTGCTTTTTTCCATGGGGGCGCTGGCTAAGATCCCCAACTCTCCACCCCGACCTCCTGCTCGGGTGAAAACCCATAATCCACTTTGGATTTGGAGGGGGTGGCGCCTTGCACTTCGTGACCTCCCTGGAGGCGTCATCAAGGGTGAGGGGCTTAGATATATTTGCAAGCGCGGGGTTAAGATTGCTTGTGTTCCGAGCTTGTACAGATGTGGTGTGGGTTTTAGGCACTGAGGTTTCTTTTGCTTGGTGCTCTCTAGTGGCGGTGGACACCACGTGGATCACGGCGGTGCGGCATCTCGATCCTGACGGAAGGGGATATGGTTCCCCTTCCCAGCGGTAGTGGCGTGATGTAAACCGGAGGCACCTGGGTCTACACAACGGTGATGCTCTGCTTTCTTGTCTCTCACTTCTTTGCTCGGTTCCCTGCTACCTCCTCTCTAGCCTCTAGCTCCATGAAGCTTTCCTTCTCCAACTAGTTGGGCGTGGACTGTGGCGGTGCTGCTGGCATGGAATATCCCAAATCGAGGAGGTCGCCATATGTCCACCCTTGCGATGTGAGAGCGCCATTCTTCTACCTCTCGGGTGAGCTTCTCTGATTCTCGATGGTACGACACCTACGAGCCATGCCGAGGGGGTAGGTGATACGTCTCCAACGTATCTATAATTTTTGATTGCTCCATGCTGTTATATTATCATTCTTGGATGTTTTACAATCATTTTATATCAACTTTATATCACTTTATGGGACTAACCTATTGACATAGTGCCAAGTGCCAGTTGCTGTTTTTTGCTTGTTTTTTACTTCACAGAATATCAGTACCAAACGGAGTCCAATCGCGATGAAAATTTTTGGAGATTTTTTTTGGACCAGAAGAAAGCCAGTGAGCCAAAGAAGCACCCGGGACGAGGCCCAGGGGGCCCAGAAGACAGAAGGGCGCGCCAGAGGCCCGCGGCGCACCCTGGTGGGTTGTGGTGGCCTCGGGCCTCCCCTCCACCGCCTCTGAGCTCTATAAATACCCAAATATTCCAGAAACCCTAGAGGAGTCGACGAAAAATACTTCTAGCTGCCGCAAGTTCCAGAACCGCGAGATCCAATCTAACACCATCACTGAGGGGTTCATCATCCTCATTGGTGCCTCTCCGATGATGCGTGAGTAGTCCACCATAGACCTACGGGTCCATAGGAAGTAGCTAGATGGCTTTCTCTCTCTCTTTTGATTCTCAATACAATGGTCTCTTGGAGATCTATTTGATGTAATGACTTTTTGCGGTGTGTTTGTTGGAATCCGATGAATTTTGAGTTCATGATCAGTTTCTATCCATAAATATTATTTAAGTCTTCTTTGATCTCTTATATGCATGATTACTTATAGCCTCCTATTTCTTCTTCGAATCTTTGGTTTAGTTAGGCCAACTAGATCGATTTTTCTTGCCATGGGAAGAGGTGCTTTGTGATGGGTTCGATCTTGCGGTGTCCTCTCCCAGTGACAGAAGGGGCAGCGAGGCACGCATGTATCGTTGCTATTAAGGATAACAAGATGGGGTCTATTCCTACATGAATATATCTTGTCTACATCATGTCACCGTTCTTATTGCATTACTCTATTTTTCCATGAATTTAATACACTAGACGCATGCTGGATAGCGGTCGATGTGTGGAGTAAAAGTAGTAGATGCAGAATCGTTTCGGTCTACTAATCTTGGACGTGATGCCTATATAATGATCATCACCTTGGATATCGTCATGATTATTTGATCTTCTATCAATTGCCCAACAGTAATTTGTTCACCCACCGTGAGCTATACTCATGAGAGAAGCCACTAGTGAAACCTATGGCCCCCGGGTCTACTTTTCCAACATATTGCTTTCCGATCTATCTTTTGCCACTTTTTCTTTTCAGATCTATTATTCCAAAAACCCAAAAATACCTTGCTGCACTTTTTATTTGCCTCTTTTATTTTGTGTTCTTGTGCGATCTATCTATCCAATCTATTACAATCTAATCTATCTTTTTACCATGGAGAGATTGACAACCTCTCTTACGCGTCGGGTTGCAAGTATTTGTTCTTTGTGTGCAGGTACCGTTTACATAGTGTTGCGTGGTTCTCCTACTGGGTCGATAACCTTGGTTTCATAACTGAGGGAAATACTTACCGTATATGTCCTGCATCATCCCTTCCTCTTTGGGGAAATACCGACACGGTCTCAAGCCACGTCAAAGGAATTTCTGGCGCCGTTGCCGGGGAGGAGGTGCGAAAGTGATCTCCCATCAACTCGCTAATTTTTGGCGCTGTTGCCAGGGAGACATCATCGACATCTATCAGGTTCCTAATCACAAATCTCATCTCCTTGCAATTACATTATTTGCCATCTGCCTCTCATTTTCCTCTCCCCCACTTCACCAAATTTGCCGTTTTATTCGCCCTCTTTTTCATTTGCCTTTTTCTCGTCAGATCTCTTGCTTGCCTACCTTGTTGATATGGATAATTCTTCCTCTATTGCGTGTACTCCCGAGAATGAAGTTCTAAATTTTAAGCAAAGGGGAGGGGAGAACCTAAAAGATGCTTGGTATAGTTTTTGCAATGCTCATAATAGATCTATTCATAAGCAATCTACCGTTGTTCTTCTTCGCAGTTTTTATGTGGGCATCACCACTTGGTATAGATTCGTCCTTGATATGATTACCGGTGGGAATTTCTTGATGTGTCCATCTTTGGACGCTTTTAATGCTATGGGAAGTTTAGTGGGTTCACCATCTCTCATGATTAATGAAACAACCTTAACTCTCGAACATGTTATGGAAAGGCTAGATGCTATTGAAAAGAAGATGATTACTAAAGAACATCTTGAAAATTTGGATAAGAAAATGCATAATCTTGCTAATAAAATTGGGTCAAAAACGGGGGATGCCTTTAAATTATTGAAGGAAAAGGAAACCGTAGTTAACGAAAGAATAGAAGAAAGTCCCTCCCGGATTGATAAGTTGGAAGAAATTTTTAGTAACTTGAGTTCGGCCTTTTCTTCTGTTAAAATTATTGAAAAAACTCCCGTAAAAATTTGCAAGACTACACAAGTCAATAAGAACAAAGGTGCCACATCTAATAGCCACAAGGGAGATCTTAAAATGATTAGTGTTCATCCTAATTTTGTTGAAATAGTAAAAGACCCTATTTACAAGAATGCATTTTTGGGTCTTATTCCTAGAAGGATTGTCATTGAAAGTGTGCATGCTAAATTCTTGAAGAAATCTAGTTGTGTGATTGAGGAGTTGAAAACTAAAGATGACAATACTTGAATCTATGCTTTATGCCTAGCTAGGGGCGTAAAACGATAGCGCTTGTTGGGAGGCAACCCAATGAATAAATTTATTTTTACCTTTTTCTTTCTGTTCTTGAGTGTTGACACAATTATGATACTGTTATGATTTTGTTTTTGATGTTTTAATTAGTGTTTGTGCCAAGTAAAGCCTTTAGGATGATTCACAAGATGAGTAGAAACAATGCTGAATCTGAAATAGAAACCTTTACTCCAGTGCAGGAGTTTTCATTTTTTACTGGAGCGTGATAATGAGCTGAAATTTTAATAAATTATTTCTACACAAATTATGTACGTTGTCCTAATTTTTAAGAATTTTTAGAGTTACAGAAGTATGGTTAGAGTACAGATTACTACAGACTGTTCTGTTTTTGACAGATTCTGTTTTCGTTGCATTGTGTGCTTGTTTTGATCAATCTATGGTTTGTATTGAAGGGTATAAGCCATGGTAAAGTTAGAGTACAGTAGATATAATGCAATAATGAAATATGAATGGGTTTGCAACAGTACTTAGAGTGGTGATTTGCTTTATTATACTAACGGATCTCACGATGGTTTTGTTGAGTTTTGTGTGATTGAAGTTTTCAAGTTTTGGGTGAGATCACGATGGATGAAGGAATAAGGAGTGAAAAGAGCCTAAGCTTGGGGATGCCACAGCACCCCCAAGATAATATCCAAGGAGAAACAAGCAACTAAGCTTGGGGATGCCCCGAGTGGCATCCCCTCTTTCTTCTAATGACCATCGGTATTTTACTTGGAGCTATATTTTTATTCGTCATATATCATGAGTTTTGCTTGGAGCGTCTTGTATTATTTGAGTCTTTGCTTGATTTGCTTTTTAGTTTGTCACAAGTACCCTTTCTGGACACACCTATTTGAGAAATCCAAAATTATGCTATGATTTGTTAGAATTGCTCTATATGCTTCACTTAAAAAAAATTGAGCTATGGAATTGCTCTAGTGCTTCACTTATACATTTTTGAGCACGGTGTGCTTTAAATGTTTGAAGAAATACTCTCATGCTTCACTTAGATAAATTTGAGAGTTAGTAAACTTTGAAGAAATTCTCTCATGCTTCACTTATACTATTTTGAGAGATGAAATTTTTATGCTCACGTGCTTCTCTTAAATTTATTTGAGCTTGTCAAAAGCAATGGCAATATATGAAACTAGTCCCAAAGTGATAGATAGTCAAGAGGGATATAATGAAAACTTTCATGAAGATCATTGGACAAATTAAACTTGATTCCTTGTAATAGTTTTGAGACATGATGATAGTAATATGTGAGTCATGTTGGTGATTAATTATGCTTTAGTAAGAATATTGGTGTTAAGGTTTGTGACTCCCTATGGAAGAATGAAAGTCAATAGTTATGCAATGAAATTACATCCTACTTATGATGCATTATTCGGTGTTAGTTATGCTCAATGCCCATTTATGTGATTTTTGTTTCTTGGTTGGTTGCTTCTCACTCTATTTGCTAGCCTCCACTTGTACTAAGTAGAAATACTACTTGTGCATCCAAAATCCTTAAAACCAGTTTTGCCATATGAGTCCATCATACCTACCTATATGCGGTATTTCCATGCCGTTCTAAGCAAATTTTTATGTGCCATCTCTAATTTTCAAAATAAATTTCCTTTTTGTGTGCTCGTACCGCTCATGAAACGGTAGGGGGTGTCCAATATTTTCCCATGCTAGATGTGTTATTCTCAAGATGAGTGTTTATTCACTTGTCATTGCACGAGAGTACGGCGGTTATAGGGATGCCCAGTCCCCAAATGATAAAGAAATTTACTTTATGTTTTCAAATAATAAATTCCTTGGAAAGTGTTGATATGGAAGGCAACCGTGGATACGACCAAGATTGGATCCACTCGGCGACCAGTGCCGAGAGAAGTGTTCCTTGAGCATTTACATGCCCCAACAATCAAAGAAGATCCCTTCACAGAGGAGCCCCCGTCAGCAGCCATACCATCTGAGGTTGACGTCTTGGCAGTAGTTGACTTGGTCCAGTAGATGCTGGTAATTATCCCCGAATGGACTCAGCCCTACATAGCATACCTGCTCCGGCAGGAACTCCCTGAAGAAGAAACAGAAGCTCGTCAGATCGTCTGGCGATCCAAATCCTTCACCGTGATGGGAGATCAACTATTCAAGAAGAGCACCACAGGAGTCATTCAATGTTGTATTTCCCCAGAGGAAGGACTTCGGATTCTGCATGAGATTCACTCAGGAACTTGCGGCCACCACGCGTCCTCTCGGACACTGGTCGCCAAGGCCTTTCGAGCGGGTTTTTACTGGCCCCGAGCCAATGAGGCAGCGAAGGACATTGTGGAGATGTGTGTGGGATGCCAGTTTGATACGTCTCCAACGTATCTAAAACTTTTGATTGTTCCATGCTGTTATATTATCATTCTTGGATGTTTTACAATCATTTTATAGCAACTTTATATCATTTTTTTGGACTAACCTATTGACATAGTGCCAAGTGCCAGTTGTTGTTTTTTACTTCGGAGAATATCAGTACCAACCGGAGTCCAATCGCGATGAAACTTTTTGGAGATTTTTTTAGACCAGAAGAAAGCCAGTGAGCCAAAGAAGCACCCGGGAGGAGGCTCAGGGGGGCCAGAAGACACCAGGGTGCGCCAGAGGCCCCCGGCGTGCCCTGGTGGGTTGTGGTGGCCTCGGGACTCCCCTCCACCGCCTCTGAGCTCTATAAATACCGAAATATTCCAGAAACCCTAGAGGACTCGACGAAAAACACTTCCAGCAGCCGCAAGTTCCAGAACCGCAAGATCCAATCTAACACCATCACGGAGGGGTTCATCATCCTCATTGGTGCCTCTCCGATGATGCATGAGTAGTCCACCATAGACCTACGGGTCCGTAGGAAGTAGCTAGATGGCTTTCTATCTCTCTTTTTATTCTCAATACAATGGTCTGTTGGAGATCTATTTGATGTAATGACTTTTTGCGGTGTGTTTGTCGGGATCCGATGAATTTTGAGTTCATGATCAGTTTCTATCCATGAATATTATTTGAGTCTTCTTTTGATCTCTTATATGCATGATTACTTATAGCCTCGTATTTCCTCTTTGAATCTTTGGTTTAGTTAGGCCAACTAGATAGATTTTTCTTGCCATGGGAAGAGGTGCTTTGTGATGGGTTCGATCTTGCGATGTCCTTTCCCAGTGACAGAAGGGGCAGCGAGGCACGCATGTATCGTTGCTATTAAGGATAACAAGATGGGGTCTATTCCTACATGAATAGATCTTGTCTACATCATGTCATCGTTCTTATTGCATTACTCCGTTTCTCCATGAACATAATACACTAGATGCATACTGGATAGCGGTCGATGTGTGGAGTAATAGTAGTAGATGCACAATCATTTCGGTCTACTAATCTTGGACGTGATGCCTATATAATGATCATCGCCTTGGATATCGTCTTGATTATTTGATCTTCTATCAATTGCCCAACAGTAATTTGTTTACCCACCGTGTGCTATACTCATGTGAGAAGCCACTAGTGAAACCTACGGCCCTGGGTCTACTTTTCCAACATATTGCTTTCCGATCTATCTTTTGCCGCTTTTTATTTTCAGATCTATCATTCCAAAAACCCAAAAATACCTTGCTGCACTTTATTATTTGCTTCTTTTATTTTGTTCTTGTGCGATCTATTTATGCAATCTACTACACCTAATCTATCTTTTTACCATTGAGAGATTGACAACCTCTCTTACGCGTCGGGTTGCAATTATTTGTTCTTTATGTGCAGGTACCGTTTACATAATGTTGTGTGGTCCTCCTCCTAGGTTCGATAACCTTGGTTTCATAACTGAGGGAAATACTTACCGTCGATGTGTTGCATCATCCCTTCCTCTTTGGGGAAATACCGACGCAGTTTCAAGCCACGTCAAAGGAATTTCTGGTGCCGTTGCCGGGGAGGAGGTGTGAAAGTAGTCTCTCTTCAACTTGCCAATCTCTGGTGCCGGGGAGACATCATCAGCATCTATCAGGTTCCTAATCACAAATCTCATCTCCTTGCAATTTACATTATTTGCCATTTGCCTCTCGTTTTCCTCTCCCCCACTTCACAAAAATTTGCCGTTTTATTCGCCCTCTTTTTTGTTTGCCTTTTTGTCGTCAGATCTCTTGTTTGCTTGCAATCTTGTTTGCGTAGTCATGATGCCTCAATGGAAGCATTATAATGTTCCTTACCCCAATATTTTGCTTAAAATTGAGAAAAGTACCAAGGTATATGACTACACAATTTGAGCATAAGAAGTATTTTACCGAGGAGCTCAAAGAACACTCTACCGTACTAGATGCCATAACAAAACAACTTGATGATATTAGTAGAGAAGTTTCTAATCTCCAATCTAAGTATGCTCATGCTGAAAATCTGCTAGGTAAAATATCCGACGCACAAGCTACTTTAGTAAATCAAATGGCCGTTAAACCAATCTCTCTTGAGGATAAAAATGATGAAGATCTTAAAGTGATTGGGGTTTCTTCTATTGATTCCTTGTTTAGTAATATTAAAAGTTATGATAAAGGGACTGAAGTATAGTCAACTTTAGCTAGAAGGCGTCCCAATGATTTGGAGGGTGAAAGTCTGGATGAAAGTGGGTTTGAAGATGTCAAAACGTTAACTAGTGATGTGCCCACTATTTTGGATTGCAAAGATTTTAATTATGATAGATGCTCTTTGATTGAATGTATTTCTTTGCTGCAATCCATGATAAATTCACCCCATGCTTATGAACAAAATAAAGCTTTTACTAAACATATTGTTGATGCCATGATGAAATCTTTTGAAGAAAAGTTGGAGTTAGAGATTTCAATTCCTAGAAAATTACATGATGAGTGGGAACCTACCATTAAATTCAAGATTAAAAATTATGTGTGCTTTGCTTTTTTGGGATTTGGGTGCTAGTGTTTTCACAATTCCGAAATCTTTATGTGATGTGCTTGGTCTTACCAATATAGAAGAATGTTCTCTTAATTTGCACTTGGCGGATTCTACTATTAAAAAGCCTTTGGGAAGAATTAATGATGTTCTTATTCTTCCAAATAGGAACTATGTGCCCATAGATTTTATTGTTCTTGATATTGATTGCAATCCGTCTTGTCCCATTATACTTGGTAGACCGTTTTTACGCACTATAGGTGCCGTGATTGATATGAAAGAAGGCAATATTAAATTTAAATTTCCACTAAGAAAGGGTATAGAACACTTCCCTAGAACAATAATTAAGCCACCATATGAATCAATCATGAGAGCATCCTATGGAGCAAAAACTAAAGATGACAACACTTGAATCTATGCAATATGCCTAGCTAGGGGCGTAAAACGATAGCGCTTGTTGGGAGGCAACCCAATGAATAAATTTATTTTTACCTTTTTCTTTATGTTCTTGAGTGTTGACATAATTATGCTACTGTTATGATTGTGTTTTTTATATTTTAATTAGTGTTTGTGCCAAGTAAATCCTTTAGGATGATTCACAAGATGAGTAGAAACAATGCTGAATCTGAAACAGAAACTTTGACTCCAGTGCAGGAATTTTCATTTTTTACTGGAGCGTGATAATGATCTGAAATTTCAACACAGTGTTTCTATACAAATTAATTACGTTTTCCTAATGTTTCAGAATTTTTAGAGTTACAGAAGTATGGTTAGAGTACAGATTACTACAGACTATTCTGTTTTTGACAGATTCTGTTTTCGTTGCATTGTGTGCTTGTTTTGATGAATCTATGGTTTGTATTGAAGGGTATAAGCCATGGTAAAGTTAGAATACAGTATATATAATGCAATAATAAAATATGAACAGGTTTTCAATAGTACTTAGAGTGGTGATTTGCTTTATTATACTAACGGATCTCATGAAGGTTTTGTTGTATTTCGTGTGATTGAAGTTTTCAAGTTTTGGGTGAGATCACGATGGATGAAGGAAAAAGGAGTGAAAAGAGCCTAAGATTTGGGATGCTACAGCAACCCAAAGATAATATCCAAGGAGAAACAAGCAACTAAGCTTGGGGATGCCCCGAGTGGCATCCCCTCTTTCTTCTAACGACCATCGGTATTTTACTTGGAGCTATATTTATTCGTCACATATCATGAGTTTTGCTTGGAGCGCCTTGTATTATTTGAGTCTTTGCTTGATTTGCTTTTTAGTTTGTCACAAGTATCCTTTCTGGACACACCTATTTGAGAGAGCCAAAATTATGCTATGATTTGTTAAAATTGCTCTATATGCTTCACTTAAATTTTTTGAGCCATGGAATTGCTCTAGTGCTTCACTTATATATTTTTGAGCACGGTGTACTTTTTTTTTTGAAGAAACACTCTCATGCTGCAATTATAATAATTTCAGAGTTAGTAAATTTTGAAAAAATTCTCTCATGCTTCACTTATATTATTTTGAGAGGTGAAATTTTTATGCCCGTGTTCTTCACTTAAATTTATTTGAGCATGTCAAAAGCAATGGCAACATATGAAACTAGTCCCAAAGTGATAGATATTCAAGAAGGATACAATAAAAACTTTCATGAAGATCATTGGACAAATTAAACTTGATTCCTTGTAATAGTTTTGAGACATGATGATAGTAATATGTGAGTCATGTTGATGAGTAATTATGCTTTAGTAAGAATATTGGTGTTAAGGTTTGTGGCTCCCTATGCAAGCACAAAAGTCAATACTTATGCAATGGAATTACATCCTACTTATGATGCATTATTCGGTGTTAGTTATGCTCAATGCCCGCTTATGTGAATTTTTGTTTCTTGGTTGGTTGCTTCTCAATCTATTTGCTAGCCTCCACTTGTACTAAGTAGAAATACTACTTGTGCATCCAAAATCTTTAAACCCAGTTTTACCTTATGAGTCTAGCATACATACCTATATGCGGTATTTCCATGCCGTTCTAAGAAATTTTTGATGTGCCACCTCTAATTTTCAAAATGAATTTCCTTTTTGTTTGCTCGTACCGCTCATGAAACGGTAGGGGGTGTCCAATATTTTTTCATGCTAGATGTGTTATTCTCAAGATGAGTGTTTATCCACTTGTCATTGCACGAGAGTACGGCGGTAATAGGGATGCCCAGTCCCGAAATGAAAAGAAATTTACTTTATGTTGTCAAATAATAAATTCCTTGGAAAGTGTTGGTATGGAAGGAAACCGTGGATACGGCTAGCCATGGATTGTGAAAGAATGGTGGAAAAGGGAATAAACTTTATTTTATGTTTGGGAACCGCCTATGATGTATCTAGCATGGAAAGTATTGAGAACTACTCGGTTGTTTTCATTGATAGGAAAGGCATGCCACCCAAAATATTTTTCTCTCTCAGTTTAAGCTTTGAGCTCTGGCACCTCTACAAATCGCTACTTCTGCGAAGGGCCTATCTATTTACTTTATGCAAGTTTTTTTTCAATTTGAGTCTCCATCTTCTCTTATAAAGCACCAACTAGGGGGCACTATGATCATACTTGTGTATTGGGTGTAGCTAATATTTGAGTGTGTTTCATGAATGGATCAATGATTGAGCATGATGGGCTAGGGATAGATTTCTTTAGTGTTGATATTTTGAAAGACATGGTTGCTTGTTGGCATGCTTGAGTATTAAAGTCTTTATGTCAAAACTAGACTATTGCTTTGAACCATCTAAAAGTCCAAATGTCCATGCTACAAAAGAAAATAATATGTGATGAACATGTTAGGCAGCATTCCACATCAAAAAATCTGTTTTTATCATTTACCTCCTTGAGGACGAGGAGGAATTAAGCTTGGGGATGCTGATACGTCTCCAACGTATCTATAATTTTTTATTGCTCCATGCTATTATATTATAATTCTTGGGTGTTTTACAATCATTTTATATCAACTTTATATCATTTTTTGGGACTAACCTATTGACATAGTTCCAAGTGCCAGTTGCTGTTTTTTGCTTGTTTTTTACTTCGCAGAATATCAGTACCAAACGGAGTCCAATCGCGATGAAACTTTTGGGAGATTTTTTTTGACCAGAAGAAAGCCAGTGAGCCAAAGAAGCACCCGGGAGGAGGCCCAGGGGGCCCAGAAGACACCAGGGCGCGCCAGAGGCCTCTGGCACGCCCTGGTGGGTTGTGGTGGCCTCAAGACTCCCCTCCACCGCCTCTGAACTCTATAAATACCCAAATATTCCAGAAACCCTAGAGGAGTCAACGAAAAATACTTCCAGCCGCCACAAGTTCTAGAACCGCGAGATCCAATCTAACACTATCACGGAGGGGTTCATCATACTCATTGGTGCCTCTCCGATGATGCTTGAGTAGTCCACCATAGACCTATGGGTCTGTAGGCAGTAGCTAGATGGCTTTCTCTCTCTCTTTTGATTCTCAATACAATGGCCTCTTGGAGATCTATTTGATGTAATGACTTTTTGCGGTGTGTTTGTTGGGATCCAATGAATTTTGAGTTCATGATCAGTCTCTATGCATCAATATTATTTGAGTCTTCTTTGATCTCTTATATGCATGATTACTTACAGCCTCGTATTTCTTCTTCGAATCTTTGGTTTAGTTAGACCAACTAGATCGATTTTTCTTGCCATGGGAAGAGGTGCTTTGTGATGGGTTCGATCTTGCGGTGTCCTCTCCCAGTGACAGAAGGGGCAGCGAGGCACGCATGTATCGTTGCCATTAAGGATAACAAGATGGGGTCTATTCCTACATTAATAGATCTTGCCTACATCATGTCATCATTCTTATTGCATTACTCCGTTTTTCCATGAACTTAATACACTAGATGCATGCTGGATAGTGGTTGATGTGTGGAGTAATAGTGGTAGATGCAGGCAGGAGTCGGTCTACTTATCTTGGACGTGATGCGTATATAATGATCATCGCCTTGGATATCGTCATGACTATTCGATTTTCTATCAATTGCCCAACAGTAATTTGTTCACCCACCGTGCGCTATACTCATGAGAGAAGCCACTAGTGAATCCTACGGCCCCGGGTCTAATTTTCCAACATATTACTTTCCTATCTATCTTTTTGCCTCTTTGTTTTCAGATCTACAAAACCAAAACCCAGAAATTGACTCTTTGCTTGTTAGTCTCAAGCGTCTTGTATCTTTGCTTGCTTTGCTTGTTAGTTTTCAATTTGTATGTGCCATCTCTAAATTTTCAAAATAAATTTTCTTTTTTGTGTGCTCGTACCGCTCATGAAACGGTGGGAAGTGTCCAATATTTTTCCATGCTAGATGTGTTATTCTCAAGATGAGTGTTTATTCACTTGTCATTGCACGAGAGTGCGGCGGTAATAGGGATGCCCATTCCTGAAATGAATATATATATATATATATATATATATATATATATATTTATTTATTTACTTTATGTTGTCAAATAAGAAATTCCTTGGAAAGTGTTGGTATGGAAGGCAACCATGGATACGGCCCGCCATGGAAAGTGAAAGTTTGGTGGAAAAAGGAATAAACTTTATTTTCTGTTTGGGAACCGCCTATGATATATCTAGCATGGAAAGTATTGTGAGCTACTTTGTCGTTTTCGTTGACAGGAAAGGCATGCCACCCAAAATATTTTTCTCTCTCAATTTGAAACCTTGAGCTCTGGCACCTCTACAAATCCCTACTTCCCTCTACGAAGGGCCTATCTATTTACTTTATGCAAATTTTATTTTTACTTTGAGTCTCCATCTTCTCTTATAAAGCACCAACTAGGGGGCACTATGATCGTACTTGAGCATTGGGCATAGCTAATATTTGAGTGTGTTTCATGAATGGATCAATGATTGAGCATGATGGGCTAGGGATAACTTTCTTTAGTGTTGATATTTTGAAAGACATGGTTGCTTCTTGACATGCTTGAGTATTGAAGTCATTATGTTAGAACTAGACTATTGCTTTGAATCATTTATAAGTCCAAATGTCCATGCCATACAAAAGAAAAGAATACGATGAACATGTTAAGCAGCATTCCACATCAAAAATTCTGTTTTTATCATTTACCTACTCGAGGACGAGTAGGAATTAAGCTTGGGGATGCTGATGTGTCTCCAATGTATCTATAATTTTTGCTTGTTCCATGCTGTTATATTATCATTCTTGGATGTTTTACAATCATTTTATAACAACTTTATATCATTTTTTGGGACTGACCTATTGACATAGTGCCAAAGTGCCAGTTGCTGTTTTTTACTTCGCAGAATATCAGTACCAAACGGAGTCCAATCGCAGCGAAACTTTTTGGAGATTTTTTCTGGACCAGAAGACACCCAGTGGGTCAAAGAAGAGCCAGGAAGGTAGGCTGTGGAGAGCACAACCCACCAGGGCGCGCCAGGGGGCCCTCGGCGCGCCCTGACGGGTTGTGTCCTCCACGGGGCCGCTCTCCACCGCCTGTGATGCCTATAAATTCTCAAATATTCAGAAAACCCTAGGAGAGTCGACGAAACACAATTCCAACCGCCGCAAGTTCCAGAACCTCGAGATCCAATCTAAACACCATCACGGAGTGGTTCATCTTCTTTATAGGTGCCTCTCCGATGATGCGTGAGTAGTCCACCATAGACCTACGGGTCCGTAGGCAGTAGCTAGATGGCTTCCTCTCTCTCTTATGATTCTCAATACAATGGTCTCTTGGATATCTATTTGATGTAAACTTTTTCGGTGTGTTTGTTGGGATCCGATGAATTTTGAGTTCATGATCAGTTTCTATCCATGAATATTATTTGAGTCTTCTTTGATCTCTTATATGCATGATTACTTATAGCCTTGTATTTCTTCTTCGAATCGTTGGTTTAGTTAGGCCGACTAGATCAATTTTTCTTTCCATGAGAAGAGGTGCTTTGTGATGAGTTCGATCTTGCGGTGTCCTTTCCCACACAGAAGGGGTAGCAAGGCACGCATGTATCGTTGCCATTAAGGATAACAAGATGGGGTCTATTCCTACATGAATAGATCTTGTCTACATCATGTCATCGTTCGTATTGCATTACTCCATTTTTCCATGAACTTAATACATTAGTTGCATGCTGGATAGCGGTCGATGTGTGGAGTAATAGTGGTAGATACAGGCAGGAGTCGGTCTACTTATCTTGGACGTGATGCCTATATAATGATCATCGCCTTGGATATCGTCATGACTATTCGATTTTCTATCAATTGCTCAACAGTAATTGTTCACCCACCGTGCGCTATACTCATGAGAGAAGCCAGTAGTGAATCCTACGGCCCCCGGGTCTACTTTTCCAACACATTGCTTTCCGATCTATCTTTTTGACTCTTTGTTTTCATATCTACAAAACCAAAAACCCAAAAATATATTGCTGCACTTTTTTATTTGCCTGTTCTATTTTGTGTTCTTGAGAGATCTATCTCTCCTATCTATCACTACCTAATCTATCTTTTTACCGTAGAGAGATTGACAACCTCTCTTTCGCGTCGGGTTGCAAGTATTTGTTGTTTGTGTGCAGGTGCTGCTTATTGGGTGGTGGTGATCCTCCTACTGGTTCGATAACCTTAGTTTCATAACCGAGGGAAATACTTACCGTCGCTGTGCTGCATCATCCTTTCCTGTTTGGGGAAATACCGACGCAGTCTCAAGCCACGTCATGTCCTCTCCCTGTGACAGAAGGGGCAGCGAGGCACGCATGTATCGTTGCTATTAAGGATAACAAGATGAGGTCTATTCCTACATGAATAGATCTTGTCTACATCATGTCACCGTTCTTATTGCATTAGTTTGTTTTTCCATGAACTTAATACACTAGATGCATGCTGGATAGCGGTCGATGTGTGGAGTAATAGTAGTAGATGCAGAATCGTTTCGGTCTACTAATCTTGGACGTGATGCCTATATAATGATCATCGCCTTGGATATCGTCATGATTATTTGATCTTCTATCAATTGCCCAACAGTAATTTGTTCACCCACCGTGTGCTATACTCATGAGAGAAGCCACTAGGGAAACATATGGCCCTCGGGTCTACTTTTCCAACATATTGCTTTCCGATCTATCTTTTGCCGCTTTTTGTTTTCAGATCTATTATTCAAAAAAAGCCAAAAATACCTTGATGCACTTTTTATTTGCCTCTTTTATTTTGTGTTCTTTTGCGATCTATCTATCCAATCTATTACAATCTAATCTATCTTTTTACCGTGGAGATATTGACAACCTCTCTTACGCGTCGGGTTGCAAGTATTTGTTCTTTGTGTGCAGGTACCGTTTACATAGTGTTGCGCGGTTCTCCTACTGGTTCGATAACCTTGGTTTCATAACTGAGGGAAATACTTACCGTAGCTGTGCTGCATCATCCCTTCCTCTTTGGGGAAATACTGACGCAGTCTTAAGTCACGTCAGTAGGGTCCCTCTTCGGTGATAGAGAACGAAGATGTTGTATTCCCTCCTTCCCTAGGTGCTCCTGGAGAAATGTCCATCTTCGACGGTCGGCTATGCCCTGCTCTTATGCCCCGTCCTTGATTTGTATGATCCTAGTGTGGACTGATTCGCCTCTAGCAAGCTGTAATCTTCATTTGCTCTTCATTAGTAGCTTGTGGAGGCTGTAGTTTGGTTTTGCTCTCCAGTGTTCCCCATTGTATCATTTTGGTCGTTATTATTTGAGTGGTATGGTCGGTTGATAGCTTTGTTAATTCGAAGTCGGGTTCTTCATGAGCCTTTCTAAAAATATAATTCGACTATATGTACCCTCGATGCTGGATTAGCTCTTTACATTGTGTTGTTGTACACACTGGGTGTACTTAGTATCAGCTTGATATTAATATATTGTTCTTTATAAAAATGAAACTGGATAGCACTAGGCATGATGGAGCTCGCCATCACACAAGTTTTCTCTATTTATTATTAAGCTGATGTTGAGATTAATAATTTAGTTCACTAGTAACAACATAGTTGTGACAATAGAATGCATCCAAAATTGCTAGCCGACATACAAAAATGTCCAACGTAAAATAATTAAAAGCTTAATGGTTCTTTTCCAACGTTGTGTGCAAGAAGGTCTAAGCATTATATAGCATTTATCTGCAGGCTGGGTGTTACCAATGTCCAAAGAGAGTTAGCTGGTTCCGTGGTCTTCCAAGAAGTAGAATCATGATTAGTTCCAAAGAACAGGATGAACATGAACAATGAATATTCCAAAATTTCATTGGTACTCATGTCACGTTATCTATTTATCATAGAAGTACCATCAAAATGACATATGCGCTCTCCCGACTCTAAGGGCCAACCTATTAGTTTCACTCCACCTTCACACTGCACAGAGAGCCCCGCACAACAATTTAAATCTTGATCCGCCGCCCCGTCGCTATAGCATCACCGACACCGGTGCACCCACTCGATGATAAATACCTCCTGGGGGAGATCGTCCTCCGTCTAACTCCGCAACCCTCCTCCCTTCCACGTGCTTCCCTTGTTTGCACATGTTGGCGCAACATTATTTTAGGTCCTGACTTCCTCAAACGTTTCCGTAGACACCACCAACCACCTCCTCTACCTCGCTTCTTTGCAGGGAATACTAACTCAAGTGCGGTATTCGTCCCTACTCTGGAATCTCCTGACTGTATTCCTTTCATGCATTTTCCATTGCAACGGAACCGACGATATGAAGCGCTCAACGTTCATGGCTGCCACCATGGCCTTGCCATCCTCCTCAACCTGAGTGACGAAGAAGCCATCGTATGGGATCCTCTCACTGGCCATGACCATCATGTGCCTTTTCCATCAAGGTTCCATAATTGTACAAATGGTTTTGTCAAGAATGCAGCTGTGTTGTGTGCTACCACTCAAGATGGACATGTGCACGGTGATTGCAGTCTAAACCCATTTAAGATGGCTTTTTATGAGCAATGATTTTGATCAAAAACATGCAATGTGTTTTCTCTACGAGTCAGAGTCTGGTGTATGGGGAAATATTTTCTTGGTGGCAACTACAAGTTGGATATGTGATGAAAGGCCCGACATTATAGTTGGGAATTTAATTTATTGGCTACTTGATGATGGTGGCATCCTTGAGTTGGATTTGGAAAGACAAAACATTTGTGTTATTGAGAAGCCAACTAATGTCCATTTTACATGCTATCGATATTTTCCGATTTTATGGACAAAGGATGAAGGCCTCGATCTCATAATTTTGTTGACGTCCAATCTGTGGATCCAGTATTGGGGAAGGAAATTGAAGAATGATGGTGTGAGATGGGTATTACAGAAAACTATTCAACTAGATCAGCTCTTTTCATTAGTGTTGCCAAAGGATAGGAAAAATACATATATACTTGGGTATGATGACAGTGAACACAAGTCCGTAGTAGACTTGGCCCCCACATCGTCCTAGCGGGCGACACGGACGGCGATCCCGCCGTCGCGCCTCTACCCCCCCCTCTACACCCTATCCCCACCGCCGTGGCTGGCGCCTCCAGAGGCAAAGACCCTGGTGGTGGTCGGTGGCGGTGGGTGCTCGTGCCTCGCCTGGGACAGGCGCCCCTTCCTTTCTTCTCACGTTGTGGATCGCGTCACCGCCGATGGGGTCCGTCCCGCGCGAGTGGCTTAGTCCTGCTTCGAACCACTGGAGGATGCCCTTCCGGCTGTGCCTCCGGTAGCGGGCGGTAGGATCTCGGTCACCTCATCCTGAATCTGGTCCGTGCCGGCGCCCTACTGCCTTCTGGTGGACTTGCTCCTGCCCATGCTGCAGAGCACTCTCTGTCAGGGGGACAGGGTGGATGGAGGTGACCAGAGCGACTCATTGGGGCCAGTGCGGTGCTGCGTGGGCTTCCTTATGGCTGGCCCTTGGCTGCCGGCGGCACCACGGCTGATGGAAGCATCGGGGGCAGCCATGGCGGCGGATCTAGGGTGTCCGTCCCAGATCTATTTCACTCCGGCGGAGGTCCTAGGGTTCTTGTTGCGCTAATTGATGAGGTCACCTACTAGAGGTAAGGTTATAGACCTGACATCTAGGGCCCACCTAGGGTCCCACATTATCATTAAAGTCCCTGGACTACCAATGCATTCGGATGCATAGTCGGGATCCACTCGGGTATGTCAAGTCACTCGAACGTCATCCCACCAGTCGGCCAGGCACCAGCACTCGGACGAGAGGAAGCAGGGATAACGTGGGAGCTGCAATGTTCAAGGGACTTAATATCTCACATGAAGTGCTGTGAAGACTAACGTTGCCTGTAACACCTTTAGTTAACACAACGGTTTCCAGTAACGCCCGCAATTACTTGCATTTAATGCCTTTGTAATGGCGCTCGGCCGATGGTGGCGCACTCTATATGGGCCTCCCCCGAGATCCTGGACAAGGGTTCTGCACCCTATTGTATTCATACCCCCCAAAGAAAATGCAAGCCTCCGGGCACGAGACGTAGGGTCTTTACCTCCACCGAGAGGGGCCTGAACTCATTAAATCCGAGTGTTACACATGCACCGTAGCTAGGCTCCACTCCTTGTTTGTACCCCTGGTACTATTGTCAGGATCGTTCCCTCGACAGTTGGCGCCCACCTTCGGGCAGCACATCTAACAAATTCTGGCACAAGTGGAGTTTTTCCGGTCATCATGATGACAGTCTGCGGAGAGATCCTCTTCGGTTCCCTCAGCTTCATCGCCGACAATGCGGCATGGCTGCAGGAAGCTCCGCTGGACACGGATGCGCTGCCCGCTCGTGGCGTGACACATTTTCGTGCGACCTCATTCAGAGTTCTTCTCCGGCAACCATCGGTTCCGTACCAGTCGGTTCCCCCTAACTCCGCTAGTGGCCGCCGCAAGCGCTCTGGGCGTTCGCGGCTCCAGCGATGGATCAAGCATGTTGTGGCTCTTCAAGCCGCGGCAGGACAGGTGGCGATGCTCGATTCGGATGAGCCCACACTCAACTTGTTCCCTTCCTCGTCCAAAGGATCCTTCGACGATTCCGAGTCCGAGTTTTGCTCCAAGGCTCCACCGTATTCAGTAGATTCAGACGCTCCTGAAGACCGCCTTGGAGCAAAACTCCGCAGTGTCTCAGTCACACAACCACATACACACCAGATCCGTTCGAGCGGATACTGTGCAGTCGGCCCATATCCCGCTCGCGCCAGGAAGACACCGACGGTGTCCTCCTCCTCCGAGAGGTCACTACGGAGATCACCGCCGTGAAGACCGCGATGTCAGTCGGATGCCCCCTCCGAGGGGTGGTTCGTACGTCCAACGGTCCTACATGGGACCGCAGGCAGAGTCCCAGTCGGCGTGGGGACTATGGGGAAGATGACTGGTGACCTCCCCAGCTCAATGCCAGATCCATCATCGCCCAAGGCGTGGTCGACATGGCCGGGGCAAACAGGCAGCGGCCGAGTGGCCGAGGCATTTACGGCCTCGAGTGCTTTAGTAGGCACATTCGAGAGGCAGAAATTCCCTCCAACTAGAGGTTGGCAATGGTAATCGACAAGTTCAACGGCGAGTCGAAGCCAGAGACTTGGCTCGAAGACTACTGAGTGGCTGTCCAGATCGGTAATGACTTCATCGCGATGAAGCATCTGCCCCTCATGCTAGAGGGATCGACGAGGGCTTGGCTGAATCAGCTACCCCCCGACAGCATCCACTACTGGAAATACTTGGCCCGAGTGTTCGTCAAGACATTGGAGGGCACGTACAAGCGCCCGGGTGGTTTGACAGAGCTGCAGCATTGCGTCGAGAAAAGCAAGGAAACTCTCCGAGAGTACATCCAGCGTTGGACCACGCTGCATAACAGCGTGGAGAACGTGACGGAGCACCATGCCATATGTGCCTTCAAGGCAGTCATCCAGTACCGCGAGCTCATCTTGAAGTTCGGTCGGACTGAAGTCCTGTCTCACAGTCGAGCGATGGAGATCGCCAATTGGTACGCCAACGGTGAAGAAGAAGGCCGCCTCCATAGCGGCAAGGGCCGGACCAGCAACGCTCCTCAGTCGGGGGGCAACACTGGGAAAAAGCAGAAGTTTAAGGATGAAGCAACCGACA
Source organism: Elymus sibiricus (assembly GCA_039707655.1). Taxonomy (NCBI): domain Eukaryota; kingdom Viridiplantae; phylum Streptophyta; class Magnoliopsida; order Poales; family Poaceae; genus Elymus; species Elymus sibiricus. The sequence continues at coordinate 481,282,673 of CM077665.1, forward strand.
AGGCAGAAGCGGCAGTCGTGCCCAGCCAGAGCAAGAGCAAGCCGAAAAGAAAGAAGAAAGATTGGGCCTCCAAGAGGAAGTCCGAGTCCAGAACGGACATCTTGGATCAGCCCTGCCAGATTCACACCAAGAAGGATGAAGATGGCAACATAGTGTACCCGAAGCATTCGACTCAGGACTGTCGCCTGCTCAAGCAGGAGATGGACGGCGAGCCCTCCGAGGACAAGGACGATGACAACGCTGAAGGGGATCACGCCTCCGGGTACCCCCAACATTGAAAAGGTCCTCGTGATCTTCGCCGACGTCGAAAGCAAGAGCCGACTGAAGGTCATCAATCGAGAGGTCAACATGGCGGTTCTGACTGTCACTAAGTACTTGAACTGGGCCAAGACGCCCATCACCTTTGATCAGTCGGATCACCCGGCCCACAGACCGACCCCCGGGCGGCAGGCGCTGGTAGTTGATCCGGCTGTCAACGGAGTCTGACTGCGCAAGGTCCTCATGGATGGAGGCAGCTGGCTCAACATCATCTACGCCGATACGCTCAGTCCGATGGACATCCCGATATCCCGATTGAGTAAGAGCAACATGCATTTCCATGGGGTCATCCCTGGGAAGAAGACGGAGTCACTCGGGCAGATAGCCCTTGACGTCATATTCAGCGACGAGAAAAACTTCTGAAAGGAGCGACTGACCTTCGAGGTGGTCGACTTCCGCAACGCCTACCATGCCATCCTGGGTAGGCCCACCTATGCACGTTTCATGGCCCGACCATGCTACGTGTATCTTAAGCTCAAGATGCCAGGTCCGAAAGGTGTGATCACGTTCATGGGCGATCGGCGGGTCGTAAAAGAGTGCCTCGAGAAGGGCTCCAAGATCGCCGACGAGCAAATAGCGGTCGCCGAGCTTGATGAAATCAAGAAGACGGTCGAAGAAGCTAGCTATGGAGTCCGCCTTTTGGTCGGCTGGCGAGACGAAGCAAGTCCACATTCACCCGTCAGATCCGAGTGCCGTAGCGACCAACATCTCAACAACACTTGACGAGAAATAGGAAAGCGAGCTCATCCAGTTCCTACGTGAGAACTGGGACAACTTCGCATGGAAGCCATCTGACATGCCGGGTGTTCCCAGGGAACTGGCTGAGCACCGACTCCGTGTCGACTTGAAGGCCAAACCCGTTAAAGAGCATCCGCGCCGCTCTTCTACCGAGAAGCGCAAGGCAATCTACGAGGAGATCGCTCGGCTCCTAGCTGCCGAGTTCATCCGCGAGGTCTACCACTCCGAGTGGCTCGCCAACGTCGTCATGGTCCCGAAGAAGAATAACTCACTCCGGATGTCCATCGACTTCAAGCACATCAATCAGGCCTGCCCGAAAGATCATTTTCCTTTGCCACGCATAGATCAAATAGTGGATTCCACTGCTGGATGTGAACGCCTGTCATTCCTGGATGCGTACTCTGGGTACCAGCAGATCCGAATGTATGTCCCTGATGAAATAAAAACGGCCTTCATCACCCCATTTGGGTGTTTCTGCTACATCACTATGCCATTCGGCCTTAAAAACGCCGAAACTACTTTCCAGCGCATGATTCAGAAATGCTTACATAGGCAAATCCGTCAGAACGTGGAGGCGTATATGGATGACATCGTCGTCAAGTCTAGGAACGGTTCCGACCTCCTGACTGACCTCGCCGAAACCTTCGTGGAGCGCTATGGAATCAAGCTCAATCCGGCCAAGTGCACTTTCGGGGTCCCCGCTGGCAAACTACTCGATTTCCTCGTTTTCGAACGAGGGATCGATGCCAACCCCGACAAGATTGGCGCTATAGTCCGAATAAAACAACCAGAGCATCTGCAGAACGTTCAAAGCCTCACAGGATGCCTCACAGCCATGAGCCGATTCATCTCAAGACTCGGCGAAAAGGCATTGCCTCTTTACTAACTGATGAAAAAATCAAACAAATTCGAGTGGACAGACGAGGCGCAAGCCGCATTGTAGGAACTTGATACGTCTCCAACATATCTACTTTTCCTCACTCTTTTGCCCTTGTTTTTGACTCTAATTTGCATGATTTGAATTTAACTAACCCGGACTAATGATGTTTTCAGCAGAACTACCATGGTGTTGTTTTTGTGCAGAAATAAAAATTCTCGGAATGGAACGAAACTTTTTGGAGAATTATTTTAGAATAAATGAGAATTATTGGATCCAACATCCACCGAAGAGGGGGCCCTGGGTGAGCATCACCCACCAGGACGCGCCAGACCCCTGGGCGCGCCCTGGTGGGTTGTGCCCACCTCGTGGCCCCACTTGCCCTAACTCCGCCACTATAAATTCCTAATTTCGGAGAAAAAAATTAGAGAGAAAGAATTATCGCGTTTCACGATACGGAGCCGCCGCCACCTCCTGTTCTTCATTGAGAGGCCAGATCTGGAGCCCGTTTGGGGCTCCGGAGAGGGGAATCTTCGGTCTTCGTCATCACCAACCTTTCTCCATTGCCAATTCCATGATGCTCCCCACCGGGAGTGAGTAATTCCTTCGTAGGCTTGCTGATCGGTGAGGAGTTGGATGAGATTCATCATGTAATCGAGTTAGTTTTGTTAGGGCTTGATCACTAGTATCCATTATGTTCTGAGATTGATGTTGCTATGACTTTGCTATGCCTAATGCTTGTCACTAGGGCCCGAGTGCCATGATTTCATATCTGAACCGTTTATGTTATCATCTCTATATCCATGTTCTTGATCCGATCTTGCCTAGTCATATGCACCTATTACGTGTTATGATCCGTCAACCCCATAGTGACAATATTTGGGATACTTAGCGGTGATGACCGTAGTTTGAGGAGTTCATGTATTCACCATGTGTTAATGCTTTGTTCCGGTTCTCTATTAAAAGGAGGCCTTAATATCCCTTAGTTTCCTTATGGACCCCGCTGCCATGGGACGGTAGGACAAAAGATGTCATGCAAGTTCTTTTCCATAAGCACGTATGACTATTTACGGAATACATGCCTACATTACATTGATGAACTGGAGCTAGTTCTGTATCGCCCTAGGTTATGACTGTTACATGATGAATATCATCCAACGAGTTACCGATCCAGTGCCTACGACCTTTCCACTTATTGCTCTTGCTAAGTTACTATTACTTTTGCTGCTGTTCCAACTGCTACAAAACTATTGCTACTACTGCTACCGTTACTGTTACTGTCACTACTGCTATCAAACTATCATATTACTGTGCTACTGATCACTCTGCTACAGATATTTAATCTCCAAGTGTGGTTGAATTGACAACTCAACTGCTAATACTCTCGAGTATTCTTTGGCTCCCCTTGTGTCGAATCTATAAATTTGGGTTGAATACTCTACCCTCAAAAACTGTTGTGATCCCCTATACTTGTGGGTTATCAAGACCTTTTTGTGGCGCCGTTGCCGGGGAGCATAGCAATATTTGTTGAGTCACTTTGGATTTATATCAATTTATCACTATGAAGAATTTGAAGGTTCCAAAGACCAAGATTTTTCCCTCTAAGACGAGGGGAGGTAAGGAACTGCCATCTAGCTCTGCACTTGATTCACCTTCTGTTACGAGCAAGCTTGCAACACCACCACATGCTAGTAATCCTGATATATCGCAAGTTATAGATGATGCTACTTCTGCTATGAATGATGCTTATGATGATGCTAGTACCATGCTTGATGATAATGTGCCACTAGGAGAATTTCTTGATGAACAAATTGCTAGAGCTAAAGAGAATGAAACTACTGAAACTGATGAGATTGCTGAAACTGATGAAGCTTATGAAACTGATGATGATTGTGATGTTGGGGAACGTAGTAATAATTCAAAAATTTCCTACGTGTCACCAAGATCAATCTAGGAGATGCTAGCAACGAGAGAGAGGGAGTGCATCTTCATACCCTTGAAGATCGCTAAGCGGAAGCGTTGCAAAGAACGCGGTTGATTGAGTCGTACTCGCGGCTATTCAAATCGCGGAAGATCCGATCCAAGCGCCGAACGGACGGCGCCTCCGTGTTCAACACACGTACAGACCGGGGACGTCTCCTCCTTCTTGATCCAGCAAGGGGGGAGGAGAATTTGAGGGAGAGCTCCGGCAGCACGAAGGCGTGGTGGCGGTGGAGCTCGTGGTTCTCCGGCAGAGCTTCGCTAAGCACTACGGAGGAGGAGGAGTAGGAGGGGGGAGGGCTGCGCCAAGGGCAAGGGGTGCAGCTCCCATGCACCTCCCCACTATATATAGGGGTGGAGGGGGCTGGTTTCTTGCCCTCCAAGTCCATTGGGACGTTGGCAAAGGTGGGAGGAAAGAAATCCCATCCTTTCCCTTCCCCACCAATTGTTATCCCCCCTTTTTAGGGATCTTGATCTTATCCCTTCGGGATATGATCTTATTCCTTCTAAGGGGGGATCTTGGTGCGCCTTGACCAGGGGTGTGGGGCCTTGCCCCCACTACACACGTTCATGTGGGTCCCCCCATGCAGGTGGGCCCCACTCCGGAACCTTCTAGAACCTTCCCGGTACAATACCGAAAAATCCCGAACATTTTCCGGTGGCCAAAATAGGACTTCCCATATATAAATCTTTACCTACGGACCATTCCGGAGCTCCTCGTGACGTCCGGGATCTCATCCGAGACTCCGAACAACTTTTGGTAACCACATACAATTCCCATTACAACTCTAGCGTCACCGAACCTTAAGTGTGTAGACCCTACGGGTTCGGGAACCATGCAGACATGACCGAGACACCTCTCCGGCCAATAACCAATAGCGGGATCTGGATACTCATATTGGCCCCCACATGTTCCACGATGATCTCATCGGATGAACCACGATGTCGGGGATTCAATTAATCCCATATACAATTCCCTTTGTCCATCGGTATGTTACTTGCCCGAGATTCGATCGTCGGTATCCCTATACCTTGTTCAATCTCGTTACCGGCAAGTCTCTTTACTCGTTCCATAACACATGATCCCGTGACTAACTCCTTAGTCACATTGAGCTCATTATGATGATGTATTACCGAGTGGGCCCAGAGATACCTCTCCGTCACACGGAGTGACAAATCCCAGTCTCGATTCGTGCCAACCCAACAGACACTTTCGGAGATACCTGTAGTGCTCCTTTATAGTCACCCAGTTACGTTGTGACGTTTGATACACCCAAAGCATTCCTACGGTATCCGGGAGTTGCACAATCTCATGGTCTAAGGAAATGATACTTGACATTAGAAAAGCTCTAGCAGACGAACTACACGATCTTGTGCTATGCTTAGGATTGGGTCTTGTCCATCACATCATTCTCCTAATGATGTGATCCCGTTATCAACAACATCCAATGTCCATGGTCAGGAAACCATGACCATCTATTGATCAACGAGCTAGTCAACTAGAGGCTCACTAGGGACATGGTGTGGTCTATGTATTCACACATGTATTACGGTTTCCGGTTAATACAATTATAGCATGAACAATAGACAATTATCATGAACAAGGAAATATAGTAATAACCATTTTATTATTGCCTCTAGGGCATATTTCCAACATGTGAAACACCTATTAGTCCTAGCTCTCCTAAGTTTGAAATGCCTAAGATACCTGAAGGTTATGTTATGGACGAAGAGATAACTAGAGAAATTCTCTCTTGCAAGGGTAGAGACGATCTTAAGAAATTGCTATGCAAGTATAAGGAAAAGACTTTGAACGCTAGAATGAAATGTGATCCAAAGTTTGCTACTTCACCTATCTTTGTTACCGATAAGGATTATGAGTTCTCTGTCGACCCAGAGTTAATTACTTTGGTTGAATCTGATCCTTTCCATGGTTATGAAACTGAAACGGTAGTGGCACACCTTACTAAACTGAATGATATAGCCACCCTCTTTGCTCATGATGAGAAGATTTGCTACTATTACATCCTTAAGTTATTTCCGTTCTCATTAAAGGGTGATGCTAAGACATGGTACAATACTCTTGCTCCTGGTTGTGTGTGTAGTCCCCAGGATATGATTTACTACTTCTCTGAAAAATATTTTCCTGCTCATAAGAAACAAGCTGCCTTACAGGAAATATTTAACTTTGTGCAAATTGAAGAAGAGAGTCTCCCACAAGGGGAGGCTTCTCCAGTTTCTTAATGCTTTGCCTGATCATCCTCTCAAGAAAAATGAAATACTTGATATCTTTTATAATGGACTAACTGATACTTCTAGGGACTTCCTAGATAGTTGTGCTGGTTGTGTTTTCAAGGAACGAACTGTTGAACAAGCTGAGGAATTATTGAATAACATATTGAAGAATTATGATGATTGGACTCTTCCTGAACCACCGCCTAAACCCACTCCGAAGAAGAGGGGTATCTTATTTCTCAGTCCTGAAGATATGCAAGAGGCAAATAAATCAATGAAGGAAAAAGGCATTAAAGCTGAGGATGTTAAGAATTTGCCACCTATTGAAGAAATACATGGCCTTGACACACCACCACCTCCACAGGTGGTAGAGGTAAATTCTTTATTAAAGTTTAATGAAGGTGACATCCCTCACAATAAACATCCTAGTCAATTCTTATATGAGTTTGACAACTATATTATGAAGCAAGATCATTTCAATGCTCATGTTCTAAAACAATTGAAATATAATTCTGATATGATTGCTCCCTTGAGTGACTTGCTATTTAGAATCAGTAATGATGTTAGAGGTGTAGGAAAACATGCCTCTATGGTTCAAACTCAGTTAGAACAAGTTGCTAAGTCTCAGAAAGAATTGCTTGATGAAATGAATAATAATATGCATGATTTTGCTGCTAGAGTAGTAACTAGAGGAGGTAGAATGACCCAAGAACCACTTTATCCTGAGGGTCATCCTAAAAGAATTGAACAAGATTCTCAGAGAATTAATACTGATGCACCTAGTCCTTCTAAGAAGAAAAACAAAAAGAAAAATGATAGGACTTTGCATACCTCTAGTGAACCTGAGACACAAAAACCTCCTGATAATAATGATGTCTCTATTTCCGATGCTGAAACTCAATCTGGTAGTGAACATCAACCTAGTGATAATGATAATGATAATGATGATGCTCAACCTAGTAATGATAAAGAACCAGATAATGATGTTGAAATAGAGCGTGCTCCTGATCTTGATAACCCACAACCTAAAAATAAATGCTATGATAAAAGAGACTTTGTGGCTAGGAAACATGGTAAAGAAAGAGATCCATGGGTTCAGAAACCCATGCCATTTCCACCTAAGCCATCTAAGAAAAAGGATGATGAAGAATTTGAGCGCTTTGCTGAGATGATTAGGCCAGTCTTTTTGCGTACCCGTTTAACCGATATTTTGAAGATGGCCCCTTATGCAAAGTATAAGAAAGACATCTTCACAAATAAAAGAAAGATACCTGAAGCTGAAATGTCCACCATGCTTGCTAATTATTCTTTTAAGGATGGAGTACCTAAAAAACTTGGAGATCCCGGAGTACCAACTATACCTTGCTCCATTAAAAGAAACTATGTCAAAACTGCTTTGTGTGACTTGGGAGCCGGTGTTAGTGTTATGCCTTTCTCCTTATATAAAAGACTTGATTTGAATAAACTCACACCTACTGAGATATCATTGCAAATGGCTGACAAATCCACTGCCATACCTATCGGTATTTGTGAGGATGTGCCCGTTGTTGTTGCAAATGCTATCTTAACGGACTTTGTTATTCTTGAGATGCCCGAGGACGACAACATGTCGATTATCCTTGGTAGACCCTTTTTGAATACTGCAGGGGCTGTTATTGATTGCAATAAAAGCAAAGTCATTTTTCATATCAATGGTAATGAGCACATGGTGCACTTTCTGAAGAAACAATTCCAAGTGAATGGTATAAATGTTATTGAAGAATCTCCTACCATCACTATTAGAAGCTTCCAATTACCTCTACCTACTGCCAAAAAGAAATATGATATACTTATTGTAGGGGATATGCACATCCCCATTGAGGTAACTTAGTGTTTTACGAAAGTTCTTCGGTTTCATGCTAATCGGAAGTGGTTGTTAATAGGACTTGATCAACCTTATTAATGAATCATTTTTGAGAGGTATGACGTCGATGAACCTAGTAAGCACAATTCTCTGCTCCCATCTTTTATTTTCTGTTTTAGTTAGTCAAATAAAATAAAATGCCATGATTATCCTGTTTTCTGTTTTCTCCGTGCAATAAAAAATGACCCAAAAATAAAAATTCTCAGAATGCCCTGAAAATTTAACACGATTTTTTTTGAATATTTATGAATTTTTGGTGCAAATAATACCAGAGGGGGTGCACCTGGTGCCCACAAGACACCAGGGCGCGCCAGCACCCCCAGGCGCGCCCTGGTGGGTTGTGGCCCCCACGTGGGCCCCTCACTTATCTCTTTAGCCCACATCACCACCTACCTCCAGCAAAAAATCACCACAGCCACCATTTCCGTGTTCTTGCTCTCAAACCCGCGGATTTTGATCTGTTTGCTCGAAGCTCCATTTCTGAAACTTTTTGGAGGGATTGCTACTTGGTATGTGACTCCTCCATTGCTCCAATTAGTTTTTATTTTAGTGGGTTATTTTTAGAGTAATTAGCTACTCTTGGTGCTGCTGTAGATGGGCTTGCATGTTGAATTCTTAGAGTTCTAAGTAGTTTGAATGCTCAATATGGCCTCTATGCATGCTTAGGAGTAGTTGCTAACAATCTTACAAAGTTTTGCTGACAAATTTTTGTGGACTAAAATTATTATTTTTTCAGAATTTTTATAGGAATAAAATGCAAATCTTTAGGAAGTTCTCCTCCAAGAAAAATGCCAAGGGAGTCATTGGGGAATCATCGGACAATGACCTTCACACTCCAAGAAAGGTGGAGGTGCGGCCGTGTGAATGGCCGCATGATGCCTTCATGGAGGAGGCCGGGTTCCATCAAGAGTTCGCTCAGTATGTTGCCAACGCCGGGTTGATCGAGTTCCTCGCAGGTAAGTGTGACCAATATCACATCCTTACAAATTCCTTTGTGCAAAATTTTCATTATCTAGGGAAAAACAATCCTCCTGAAGTGCAGTTTAATCTTTATGCTGAAACTTACACGTTGTCGCTAACTGACTTCTGCAACACGTGCTTGATTCCTTCTGATGGGGACTTAAGAGAACCTAGGCCATCTGAGTTTGAGGATTTTCTCCTCACTTTGACAGTGGGTGAGGATAGAGGCGTGTCGAGCGCCACTGCTACTAGCTTGCAGTTTCCCTCAGTACATTATTTCGCTTTGGTCATCACTAAGTGCTTAACTGCTAGGGAGAAGGTCGGCGCACTCAGTGCTCCTGACCTTGCTATTTTACGTCATGCACTTTATGATGATCACACCTTTAGTATGGGAGCTATTATTGCTCGATGCTTACATCTTAACAAAACTAAGGGAAAGATACATGGGGGTATTTATGCTACTCGTTTAGCGAACCACTTTAGAATCCCATTTCGCCCACATGATTATCTCTTATCTCGGGTTTACCTTGATCATAAGTCACTGCAGGCTCACCAATTCCTTGATGTAACTGACTCACCCCGTGATATTCATTATAACCTAGTATTTAGCAAGGAGACACGTGATATTATTCCGTTGCCTGCACCTGCCCTGTTTGATTCTATTGCCAAGAACGGATACAGGATCATGCGAGATGACATTACAGCCTACCGGAACAACCTAGCAGCTGCTGAGGAGGTGTGACACCCCCAATTTTGACCGTACGCTAATCAAACACGCAATGGGTACGACCAAGATTAGGGACTCACTGATTGATATCACAACACAACACTAGACACAAATTAAAGTCATACAGCTTCATATTACAAGCCAGGGGCCTCGAGGGCTCGAATACAAAGCTCGACAAGCACGAGTCAGCGGAAGCAAATAATATCTGAGTACAGACATAAGTTAAACAAGTTTTGCCTTAAGAAGGCTAGCACAAACATAAGCAGCGGATCGAAAGAGGCGAGGCCTCCTGCCTGGGAACCTCCTAACTACTCCTGGGCGTCGGCACTCTCCACGTGGTAGTAGGCTCCAGCGGTGGTGTAGTAGTCGTCTCCGGCGTACTCCATCTCCTGGGCTCCGTCATCTGAACACAAAATCCTATCGAGGGGGAAAGAGAAAGCAAAGCAGCGGTGAGTACTCATCCAAAGTACTCGCAAGACTGACATCAGAACTATGCTAAGTATGCATCAGTAACAAAGAATGGGGTTATATCTGGACTGACTGCAGAAAGCAAGAATGAGGGGGAAGGCCTAGTCCTATCGAAGACTAGCATCTTCAGCATCTTGCAGCATTAGAAGAGAGTAGACTGGCATCTCATATATAGTCATATTATTGTAGCAATTTTAATAAGTAACCATGCCCAGAGATTCTTCCTTGACTCCCTGCGAGGAAGCAATCTCGGAGCCACATTCATTTCAAATTTAAATCACAGTTATAGTTGTATAAGGTCAAGGTACAACTCCAAGTCGTCCTGTTACCGTGGACACGGCTATTCGAATAGATTATTCATCCCTCCAGGGGTGCACCGCATTTCCAACACGCCTGATCACCTCCGGCCGGACACACTTTCCTGGGTCATGCCCGGCCTCGGGATAGCAGCATGTCGTCGCCCCACCTAGGCTCAACGAAGAGGCCAGCCCGCCGGTCTAAATCCTAAGCACACAGGGGTCGTGGGCCCACTTGCCCTACGCGCTCCTGCACGATGCGTACGCGGCTGGAAGCAGACCTAGCACACTCCAGTCCAAGAGCTATACCGTCCAGTCCAATACGGCGCGCGCCGCTCCATTACTGACGTCTGAAGAGCTTCGGCTGATACAACGACGCTGAGTACCCATAACTTCTCCCACGCGATGGTTTGGTGCGTAAAAAGGCCAACGACCCAACTCAGATCAAATACCCAACCCATTAGCATTTTATTAATGCGGGGCAAGCACGACCCATAAAATGCGGTCCCGTCACCCCAACTCGAGGATGTGTGGCAAGGGCCTCTCCTGCCCGTCCACGCCTCAACATAATCCTTTGGATGCCTTACCGGCGCATCCCACCACATCTCACACACGGGTACCCTTGGGGCCGACCCGTCTCAAGACTGTCGGGAACTCAGGTCCACCTCAACCAGGGTGGTACCGCCTGTCCCTCCAGTCCCGTCTTTCACATGTAATCAATGTCAAGTTAAAGTAACTGTGTGTTTATACACCAAGTGGATATCCGAGGAATCACCCTCGATGGATCCCACTCGAGGTATGTGTATGGCAAGAGTCGCTATCGATAAATGGGAAGGAGGAATCACCCTCGATACCCACGACCGATTAGCTACGCTACAGAATTAACATCGGGAGTGCTAAGTGAGGTATCACCCTCGGCACTCGATAGTAGCTCTGCAATGCCATACTTAAGGGGTGTGCGGTGATGTGAGGGGCCTGGCTCGTCGGTCGGTTGACCGAGTCTTCGGGTCTTCGAGTCGTCGATGAAGAAGCAGGGGCAACTGGGACTAAGGGGCCACTGGGGATTCACTGATCAACCTATACTAAGCCGTTGGTATGATTGCAGGTATAGTAACAGTTTATCAAAACAGGCTATGCATCAGAATTGGAGCTAACTAATACAGTAGCAAAAATCTAATGCAAGAATAAGAGGGAAAGGAATAGGCGATATCAGAATGCTCAAGGGAGGGGGGGTTTGCTTGCCTTGCTGCTCTGCGGCAAAGGCCTGATCGTCAATGGTGTAGTCGTACCCGGCAGCACCGTCAGTCTCGGGGTCTACCGGTAAGAAGAGGGGGGAGAAACAATAAATATAAAGAAGACAAAAGCATCATGATGCATGACATGGCAACAAGCAGAGCTAGGCGTGTACTAACGTAGTACCACACGTCGCAGACGGATCGGAAGAATATCTGACGATATTTCCCGGGTCTCTGGCTTTTACCGGACAAATGAAACCGATGGAAAAGTTCCATGTTTGCTATGCTAGGAGCACGTGACAGACTAACGGATTACGTAATTGGATTCGTGGGTTTTTTCTGAACAACTTTCATGTATAATTTATTTTCATCCGAGTTACGGATTAAAAGATATGATTTTTCAAAGTTTTTAAAGAATTTCTGGAATTTAATTATTTATTTAAATTCGAATTATCCAGAATAGTAAATGATGACGTCATCATGACGTAGGTGTGACGTCAGCAGTCAACAGTGCAGCTGACCGAGTCAAACCTGACATGTGGGTCCGGGGGTCCCAGTTGACCAGTCAACTTTGACTAGTCAACAGGGGGTGGGGCCCCCTTGTCATTCTCTGATTTACTAATTACTGAATTAAACTAGATTAACAACTAACTAACTAATTAATTAATTATTTTAATTAACATTTATTATTTATTTATTTATTTATTTTTTAATTCTTTTCCTTTTTTTAGTGGGGCCGGGGCAGGGCCCCACTAGTCAGTGGCACGGCCAGCCACCATGCGGCATTGCCCACCCGGGGCGGCCACCGGGGCGCCGGCGGCCAGCCAGAGCGAGGCGGCGGCCGGGCACGACCATGGGCGGCCGGGACGGGGCGGCTGCGGTGGCGCGGCACGCTAGGCAAGGCGGGCGGAGCAGCGCGGGGCCGGGCGGCGACCGGACGGGGTGGGGCGAGGTGAGGCCACAGGCCGGCGTGGCGGCGGGGGCGAGGTGGCCGTGGCGGGCGCGGCGAGCGTGGCCCGGGGCGCGCCCGGCGCGCGGTGACCGCGCGGCGAGGGCCGAGCGGGGCGGGGGGCAGGGGAGGTGGAGCTCACAGGGGGGGCCGAGTAGGGGTGGTGGCGCGGCGAGGTGGGGAGGCGGCGGCGGTGCGGCGACGGTCGGCGGGGAAGCGGGTGAGGAGGCAGCTCGGGGAGGCGGCGGTCGGCCGCCGGGGGTGCGTCGGGGCCGGCCCTTGGCGAGGGACGGCGGGGACGGGCGCCCCGATCCCGATCCATTCTGGATCGGATCGGGGGGGGGGGGGAGGAGTGTGTGGGCTGGTGGGGGTTAAGTAGGCTAGGGGGGTGATGGGCCGGTTCGGCCCAGCAGGGCCAATGGCCCTTTTCTATTTTTTTTGTTTATTGTCTTATCTGTTTCCATTTATTTAATTAACAAAACAATTCGTTAAATAGTAAAACTTATACCTAATTTATAGGTGCAATTTAATCTACTGTATTAAAATGTCCAAACATTATTTTAAACTAGTTTGTAATTCTTTATTAAAATAAAGTATTTATTAATTATTCTTAAATGTTGTTTTAATTATTTTAGTGCAATTAAATATTTAATAAAAGTGTAGTTTCTCCACCAACATTACTTTTGAATTATCCGACACACTCGGAGCATTTTAGTTTTAACTTTCGAAAACTTTTATTGTTTGGCTCGATTTTGAATTTTGAATTCGAATGATTTGAATCAACGCGGGCTTAACAATAGTGACAGCGGTGACGTGGCATCATTGGCAGAGGTTCACTGTAGCTTAATTATCCGGGCGTCACAGGAGGGGCCCCAGGGGTGGGATGCTCAGGTGCTGCCTCCGCCTCACTATCATTTGGGACCGGACGGCTACTAAGGATGGTGATTACCGAGCTAGGCCAAAAGCCTAAGCTTGGGGGAGTACGTATTTCCACCGACATTACATTCATGTTCACACATTTCAATCTAGTTGTCGGTGTTCATACTTTTTCATTGTATTATCCATGCGAAAGTTGTTTTCTCGCTTTCTTCTTGTGTGTTTGAAAAACTTCGAGAAAATCCAAAAATATTTCCTACTTCTTTTTAGTTTTTCTTTCTAGCTTAGTTTAATTGTTGCACCGAAAGAAAACCCAAAAAGATTTCTCGCTTCTTCTTTTACTTGTTAGGAGCTTTCCCGTGTAAATAGTTTCTCTCGTTTTTGTTTTTCCGTTTTAATTTGCTTTCTTCAAGAAAAACCAAAAACTCCAAAAATATTTCAATGTGTTTCCCTGAAATTCGTTTTATTTTATTTGAGTCGTACCTAGGAGAAGACCACGATGAAATTATTGAGTGGCCCTCATCTGCATTATTGTTTATCTAACAAAGAACCCATATTACTTTGTCTTCTCCTCTTGAATAAAATGTTTGCAGATTCTAGCTTAGTCCACGGCATTCTTGCACTATTATTATCTTCTTATCGTTCGAACGTGCAAGTGAAAGGCAATAATGACGACATTTGATGAATTGACTGTGGCAGAGAAAGGCGGGTATGAACTCAACTTGTTTTTGTTTTTGTAAATATTGTTAACCTAGTATCCCTTGATTCAGCTCATTATGATCAAACATGTTCGCAATGACCATTAGAGATTATAGTTGTTCATGCCATGCTTAAGTAGTTAGGAGTGGATAATGATTTATCTTGGGTGCCAACATGCATTAAAATGGTTGTGATGCGGTATGATGATATGGTATCCTCCTCTGAATGTTTCAAGTGGCTTGACTTGGCACATGTTCACGCATGTAGTTGAATCAAAACCAACATAGCCTTCATGATATTTATGTTCATGGTGTCCATATCCTACTCATGCTAGTATTCAATGTTGATTATACGTAAGGCATGTTCATGACCGTTTTCGCTCTCTAGCTGGCCGCTTCTCAATCTACTTGCTAGCCTTCGCCTGTACTAAGCGAGAATACTGCTTGTGCATCAAAACCCTTAAACCAAGTTATGCTAGATGAGTCCACTATACCTACCTATGTGCATCAAAATCCTTAAACCAAGTTATCGCCTGGGAACCACCGCTAATTTGTTTAGCATGGAAGATATTGATAACTCTTGGTTGTGACATTGAAAGGAAGGGTGTACCTCCCAAAATTATATCTATCTCTGTTTTAAACTTTGACCTCTGGCACCGCTGCAAATCCATGCTTCCCTCTACGAAGGGGCTATCTATTTACTTTTATGTTGAGTCATCACCTTCTCAAATAAGCACCAGACCTGAGAGCACTATTGTCATCCTCATGCATTGTGTATAGTTGATGTTGGGTGCAGCATGACTGGCTCTTTTCTACCATGAATTACAATGTTTAGTCGCTGCTTGAACTTCGGAGGTGCTCTGCATTTATGTTTTGCGGTCTCAGAAAGGGCTAGCGAGATACCACTTTTGTCATACTGTATCATGATTGTTTTGACAAAGTGTTGGCGCTTGAGATATCTTATTATTGCTCGCTAATTGATTATGTTATTGTTATGAGTAAATATAATTTCTAAGAGTTATTGTTGACATGGTTAGTCATAATCTTTGCTGAAAACCTGGGTACTACTTAAGCATATATATGTAAACAAGAACAAAAGTGTTCATAAATTTTTTTCTTTATCACTTTCAATTTGTCCACCGAATTGCTTGAGGACAAGCAAAGGTTTAAGCTTGGGGGAGTTGATACGTCTCCAACGTATCTACTTTTCCTCACTCTTTTGCCCTTGTTTTGGACTCTAATTTGCATGATTTGAATGGAACTAACCCGGACTAACGTTGTTTTCAGCAGAACTACCATGGTGTTGTTTTTGTGTAGAAATAAAAGTTCTCGGAATGGAACGAAACTTTTTGGAGAATTATTTTAGAATAAATGAGAATTATTGGAGCCAACATCCACCGAAGAGGGGGGCCAGGGTGAGCATCACCCACCAGGGCGCGCCAGGCCCCCTGGTGGGTTGTGCCCACCTCGTTGCTCCACTTGCCCTAACTCCGCCACTATAAATTCCTTATTTCGGAGAAAAAAATCAGAGAGAAAGAATTATCACGTTTCACGATACGGAGCCGCCGCCACCTCCTGTTCTTCATCGGGAGGCCAGATCTGGAGCCCGTTTGGGGCTCCGGAGAGGGGAATCTTCGGTCTTCGTCATCACCAACCTTTCTCCATCGCCAATTCCATGATGCTCCCCACTGGGAGTGAGTAATTCCTTCGTAGGCTTGCTGGTCGGTGAGGAGTTGGATGAGATTCATCATGTAATCGAGTTAGTTTTGTTAGGGCTTGATCAGTAGTATCCATTATGTTCTGAGATTGATGTTGCTATGACTTTGCTATGCCTAATGCTTGTCACTAGGGCCCGAGTGCCATGATTTCATATCTGAACCGTTTATGTTATCATCTCTATATCCATGTTCTTGATCCGATCTTGCCTAGTCATATGCACCTATTACGTGTTATGATCCGTCAACCCCATAGTGACAATATTTGGGATACTTCGCGGTGATGACCGTAGTTTGAGGAGTTCATGTATTCACCATGTGTTAATGCTTTGTTCCGGTTCTCTGTTAAAAGGAGGCCTTAATATCCCTTAGTTTCCTTATGGACCCCGTTACCACGGGAGGGTAGGACAAAAGATGTCATGCAAGTTCTTTTCCATAAGCACGTATGACTATTTACGGAATAAATGCCTACATTACATTGATGAACTGGAGATAGCTCTGTATTGCCCTAGGTTATGACTGTTATATGATGAATATTATCCAACGAGTTACCGATCCAGTGCCTACGACCTTTCCACTTATTGCTCTTGCTAAGTTACTATTACTTTTGCTGCTGTTCCAACTGCTACAAAACTATTGCTACTACTGTTACCGTTACTGTTACTGTCACTACTGCTATCAAACTATCATATTATTGTGCTATTGATCACTCTGCTGCAGATATTTAATCTCCAGGTGTGGCTGAATTGACAACTCAACTGCTAATACTCTCAAGTATTCTTTGGCTCCCCTTGTGTCGAATCTATAAATTTGGGTTGAATACTCTACCCTCGAAAACTGTTGCGATCCCCTATACTTGTGGGTTATCAGAACTCAAGACCTTGCTCTCCACCCAGCCGGTGTTAGCTGCTCCGGGCAGCCGAGAGCCTCTGCTCTTGTACATCACGGTCACGAGCCAAGTTGTCAGTACCGTCCTCACCGTGGAGCGCGAGGAGCTAGGAAAGGCGTTCAAGATTCAACGACCCATCTACTACATCTCAGAGGTCCTGACTCCTTCCAAACAGAGGTATCCTCACTACGAGAAGCTGGTCTATGGCATCTACATAACCTTGAAGAAGGTGATCCACTACTTCCAAGACCACTCGGTCACAGTGATCAGTGACGCTCCCCTGTCAGACATATTGAACAATCGGGACGCCACGGGCCGAGTGGACAAATGGGCTATCGAACTCCTTCCTCTAGAAATCAAGTTTGAAGCCAAGAAAGCGATCAAGTCTCAAGCTCAGGTAGACTTCCTGGCCGAGTGGATCGAACATGAGCAACCAGCCCCAAACTTTCCCGAGCACTGGACTATGTTCTTCGATGGATCTAAGATGCTCCATGGCTCGGGAGCTGGAGTAGTCCTAGTTTCCCCTAGGGGAGACTGACTGAGCTATGTTCTCCCGATTCACTTGGACTCGTGTAACAATTAAGCGGAGTACAAAGCCCTCCTGTACGGGCTACGTATGGCCATATCACTCGGTGTCCGCAGCCTGATGATATATGGCGACTCGGACCTTGTTGTGAACCAGGTTATGAAGGAATGGGGCATACGAAGCCCTGTGATGACTAGTTATTGTAATGTCGTCAGGAAGCTGGAAAAGAACTTTGAGGGTTTGGAGCTTCATCAAATACCTCGAGCTAAGAACCAAGCGGCTAATGACTTGGGCATGATTGGATCCACTCGGTGGCCAATGCCGAGAGACGTGTTCCTTGAGCATTTACATGCCCCAAGAATCAAAGAAGATCCCTTCACAGAGGAGCCCCCGCAAGCAGCCGGACCATCTAAGGTTGACGTCTCGGCAGTAGTTGACTTGGTCCAGTAGATGCTGGTAATTATCCCCGAATGGACTCAACCCTACAAAGCATACCTGCTCCGGTAGGAACTCCCTGAAGATGAAACAGAAGCTCGTCAGATCGTTCGGCGATCCAAATCCTTCACTGTGATGGGAGATCAACTATTCAAGAAGAGCACCACAGGAGTCATTCAACGATGTATTTCCCCAGAGGAAGGACTTCAGATTCTGCATGAGATTCACTGAGGAACTTGCGGCCACCACGCATCCTCTCGGACCCTGGTCGCCAAGGCCTTTCAAGCGGGTTTTTACTGGCCCCGAGCCAATGAGGCAGCGAAGGACATTGTGGAGATGTGTGTGGGATGCCAGTTTGATACGTCTCCAACGTATCTAAAACTTTTGATTGTTCCATGCTGTTATATTATCATTCTTGGATGTTTTACAATCACTTTATATCATTTTTGGGACTAACCTATTGACATAGTGCCTAGTGCCAGTTGTAGTTTTTTGCTTGTTTTTAACTTCGCATAATATCAGTACCAAATGGAGTCCAATCGCGATGAAACTTTTTGGAGATTTTTTTAGACCAGAAGAAAGCTAGTGAGCCAAAGAAGCACCCGGGAGGAGGCCCAGGGGGCCCAAAAGACACCAGGGCACGCTAGAGGCCCCCGGCGCGCCCTGGTGGGTTGTGGTGGCCTCGGGACTCCCCTCCACCGCCTCTGAGCTCTATAAATACCGAAATATTCCAGAAACCCTAGAGGACTCGACGAAAAACACTTCCAGTCGCCGCAAGTTCCAGAACCGCGAGATCCAATCTAACACCATCACGGAGGGGTTCATCATCCTCATTGGTGCCTCTTCGATTATGCGTGAGTAGTCCACCATAGCCCTACGGGCCCATAGGCAGTAGCTAGATGGCTTTCTCTCTCTCTTTTGATTCTCAATACAATGGTCTCTTGGAGATCTATTTGATGTAATGACTTTTTACGGTGTGTTTGTTGGGATCCGATGAATTTTGAGTTCATGATCAGTTTCTATCCATGAATATTATTTGAGTCTTCTTTTGATCTCTTATATGCATGATTACTTATAGCCTCGTATTTCTTCTTCGAATCTTTGGTTTAGTTAGGTCAACTAGATCGATTTTTCTTGCCATGGGAAGAGGTGCTTTGTGATGGGTTCGATCTTGCGGTGTCCTCTCCCAGTGACAGAAGGGGCAGCGAGGCACGCATGTATCGTTGCTACTAAGGATAACAAGATGGGGTCTATTCCTACATGAATAGATCTTGTCTACATCGTGTCATCGTTCTTATTGCATTACTCCGTTTCTCCATGAACTTAATACACTAGATGCATGCTGGATAGCGGTCGATGTGTGGAGTAATAGTAGTAGATGCAGAATCGTTTCGGTCTACTAATCTTGGATGTGATGCCTATATAATGATCATCGCCTTGGATATCGTCATGATTATTTGATCTTCTATCAATTTCCCAACAGTAATTTGTTTACCCACCGTGTGCTATACTCATGAGAGAAGCCACTAGTGAAACCTACGGCCCCCGGGTCTACTTTTCCAACATATTGCCTTCCGATCTATGTTTTGCCGCCTTTTGTTTTCAGATCTATTATTCCAAAAACCCAAAAATACCTTGCAGCACTTTTTTATTTGCTTCTTTTATTTTGTTCTTGTGCGATCTATTTATCCAATCTACTACACCTAATCTATCTTTTTACCGTTGAGAGATTGACAACCTGTCTTACGCGTCGGGTTGCAAGTATTTGTTCTTTGTGTGCAGGTACCATTTATATAGTGTTGTGTGGTCCTCCTCCTAGGTTCGATAACCTTGGTTTCATAACTGAGGGAAATACTTACCGTCGATGTGCTGCATCATACCTTCCTCTTTGGGGAAGTACCGATGCAGTCTCAAGCCACGTCACAGTTCTACAAGAATCAATCACACAAACCTGCATCAGCGCTGAACACAATTCCACTTACCTGGCCGTTCGCCTTGTGGGGTCTCGATATGGTCGGGCCCATGCGGACTGGGATGAGTGGATTCACCAACCTTATGGTGGCGGTGGACAAGTTTACCAAATGGATAGAGGCAAAGCCAATCAAGAGCCTGGACTCGGTGACTGCGATCATCTTCATCAGGCAGATCATCTTCAGGTTTGGAGAAGCCCATGACATCATCACAGATAATGGGTCTAACTTTGTCAAAATTTGATAAATAGAAGCTTACTTTCTCTGTAATTCGTCAAAATTTGTCAAAATTTTCACTTTTTTCACTCCGGTGATCTACATTGCCCCCAGTGGGTGAGATAACATAGCTGCGATCTTGTAATCGCCTAAGTTCAAATCTACTCTGAGTGAGGACATCCTCCACACTCGGGGGCATAGCTGCGACCCCGTATCGCCTAAGTTAAAATCTACTCCGAGTGAGGACATCCTCCACACTCGGGGGCTTAGTTGCGATCCTGTAATCGCCTAAGTTAAAAATACTCCGAGTGAGAACGTCCTCCTCACTCAGGGGTTAGTCGAGACCCCATATTGCCTAAGTTAAAAACTACTCCGCGTGAGGACATCATCCACACTCGGGGGCTTAGCCGTGACCCCGTATCGCCTAAGTTAAAAACTATTCCGAGTGAGGACATCATCCACACTTTGGGGCTTAGCCACAACCATTAATCGCCTAAGTTAATAATACTCTGAGTGAGGACGTCCTCCTCACTCGGGGGCTTAGCTGCGATCCAGTAATCGCCTAAGTTTAAAATCTACTCCGAGTGAGGACATCCTCCACACTCGGGGGCTTAGCTGTGATTCAGTAATCGCCTATGTTTAAAATCTGCTCTGAGTGAGGACATCCTCCACACTCGGGGGCTTAGTCGCGATCTAGTAATCGCCTAAGTTAAAAATTACTCCGAGTGAGGACATCCTCCATACTCAGGGACTTAGCTGTGATCCAGCAATCGCCTAAGTTCAAAACTACTACGAGTGAGGACATCCTCCATACTTGGGGGCTTAGCTGCGACCCCATATCGCCTAAGTTAAAAACTACTCCAACTGAGGACATCATCCATGCTCGGGGGCTTAGCCGCGACCCCGTATTACCTAAGTTAAAATCTACTATGAGTGAGGACATCCTCCACACTCGGGGGCTTAGCCGTGACCCCGTATCGCCTAAGTTAAAATCTACTCCGAGTGAGGACATCCTCCACACTCGGGGGCTTAGCTGCGACCCCGTATCGCCTAAGTTAAAAACTACTCCGCGTGAGGACATCATCCACACTCGGGGGCTTAGCTGCGACCCCGTATCGCCTAAGTTAAAAACTATTCCGAGTGAGGACATCATCCACACTCGAGGGCTTAGCTGCGACCCCGTATCGCCTAAGTTAAAAACTACTCCGAGTGAGGACATCATCCACACTCGGGGCTTATCGGCGACCCAGTATCGCCTAAGTAATAAAGTACTCCCTGCGAGACAGCACTCACACTCTCAAACTTACCTTGACCCGATCAAGACTCGAGTGAAAAGCATTCAAAATACTGAATGAACTGCAAGTTTATATATACGAAAGCAAAGTTGCAAGAGCCCTGAGCTCAGACCAAAGTATAGCGGTTACATCAACCACTCGGCATACCGAGGCAAATTTAAAGAGACTTCAAGTTTTCGGGCAAAAGATCACTCTGCGGGCGAAGGAGCTGCAGCTTCAATGAACGTATCCAGATCAATGCCATCTGTGATCCGAGTAGCAGCCTCAATGAACGTATCCATGAGTCCTCGAACTTGGCATTCTTCCTGTTGGCGACCTTGAGGGACTTCAGCTTCTCCTCGTCCATGCCCTTGCAATGAACTCGGACAAGCGAGAGGGAAACGCTAGCTCCACAACGAGCTGCAGATTTCTTCCAAGATTGAACCTTGAAGAACACGGTATCTAGTCGGAACATGATGGACTCCAGGTTGTTGGGCAAGTCCTCCCCTGGCATCAGCTCCTTGTCTTTCTTGGCAGCGCCAATGCGCAGCCGGTAGAGATAAGCCTGCACACGATCGCAGCGCTCTTCCATTCGAAGAGTAGCCAGGGCCGAAGAGTCCCTGAGAAGCTCCCGAGTGGGATTGAGCTCTTGTTCGATTTTCTCGGTCTCTGTCTGGACGTCGTCACAAAAGTCTGGCAAGGCAAATAAATCAGAAGTGAGATATTAAAGAAAAGTACCAATGGGAAATAAGGATCACTCGGACTGAGGGTTACCTTTGAACTTCTCGCACATCTCCTTAGCAAAGTCCTCAATGTACTACTCCAGTTCGGTCTTCTTCAAGGAGTGGTCATGGACTTTCTTCTACTCTGCTTCAAGGACGCTCGCCGGTGCATTATATTTTCCCTCCCGTTCTGCGTAGTTCCTCTTCAGCTCCTGGATCTCCGCCATGGACTTCTTGGCTGCAATCTTCAGGACCTTGTTGTCCTCCTCAAGTTTCCCGACTGTCTTCAGCTTGTCTTCGGCCTCCTTGGCCTTGGCACGGGCATCCTTCCACGCCGAAGCCAATTCGGCATCCTTGCTCTCGAGAGTCTGCTTCATGGTTTCTAAAGAAATAGAAGACCCGAGCCTCTTTACAAGTTGAAGGTTCTCACTACGAACATCTGGTAAAATAGATTCAGTCGGACTGAGAGGAGGCAGAACATAGAGACCATTCGGGAGACATTTACTAACCTCCCAACGTGCTCTTCTCCTGCTCCAAGTGCGCACTCTTGGCCTTCTCTGCTTCCAGGCTGATCCTGAGGTCCTGCACCTCCTTCTCGATGTCGTTGTACTGAACTCCGAGCTCACAGACGCTCTGCCAACGAGAAGTGAAATCGATAATTATGGTCAGTTGGATCCACTGAAGGAAAAATTCTCGATTAGTCGAGCACTAAAAAAATGAAACTCTAAGACTGTCGCCGACTGACTCAGTCGATAGCAGTCTCGAGGACTACACCCAGTGGGTGCGCTCAGCGCGTCCCCACTGGAAGGTAGAATAACTTCTATGGCAAGTCGACCGCAGTCTCGGGGACTACACCCAGTGGGTGCGCTCAACGCGCCCCCACTGGACAACCAGACGGTCAAAGAACTTCTACAAGCTAAGCAACAGATTCTACAACCAGACGGTTAACGTCGAGAGACTCTGGTCCATGGACCATCATCACAACCTCTTCGACAAGTACCACTCGGCTACTTCAACAAGCTGAGCAACAGGTTCTACAACCCGACGGTCAACGTCGAGAGAGTCTGATCCATGGACCAGCGTCACATCCTCTTCGACAAGTACCACTCCACTACTTCAACAAGCTGAGCGACAGGTGCTACAACCCGACGGTCAACATCGAGAGACTCTGGTCCATGGACCATCGTCACACCCTCTTCGACAAGTATCAATCGGATACTTCAACAACCTGAGCAACAGGTTCTACATCCTAGCGGACTAGGTGTGTTTATAAAGACTCTAAGACTCCAGCCGACTGACTCAGTCGGCGGTAGTCTCGGGGACTACACCTAGTGGGTGCGCTCAGTGCGCCCCCACCAGAGCTGGACACCACCCAGTGGTTGTGCTCCGTGCAAACCCACTCGGGATCCAAAACAAAAGCAAAAGCAAATTATGCAAGGACTCAAACTCCCGACCGAGGCTGATACTTACGAGAGTACTTACTTGAACATTCTTCTTCAGTGCTCCGCTGGCGTCGTACGGCTCCTTCAGTCGGCCACACATCACCCCCAGTTCGATCAAGGCCTCCTTGCCCGCTCTCACCTGATCCTCCGGGACATGGTGCAGCATGAAAATGTGGGCCGCTGGAGGGGTCAACAGAACAGCTGAAGAACCGGTTCCGAGTGCGGCTCCGGCCCTTGGAGTAGCGCCCGGAACTGGAGTCGAGGCCCTGGACGAAGAGGTCCTAGTCACTCGGGGAGGAATAACGTCCCGCATCACGACATCCGCGTCGACTGAGGGGTTCGGTGGGCCAACCTTGTCATCCTCTTCAATATCAATCACCTCACGCGGCCCTGCGAACATCCAAAACACTCGGACATAAGAAGCAGAGGAAGAAAATGGTAGACGGGTGAGAGAAAACCAAGATTACCTTTCGAAGATGACGCATCTACCTTTGTTTGACCCTTCTCCGGAGCCTTGGGGTCAAGTGAGGCGGTTGAAGTGTCAACACTACAGACCATCAAGTCAGTCGGTCACATATCACTCGGAAGGAAAGATCACAAAATATCAACAAAATGACATACTGAGAACTTACTTCGAGGTCACAGGCACCTACACGTTTATGCTCGGCAGAGCGGCCTTCTGGGGCTTAACCGTTGTGACTTTGGGTTGCTTCACTGCCTTCTCAGGTGGCTTGGCAGCCTCGCCTCGCGCACGCTTGGAGGTACGCGTTGGAGGAGCTGGACGGGCATCGGCTGGCCCTTTGCCGCGAGCATTCGGGTCTTGTCGTGCCTTCGAGTGGCTCTCCGTCAGAACGGTCTCCGACACGGATGACTCGGCCTTATCCCCCTCCTCGGACTCGTACTCCTCGGCAGATTCCTCCTCCTCCTCGTCGTCTCTGTCCGACGCCTCCTGGCGTTCGTTGTCGCTAGCCACGTCCGTGGGCTCCCTGCTCACGACCGGCACTTGGTTGATCATCATCTAGAAAGCCCGCCGAGTGAGAAGAGAATTCATATCAGATTCAATCGGATGTCAAAAATACACACGGAGTGAAGAAGTTCGAACTTACATCAATTGGTGGGTTCTCTGCATCGAAAGGAGGAACTAGCCGAATGCCCCTCGGGTTGTCGCGTGCACAAGTGATGGACTTGATCTTCGCCTCCACCGTCTCCGAGTCGAGCTCCTCTGGGTGAACTCGCGTGGAGTCATCTGGCCCTTTATAAGTCCACATTGGTCGGGCCCTGGCCTGCAGGGGCTGAATCCGCCGCTTGAGGAAGACCTCCAGGAGATCCGGCACTTTCACCCCCTTGTTGACGATGCTCACCATCGCGACCAACAGGATGTCCACATCCACCCTTTCCTCCTTTGCCATGAGCAAGGTCGGGGGATACCGCACTCGCTCTGCTGAGTACGGTGGCAAGCCCGAGTGACCACCAGCAAGGGGGATGCCTTTGCAATAAAACCACGACTCCTGCCACCCCTTCATCGAATCAGGGAATGACATGGAAGGGAAGCTAGCCTTGCCCCTGAGCTACACGCCTAAGCCCCCGCACAGCGGAACAACATTGGTCTTGTCTTCACTCGGATCGGATTTCTTTACGTCATCGCTCGGCAAGTGAAGAGATGCTTAAAAAGCCGCAAGTGCGGATGACAACCAATGAAGTTTTCGCAGAGCAAAACGAAAGCAGCCAAGTAGCAAATGGCATTGGGAGGAAGATGGTGGAGTTGTGCCCCGAAATAATCAAGAAATGCATGGAAAAACGGATGCGGTGGCAGAGAAAAACCTCGCTCGACGTGGGTCACGAGGAGGACTCGTTCGTCCCCTCGCGGCGCAGACTCAATCTTGCCCGCCTCCGACAGCCGCCAGCTCCTGGCGGCAAGAAGCCCCTGGTTCTCCATCTCCTGCAGCCGGCCCGCGGTGACCCGTGGCGCCAGCGAATCGCCCTGGATCCATCCCGGCGGCGGACCGGCGCTCGAGGATGACCCGCGGGACCCCTTCTTCGCCCGCTCTGCTTTCGCGGTCGCGCTCCGCGTCATCTTCGGCAGACAGGGCGGCGGGTCGGAGAAGGAATCCGGGAGGAAAGAGCTCGACGGAGTGCTGGAGGAGTCGAGGAAGGGGAAAGAAGGATCTGTCTCTCTCTCCCACCGCTCATCCGCTCTTATACGCGAATCGGGCGTACCTCCAGCCGTCAATCCGCGGGTGGCGCGAGATCTGTTGGATCCTGTGTACAGTACTTTGGGGGCACGTGGCGATAATCACGATGCGGAATTCGAGGCGCCTCGCCCACTACCGCGGCGCAACCGCTCCCACGCTCGCGCGCGCGTTGCCCACAATTTCAAACCCGCGAAAATTTTGCGACGAGTTGGCCCGAATGAGCTCCGTGCTCACCGGCTCGTCACATCACACTTCGGTCCGCCGAATGCCCGTCGCAGGTCTCCGATCACTCGAACGCAACCACGAGTGTCCACGAGAGTTCCGCAAGGGTACTTGGAAGGTCAGCCTTTGCTCCCGTGTCATCACTCAAGGTTCCTTATAAACTTGCTCTCGGGCTGTCAGGTTGTTTCTCCAGAGAGATAATCTGACGCTTTCCGACTGAACGGAGCAGCCAGTCTGTTCTGGTCGGTCAGAATTCATAGATCCTGAATCCGTTATGGTTTTGGCTTGGACCGAGTGGGAAACGCTCTTAGCCACTTTTCGGGCGCCCCCGAGGCACCGGTGACGCTCCCGAGTGTTGTTCACTCACCCTCTCAAACCTCAACCGATTCAGGGGCTAATGATGAGGTCACCTACTAGAGGTAGGGTCATAGACCTAACATCTAGGGCCCACCTAGGGTCCCACATTATCATTAAAGTCTGTGGACTACCAATGCATTCGGATGCATATTCGGAATCCACTCGGGTCTATCAAGTCACTCGAACGTCATCCCACCAGTCGGCCAGGCACCAGCACTCGGATGAGAGGAAGCAGGGACGACGTGGGAGCTGCAACGTTCGAGGGACTTAATATCTAACGTGAAGTGTTGTGAAGACTAACATTACCTGTAACACCTTTAGTTAAGACAGCGGTTTCCAGTAACGCCCGTAGTTACTCGCATTTAATGCCCTTGTAATGGCGCTCGGCCGATGGTGGCGCACTCTATATAAGCCGCCCTGGAGCTCCTGGCCAAGGGTTCCGCACCCTATTGTATTCATACCCCCAGAGAAAACACAAGCCTCTGGCCACGAGATGTAGGGTCTTTGCCTCCACCGAGAGGGGCCTGAACTCGTTAAATCCGAGTGTTACACCTGCGCCGTAGCTAGGCTCCGCCCCTAGTCGTACCCCTGGTACTATTGTCAGGATCGTTCCCTCGACACTAATACGGTGTTCTGCCTGATGTCGGCCCTCATTGATCTGACCGTTGACGAGTTCCGGAAGGCTCCGCCGGAGATCTTTAGTGGGTGCTTGACGCTTGTAGATTTATGGATCGGATGGGATTCGGTTGTGTAGTGGGCAACACTCTAGCCAGATTGATTTCATCCTCTCGATAAGAGAAGACAGGCGTGCATGCCTAGACTGTAAGGTGATACCTGGAGAGAGTGTTGTCCCTCAGCATAAGCTTGTGGTTGCTGACCTCCGCTTTCGGATTCGTGTCCAGCGGGACAAGCGTGCCAAAGTCGCTAGAACGAAGTGGTGGAAGCTCAAGGGGGAGGTAGCTCAGGCGTTCAAGGAGAGGGTCATTAAGGAGGGCCCTTGGGAGGAAGGAGGTGATGTAGACAACATGTGGATGAAGATGGCGACTTGCATCCGTAAGGTGGCCTCAGAGGAGTTTGGAGTGTCCAGGGGAAGTAGAAGAGAAGCTAAAGATACCTGGTGCTGGAACGATGATATCCAGAAGGTAATTAAGGAGAAGAAAGAGTGTTTTAGACGCCTATATCTGGATAGGAGTGCAGACAACATAGAGAAGTACAAGATGGCAAAGAAGGCCGCAAAGCGAGCTGTGAGTGAAGCAAGGGGCCGGGCGTATGAGGACCTCTACCAACGGTTAGACACGAAGGAAGGCGAAAGGGACATCTATAAGATGGACAAGATCCGAGAGAGGAAGACGAGGGATGTTGACCAAATCAAGTGCATCAAGGACGGAGCAGATCAACTCCTAGTGAAGAACGAGGAGATTAAGCATAGATGGCGGGAGTACTTTGACAAGCTGTTCAATGGGGAGAGTGAGAGCTCTACCATTGATCTGGACGACTCCTTTGCTGATACTAGCAGGCTTTTTGTGCGGCGAATCCAGGAGTCGGAGGTCAAGGAGGCTTTGAAGAGGATGAAAGGAGGCAAGGCGATGGGCCCTGATTGTATCCCCATTGAGGTGTGGAGAGGCCTCGGGGACATAGCGATAGTATGGCTAACCAAACTTTTCAACCTCATTTTTCGGGCAAACAAGATGCTAGAAGAATGGAGACGGAGTATATTAGTACCAATCTTCAAGAACAAGGGGGATGTTCAGAGTTGTACTAATTACCGTGGAATTAAACTGATGAGCCATACAATGAAGCTATGGGAGAGAGTCATTGAGCACCGCTTAAGAAGAATGACAAGCGTGACCAAAAATCAGTTTGGTTTCATGCCTGGGAGGTCGACCAGGGAAACCATTTTCTTGGTACGACAACTTATGGAGAGATATAGGGAGCAAAAGAAGGACCTGCATATGGTGTTCATTGACTTGGAGAAGGCCTATGATAAGATACCGCGGAATGTTATGTGGTGGGCCTTGGAGAAACACAAAGTCCCAGCAAAGTACATTACCCTCATCAAGGACATGTACGATAATGTTGTGACAAGTGTTCGAACAAGTGATGGCGACACTGATGACTTCCCGATTAAGATAGGACTGCATCAAGGGTCAGCTTTGAGCCCTTATCTTTTTGCCTTGGTGATGGATGAGGTCACAAGGGATATACAAGGAGATATCCCATGGTGTATGCTCTTTGCGAACGATGTGGTGCTAGTCGATGAGAGTCGGACGGGGGTCAACAGGAAGTTGGAGTTATGGAGGCAAACTTTGGAATCGAAAGGTTTTAGACTTAGTAGGACTAAAACCGAGTACATGAGGTGCGCTTTCGGTACTACTAGGCACGAGGAGGAGGAGGATGTTAGCCTTGATGGGCAGGTGGTGCCGCAGAAGGACACCTTTCGATATTTGGGGTCAATGTTGCAGAAGGATGGGGATATCGATGAAGATGTAAACCATCGAATTAAAGCCGGATGGATGAAGTGGCGCCAAGCTTCTAGCATTCTCTGTGACAAGAGGGTGCCACAAAAGCTAAAAGGCAAGTTCTATAGGACGGCGGTTCGACCCGCAATGTTGTATGGCGCTGAGTGTTGGCCGACTAAAAGGCGACATGTGCAACAGTTAGGTGTGGCGGAGATGCGCATGTTGAGATGGATGTGTGGCCACACAAGGAAGGACCGAATCCGGAATGATGATATACGAGATAGAGTTGGGGTAGCGCCAATTGAAGAGAAGCTTGTCCAACATCGTCTGAGATGGTTTGGACATATTCAGCGCAGGCCTCCAGAAGCCCCAGTACATAGCGGACGGCTAAAGCGTGCTGATAATGTCAAAAGAGGCCGGGGTAGACCGAACTTGACATGGGAAGAGTCCGTAAAGAGAGACCTGAAGGATTGGAGCATCACCAAAGAACTAGCCATGGACAGGGGTGCGTGGAAGCTTGCTATCCATGTGCCAGAACCATGAGTTGGTCGCGAGATCTTATGGGTTTCACCTCTAGCCTACCCCAACTTGTTTGGGACTAAAGGCTTTGTTGTTGTTGTTGTTGTATGGGATTCGGTTGTGTGTGCCCCTATTTCAGTTCGGGTGGCTTCAAGAGGGCGTGACGCGAAGCTTCGTTGTCTGTTGACATTATGGAACATGTCGGTATTTCGATTTTCATGATGAATACAGTGGCAGTGAACATCATGGCGGCTGGGTATGAGGCCTTGTAATGGCAGATCGAGTGTTCATGGCGATGAGGACTTTGCTTGGTGGTTTGTGCCTCGTAACAGCGGCATCGGCAAGTAGGGGCGGCAACACAGGCGGAGTACATAGTTTTAGCTTTCTGGGTCAAAACCCAAGGCCTGACCTTAATTGGTTGCGCTTGGCAGTGACTTTGTTGAAGCATTGGTTTAAGAGTGCGGATCTTCTCCAGGGTGAAAACCTAAGATCTGGTATCGAATGATGACGGTGCTTGTGCTCTGTTACCTTTTTGGAGGCGTCGTTTTTGGAGAGTTTGGACTTCGGATGTTGTTTAGGTTGTGCTTCGTCTTGCAGCTACAAGGATTTGATCATTGTAGCAGGATCTTTTTTTTTTCTTTTTGTCTTTTGGCTGTGTGCATCCGTACTGTCTTTATGATATTGCGTTGTTGGAGAGGCTGGGTGTAATTGGTATCTCCGCGATATTAATATATTCCCCTTGTCGAAAATGATAATGACAGTACCACGCTGGTTCTATCCACAACTATCGGTGCCTTAATGGTACAACTTGAGACAATGGAGTATAGAAACATTCCTGAAAGAAAGCACACAACATATTATCCCTACAGAAACTTCTATACCACAGGTAATACACCTTGTCTATAACCATATCAGTAATAGTTCATGTGTACTTGTTTTCGGAATCAATCTGTTGCAATATTGTTGTGTGCTTAAAGGTTGGTTAGATATTTAAGGATATGCGGTGTGTAGTTTGTTCCTCTGCAAGGCTTTGTGTTGAAGACAATGTTTTGATATTTACCGAACAAAAAGTATTTTGCAGAAGTATTCTGCCCAGACTCTAGTTAATGCATGAAAATCGTTCCAGTTTTTGCCTGCATCCAACGGTTCAACATAATATTTATTTGAAGGGAAAATCATATCATTGTTATTTCCAATATAGAGTTGATTTGGCGGGGCTACACGTATTTGGCGGGGCTAGATAACTAGATTATATAATAATGCTATTTCCATTATAGTGACTAGCAAAACGGCCCGTGCGTTGTAAGGGGAGAAAAAAAACATAATCTCTAATGGTCATGTCCACATTTTGCAGCATCACCGAGATACACTATCACTCTCATTTTCGTGAAATCATAAACAATTTTTGAAAATCGTGAACATTTTTTTAAACTCGTGAACATAATTGAAATCGTGAACATTTTTCAAATACGCGAACATTTTCTAAAATCAGGTACATTTTTTGAATTCATGAACATTTTAGACTAATCTCAAAAAATAATGCGAACATTTTTAAAACATGTTTCTTGAATCGGCGAACATGTCTAGCGTTGATTTTTTTTTAAAAAAAATTGGTGGAACAATTTTCGAAATTGATGGGTTTTTTTTAATATGTGATTTTGTGAATCAGCGAACATTTGATGAATCAATAAACTATTTTTTAATTTACAAATAGTTACTGAATTTTTAGTAATTTTTTCAATTCATGAATTTTTTTCGAATTAACCATTTTTTCATTAATTTCATTAATATCTTTTAATACTTGAACTTTTTAAAAAATCATGAACTTTTTTTGATTTCCCGAACATTTGTTTAAATTTTTTGACATTTCTTAAATATGTGAACATTTTTGAAAATTGCTAACATTTTCTGAATACACAAACGTTTCTTAATTATTAAAAAATTTGTTTCACAATTTTCATTTTTTGAATTTTCGTTTTTGTACTGAATTCCCAAAATTATTTAAAGTAGAAAAAACAGTGACAGAAAAGAAAAACGAAAAATAAAAATTAAATTTAAAAAACAGATTGGTCATAGAGTGACGGAAAATTTAAAATTATTTTTATAATTTTTTTAATTTGAAAAATTTCATTCTATTTTGTTAAAAAAAGTTTAATACTTAAACTTTTCAAAAAAATCATGAACCTTTCCCGAACATTTGTTCAAAAATTTGTGAACATTTTTTAATATGCGACCATTTTTTAAAATCGCAAACATTTTCTGAATCCACAAACATTTATGAATTATTAAATATTTTATTTCAACACTATCATTTTATTTTATTTTCGATTTTTTTTGAATTCCCAAATTATTTAAAATAGAAAAAGAACAATAACAGGAAAGAAAAACGAAATTTAAAAAACAGGTCGCTCATACGTGGGCCGGCCCAAACAGGTGCGTTTTGTCTTGTCCTAGCGCACAGAGCACTGTATAGGATTTTTCTGTGTGAAACGTTTTTTATTAATTATAGGTGGCATTGGTGGGTAATATTTTGCAACTTTAGTGTCAATTTCGATGACGTACGGGCAGAAGCACTCCGTACTTTAATAGTAGGTATAGATATAGATATAGAGGTATAGATTAGTCTGACACTAGCTAATTCTAATTTTTTTTTACCATTCATTTACATGTTTATACAATAGTCAGTTTCCGAGATCCACAGGTTTACTGAAACATCAAGGGAGATTCTGAAGACCAGATTCATTGAATTCACTACCTGAACACTAGAGAGTGACATATGTTGTTTCCTTCAGGTTTGCAGGAGGCGTCACGCATCAAGAAGGGAGAAATTTGCCCGGTGAAAGGGTACATCCTCCACGATCCTGAACTCTATTTTTGTAATGAACTACATCTTTGTACGCAATTCAAATTTCAAAGAGAACAGATAGAGTACCCTACCCAGGCTAGAAATCGTTGGAACTAAAATACATCGGATAAACGAATAGAGTCGGTATGCAGAGATTCGCAAGAAGATGCACTGTCAATGATGTTTCTGATGTGTCGGTGATGTTCTAGATAGAAGATTGAGTGTATCCTTGCTTTTTTTCCTTTCAAATTGTTCGGTTTCTACTGCCAGATCCTCTCTGGTCCGGTAGCTGTAACCAACTCGTTTCCTCGATGAATTAGCAGAAGTACTTGTTAAACATGAGGTACCCGTACGTGACATGATAGACTCAACCGTGACATGAGAAGTTTCCTTGGGCATGTAGACTAGGAGGTTAGACGATATTTTATCTCTTGTAACTTTAACTCTATCTCTACCTAGCTTATCTCTCAAGTTGTAATCTCTCCATGTAAATGTCAAACTGTATGCGCATCAGGGAGGTGCGCCCCTGTCTATAAACACGTACGGTGTCCCCTCTCGATGACTTTCCACAATCGCACATGGTAATCAGAGCCTTCCACCTCCTATCATCTAGCTTTTCCAATCTCCATTAGTGCTAGCCATGTCTTCCTCCGGCGCATCCCAAGCAAACCTCAAGAGCCAGGTGACGGGGAGACTCTCACGCACCAACTACATCCTGTGGCGGGCGCAGATCACGCCGCAGCTGCGAGGTGCCGGTGTCTTCGGCACCATGCCGGAGCCGGCCAGACTCCTCATCACCAAGGACAAGGACGGGAAGGAATCGTCTGAGCCCAACCCTCTCCACCCAATCTGGGTCAGGGAGGACCAGCAGGAGCTCGGTTACCTGCTCAACAACCTCTCGAAGGAGGTGCTCGTCCAGGTGACCGCAGTCACCACGGCGCACGCGCTCTGGGCAACGCTGGCGGGGATGTTCTCCTCGCAATCCATCAGCCGCATCAACAACATCAGGACGGCACTGGTGAATGCCTAGAAGGGGAACCAATTTTTGGTCTCCTACTTCGCCCGCATGCGTGGCCTCGCTGACGAACTCACCGTGGCCGGCAATGTTGGGGAACGTTGCATGGGAAACAAAAATTTTCCTACGCACACGCAAGATCTATCCATGGTGATGAGCATCTACGAGAGGGAGAGTGAATCTACATACCCTTGTAGATCGCTAAGCGGAAGCGTTAAGAAACGCGGTTGATGTAGTCGAACGTCTCCGCGATCCAAATCGCAAGTCGTCCCTCGAACCGATTACGAACTAGTGCCGAACGGACGGCACCTCCGCGTTCAACACACGTACGGCTTGATGACGCCTTCACCTCCTCGATCCAGCGAGCGATGGTGAAGTAGTAGATGAGTTCCGGCAGCACGACGGCGTGGTGATGGTGGTGAGGAACAATCTCTGCAGGGCTTCGCCAAGCGCTACGGAGATTATGACGTAGGAACTAGAGGGTTAGGGTTGCCGCACATGGCTTGGGGAAATCTTGATGTATTCCGGGTGCTAGCCCTGCCCCTCTATTTATATGTTGAGCCCTGGGGTCGAAACTTGGAGAAAGAGCCTCCTCAAAGTCGGTTTGGCCCGCAAGGCAAGAGTCCTGCTCGGACTCCAGGACCAGACGCCAGGGTCCTCGGCGTCTGGCCCCAGACGCCAGGGTCCCTGGCCTCCGCAAAACTTCCTTTTGCACCTTCCTAAAGCCTCGTGGGCTTTACCCCTTGGCCCAAATAAAGTGTTCTCGTACCCGAACATTTCGGGAAACATCCGGAACCCCTTCCGGTGAATTCCGGAACCCTTCCGGAGACCAAACACTATTATCCCATATATCAATCTTTACCTCCGGACTATTCCAGAGCTCCTCGTCATGTCCGGGATCTCATCCGGGACTCCGAACAACTTTCGGTCACCAACATAACAACTCAACTATACTTATATCGTCACCAAACGTTAAGTGTGTAGACCCTGCGGGTTCGAGAACTATGTAGACATGACCGAGACACCTCTACGGTCAATAACCAATAGCGGGACCTGGATGCCCATATTGGCTCCTACATATTCTACGAAGATCTTTATCGGTCGAACCTCTATGTCAAGGATTCAGTTAATCCCGTATGCTGTTCCCTTTGTTCTTCGGTATGTTACTTGCCCGAGATTCGATTGTCGGTATCTCTATACCTAGTTCAATCTCGTTACCGGCAAGTCTCTTTACTCGTTCCGTAATACAAGATCTCGTGGCTAACACTTTAGTCACATTGCTTGCAAGGCTCATTGTGATGTTGTATTACCGAGTGGGCCCTGAGATACCTCTCCGTCACACGGAGTAACAAATCCCAGTCTTGATCCATGCCAACCCAACAGACATCCTCGGAGATACCTGTAGAGCACCTTTATAGTCACCCAGTTACGTTGCGACGTTTGATACACACAAGGTACTCCTCCGATGTCAGGGAGTTGCATGATCTCATGGTCATAGGAACAGATACTTGACATGCAGAAAACAATAGCAATAAACTGACACGATCATATGCTACGTTTACAGTTTGGGTCTTGTCCATCACATCATTCTCCTAATGATGTGATCCCGTTATCAAATGACATCTCATGTCCATGGCTAGGAAACCTTCACCATCTTTTGATCAACGAGCTAGTTAACTAGAGGCATACTAGGGACACAGTGTTGTCTATGTACCCACACATGTATTTGAGTTTCCAATCAATACAATTATAGCATGGATAATAAACGATTATCACGAACAAGGAAATATGATAATAACTAAATTATTATTGCCTCTAGGGCATATTTCCAACAGTCTCCCACTTGCACTAGAGTCAATAATCTAGTTCACATCACCATGTGATTTACATTGTTCTAACACCCAATGAGTTCTGGGGTTCGATCATGCTTTGCATGTGAGAGAGGTCTTTAGTCAACGGGTCTGTGACATTCAGATCCGTGTGTACTTTGCAAATCTCTATGTCATACTGTAGACACTTCTACCACACTCCACTTGGAGCTATTCCAAATGGCTGCTCCACTATATGTATCCTGACTGCTACTCAGAGTCGTCCGGATAGGTGTCAAAGCTTGCATCAACGTAACCCTTTACGACGAACTCTTCATCACCTCCATAATTGAGAAATATTTCCTTAGTCCTCTAGTTACTAAGGATAATCTTGACCGCTGTCCAGTGATCCACTCCTGGATCACTCTTGTACCCCTTGACAGAATCATGGCAAGGCACACATCAGGTGCGGTACACAGCATGGCATACTATACAGAGCCTATGGATAAGGCATAGGGGATGACCTTCGTCCTTTCTCTTTCTTCTGCCGTGGTCGAGCTTTGAGTCTCACTCAACTCCACACCTTACAAATCAGGCAAGAACTCTTTCTTTGACTGATCCATTTTGAACTCTTTCAAAATCTTGTCAAGGTATGTACTCATTGAAAGTCTTATCAGACGTCTTGATCTATCTCTATAGATCTTGATGCCCAATATTTAAGTAGCTTCATTCCAGGTCTTCCTTTGAAAAACTCCTTTCAAACGACCCTTTATGCTTTCCAGAAATTCTACATTATTTCCGATCAACAATATGTCAACCACATATACTTATCAGAAATTCTATAGTGCTCCCACTCACTCTATTGTAAATACAAGTTTCTCATAAACTTTGTAAAAACTTTGATCACCTCATCAAAGTGTATATTCCAACTCCGAGATGCTTGCTCCAGTCCATAGAAGGATCGCTGGAGTTTGCATACATTTTAGCATCCTTAGGACTGACAAAACCTTCCGGTTGTATCACATACAACCTTTCCTTACGGATACCGTTAAGGAAACGATGTTTTGACATCCATCTGCCAGATTTCATAATTGAAAAATGCAGCAACTGCTAACATGATTCCAACAGACTTTAGCATCGCTACGGGTGAGAAAGTCTCATCGTAGTCAACTCCTTGAACTTGTGAAAAACCCTTTGCCACAAGTAGAGCTTTATAGACGGTGACATTACCGTCCACGTCCGTCTTCCTCTTAAAAAATCCATTTGTTCTGAATGGCCTTACGCCCTTCAGGTAATACTTCCAAAGCCCATACTTTGTTTTCTTACATGGATCCCATCTCGGATTTCATGGTCTCTAACCATTTCTCGGAATCCGGGCCCATCATCACTTCTCCATAGCTCGTAGGTTCATCGTTGTTCAACAACATGACTTCTAAGACAGGGTTGCCGTACCACTCAGGAGCAGTACGCGTCCTTGTCGACCCACGAGGTTCGATAGTAACTTGATCCGAAGTTTCATGATCATCATCATTAACTTCCTCTTCAACTAACGTGGGCTCCACAGAAACAACTTTCTGCGCTGCGCTACTCTTTGGTTGAAACAAAGGTTCAACAACCTCATCAAGTTCTATATTCCTCCCACTCAATCTTTCGAAAGAAACTTTTTCTCGAGAAAGGACCCGTTTTAGCAACAAACACTTTGTGCTTGGATCTGAGATAGAAGGTTCACCCAACTGTTACGTTAGGGTATTCTATGAAGATGCATTTGTCCGCTTTGGGTTCGAGCTCATTAGGTGAAAACCCTTTTTCACATAAGCGTCGCAGCCCCAAACATTAAAAAATGACAGCTTAGGTTTCCGCCAAACCAAAATTCATACGGTGTCATCTCAACGGACTTATGGTGCCCCTTTTAAAGTGAATGTGGTTGTCTCTAATGCATAACCCTAAAACGATAGTGGTAAATCGATAAGAGACATCATAGTTCGCACCATATCTAATAGAGCACAACTACGACGTTCGGACACACCATCACACTATGGTGTTCCAGGTGGCGTGAGTTGTGAAACAACTTCCACATTGTCTTAAGTTATATACCAAACTCGTAACTCAGATATTTACCTCCACGATCATATCGTAGACATTTTATCTTCTTGTCACGATGATCTCAAACTTCACTCTGAACTTTTCAAACGATTCAGACTTGTGTTTCATTAAGTAAATATACACTATATCTACTCAAATCATCAGTGAAGGTAAGAAAATAACGATATCCACCGCCCACTACAAAACTCACTGGACCGCATACATCAACATGTATCATTTCCAATAAGTCAATTGCCCGCTCCATCATACCGGAAAACGGGGTTTTAGTCATCTTGCCCATGAGGCATGGTCCGCATGTCTCAACCGATTCGAAATCGAATGAGTCCAAAGATCCATCAGCATGGAGTTTCTTCATGCGTTTTACACCAATATGACATTTAGCGGCAGTGCCACAAGTATGTGGTACTATCATTATTAACTTTGTATCTTTTGGCATCAATATTATGAACATGTGTATCACTACGATCAAGATTCAATAAACCACTCTTATTGCGTGCATGACCATTGAAGGTATTATTCATGTAAATAGAATAACCATTATTCTCTAACTGCAATGAATAACCGTATTGCAATAAACTTGATCTAATCACGTTCATGCTTAACGCAAACACCAAATAACATTTATTTAGGTTCATCACTAATCCCAAAGGTAGAGAGAGCGCGCGATGGTGATCACATCAACCTTGGAAACACTTCCAACACTCATCGTCACCTCACCCTTAGCCTCCGTTTATTCCGTAGCTTTTATTTCGAGTTACCAACACTTAGCAACCGAACCGGTATCTAATACCCAGGTGCTACTAGGAGTACTAGTAAGGTACACATCAATAACACGTATATCAAATATACTTCTGTCGACGTTGCCAACCTTCTTATCTACCAAGCATCTAGGGTTGTTCCACTTCAGCAACCGTTCTCCTCATAATAGAAGCACTCAGTCTCGGGTTTGGGTTCAACCTTGGGTTTCTTTACTGGAGCAGCAACTGGCTTGCCATCCATGAAGTATCCCTCCTTGCCCTTGCCCTTCTTGAAACTAGTGGTTTTACTAACCATCAACACTTGATGCTCCTTCTTGATTTCTACCTTCGCGGGGTCAAACATCGCGAATAGCTCAGGGATCATTATTTCCATCTCTGGCCTTTTATAGTTCATCACGAAGCTCTAGTAGCTTAGTGACAGTGACTTGGAGAACTATACCAATCACTATCTTATCTGGAAGATCAACTTCCACTCGATTCAAGCAATTGTAGTACCCAGACAATCTAAGCACATGCTCAACGATTGAGCTATTCTCCATCATCTTGCAGGCAAAGAATCTTGTTGGAGGTCTCATACCTCTCAACACGGGCACGAGCCTGAGATCCCAATTTCAGCTCTTAGAACATCTCATATGTTCCGTGACGTTCAAAACGTTTTGGAGCCTCAATTCTAAGCCGTAATGCATGACGCACTGAACTATCAAGTAGTTATCAGAACGTGCCTGTCAGATGTTCACAACATCTACAGACGACGCTTGAGGGGGTGGCGCACCGAGCGGTGCATTAAGGACATAAGCCTTCTGTGCAGCATTGAGGACAATCCTCAAATCACGGACCCAGTCCGCATTATTGCTACCATCATCTTTCAAATCTATTTCTCTAGGAACATATAAAAATTCAAGGGAGCTACAGCGCGAGCTAGTAATCTACAACATAATTTGCAAAGACATTTTGACTTTGTTCATGATAATGAGTTTAGTTAATCATATTACTTAAAAACTCCCACTCAAATTGACATCCCTCCGGTCATTCGAGTGTCACATGATCCAAATCCACCAACTCAAGTCCGATCATCACGTGAGTTGAGGTGGTTTCAATGGTGAACATCTTCATGTTGATCATATCTACTATATGACTCATGTTCGACCTTTCGGTCTCTTGTGTTCCGAGGCCATGTATGTACATGCTAGGCTCGTCAAGTTTAACCCGAGTGTTCCGCACGTGCAACATGGCTTACACCCGTTGTATGTGAACGTAGAGTCTATCACACCCGATCATCACGGCGTGTCTCGAAACGACGAACTTTCGCAACGGTGCACACTCGGGGAGAACACAATTTATCTTGAAATTTAAGTGAGGGATCACCTTATAATGCTACCGTCGTCCTAAGCAAAATAAGATGCATAAAAGGATTAACATCACATGCAAATCATAAGTGACATGATATGGCCATGAACTCGTGCTTTTGATCTCCATCTCCAAAGCACCGGCATGATCTCCATCGTCACCGGCATGACACCATGATCTCCATCATCTTGATCTCCATCAATGTGTCGCCATGAGGTTGTCGCGCCAACTGTTGCTTCCACGACTATTGCTAACGTTTAGCGATAAAGTAAAGCATTACATAGCGCTTAATGATTGACACGCAGGTCATACAATAATTAAAGACAACTCTATGGCTCCTGCCAGTTGCCGTACTCATCGACATGCAAGTCGTGATATTCTATACAACACATTATCATATCATACATCACATATATCTCATCATGTAATTGGCCATATCACATCACAACATACCCTGTAAAAACAAGTTAGACGTCCTCTAATTGTTGTTGCAAATTTTACGTGGCTGCTACGGGTTTGCAAGAACCGTTCTTACCTACGCAAAACCACAACGTGGTGTAGTGATTGCTTTTTGATCTTCTAAAAGAACCCTCTTCATTGAAATTGATTCAACTAAAGTGAGAGAGACAGACACCCGCTAGCCATCTTTATGCAACGAAGTTACATGTCAGTTGAAGGAACCTGTCTCGCGTAAGCGTACGCGTAATATCGGTCCGGGCCGCTTCATCTCACAATACCGCCGAATCAAGTATCAACTAGTAACGGCAAGCAATATGTATACACCCACGCCCACAACTCGTTTGTGTTCTACTCGAGATCTCATCTACGCATAGACCTAGCTCATGATGCCACTGTTGGGGAACGTTGCATGGGAAACAAAAATTTTCCTACGCACACGCAAGATCTATCCATGGTGATGAGCATCTACGAGAGGGAGAGTGAATCTACATACCCTTGTAGATCGCTAAGCGGAAGCGTTAAGAAACGCGGTTGATGTAGTCGAACGTCTCCGCGATCCAAATCGCAAGTCGTCCCTCGAACCGATCACGAACTAGTGCCGAACGGACGGCACCTCCGCGTTCAACACACGTACGGCTTGATGACGCCTTCACCTCCTCGATCCAGCGAGCGATGGTGAAGTAGTAGATGAGTTCCGGCAGCACGACGGCGTGGTGATGGTGGTGAGGAACAATCTCTGCAGGGCTTCGCCAAGCGCTACGGAGATTATGACGTAGGAACTAGAGGGTTAGGGTTGCCGCACACGGCTTGGGGAAATCTTGATGTATTCCGGGTGCTAGCCCTGCCCCTCTATTTATATGTTGAGCCCTGGGGTCGAAACTTGGAGAAAGAGCCTCCTCAAAGTCAGTTTGGCCCGCAAGGCAAGAGTCCTGCTCGGACTCCAGGACCAGACGCCAGGGTCCTCGGCGTCTGGCCCCAGACGCCAGGGTCCCTGGCCTCCGCAAAACTTCCTTTTGCACCTTCCTAAAGCCTCGTGGGCTTTACCCCTTGGCCCAAATAAAGTGTTCTCGTACCCGAACATTTCGGGAAACATCCGGAACCCCTTCCGGTGAATTCCGGAACCCTTCCGGAGACCAAACACTATTATCCCATATATCAATCTTTACCTCCGGACTATTCCAGAGCTCCTCATCATGTCCGGGATCTCATCCGGGACTCCGAACAACTTTCGGTCACCAACATAACAACTCAACTATACTTATATCGTCACCAAACGTTAAGTGTGTAGACCCTGCGGGTTCGAGAACTATGTAGACATGACCGAGACACCTCTACGGTCAATAACCAATAGCGGAACCTGGATGCCCATATTGGCTCCTACATATTCTACGAAGATCTTTATCGGTCGAACCTCTATGTCAAGGATTCAGTTAATCCCGTATGCTGTTCCCTTTGTTCTTCGGTATGTTACTTGCCCGAGATTCGATCGTCGGTATCTCTATACCTAGTTCAATCTTGTTACCGGCAAGTCTCTTTAATCGTTCCGTAATACAAGATCTCATGGCTAACACTTTAGTCACATTGCTTGCAAGGCTCATTGTGATGTTGTATTACCGAGTGGACCCTGAGATACCTCTCCGTCACACGGAGTAACAAATCCCAGTCTTGATCCATGCCAACCCAACAGACATCCTCGGAGATACCTGTAGAGCACCTTTATAGTCACCCAGTTACGTTGCAACGTTTGATACACACAAGGTACTCCTCCGATGTCAGGGAGTTGCATGATCTCATGGTCATAGGAACAGATACTTGACATGCAGAAAACAATAGCAATAAACTGACACGATCATATGCTACGTT
The DNA here is from genome assembly GCA_039707655.1 of Elymus sibiricus. NCBI lineage: Eukaryota > Viridiplantae > Streptophyta > Magnoliopsida > Poales > Poaceae > Elymus > Elymus sibiricus. The sequence goes on from CM077665.1 coordinate 481,324,069, forward strand.
TACAGTTTGGGTCTTGTCCATCACATCATTCTCCTAATGATGTGATCCCGTTATCAAATGACATCTCATGTCCATGGCTAGGAAACCTTCACCATCTTTTGATCAACGAGCTAGTTAACTAGAGGCATACTAGGGACACAGTGGTGTCTATGTACCCACACATGTATTTGAGTTTCCAATCAATACAATTATAGCATGGATAATAAACGATTATCACGAACAAGGAAATATGATAATAACTAAATTATTATTTCCTCTAGGGCATATTTCCAACAGGCAAGCCCCTGCCAGACGATGAGCTTGTCTCCTACATCCTCCACGGTCTGGACATGGACTACCAGCCCGTCATCTCGGCCCTCGATGCCCGAGTCATGTCGGTCAGCCTCGACGAACTCTTCCCCATGCTCAGCAACTTCGACCAACACGTCGCGCTCTTCCAAGGGACGGGCGACTTCAAGTACTCTGCGAACGTCACGTATCGCGGCCGCGGCGGCTCCTCTCCTCGCCATCGCGGACCACCTCGCAACAAGGGCGAGTTCTCTGGTGAAGGAAACAACGACGGCTCCAACACCCACGGCGGCCGATCTTGCAACGCCAAGGGTCGCCGCGGCGGCTCCACCAGGTCACACCAGGATGCCCCACACTGTCAGATCTGTGGCAAGCTTGGGCATTCGGCCAAAGACTACTGGTACCGCTATGATGATGATGCAGGCTCCTCTCCGGACGAGGACAAGGTTGCTGCTGCTGCCGATGGCTCCTACGGGATCGACACCAATTGGTATGGCGATAGCGGCGCCACCAACCACATCACCAATGAACTTGAAAGGTGACCATGAAAGAAAAGTACCGCGGCAAGGACCAAATCCACACTGCTTGTGGTGAAGGTATGAGTATAAGTCACATTGGTCACTCAGTTTTTAATACCCCTCGTCGTATAATTCATCTTAGGAAAATCTTGCATGTTCCTAGTGCAGATAAAAATCTTCTTTCCGTTCATAGAATTGCTCTTGATAATCATGTCTTCCTTGAGTTTTATCCTTTTTTCTTTTTGATCAAGGATCAGGTAACAAAGAGAATACTCTATTGAGGTAGATGTGTTCGTGGGCTTTACCCGTTGATTCCAGAGCATAGAAGATACAATAAACAAGCTTATGGTGTTGTCAAACTTTCGTCAACACGGTGGCACGATCAATTAGGACATGCCTCTTTTTCTTTGGTTGAAAACTTGCTTATGAAAAATAAGCTCCCGTTTGTTGGTGAGCGCAATATCGAAACTATTTGTGATTCTTGTCAACGAGCTAAAAGTCATGAATTACCCTATCCAATATCTACTAGTGTTTTTACCACACCATTGCAATTGATTTTTCTCATGTGTTGGGTCCTGCCCCTAGTTCTGTTGGTAGACACACCTACTATGTGAGCTTTATTAATGACTACTCCAAGTTCACTTGGATCTATCTTCTTAAGAAAAGATCTGACATTTTTCAAGTGTTCAAAACTTTTCAAGCACTCGTTGAACGCACATTTGACAGTAAGATCATTTTTGTCCAATCTGATTGGGGAGGGGAATATGAAAAGTTAAATTCCTTCTTCCAAACTCTAGGCATATCCCATCATGTGTCATGTCCATATGCTCACCAACAAAACGGCTCGGCTGAACGCAAGCACAGGCACGTCGTAGAGGTTGGCCTAGCTCTCTTAGCTCATGCCTCCATGCAACTTAAATTCTGGGATGAAGCGTTCCTTACTGTTGTTCATCTTATTAATATGCTCCCTAGTCATGTCATAAACAATGAAACTCCAGTAGAACGTCTTCTCCACACTAAACTAGATTACACTACTCTTCGTGTTTTTGGATGTGCTTGCTGGCCTAACCTTCGTCCCTACAATAATCGTAAGCTCATGTTTCGTTCAAAACAATGTGCTTTTCTTGGGTATAGTGCTCAACACAAGGGCGTAAAATGCCTTGACATCTCAACTGGTCATGTCTACATCTCTCGCGATGTGGTTTTCGATGAGACAAAATTTCCCTTTGCTGATCTACACCCTAACGTCGGCGCCTTGCTTCCAAAAGAAATACTTCTTTTGCCATCTCATCTCTCCGGCTATGATCAAGGGGGCATTAATAATTGTGATGATCATATGTTGACTAATTCTCTTAATAGTGTGCATGAGCTTTCTGATGATGCAGGCGCAAGTACTGGTGAAAACAAAACTCAAAATGATGAAGAAATTCGCTCAAATGAGCCATATTTCATGTGTCACGGCTTGGGGAGCATATCCCCCTCGGGATCCGACTTGTAGTAGCGCAGGCGATCTCCTTCGGGATCCGCGCCACAAACAGACAGCCGGCCCACGCCGGACGAACCGGCCACGCCAGGCGCTGTCGGCCGCATGGGCGCCATCAACCCAGCGGACACCACACGGCATCAACCGACTAGGGCCAGCGCGTCCGTTGGATCGCGCGAATCACCAATCACCACGTGGCAGCCCAAGGCTGGCCCAGACCGCATGCGCTTCGCAGCCCAGCCGGCGTGCTACAAGAGGTGCCCGTCGATTCGCCAGGCGGGTGCGGGGCCAGTCGCTGATTCCGCTGGGTCCGCGCCATCACGGGCTCATGATGAGCCATCCCGTCGGCCAGGATCGTCTGTGGCTCCTGCGTCATCGCCACAACAGCCAGCTGCCGCAGAATATGCAGCTCGCATCGAAACTACTCCTGCAGGCGCATCTCCTTCGGGATTTGCAGCGGATTTGTCCCCAAAACAAGCTGCAGGATCTTCTGCGGGCACACACACCTCTGCCTCCATACCACGCCGTACCAGGTTACAACAAGGGGTAATTCAACCTGTTAATTACAAGCACATAACCAAATATGGTCTAGTGTGTTCCACAGGTGAACCAGGAGAGCCCAACACCCTTGCAGAGGCACTTGGTGATGAAAAATGGAAAAAGGCCATGCATGAAGAATACATGGCCCTAGAGAAAAACAAAACATGGCATCTAGTTCCCCCACAGCAAGGTAAAAATCTCATTGATTGCAAGTGGGTTTTCAGAATTAAAACAAAGCCTGATGGAACTATTGATCGTTATAAGGCTAGACTTGTTGCAAAAGGCTTCAAACAACGGTATGGCATAGACTATGAGGACATCTTTGGTCCAGTTGTAAAAGCTGCCACCATCTGTCTTGTTTTGTCTATTGTTGTTTCCAGATTATGGAGCCTACGACAACTAGATGTACAGAACGCGTTTCTTCATGGTGTTCTTGAAGAGGAAGTATACATGAAGCAAACACCTGGGTTTGAAAGCAAACATGCACCCTCAAACTTGATAAAACATTATATGGGCTGAAACAAGCTCCAATGGCATGGTACTGCCGCCTCAGTAAAAAGATGCAAGCACTTGGTTTTGTTCCTTCAAAATCTGACACCTCGTTGTTTATTTACAACAAATCCAATACATGCATATTTGTTCTCATATATCTTGATGATATTATTGTCACAAGCTCATCTAATGTGGCAATAGCAGGACTCTTGAAAGACTTGAGTGCAGAATTTGCTCTCGAAGATCTAGGAGAACTTCATTATTTCCTTGGAATTGAAGTGAAGCAACACAAAGATGGACTTCACCTTTGTCAGAAAAAATATGCAGCAAATCTGGTAAGAAAGGCTGGCTTACAAGGTTGTAAACCTACACCCACTCCTCTTTCCTGTACAGAAAAACTATCTCTTACTGAAGGAGAGCTTCTGAGTCAGAGAACAATACAAAATACAGAAGCCTAGTAGGTGCACTCCAGTACTTGACACTTACCAGACCTGATATTTCTTTTGCTGTCAATAAAGTGTGCCATTTCCTTCATGCCCCTACTACAGTTCATCTACCTACTGCCAAGCGTATAGTCAGATATGTAAAAGATACCTTGAGCATTGGTTTAAATTTCAGCAAGTCACCATCTACTCTTATCAGTGCCTTCTCTGACTCAGACTGGACAGGGTGTCTAGATGACAGACGCTCCACTGGTGGCTTTGCAGTCTTCTTTGGGCCCAATCTAATATCATGGTGTGCAAGAAAACAAGCCACTGTTTTCAGATCCAGCACAGAGGCAGAATACAAGGCACTGGCCAATGCAACAACAGAAATCATATGGGTGCAGTCTCTTTTGAAGGAACTAGGTATGAAAATCACTAAAGCTCCATGTTTGTGGTGTGACAATTTAGGTGCCACTTATTTGCCAACAAATCCAGTCTTTCATGCCAAAACAAAACACATCGAGATATATTTTCATTTTGTCAGAAAAAGAGTTGCTAACAAACTCTTGGATATTCGGTTTATGCACTCTAGAGATCAAGTTGCAGATGGGTTTACCAAAGCCCTACCTACAAGAAGCTTTGAAGAATTCAAGCATAATCTCAACTTGATGAAGTTGTGATTAAGGGAGGGTGTTAAACATGAGGTACCCGTACGTGACATGATAGACTCAACCGTGAAATGAGAAGTTTCCTTGGGCGTGTAGACTAGGAGGTTAGAGGATATTTTATCTCTTGTAACTATAACTCTATCTCTACCTAGCTTATCTCTCAAGTTGTAATCTCTCCATGTAAATCTCAACTCTATGCGCATCAGGGAGGTGCGCCCCTGTCTATAAACACGTACGGTGTCCCCTCTCATTGAGGTAAGACACTTTCCGCAATCGCACAGTAGTGTCATTTTGAGTGTGGCGTTTCAGATATCGGCTCCATGGGAGCTCGGTATTGCCAGACCGAAAATCCTCTTTGCATTTTTTAATTGATTTTTTTGCACGTATAAGTTTTCTTTACATGTCTGTTAAGTTGTATTAAATAATGTACTGATTTGTAGTCTACGCAAGAAAAGACAAAAATCCTTGCTCCAAATCAACAAAAGAAAGACCCATTTTTATACATATTTGTTTTTTGTGTGTACCACATATGAATATATATGTTGTTGGAGATTCATATGCTACACGTTTATTTGTGTATGTGCAGTTTGTTTCGCCGTTTTTTGAGTTGTATAAAATCAAGTTCAAATTAAAAAAAACAATGGGATGTTTGGTGCCTTGGATCCAAAATGCATTTTCGTGTCATTTCCCTTATAGAAAAGGCTGACTATTCAATTGTTACCTAAACAAAGTACATTTCAGTCGATCCAACTGCCCTTCTTCATCTTCCTCTTTCATCCATCTTCCCGTTGGTGACACTACGGTGAGCCATGTCATCTCTGCCTCCACCAGGACCCGGTGATCCCTTGCACACTATGGCCGACAATGGTGTCTCTGTCTCGAGCACAACCACTATCTAATATGTCCGACAGTCACAATGGAAAAGGCGCCCACGCACACCTAAGAACCCTCGCCTATGTCGGCGACGTCTCCGGCGAGGTCCTGGGTTGGCCTCGCCGCGGCCGCCATGTTACCCACATGTTAGTTCTATGAGAAATGGATTAAAACGTGAAAAGAAATTCAAGGGACCCAAGGATAGCGCAAGCACGGAAAGAAAAACAAATTGAGACAATGTAATCTTGTCATGCCGAAGGAAAGGGTGATGCACAATTCGAGTCAGTGACACTTTGACAGTGTAGGTAGGTACTCCCTCCGTCCCGTAATATAAGACCGGTCCTCGTTTTTGACACTAGTACCTTCCACAAGGCCAGGAATACCTAGGAGGCTACGACTCATCATCAAGTAACAGGGAATTCACCTATGGCTAAAGCGAACCTGAACCGGACTCGACTACTCCCCCACATAAACCAATAAGGCGAGTGATACGCGCCGGCGGACCGGCCGAAAGCCCAGCCGGTCACACGCGCGCCCTCCGATTTGGATTTCTGCAGCCGTCGGATGCCTCCTTTCCCAATCATCTCCTTCCCTGTTTGGTCAACGCAGCAGTTCGTGCCCTCCAATCTTCACCTGCGCGCTCCCGCGTGAGAGCAGCAGTTCCCCGCTTCCCTCTGCATCGCCGCTGGTCGTACCTCCTGTTGTAACAACGCCGTCCAGCCCCATCTCCTCCTCCCAGTGCTCAGCCACGGCATCGGCCGAGAGCAAAGCACAGCTTCCCTCGACGCCGGTTCTAGCATGCGGAGCTCGCGGTCGTAGCTTCTGCAACCACCGTTGCAGCTTTTCTAGATTTTTCGTGAACGAACGGAAGCCACCGGTCATTGACATGAATGGTTGTAGCAGAAAAAAAAAAGAATAGTTGTAGCAATTTCCTTCGCCGGTTGTAGCAAAATCGGACTACTGTTGCAACAAAATTGTCGCCGCCACAGTCAAGGGTCACATTCAACGTGAATGGTTGTAGCAATTTCCTTCGCTGGTTGTAGCAAAATCAGACTACTGTTGCAACAAAATTGTCGCCGCCGCAGTCACGGATCGCATTCAACGTGAATGGTTGTAGCAATTCTCATCGCTGGTCGTAGCAAAATCCGACGAAGGTTGAAGCAAAATCATTGTCGCTGTCGTTGCGGGTCGCATCATCAACATGAATAGTTGTAGCAATTCTTATCGCTGGTCGTAACAAAAGCCGACAAAGGTTGAAGCAAAATCGCCGTCGTCATCGCGGGTCGTAGGTCGCGACATCGACATGAATGGTTGTACCAATTCTCATCGCCGTATGTAGCAAAGACCGACGCCGGTTGAAGCAAAATTTGTCATTGTCGCTATCAACATAATGGTTACAGCAATTTCCATCGCTGGTCATAGCAAAGGATGACGACGGTTGCAGCATTGGGAGTTGTCGATTGTCGCTTTGCCCGTGGATGACGAAGGAGCAAGGGATGGCTGGGTTGCGTAAGGAGAGGGAGGAAAGAAACAACAAGGCAAAAGGAAGAAGAAAAACAGAGAGAAAAAAGAAAAAAATGTGTGAAAAAGATAAGAAAATAAATATTTGCTTGAGGCCCACGAACGCACCTGGCCCAGTCTACTACTGTGTAGTAAGGCGAGCGAGCGAGCCAGCGAGGGGCGACCGGCCGAGCGCTCGGCCGGTCGTCCGTAGGGAAACGTTTCCCAACCAATAAACATGATCGCCGGACTCTGCAAACCACGTACATGTGGATCCAAACCCAGCCCTCCCGTATGGATCAAACGGCGGCGCTTCCGATCGTCGAAATCCTCCTCGGCCTCCTTGGCCACAGGTCTGCCGCCGTCCGGCCCCCAGGCCACAACAAGCCTGCCGCCGTCCGCCTCCCACGGCGCCTGGCGGTCTTAGGGGAGAAGATACAGGGACTCTTCTTCCACAGTGTTCAGCCTGCCGTCCGCCGACCGTCTTCTCTGGCGATAACAGCGCCGCTCCCGCTCCCACTCCCGGTCCCGCTACCCTCCCAGAAGCAATCGGATGTGCTGGGATCCATCCAAGGACTCTCCATCCCTGGCGTTTGGCGACAGTCTCCTCAACCGCAGGCAGCTGAAGCTCATGCTCAAGCTTCCCAGAAGGAGATTTTGGAATCCATCCAAAAACTCCTCCGCCACGTCAAGCCTGTCGTGTGCCGACCGCTTGCGCTGCCGCTGGCGGCCCACATCGCCGGCAGCCCCGCTGCGACGGCGGCTCTCGTCGCCGGCAGCGCGGCAATGGCTGTCTGCCCAAGATACCGACTCGAGGTCGTGCCTTACAGTAACCGCGTCCACATCGTATTAGAGTATATTCGGCCGGTTTAGTTTTTTGGTAGTTTGAATTGTAATCTATCTCTTCTATACTTGGACTCCAAGACTTTGTACTTATATAAGCAGCCCATTGAGGCATCAATCAATACACAATTATTATCAAATATCATGGTATCAGACGCCTAGGTTTCCGCCCTCGGCATGGCCTCGCCGCCAACTCCTCCCTCGCTGCCGCCGCGGCGGCTCTACACCACCACCGAGTTCCGCGCCGCCGGCGCGGCTCCTCTACCTTCCTCAACCCCTACCCAAAACCCTCCTCCACCCCAACCACCTCAGCTCTCCCTCGCCGATACAATCGCTGATGTTTCACCGTTCATCCCGATAACCCTAGACCTCGCCGCCCACAACTTCTACCATTGGCGCCATCTCTTCCATGTCCACCTCGGCCGCTGCGGTCTCCGTCATCACATCAATCCAGCCGCTTCCCCGCGGCTGACCGACCCTCGCTGGATCAAGGATGATCTCATCGTCATCCAATGGATATATACTCGAATCTCCACCGAGCTCTTCAACCTCGGCTCCTCCAGGCTGGCGCCCGAGCCCTAACTATCGGGGCAAAAACCCCGTCTACCGGCCGCCACAGCCTCGCCCTGCTGCAACACCACCACCGGCGCTTCCTCCACCACCACCGGCTGCACCACCGGCGCCTCCTCCATCGGCCTCTGCCTCCGCTTCTTGGCAGCCTCAGCAAGACCCCTGGTCTGGTCTTGTTCAGGCGTGGCCCATGCCATGGACTGCGTCGTCTCCCTACGGCGCTCCTCCCGCGTACACCGGCAACTGGAGCCCGGGTCTTCGTCCTGCCACCGGTGCTCCCGGCCTCCTTGGTCCGCGGCCACCGCCTCATGTCTACACTGCCACGACCTTTTCATCGCCAGCCGTCCACGGATCACACCACGGCTACCTGCCGGTACCCTATGCGCCCTACGCCTACGACCCTGCTTCACCCATGCCGTATGCGCACGCGCCTGCGCCCACACCGCCAGCTACTCATCAACAACCAGCCTGGGATCAAGCCGCCTTCATCGCCGCCATGAACAACTTTACACTCAATAACCAAGGTATGGATTGGATCTTCGATTCCGGTGCATCTTCGCATATGTCTTCAAATATGGATATTCTGTCAGCTTGTTTTCCTTCCGCTTATTCTTCCATCACCATAGGCGACGGCTCTCTTGTTCCCGTTTCTTGCACCGGTCACTCTTCCATACAAACAGATCATGCCAACTTTCAACTACGCAATATTCTTGTTGTTCCCTCTTTAATCAAAAACCTTATTTCTATTCGCCAATTTACCATAGATAACCTTGTCATTCTAGCTTTTGATCCTTTTGGTTTATCTGTGAAGGATCTGAGAACGGGGACACTTCTCGCTCGCTACAATAGCACGGACGATCTCTATCCACTTCATGGCGCGCCTACGTCCTCTCCTCGCGCCATGCTTGCTTTAGTAGATCTATGGCATCGTCGGCTCGGTCACCCCAATAAATCAACACTGTCCTCTCTACTACAAGAATTTTCTATTCCTAGCACTAGTGTGTCACATGATTCTTCTCTTTGTAATGCATGCCAATGCGGCAAACATGTTCGGTTACCTTTTGGAACATCATCTACTGTTAGCACTTTTCCTTTTGAGCTTTTACATTGTGATCTCTGGACCTCCCCTATTCCTAGTGTCTCTGGCTATAAGTATTATCTTCTAATTTTAGATGATTATTCTCACTACATATGGACGTTCCCTCTATGTGCTAAATCTGATGTCCATCAACTTTTTCTCACCTTTCGCACCTACGTCCAAACATACTTTGGCCTACCGATTCGCTTTATTCAATGTGACAACGGGCGCGAGTTCGACAACGTCACCAATCGCACCTTTTTCCTCTCCCATGGCATTCTTCTCCGGTTTTCTTGCCCCTATACCTCCTCTCAAAACGGGAAGGCCGAGCGCTCTCTTCGTTCCATCAACGATATCCTACGCACTTTACTCATCCAAGCATCTCTTCCTCCCCGTTTTTGGGTCGAAGCTCTGCGCACTGCCACCCTTCTCCTTAACATCCGCCCCACCAAAACATGTCCTCGCTATACACCCTTTCAATCTCTTCTTCTATCTGATCCCGACTATCTTTCTCTTCGGGTTTTCGGTTGCCTCTGCTTTCCTAACATCACATCCACCACCGCTCACAAACTAGCCCCACGATCTCTACCCTGCATTTATCTTGGCCTCTCCGATGACCACAAAGGACATCGCTGTTTCGATCCATCTTCTGGTCGCGTGCTTGTCTCTCGCCATGTCACATTCGATGAAAACACTTTTCCTTATTCTGTCACTAACACCATATCACCCAATTACCAGCAAACCACCCCCACTTCTGCCGCGACCTCTCCCTCTCCCGCGGCGAGGTCGGCAAGCCTGCGGCAGCCGGCAAGCCCGGCAAGCCCGGCACCGGCAAGCACGGCAATCCCGGCAAGCCCGGCACCGGCACCGGCAAGCCCGGCCAGCCCGGCACCGACACCAGCAAGACCGGCAAGCCCAGCCAGCCCGGCAAGCCCGGCACCGGCACCGGCAAGCACGGCACCGGCAAGTCCGGCAAGCCCGGCCAGCCCGGCACCGGTCCAATCACCACTCCCACCCAACGCCGTACCCATTCCACCACCCACTAATGATCATGTCATGTGTAGTCGTGGCAAACACGGTTTTCATCTCCCTTCTCGCCGTCTTAATCTCACGGCCACACCGACTATCTCCCCTCTACCCACCTCATACAAACGGGCTCTTCTTGATCCCGTTTGGTTTTCTGCTATGCGGGACGAATTTGATGCTCTACAGCAAAACAACACCTGGACTTTGGTTCCCAAGCCTCCTGGTGTTAATATTGTCTCTGGCAAATGGGTTTTTCGCCACAAGTTTCATGCCGATGGTTCTCTTGCCCGCTACAAAGCTCGCTGGGTTTGTCGAGGTTTTTCACAGCAGCACGGCATTGATTTTGATGAGACCTTTTCTCCTGTGGTAAAACCTAGCACCATCCGTGTTGTTCTTAGTCTTGCGGTCTCCTCTTCATGGCTCATTCATCAACTGGATGTCAAAAATGCTTTTCTCCATGGAACACTAAATGAAACTGTGTACTGCCAGCAACCCTCTGGTTTTGAAAATCTCTCCTCACCGAATTTCGTCTGTCTTCTTAACAAATCGTTGTATGGTCTCAAACAGGCTCCTCGAGCCTGGTTCCAGCGTTTTGCTAACTTTGTTCAAACCATTGGCTTTGTCCCTTCTAAATCCGACTCCTCTCTCTTCGTTTTTCATTCCTCTAATCACACCGCCTATCTCTTATTATATGTAGATGATATTATTCTAACCGCTTCTTCTGATACTTTTCTACACCAAATAATCTCTTCTCTCAATCATGAATTTTCTATGACTGATCTTGGTCCTCTACATCATTTTCTTGGTATCAATGTTTCTCGTACTCCCTCTACTCTTTTTCTCTCCCAACGTCAATATGTTATAGATTTGCTCTCCCATGCCGGCATGTCTGATTGTCAACCCTGTCGAACACCTGCTGACACCGGTGCCAAATTGTCGGCTGATGGTGAACCCGTTCCTGATCCCACTTTGTATCGCAGCATTACCGGTGCCCTTCAATACGCTACTCTCACTCGTCCTGATATTTCCTACTCTGTTCAACAAGCCTGTCTTTTTATGCATGACCCTCGTGCTCCTCATCTTGCTCATATTAGACGCATACTTCGCTATCTCAAAGGCACTCTAGACCACGGCCTCCTTATTAATTCTTCCTCTCCAACAAGCTTGACAGTATATTCTGATGCAGACTGGGCAGGTTGTCCCGACACTCGACGATCCACATCCGGCTATTGTGTTTATTTGGGTGATAATGTTGTTTCTTGGTCTTCGAAAAGGCAGGATACAGTTTCTAGGTCCTCCGCTGAATCTGAGTATCGGGCTGTTGCACATGCTGTAGCCGAGGCCGTCTGGCTTCGGCAACTCCTCGTGGAGCTTCATCGACCAATCGAGCGTGCTACCATTGTTTACTGCGACAACATTTCAGCAGTCTATATGGCATCTAATCCAGTTCAGCATCGTCGCACGAAGCACATTGAGATCGACATCCACTTTGTTCGTGAGAAGGTGGCTCTTGACGAGGTTCGGGTTCTACATGTTCCAACGAGTGCGCAATTTGCTGATATCTTCACCAAAGGGCTTCCCAATGCATCCTTCACCGACATACGCTCCCGTCTCAACATCGTCACGCCCGACGTTGACACTGCGGGGGGATATTAGAGTATATTCGGCCGGTTTAGTTTTTTGGTAGTTTGAATTGTAATCTATCTCTTCTATACTTGGACTCCAAGACTTTGTACTTATATAAGCAGCCCATTGAGGCATCAATCAATAGACAATTATTATCAAATATCACATCGTCCTCCGCTCCCCAGTCGAGGACGGTTGCCAACTCGACGAGTTCGAATTCGCCCATTACAAGAAGACGAACGCCCGTAGGATCCTCCGCCCGCGCCACTACCAGACCGCACGCGTCCGGCAGCTCACCTCGGAGATCGTCGGCGCCATCGACCGCGGCCTTGCCATCAAGAGCAAACGGGGGATGGCGCGCATAGTGCGGCCCCACACGAGGCATCTCGACAAGCTCAACTCGGAGGTCGTCGTTGCCAAAAACAAGGAATGCAATGCCTACGTGCATCCCGGTGGCGGCAAGATCGTGGTCTTCGACGGATTGCTTGAACGCTTCGAGACAGATGCTGAGATTGCCTATGTTATTGCGCACGAGGTTAGTTTGCTGGATTATTGATGAGCACATGCATTTAAATTGTTCTGCGATGCTTTCCGGCAGTGCTTAATTTAACCTGATGTGCACTGGTGCCGTTTTTATAGGTCGGGCATGTTGTTCAGAAGTACTCCTCAGAGTGGTTATCGACACCATCCTCCAGGTAAAGTACATTCACTTCTTCATCTGACACCTAGTGTTTCATATTGGATGTTCTTTTGAAAATGTTACCTATATATGTAGGTTAGAGAGTGAGGCAGATTACATTGGAATCATGCTGCTTGCCGCGGCTGGTTTTGATCCGCAAGTTGCCCCCAAGTTCTTTGAGAAGTATGCAGACATCGAAAAAAATTCAGGATGGCGAAATGATTATGACTGTGAATACTCTACTCATCCCCCAAGTAAGAAAAGGTCGCAGCTTTTATCACAACCCGAGGTTATGGGGGAGGCCATGCAGTTATATAGACAAGTTACGGCCAACCAAGGACAGGAGAAGAATTCGTTTAACAGTGGAATTTTGTCGCTCGCATAGACGCGATAGCGATGACTATGTATGTGGTACATGTGACACTTATGATCTATGTCAAACTACGGTGTTGAACTAATATCAACTAGACAAATCCCCGCACGTTGCTGCGGGAATTGATGGCATTATGTTGAGATGATACTTGGTTGAATGTAACGTGAATATTTCGATTAACAGTATGAACATGAAAATACAAATATAAGCGATTTATTGTACTTGATTAGTTTATTGTTGCATGGTGTTGGAACATATAAGTAGCATAACATGGGTTTATAATTCCATGGAGTTGTCCATGCGGTTGTCTTCTTCATCGAATACAATTTGGACATGTTTAAATCCTTTCTTCATGTACTCGAAGATGTATTTGGTGGACCTGAATGGACTTTCCTAGAGCGTTCCAGCGGGAATATTGAGCAACTAATTTCAAAGAAAGAAATACCAGCTATATTATATACATGTGATGGCAAATAATATACTATAGTGGAAGAGCGATTTATGCATTATTAGCACATCAAATGGTCTGATTCAGACACATGAGAATAAATTCAAGTCAAACAAAACCTTTGAGTTGTTACAGTCTTGAACACGTTTATATACATCACACTTACATAATTCTTGCAATACATAAAAATAAAATGGGCATGTTTCATTGGTTAATATTCTGCACATGCATAGGTACATTTTGGCAATCACTAAATGGTCTTCATGAAAAGTACAGTTAGCAGCATGCAAACTTGAATGACGGACATGTCTCAAAGCCCTCAAATCACCAAAATAACTTAAGTGTACCAAGTTTCTTCTCCGCCTCCACTTCAATCTAACTGTTACCACTATATTAGATGGATGCCTACGAAACAAAAAAAACAAAATGCTACCAGCAAATATGAGAAAAGGACTATTGACACCTCAAACCAAAACTCTCTTTGGCTACTTGTATCTAGCCTTTTAAAAAACGTGCATCTTTTTATTTTTGTTTATTATACTGCTCCTTATGTAAAATAACACTGCTACAACATGTGCTATAGTCAGTTAATATCAATTGAAATATCTACTTTTTAAAATCCATTTGAACAACTGCAAGATCTGATGGCATGAGATATATACGGACAGTGATTGAATACATACAATCGGATAGAGCAACTAAAGATAGCAGGCTACGCGACAAATATTCTAAAGCTTCAAATGAGAGAAGCGTCATTACCTTCTCAACACTTCAAAATTTAGAAGATACAAGATATTTTGTCAAGGAAATAAGTACCAGTAAGCATAATAGAGCACACATAATTGCTGGTATGGAGGGGGGAGGGGACGTCTAGGGCTGCACATATGTCCTGGCAAACACGCACGACACCTACAGGCGATGGGTGTTGACAACAGAAACTTCAAATTTGTACCACCATCTTGCAGGATAGCTAGAGTCCACAGTTCAAACGCAAGGAATCCTATACAGCAATGAAGTATCAAACTATTGTCGGGCCAAGACTTACCTGAAGAATGAGAACAATCCCATGATTGCTTTTCTGATCGATCTTGTCGCCTCCTTGGATTCTCGCTCCGTTCCACCCAGGCATGTCATGGTTCCACTGCCAGGATCGATAGCATGTTGCTCTGCTACCAATTTGGAGGCTTGCTCCCTCGCTACCAAGGCGTCCTTTCTGTTAGATGTGTATAGTCATCTTCCTGTATATCCCCATTGTATAAGGGGCTTCTTGCACTTTACCACACTTGTATATGTATGGCCTTTGGCCCTCAGTCAATGTCAGTTGCTCATTCTCTAACATGGTATCAGTTGCCAGGTTCCTCTCCCGCACGCCGCAGCTCCGTGCGCTCTAGCCTGCCCCGCCGACGGCCATCTCCTCCCTGGCCGCCGGCCGCCTCCACCCCCGCCGCCGGCCCTCTCCTCCCTGGCCGCCGGCCGTCCGGCTCTCTGCCCGGCTACTTCTCCTCCGCCCCGCGCGCGCCCTGCTGCCTCTCCTCCGCGCCCGCGCGTGCCCGCGCCCGAGGCTAGGCGCAGCTGCTCCGAGCCCGCCCGCGCCCGGCAGCCGTCGTCCCGCGCTCGCCCGCGGCCGGCCGCCGCTGCTCCGCGCCCGCCCGCGCCTGGCAGCCGCTGCTCCGCACCCGGCCGCGCCCCCCCGGCAGCCGCTGCTCTGCCGGCCGCCGGCGCCCCGCATCCGGCCGTCCCGCGCCCGTCCGCGCCCGGCCGTCCCGCGCTCTGCCGACGGCGCCCCGCGCTCGCCCCTGGATTCTGCATCAGGGCGGCCTCGAGCGGGTGAGCCTCCGAATCCCGATCCAGATCGGGGTGCGTTGACTTAAAAAAAAGACAACAGAAGGAGCGAGAGCTCCTCATGTCTCCTTCGGGCTATGTTGCTATTCCTCGGTGCTCGGTGATCTTCGATGGCACCAACTATGCCAAGTTCGTGGGTTTCATGCGCATCCATATGCGCGGCCTTCTTCTGTGGGGCGTTCTTTCTGGCGAGGTCCCCTGTCCGTCGTGTCTTGTTCCTCCAGTGACTCCTACACCACCGGTGCCGCCGGTTCTTGCTGCTGACGCATCTCAGGCTGATCGGGATGCAGCTAAGGCCCTTGATGACGCTGCAGTTGATACTTATGATCAGCAAGTATCAGCTTACTCAGATGCTTTTTCAGTTTACCGCGAGGATCTGTCTGCTTACACTCAGTGGTGCAATGATGATGCTCGGGCTGCTGCTGTTCTCACTGCGAGTGTTCTCCCTCAGTTTGCTTCGGAGTTCATGGGCCTCGGCACAGTTGCCGCAATGTGGTCATTTCTCTATCAGCGCTATCAGCCATCTGGTGATGCTCTGTATTTGTCTGTGGTGCGTCAGGAGCACGCTCTTCAGCAAGGTGACTCGTCTGTTGACGAGTTCTACACTCAGTGTTCTGCCATCTGGCGTCAGCTTGATTCTCTTCGCACAGTTGTTTGTGGAGCTTGCCGTTGCTGTCAGACTACCCGGGCTGACTTGGATTTTCAGCGTGTCCATGAGTTCTTATCTCGCCTCCGCTCCGAGTTTGAGCCTCGACGTGCTCACTTACTTGCTCATGGTCGTGTTCCTATCTCGGAGGTGCTTGCTGAGCTTCGTGCTGAGGAGATCCGCCTTCGTTCTGCTGGGTTACTTGTGGTTCCTTCTGTGCTGGCTGCCAGGGCTCCTGTGTCGTCTACTCGTCCCACCGCTCCACCGCTCCTGCCCACACCTCCAGGGGGGTCGGTCGCCCTCCTTATGCTGAGAAGGGTCGGTCGCGGCGTGACACCTTCTGTGGCTATTGCTCCCGGCAAGGTCACCCAGAGGCTGATTGTCGCCAGAAGCAGCGAGACCAGAGGCGCTCCTCTTCCAGTGGGACTTATGCGTCTCCCTCGATCCCGTCACTTACTGATCAGGACATTGTGAAGCTCAAGCGCCTCCTGGCTGCCTCTGGCTCTTCATCGACTGGTTCTGCTGCTGCTGTGACGGCTGCCGCCCCTCCATCACCATCAGCAACTACACCGTCAGGTACATCTTCGTGGGTTCTGGATTATGGAGCTTCTTTTCATATGTCTTCCGATTCTTCCGCTTTGTCTTCTCTTGGACCTCTTGATTCTCCTATTAATGTTCTTACTGCCGATGGCACATCTCTTCATGTTGCTAGTCGTGGCACTCTTTCTACTCCGTCTTTTTCAGTCCCTAATGTCTCTCATGTTCCACGTCTTACCATGAATCTTTTTTCCGCTGCCCAACTTACTGATTCTGGTTGTCGTGTTATTCTTGATCCCGACTCTTGTTCTGTTCAGGATCTCCACACCAAGGCCCTGGTTGGTTCTGGCCCTCGGCGCCATGACTCAGAGGGCCTTTGGGAAGTTGACTGGCTTCATGTTCCTTCCGCTGCCACCACCTCAGCCAGTTCCCATGCTCTCGCTGCCTCCACTTATGCGTCCTTCCAGCAGTGGCATCATCGCCTGGGTCACATATGTGGCTCCCGCTTATCGTCCTTGGTGCGTCAGGGTGTCTTAGGGTCTATTTCTGGAGATGTTTCTTTACATTGTGAGGGTTGTAGACTTGGAAAACAGACTCAGTTACCTTATCCTCATAGAGAGTCGGTGTCTCAGCGTCCGTTTGATTTAGTTCACTCTGATGTATGGGGTCGTGCTCCCTTTGATTCGAAAGGTGGTCATCGCTACTATGTGTTATTTATTGATGATTTCTCTCGCTACACTTGGCTCTACTTTATGAAATCTCGCAGTGAGGTTCTCTCCATATACAAACGTTTTGCTGCCATGGTTCACACCCAGTTTTCCACGCCTATTCGCACCTTTCGTGCTGACTCTGCTGGCGAGTTTATCTCCCAGATGTTGCGTGGTTTTCTCGCGGAACAGGGTACTCTTGCCCAGTTCTCCTGTCCTGGTGCCCATGCTCAGAATGGTGTTGCGGAACGTAAGCATCGTCATCTGCTTGAGACGGCTCGTGCGCTGATGATCGGTGCTTCCCTCCCACCTCACTTTTGGGCCGAGGCCGTGTGTGCATCCACCTACCTTATCAACATTCAGCCATCGACTGCCTTGCAGGGTGGTATTCCTATGGAGCGTCTCACTGGTCGTTCTCCCGACTACTCCGCTCTTCGAATGTTTGGGTGTGTGTGCTATGTTCTTCTTGCTCCACGAGAACGCACCAAACTGACTGCTCAATCGGTTGAGTGTGTTTTTCTCGTCTGCAGTGACGAGCACAAGGGCTATCGATGTTGGGATCCAGTTGGTCGTCGGCTGCGCATTTCGCGTGATGTGACCTTTGATGAGTCCCATTCTTACTACCCGCGTCCTTCCTCCTCCAGCTTCTCTGTGGAAGATATTTCTTTTCTTCTTCCCGATACATCCTCTCCTGTGCCTCCTGTTTCATCCCTTCCTCCGGCACCTCTCACTCGTCCTCCTCCACCACCGTTACCACAGCCACCACCTTCACCTCCATCCACCTCTCCCCCATCCTCTCCAGTCTGTCGTCCTCTCTCTCCTTTTCCTCTTCACTACACTCGTTGTCCTTGTTTTGAGGATGATTCTACTGACGCTCCCTCCACTTCCGGAGCCACTCCTTCCACGCCTCCCCCAGTTCATAACCTCCGTGCTCGGCCTCGCCCCGCACCTGATCGCTACTCTCCTGACCGGTATGGTCTCTCTGTTGTTGCCGAGCCCACCTCCTATCGGACTGCCATGACTCAGCCTGAATGGCAGCTTGCTATGGCCGAGGAGCTTGCTGCTCTTGAGCGCTCTGGCACATGGGATCTGGTTTCGCTTCCTTCTGGTGTTCGTCCCATCACCTGCAAGTGGGTCTATAAGATTAAGACTCGCTCTGATGGCTCTCTTGAGCGCTACAAAGCCCGCCTTGTGGCTCGTGGCTTTCAACAGGAGCAGGGACGTGATTATGATGAGACTTTCGCTCCTGTGGCCCATATGACCACTGTCCGCACTCTTCTTGTTGTTGCCTCTGTTCGCCATTGGTCTGTGTCTCAGCTTGACGTCCAGAATGCTTTTCTCAATGGTGAGTTGCGTGAGGAGGTTTACATGCAGCCACCATCAGGGTACTATGCTCCTGATGGCATGGTATGTCGCCTTCGCCGCTCCCTCTATGGCCTTAAACAAGCTCCCCGCACCTGGTTCGAGCGTTTTGCCTCTGTGGTCACTGCCGCCGGCTTCTCGCCCAGTGACCATGATCCCGCGTTGTTTGTTCACACGTCTCCTCGTGGTCGGACTCTTCTCCTTCTCTATGTTGATGACATGATCATCACTGGTGATGACTCTGACTACATTGCCTTTGTTAAGGCTCACCTTCGTGACCAGTTCCTCATGAAGGATCTTGGTCCTCTTCGCTATTTTCTTGGGATTGAGGTCTCTTCGACCTCCGATGGCTTTTTCATCTCCCAGGAAAAATATATTCAGGATCTTCTTGATCGAGCTGCTCTCGGCGATGAGCGCACTGTTGTGACTCCTATGGAGCTCAACGTTCAGCTTCGTGCTTCTGATGGTGATCCTCTTCCCAATCCTACTCGCTATCGCCACCTCGTTGGGAGCCTCGTCAATCTCGTTGTCACGCGCCCTGACATCTCCTATCCTGTCCATATCCTCAATCCGTTTGTTTCGGCCCCCACCTCTGTCCACTATAGCCATCTTCTCCGTGTTCTACGATATCTTCGTGGCACGATCTCTCATCGACTTTTTTTCCCCGCTCCAGCTCTCTCGAGCTCCAAGCCTACTCGGATGCTACCTGGGCTAGTGATCCCTCTGATTGACGCTCGCTGTCTGCTTACTGTTTTTTTCTTGGTGGCTCTCTGATTGCCTGGAAGACAAAGAAACATACTGCAGTTTCTCGCTCGAGTACAGAGGCTGAGTTGCGAGCAATGGCTATGTTGACGGCTGAAGTGATCTGGTTACGATGGTTACTTGAGGATTTTGGTGTGTCGACTACTACCTCGACTCCCTTACTGTCAGACAGTACTGGTGCTATCAGTATTGCACGTGATCCGGTGAAGCATGAGCTCACCAAGCACATCGGTGTGGATGCCCACTTTGTGCGTGCTGCAGTACAGGATCAGATTCTTGCTCTCCACTATGTGCCCTCTGAGTTACAGTTGGCAGACTTCTTCACGAAGGCACAAACTCGAGCGCAGCATGGCTTTTTCCTTTCCAAACTCAGTGTTGTTGATCCACCATGAGTTTGAGGGGGGGTGTTAGATGTGTATAGTCCTCTTCCTGTATATCCCCATTGTATAAGGGGCTTCTTGCACTTTACCACACTTGTATATGTATGGCCTTTGGCCCTCAGTGAATGTCAGTTGCTCATTCTCTAACACTTTCTTTATCAGTTCTCATGACAGATCAGCACATCGCCCCACCGTCCGCCTATAGTCTCCTCTCTACCATCCCAGAAGACTGACGATCTCTACTCACCTTCCTATTGGTGAGAAGAATATGAGAAAATCGAACAAAAAACTGTTACATGTTCCGAATTCCGATTCAGTGGAACGACTTGATTCCGGCTAAAGTTAGAGATTAAAAGTTAAACCTCACCGCATCTGTTTGCCACCTCTTTCTACTTCTACTCCTCACAACAGGCTCCTCTTTCTCTCTCCTTCCGAGAGAGCCGCAGCCAAACTCCACCATGGACCGCCATGCTCCCCTGCCTGCTGACCTGCTCTCTCCCAGTCTCTCCCTCTCGAACCGGTGAACCTGCAGGGGGAAGCAATCGATCAGCTGTTGGGCACACCTACATGCGCTAGCGGCGGCCAATTTGGCGTGTACTAGTGAGCCTAGGGGATCGCACGGTGCACTAAGAAGATGAAGTGGAGGGAGGCGTAACTTTTTTTGGCAATTAAAGGTGGATGTGGAAGTGGAAGAGAAACATGAACCGAACCGAAGAGACGAAACGATATGTCCCAGTTTTTTTGGCTAAAACTCTGGCCGGAATATATTGGCTTGCAAGAATCATAGTGTAGTGTGACTGTTTGACTGCGCTTGTTTGCTGATGAGGCAGGATTGGTGAAGTGGATAGGCTGGGAATAAGACTGATTGGAGGTTTTTGGAAAATGAATAATGACGTGGCACATCGCTGATGTGGACAGTGTGCATGATGAGAGAATAGGGAAAAGTGAGGAGCAACTTGTTAAGAATGTTAGATTCAATACCAAGTAGCGCTAACGATATATTTCTTCAAATTGTTTATTATCTAAAGACGTGTATGATAGCTTCCATTACATGCGTGTCTCCAGACCGTCTAAATCATAGCTAAAATACTCAGCTCTTTGACGCCCCTCTCCAATGGGTGGCATGTATATCCACCAGCAATGAGCTATTCGACGATTACAACAACATACTTGTACTGGATCACCGCTTGTGATCTTGATCTGCATCATGATAAGGTGCATCCCGTGGCAGGAGCACTTTAACATCACCGAGTCGTTGTCATAGCACTCCAAATCTTTATAAAAACATATGTTGTGTGCAATACTCAGTATTTCCTTTTCTTCGTTGGACTTCATTCTTAGTTTTCTATCGTCCAAATACTCACCGATTTGAGGAAACGATAAAAATCTATGTCGAGGCTCCATCGATTATGTCTTGACGGATAAACTCAAGGTGGATCGGAGCCTAGAAGACCATCTTGATGAACAAGCGTCGTCATTCACTAAGTGCCACCATAGCAAGGACCACATCCTCCACACACCTCCTGAAGGTACGCAGTCGCACCATCGAAATGAGGACAAGGCATAGAGATCTTATTTCATACAGATGCCCCTGAAATAGTCTCCCAACACCGATCAGAGACAACCCTAAATTTATTTCTAACCTTACCACTACCAAACCAGAGCACTTCACCACCGCTCCCGTTGTGGGAGGGAGAAGGGGGCGTGGTCAACGCTAGAGAGGAGGGGAGATCGGTGGCCGCCTATGTCAGGGGAGTGGGGAAGGGGGGAAACACAAACCACAACTCATGCATGTTTCTTTTGAAGATTTAACAATGACAACATTAGCCATCATTTCATTCGAAGAGAACATTGGCCATCATGGCCAGCTCATACATATAAAGAAACACCTACTATTTGAAGTAGAGCAATCTTAGGGAAATCTACTGTTTGCTTAACAAAAATGTTTCTATCATTGCTCTATTTTTTAAAGAAACACCTACAGTTTGCTATTTTAACTGTTTTTGTTATGAGGCGTTTCTGAACAAAAATAGAGCAATCTTAAGGCATCTTCTAAGGAGACCCTCAAAGCTTTTGTATATGTCTGGATTAAAATGTCTAGACCTTTTGTGTCAACTTTTGTCATCCAATGAGGACCCCATCGGTCCGCGTAGTGGTCTGGACGTCCGTTTTCCGGTAAATTCGAGACAAACGTTGAAGAGGTATATCGATGTCTGGACATCCACTTGACCAACAAAAAGTCATCACATAATCCTTCTCTCTTTTCTCTCTTCACACATACATGGTCCCTTCTGCTCTCTCTTTCATCCCAACCGGTCAAATGAGGATTAATTTTGTAAAAAATGTTGGATAACTCTCTCCCGCATGGTCATTTACGTTTCATCTTTGAAGATGTCCTTAAGAAAAGTAAGCGTTCCGCTTAATCGAATATGTAGTTCCCACGGTGTGGTACGAGAGCAAACCAATCATCTCGCACGAAAACCGCACAAAACATTATCCCAGCGACATAATCGCGTCACATTGGGAAGCCCGGCCCTTCTCAGTTTGTTTATCCACATGCTAAAAGTAAGGCCACTGCTAGGCGCCGGCGCACCGGTCGAAATTTCGGCCGGTCGGCCCCCAGCAGTAGGATTAGGCCATCTCCAACCGTTAATATTCCCGCATCATCTTCCCCCTTTCGCATCGGAATAGCATCTGGCTCTGCGTTGACCAGCAACTCTCATCCATGGCGGACTTCGCTCTCGCCGCGGTCGGTGCTCGTCCTTGGCCGCCCGTGCTTGCCGGCCAATGGCACACCCGCGCTCGTCGCCCCGGCCGCCCGCGTTCGCCGGCCATCTCGGCCGCCGGTTGCAGCATCCCAAGCTGCCCGTGGTAGGAACTCCGATCCGACGCTGGTGCCGGTTCCAACAAAAATAGATGCTGGATGTAGCAAATTATGTTGCTGGATGCAGCTCCGTTGCGCCGATGCTCGACTAGTTCCAGCAAATAAAAATGCCGCCCGTAGCAAAATTATGTATCGGTTGTAGCATTTTTCCACCCTGTTTGCAGCTCTATCGCGCTGACGTTCGTAGCCGATGATCGACTGGTTCCAGCAAAAAGGGATGCTAGATGTAGCAAAATAATTCGCTGGTTCCAGCAAAAAACGATGCTGGGTGTAGCAAATTAATTCGCTGGTTCCAGCAAAAATTGAAAAGACGGTAGTAGCAAAGAAGATATATGATGGTAGCAAAAAATATATACGGTGGTAGCAAAAATTGAAGTTGGTTCCAACAAAAAACACTCCCAATTACAGATCCTAGAAACAAGTTACTGATTGTAGCAAAAAAAAAAACCACTTGTAGCAAAAATTGTCGCCGATTGTAGCTCCCACTGAGGCCGGTTCCAGCATCTCGTCCGCCCAGTTGGTCTGGAGCTTGCACTACGGCGTGGTAGCAGCAGCGGGTAGTCGCCGTCGCCATCAGCACCGGTGCGGTCTGGGAGGTGGCGAAGGAGCAGGAACTCGATGAACCCAAGGGCAGAAAAAGAGGGAGTGGGTGCTGCGCGTGTTGCTGGGATCGACGAGCTGCCATGGCTGGCCGGCACAGCTTGTCGCCGGTGGGGGAGGGCAAGCACCTACAGATGAAGGAGAGGGAGGAGCGGAGCTCGCGACGAAGAAATGAGTGGATCTCATCGCCCATGAAGAGATAAGGTAAGGGAATCTGGCTCGTTCGGTGCCAGGACCCACCTATACGCAAGTGCGCGCGTGAGTGAGTGGTGCGAGCCGGCCGAAAACTCATCCGGTCGACCGCGTATAAACGTTTCCCTAAAAGTTTTTTTTCGAAATGACAGTTATTCTGCATTCATTAAGAAGAAAAGAGTTGCTCAGTAAAGGATGGAGAAAAGAAGGCGAGATGTGGACTTGCTTCTTCTTCCGCCGAATCCCCGTTGCGAGTTCGAAACAAAGCCGGAAACAAAGCGCGAGTACCGATGGTCGCCCGCCGCTCCAGCACCTTTATCACATGTAGATGTAGCATTACTTTATTCTTTAGTTACAAACTACATATGGAGCAATGCTCTCGGCGTCTCGACCACCACCGGAGGAGCTCCCGACGCCGACAAAACGCAGCTTTTGTTGTCTATAAGAGCATCTACACACGGATCCCTTATATCCGTTTCATACGTCCTGACAGGCCGTCCGATCACTGTCCGGTGACGAAAAATCGATTCAGGCGGACTCCCTAAACAGGCCTCAAACGTTCGGACTGACCGGCACCCCTCGTATTCAGCCCAAATATGGGGCAGATATGGGGGCGCCCGGGCACGCCCGCCTGACTGCCCGGCCCACCATCGACCCCACAGCCACGTCAGCCCGGCCCATCACGGACCCCACTAAATACCCGAATCCGGCAAACCCTAGACATTCGGCAGTTCACTCTCCGTCCACTCCACTTCCCCTCCCACTCCTCACCCTTCGATTCGATGGCCGGCGACGGAAGCAGCTTCGACGGATCAAACGTCGATGTGGAGGAGGTGGCCCTCCGCATCGCGTTGCGCCGGTTGCTGCAGGACCAAGGCGGCCCCGGCAGTGGTGGATCTACATCCTCCGGGCCCGTCGCACGGCGACGGAGCACCGGCGACGTCGCAGGCCACCAGGTCTGGTACGCCGCCCACCTCCGCCACCCTCTACTCCGGATGCGGTGCCCGGCCACCGCTGGGTCCTCGTGCCGGCGACGGGACGGGGCGCACGAGGACGCCGGAGTTCGAGGCACATGCAGCCCGTCGCGAGTGGCAGCGGGCGAGGAAGAGGGTGGAGGCGCTGTCCGCGCGCCGTTCGAGCGCGCCGATGGACCCCCAGGACGCGCTCCTCGCGGGCGTCCTCCGTTACTCGCTGACGACGGCGGAGTCGGATGCACGCCGCCTCCGCCGTAAGAATGCCGACGCGCTCCGACTGGCAGGGGCGGAGCTATGTAGGGGCCGAACTGGGCCATGGCCCGCCCAGGAATTTGACGATTTTTTTACATATGCATCTTCCCCACAGCCCCAGACCACCTCGCGCAGATAGAGCACAACGTCAAAGACTGCACGACGTCCAAGACTTCACGACATCCCCATCCTCTCCCCGTCTCGAAGCATGTAGCCGCGACCAGGGAGCACCCGTCACCAGAGCGCGCAGGGGCGGAGCTACGGGGGGACGAGGGGGGGCCACGCCCCCCCCAACGTGCGCGTCGAACCAACGTACCCAGGCAGAAATTTTCTACGATCAGGAGTAGTTAGTACTAATTAGCCCCCCCCCCCCCCCCAACGTGATCTCCTCAAGCCCAGTAGCTTGCTTATATTCAGCCCACTAGCCCAAACGGAAGACAAACAGGCAGCCACGCAGGGATCGATCGATCTATCTCCTCTCCAGTCCGTCGTTTCGTTCCCCGACGCACGCAGCTGCACGCATCTCTAATCTCTGAATATCTCCCTCCTGCGACTACGCCTAGGGTAGTTCGCACCAGGCAACACCATCAGCGCCGGCTCCGGCGCCGCAGACGGCCGAACCTACAACCAGCGACAGCGAGCAAGGAAATTCGCCACTGAGGGTGAGTCTTCTTTAACTGATCCGTTCCCTGTTATAAGCTGCAGAAATTCTTGAGTTAGGTAGGTTAAATTGAATCATGGGAATTAGGGGAAATAATATCTTGTTTATCCTCACAAACATGTACTGCAAATTAGGCTTGACACACAGACCAAATCCAGAAACAAGCATGACAACACCACAACACTCCATCACTACAAAATGGATGTATTTAATGTTGCCATAGACCAACAATTGGCAGAGTTAGGTGATCGATTCAGTCTTCAAGCGACAGAGCTTTTAAGCCTTTGCGCATCATTGGATCCAAGGCGCGACACATTTGACAGATCAAGAATATGCACGCTAGTTGAAAAATTATATCCTGCTGATTTTTCTTCTCAAGAAAGAGCTCAATTGGAGTGTCAGCTACCACATTTTCAACTTGACACGTGCAACCATCCAGAACTGAAAATGTTACCATCACTTGCAGCTTTGGCACATGGTCTGGTCAAAACAGGTAAATCATCTATGTATCCAATGGTTGACAGGTTATTACGGTTAGTAATAACTCTCCCGGTGTCGACTGCAACAGCAGAGAGAGCATTTTCAGCTATGAAACTTGTCAAGACTCGTCTTCGAAGTACAATGGGTGATGATTTTCTTCGACATTGTATGATAATCTACATCGAGAAGGATCTAGCGTCAAAGATTAGTTCTGATGAAATTATAGACATGTTTGATCTTCTTGGTAGTCGCAAAGCCAACTTTAAACTAATAGAAATGTAATTTCTTTGCATTGTTTGATTGACCATATGGTCTGTACTGAACCATGAAAAAATATTATCATCTTTGCAATGCTAGTTTTTTTTTGCTTCTTGTGTCTTGCCCGGTTGCCCCCCCCCCCCCCCCCCCCCAACCTCAAATCCTGGCTCCGCCTCTGAGAGCGCGAGCCGCCTACCGTCTCACGGATCAGCTGCCGTCCGCCGGGATCTCATGCTAGTCGCCACCTCACCTATCTCGTGGAGCAGCGCACCTCCTACCTCTCCCTGAGTGATCTCCCGCCAGTCGTCAGTCACCTCGCGGTTCTCGTGTCAGTCAGTTGTGTATAGGGCCCTAGTCGTGTACTCGTGTTGCCGGCCAACTGCGGGGGCATGAGCCCCTGGCCTGTGTCCTGCGTTTGCACTACTCCAAGGCTCCAACATCCATGCCTGCCGGTGCTGGACAGAATTTTGCTAAGACAGCGCGGACTGCACATCAGTACATAACACACAATGGGAAAGGCAACACGAAAGTCCCCATTTGATAAGCAATAGCCTCCATGGACTGCACATCAGTACATCACACACACCAGCAAGGCAACACCAAATTCCTCATTGGATAAGCGATAGCCTGATATATGTGCATATGCGCTATGCTTATGATTCAGAATTTCAAAAAACATGTGTTCTTCTTTACCTGGCCCGTCTAACTTTTTCTTTGAAGCTCCGCCACTGCCGACTGGCAATCCAGTTATCAGAGCGCGAGGCAGCGAAAGAGGCGGCGGCGAAGGCGAAAGCGGCCCGCCACGCCAAGGAGCAGGCCCGCCTACTCCGCAGGTTGTCCGACATGCGCTGCTCCGACGAGGACGACAGCGACGCCTCCACCTCCGGCTCCGATGACGACGACGACGCTCCACCGCACGCCGACGCCTACACGGAGGATGGACATAGCTGTGCGGACGACCGGAAGGGGAAGGGGGCGGCGAGGAAATGGTGATTTCCTCCGCCCTTCCCCGTTTTGTTAATATTTCAATTGTGTTTAAGTAGTTCTTAATTTGAATTTGCTGATGAATTCGATAGAACTATGATCCTTTTGTTCGGCGAAGCAATCCGATCCGATGGAAGTGTTTTACGTAGCGTTGCATGCATTTGTATGGTATGAGGGTTCGAATATAAGGAATGCGGATGCAGAAGGC
This sequence comes from Elymus sibiricus, assembly GCA_039707655.1. Classification (NCBI taxonomy): domain Eukaryota; kingdom Viridiplantae; phylum Streptophyta; class Magnoliopsida; order Poales; family Poaceae; genus Elymus; species Elymus sibiricus. The sequence continues at coordinate 481,351,228 of CM077665.1, forward strand.
AAAAAATAAGGCGCGCCAGGTCAGTGTCCGCGGACGCCCGCGGAAACGCGAACCGCATGGAGCCCACCCTTTTTCGTTTTTTGCCGCCATTGGGTGGCCACAGGGGAAACACAGTCCGGCCACCTCTCGGGAAAGGGGGGTGGGCCTACCTATCCCGAGGGAGCAGCTGAGAGGTTCCATATGCCTAGCCGGCCGGCGTGCTGATACCCTTTGGGGGTTAACGTGCTGTTAAAAGAGCGATTGATTGATACCTTCCCTGCTTTATCTATTTATTTATTTGCCTGCTTCTACCGAGGTTCATAGAATCAAGGGCGCGTCCGTGGACGTTTGAGTAGGGATGTAAACGGATCGGATCGGATCGGTTAATGGCTTTACCATATCCTTTACCACATTTTTTTGTCGGATTCGGAACGGATCGGATAATGACCGGATGCGGATTCGAATACGGATTATATCGGAGTACGGATTCGGAGCGGAATCGGATTGAAAACGGATAAAAAATATGTGTACTTATTTTCCATAATATCTACCATGATCTATGCAAAGAAGTACAATGTATAGGTAACCAATAAATTTTTACTGATCGCTGAAATTAATAGACATGCTGCAACAAGCAAGACATTATACATCATAGGTTCATAGTGTTCTCTAGTCCATATTATAATCTATTTAAATATTAGCTACGTTAGCTTGTATAGTACCTGTTCTCAAGTCTACTGGCTATGCTTGTATGTACATGCGATGTGTACAGTCATACGACGGTGCTATTAGGGTTAAGTTTATATGATATTTATATGTGGTGATTCTACTCAGTGGTCTAGTTAACTGGGTATTTGGGCTTGTCGATGGTACCAAATTTATCGGATAATCCTATTTGGTAACACCGGATAATCCGCAAAAAATACCGGATAATCCACATCCGTCGGATATTATCGATACCATATCCGCTACCATATTCGTCGGATATCCGGTTGAACAAAATCCGTATCCGTATCCGTATTCGTCGGATTTGTGAAAGTGCATACCATATCCTTAAAAACGGATGCGGATGCGGATTCAGAACGGAAATTATCCGTACTTTGAGGGACCGTATTTGCTATACGTGGCCGTAGATGCTTTAAGTCTCAACCCACTGCACCTAAGATAAACAGCCTATGCGTATTAGAGGGAGCACAAAAGTAAACCGTATTGGTTGCACACATTCGGTTAACCTCTTCCATTACCGAGAAGATGGAATGGATACCGCTCAAGACCGCGACCACGACGTCTGCCGAGAGAGGGAGAGCTGGTGAACGACAGAGGATCGATGACGCACAGACAGCAGAGAGTGGCTGTGATGCCAAGCACCACCTGGTACATTCAGGTTCGCGTGGTGATCGGTGAAGCCATGTACAGTATAATACTGTATCTGCAAGCTCCCGGCTCCACTGTTCTTCGCGGGAGCAGAACGGCAGCGAAACCATCAATCAACTATCGACACAGAGCTCCCATAGATGGAGCACCAAATTATTTGGCTCTGCCACATCAACCAAACCATAAGCACAGATCTGGAACGCCAGAAACACGTGCTACGGACTACGGAGGGCAAAGGGGCCTGCCTAACCACGGGATTCCCGCAGCAGAAACTTCCACGGCACTATTGTCCGTAAACCCGCATTCAGCTTAGGAACAAAGGGAGACGCTGGCCGATATAAAAACACCATTCCTTTTGCTGCAAAGCGGGCGGGCGGGAATCAGGTTCCGTTTGATAAGAAACCCAGATCTGACTAAGTACCGCGCAGCAAGCAACTCATCATGAGTCTCTAATAGAAAAACGTGCACTGTCGGCCTACAACTTTGTTAGGATTATTAGACTAGTTCATGGATCATGATGGACCGCAGCAAGCAAACCAGACTGCAAATATACTTATCTCGGCCTCTCTCTGCAAATTTCAGTACCATCAGTAATTCAGAACATAGATAGTGTCCCTGAATTTGAGCTAAAAAAAGGCGTGTTGTATACGTAGTAATATGCAAGAGAGCAATGCCAAGCTTCCTGGTACTAACATTTCAGCCAACGTCTGATCCTTCGGATTTCACACTCGCTTTACAACTAGTAATTTGCAAAGGCATAAACACACACAAAAGTGAAGAAAAGATCATTCGAGGGGGAGAAAACTTTAGCCTGTTACTGCACCCACAGCAAAACATGTCCGCTGAGGAGACGAGCCTATGTCATGAGTTGGAATTCGGAAGAGCAAAAAAGAAACGAAACGATCCAACGCCTGCTGAACTATCATCACAGGAGACCTCACCCAAGAAGAGCATGCTGCAACCGAGCGATATCGACATCATCACAGGACGACGACGTCTCTGAATTATGATGATGATATGGTCCTCATTGGCATCCCATATCATGCCCAGAAACGGGACGGGAGCTTGTCCAGGATCATCACGACTGCCCACCTCGCACTGGATTGTCTGAATCGATGGCTCCCCTGCCATTCTTGCTGCTGAAGCACGACCTGCCGCCGGGCGGCAACCTCTTCATCGGCGGCACGGTGTCGTCCTGCAATGCGCGCCGGTTGCGGCCCCGCCCGTTGCTGCTGTTCTCCCCGCGGCACCGCCTCGACGTGCCGGCGACGCCTGCAAGGAGCCCGCTCTCCCTGGCAGCGATCAGCTCGTCCTCCATGGTGGACTGCAGCACGTCGGCGATGGACATGCGGCTGTCACGGTGCAGGCTGGACCCCGCCTTCGGTGGTGGAGCGCCTACTTCTCTGATCTCAGCCGTGCCATTGGCATCCTCCTCCTCTGTTCCCTCTCGGCTGTCCTCCGTCTCCTGATCGTCGCGGTCAGCTCTGACGCCACCACTGCTCACTGCATCCCGCTGCTCCTCACACATGTTCTCCAAGGCATCCATCTCAACAATCACCTGATGCGGATGAGTGCTCCGGTCATCGTCGCCTGGAGCACAGCCCTCCGGCTCCGGCGGCGCCACCTCGACGGCGACGAAGGTGATGTTGGAGCGGCAGAGGGGGCAATTGGAGTGCGACTTGAGCCAAGTGTCGATGCATTGCTGGTGGAAGGCATGGCTGCATTTCGGGAGCAGCCGGAGGCTCTCCCCGTCATGGAACTCGCCGAGGCAGACCAAGCAGTCGGTGGTGTGGAGGACGGACCCGTCGCCGCGCCTGTACTTGCACACCGCGATCTTGTTGATCAGGGTCTCGTCCAGCCCGCTCGCCGGCGACACGTTCCACGATTCCTGGCTCCTGGACTGCCCGTGGCCGCTCCCGCCGCTGCCGCCGTTCCCACCGCCGCGGAAGCCGCCGCCGGAGCCGGAGCCAAAGAACCTCCTCCTGAGGGAGCCGAAGGTGCCGCAGTACTTGGAGATGAAGGTATAGTAGCTGACGAGGAGGAAAGCGGTCGCCAGCACGCCTATGATGGCGATGACGAGCGGGGAGAAGACGTGGCCGGAGGAGTCGTCCGGGCCGGGGCCGGCGAGGTCGAAGGGCGGCGGCGGGGGGAAGATGAAGTAGCACCACTGGGGGCAGTAGAGGCTGCACAGCCCCTGGGAGCAGTCCCTGGTTGGCTCGTAGGGCACCCAGGTGGGCTCTGTCCCGATGATTGCCGGCGGCGAAGACGCCATTGCCTCCCCCCTCCTCCTCCCAGCACCGAATCTTGGCACCTTCAACACAGCAGGGGAGAAAAAGGCGACGGAAGAAACGGAGACGGCTGAGCGCTCAGGTGCTAGCAGAGGATCTCTGAGAGTCTCTGGGCCAAATCATTGTGGTGAGACGAGGGGAGAAGGCGGAGGAGCGTCTGTGTAGACGCCCGATCCATGGCGCTTTCTCGAGGTTGGGACTGTGGCGCTGGCTGATGATGGGGATCTTTCGGAGGGACTGGAGAAAGAGAGATTATCTGCAAAGCAAAGTGAGTGAGGGAGGTGGTGGTGGACTGCACTGGACTGCTGGTTGTTGGCATCTTCTCATCGAGCTTTTGTTTTTGCTGCCGCAGCTCTTCTTTTTCTTTGCCCTGCTGCCGTCCCTTTCCTCTCTCCTCCGCCACACACATCACAGGACGAAGAGAATGTGTCCACCGGATACATGATTGTATAAGGGCATGTACAATGGTGGCATATGAATACATATGCCTCGTGATAAAAAGTAGTTTGAGGCATCTACATTGATTTGTTCTCTTCAATGCAAGCTACCATTAGTGACCTCATCAAGAAAAAGAAGATAAAGATTTCAGCATAAATGCATCTCTACTTTTCACTTCAACTTTTCAGCTTTTTGCATTGGACCACACTTTTTTTCCCCAAGCATCCGCCTCCTGCTGAGGATCCCGTTACACCATCCGAACCTACATCCGAGCCTACATGACACGTGGAGCATCACCCTGGGGCTATGCATTGGCCATGCCCTAACAGATGATGATCAGGAAACATGAACATAATAATTCGCACCAGCGTTAGTGTAGCCCACCAACACAATCTTCTACCGATAGTTCCCAGAAAGAATGGAAATCATATCTCATTCTAGCTACTTCCCCAGGGCCCTAGAATGACAAGGTGATGCAGTTTTCAAATGCGTTTTCGTTGATTTGGTGCGTGAAAGCAAAAGTCTGCCCTAATTCCAAAGTGAGGGTGGCACTCAGAGCTTTGCTAACTGTCAAAGAGGTAGCTTTCGTCAGAGCCAGGCCGCTAAACCTTCACCGGCCTTCAAGTCTCTCTCCCTAAACAATCCAAGGTTCTCTCTTTAAGCAACGGGGGACGATGATGACCAGCACCGGTCTGTTTGAATTTGACAGCTTTCTTCACACTTACTGCTCCCTTACGGTACGGACACCCAACCCTGTAGCTGCGTCAACTTATAATCCTTTAATAGCTTGTATTGGTACGAAAGAAAATGCCTGCTTCTGTTTCTTCAAGTGAAAGGATCGTCTCAGCTAAGTTCAGATGGAAATGTGGGATGGACATCCAAAATTCTTTCTTCAAGTAAATTTTTTCATGTGGTATTTTAGATCGCAAGGTCACCCTGACCAAAGATAATCTCAGAAATAGAAATTGGCAAGGATGCACTAAGTGTTGCTTTTGTGGCGACGAGGAGTCGATTCAACATTTATTCCTTCAAAGTCCACTTGCCAAGCTACTATGGCGATGTGTTTATATAGCTTTTAATCTACCTCCACCCACGAGCAATACGAATATGTTTGGAAAATAGTTAATGGGGGTACCTCCCAAGTTGAAGTGTCAGATCCGTGTGAAAATTTGTGCTTTACTTTGGATCTTGGAAAACTCATAATGATTCTATTTTTAACAGAATAAAGTTTCAATTATTTTGCAGGTTATCTTCAAGACCATCAGCTCGATCCATATGTGGTTGTTTGTACACGAGGAGGAGGATCGGGCGCCCACGGTCTTTGGGCGCAACCGATGAGAGATGGTCTTTTGGGATTTGTTCAACCGATTGGTTGGCGGCCTACTAGTAGGATTTGTGATGCATGAGCCTCCTTTCGCAACGATCTTTTTTTTTATTTAATTTGCCTTTGGGGCACACCTTTTTTTTTGTTGAACTTTATTGTGATCGGATAATGAACTTTGAAATGATAAATAAAAGGTTTTGTGCATCACTCGATGCAGAGGCCGAGGGATATACCCTCTTTTCGAGAAATAAGTAAAAGGACTATGTTTTAGACAAGAAATCAGAAATGCAGACATGCTTTTATAGAAGCAAATCGGTCAAGCTGTGAATTAGTTTAGAATTAAATGGACTTTTTGTTTGACTGTACAAGTTGTGAAGGACAACACAGTTTAATAATAGGACTCTTCCTTTTCTTTGAGGAGTGCATGAAAGAAACAGGAAACGGGACATTAGTCCCGGTTCGTAAGGGCCTTTAGTCCCACCAACCGGGACTAAAAGGCAGCCACGCGTCAGCCCCTGAAAAGCGCTGGGGTTTAGGGTTTTTTTTTTGAAAGGGGGGGTTTTGGAGGGTTTAGGGGTTTCATTTTATGTTTTTCATTCAACTCGACGCTACTACATATATATAGCAATGAAAGAACCATTACACAACATCGTGATGAATATAGAGAAGTGACCTCTTTCTCCGTGCTTGTTGGTCGAACAACAAGTTTTCGTATATATATTCGACGCTACTACAATAGTACACGTTCATGCATATATACAATATAATACCCCTTACTATCCCTAATATCTAATTACCAAAATTAGCGTCCAATTTCCGATGGTATTCTCCCTTTGTATCTATGACCTCTTCAAGTAAGAATCCTGCCAATTCCTCTTGAATTGCTCGGAAGCGATCCTTTGGTATGAGTTTGTCCCGCATCCGTTCGATCTAATTTAAAGAAGAGGGTCAATATATATGAATGAAACTAAAAACAATTGATGGTAATTAAATAAAATTGTGAATATTGTTTACGTACTTCAAGTTGTTCTACCATTCTGCCCGTCTCACGGGTCGTCTGGCGAATGAACTCGCAAACGTGGTATCCACATAAATTATTCCCAGATCCCTGCCTTGAGCACTTTACAAGAATAGAGTTCAATCAAAAGAATAATTAAGCATGATAATGGTATTGAAACTAGAATCAAAGAGATCTGCGGACCTAGCTAGCTAGTACTACTTACATTGAGTGGTCGGAATTGAAGCTCGTCTCTCCATTCACCCCTAGCCTTCTTGGTGAACTCTTTCCAAACCCTGCCCGGCAAAGAAAATGAATAAAGGAGTCATTAATTACTTGATATCAGGAAATGAACGAAAGATACCAATATAGTGTGATAATGATTAAAATTACCTCTGGAGCATTTGTTTCAGGTCCACCCACATCTCAGGGTCTTTACGTAACGAGTCCATGACAAGTACTCTTCCTGTGTGTCAAACTGAATGACTAGCAGAATAAAGTGGAAACTGTGCACACATATATAACTCATCAAATACACTTAACATCGAGTAAGCGAAACAGAATGTGTACAAGACAGTATAACACTCACTTGAAGTTGTAAGGAAATAGTATTTCCCTTTTGGTTTCTTGTTTAATTAATGCCCTGAGCAAGATCTTCTCTGCATCCTTGGCGTTTCTTTTTACCGTAACTTCATGAATAGTATTTGGGTTAATGAACCCAATGTCATGGATTTGTCTTCTTTTGCATTCGAGGATCTTCTTTTTGCATAATATAATGAGAATAATTACACATGCAATGAACGAGCTGAGCTAGAGACTTAATTACAGAAATGATACTTACAAACAATAGCAACTGACGATAGATTTGTTCATGGCGTCTTGATTGTATAACTGAAATAATTCTTCAAAGTCAATGTAAATCTCCTCCTCTCCATTGAAGTAATGCTCATCTTTAATTCCCACAATGATATAGTTGGTCCTGTCCTTTGAGGCTTCAACGTACCACTCATGCAATTTTCGCATTTGTGTTGGTAGATGATTTAGCTCCTCACGTTTGACGAGAGGCTTCCCGTGCTCGTATCTATAGGCTAACTCAGCCATGGGGATCTGTACATCCTCGCCTAAGTAATCACCAAGAGTGAAACCAAGATCAGCGGCCGCTACCCCCGGATCATTAGCGATATCGGCAAACACCTTGAGCGGGGGGCACGATTGGTTTTTCTATGTGCCGAGCTGGGGAATTGTTTTCCCCCTTGCACTACTGCTACTTCCCGACCGCTGTTGTTCTCTATGTGACTTGATAATACAGTGGTCATAGTCTGATATCAGCGGAGGCGGCGGTGGTTTTGTAAGGTTTTCCAGACAGCGCTTCCCTTTTATCAGATCTATTTGCTCCTTTCGCTCGGGTTGTTTCAGCGCAAGCTGGCGTTTCACATCAGCAGCCATGACCTTATTGAGTTCCCCATCACTCAGTTCGTATGGTAACTTGGCAGGAGCCTTCTTGACCCTTGTATCGGCTCTGGATTTCTTCCCAGTTGTACTACTAGCCGCCGGAGCGGCGGCTCTCTTCCGCCCGTGCTGAGGCGGCGGAGGAGGCGGAGTCTGCTGACGTCGAGGCGGAGTCTGCTGAGGGGCCTCCTCCTGTGGAGTCTGCTGACATTGAGGCGGAGACAGCTGAGGGGCCTCCTCCGGCGGAGTCTGCTGACGTCAAGGCGGAGACAGTTGAGGCGGCGAAGTGTGATGACGCGGCGGAGACGGCTGAGGCAGCGGAGATAGAGCTGGACTGTGAGGAGTCTGTTGATCAGGGGCCTTCTCCGGCGGAGTGTGCTGACGCGGCGTCCAATGTGGAAGCACGATGTGTTCCTTTCTCCATAGAATGGTAGTCCTTAGGGCATCTCCCAGTGCAGTCTCCCCTTCACCTGTAGGCCAGTCAAGCTCCAGCTGCTCAAATCCGCTGAGAACTTCATCCACCCCGACAATAGCATAGCCATCTGGAATTGGCCTGTAATGGTAAGTTCCATCAGGTACACGAGGTAAGGCATGTTGGAAATATGCCCTAGAGGCAATAATAAAGTAGTTATTATCATATTTCCTTGTTCATGATAAATGTTTATTATCCATGCTAGAATTGTATTGATTGGAAACTGAAATACATGTGTGGATACATAGACAACACTGTGTCCCTAGTGAGCCTCTACAGGACTAGCTCGTTGATCAAAGATGGTCAAGGTTTCCTGGCCATAGACATGAGTTGTAATTTGATAACGGGATCACATCATTAGGAGAATGATGTGATGGACAAGACCCAAACTATAAACGTAGCATATGATCGTGTTAGTTTGTTGCTATTGTTTTCTGCATGTCAAGTATATGTTCCTATGACCATGAGATCATGCAACTCACTGACACCGGAGGAAACCTTGTGTGTATCAAACGTCGCAATGTAACTGGGTGACTATAAAGGTACTCTACAGGTATCTCCGAGGGTGTCTGTTGAGTTGGCATGGATCAAGACTGGGATTTGTTACTCCATGTGACGGAGAGGTATCTCAGGGCCCACTCGGTAATACAACATCATAATGAGCTTGCAAGCAAAGTGACTAAAGAGTTAGCCACGGGATCTTGTATTATGGAACGAGTAAAGAGACTTGCCGGTAACGAGATTGAACTAGGTATGGAGATACCGACGATCGAATCTCGGGCAAGTAACATACCGATGAACAAAGGGAATGGAGTATGGGATTAACTGAAATTGGCAGCTAGCTAGACCCCGCGTCGCTCGGCCCCCGCGTCGCTCTTCCTGGGCGACACGGGCGGCGTCGCCGTTCCCCCCGCCTAACCCCCTCTCCTTCCGTCTTTCCCTCCCGCCGTCGCCGGAGGATGCCGTCGGCGAAGCTAGTGCGGCTAACGGCGGCGGCGGGGCCCCTGCTAATGGCTCTTTTTCATGGGATCTCGACGACAAACCGAGATTGGATCTCGAGGATCCGCCGAGATTGATTGATCCTATACGTGCTCACGTGCATGAGTTGCAAGGCAGCAAATCAATCAAGTTGCATGTGTGCTTGATTGATGGCTAGCTTTGCACGTGTGCGAGCTCTCATCGACCATGGCGGTTTTGGCCCGTGCCGCATGGCCATTCGTGGCTCCGTCTGGTGGTCTACCGGCTCGTCTGCAGAGGATGTACGTGCCTCCCTGCACTGCTTGCCTCCAGATTTGGCGTAGCCAGAGGAGGCGCAACGACGGCTTCCGTTGCTCCGGTTCCATTGGATGTTGGCTGGATCTAGACGCACACCTATGGATCCGGTGCATCGTGGTCCAGATTCGAACCACGCCTCCCACTGTGGTTCTATCACCTGGGTGCTCACTCCAGGAAATGGCGATTATTTGTGCTGCCGGCTGGCCCGTCATGGAGGTGGGCGCCCTGGATGGGATGCGGCGGTTGTCGTCGGTATGGCTGACATGCCGAGATCCGGCGACCTGCTGCTTTCTGAGCTCTTTCGGCGGTTGGATAATCTCATCCTGGCTGCGGACTCATGTAGATTCGGTGATTGACTTCGACGATGAGATGCAAACTATGGACAGCGACTTGATGCAAAGGAATGGTGGTGCAGCGGTGGCGGTCACACATCGCATGTAGCTGCCTGGTTTGTGGAAAATTGGTGGCGATAACACATGACTGATTTGATGGTGCTGCTTCTTGAGCACCCGGTCTCGAGCTCCGGGGTGAAAGCCTAGGTGACCCAAGTTGGTTATGCCTGGCAGGCGCGATGTTTTTACATCGTGACCTTGTTGAAGGCATTGCTCGGATATGCTCGGACTAGTTCTTCAAGGTGAAAACCTAGATTCTGACCTTGAGTGGTTAGATCCGGTGACGATGGCCATTGAGGGTCGCTTCCTTCCTTAAGGTGTTACTATTGAAGAACCTCGTCGTTCGTGTGGTGTCATGAGATGGTTGGTGCCAATATAGTCATTGATGTAGTTTGCCGTTTGTGGATCTGATCGCTCTATTTTTTTTTCTCGCCTACGTATAGCTTTGGTCTTATATGACTTTGCTATTTTGTGGCGTGTTTTTATGTGTGTGTGTTGGTGTTGGCTGTGTGCATCATAGTTATGCAGAGGCCGGGTGTTCTCATCGTGTTTGTATCCTCTTGATGCTTCATTTTGAGTCAATAAAATTCACCCTTTATCGAAAAAAGAGGTTCAACCGATAAAGATCTTCGTAGAATGTGTGGGAACCAATATGGGCATCCAGGTCCCGCTATTGGTTATTGACTGTAGAGGTGTCTCGGTCATGTCTGCATAGTTCTCGAACCCGCAGGGTCTGCACACTTAACGTTCGGTGACGATTTGGTATTGTTGAGTTATGTATGTTGGTGACCGAAGGTTGTTCGGAGTCCCGGATGAGATCCCAGACGTCACGAGGAGTTCCGGAATGGTTCGGAGGAAAAGATTGATATATAGGAAGTTGATGTTCGGGCACCGAAATAGTTTTGGGGTTCACCCGGGTTTTATCGGGAGTGCTGGAAAGGTTCCGGGTGTCCACCGGGAGGGTCCACCTGCCCCGGAGGGCCCCATGGGCTGTGAGAGGGTGCACACCAGCCCCTGGTGGGCTGGCCACACCTCCCACCAAGGCCCATGCGGCTGGAAGGGTGGGGGCCAAGCCAAAGGGGGCCGCCGGCCCTTGCCTTGGGTGGCAAGGCACCCCCTTGGCCGCCACACCAACCCTAGGGGAAAACCTAGGGCAGCCGGCCCCCTCCTCTCCCCCTATATATATGTGAGGGGAGGGAGGGCTGCACACACCTTAAGCCACGGCGCAGCCTCTCCCTCCCTCTAGATCAACTTCTCCTCTAGATTGGTTCGGTTTTGCTTAGCGAAGCTCTGCCGGATCAGCTCCACCACCACTGCCGCCACGCCGTCGTGCTGCCGGAGAACTCATCTACCTCTCCGCCTTCGCTTGCTAGATCAAGGAGGCAGAGAACGTCATCGAGCTATATGTGTGCTGAACGCAGAGGTGTCATTCGTTCGGCACTAGATCGTGATTGGATCGCGGGACGGATTGCGATTTGGATCGCGAAGACGTTCGACTACATCAACCGCGTTTCTTAACGCTTCCCGCTTAGCGATCTACAAGGGTATGTGGATCCTAACTCTCCTCTCGTAGATGCTCATCTCCTAGATTGATCTTGGTGAAGCGTAGGAAAATTTGTGTTTCCCATGCAACGTTCCCCAACAGTGGCATCATGAGCTAGGTCTATGCGTAGATGACATCACGAGTAGAACACAAAGGAATTTGTGGGCGTTGATATTCAGATTGCTTCCCTCCTTAGTCTTTTCTTGATTTAGCGGTATTGTGGGATGAAGCGGCTCGGACCAACCTTACTCGTCCACGTACGAGAGACCGGTTCCATCGACTGACATGTAACTTTGTTGCATAAGATGGCTGGCGGGTGTCTGTCTCTCCCACCTTAGTTGAATCGGATTCGACAAAGGCGGTCCTTGTAGAAGGTGAAATAGCAACTTGTATATCACCATTGTGGTTTTGCGTAGGTAAGAATCGTTCTTGCTAGATACCCATAGCAGCCACGTAAAATATGCAACAACAAATTAGAGGACGTCTAACTTGTTTTTGCAGGGTATGTTGTGATATGATATGGCCAAAGACATGATGTGATATATGTGATGTATGAGATGATCATGTTTTGTAATAGTTTATATCAACTTGCATGTTGATACGGCAACCGGCGGGAGCCATAGGGTTGTCTTTAATTATTATGTGGCCAGCGTGTCACTCATTAAGCGCTATGTAATGCTTTACTTTATCGCTAAGCGGTAGCAATAGTAGTAGAAGCATGGTGGGCGCGACAACCCCGATGGCAACACAATGATGGAGATCATGATGATGGGGATCATGGTGTTGTGCCGGTGACGATGGAGATCATTCCGGTGCTTTGGAGATGGAGATCAAAAGAACAAGTTCATGGCCATATCATGTCAGTTATGATTTGCATGTGATGTTAATCCTTTTATGCATCTTATTTTGCTTAGGACGACGGTAGCATTATAAGGTGATCCCTCACTAAAATTTCAAGATAAAATTGTGTTCTCCCCGAGTGTGCACCATTGCGAAAGTTTGTCGTTTCGAGGCACCATGTGATGATCGGGTGCGATAGACTCTATGTTCGCATACAACGGGTGCAAGACAGTTTTGCACAAGCGGAACACTCGGGTTAAACTTGACGAGCCTAGCATGTACAGACATGGCCTCGGAACACAAGAGACCGAAAGGTCGAACATGAGTCATATAGTAGATATGATCAACATGGAGATGTTCACCATTGAAACCACCTCATCTCATGTGATGATCGGACTTGGGTTGGTGAATTTGGATCATGTAGCACTCGGATGACCGGAGGGATGTCAATTTGAGTGGGAGTTTTAAGTAATATGATTAACTAAACTCATTATCTTGAACAATAGTCTAAGTTGTCTTTGCAAAAAATTATGTTGTGGATCAATGGCTCGCGCAGTAGCTCCCCTGAATTTCAATGCGTTCCTAGAGAAAGCCAAGCTGAAAGATGATGGAAGTAACTTTGTAGACTGGGCCCGTAATCTAAGGATTATCCTCACGGCTTCCCAAAAGGCTTATGTCCTTGATGCACCGCTCGGTGCGCCGCCCGCTCCAGTATCGTCTGCAGACGTTGCGAACGCCTGGCAGGCGCGTTCTGATGACTACTCAATAGTTCAGTGTGCAATGTTGTATGGCTTAGAACCGGGGCTTCAAAGACGTTTTGAACGTCATGGAGCATATGAGATGTTCCAGGAATTGAAGTTTATCTTTGACAAGAATGCTCGGATCGAGAGGTATGAGACCTTTGATAAGTTCTATGCTTGCAAGATGGAGGAGAACGGGTCTGTCAGTGAACACATACTCAGAATGTCTGGGTATTCCAACCGTCTGGCTGAGTTGGGAATTACTCTCCCGCCAGAGGCGATCACTGACAGAGTTCTTCAATCACTGCCACCTAGCTACAAAGGCTTTGTGTTGAACTATAACATGCAAGGGATGAACAAGTCAGTCGCCGAGCTGTTTGCGATGCTGAAAGTCGCTGAGTCAGAAATCCAAAAGGAGCATCAAGTGTTGATGGTCAATAAAACCACTAGTTTCAAGAAGAATGGCAAGGGCAAGAAGGGTAACTCCAAGAAGAGTGGCAAAGGAGTTGCCCCTCCCGTGAAGAAACCCAAGGCTGGACCCAAGCCAGAAACTGAGTGCTTTCATTGCAAGGGAACTGGCCACTGGAAGCGGAATTGCCCCAAGTATCTGGCCGACAAGAAGGCGGCCAACACCAAACAAGGTATATATGATATACATGTTATTGATGTGTACCTTACCAACTCTCGTTGTAGTGCCTAGGTATTTGATACCGGTTCGGTTGCTCACATTTGCAACTCAAAACAGGAACTATGGAATAGACGGAGGCTGGCAAAGGACGAAGTGATGATGCGCGTGCGAAATGGTTCCAAGGTTTATGTGATCGCCATCGGCACGCTCGCTCTTCGATTACCATCGGGATTAGTGATGAACCTGAATAATTGTTATTTAGTGCCTGCGTTGAGCATGAACATTATATCTGGATCTTGTTTAATGCGAGACGGTTACTCATTTAAATCAGAGAATAATGGTTGTTCTATTTATATGAGTAATATCTTTTATGGTCATGCACCCAATGTGAGGGGTTTATTCTTATTGAATCTCGATAGTGATGATACACATATTCATAACATTGATGCCAAAAGATGTACAGTTGATAATGATAGTACCACTTTCTTGTGGCACTGCCGCTTAGGTCATATTGGTGTAAAACGCATGAAGAAACTCCATGTTGATGGACTTTTGGAGTCACTTGATTTTGAATCACTTGACACATGTGAACCATGCCTCATGGGCAAGATGACTAAGACCCCGTTCTCTGGAACAATGGAATGGGCAAGTGACTTGTTGGAAATCATACATACTGATGTGTGCGGTCCGATGAGCATTGAGGCGCGCGGTGGATATCGTTATTTTCTCACCTTCACCGATGACTTAAGTAGATATGGGTATATTTACTTGATGAAACACAAGTCTAAAACATTTGAAAAGTTCAAGAAATTTCAGAATGAAATTGAGAATCATCGTAACAAGATGATTAAATTCCTAAGATCTGATCGAGGAGGAGAATATCTGAGTTATGAGTTTGGCAATCACTTAAGACAATGTGGAATTGTTTCGCAGTTGACGCCACCTGGAACACCACAGCGTAAGGTGTGTCCGAACGTCGTAATCGAACCTTATTAGATATGGTGTGTTCTATGATGTGTCTTGCCGATTTGCCACTATCATTTTGGGGTTATGCGTTAGAGACAGCTGCATTCACTTTAAATAGGGCACCATCTAAGTCCGTTGAGACGACGCCGTATGAACTGTGGTTTGGCAAGAAACCAAAGTTGTCGTTTCTGAAAGTTTGGGGATGCGATGCTTATGTCAAAAGGCTTCAGCCAGAAAAGCTCGAACCCAAAGCGGACAAATGCGTCTTCATAGGATACCCGAAAGAGACGATTGGGTACACCTTCTATCTCAGATCCGAAGGCAAAGTGTTTGTCGCTAAGAACGGATCATTTCTCGAGAAAGAGTTTCTCTTGAAAGAATTGAGTGGAAGGAAGATAGAACTTGATGAGGTTGTTGAACCTTTGCTTCAACCAGAGAGTAGCGCAGTGCAGAAAGATGTTTCTGTGGAGCCTGCATCAGTTGAAGAGGAAGCTGATGATGGTGATCATGAAGCTTCAGATCAAGTTACTATCAAACCTCATAGGTCGACAAGGACACGTACTGCTCCTGAATGGTACGGTAACCCTGTCTTACAGGTCATGTTGTTGGACAACGATGAACCTACGAGCTATGGAGAAGCGATGGTGGGCCCGGATTCCGACAAATGGTTAGAGGCCATGAAATCCGAGATAGGATCCATGTATGAAAACAAAGTGTGGACTTTGGAAGTATTACCTGAAGGGCGGAAGGCCATTCAGAATAAATGGATCTTTAAGAAGAAGACGGACGCGGACGGTAATGTCACCGTCTATAAAGCTCGACTTGTTGCAAAGGGTTTTTCACAAGTTCAAGGAGTTGACTATGATGAGACTTTCTCACCGGTAGCGATGCTTAAGTCCGTCAGAATCATGTTAGCAATAGCTGCATTTTTCGATTATGAAATTTGGCAGATGGATGTCAAAATAGCGTTCCTTAACGGTTTCCTTAAGGAAGAGTTGTATATGATGCAACCAGAAGGTTTTGTCGATCCAGAGAATGCTGACAAAGTTTGCAAGCTCCAGCGATCCATTTATGGGTTGGTGCAAGCATCTCGGAGTTGGAATCTTCGCTTTGATGAGGTGATCAAAGCGTTTGGGTTTATACAAGTTTACGGAGAAGCTTGTATTTACAAGAAAGTGAGTGGGGGCTCTATAGCATTTCTAATATTATATGTGGATGACATATTGCTGATTGGAAACAATATAGAATTTTTGGAAAGCGTGAAGGAATATTTGAACAAGAGTTTTTCAATGAAGGACCTAGGAGAAGCTGCTTTCATATTAGGCATCAAGATCTATAGAGATAGATCAAGACGCTTAATAGGACTTTCACAGAGCACATACCTTGATAAAGTTTTGAAGAAGTTCAAAATGGATCAGTCCAAGAAGGGGTTCTTGCCTGTATTACAAGGTGTGAAGTTGAGTAAGACTCAATGCCCAGTGACTGCAGAGGATAGAGAAAAGATGAGTGTCATCCCCTATGCTTCTGCCATAGGCTCTATCATGTATGCAATGTTTTGCACAAGACCAGATGTCAGCCTTGCCATAAGTATGGCCGGAAGGTTTCAAAGTGATCCAGGAGTGGAACACTGGACGGCGGTCAAGAATATCCTTAAGTACCTGAAAAGGACTAAGGAAATGTTTCTCGTTTATGGAGGTGATAAAGAGCTCATCGTAAAGGGTTACGTCGATGCAAGCTTTGACACTAATCCGGATGACTCTAAGTCTCAAACCGGATACATATTTATTCTCAATGGAGGAGCGGTAAGCTGGTGTGGTTCCAAGCAAAGCGTGGTAGCTGATTCTACATGCGAAGCGGAGTACATAGCTGCCTCGGAGGCGACGAAGGAAGGTGTCTGGATGAAGCAGTTCATGACAGATCTTGGAGTTGTGCCCAGTGCACTGGACCCAATGACTCTGTTCTGTGGCAACACTGGTGCCATTGCTCTAGCCAAGGAACCAAGGTTTCACAAGAGGACTAGACACATAAAGCGACGCTTCAATTCCATCCGCGATTACATCAAAGAGGAGGACATAAATATTTGTAAAGTGCACACGGATCTGAATGTCGCAGACCCGTTGACTAAGCCTCTTCCACGAGCAAAACATGATAAACTATAAACGTTATAGCATGGAGTTTATAGTCTTGGTCAAGACCTTTATAGTCTCGGTAAAGACCCAAACTATAGTCTCGGTCATGTCTGCATAGTTCTCGAACCCGCAGGGTCTGCACACTTAATGTTCGGTGACGATTTGGTATTGTTGAGTTATGTATGTTGGTGACCGAAGGTTGTTCGGAGTCCCGGATGAGATCCATGACGTCACGAGGAGTTCCGGAATGGTCCGGAGGTAAATATTGATATATAGGAAGTTGATGTTCGGGCACCGGAATAGTTTCGGGGTTCGCCCGGGTTTCATCGGGAGTGCCGGAAAGGTTCTGGGGGTCCACCGGGAGGGTCCACCTGCCCCGGAGGGCCCCATTGGCTGTGAGAGGGTGCGCACCAGCCCCTGGTGGGCTGGCCGCACCTCCCACCAAGGCCCATGCGGCTGGAAGGGTGGGGGCCAAGCCAAAGGGGGCCGCTGGCCCTTGCCTTTGGGTGGCAAGGCACCCCCTTGGCCGCCGCACCAACCCTAGGGGAAACCCTAGGGTGGCCGGCCCCCTCCTCTCCCCCTATATATATGTGAGGGGAGGGAGGTCTGCACACACCTTAAGCCACGGCGCAGCCTCTCCCTCCCTCTAGATCAACTTCTCCTCTAGATTGGTTCGGTTTTGCTTAGCGAAGCTCTGCCGGATCAGCTCCACCACCACCGTCGCCGCCACGCCGTCGTGCTGCCGGAGAACTCATCTACCTCTCTGACTTCGCTTGCTGGATCAAGGAGGCGGAGAACGTCATCGAGCTGTACGTGTGCTGAACGCGGAGGTGCCGTTCGCTCGGTACTAGATCGTGATTGGATCGCGGGACGGATTGCGATTTGGATCGCGAAGACGTTCGACTACATCAACCACGTTTCTTAACGCTTCCCGCTTAGCCATCTACAAGGGTATGTGGATCCTAACTCTCCTCTCGTAGATGCTCATCTCCTAGATTGATCTTGGTGAAGCGTAGGAAAATTTTGTTTCCCATGCAACGTTCCCCAACAAGGCATAGCCGATCGCCACCTTCAGGGATTTGTTCATGCATTTCGCACGTAGATCACAATGTTCCCTGTGCGTGATATCATCCATGGGGTAGCGAGGAACCGTGATATCATCTGTGGGCCGAACGAGCTCCGTGGAAGCCACACTGCTTTTTCGATGAGATGGTGGGGTAGCTCCGTGGGCAGTATCGAATGTAGGATCTTCTTGCCGCTGAGATGTGCCGGTAGCTCGCTTGCTGGTAAGTGCCTCTATTTGCTTCTGCTGCAATGCTACTATTTCTTTGACCTTCTGCAGCCAGTCTACATCATGTTTCTTCTTTCTTCCTCGGCTTCTGTAAGTGTCACTACTGTCGGGAAACCCAAGTTTCCACGGAACGGATCCTGATGTGCCTCGTGTTCGTCCAGGGTGTTCAGGATTCCCGAGGGCGCGTGTCAGCACGTCCTCTCTCTGTCGGGATGGAACTTCCCGTCCTGCACGTCCTTTATTGCCTCTTGAATGGCTTTGACGGGTGTTGCAAGTTGAGCTTTTGTATAAACACACTTCCCTGTTACTGGGTCCAACGTTCCCCCATGCCCGTAGAACCAAGTCCTTGCCCGTTCGATCCACGGCAATGGCTCTGGATCGATCCCTTTAGCAAGCAGGTCGTTCTCAATTTTCTCCCACTTAGGCCTGGCAACCTTGTAGCCACCTGACCCCGTAACATGGTGATATTCCTTCTTTGCAGCATTTTGCTTGTTTATTTTTGACCTTTTCTTACCTACCTCCGATGTCTTGTACGCCACAAATATGTCCCGGTGATCTTTTAACTTCGTATCTGCTCCGGTGAATGTTGGAGTCTTCTCTTTCAGGATATAGTCTTTGTGCAATCTTTTCTTCCAGTTGCTAAATTGTTGGGCCATCTTCTTAAGAGCCCACACCTTGACTTTTTGCTCTATGACATTGTTATTTGGATCCACCTCTGGCGGTAGGGTGAAATTTGTCATGAGCGTAGTCCAAAGTGTGTCTTTGGATCTATCATCGACAAAAGAAACTCCATCGTCCACCTTTGGCTTATTCCATTCTTGAGTGTTGATCGGGATGTTGTCCCTAACAACAACTCCGCACTGACTTATAAATATGTTTGTGGCCTACTTGGGAGCAATCGGTTTGCCAACTGCAGCGATTTATTCGATCGTGAACCTTTCATTCTCTCCCAACCTTTTCTTCGGGCCTCGTCTGGTTATAGAAGTTTGGCTCGATCCGCAGGGCTAAAAGAAGAAAGAAGCGTTAATATATGTACATACAAATCAATTAATGCATCTAGTCAACAGAGGCTTAATTAATATATAAACCTCGCCGGACTTTGCAACAGTTAAGGCTCCAAAACCGGAGCCGTCATCTTCTCCCTCCATTCGATCACTGGAGCGGTCATCTTCTCTTCCCTCACCATCGGAGTCGTTAAGAAACAGTGAGGTGATATCATCATCTCCCTCGCAGATCATTTCCCCCAACATCTCTTCTTGTTCTAAGTCTCTGCCGTGTTCCATAGTTTCTGCAGATATTACAACATGGCAATATATAAACCATGAGAGATACGCACGGGCAAGTTTGCTAGTATAAATAATATTGAACCTTGGAATTGACCATGTTCGGACACGTTGTGATTAGATGGACACCATGGCCACCATCAAGAGGTTAGGAAGAAGAATAATCGATGACAAAAGTAGTGGGCGTGTGCTACTTTTTTTTTCTCTCGGTGCAACGCACGGGCAAGTTCGCTAGTATAAATAATATTGAACCTTTTCCCAAATACACATTAGGTTCTTAATACATCCGAACGATTTCTTAATTCCGTCGATCACCCTCACTCTCGAGTCCTCCTTTCTTTTTTAAATGTGGATGGAAGAAAGAGCACAACGATGCATGTTTAACAGAAAGAATGCTGACATCAGCAAAGATTCCATCGAAGTTATACCGAAGTTATCGGGGTTATGTTTTAATGACCCCCCCCCCCCCCTCATGTCAAAGTTATTTGTACCTATGTTATTGGTGCGTAGATTTATACACAAGATGAATACAAGATGAATACAAGACTTATACACAAGATGAATACAACATGAATACACAAGATGAATATGTCGGCGTCGGCGTCGGCCAGCAGGGGGCGCGGGGGATAGGAGGAGGAGGGGATCGGCGCTCACAGCGAGGAGGCGAGGAGCGAGGGCGTCGGGGCAGGGCGAGGGCGACGGCGCGTCGGGGCAGGGCAACAGCGAGGGCAGGGCGACTGCGAGGGCAACGACGACGGTGCGTCGGGGCAGTGCGACGGCGAGGGTGACGGCGACGGCAAAGGCGAGGGCGCGCGTCGGCGCAGGGCGTCGCGGCAGCCTGGTGGCGGCGTGTGGTGGTTCGGCGTCGGGGGCGTCATCGCGCAAAAAGAAGATTGGGGAGGAAGAAGGCCGGGGCGCGGGGTTAACATACCCGAGGCTTTAGTCCCGGTTGGTGGCTCCAACCAGGACTAATCCTAAAAAGGTCTAAAACAAAAAATAGAAAAAATAGAGTTAGTCCCGGTTGGTGGCTCCAACTGGGACTAAAGGTAGGCCTTTAGTCCCGGTTGGAGCCACCAACCGGGACTAACCGGGACTAAATATATTTTTTCTATTTTTGGTTTTAGACCTTTTTAGGATATTTTAGTTTTAGTTTTCTTTTAAACAGATTCAAAAACAAATGTTTCTTTTGCAATTATTTTTGCTATTAAAGTTTTTAACAAATGTTATCAAATGTTTGTTACTAGTGTTTTAAATAGAATTATATGTCATATATTTTAGTTTAATTCTTTTTGTTACTAAAACATTATATGTCATCTATTTAAACAAATGTTATCAAATGTTTGTTACTAATGTTTTAAACAGGATTATATGCCATCTATTAAAGAATTTGATAAAACATTACTAAAATATAATTCTTTTTGACATTTAATTCTTTTTGCTATTGAAGTTTTTAACAAATGTCATCTATGTCATACAACATTTCTCACTTATCATACAACGTTTCTCTCTTATCATCTCCGGTGCTTCTGCTGTATTCATCTATATATGTCAAGACGTTTAAGCCATGTCTATATTAACCTGATGTAAGATAATATAAAGGTGCCCGGATGTTCATGAGATATGCCAAAACAATAGACTATTCTCATAGGATTCTCTGATTTCTCAGCCCTCAACATATCATCAACTTCCCCTTTTGACCCTTTCATGAATTTGCGATAACAGAGCATGCTTTTCAGGTGGCCTACCAATCGATCCACATATCTATCTATTATGCATATTTATACAAGGAAAGAAACATACATTTACCAAAAATTAAAACAGATGCCAATCTTGCCAGTTAATACATCGCCTTCATGACTGCAGTGATTCTAGATCAAAGCCATCATCAGAATAGTTGTGGAGCATAACTATGGCCATCATCAGAATAGTCCGGAAACTCACTAGAGAGAAAGTCTTCACTTTTTCTTAGCGTGTGTCCTTTGCTTATTGCGTCGTAACCATGGATAATCTTCATCATTTAACAGGATGCTTGGGTCAGTCTTCACTGTGAAGGGAGGAATTTCATCAAACTTTTCATAATCTTCTGACTTGTCTGTCTTGTCCTCCACTCCCACGATGTTTCTTTTCCCTGAAAGAACTATGCAGCGCTTTGGCTCATCATATGATGTATCCACTTCCTTATCTTTTCTTTTTCTCGATTTGGTAGACATATTCTTCACATAGAAAACCTGCGCCACATCATTGGCTAGGACGAATGGTTCGTCTGTGTACCCAAGATTGTTGAGATCCACTATTGTCATTCCGTACTACGGGTCTATCATTACCCCGCCTCGCCTCCTGTCAGATTGACCCATTTGCACCGGAACAAAGGGACCTTCAAATCACGTCCATAGTCAAGTTCCCATATCTCCTCTATGTAACCATAATATGTGTCCTTTTCCCTATTGGTGGTTGCTACATCAAAGCGGACACCACTGTTTTGGTTGGTGCTCTTTTTATCTTGGGCGATCGTGTAAAATGTATTCTCATTTATCTCGTACCCTTGGAAAGTCAATACAGTCGAAGATGGTGTCCTGGCCAACGAGTACAGCTCATCTGCAACAATGTTGTCATTCATGAGATGTGTTTGCAACCAACCGCCAAAAGTCGCCACATTTTTACGTTTAATCCAGGGGTCAGACTGCTCCGGGTTCTTGGAGCGTACAATATCCATGTGTTTCTCGGTATACGGGGCCACCAAGGTAGAACTTTGTAGAACTGTGTAGTGTGCTTGCGCCCAAGAATGCCCGTCCCTACATATTATTGATTTTAGTCCTAGCATCCCTTTTCCACTCAGTCTCCCCTCATGCGGCGATTGAGGAACACCAATCGACTTAAGGTCAGGAATAAAGTCAACACAAAACTCAATAACCTCCTCTGTTTCATGGCCCTTGGAGATGCTTCCTTCTGGCCTAGCACGGTTATGAACATATTTCTTTAAGACTCCCATGAACCTCTCAAAGGGAAACATATTGTGTAGAAATACAGGACCCAGAATGGCAGTCTCATCGACCAGGTGAACTAGGACATGCGTCATAATATTGAAGAAGGATGGTGGGAACACCAACTCGAAACTGACAAGACATTGGACCAAATCATTCTGTAACCTTGGTAGGATTTCCGAATCGATTACCTTCTGAGAAATTGCATTGAGGAATGCACATAGCTTCACAATGGCTAATCGAACATTTTCTAGTAGAAGCCCCCTCAATGCAACCGGAAGCAGTTGAGTCAAAATCACGTGGCAGTCATGAGACTTTAGGTTCTGGAATTTTTTCTCTGTCATATTTATTATTCCATTTATATTCGACGAGAAGCCAGACGGGACCTTGATACTGAGCAGGCATTCAAAAAAGATTTCCTTCTCTGCTTTGGTAAGAGCGTAGCTGGCAGGACCTTGATACTGCTTTGGATGCATGCCGTCTTTTTCGTTCATGCGTTGCTGGTCTTCCCGTGCCTCCGGTGTATCTTTTGTCTTCCCATACACGCCCAGGAAGCCTAGCAGGTTCACGCAAAGATTCTTCATCACGTGCATCACGTCGATTGTAGAGCAGACCTCTAGGACTTTCCAATAGGGTAGCTCCCAAAATATAGATTTCTTCTTCCACATGTGTGCGTGTCCGTTAGCGTCATTCGGAACAGATTGTCCGCCATGACCTTTTCCAAAGATTGCTTTTAAATCCTTGACCATATCAAATATATCATCACCAGTCCGGGAGGCATGCTTCTTCCGGTGATTTTCCTCACCTTTGAAATGCTTGCCTTTCTTTCTTAAGGCATGCTTGGTCAGAAGAAATTGACGATGTCCCAGGTACACAACCTTCTTACATTTATCCAAATATATACTTTCAGTCTCATCTAAACAGTGCGTGCATGCATTGTATCCCTTGTTTGTCTATCCTGAAAGGTTACTAAGAGCAGGCGAATCATTGATGGTTACAAATAGCAATGCTCGTAGGTCAAATTCCTCCTGTTTGTGCTCATCCCACACACGTACACCTTTTAAATCCCACAACTGTAAAAGTTCTTCAACTAATGGCCTTAGGTACACATCAATGTCGTTGCCGGGTTGCTTAGGGCCTTGGATGAGCACTGGCATCATAATGAACTTCCGCTTCATGCACAACCAAGGAGGAAGGTTATAGATACATAGAGTCATAGGCCAGGTGCTATGATTGCTACTCTGCTCCCCAAAAGGATTAATGCCAACTGCACTTATACCAAACCATAAGTTCCTTGCGTCATCTGCAAACTCCGGCCACTTTATCTCGATTTTTCTCCATTGCGACCCATCAGTGGGTACTCTCAACATCCCGTCTTTCTTACGGTCTTCTTTGTGCCATCGCAACAACTTGTTATGCTCTTTGTTTCTGAATAGACGTTTCAACCGTGGTATTATAGGAGCATACCACATCACCTTGGCAGGAACCCTCTTCCTGAGGCGCTCGCCCTCAACATCACCAGGGTCATCTTGTCTGATCTTATACCGCAATGCACCGCATATCGGGCATGCATTCAAATTCTCGTACTCCTCACCGCGGAAGAGGATGCAGTCATTAGGACATGCATGTATCTTCTGCACCTCTAATCCTATAGGGCAGAGAACCTTCTTTGCTTCGTACGTATTATCAGGTAATTCGTTATCCTTTGGAAGCTCCTTCTTCATTATTTTCAGTAACTTCTCAAATCCCTTGTCAGATAAACCATTCTCTGCCTTCCATCGCAGCAATTCCAGTGTGGTACCGAGCTTTGTGTTGCCATCTTCGCAATTTGGGTACAACCATTTTTTGTGATCCTCTAACATGCGATCGAACTTCAACTTCTCCCTTTCAGTTTCGCATTCTCTCTGTACATCAACAATGACCTGGCGAAGATCATCAGCGGGCACATCTGGTGCCTCTTGATCTTCCGCTTCCCCCGTTGCAGTATCACCGTGTTCAGGGAACATAGGACGATAGTTGTCATCATCCTCTTCTTCTTCATTGTCTTCCATCATAACCCCTCTTTCTCCGTGCTTGGTCCAACAATTATAATGGGGCATGAAACCATACTTAAGTAGGTGGAAGTGAAGGGTTTTCGAGGAAGAGTAATCCTTCCTATTCTCACAGTCAACACATGGACAACACATAAAACCATTCAGACTATTTGCCTCAGCCACACCGATAAAATTATGCAGTCCTGTAACATACTCGGAAGTGTGTTGGTCACCGTACATCCATTGCCGGTTCATCTGCATTATATAATTAAGTATATCAAAAACCATTATAGAACATCATGAATAGAGAAATGACCAAATTAATACAAGTTCATACATAAATTTACTACTGTAAAAATAAATGTTATTACTGCAAAAATAAATACATAAAGTTCATACATAGTTCTCATAAAACAACATACAACTATGTAAAACATTTAAATGCAACAACAAATGCGATCAAAATCGCAACTAAGGTAACAATTGATCCAACAGCATAATGATACCAAGCCTCTTTATCAATGGCATATTTTCTAATCTTTCTAATCTTCAAGCGCATTGCATCCATCTGCATCTTGTGTAGATTGACGACATCGGCAACATGCAACTCCAATTTCATATTCTCTTCATCAATTTTTTTCAATTTTTCTTTCAAATAATTGTTTTCTTTTTTAACTAAATTTAACCTCTCGACAAGAGGGTCGGTTGGAATTTCCGGTTCACATACCTCCTAGATAAAAACATATATGTCAAGTTGGTCGGCATAATTTTCATAAACACTAAATGAAACAAATAGTTATAAAAGATAATATACCACTTCCGAATCATAGACCGGACGAGAGCCGACGGGGGCGGATACCAAAACCATGGCACTATATAATAACAAACAATAATACAAGTAAGAAAATTATACAAGTAAGGATTTTTTTTCTTTTAAAAAATTATAAGAACAAGAGGCTCACCACGGTGGTGCCGGCGACGAGATCGGCGTGGGCGATCGACGTCGGTGAGGACGGGGTTGGAGGAAGAACAGAGGAGAAAGCTTAAGTGTTTTGTGTGAGGACGGGGACGGGGACGGGACGACACCCTAAACCACACCTACACATATGCAAACTAAGAAGTTAATTTGAGCTCAAATTGCATATAAATCAAATACACTCCTCCACTAAAACCCACAAATCACTTTAATTCTAGAGCATGAAATGAGCTAAACTAGCAATGAGAGACGAAATGATGAAGTTTTGCTAACCTTTTAGAACACTTGGATAGTTGGTGCACCGCCAAATATAGACAAATCTTGGGGAAAATGGAGCTTGGAGGTCGAGCTTGGAGGGAAAATAGAGGAGAAGAATGGATTGTGTGGCCTCAAGTGGCATCATCTGCTCTTAGGCATTTCATCGAACACCTCATGTGCATAGGAAGGGAGAGCAAAGTAGCACACACCTCCCACCTTCTATGAGAGCGAAAAACGGAGGAGAGGGTGGGCAGGGGCGAGGATATATATAGGCAGTTTTTTAGTCCCGGTTGGTGTCTAGAACCGGGACTGAAGAAAGACCTTTAGTCCCGGTTGGGGACACGAACCGGGACTAAAGGGCCTCGCACTTGCCCTAACCCCTTTAGTCCCGGTTGGTGTCACCAACCGGGACTAAAGGTCATGTTCGAACCGGGACGGATGCCTGTCGAGCCCCGGCCGGCGTCCTAGCCGCTAGAACCGGGACTAATGCTCACATTAGTCCTGGTTCGTAATGCGACCGGGGACTATTGCTCTGATCCGGCTAGAACCAAAGCCCTGTTTTCTACTAGTGACAAGCTAACGGGGCTATCGGTGTTTTTTTAAACACGCTGTGGCTATTCATGTTACATGAATATTTTTAGTTGCCCTTTGGACAACATAAATCAAAATAGTACCTACCTACCCTTCTTCCATATTTATTCATCAAAGTTCTGATATCACTCCTAATGGTTTGAAAAAAAAACGGTCAAAGAACCATGGTAGGCTTCAATACCAACAAAGTTAACTGGATAGTGCCTACTAGACTCATGTCGGGGCCAAGGCTTGAAAGAGTTAAATCAGGATAATCAATTCAATGGATTTTTTTCTCAAAAAAAAATATAACCGTTGGATTTGGAGTTCCAGCATGGTGGTGTCCTATACCCACTCATGGTGAAATTTATTGCACGTTAAAGAAGCTATTAATGAAGTTCTTTCATTCCCCTGGCCCTGGACATGATGGTTGCATAAGTCAGATGAAATGGTGGATTGCGAGCAAACGAGTTATATGATCATCCTTTTTCTTTCCCTAAGAGGTTATTTGGATCTAGTTTAAATATCTAGTTTTCCTCAACTCGTCTAGCAACATAACAAACTAAAATTGTGTTTGTTTTGTCTAACTAATTCAATGATATCTAAAACTGATTTTCGTCAAGATCTTCAACCTGGGAGTTAGATGAATCAAGGACTCATGTGCATGCGTGTTTCCATGTTCAATTGTGGTGTATGTGAGGTGTGGTTGTGTCCAAGTGTTGATCTCTGTGCGGATTTGTTAGAGTTGAAGTGGTGTGCATGTTGTTCCATGAGCTACGTCCATGTCCTCATGGAGCATCTTTGTTACGGTCACATATGGATTCAGTGAGATGCCGGAGTCGAGCGATGGTAGGGGAAATCATCATAAAGCAGGGAGGTGTGCGACTAGTTGACCACAAATCTATTGCAAGCAAGTACAAGAGCATGTACCGACCAGTTGACAACGAATCTATGGCAAGCAAGTACAAGAGCATGCACCAACCAACAAATTGTGAATTCAATGGTACCGAAGGGGCACGGGGCGGTCCATGTACAACCAGCAACAATACTTATTTGTGCCGGATATGAATATTGAGTCGGATCGTCAAGTCACGGATCTACAACCAACAACAATTGAAGGAGGCATGGAAGACAAAGAGTCAAGGTTAGAAAAGGAGTGTTAGGTAATCTTGTCTCGGTCCTACAAGCATTTGTGTTAGTCTAACTAGGTAGGAATCGTAGTTGTGGGCATGTGGCAGTGTGTGGCTTCCATGTTGTGTGTCATCTGTCATTGTTGGTGTGGGTCGTAGTAGTGTTAGGAGTACTAGTTCGAGTAGGTCTACTAGGTAGGCTAGCTTGGTCCTATATATATGTACAGAGGTTGTGCAAGGTTGTAACATTGTTTAAGAAAAGAAATAAAGAAAATAAGAGGGGTGCAATGGGTGCTTTTGACAAAATTTCTTTGTGAGTGTGTGTGTTCGTGTTTTTGATGTGACCGATCCGAGGGTGAATTTCAACGGTCACAACTCAACCCTTCTTATTAGAGGGGCTGACTGAATTCAGTTTATACTACTCAATTACTTTTCTAAACAACATCACAATTACAGCCTACAGTTGTTGATTAAGGTTGTTCCTAGGAAACTTTATTTGGACCCAATAAATTAAAAAAAAACTTCCGTTCCAGTATTACCTTTGCAAAATACCCTATCTGGTGATTACACAATTACCATAAATATGAACATAAATCAGCACAGATGCATGTAATCAATGACTGAGTGCTTTATTCATTTCAAAAAAAAAATTGATTGAGTGCTTTATTAGTAAACTGTAAAGTTGTTGGAGAGACTCAAAACATAGCAAAAAATAGATTGGCTCAGTGGTCTATTCAATAGATGTAAATACAAATGAGAGTTCCTATGGAAAAAAGGTATACTGCAACTTGAGATATGATTGTTACCGCAAGTTGCTAGCACATGAGGGTTTGAAAACAGTCCATAGGGAGCCGAAGGTCTAGGGTAAAGATTTAAAACATATTGAGTTAGATTTTTTTTAGTCTAGGCAGCTTCAGTGCCGTAACTGCATCTACCTTTGAGTGTGTGACATGTGGGCCAGCCACCTGTTAGGCCTGCATGTCATGCACACAAAGGCACCTACCTTAAGGCACCGAAGCTCAGTCCGTGTACAATGAAGCCATCAAGTTTTTGGAATTCATGAATCATGATAGCAGGCAATAACATCAGTAGCAAGCCATGGATCTTGACTATTTGGTGCACAGTAATACACAATGGCATCGTAATCCGCACTAATGATTATAACTGAGTTATTACTGACTACCACAAGTGTAAATATATATGCGAAAACTACATAATTATCCATCTACATTGCACCGTGCATAAGCGGAAAGAACAGTGAATCTCAATGTATTCTTTTTTACGTTCGATGGGTTTCAATTCATTAACTAGCGTTCACATTTCCTTTTGTTAAACTTAACTTCTAATGAAAAGACCAAAGACAATTAATATTATGATGATGGCCGCAACTGGTAGGCAGACCTATGGCTGATATTACATCAAAAGGATAGATCATCTAAACTTGTTAAGGAAGACTTAAGTTTCAAGACCAACGGGTATGACATCTTTGCTTTCCAACCCAAACTGAAGAACTCAGGAGTCGGGAGATAGAGAGAAAAATCTTGGCTGTGATCCAGTAGTTACTATCTCCGTCCCAAAATAAGTGTCTCAAGCTTAGTACAATTTCGTACTAAAGTTAATATAAAGTTAAGACAGTTATTTTGGGACGGAGGGAGTACTTCATAGGAGTATCTGGATTTCATTTTCATTGGCATGCCTTGATGTTTTTCATGTTGTGCTTGGTGTCGTTGGTTGCCGCTGTTTTTCCTTTTTACACAATGGAAGAATTATATTGCCTCCGGTCAATGCATCAGGGATGCACACAGCCCAGGTTGCCTGTTTTTGTTTGCCTTTTTAAGACAAGACATGGGAAACTGGTTCTCAGTTTCTAATAAAACAAATCAGGAGGGTTTCCCCTTCTAGACAGAAAAATAAGTGAAACTAAAAGAAAAATATTAAGTTCCAGTTTGGGAATCCTTCCACGAAGCTGATCATCAGCAAGCTAAGAAATATTACAGTAAACTGAATCCAAAATCAGGAAACTACCTCATTGCCTAGCATATTTCATTTTTTTTTTCTTTCCATTGATTTCGTGTCTGAAAGCTAAAGTCTGCTCTAATTCCAAAGTTATCTGATCAAAGAGATTTGAGGGAACATTTAAAGCTTTGCTAACTGTCAAAGAGGTAACTTTCATGAAAGCGAAGCTGCTAAACCTTCACTATCCCTGAAGTCTCTCCCTAAACAATCCAAGCTTCTCTTTTAAGCAATGGAAGACAATGATTACCAGCACCACTATTTGACAGCTTTCTTCACACTTACTGCTACCCTACAGACACCAAATCTTGTGGTTGTGTCAATTTAAGCCTTTAATAGCTTGCATTGGTACGAAAGAAACTGCCCTCTTCTATTTCTTCAAGTGAAAGGACAGTGCCAACAAAGTTCAGATGGAAATTTGGAGCATACAACTATAGTTCACGGCCTCGCCCTGTAAGCAGGCAGCCCAAGCCTAAATGCGCACATGAAACAGAGGACGGTAATAATGTTCTACACAGGTAAATCACAAGAGCAGACAAGGTTTTACATAAGCAAATTTAAGTTCTACTCAAGCGTTACCAACTTAGCTAATACCCGCTAAAATCTTTCGACCTTCTCTTCAACATAGCTAATCTCAGCTAAAATCTTTCAGCCTTCTCTTCAACACATCCAATGACTTC
Source organism: Elymus sibiricus (assembly GCA_039707655.1). Lineage (NCBI taxonomy): Eukaryota > Viridiplantae > Streptophyta > Magnoliopsida > Poales > Poaceae > Elymus > Elymus sibiricus. Next base: position 481,381,277 of record CM077665.1, read on the forward strand.
TTTCGAGCACTCTGCACCATGTTTCTACTTGAAAGGCTCCCAAACAAGCTGCTGTCAGGAGCATCCCGAAACTTGTCACAGATGATGGCCACCTTCTTGTGGTCCAAGGACGCATAACTCTTCTCCCTGATTACAGCATTCATGAAGCTCTCAGCATGGTTGCTCAGCAATAGATTAGTCAGCTGCCTAATCTCGACCAGGCAATCTTTGAAACTTGTTTCCTTTTTAAGGACCGACAACCCAGTGGTGTGAAATCTGTCTTCTGCAAACTCCTCCAACAGTTTCAGGTCAATGTCGATACCTACAACCGCATTGACACTCAACCTTTTCACCCTGTCACTGAGAAGAACTGTTATTATGGAGTCTGAGATGTGGCTGAGTGAACCAGAAATGACCTTGAAGAGAGCCTCTCTTGGCAGAATCGGCTGTGCAGTCGTTACCACCATGTCAAGGTAGATGAGGACTTCATTCATGTAGTCATTTGCATGTTCTGGAGTTTCCTCTGTTGTCCAATCGATGCTGGTCAACAGCAGCATAAATTCATCAATTCTGGAATTGGCCAAGGTTATCAATCCATTGAACGCTGCGTTTTGGGAGGCTTTGAGCACAGCTCTAGCAGTCAAACCAGAATGAGGCTTCCCAAGCAGCCGTTTAGGAAGTCCACAAAGTTGGGCAGCATGCAAGAGGAACATGTCACATGACCGCTCAAGAATGGCAATATTTCCTGCAATTTGTACCAGCTGTGCAATTTCCAAACTACCATCATGTATCAAGGTAAGAAGACCATCATTTAGTACCTCAATCAAAAGCTTGTCTAGGTATCTTTTCACCATATCATAGGAGTTGATCACTACACCATACGACAAGTAGCTTACCAAATCCTCAATGAAGGAACGGATAATACGACAAGCACTGGGAACTGATGAGGAAAATGGCGCGACATATGGCAAATCTGGAACTGTGTGAATGGGCTCAAGTTGACATGCTGAGACATTCATGTTGTAGTCATTTTCCTTTTCTATAACCATCCTTTCATACGAGTCCTTAGTAAAGATGCCTTGTATCTGCTTCCGACAATCCGAAACAAGCAGCTCATGATATCTGTCCCTGTTTTTGTCAAGAACTTCAAGCAAAGATGTGGCTTGATATCCATACTTCTTCATGGTTGCAGCCAGAAGAGAGACATAATCTTTTACAAGGAGGTGGTGATTAGCAGCATCCATGCATGCAAACTGTTCCTCTAGAAAAGAGGCGACCTTAGAAATAGATGCTTCCCACATTGTGTCAACCTGGCTCTCAGATAGAAGTCCCTCTGCTGTTCGAAGAACACGGTTTTCAACAATAAAAAATCCAGCTACCTGAGCAAGGAAGTGCTGGTGGGACTCAAGGAAGGGTTGTGCTGTAGAAATTTGCATGTCCAAGTTAAGCTGCATGAGCCTGTTACTGTAGTAATATTCTCGAAACTTTTCCCCAAGGCCAAGGGACATATGAATGTTGTATGCTCGGTATACTGGTGTCAGATCATATTCTAGTGTTGACGCTTCATCTATGTACTCCAGATCCAAGGCATAAGCATGCTCCTCAAACCCAACACGGCTACATTCTTCTGCTTCCCTCTGCCAGGCACGCATTCGCTCATCTTTCTGACGATCCAAAGAGGCCTGGCGTATCGAGGCCTGTCCAATCTCCATTGCAAACTTTCTGATATACACGAGCCACTCATTAAACTCACCGGAAACTTTCTTCTCAATGTACAGCTTCATCATTGGTATCTTTTTCTGAACAACCTTTTTAAGAAGATTCAGAGGAATATTTTGCAGGTAGTCCTTCTCAATCAGCTCCAAAGTCTTCAACACAGTGTGCAACTTGCCTTGGGCAATGTCCCTGTTGCACACCTGACACAGGCTGGTGACCTGCAGACACATCTTCAATGCTGCAAGCGCTTCCCCAACATTCTTATTCGCCGCATACAACTCAAGAAGCTCATCGAGCTTCAGAAGCAGGGCACTAGCAACCTCCTGCAAGCGCAGATTCTCACCCGACAGCGCGCCCTTGAGCTCATCAGCATCGACCAACACCCCACGCAGCTCATCAACTGCGAGGATGAATTCCTCGTAGTGAAGCCTACAGAGCTCCTCGATCTCAACCTCCTTCCTCTTGGCGATACTCCTGAGGTTGTGGAAGAGAGCCTCGGGCCTTCCGGACTCGAAAGCATGCCGCACAATGGGGCCCAAATCCTCGTTATTGGAGACGAAGCCAACGAGGGCCTTACCGATACCAGCATCCCCATTCTCCACGGGGCTCCTCTTCTTGGTCTGCGCGGTCATGGTTCAACTGCAAAACAAAATGAGAAACGGTCATTTCTCATCCAGATTTGTCTGAGGATTTAGACGATGCAAATGCTGGGCATGTGAGCGACGGAGAAGTATAGAAAAATTAGCAATCCATAAAATGATTTTCTTGGAGAAGCCAAAAATAAATATAAAACACTTGTTATAAATTTCCTGAAAACAAACGGCTATTAGTACGAGTTTAGGCCTTGAGGGCAACAAGACACCAAAATACATGGCGGATGCCTTGACGCCTCAGGACGCAGTCGTAAATGGTTAAAATATATGTGTAATCTGTAAGCCATAAATGTATTCCATAATGAGTTGGGGAGAAAATGGTGAAAATATGCTGCTGGATTTATGTGACTGACTGTTTGGTTTGCCATTTCTGCGATGTATTTTAAAGAGCAATTGAAATATGGTTGAAAATTATTAACAGCAACCCGGGCACGCCGCGCCCGAAGCCTACTAGTTTTTGACTGTAATTCACTATTTTCTAAGTTTATATACGAGTGATTGGATATGATACAATTTACATGAGGTCGAGCTTCTGTGTTTAGAATAATTGTTCACAGTGAACTGAAATCTGAAGGTCCATAGCAGCTAGTAGCGTACATATCAGAATGTGAAGATAGCGGCGCCGCTAGTCCTGCGATTAGCGCTGTCCCGATTGACGGCCCTAGGAACGGGGACCGGGGTCGGCGGGGAAAGGCCTCGAGGAAGAGGGATCTGGTCGGATTCGACTGATTCACGGCGAAGAAAAGTAGGCTAGAGAGAAACGCAACGGCGGTAACCCGAACAGAGCAGAGCAAAGCTAGGGCTTCCTTACCCGAGGAGAAGAAGCCGCCCCCGGCCTGGGCGTCGGTCCAGCGGAGGGGAGGGGAGGAGGGCGCCTGAGGTCCGCCGGCTGCTTCGAGGGTCGCTCCGGTGGGAGGAGGGAGGAATGGAGCTGGGCGGCTTGGGCGATGCAGGATTCGGCGGCGACAGGTTTAGGAGTAGGACGGAGGAAGCAAAAGGAGGGAGGGGGCCGGCAGACGGCAGTGGAGGACAGGCACGGGTGACGGCCAGTTGTTTTGCTCTCGCAAACCCCAAAAATCGGCAGCTTCGCTAAATCCGCGGCGCCGGCTTCCGGCTCCGTTGGACGCGGCTCGGCTGGCTCGCTTAACTAACTCCTCCCGGCATGGGCTGGCAGCCCAGGGTTTCTTTTTCCCTTGAGAAAAGAGCTGAGAAAGCGAAAGTGCTCTTTTGATCCTCCCTGGTGAACAGTAAAATCCGAAAAAATAGTAAAAACGGTAAAAAAAAATCTGATTTTTTTTTTGATAAACATTGACGAAAGTTTTAACATTCTGTAAATTTTCGTAATGAAATAACATTCGTGGTGAGGTCGGGACAAAAAAAACAAAATCGATGCTCCAAGTGTTTTTGGAGCATCGATTTTGTTTTTTACCCAGGCCTACACGAATGTCATTTCATCACGAAAATTTGCAGGCAGTTAAAACTTTCATCAATGTTTATAACAAAAAAAATCAGAATTTTTAGAAAAAATTTAGTATTTTTTCGGATTTTACTGTTCATCAGGGAACATATGAGCTCAGGATCAAATACTCTGTGTCCCTGAGAAAGGGTTTTGATTCGGTAATAACCTTGATCTGCTGGAGTCTCTGGAAGCAGAGGAACGCTAGAGTCTTCTCTAACACGCAACAATGTGTTGATCAAAACACGCTGGTCGCGCAAATTTTTGAGGAGCTGAAGCTTTGGGGGACGGCTGGCGGGAGGGGAGTTCTAGTCTTTTGTGAGTAGTAGGCCTATGTAGGAGTAGGAGTTGGTGTATTTGGATCTTTCGCGCTTCTCTCCGGGTTGTGGAAGAAGTGCCTTCGATCCTCTCTTGTAAATATACTCTCTCTTCTATAAAGCTATGGTACGCATTTTGCGTACTCTCAAAAAAAAGCCCGAACTTTATTATTTCCTCCTATCTGAATTAATTGACAAATGGCGTCGCGGATGATCCGGAGCTCGACAAATGGCGACTAACTAGAAGTTCTAACAAATTTCTACTATAAAATGGGCATCTTTGTTAGCCTCCCTTCCTTCATGCTTGAAAACCACTTCCTCGCCGCTACCCATTTTAGAGACAATCACCCGAATGATCATGGCATTCGCTCCAAGGCTTCATTGGTTAATATTTCGGGCAACGAATTCGTAGTCTAAGCGATAACCATGGCATTTGGATTTATATCATGAGCAAGGCAAAGGGCCTCCCTCCATGTGATATTCACACACGAGGCCCTCCATCACTAGGGGCGGCGCGCCTAAGAAATTTCCCTCATCTGATCGGAATATAGTTGTCACCGTACTTATCAAATTCGCAAATGATACTATTGTATCAACATTTTTTTACGTGTCTACGGCGGGCTTACGCGACCTGAATCTTATATTACTCAACTGTGGCAAAAGGAGAGAGGAGGGTACAACGGGGTTCGGGGAGAGAGAGAGAGAGAAAGAAACAAGAAAAATGAAAAATGAAAAAAGAAAAAGTTACATGAGGGTTACAATCTCGCCGCACAGTGTGGACAACATAGATCCCCAGTCTCGGAGTAGCGCCTGACGCTGGTGATTTTTGCAACAGTCCGACCAGAGCGTCAGATCGTCAGCCGCAACCCTAGCAATGTGCTGGATGTGAAGAGTCTCATGTCGAAAGACTTTGGCATTGCGATGTTTTCTAGGTATTCCAAAGGATTGCAATGATAACGGTAGAACGTACTTTGAATGAGGTAGCACGCAGCCAGACGTCGCGTGGGCTATTTGTCACCCCAACATAGAGGTTGTCGAGCGCCTCCCAGAGAGGATGGAGCGAAGAGCAACCGAGGATAAGGTGATATGTGCTCTCGCAGGCGCCGCAAAAAGGGCAGGCATCAGAGATGGCGATTGATCTGCGAAGTCTCCTCTCGTTGGTGTAGACACGATCTTTGAGCACTAGCCAAATGAAGATTCGGCACTTATTGTTGGAAATATGCCTTGGAGGCAATAATAAATTGGTTATTATCATATTTCCTTATTCATGATGATCGTTTATTATTCATGCTAGAATTGTATTGATCGAAAACTCAGATACATGTATGGATACATAAACAACATCATGTCCCTAGTGAGCCTCTACTAGATTAGCTCGTTGATCAAAGATGGTTAAGGTTTCCTAACCATACACATGAGTTGTCATTTGATAACGGGATCACGTCATTAGGGAGAATGGTGTGATGGACAAGACCCGACCGTGAGCTTAGCATATGATCGTATCACTTAAGTTTATTGCTACTGCTTTCTTCATGTCAAGTATCTGTTCCTAAGACCATGAGATCATGCAACTCCCTGACACCGGAGGAATACCTTGTGTGCTATCAAACGTCACTTCATAACTGGGTGATCATAAAGGCACTCGACAGGTTTCTCCGATGGTGTCTGTTGGGTTGGCATGGATCGAGACTGGGATTTTTCACTCCGTATGACGGAGAGGTATCTCTGGGCCCTCTCAGTAATACAACATCACAAGAAGCTTGCAAGCAATGTGACTAATTGGTTGGTCATGGGATCTTCTATTACGGAACAAGTAAAGAGACTTGCCGGTAACAAGATTGAACTAGGTATGGAGATATCGACGATCGAATCTTGGGCAAGTAACATACCGATGGACAAAGGGAACTGCATACGGGATTGACGAAATCCTTGACATCATGGTTCGACCGTTAAAAATCTTCATGGAATATGTAGGAACCAATATGGGCATCGAGGTCCCGCTATTGGTTATTGACCGAGAGGTGTCTCGGTCATGTTTACTTGATTCTCGAACACGTAGGGTGTTGGAGATATGCCCTAGAGGCAATCATGTGATGATTTCGTTTCCTATGTATTCATGAGTATTTTGTATTGTCCTTGAACATCATCGGTGATATGTATCAATAAGTATGTGACTTATTTGTGATACTATATATAGTATGATGATTGTTCTAATAGTCCCTAGTTGTTAAGGTTATGCGGACACATATCCTTTACTAGTATACGATTCAGTTGATGACTACGTTTCACAAGTCATGTGCATAGAGATGCTAAACTGATAGTATGGACTCGGGGATTGAGATCACCGAGTCGGACAGACCCACTTTGAGACACAGCGAGATAATGTCATCTGTTAGTCTCAAGCACAATGTATATGCCATGTCCTAGACCTGAGGTCATCGCATGTTCTCGGGATGAGGATCGACTTACTTAGGGTCTATCAAACGCTACTCCATAACTGGGTAGTTATAAAGGTAGCTTTCGGGTGAGTCGTGAGACATGCCGCGAGATATGGTTAACCAAGATAGGATTTGCCCCTCCGTGAGGAGAGATATTCTCTGGGCCCTCTCGTGTGATCAGATTCAGAAAGCATGGTCATGCGACATGGGTTAAGTGTTAACCCAGTTCGGGAATCTGCATCACGGTTTCGAGAAGAGATGTCGAGCTACCACTAGGGTGACAAGTACTCACCTTGAGCTCTACAACCTATATCATGAGGCAAAAGGAATGTTGTATATGACACATTGTCGAGGTTCGTCTAACGACTTTGCGCACACATGGGAGTTGGCACGTTCTGCTAGGAGCCGCTACCGACTATCGACTCGGGTCGTGTCCATGTGTACGTGAACCTATAGGGTTGCACACTTAAGGGATTGCAGCCCATTCGGATTGGATCCTAATGGAAAATGGGACTAGACTCGTCGTCGGCCTCAAGTGTTGAGCCCACTTCGGAGGTCTATATAAAGGGGAGTGGGCGCACCTTTCAGGGTTGATCTTTTCCTCCCGTCGACAGCCACCGCCACTCCCCATGCCACCATGTCGTGTGATCGGACCTAGCAGTCCGCCACCCGACGCTGCCCCCGTACGTGTGGATACCTTGGAGGCATCGCATCTGCGGTGCTTGGACGAACCGTTCGAGGGATCCGTGAGGAACTGTTCGAGGGATCCGCGAGGAGCTGTTCGTGGGTGATCGCTGTTCGTGGGAGATCGGCTACACGAGGAGGAGACGAATTGGTTGATCGACTACACGCATCACCAACTCTACTTCCGCTGCGGTGACTGCACGTCTAGTGGTAAACCCGATCCCGTGATCTATTTCCAGCAGCATGTTCTTGGGTGCGCGGTAGAAAATTTTATTTGGCGCTAGCGTAGCGTACCGCGTGTTCCAACAATGGTATCAGAGCCTCCGTTGTGTGGTGATAGATTCGGTGATTTGCATATGAGATATGTAGATCAGTTCAGGTGCGGGTCGATGAGATCGGCTGTGCACGTCAGTGTTGATGGTTGGTTTTGTGATCTTAATTCCGTGATCATGATGCAGAAGTCGTGACACGAATTACCCCTACCGGTCGGTTTTCGCCATCGGGGTAGACAGTGGAACGTAAATCCAGATGCAGCATGCGAAGATCAATGAGATTGATCGAACCGGAGCAAAGATCGACACCGTGGAAATGTGATTTCCGCAGTGCTGAAATCTGTTGGAGGGGTCACAGTAAAACGGGCATAACTTTTGCATACGAACTCCGTTTTCGCTCCACGACCTGTCAAACTGAAGGGCACGAAAAGATGCATTTGACCTTCAATTGCTTTGCTGTTTTTGGCGATATTTTCGAGGTCAAAATCCTCTTGGAAAATAGAGTTTCGGACAGTTTTATTTTCGACGGTAGAACGTCTGACTTGTTTTTGCAAGGAATGCTTGTGATTTGGTATAGTCCATGAATGTTGCTTGTAAATTATTAAACCACGATCTGCGTGTCATGAGTGCGGCAACCGGCTGGAGCCATATGGTTGTCCCATTATTGTATTAATGACCTGCGTGTCAACATGAGATGCCTTGTAATGTAATTTACTCACATAGCTATTAGTTTGTAATAGCATAGTATCTTATGTAACACTTGGCGGTTGACACCATGTGTGGAGATAGAGATCACCACAAGGGCAACCATGCATGGAGATGGAGATCGCCATGGGCATGCAGCGCACGTGGAGATGGAAATCACCATGCGTTGATGAAAGGGGCTATACCATATCACACATATATAAACTGCATGTGAAAGTTTATCCATTTTATGCGCCCTTCTTTTGCATGATAGATGTTATTAAGTAGGGTGTTCCCTCAAAGAATGTCAAGTAAAATTGCCTCCCCAATTGCTGCAACATCACATGTTAAGTATTTTTAGTGGTGGGCCTATAAAATTAGGGTGCTGCTAATTCTCCTTAACGTGGTGTGTTTGTGTCAGACACTTACGAGCGAAGCATTGGTTAACTTGTCGTGGCTATCAAAATAGTTTTGGGCCTCGAGGCATAAGAGTTGGCATAGCATGAGATGTCCCCAACAAACAAAAAGTCGTATAGAGATACGATTAGCAAGTGTTGCTTACCGAGTGATCTAGTCTTCTAGCGGTGATGCAAAAGCTCACTAGTTGACATGTGGATCTTGGATCTTGAATCACTAAGAATCAACGGAGGGATGTTGATTTTAGTGGGAGTAATGTTCTTATTAAAATGTTTAATTTGAATTACTCTTTATGAATACATGTCTTAGTGTTTTGCATATTTCTGTTGTAGATCAATGGCACCACCTGCTCAACCCAGTTTTTCGTTGAAATCAATCCTAGAAAAGGATAAACTGAATGGAACAAACTTTACCACCTGGTATAGAAATCTGAGAATTGTTCTCAGGCATGATAAAAAGGAACATGTTCTAGAGGAACCCCTTCCAGAGGAACCTGCCGAGAATGCTAATGCCACGGCCAGGAATGCCCACCAGAAACTCGTTGATGAGTCAAACGAGATCAGCTGTCTCATGCTAGCTTCTATGGAGCCCGATCTGTAGCAACATTTCGAAAACATTGAGGCTTTCGATATGACCGAGAACCTCAAGAGCATGTTTCGGATGCAGGCAAGGACCGAAAGGTTCAACGTCTGGCGATCCTTGATGGATTGTAAGCTGAAAGAGGGTGATCCACTGAGCCCGCATGTGATAAAGATGATTGGATACATGCAAGCTTTGGATCGGTTAGGCTTCCCACTTGGGGACGAATTGTCCACGGATACAATTCTGGCTTCTCTTCCGACTAGCTATGGGGCGTTCATCTCGAACTTCCATATGCACGGCATGGAAAAGAAGCTCACTGAATTGCATGGGATGCTAAAAGTGGCAGAGTAGGATATCAAGAAAGGCACGCATCAAGTGTTGATGGTGCAGAACATGGCAAAGTTCAAGAAGAGCTGGTCCAAGAAAAAGACTAAGGCAAAGGGCAAGGAGGCAACTCCTACTGTCGCCGCCGCGCCTAAGTCCGGACCAAACACGGGGACCGTTTGCTTTCACTGCAAGGAAACCGGTCATTGGAAGAGGAACTGCAGCAAGTGGCTTGCCCAGATAGGCAAGAAGACTGGAAATGTGACTTCTTCTTCAGGTACACTTGTTGTATATGTTATAGATATTTTTCTTGCTGATATTTCTAGTAGCTCTTGGGTATATGATACCAGATCGGTTGTTCACATATGCAACTCGATGCAGGGGCTAAGAAGGACTAGGAATGTTGCAAGAGGAGAAGTTGACATACGCGTTGGGAATAAAGCAAGAGTTGCTGCATTAGCCGTCGGCACCATGCAACTTAATTTACCTTCAGGATTTGTAATGGAACTTGATAATTGTTATTATGTTCCTGCATTGAGTCGAAACATTATTTCGGCCTCATGTTTGATGAGGCAAGGTTATGGATTCAGTATTAAGGACGACAATGGTTGTTCTATTTACTTGAATGAAATGTTTTATGGCTTTGCACCTGTTAAGAATGGGTTATTTATATTAGATCTTGAAGATGAATCGGTCTATAACATAAATGTCAAGAGGCATAAGCCTAACGAGATAAATCTGACTTACATCTGGCATTGTCGACTAGGACACATTAGTCAAAAGCGCATGAAGAAGCTCCATGATGATGGAATTCTGACTTTATTTGATTTTGAATCATTTGAGACATGTGAGTCCTGCCTACTCGGCAAGATGACTAAGACTCCTTTTGCAAAGAGTTGTGAGAGGGCGTCTGAGCTATTGGAACTTATACATAGTGATGTATGTGGACCAATGAGCACGACAGCTAGAGGTGGTTTCCAATACTTCGTGACTTTTACCGACGACTTTAGTAGATATGGATATGTCTACTTGATGAGGCACAAGTCAGAAACTTTTGAAAAGTTCAAGGAGTTTCAGAACGAAGTGGAAAATCAACTCGGCAAGACAATCAAGCTTCTACGATCTGATCGTGACGGTGAGTATATGAGCCAGGAGTTTGATGATCATCTGAAGAACCGTGGAATAGTTCCACAACTCACTCCTCCAGGTACGCCACAGAGAAATGGTGTGTCGGAACGGAGGAATCGGACTTTGTTAGACATGGTCCGATCGATGATGAGTCAGTCGGATTTACCCTTGTCATTTTGGGGATACGCTCTAGAAACCACAACTTTCACACTAAACAGGGTACCATCAAAGTCCGTAGATAAGACACCATATGAGATATGGACTGCAAAGAGTCATAGCTTGTCTTTTCTAAAGATTTGGGCTTGTGAAGCATATGTCAAGCGACTCCAGTCGGACAAGCTCACACCCAAGTCGGACAAGTGCATATTCGTGGGATATCCTAGGGAAACCTTGGGATATTACTTCTACAACCGCGAAGAGGACAAAGTGTTTGTCGCTCGACATGGAGTTTTCCTTGAGAAAGAGTTTCTCAATCGGAAGGCTAGTGGGAGGTCGGTCCGACTCGAAGAAATTCGAGAGCCACACGGGGACGTTCCGACAGGTGATTCAATCACGCCGGAGTTAGTCAGGGAACCCGTAGTGGAATCGGCGCCGGTTTCACGTAGGTCGGAAAGGTTGCGCAATATGCACGACTGCAATGTGTTGTTCTTGGAGAACAACGAACCGACCACATATGCGGAAGCGATGGTGAGCCCTGATTCCGAGTTATGGCTTGAGGCCATGAGATCCGAATTAAAGTCCATGGATGACAATCAAGTTTGGAACTTGGTTGATCCGCCAGATGGCGTTCGAGCCATTGAGTGCAAATGGATCTTTAAGAATAAAACTGATATGGATGGAAATCTTACAGTCCATAAGGCTCGACTTGTCGCTAAAGGTTATCGATAAGTTCAAGGAGTTGACTACTGTGAGACTTATTCACCGGTAGCGATGCCTAAATCAATTCGGATCATTCTTGCTATAGCTGCATATTTCGACTATGAGATATGGCAGATGGATGTCAAAACGGCTTTCCTTAATGGAAATTTAACTGAGGACGTGTATATGACATAGCCCGAGTGTTTTGTCGATCCAAAGAATGCTGACATGGTATGCAAGCTTCAGAGATCCATTTATGGATTGAGGCAAGCATCTCGGAATTGGACATTCGTTTTAATGAAGCGGTCAAAGAGTTTGGCTTCATCAAGAACGACTACGATCATTGTGTATTCAATAAGGTCAGTGGGAGCTCAGTTGCATTTCTAATCCTGCATGTGGATGACATATTGTTGATTGGAAATGATGTTCAAATGCTTGAATCTGTCAAGGACTCATTGATAAATAGTTTTTCGATGAAAGACTTGGGAGAAGCAGCTTATATTTTGGGAATCAAGATTTATAGAGCTAGATCGAGAAGGCTTTGAGATTGGTTGGGATAGTGGCCGAGTATGATGGCCAGTTAGTGCGTGCGTGATGGTCGGACGTGATGGCTGGCTGTGTGTGCGTGTGTATTTAAGTTGTAGGCAGTTTGCTTTGAGGTTGAACAAGGAAATAAAAAGAGGAGAAAAAGGCCGGCTGTGTGAGGCAGCTCGGCACCAAAAATTCCTGTGTTCATCTTGTTCTTGTGAGCTGTGAGAGTCAGCCGAGAGGAAGAAGAAGGCATTGTGAGAGGCGGCGCCAACAATTGGCATCAGAGCTTTGTCGATCCGCGGGGCGGCGGACTTCATGTGAGGTGGAGGACGTCGGCGCGAGGTGGAGGCCGTCGGTGGCGCGATGCCGCTGGTGGACGGTTGCGGTGCGACGCCGCGAGATGGAGATGGCGGTGCGAACTGCCACATGAAGACAACGTTGTGACGCCGTTGCGAGGTAGGGCGGTGCGAAGCCGTCATGAGGATCGGCGTGAAGCCGGTCGGCGGTGGTGTTCAGGTTGGTGTGATGCCATCCGCGAGATAGGTTGTTGCGACCACGTGGTGATCGACGCCGCGACGGCGTCGTCCACGGCAAGACGGCGTGGTGATTGGCGTTCCGAGGGCGTCATCCACGACGAGATGGTCCATGGCAACCGGCGCCGCGACGGTGTCGACACTGGCAAGTGGCTGCGGCACTGCGATGGCGTCGGCAAGTGATTGCGGGTGATCCGCATCGAAGATTGGAGAATCAAGATTAAGGGGGGAAATGTTAGCTCTAATCTTGATTCATGTATCTGCATAGTTTGATTTTCGTTATGCATGTAACTAGTTAGTATAGGTTCTCGAGTTGTTGGTCGGCGAAGGTTCAGCGAGGCGTGCGAAAAAGGCGAGATGCCGAGACGCCGTGCGAGACGGCGAGCACGGCGAGATGCCGATGGCAGCGAGAGGCTGCAAGCTGCGTGAGGCGGCACGGCCGTGTGATGCGGCAAGCACTTGAGGCTGGACCCTTACCGGCTAGACAAGGTTGTTACAGCTGAGAGAATCAGTGAGTTTGTTAGCCACCTGACCGGGTCGTGTGGCCGTTGTGATGGAGCTACTCGAGCGGTGTACGTGGGTTTGCATGTAGTGCATGTAGTTGGTTGGGATAGTGGCCGAGTATGATGGCCAGTTAGTGCGTGCGTGATGGCCGGACGTGATGGCTGGCTGTGCGTGCGTGTGTATTTAAGTTGTAGGCAGTTTGCTTTGAGGTTGAACAAGGAAATAAAAAGAGGAGAAAAAGGCCGGTTGTGTATGGCAGCTCGGCACCAAAAATTCCTGTGTTCATCTTGTTCTTGTGAGCTGTGAGAGTCAGCCGAGAGGAAGAAGAAGGCGCTGTGAGAGGCGGCGCCAACACCAATTACTTTGAGGAAAAATACTCGAGCAACAACAGGGATGCCAGAGAAACGGTATGGGTTCGATGTCAATGATATTGGAAATTATGCTTCCTATGAAACATTATCTCCAGCCTATAAAACATTTGTTGCTTCTCTTCAGCTTGTGGAAGGCCTTGAGGAAGAGGGATATGAACGGATTCGACTGATTCATGACAAATAAAAGGCTAGAGAGACACACAACGGCAGCGCAAACAAAGCAAAACAACGCTAGGGCTTCCTTACCCAAGGAGAAGAAACCACACGCACCCCCGTGTCGGTCCAGCGGGAGAACAAACTTGTATACTATTAAACAAATGTACGTGACATTTTTAAAAAATGTTCATGCTTTTGGAAAATATGTTGGTGAGGTTCAAAAATATTTACACAATGTAAAAAAATGTTCACATAATTCAGAACAAAAATATTTCATACAATTCCAAAAAATGTACGTGACATTTTAGAAAAGATATTCATGTGTAAAAAAAATACTCCCTCCGTTCTTAAATATAAGTCCTTTTAGAGGTTCCACTAGTGGACTACGTATGGATGTATATAACATACTTTAGAGTGTACATTCACTCGTTTTGCTTCGTATGTAGTCTCCTAATAAAATCTTTAAAAAGATTTATATTTAGGAATGGAGGGAGTATGTGTTATTTTAACTGATGAAATACAAGGAAACCCGAAATAAAACATTAAAAAAAACTAGCGCTAGTGGAGGCTACAGTACTTATCCAGGCCACTAGCCTCACGCCTCATCCGAGGTTACCCGGGGGGTTATATGTCTCGCTAGCGGGAGATAACGGTTCGTCTCGTGTCTAGCGTTCCAAGAATGGGCTGGCCCGTTAGTTTCGTTTTCTATTACTTTTTCTACTTTCATTTATGCTTCCAATTATTCTAAATGATTATATTCCAAAATAATTAAATAAACATTTGAGTAAAATTTTAATCACCAATTTGAAAAAAACTAAATGTGTATGGAGAAAATATTTATCATGTATACGAAAAATGTATATAAAAAAGTCAACCGAAGCATTTGAAAAAACAGGCTAAACAAGTATTTCAAAAATGTTAATCAAGTATTTGAAAAATGTTAAATGTGTATATAGAAAATGATGACCATGTATTGAAAAAATTAAGATTTTTTTTATCATCTATTTCAAAAATAATAATCAAGCATTTTAAAAAATGTTGACCAAGTATTTGAAATGTCTTAATCAAGAATTTGAAAAATGTTGACTCCGTATAGAAAAAATGTTAACTTTGTATTTGAAGTGTTTTTAATCAAGCATTTGCGAAATAATAAATGTTCCTAGAAAAAATATTGTCATTGTAATAAAAAATGTTAATATTGTATTTGATTAATGTAAATTAAGCATTAATTTCATAATGTGTATAGAAAAAAAATTGAGCATGTATAAAAAAGATTAATCGTGTACTTAAAAAGTATTAGTCAAGGATATGAAAAGTTATAAACATGTGTATAGAAATCTGTTGACCGTGTACTAAAAAAATGGTAACTTGTACTTTAAAAATGCTAGTCAAACATTTGAAATGTGTTAAAACTGTGTATTGATCATGAATTAAAACAATGTTAAAGTTGTACTGAGAAAATGTTTAAAATGTGTATAGAAAAAATGTGTACTGTGTACTAAAAAAAGTTAAATACATATTAGAAAAATGTTCTTGATGTAAATGAAAAATTAAGAATGAAAGGAAAAGCATATAAAATAATAGAAAGCCAATGAAAACCAAAATAACAAAGAAAACCAAAAAAAACAATGAAATACAACACCAAAGAAACAAGTACAAATGAAATGTAAAACAATGAAAACCGATAAAGAAACTGACGTAAATCGACAATAAACTAAGAAAAACAAAGAAACCTAGTAAATACACAAAAGAAAATAAATAAAATAAAACAAAGAAAGTGAACAAACCAAAGAAATCAATGAACAGAATGGAAATGTTGAAACATCAGAAAATAATCAAAGAAAAACAAGAAACAAACAAACAAAACCGAAAAAACAAAGGAAGTAGAATGAAAAGGAAAAAAAATCAATGAAAACCGAGAAAGAAACAAAGAAAAACCGAGAAGCCAGTGAAAACCAAGAAAAAATGAAGAATTGTTTAAAAAACAAATCAAAACAGAAAAATCAGAGAAACTAGTGAGGAAACAAACAAAAACCGTAGAAATGCACAAAAAGTAAAAAAAAATTGCACACCATCGAACGAAGTGCAGCTGGCGAATTCGATCCCG
Organism: Elymus sibiricus; assembly: GCA_039707655.1. Lineage (NCBI taxonomy): Eukaryota > Viridiplantae > Streptophyta > Magnoliopsida > Poales > Poaceae > Elymus > Elymus sibiricus. Next base: position 481,396,987 of record CM077665.1, read on the forward strand.
ACACCTAGTGCGAAATAAAAGACGCAGATGGGTTGGCCAATAGCTACATCACAGACGAATGTTCAGCGAGAAGAAACTCTCGCATAATGGGAGATATAGGCGAGGCTACGTTAGCTCTCGCAAAAATAGTCCTTGCAGGGTCTATATGTCGGGAGACCCTATTGGACACTCATTGCGTACAACAGGGCATTGTTTACTATAGTAGCGAGATTACTGTGGCCATAAGTAAATAAATGAATAAATTTTGGAATTTCAAGAAAAATGTCGAAAAAACCAAAAACAATTTGAGTTCCGAACACTTTTTTTATTTCAAACATTTTTAAATTTCTGAAGAAAATTTATTAATTATCTGATTTTTAAAAATTGTGTTTTATTTAAAAAGAGACGAACAAATTTTGGAAACATAAAGATTTTTTAATTTCAAACTCTTTTTGGCAAAGTAATTTTTTTAGGAATTTCAAAAAATCTTGAATACATTGAACCTTTTTTAAATTTGTGTTTGTTTTTTTTTGTTAAAAAAGAATTAAAAAAACGAACAAAAAAGTAGAAAGAAGATAAGATGAGGCAAAATCCGGCCTTGGAATGTTCGAGAAGGTGCGCAATACTGGGAGCAATATAACCTATGTAGGGGCGAGCTCACCTTGCGATTCCTCTATGTGAAGCCACGACTATTGGACGCAATGAGTGTCGAATAGGAAATTTCGTTTATATCTCGCTCGCTTGTAGCGAAACGGATTTTTTTTGGGGGGGGGGGGGGGGGGAGGGGGGCGTCGTTGCACTTTATTGAAGAACGAGGTTCAAGTAACCACACGAATCTACCGAAATCCAAGGATAGAGAAAAAATACCTAAACTATCAGCTTCGAAGTTCCTTCTACTTGATTCATAGATGAACTGACACACCTCAACATTGCTTCTGTGAGGAACCACTTCCCAGACCATCGTTACTTGTTGCCCTCCCTATTTTCAGCTATATCCTTGACCACTAATGTGCTATGATAAGAAATAAGGATATGCCTAATCAGAAGATTCTTAACTAAAGCTTGGGCCTCCCTGCTGTAGGAGATATGCCCTAGAGGCAATAATAAATGTTATTGATTATCTCCCTGTTCATAATTATGTTTATGTTCCATGCTATAACTGCTATGGTTCTCGAGTCTACAATAACCACGAGGCTCGAAGGAAGACTCATATGCGCGTGTGGAATAATAAACGGTAAAATGTATTCCTAGTCTGGCCTCTAAGACTGGCTCAAGTATTGCATGATGATCCTGTTTTCCTGATCATGGGCATGGCTATGCCGGCAATTTTGTGGGCACAATGTTAGAAGAACATTTGTGTTGAATCGACCCGAATTGATGTTATGCTATGAGATACATTCGTCACAAGTTAATGGTTAATAACACAGAGATGGTTAACGTTTGCATGATTCCTTAGACCATGAGAGTATCGAGTTTCTTCATGCTTGCTTCATGAACTTTGCGGTTTGTTAAACGTCATCTGTAAATGGGTGGCTATTACGGCGGCTTACGGGTTCATGGAAAAGTATGTCAAGTAACTCGATAGCTCAAGATTGGGATTTGCTCCTCCGACGATGGAGAGATATCTCTGGGCCCTCTTGGTGTTACGGTATCCATCATCGTCTGGCCAGACACTTTGTGATTTGATCACGGGGATGCCGGAACACGGGAACGAGAAAAGAGAACAATACCGGTAACGAGGTAACTGGCATAGTGGACAAGTTGTTGATCCACGGGGATGCCAACATGTCTCACCTCGGATATTTGTAACATATCGCGAAGCAACAGGAATAGCACACGGCAACTGGAGGTTCACTCGAATATTCATTCGTGTGGGTATAGGGGTCAATATGGGTGTCCACGGCTCCGATGTTGATCATTGATCGGAAGGGGTTCCGGGTCATGTCTATACTTCACCGAACCTATAGGGTCACACGCTTAATGGTCATCTATCTGCTGAATACTAGACGGGGAGTCTGAGAGAAAATCACCGAAAATGTTTCGGACGAAACGGAAACGTTCCGGAGAGGATATCGGAATAGTTCCGGTGAAACTGAAAAAGTTGTTTCAGGGTATTCCATAAAGTCAAATTGGTTTCGGCACATGCCTGGGAATTATTGGAAGGTACCAGAATTGTTCCGGTAACTTCTGAGATTTTTCAGAGACAAAAACCGGAAATGTTCCGGACTGCCGGAACCGCTTTAGTTGCTTTTCACAGATGAAAATCACTAAACCGAAAAGTTGTTTCGGAGTACACCATAAAGTCAAAATGGTTTCGGCACATGCCTGATAATTCTTGGAGGGTGCCAGAATCGTTCTGGAAACTTTCTAGAATTTTCCGGGATGAAAACCGGAAATGTTCCGGAGCTGCCGGAACCGCTTCAGATGCTTTTCGCAGATGAAAATCACTGATCCGGAATTGTTCCGGATCGCATTGAAAATTATTTTAGTGGGTACTGGAAATGTTCTAAGCCCACATAAATATTTTCAGTTCGACCGGACGCTGAAAAATGTCGTCATGAATAGTGAAAGTGCTTTTTGGGATATTTATGGAAAAGTCACCTTTTGGGATATTTTCCCAAAAGGTTTCTAGAAGGCTTGGGGGCTAAGAAACCCTACCCCTTGGATTTCCTATAAATAGAGGTGGAGGGGCTGCCTCCACACTCACTCCTTCTCACATACAAGTGCCATGACATTTCTGGCTTCTCTCTCCCTCCCAGCGAAATAGTTTCGTAGAGCCGAAAGGCTGTCTGGATTCCGGTGGGAACTAGTTCTGGACGGCGAAGCCCTGCCGGATAGATGACACCGTATGTGTGCAACTTTGTAGAGAGATCGTAGTTTCGGTCTTAGTTCGAGAGTGCCTCCCGAAGGGCTGTCCGAGTTACTGTCCGTGTTTCGGGGGTCCTCCCGAAGGGCTGTCCGAGTGACCCGCCCGAAGGGCTGTCAGTGAGGCCTCCCGAAGGGCTGTCCGAGGATCCGTCCGGTGGGACTATCCGAGGGACTGTCCTGAGGCCTCCCGAAGGGCTGCCCGAAGATCCGTCCGGTGAGCTAACGAGGGAGTACATCCTCGCGGTTGGGAGGTTGTAAAATCCTAGCTGCGGAGATCTACACCGCCGATCGTCATCGACTCTACTTCCGCTGCGCTACGAGTCGGTAACGAAAAAGATCAAACCTTGTATGCAGTCTCCATAGTGATCCTGGGCTGGTACGTAGGTCGGAAATTTTTTGTTTTCTGCTGCGTTACCCTACACCTGCATGCAAGTGTCTCCAACGAAGGAACATCAGTTTTCACATTGAAAGTGCCAGATGATTATCCAAGGTAAACTCCATGATGGCCACGACATACAACCGCTATAGCTCCTCGATTACCATTGCTTCTTACAAGATGATCCACAACAATTTTCACGAAACCTTGTGTTGGCGGAATCCAAGGTTGTAGGCTGAACTTTTCATTTGTTGTTGGATCGGTTGCTTCTCCTTGTGCAAACTTGTAACAAAACAGATACACGTATCGTTTCGATGGTCATTATAGTCGCCTGGTCAGTATTGGTCATCTTCAATTGATTTGTTCGATTCTTCTATTTCCGTTTTGTTTATTTGTTTCTTTTGGTTCGTTCTTCTTCTTCATCATCTTCTTTTGAGTATTGGAAGAAACCTATTTTCTTAGCCTTTTCCCCTGTTTTTATATATTTTGAAATATTCTAAAAATATATAGTTTGAAAATATTTTAAATTTACTTATTTGGTAAAAATGTTCATTAGGTTATTTAAAAATGTGTGTTATGTGCTTTAAATAATTCATTGCGTATTCTAACAAAAATCACCGTGTATTGAAATGGCCAATGTGTTCTAAAAATTGTTCATCATATATTTAGAGAATGTATATTATATATTAATATTTTTCTAGTACAATAAAAATGTAAAAAATTTGAGTTTCAAAATTGTTCATCATGCATTTAAAAAATATTCATGTAATTTTAGAAAATGATGTGGTTTTTGAAAAATGTCACTGTGTTTTAAGAAAAGTTCAACGTGCTATAGAAAATGTTTGAGATGTATCTGCAAAATTATTCAATATATATTTTAAAATTATCCACCGCATATTTTAAAAATGTTCACCACATATTTGCAGAAAATGTTTTTACATTTCTTGAAAAATGCTCGTAACTATTCAAAAAAATACTCATGAAATTTAGAAAATGTTTACACATTAAAAAATAGCATTATAAAAATTCAAAAATCAAGAAAATATTCACATAATTTGTAGATAAATGTTCGTATAGTTCAAAAAATATATGTTCACTCACATAGTGCCATGTTCGTGCCATGATGTCCACTCGGATACCACGATTGGTGAGTGTGATTTGTCTTCGGGCGAATAAATCGGAACAAGCATTCAAGGTTTAGGTGTGCCATGCATTGACTGGATCATGGAATTACTCGAAGAGTCAGATTTACCTCCCTAGAGGAGAAGAAAAAGAACAGCAGAAATATAAAAATGCTATGAGATATGCAACCCTATTGTTCGAACACTTTAAAATCGATGCCATAGCGAAGGCTCAGTCACCGAAGGCCTAATAGGTCTGCATCCCATCAGTACTTTAACAATAAGATTGAACGCTTCATATTGACGTGCCCTTACTGCAACCCTGTTACATCATTTTGACACGATAGATTCTAAAAATGGAATGCTTTTGTATCACATGTCACAACTAAATCATGGCTTACATACACCATATCTAGCATGGAGCTCACTCACTACTACATATCCGAATAGCACTAACCGTCCAAATTATATTACCACTCATGCATGAGTGGCTCATTCGTGCCTCCGGGGTTAGTGATGAATGTTCTTTCACAGAAAGGCCAAATTGACCGGTCAGTGATATTTGTTCCCAAAGACGAGCATGTCGATTAGTGTTAACTATCCTACTAGCGACATGATGTCGCTTATCGCTGACTAGCTCTAAAAACATGGCCGGTCAATGATGTAAATATTTTGATTGGCGGGTTGAAGCTGCATCGGTGGACTGCTAGCAATGCAACCCCAAGCTACACATCAATACAAATTACATTATCAAATATTAATAATTCAAATATTCCATTACATATGCACAGATACATTTTTGACAATTAGTTTCATGGCATATACATACATTGCATTAGGTATATCCTCACATACAAACACTTGCATATAATGATCTTCACATTGGTAAATTTTCACTTACAAGATTGTGTATCCTTTGTTGATTTTGACGTTATCGTTGTCACACTGTTGAGTACATCCTTCTTGTTATCGATAGGTTATCCTTGTTCCACTTTAATATCCGGACTAAACAAAAAATACAAAATCTTGAATTTCACAGCCAGATATCTTGTCAACCATGAAACAACATGCAAAAGTTATTTGGAAAATAAATAATACTTAAGTATATCAATTAAGTAGAGCAATCTAGTTTGTAATAACTATACCATGTCCTACTGACCCCAATCTGATGCGATTTCGAGTCAATAATTGGTGCGACTGTATTAACTACTAACACGAAGACTTCACCCTTTTATACAATGCAGCAGAAATGGAGAAATTTCACTGTCACATTTCGCACTATACAAAACACTTTTGTAAACAAAGAGAGATTTGTACAGTACAATAAATGTCACGATAGCGATGAGGTAAAATACTGCCCTCCTCTATGCAAGAAAGAGCAGACTACACTCATGTAAGCAGAAATAAAATACAAGACTCAATAATTGATCAACTAGTCTATTAAATCAACCCACCCAACACTATTAGATACTCGTAATTGTAATACAATGTATATCATAATTCATATTGCAAACAATTTATCCACATTGATAGGAAAAACATTTAAACATATATCACAATGACATAGCAATTGAAACATTCTTGTTTTTTAACTCTTAATACAATGAAATTATGACATAGCAATTGGAACAATTTTATTATTATTATTAGCGCAGTGACATTATCACATAGCAATAGCAATTGCAATACAATATTTGTAAAACTCTTAGCACAATGACAATTTAACTTGTACATATGAATATAGCAAATGCAAGACAATTCTTACTGCAAACAATATATTCACATTCATAAAAAATAGTTTATACTTAACACAAAACGTACAATTGTACTCGAACTCACCGTCGTGGTCATTGGCATAAAACTTATAGGTTGTTGGTGTTTTTATTCATAGGTGAATGTGAAGAACATCTTCAAGGGCAAGAAGAACGCATAGGGTTCATGTATCCTAAAGCACTCGAGGAGGAGGGGGTTGTTGTCACTGTCGAGCAGAATGAGAGCTACCGCAAGCAAATTGCTCGTGACGTGCATCCCACGAAGTGTAGGCACGAGACGTTCCTGAACCAGCAGTGGCTCATCGCCGACTTCAAATGGATGGCAAGCAACGCCGACATGGGGGTGTTTGATTTACTCCATACCCTAGGTACAAGGAGATCACGCACGAGTTCCTCGCCACCTTCGTTCGTTTTTATTCGGTATGTTCATTTCTACTATTTTTGTTTTGTTTTGTTTGTTTGTTTCATCTGGTTCATTCTTCTTCCCAACCAACTTCTTTTGATTATTGGAAGCAACTTATTTTTTTACCTTTTTTACTCCCATTTATATATATTTTGAAACATTCTAAAAATATATAATTCAAAAATATTTTTACTTCATTTATTTGGTAAAAATGTTCATCGGGCACTTCAAAAGTTTGTTATGTGTTTAAAAATATTCACCACTTATTAAAAATGGTAATCGTGTACTAAAATTATTCATCATGTATTAAGAGAATGTATAATATATATTACTATTTGTATAGTGCAATTAGAAAAATGAAAAATTTGAAGTTCAAAATTGTTCATCGTGTATTTTGTAAATATTCATCTAATTATAAAAAATGATATGGTTTTTAAAAATGTTTACTGTGTATTTAAGAAAAGTTTAACGAACTGTAGAAAAATGTTCAATGTATATTTAAGAATGAATCACCGTGATTTGAAAAATGTTCAATCATTCATTTGACAAATTTTCACCATAGATTTAAAAAAATGTTTGTACATTTCTTTGGAAAAATGCTCGTACCATTCAAACAACATATTCATGAAATTTTAAAAAAATTCACACTTATAAAAATAATATCGTTATAACATTTACAAAAATCAAGAAAATATTAAAAATTGAATACATAATTTGTAAAAAATACTTCACTCAGATGGTGCCGTGTTCGTACCATGATGTCCACTCGGATAGCATGATTGGTCAGTGTAATTCGTCACCAAATGACTAAGTCGGAAGGGGAATTCAAGGTTTAGGTGTGCCATGCACTGAATGGATCATTGAATCGAAGAATCAGATGTACCTCCCTGTAGGAGAAGAAAAGGAACTACAGAAATATCAAGGCAAGATGTTATTAGATATGCGGCCCTATTGTTCAAACATTTCAAAGTAGATGTCAACTAATGAACAAGTGGAATTTTCTGCAGGTCCTAGTTCTCATGGACATACCAGATGATAGAGTAGCCAAGGCTCCGTCACCGAAGACCTAACAAGTTCGCACCCCATTGATAATTTAACTGTAAGATTCACCACTTCAGATCGACATACCCTTATTGCAACCTTGTTACATCATTTTGACACGTAGATTCTAAGAATGAAACACTTTTGTATCACACGTCACAATTAAACGATGGCTTACATATACCATCCCTGGCATTGATCTCACTCACTACTAGGTATCCTAATAGCACTAACCTGCCAAATTATATTGTCACTGACGCACAAGTGGCTCATCTGTGATTCAGTGATGAAAGTTCTTTCACAGACATGTCAAATTGACAAACGAGCATGCCAGTTAGTGTTATCCTACCAGCAACAAGATGTAGCTTATCACTGACTAGCTCTAGACACGTGGCCGGTCAGTGATGTAAATGTCATGATTGGCAGCTTGGGGTTGCATTGGTGGACTGCTACCAGTGCAGCCCCAAGCTACACATCAATACAAATCGCATTATCAAATACAAATAACTCAAATATTGCATTACATATGCGCATATGCATTTTTTACAATTAGTTTCATGGTATATACATACATTGCATTGGGTATTCTCACATACAAACACTTGCATATAATGATCATCGCATTGGTATATCTTCACTTACAAGATCGTGTATCCTTTGTTGATTCTGACATTCTCGTTATAGCACTGTTGAGTACATCCTTGTTGTTATCGAAAGATTATACTTGTTCCACTTTAATATACAGACTAAACAAAATATATAGCATGTTGCATTTCACCGCCAGATATCTTCTCGACTATGAAGCAACATGCAAAAGTTATTTGGAAAATAATAATAATAATAATAATAATAATAATAATAATAATAATAATAATAATAATAATAATAATAACAACAACAACACTTTGATATATCAATTAAGTACATCAAGCTAGTTTGTAGTAACTATACCATGTCATGCTGACCCCAATCTAAGGCAATTTCGAATCAATTATTGGTGTGACTGTATTAACTAATGACATGAAGACTTCACCTTTTTGTACAGTGTAGCGGAAATGGAGAAATGGCACTACCTTGACATTTATGTCGCACTATACAAAACACTTTTGTAAACAAAGAGTGATTTGTATAGTACAAGAAATGTCAAATAACGACGAGGTAAATACTTCCCTTCTCTATGCAAGAAAGAGCAAACTACACTCAGCTAAGAACAAATAAAATACAAGACTCAATAATGGATCAACTAGTCTATCAAAGCAACCCAACCAACGCTACTAGATACTTGCAATCGAAATATTCTTCTTTTTTAACTCTTAGTGCAATGAAATTATGACTTTGCAATTGGAACAAGTAATTATTAGCACAGTGACATTATCACATAGCAATTGCAATACAATCTTTTTATAACTCTTAGCACAATTACAATTTAACATGTATATATGAATATAGCAAATGCAAAATGATATTTAGGCATTGTAATACGATGCATAGGACAATTGTTATTGCAAAGAATATATTCACATTCATAACAAAATAGTTTAGACATTAACACAAAACTCACTGTCCTGGTCGTTGGCGTAAATTTTATAGGTTGTTGGTGTTTTTATTTGTAGGTGAAGATGAAGGACAACTTCAAGGGGAAGAAGAACGCAGAGGGTTTTCGTATCCCAAAGCACTTGAGGAGCGAGGGGGCTGCTCTCGGCGCGGAGCAGAATAAGAGCTACCGCAAGCAAATTGCTCGTGATGTGCATCCCATGAATTGTAGGTGCGAGACGTTCCTGAACCATCAGATGCTCATCACCGACTTCGAGTGGATGGCGAACAACACCAGCATGGGGGTGTTTGATTTAGTCCATAACCCCACGTACAAGCAGATCACCCACGAGTTCCTCGCCATCTTCATTTGTTTTCTATTCGGTTTGTTCGTTTCTTCTATTTCTGTTTTGTTTGTTTGTTCCAGTTCGTTCTTCTTTCTCATCATCTTCTTTTGAGTATTGCAAGGAACTTATTTTTTTACTTTTTTTCTCCCATTTATATATATTTCGAAATATTCTAAAAATATATAATTTGAAAATAGTTTTACTTTATTTACTTAGTAAAAATGTTCATCGGTTACTTTAAAAAGTTTTTTATGTGTTTAAAAAAATCATTGTTTATTCTAACAAAATTCATCATGTATTTAAATGGGTCATCGTGTACTACAAATTGTTTAGAACCTGACGGTGCTAGAGATGGGCACAACATGACCCAGATAAGATCAGAAGTGCTAAGCCTCTCAGGCCAATGTGTAAGCGAACCATGACACCGATGTAATATAAGTAGTTACTAGCAAATATGCCCGTGCATTGCAACGGGAGAATAAATCGCATACTCCTAGCACAATAAGAATGATTCATGAACCCTTCACAGGTCCATGTTATCTATTTGAACATATCATCATTATCTATTTGAACATAGCGTCTCATCGGTATTGTGCTTTATCATCCTTCCCATCTTCACCAACCATAGTTACAGTGTCCATCTAATCACAATGCGTTCAAACGTAGTCAATCCCAAGATGATGATCTCGACCACCGCACTCACACCTGTCACTCAACTACTGCCTACTCATAGTCCGTACATCATCCCTCTTGCGCCGACTAACTTTAAAATTGCATATTTGTTTTTCAAAATGCATCAACATTATTTTTAAAGCGCAAACACTTTTTAAATCACATGGAATTTTTTGAAGGGCATGAATATTTTTTATATCGCGAATATATTTTTAAGCACGTGAACACTTTTTAGAATTACAAGATTTTTAGAAAGGGTAAATATTTTTTAAATTATATAAACAACATTTTTAATACATGAATACGTTTCTTAATAATACACAACTATTTTAAGATGCGTGAACGGTTTAGAAAAAAACACATAGCATTTTTCTAAAGGCAGAGCCCTTTTTAAATGACATTAAGAAATTAAAACTTTTCACGCCAAATCTTATTGTGAATACCAATTGAATTTAGAGTGCAAGTGATCATGAGGTATGCACAGGCCCAAGCTTCATATGACCAGGTTCACACCCACATATGTTTATTACCTCTTCGTAGTATAATTCTGAGTGTACGTGTCCATGACTACTCGGTTTTTCTTTTAATTCCTAATCCTCTTCTTCTTGATGCAAGTTTTTTTTAATTCCTTTCCTTTCAGAGGCAAGGACATTTTTTTTCCTTCTTTCAAGTTCTTTCCTTCCGAAGGCAAGGTGAACTTTTTTTCCTTCTTTTAATTTTTTTCCTTCTTGAGGCAAGGCTGAATCTATTTCTTTTTAATTTTCGTTTCCTTACCGAGGCAAGTCCGGATTTCTTTCCTTCTTAAGGCAAGGCCGGATTTCCTTATTTTATTTTATTCCCTTTCTGAGGCATGGAGATATTTCCTTCTTTTAGTTCTTTCCTTCCTAGGGGATTCTGCTATGATTGTTGAGGCAGCTTATTAATTTTTAGATCACAAAACATATATAAATTGGTGGGATAACATGCAAGGAGGCCAGGTGAGAGTATTTATTATAGAAACGAATCTTCTACTTTACATGTAACTATGTTATAGCCTGGTGGATCGTAGATTTTGTGAATACTCACAAGTGCGCGGTTCGATTCCCCATCTGCAGCATTTTTTTCTCCTCCAGTTTGCATGGATTTATTTGGGCCATAGAGCAGCGGGCTCTGGCCCACGCGACCGATGGGTGAGCACCCGAAGGTGGTATCGGGAGAAGGCGGATTGGCGAACAAAAAGTAGCGGAGCTTTTTTTATGCATCAACGTGTGATAGGTGAGTTGGTTGTGCATAGCGCTTGTGGAGGCTGTGGCTTGTGTTCGAGTCACAACATAGACAATTTATTTTTTAAGTTACGTGGTCGGATCCAAAAAAAAGATTTGATGACGGGCGGGGTGACGGACGATTTTGACGTACGAAACCTAGAAAAAAGCCTGATGACGAAAAAAGTGGAGAAACAATCCTCCCTTTAATATTAGGTATAGATTGTTTGGTGGTGGAGGGTATCCGGCGGAGCATTTGAATTATATTCCCTCTGTTCCATAATATAAAAGTGTTTTTGATACTAGTAGAATTCAAAAGGAGCGAACCACTAACATCTCTTTCAAGTTGTAATTCCGGATCTGAGAGGTTAGTTTGAGCTACAAAGCTACAGAGTTCATGCTGTTCTTATGAGGCTTTAGGAGGTTCGTAACAATCACTCTTTTATGATCAAGTGCGGTACATAATAATCATACATGGTTCATTCATGACGGCTTGTCCCTAGTATTCCAAGCGACGACCACACGAGTCGCGGGTGCGTGCGCGCGCATATACCGAACTACGCACATATCCACGCTTATCGTCATTTCGATCCGGCGCAACCACTATGTAGCCGGTACATAGGACGCATCGTCGATGGGCATCACCTTGGGCACATGGACTGGAAGAACGTCGATGTCTTGTGCCCAGGGGCTGCCCTCCTCCACGGCGACGGCGCCCTCCACCGTCCTGAGGGCCTTCCACACCGCGCTATTGCATTTGAACCCAGAGCCAAACGCAATCTGCCACACACGGTCTCCCCGCTTGATCCTGCCCTTGGCCTCGCAGTAGGCGAGCTCGTACCAGAGCGAGCTGCTCGACGTGTTGCCGAACCTGTAGAGGGTCATCCTCGAGGGTTCCATGTGCCACTCGCTCAGCCTCAGGCTCTTCTGCAGCTCGTCCAGCACGCCTCGGCCCCCAGCGTGGATGCAGAAGTGCTCCAGCGCCAGAGTGAAGTCAGGGACGTACGGCCTCACCCTAGCACGAAACACCCGTCTGAGCACGACGGCGACAAGGAACCGGAGCTGCTCACGTAGCGGTAGAACAAGGGGGGCGAGGGCGGTAATGTTGGCTCGGAGCGCGTCGCCGGCCACGGACATGAGATCCTTGGAGAGTGCCACCCCCAGGTTCCCGACCTCGTCTTCCTCATGCATCACGCACGCGTAGCTCTTGTCGCTGGGGCCGTGGTGCGTGCGCACCGTGTGGATCAGCTGGTACTTGGCGCGTCGCCGCTCGTCGCGACGGTTCGACAGAAGAACTGCCGCGCCACCAATCCGGAACAGCGTGTTGGTCACCAGCATGGACCGGTTGTTGCCCAAGTACCCGTTTAGGGTGCCATTCTCCGTGCTCACAACCAATGCGTATGTGTCATGGTACACCTGCAAGGTTAACCGGTCAGCACGCTGTATATCAACGTAGAACCTAGAAGACATCACAGGCATCAGTTAATCATATCCTTATCTCTATACTTTAGTTGTGCTTTTTCTCTGAGGTTCTAACCACGAATTCTATAAAGAATCTGGTAAAAAAAAATAGAGGTGTCTCATGGAAGTGGCGGAGGAAATTTTCAAGATTTACCAACAGATTACTCATATGTTCTACCACAATATTCTAACCATATATTCTCTTTTCATATAGAAGAGCGATATGTGTAAACTACTGATTATGTATGAAATATTTGTTAAAAGTTGAAATAGAATATGTTCAAAATATTGGGTAGCCTAAATAATTGTAATAAGAGCAAGCCTCTGTGATTCATGGAACCAGGAAAATATTTAAATAGAAAAAATATATAATTACCAATGTTCAGGATATCGTGAAGTGGTACCGTATCGGTCTAGTGATGAGTAGGGATAAATCAAAGAAATTTTCTAGTTAATCGACACATAAATTAGTTAATCGGCTATTCAGTGACCCACCAAGTAGCGATTAACTCACTGAGATGCTGATTAACTGGCCGATATTGGATATTAATTTCAGTACCTTGGCCGATATTTGGATATTAACTACAGTGCCTTGCCCACTTGAACTCTGTCGGACTATATTTGCACGAATTTTTCTATGATAAAATCAATGGAATAAATAAATAAAAATTTAGATAAGTTAATGGAAAATTGCTTATGCAATATAGTGCAAAGGAATACTTAAGGAAGAACCTCTATAGGATTCAATCCTATAAATGTAATAGAACGTATACACGGAAAAAATATCTTAAATTTGTTAAACCCTTCAAACCTATATAGAGTATGAAAATTATTTTAATCAAAGAGACCCTAAAAGGAATGACTCGAGCAATTACGTTGTCGTGGTTTGCAAGCAATATCATAACAAAAGGAGAAGACTTAAAATATGACATTAATAACATATATGATACATAAGTGAGCTAATATATGTTTGCTCGGAGAAGAAACGTGGGATAACTTTGAATCCACCAGGTAATGATCTTGTGAACAATTATATGGAAATAAATGCTTCGTATATATCATATACTCCCATTGACATATTTCTCTCAATAGGTGAATAGGTGATCCACTCACATATTTCTCTCAATATGCAAACATGTATGGTAAAAAGATGCATCACAACATGTGACCATGCATTCTATTATGCTACTTATGTGTTAACTATGATAAATTAAATGTGTTTTTAGTTTGTATTAATTATGTTATTAATCTAAATATTTATGTTAAATACAACCAAATCTCATTGAACATGAAGTATTATCTAGTTACTTTATTCCACGGTAATTTAATTTGGAGCTCGGGCTCATCTACACCCGATAAATACTAAAATCAAAACAAATAGAAAAAATTCAAAAAAGTTTGAAACTTTTTTGCATGCAAGATGCAAAAAATCGCGGGTAAACAACATTTGAGGAACTCGCACTAAAAAGGACAAAATCGGCTATGAACAGTGCATTTTTTACACCTACTCACAGACCTGAAATTTATCCTTTTTGTCATGAGCTTCTCGAATGTCCAAACTCCAAAAAAATTGGCACGAGCATCATGCAGTCGACCATGTTGCAAAGAATTTGGAATTTTTTTGACTTTTGCTTTCGTTTTAAACAATTTTACTCTTTACATCTGCGAGTAGAACACCGCGTCTGTTGCTCCATGCAATTTGGTTAACGGTGTAAGTGTCAGGTGTTATTTGATACTGCTACTTATATACCATCTAGTTTTTAGCAATGTCAATGTATTTGTTTCCTTATTACTAGCACATCGTTCCACTTAATTTGTATGTGAAAATAATATATGTAACCATATTTCCGTCCATGTCCCGAGCCTCGTAGGTCATCCGTAGCTGCTGCGGCCGAAGGCAACAGAGCTGAGAGACTTCGCCTGTGAGAAAAATAAGTGAAAAGCGAAAGAATAGTTCGTTTTGTGCTCATTGTGCAGCTGCATAGCTCACATCGATCATGTGTAAGTAGTTCACATGCGGTGTCTTTGTATCAATTTTTACATGGTTTTATAATTAACTAGATAATTCTTTTCTTCTTAATTAGTCGATGAAGCAAATATTTGCCTCCGTTTCAAAAAAAGAAAGTGGTGATGTATGGCGCGAGGGGGGGGGGGGGGGGGGGGGAGCACAATTCAGGACTCGTGGTAGGTCAGTGAGAAGACTAATGGGCTTTGAAGAATAAGGCTAAAATCTTTTCTTTTCTTTTCTCTATTTTCTTGTGGAGACTATATAATCCAATATTTCATACCCACTAAAAAGATCAAGTATTTCATATGAATAATGTGTATCTACCGGGATCAATCACCCGGGATCATGTCCGGCATACCGAACCGATGTTCCGAAGAACCCTACCCTCGGTTGACCAATAGATTTCATCATTATCAACCCTCATCACACAACCCCATTCCTTGACCCGGTCGACCCATGTCTATGGCAACTATCATGGCTCAGACGGTTAATTTGCCAGTTCGTGCATGGATGTGTGTAACATTTATTTCCCCGCAAAAGAAAAATATGTACTTTCTCTGCTCAAAATAAGTGCCGCTGACTTAGTATAACTTTACGGATATACCTGAAGCAGGTGTCTGGCGAGGTCAATAGCGATGACGCCGGCGCTGCAGCCCATGCCGCTAAGGTTGTGGGTGACGACATCATCGCGCAAGCAGTAGCGGTTCACGACGAGCGAGGTGAGCGACGGCGTGGGGCTGTAGAGGCTGGAGTTCACGATGACCACACCGATGTCGTCCGGCCGCACGCGGGTCTTGGCCAGCAGGTCGTCGATCAAACCGAAAACGACGGTCTGAGCCTCCTCGTTCGCCGTGCGGAGGCATATGTCCGGCGGCACCCTGATGAGGGACGCGGGGAGGTGCGTCGCCTCGCCGAGCCCTGACCGTTCCAGAATCCTCTTCTGGAACGCCATGCTCTCCTCGTTGAATGCACCAGTTTGCCTGAAGATGCGCATGAACCGGGCGCGGGTCAACCCGTGCGCCGGCGCAGGCTTGTACCCGGCGAAGTCCACCAGGTACACCGGCCGGAACGACGAGGCGTAAACGCAGTACGCCGCCGCCGTCGCCGCAACCGCGCCCGCTACAGACATGGCCATGACGCCATGTGCGCCGTGGAAAAGGGCATGCACGCTGTCATTTGACAGCAGGGACATCATGGTGATCACCACCAGCGAAGACACGAGGAGGAGCGGTGTGACGGCGAGAAGATCAGGCAGCTGGCCGACGAGACGGCGGCACGAGAGCTTGGCCTGGTTTTCCACCCGCCTGTTCACCGTTTCGGACATTGAAATCGGTCGGTGGATCTCCACCTGAGAACGTATATGTGGTAGAACTCTTAACAATGTTTCTTCGGAAACCGAGAGCTATGCAAGTTTAGCCGGTGGGTCGAAACTCTGACGACAACTCCGGACGCAGGCCCTAGGCGTGTGAATTTGCAGCGTGGCGCGCGCCAATTTATATGATGAAAGGAATGTGGGGATAGGCAAAGTAGGTGATGGGGCCCGCATGGCAACTTCCCGTGCATGCACCAAAGAGGACAAAACAGGTGACAACCATCGAAAATCCAAGTCTGAGCACGGGCTCATCTGCTCCCGCTGACGAAAAAAATAAAAACAAATACTAAAAATTTCAAAAAAAATCCAAAAAAAAATTATGCGGTAGATATTTTGATGCGTGAGGTCCGCTCCAAATTTCAACTTATTTGAACATCTGAACAACTCTCGACAGAAAAGACAAATCGGGTCAGAACAATTCGTGAACGGTAAACCTTTTTTAAAGACCGCGATTTGTCTTTTTTTCCGAGAGCTGCTCAGATGTTAAAATGAGTTGAAATTTGGAGCGTTCCTCACGCATCAAATTATCTACCACACAAAAAAAATGAAAGTTTTTGAATTTTTCTAGTATTTGTTTTGATTTTTTTCATCAACGCGGGTGCAGATGAGCCCGAAAGCAGAAACGCCGCTCTCACTCTCTCTCACCTAGGTGCTTGGACACCTAACTTCCTCTAACCCGTTAGTATAAGGTAGACCCGCTAATGCATGTTCTGCATACCACTGATAGATTGCTTTCCAAAAGAGAATTGCATGTTGTTTCCTTCCTATTAATGAATTCCTATAGTTTCTCTTTCAAATATGTACGCACTCTACTACTAGTCAACCATACGGTGTAGCATGTCTCCAGTACATTAACTTGTCCTTTTAAACTTGTTGTAGTAATATTATATTTTTGCTATTTCATTTTTAGGTATCATATACACACAACATGATGTATGGTGTACGTATATACCTGGTTACTCTTTAGGGTGTGAAAATATTATACATACCCGGTCGACTTGTATACTCGTCCATGTGAAAAAAGGTAGGGAAATATTGTACATACCCAGTCGACGTATATACCCGGCTATGTGAAAAAAATATAGAAAAATATTGTACATCCAATAATATACTTCAATTGGAAATATACCCAATGTGTATGTGCACTTATATACCTTGCTATGTGAAAAAAGTTTGGAAAATAGTGTGCATAACAAGTCAACGTGTGTACCTAAAATAAAATATGACTACGTATATACCCGGCTACATGAGGTATCTAATACGGGTATCTAATATATACCTCAAGTACTTAAACTAACCTAAGATATTTTGGGTTATGTATTTGTATACCTAGTGATTTATTTAAGATATCCTATAATCGATGAAAAATAAAGGAGAGAACGTATAAGAAAGAGAGAAGGTCTAACCAGAACGCATAAAAAATACTACTTTTATCATACGCAAAAAGTGCAAGTACCTGGACACATGCGTGGCTTTAAAACATGGACCAGCCATTAATTACTGAGTTTTTCTATCCTATCTAATCTGGAAATTAAGTGTCCATATCAATCAATAATTAGCAATAATTCTTTCCTTATAAAAAGCTAAAGGATTTTATCCATTAGTGCCAATACTAGTTAGACCTGCACACATCTTAGTGTCATCCAACGGTTTCTAGCCAAGGTGCCCAGGAACCTAGGTGTCCCAAACTATATATATAGGACAAATGTTTCGTACGATCGGGTGTAGTCACTTCCACTTTTGTTTCGTATGTTCTAGATAGTATTTATCATATCGGAGTATATGCACGCGTAGTATGTAGTATATAACAATGTTTAGGTAGTATATATACTACTTTTTAGGTAGTATGTATCATATTTTGAGCATACTCTTTTTTACGTATAAATAACGTACGTATTTCATAAATCTAATACGTAAAAACTATGGGCTCCCTTATAATTTTTTTAGATAACTCAGTTTGGACTATCTTAGATACAATATATGAACATACTAAAAATGATAAGGTAGTATATATACTACCACAAGGTAGTATATGAGACATAGGTGTAACTATACCCGGTCGTAGGATGTATTTTCCCTATATATATATATATATATATATATATATATATATATTTATATATATATATATATATATATATATATATATATATATATATATTCAGAAAACACACAAACTTTATTAGAACACATGAACCCTTTTAGAATAACATAATTATTTTAAAGCATGAACATGTTTATGTACTATATGAATATTTCATTGAAAACTTGAAAATGGAGAATTTATTTAAATATATATATATATATATAATATTTTTATTTCATATGCAAACACGTTTTAAAATAATACAAATATTTTTATAATTCATAATTTAGTTTTGTGGATTTTTGTTAAATTAATAGGTCATAATTCAAAAGGGTACTTTCCCTCTTCCTTATTCTTTTTTTGAGGGGAAACCTCTTTCTTATTCTGTAAAACCAGCAACAATGCATGCAATTTTTTTTGCAAGGGAATCTAAATTTTGTAAGAAAAAAATTGCAACAAATTTTGCAAGAGAATCAGCATGTTGCAATAAATTTCTTTGCAATGGAATATGCAATTTGTAAGAAAAAAACTTGCAAGAAAAACCAGATTATCCTGGCTCCCGCCAAACAAATTCGCGTGATCCCACATTCCATTTTTTTTTCACGTGATCCTCCTATCTTTTTAGGGCGATCAATATGATCCCTGTTTCTCTGTAGAGCATATACGGCTAGATGCGTAGGCAGCTCATTCAAGCGCTACATGCATGCACGTCTAGCAGGGGTCGTGCAAGTGAAGAGGAAGAACAAAAACAAGAGAGATAGGTCTGAAGAGAATAGAGGACGTACGGGGGAAGTGGAGTTTTTGAGCTCGGGCTCATTTGAGCCCGGTGAACAGTAAAATCCGAAAATAAATCAAAATAAATTCAAAAAATTCTGAATATTTTTGTAGAAACATTGACAAAAGTTTTACGTGCTCCCAAAATTTCATATTGAAATCGCATTCCTGGAAATTGTGGCAAAAAAACAAAATTGATGCTCCAAATGTGTTATTTCAAAAGCATTTTGGAGTGCTGATTTTGTTTTTTTTGGCACGACCTCCACGAATGTCTTTTCAAGATGAAATTATGTGAGCGTGGAAAACTTTTGTCAATGTTTGCACCAAAAAAAATTCAGAATTTTTTGAATGAGTTTTCATTTTTTTTTCGATTTAGCTGTTCATCCCGAGCTCAAATGAGCTCGGGAGCAGAAGATGACTTTCCACGTACGGGCTCTTCAACAAGAAGAAAAGGAGGCCTCCCCGAAAAGGGTGAATCTTTTTTTTTTGGATTGACATTCTTAATTTATGTTGTTCAGCCAAAAGATATAAAGCGTTACGTATTCGCTTAAGACATTAAATATTGTCAGGGTGAGGTGTATCTGTTTCACGCATTAAATGTAGTCGGGGTGGGATGTGTCCTCTTAAGACATTAAATGTAGTCAGGGTGCGTGGCAAGGCCAACATACACGTGTGTTGTTGTCAGTAGTACATGGATGCTATAAAACCTCGTTCTTTTACCTTCCGTGACCCGCAACAATGCATACTGTCGTGGGAATGAGCCTGACAGTAGAAGGTAGGGGTACGTAAGGAGAGGGCAGTGTCCCAGCTACGGCGAGGGTGTACACACGGATGTATGAGTTCAGGCCCCTCTCGTGGAGGTAAAAGCCCTACGTCACAGTGCTCGGGAGCTCTTGTCGAGTGAAATATAAGTGTCGTTACAGGGGATGCGAACCCTTGTGCCAGAGGGGAGGGGCGGCTTATATAGAGTGCGCTGCCCCTCATAAGTGTCCGGCATTTAAGGGTCAGATCGTGGCTATAAAGACGTACGTTACTGGTAACGTACGTAATAAATGCTATTAATGAGACAGACGAACGCCTGCCCGTTGGCCTCCCTGGGGTGGCTCCTGTTCTTCTGCGGTCGACTGTCTTCCGGTTCTTCCGAGTGGATGGTACCCGTCGAGTGAAGAGGTAATCTCCGAGTGGATATTGTCGAGTGACTTGTATGCCTTGGTGATTTCAGTCGGAGATCTCCTTGCAGCCCTTAAGCTTTCTGGGGCCGTGTCCTTGGGTAGAGCAGGTAGGTCAGGCCTATGATCCTACCCTAGGTACATATCCCCATCATTAGCCCCCGAATGGATCGGGGTTCGAGTGTAAAAGGTGTCAACACAAGTTCTGACAAGACACAAAAATTCCGAGTGCATTTTGAGGCTTCTTAGAAATCTGCGTCGATTGGAACCTTTATCGTTCGCCCTGATCGATTCTGTCTTGAAGTATATCCGAGTGAAACTGAGCTCGAAATCAGGTCCGAGTGAAACTGAGCTCGAAATCAGGTTCGAGTGGTCTGCAGAGTCTTCTGATGTGACGGTTCGCTCCGTCGGGTCCGGACTTTACGGGATTCGAAAATTGGATAAACGCGCGCCGAGCGGGGATGACGCAACCGCAAAGGCAAGTGGGGACACGACGCCTCGATTATCGCGCCGCCAAAATCTCCACGTGGTGCGCCTCCTCTGAATTCGGGATACTCAGAGATCTGGCGGGCCCGCAGGTCAGTGACCCACACGGGCGGATATAAGAGGCGACGACGCCGGTGCTGGTACAGTATTCTTCCCCCAAATCTGCTCTTCTCCTCCTCCTCCTCTGCTCAGCTCCGCTCCAACGACCACCGCCGCCATGACGAAGAGCAAGACGGAGAAGCTCGAGCGCGCCAAGAAGGGAGGAGCCAAGACGAAGAAGCCGTCGGGCGCCCGGTCGACGGTGCCGCCGGGGTGGATCCAGGGGGATTTCCTCCAATCGACGGTCACGGCGGAGGATGTGCAAAATCTCGTCGACGACGGGTTGATAACTGTGGAGTCCTGGAGATTGCCGAAGGGGGAGCCCGAGCCGGAGCCACGTGACGGCGAGCGAGTTCTGCTTCTCACCCACGTCGAACGAGGTTTCTCCATGCCACCCCACCCATTCATCCGTAGTTTCCTGAACTATTTCGGGGCGCAGCTCCACCATTTCCCTCCTAATGCAATTGCCTATCTTTCCTGTTTTATAACCCTGTGCGAATGCTTCTTGGGCTGTTCTCCGCATTGGGGTTTGTTTAAACACATATTCTCTGTTAGATCCCAATCCGTCAAGAAAGCCAATCCCAGTGATAGCAAAACCCACGTAATCCAACTGTGTGGTGGCTTAGGGATCCAAAAGAGAGGTAGGAGTGCATTCCCCTCTATGACCTTTCCTGATTCTGTCCGGGGTTGGCAGTCGACATGGTTCTATTGCAAGGATGTTGCATCACCAAATATGTCGACTGGACTTCCTCCTTTCACCTTGGATCGACCTACCACCCCCAAACCACTGTACGTGACAAAGGTAGAGAAAATCCAAGTAGGGATCCTAGTGAACGCTGTATCTGATCTGATCCGCGGCGGAGTGACTGGCTTGGATCTCCTTGAAACGTTTCTCAGTCGACGGATCCAGCCTCTCCAAGCCCGGGATCACACCATGTGGCATTACTCGGGCCCTGCGGATACCACTCGGACTCATCCTGAAGAAGTTTCCGACGAGACCGTTTCTCAGTGGCTCAGGAGCATCACTGGAGCCTGTGATAATCCCGAGGGAGCCAAGCGAATTCCGCCCTTTTCTGCTTTGAACCCACCAACGAACCTGGTGAGTTATACCTCTGTCGATTGTTTTAATATTTGTCGAGTAACTGGATCTTCAGTCGACTGACTTTGAAGCTTGTATCTTGCAGGAATTTACAAACATGTATTCGCCCGTGCCAAACGGAGAACAGCCTGACGAAGAAGAAGGGAGCGTAGATGGCAGCGCAGACGGCGATTACGCCAACGACAGCGAGAGCTGCGATGACGACCTGGAGGAAGGCGAGGTGGAAGCTCAGGTCCCTCTGCGCACCGGGCGTCGCACCAAGCAGCAGGAAGACCCAGAGGTTGCTCCGAGCAAAACTGTGGCGTCGAGCACAAGGAACCCAAAGCGTGACCGTGCCGCAACATCGGGGTCGACTGAAAAAGCTACGAAACAACTCAAGCCGGACGTGCCAAAACCTCGGAAGGCCCTGCCTCGTATCAAGATTGCTGTGCCTGTTGCCTCAACGTGAGTGTTTATTTGCCTGCAATTGTGATTGTGGCACTTCATGTCTCTGCTGACCGAGTGGAGTTTATCCGCCAGAGCTGCTACCTCTCTGACATCGCCCCAGCGAAATGATGGGGACCATATGGAAGTGGACACTCCTGATGCGGCCACCTCCCAACGAGGTATAACAAACCCACACTCTACTCTCTTTTTTTGAAGAATAATCGTCGAGTGACTTGATTAAAATTGCCGATTGATAGCTGACGAAGTCATCGAACTGGAAGATGACGAGGAGCTGCAGCGAGGAACGCAGGATGAAGCTGTGCCTCTGGAGGCTCCACACGTACGCACTCAGAGAACATCGTTAGGACAGACGCCCCATGGGTCGACTGCTGTGACACCTCCAGGCCTTGTGGCCGCGCTGTCGAGTGCTCCGCCAGCCACTTCAATTCTGGTGGCTTCAGCACCTATTGGACAATCTGAAGCACCTCCTGCTACCTCAGTTACAACACCAACTCATTCGACGCCCGCATACCTTTTGTATCACGTCCCGGAGGACCAAACTGGAGCTGCCAAGGAAGCCATGATTCAGGCTGGGCAGATGATGCTGCGAACAAAGGAGGCGTATGAAGCCAGCAAGTTAGCCTATGATGCCAGCTCAGCGCTTCAAGCCAACGTCCGAGTAAGTGCTATTGTAAGTTCATTTCCAATTGAATTCCTGTCCATCTTGATTTTGCACCCAGTGGGTGTTTTCTTCGCAAGTAGATCAGGTAGTCTCTGGTCCAGTGGGGGCACGCTGAGTGCACCCACTGGGTGTAGTCCTCGAGACCGCTGTCGAATGGCGAAGGCATCGACAGGGGTCGTAGAGTCGGTTTGAAAGTTGTTTTCCATTCGACAGGACAGACCTTGTCGAGTAAAAGTAGGTCCAGTGGGGGCACGCTGAGTGCACCCACTGGGTGTAGTCCCCGAGACCGCCGTCGAGTGCGTGCATCGGCGGGGGTCTGATAGAAACGATGTCCGCTTGCTTGCTTTCTTCTCTCTTTTTTTTACATATATACTTGGACAGGGCGGACCTGGTCGAGTAATTTCCTGTCCAGTGGGGGCACGCTGAGTGCACCCACTGGGTGTAGTCCCCGAGACTACTGCCGATCGTTTACGATGGGGAGTAGTCTTAAGAACTGTTTTGCAGGTTTCATGGACATCATTTCCATCAACCATGATATGACGCTGTATAGGGCTGTGGGGTGGGGCGGCGGGCCGCATTTTAGTCGACTATACTTGTACTTTTCCACTCGGGAGTAGAGAAATATTTATGTCGACTGAACCCCTTCTTTGCTGATTTCAGAAAGCCAGTGGGCTCGGGACCAAGTACGTCGAGCTGGAAAAAGAAAAGAATCGACTTCTGCTGGATCTGGAGCTTACGAACAACAACCTGGACCGTGCACAAACTGAATTGAAGACTTTGGGAGGTAATCCTTGTCGATCAATTGTATTATCACTTTCATCTTCCATCCTTTGAACCGAGTGAATCCACTCGAACAGACGTACGTGATGAGAACCGTCGTCTCCGAGTGCGACTCAACAATGTTATTTCTTTAGATACCATGAAGAAGGCGCTCGAGGACAAGGACAAATCACTCTGTCGTGGGAATGAGCCTGACAGTAGAAGGTAGGGGTACGTAAGGAGAGGGCAGTGTCCCAGCTACGGCGAGGGTGTACACACGGATGTATGAGTTCAGGCCCCTCTCGTGGAGGTAAAAGCCCTACGTCTCAGTGCTCGGGAGCTCTTGTCGAGTGAAATATAAGTGTCATTACAGGGGATGCGAACCCTTGTGCCAGAGGGGAGGGGCGGCTTATATAGAGTGCGCTGCCCCTCATAAGTGTCCGGCATTTAAGGGTCAGATCGTGGTTATAAAGACGTACGTTACTGGTAACGTACGTAATAAATGCTATTAATGAGACAGACGAACGCCTGCCCGTTGGCCTCCCTGGGGTGGCTCCTGGTCTTCTGTGGTCGACTGTCTTCTGGTTCTTCCGAGTGGATGGTACCCGTCGAGTGAAGAGGTAATCTCCGAGTGGATATTGTCAAGTGACTTGTATGCCTTGGTGATTTCAGTCGGAGATCTCCTTGCAGCCCTTAAGCTTTCTGGGGCCGTGTCCTTGGGTAGAGCAGGTAGGTCAGGCCTATGACCCTACCCTAGATACATATCCCCATCACATACATTGTTACCCGCAAAAAAAAAACAATGCATACATTGTTTTCAAGGGGATCTGAATTTTGTACGAGATTTTTTACAGGATAATAAGCATGTTGCAAGAATTTTTTTGCAGGAGAATCTGTAATTTACAAGAAAAACTAGATTATCCTTGTTCCGCTTTTTCTTTTCCGCAATCTCCGATTTCTTTTAGCATGATCAGTACGAATCCCTATTTTCTCTACAAAGCACGTCGGCTAGATGCGCAGGGCAGCTCATTCAAGCTCTGCACGTATGTATGTCCAGCAAGGGGCTCGTGCAGGTGAAGAAGAAGAACAAAAACAAGAGAGTAGAGAGAAGGCATAACAAAAAAAACCTCTCGGAGCCGCCTGTCGGATCACCGTGCCGTCACTGGGCCACAATGGCGCCCACTGGACCACCGTCGATCTGGCTACTCACCACCGCCCTGCTCTCGAGAGAGGTATATCATTGAAAAGTGAGCCCCATATGTAAGATTTAGTATTGGAGAAGGGATTATTGGGTACCTGAGGAATCATCTCACATTCAAACCCTCGTAAATTATCGAGAGAGCCCCAATAATTACTTTTTTTTTTGTGGGGAAGCTCCGACCATTACTTATTGTGGGAGATTCAATGAGAAACTCATGTTAAACAAAAGTTGCATACGTGACAGTTGTCGAGGGGATCCTAATCCGAGTAGGTTAGCATAGGTTGTTAGGTAGTTCGGTCATATCTATTGTAAACCGTAGCCTGACTAATTTCTAGCTTATCTTCATCTCCCTTGTTCTCCGAGATGTACTCAACCAATGAAAGATTATCTAGGGTTGGCCCCTGCCTATATTAACACGCACACGTCTTCTCCGACATGGTAAGACGCTTTGAGCATTCTTCACAACTCGGAGATGCTTCGAAACGAGGCGCAGACGTATATGTGTAACCAGATATTTTCCTAAGAATGGAATATGGATTTTGTGCACGTAGGCATGCGTACCACGCAATCCG
Source organism: Elymus sibiricus (assembly GCA_039707655.1). Lineage (NCBI taxonomy): Eukaryota > Viridiplantae > Streptophyta > Magnoliopsida > Poales > Poaceae > Elymus > Elymus sibiricus. The sequence goes on from CM077665.1 coordinate 481,422,534, forward strand.
ATCCATTAAGTCCCAGTGACTTTCCCTGGATATTTCAAGGCGCCATCACATTTGCAAGCATCGTTAGATGGATAGGACATTAACCTTCTATGGCTCTTTGGTCACAAGGCAGTTGTACATCGCTGTTGTTTTGTGGAGATATGATTCCAAAAAGTGCCCAACATCGCCCATAATAAGTAAGACATTGTCTGCTCACATGTTTGCCTTTGGACCGCGAACTTGGACGGTGAAGTTGAGGGGGACCTCAAGAGAACTGTATCAGACGCTGATGAAACTTAGTCTGACTGAGAAGAGTACCGGTACAATAGGATGAGACCGGATTTGGTGCCGGGGGCACGGTGCAGTCCATGTATATATTGATAGGGATGTATACCTTCCTATGGGAGTTTTGCTTTGGCGTACTAGTTATGCTATATGGGCGAGGCTGTCTGTACGTCGTTGCTAGCACGTTGGTACGATGGTAGGCTTTAGGTTGGACGACGGCAGATCGTTATTTAAATACTTGCTGTGCCGCCAGAAAGTGTTACCCGCCCATTAATTGATGTGTGCGCTAGGTTTCTTCCACGCTAACCATCGTGTACGTGTGTGACTCATGGATGTATACGTACGTTTCTATAGGGTGTTCCATGATCTTAAGTAGTTGATGTCTATTACTCACATTAGTTGCCACCAAAATGCCGTCGATCATAGGTTAGCTTCTTTTGAATTTTTGTCTAAAAGGACCACCTGTTCAGTGCAATTGACAGAAAAGACCACCTGTTGGGGATATAACCCGTGGTGAGACCCGCCCAGGCGGGGCCGGGTTACACCGGGCGGCTCGTAAGCCCAAGACTTGTAAGGTGGGCTTAAGGATGCAGGCAAGGCCGCCAGGGCGGCTTACCAGATGGGCCGTTGACAGGGGCCCAGAGACGGAAGATGGCGTGAAGACCCGGGTGGCTAAGCCGCCCGGTGGCGGCTTACCCAAGATGGTATGGCGGCTTAGAGACAGAATAGGACACGCTGTGTGAGTCGGTTTGAGACTCGTGTAACCCGGGGCCTTGACCTCTTATATAAAGGCTAGACCCCGGGGCGGCTTAGACAAGAAACCAAGTAATCGAGAGCTAGGTCAAGCAATCCGCTCCCTTGTAATCGATACTCCAGCTAATACAACACAAGCAGGACGTAGGCTTTTACCTCTACTTGAGGGGCCGAACCTGGGTAAACTCGTGTCCTTCGCCCCGATCAACCCCTTTGAGTCCACTGCTATGGCGATGGCCTCGAACCTAAGTCTTCGGACATCTGCCGTGACAAAACCACGACAGTTGGCGCCCACCGTGGGGCCAGCGCTCGGTGGTGTTGAGTTCTCAAAGGGCTCTCTACCAGGGATCGAGGGGTACGCGGTTGGCAGGATGACCAAGAGTCGCCGTGGCCGGCTCTACATCGACGACGCCGGCTGGGGCCCCGAGGCTGACTCCGTTGAGTATGGTTTCCGGGTCCCCTTCGGCGGGATTCACGTCTTCATCGGCAAGATCGGCGGATCTGAACCCGGGCCGGACGTCTACACCGACATCGTCGAGCCGGCTCGGCGCAAGCAACCCGCCCAACGCGGTCAACCCGCCCGTGCCAAACCGGGTCGGAAACACGTCTTCATCGGCTTCACTCAGGGCATGGATCTAGAAGGAACTATGTCACAGGAGGAAACTCTCATCTGCTCTGAAAACGGATCTTCGAGCGGAGAGACGGAATCAATCTACCAGCTCCATAATGGCGGACTCGGGGGCTATGTTGAGCCTTACCCCGAGTCGGATTTTCATAAGCCGGAGGAATATGAGCCGCCGAACCGCGCCGCCGTCTTCATGGCGGGTTCCGCGGCGGCTCATAACAGCACAGCTGCTGAGGCAACCGGATCGGGGGCTGGCAGGCAGCCGGCTCAGGTCCTTCTGGATTTAATGGGTGAGCTTTCAACCCTGATGGCAACTGAGGTCACAGCTGAAAATCAAGCCGCCCGTAACACGGAGATTGCGAGGTTGAAGAATCAGATGACTGAAGTCCAGCAGGAGATCAATGAACTGAAGACTCAGATGGACGCTGAGGCAGAGCGCCTTAGGGCGGATGCTTTCCGTCTTGGGCTGGAGCAGCAATCAGCAGCGGCGGTTCAGCGGATGAGGCACCAATCCCGCTTGCCGGATCAGTATGAAGCGAGGAATCTTTTCAACACGCCAGGAACGGGACAGAACGTGCCTTTGGTCGTAACCCGGACGGCGGAAGTACCTGGAAGCCGGGCGGCGGCTCAGCATCAGCAGGTTAACCCGCCCCGACGAAACCAGATTGCACCGACCTCTTTTCCTACGCCGCCGGGTCATTACTCTAACCCGGCGGAGAACTTGGTAGCGGCAGCAACTCGGCTGACTGCTATCCCAATTCCCGATGAGTCACCCTTCGCAGAAGAAGTGCGGAACGCGGTTGGATACCTTCGAACGGCAATGGCCCAGCAGGAGAAGTATGCTTACAGCCGGAGTTGTGTACATTCAACCCCCATCCCCAGTCGCAGTTACAGCCGGCGTTATGAGTCGCCGGCGGTATCTAGCAGTGAACGACATCGGAACCCGCCGCGGGCTGACCGGCCGGCTCTGGATGCGCAGGCGCTGGTGGATCGAGCAAGAGCACAACGAGAAGCGGCGGCTCTGGCGGCAGCGGCGGCTCATCCGGAACCCACGGCTGCACCTTCCGTCTCAGCCGGAGCCGGGTTGACCTCCCGGGCTGTGGGAGTGCCGTGCTTAGCGCCGGCTTTACGGAACGAGCGCCTGCCAAAAGATTTCAAGGGCCCTCGTAAGGTGCCCAATTACACAGCTGACCTACCTCCGGAGGCTTGGATCGAAAGCTATGAGCTCGCCATGGAGATGTTGGATGTTAGTGATGCAGTGTGTGCCAAGTACTTTATCATGATGCTAGAAGGGCCGGCTCGCACGTGGTTGAAGGGTTTGCCACCCAACACCATTACTTCCTGGGCCGAGTTGAAGGCGAAATTTATCAAAAATTTCAAAGGGACGTGCAAGCGGCCCATGACGATCGTGGATTTGGATCATTGTATGCAACAGACGGATGAGTCGGCTCATCATTGGGTCCGGCGGGTTTCGACTATCATCCACTCTTCAGAACAGATCACGGCGGCTCAAGCAGTTTTGATTCTGGAGAAAAATTGCCACTTTACGCCTTTGAAGCAGAAGCTTGGCCGGCTTAAACGTTCGTGTCAAGACATGGGGGAGCTTATGGCGGCTCTAACCAAGTATGCGGACTCTGACAACACGAAAGACCCAGGCTCTGATGATGAAAAATCAGGTCAAGGGAAGAAAGGTAACAATGGAAAGGGTCAGCAGCAGAACGCGGCTGGAAACGGCAACTCTGGCAAGCGGAAACACCCGGACGGCGGGTCAGAATTGGTGGCGAATACCAGCGCTGGGAATAACCATGCCAAGGGCAATGGGAACTTCAAGCAGAATTTTAACAAGGGAAAGGTTCCATTTAATTTGGAAGCAATGCTTAATAAGCCTTGTCCAGAGCATAGTCGACCTGATAAGCCGGCAGGGCATACGTGGAGGAATTGCCACATTATGCGGCAGTTTCGAGATTACAGCCTTCAGCAGCATCATAACAACGGTAATGGACCGTCCGGCGGCTCAGGGCCAGGCGGGTCAGGAGCCGGCTTGGGTCCTGGCGGCTCAGGGTCGGGTTACCAGAATCAGGGTAGTCAAGGAGGTCATAATCAACAGTCTGGAGGCGGTGGCCAACAGCAACATAACCAGTCCGGTTTTCAGAGTAACCCAAAACAACTTAGCGGGGGTCAGTATCACGTCTTCACAACCAGCTTCGACAAGCGAGACCAGAAGGTACGCAAGCGGGCGGTTAATGCGGTCATGCCGGCTCTCCCGCAATATCTGAAGTGGTCTGAGTATGACATCACTTGGAGCAGGGCGGATCACCCGCCGCGGGTTGACAACCCGGGGCAATTAGCTTTGGTGGTTGCCCCCCAAGTTGGTGGATACATGTTCACGAAGGTTCTTATGGATGGTGGTAGCAGCATCAACATCCTGTATTATGATACTTTCAGCCGGATGGGTCTGCTTGACAAAGATCTTAAGCCGTCTTCCACAGTCTTTCATGGTGTGGTGCCTGGCAAGTCGGCTTACCCAGTGGGCAGGATTTCGCTGGAAGTCGCCTTTGGTGATGAGTACAATTACAGGGTGGAGTCCCTGTGGTTTGAGGTGGTCAAAATTAAAAGTCCGTACCATGCTTTATTCGGACGGCCGGCTTATGCCAAGTTCATGGCTAGGCCTTGTTATGTCTACTTACAGCTCAAGATGCCCGGGTTAAGAGGAACGATTACTGTGCACGGTGATCGGAAGACGGCTCTTGAATGTGAGGAAGGCGATGCGGCTTATGCAGAGTCAAGTTGTGCAGAGGCAGAGCTCAAGTTTTATAAAGAGAATGTTGACCCGGAGGATATGACTCCCTTGAAGAAGCCTACTACGGAATCAGAGCCGCCCCTCAAGTTTTCGGCGGATGATACCAAACAGGTGGATTTTACGGAGGGCGACTCATCTCAGCAGTTCACTATAGGGGCTAACATGGACCCCGCATAGGAAAGCGCGCTCATCAAATTCATCCGTGAGAATCGGGACATCTTTGCATGGAAGCCGTCTGACATGCCGGGTGTACCGAGAGAGTTTGCTGAGCACCACCTTAATGTGGATCCTAAGTTCAAGCCGATCAAGCAATTCCTTCGTCGTTTCAATGAGGAGCGGCGCAAAGCTATTGGAGAAGAAGTAGCCCGGCTCTTAGCAGCAGGGTTCATCATGGAGGTCTTTCACCCGGAGTGGTTAGCTAACCCGGTGCTGGTGCTTAAAAAGAACGGCACTTGGCGAATGTGTGTGGATTACACGGATCTCAACAAAGCCTGTCCAGCTGACCCGTTTGCTCTCCCTCGGATTGATCAGATCATTGATGCAACGGCGGGTTGTGAGAGTTTATGCTTCCTGGACGCCTATTCAGGTTATCACCAGATCAAGATGGCAGTCAAAGACCAAGAGAAGACGGCTTTCATCACGCCTTTTGGTGCTTTCTGCTATGTGTCTATGCCTTTCGGGCTCAAGAGTGCCCAGGCGACTTATCAACGTTGTGTGCAGAACTGTCTTCACAGTCAAATTGGGTGCAATGTTCATGCTTATGTGGATGATATAGTGGTCAAGTCAAGGAAGAAGGAAACTTTGCTGGACGACCTGAAGGAGACTTTCGACAACTTGAGGGTTTACAAGATGATGCTTAACCCGGCCAAGTGTGTTTTTGGAGTTCCCGCAGGCAAGCTTTTGGGGTTTCTGGTTTCTGAGCGTGGGATTGAAGCTAACCCGGACAAGATCAAAGCAATTACATCTTTGTCTGAGCCGGCGTGCATAAACGACGTTCAGCGCCTGGCGGGTCGAATCGCCGCATTAAGCCGGTTCATAAGCCGCCTGGGCGAGAAGGCAATCCCCTTGTATCAAATGATAAAGAAGACGGATGATTTCGTCTGGAGCAAGGCGGCGGGTGAGGCGTTTGATGCGCTTAAGAAGCAACTGACTGAGCCGCCCGTCTTGGCTGCTCCGGCTGAGAAGGAACCGTTACTCCTCTATGTGGCGGCTAACAACAGGGCAGTCAGCGCTGCGGTTGTTGTGGAGCGCAAGGAGGCAGGGAAGGAATATCCGGTTCAACGGCCGGTTTACTACGTCAGTGAAGTTTTGATCGAGTCCAAGCAGCGATACCCACATTGGCAGAAGCTGATCTATGGAGTATTCATGGCAAACCGGAAGCTGAAACACTATTTTTTGGGACACCCGATCACAGTGGTTAGCTCTGCCCCGTTGGGAGACATAATTCAAAACAGAGAAGCCACTGGCCGGATTGCTAAGTGGGCATTGGAGCTTGGACCTCTTAATCTAAAATATGTGCCTCGCACAGCGGTTAAGTCTCAAGCTTTGGTGGACTTTATAAACGACTGGACTGAGTGTCAGTCGCCAGAGGAGAAGCCGGACAACACTTACTGGACGATTCACTTCGACGGGTCTAGACAGCTGGAAGGTTCGGGGGCTGGAGTTGTCTTAACTTCCCCCAAAGGTGATAAGTTCTGTTACGTATTAAGGCTGATGTTTCCTTGTACTAACAATGCAGCTGAGTATGAAGCTTTGCTTCATGGCCTCCGGGTTGCTAAGGAGATGAATCTGAGCCGGGTTAGATGCCTCGGCGACTCAGACCTTGTGGCTCAGCAAGTTTCAGGCACGTGGGATTCCAAAGACCCACGCATGGCGGCTTATCGTCAGGCGGTAGACGTCGTTGCAGGTCACTTCAAGGGTTATCAGGTGGATCACATTGATCGTCGTAAGAACGAGGCGGCTGACGCATTGTCAAGAATTGGCTCCCAGCGTAAGCCGGTGCCGCCTAACGTTTTCTTGGACGTGTTATATCACCCTTCAGTTAAGTTACCTTCGGAGGAAGATCTGGCTATTCCTGACCCGGAGGGGCAATTGGTGGCGGCTCTGCGTGCTATTCCTGACTGGACATTGCCTTACATGGCGTATCTAACTCGTGGCGAGTTACCTGACGAGGAGACCTTGACAAGACAAATCGTCAGACGATCTAAGTCCATGACAATCATCAATGGCGAGTTACATAAACGCAGTGTTACGGGCGTTTTTCAGCGTTGTGTTTCACCTGAGGAAGGCAAGGAGATCCTTGATGAAATCCACGCCGGAGATTGTGGTCATCATGCCGGCTCAAAATCTCTGGTGGCCAAGGCTTTTAGACATGTTTTCTTCTGGTTGACGGCTCATAAGGATGCAGAAAACTTAGTGCTCAAGTGTGATGGCTGTCAAAAGTTTGGACGGCGTGTTCATGTGCCGGCTCAGGAGTTGCGCATGGTCCCGATTACTTGGCCGTTTGCGGTCTGGGGGCTTGATATGGTCGGGCCCTTCAAGAGATCCAAAGATAAGAAGACCCACCTTTTGGTGGCGGTTGATAAATTCACGAAGTGGGTAGAGGCTGAGCCGGTCAGCAAGTGTGACGCAGCTACGGCGGTTCAGTTTGTCAAAAAATTGATCTACCGTTTTGGTTACCCTCACAGTATAATCACAGATAATGGCACAAACCTATCCAAGGGGGCTATGCAAACCTTCTGTGAAGAAGAGCACATCCGGCTTGACGTCTCTGCTGTTGCTCATCCACAGTCCAATGGTCAGGCGGAGCGTGCTAACCAGGAAATCTTGAGAGGTATCAAGCCCCGACTTATGGTTCCTTTGCAGAGAACGCCGGGTTGTTGGGTTGAGGAGTTACCATCAGTCTTGTGGAGCATCAATACAACTCCCAACAGATCCACTGGCTATACGCCTTTCTTCATGGTTTACGGCGCAGAAGCCGTCTTACCAAGTGACATACATCATGACTCGCCACGGGTGGCGGCTTACGTTGAGACAGACAATGAAACAGCGCGTCAAGACGCGTTGGATGCTTTGGATGAAGAGCGTGACCTGGCGGCGGCTCGATCGGCGATTTATCAGCAAGACCTGCGCCGCTATCACAGCCGCCGAGTCAAGACCCGGACGTTTCAAGAAGGCGACTTAGTGTTGCGCCTGATTCAAGATCAGACGGATGCGCACAAGTTGTCTCCTCCATGGGAAGGGCCTTTTGTGGTTAGCAGAAACCTCAACAATGGGTCATACTATCTCATTGACGTACGAGACGAGTCACGAACTTCTGGGCAGGAGACCCTCCGGCCGTGGAATATCGCTCATCTGCGGCCTTACTACACCTAAGTCATCGACTTCCCTCGTTGTATAATATCATTGTATATTATATATATATATATATATAATAAAGTTGGTATCCCTGCAAGCCGGGGCATCTGCCGTTTTTACATCACATTGTCCAAGAGGGCTACAATCATATGATCATTTGGAGGCTTTCAACCTGCCGGGTTAGGCTTCAAGCCTCTTGGTCTGGCTCTTCAAGCCGGAGTTACAAGGTCATTTGGGGGCTTCTAACCCGCCGGGTTAAGCTTCAACCTTCTTGATCGGCTCCTTATCTACAATATCACCACACACTGGCGGCTTACAAGACGGCGGCTTATAAGTTGGTGTGCAAAGTTGATAATATCAACAAAGATTACTGGGAGTGCAGCGAGTCATGAACTCACCTCCTCTAATCTGTGAAAACGGGTTATGCCTGCCTGTATGCAGATGCATTTTGTCAGGGGTGCAGCGAGTTCTAAAACTTACCCCCTGCAAAGGCCTCTTACAGCGGCGAGGCTAACTCTGTAAGGCCGGGTTATACCTGCCTGTATGTAGATGCGCTTTGTCAGGGGTGCAGCGAGTTCTATAACTTACCCCCTACTGAGGCCTCATACAGCGGCGAGGTTAACTCTTACATTTGTAACTACGGGTTATACCTGCCTGTAAGTAGATGCGTTTTGTCAGGGGTGCAGCGAGTTCTATAACTTACCCTCTGCAAGTGCCTCTTACAGCGGCGAGGTTAACTCTTCTATTTGCTGCGTCTCTTTCTGGGTTGCTACGCTCTTATTAAGAGTTCAAAGTAGCTAAGACCACAGAAGAACCGGCTTATATATTCGGAAAAGCAGGCAAAGAAAATGAGGTTTCACGCCTCCAGGTTAGACTTTTTAAGTCACCCTTCGCAGTGATGCAGAACATGTTTCTGTCTTCTTATATTGCCGGGTTTGTCTACAAGGTAAGACGCCGTGCAGATTGATATCATAAGCCGCTTGAAGAAAAGCAAGGAATATATTATGATTGACTAAAGACTCATACGTGCACTATGGCACGGGTCAGACAGTGAAAGAGTTTTTCTACAAGCCTATTACAAAGCTCTCTTTGAGAGCTCACCAGGCAAGCAGCCAAAAGTTTTATACACATCGGCGGCTCAAGAAGCCGGGTTATCAAATATCAAGTTCAGCTCGACGGCGGGTCATCCTACTCCGGGTCTTCGACTTCTTCGATCTGAAGATTGTCCACGTCCCAGTTGCAGTGTGTTAGTGCTTCAAACTGGGCGTCCTCAAACAGAGGAGACGGATCAATCTCAGGGGCGAAGAAATGCTTACGGCGCACGGGGGTCAAGTCTCTGCATTCAAATGTGGGACCACGTATCTTCTTGGATGTCTTGCTGTAAGCCGCCTGGTAAGTTGACATGTCAAGATCCTCCACCAGCTTGGAGGCAAGAACCCTGGAAGATTTTCTGCATTGAGCATAGTCTTCTGTAGTGAACTCCGAGCCGTCATCTTTCTTGGACGGGAACCCGTCCATCATCTCGTCAGCAGTTAACTCAGGAGCGAAAGCCAAGCACCGGCTTAGCGCGGATAGAGCCCCCTGCCTGGCGGCTGATCTTTTGAGCTCATCAATCTGCTTAGGCAGCGTGGACAGCAGCTCTAAGATATCTTTCATGTGCTTGGGGATGCTCCTTTCAGTCAGCATAGCTTTAATGGTCAGGAGAGTCCCGCAGTAGAGTTGTTCAGCTAAGGAGTACACTGCCTTCAGCTTCATCACACTGTCAGAGGATAACTGGCGGCTCCTTTCACCTGCAAAAAAAAAAAAAAAAAAAAAAGGTTTGGTGGTATAAGCCGCCAGATATATTATTTATCACGGACAAGACGGTCATTAAGTACCATATGCTTACCAAAGATAGCAGAGGTCATCCTGGATATATGCTGTTTCAGGGTCTGCAGCTCTGTCGACACAGTGGCAAGCCGCCCTTCAGCATCTTCTGCACGCTTGGTCAGGGCGGCTTGATGAGTTTCAGTATTCTTCTTGAAAAGAGCAAAGTCCACTTGCGTCTTTTCAAGATCTTCGACGGTAACCCGCCACTTGGTTTCCGCCTCTGACCGGGCGGTCTGTTGCACATCGAGATTTTTCTTCAGGCTGGCCATTTCAGACTCAGCCGCCTCTAGAGCATCCTGTAACAATTCAAAAGCAGGAAAAGGGGGGTTCAATGTTCATGGTAAGTTACCACTGAGGAAATTATGCTACAAGTCTCAAGCAGATTGCAAGCAATATACTCGACACTTGGGGGCTAATGTCTATTTGTTCTCTAGGGCTTGTCCCGGCTAATCTTTAAAAAAAGGTAAGCCGGCCCTTGGGGGCTACAGATCACGCTCAAGTCTTTCAATTAAAGTCCCGACTCATCTTTAAAAAAAAAAAAAGATAAGCCGGCCCTTGGGGGCTACAATCAGCATTTATACAGTATCCAATGAGAATCCGGGTCATCATTTCATGATAACCCGGACTTGGGGGCTACAACTGTTCAAACTCTATACATCGAGTATCGGCCTACTACTTATACTAAACCCGATACTTGGGGGCTACAGCTCAAGTTATGAAAAGTATTGCTAAGGAAAGCCCCGGTTTATTATTTGACATATTAATCCGGCTCTTGGCGGCTAGGAAAGGGTATAAAGGACAGGCTGGTAAAAGTACTACCTCATATTTTTTCTTCATAAGGCTGACAAACTTCAGCTCTATCTTCCGGCTTGACTCCAGGCGGTTTAGAAATCCAGCATGAAGTTCATCAGCGGTAAACTTCTCCAGTACAGTAGGTTCCAAATTAAATTCCTCCAGCGAAGAAGTTTCAGCTTTGCCAGAGTGCCTTGTTAATACACGGGGTTCAGGGGTGTGGTGACCCGTCTCAGTAATAGCAACGTCTGGAAGGGCTGTTTCTTCATCAGCCATTGAAGGGCTGGGCAGTTTAGGATCATCCCTCGCAGGGCTTTCAGCGGTCGTATCATGACCCGCCGGCTCAGGTGGCTGGTGAATGTTTTTCTCAGTATCTGCGGCTGGTGGAGAGGCCGGCTTAGCAAACACTGGCTCTTTAGCAATTGGGGCGGCAGTAGACCCGCCAGTTTTTCTTCGTTTGGCTTGGGCCTTGGAAGGCGCAGTTGATGGTTATATATATGTCAAGGGCATTGAAAACATTCAAGTGCAAAATAATATACATACTCCGGGTTGATCTTCATTGGGGGCAGCTTTGATGCGGTTGAGTCGCCAGATGAAGGCGGAGAATCCTGAAGGCATCCAAAATAATACAAGACAGTAAGATTACAATGCAAAGTTGATGAGAATTATGTTTCCGTAAAAGGATACCTCAGCTGGCCGTTTTCGAGGAGTCGGGGAATGAGGTAACCCGGCCACGAGGTCGTCAGAGCCGGCGCTCCGGGTCTGGCGTCGGGAGTTGTGCTGTTGCTTTTTCAAAAGGAAATTGGGATCTAAGTGAGCAAGAGGATGAGAGAAGGGGACTTTCCGGACGACCCGCCGTACTCTGTCTTGTGAATAGATCTCTGAGTCAGAAATATCAATTACCTCAGGAGCGTTGGCGTGGCTTGCTTCCGTCTCATCCTGTGAGTAATTATTGTCAATAAGCTGTATAAAGAGACGGCCAAGAGAATCAAGTTCTACCTCCGAGTCGTCACTTTCGGCCGGCTCTGGAGTGGCGGCTTTCTTCTTCTTCTTGGCTGGGGTTTTCGTCTTAGGCTTTCTCACCGGCGGGTTAAATTTCTTCTTCCAGAACGGGGAGTTGGCCTATATATAAGCCGCCGGTTAAGGTTACAAGGTGCAAGATAAGTATAATCAATTGAAGGAAAAGAGACTTACGTCTGGAGCCGGATTCTTGGCATAGAAGGGCTTTAGCCCAACCTTGTCGCAAGCTTCCTGACTTTCGCCAAGGAGTCCCTTGACGCCACTGTTGATGTCTTCGTCAGTCAAGGGAGTTGTCTTGAAGCAAAGGGGGTCATTGGGTTCACCCGTGTATTCGCACATAAGCCGGTCACGCCGGCTCAACGGCATGATTTTCCAGCTTACCCAGCAACGGGTTAGGTCAACACCTGTCAAGCCGTTAGCCAGCAGAGCCTTGACCTTGGTGTAAGCCGAGGCATACTTTGCTCGCTCGGCGGCTGTCATTCGTGCTGGGAGGGGGTTGTCATTGGTAAAGCAGAGCCGGGTTGGACGGTAACCCGGCAGGGGATTCTCGCCTTCAGGAGAGGTGTCCTGGCAATAAAACCAGGTTTTGTTCCAGTCCTTGGGGTGACTTGGCAAGGTGGCTGAAGGGTATGGCAGGTCTCTTCGTCTTTGGATGGTAATACCACCAAGTTCCAAGCTGGGACCGGCCGCCATTTCAGTCTGGCGGTTTGCATAGTGATATTCATAGAAGAGGTCAACAGACGGTTCTTCTTGCATATAGACTTCAGTTAAAACTTGGAATTGGCATATATTGGTAACTGAGTTGGGGCCTATGTCTTGAGGATGGATCTGGAAGAAGTGAAGAACATCCCGAAAAAACTTTGACCCGGGAGGGCGAAACCCGCGAAGGATGTGGTCAGTAAATATGATGATCTCTCCCTCCTTGGGCTCAGGCCTCTTCTCCGGTCCTGGAACCCGCCAGTGTATTTCCTCTTTACTTGGTAACATGCCAGATTCAACAAAGTTAGCTAGGAGTTCTTCAGTGACTCCGGAGCTGACCCAATCACAGGAGGATGGAGTCCTTGTCATGACGGCGGGTTACGCTACAAAAATAGAAGGAATGGCGGGTTAAGAAGAGCAGTCGCTGTGTAATGCAGTTATAATCAGTGTAAGTGGAAGAGCTAAGCCGCCAGAAAAATTGGCGGAGAGCCGGCAATACAATGGCGACTTACGAAGCTAAGATGGTATGGATGGGAAAATGACTAAGTGCAGAAAACAGATTTTGCATATTGTCTATTCATTGCAAGATCTACGGGCGAAGAAAAAATGAAAATGAATACGACCTAGAAATAACAGTGGATGAACGAGATCAATCTACCCGCAACAATGAGTGTCATATGGACACAAAAATGAGTGGGGGATGGACTTCGGAGGAGTGCCCGCAGCCAAAGGGTAGTGATACGAGGTCTTGGGCAGTGCTCGATGCCTCGGTGGTTATCGATGGTGATGAACTCGCAAGAACAAGGAAGAACTCGGAACCCTAACGGGAGTGTACACAGATTCAATGAGGATCGGAGGAGCTTACCTCTGAGATGCGGAGGCGCCGATGAGGCTCTGGTCCGTTTCGGGCTGAGGCAGTGGCCGGCGAGGAGAGCGACGGCGCGTCTTCGGTTGCGGGCGGCGGAGCTCTGGAGAGGGAGGCTTCACGCGAGGAAGGAGACGACAGCGACAGGCGGAGAAAGGGAGGAGGCGCACGTGGCGCTATTTATAAGGAAAAGGGCAACCGTACGCGCGAAAGTGGGGAGCTACAGTAAATTGGCGCCTTGATTTTCGGGATGACCTTTCGGTGACAAAGATCCGTTGCAAAACGTCATGGAATCTTTTCCGAATATTCCGTGTGACGTCATGGCGGGTTACAAGTTGACTTTCCAGATGACAGCGCAATGAAGACTCGCCGTTAAGTAAAGTTAAAGATTGACATGAGCTGGCTCAAATCAACCTGGGGCCTAATGTTGGGGATATAACCCGTGGTGAGACCCGCCCAGGCGGGGCCGGGTTACACCGGGCGGCTCGTAAGCCCAAGACTTGTAAGGTGGGCTTAAGGATGCAGGCAAGGCCGCCAGGGCGGCTTACCAGATGGGCCGTTGACAGGGGCCCAGAGACGGAAGATGGCGTGAAGACCCGGGTGGCTAAGCCGCCCGGTGGCGGCTTACCCAAGATGGTATGGCGGCTTAGAGACAGAATAGGACACGCTGTGTGAGTCGGTTTGAGACTCGTGTAACCCGGGGCCTTGACCTCTTATATAAAGGCTAGACCCCGGGGCGGCTTAGACAAGAAACCAAGTAATCGAGAGCTAGGTCAAGCAATCCGCTCCCTTGTAATCGATACTCCAGCTAATACAACACAAGCAGGACGTAGGCTTTTACCTCTACTTGAGGGGCCGAACCTGGGTAAACTCGTGTCCTTCGCCCCGATCAACCCCTTTGAGTCCACTGCTATGGCGATGGCCTCGAACCTAAGTCTTCGGACATCTGCCGTGACAAAACCACGACACCACCCCAAATGAAATTGCTAGAAAAGACCACCTGAACCGTGGCGGCAGGCGCGCCAGCCGACACGTGGCACCTGCCGCCACGAGTGGAGGCGGCAGCACCTGCCGCCACAGGGCCAGGCGGCAGATGATGCGCTACACATCCAAACAAACGGCGACGAAACGGAATCGGCCAGTGGGCCCTGCCGCCACACAGCCGGACGGCAGGCAGTGGGCCGGTTGGCCCTGCCGCCACCCAGCAAGGCGGCATGCATGCGGTTTCGCAAGGCACAGGAAGCTGTTCTGAATTATCTGACCTGCTACCTGCTCCTCAGTTTCGCATGACGGAGGCTAATGAATTTGATATGGTAGTACTATGGGCTAGTGCTGCTGATGACCGTATGATGGACGCGCATTCAATCCTAATCTCGTGGTTAATACAGTCTTTTGAATAAAAGTAGTTGGATTCTGCTGGTTTGGACGGGCATCGTACTAGTTTATTTTATGCTCGCCTTGGTTGGAGTACAATCCGGAGCTGCATGCAAGCATGCATGTGCATGCCGCCTGGCTGGGTGGCGGCAGGGCCCATCGGCCCACTACCTGCCGTCTGGTTGTGTGGCTGCAGGGCCCATTGGCCGATTCCGTTTCGTCGCCGTTTGGCTGGGTCTGTAATGCAGCGTCTGCCGCCTGCTCCTGTGGCGGCAGGTGCTGCCGCCTTCACTCATGGTGGCAGGTGCCACGTGTCGGCTGGCGCGCCTGCCGTCACGGTTTAGGTGGTCTTTTCTGGCAATTTTATTTGAGGATGGTCTTTTCTGTCAATTGCACTGGGCAGATGGTTCTTTTGAACAAAAATTCGCTTCTTTTGGTCGTATAGAAGCTAGGATGGCAGCTTGGCTCCTCCCTCCATTTTGAGCAACTAAATCCCACCCCCACCCCCTCCATTTTGAGCAATTACTCATATTAATTGCTTTTTTACACGTATTAATTGTTGCCAACACACTGTTAGTGATGATATGCCAAAGGTGCCTTGTCGACCGAACATCTACTTGGCTTCACTCTGGACCAGGCAATTGTTACAAGGTGTCGACGGAATTGTAATTTAAACTGAAAAATACAATCACCTTGTGGAACCTGGCTTGCCACCCAGGCATAGCCTGGATGATGTTTAACTGACATTTTTGTGGTTTGGTCTCATCAATAAAAGTGACCGGCTATAGGTCAGTCGACTTGCCATAAATTGTTTAAGTCGATTTGCTTTTTTATGCCTCTTTAAGTTCATTTGTTCTCGGCTGATAATACGCGCGCACAAATTCGGGCTAATGTTTGATGTAGGTCCTCGATCCACACACTTTGGGTTTATATGCTCGCATGCACATACATGCCATCCCGTTTGTATGGTTCAATACGCGTTCGATTTTGGAATCACAATAACCCCTTAATAGTTACTTTACTTTGTCATCATCGCCCAGCCTCTCTCGATGCATGCATGCGTACGTTGGAAGGGTTAAAGATATTCTTTTCGAATGTGTATGGATTGGTATTGGCCTTCTAATACTTGTGCGTTGCTATCTAAGCCATGTATTATTAGCTAATAATACATGAGTACAAAGTCCCTAAGAAGGGCAATGAAGAATGAAGAAGAAGAATGAATTACTAATAAAGTGGTGTTACCCTCAATGAAGGAATAATGAATTAGTAGTATTACCACTCCGTATTTTTTATTAAGAGAAAAGAAAATGAAAAATAAATATGCAAGAATAAGCATATAATAGTGGAATTTCAAAATAAAATCCTAAGAAGGAATGAATTAGTGGCATTGGCATTACCTTTCAAGAAGAATAAAAACTAAAACACAACCAAAAATGAAGTTTTTTTAAGAAGGGGTGAATTAGTGGCATTAGTATTACCGTTTAAGAAGAAAGAAAATGAAAAAAAATAATGACCAAAGTTGCACACAAATTATGTTATTTTATAATATGCAAGAAAAATCATATAATATTGGATTTTTTGCAAAAATGGAAGTTTCCTAAGAAGGAATGAATTAGTGCCATTGGTATTACCATTATATAAATAAAAAACTATAAAAATGAAAACATGAAGTTTTCTAAGAAAAATTGAATTGGTGGTGGTGGTATTACCCTTTAAGAAAAAATAAAATTAAATAGAAACTAAAAAATCAAAATAATAATATTTTATAAGAAATAATGAATTGCTGGCATTAGTATTAGCCTTTAAGAAGAATGAAAATGAATAACATAAAAAGAAGAATGACCAAATTTACACAAAAAATGTGATATTTACAATATGCAAGAATAATCATATATTAGTGGAATTTCATAAAAATAAGTTTCCTCAAAAGATATGAATTATTGGCATTGTATTACCCTTAAATAATAAACTAAATTAAATAAAACTAAAATAAAATAATAATAAAGTTTTCTAAGAAATAATGAATTACTGGGATTGATTTTATCCTTTAAGGAAAAAGATAAATAAAGGTAATTAAACAAACAGTGATAAAATTTGCACACAAATTACTCAAAAATTGTGATATTTTTGCAAGAATAAACAAAAATTGTGATATTTGCACAAAAAAATCATAAAAATGGAACTTTCCTAAGAACGGATGAACTAGTGGCATTGTTATTACCATTAAAGAATAAGAAAATGAAATAAAAACTAAATCAAAATCAAAATTCTAAAGTTTTCTATGGAAGAACGAATTGGTGGTGGTATTATCATGTAAGAAGAAAGAAAATGAAATAAAAACTAAAACAAAATCAAAATAATGAATTATTCTAAGGAGCACTGGATTGGTGACATTGTTATTGCCCTTTAAGAAAAATGAAAAAAATGAAAAAAGGATGGAATGACATTGTTATTGCCCTTTAAGAAAAATGAAAAAAAAGAGTGGAATATGCAAGAATAAACATATAGTAGTGGAATTTCAAGAAAAATCCTAAGAAGATGTGAATTAGCACCATTGATATTACCATTGAAGAATAAATTAAATGAACTAAAAACTAAAAAAATTAAAATAATGAAGTTTTCTAAGAGAGAATGAATTAGTGTCATTGGTGTTACCCTTTAAGAAGAAAGAAAATAAAAAATATTATATATAACGAGAAAAAATGTACACAATTTACACAAAAATTGCGCTATTTTTTAATATGCAAAAATAAACATATAATAGTGCAATTTTCGAATAAATAGAAGCTTCCTAAGAAGGAATGAACTAGTGTCATTGGTACTACCATTGAAGAAGAAAGAAAATGTAAGAAAAACTAAAATAAAATAAAATGATGAAGTTTTGTAAAAAAGAATGAATTATTGGCTTTGTCATTACCCTTTAAAAAGACAAAACGAAATTAAGAATTAAATCAGTATTAAAATAATAAAGCTTTCTAAGTAAAAAATGAATTGGTGGCACCCCTTTAAGAAGTAAGAAAATGAAAAAAAAAATATAACAAACAATTACAAAATTTGCACGGAATATACACAAAAAACGCTTGTTAAAAATACAGAAGAATAAGAATGTGATAGTAGAATTTTCGTGAAAAAATGTGTTATAAGAAGGAATGAATTAGTGACAAGGTATTACCATTTTATATGTAACAATGAATTAGTGACATCGGTATCACTTTTAAGAAGAAAGATAATGAAGAAAAAGTTTTTTATAAACTTGCACGTAACTTTACATTAAAATTGCACTTTTTGTAGTACACAAACGACAATCATAATAGTTTAAATTTTGCACATATTGCATAGTATTTGTGTGCATACATATATAGTCACCTAACGTTCCAACAATAACTACAAAAGAAAAAAATTAATAAGGAAAACAAAAAATAAATGGACAAACACATAAAGACAGAAGAATATGAAAAAACAAAAGGAAAGAGGGAATGGCTGGGTCGTAATGGGCTTTAGCCCAGTAGCAAATCGACTGGCCCAAATATGTGCTCAGTCAAAAAAACGAGAACGAGAACGAATCTCAACGTAGAAATCAATAGTCATAAAATTGAGACCTAAAATTGATTTTCAGGTGACTTACGCATAGCTAAAGTGTCAATAAAATGGTGGAATTGGGGGGGGGGGGGGTGAAAGCACATTTGCTCCCTTGATGGTTTTGGTAATTAATAACAACATATATGTCATTGAACTAATGTTTCCACTAAGCATATTTCAGGAAAAGTTCAATGATGGGTTGGCAAAAGGATTGTGGAGATACCCCTAGATGCAAGGAAATGGATTGGCAAAGCTTCCAGCAAGAGGACTCTACATTTTACTTTGTGAGAAATCACTTTGAGTCCATAGGAAAGCCAATACTATTAAAAGGGGGTAAGGTACTGTTGGTGAACAAGATGCTCCACGTGCACAAGTGATAGTCACCAAAAACACCCACAAACTCTTCCACAAAAGTCTGTCCAAGCATATCTTGAAAATCGGTGCTACCAACAATTCCCACTCGGTCCCACCGATTCCCAAACTCAGACAGACCCATGCCAAACCCTAGCCATTCGGTGCAACCGATTCTGCATCGATGCCACCGAGTTCAGCTTGCCAACTTTCTGTTACCTCGTTTCATAAAATCGGTCTTACCGAGTTTTTTGGATCGGCGTCACCGAGTTGTGTAATCTGACCGTTGGTCACCTAATCGGTACCACCGAGAATTATGTATCGGTCTCACCGAGATTCAAAAGTTACTGCCTTTTGGTCACTTCGGTACCACCGAGTTTTGCACTTTCGTGTCACCGAGTTGGTCACTTTAGGTGTAACGGTTGGATTTTTGGGGATGCCTATATATACCCCTTCACCACCACCCACTCGAGATAGAAGCACTCAGAACTATTCCATACTTGCCCATCCTATTTTCTGAGAGAGAGCCACCTACTCATGTGTTGAGATCAAGCTATTCCACTCCATCCATATGAATCTTGATCTCTAGCCTCCCCAAGTTGCTTTCCACCAAATCAATCTCTTCCACCATAGCCAAATCTGTGAGAGAGTGATTGTGTGTTGATGAGTCTATCATCTTGAAGCACAAGAGCAAGGAGTTCATCAACATTACCGAGCCTATTACCTTTTGGAGGGTGGTGCCTCCTAGATTGGTTAGGTGTCGCTTGGGAGCCTCCTACTTCGTGTTGTGGAGTTGAACCAAGAAGTTTGTACGGGCAAGGAGATCGCCTACTTTGTGAAGATCTACCCATAGTGAGGCTAGTCCTTCGTGGACGGAAACCGTTATGGAATAGTCAAGGTTGCTACTTCGTGGACCCTTATGGGTGGAGCCCTCCGTGGACTCTCGCGACCGTTACCCTCCGTGGGTTGAAGACTCCATAAACGTGGACGTACGATAGCACCACCTATCGGAACCACGGGAAAAATCTTCGTGTCTTCAAATTGCGTTTGATCTTCCTTCCTTCCCTGTACTATACATGCTTGTTGTTACTTTCCGCTGCTATACTCTTAGACATGCATGTGTAGGGTGTACTTGACTTGTTATCATTGCTAAAATCTGCCAACACTTAAAATTGGGAAAAGGTAGAATTTTTATTTGGTCAAGTAGTCAAGGTATCTACAAGAGTCTTGTCGGGTGTAAGCAATTTGAGGAGATTGTACGCAAGCACGGAGGATACCGGAAGAACCATGGCATTGGCTACTTCAACGCTAATGGAGTTGAATGGGAAGAAGGTCAATACCCCAAGCCCAAGTTTGTTCCTCAAAGGGAGAAGTATGAACATACTCTTCACAAGGGAACAAACACTCAAGATGACCTTCCACCACAAGACCACAAGCTCAAGGGCAAGAACAAGCTTCAAGAGGACATTCACTCATATGAAGATGAATCCCAAGCTTTGGTGGAGTGGGTTCCCAAAGCTACTTCAAGCTCAACTTCTACAAGTGCCACTTCAACACCAAGGATCCCCATCAAGTTGATGTGGGTCCCCAAGAAGAAGAACTAGAGAAGTTCTTGAGGGGTGACTCCGCCAATGAAATTCACTCACAATCATTATTGGCAAGAACTAGTTGCAATCAACGTCAACAACATGCAATAGTTCAAGGAGTCACACATTCCCTCAAAGGTAAGCAAGGGACAAGGTAATCAACAAATCCATGGACATCATCATGTATGCTTTGCACTCCATATCCATAGATATCCTTGTATTTGTCTCTTGTGTGTTGGGACTAACCCATGTAGGTGAGAAGAGTAAGGAAACAACAAGGATGCTCCCAACTCATGGTGATCTTCATCAACCTTGAGCATCCACCACTACATCACCCACATGAAGTCTTGTACGACAAACCCAAGGTTAGTTTATCCCTCCTATGGGGGGATGTCACATCAAGGGGGAGCTTTACTCTAAGACTTGAGTCAAAGCATCTCATAGTATGTGAAAACATTAAATGCTTTATGCAAAAGTGGTAACCCCACTTGTGCTTAAACGATGAGTATGACCTATGATCAAGTATTCTTACTTGGCTCCTAAGTCAATATACTCATATATAGATGACTCTGTCATCGCCAAAATGCTTGATAGATGCTAGTATGTATGTGCATGTTTGCCATGATTTCATTTGACATCTTATTGTGTGAGCATGTTGGTCTGCATTTCTTTACTCATTCGAGGACATCCAATTGTTGCTATTTGGCTTTTGATTTTTCTTTTGCCAATTGGATGGACAAGAATGCCTAGGACCACTCTCTAGCTATCTATGCTTTCTCGTCTCATATTCTATTCTTGCTGCATCACAAAATTTGAACAAGTACTTTTCGATCCCTCTGTGTGAGGAGCACTCGGAGTTCTGTATCGACAAATGACTGACCATTAAAACCTCCCAAGTGCATCTCGGTGGAACCAATACCAAAATCTCGGTCTCACCGAATGCCTAGGGTTGATCTGGTTTTCAATCTCGGTAGCACCGATTCCTTATTCTCGGTTACACCGAGTTTCCCTTTCAACTGACAGTTGAGAAACTCGGTGGCACCGATAATTTCGAACCGGTGTCACTGACAACAAGGGTATATTACCTGGCGGATCCGACTTTTGAAATTCAACCGCAAAAGTCTGTTTCCTCCAACCCAAAGCTACCGCTCCGGACCCCCTGGTCGTCGCCCTTGCCTCCCCGTGCGTCTCCGCCGTTGGGAATCGCCGCCGCCGACGGAATCTTCACCGACGTCGTCGCCTTAGCGGATCCTTCACCGAGTTAGGGTATGGATTCGGACCTCTTTGCGCTCCCCTTCCGATTCATGCGCATTAGAGTAACTTTTATCGATAATCCACGGATTGCAATCCTCTCAATCCTCTAGAAATCTCATTAGCTTAGCGAATGAAAAAAAATTAGGTCTAGTCGTCCGCAAAATTGAATCTCGGTGATACCGAGTCAGAAAAATCGGCTCTACCGATTTTGTTTTGCGCCGCTGAGGACTGTCTCGGTGAAACCGAGTGGCAATTTTCGGTACGACCGAAATTGCTGCCAAGTTTCTGTAAAGAGTTCTGTGCGTCTCGGTGGTACCGAAACTTTTGACTCGGTGACACCGAAATCCCTTTTTGCTGAAAGCTATATCTAAGAATTTCTTTGTTCAAACCTTTGAAAATCTTCTGCAATTTTGTGATGACTCAACCCTTCCACTCTTCTATGCTCTATTTCACAGGGTCAGAGATGTCAGATCCTGAAGATAGCCAGAATGATCTCAGAGAGCAAAGTGTTGACATGAGCTCGGGCACTAGTCCTGAGGGGAGCTATGATGATGTTCCTAGCTCTCCTGATCTGCCTAAGGCTGCAACCAGGGCAAGAAGGAAGCTCAACTCAGATGAAGAAGATGAGGACTTTAGTCCTGAGGAGCTGTCCAAGAAAGATGATGCTGACAAGAACACTGCCGCTGCCTCTTCATCCAAGAAGAAGAAGGCTATAAGGAAAGAGTATGCTAGCTCAGGGACAACAAGAGCACCAGAGAGATCTAGGGCAACAATGACTGTTGAGCCCTCCAAGAAGTCCATGCCTAAGAAGGCAGGAGAAAAGAAGAGGTCCAGGAAGAGGATCATTCATGTCATGGGCAGGCCTACCTCTATGTATGAGGACCCAGCAGAGGCTGCTGCTGAGGAGGAGGAGGAAGAGCCAGTTGCCAAGGCCGCTCCTAAGAAGAAGAAGAAGCTCATGGCTGATGCTATGCCTAAGACCACCTCATCCAAGGGCACCAAGACTGCCCCCAAGAAGGCTGCTGCAGACAAACCCAAGAGGTTCTCCAGAGAGATCCCAGCTTCTTCCAAGAACAAGACCTCCACTTTCAGGGAAGCTGAGGATGATGCTATGTCAGCTTTGATGAAGCTAAGACCACACCTTCCAGAGCACAATGCCAGCCACTTGCTTGCTGAGGATATGAAGAAAAGGAAGGACTCTGGTTTGAGAGAATGGAGAGCTGTTGATCCATATTCACAAAGGAGGAAGACTGTTGTGGACTACAGGTTCTATACCAAGGAGCAACAAGATTTTTATGAAACAATCTTGCTTGATAAGAGCCCTGCTGTGAGTGATATGAGGTTTGTGGACTGGAAGTACATCAAGGAGAATGAAGATTACTTCCCAAGTGTGCAAGACAACTTTCATTGCATTGGACTTGATGAGTTTGTTGGTAAGGAGTTCACTGCGTGGAACGATGAAATGATCATGCAATTTTACTCCATTGCTCATTTCTATGGAGATGGTAGAATTGTATGGATGACTGAAGGAGCAAGATATGAATCAACTATTGAGGAGTGGGCTACCATCTTAGGAGTCCCAGAGGTGGAAGATGGTGACATCAATGTCTACAATGAGCCCAAGGCAAGCCACAATGCCATGAAGAACATGTACAATGAGATCACTGCTGCACATCTGAAGTCTCACAAGCTAGGATCCATTTACTTCCTCCAGGCTGGTCTACGCACTATCAACACCATCTTGAGGCATACCTTGATGCCTAAGTCTGGAGATGAGAAGATGATTCGAGGATACTCCATCAACATGCTGCTCCATCTAGATCAACATACAAGATTCAGAGTGATGGATCTGATAGTGGAGACTGTGAAGAGGGTTGCTGCTGATCAAAAGCGTTCATGCTGCTATGCACCCTATATCCAGATGCTTATCAACTCCAAGTTGGAGAAGCACATTTTTGCACTTGACAGACCACATTTTCCACTACTGTCAGAGCTAGAAGACAACGTTGTGGTGATGGACCCAGATCATCCCACTTCAGCTACAGCACAGGCACATGCAGAGGCAGCCAGAGACTCCAGTTCTCAGGTGCCCAGGTCTAGGAGTGAGCAGATGGATCTCCTACTTAGCTCTATTCTCAGCATGCAGAAGGACATCAGCGAGATATTGAAGAACCAGGCGAGCCTCTCGAGGATTGTTGACAACAAATTTCATATTCTCAACAACAAGGTGGATGAGCTCACAGTGACTGTGAATGAGCTCAAGAAGGAAATTGACGCGGTGCCTAGCCCTCACTCTACAGATGATGATGAGGATCGTGCACCTCACATGCCAAGCACTCAGTTCACTACTCAGGCTAGATCAGCTACAGTGCCAGCTTCAGAGTTGCGACCTTCTTCATCAGCACCTGCTACAGCTTCTTCAGCTCCATCAGCTCCTCCAGTTCCTGCAGTTGCTACTCCGACTCCGTCCATGACGTCTGCAGACATCTTCGCTGATGCCGTTATCTCGACTCCTTGATCGACCACTGGAGGAGATCAGCCCCAGAAGTGTAGGAGATATGCCCTAGAGGCAATAATAAATGTTATTGATTATCTCCCTGTTCATAATTAGGTTTATGTTCCATGCTATAACTGCTATGGTTCTCGAGTCTACAATAACCACGAGGCTCGAAGGAAGACTCATATGCACGTGTGGAATAATAAACGGCAAAATGTATTCCTAGTCTGGCCTCTAAGACTGGCTCAAGTATTGCATGATGATCCTGTTTTCCTGATCATGGGCATGGCTATGCCGGCAATTTTGAGGGCACAATGTTAGAAGAACATTTGTGTTGAATCGACCCGAATTGATGTTATGCTATGAGATTCATTCGTCATAAGTTAATGGTTAATAACACAGAGATGGTTAACGTTTGCATAATTCCTTAGACCATGAGAGTATCGAGTTTATTCATGCTTGCTTCATGAACTTTGGGGTTTGTTAAACGTCATCCGTAAATGGGTGGCTATTACGGCGGCTTACGGGTTCATGGAAAAGTGTGTCAAGTAACTTGATAGCTCAAGATTGGGATTTGCTCCTCCGACGATGGAGAGATATCTCTGGGCCCTCTCGGTGTTACGGTATCCATCATCGTCTGGCCAGACACAAGTGTGATTTGATCACAGGGATACCGGAACACAGAAACGAGAAAAGAGAACAAAAACCGGCAACGAGGTAACTGGCATTGTGGACAAGTGTTGATCCACGAGGATGCCGATGTTTCTCACCTCGGGTATTTGTAACATATCGCGAAGCAACAGGAATAGCACACGGCAACTAGAGGTTCACTCGAATATTCATTCGTGTGGGTATAGGGGTCAATATGGGTGTCCACGGCTCCAATGTTGATCATTGATCGTAAGGGGTTCCGGGTCATGTCTATACTTCACCGAACCTATAGGGTCACACGCTTAAGGGTCATCTATCTGCTGAATACTAGACGGGGAGTCTGAGAGAAAATCACCGAAAAAGTTTCGGACAAAACGGAAACGTTCCGGAGAGGATATCGGAATAGTTCCGGTGAAACTGAAAAGTTGTTTCAGGGTATTCCATTAAGTCAAATTGGTTCTGGCACACGCCTGGAAATTCTTGGAGGATGCCAGAAGTGTTCTGGAAACTTCTGGGAATTTTCCGGGACAAAAACCGGAAATGTTCCGGAGCTGCCGGAACCGCTTTGGTTGCTTTTCGCTGAAGAAACATTGTTCCGAAATTGTTTCGGAATGTGTTCAAAATTATTTTGGTGGGTGCTAGAATTATTCTAGGCACACAGAAATAATTTGGGTTTTAACGGACGCAGAAAAATGTGTTCGTGAATAGTGAAAAGCACTTTTTGGGCTGATTTGCAAATGGGGTTTTTCTTCTAGAAGAAAACCACTTTTGGTGTGTGAAAGGGAGGTGGAGCTCCCCAAGGGGGCTGCAAATTTCGGCCATGGTATGGGGAGGGGGGCCCTCCTTGAGGTGTCCTTCCACCTCATGGTGGATATCTTCTACACACCCTTATGTGGCATGTGGTGGAAAGATCCTAGGAAGGTCCTTTTGGTCTTTCCTCTACCCATTGCTCCTCCTATAAATAGAGGTGGAGAGAGCTCTCCAAAATCAGCTCATGCTTGCTCTCATACACATGTCATTGACTTGTCTGGCTTCTCTCTCCCTCCCAGCGAAATAGTTTCGTAGAGCCGAAAGGCTGTCTGGGTTCCGGTGGGAACTAGTTCTGGACGGCGAAGCCCTGCCGGATAGATGACACCGTATGTGTGCAACTCTGTAGAGAGATCGTAGTTTCGGTCTTAGTTCGAGAGTGCCTCCCGAAGGGCTGTCCAAGTGATCGTCTTAGTTTCGAGGGTCCTCCCGAAGGGCTGTCCGAGTGACCGTTCGAGTTTCGAAGGTCCTCCCGAAGGGCTGTCCGCGACACCGTCCGAGGGACTGTCCGACCGCCTCCCGGAGGGCTGTCCGAGGGGCAGATGTGGGAGTACATCCTCGCAGTTGGGAGGTTGTAAATCCTAGCTGCGGGGATCTGCACCGCCGATCGTCATCGACTCTACTTCCGCTGCGCTACGAGTCGGTAACGAAACAGATCAAACCTTGTATGCAGTCTCCATAGTGATCCTGGGCTGGTGCGTAGGTCGGAAAATTTTTGTTTTCTGCTGCGTTACCCTACAGTGGCATCAAGAGCCGTGCTATGCGTAGATGCAGGTTGCGATCTAGAATACATAGAGATGTATGGGTGTTGCACAATATAATTAGGTAGTAGATGAGATCTATTGCTGAAAATTATTTGTGCGGGTAGCAGATGAAATCTGTTACCCGATGTTCTTGTTGCTTCCCTTGAATTTGCATAGTCCTGATCTTGACGGCATGGTGGAATCTCACAAAGTTCTAGCAATCCGCGATCCTTTCATGCTGCTCCTGAGTATGCTGATTGATAGATCAACGAAGTGCTAACAGTTCTTTGGGTTCCACCATAGTTAAAGAAAGATGGATGTTTCGCAGACGAAAGGGCAATGCAGATATGATCTGCACGGGGGTCACGCGTATGACGAAGTTTAGTATGGGGCTCGAGATTTTATTATCTCGTGTTTCATACACCCTGGAAAGTTAATCTAGCAACTTGAATTATCATACTTGATGATGGACGTTGGTAGCTTCGGTTTGTTTTGAAACCTTAGAAGCCACGAAAAAATAAAATTTTGCATGAACCGATTAGAGGCGTCTAACTTGGTTTTGCAGGATGGTTTGCATGTGCATATGATGTGGTATAGCAGTGCTCATAATAATTTGATTATGTATGAGATGACTATATGATGTAATTTGATTAACATGACCTGCGTGTCATGATTCGGCATGATGGCTGGAGCCATATGATTGCACTTTAATGACCTGCGTGTCAACCTTATGTAATGCACTTATTTTATTAAGCTATAGAGATAGCAATATTATCTGGTGCATCGACAAGGTGGTGGCAATCTTCGCGAAGGTAAACACCAACGTGAATGCCGAAGACGAAGAAATACAAGACTTCTCCGTCAGAAAGGGCTGTACCATATCATGCTATTATGAATTGCCTGAGATGTTTATCCCTTATGATGCACCCTTCTTGATTGCGTGGTAGTCGCTTTTTATTAGGGTGATCTCTCACAAAAATATCAAGTAGTTAGTGTTCTCCCAAGTGTAGCACCGTCACGGCACCTAACTTTTCAGGGTGCGCCATGTTAACATGGGTACGAACGATTAGGGATGTGTGAGGCGGGTGAGGTCAGACCTCGCAGCGAGATCACTTGGTTGTCTTGACGTTCTAGCTTGAAAGTCCTGAGCTCGGAACACGCCCATCGAAAGATGAACAAGAGTCGCATAGAGATGTGATCGGCATGTTGGCCTACCGATTGAAATTCTCGTCATCAGTGATGCTCACCATCAATGGCGTTGAATTGAAATGTGGATCTTGTATCACTCACAATCAATTATGAGAGATATTGATTTGAGTGGGAGCGCACTGAAGAATTAACTTGTTTAATTCTCGGTGCAATTAATTCTGAACACTGTCTAAGTGTGATTTGCATAAAAGTTATAGAATAATGGCTCGCGTTTCCACCTTCCCTATTAAAATTGAATAGCTGTTAAATATCTGGTTAAAACTTTACGGTTGGTAACGTAATGTGAGGATTGTCCTCAATAGTGCCGAGAAGGACTTTGTCCTATCGCATACTTTCGGTATTCTCCCGCTAATGCTATGGATCATGTAACTCTCGTCCTTCGATCCAAAAGCTAGAATTATGTTTCAGTCAAGTGCAATACGTTTGCTTCCATGAGACCCGAACTTCAAAAGTTTGGATAGTTATGTGATATTCATGGAATCTGAAAATCATTTTCAGAGAAAGACAAAGGCTAAAAGATATGAGATATCCAAAGCAATGTTTGTTTGCAAACTAGTAGTAAAGGAGTTTACTATGCATTAGACTGATAAGAGAGGCATCCAGGAGAACGCCTGTCATATGATGAAAGGTGAATAAAACAATAACTTAAAGAGAAAGGAAGTGTCCGAAGGGTGTTAGTAAGACTTTCACGCCTAGGAAGTCCGGGGCTAACGCCACTCTTAAGTTGGGTGCTTCTTCTGAGAGTAGGAGAAATACTGAAAGTTAAACTGTTAGAAGTATGAAGGCAGAAAGAAAGAAGACTGGAATAACCAGCTCATGTATGAATGTCATACAAGTTTTTGATGTATAGAAGGCTGGTCAAAGATATAGTTCTTGGGAATTATGGTTAAACATGTTGATCACTAATTCTTGGGTATTGTGAGTTGATAACAAAGATACCCGCTTGATTGCATTCTGTTGCAACTCGATGTAAGAACTACTATGGCCTGAAAGACTAGCCAGGAATGAGGTTAAGATACACACAGGGAACATAGTAAATGTTACTATACCTTCCATCGGTGTATTACCTATGTATTTATTTTCATAATTCTTTTGGAGTTTCACGCTCCAGCCCTTTGCATAAGGTATCTTGCAAGAAGGTTGTTCATAAGAGAACTTTTGATGTTCGGTGTTATGAATAACATAAGGGTCATACTTTCATTATGAATGAGATGTATGTTATGAATAATGATATTAATATATTACCTCTGTGCTTACTTTCATAATTCATTTTAGAGTTTCATACACTCTAGCCCATTGCACAATGTTTGTTGCAAAAGAGTTGTTCATAAAAACAACAATTGTTGTTCAGTATTATGAATAACATGAGGGGACATGCTTCCATCCTAGATGGGATGTATGTTATGAATATTGATGGAAATATGATACATCCATAACACTGACGCTAAATGTCGCAAGACTAAAAGAATACCACACAAGTGTGGCACTGCATTTGGTCACATTGGAGAAACCCGCATGAAAATTCCATTATGATGGATTTTGAAGTCGTTTGATTTTGAATCATCTGACACTTGCAACTTTCCTCAGAAAAGTGAAGTGACTGAAATACCGTTCACAGGCCATAAGGAACGAGCAAAGAACATATTGGTGATCATACATTATGATGTGTGTAGTCCAATAAATGTTGTTGCAAGTAGTGGATTTGTCTATCTTCAGAAATGACTCAAGTAGATATATGGGATATTTACTTGTTGAGACGTAAGTCTGGATCTTTTGAATTCATTCATAAGGTTTTCAAAAATGAAGTAGAAGTTATTGTAACAAGAAAATTATGTTTCTACAATTCGATTGCAGAAAGGAATATTTGAGTTACAAGTTTAGCGAATGTCTGATGAGTTATGAAAGGGGTTTCATAACTTGCACCTCCCGGAACACCACTGCAAGTGAAAAGTCCGTGAAGATGTAATCGAACCATTTATGACATGGTAAGATCAAAGATGACATAAATAAATTTGCCATTATCCCTTTTATAGAGTGATGCTTTAGAGACTGCGGCTTTTACACTGAAAAGAGCTCCATCAGGTCTGTTGAAATGACGCCATGGTGTGGTACGCCCAACCATGTCATATCTTTTCTTAACATTTGGAATATGGGGCTTGTGTAAAAGGTTACAAACCTATTCCAAATCAAACAAGTGCTACTTTGTAAGGTTATCCCAAGTCATTGGGTATTCCCCCACCACTATACCGAGGCAAAGGGTTTTGCCGCAAAACGGTATGCTTTTAAAGAGAATAGTTCTTTCAAAAGGTGAGTGGGAGGACAGTGCAACTCGACGAGATAACCAGTATATTCGTCATCAGCTCAAAGGAAAGAAACCTTGGAAGTGATTCCGGAGTTTCCTACTGCGACTGATACGGAAGTCTCTACAATAAAATGTATGGACTTCGGTCGAGCTTGCAGCTGAACCACGTAGGCAAAGCTCGTGCAAACCTATCAGGTGCGCAAACGAGATATTGTTGTTAGACAACAATATACCTACAATACACAAGGAAGCGTTGATGGGCCCTGACTCCGGAATTGGCTAAATGCCAATACAATCCGAGATAGTTTCCATATAAGTGATTCGAGATTAAAATCTTGATACACCTTTCGGAAGACTTAGAGTCTAACGAATATTTATGGAACTAAAAACTGATACGGATAAAATGTTTTATCCATAAAGCTCGACTTGTTGCCATAACAAGTTCAAGGAGTTGACTACGATGAGATTGTCTCACCGTAGCGATGCTTGAAGTCGGTTCGGGTTGAACTAGCAATTAATACATATTTCAATCATGAGATATGAAACATGGATGACAAAAGGATTTCCATCTGATGGAAATGAAACCTAGGACTTGTATGTGATACAGTCCAAAGTAATTTGTCGATCCAGAGGATGCTAGTAAGTATGCAAACTTCAGAGTTCCAGCGATGGACAGAAGAGAGCAAAGTGGAGTTGGAATCCTCGTTTTTTATGGAATGGTCAAAGGGGTTTGACTTCATCAAATGGGTATCGAAGATGCTTGTGATTCAAGAAAGTAAGTGGGAGCATAATAATATTTCTAAAAACCTTGTGTACTTGACACATTGTTAATTGGAAATAAATTTCTTGACACGAATTAGGACTTCATTTGAAAATAGTTTTTCGATGAAGTGCTTAGGCTAAATAGCCTCAATATTAGGCATGATGGTCTATGGAGATAGATTTACCTAATGGGGCTAAGCAATGAATACATATTGACAAGATGCTAAAACCTTTTAGCATTTAAAACGCCAAGGAGTGATTCTTGCCGGAGTCACATGGAAAGAGTTTTTGCGAGACTCGGTGTCCCAAAACACTGATGAGTAAAATACATAATGGAGATTCCACACACTCTTGTGTTTGGATTAATCATGTATTCCATGGTATGTAAAACAACCACATATGTCCAATACTCCAAAGTTGTTGCGAGTATAGATACCAAAGTGATCAAAGTACTGATCATAGGACAACAGTGAAGATCATGAAGAGTTCGTTGTAAAAGGTTACATCGATACAGTCTTCATCAATGCCCCATGCGATTTTCAATTTAAATTGAGGGTTTTGTAATACACAACATGGTGGCACGGTAGTTGGAAATTGTTCCAAACATGATACTGTGGCGAATTCTATAACAAAGGCTAAGTATGTTGACACTTTAGAAGCGACAAAGAAGATGTCGAATCATATATTTCATTCATGAACTTAGTATGGTTCCAAGATGGCTTTGGTCGATGGGACACTATTGCAGATAGTTGCTCCATAGCTCAGTCTGAGGAATAGAGGTTTTGGCCTGTGATTAACATATATACAAAGCCAAATCCACACAAAATATGAATTTTGTGAAAGCGTGAAAACGCAAGGATATGCAAAGTTACACACGGAGCTGAAGTTGTCAGATCCGTTGGACATCAGGCTATACCACATGCGAAGCATATTTTACACCAGTATGCCATAGGTGTAAAGTGCATTAGCATTGACTAGATTATTGACTCTAGTGCAAGTGGGAGATTGTAGGAGATATGCCCTAGAGGCAATAATAAATGTTATTGATTATCTCCCTGTTCATAATTAGGTTTATGTTCCATGCTATAACTCCTATGGTTCTCGAGTCTACAATAACCACGAGGCTCGAAGGAAGACTCATATGCACGTGTGGAATAATAAACGGCAAAATGTATTCCTAGTCTGGCCTCTAAGACTGGCTCAAGTATTGCATGATGATCCTGTTTTCCTGATCATGGGCATGGCTATGCCGGCAATTTTGAGGGCACAATGTTAGAAGAACATTTGTGTTGAATCGACCCGAATTGATGTTATGCTATGAGATTCATTCGTCATAAGTTAATGGTTAATAACACAGAGATGGTTAATGTTTGCATAATTCCTTAGACCATGAGAGTATCAAGTTTATTCATGCTTGCTTCATGAACTTTGGGGTTTGTTAAACGTCATCCGTAAATGGGTGGCTATTACGGCGGCTTACGGGTTCATGGAAAAGTGTGTCAAGTAACTTGATAGCTCAAGATTGGGATTTGCTCCTCCGACGATGGAGAGATATCTCTGGGCCCTCTCGGTGTTACGGTATCCATCATCGTCTGGCCAGACACAAGTGTGATTTGATCACAGGGATACCGGAACACAGAAACGAGAAAAGAGAACAAAAACCGGCAACGAGGTAACTGGCATTGTGGACAAGTGTTGATCCACGAGGATGCCGATGTTTCTCACCTCGGGTATTTGTAACATATCGCGAAGCAACAGGAATAGCACACGGCAACAGGAGGTTCACTCGAATATTCATTCGTGTGGGTATAGGGGTCAATATGGGTGTCCACGGCTCCGATGTTGATCATTGATCGGAAGGGGTTCCGAGTCATGTCTATACTTCACCGAACCTATAGGGTCACACGCTTAAGGGTCATCTATCTGTTGAATACTAGACGGGGAGTCTGAGAGAAAATCACCGAAAAAGTTTCGGACAAAACGGAAATGTTCCGGAGAGGATATCAGAATAGTTCCGGTGAAACTGAAAAGTTGTTTCAGGGTATTCCATTAAGTCAAATTGGTTCTGGCACACGCCTGGAAATTCTTGGAGGATGCCAGAAGTGTTCTGGAAACTTCTGGGAATTTTCCGGGACAAAACTCGGAAATGTTCCGGAGCAGCCGGAACCGCTTTGGTTGCTTTTCGCTGAAGAAACATTGTTCCGAAATTGTTTCGGAATGCGTTCAAAATTATTTTGGTGGGTGCTAGAATTATTCTAGGCACACAGAAATAATTTGGGTTTTAACGGACGCAGAAAAATGTATTCGTGAATAGTGAAAAGCACTTTTTGGGCTGATTTGCAAATGGGGTTTTTCTTCTAGAAGAAAACCACTTTTGGTGTGTGCAAGGGAGGTGGAGCTCCCCAAGGGGGCTGCAAATTTCGGCCATGGCATGGGGGGGCCCTCCTTGTGGTGTCCTTCCACCTCATGGTGGATATCTTCTACACACCCTTATGTGGCATGTGGTGGAAAGATCCTAGGAAGGTCCTTTTGGTCTTTCCTCTACCCCTTGCTCCGCCTATAAATAGAGGTGGAGAGAGCTCTCCAAAATCAGCTCATGCTTGCTCTCATACACATGCCATTGACTTGTCTGGCTTCTCTCTCCCTCCCAGCGAAATAGTTTCGTAGAGCCGAAAGGCTGTCTGGGTTCCGGTGGGAACTAGTTCTGGACGGCGAAGCCCTGCCGGATAGATGACACCGTATGTGTGCAACTCTGTAGAGAGATCGTAGTTTTGGTCTTAGTTCGAGAGTGCCTCCCGAAGGGCTGTCCAAGTGATCGTCTTAGTTTCGAGGGTCCTCCCGAAGGGCTGTCCGAGTGACCGTTCGAGTTTCGAAGGTCCTCCCGAAGGGCTGTCCGCGACACCGTCCGAGGGATTGTCCGACCGCCTCCCGGAGGGCTGTCCGAGGGGCAGATGTGGGAGTACATCCTCGCGGTTGGGAGGTTGTAAATCCTAGCTGCGGGGATCTGCACCGCCGATCGTCATCGACTCTACTTCCGCTGCGCTACGAGTCGGTAACGAAATAGATCAAACCTTGTATGCAGTCTCCATTGTGATCCTGGGCTGGTGCGTAGGTCGGAAATTTTTTGTTTCTGCTGCGTTACCCTACAAGAAGAACGATTAGCTATATACCTTTGAACTTTTTGGTAACTTGTTGCCAAAGGGGGAGAAGATGTATATAGATCTTTAGGCTTCGAGAGAGAGAGAGTGTTGGTTTTTATCGCTTTTCAAAACATTTGATATATTTTGGTTTGGTTGTGTTAAACTTTGTTGGTGTTTGATCATACACTTGATGTGTATTGCTACTGTTTCCTATCATTGTGATGCTTATGAGATGATCATTCACCTTTACTTGATTGTGTTGTGCTATGATATTCATTCTTATTATTCTCGCACACCACCAAGTTGTATGTGACATGAAAGAGGGCCCCATGTACCTAATCGATTGTGCATTTGCATTCAAACGCAAATTCAAAATAATGCACAAATTTAGGGGGAGCTCTTGCTTATCACATACTTCTCAAAGCGACGATTATATTCATTCATTATATCATATGTCGAAGCTTTGATCTATATGTTGTCATCAATTACCAAAAAGGGGGAGATTGAAAGCACATTTGCTCCCTTGGTGGTTTTGGTAATTAATAACAATATATATGTCATTGAACTAATGTTTCCACTAAGCATATTTCAGGAAAAGTTCAATGATGGGTTGGCAAAAGGATTGTGGAGATACCCCTAGATGCAAGGAAATAGATTGGCAAAGCTTCAAGCAAGAGGACTCTACATTTTACTTTGTGAGAAATCACTTTGAGTCCATAGGAAAGCCAATACTATTAAAAGGGGGTAAGGTACTGTTGGTGAACAAGATGCTCCACGTGCACAAGTGATAGTCACCAAAAACACCCACAAACTCTTCCACAAAAGTCTGTCCAAGCCTATCTTGAAAATCGGTGCTACCAACAATTCCCACTCGGTCCCACCGATTCCCAAACTCTGACAGACCCATGCCAAACCCTAGCCGTTCGGTGCAACCGATTCTGCATCGGTGCCACCGAGTTCAGCTTGCCAACTTTCTGTTACCTCGTTTCATAAAATCGGTCTTACCGAGTTTTTTGGATCGGCGTCACCGAGTTGTGCAATCTGACCATTGGTCACCTAATCGGTACCACCGAGAATTATGTATCGGTCTCACCGAGATTCAAAAGTTACTGCCTTTTGGTCACTTCGGTACCACCGAGTTTTGCACTTCGGTGTCACCGAGTTGGTCACTTTAGGTTTAACGGTTGGATTTTTGGGATGCCTATATATACCCCTTCTGATGGGGAACGTTGCATGGAAAACAAAAAATTTCCTACGCACACACAAGATCTATCCATGGTGATGAGCATCTACGAGAGGGAGAGTGGATCTACATACCCTTGTAGATCGCTAAGCGGGAAGCATTGAGAAACGCGGTTGATGTAGTCGAACGTCTTCGCGATCCAAATCGCAAGCCGTCCCGCGATCCCATCACGATCCGTCTCATGATCCAATCAAGATCCGTCCCATGATCCAATCACGGTCCTTTCAATCTAGTGCCGAATGGACGGCACCTCCGTGTTCAGCACACGTACAGCTCGATGACGATCTCCGCCTTCTTGATCCAGCAGGAGGGAGTGGAGAGGTAGATGAGTTCTCCGGCAGCGCGACGGCGCGGCGGCGGTGGTGGTGGAACTATTCCGGCAGGGCTTCGCCTAAGCACCGCCGAAACTAGACTAGAGGAGAAACGATCTAGAGGAAGAAGAGGGCAACACGTGGCAATTAGGGTTGGGGCTGCCCTCAAATCCTCTAGCATATATAGGAGGAAGGGAGGAGGGGCTGGCGCCCTAGGGATCCTCCCCTAGGGTCGGCCGAACCAGAGGTGGAGGAGTCCACCTCCAACTAGGAGGTGGGCGTGGGGGGAATCCTACTCCGACTAGGATTCCTCCCCCTCTCCTCTTTCTCCTGCGCATAGGCCCTCTTGGGCTGGCTGTCCAGCCCACCAGGGGCTAGTGCGCCACCACTAAGGTCCATGTGGCCCCTTGGGGTGTGTGGGCCCCACTTGGTGGTCCCCCGGAACCCATTCGTCACCCCTGGTACACTACCGGAAATGCCCGAAACTTTTCCGGAGTTCAAACACCACTTTCCTATATATCAATCTTTACCTCCGGACCATTCCAGAGCTCCTCGTGACGTCCGGGATCTCATCCGGGACTCCGAAAAACCTTCGGTCACCACCATACATAACTCAATACTACCGAAACGTCACCGAACGTTAAGTGTGCAGACCCTGCGGGTTCAAGAACTATGTAGACATGACCGAGACACCTCTACGGTCAATAACCAATAGCGGGACCTGGATGCCCATATTGGTTCCTACATACTCTACGAAGATCTATATCGGTTGAACCTCTATGTCAAGGATTCAGTTAATCCAGTATGTTGTTCTCTTTGTTCTTCGGTATGTTACTTGCCCGAGATTCGATCGTCGGTATCTCTATACCTAGTTCAATCTCGTTACCGGCAAGTCTCTTTACTCGTTCCGTAATACAACACTACTAGAAA
Organism: Elymus sibiricus; assembly: GCA_039707655.1. NCBI lineage: Eukaryota > Viridiplantae > Streptophyta > Magnoliopsida > Poales > Poaceae > Elymus > Elymus sibiricus. The sequence goes on from CM077665.1 coordinate 481,458,317, forward strand.
AAAGGCTGTTAGTGGCGCACCTATTTTGGCTATTAATGGCGCACTATAGGTGCGCCACTATTATCACGCCACTACTAATAAATAGTAATGGCGCACGCCTGGTGCGCCACTGTTAATCTACATAACAGTGGCGCACCACCTGGTGCGCCATTACTATCCCAGACACTAATGGCGCACCTAAAGTGCGCCATTACTAGGCCCAGAAGTGCGCCACTGCTGTTACTCCAAGGGGCCATGTGTACCTTGTGCTCTGGGTTACTAATGGCGCACTTTTAGATAATGCGCCACTGGGGTGTTTATCTATGTGTGCCACTAAAGTGCAATATGGTGCGCCACTACTATGAATATTAGGAATTTTTTTTTTGCTTTTCTGATATTTGCACAGGTTACAAAATACATTACAGCACAGAATATAAACAGCAGATTTATCGAATACAATAGAAGATTAGTCTCCGAATACAATTCATCATATTAGTCTCCGAATTCAAAATACCGAACAAAGTTAGAACATTACAAGTCTCGAGACCGCGAGTAGCGAGTTTGTCTTCACATTACAAGTCGATATCTAAACTACCATCACATAGAAGAGGGTTGCGGTCACGATGAGCATCATCGCGATGAAACTGATCTTCATCCGGTTCCTCCTCCGCTCCCTCCTCTCTCCCGCTAGATAGCGCGCGTATCTAGCTTCCGCCTTCGCCCTTGTGGTGTACCATTTGTAACTGTTACCGCCGAAACGGTGAACCTGTCTCCGACACTCCTCCCAGTCGTTGTAGACTCCGGGAACCTTACCCTTGTACACGACATACGACGGCATCTGCTCTATGCACTAGACAAACAAAACGTTAGGGGCAATTCACAGATAATATATAAGCAATACATAAGTATGCAACAAAATTAAGGACCGAAGGAAGAGAAAAGCAACACATTCATAGCACACGGTTCATGGTCCTAGTAATAAATAGCATCGACTACATATAAGTTGAATGACGACTGTTCAAACTAAGGAGACATACATACAAGTTCATAAAAGTTTATACAACACACAAGCTCTCGTCGATAGTTCAGAACTACATAGCTAGGCGCACGGGCATCAAGACTTTTTAAGTTCAGTGTAGTAATACTCAGCAAATTCTGTAGTAGATGACCAGCAAAACAACATAATGGAAATGCACAGTACCATTGATAAAAGCACACAAGTTCCAAGTGCTATCACCATTTTCAAGTTTCAACACAAGAAGAGAATGAGAATTAGTAGCATGTTTACAGTTTTAGATAAAAATTCAGTTATTGAGATCTTTGTAAACAGAAGATTGATGTTTGTGAAGCTACTGTCTTAGCTTGCACATATGTGAGTCTTTGTAAACAGGCCTATATGCAGAGTGATTGATGTAGTTTCCTGACTATTCATAAAAGCTAAGTTACCTTCGACTTATTCAGAGTTTGTAGTGTTCATATTGTTGATATACTGCAGATTTTGTAGTTATTCAGAGTGCTTCCTCTTTGGTTTTCCATGAGTAAATGAGTCTATCCCTATATTTCTGTATTATACAGAGAGATACCACTGGTTTAACAAATGAAAATGTAGATTTTGTAAACAGAGCATCTCATTTTGGGCAGTGGCAAATTGAGCATCTCACTGAGGCAAGATGAACAATCTACTACCACTGTTTTGGGCAAGATTTAAATTTGGGCAAGATTCAAAGTGCATATGCATGGATTATTTTGTGTGAACCAGAAATGAAGGAGGGGGATGAGGAATGAGGGAGGGAGGAGGAAGGACACATATAGGGATGTACACGCTCATGAATTGAGGGTAGAATATTTTTCATTCACAAACCACAATAATATGTTCTTATGCTATCCTAGAGAAATGGCTTCATTTGCACTACTATTTTCTGTACTAGTAAATACTGATGGAAAAAAAATGAATCGACGTACCTAAAAGTTCCTGGGGTTCCACGACCACAAGCAGCACATATGTTGGAGTTACCATCTGTTCCATCAGATTGGGTCACCTTGAGATGTCCTGAAGCTGAATTTTCTTTTTGAACACTAATAGGTTCACCATCTCCAACTGTGCTCTTAATCTAACATAATATCAAATAGCAAAAGTTGGACCCCGATCCCGTTGATGCATAAAAATCAGAAAGCATGCCATACTTCATTTTTTGGATTTTTTTTTTGGGAGGGGGGGGGGGGGAGTTAATGCACCTTGGGATTTTTTGGGAGGCTGAAAAGTAAAGCACCTTGCAGGGCCAGTGCGTCGATCTCTAGCCTGCGCTGGAAGACTGCTTTCAGCCACTATATTTTGCACATCGGTAGGTTTATGTGGCTATACCTACAACAATTAACGACAAGGGGGCAAGAGAGTCAGTGCATAAAAAGACGTTGCCAAACGAATTCAAGTACTCCTGAGCTATAGTTGGAGAAAGAAAGCTAATACATACAAATTATAGGTTGCCAATATTATGCAGCATAACATACACATTGTTTCTTCTTCCAATGCATAAGATGCTATACCAATCTAGTTTTATCCAAAAAAATATAAAAAAGCTCATTAGGATAGCAGTAGTAAAAGAACAGTTTCATCTAATTTAAATTAAGAGAAAAGGTTCTTTTAATTTAAATTAAAAGAACAGTTTCAGTTAATTTAAATTAAAAGAAAAGGTTCTTTTAATTTAAATTAAAAGAATAGTTTTAGTTAATTTAAATTAAAAGAACAATTTCAGTTAATTTAAATTAAAAGAAAAAGGTTCATCTAATTTAAATTAAAAGAAAAGGTTCATCTAATTTAAATTAAAAGAACAGTTTCAGTTAATTAAAATTAAAAGAACAGTTTCAATTTTAGTTTCAATACACACACACACTCCAGTTTCAGTTTCAATAGAAGTAAGCTACACACTGGAATTTAGCACTCCAGTTTCAGTCCAACGCCCCTATCGAGAATGCACACCATGCCCCGATGCTTTCCTTTGTCCAGTTGCTGCGTCCTCCCTCCATGCCTCCAGGTCAGTAATCTGCATGCAAGCACACAAGTTTGCTAAGCATCTTATTCACAAGAGATTTGGATTTTGGAGCAATGGTTGCTGCAAACTCAACACTGGCCAAATGAGGTGAGAGGTGCCAGTATTGACTCACCGTCCTTCTTCTTGACCAGGCTTCTGGCGAAGAGCAAGCAGATGATCAGGAAACCCAGCCAGGGCCAAGGCTCCACCCAGCCCTGAGATGGATGCAGAAGGAGGAGAATGAATGGCCAAATCCGCAAATCAAAATCAAACTAGGGATGATACCACGTCTAATCATGGGTACAATCATACAATGCCTATCTCCAGACTCTAAATCCAGAAAAGAAAAAGGTAAACAATGCCTGGACAAGTATAATTGACAAAAGAAAGTTGCAACAAGATCAACTGACCCCTGTCCCTCAAATGATCAAATCTTAAGATGGCCAACCAAGAAGGGAACAAGATCATGCCACTGTCTGCATCAGAGTTCCACTTTGACATGGGAAAGATACGCTCATAACTCCTACCAACCAAACACTGGACCATGCAATGCTTGTTTGTAATCCAAATGATGAGCACCTGAGAGGGCACTAATCCTACCACATTTGCCCAAATTGCTAAACACATCATGCAATCTAATATTCGCTATTCAGATTTCAGATTGGATCACCGCAGAATGAACCAAATCACTATTCTAAGTGTGGTCGGAAGGGAACTAAATGTGCAGGCAGAAATGGAAGCAGGGAGGGAGGGAAGGTAGTATACCTCCGAGGCCGCCGCCGCCGCCGTGGGGCACGCCGTGGGGGTAGTAGCTGTAGGTAATGTAGCACTTGTCGAGGTAGACCTGGCCGGAGGGGGCGCCGCCGCACTCGACCGCGACGCGCTGCACGGCCTGGGTGACGCAGTTGCTGCAGTCGACGTTGGAGAGGTCGCCCTCGCACTGCGCCAGCGCGTACACCTGCTGGAAGCTGGTGGCGAAGAAACCCCCCGCGCTGGTGCCGGCGCCGCCCTCGAGCTGGCTGAAGGCGGTGCCGCGGCGCGTCTCGAAGTCGGGGGCGCCGCCGGAGCCGCAGGTCTTGAAGAGCATCTGGACGCCGGAGACCTGGGGAAGCCGGAGATCTCGTAGAGCGCGAGGCAACCGTTGAGCTGGACCCGCGCCGCGACGGCGCTGCCGCAGAGGTCGCGCCAGGAGTCGCCGGAATCGTCCAGCATCTGTGGCGGCAAAGATGTGTCCCGGGAGAGAGAGAGTGGTCGCGGGAGAGAGAGATGGACGGGTGGGGGGCTCCGCCTGAGGTGGAAGGGGAGCGGAGAGGAGGTGGAGAGGCCGCTGGCGGCGAGGCTTGGGAAGGGTGAGGTGGTGGGTGGTTGGCGGCGGCGGCGATGCGGGAGACGAGGGGAGGGATGGGATTGGGGTGGGTGGGAGACGAGGCGTGGGTGGGAATAGGTTTACTTAGCTAGCAATGGGAGGGGCGCTAGCAATGGCGCACTGGGAGGAGTGCGCCATACATACAGATAGCAATGGCGCACCTCTGCCTGGTGCGCCATTGCTACCTAAAATAGCAATGGCGCACCTGGCAAAGGTGCGCCATTGGTAAGCCTGGGGAAGGGGGTGGACCCGGGGGAAAAATAGCAATGGCGCATTGTACTAAAGGTGCGCCACTACTAAAAAAATAACAATGGCGCACCTGCTTCTGGTGCGCCATTGCTATATAGCAGTGGCGCACCACCACCATGGTGCGCCACTAATAGGGATATTGGCTATAGCCATTTCTCTAGTAGTGCAAGATCCCGTGGCTAACACTTTAGTCACATTGCTTGCAAGGCTTATTGTGATGTTGTATTACCAAGTGGGCCCTGAGATACCTCTCCGTCATACGGAGTAACAAATCCCAGTCTCGATCCATGCCCACTCAATAGACACCCTCGGAGATACCTGTAGAGCACCTTTATAGTCACCCAGTTACGTTGCGACGTTTGATACACACAAGGTACTCCTCCGGTGTCAGTGAGTTGCATGATCTCATGGTCATAGGAACAGATACTTGACATGCAGAAAACTATAGCAATAAACTGACACGATCATATGCTATGTTTATAGTTTGGGTCTTGTCCATCACATCATTCTCCTAATGATGTGATCCCGTTATCAAATGACATCTCATGTCTATGGCTAGGAAATCTTGACCATCTTTGATCAACGAGCTAGTCTATTAGAGGCATACTAGGGACACAGTGTTGTCTATGTACCCACACATGTATTTGAGTTTCCAATCAATACAATTATAGCATGGATAATAAACGATTATCATGAACAAGGAAATATGATAATAACTAAATTATTATTGCCTCTAGGGCATATTTCCAACACCTTCACCGCCACCCACTCGAGATAGAAGCACTCAGAACTATTCCATACTTGCCCCATCCTATTTTCTGAGAGAGAGCCACCTACTCATGTGTTGAGATCAAGCTATTCCACTCCATCCATATGAATCTTGATCTCTAGCCTCCCCAAGTTGCTTTCCACCAAATCAATCTCTTCCACCATAGCCAAATCTGTGAGAGAGTGATTGTGTGTTGAGGAGTCTATCATCTTGAAACACAAGAGCAAGGAGTTCATCGACATTACCGAGCCTATTACCTTTTGGAGGGTGGTGCCTCCTAGATTGGTTAGGTGTCGTTTGGGAGCCTCCTACTTCGTGTTGTGGAGTTGAACCAAGAAGTTTGTACGGGCAAGGAGATCGCCTACTTCGTGAAGATCTACCCATAGTGAGGCTAGTCCTTCGTGGACGGAAGCCGTTATGGAATAGTCAAGGTTGCTACTTCGTGGACCCTTATGGGTGGAGCCCTCCGTGGACTCTCGCGACCGTTACCCTCCGTGGGTTGAAGACTCCATAAACATGGACGTACGATAGCACCACCTATCGGAACCACGGGAAAAATCTTCGTGTCTTCAAATTGCGTTTGATCTTCCTTCCTACCCTCTACTATACATGTTTGTTGTTACTTTCCGCTGCTATACTCTTAGACATGCATGTGTAGGGTGTACTTGACTTGCTATCATTGCTAAAATCTGCCAACACTTAAAATTGGAAAAAGGTAGAATTTTTATTTGGTCAAGTAGTCTAATCACACCCCCCCCCCCCTCTCTAAACATACTTTCGATCCTACAGGGGGGAGGGGGACCCCTCTTATTCAAAAAAAATTGGCATATGTGCTTCCTATCCCTAAAATTTTGTACCATTAGGAGACAGAAAGAAAAATCTTAGCTGTGACTTTTGTAAAAGCATGATCCAGTAGTTACTCCCTCTACAAAGATATAAGAGCGTTTAGATCACTAAAGTAGTGGTGGTCTAAACACTCTTATATTTCTTTACAGAGGGAGTACTTGATATCTGGATTTCATTTTCATTGACATGCCTTGAATGTTTTCCAATTCCATGTTGATGCCATTGGTTACCGGTGTTTCTCTTTCTAGACAATGGAAGAATTATATTGCTCCCGGCCAATGCATCAGGGATGCACACAGCCGAAGTTGCCTGTTTTTATTTTCCTTTTTGAGACCTGGGGAACTGGTTCTCAGTTTCTAATAAAATAAACCAGGGGGGCTTCCCCTTCTAGACAGAAAAAAAAAAGAAGCAAAACTAACAGATGAATATTAAGTGCAGTTTGAGAATGCCTCATTGCTGGAAGCTGATCAGCAAGCTAAGAAATATTACAGTAAACTGGATCCAAAATGAGGAAACTACAAGTATCTCAGAACAACACAGTTTATGGTCACAATGGAGTACAAATAAGTACTGATCACTACAATAAGCCCATGACTCGTACGTATTAAATACTAAAGCCAGCTACTCAAGGACGATGTTTCACCTTGATCAAAGCTAATGTCCTTTGTTTCCATTTTTCTTAGCAGCATCATGGCAGAAACCTTTGCTGCAGTCTTCGATTACAATTACCACCTCTATTCTGTATCTACAAGAAAAGAGCACCATTTCTGAATTTCTGTCAAATACTATGACCAAGTGAAATGATAAATGCACCAGTTATTCAGCAAGTAGTATAAAAAAGCTTCTACCTGTACAATGAGTTTCCGCATCTGCACTTTTATCAATAAGGCTACTGCAACTTTCTCCCAGCACAGTACTATTAGACTACTCCTGTTTGTCTTCACCTTCAACCTCAGCACTATCATCAGCCATCACACCTTCTGCCTGATCATCAACCTTCACGCCATCAACTTCACCATCAGCCTTCACAGTTTCTTTATCCTCCCGCCATCTTAGAATAACAGGCCTTTCCATAAGTTCCTATCAAACAAAGAAATAGAAACTTAAACACCATACTATGTGCTTGTAGTCTAACATCTCCTCCATTTGATTTTATAAGAAGTATGAAAGGAAATAAGCCAGAAGACTCGTCTTATCATATAACATTGCGGTAAACAAAATTGGTCACTCAAGCAAGAGTGATGTTTTTCGTAAATAGATATCTGGCAAAGCATTTCACTGCTGCTCCAGAGCAATTTTATCCTCCAGTGTACAACTTCAGGAATTCATCACAATGTTGAAAAGAACAATACACTCAAGTAAGCCAAAGGAGCCATGCTAATCGCTCGTACAAAATAAATGAACATAAGACCAGCAAAGATTTCTGAACTGTAGATAACGAAGTCTTGGCATCAAGCATGACAGTTTAAACATCACCGCAGAGTTAACTTATGAATGATCGATTTCGGTCCTTGGCTAAATTGTAATACTGATAGGTAAGTGTTTCTCAAAATTTTACCTTTCCATTGAGTTCGCTGAGGGCAGCCTCTGCTTCCTCTTTTGTTCCAAAAGAAACAAAACCATACCCAGCTGATTTTCTATCCTCAAATACTATATTGGCAGAAACTGGGTTAAACTGTGAGAAGAACTCCTTCATATCGGCAGACCTTGCTTTCCATGCAAGATTGGAAACATAAAGCTTGTACTTAGCGACAATGGTGTCCGGAGATGATGGTGGAGCAGGTTTTCTGAAGCTCTTCGAAAATTCCACTTTGATGACCCTTCCATTGACACCCTACAAATGATTGTGATGCAGAATTTAGCATAGGAGATTGATGGAAAATTTCCAAAGCTAAGATATAGTGTGTGTGTGTGTGTGTGTGTGTGTGTGTGTGTGTGTGTGTGTGTGTGTGTGTGTGTGTGTTTTGCCGGGAACACCAGTATCTTATTATGTGGGAACTTCAAGATATTGGTATTTTAATGATAAGCTCAGCTGACCTCAGTTGCACACCGGACAGCGGACTGATATATCGTGCTAAATTCAAATATGAAGTAAACTTGCAGAAAACGTTTCTGTCTGTGTGAAACAATATTCAAAAAGTTGCTAAAATTATTTTGCTCATCCATGTATTTTAAGGCATCTCCTTTTCGAAAAAAAAAATGTATTTTAAGGCATCTACTCAATAAGAACATTATCGAAAAATAATATATAATGGAATCATCAAATGTGAACATGTCCACGCATATTCCTAGAATTGTAAGTTCTAGCCTCATCACCCTTGACCCTTGAGGAATTTACAGTGATTTTTTCGGTCGAAGGATGTGAGATGGCACTGAACACATCGAACAAAGGTTGGAGTCATCTTCCACTTCACATGTCAAAACAACATTTAGCACATTTTTCATAAGGCAGCATTCATCCAAGTTGTGTACTGATGCGCATATGGGGCAAAATAGGGACGTTTAGAGACTCACATGGCCGTCGAACTTCTCCACTGCGGCGGCGGCCTCTTCGGCGGTGGCCATGGTGACGAACGCGAACCCCCTCTTCCTCCCGTCCTTCATCTTGATAACCTTCGCGGAACAAACAAAAGTGTCATGGAACGACGCGCAGCAACATACTGTAGAATTCAAAACGTACTGTGGTATCATGTGGTCACCTCGACGTCCTTGACGACGCCGCACTCGGCGAAGAGCTTCTCCGTCTCCGCCGCAGAGAAGGTAAACGGCATGTTGCCCACGAAGAGCTTCCTCCGCGCCTCCCCCAGCTCCTCGTCCCCCTCCCCCACCGCGGCCGCGGGCTCGGCGGCCTGCGCCTCCGGGGGCGAGGAGGCCGCGACGGCGGCGGCCGGGAGGCGGAGACGGAGGCCGGGGTAGAGGCAGCGAGGGGAGTGGAGGAGCGGTGCGTACTGGGAAATGCGCCCCGGAATGCGGGGGGCCGAGAGCGCCGCGGTGGCGGGGTGGGGGCTGCGCGCGAGGGAGAGCGCCATTGGTTTCGCCCGCCGGAGGGAGGAGGCTGCGACGCGGGTGGTTTCTGTCCCGGGGTTTGGGATTGGAGCGGCCGGAGGGAGGGGGGCTGGAAATTTTCCGGCTGGTTTTGTGTTCGGATAAGCGAGCGCGGCTGGCGGGATAAGGGACGACGGCGATGGTTCGTTTGTTTGTGGTCTGGTCGCGGCCGCGCTTGCCTCGTGCTCTTGATCGGCCCTGCGTACAGAAGAGAATTTCCCGGCCCATGGTGGCTAGCTTTTATTTTTTAGTGAGAACATCGACATTTTATTGATTAACCAGCAAAGTCATACAAAGGCCCCCGAATACAATCCGGGGCAGAATTAAAAACATGAAGATCACTAGATTCCAAAGAATACTTGGCTAAGACATGAACCAAAACATTAATATGCCGACAAACATGCGTGAAGGTTGAAGACGAGAACCCAAGGGTTGCCTGCTTGATATCCGCAACTATGGAACCAATAGCAAACCTGTCACGAACATTGGAGTTAAGCATGCTCACCAGAGAAAGTCAATCAGAAGCAAAAATCATCTGTTGTAATTGTTCTTCACGTGCCAAATGAAACGCTCGGCGAAGAGCTAGAGCCTCAGCCATCTCAGGAACAAGTGCACCATCCACTACTTCAGTACAAGCCTTGATGCAAAGGCCATCGTGATTCAGAGCAACCACACCAGTGCCAGACTTCATGTTGTCGTCGAAGATAGCTGCATCACAGAAGAAAATAACCATACCTGCGGTGCAGACCAACATGAGCTGGGAGCAGTGGACTCACACATATTCACAGGAGCATGTTTGTATAAATGCTCGAAAATCATCTCGACGTAGCCACGAGTTCTAGCAATAGTACTTCGCGAGTGAGGAGCTTCATGGTTGTCCCTAGCTGTATTTCCTGCATCCCATATATGCCAAAAGATCACAACCAACACACTAGCCTCACGAGCTGATAATCGAGATAAGAAATCAAATAGCCACTGTTTTGGAGACCGAAAGACACCGCGGCGGAGCTGGATATTAAGGAATTTCTCCACCTCATCGCAAACATCCCTAGCATGTTGGCAGAAGAGAAGAGCATGCTCGAGGCTTTCCAGGGGGTGGGCAAGAAACACGGGAAGTTGGAGCGGGAATATGGTGTTTCATGAGTTGATCCCCGGACGGCAAGCAGTCATGCGCTAGCCTCCATAGGATGATCTTCATCTTGTTTGGAGCAACAACAACAGACCATACCGACTTCCAGTCCTTCTCCTCCGCCGACCTATCCGAAGAATGGGCTCGCCCGCTGAAGCTTTGAGCCGCCATGAAGCGCTTCAAGTGAACCATATTGTATGTTGAACGGACGGAATAGTCACCATACCTCGTAGCTGGCCAGCAGGGGGAAGTCTACACTGTCGGTGTCAAAACCGGCGGATCTCGGGTAGGGGGTCCCGAGCTGTGAGACTAGGATCGATGGTAACAAGGGGACGAAGGAGACGATGTTTACCCAGTTCGGGCCCTCCTACGGAGGTAAAACCCTACGTCCTGCTCGATTATATTGAAAGTATGAAGGTTACAGAGTTGATCTACCTCGAGATCGACTAGCTAAACCCTAGATGAGTTTCTCTGTCCTACATTCTAAAACCCTCCCGGTTTATATAGACACCGGGGGGTACCTAGGGTTTACACATGAAAGGTCTCCTGCCGAGGATGGAAATGTCGATCTCCTCATCTTGACTTGGCGTGCACGACGCGCCTTCGGGGCTCCCTTCTGGAACATGGGGTCTTCGATATATGGGGACCGAACATAGAGCCATATCCTTCATAGTTTGGGGGTTTGAATCGCACATAACTGGATGCGTATTTTTTTGTTTTTTGCAGGCCTCGTCATCGGCGGCGGCCGTTAATGCCGCTGAGCTGACCGAGCTAAATCGGAAGCTCAAGATCTCCGACAAGGAGCTTGTTAGCCTGAACGATAGGTTCGACGAGGCACAAGGTAAGCCGAATTATAATATCCGAGCTATGTTTTGGTAATGATCCGCACTGGTGACCCAGTGTGACTTGTTTATGATTGCTTCCACAGCTTCAGCTGCGGAGGTTGAGAAACTTAAGGCCGAGCTTCAGAAAATGAAACAAAAGGCCGAGGAGGAGAAGACGGCCGCCGAAGAAGCAGCAGCCGCACTTTCCAGTTTGAAGGCCGCAAGCGCCAAGCATGAGGCCCGGGTGGAGGAGGTGCAGCAGGAGCTCAAGGATGCCGGCACGAAGTGCGAGGCCCTTGAGCAGAAAGGCAAGGAACAAGCTGCCGAGCTAGCCGCGCTGAAATCCGAGCTCCAGAAGGAGCGAGTGGACAGGCGGTCCTTCGAAGAGGAGGTTCGCCAAGTTGCGGCGGTCATCGATGGTAAGCCATATTCGCTGCGATGCACCTTTGGTGGTAGCAAATTTGCTTTGCTCACCCAGGTGTGGCGTTCCTTAGGCGTTCGTGCGGATCTCCAGAGGAGTGCGGCGGATGCGAACAAGTTTTATGCTTCGCAGGCGGAGGAAGATGAGGCCCGGCTATTCTGGGCGCAATTTGAGTCCCCCGAGCGCTCTCCCCTCCTCGTTGACCACATGCAGCAACTGATGGAGATGCACAGAATGGCGGAGCCAGCCATGAAGGACCTCTGCATCCGTCTGTGGCCCGATGAGCCGTTGCCGAGCAGCTATTTGGGCCTGGTGCAGAAGCTACGTGATGTTGCGCCTCGGGTTGACGTGCTGAAGCACTCTACGTGCATCGAGGGCGCGCGGATGGCCTTTGCAAGGACCATGGTGCACTGGCCAAAGCTCCAGCCGACCAAGATGGCCACCGCACCTCCGCCTCCTGACAAGAGTCATAGGTACCCCGAGCTGTACTTCCCCCATGTAATGGAGGGTGCTCGGGCAATAGAGGCTCAGTGCTCCAAGGATGTTTTGTATGAATGAGCACGGTGTAATATGTCCGAAGACTTTAACGCTTTATAATTAGTGTTGCATGGTTTATCATGTCTTATAAGTAGTTTATGTTTATTTAGACTCCTATGTGGCCGGTTTATCTGAAAGCAGCGAGTCGTCGGCTTCAGCCCCCACGTAGATACTACGCGGGGTGTCCCTGTATCCGCACTTCTACCCTTAGCCGAAGTATCGGCGCCCGAAGGCGGTAGTGCGAGCGGGACAAGGCAATCGGACTATGGTGCTCTATCGCTTTCACTTAGCCGTGGGAGTGTAGAAAAATGCGGGGGGCTGATAACCAGCCCCCAATGTGACGTTCGGGGCCGAAGCCGGCATCACATGGTTTGTACTAGAACGAAACCCATCGTATAACACGGAATAACCTCTATCGATCTTTTAGTATGACACTATTGCTCGGATTTGCAGACCGGTTCTCGCTTACTATGACGGTCAGTTTTCGGCTTTCTCCGCTGAGGTGCTTGACCAGACGAGCTGGAAGCACAATCGCAGTGGTTCTCCCTTTGCCCTTTTAGCCGAACGAGCGGAACGTAAGAGGGCAAGCACAGGAGCCGGGCAACCCAACTATTGACCCAAGACATAGTTCGGATCCGATGCATATAAAGCAAAACCCAAGACGCCGAACACACGATCAGTTGTACTGGTGATGTTCAAGGTGATTTTAAATTCGAGCCCCCGGTCTATTAGCCGATTGCATCATAATATATACCGAACAGTTTTCGCAAGAAGCGTGACCAAGAGAAGAACAGAGAATGTATAAAAGACAACGAATGGCCATATATAATGGTTTTGTACTTGCTCAATAATTCTTATATCTTGGATTGCCGAAGCAACTGTTTACAGGTAGATGAAATATAAAATTTACAGAGGGGAGGCTGTACCAGGAGTCTTCGATTGATGACATGACGTCTTCGATGTGCCTTGTCGCCTGTCCGTTTCATGTTCCTCTGTGGGGGTTGCATCCCATTAAGAGTGATGCTGTCGCCAAGCGGACCTTGGGAAGAAGGTCTTGAGAAGTCGCCGAAGTATCGATGAGCTTTACGCTTTTTAGCAGGTCCTTGATGGTACCTGTGTTTTGTCCAAGGATGTGTACTGGTATTGGTCGATCCAGCCGAACACTTACCATTTGATGGTTGCTCCCCATTGCTACCCATGGAATCTTGAGCGCGAAGTTGTGCCTTCTTGGCACGTGTTTGGCGGTCGTTAGGGCTATGCAATGGCGGGCGTATCCCTATTTCTGGGGAGCAGAAGGGTCTGGGAGTTCGGATTGAAACCGAACTCGTTTGTCGACCTTACGGGCCTTTACGGCCGATTTGGGTGTTTGCCGACCGTCCTCATAATGGAATTCGGCCACCAGGGCCAATGCATGCTCCTCAGTTCGGAGGGAACGCTCTGTGTTGCCGTTGACGGTGATGACCCCCTTGGGACCAGGCATCTTGAGCTTGAGGTATGCGTAATGTGGGACGGCATTAAAGAGAGCGAGCGCTGTACGGCCGAGCAGGGCGTGATAGCCACTGCGGAAAGGGACGATGTCAAAGATTAATTCCTCGCTGCGGAAGTTGTCGGGCGAACCGAACACTACTTCCAGGCTAACAGAGCCTATGCACCGGGCTTCGACACCTGGGATCACTCATTTAAAGGTAGTGTCGCTAGGCTTTATCTTTGACGGATCTATGCCCATCTTTTTCACCGTATCTGAGTAGATCAGATTGAGGCTACTTCCTCCGTCCATTAGGACTTTAGTGAGGTGATACCCGTCGATAATGGGGTCTAGGACGAGGGCCGCCGAACCTCCGTGACGGATACTGGTCGGATGATCTCGTCGATCAAAGGTGATCGGGTAGGCCGACCATGGGTTAAACTTCGGGGCTACAGGCTCTACGGCGTAGACCTCTCGAAGGGCGCGCTTCCTCTCCTTTTTGGGTATATGAGTGGCGTATATCATGTTCACAGTTTTTACCTCTGGAGGGAACTTCTTCTGACCTCCATTGCTCGGACCGCGGGGCTCCTCGTCGTCCTCGCTGCGTGGGCCTTTGCCCTGGTCCTCGGCTGCGAGTTTGCCTGCCTGTTTAAACACCCAACAGTTACGGTCGGTGTGGTTGGCGGGCTTGTCCGGAGTACCATGGATCTGGCAAGGTCTCTCCATGATCTTGTCCAGCAGGGTGGGTCCGTCGCGGATGCCTTTAGGAGGCTTCTTCCGCTGCCCGGATCTTGGGTTGCGGAAACCGGCGTTAACGGTCGTGTCATCGGCATCGCTAGTGCTGTGCCGGCGTTTGTTTTTGTTACGTCGTGGTTTCCCGTTTCCATCCCGGACTTCGGAAGTACCGGGGTCTTTGGGGTTGTGGCTTCGCCTTGCTAGCCAGTTATCCTCGCCCGCGCAAAAGCGGGTCATGAGCGATGTGAGGGCAGACATGGTCATGGGTTTATCCTGACCGAGCTGGTGGGCCAGCCACTTGTCCCGAATATTGTGCCTGAAAGAGGCTATTGAGGGAGTCCTGGTTTAGGGGGTCCTCGGGAGGCCGACCTATCTACTATAGGCCGGACTGTATGGGCCGTTCGCCGGACATTGGACTGATGGAAGACCCAAACTCCAGAAAGGAAGCTTCTAGAATCGTGGCGTAACCACCACGTTTAAAGTGGTAAATAGGCATGTTTATCCCTTCGACGTGTAACCGACCATGTGTAAACCCTAGGGACCCCTAGCGTCTATATAAGCCGGAGGGTTTTAGGTTGTAGGACAACAGCTCATCTAGGGTTTTAGCTACTTGATCTCGAGGTAGATCAACTCTGTAATCCCCATACTATCAATATAATCAAGCAGGACGTAGGGTATTACCTCCATAGGAGGGCCCGAACCTGGGTAAAACCTTGTCCCCTTCGTCTCTTGTTACCATCGATCCAGGTCTCACAGCTCGGGACCCCCTACCCGAGATCCGCTGGTTTTGACACCGACATTGGTGCTTTCATTGAGAGTTCCGCTGTGATCGCCAGAAGGAATCGATGGCTCGCCTAGTCATCAACGAAGAGGTCCGCAATACGGGCACTTTTGTCCCTGGACAGATCTTCACTTTCGGCAGCATTGTGCTGCACGCCGACCCGACCGGTCATCTAGGCCGCGTCGGAAGTTTCGCCCCTGATCAAGAGGTCAGATTCGGGAACTTAGAGTTCTCCGTAGATTCTCGAGGCGATCTATCACTAACCGGGCTCGTAGTCTCGCCTGTCACGCCCGAAGACTCTGAGGTTTTAACCCCAGATCCATCTTTCGGCTCTACCCACGAGATCTAGCCCGGCGAGGACCCGACTTTCAGTCCGGATCAGGTCATAGTGCCTGACGTCCGGACATCTATTCTTGCTGAACACTCTCCCTGCACGGACGCATCGGAGGTTCACTCCGGAGGCTCTGGGCAGACCGGCCCGATCGAGCTCTCGATACTCGACGAGGCTCTAGATCGGATTTCGTCGATGAAAATTACCGACGACCCAAACCCGATCTGTTCTCAGATCGGGCGTCAGACGGGTCAGGACGGATTTTTCGTCCCACCCACCACCCACTTGATAGCCACTGTCGAAGATTTAACCGACATGCTAGACTATGCTTCCGAGGAAGCAGAATACATGGATGAGGAGGATCACGCCCTCACCCCCGCTAAGACCGGGCAGTGGACCGCCACCTCTACGTACAACGTCTACATGGTGGACACTCCGAAAAACGACGGTGACAAATCGGATGAAGCGCCGTCAAGACGCCAAAAGCCGCATAAACGGTCAAAAGGAAAAAAGGGGCGAAAATCTATTAATGGCACCAGGGACGGAGATACCCCGGAAGACATTGGCGGCCCCGAAATCCCCGAACACCCGTTAGAGGGTCAGGAGATGCCCGAAGACTGTAGCAACCCCAATGATCCAGATGATCCCGAGGACGACGACTACCTCCGCTCTATCGAGGGGGAGGACAATGCGGAAACCGATGACTTCGCTATTCCCGACAATCCTACAGATCAGGAATTGTTCAGGCAACAGCTCTTATCCACGGCTCGCAGCCTGAAAGCAAAAGAACGGCAGCTCAAAGCCGAACAAGACGACCTCAACAACCGATGGACGAGAGTCCTCTCAGCTGAGGAAGGATACGGCACCGGTCTATCGGACCAACCAAAGAGCTATCCACGCAGAAGGCTGCTGCCACAATTCGACGACGAGCTCACTGATACGCCGTCTCCCAAGCATACCCCATACGACAAGCCAGACCGCCCTCCTCGAGGACGAGACAGGACGGCTGACGATACCGGCTATAGGCCAACGATACCCCGTAGACGGGGAAAGGAGCCACTAGAGCCCGATGACAGGTTCGAGCTGCGACACGACCTGGACCATAGAGCAGGTCGTACGCGATCCATCTACGGATCCAGAGGGTACTCACCCGATAGACGGGAAGGGTACCGGCCTTGGTTCGACCGCGACAATGAAGATCGGGAACAAACCCGAGCTAGGACAGACACCGATCACCGGCGCGTCATAGCTCGGGTCAGAGGCATCGCCCACCCACTGTGCTTCACAGACGAGGTGATGCGGCACCAGTTCCCGGAAGGGTTTAAACCCGTCAACATAGAGCAATACGATGGGACAACTGACCCAACCGTATGGATCGAGGATTTTCTCCTCCACATCCACATGGCACGAGGAGATGACCTCCACGCCATCAAATACTTACCCCTGAAGCTCAAGGGGCCAGCTCGGCACTGGTTAAATAGCCTCCCCGAAAACTCTATTGGGTGTTGGGAGGACCTAGAAGAGGCATTCCGATCTAACTTCCAGGGCACTTATGTTCGGCCGCCGGACTCCTCCGATCTAAGCAACGTCGTTCAGAAGCCAGGAGAGTCCGCGCGGCTATTCTGGAATCGTTTCTTGACCAAGAAAAACCAGATCATAGACTGCCCGGACGCCGAAGCCATAGCCTCCTTCAGGCATAATATTCAGGATGAATGGCTGGCTCGACAGCTCGGCCAGGACAAACCCAGGACAATGTCCGCCCTCACATCACTCATGACCCGCTTCTGTGCGGGCGAGGATAACTGGCTAGCTAGACGTAGCCACAACCCCGAAGACCCCGGAACCTCTGAAGTTCGGGATGGAAACGGGAAACCAAAGCGCAACAAGAACAAGCGCCGGCACAATAATAGTGATGCCGATGACACGGTTGTTAATGCCGGCTTCCGCAATTCCCGGTCTGGGCAGCGGAAGAAGCCTCCTAAAGGCAAACACGATGGACCCACCCCGCTGGACAAGATCCTGGAGAGGCCTTGCCAGATCCACGGCACTCCGGAGAAGCCGGCCAATCACACCAACCGTAACTGTTGGGTGTTCAAACAGGCCGGCAAGCTCGCATCTGAGGACCAAGGCAAGAGCCCACGCAGCGAGGATGAGGATGAACCTCGCGGTACGATCGTCGGCAGACAAAAGAAATTCCCTCCAGAGGTAAAGACAGTAAACATGATCTACGCCACTCATATACCCCAAAAGGAGAGGAAGCGAGCCCTTCGAGATGTCTACGCCATAGAGCCTATAGCCCCGAAGTATAACCCATGGTCGGCATGCCCGATCACTTTCGATCAACGCGACCACCCGACCAGTATCCGTCACGGGGGTTCGGCCGCACTCGTCCTAGACCCGATCATAGATGGGTACCACCTCACTAAGGTCCTCATGGACGGTGGAAGTAGCCTCAATCTGATTTACTCAGATACAGTGAAAAAGATGGGCATAGATCCGTCAAGGATCAAGCCCAGCAACACCACCTTCAAAGGAGTGATCCCAGGCGTTGAAGCCCAGTGAACAGGCTCTCTAAGCCTGGAGGTTGTGTTCGGCTCGCTCGATAACTTTCGAAGCAAGGACTTGATCTTCGACATCGTACCTTTCCGCAGCGGCTATCACACCCTGCTCGGTCGTACAGCGTTCGCTCGCTTTAACGCCGTCCCGCACTACGCATACCTCAAGCTCAAGATGCCCGGCCCCAGGGGGGTCATTACA
This sequence comes from Elymus sibiricus, assembly GCA_039707655.1. Lineage (NCBI taxonomy): Eukaryota > Viridiplantae > Streptophyta > Magnoliopsida > Poales > Poaceae > Elymus > Elymus sibiricus. The sequence goes on from CM077665.1 coordinate 481,476,580, forward strand.
GTCAATGGCAACACAGAGCGCTCCCTCCGAACTAAGGAACATGCGTTGGCCCTGGCGGCCGAATTCCATTACACCGATGGTTGGCAAGCGCCGACATCTGCCGTAAAGGCACCCAAGGCTGGGAAGCGAGCGCGGTCTCAATCCGAAGTACCAGAACCTTCCTCTCCCCATAAATAGGGACTCGCCCCCCATCGCACGGCCCGAGAACCGGCAAAGTACGTGCCAAGGAGGCACAACTTCGCGCTCAAAATTCCATGGGCAGCGGTGGGGAAAAACTATTAGAGGGTAGGTGTTCGGCTGGACCGAACTATTACCGTCAACACGTCTTCGGACACACTACAGGTACCATAAAGTGCCTACTAAGGCGTCAAGCCCATCCATACTTCGGCGACTTCTCAAGACTTTTTTCTTCAAGGTCCGTTCGCCGAACAAGCAAAGCCCATAAAGGCATACACCTCCTTAGGTGACGCAGGAGCAGATAAGCGACAGGGCACATCAAGGACGTCAAGTCATCCATCGAAGGCCCTTGGTACAGCCCCTCCTGTAAAGTTTATATTTTATTTATCAAATACTTGTAAACAGTTGCATCGGCAATTTGAATAATAAGAGTTGTTGAGTAAAATACAAATATATCATATATTATCTCTTTGCTGTCCCTTTTTGGAACACTCCCTATTTTCTCCCTCTTCTCGCGAACCTGTTTGGTATACTTTACGATGCAACCGGCTAATAGACCGGGGGCTCGGCCTTAAAAATCGCCCTAATCACAACCGATTCAGTGTTCGGCGTCTTGGAATTCCGCTTTATATGCATTGGTTCCGAACTATGTCTTGGGTCAATAGTTGGGTTGCCCGGCTCCTATGCTTGCCCCTTTATGTTCCACTCGTTCGGCTAAAAGGGCAAAGGGAGCACCGCTGCAATTGTGCTTCCGGCTAGTCTGGTCAAGCGCCTCAGCGGAGAAAGCCGAAAACTGACTGTCATGGTATGCGAGAACCGGTCTGCGAATCCGAGCTTAACTAAATCTCGTCAGAGGTTATTCCGTGTCATACGATGGGCTTGGTGTTAGTACAAACCAGGTGATATAGGCTTTGGTCGCGGTTCATCCGAACATCACAAACACCTGGGGGCTAGTCATCAGCCCCCGCACTCCTTTCTCGCGCCCCTACGGCTAAGTGAAAGCAATAAAGCATTATGGTCTGATTTCCTTGTCCGCCTCACACTACCGCCTTCGGGTACCGATAGCTCGGCTAAGGGTCATAGTGCGATTGGCAGAGACACTCCGCGTAGTATCTACGTGGGGGCTGAAGCCGACGACTCGCAGCTTTCAGTTTCAACGGCCACACAGGAGTTATAAAGGATGCAAAACATGCAAGACATGATAAACCATGCAGCTTCAAATATAAATGCGTTCAAAGGTCTTCGGACATATTACATAAGTGTTTACTCATACACATTCTCTCGCGAACACTGCGCCTCTATTGCCCGAGCACCCTCCATTACGCCGGAGAAGTACAGCTCGGGGCGTCTATGCCCCTTCCCAGGAGGTGGAGGGGCGGTGGCAATCTTCATTGGATCCAGCCCCGGCCAGTGCACCTTGGCCTTCGCAAAGGTCATCCGAGCTCCCTCGATGCAGGAAGATCGCCTTAGCGCGTCGATCCGGGGCGAGGCGTCGCTCAGCTTCTGCACCAGGCCGAAGTAGCTTCCTGGCAGTGGCTCGTTGGGCCATAGCTGGATGAAGAGATCCTTCATGGCCGGCTCCACCATCCGGTGTAGCTCCATCAGCTGTTTCAGCTGCTCGATAAGGAGAGGAGAGCGCTCGGGGGCTTCAAACTGCGCCCAAAAAAGCCAAGCTTCATCTCCTTCTCCCCGCGAAGCATAGAACTGCTTCGCGTCCGCTATGCTCTTCTGGAGTCCGAGCAGGCGCCTGAGGAACGCCATACTTGGGTAAGCAACTCGAACTTGCTATCCCCGAAGATACACTGCAATGAATACGGCTTACCATCCATTATAGCCTTGACCTGGCTAACTTCCTCTTCAAAAGACTGCCTATCCACCCGCTCCTTTTGGAGATTGGTTTTCAGGGTGGATAGTTCGGCGGCCTGCTCCTTGCCCTTCTGCTCCAGGTCCTCGCATTTTTGCCCGGCGTCCTTGAGCTCCTGTTGGATTTCCTCCACCTGAGCCTCGTGCTTGTTGCTGGTGGCTCTTAGGGCGGAGAGCGCAGTAGCCGCTTCCTTGGCCGCCGCCTTCTCCACTGCAGCCTCCTGCTTTGCCTTCTCAAGCTCGGCCTTGAGCTTCTCAATCTCCTTCGCCGAAGCTGCGTAAGCATCGACTTATATCATGAAACCGTGTTGATAGCACGGTAAAGAAGAGTTTCGATACTCTAATTCGGCTTACCTTGCGCCTCGTCGAATCTCTTGTTTAGAGCGTCAAGCTCGTCTTCGGAGCTCTTGAGCTTCCGATTTAGCTCCTCTAGCTCGGCAGCGTTAGTAGCCGCTGCCGTCGACAGATTTGTGGTGGGCTGCAGGTCAATAAGCATTTACACGTTAGTAACACTCAAAACTTAGCATTGATAGCTCGGAAAGGTCTTCGGATCTTTACCTTCGAGGTGGGGGCTTGACCCTGAGGTTCCTTCGTGGAACCCTCTCGAAGTCCTCGGACTCAGTATCCGAGTCCGAGCTATCACCGGACAAGGTTACCTGTGTCCGGCGCTCTTTCTTCTGGGCAGGAGGAAGTACATCCTCTGAAGCGTCCGATGACGCCGCCCTCTTTCCTATGAGGGGGGAATCGCCTCCCCCCTCAGCCTCATGCTCCTCCTCTTGATTCGAGGAGGCATGGGTTTCTTCGGACACAGCCCCTGGCTGGTCCCTGTTGCGCAGGCCTGCTCGGCCTGGCTTTTTCTTTTCCTTCTTCTCTGGCGCCTTGTAAGGTGCCACGATGAGCATCTCCAACAGCAGCGGAGACTTGGGGTCTTCGGGCTGTGGAGCCGGACACTTGATGCCCATGGACTTGCTTAGCCATTCCTGCGGAGGTGATCGGAAAGCACTTAGTTTTTCTTCGAGAAGACAAAAGCTGATCTAATAGAACTATATCATACCTTGGAAGGGAGCTTATCGGCGCATAAGCCCTGGTCCTCCTTCTTGGCCGGCCAATTCTCTTGCGCCTTGAACAGCGCCTTCCACAGTTTCTCCCGTGTGGTACGGAAGAGCCGACGAATCGTAGGATCGTCGTCAATCCGATAAGTCCACATGGGAGAACCCTGGCGCTGGCAGGGGAGGATGCGTCGCCGGAGCATAACCTGGACCACGTTGGTAAGCCCGACTCCCTCCTTGATCATAGAGGCGATGCCCCACTGCAGGTCATCCACCTCTGTGTCCGACCCCCAGTCAAGGCCCTTTCGGACCCATGAGGTCAATCTGGCCGGGGGGGGCGGATCTGAATTCGGCAGGAACAGTTCCGCCCTCCTCCCTTGGCTCGGTGATGTAGAACCACTCTTTTTGCCAGGTCTTGATGGTGTCGATGAAGGTGCCGGACGGCCATACCGCGCGCGGGAGCTTGCCGATGACCGCCCCGCCGCAGTCCGCATGGGCGCCTGCGACAGACTTCGGCTTGATGTTGAAAATCTTGAGCCACAGTCCGAAGTGTGGCTTGACCCGCAAGAAAGCCTCACAGACTATGATTAAGGCCGATATATGCATAAACGAGTTCGGCGGGAGGTCGTGGAAGTCGAGCCCGTAGAAGTACATGAGGCCCCTCACGAAGGGGTGGAGCGGGAAGCTTAGTCCTCGGATGAAATGAGGGATGAAGACCACCCTCTCGCCTGGTTTGGGGTGGGGATCACCTGGCCCTCCTCGGCGGCGCGGTGGAAGACGTTGGCGGGGAGGTACCCGGCCTCCTTGAGGTCCCGGATGTCCTGGTCGGTGACTGAGGAAGCCTCCCACTTGCCGCTAGAACCTGAGCCGGCCATGGCTGAGCTCGGAGGATGAATGGGTTGGAAAACCTAGATCTGGGCTCTGGATGCTCGGGAGATTGGGGAAGCAGGGATGCGAATGGGAAGTGCGGATAAGCCTTGGGGTTTTCTTCCCCTTTTATTGAGCTTACTGCCGGTTAGCCTCCCTTCACCGCGCCGTGAATCTCTCCGCTTCCCAAGGCGTGCGTGCCGTTATACGCGCATGATTAAAACATATCCCGTGTAAAATGGGGCGCGATCTGTGCATTGATGGATCGTGCTAGTGGAAACGGCCTCGAACCGCGAATCAAGTCTTTACGACTGGTTCAGTAGTCGTGGTGGGCCGTGACCTTTCGTCTGAAAGGTTGTCAGAAATCACTATTTACTCCCTGACGTTCGACCTTCAGGGCTAGTTACTCATGATGTTCGGACGATCTATGATCGGAAAAACTACACGTCGTCGGAGGCCGAACTATCCTGGCCGATCATTATTCGGAAAGGAGGAACTCGCCTCGCAAGCCGAAGACTTTGATTACATGAAGCAGCCGAAGCTAGGACTCTTGGCGTTGGAGGCTAGTTCGGGGGCTACTGAGGGAGTCCTGGTTTAGGGGGTCCTCGGGAGGCCGACCTATCTACTATAGGCCGGACTGTATGGGCCGTTCGCCGGACATTGGACTGATGGAAGACCCAAACTCCAGAAAGGAAGCTTCTAGAATCGTGGCGTAACCACCACGTTTAAAGTAGTAAATAGGCATGTTTATCCCTTCGACGTGTAACCGACCATGTGTAAACCCTAGGGACCCCTGGCGTCTATATAAGCCAGAGGGTTTTAGGTTGTAGGACAACAGATTCATCTAGGGTTTTAGCTACTTGATCTCGAGGTAGATCAACTCTGTAATCCCCATACTATCAATATAATCAAGCAGGACGTAGGGTATTACCTCCATAGGAGGGCCCGACCTGGGTAAAACCTTGTCCCCTTCGTCTCTTGTTACCATTGATCCAGGTCTCACAGCTCGGGACCCCCTACCTGAGATCCGCCGGTTTTGACACCGACAGCTATAGCTTCGGCATCTGGGCAATCGACGATCTGGTTTTTCTTGGTCAAGAACCGGTTCCAGAATTGTCGAGCGGACTCTCCTGCCTTTTGCACGACATTGCTTAGGTCGGAAGAGTCCGGGGGCCGTACATAGGTGCCCTGGAAGTTGGATCGGAATGCATCCTCGAGGTCCTCCCAGCTCCCGATAGAGTTTTCGGGGAGACTGTTTAACCAGTGCCGAGCTGGGCCCTTAAGTTTAAGGGGTAGGTACTTGATGGCATGGAGGTCGACCCCTCGTGCCATGTGGATGTGGAGGAGGAAATCCTCGATCCACACTGCTGGGTCAGTTGTTCCGTCGTATTGTTCGATGTTCACGGGTTTAAACCCTTCCGGGAAATGATGCTGCATCACCTCGTCAGTGAAGCACAGTGGGTGGGCAGCGCCTCTGACCCTGGCTATATCACGCCTGTAGTCGGCGTCTATTCTGCCTGGTTTTGGTCCCGAACTCTATTGGTTCGGTCGTGCCAGGGACGGTACTCGTCCCGTCTACCCGAGGAGTACCCTCTAGATCCGTAGATGGATCTGGTGCGGCCTGTTCTATCATCCAGGTCGTGTCGCAGGTCATACCTGTCGTCAGGCTCCATTGGCTCTTTTCCCCTCCTGCGGGGTATCGCCGGCCTATAACCGGCCTCGCCAGCCGTCCTATCTTGTCCTCGGGGAGGGCGGTCCGGCTGGTCATATGGAGTGTGCTTGGGAGACGGCGTATTGGGGAGCTCGTCGTCGAATTGTTGCAGCAGCCGTCGGCGGGGGTAACTTTTGGGTTGGTCCCATAGACCGGCGCCGTGTTCTTCCTCGGCTGATAGAACCCTTGTCCATCTATCGTTGAGGGTGTCTTGTTCGGCCTTGAGTTGCCGCGCTTTTGCCTTTAGGCTTCGGGCAGTCGCTAAAAGCTGTTGCCTGAACCGTTCATGATCCTCAATGGTTTCGGGGATGATAATGTCCTCGTCGTCCGGGCTATCCTCCTCCTCTACAGGGGGGAGGTAGTTGTCATCCTCGGAGTCGTTCGGATCTTCGGGGTCGCACTGGTCCTCCGGCCTTTCCTGGTCCTCCAACGGATACTCGGGGATATCGGGATCGCCGAGGTCTTTCGGGGTATCGTTTTCCCCGGTGCCGGCAATAGCTTCCCTTCCCTTTTTTTGTCTTTGATCGCTTACGCGGTTTCCGGCGTCTTGACGGCGCCTCACCCGAGTCATCACCATTGTTCGCTGGTGTGCGCTCGCCGTTACCGGATGGCGTGTCTACCATGTAGACGTCGTAAGTGGAGGTGGCGGTCCATCGCCCGGTGTTAACGGGGGTGGGAGCGCGATCCTCTTATTCCATGTCGTCTGCCTCCTCGGAGGCGTAGTCCAACATATCGGTTAAGTCTTCGATAGTGGCTACTAAATGGGTGGTGGGTGGGACGAAAAATCCCTCTTGACCCGCCTAAAGACCGATCTGAGTGTGGATCGGGATTGGGTCATCAGTAGTTTTCATCAAGGAGATCCGATCTAGAGCTTCGCAGAGTGTCGAGAGCTCGATCGGGTCAATCTGCCCGGCGCGTCTGGAGTTAACCTCTGACGCGTCCGCACGAGAAGTGTATTCGGCAGGAGTTGGTGCCCGGCGATCTGGCGCTATAGCCGGATCCGGACCTAAGTCCAGATCGTCGCCGGGATTGGCCCCGTGAGCGGGATTGAAAACGGCATTCGAGGTTAAGGCCTCGGAGTCCTCGGGCGCGTCAGGTGGGACTGCGAGCCCGGCGACCAAGAGATCGCCCTGAGGGTCGACGGAGAACTCTAAGTTCCCGAATCTGACTTCTTGATCAGGGGCGAAACTCCCGACCCGGCCAAGGCGGCCGGTCGGGTCAGCGTGCAGCACGATGCTGCCGAAAGCGAAGATCTGTCCAGGGACAAAGGAGTCCATGTTGCGGACCTCTTCGTTGATGAAGACGCGAGCCATCGATTCCTTGGGCGATCACACCGGGACTCTCAATGAAAGCACCAATGTCGGTGTCAAAACCGGCGGATCTCGGGTAGGGGGTCCCGAGCTGTGAGACTAGGATCGATGGTAACAAAGGGATGAAGGAGACGATGTTTACCCAGGTTCGGGCCCTCCTATGGAGGTAAAACCCTACGTCCTGCTTGATTATATTGATGATATGAAGTTTACAGAGTTGATCTACCTCGAGATCGACTAGCTAAACCCTAGATGAGTTTCTGTCTCCTATGATTTAAAACCCTCCCGGTTTATATAGACACCGGGGGGTACTAGGGTTTACACATAGTGGGCCTCCTGCCGAGGATGGAGATGGCGATTTCCTCCTCTTGACTTGGAGTGCACGACGCGCCTTCGGGACTTCCTTCTGGAAAGTGGAGTCTTGATGTGTCCGGCCCTTCTTCAGAGAATGACCCATCGAGCCGGCCTATTGAGAGATGAGCCGGCAGCCCGAGGACCCCTTAGTCCGGGACTACCTCACGCGTCGAGTGGCCATCCGGCACCTTCATCGACACGATCAAAATCTGGCAGAAGGAGTGGTTGTACATCACCGAGCCAAGGGACGAGAGCTGGGCGGCACCCGCCGAATTCAGATCCGGGCCCCCCACGAGATTGACCTCGTGGCTCAGGAAGGGCCTCGACTGGGGGTCGGATGCTGAGGTTAAGCTGCTGCAGAAGCGCATCACCTCGGTGAACGAAGCCAAGGTGGAGCTGGTTATCGTAGTCCAGGTTATGCTCCACCGCCGTGTTCTTCCCTGCCAGCGCCGGACATCCCCCATGTGGGCTTACCGGCCTGATGACGAGCCTACCGTGCGCCAATTCTTCTGCACCACCCCCGAGAAGCTGTGGAAGGCTTTGTTCAAGCCTCAGAAAAGCTGGCCAGACACATAGGAGGATTCGGGCCAAAGCACCGATAACCCCCCCCCCACCAAGGTATGGCATAATTTTAATCCGCTGACTCTGTTTCTTCGGCAAAAAGACTGAACGCCTTCTCCCTTACTTTCGCAGAAGTGGCTGAGCAAAGCCGCGAAGGTTAACTGCCCGGCTCCACAACCCGAAGACCCCAGGTCAAAGCTGTTGGCGGCGACGCTTGTTGTGGCGCCGTACTCGGCGCCCGAGAAGAAAGAGAAGAAGAAGAAGGCCAGAGAGGGTCTCCGCATCAAGGACCAGCCGGACACCGCGTCCGAAGAAACCCATGCCTCCTCGAGTCACGAGGAGGAGCGTGAAGACGGAGGGGAAGGTGTTTCCCCCTCCCAAGGAAGAGGGCGGCGTCATCAGACGCCGCGGAGGACGCAGCTCCTCCTGCCCTGAAGAGGGCGCGCCGGGCGAGGTTGATCTTGCCCGATGACAGCTCGGATTCTGACGCAGAATCCGAGGAATTTGAGAGGGTTCCCCGAAGGAGCTTAAGGGTCAAGCCCCCCGCTCAAAGGTATGAATCCGAAGACTCCCGGTTTATTTATGCAGGGTTTTTCAATGCTTTAAACACAAGCGCGTCTTTTGATTTGCAGCCCACCGCGCGTTCTCCCCACCAACCAAATATCGGATGGGGAGTCCCCACCCGCCGAGCTGGCGGAGAGTGGGACTGCGTCGCACTCCACACCTCCAAGGGTCGCGAAGGATGCCGCGGAGGTGTCATCCAGCCAGGCTCCGTTGGAGCCGAACACGGGCGGCGGGGTGGACCACACCATGACCGAGGCTGACTCCGCAGCCGTCGAAGGCCAGGGAGAAGAAATTCCCCAGGCTGCTGAGGACCAGGGGGAGAATACTCCCCTGGCCGCCAAAGGGGAAGGGCGAAGAGATGCCCAGTCCCCTCCGAGGACGTCTCCGGAGCTACCGGCTCAGTCTCCGGTCAGAGATCGGACTGTCCGGTCACCACCGATGCCACCGACGGCTGGGTGGCCAGTTATGGAGGAGGCGCTAACAAGCGCTCCCATCTCCGAGGATCACCGCACTCTTATGGGTGCGGTTTTACAAGGAATTCAGTCCGTTGATAGCGGACTGAAAGTGGCCTTCAATGGTCTCTTGGCGGGCTTCAAGGTGAGTCATGTAATACCTTTTTCCCAAACAACTTAAATTTTAAGTTTGTGCTATCTTTATATATGTAGTAGCCCCCGAGCCCCAGATGGGTTTGCAAAAGCGCATCCGGGGGTCAAACAATAAGGAATGAACAATGATGCACAAGGCACCACGTAGTCTTGCCATGTTCTAAGAGCCCTTAAGTGGACCAAGCAGAGAGTCATATCCTTGACAGTTCGGAGGTTGGAATGTACATAACTGGATACATATTTTTTGTTCTTTGTAGGCCTCGTCATCGGCGGCGGCCATTAATGCCGCTGAGTTGACCGAGCTAAATCGGAAGCTCAAGATCTCCGAGGAGGAGCTTGATAGCCTGAACAAGAGGTTCGACGAGGCACAAGGTAAGCCGAATTCTAATATTCGAGCTATATATTGGTAATGATCCGCACTGGTAACCCAGTGTAATTAGTTAGCTATTGCTTCTACAGCTTCAGCTGCGGAGGTTGAAAAACTCAAGGCCGAGCTCCAGGACATGAAGCAAAAGGCCGCGGAGGAGAAGGCGGCCGCCGAACAAGCAGCGGCCATGCTTTCCACTTTGAAGGCTGCGAGTGCCAAGCATGAGGCCTGGGTGGAGGAGGTGCAGCAAGAGCTCAAGGATGCTGGCACGAAGTGCGAGGCCCTTAAGCATAAAGGCAAAGAACAAGCCGTCGAGCTAGCCGCGCTAAAATCCGATCTCCAGAAGGAGCGGGTGGGTAGGCGGTCTTCTGAAGAGGAGCTTCGACAAGTCAAGGCTATCACAGCCGGTAAGCCGTATTCGCTACAATGCACCTTTGGTGGTAGCAAGTTTGCTTTGCTCACCCAGGTGTGGCGTTCCTTAGGCGTCTGTGCGGATCTCCAGAAGAGTGCAGCGGACGCGAACAAGTTTTATGCTTCGCGGGCAGAGGATGATGAGGCCCGGCTATTCTGGGCGCAGTTTGAGTCCCCCGAGCGCTCTTCTCTCCTCGTCGAGCAAATGAAGCAACTGATGGAGATGCACAGAGTGGCGGAGCCGGCCATGAAGGACCTCTGCATCCGTCTGTGGCCTCATGAGCCGTTGCCGAGCAGCTACTTCGGCTTGGTGCAGAAGCTATGCGAAGCTGCGCCTCGGGTCGATGTGCTGAACCATTCTACGTGCATCGAGGGCACGCGGATGGCCTTTGCGAAGACCATGGTGCATTGGCCGAAGCTCAAGCCAACCGAGATGGCTACCGCACCTCCGCCTCCTGGAAAGGAGTATAGGCGCCCCGAGCGATACTTCCCAGCAGTGATGGAGGGTGCTCGGGCAATAGAGGCTCAATGCTCCAAGGACGTTTTGTATGAATGAGCGCGTTGTAATATGTCTGAAGACTTTTAACGCTTTATAACTAGTGATGCATGATTTATCATGTCTTATAAGTATTTGATTTTTATTTTGACTCCTGTGTGGCCAGTTTATCTGAAAGTTGCGAGTCGTCGGCTTCAGCCCCCACGTAGATACTACACGGGGTGTCTCTGTATCCGCACTGTGACCCTTAGCCGAGGTATCGGTGCCCTAAGGCGGTAGTGCAGGGAGGACAAGGCAATCGGACTATGATGCTTTATCGCTTTCACTTAGCCGTAGGAGCGTAGAAAAAATGCAGGGGGCTGATAACCAGCCCCCAGTGTGATGTTCGGGGCCGAAGCCGGCATCACATGGTTTGTACAAGAACGAAACCCATCGTATAACACGGAATAACCTCTATCGATCTTTTAGTATGACACTTATGCTCGGATTTGCAGACCGGTTCTCGCTTACTATGACGGTCAGTTTTCGTCTTTCTCCGCTGAGGTGCTTGACCAGACGAGCTGGAAACACAATCGCAATGGTTCTCCCTTTGCCCTTTTAGCTGAACGAGCGGAACGTAAGAGGGCAAACACAGGAGCCGGGCAATCCAACTATTGACCCAAGACATAGTTCGGATCCGATGCATATAAAGCGAAATCCAAGACGCCGAGCACACGACCCGCTGTGTTGCGGTGATGCTCAGGGCGATTTTTTAATTTCAAGCCTCCGGTCTATTAGCCGGTTGCCTCATGATGTATACCGAACAGTTATCGCAAGAAGAGTTGAGAAGGGAAGAACAGAGGAAATATAAAATACAATGAAGCGGCCATGTATAATGTTCTTGTATTTGCTCAATGATTCTTATAGCTCTGTTTGTCGAAGCAACTGTTTATAGGTATTTCAGGGTGAAATATAAAATTTACAGAGGGGTCTTCAATTGGTGGCATGACGTCCTCGATGTGCCCTGTCGCCTGTCCGTTCATATTCCTCTGTGCGGGGTTACAACCCTTTAAGGGTGATGCTTTCGCCGAGCGGACCTTGGGAAGAAGGTCTTGAGAGGTCGCCAAAGTGTGGATGAGCTTTACGCTTTAGCAGGTTCTTGATGGTACCTGCGGTTTGTCCGAGGACGTGTACTGGTAATGGTTCGGTCCAGCCGAACATTTACCCTTTGATGATCGTTCCCCACTGCTACCCATGGAATCTTGAGTGCGAAGTTGTGCCTTCTTGGCACGTATTTGACGGGTGTTAGGGTTGTGCAATGGGGGGCGTGTCCCTATTTCTGGGGAGAAGAGGAATCTGGGAGTTCGGATTGAAACCGAACTCATTTGTCGACCTTACGGGCCTTTATGGCAGATTTAGGTGTTTGCCGACCGTCCTCATAATCGAATTCGGCCGCAAGGGCCAACGCATGTTCCTCAGTTCAGAGGGAACGCTCTGTGTTGCCGTTGACAGTGATGACCCCCTTGGGCCCAGGCATCTTGAGCTTGAGGTATGTGTAGTGTGGGACGGCGTTAAAGAGAGCGAACGCTGTTCGGCCCAGCATGGCGTGATAACCACTGCGGAAGGGGACGATGTCGAAGATCAATTCCTCGCTGCGGAAGTTGTCGGGCGAACCGAACACTACTTCCAGGCTAACAGAGCCTGTGCACCGGGCTTCGACACCTGGGATCACTCCTTTAAAGGTAGTGCTGCTAGGCTTTATCCTTGACGGATCTATGCCCATCTTTTTCACCGTATCTGAGTAAATCAGATTGAGGCTACTTCCTCCGTCCATTAGGACTTTAGTGAGGTGATACCCATCAATAATGGGGTCTAGGACGAGGGCCGCCGAACCTCCGTGACGGATACTGGTCGGGTGATCTCGTCGATCAAAGGTGATCGGGTAGGCCGACCATGGGTTAAACTTCGGGGCTACACGCTCTACGGCGTAGACCTCTCGAAGGGCGCGCTTCCTATCCTTTTTAGGTATATGAGTGGCGTATATCATGCTAACAGTTTTTACCTTTGGAGGGAATTGCTTCTGACCTCCATTGCTCGGACCGCAGGGCTCTTCATCGTCCTCGCTGCGTGGGCCTTTGCTCTGCTCCTCGGCGGCGAGTTTGCCAGCCTGTTTGAACACCCAACAGTTGCGGTTGATGTGGTTGGCGGGCTTGTCCGGCGTGCCATGGATCTGGCAAGGCCTCTCCATGATCTTGTCCAGCGGGGTGGGTCCGTCGCGGTTGCCTTTAGGAGGCTTCTTCCGCTGCCCGGATCTTGGGTTGCGGAAACCGGCGTTAACGGCCGTGTCATCGGCGTCGCTAGTGCTGTTCCGGCGTTTGTTTTTGTTGCGTCGTGGTTTCCCGTTTCCATCCCGGACTTCGGAGGTGTTGGGGTCTTCGGGGTTGTGGCTTCGTCTCGCGAGCCAGTTATCCTCGCCCGCGCAAAAGCGGGTCATGAGTGATGTAAGGGCGGACATGGTCCTAGGTTTATCCTGACCGAGCTGGCGAGCCAGCCATTCGTCCCGAATATTGTGCCTCGGCATCCGGGCAATCGACGATCTGGTTTTTCTTGGTCAAGAACCGATTCCAGAATTGTCGAGCGGACTCTCCTGCCTTTTGGACGACATTGCTTAGGTCGGAGGAGTCCGGAGGCCGCACATAGGTTCCCTGGAAATTAGATCGGAATGCATTCTCGAGGTCCTCCCAGCTCCCAATAGAATTTTCAGGGAGACTGTTTAACCAGTGCCGAGCTGGTCCCTTAAGTTTAATGGGGAGGTACTTGATGGCGTGGAGATCATCTCCTCGTGCCATGTGAATGTGGAGGAGGAAATCCTCGATCCACACTGCTGGGTCAGTTGTGCCGTCGTATTTCTCGATGTTCACGGGTTTGAACCCTTCCGGGAACTGATGTTGCATCACCTCATCGGTGAAGCACAGCGGGTGGGCAGCGCCTCTGACCCGGGCTATATCTTGCCGGTAGTCGGCGTCTGTTCTGGCCCAGTTTTGGTTCCGAACTCTATTGCTTCGGTCGAGCCAGGGCCGGTACTCGTCCCGTCTATCGGGGGAGTACCCTCTAGATCCGTAGATGGATCACGTGCGGCCTGTTCTATAATCCAGGTCGCGTCGCAGGTCTTACCGGTCCCCAGGCTCCATTGGCTCCTTTCCCCTCCTGCGGGGTATCGCTGGCCTATAACCGGCATCGCCAGCCGTCCTATCTCGTCCTCGGGGAGGGCGGTCCGGCTGGTCGTATGGAGTGTGCTTAGGGGATGGCGTATTGGGGAGCTCGTCGTCAAATTGTGGCAGCAGCCACCGGCGTGGATAGCTCTTGGGCTGGTCCGATAGACCAGTGCCGTACCCTTCCTCGACTGACAGGACCCTCGTCCACTTATCGTTGAGGGTGTCTTGTTCGGCCGTAAGCTGTCGTTCTTTTGCTTTTAGGCTTCGGGCAGTAGCTATCAGCTGTTGCCTGAACCGTTCCTGATCCTCAGGGTCTTCGGGGACGAAAAAGTCCTCGGCTTCCGGACTATCCTCCTCCTCTACAGGGGGGAGGTAGTTATCATCCTCGGAATCGTTTGGATCCTCGGGGTCGCGCTGGTCCTCCGGCCTTTCCTGGTCCTCTACCGGCTGCTCGGGGATATCGGGATCGCCGAGGTCTTCCGGAGCACCGTTTTCCCCGGTGCCAGCAATGGCTTCCCTTCCCTTTTTGGTCTTTGATCGTTTGCGCGGTTTCCGGTGCCTTGATGGTGCTTCACCCGATTCATCACCGTTATTTGCGGGTGTGCGTTCACCGTTGCTGGCTGGGGTATCCACCATGTAGACGTCGTAGGTGGAGGTGGCAGTCCACCGCCCGGTGTTGACGGGGGTGGGAGCGCGATCCTCTTCCTCCATGTCTTCTGCCTCCTCCGAGGCGCAGTCCAACATATCGGTTAAGTCTTCGATAGTGGCTACTAAGTGGGTGGTGGGTGGGACGAAAAATTCTTCTTGACCCGCCTCAAGGCCGATCTGAGTGTGGATCGGGGTTGGGTCGTCAGTAATTTTCATCGATAAGATCCGATCTAGAGCTTCGTTGAGTGTCGAGAGCTTGATCGGGTCAATCTGCCCGGCGCGTTCGGAGTTAACCTCCGCCGCGTCCGCACGAGAAGTGTATTCGGCAGGAGTTGATGTCCGGCCATCTGGCGCTATAGCCGGATCCGGACCGAAGTCCAGATCATCATCGGGATGGGCCCCGTGGACGGGATTGGAAGTGAAACCCGAGGTTAAGGCCTCGGAGTCCTCGGGCGCGTTGGGTAAGACTGCGAGCCCGGTGAGCGAAAGGTCGCCCTGAGAGTCTACGGAGAACTCTAGGTTCCCGAATCTGACCCCTTGATTGGGGGCGAAGCTCTTGACCCGGCCCAGACGGCCGGTTGGGTCAGCGTGTAGCACGATGCTGCCGAAAGCAAAGATCTGTCCAGGGACAAAGGAGTCCATGCCACAGACTTCTTTGTTGATGACAACACGAGCCATCGATTCCTTTGGGAATCACAGCGGAACTCTCAATGAAAGCACCAATGTCGGTGTCAAAACCGGCGGATCTCGGGTAGGGGGTCCCGAGTTGTGAGACTAGGATCGATGGTAACAAGGGGACGAAGGAGACGATGTTTACCCAGGTTCGGGCCCTCCTACGGAGGTAAAACCCTACGTCCTGTTCGATTATATTGAAAGTATGAAGGTTACAGAGTTGATCTACCTCGAGATCGACTAGCTAAACCCTAGATGAGTTTCTCTGTCCTACATTCTAAAACCCTCCCGGTTTATATAGACACCGGGGGGTACCTAGGGTTTACACATGAAAGGTCTCCTGCCGAGGATGGAAATGTCGATCTCCTCATCTTGACTTGGCGTGCACGACACGCCTTCGGGGCTCCCTTCTGGAACATGGGGTCTTCGATACATTCGGCCCTTCCTGTGATAGCCAGAGAACGGCCCCTCGAGCCGGCCTATTAAGAGATGGGCCGGCGGCCCGAGGACCCCCTAGTCCGGGACTCCCTCATACACCACCATGTTGACTGATTGAAACTTACAGAATCACAACCATTGTGTCCGGCCCAAGGAAAGCATACATTGTCTCATGGTTCCAAGAATGGGTGTCCTAAACCATCATACAATGAACTGTACAGAAGCAGGAATTGGTGAGATCGGCATAAGCATCCAATGGTGGCTAGCTTTATTGTTGCTTCTTTGGTCTTAAGAACCGAGGTAATCAGGATTTTGTGGAGGAGGGAAGCGACATGGAGGGAGATGTTTTGTTCAGTTATCACAGGTCTTCTGGTCCTACACAACAAGTTGCTAATAAAAGACCTAGGGATAGAGATGAAAAGAGGAGTTGATGTGCAATAAATCTTCAAAGCAATATAGTGATACTGTTGATTTGGGAGTTAATGCGATAGTTGGGAATGTAGATGAGGTTATATCATATCAATACGTGTTAGACAAGAACTTGCTATAGCTGGAAAAGAAGTGAGGCAAAAACTTTTGGACATGAAGCAAATGGCTGACAAGGCGATATCTGATGTAGAGTGGATTGATGCGGACATTGCTAAGGACGCTAACATGATGGAGAACTTTAATGAAGGGGTTTATATTTAGTAGAATAATGATTTTGATTGTACTCAAGCAGAGGATTTTGCTAGAAAGCTTGGGATTAGCACTTTGAGAATTAAAGAGATTGAGATTAAAGTGGAAGAGGAGTTGTTGTCTCAGGAGAAATCTAAGTGCTATCAGAGACATGAGAAGGAGAACTTGATCCCTATTGTGGTTAAACGAAATTGTTCTATCTCACCTCCAGGAAGAGTTGTTAGTCTGAAGTAGGCCTCTTTCTTTGACAAGATACATGGATGTGTGTTGAATACTTTGCAATATCTTGGGGCAGCCAATATTACGAAGCAGTAAAAGTTGAGGGAAGTTGAAGCTAGGGTACAAAAGGCTAAAGTAAAGGCAGCTATGGAAGGATAAGAAGTGATAGGAACAAAAACAAAGAGGAGGGGCATACATGGACAAAGCTATTGACATGGCTAGGAAGAAGAATATGAAGAAAACCCCATGTATAGTTCATATAGTTTTAAATGTAGTTCCTACTATCCCGGCTTTTTAAAATATTGTACCTAGTTTTATATCACATATTACCAATGTATCGGTGTTCGTTTAGGCAATACTCCAGAGGAGGTAGATAGCACTATTTCTATGATCCGGAGTTTAGGAAAAACTAGGAGTAATTCATTTTTTGCAAAAATGAGAAAGAAGATAGTGTGAAAGATAGTGATGTAGATTCGAAACTTGTGACCCTGTTGCCACTAAAAATCATGTATCTGACTCGGGGTGTGAACCTGAGGACGATGAAGAGCTTATATTAGAGATGAATTAATTCTTTTATCATGTTTATATAAACCCAAATGTAAGCTCACTTGCATTAGAGGTGTCAGTATCAAGCCAAAGGTTAAATGTGCAAATAAATATTTTGGTATATGGCTCGTCTTTTCTAGAATGCTAGGGGTTTAGGAGAACCTAGAAAAGGAGGATTTCTTAAAGAAACCATTTCTGAGCATGCATTAGAGTTTATTTGTATTTAGGAGACTAAGATAATTGATTTTCTGGTCCTTGGTTAGCTGGTATTGGTGGTCGGTGCTAAATATAATTTCATTTGGCTTTGGCAACCTCTACAGGAGCCTTGGGTGGGCTCTTCATGGTTGTTAGAGAGGACCTATTTGAGGTCGACACTTGCACTACCAATAGTGTTTTTACTAGAATGATCCTTATGAATAAAAGATAAAGTTTCAGGTGGGACCTGATCAGCGTGTACGGGCTGCTCATGGCAGTGACAAGAAGGATTTCTAATTGATTTTCTTCATGTGTTAGGTCATAATAATTTACCCTTTGTTATTGGTGGTGATTTCAATATCATTATAAGGATCAATGAGAGGATTAGAGCTAAAAACTTCCTATTTGGTCTTTTTATTTTAATTCCATTATTGAATATTGGGAGCTAAAAGAGTTGGAGCTCTCTAGGAGGAACTTTACTTGGTATAATAACCAGAATGGCCCCTTGTGTGTTAAATTAGATAGGATTCCTGTTATCCCCTCTTGGGAACAATATTTTCCTTTAGTTATGGTCAGTATGCTCGTTAGAGGTGTCTCTAAACATGCTAGTCTTTTCTTACATACTGATATTATTAGTACTGTACCTATCATGCATTTTTTTTATTTGAGCTTTGCTAGCTTTTTAGGGATGAGTTATCGGACTTAGTTTCTAGAATTTGGAATTTTAGGGTTCCTAATGACAACAGCCTGGACTGGTGGCAAGCTGTTATGAGAAAGTCAAGAAGTGGGCTTAAGGTTGGAACATTTGAGGGGAGTTACAAGAGAAATAAGAGTTTTATTATTACTGCTTTAGACGCGCTTGATAAGAAGTGTGAGCTTGCCAGAGTCCTAGCAGCTGATTATGAGCAAAGAAATAGTTTGCAAAATTAGTTGAATAAAATTCTTAGAGAGAAAGAAATCAAATGGTGCCCGTGCTTGAAGGAGAGGGATGTCAAATAAGCGGATAGCAACACTAAATATTTTATGGTTAAGGCTAGTGGGCGAAAGCGCAAGAGTAAAATATTTCATTTTATGTAGGCTGAAGGGATCATCCAAAGGGATGACCTCTTGCTCAAAATATGTAACTAACTTTTATAAAGACTTATTTGGCCATGTAGATTTACCTCTTGTATCTTTGAGCATCCCTCATGATGATGTTTTTTTCAGTAGAGGACAAGGATGAACTAATTTGCAAATTTACTATTGATGAAGTTAAGAATGCCTTATATTCTATGAAACACAACCGAGCAGTTGACCCTGATGGCTTCCCGGCTAAGTTCTTACAAGTTTTTAGGAACCTTATTTGTAGTGATATACTTATGCTTTTTCATGACTTCTACGAGGGAAAAATTAACATTCTAAGGCTTAGTTATTGTAGTTACTTTGCTTTCTAGGGAGGAGGGGGCTGATAGGATTCAAATGTATCATCCAATTTGCATGTTGAATGTTACATTTAAAATATTTACAAAAGTTCTTAACAATAGAGCTATGAATTTTTTTGATAAAACAATTTCTAAAGTTCAGTTTCGTTTGTAAAAGGTTGTTGCATCCTGGACAAACTGGTTATGCTTCATGAAGTTATTCATTCTTTGCATACAAATAAATAATTAGGATTTCATGTTTGATGTCCTAAAGATGAAAGGCTTTCTAAATGTTTTGTTCAGTGGACAAAAGTTGTTGTAAGTGATGGTAAGGTCACCATTACTATTAATGGTGTAATTGGCCTGTACTTTGATATCATGAAAGGTATGAGGCAAGGTGACCCATTTTCCCCCCCTTACTTTTTAATTTGGTTGCTCATGTTCTTGCTGTTGGAGAACGTTGCATGGGAAACAAAAAAATTCCTACGCACACGCAAGATCTATCCATGGTGATGAGCATCTACGAGAGGGAGAGTGGATCTACATACCCTTGTAGATCGCTAAGCGGGAAGCGTTAAGAAACGTGGTTGATGTAGTCGAACGTCTTCGCGATCCAAATCGCCGAGCGTCCCGCGATCCAATCACGATCCGTCCCGATCTAGTGCCGAACGGACGGCACCTCCGTGTTCAGCACACGTACAGCTCGATGACGATCTCTGCCTTCTTGATCCCGCAAGAGGGAGCGGAGAGGTAGATGAGTTCTCCGGCAGCGCGACGGCGCGGCGGCGGTGGTGGTGGAACTATTCCAGCAGGGCTTCGCCTAAGCAGTGCTGAAAACTAGAGGATTTGATCTATCGGGGAGAGGGCTGCACCGTGGCCTATTGGGTTGAAGTGTTATGGCCCTCTCTCCCTCTAGTATATATAGGAGGGAGGGGAGGGGCCGGCACCCTAGGGATCCTCCCCTAGGGTCGGCTGAAGTGGGGAGGTGGAGGAGTCCAACTCCAATCCTACTAGGAGTAGGATTCCTCCCCCACTTGGTTTTCCTTTTCTCCACTTGGACTTTCCCACCCCTAGCCGCATGGGCCTTGTTGGGGGGGGGGGGTTTGGCCAGCCCACTAGGGGCTGGTTCACCTCCTCCCACAGCCCATGAGGCCCTTTGGGGCGAGAGGCCCCTCCCGATGGTCCCCCGGTACCCTCCCGGCACTCCCGGTACACTACCGAAGTACCCGAAACTTTTCCGGTGACCAAAACGGGACTTCCTATATATCAATCTTTACCTACGGACCATTCCGGAGCTCCTCGTGACGTCTGGGATCTCATCCGGGACTCCGAACAACCTTTGGTCACCACCATACATAACTCTATACTACCGAAATGTCACTGAACCTTAAGTGTGCAGACCCTGCGGGTTGGAGAACTATGTAGACATGACCGAGATACCTCTACGGTCAATAACCAATAGCGGGACCTAGATGCCCATATTGGTTCCTACATATTCTACGAAGATTTTATCGGTTGAACCGCTATGTCAAGGATTCAGTTAATCACGTATGTTGTTCCCTTTGTTCTTCGGTATGTTACTTGCCCGAGATTCGATCGTCGGTATCTCTATACCTAGTTCAATCTCGTTACCTGCAAGTCTCTTTACTCGTTCCGTAATACAAGATCCCGTGGCTAACACTTTAGTCACATTGCTTGCAAGGCTTGTTGTGATGTTGTATTACCGAGTGGGCCCTGAGATACCTCTCCGTCACACGGAGTAACAAATCCCAGTCTTGATCCATGCCCACTCAACAGACACCCTCGGAGATACTTGTAGAGCATCTTTATAGTCACCCAGTTACGTTGTGACGTTTTTTACACACAAGGTATTCCTCCGGTGTCAGTGAGTTGCATGATCTCATGGTCATAGGAATAGATACTTGACATGCAGAAAACAATAGCAATAAACTGACACAATCATATGCTACGTTCATAGTTTGGGTCTTGTCCATCGCATCATTCTCCTAATGATGTGATCCCGTTATCAAATGACATCTCATGTCCATGGCTAGGAAACCTTGACCATCTTTGATCAACGAGCTAGTCTACTAGAGGCATACTAGGGACACAGTGTTGTCTACGTATCCACACATGCAATTGAGTTTCCAATCAATACAATTATAGCATGGATAATAAATGATTATCATGAACAAGGAAATATAATAATAACTACTTTTATTATTGCCTCTAGGGCATATTTCCAACAGTCTCCCACTTGCACTAGAGTCAATAATCTAGCTCACATCACTATGTGATTTACATTGTAATGAATCTAACACCCATACAGTTCTGGTGTTGATCATGTTTAGCCCTTGGAAGAGGTTTAGTCATCGGATCTGCAACATTCAGATCCGTGTGCACTTTGCAAATACTTCTGTCGTCCTCCTTGATGTAATCGCGGATGGAATTGAAACATCGCTTTATGTGTCTGGTCCTCTTGTGAAACCTTTGTTCCTTGGCTAGAGCAATGGCACCAGTGTTGTCATAGAACAGAGTCATTGGGTTTAGTGCACTAGGCACTACTCCAAGATCTGTCATGAACTCCTTCATCCAGACACCTTCCTTCGCCGCCTCCGAGGCAGCGATGTACTCCGCTTCGCATGTAGAATCAGCTACCACGCTTTGCTTGGAACTGCACCATCTTACCGCACCCCCATTGAGAATAAATACGTATCCGGTTTGCGACTTAGAGTCATCCGGATCAGTGTCAAAGCTTGCATCGACGTAACCCTTTACGACGAGCTCTTGATCACCTCCATAAACGAGAAACATGTCCTTAGTCCTTTTCAGGTACTTCAGGATATTCTTGACCACCGTCCAGTGTTCCATTCCTGGATGACTTTGAAACCGTCCGGCCATACTTATGGCAAGGCTGACATCGGGTCTTGTGCACAGCATTGCATACATGATAGAGCCTATGGCTGAAGCATAGGGGACGACACTCATCTTTTCTCTATCTTTTGTAGTCACTGGGCATTGAGTGTTACTCAACTTCACACCTTGCAACACAGGCAAGAACCCCTTCTTGGGCTGATCTATTTTGAACTTCTTCAAAACTTTGCCAAGGTATGTACTCTGTGAAAGTCCTATTAAGAGTCTCGATCTATCTCAATAAATCTTGATGCCTAATATGAAAGCAGCTTCTCCTAGGTCCTTCATTGAAAAACTCTTGTTCAAATATTCCTTCATGCTTTCCAACATTTGTATATTGTTTCCAATCAGCAATATGTCATCCACATATAATATTAGAAACGCTATAGAGCTCCCACTGACTTTCTTGTAAATACAAGCTTCTCTGTAAACTTGTATAAACCCGAACGCTTTGATCACCTCATCAAAGCGAAGATTCCAACTCCGAGATGCTTGCACCAGTCCATAAATGGATTGCTGGAGCTTGCAAACTTTGTCAGCATTCTCTGGATTGACAAAACCTTCTGGTTGCATCATATACAACTCTTCCTTAAGGAAACCGTTAAGGAACGCTGTTTTGACATCCATTTGCCAAATTTCATAATCGAAAAAGGCAGCTATTGCTAACATGATTCTGACAGACTTAAGCATCGCTACGGGTGAGAAGGTCTCATCGTAGTCAACTCCTTGAACTTGTGAAAAAACCCTTTGCCACAAGTCGAGCTTTATAGATGGTGACATTACCGTCCGCGTCCGTCTTCCTCTTAAAGATCCATTTGTTCTGAATGGCCTTTCGCCCTTCAGGTAATACTTCCAAAGCCCATACTTTGTTTTCATACATGGATCCCATCTCGGATTTCATGGCCTCTAACCATTTCTCGGAATCCAGGCCCATCATCGCTTCTCCATAGCTTGTAGGTTCATCGTTGTCTAACAACATGACCTCTAAGACAGGGTTGCCGTACCACTCAGGAGCAGTACGCGTCCTTGTCGACCTACGAGGTTCGATAGCAACTTGATCCGAAGCTTCATGATCATCATCATTAACTTCCTCTTCAACTGATGTAGGCTCTACAGAAACATCTTTCTGCACTGCGCTACTCTCTGGTTGAAGTAAAGGTTCAACAACCTCATCAAGTTCTATCTTCCTCCCACTCAATTCTTTCGAGAGAAACTCTTTCTCAAGAAATGTTCCGTTTTTAGCGACAAACACTTTGCCTTCGGATCTGAGATAGAAGGTATACCCAACTGTCTCTTTTGGGTATCCTATGAAGACGCATTTCTCCGCTTTGGGTTCCAGCTTTTCAGGCTGAAGCTTTTTGACATAAGCATCACATCCCCAAAATTTAAGAAATGACAACTTTGGTTTCTTGCCAAACCACAGTTCATATGGCGTCGTCTCAACGGATTTCGATGGTGCCCTATTTAAAGTGAATGCAGCTGTCTCTAATGCATAACCCCAAAACGATAGTGGCAAATCGGCAAGAGACATCATAGATCGCACCATATCCAATAAGGTTCGATTACGACGTTCGGACACACCATTACGCTGTGGTGTTCCAGGCGGTGTCAATTGTAAAACAATTCCACATTGTCTTAAGTAACTGCCAAACTCATAACTCAGATATTCTCCTCCTTGATCAGATCGTAGGAATTTAATCTTCTTGTTACGATGATTCTCAACTTCACTCTGAAATTGCTTGAACTTTTCAAACGTTTCAGACTTGTGTTTCATTAAGTAAATATACCCATATCTACTTAAGTCATCGGTGAAGGTGAGAAAATAACGATATCCACCACGCGTCTCAATGCTCATCGGACCGCACACATCAGTATGTATGATTTCCAACAAGTCACTTGCCCGTTCCATTGTTCCAGAGAACGGGGTTTTAGTCATCTTGCCCATGAGGCATGGTTCACATGTGTCAACTGATTCAAAATCAAGTGACTCCAAAAGTCCATCAGCATGGAGCTTCTTCATGTGTTTTACACCAATCTGACCTAAACGGCAGTGCCACAACAAAGTGGTATTATCATTATCAATTCTACATCTTTTGGCATCAATGTTATGAACATGTCTATCATCACTATCGATATTCAATAAGAATAAACCCCTCACATTGGGTGCATGACCATAAAAGATATTACCCATATAAATAGAACAACCATTATTCTCTGATTTAAATGAGTAACCGTCTCGCAATAAACAAGATTCAGATACAATGTTCATGCTTAACGCAGGCACTAAATAACAATTATTCAGGTTCATCACTAATCCCGATGGTAATTGAAGAGCGAGCGTGCCGACGGCGATCACATCAACCTTGGAACCATTTCCCACGCGCATCGTCACTTCGTCCTTTGCCAGCCTCCGTCTATTCCGCAGTTCCTGTTTTGAGTTGCAAATGTGAGCAACCGCACCGGTATCAAATACCCAGGCACTACAACGAGAGTTGGTAAGGTACACATCAATAACATGTATATCATATATACCTTTTTTTTGTTGGCCGCCTTCTTGTCAGCCAAATACTTGGGGCAGTTCCGCTTCCAGTGAACAGTTCCCTTGCAATGAAAGCACTCAGTTTCTGGCTTGGGTCCAGCCTTGGGTTTCTTCACGGGAGGGGCAACTGCTTTGCCATTCTTCTTGGAGTTACCCTTCTTACCCTTGCCATTCTTCTTGAAACTAGTGGTTTTATTGACCATCAACACTTGATGCTCCTTCTGAATCTCAGACTCAACGACTTTCAACATCGCAAACAGCTCGGCGACTGACTTGTTCATCCCGTGCATGTTATAGTTCAACACGAAGCTCTTGTAGCTAGGTGGCAATGATTGAAGAACTCTGTCAGTGATCGCCTCTGCTAGAAGGGGCATCCCCAATTCAGCCAGACGGGTGGAATACCCAGACATTTTGAGTATGTGTTCACTGACAGACCCGTTCTCCTCCATCTTGCAGGCATAGAACTTATCGGAGGTCTCATACCTCTCGATCCGGACATTCTTCTGAAAGATAAACTTCAACTCTAGGAACATATCATATGCTCCATGGCGTTCAAAACGTCTTTGAAGTCCCGGTTCTAAGCCATACAACATTGCACATTGAACCATTGAGTAATCATCAGAACGAGCCTGCCAGGCGTTCGCAACGTCTGGAGACTCTACTGGAGCGGGTGGATCACCAAGCGGCGCATCAAGGACATAAGCCTTTTGGGAAGCCGTAAGGATAATCCTTAGATTACGGGCCCAGTCCACAAAGTTACTTCCATCATCTTTCAACTTAGCTTTCTCTAGGAACGTATTAAAATTAAGGGGTGCTACTGCGCGAGCCATTGATCTACAACATAAATTTTGCAAAGACAACTTAGACTATTGTTCAAGATAATGAGTTTAGTTAATCATATTACTTAAAAACTCCCACTCAAATTGACATCCCTCTGGTCATTCGAGTGTCACATGATCCAAATTCACCAACTCAAGTCCGATCATCACGTGAGTTGAGGTGGTTTCAATGGTGAACATCTTCATGTTGATCATATCTACTATATGACTCATGTTTGACCTTTCGGTCTCTTGTGTTCTGAGGACATGTCTGTACATGCTAGGCTCGTCAAGTTTAACCTGAGTGTTCCGCACATGCAACACTGGCTTGCACCCGTTGTATGCGAACGTAAAGTCTATCACACCCGATCATCACGTGGTGTCTCGAAACGACGAACTTTCGCAACGGTGCACACTCGGGGAGAACACAATTTTATCTTGAAATTTAAGTGAGGGATCACCTTATAATGCTACCGTCGTCCTAAGCAAAATAAGATGCATAAAAGGATTAACATCACATGCAAATCATAAGTGACATGATATGGCCATGAACTTGTGCTTTTGATCTCCATCTCCAAAGCACCGGCATGATCTCCATCGTCACCGGCATGACACCATGATCTCCATCATCTTGATCTCCATCAACATGTCGCCATGAGGTTGTCGTGCCAACTGTTGCTTCTACGACTATTGCTAACTCATAGCGATAAAGTAAAGCAAAACGGCGAAAAATAAATTAAAGACAACCCTATGGCTCCTGCCGGTTGCCGTACTCATCGACATGCAAGTCGTGATATTCTATACAATACATGATCATCTCATACATCACATATATCTCATCATGTAATTGGCCATATCACATCACAACATACCCTGCAAAAACAAGTTAGGCGTCCTCTAATTGTTGTTGCAAGTTTTACGTGGCTGCTACGGGTATCTAGCAAGAACAATTCTTACCTACGCAAAAACTACAACGGTGATACACAAATTGCTATTCAACCTTCTCAAGGACCGCCTTTGTCGAATCCGATCCAACTAAAGTGGGAGAAACAGACACCCGCCAGCCATCTTTATGCAACGAAGTTACATGTCGGTTGATGGAACCAGTTCTCGTAAGCGTACGAGTAATGTTGGTACGGGCCGCTTCATCCCACAATACCGCCGAATCAAGAAAAGACCAAGGGAGGAAGCAATCTGAATATCAACGCCCACAAACTCCTTTGTGTTCTACTCGTGATCTCATCTACACATAGACCTAGCTCATGATGCCACTGTTGGAGAACGTTGCATGGGAAACAAAAAAATTCCTACGCACACGCAAGATCTATCCAGGGTGATGAGCATCTACGAGAGGGAGAGTGGATCTACATACCCTTGTAGATCGCTAAGCGGGAAGCGTTAAGAAACGCGGTTGATGTAGTCGAACGTCTTCGCGATCCAAATCGCCGAGCGTCCCGCGATCCAATCACGATCCGTCCCGATCTAGTGCCGAATGGACGGCACCTCCGCGTTCAGCACACGTACAGCTCGATGACGATCTCCCGCTTCTTGATCCAGCAAGAGGGAGCGGAGAGGTAGATGAGTTCACCAGCAGCGCGACGGCGCGGCGGCGGTGGTGGTGGAACTATTCCAGCAGGGCTTCGCCTAAGCACTGCTGAAAACTAGAGGATTTGATCTATCGGGGAGAGAGGGTTGTACCGTGGCCTATTGGGTTGAAGTGCTATGGCCCTCTCTCCCTCTAGTATATATAGGAGGGAGGGGAGGGGCCGGCGCCCTAGGGATCCTCCCCTAGGGTCGGCCGAAGTGGGGAGGTGGAGGAGTCCAACTCCAATCCTACTAGGAGTACGATTCCTCCCCCACTTGGTTTTCCTTTTCTCCACTTGGACTTTCCCACCCCTAGCCACACGGGCCTTGTTGGGGGGGGGGGGTTCGGCCAGCCCACTAGGGGCTGGTTCACCTCCTCCCACAACCCATGAGGCCCTTTGGGGCGAGAGGCCCCTCCCGATGGTCCCCCGGTACCCTCCCGGCACTCCCGGTACACTACCAAAGTACCCGAAACTTTTCCGGTGACCAAAACGGGACTTCCTATATATCAATCTTTACCTCCGGACCATTCCGGAGCTCCTCGTGACTTCCGGGATCTCATCTGGGACCCCGAACAACCTTCGGTCACCACCATACATAACTCTATACTACTGAAACGTCACCGAACCTTAAGTGTGCAGACCCTGCGGGTTCGAGAACTATGTAGACATGACCGAGACACCTCTACGGTCAATAACCAATAGCAGGACCTGGATGTCCATATTGGTTTCTACATATTCTACGAAGATCTTTATCGGTTGAACCTCTATGTCAAGGATTCAGTTAATCCCGTATGATGTTCCCGTTGTTCTTCGGTATGTTACTTGCCCGAGAGTCGATCGTCGGTATCTCTATACCTAGTTCAATCTCGTTACCGGCAAGTCTCTTTACTCGTTCTGTAATACAAGATCCCGTGGCTAACACTTTAGTCACATTGCTTGCAAGGCTTGTTGTGATGTTGTATTACCGAGTGGGCCCTGAGATACCTCTCCGTCACACGGAGTAACAAATCCCAGTCTTGATCCATGCCCACTCAACAGACACCCTCAGAGATACCTGTAGAGCATCTTTATAGTCACCCAGTTACGTTGTGACGTTTGATACACACAAGATATTCCTCCGGTGTCAGTGAGTTGCATGATCTCATGGTCATAGGAACAGATACTTGACATGCAGAAAACAATAGCAATAAACCGACACGATCATATGCTACGTTCATAGTTTGGGTCTTGTCCATCACATCATTCTCCTAATGATGTGATCCCGTTATCAAATGACATCTCATGTCCATGGCTAGGAAACCTTGACCATCTTTGATCAACGAGCTAGTATACTAGAGGCATACTAGGGACACAGTATTGTCTATGTATCCACACATGCAATTGAGTTTCCAATCAATACAATTATAGCATGGATAATAAACGATTATCATGAACAAGGAAATATAATAATAACTACTTTTATTATTGCCTCTAGGGCATATTTCCAACACTTGCTACGCTGGTGCAAAGGGCGCAAGAACAAGGGTTTATTAAAGGAGTGTTGCATAGGTTGTATGCAGGAGGTCTAACTATTTTGCAATACATGGACGGTACCATTTTTCTGTGCGTATTTGAGCATCTCACTAATCTGAAGATTAACAGTTTAAAAAGAAAAAAATCTATTTTGGTAAAGCTTTGGAGGAAGCAGATGATTATGCTGGAATTTTTGCTTGTACAAACGGGGATTGCCCTTTTAAGCATTTAGGTATTCCTCTGCATTTTAAAAAGCTCTATAATGCTGACTGGAAGCTAGCTGAAGAAAAAGAAGAGAAAGGGGTTGCAGCATGGCGAGCCCAACAATTCTCTGACTACAGCTATAAAAGATATCTTTAGCGCTCAGGAGACCATTCCAAATATGAGAGTTGGCAGGAGATAACTCACATTCATAAAAAGTTATTCACTTGAAATACTTTGCCCTGATCATATCCTACCAGTCCCCATATTCATTCTCAAGTCTCCAAAGCCACTTACACAAAAGACTACTATTCTTGCCACCCCCAACCCCCCTTGCTCTCTAGGTTGGAAAACATCAACCCAGTTAGCCAAATGGGACTTCCTAACCACCTAGTTCTCTTGCCAAAGCACACAAGAACGAAAGAATTGATTCTTTTGCCTACACCCTTCGGTAGGAGAAAAGGTAAGTAAATGAGTAATGACATTACTCAAACATGTTTGTGTGCGAATATGGCCACGACTCATAGGTAATAAATCTGGGTGTAAAACTAGATTTTGGGAAGATACTTGGATCCACAACAACCCTCTCTGTGAACTATTTCTTCGCTTATATAATCTTACTTTCTCTCAAAACATTACGGTTGCTAAAGTGTTTGAACAAGATTTTAACTATATTAGATTCAGGATATGTTTATATGGTGGGACACTATATATGTGTAATAAACTTTAAGATATGTGCAGTCAGGTTGTTCTGAGTGAAGAACTTGACAATGTCAAATGGCTATTGACCAGTTATGGCAACTTCTCTGTTAAATCTCTTTATCCCTCACAAAGAACTCTTTTATCAGTATGTTATTGCTAGGATAGTAGTGTCCCCTTTTAATGCTTTGGAAATTGAAAGTACCTCTCAAAATTAAGGCTTTTATATGGTTAGTGATCAAAGGAAGGGTCCTCAGCAAATATAACCTTTGTAAAAAAGGTGGAAAGGCACCAACAACTACGATTTTTGTGGTGCCAATGAATGTATTGACCATCTGGTCTTCACTTGTTCATTTGCTCATTTTCTTTGGGGTGTGATTGGGGGTGCTCTGGGTAACCCCAAAACACCCGTGTTGTTCTTTGATCTTTGCTAGAATTGGCTCCCTAAATATAGTAGGAAATATCAAGTGGTTATATCTATTGGTGCGGATGCTTTGCTTTGGGCTATGTGGAAAGCAAGAAATAAATCCCGCTTTCAAAGGTATTTGCCTAAATATCCTATTGACATAATCTTTACCCTCCATTCTTTGCTAGATTCGTGAGTTGTGCTATAGAAAAAAATGAGCACAATTTTTTTTGAAGAAAGTGATGAAGGAGTTGGCCCACGTAGCGAGGGACGTCTTCAGGTGTTCTCGTGGTTGGGGCCCTACTGTAAGGAGGCTATGTTGATTCTTTCTTTTGAATCCCGCGGCAAGTTGGTATTTTCTAGGTGAAGGATTGAGATTATCCTAATAATGTGTAGTAATATAGTATTATGTGTTGTTTCTTCTTCTTCCAGTGTAGCATCCTGTAGGTGCGGTTTAACGTGTCTCGGGATGTGGAAGTTCTTTCCTGATGCACAATGCTAGGCATCATGTGTAGTGATATAGTATGCATTGTTTCTTCTTCTTCTTTTTGTGTAGCATCATGTAGGTGCAGTTAAAAATGTCTCGGGGTGTAGGAGTACATCGCTGCATTTCTTGTATCAAGATCTTCGGAACTAGATCCCATGTTAAAGGTTTCAACGAACTTCTTTTCAAGAAAAACAAGAAAAATACGGAGTGAAAAAGGAAACAGAAAAAAGATTCAAAAAGCAAAACTAGAAGAAAATACAAAAACCAGAAGTACATTTGTGACTTTTGTCACTTGTTTGGGGAAGCACGGGTTATGCTTTTCCATTTTAAACAATCACATGTGTTATTTTCTCTTTACGGGAAAGAAAATGCGTTATTTTCCCTTTTAGGGAAAGCACAATCGTGCTTCTCTTAGTAACATAGGTTGTGTTTTTTTATATTTTTGGAAAGTACATCTATGTTTTTCCTTTTTCGGGAAGCACATATATGCTTTTAGTGGAAACACAAGTTTGCTTTTCCTTTTTCGGGGAAGAACAACTATGCCTTTTGCTTTTCAAGAAGCATTGTGCTTCTCATGAAAGCATAAGTTATGCTTTTCCATTTTTGGAAGGCACGGTTGTGTTTCTCTTAGAAAAGAACGTGCCCCTGTTTTTTCCAACAAAACCTAGGGAAAACCAAGAAAAAAACAAAAGTCCAAAAATAAATACAATAACCGAAATCCTGAGGGTGCGCCGGTGCGTGACACTGGGCGACGATTGAACGTACCACTTGATGTGCTTCGAGGACCCAAACAACGACCTCTGCAGGAGCACTGCAAGGGGCACCCCTTAATTGCTCCGTGGAACCCATGAGAATAAGAACCCAATGAAGGTGAGAAGCTAGACTAGCAAAATTTAGTTTGTGCTAGAAACAGAATCAGGAGCAAAGCACAAATGTTATATATCGCTTGTAGCTTTTTTAGCGAATTGTGACAAGAGCTCAGCTAGGCTAAACTTGACGCTCACTTGTTATCATTTCTCATGGGCCGACCCATTAGTGGTTGCGCAAACAAAACTCGAGGATCGAGCAGTTTTTTGGAACTTCCCTTACGGGTTTTGTCGTGGTATTTTCACGGCAGATGTCCTCATAGGACTTAATCTCGAAGCCATCGCGTAAGTAGCAGATCGAAGGGGTCAAACGAGGAACACGAAAGGCAAGATTTACCCAGGTTCGGCCCCTCTCGAGGAGGTAAAGCCTACTCCTGCTAGATGTATTTGAAGATCTTGATTACAAGGGTTTTGAGACTTGTCTAGCCCTAGCTCTCGAAAGATTTTTCCCTTCTATCCCCGGGGGCTCCCCTTTATATACAGGCGGGGCCCCGGGGCTCACATAAGAGTCCGGGCCGGGATAACAATCCGAGCCCAACTCCCCTTACTTGTTTCCTAAGTTACACCTTTAGGCGGTTTGCACTTACCGCCTCTCTCGGCGGGTCTTGGGCCGGCCCCTCATTGGGCGGCTCTCCTTCTGGGCCTCCATAGAAGACTCTACGGCCCACCTGGCCCTTCATGGTTTTACTCCTCGAGACCCGGCCCTGAACGGGCGGGTTTCACCCAAAGATATTTCCCTGACATTAGCCCTCAGGTTGGCTTGAACCGGTTCCAGACAACCTCGTCCTTTTCAAACTTAACCTTGATATTTTGGCGAGTCTTCAGCAGAACCCGCCTCTTCTGAATATTTCAACTGCCTTTCCTTCAGTCCTGCTCTTCTTGTGACGTCACCGAATCTCCAGAACGAATCTTTCCATGACATCACCAATATCTCAAATGAATTCATTAGGCGCGAAAATCGGGGCGTCGGATTACTGTAGATCCTTAAATCTCGCCCCGACCCTTCGGTGTCTCGCCCCCTTATAAATACCCTTTTCAGGTCCCTTTCCTCATTTTCTCCATCTTCTTCCTCCTGCCGCCCGAGCTTGCGCCTCCTCGCGACACACCTTCGAGCTCGCCGGCCATCGGAAGGAGAAACAGTCCCGACGCACCGCCGTCACCTGTCTGCAACCGCGCCGCGCGGCCATCCGATCCAGGTATTCCCAGTTCTTCTCACCCTTCTTTGGGTTCCGCCATTGTCGGGCTCGAGCTCCGCCTCGGCCTCTCCGCGGCTACTGTCGCCGGCCGCACCTTGGTACTCTTACATCATGGAAATGGCGCCGTTGCTATCCCTCCAATGATCAGGAATTAAATTTTGTATCAAGATAGATCTGAGAAACCCCATCTGTAAAAACCTGTCGCGGCTTAACAAACAGTAGCAAGAACTGCTTTTTTCCTTATTTTATAGAGCTGTTTGATCCAAAAAATTTACCGCGTTGGCAGAAATCTGTTGTTACACACTTAGCGAAATTTTCACTTGTGCTGAACATCCTTCACTCGTGGCGGCTTAAGGAAAGTCGCCATCCTTGCTTTAATAATTTTTTTCTTTTCCGACTTATGAAAGCCGCTGACTTAATCCTTCTCCCCATTTACTAGGATGACAAAGAAAGCAATAGAATGCAACTGGGTCCGCTCCACGGTTACCACCAAACATGTCACAAGACTCATAGACAACGGTCTCCTATCCCAAACAGAAAACTGCCGGGTCTCCAAGAAGGACTGTCCTCCCAAGCCGAAGGAGGGGGAAGTCATTATTTTTACCGATCACATTGAGAGAGGGTTTGATCCACCCGGCTCTAAATTTTTCCGAGACCTTTTACACTTCTATGGTCTGCATCCTCAAGACCTTGGCTCCAACTCTATTGTTAATATAAGCTCTTTCGTAGTAGTTTGTGAAGCTTATCTCCGGATAGAGCCAACGATCTTGTTATTCCGAAATTTATTCTATGTGAACAAGCAAACTGAAGTCGCCGGAGGCCGCCATCAAGAGCTTGGCGGCATATCCTTTCAGAGACGGCGGTTTACTTATTTTCCTAGTGCTGAGCTCTTGAGCCACCCCAAGGGCATGCCGGAGACTTGGTTTTATGTGAAGACCAAGGTGCCTGAAGGGCAACACCCATTGCCGGGTTTTAGACCTGACCGCCTGGATCATAAAAAAAGAATATCCTCCCAGGCCCACAGAAACAGAACGGATCCAGCTTCAGCCTCTGATGGACAAGATAGCCGCTTTGATGGCCAATGGTCTTACAGGAGCTGACTTGATCCTTTGCTGGCTTTCCTGGAGGATCCAGCCATTGAGCCTTCGAGACCGGCTGATGTATGAATACTCCGGTTTAGAAGATCCTCAGAGGTATAATAATACGCCTGCTCCTGTGTCAGACGTGGTGAAACAGATGAGGATAATCGTCAACTTACCCGGCGACTATACTGGCGAGTTTTCTCTGAAGCCCATCACTGAAGCCAATCCACCACCGGCTGTAAGCAAATCTCCTTTAGGCTTCTGTTTTATTGTTTACATTCTTGAGGCTTACCCCTTGCAACTTTCAGGATGATGGTCCCTTTTGGGAAGCTCGGCCACAGGTGAAAGAAAAAGAACCCAAAGGCCAGAAGCCGGGCAAACAGGCCGGCTCTCGAGGAGGAAAGAAAAAGAAGGAGACCATCAACCCTTTGGACGCGGATCCTGCTGTCTTAGAATCCTCCAAAGATGAAACATCGGCAAGTTCATAGTTTACACCCACCTTTTTTCCTTTTCATTAGCGGCTTATGCTTAATAATTTTACCTTGACACCTTCCAGGGTGAAGAAGAAGAAGACGAACAGGGAGAAACTGAGGTAACTTCCACTCCGTTCAACAATCATTTTTCTAGGAAACCCAGAATTACTGTGAGGAAATATCCTTTCTCACATCCTTTTGCTCGCCTGGATCCCAACTATTCGTTAAAAACAATTCAGCATGCCGCCTTTCTCCAATCTGATTGTGGCGGCTGTAACACTGGCGCCAGCGGTTCTGTCGTTAATAAAAGCGACTCTCATAAGCGCCCGCGTGAGGTGCTTCTCCATCCAACACCTCTGCTCCCTAAAGCTGGTTTGTTTAAACATCCGCTTAATCCCTCTGATTCGGACTATCAGGTTTCATCTTCCTCTGATGACGCCTCAGAGTCGCCAGAGGATTTCGTTATCAAACCAGGGTAAGATTATGATCGCTCTTATTATCACACCCTTGTGTGATCTCAAAGCTATCAGTTTATTTCAAATCTCAATAAATATGCAGAGTTACCTCCAAGAGACTGAAGCCCTCAACTTCCTCTTCACCTCCGGCGGGCTCCGGAGACCCAGCCAAGGACTCTGAAGAAATAACCAATGACCCTCCCGAAATTCAGGTATCTTTAGAGCCAGAGATGGAAGCACCGGCTGATAACATCGACCAACAGCCGGATGCAACGATATCTTCACCGATTCAGGAAGTGCGACTTTCAGAAGCCGCTGTTATTCCGCCCTCGCACAATATTAAGGAGGGTACTGTTGCTGCTGCTATTGCCACCGCCGCAGACTCGCCGGCGGCTTTGGGCAAATCTTCCCTTGAAGCCATGTCTTCTCAAGGGAAAGACAAGTTAAACCTCTCCTCCTTAGAGAATGCTGATTTAGATGGCCTTCATGAAGCTCTTCAGACTCGATTATTTGAGAGTCAGGAGATCGCCAAAACCTTGGTTAATAAACCAAAGGTGAGATAAACATCATTTTTATTCATAATCCTTATTAGTCGCCCAAACCTGCATATTACTGATTTCATAGTTTTATGGAGGTTTACCAATTTATATTTTAAAAATGCGTAAATGTACACATGTAGTCCCCAAGAACCGGCTGTCTTCTTGAAACAGCCGGGTCTTAAAGCAAAGAACCACATGCGTTTTAAATACAGCAAAGAACCACATGTAGTCCCCAAGAACCGGCTGTCTTCTTGAAACAGCCGGGTCTTAGAACAAAGAACCACATGTGTTTTAAATAGAGCAAAGAACCACATGTAGTCCCCAAGAGCCGGCTGTCTTCTTGAAACAGCCGGGTCTTAGAGCAAAGAACCACATGTAGTTAAAAGAACCTCATGGGTTTCAGAAAAAATTTCTTTGTAAAAACTTCGGGTTTGCATTAGCCCCCAAGTGCCATATGGATTACTTGTAATCGGTATGGAACTTTATCTGCATAAGTAATTTGATCCTTCCTTTTTCTTTCAGGCTCAATTGTCTTCATTAGAGACCCAGCTGGCCGACTCTCAGAGGAAACTAAAATCTGAACAGGAAATGAGAGCCGCCGCAGAAGAGCGGGTTACATCCTTAGAAAAGGCTGCGTCTGAGGCAGCCGCCAAGTTGGTCACCCTGACCTCTGAACATGCGAAAGAGAAACAGCTTCTTGTTCAACGCGCCGAAGAAGCTGAAAAACGCCTTCTGCCTATCTCTGCCGAGCTCGGCGGCCTTAAACTTCACATCCGTCAAATGAGCCATGCAATCTTCGGTAAGCCGCCAGATTTCCTGAAGCTTTTTACACAAGTCTCCTAAATAATTTTTAAATTCTGACGTTTTCTTTGCAGGTCCCAGAAGCAATAAGCTGGAGAAGGATCCAGCCACACAGCTCAAAGCAGCTTATACTTTCCTCGAGCAACTTTATACTGGAAGCCGTCGCGCAATCCATGCCGCTTTTTATGGGAAGGAAAAACCTTCCGCCATAAAGGGAGTTCTGGAGGCCTTGTCAACTCTTCCTGCTCAACTGAAGTTTGTGAAGGAATCCAGCGCCCGTATCGCCACGATGCACACTATGGCCCGCGCAAAAGCTCATTATGAGGACTTGGAGCTGCAGACTCTTGTTGGCGGCTTTCCCGAAACTTACAAAGGGAAAAAGATCGATCAGGCGACTTACAACGCTCTGAGGAAAGAAACTTTCATCCCCGCAAGTCTGTTGGTGAAAGAAATGAAGCTTGCAAGAGTTCAACCGTCTTATGGCGAAGATGGAAAGAAGGAAAAACTCGACCCTCTGCCGCCTCTCACATTATCTCCTAAAGGCCGTAAGGACGAATTCGCTCCTGCTATTGACTCTTCAAACCTTATAGACGCTGAAGAGATCTTCGAGGCTTTTGCCGACGTTGACTGGGATGCTGATCATGACCAGATAAATCCTTCAGCAGACGCGGACCGAGCCGGAGGTGACAAGACCCAGGAGTAAAACTGGAACCTTGAAAGTCGCCAGCTGCCGAACCTCTTGTAATATATGATCTGAACCATGATTCTGAAATTCCCTCTAGTGGCCTTTTGTAATAGACTTTAGAAAGATCTTGGCCTCTTGCTTTTAAATGCACACTGGCTTCCTTGGGAAGCAAGCCTAATACCTTGGCATGAAGCTTCCTTATAAAAAATTACTCTGGCTGCTTCTGAAAGAAATTGAATCCTTCGTGGACGCTGGCGGCTCTTAGCCAAATATCAAGATAATCATAATACTTTGATAAGAGGTATGCATCATTTGAAACTAGTATTTAACCAAAAAACTAATTAGTCATGGCGGCTTATAACCAGCAAACTTGCATAAACATGCTGTAAACAGCGCAATAAACTGGCGGCTCTTGGCCAAATACGAACTTTTAGAACAGTTCATAAAAATCGTAAGACTCGCAAAGGCAATAAATCTCAAGAAAGTTTTGTCAAACTTGTAAAGACGTAAGGAAGGATGCAAAAGCCCCCTGTATGTTGGCGGCTCTTGGATTACCAATAACCCCAACTAAACCAGTTCTTTTCTTCCCGTATGGTGGCGACTTCCATGAAGTTCGGCCCATAAGGTTATTGATTTTAAGATGGTGAAGGCTTCTGGATTACCAGTAGCATCGTCACATCTAAGTTTTTTCCCCGTACACGGATGAAGGTTCTGGATTACCAGTAACGCGACCCGTTTATTAGGTGTCTGTACACAGATGAAGGTTCTGGATTACCAGTAACACGACCCGCTTATTAGGACTTTAACCCAATATGGCGACTTCTGGATTACCAGTAAGTTCAGCCTCATAAGGGTTGAAGGTCCCAGGATGGTGAAGGCTTCTGGATTACCAGTAAGCATCATCCCATCTGAGTCTTTTAAGCCCGTACACGGATGAAGTTTCTGGACTACCAGTAACACGACCCGCTTATTGGGTGCCTGTACACGGATGAAGGTTCTGGATTACCAGTAACACGACCCGTTTATTAGGACTTTAACCCAATATGGTGGCGACTTCTGGACTACCAGTAAGTTCGGCCCATAGGGTGGAAGGTCCCAAGATGGTGAAGGCTTCTGGATTACCAGTAAGCACAGCCCATATGGGTCTTTTTTATTCGACTAAGTGCAGGGTCCTCCATATGATGGATGGAAAACGACAGATACCCCGAGTTTCAGGGCCTCCAGCTTTTATTCATTATTAATAATATATACAGGAGAAGTATGTACATGATCCCCAGAGCCGGAACTCTAGGTGTAGTAGGGTCTTAGATGAGCTATGTTCCAGGGCCTGCTGGTCTCTTCTTCAGATGTTCGAGACTCCTTTCCAGGCCGGAGATCAATCAGATAATAAGACCCGTTATAAAGATTTTTGCTGACAACGAAGGGCCCTTCCCAGGGAGGCGAAAGCTTATGCATGCCTGACTGGTCTTGAATTAAACGAAGCACCAAGTCCCCTTCCTGGAAAGTCCGGCTTCTGATCCTACGGCTATGATAGCGACGCAGGTCCTGCTGGTAGATAGCAGATCGGGCGGCTGCCAAGTCCCGCTCCTCTTCCAAGGCATCCAGAGAGTCTTGACGAGCCAACTCATTGTCCTCTTCAACGTATGCTGAGACCCGGGGCGAGTCGTGGCGGATGTCGCTCGGTAAGACGGCCTCTGCTCCATAAACCATGAAGAAAGGCGTGAAACCCGTCGATCTGTTGGGAGTTGTTCGTATGCTCCATAAGACGGAGGGAAGTTCTTCTACCCAACAGCCGGGTGTGCGCTGAAGAGGAACCATAAGCCGGGGTTTTATACCACGAAGGATCTCCTGATTGGCGCGTTCAGCTTGCCCATTAGATTGCGGGTGCGCAACAGCCGCCACATCAAGTCTGATATGCTCCTGATCACAAAAATGCTTCATGGCGCCTTTTGAAAGGTTCGTGCCGTTGTCAGTAATGATGTTGTGCGGGTATCCGAAACGGAAGATTAACTTTTTGACAAACTTAACAGCCGTCTCTGCATCCAAATTACTGATGGGCTCTGTCTCCACCCACTTGGTAAACTTGTCAACCGCCACCAAGAGATGAGTCTTTTTGTCACTAGAAGCTTTGAAAGGCCCCACCATATCTAGCCCCCAGACCGCAAAGGGCCATGTGACAGGGATCATCCGAAGTTCCTGAGCCGGCACATGAGCTTGGCGGGCAAACCTCTGACAGCCGTCACACTTCCTAACTATATTCTTCGCATCAGCATGAGCTGTGAGCCAAAAGAAACCGTGGCGGAAAGCCTTCGCCACCAATGACTTAGAGCCGGCATGATGACTACAGTCACCAGAGTGTATCTCATTGAGAATATTCCGGCCTTCATCAGGTGATACACAGCGCTGAAAGACGCCTGTGGCACTTCTGTGGTGTAACTCGCCATTGACAATGGTCATAGATTTGGACCTTCTCACGATCAGACGGGCTTCGATTTCATCAGCCGGCAGGACACCTCGAGTCAGATAATCCAAGTATGGGACAGTCCAATCCGGGATTCCATGGAGAGCCGCCACCAGCTGGGCCTCCGGGTCTGGGACAGCAAGGTCCTCCTCCGTTGGCAACTTAACTGACGGGTTATGGAGCACATCCAGGAAAACATTCGGAGGCACCGGCTTTCGCTGTGATCCAAGTCGTGACAAGGCATCAGCCGCCTCGTTCTGCCGCCGATCAATGTGATCCACCTGATAACCTTTAAAGCAACCAGCCACATTAGTAACAGCTTGTCTGTAAGCCGCCATGAGCGGGTCTTTAGAATCCCAAGTCCCTGAAACTTGCTGTGCCACCAGATCAGAGTCGCCCAGGCACCTAACCCGGCTGAGATTCATCTCCTTTGCAATCCGAAGCCCATGGAGAAGGGCCTCATATTCCGCAGCGTTGTTAGTGCAAGGAAACATAAGCCGTAAAACATAGCAAAACTTGTCACCTCGAGGGGAAGATATTATAACTCCAGCCCCCGAGCCTTCCAGCTGCCTAGACCCATCAAAATGTATGGTCCAATATGTATTGTCTGGCTTTTCCTCCGGGGCTTGAAGCTCTGTCCAGTCATTGATGAAGTCCACTAAAGCCTGAGACTTTATAGCTGTTCGAGGTACATATCTGATATCATGGGGTCCAAGTTCAATGGCCCACTTTGCAATCCTGCCTGTAGCCTCTCTGTTATGAATTATATCCCCCAAAGGAGCTGAAGAGACCACTGTGATAGGATGCTCTAGAAAATAATGCCTCAGCTTCCGGCTTGCCATGAATACTCCAAAAACCAGCTTCTGCCAGTGTGGGTAACGCTGCTTGGACAAAGTCAGGACCTCACTAACATAGTAGACCGGACTCTGGACAGGATACTCCCGGTTTGCCTCCTTTCTTTCCACCACCATTGCAACACTAACAGCTTTGTTATTTGCTGCAATATACAGGAGCATTGGTTCCTTGGTGACAGGAGCTGCCAGTATGGGCGGCTCTGCCAGCTGCTTCTTTAAAGCCTCAAAAGCTTCTGCGGCGGCTTTCGTCCACTTGAACTCATCTGCTTTCTTCAACAGCTGATACAGAGGAATAGCTTTCTCCCCCAGGCGGCTTATGAAACGACTCAGAGCCGCCACGCGACCCGCCAAGCGCTGGACATCATTGATACACTTAGGCTCGGCCAGAGAGGTGATGGCCTTGATCTTCTCCGGGTTAGCTTCAATTCCACGCTCAGAAACCATAAAACCCAGGAGCTTTCCTGCAGGAACACCAAAAACGCATTTATCTGGGTTAAGCTTCATCTGATAAATCCTGAGATTGTCAAAGGTTTCCTTGAGATCCTCCAGTAAAGCTGCTTTCTTAGCTGACTTGACCACAATATCATCCACATAAGCATGCACGTTGCGACCAATCTGCCCGTGGAAGCAATTTTGCACACAACGCTGGTAAGTCGCCTGGGCACTCTTGAGCCCAAAAGGCATAGAAACATAGCAGAAGGCGCCAAAAGGGGTAATGAAGGCCGTCTTCTCTTGGTCCTCCACTGCCATCTTGATCTGATGATAACCAGAGTATGCATCCAGGAAACATAACCTCTCACACCCCGCTGTAGCATCAATAATTTGGTCAATGCGAGGGAGAGCAAATGGATCAGCTGGACAAGCTTTGTTAAGATCCGTATAATCAATACACATACGCCAAGTTCCATTTTTCTTCAGAACCAACACCGGGTTAGCCAACCACTCCGGGTGTAAAACCTCTATGATAAACCCGGCTGCCAGAAGCCGGGCTAACTCTTCCCCAATAGCCTTGCGTCTCTCCTCATTGAAACGACGAAGATACTGTTTGACAGGCTTGAACTTAGGATCCACATTAAGGCGGTGCTCGGCGAGTTTTCTCGGTACACCCGGCATGTCAGAAGGTTTCCATGCAAAGATGTCCCGATTCTCACGGATAAACTCGACGAGCGCGCTTTCCTATTTGGGATCCATATCAGACCCGATAGTGAACTTAGCAGAAGAGTCGCCAGGGGTAAACTCCACTTCCTTAGTATCTCTGTGAGCCTGAAATTTGAGAGCCGGCTCTCCCTCTATAGAGGGCTTCTTGAGAGGCGTCATATCCGCCGGGTCTACATTGTTGGTGTAGATTTTGAGCTCCTCCGTGGCACAAGCCGCCTCGGCATACGCGGCATCCCCTTCTTCACATTCTATGGCGACTTTCCGGTTTCCATGAATTGTGATTGGACCCTTTGGCCCCGGCATCTTGAGCTTGAGATAAATATAACAAGGCCTAGCCATGAACTTGGCATAAGCAGGCCGCCCAAAGAGAGCATGATAGGGACTCTTGATCCTGACCACCTCAAATGACAATGACTCGCATCTGGAATTATCCTCTGACGTCCCAAAAGCCACATTCAACTTGATCCTTCCAACAGGGTATGCTGACTTGCCAGGTATAATTCCATGAAAAACTGTGCTGGATGGTGTAAGGTTTTTCTCCGTCAACCCCATACGCCGGAAAGTGTCATAATACAAAATATTGATACTACTTCCGCCATCCATCAGAACCTTGGTGAGAGCATAGCCTCCCACCTGAGGTGCTACCACAAGGGCCAGGTGACCCGGATTATCAATTCTGGGCGGGTGATCCTCCCTGCTCCAAGTAATCGGCATCTCTGACCACTTTAGATATTCTGGAACTACCGGCTCTACCGCATTAACAGAACGTCTCCTGACCTTGCGATCCCTTTTATCTGCACATGTAGTAAACACATGATACTGTCCACTACTTAACTGCTTAGGATTGCTCTGAAACCCGGTCTGATTATTCTGTTGTTGCTGATTGTTGTTCTGCGGGATCTGCTGAAAATGCTGGCCATTGTTGTATTGATTCCCTTGAAACTGCTGACCACTGCTATTCCCCTGGAAGCCGCCACCAGACCCGCCCGGGTGGTGTGACTGTTGCTGAAAACCGCCAGGCGAGCCTCCACCAGGTGGTCCGAACCCGGGCCCGGAACCCGGTCCGTATCCTCCACCCCCACCACCTGGCGGGTTCTGGAAACGCCGAGCAAAAGCATCCATAATATGGCACTGTTCCTAGGTATGCTTGGCTGGACGCTCTTTAGTGCCGTGCTTTGGGCATGGCCCCTTCAGGAACTCCTCAAAATTTTGTGGCTTAAAAGTTCTGTTATCAGGACCACCCTTCTGAAATTTTGTACCTGCACTTGTATTAGCAACCAGCTCTGACCCGGCTTCTGGGCCCTTACGCTTCTTATCATTGTTCTGCTGCTGACTTTTGCCACCAACAGGCTTTTTACCCTTCGGATCAGGAACCTCTGGCTCATCAACTCCTGGGTCCTTTGTAGGATCAGACTCGGCATACTTGGTCAGAGCATTCATGAGCTCCCCCATATCTTTGACACTCCGTTTGAGCCGCCCTAACTTCTGCGTGAGAGGCTCATAGTGGCAGGCCTTCTCCAGCACCAAAACTGCCTGAGGGGCAGAGATGTTGTCTGAAGAATGAATAATCTCCGCAACTCGGCCGACCCAATGGTGAGCCGACTCTCCCTGCCGCTGAACATAATGCTGAAGATTAATGATAGTCTTTGGACGCTTGCAGGTACCTTGGAAGTTTTTGATAAAACGTTCCCTTAACTCGACCCATGTGTTGATGGAATTCGGGGGCAAATTCTTCAGCCATGTCCGCGCTGCTCCTTCCAACATCATGGTGAAGTATCTTGCACAAGCCTCATCACTGACTCCCTGCATATCCATGGCCAACTCATAACTTTCTATCCACTGTGCCGGGTTCTGGTCTGGTGTATAACTGGACACCTTCCGCGGGCCTTTGAAATCTCGGGGCAGGGGCGCGCTGCGGAGAGCCGGGCTCAAGCAAGGCACTCCAATGGATCTTCCTGTTGGGGTGACTGTTGTAGTCACGACTGGTGCGAGAGCCGCCTCCTGAGCGGCGAGAGCCGCCGCCTGCGCCGCTGTCTGATCTGCCGCGAGAGCCGCCGTGTGTGCCGCGTGAGTCTCATGTACTCTGTGTCCCGGGACCATAGGATTTGGTGAATATGGCAAGCCCCCAGGCGCACCCCGATGATGGCGGGTGCTAGACACTGCAGGACTTTCAGCATGGCAGCTTCTAGTGTGGCTCCTGTTAGGAGCAGGTGTGGAATGCAGTCGCTCCCGGCTGTAAGAATAATTTGCTTGCTGGACCACAGCGGTTTTCAGCTTCTCGATTGCGTTGCGAGCCTCAATCTCCAGGGACGTGTTTCCATTGATTGGAAGTCGCGCCAGCGCGGTAGTGGCCGCATAAAGGTTATCCACAGGGTTCGTAAAATGCCCTTGCGCCGTAAGCATCGGCGCCTCTCGGCGTAAATTAGGCTCAACCCGTGGCGGCTCTTCACGACCCGCCAAGTGGCGGGCTTCCGGGTCTGGCGACCTCTGGGGAGTTCCTGTTGCAGGACCACGAATGCGTTCCCCTGGTGGGGTGCTGAACTGCAGGGCCTGACCTTCAATATTGGAGATATAGCGGCTCCGGTGTCGTCAGTGATGAACCGCATCCGACTCTGCCCGGCGTTGCTCCAGATGATAATTCTCCTGTTGCAAACGCGCCGTCTCTTCTTGTATCTCTCGTTCACGAGTCGCCAGACGGACGTTCTCCGCATCAATGCTAGCCTGAGCCTGCACCATCTGACCCTTGATCCTGGCGATTTCCGCATTGAGCTCTGCTTGATTCTCCGCTGTAACCTGTGTGGCCATCAATGTCGTCAACGTGGTCGCCAGCCCCACCAGGGCCTGTGCTGGCGAGACTCTTGGCATCGCATTAGAAGTTCCAGCATCTGCCGCCGGGTCTGGCATGTCAGCCGCCCTGCCATGTAGACAACAGGGCGAGCGGGCGGGCCTAAAGAATCCTGCGACGGCGAGTTCTGCTGAAAGCCCCCAAGACCCTCCTGATGAAGAGAATAAAGCGACTCTCCACCAGAGGAATAGCCACCATCATCGTAAGTCGCCGAGCCTTCTGTGGAAGCCGACGATCCAGAGTACTCCACCCCTTGAGTGAAGCCGATGAAGACGTGCCTCTGCCTGGCGGGCTGCGTGTCCTGGACCGGCTTGAAGGTGTTGGCGAAGATATCCGGCCCAGATCCAGATCCGCCGGCGTGCACAGGAGCCGGAAGCCTAGGGGCGGCTCTCGACACGGCGGGTTGCGCGCGGCGGGCCGTCTCAACGACCTCCGTGGAGGTGACTGGCTTAGAACCGCCAGCCTTCCCAATGAAAACATGAATTCCACCAAAGGGGACCCGGAAGCCGTACTCCAGAGAGTCAGCCTCGGGGCCCCAGTCTGAGTCGTCGACGAGCAGATTGCCGCGCCGACTCCTGGTCATCCGGCCAATCACGTATCCCTCGAGTCCTCGGGGAGGACCCTT
Organism: Elymus sibiricus; assembly: GCA_039707655.1. Taxonomy (NCBI): domain Eukaryota; kingdom Viridiplantae; phylum Streptophyta; class Magnoliopsida; order Poales; family Poaceae; genus Elymus; species Elymus sibiricus. The sequence goes on from CM077665.1 coordinate 481,520,106, forward strand.
CGAATACTCAACACCACCATGCGATAGCCCCACGGTGGGCGCCAACTGTCGTGGTATTTTCACGGCAGATGTCCTCATAGGACTTAATCTCGAAGCCATCGCGTAAGTAGCAGATCGAAGGGGTCAAACGAGGAACACGGAAGGCAAGATTTACCCAGGTTCGGCCCCTCTCGAGGAGGTAAAGCCTACTCCTGCTAGTTGTATTTGAAGATCTTGATTACAAGGGTTTTGAGACTTGTCTAGCCCTAGCTCTCGAAAGATTTTTCCCTTCTATCCCCGGGGGCTCCCCTTTATATACAGGCGGGGCCCCGGGGCTCACATAAGAGTCCGGGCCGGGATAACAATCCGAGCCCCAACTCCCCTTACTTGTTTCCTAAGTTACACCTTTAGGCGGTTTGCACTTACCGCCTCTCTCGGCGGGTCTTGGGCCGGCCCCTCATTGGGCGGCTCTCCTTCTGGGCCTCCATAGAAGACTCTACGGCCCACCTGGCCCTTCATGGTTTTACTCCTCGAGACCCGGCCCTGAACGGGCGGGTTTCACCCAAAGATATTTCCCTGACAGGTTTGATGTTCCATCAATATTTTTTTGTTTTCTCTCTTTTCTACCCATTCTCTGTTTCTTACAATTTCAATTGTTTTTCTACAGGCTTTTCCTGTTTTCTGTTAGTGTTCTCTTTTTCCTACTTGTTTTCTCTTGTCTTTTCATTTTATTTTTTTGTTCTTTTAACTTACATTTTTTGTTACTTCAATCATAAAACTTTTACAAGCTTGTAAAATATTTTAAAATTCATTAATATTTTATTCAAATCAGCGAACATTTTTTTATTTGCGAACAGTTTTTTAATTCATTAACGCCTTTTTAATTTTCTGAACTTATTTTGGAATTCGTGATTATATTTTATAATTTTTGAATATTTTTTTCTTGTATGTATTTTTTACATTCGTGAACATTTTTTGTATTCGTAAACATTCTTCAAAATCTTGAATATTTTAAAATTCACAAAATAAATAAATTCAATAGGAGTTTTAAAATTGATGAACCTTTTATGGAATTCATTGTGATTTTTTACATTCACAAACATTTTTGATACGTCATGAATTTTTTTCCAACTCATGATTTTAAATGGATGAACATTTGAAAATTCAAATAAAATTGCTCAAAAGAGTAAAGAAAAACGAACTGAAAACCTAGAGAAGAAATAGCGAGCGGTGCGAGGCTTGCATCGTCGCGGGAGCAAGGTAGAAGCTCCCCTTGCCTGGAGAGATTACTACAGCTCGGCCGGCCCATATCGAGATTACTGCACAACGTGTTTTGAAGGGAGATTATTTTTCCTGTTCGTTTTCTGTGTTTTTATATTTTTTTTGCTTTGTTTTTCTCCGGTTTCGTTTTTTATTTTAGTTTTTTGTTATCTTTTGTTTCTTCACTGGTATTCTTTTTTTCTTCATTATAATTTAGTTTCCTTTGGTTTTTCCCGTGTTTTTATCTCATTTTTGTTTTATTTCGTTTTTCATTTCAGTTTTTTTCAATTCTTCATACTTTTCTTTGGGTTGTTCACCCGTTTTTCATTTCTTTCATGGTTTTTATTTTTTTTTCTTATTTATTTTTCTTTGTTTCATCCTATATTTCCATTGGTTTTTTTCTTCATTTTTCATTTTTGGTTTCCTTTGTTTTCTTTTGTATATTTTTCTTATGCATCAGGAACATTGTGTATACACATGTTTACATTTTCAAATAAATTATTTTTTCAGAAAACTTATATTGTTTTGATGTCTACTTTTTTTAATACACATTTGTACATTTTTTATACATCAGTAACATTTTTTTATACATATTTAATAGTCCTTATATAAATACATGATTAACATTCCTATTTGTTCCGTAAACACTGTACATTTTTAATACATCAGGAACATTTTATGTATACACGTGTAACATTTTCGAAATACATGATTAACATTTCTTTAAACATATTTGTTTATGTCTACTTTTTCCATACACATTGTACAATTTTTGTACACAGCACAAATATTTTTTGCATACATGTTTAACATTTTGCAAATGCATGATTGAGATTTTTGAAACCTTATATTTTTATTTCTAATTCTTTCCATACACATGGTACATTTATCGAAAACATTTTTATGTTCACATTTAGCATTGTCCAAAAATGAGATTATTTTTAAAAAAACTTATAATTTTCTGTCTATTTTATATATATATATATATATCTTTTCTTTACACATTTCATTTTTTTCTAATGCATGATTAATATTTTCAAATGTTTTATGTAAAGTGTTTTTTAATATGTTTATACATATATTAGGAATATTTAGAAGTATAAACAAAAGTTTAAAATATAAAAAAGCACGCCCCATGTTGCGAGCTACGCGAAGCTTCGGTGTGAGCGACGTGAGGCGTTAGCCTTGCAACGGGTGATGCATATCGCCTCCTGAGGCGAAATGCGAATTATGAAATGGTGTGACCGTGTGAGGCGTTATGCTTCGATGGCGCACAATTTTGCTTACGAAATGACACGACTAACACTTGATTAGCTGGACCCCGTTCTCGTTCTTGTTAGATTCAGTGTGTTGGTTGGGGCTGTATGGCGGCGGCGATATCCCATAGTAGGAATAATGTCTCCCACGTTCTATCCCCGTCCCGATGGTGTGTCTAGCATCATCGGAGGGCGTGTGGTGGTTTGTCTCCGTCGGATCTCGCGGGATTCGGTCGGTGCTGGTCTTCGGTGGATCTATTTGGATCCGGCCTTCGTTCACCTTTGTTTGGGTGTTTACAGGTTTGATTCTTCTGATCTACGACTTTCTTCATCGGCGATGGTTGCTACTCTGGTGCACTGGTCCTATGGGGCCTTAGCACGACGACTTCCCGACTGTCTACTACAACAAGGTTTGCCCGGCTCCGGTGAGGGAGGGGCGATGACGGCGGCGCGCCTTCGGCTCGCTCCAGTGCTTGTAGTCGTCGCTAGGTGGTCCACGGACATGGTTGTAATTTTTATTACCTCTGTTGTTCTTTGCACTGCCATGATTGAAGATGAATAGATTGAAAGTTTCTCGCAAAAAAAAAAAAAGCTGGACCATTACTTCCCCAAAACAATACAAAATTGATTACTGTGGACTATTCGACCGAGATGGTTCTTTCCCTGTTAGTAGAACTTTTTTTAGGGCTCGGTAGAGCATTACAGCCGCTCGTTTTGTTTATGAGATGACATGACGATCACTAGACTGGACTATTTCTTCACTAACAATAAAAAGACTGGCTAGATGACGGCTCTTTCTTCTTCACTAGAGTAATGACGGGAGAGGCTGGTCAGCGATGGCGGATATCGCAAGACACAGATGAGTAGATGAGTAGAACCAGAAACAATGAACGCGTCGTACGTGTCACCGTCGAACCCTAATAAATTTCGGGCATGCTACTTGCTAGCATCCAAACGTACGAAATCCTCCAGATTCAGTGCACCCTCTAGTAGTAGTAGAACATATCACAAGCAAATCGAACAGTTCTTGGAGTTCTGCTTGCGGCGGTCACGAGATTTCAGCACTATTTTATTTTCCCGACCGACAACGGATAGCCATCTTCGCTGGGTTCCAAAAGTGAGTTCATCTCATCCAGTCATCTCGCAAAGCCTCTCGAGAACTCAACGCGGCATGGGGAAGACTGGCCGCGGCGTGAATGATCCATCGCCTCTCCTTTTTTTACCTGTCAGCATCTCATTCTCTGCCATCACAGCTAAAGCATGTACAAGATTTACCAACTCTCGCTCACAGTTATACTGCACCCTCGTGGCGGCAACTTTCGTTCCACAGCGAGTCTGTGATTGCTAAGCAGGACCGTCGGGGGCAGACCGGCAAGGAGGTCAACAAGATCCATGGCCGGACGAATATGTCCAGGAGACGGACCGTGAGCAAGCCCACATGACACCGTGCCTCGCCCAAAGCAACGCGGTGCCGCTCCCCTCATGACCCCCAAGGTCACGAGTCAAGACGTGACTCCTGCCGTGTAGTCAGTGAGCTCGTACTATGCCGATGCTAGTGCACAAGAACTGCACATACACAGTGTGTTTGTGCCACGATAAGGATGCATCTGATGACGGTTTTCTCATTTGATTCAGGCAAAATTAGCGTAGGGCCGGCACATTATTTCCGTCTTCGCTGGTTTCCTAAGGAAGGAACCTGCTGACGAACGACCCCTGCTGATTCCTGGGACCTAGCCAAAACCTTTCAGCGTCTCCTTTTTGGAACGGAGCACCACTTGCCGCCCCCGGACGGCCAAAGTCACGCAGACTTTCTGAAAATTTCTCCGCTGGGCTTCACAGCCAGGGAGGAAAAAAACCGCCCGTGCCCCGCGAGTCCTGCTGCGGGGAGGAAAAAAACCGCCCGTGCCCCGCGAGTCCTGCTGCGGGGAGGAAAAAACCCGCCCGTGCCCCGCGAGTCCTGCTGCGGGGAGGAAAAAAACCGCCCGTGCCCCGCGAGTCCTGCTGCGGGGAGGAAAGAGACATGACGGGCCACTAGCGGAAGGAAAAGGCGTCCCTGAAATTGAAATGAAAAGGTTTCAGATAGGAGTTTAGGGTTCCATCCGATCCTGCTACTAAAAACAGTCCATTGATTTGTATGCACATGGCCTCTCCATCACTGAGATTGGGCAGGATCTATTGCCTTTTTTTCTTTGTTGTATAGTCGTGCACATGAATGAATCGTCTTTGTTGGGTCTTCATCTGAACTTATCTGCTCAAAAGAGGCGTGCCCACGACGGAGTGGGACACACACGCCTCCACACCACTTGACTCGTGGATGCAAATTGTGATATTACTACACACGACGCAGATGCAATGGTGACCGTGAACCCCGGCAGCAGTCCACCCACCCACTCACCAATCCACCCCCGTCACAAAGTAACAAAGCAGAAAGAAATGTACCCTCAAAAGCTGGTTGAAACCATACACAACAGTCACAACAGTCGAACACATGAGCACTCGTAGGCAGTGATATATGCGTATGCCAATGACTCATTGCTTTGGAAAATTATATACTAATAACCTTACTTCACGGGGCGTAAACATCGTGGGGCCCGTCTGTCAGACACTGGTCGCGGAAGTTCGGTACAAGGCCAAGCGTACGCCGAGCGCTTTGGTAAAGAAGAAACGAGCCAAGTACGGCGCCCACGTTGCTTTCGCCGTGGAAAAAGCCAGTAGCAACTCGAGAAATATCCGGGCGTGTGAGAGCAATCCAGACCCAATCCACGTCAAGCCTGCGGACCACGCGTGCAAGCGTAGACCCTAACCTAACCCCACGGTGACCGCCGCCGCAGGCGACTAGATCCGTCCGATGAACCCACACCGTCATGGACGGCGCGAAGGGACCGGCGGCCAGACGAGAGGAGCCGAGGGCAATGCAATGGTAGTACGTGTGGGGCAACCAGATCGCCCGTCCGTGCGATGGGCACGCGGGGAGGGGCGGTGAGCGGTGGGAGGGGGTGGCGACGTCAGTCACGCGTGGAGGGGCGGTGAGTGGTGGGTGGGGGTGGCGACGTCAGTCACGCGTGGGGCCCGCATTTTGAATTCTCCATGCGTGGTCGCGTGCGTGCATGCGCCACGGCGCACCACGGCCGGCTAGGGTCTTCCGGCGATGATTCCCCCCACGACCATGAACCAGCAGCAGCACTCGTACTGGAGTACTTGTGTACGGGAAGCAAACAAGCACAAGCGCGTTGGGTCGATCTATAGGTCGCGGACGAGGAGGATGGCCTACACGTACGGTACGGGAGCCTAGATCCAGAGCAAGCGCTAGCTCGCCCCCACGCTCCGCCGTCGTGTGGTGCACACATGCCAAGTGGGAAATGGACGGCCCGCGTGCAGCGCATCTGCCCCGGCCGGCGTCGTCCTCGGCTCCTAGTAGGCCGACCTTTCCCTAGATGCGTATGCATGGGAGACGAGAGACGAGAGACGAGAGACGAGAGACGAGATGAGATATCTTCGAGCTCGCTCCACGCACGCGGCCCCGCCAGTACACGTAGTACAGCATCATTGTTATTTTCGTACGACCGATCTCGGCGCTAGATCGATCCCGTCCATGCGTCTTTATTGCTAGTACCACCACCCCACAGACAGAGGCACAGAGAGGAGAGGTGAGCCTGCCGCTGCCACCCGTGTTGAATGGCGGGCGGGCAGAGGATTCCTGGCTCTTCCGTATGGGCGGGAGCAACGGACGAGCGAGCGAACTGGTCCAGCGACGACGATGGCGACAACGTCGGCATCAGCCGGCCGCTCTCATGAATGGCGGGTCAAGCAAGTTAGGCGGCAGGCAGGCCGGCCGGCCCGTTGCCGCTGACGGTGCCACAGTGCTCCCACTGCCTCGCCGCCGTCTCCTCCAAATCCGCACAGATTTTATTTTCTAGCACTAGCACAGTACCCTTCCCTCGCAGGTCTCCCTGCATTGCAGTCAATTCAAAGCATTTGCAGATGATACGTACAGAGGGAAGGAAACGGGGAAGAAGAAGAATTCAAGCAAGCCAACAAGCATATTTGCAGATGACAATAGAGGGAAACGGGAAAGAAGAAGATGAAGATGAACTCAAGCAAGCAAGCAAGCAAGCAAGCATGGTGACATTGAAGAAGGCCGTCAGGAGCAGCAAGCATTCTGAGCGTTATTACAGGACGAAAATATGAACACCGGAGTCGAGTCTCTCGCTACCATTCCCCATCTGTGATAGTATACATATATGTACATCTACCATATCAAACACCGCTAAGAACAACCAACGCCTATAAGGAAAGAAAGTTGCAAAACTCAGTACGTACCACTAGCTATCACAGGGTAAAAACTACTGCTGCTACTACCTCCCGCCGTTCCGGGGAGACACACTCGAACCCTTGTTGTTACTAGCACAGTAACTGTTTTGTGGTGACTATGATGAAGTAGTGGTAAAATCCCGCATTGCGTTGCACCGGCCTCCTCGTCCAGAAGCGCAGAGGTGCAGCAATGGTGGCTTCGTTATTTGCTTGAGCTCCTTCTCCTTGTTGTATAGAACAGAACATGACAGAACAACTATAGAGGTAGATATGGATGGATGGACGTGTATGCTACAGTGGTACCGGCGAGGGGAGCGGGCGGGGGCGGGCGATGCGATGCGATGCTCTAGAACTCCACAATGAGGCTGCCGAAGGGCGACCGGTGCGGGATGCCCTTGCGCCGCTTGGCGGAACGGTAGCTGTTGGCGGTGGCCGGCGGGGTGGACGGGGTGAAGCTCTGCACCACGCTGCTCTTGTCGCTGCCGCCGCTGGTGATGGTGGACGAGTCGTCCGAGTCCGACGCCGCCGCCTTCTTCAGCTTCAGCTTCATCTTCTTGCCCCCGGCGTGCCTCTTCCGGCCGCGGAACTCGCCTGAGGTGCCAACGATCTGCGCGTTCACAGCAGAGGAGTTAAATCACAATGCCGCTGCAGAGCACGCCCAATCCAGGCGAGCTGAACTGAAGCAAATCTAGTAGTATATGCGTTGACCGACCCGGCGGTGCGGCACCATTAGTGTGCTACGTACCTTGCATCCGAGGGAGCAGAAGCGGAAGGTGTCGAGAAGGCTGCGCTCGCAGACCTCGCAGGTGTTGGTGACGCCCTTGCCGGGCCTGGGCTGCGGGCGCTCGTTGAGGAACACCACGCGCGCGCTGTTGATGATGTAGGTCTGCACGCCGGTGATGTCTAGCACCTTCTGGATCTCCGACACGCGGATCACGTCGTGGTACGAGGACCTCCGTATCTGCAATGGAACAACACCAACAAAAATCGTCAGAGAGAAGCCAGGAATGACTGAATGAGATGGAACAGGAGCAGCTGAGGGAAGTTAGTTAGGCGGATTCTTGGATGCGTGTGGGGGAAGAGATGCCGTTGGGAGGCGGAGGACACAACCAACTGCAAATCTAGCAGCTCGGAGAGGGACGCCTTCGTTCGTTGGTGTGTTCCAACGGAAACGAAACAGGGGAAGAAAGGGAGCGTCTTCTTCCTCGGACCCGACGAATCCAATGGGAAGAAAGAAAGAGAAGGAAAGAAATGGTGTATACCTGGATGGCGTGGTGGCCGTGGTGGTAGGCGAGGCACTGGGAGCAGAGGGCGCCGTTGATGCAGTCGAGGCAGTACATGTTGCACTCGCACTTGTGCGCGTCGGCGTGCATCTTGCATTGCCCGAAGAAGCTGGTCGCCAGCAGCGGCTTGAGCCACGGCGGCCACCGCTGGTTCTCGGCCTCGTCGCACTCGCCTCCTCCCTGCCGCATTCCATCCCAAACCACGCCATTAGCCACAGAACCGACCAATACAGAGCACTTAATCGCGCAGAAAAGAGAAAGGAGAGCAGGGGAAGCAAAGCTTTGGACGCTACCATGTGGCCGCCTCTGGTGGTGTTGATCCTGAGCAGCAGCGGCGCGTCGTCGTGGAATGCCATTTCGGTGCCGGACCAAACGCAGGATGCAGAGCAAGAAGAAGGAGGCGGGCCGAGCGGCAGAGGAGAGGATTTTGCTTGGGAGGGAAAGAGAGAAAGGGGGAGGGGGGGCTTTGGAAGAAAGAAGGGGAGGCGGAGGAAAAGCCGAGGAGGCCTTTGTAGACCGGGAGAAGAGAAAGGTCGCGAGTGTCACAGCACTGCTTGACAGTGGTGGTGGTGGTGGTGGTGGTGGTGGTAAACCAAACCAAACCAGCAGGGGGACGATGCTTTCAGGGGCGCGTTTGTTCCGTAGCAACCGTGCTTATCCGCTCCTGCCCACCGGGTCCGGGTTCCGGGCCGTCGCCGGCCAGCCCGACCTGGACTTTTGGACCCTCCTCCATTGCTTCGTGGCGACTCACCCCGTGGCCAGCCGTGTTGTCCTGTCGAGAGGAACTCGCACCGGTGCAACTGCTGGCGCAGGCCATTGGTGGCAGCGGCAGCGGCGGCCATCGGAGCAACTCCAACGCGCCGACCCATTTCGTCCGCACGCGTCCGTTTGGATCGCCGCGGACGAAAACAGACACCCAACGCGTCGACCCAGTCTCAAATCGCGTCCGCGCCGACCCATTTCAGGCCCAAATTTTGGCCGGATTTGCGTCGGCGCGGACGCCAAGCGGACGCGCCGCGCATCCCCCTCGTGTCCGCCTCGGCCCCACTTGTCGGCCGGCCAACCGCCCCCCGGTCGTATTAAATGCGACCAGCTACCTCCGGGGCCCGCCTGGCAGTGGGTGGAAGGTGGGCGCGGGTCGTCTTTTTAATGGAAGCGTGCGGCGGGGCCGGCCTCATCCGCTTCCGTCCACATCTGGCCACGCTTGCTCCCACGCCGGCGACCAGCCAAACCCTAGCCAGCCAGCGCACCATGGGGTTTTTCAGCCGGAAGGGAGGGAAGGGCAAGTTCAGCGCCGGCGCGAGCTCTTCGCGCGGGCCCACTGCGCTGCCGCCGCCGCCACGTCGCAGCTCGCCGCCGGAGCGGGACCGGCTGTACATCCCAGTCCACTAGGCGCGGTGTCGGGGAAACGACACCTATGGGGTCGAGAGGACCCCTTTACGATTCGGCAGGGAGAAGGTTTGCACAAAGAGCAGATCTAGCGATCAACACGCTGGATTTTTACCCAGGTTCGGGCCGCAAAGATGCGTAAAACCCTACTCCTGCTTGGGTGTATTAGATGTGTTCTAGCTCAAGTTCTGGGAGCGCTACAGTACTCAGCCGCTACTCATGCAGAATGAGCTAGAAAAGATCCCCTCCCCCTGTAGCTACGCCTTGGGCCTCCTTTTATACGTTCGAAGGGGTCACCAACAGTGGCATACATGGCATACATGAGGTGTAAAGTTGCTACAGTGTTTACATAAATATCACTGACGTCTTAGGACAAACGCATTAAATGCTCCGCTTAGGTGTCCCTTAGCTTCTTGGGGACGGGAAAAGGGGCTGTCCCATCAGCACCGCTTAAGCCCATCCACCGCTAGCACCTGACACGTACCCAGGAAGACAACAGCTAAACGACAAGTTGGTCGCTGCGCTGGAGCGGTGGCAGGGTGGTGAGGATCTTGCCGGGTGCGAATCTTGCCGGGGCCGACGGGCCAGCCCGGCAAGATCATGCCGGGGCTCCAGCCTTCTGTCTTCTGTGCTCTGATCATCGGCTTGAATGCCTTCTTGATAGTCTTGTGCTTGTTCCCAGTTGTCCCCCGGCAAGCATCTTGCCGGGAGTCCAACATCGGGTCTTCTCGGTGACCTGCCTGGAGGTCTTCTCCCAGGAAGGCTTGCTTCCCGGAAATCCTACCCTGGATATTGCCGGCCTTGGAGCTTGCCGGTGATGCGTAGGCCTGTTCCCGGCAAGTAATCCTTGCCGGAAACCTGGGATAAGTGGATTTCTTCTCAGCCATGCCCTTCCCGCCCGGAGGCTGCAACTTGCCGGTGCATGTCCAAGGGTAATGAACACCCCCTGTTCAGTACACCGACAGGAGCCCCCGGGCCTGGGCCGGACAAGCGCACACAGTGTTGTCCGGGCTAGGCCCAAAAACATGCACCGGCGTACGCGCGGCGAGAAGTAACCGTCACTCACGACTTTAACTGCACGCTGATGATGACGCAAGAGAGCTTGCGGTTTGCTGGGCCTTGGGCTTGCCGGCAGCGCGGGCAGACAGAGCAGGACGGCAGCAGGAGTCGTGTGCCCGAAAGGGAGTGCCACACCGTGCGATGAAGAGCCAGCCCTCGAGCCTTTCCCATAAAGGGTACTGTGGGTGCGGTGCTCGATTCATACAGTCATCCCTGCTGTCGCCGCTGTCTACTGCGAATGCCTCACTGCCGTCTTGCCGGCCTCCAGCACGGCGCCCTTGGCTTTCTCGGCTGCTGCGTGCCGCCGAGAATAGAGCAACCGCCGAGACTGAAATACTCTTTGCATACCTGTTGCTGCAATGGCGCATGTAAAGAAATAATTAATCTTAGTCAGGCCAATCTTTATGTATGCAAGACATGTTTCTTTATGCTAAATTAATGTTGCTTCCCTCTTGATTAATTCCGTCCTTGCATATATCTTATATCCTACGCTTCTTGGAAACCTTGCCGGTGCGCACGTTTGCCGCGAGCGCTAGGTGCGGGACTTTAGCAGCCTGCTGGAAACGCCGCCGCCGGCAAGGCGACTTGCCGGGTCAGAACGCGGCTGCAAAGCTTGCCGAGCGGACTCGAGGCGAAGCTAGAGCGCGGGCTCACCACGACAAGGTTCCTTCGCGTGCAGATTGATGTACAAGGACGAAAAATCAATCAAGACGACCCATGCTTGCCGGAAAGCTTTCCGGTGCGCACGCTCCAGTCGGCAGCGCTTGGAGGAACAGGTCCTTAGTGGCTTGCCGGGAACGCCGCCTCTCGAAAAGGTTTACCTTCCCGGTATCCATGCAGCCACCTGAGTTGTCGAGCGGACTCGATACAACTAGGGGCGCTATTGGCCCCGGGAAGGCTCCTTCGCATGTAGGTGTAAGGAGCAAGTGAGGACAGCAAAAGAAATGTAGCTGTCACAAGTTTTTGTAACTTAGCTTTTCCTGCTGTGCATCTCGCATATCGAGGTCGCGCTCGTGGTGATGATCGACATGCTCTCTAGAAGGTCTCTCTCTAGGGCGCAGCCAGCCCCCGAGCCCGCCTTCCATGCGTATTCCTGCAACACTGATTGGGCATGTAATGCCACGACAGTGTTTTAGCACAACAAGTTAATTAGCTCCTGGTTTATGGTTAATCTGCTGAAATCTCAACTTTTGTCGAATGTTCCCTTGCTTGCCGGAACACTTTCCGGTGCGCACGGTCCAGTCAGCAGCGCTTTGAGGAACGGGTCCTTAGCGGCTTGCCGGGAACGCCGCCTCCCGAAAAGGTTTACCTTCCCCAGCTTTAGTGCAGCTGCTCACATCGCCGAGCGGACTCGAGGCAACTAGGAGCGCAACTAGCCCCGGGGAGGCTCCTCAGCATACGGGTTGACGCAAAAATCCGAAAAACTTATCGAGCCTTTTCCTTGAACAATTACACTTTTGTACAATGAATCCCTACGCTTGCTGGAATACTCCCCGAATGCGCACATTCTGGTCGATGGCGCTTAGGATCGGGTCCTGTCTAGCAGCCTATCGAGAACGCCGCCTCTTTAGGAGCTTAACGCTCTAGAGACAACCGCAGCTGCATCTGTGTTGTTGGGCGGACCCAGAACAACCAGGAGTGCAGAGTGTTTCTAGAGCGCTCCCTCGCGCACAGGTTATACAAAACTACCATCAAGGATAAGGCTACACAACAAAAAGCAATCAAAGCTTTAGGACTTAGCTTTCTGTAAGCAGAGCGAAGTCGTCATGGACGATGAAGCTGATGCGCTGACCGCTAGATCAGGTTCGCGCAACCTTTCCCCCTACCTGGCGCGCCAAAGATGTCGGGGAAACGACACCTATGGGATCGTGAGGACCCCTTTACGATTCGGCAGGGAGAAGGTTTGCACAAAGAGCAGATCTAGCGATCAACACGCAGGATTTTTACCCAGGTTCGGGCCGCAAAGATGCGTAAAATCCTACTCCTGCTTGGGTGTATTAGATGTGTTCTAGCTCAAGTTCTGGGAGCGCTACAGTACTCAGCCGCTACTCATGAAGAATGAGCTAGAAAAGATCCCCTCCCCCTGTAGCTACGCCTTGGGCCTCCTTTTATACGTTCGAAGGGGTCACCAACAGTGGCATACATGGCATACATGAGGTGTAAAGTTGCTACAGTGTTTACATAAATATCACTGACGTCTTAGGACAAACGCATTAAATGCTCCGCTTAGGTGTCCCTTAGCTTCTTGGGGACGGGAAAAGGGGTCGTCCCATCAGCACCGCTTAAGCCCATCCACCGCTAGCACCTGACACGTACCCAGGAAGACAACAGCTAAACGACAAGCTGGTCGCTGCGCTGGAGCGGTGGCAGGGTGGCGAGGATCTTGCCGGGTGCGAATCTTGCCGAGGCCGACGGGCCAGCCCGGTAAGATCTTGCCGGGGCTCCAGCCTTCGATCTTCTGTGCTCTGATCATCGGCTTGAATGCCTTCTTGATAGTCTTGTGCTTGTTCCCAGTTGTCCCCCGGCAAGCATCTTGCCGGGAGTCCAACATCGGGTCTTCTCGGTGACCTGCCTGGAGGTCTTCTCCCAGGAAGGCTTGCTTCCCGGAAATCCTACCCTGATCTTGCCGGCCTTGGAGCTTGCCGGTGATGCGTAGGCCTGTTCCCGGCAAGTAATCCTTGCCGGAAACCTGGGATAAGTGGATTTCTTCTCAGCCATGCCCTTCCCGCCCGGAGGCTGCAACTTGCCAGTGCATGTCCAAGGGTAATGAACACCCCCTGTTCAGTACACCGACACGCGGTGGCACTGGCAGTACCGCCGGCCGTTGCAATATCCAGATGTCAACCTGTCACACGGTTGGCATCTGGATCCGCAGCGGATCCCCATTCCGGCGGTGCCGCGCACGCCATGAGCGCACGCCGAGGAGGTTCGCCGGCGGCGTGAGGCCCTCACGCCGGAGCAGCGCGCCATGCGTGCCTACGCGCCGGACTCCCCCAACTGGGAGCGCTGGTTCGCGCTAGAGCACGAGGAGGAGCGACGTCGGGGCATGCATGTCGACCACACCGTCCCTCCGCCGCCGCCCGAGGTGCTGCGGGAGGAGGAGGAGGCGGAGCAGACGTACCAGGCCGCCCTCGAGCTAGCCCTCCAGAACGCGCTGGAGGCTAGCCGTATCGAGGAGGACGCTCACTGGGATGGCCTGGACCAGGCCCTCGCCCTCTCGGCTGCGGGGGACTCCGTCCACAGCCCGATCTTCGTCCCGCCGCCGCCGCCTCCTCCTCCGCAGCTGATGCCGCTGTCGCCCGTGGCCGAGCCAAAGGTCGAGGCGGAGCCGGAGCCCATGCCGACGCGGAAGCGCTCGTCGCCTCCTCCCACTTGGACGGAGGAGTCGTACACGTGAACCGGCGTGGTCCTCGAGTGGGTCAGCGCGCCTCCGGTCTGGTACACCTCGACGCCGGAGGAGGAGCCGGCCCACCTCGAGCGGTGGAAGACGCACTGGCTCGCCCAGGAGGCAGCCGACGGCCAGCGGCAGATCGAGTGGGAGCACGACGAGGAGGCGTTGCGCCTGGAGGAGGAGGAGGAGGAGCGCGCCTGGCTCGCCGCAATGCCCCCGCCGCAGCAGACGCCGGAGGAGGCTGCCCTGGCGGCCTACCAAGCGACGTTCGGGTGGGCTGGGCCGCCTCCTGTCTTCATCGACCTCACCGGCGGCGATGGCGATGGCGACGGCAAGGGCAAGGGCAAGGTGGACGACTAGGGGGCAGCGGGCACGTAGGTTTTTTAGTTTATTTATGTTTAATTATGTTTTAAGTGGACTTTGGCCGGCGGTTGACCGGCCACTTATGTTTAATTAATGTTTTATTATGTTTATTTATGCCACATGTTATTTATTTTTTGTCGGTGGCAAATTTGGGTCGGCCTCCCGTTGGGCGCACGCGCCGACCCATTTCGCAAAGCGGACACGGGCGTCCGCTTCGCCGACCAAAACGGACAAAAAGCGGACAAAAGCCGTGTCCGTTTGGGTCGGCCGGTTGGAGTTGCTCTCAGCGCTGACGTCGCCGGGCGTTTGTGGACGGGAGCGGGTCGGGTCCGCGCTACCTCGACCGCGATCACCCGGCCGACCTACGTGTCCGCTCGCTTTGTTTATGCGTGGTGCTTCGTGCAGTTTCTTTCTTTCTTTCCTGGTCCGTCACTGGGCGTGGCTCCACCAATGCCGCTCTGCGGGAGTGCCGGTTTTGGCTGCTACGGGGTGGGGGCCACAGGTGCCAAAGCACCCACACACGTTTTCTCCGCGGGGAAAGTTACCGCCACTAACCACGCCATTAGCACACGCTATCGTCAAAGGTGGAGGAAAAATAATCACCGTGGCGTGCGTTGAACCGAGTGGACGGGGGAGGGAGGGATCGGATGCTGGCTCTCGCATTCTGAAGTGGACGCTGTCACGGGCGTAGCTCACTGTTTTGCGAATATAATAAAGATGCTTTTAGGCGATGATGTGGGTGCGCTCGGCCTCGGTGCAGGTATTCATGGCTCCATTTTTCTCTTCTTTGCCAGAAGAAAAAAAGTTCGACCCCCCCTCACCCCACCCCCACCCACCCACACACACACACACAAGTTTTAAAGACATGGAAATATAGTGAACAAGCTGATAAAACAGGGTGTTAACATGGAAGATTATGATTATTTGTCATCATCATTACATCATGCCATCATGTTGTCAAGCTTTAATCTTGAAATGGGTTGAATTAAAACCTATGTATATTATTAAAAATGCCAACCCTAACTAAAATCCAACTCAATAGATATCGGATCTATTTAATTTTAGCCGCAATGATAGTGATTATTAAATTGACCATTCTCATTTCATTTATATCGACATTACTATATTTCATTTAATAGTGATTAACATGACCCTTCTCTCTTTTGATGTTCTCGCGTGAGATATAGTCTCAAACCTTGCACTTAGCCTTATTGTGACATTTGGGAGCTATCCGAATTATTTCAAACTTTTAGTCCAAGCCTTTGCCCTAGCCCTAGTCCTAGCTCAAACCTTCTTTATGCCTTTTTTGCTCTTTTATTTCCAAACAATTGTCAATCCTTGCCCCAAAAATCAACTATCATCATGTTGCTTTGATGTACACTAGAAAGGCCACATTTCAATTTCCAGACCATTTGAATTCCTTCTGACCCCTAAACATTTTCCAAAAGCCCCTTTTCAACTTTCTCGCAAAATTTGAAAAGAAAACCAGCCAACCCTCTTTCTCTCTTTCTATCTCGGCACATCCCAATTGGGCGCGGCTTAGCTAAACCTAACCCACACATGCGTCTGCAGCCCACTCTTCATTTCTTCCCTGCTGTTGAGTCCAATTTATGGGATGTTTTACACCTTTTATTTCATTCGGCAGTATAGGATTCTTTAGATTTTACTACGTTCGCGCACTTCTATTGTATATTTCCGTTAGGATATCATGTACAACAACGATTTTGATTGTGAAGGAAAGAACTCTAATTATGGTGATAAAATCATGTTATTTAAGGCGATAAAACACTACCATAAAAAGGTCAACAATTTTGGAGAAGAGCAGGCGGGAACAGAAGAGTTCAGAGCACATGATGACGTTTGGTACGAGCACAAGCGCTCATACCATCGGTCGTACCGCCTACCTCCGCCTCTGTCTAGTCAACTACTTCACCCCCGTGCATATGGGTCGGGGATCAGAGACCCCTATGTGACCAGAACACATCCAGAATGAAGAAGCCTAACCTCCGAAAGGATTTCCGGGCAGGAATTGATCCAATGACTCCGCCACCACATCACCACATTGAGAGGGCTTCATCACCATCCATCTTCATCATCATCGCTCCATCTTTACCTCGTTGTAATACATTAGTCGTTGTGGATTCACTTATGTGTTGCTTTGATGTTTTTTTAGGGGAGTGTTGCTTTGATGTTGCTACCATGTTCATCATGACTCATCACGTGATGTTTGTACTTACGTTGTTCAAGCAATTTTCATAGTTTTCGGGGATATGAAAGAATCCTAGTATGATTACGATAGTATGATAATAAGATTTGGCATCCTCTTTATATGTTTATATTAATGATCTTCTTGTCGTTGGGTGAAGTCGACCATCCAACATATACCTCTTTTGGATGGAAGGTTATTATTATTGGTGTGAAGGTGGGAAACAGAGGTCATGTTAGATACATACTAGCGGGGAATCCGGACTCCTTGGGAATGCCTTAGTCGTATTAATTTCAACAACCGTTACTCATGTCTCGTGCTACTTTATTTTACTTCTGTCATTTATTTCCTATTAAAGGCTTATGTAAACATTATTCTATGGTTCAAACCAAACTTGAACAAGTTTCTAAATCACAAAGATCTGATTAAGGAGATGGATAAAAATAATGATCATGTTGTTAGAGTAATGACTAGAGGTGGTAAAACGACTCAGGAACCTTTGTATCCTGAGGGTCATCTTAAGATAATTGAACAAGATTCTTAGGGAGTTAGTGAGAGTGCACCTAGTTCACCTAAGAAGAAGAAGAAAAAGAGTAAGAATAAACTTTTACATGCTTCTAGTGAACCTACCATAGAAAAACCTCGTGAGAATCATAATAATGTTTCTATTTCCAATGCCGAGACATAATATTGTGATGAGCATTTTCTAGTGATGATAATAACGATGCTAATAATGGTCATGTAGATGCTCAACCCAGCGATAATAACGAACCCGATGTGGAAATAGAACCTGGAACTAAGCTTGATGACCCACCTCCTAAAACTAAAATATATGATAAAAGAAACTTTATTGCTAGGAAGAACGGTAGATAAAGATGATGATGATAAAAGAAACCCATGTCTGTTCCTAGCAAAGTTACTGAATCCAAAGATGATGATGCTTTTGATCGCTTTATTGAATTGCTTAGACATTTATTCTTGCAAGTACCTTCGACTAATGCTATGAAAATGCATGTGTATGCTAAATACATAAAAAATATTGTCACTAATAAAAGGAAAATACCCGAGGCTGAAATTTCTACTATGCTGGTAAATTATCTGTTCAAAGGACAAATACCCGAAAATCTAGGAGAACCAGGGATACCTACTATACCATGCTTCATTAAGAATGACTATGTTAGAGCTGCTTTATGTGATCTAGGAGCCGGTGTTAGTGTTGTGCCTTTTTCTCCACATAAAAGACTTGATTTGAATAAGATGATTCCTACTAAATTTTTCTTGCAAATGGCTGACAAATCCACTTCTATATCCATGGGTATTTGTGAGGATGTTCCGGTTGTTGTTGCTAATGTTACTATCTTGACGGACTTTGTTATTCTTGAGATGTCCGAGGACGACAATATGTTAGTTATTCTGGGGAGACCTTTTCTTAACACTGCACGGGCTTTTATTGATTGTAATAAAAGCGAGGTCACTTTCCATGTCAGCAACAATGAGCATCCAGTATATTTTCCGAAGAAGCAAAACAAAGTAAATAGCGTCAATTCTATTGGAAAAAATCTGAAAGTCACTATTGGAGGTTTTGAATTCCCTCTCCCAGTTCCCGAAAAGAAATATCAAATTCTCACTATTGGAACCATGCATATACCTGTTGAGATAACATAGTGTTATACAAAATTCTTCGCTATTATGCCATTTGGAAATAATTCGTTAACAAGACTTGATCAACCTTATTAATGAATTCTTTTTTAAGGACATATGATCGATGAATTCCTTAAGCACAATCTTCTCTTACTTTAGTATATTTTCTGTTATTATTAGTTTAATAAAGGAAAATGCCATGTTTTCCCTGTTTGCTAACTTATCTATGCAATAAAAATGACCGAGAAATAAAAGTGCTCAGAATGTCGCAAAATTTTAACATGGTTTTTTATTGAATAAATAAGAATTTTTTGGCACTGGACACACCCCAGAGGGGTGCACCTGCTTTCCACAATGCAGCAGGGCGCACCTACCCCCTGGGCGCATGCAGGTGCCTTGTGGGGCCCACGGGACCCCACTCACTTATCTCCTATGCCCATTGCTTCTTCTTCCTCCATAAAAATGTGCTTGCTTTCATTCTCGTGTTCTTTCAACTTGAGATTTTCGATCTCCTTCCTCAGAGCTCCGATTCTGAAACTGTTGAGAGTAATTGCTCCTTGGTATGTGACTTCTCCGCGTGTCCAATTAGTTTTTGTTCTAGTGGTTTATATTTTGCATTTTTTGCTGATGTTGGTGACCAAGAAATTGAGCTTGCATGTATAATTCATCACAAATGATAACGCCCACACGTGTGGCATATCTGCACTTCGTGCACACGCATTGATCTCCGTCTGTTATGTTTTGCACGAATCCTAAAGAAATATAATGGAATTTCAGTGCCACGTAGGCATAGCATGTTGTGTGGGAGTTAGAGCGCTCGCCCACACGACTGCAGCGCGCGGTTGCTAGTTGTGCCGTGTGGGCGAACCAGTTCTCGCCCACACAATCACCACCTAGTCCACGCACGTTTGGGTGAGCTACTCTTCGCCCACACGACGCTCGTACGTTGCTAGATGGCAACTGCAGTTGCGCGTATGTGGCAACTAGGTAAACACACATGGCAACTATGATTAACCATACATGGCAACTATGGTGGACCATACGTGGCAACTAGTTAATCACACATGGCAACTATTGTTTGACCACATGTGGCAAGTAGATAATCACACATGGCAACTATGGTTTGTTTACACGTGACAAATACCATTAATTAGACATGACAACTATAGTTAACCAAAACAGAGAAATTGCCATGCTTTTACAACTACATTTGTCATCCCGGGTAACTAAAGTTGCCATCTCCGGGGTAACTAAAGTGTCGTCCCCCGAGTAACTAAAGTAGCTACGCCAGGACGTGTGGGCAGATTTACTTCGTGCCACATGCGCGGGGTGGGGATGAGTAGTACTTGTTGGGCGTGTGGCACGAAGGGGTTGTTTGGATCGCTACCAACAACTACCCTACCAAAATCTTGGCGTTGACTGAGGACGTGGGCGGGCGTTTGGATCGACGCCGAAATTTTGGATCCACGCCAATTTTTCGGCTGGCTCTTCAGATTTTACGCCAACTTCCGGGTGAATGAGCGGCGGCAGAATCTCTCGCCAAATAATTGGCGAGCCCCGATTTGGCAGGGCGGGCGTGGGCGCCATCCAAACAGCCCCGAAGTAGCTGCGCCCACACGTGTGGACAGTTCTAATGTTCGCCCACACATGACTCGTGTGGGTTGCCTCCTACGTATGCCACACACGGTGTGTGGGCGGATGTCTAATATATCACACGTGTGGTGAATATAGGGACCCTAATTCATTTGGTTCTAAGTACTTTGAATGCTTAATATATATGTAAGAGCACATTTATCTATGTGTGGTTTTGGTAATTGATGACAATCACTATGGACTAATGGTTGCCTTGAGTTATATTCGAAGGATTTGTCCATAGGCACTTCTTGAAGTCCATCTGTTGGTTTCAAGGAGTTTATATGGTGACCAAGGTGGTATTCAAGGTTTTATCCAAAGATTGGTCATGTGAGAGATGAGCTTATTGCAAGCATGTCTTGAAGAAGAAGATTGTGTTAACATTCATGTTTACCTTCAAGACATCATCTTTATGAAGAGAGAAGATAAGATACAAGGTTGATCAAGACTAAGTCAAAGAGTGAATCAAGTTGATCAACATACAAAGCGTACAAGATGTACCGAGAGGGATCAAGTGATCCCATGGTATGGTAAGCATTGCCCATTACGCTTTGTGTACTAACCCATGGTATACGTGAGAGTTCTATGTGGGGTTAGGTATGTTTCCATGGGCTTACGTCAAGAGGAAGATCTCATACAACCCATGGAAGATGACATCAAGTGGTGATCGTCATTAAGGTTGCGGTGTGCAAGTTCAAGTGAAGCATCACGGAGAGATCATGCTTGAAGCTTGCCATCCATTGTGGCGACAATGGACTTGTGAAGATGTGCCGAAGAGTGGCTCACCCATAGTGGAGTATGGGGGAGCAATTTACTAGTCTTCATCGAGCCGGCGCAATCAAGAAAGGTGGTCCATCTTGAGAAGGACAAGATCGTCATCATCTAGCTCAAGTGGACTATGCGCAAGGCAAAGGTTTGACCTTGATAGGGTTTTATATTTTACCGGTCTCATGGTGATAGTTGGGAGACCGGGTTATAGGATCGATAGCCGTACTATCAAGGGGGGCTCTCAAGTGAGTAGCTTGATCGTATCGTTCGTTGAGAGCTCAAACCATTGCATTCTTGGCATCATCATCTTTCTTGGTTCTTGGTTGGCTTTTCTCTATGTGGGTTCTTGAGCTTATGGTCAGCTTCATGACAAGCTCAAGTTCATCGAAAACGGAGTCCATATGCATCTTCTATGATGTTTTCGATGTTGGTGTTTTTACCGGTTCTTCATTCATAGAGGTGTCACATCTCTATATCATTGGCATTTCTATACTGCCTATTCCTAAGATAACCAGGCGCTGTTGGATAGCTCTTGTCGTCCTGAATCCAACAAGCTTGAATTGACTCAATTCGGAGCTCATATGCGAAGGTTATGGCAGTTCTGGTTTTACTGTATCCATCTGGTTGCTTGGGTTCTTTGTTTCTCTCCCGCGGTAGTACTGCTCTGGCCAGCACGGTAGTACCGCTTATAGTCGGTACTACCGCCCTCGCCAGCGGTAGTACCGCTGGGGGAAGTGGGGTGGCTCGGGGAACTCGCGCGAGGCACCAGACAGCTCCAGACACTTGTCTGGTGTCCCGCGCCAGCCCTCCAGCCGCAGCGGTAGTAGTGGCGGTAGTACCAAGCGGTTCTACCGCCGCCCCTTCTACCGCTACTCAGTTCTGCTGGTGGGCGGTAGTACCGCTCCCTGGGGCGGTACTACCGCTTGTGTGCGGTGTGACGTGCGGGCTGTGGGGGTAACGGTTGGATTTTCCCCCACCTATTTAAGGGGGTCTTCTTCCCCAATGGTTCTTATCTTTTTGAGCTCGAGTTTGCCCCCCCCCCATTGTTGACCTTCTTTGAGCTTGCTAACTCTCAATCCCTCCAATGATTCTTGCTAGTTCTTGAGGGAAAAGGGAGAGGAGATCTAGATCCACATTTCCACCAATCACTTTCTCCTCTATGTGAGGGGAACCCCTTGGATCTAGATCTTGGAGTTCTTCGTGTTCTTCTTTGTTCTTCCTCTCATTTTCCTCCATAACATTAGTTGTTGTGGTGGGATTTGGGAGTGAAGGACTTGGGCACTTCGTGTGCCCTTGCCATTGCATTTGGTGCATAGGTTTGAGTTCTCCACGGTGATACGTGGAAGTGAAGTTTGAGAAGCTTATCACTCTTGGGTGTTTGAGCACCCTAGAGCTTGTTCCTCTTGGGTGCCCTGGCGCCCTAGACGGTTGGTGGTGTCTCGGAGCTCAATCATTGTGGTGTAAAGCTCCGGGCAAGCGTCGGGGTCTCCAATTAGGTTGTGGAGATTGCCTCGAGCAATTTGTACGGGTACCGATGACCGCCCCCAAGGGTTGCCAAAGTGTACGGGTACCGGCGACCGCCCCCAAGGGTTGCCATTTGTACGGGTTCGGTGACCGCCCTCAAGGGTCCCTTAGTGGAATCACGGCATCTTGCATTGTGCGAGGGCGTGAGGAGATTACGGTGGCCTTAGTGGCATCTTGGGGAGCATTGTGCCTCCACACCGCTCCGAACGGAGATTAGCATCCGCAAGGGTGTGAACTTCGGGATACATCGTCGTCTCCACGTGCCTCGGTTATCTCTTACCCGAGCCCTTTACTTATGCACTTTACTTTCTGATAGCCATATTGTTTCATGTTATATATCTTGCTATCACTTAGTTGTTTATCTTGCTTAGCGTAAGTTGTTGGTGCACATAGGTGAGCCTAGTTGTTTTAGGTTTTGTACTTGACTAATTAAACGTTAGTTTTATTCCGCATTAGTTCAAGCCTAAACCATAATTATTTTAAAGCGCCTATTCACCCCCCTCTAGGCGACATCCACGTCCTTTCAATATAGCCTCTAGACATTCATATGAATTGTTGCTATCAATTTTGCTAAGTTCTATACGTCTTTTTTTGTGGTAAAAAAGTTCTGAAATTTCCAGTGTAAGAAAACTGTTGAGAGGAATTTTCATGAGGGGCTCCTCAAGCCTGAGTTCAGAGAGAACTTTAAGTGGAGCGCCCGGGGCAAACCTTCCTCGTAGACCGGATTTAAGGCCGTGTGAGTGGCCATGTGTCGGTGTACTAAAGTTTGGGTCTTTAGTATCCCATACTTGTGCACGGGCAGTCGAAGCCATACCAGCGGCAAGGTCTGCCAGGAGATAACTAAGTACAAGCTCAAGATTATCAAGGAGTATTTGAGACAATACTCAGAAGACAGAAGACCGAAGGCTGGGGCCCCGGCAAGATCTTGCCGGGCTGACCCAACAATCCCCGTCAAGATTTGCACCCAGCAAGACCTCGCCACCCTGTCATCGCTCCAGCGCAGCAACCAACTTGTCTTTTAGCTGTTGTCCTCCTGGTAACGTGTCAGGAGGCTAACGGCGTTGGGCTTAAGCGGTGCTGATGGGACGACCCCTTTTCCCGTCCCCAAGAAGCTAAGGGACACCTCAACGGAGCATTAAATGCACTTGTCCTAAGCCGTCAGTATTAGGTATGATAGCACTGTAGCAACTTTACACCTCATGTATGCACTGTACGCCACTGTTGGTGACCCCTTCGAACGTATAAAAGGAGGCCCAAGGCGTAGCTACAGGGGGGATCTTCTTCTGGCCCGTTCTGCATGTATAGCTGCTGTGTACTGTTCATCACAAGCGCTCCTAGAACCAGGGCTTAAACACATCCAATATACTAAAGCAGGAGTAGGGTTTTACGCTTCTCAGCGGTCCGAACCTGGGTAAAAATCCCTTGTGTTGATCGTTGGATCTGCTCTTTGTGCGAGCCTTTCTCCCTGCCGAACCGTAAAGGGATCCACGCGATCCCATAGGTGTCGTTTCCGACATCTTTGGCGCGTCAGGTAGGGGGAAGGGCTGCGTGAACCTGACCTAACGATCAGCGCACCAGTTTCTTCATCATCATCATCATCGCCATGGCCCCCAAGAAGAAGGGTTTCATGACGGTTGGTCCATCCGCGTCCGCTACGCCTGTAGCGACACAGACGGGTGATGGTGTGGACGCGGGCGGAGGAGGCAGAGGCCTTGAGCCTCCACGACGTTCTGGTGGTCAAAGCCAAGCGAGCGGCGTCGTTCGCAGCGGCGACGGCCACCCGCGCGCCCCTAGATCTAGGGACGGAGCTGCGCTGCCCGCGGGCGGCATAGCGAATTCCAAGGATGGAAGGGCGCCTTCTAAGACACCCACGCCGGCGCACGCGCCGCGGCCTTCTCAGGTCGCGCGCGATGAACAGCGCCGCGACGTTGGTGGTACTAGGCGTCCCCGCGGAAAGTCTCCTGAGCATCACCCTCGAGATGCGCAGGGCCAGCATGCACGCCAACATGTTGGTGGGAGCGGCGCGCGGTCGCGGGACCGTGATGGAGCTCCTTCTAACATGGTTAGGAGTCAGAGCACCTCACGTTCCTCGCACGTGTCGCCGCCGCCTACACCAGCAGAAGCACTGGCGCGAGCACAGTTGCTCCTGAATTTTCCACGTGCTGTGGACAAGCTCAACGAGTGGAGAGCTGCTATTCAGAGCCTCGTCGGCCTCGCCAACGATGATAGGCCGCAGCAGGCGGAGCCTTCGCGGCGGCAATCCATCGAGCCGACACATGTCGCTGGTGAAAAGACGGGGGGCGCTACGACCACGGTGCACTCTCCTCCACGGCGGCAACAGCAGTCGCTGACTCGACGGATCGACGCCTGTGAGGACGATTCAACGGCGTCGTCTGATCCGCGAACTCGTCGCGATCAACATCAAGTTCTTCGGGAACGAGGCAAAGAAGACGCTCGGACTACCATCGAGCGGCGGCGGGAAGCGCGCTATCAATCTGATAAGCGCGCATGGCCTACTGTGGACAAGCCTGCGCCAGGGTATCCTGTCGATCTACCCTATGAGGTGGGTTGCCCAGCGTTTACCCGTGAGCTGCGGCGGGTCCAGTGGCCCAATTCCCGTACGTTCAAGCCAGAGGTCCCGGAGAAATATGACGGCAAGACCCACCCATCGGAGTTCCTGAGCATCTACACCATTGCGGTGCAGGCTGCCGGGGCTCGCGACAACAAGATACTCGCCAACTACTTCCCGTTGGTGCTCAAGCCCAACGTCAGATCGTGGTTGATGCATCTGCCAGAGAATTCCATTTCTTCCTGGGCAGACCTGTGTCATGAGTTTGTTGGCGCCTTTACCGGAGGCCACCAAGCTCCTGGCCAGGAAAGTGATTTGCATCTCATCCCCCAGAAGGAAGGCGAAACTTTGCGCAAGTACATACAGAGATTCAGCCGAGTACATCATAACATCCCAGACGTTCATCCTGCCACTGTTGTCAGCGCGTTCCATTAGAACGTGCGCAATCGTAGGATGCGCGAAGAGCTAGCAATGAACAAAGTCAGGGATGTAGCCGAGCTCTATGCTCTGGCTGATAAGTGTGCTCGGGCTGAAGAAGGGAGGAGACTCCCCGGCGAAGATGCCGACGCAGGAGTCGACTCCGACGACGAAGACGCCGCCGCCCCGGCAAAGAAAGGCCGCCGGCGTAACAGGAAGCGCAAGGGCAAGGCCGTGCTTGCTGTCGAGGGATCCGGCAACCCCGACACCGCCAAGAAGGCAAAGGTTGACGACCCCGGCAAGGAGGTTGCCGGGTGCGCCTCCTGTCAGGCCTTGGTGGCTGCCGACAAGCCAGAAGGCTCCGGCAAGCAATACTGCAAGATCCATCGCACCAAGGGCCATGATCTCCAAGAATGCCGGCAAGTTGAGCAGCTTGTCGAGAAAGGCTGCCGCTGAGGCCGACAGGATTGCCACTGACGTGGCGGCAGCATTCGAGGCGCACAGAAAGGCTGGGATTCTGTCTCCTGAATCCAGCACCACTTGCCCCGCCATTCTTCCCACTTCTCGTGGTAGGCCCCGTCTGGGTATGTATCCTTGTTCCATGACCTTGGAATCCAAGTGATAGAACCGGAAAGAGCCTCACCCGCTTGAATGCGGGGAACAAAGAAGTGGCGGAAGAGGGCTGTGTTGGGGACTACTCCGGCAAAGTTTTCGCAAAGATGCGCAAAGACTGACATACATGTTACGGCATTCAGCGTAAAATCTAAGAGTTGGAAGCCGTATGTGTACATGATGTCATTGAAGAAATCAGAGAAAGGGGGGCAGAGCCCGCAGTAAAAGTAGTCGACAAAGAAAGGGAATTTATTTGGACCTCCCTTGAAGGAACCTGGGCTCACGAGAGTAGCGGGATGAGCCTTCGTCTTCTTCGCCCACATGCACATGTACTGATCCTTTAGGGCGTTCGCATCAAGCGCCGACGCGAAGACGGCGTGCTTCTTCCGCATCTTCACCAGCTCATTCTCCGGGACGGCGGCTTTCACCCCCTTGCCCTTGCTCGCTTTGGGCGGCATGGCGGCTGCGGAAGCAGAGGCTGAGGACGAGGAGGGCGTGGCGGCGATGGATGAGTGGAAGAGGCTCTGTTTTGGGCTCAAGGAAGAAGACCATGGCGGTTACCAGATTGGAAAAGACAGGAGGTAAATGAGCAGCGCCTCTACGGATTCCTTTTTATGGGGAAGGCGCGGGGCTGCCTCTTTATTAATCAATGTAATAACGTTTTTGCGAGCGCGCTGCTGTAACGGCCGCTCCGCCCATGTCTCCCACGTCGCGCATTCAACGCGCGTAGTGGGGGGCGCAAGTAAACGGAATGATTACAATAGTAAAATCCTGCCACGCGTGCCCGTACACTGTTTGGGCCTAGCCCAACAACGCCTCGCACCGTGTATGGCCTAGGCCCGGGGGCTCCTGTCGGTGTACTAAAGTTTGGGTCTTTAGTACCCCATACTTGTGCACGGGCAGTCGAAGCCATACCAGCGGCAAGGTCTGCCAGGAGATAACTAAGTACAAGCTCAAGATTATCAAGGAGTATTTGAGACAATACTCAGAAGACAGAAGACCGAAGGCTGGGGCCCCGGCAAGATCTTGCCGGGCTGACCCAACGAGCCCCGGCAAGATTTGCACCCGGCAAGACCTCGCCACCCTGTCATCGCTCCAGCGCAGCAACCAGCTTGTCTTTTAGCTGTTGTCCTCCTGGTAATGTGTCAGGAGGCTAACGGCGTTGGGCTTAAGCGGTGCTGATGGGACGGCCCCTTTTCCCGTCCCCAAGAAGCTAAGGGACACCTCAACGGAGCATTAAATGCACTTGTCCTAAGCCGTCAGTATTAGGTATGATAGCACTGTAGCAACTTTACACCTCATGTATGCACTGTACGCCACTGTTGGTGACCCCTTCGAACGTATAAAAGGAGGCCCAAGGCGTAGCTACAGGGGGGATCTTCTTCTGGCCCGTTCTGCATGTATAGCTGATGTGTACTGTTCATCACAAGCGCTCCTAGAACCAGGGCTTAAACACATCCAATATACTAAAGCAGGAGTAGGGTTTTACGCTTCTCAGCGGCCCGAACCTGGGTAAAAATCCCTTGTGTTGATCGTTGGATCTGCTCTTTGTGCGAGCCTTTCTCCCTGCCGAACCGTAAAGGGATCCACGCGATCCCATAGGTGTCGTTTCCGACACCATGCAACACATTCATGAACAATGTCGGGTTCCATCATGGATTTGACCAGTTCGTGATAAACACCGCCTTGACCAACTTTGTTGCAGATAAGTGTGATCGGTATGAACTTCTTACCAATACGTTTGTGCAAAATTTTCACGTTTTGCCCAGGCAAGAGATTCCGGAAGTATTGTTCCATTTATATTAACACACCTTTGAGATATCATTCGTAGACTTTTGTGAAGTATGCATGATTCCCTTTGAGGGTGTGTTAGACGAACCGCAGAAGCTTGAATGTGATGCATTTCTTAGTAGTATCTGTAATGGGGAGGACAGAGGTGTTTTACAAGCTAGAATTAAAAGCATTGAATTTCCTTCTATCCGCTACTTTGCAATATTTTTTGGCAGATGCCTGGTTGGTAAGCATGATATTAGCGCATTGTGTGCACTTCATTTGAGTATTTTGTATGATGTTGTACATGGTTCTAAGAATCATAACTTTGGTGTCATAATTGCACGCCGTTTGGGCAGAAATGCTCGTGATGGAAGTTTATATGGAGGAATTTATGCTTCTCACTTGGCTGCACGCTTCGGCGTCTATGCTAGGCCTAATGACCATATGCTCCATCATAACTTCTTGGGATTTGAGGCTATGCAGTGCCATAAGTTTATCGGGTATGGGACTAATGAATATGAATATAAACTGACATCCAATAAAAACCATGATGTCCCAATTATTTTGCATGCACCATTGCTCTTTGATTTGCAAAATAAACAAAGAAATTATATCTATTTGGAGTAGGCTCATGGGCACAATGGAGGAGTGGAGGCCGTTCACCTCATGATACGTCTCCAACGTATATATAATTTTTTATTGTTCCATGTTATTATATTACCATTTTAGAATACTTTTTAAGCATTTACTTGTTGTTTTATATTATTTTTTAGCACTAACCTATTAACCCGGTCTCAAGTGGCAGTTGTTGTTTTCTGCATGTTTTTGGCTTTTCAGGAATACTGTACCAAACAAAGTCCAAATACTCCAAAACTTTTTGATTATTTTTTCTAGACAAAAATGAGACCTGAAAGCTTCGGAGGAACACCGGATGGCACACGAGGTGCCCCCAAGCCAACAGGGAGCGGTCCTGATGGCTTGGGCCACCTCCCAGCTCCCCTGGCCCGCATCTCTTCGCTATAAATTCTCATATCCCAAAAACCCTAGAGAGCCTCCCAAAACACCTTTTCCGCCATGTTTCGGTGCCCTGCCGGAGGAGGGGTCGGTCACGGAGGGCCTCTACATTAACCTTGCTGCTCCCATGGTGATGTGTGGGTAGTTCACCGCGGACCTACGGGTCCGTAGTTAGTTTCTAGATAGCTATCTCTCTCTATGTTCTTCATTACGAAGATCACCGCGATTCCCGCGGTGATCTATCTTATTTAATCAATCTTTGCGGTGTGTTTGTTGGGATCCGATGAATTGTGGGTGTATGTTCAGATTATTCATGAAAATATATTGAATCCTTGCTGGTTATTTATATGCATGATTGTTATAGCTTCGTAATGCTCTCTAAGTAATCTTGCGGTGCTCAATCCAAGTAACACAAAGGGACATGACACGTATTGTATTGCTGCCAGTAAGGGTAAAACGATGGGGTTCATTCATATTAATTGGATTTACCTTGTCTACATTATGTCATCCCCCTCTAAGCATTACCTTGTTTTTACTTAATACTCTAGATGCATGATGGATAGCGATCGATGGGTGGAGTAATAGTAGTAGACGTTGACAGGAGTCGGTCTACTTTCTTATGGACGTGATACCTATATACATGATCATTGCCATGAATAAATATTGCATAACTATGTGCTTTTCTATCAATTGTCCAACAGTAATTTGTCTACCCACCATATGCTTTCTTCGAGAGAGAAGCCTCTTGCGAAAACTATGGCCCCTGGGTCTCCTCACAAATATATTTACAAAAACTCTAAATACCTTGGTCCCATTATTTACTTTCTTTTTATTTTCAATTTATATTTATCAAATTATCTGTCTATCACTACCTATCGCTTGCAAGTAACGAGTTCAAGCGGATTGACAACCCTCTTGCCCGCGTTGTGTGCAAGTGTGTGCTCTTTTGTGTATGGGCGCTAAAGACGGGAAATTGTGTGGTTCTCCTATTGGTTCGATAACCTTGATTCCCACCGAGGGAAATACTTACCTCTACTGTGCTACATCATCCCCTCCTCCTTGGGGAAAATCCCAACGCAATTCACAAGTATCACCTCATTGAGTAGGCAACACGGAACACCGGCCCAAGTTACCACTACGACCACCACCTTGAACCTGATGGATATTACCAGTGACCATATCCCAAGTTAGGAAAAAAGTCTAAGCTTGGGGGAGTACGTAATCTCACCTACATTTTATACTATATCAGACATTCACTACACTTGTCGGTGTTCATCGTTTTCCTTGTTTTGCTTTTATTGTGTTTCTTTTGTGTGTTTTAAAAACTTCGAAAAGCCAAAAATATTTCTCGTTTCTTTTCGGTATTTCCTTCTTGTTTAGTAGTTTGTAGTAGTAAAATAAAACCAAAAAAGATTTATCTTTTCATATTTTGATTGTTTGTTTGGAGTTCTTCGATGTAAATAGCTTCTTCTCGCATTTTTGTTTTTCTTATTTTGTTTGTTTGCTTCAGAAAACCTAAAATACCCCAAACTATTTCAGTGTGTTTCTCTAAATTTCTTTCCTTTTCTTGAGTCCTCATAAGGATGAGACTTTGTAAGAATTGCCAAGTGCTCTTATATGCTTTATTGTTGATTTAACGACTGGCCCAATATTTCTTTGTCTAATCTTTTCAATAAAGTGTTTGCAGATTCCAGCCTATTCCACGACGCACGCGCACTATTATAATTTTCACATCATTCGGCCTTGCAAGTGAAAGGTAATAATGACGATAATTTGATGAGGTGATTGTGGTAAAGAAAGGCCAGTATGGATTATTCTTGTTTTTTTGTAAATATTTTTAACTCGGTAGTCTTGATTCAGCAAAATTATGATTAAACATGTTCATGATGACAATTAAAAATTATAGTTTCTCATGACATGCTTAAGTATCTAGGAGTGGATAATATATTATTTTGTATGTAAACATGCATTAAAATAGTTATGATGTAGTATGTTAGGTTGGTATCCTCCTTTGAAGAATTCAAGTGGCTTGACGCATGTTCAAGGCATGTAATAGATTCAAATCAAATATACCCTCAACTATATTTTTGTTCAGGGTGTTTATATCCTACTCGTGCTCCCGTTCAATATTAATTATTCTCAATGCATGATTATGACCGTCATGGCTTTCTAGTTGGTCGCTTCGTGGCAACGCACGGACACCCTTGAGCACCCGATTGAAGCATTCTGCCATGTTGCTTGTCATTTGACCGTATCTTCGGCCGTCTTCATCATAAGCTCGTGCCCACTTTGTCCTAAGTTGAATGTGCCTATTGAGAAATTCAAGACCCTCTGGATCAAGTTTTTTGTTCGCGACCAAACCGTTGTACAAGTTTGCGAAACGTTTGTCGGAGAAAGCTTGACAACAATCTTGAAGATCATCCGTCAACTCCTTGCAACCACATGCCCGATAGAAGTTTGAACAAAAATGCCTCATGCACCATCGATCCCAAGTGCCTGATAGGATTTTCACTATAATTGTCAAAGATCCCAAGTGCTAGCTCCAAAAGCAATGCATTTCCTACTGGAAATGCTACATTTTAACATAACTCCAATTCTTTTTGTCTGATGTTTATTTTGCAAGTTTGAAGAAGAAGAAGAAGAAAAAGAAGCTAGAGATCACTAGAGGATCTTAGTTAAAATATTGTAGGAAATAAATAGGTCAAGTCCTTTCTCAAATTCTTTTGAACTCAAGATTGTAATTCCTTCTTTTATTTCTTTATTTATTTCTGATTTCCAAATTGTAAAATAACTTTGTATTATTATCCAATATTAACAATGTGTAATTCTTCTATCACTAGTGATTTAATATTCAATTGCATTTCCAATTATTTGAATTGGAGTTTTATTATGTAAGTCCTTTAACTTATTTGAATTATAATTTTGAACCCAAAGTCTAAATAAGAGCAAAGGTCATGGCAAAACTTATTTGAATGCAAATTTGACTTAACAATTTGAATGCAAGTGGTTTAGGTTCAAATGCAAGTTGAAAATAACTCCAACTATATGCATGTATGCAAGTAAACATTCGGAAAAAAAATCCCCACGGGTCGTTACAGTTAGTGATTTTTTTGGCTCACTCTTTTGTGCTCTAGCACTATTCAACATATGGCAACCTTTCTTGCAAGGTTGGCCTTTGTCCTAGCCATAGTACGTGCAACGATCTTATGTTCGGCCTTAATTTTGCAGTGAACGACTCATGTTGCTCTTTGAAACCTTTATGATTTATTTGGGTTGTGTAGGTTTGCTCTTACTCGGATCTTCATCAGAAGTGCAACATGCGTATGTCGAGACACAAAATTGAAGTTAGAGGTGACGTCTTTAAGGATTTTTGAGTGACTTTTGGATTTTTCTAGAAAAAAACTTGTTCCTGTTTGTTTAAGTTTTGTCGATGTGACATACTCTCACCGTAATGAAATATTAGTGTTTTAGATCACCACTGTAACATTTTTTTGGCTAAGAAAGTTGTCTTTCTTTCTTATAAAACAACAATTTAGAAAACTTTACACATGTATTTTAATCGTTTTAGACAGTGACGTGCAATTGTAGAAGGTGCACAAAGTCTTCTCAATTATATGGAAGTGTCTATATTGTTTCTTGTTGACGATTAGGACCCGTGGATGCCTTTTTTGTGGAGATGTTTAGTACATGTTTTGATTGGTCTATTTCGAACAAACCAGATGGTGTTTGCTAGCTTGTCATTGGGCGAATAATGTAGTAGGTTGAGGAGCAGAAAAAGGATGCATCTCTATTGAAAAATGCTCATAGCCAACGTACAGCGTTCGGTAGTTTGGTCAACAACTCTAACGCCTTTGGACAATTTGTGTGCTCACTAATGCTTTCTCAGAACCCCTAATCTTCGTTAGCAGCTACATGGACGGCAATGTGGGACACACATTAGTACATTACAAAGGCGGTTTGCTCATCGATCTCAGCTTTCCTGGGTGACCAACCGTGTATGACTTCCATGTGATCATAACCGGACACACACATTTGGTGCAGAATTATGCACCTGATCAGGGGTCGGTTACAACAACGCCTGTGCGGCATAAAGTAATCGGGTTGCGGTTAAACATCACATCGTCTCTCCTGGAACTCGGTCCTAATCCACAAGCTGATGACGATGCGCCACCCGATTAATTAACAACTCAGTCGCCACCATGATGAAGCGAGCCGGGCCAGGCTGCGATCGATCAAGAGGAAAATGCCGGGGAACGAATTACTGCGAAAAAACAAAAGAATACGACAACGAAGCTTCGTTTTTTGAATCATCTCCCGGGCCTTGCTTGAGTAATTCAATCAAAGTCCATCATGGTGGCGCTGCATTATGCACGAATTATTGGCGCCGTGATGTAACGGCCGGTGATGACGAGCTAGAGATGGCTTCGATCGACATCGCCCGAGCCCCCGATTCACGGTCCGGAGTCTGAACTCCGAAGCCATCGCGCCAAGGATTTCAGCCGTGTTCCCGGAGACCAAATAGCGTAGTACGTGTGTCAATGACTCGCGCTCCAACATGCATTTCGTGTTCACAAGCCACAAGCCAGGTGAATGAATAAGTGGAGCTTTCTTTTAGTTAGTTGGTCGCTTTCCATCTCATGCATAGGTGTAGGTGTGCATGATGCGCACACCATCTCCGGGCCATCCGTGCTATCTGATCTGGTGAGACAGCATCTGGTTTCATGGGAAAGACACCTCGAAAGCCTACGCCCACGGCCGGCCGGCCCAAAGCTAGGCCGCTCAAACTTAGCAAAGAAGGTCCCTCCCTCCCTCCCTCTGTGTAGAGTAGACGCCGCCTCGTCAAGCTGGCTGGGCTAGCTAGCTAGCTCACCCCTATCATTCATCATGCACTCCATTGATGCATTATTCAGCTTCCGCTCCTTTTGAGCTTCTTTTAAGCAAGCCGCTCCATAACCCGTCTAGAAAGATACGCGTTCCACTTTTGTGTTTCGTCTCCCTCGACCGTGGCCCCGGAAGCGATTGATTGATACTTCCAGAAAGAAAGATGAGCTCTGATTGATTAAAGGCGGCGAGGTGAGAATACGATCGAATTGAACGAAACAGGCATGCATGGCTGCACCAGATCGTGCTATCATTGCACCCCGTTCGAGACTCGAGAGCATCGATCGATGGCAATGGCTGCCTGCGAGCCCGTGCCGGCCGTCCGATCTGGAACTGGAAGCAGAGACTTTTCCCAGCAGACGACGGGGGGTGGCACTGTGGCAGACACGACGAAAGCATATGGTTGGTGTACGTACGGCCAGTACTGTACCACCTGCTCTCTGTTTGCTAGATCTTTCATCTTCTCGAGTCACAACAGAGGGCAAAGCGCATGCCAAAGTGAAAAACTCCACTTGCACTTTACTTAACTTGGGTGGATATATAGATGGATAGAACATAGAAGTAGTCGTGGAAGTGATGCGGAGGAGTCCGGCACGGCATCGGATGCAGACAAACGACATGTTGCGGCCGCTGATTTCATGGCGGCTGCCGGATAGTAGATAATAATGCCGCACCGTGCGGACACGGACGAGCGTGCATAAATGGCAATATATTAACCGGATGCCTAACCTGGCTCTCCTAACCCGGTACCATGGTTTTTGTTGGAGCCTGCCGTCGGAGAAGGCAGAAGCAAGCAACCGGCCGAACAACCGGTGAGGTCACCGGCGGGGAAGGGGTGGGCGGAAGCCGACCGCCCCGAATAGTTAAACGGCGCGGCGCGTGCGGTGTCGATCGATCGGGAGGCCGCCGTCGACGCCATGATGGCCGATGCATCGCCCGCCCGAAATGGCTATTCTATCGACCGTCGCTCGCATTCGCGGTGACGTTGCCTGATTGATTGATTGCGGCCCTGCGTGGCGCCCCGGTTAGTTAAATCGGGCGTGCGTGTCCTGCATTCCTCGGCTGGATAAAAAGCTTGGCTTCTCGATCGGGAGGCTTTTTCCTCGTCATTTCCTCTCTCGGGTATGGGGATGGGGATGGGATGGCAACTTCCCCGGGCTGATGCAGGGGGCGGGCACTTTCCTTCCAAGTGAGGGCTTGACAAATCTGCTCCTTGGGTAAAAAGTTGATGACATGTGCTCACGTACGCTTTGATCCGGACCCCGACGAGGCGTTTTGTCTGGTATTGCGGCTGGCGTAGTGCTCTGAACGGCCGCGTACTTGCTGAAATGCATGTGCCAGGCAATCAACCAGCGGCTGAACTGTTCGTGCTGCTGACCTTTGCAGCAACAGTACACAAGAGTTTTTCTTCGGTCAAACACCGTGCGACGTACAAGTCCAAACATTGTCCCGTTCCTCCGCATTTGAGCTCAGTACTACTAGCATCCGTGACCGCGAAAATAGAAAATACGTATGTGCGTTGAGTCAACATTCAAGCTAGTCCAGCTTCAGATAATCCACGGTACGGAGCACGCACTGTGCTGGCTGGCTGGCTGGCTGGCTGCTCCGGCGACGAGTCGGCCGGCGCCGGCTCCGAAAAGAGACGAGGGGAGGTGACGGATGGGGAGCCGCCACGCGAGAAGGCCGGGGGCGCGGCGGGTGCGCCGCACGTGTCGCGCGCGCACATGGGATCCAATCGGGTCTGGGCTCCCGCCCACGCCCACCTACCGATGCCGGGTCGGGGCGCGGCTCCAGACAGTGGCTGTCCTACGTTTCCGCCACGTTTTAATTGGCTGAACCTTCTGGCGCGCTTCGCGTGGACTGGACGGGACGGGAGCGGAGCGAATATCTATCGCCTCGGGAACCCCGTCGCCCCGTGCCGTGCCGCTGCCACCTTCAACAGCGACCTACAGTAGCTTGTCCCGAGTTTGAATTAAAGAGATTTTTTCTATTTTACTACTGGTCAAAGCTGTCCTGGCCTAGAGATCCATAGCTAGGCCTAGCCTGCTTCTGACTGAAGCCGCAGGTAGTTATCGGAGCACGGTAGTACGTTCTGCTTTGAAAGCATAAAGTTACCCTTCAACAGTTACGGCGGCAAGGAGGTTGGATAGGCTAGTAGCAATAGTACTCCAGCTTGTTATCGGGAGCATATGTTTATCGTCGACGTCAAGCTCCAGCTGACGAACATGCTCGTGCCACTGCCATGGCGCGAGAAAATGTTATCACGGTGGTGCCGCATTGGGTCGGCGGCGGTCCACCGCCAGGGCCGACGATTCCAGGCGAACGGCGCCGGCGCCGGCCGCTGTGTGCGAGCGTCGTGCGGCGCGCACAGCGAGGCAACACGGACGAGCGTGCATGCATGTCGACGCCTTTGCAGGCGGCGGTCGATGCGTGGGTCGGCGAGCAGGGTAGTACGGAGACTGTGGTGAGCTTTGTAGGTATTCGAGCACGCCTGCCGCCGCTGCAGTGCTGGGATCCACCTTTGCGCAGCGGCCTCTGTCTGTCGCACGTCGACGGTAGCCCCGGCCAGTCGCCCTCCCGGCAACAGCGGCGGAAACGGGTCGAGGAGTGCGGAGGAAGCAAATACGGTCGTCAGTTTGTCTGTTTTATTACAGTTATTATAAATTTAACTCTGCTGTTCTTGAGTTCGGTTGGAGAGGTGTCGTTGTAAGCTTTTGCTATGTGAGCTGAAATGCTCGATCTCATCGTCTGATGCTGCATTGGATTGAAGCGGATGGCATCCTTGTCCGGGAGTGAGGATAGGGCTGCAGGGGGGAGGTGGGGAGCAACCGGGCTTTATGTATGTCAGGTCGTGTCGGTGTCAAGAAAATACGCACGAAAAAAAGAAGAAGATCATGTCAAGAAAAAGAAGTAGGAATCGTCCTCACACGTCTAACGGGCCTCCAAATTTACCTACTCTTTTCGGCCCACGTCGTGGGAAGCCTATCGGAGATTTGGGTTATTTCTCGCCCATACCTTCTTCAGCCCGGGTTTTTTTCTGTATGTTTTTCTTATAGGCTTTTTTTTCATTTCTTCACTGCTTTTCTTCAAAACAATTGTGTGTTTCTTCACTGGTTATCTCTGGTTTACAAGGATATTTACTGTTTCCTTTTCCATTTTTTATTTTCCTTTTTTCAATACAAATTGTACAATTTTAGTATACACATGAAACATTTTTTTCCATACATGTTGAACCTTATTCGAACAAATAATGTATTTTTATCAAGTTATTTGTTTTGATTATTGTTTCAAATAAGTGTTGAAGATTTTTCGAATGCACGTTGAACAGTGTTTTTAATGGAGAAAAACATGTTGTTTAGATTACATGGTATTTTTTCAGATTATATAATTGTTTTTGAAAAATATCATGAACATTTTTTGCAAATGCGTGAATATTTCTACAGATTGTTCTATTGTAATGCTCGATTAAATATTTTTTAATACAATTGATATTTTTTTAATGGACTAGACTGACTTTTGACTGTTCTATTTATAAACAACATATCCGAATGGCTGGAATCGAACGATATGCACAACGAATGAACTGATCACTTCTGTCTAGTTGAATTGAATATGCATGCATGTGAAATGAAAAAGCTGATGTTAGGAATTATTCCATTGAAGTTTAATATTTAAAATGTTTTGTAGCTTAACCAACCCTCTGATAAATCTCGTTTTCGCGTCTAAAATCGTCGCGGCGAGATCTTCGAAATTAGATCTCAGGTTGATATGTTTCGAAGACTTTTTTCCAGGTCAAAAGTTACCATGCGTGGACTACGTAAACTACCACACGCTTACAACACGTAACTTATCATGGTGTTTATACTGAACGTACCGGGGTATGTTTCAACTACTTTTTTTGCCTGGGTCAAACTTTATCATGGTATTTGTATGTAAATTATCAGGTCTACAATATCATCGTTTACCATCGGTGTCGTGCTTGGCCCACGAGGGGAGGTACACATGTCGACGCGGCATTACCCACACATAAAGCGGAACTTTGCATGTTGTGCCGGGCCAGGCCCATCTAGGCGTGTGCCGGGCTGATGCGGTGCCTGAGCGGCATGTTAGCCGCGTTGGATCAGGTATGTGGTGCGTAAGATACCATGACATTTTCGCTGAAGTTATTGAGGGTATTTTTTCAACTCCTTTTCCTCGGATCGATGCTACCACGGAGTCTACAGGTCAATTATCATGTCCGCGGTCGAATATTACCATGTTATTTACGCAAAAATAGTCGACTTATAGTTTTTGAAGAAAAAAACTAATAAAGTTACCGTGGTGTTTGTACATGAGTTATCAGCTCTGTCGTGCGTATATTACTAGGATATTTCCATGGAAGTTGTCAGGGTATGTTTTAAACAAATTTTATCGAGAGGTCAAAAATTTATCGTGGTCTTTGTACGAGAGTTATCAGCTCTATTATACGTATATTACCCTGCTATTTTCTCAGAAGTTACAGGGGTATGTTTTTCAATAACGTTTCCCCTCTGCGTGCAAAAGTTAAGCAGTGTTTGTACGTAGGTTATCAACTTTGATGTGTGTATATTACCATGCTACTGATACATAAGTTACCGACGGCATATTTTCCGAACAACTTTTTGTCTCGGGGTCAAAAGTTATCGCGATGTTTGTATATAGTTATCAACTTTGTTGTACGTATATTACAATGCTATTTACACGAAGATTAGCGGGGTATGTATTTCAACAACCTTTATCCCAGGGCCAAAATTTATCCTGTTGTTTATACGCGAGTTATTATATATTACTATGCTATTTACACAAAGTTATCAGGGGTGTCTTTTCAACAATAAATATCTTTTGACTCAAAGCTATCATGGTGTTTGTACATAAGTTATCACGTCTGCGGCGAGGAAATTACCATGCTATGTACACCGAATTTATCGGGTAATGTTTCAACAACGTTTTTCCCATGAGTGAATAGTTATCAATGTGTTTATATGTAAGTTGTCATATATGTGTTGCTTAAATTACCAAGCTATTTACATAGAGATTATGGGGTATGTTTCAATCAAAATTGTCCTTCAAGTGAAAACTTATCAATGTGTTTGTATGTAAGCTATAAGGTCTATGATGCGTAAATAATCACGCTATTTATAGAGAAGTTACCGGAACTTTAAACAATGTGCGATGGAACTTGAGCGCATAATAATAAAGCCTAGCTGGTAAGATTGCCGGTTGACTTTTTTCAGCATATGATTGAGCTTTCAATTCTTAACTATATCTGATGGTAGTATGTCATGATTTTTCCTTAGAACCATG
This sequence comes from Elymus sibiricus, assembly GCA_039707655.1. Lineage (NCBI taxonomy): Eukaryota > Viridiplantae > Streptophyta > Magnoliopsida > Poales > Poaceae > Elymus > Elymus sibiricus. The sequence goes on from CM077665.1 coordinate 481,558,756, forward strand.
GTCACATGTGCTAATTAATCTCTTACTTTATTTCTCAATGATAGCATGCTTTAGTGCCCCAAAGTCGTTTGTAATCTAGATATTAGTACGAAACAACAGCTTAAAAGGGAGTTGTGTTTTCGTTTTAAACAACAATTAACTAGTGGACGGATTCCTTAGCCTGCTAAGCCTCTCAGCACACAACTCGTGTTTAATTCTTGGTACTAGTATTTTTTTTGGAAAGTGCCCTTCTACGCCCGAGCTCAAATGAACTCGGGTGAACAGTAAATTCAAAAAAAATATTTTTCTAATGTAAAAAAATCTGAATTCTTTTAACGGTAAACTTTGAAAAAAGTTCTAAGAACTTGCAAAATTACAGTACGAAATCACATTTGTGAAAGTTGTGGCGAAAGAAACAAAATCAATGCTCCAAAATGCTATCGAAAGTAGCATTTGCAGAGTTTCAATTTTTTTTTGCCACGACTTCCACAAATGTGGTTTCATGATGAAACTTTGCGAGCTCTTAGAACATTTGTCAAAGTTTGTCATAAAAAATTTCAGTTTTTTTTTAACATTTTAAAAATAATTTTCAAATTTACTGTTCACCCGAGCTCATTTGAGCTCGGGTGCAAAAACATCACGTCCTATTTTTTATGCTATTTCCACATAAAAGACTGTCTACAAGGATCACGATCCAAAAATAGCGCCGAAATTACAATCCAAAATTTACGCCAGAAAAAACCACTTCCAAAAATTGCGCCATAAAAATCTCGTTCCAAAACGAGTAAGGTAATTTTGGAAATTGGTCCACTCCTTCCCATAAATAACACCAGAAGAATCACGCCACCACAATCCAAAAATATTGCCCGCACAATCCCCGTGAACCAAAAAATCCACACTTAAATCATGCCCGCACAATCACTATCCAATGACAACCGGATCGTTCAGATCTACTGCAAAACTGCTCTTGTTCGGAATTTAGCTTTCTCGTTTTTTCAATGCAAGGTCAATAATTCTATAATGCATATTTTTTTCAAATACTGTACTTGATTAACAGTTTGCAAATACTAGTTTCACACACATCGTATATTTTTTGTATGCATGAGACACATTTTCTTTGTGCACATTTATCATTTCTCAAATAATTGGTTCATATTTTGTGAATACATGGTCAAATTCTTTCTATACACATTTTAAACATTTTTCATATAACATTTTTAAAATATAATATTAACATTTTTTGAATACATGGTGAATATTTTTTTCTATACACATTTCAACATTTATATTGACAGTTTTAAAATACAAGTCTGACATTTTTTGAATACATGGTTATACACATTTAACATTTTTCAAATGCTTGATTAACATTTTTGAAAATACAAGATCAAATTTTCAGATATATTTTATATTTTTGTATATACTTTTCATATAAATGATTCTCTATACACATTTAAAAAATTCAAATGCTTGGTTGCCCTTTTTTTATTTAAAGTGTTTTCGGAATATAATTATTTCAAAGTAAAAAAGAAAGGTAAAAAACATAAATAAAATTTAAAATACAATGTCGTGTCCTCCGACGCGCCTGAGGTGGCCCATTTGGGGAAGAGTGTGCCGCGAGAGCACACTAGATCTCGCTACTGGCGAGACATAGTGTTGCACGACAAAGCCCCGCCCATTGATAATTGGGAACATCTAATCAAGGAGTACTCATTCGGAAGTCCCCGTAAGGGTCACTTGGGGTGGGTCGGAAGCACGTCATTTGATGCGCTCTGATACGTCGCCACGTGTCACGCTCTGCGTGCTTGCTCCAGATTTTATTATTTTTTATTTTTCTGCACGCGTTTTTGGCTTTTAGATAACTTTTTCGGTTTTTCTTAGGTTTTCTATAAAAAAATGTTGCAAAAAATATGTTTGATAAATATGCTTCTCGTGGAGGCATGGATTTGCCTGCGTGAGAGGCACGGTCGTGCCTATTGCAAAAGGAAAAAAATACTAGTTTTCTTTTTTTATTCTACAATGGGAGGCATGGATTTAATTCTCATAGAGGCATGAATTTCCTTCCACGAAAGGCACAAATTTACTTCTCGTGGAGGTACGGTCATGCCTCTCGCAAAAGGGAAAAAAAGCGCTTTCTTTTTTTCCAACCACGCGATGGACGGATTTACTTCTCGTAGAGGTACGGATTTGCTTCCGAGAGAGACACAGTCGTGCCTCTGGAAAAGGGGAAAAATACGTTTTTTTCCTTCAGCGAGAGGCACGGATTTACTTACATGAGAGCCTAGCCTCTCGCATAAGGGAAAAACACGTTTTCTTTCTTTTTTCTATCATGAAAGGCATAAATTTACTTCCCGTGGAGGCACGGATTTGCTGCCGCGAGGGACAGAGCCGTGGCCCTCGGAATGGGGAAAAAGTGCTCCCGGTAGGGGTTTTTCTGAAGAGAATAGTTTATCAAAACCTATCAACACGGGATCTAATTTTGAAGATCCCAACGTGAGGAATCCAACGATGAAAACAATTTGAGATTTGAATGCATGATTTGAAAGATAAACTATTTTAAATGAATGAATATACGAAAAAAGAGAAACCTCCCAAGTTACTACAAGTGATGTACATGCAATGCGAGACTTGTCGCAAACTGGGATGGAGGGAGTGACCTTTGCAAAGAGTACTCTTTAACAAGTATTTTTGTTGATAATTAGCTACTATTGATTATGTAGAGCAGGCTGGCGTACCAACACTTTTCTTGAGGTGGGCTCATAGAACACCATGTGAATGTGGGATAACACGTATCTTACATTCTTAAGAAGTTGGTCCCAATTCTCTCAAGATGCAAATTGTTCACCTCAATGTCTCAGTAAGCAATGCATTTAAATATTTCCATCCACTAAGCCATGCAAAATCTGTCACATAAGCGCTCTCAATATGTAAAGTGTCAACGTCTCACTAAGCAAATGCATTTAAATTTTCTCTTACACTCAGCCATGCAAAATCTGCCACCTAAGTGAGTCATGCATTTATCTTATAAATTGCAATTATTTTTGCATTAGTCTATGCATGTAACGCTGTCACATCATATATTCATGTTAGTCATCCTTCACATTTTTTTGAAATTAATTTTTTAACTCTAATTCAGAAGTTTTATTCTATTTTCAGACACTTTATTTTATTGATTTTTAAGTTTATACTTTATTTCATTAGATTTAGCAACTACTTCCGCATTTTTTTTAAAGTTACCGCAGGAACGCGCGGGGAGAGAGTCATCCTCGTTACTCTTGTCCATTTTTTCCTCAATGAAGATACCCACGTCGACAACTTTAAGGAATTTTAAACTCATATTATGCTACTTATGTTCAAAAACTATTTTGCAACAATAAACTAATCAAGTATAGTAAATCTGATATATTTGTATTTCCATACTCATATTGTTAATTGTAATATTTACGTTTTACATAAGCAAGTATATCATCTAAACATATTGCCAACAATTTTCGCAGCAACGCGCGGAGAATTGTTTAGTAGTGCACAAAAGCTATGTCCGCTTATTGCGAGACATATTCTCCTCTCGCTTGTCACGCTTCTGCTAGTGGGTCTCGCTTCAACCCGGCAATTCGACCCATGGGCACGGTCGCCCATGGGCACCCGACCCGAATGGGTAGGGTATGGGTCTTCATCTTCACCCATGGGTACGACCCATGGGTAACCCGATTAGTCGTGGGTAGGGTATGGGTACAAAGCTATACCCATGGGTCACCCGGGCAACCCGATTAATATTAATATTTAAATAACTATTTTATTTCACATGACATGTGCGTCCCTAAGACAAATATTGCGAACACAATGTATAGTGTGTATACATATATACAGAGGAACCGGAATAACAACACATAACCGTTAGGCCCATACAATATCTACCCCTTGTTTTTTTTATTATCTACAAGTGCATGAATGACAGGCCCAATAATAGTCAGCAACCAGCCCATACTGAATTTCCCGACTGCATGCCATGCATCGCTAGTTGCCTGGAACCCGCGCTTGAATATTAGTACCACCTCGCTGAGGTATGAAGGAACGAATCACTGATACGTCTCTAACGTATCTATAATTTATGAAGTATTCATGCCATGTTTACAATAATTCTATATGATTTTGGTATGATTTTATTAGAACTAACCCGGACTGACGCTGTTTTCAGCAGAACTACCATGGTGTCGTTTTTTGTGCAGAAATAAAAGTTCTCGGAATGGGCTGAAAATTTACGGTGATTTTTTATGAACCAAAAGAGACCCCTGAAGCATTGGAGTTGAGCCAGAAGAGCCACGAGGCCACCACAAGCCCCTAGGGCGCGCCCTCCTGGCTTGTCGCCGCCTCGTGGCCCCCTTTGACTTGTTTCCGACGCCAAAAATTCCTATATATACAGAAACCTCCAGAAAGAAACCTAGATCGGGAGTTCCGCCGCCGCAAGCCTCTGTAGCCACGAAAAACCAATCGGGAGCCCGTTCTGGCACCCTGCCGGAGGGGGAAACCATCACCGGAGGCCATCTTCATCATCCCGGCGGTCTCCATGACGAGGAGGGAGTAGTTCACCCTCGGGGCTGAGGGTATGTACCAGTAGCTATGTGTTTGATATCTCTCTCTCTCTTGTGTTCTTGAGATGACACGATCTTGATGTACCGCGAGCCTTATTGATATAGATGAATCATATGGAGTTTTCCCCTCTCTATCTTCTTATGATGAATTGAGTTTTCCCTTTGAAGTTTTCTTATCGGATTGAATCTTTAAGGATTTGAGAACACTTGTATGTCTTACGATGGGATATCCGTGGTGACAATGGGATGTTCTATTGATCCACTTGATGTATGTTTTGGTGATCAACTTGCGGGTTCCGTGACCTTGAAAATCTATGCATAGGGGTTGGCACACGTTTTCGTCTTGACTCTCCGGTAGAAACTTTGGGGCACTCTTTGAAGTTCTTTGTGTTGGATTGAACATGATGAATCTGAAATTGTGTGATGCATATCGTATAATCAAGCCCATGGGTACTCGTGGTGACATTGGAGTATCTAGGTGACATTAGGGTTTTGGTTGATGTGTATCTTAAGGTGTTATTTTAGTACGAACTCTAGGGCTGTTTGTGACACTTATAGGAATAGCTCATAAGATTGATCGGAAAAGATAACTTTGAGGTGGTTTCGTACCCTACAATAATTTCTTCTTTTGTTCTCCGCTATTTGTGACTTTGGAGTGAACTCTTTGTCGCACGTGAGGGATTTACATATGATTCAACTATGTTAGTATTGTTAAGAGAACTTGCACTAGTGAAAGTATGAACCCTAGGCCTTGTTTCTAAGCATTGCAATACCGTTTTTGCTCACTTTTGTTACTTGCTACCTTGCTGTTTTTATATTTTCAGATTACAAAACCTATATCTACCATCCATATTACACTTGTATCACCATCTCTTCGCCGAACTAGTGCACCTATACAATTTACCATTGTATTGGGTGTGTTGGGGACACAAAAGACTCTTTGTTATTTGATTGCAGGGTTGCTTGGGAGAGACCATCTTCATCCTACACCTCCCATGGATTGATAAACCTTAGGTCATCCAGTTGAGGGAAATTTGCTACTGTCCTACAAAACTTTGTGCTTGGAGGCCCAACACGAGTCTGCAAGAAGAAGGTTGCGTAGTAGACAGCAAGCTCTTTTCTGACGCCGTTGCCGGGGAGGTGAGTGCTTGAAGGTATATCTTTAGCTATTGCAATTGAATCTTTTAGTTTCTTGTTTTATCACTAGTTTAGTCTATAAAAGAAAACTACAAAAAAATATATGGAATTGAGGTTGCCTCATATACTTCATCTTTTAAATGTCTTTCGTGAAAATGATGGAAAGGAAAATTGTGCTCAAGTGTTAGAAGAAGAAGTTATTAAAATGTTTGGCACTAAATCTTTGAGTGATGAGCATGATTGCAATGTTGTTAGTATAAATTCTTTGAATATCCATAGTACTAATGATGATTGCACTAGTCATGATAAAAAGATTTCTTATAAGCATGTCAATTTTTGTGGAGTGCATAGAGTTTGTGAAGACATGCCTAAAAGGGAAGATAGATTTTGTAAGAGGCATAAGCATTTAGAAACTAAATGGTTGCAAGAAAGGCTATATGTTTGTGCTGAAAGACTTAATATTTCTCGCCGTCCTTGTGAACTTTGCAATGAAAGTGGTCATTTTAATTTCCAATGTGAATTATTTCATGATCGAATTGTGTCCAAAAATTGTGATAACCTCATTACCCTTGAGCATCATAATGAACTTAGTCTATTTTTGGGGTATGAAGAAATGAAACATAAAACTAAGGATGTTCCATCTTGGGTTCTTATGAAAATGATTGATTTTGATCTAAATGAAATCTATATGTATTGCGTGGTAAATTGCATTAAGAATCCTTATATTGCCAATTACTTAAAGACAAGAAAACAAATAGAAGATGAAGAGAATACTAATGAAGGGGAAGAGGTTTCCCAATATCCTCCTATTTTTTCTTATGATGAATCAGGTAACGAGGAGGAGCTTTTTATTCAACCAACCTCTTCAAAAAGAAGCTTGGAGGAATTAAATAAACCCACACATAATGTGGTGAAGAAGAAGAAAAGAAGGAAAAGTAAAGGTAAAGAGGTATCTCTCCCAAATAATGTTGCTCCCATTATTGATAGGCCTCATGAGAATGAATCAAAAATAGTTGTGGAAGATGATACACTTGAGGATGATTTTGTTATGCCTATTGCTTGTTGTGATAATTATGATTGGGAAGATAATGATACTTCTTATAATCTTAAAAATATTTATGGCACCAACTTGGAAGATGATGATAATAATTGCTATACTATTGGTGCTATTCATACTAATAATGATGAGAGTGAAGCCACAAGCTTGGGGATGCTATGTTTGATGAAAATGACATGTTTGAGAATTTATTTGCTGCAATTAATGTTTGTCCCAAGCTTGGGGATGCTATGCTTAACGAAGATGATCTTTTTATCCCCCCTACTTTGAATGATCAAATTTGTTATAAAGATTGCATGCCTCCTACTTATGATGATTATTGTGATGACACTTATGCGATGAAAAAGAGTGATGATTACTATTATGATACTTGTCATAATTATGAATATCCTTTTACTGAATATTACTCTTTTAATGTGGAACCAATTTGTAGTATTCAATTCTTTTATGATACTCCCACTATTAGTCATGAGAAGAAATTTTCTTGTGTGGAGAGTAGTAAAATTTCTATGCTTGTAGATCATGAAAAGAATGCTTTATGTGCTGGTTATATTGTGAAATTCATTCATGATGCTACTGAAAATTATTATGAGGGAGGAACATATGCTTGTAGGAATTGCAATAATATCAAGTTTCCTCTCTATGTGTTCAAAGTTTTGAAGTTATGCTTGTTTTGCCTTCCTATGCTAGTTGATTCTTGCTCCCATAAATTGTTTGCTCAAAAAATCCCTATGCATAGGAAGTGGGTTAGACTTAAATGTGCTTGTCATGAGATTCATGATGGTCTCTTGCATGTTTCAATTCTTATCTTTTACGTGAGCATCATTGAAATCATCATGCCTAGCTAAAAGGCTTCAAAGAAAAGCGCTTGTTGGGAGACAACCCAACACTTATACTTTCTGTTTTTGTGTGTTAACATGATTAAGCTACTGTAGTAATCATGTTTTGTGCCTTTTATTTCAATAAAGTGCCATGTAAAGCCTTTGGGATGACTCACAAGATGAGTAGAATTGATGCTGAACCAAAACAGAAACTTTTGACTCCAGTACAGGAATTTTCATTTTTTACTGGAGCGTGATAATGATCTGAAATTTTTACACAGTCTTTATATACAAATTATTCAGGTTTTCCTAATTTTTCAGAATTTTTTGAGATAGGGAAGTATGGTTACACTACAGATCTTCACGGACTGTTCTGTTTTCGACAGATTCTGTTTTGCATGCATAGTTTGCTTGTTTTAGTGTTTCCATAGCTTATATTAAGTGGTATAGATTATGGGAATAATAGAATATAGTAGGTATCATGTGGAAATAATTATGAATCTTGCCTTGACAGTACCTAAGTGAATGATCTTTGTTTATTATACTAACCCATCTCACGAAGTTCCGTTAAGTTTTGTGTGATTGAAGTTTTCAAGTTTTGGGTGAGACACCGATAGGAGGAGAATAAGGAGTGACAAGAACCTAAGCTTGGGGATGCCCAAGGCACCCCCAAGGTAATATCCAAGGAAGACTCAAGCGCCTAAGCTTGGGGATGCCTCGGAAGGCATCCCCTCTTTCGTCTTCAACACTATCGGTATATCTTACTTAGAGCTATATTTTTATTCGTCACATAATATGTGTTTTGCTTGGAGCGTCATTGTATTTTGTTATTTTCATTTAGGTGTTATTTATAATCCTGTTTTTCAATAAAAAGTTCCAAGAATTGCCTTTAGGATGCTTGCATTGCATGTTTTGATGTGTGCTGTGTAAAAACAGAAACTTTTGCTGAAGTGTTTGAATTTTCATATTTTACTGGAACCTGGGAAGTTTCTGAAAGTTTTACACGGTGTTGTCATATAAATTATTTAGCATGTCCTAAATTTTCATAATGTTTTGAGTTATAGAAGTACACTGTTTGCATAAATTGCTACAGACTGTTCTGTTTGGACAGATTGCTGTCATAGTTTTGTTATCCACTTATCCTCTAGTTTCCATATCCTATATTGGTAGATATAAATCGTGGAAATGATAGTAAACTGTAGATGATGTTTGGAAATTATTGTGCAACATGTCTTGGCAGTACATGAAGTGTTGATTTATTCTTATGTGTACTAACCTATCTGACGAGTTCTTTTTGAGTTTTGTGTGGATGAAGTTTTTGAGACTTAGGTGAAACCGGGATATGAGAGGATTGAACGAGATTCAAAAGTTCAAGCTTGGGGATGCCCAAGGCACCCCAAGTAAATATTTCAAGAAGTCTCAAGCATCTAAGCTTGGGGATGCTACGCATCCCACCTCTCTTCACCAACAATTATCAGTTAGCCTATGTTGAGCCTAAATTTTTATTCGTTCACATGATGCGTGCTATTCTTGGAGTGCTATTTTTATTTTTCTTGCTGTTGAATAAAATACTTAAGATCTGAAATTCTTAGATGAGTGAGTCTTCACATAGTTATTTAATTGTTGGCTACTCATTGATCTTCACTTATATATTTTTGGAGTAGTTTGTCATTCACTCTCGTGCTTCACTTATATCCTATGAGTAAATGGTTGAATGAATTGAATATCATAAATCTGAAATTAAATATGCTTCATATACTTATCCCATGGGGAGTAATGACTTCACACATAATAAGTATAGGTGGTAAAATTTATTGAAAGTTAGCAAACACCGCATTGGTCACTTGAATAATTCATGAAAGAATATTGAAGGAAGAGAGATTCCACATATAAATATACTATCTTGGACATCTTCTATGATTGTGAGCTCATTAATTATTTTCAAACTTGAGCAAATTAGTTGAAATTGGACAAGGAAGACAACGTAATGAGTTATGTTTGGGTATATTTGTATAGAAGTTATATTGTTATGGATTCTCCAACATGTGGTGCTTGCTTCCACCTCATACTAGCCAAAACTTTCGCACCAAGTAGAAATACTACTTGTGCATACAAACACCCTTAAACCAGTTTTGCCATGAGAGTCCATCATACCTACCTATATGCGGTATTTACCTGCCGTTCCAAGTAAATTTGCATATGCCAAACTCTAAACCTTCAAATAATATTCTGTTTTGTATGCCCGAATCGCTCATATAGTGACTAGGGGCTGTCAGTATCTTCCATGCTAGGTGGGTTATTCTCACGATATGTGTTGATTCACTATCATTCACGAGAAAGTGGCTGGTATTCGGGATGCCCAGTTCCATGCTCAAAAATCAAATCAAAATATAATGAAACAAAACTCCCCCAAGATTGTTGTTTGTATGGACGGTACCCGTGGATTCGGCTCGCCGTGGAGTGTGATTGATTGGTGGAGGGGGAGTAAAAAATTTACCATTCTGTTTGGGAACCGCCTATAATGTATCTAGCATGGAAGATACCGAGATCTCTTGGTTGTTATGTTGACAATGAAAGCATACCGCTCAAAATTATTATTCATCCCTGTTTTAAAAGCTCGAGCTCTGGCACCTTTGTAAATCAATGCTTCCCTCTGCGAAGGGCCTATCTTTTACTTTCTAGTACTTACCTTTATGCAAGAGTCATGGTGATCTTCACCACTTCCTATATTTCGCCTTTTTCTCTTGACAAGCGTCATGTGTTGGGGAATGATCTAGACATATATATCCACACAAATATATTTGATCATGAATTATTATTGTTGACAATTATCTATATGATAAATAAGTTGGGAGGCGAAACATTAAGCCCCTATCTTTCTCTGTGTTCGATGGATGCTATTTGTTCTAAAAATATGCTTGGAGTGTCAATAATCATGGAAGACTATATGATAGTTGAGTATGTGGAATTTGCTAAATCAAAGCTCTTACATAGACCCTTCCTGAAAATAAGATGAATTGCAATTGTTCGATGACTAGTAATATGGTTTGTTAGTTTTCAAGAAACTTTCTGGTCTATACTTTAACATGTTAATAGCTTGTTACTTGATCATGAGAAGTTTTATGAGATGAGCTACTGTTTATGGTTTATATTGATGCTAGAAAAAGTGATTGGAATTATCATTGATCAAACTTGTGCACTTGCTAGCATTCACACTTCATAAATTATTTCTTTTATCATTTACCTACTCGAGGACGAGCAGGAATTAAACTTGGGGATGCTGATACGTCTCCAACGTATCTATAATTTATGAAGTATTCATGCCATGTTTACAATAATTCTATATGATTTTGGTATGATTTTATTAGAACTAACCCGGACTGACGCTGTTTTCAGCAGAACTACCATGGTGTCGTTTTTTGTGCAGAAATAAAAGTTCTCGGAATGGGCTGAAAATTTACGGTGATTTTTTATGGACCAAAAGAGACCCCCGAAGCATTGGAGTTGGGCCAGAAGAGCCACGAAGCCACCACAAGCCCCTAGGGCGCGCCCTCCTGGCTTGTCGCCGCCTCGTGGCCCCCCTTGACTTGTTTCCGATGCCAAAAATTCCTATAAATACAGAAACCTCCAGAAAGAAACCTAGATCGGGAGTTCCACCGCCGCAAGCCTCTGTAGCCACGAAAAACCAATCGGGAGCCCGTTACGGCACCCTGTCGGAGGGGGAAACCATCACCGGAGGCCATCTTCATCATCCCGGCGGTCTCCATGACGAGGAGGGAGTAGTTCACCCTCGGGGCTGAGGATATGTACCAGTAGCTATGTGTTTGATCTCTCTCTCTCTCTCTCGTGTTCTGGAGATGACACGATCTTGATGTACCGCGAGCCTTATTGATATAGATGAATCATATGGAGTTTTCCCCTCTCTATCTTCTTATGATGAATTGAGTTTTCCCTTTGAAGTTTTCTTATCGGATTGAATCTTTAAGGATTTGAGAACACTTGATGTATGTCTTGCGATGGGATATCCGTGGTGACAATGGGATGTTCTATTGATCCACTTGATGTATGTTTTGGTGATCAACTTGCGGGTTCCGTGACCTTGGGAATCTATGCATAGGGGTTGGCACACGTTTTCGTCTTGACTCTCCGGTAGAAACTTTGGGGCACTCTTTGAAGTTCTTTGTGTTGGATTGAACATGATGAATCTAAAATTGTGTGATGCATATCGTATAATCAAGCCCATGGGTACTCGTGGTGACATTGGAGTATCTAGGTGACATTAGGGTTTTGGTTGATGTGTATCTTAAGGTGTTATTTTAGTACGAACTCTAGGGCTGTTTGTGACACTTATAGGAATAGCTCATAAGATTGATCGGAAAAGATAACTTTGAGGTGGTTTCGTACCCTACAATAATTTCTTCTTTTGTTCTCCGCTATTTGTGACTTTGGAGTGAACTCTTTGTCGCACGTGAGGGATTTACATATGATTCAACTATGTTAGTATTGTTGAGAGAACTTGCACTAGTGAAAGTATGAACCCTAGGCCTTGTTTCTAAGCATTGCAATACCATTTTTGCTCACTTTTGTTACTTGCTACCTTGCTGTTTTTATATTTTCAGATTACAAAAACCTATATCTACCATCCATATTACACTTGTATCACCATCTCTTCGCCGAACTAGTGCACCTATACAATTTACCATTGTATTGGGTGTGTTGGGGACACAAGAGACTCTTTGTTATTTGATTGCAGGGTTGCTTGAGAGAGACCATCTTCATCCTACGCCTCCCACGGATTGATAAACCTTAGGTCATCCACTTGAGGGAAATTTGCTACTGTCCTACAAAACTCTGCGCTTGGAGGCCCAACACGAGTCTACAAGAAGAAGGTTGCGTAGTAGACATCAATCACCGCGAAGTCTATAACATGCAGCAGGTGAAGCTTGAGTACATCTCGTCAAGAACGCCTACTCTGCCCGATGGGCACCCGATCGGGTCGGGCGACCCGATGGGTTCGGGCATGGGCATGAGTCAAGACCCATGGGTAGGGTCGTGGGTGTCCAAGATACCCGACAAGAGTTTCGGGCGTGGGTCTGGTAGAGGTCGACCCGACCATACCCGACCCGATTGCCAGGTTGAGTCTCGCTTGTGGCGCTTCTGCTAGTGGGTCGGGCCAATAATGTGCATGCTTGTGATTAAGCTTCTAGGAGCGGTTTTGAGAATGTTTTCTGTATTAGTTTTAGAAGCTTCCATGCATTTTTTTTCTGATGTGTTTTCTCTAACGTTTTTCATGGTTTTCCTTTGATTTTTTTTCTCTTTTTCTCTTTTTTGTTTGTTTTTTGGATTTTATTAATTTTTTGAATACACTTTGAACATATTTTGTATACATGTTGAATATTTTTCAAATGCACATTTGACATTCATCTGTATTTGTTCAACTTTTGTAACTTGCACATTGAACATTTTTTCTAGATATATTCGAATATTATTCAAAAATATCATGATCACATTTGCAAGACGTGCAAACATTTGATAGGCGTTAGAACATATTTTAAGTGGCACGAACATTTTTTATATGTTATCATTTTTTTGTAAAATCGTGTGACATTTTTTTTTTCATTTTGATGAACATTATAAAGAATGTCATCAACTTAGTTTTTGACATGTCCAATATTTTTAAAATATCATGACATATTTTTGAATGGTATAAACAATTTTGAAAATTGAGCAAATGGTCTTTCATATTTCTTGGTCATTTTTCTAACCCGTAGTGAGTGTTTCTAAAAAATGAAGCAAAATAATTTTTGAAAATATTACAAAATATAAACAAAGGTAAAAGATGGAGACTAACATATGTATTATTATTGGGCTAGCTTACTACATGATCTCCTTAAGGCGATGTGCTAGTCTGTCTCACAATTGGCAAGATAGAGAAGACCGCGTATAGCGTGCATTCCATTGATCCTTAGCTTTTTTTCCAAACATGTTCGTCTTTGCTATTTATCATACCCCTCCTTACTGATGTAGGAATGGAAACAAAGTGAAAGCTGAGAAACTGGTATTAGTAAAAACAGATTGAAGATGGCTAGGTTTCGTTTGGTGGAACCTGCTCCTCCGGGGTTCAAGTCCAACACTTTCACGAGAGGTCTTATTTTTTATTTTTATTCCAAACTTTCCGATGTTATTTTTCAACAGTATAAACATGCCTTTCAACAATGAGCCACGAGGTGTTCGTGGTGACTTCATAAGTCTCAAGATCTGTCGGCTTAGTTTCTTAAAGAGCTCATAGGCGTATCGTGTGTTTGTGTGTGTGTGTACGCGCGCGCGCGACTTCGTAGGGAGCGTTTACGCCTCTACTATCTTTCTAAAAAATTGCTTTTGTGACAATAAAAGTGAATCCGAAAATGAGTACGTAAGTAAACAATGCCGAAGAGGAATACGAATACAATATGATGTGGGCACACCCAACAAATTCATTTGCTAATATGGAGACATATATTATGATATATCTTGAATATATATAACAAGCATATTATTCCACATGAGTTTTATTTCATTTATGACAATATAATAAGGTAAAAAACAGATGACAAGAAGAACTACGGTGTAGATGAACTATTATGTTTTTGTTGGAAGAACTTAGTCACTCAAAAAGAGTATATGGTTTGGGCTCGAGTGGATAAGCCTATATTATTCTTAAAAAGTTCATCCTCACCACAAGCAATTTTCTCAACATGCAGCTTTTCACCTCACCAAGTGTGTCATGTCAGCATCCACTAGCATTAATTCTTACAACATGCGGTCTCTCAGTAAGCCCACTCATGCATTATATACATGTCTGCCACATTATAATTAGTTGCATAATTATCCATGTTATCCATCTTAGAAAAACTCATGTCATTAGCATGTCATCTATTTATGTGGTATGATTTTTTACTAGAATTAGCAGCAGATATTGATCGCTATCTTGAATTAAAAAGGTGAAAAATATGAATTAAACAAGGCAATGCGTGCATACAAGTAATGTATGGTGTGTCGTGTATCTACTCAAATATTTTCTTGAAAAACTCTACAATGCTACATGAGTTTTTGTACATACGTTTATGAAAATTTAAAAAATGCCTAATATTAACCGATAGTCTAACTTGTGATTTTTTTTCATTGAAAATTTTAATTCAATGTCTTTAAAAAAATTCACAAACCGTTAAGTTGCCAAATTGACAAAATAAACGTTAAGATGCAGAAATAATATTACATACCTACAATCTCTTAATATTTCCATAACAACGTACAGGGAATCATCTAGTACATACAACAAGTTAACCATAAACTTTTGCACATGCATATATGGGGATTTTGTATCCATTTATCTAAAAACGCCTTTTCTAAGAACCAACATATGATTGGATGGTTAAAAGGTTTGTTGCCCCTCCTTCATACCCCAGATAAAACCAACCTAGCAAGCATTCATGTAATGCTGTGTTCCATTTGTGCAGTCAATTATTTTATGTGCATCTGGTTAATTTTTCTCTAGCTCCACCGTGCACCCTATATCTCATTAAGGTGGCATATTCTTTTAGGGAGGATGATGTTCCGTTGATATCAAAATGGCTCCGATGATTTCGTCAATACTGAAGTTTATGCATGCATGTGTGCATATGTGTTCTACTCATCGTTGTTTTTATAAGAAACATTGCTCCGTCTGTTACTTTTTCATACTACTTGAACTTTTCATTTTCGCATGTGTTTACAAATTGTTCTTTTGTTTTCATATTTTCCTTGTAATTTCATAAATTTCACAATGGATATAAAGTTTGCGTTCATCTCCATTTTTACTTATATGGGCATATTATTCCCTACATAGTACTCGCGCTGTTTCTGTTTACTTCGCATATTAGCTTTGTCTTAAGTTAAGCCATTTAAAGTTTGACCAAGTTTATAGAACAAAATAAACATTCACAATACAATATCAGTATCATGAGATTTACCATGGAATATATTTTCCAATATAAATTTAATCAAACATTACAAATTTTGACTTACGATAAACGTAATATCCGAAGTGAAAATAAAATAAGGGAGTACTAGGTTAATATAGCTAACACATGTAAGTGTGATTCACAATCATAAATAAAAACACATGCAAGTATGCTACTAGGTGGATATCATGTATTTATTTTTGCTCAACTAAGAAAGGTACTATTTGTTTTTTGCTTATAAAAATGTGGAAGAGGGGGCAACTAGTCATGCCTCGCCATTTTCATTCAAGAGATCCCGAATTAGTTAAAGCAGCCAACAACCTCACATGCATGCACCGAAATCTCCGTAAGATCGCGATATATGCGACGGCCTGTCTCCAATGCAAGAACCACAAACAACAACGTGACCACAGGATCGCGATCTTTTTTTTTTTTTTGAACACAGTACAGACGCAAGCGCTCATATACATGCGCATACACTCACCCCTATGAACGCACACAAGCACACCCTACCCCTATGAGCACCTCCGAGAGACTGAGCCGGCATATCATCTTGAAATTTACGAAGTCACCGTAGGCACCTCGTCGTCGAAGGGAACGTCTCCTCCCACTGAATGCGCATCGCCGAAAATCCTAAAATAATTCCAGGAATAAATGCGAGCACCAGGATTTGAACCCTGGTGGGCTGGGGATACCACTAGTACGTGCAGCATGGTGGGTATTCCCGTATTAGACTAGTGTCGGATCCTCGCTGCCGCCGATTGGATGTCCG
Source organism: Elymus sibiricus (assembly GCA_039707655.1). Lineage (NCBI taxonomy): Eukaryota > Viridiplantae > Streptophyta > Magnoliopsida > Poales > Poaceae > Elymus > Elymus sibiricus. The sequence continues at coordinate 481,575,090 of CM077665.1, forward strand.
ACGGCGACGGCGACGGCTTGGATGTTTGCGTCGCTCTCGCTGGAATATAGCGCCGTCGCCATGTGCCGGCACCCACCAATGCGAGGGCCCGTGGTTGCTTGCTCCGCCGTCCACCAACTGAACTTCAACTGATGGTGTGTGTGCGATTTGGGCAAGCCGGACTGAATTTCATCGTTCTTCCGGACCCTCTAGTCTAGATACAACACACGTCGTGCTGGTTCAATCAATGTTGGAGATGCACACATGCAATGCATGGCAATGATTAGAATTCACGACTTGAGCTGCAAAGCTCTGATTGTATCACAATCAGTAGTAATATGAAGTTACACCTTTGAAAATTATTATTTTTCGAATGATATGTGATTGTAATTCTTCTCTAGTAGTTCGTTCTCACATTGGTGACAATGTCCGTCAAAGGTTCCTTCTCATTGAGTTTTGGGTCGTTCTACTGAGGCAGTGGCGACAACGATGCGTCAGTGATTCGTCATAACGGCTATAGTAAAGATTGTTCATGGTCCAGGGTCTCTGATGTAATGTTTATTGTGTTTGATATGCTTTTTTGTAGTATTTATATATGATGCACCTTTATAATATATTCAGGCCCTTTCCGCGATATTATTTTTTTGATAACACAACAAGACATGTTTGAGACGTGCATTTCCCATTCGGTCGTCACATTACGTGTTAAACAGATATAGATTTTTTCTACGTTCCCAAGCCAAGGCTCATTTTATGTGTGCAACCTTGCATTGCATGCATGACCAATATGTGAGACCATGCATCTTTTTTATTTTGATGAGGGGAATGTGAGTATGTGACACCATACATCTGAATATCTCATCGCCTTTGCACGTACGATGGCCATTTGGGCTCAAGATGTCCGTCTTCACACTGTTTGTCTTGTGCCACGTGAAGCGTCCAGAGCATCATCATCATCTTCCCCTGTCACGGCCGTTGGCAAGGGACGGAAAATACTGACACCAAAACCGGTGCGGTGCCCCTTGGATCTCCACGAACCAACCGCACCAAAACGCCGTTCACTCGAAGCCCGTGGGCCCTGGCCCGCCCCGGCCCCGCTTATAAGAGACACGGACCCTCTGCCTCCCCGCGTCTCTAGAGCCGAGCCAACGAACGAACGCCGCAACTCCCTCTCCCCCCAAAAAAACTCCCTCTCCCTCCCTCCAAAACCGCGAGCGCCACCGGGATCCACCGCAACCGAACGGCCGGACGGACGCACGGCGCGGAGGGACCGATCGACCGGTGCATACATGGCCGGCGACGACTGGCGCTGCCGGAAGCACCCGCCCGTGCCCTGCGGCGGCGTGTGCCCGCACTGCCTCTGCGACCGCCTCCTCCGCCTCTGCCCCGACTGCGCGCGGACGCGCCCCTGCCCCTGCGCCTCCCCCTCCTCCCCGTCCTCCTCGGCCTCCTCCGCCTCCGTCGGCGCCGCCGTCGGCCGGGTATGCAGCCTCATCGAGCGGGAGCGCCGGATCGGGCGCTCGCGGTCCGTGGCCGGCGGCGGCGGCGGCATCGGTGGCGACGAGCGGCGCCGGTCCAGGGTCTGGGGCTGGGCCTCGTTCCGGAAGCCGGCGGCCGGCAGGGGCATTGAGTTGGAGAACGAGGAGGAGGCGCACCACGCCGCCGAGGACGCCGAGGCATTGGAGCGGTCGAGCTCTGTTTCCGGGCCCAAGGTGACGCCCAAGGCGGGAGGGTGGGGGCGGTTCCTTCCCGGCCCGATCAAAGCGCTGCGCCACCGCAAGTCGCGCGCTGCCGCCGGCGCCGACCGCCGGGAGGGCGTGAGGTGAGATCGCCGGCACGCGGTTAGGTTGTACTCTTTTCTTTCTGTGCCTGTTGATGATCAATGGATCTCGTTGGTTGGTGATTCTGTAACTCCGAGTCGTCCTCCCCAGTAATTATACATAATAAAGTTGTGAATAGAATGTGTTAGTTGATCCGACCCCGTTCTTCCCGAGCCATGGAAATGGAGATCCGCAGTTCTTTCTGGCCCCGCAATGGCGATCGATTTCGCCGTTGTTTGCGCGACGTTTCAATCTGCATAGATAGATGTATCCTAGTGACACATCGCATTAGAAAATTAACACAAGTGCATGCGGCTCGCGCGCATCGGCTTCCGCCGCTCGTGGCATGTGCGGCCCCGGGCGCCGCTGCAAGGGGGCAGAGGATCAGAGGAGAAGAGATACGCGCGGGGGCGCGCGGCTCGTGTGTCCTGTAGCCGGCGTCACCGCGCCAGCGTCTGAGGACCGTCCTTTGCCAACAGTTTTGGCTGTTTCCGCGGGTGTCTGCATGCTTCCGTTCCGTCCACACCATGGCGGCAGCACGGCGCCGCCCCGTCATTTTCCGCTTGGGACGGATCGATGGCGCCGCGACGACGAGGCGCTAGCGGAATGTGCGTGCGTCCGTGCGTGCCGATGGAGACGTCTCGCAAGGCTCTCTCTGTCTTGTGCACGTCCGCCGCGGAAAGCTGCTGTCCCGTTCGATGCCGACATGCGTGCCATGCCGTCGCGTGTCGCGCCCCTGGCGTGCCGTCGTGGGCCGCTGGGATGGGTGGGCATGGCCGGCCGGTGATCTGATCTCTGCTGGCGGTGGCGTCGATACGTTCGAAGAGACGTGAGCAGCGCGCATGCGGCTGCTCTGTTTCGACCGCTTCCCTGTGCGCGCGCACGCACGGACGGACTGCACTAGGCTGGGCCACACGTGCTGGCATGCAGCCGAAGTACTCCGCAGTGACGTCCGGTCTGCATGCGTTCGTGGTGACCACTCGTGCGCAGCACACGCATGCTGAAGGACGCCCGTACCACGGCGTGAGCAGGCAGCCGGGCACCCCACGCGCATGTACAATCGCACGTCACAGGGTGCTCCAGAGCGCCGATGAGCGTGTGCAGACAAGCAGGCTGAGTCGGTCGAGCGATCTGTGCGTGCGTGTGCATGTCCTCCTGGCTATGCCAGGGACGGCCGAACGGGCTCTGCGTCTGCATCACTCAATGCGTCCCCTGTCGAAATTGGCGCGCGTACAGTAGGAACGCCATAGAACAAAGTTTGCGTTTCTTCCTACACCACGCGCCGTGATATTCCTTGCTCCTGAACAGTGAACAGCCACATTGAACGCAAGAAAGCGCCGTGTCGTGCTGCACGATCTGGTGGCCCTGATTTTGACATAAACATGCTGGAGGCTCTACAGTTATGTGCCAAGCATGGACCAATCATCTCAGACAATGATGGCATGGCCACGGTGCACTTGATACAAGTTTCCCCTACAGGATAAGGTTGCTATGAATCTTCCACGAACCAAAACAAGTACGTGGTACATCTTTCCTTCGTGTGCATACCACGAAGTAAAAATCGTCTTTGCAAAATAAGAAAACATCGTAAAATTTGAATTTTCCTCACTAAACCGAGATTACTGCGCTTCTAACCCTGTAGGGAAAAGGAAAACAGATATACGAGAAGGCCATGAACGAACAAACTGTACTTTGGTTCTGTAAAAAAACTGTACTTTGGCCGGATCAACCAATTTGACTCTAATTACCTTAGAGCATCTACAATCAGACTTGGCAAATCCGACTCCTCAAACTCCGCAGGCGTGACCGGGCGAGTCCACGGACAGTGACTGGTCACCTCTTAAATTTTCACTTTCACAGACATGTCCCTCACTTTATCCATATACGTCCAATCATATGTATGCAATTGATGGAGATGAAGTGAGAAAGAATAAACAAAGAGAAAATATGGGCTCAATCCTATTTGATGGACACAGGACCACTGATCGGACATGCCCATACACTCCTCATGCTCATCTCATATATGAGATGGATATGAGGGGTGCCGGTCAGCCCGGGCGTTTGAGACCCGTTTAAGTCACCTGTCTGGGTCGCATTTTCGTGATCGGTCAGTAACCGCACGGTCTATCCGGACGTTTGAAACGAGTATGAGGAGTTAATTGCAAGGCAGTACCACACTTCGGCACGTCGTAGCGGATAGGTGCCACTAGTCAAATGTTTTGCATGTCAGTACCACTTCCTGGGTTAATTGTTGCGAAACGGTCTGACAGGCGTATAAACGCGTGTTGACCGTGTATCTGACCGTTTAACCCAGTATCCACGGTCAGAACAATTCACAAAAGGTAGATATCATAAGACTGCAAAAAATGTGCATTAAAGAGACTGCTACTTGATCGACATCTCTTTCCTCCTCCACAAGAAAAGCTCTTCTCCTCCCGTCGGCGCCGCCGCCGGTCCGCCCCATCTCCGATGGCCTCTAGGCCATGGAGGTGCGGAGGATCTCGGCCCCCGCCGGCGGGAGGGACCCCGTTCTCGTTCTTGTTAGATTCAGCGTGTTGGTTGGGGCTGTGTGGCGGCGGCGATATCCCATAGTAGGAATAATGTCTCCCACGTTCTATCCCCGTCCCGATGGTGTGTCTAGCATCATCGGAGGGCGTGTGGAGGTTTGTCTCCGTCGGATCTCGCGGGATTCGGTCGGTGCTGGTCTTCGGTGGATCTGTTTGGATCCGGTCTTCGTTCGCCTTTGTTTGGGTGTTTACATGTTTGATTCTTCTGATCTACGACTTTCTTCATCGGCGATGGTTGCTACTCTGGTGCGCTGGTCCTATGGGGCCTTAGCACGACGACTTCCCGACTGTCTACTACAACAAGGTTTGCCCGGCTCCGGTGAGGGAGGGGCGATGACGGCGGCGCGCCTTCGGCTCGCTCCAGTGCTTGTAGTCGTCGCTAGGTGGTCCACGGACATGGTTGTAATTTTTATTACCTCTGTTGTTCTTTGTACTGCCATGATTGAAGATGAATAGACTGGAAGTTTCTCGCAAAAAAAAAAGAAAGGATATCATAAGACTAATTGGGTGTTCTTTAGGTTGATATATTTTTCTATCGACTTGGTCAGACTTATACAATTTCAGTTAGGCCAAATCCAGAAAATTCGATTGTTTTGGAACAGAGGCAGTAGAAAAAAAGGGCAAACCCTGGGCGTCAACTACTGGTGGCTCCGCCCGCACGAAACAAAGTGGGCCCGCCCAGTTTGGGGTTATGGGCGCTTGTGTTTTCTTGTTCATTTTTTAATTTTTTTATTGTGGTTTTGGTGTTTGATTTTTACGGTTTTATTTTTTCGTTTTCTTTTCTGTCTTGTTTTACTAATTTATTTTCTTATATTTAATATTTTGTCTTTACATTATTTCTGGATTTATTTTCTCTCTTGTTTTTTAAACCTTTTAATTATTATCGAACATCTAATTATATCGATGATATTTTTTCAAATGCACACTGATAATTTATTAAATATGCAGTGTAATTTTTTTAATGTATGGTGAAAATTTTAAAATATGGTGAACATTTTGTAACATAGACGGAACTTTTTTCATATACGGTGAACCTTTTTTTCATGTATGGTAAACATTTTTCTAATACAGACTGATTTTTCTCAAACACATACCAAACATTTTTTCTAATGTACTTTAATTTTTAAATATATTTTGTATTATTTAGATCTGGTAAAAAACCAACAGTAAGCTTTGCGAAAAAAGCAACAAGTTGTGTCATGAATACACCCGACATGAAAACCAAAGAAAACTGTTTAAATATGCAGCGAACTTTTTGCAATGTATGGTGAACTTTTTAAAATTATTTAGATTATGTTTCTTCCTTTTGCTCCCCTCTTTTTGTAACATACTTATATAAGAAATGAAAATTACCGTAGAACTATTATTCTACGGATCAGAGTTTCAAAAAAAACTTAGATTGTTCGGTTTCTTGTGGCGGAAACAATCAACAACTGACGGCAGCACACATTTCATAAGGTAATGCCTTCAGCACGCAGTTCATCAAGTTGCACATCTTTACCTCCAAAGACAAAGAGAGACACCGAGATCAAACGCCAACGGGACACACAGATTAACTTAACTAAGTGGACTGCAAATGTTACGCGGTACGCATTTATCCAAGTAATTAGCATTGGCACGAGCAGGAAACCAATAGGAGTACATAAGACGTGCCGAAAATCGGACGCGGAAATGTGCAAGTCGTGCGCGCAGCCGCGTCCACCTGACAACGACTGCGAACCACGGAGGACTATCACACCTTGGCATGCATCAAAGACCATCAAACATCATCAGGTCGGTGCAGCTATCTCCGCACGGCGAAACCTCCGAGCGCGGTGACGAGCACCAGCGGCACGACGGACGCCCAGATCACCGCCTTCCCCTTGCCGCGCCGGCTGTGCGGGTCGCCAGCGACCCAGAAGCCCGTGACCACCTCCATCGCGCCGAAGACGACGACGGCGGCGAGGATCGCGTAGTAGGCGGCGACGAGCAGCCGATCGAGGAGGAACACGCCGCCCGGGGCCCTGAAGAAGGCGAGGAACAGAGCCGCCGAGGACTTGGCGATGCCGCCGCCGACCAGGGCGCGCTGCAGCTTGGTCTCGTCGTGCACGGCGTCGACCATGCCCGCGGCGGGCGTGTGCGGGTCTGGCATCTCGATGCTGACACAGTCCATTGCTTGTCAGTGTGTTCTCTCAGCTCACTCAGAAGTTTGGGAGAGGGTGATATATATAGGCATGGAGTTCTCCTATAGCTGCGTGACCGCCAGGAGAGCCCGATGGCGGTAGAGCCCGAGGCCGAGCCCGAGCCCGGCAGTCCGGCGCACCGTGCACATGTTGACTTTTTTGTCAATCTTATACTAAGCATTTTCTTTTTTGAGAGGGAGGGCTGGCTGACTGCCCGAACTTGATCGGCCGTGCCCGAGCCCGACGCTACCACTAGGCACCAGAATAGGAAACAATTTCTGATGATTAGACGAGCCGAGCCAAGTCGTGTTGTCAGAAAGAAGGAAAAGCTTTCAAGGCAGTGTATGTGAACGTGCTGGCTGGAATGCCGAGTCGGCGATGGTGCCGATGCCCGATGCGGCAATGCGGAATTCCGAGCTGGGGACCTGCAACTGCGGGACCCAGTGCGGGATCCATTCATCAATGTCCTCATCGGAAAACCGCTGGATCGGGTCCGTGATCGAGCACGAATGAGTGCTACTGGACAAGATACACCCAGTCCGATCGGTGGCTGCTTGGTAAAGGAGTGAAAAGCTACAAAATAAGGTGACGGACGATTTGGCGAACCAACATGTGATCGGATGTGATCGGATGGTTAGAGAAACCGTGGTTCCCAGCCCATCAGGGTTTAAGTCCTGGTGCTCGCATTTATTTCTGAATTTATTTTAGGATTTTCGGCGATGCGCATTCAGTGGGAGAAGACGTTCCCGTCGACGACGAGGTGCCTACGATGACTTCGTAAATTTTAAGATGATATGTCGGCTCAGTCTTTCGGAGGTGCTCATAGAGGTAGAGTGTGCGTGTGTGCGTTCATAGGGATGAGTGTATGCACGTGTATATGAGTGTTTGCGTTTGTATTGTGTTAAAAAAAAGGTGACGGACGATTTGTGGCACGCACACATATTTTTATGGATTTATTGACTCAAAATAAAGCATCAGAAGTATACAAACACAATGAACACACATCCAGTCCTTATGTATCTACGATGCACACGATTAACACTGAAGCACACAATAAAAACACGTCGACAAGTAGCAAGTCATATAAGATCAAATCTATGGCTGAACGAGGATAAGAAAAGAATAACAAAGTGATCAAATCCGTGATCGATAAACTCGATGAGATTCTTCAACGACAATGCCTTCATAAAGGAAGCGATGCTCAAACGCCTTCATCACCAAATTCAATCACCAAAGACCAGATTCTAGGTTTCGCCCTAAGAATCAATCTGAACATATCCAAGCAATGCCTTCAACGAGGTAACGACGCAAAATCCAGGTATAAGACATAGGTTTTCACCCCGGAGCTCGAAAGCAGGTACTCAAGAAGCACCACCGTCAAAGTCAAACGTGTGTTGATGCCACCACTTTTCCAAGATCCCAGCTGAGGGAGTACTGTACTAAGGGGTCCTCGGGCCGCTGGCCTATCTCCTGATAGGCCGGCTTGGTGGGCCGTTCTCTGACTATCGCAGGAAGGGCCGGATATGCCGCGGCCCCGTGTTCCAGAAGGAAGCCTCGAAGGCGCGTCGTGCACTCCAAGTCAAGATGAGGAGATCGGCATTTCCATCCCCGACAGGAGACCTATCATGTGTAAATGAAAGAACATGTGCTGCCCCCATGTTTGGTTTTGGTAATTGATGACAATCTCTATGGACTAATGGTTGCCTTGAGTTATATTTGAAGGGTTTGTCCATAGGCATTGCTTGAAGACCATTTGTGGTTTCAAGGTTATTAGAAGAAGAATATGTGTTGACCAAGGTTATTCATGGAGTTATCCAAAGATTGGTCATGTTGATCAACACACAAAGCATAGAAGATGTACCGAGTGGGATCAAGTGATCTCACGGTATGGTAAGCATTGTCCATTACGCTTTGTGTACTAACCCATGTTCTATGCGAGAGTTTTATGTGGGGTTAGGTATGTTTCCATGGGCTTGCGTCAAGAGGAAGATCTCATTCAACCCATGGAGGATGACATCAAGTGGTGATCGTCATCAAGATTGCGGTGTGCAAGTTCAAGTGGAGCATCACGAAGAGATCACATGCTTGAAGCTTGCCGTCCATTGTGGTGACAATGGACTTGTGAAGATGTGCCGAAGAGTGGCTCACCCATAGTGGAGTATGGGGGAGCAATCAACTAGTCTTCATCGAGCCGGCGCAATCAAGAAAGGTGGTCCAACTTGAGGAGGTCAAGATCGTCATCATCTAGCTCAAGTGGACTATGCGCAAGGCAAAGGTTTGCCCTTGATAGGTTTTCTATTTTACCGGTCTCATGGTGGTAGTTGGGAGACCGGGTTTTAGGATCGATAGCCGTACTATCAAGGGGGGCTCTCAAGTGAGTAGCTTTATCGTATCATTCGTAGAGAGCTCAAACCATTGCATCCTTGCATCATCTTTCTTGGTTTGTGTTTGGTGTTTCTCTTTGTGAGTCTTTGAGCTTTTGGTCATCTTCATGACAAGCTCGAGTTCATCGAAAACGGAGTTCATATATGCATCTTCTATGATGTTTTCGATGTTGGAGTTTATGCCGGTTCTTCATTCATAGAGGTTTCTCATCTCTATATGTTAGGCATATCTCCCCTGCCACTTCTTATTATAACCAGTCGCTGTTTGGATAGTACTCGTTGTCTTCTATCCAACAAGCTTGAGTTTGCTCAATTCGGAGCTCATTTGCAGAAGTTATGGCAGTTCTGGTTTTATTTGTATCCTCTGTCTTCTGTGGATTTTCAGTAGCTTGCAAGCGGTAGTACCGCTGGTGCCCACGGTAGTACCGCTTATGCGGTAGTACCGCTGGTACTTCCGTGGCACTACCGCTTGGGGTTTCCCCGAGCGTGCAACTCTCTGTTGCCAATTTGCCATTCACGGTAGTAGAGCGGTAGTAGCACGGTAGTACCGCTCTGGCGGTACTACCGCCCTTACTACCGCCGCCACTACCGCTTGCGGGGTTTCCTTCTGTGCACGTCTCTGTTGCCGTTTTCTGTTAAACGGTAGTAGTGCGGCTGTAGTGCGGTAGTACCGCTCAGGGCGGTAGTACCGCTCTGCTGGGCGGTAGTACCGCTTGGTGCGGTACTTCCGCCCTCCACTACCGCTGCTACTACCGCTTGTGTTTCGCAGAGTGTGCAAGCTTCTGTTGCTCTTTTCTCCTTAGCGGTAGTACCGCTTGGTGGGCACGGTAGTACCGCTAAGTGCGGCACTACCGCTCCAGTTTCTTGTTATTGCCTGCTGCTGGCTGGAACTACCGCTTAAGCGGTAGTACCGCTCGCAAGAGCGGTAGTACCGCTTGTACGCGTCCAGCACGGGTAACGGTTGGATTTGGGGTGGCCCTATAAAAGGGGTCTTCTTCCCCAACGGTTTTCTTATCTCTTCTAAGCTCTCTCTCCTCCATTGTTGACTTTCTAGAGCTTTGCTTTCTCTCAATCCCTCCATGGATTCTTGCTAGTTTTTGGGGGAAAAGAGAGAGGAGATCTAGATCCACATTTCCACCAATCACTTTCTCCTCTAAGTGAGGGGAACCCCTTGGATCTAGTTCTTGGAGTTCTTCGTGTTCTTCTTCGTTCTTCCTCTCATTTTCCTCCATAGCTTTTGTTGCTTTGGTGGGATTTGGGAGAGGAGGACTTGGGCACTCCGTGTGCCCTTGCCATTGCATTAGTTGCATCGGTTTGAGTTCTCCGCGGGATTCGTGGAAGTTAGTAGTTGAGAAGCTTATTACTCTTGGGTGTTTGAGCACCCTAGAGCTTGTTCCTCTTGGGTGCCTTGGCGCCCTAGACGGCTTGGTGGTGCCTCGGAGCTCAATCATTGTGGTGTAAAGCTCCGGGCAAGCGTCGGGGTCTCCAATTAGGTTGTGGAGATCGCCCCGAGCAATTTGACGGGTACCGGTGACCGCCCCCAAGGGTTGCCAAAGTGTACGGGTTCGGTGACCGCCCTCAAGGGTTGCCATTTGTACGGGTTCGGTGACCGCCCTCAAGGGTCCCTTAGTGGAATCACGGCACCTTGCATTGTGCGAGGGCGTGAGGAGAATACGGTGGCCCTAGTGGCATTGTTGGGGAGCATTGTGCCTCCACACCGCTCCAAACGGAGATTAGCATCCGCAAGGGTGTGAACTTCGGGATACATCGTCGTCTCCGCGTGCCTCGGTTATCTCTTACCCGAGCCCTTTACTTATGCACTTTACTTTGTGATAGCCATATTGTTTCTAGTTATATATCTTGCTATCACTTAGTTGTTTATCTTGCTTAGCATAAGTTGTTGGTGCACATAGGTGAGCCTAGTCGATTTAGGTTTTGTGCTTGACAAATTAAACGCTAGTTTTATTCCGCATTTGTTCAAGCCTAAACCGTAATTATTTTAAAGCGCCTATTCACCCCCCCTCTAGGCGACATCCACGATCTTTCAGTAAACCCTAGTACCCCCCGGTGTCTATATAAACCGGGGAGGTTTTAGATTGTAGGACAGAGAAACTCATCTAGGGTTTTAGCTATTCGATCTCGTGGTAGATCAACTCTGTAACACTCATACCATCAATATAATCAAGCAGGACGTAGGGTTTTACCTCCATAGGGGGGCCCGAACCTGGGTAAAACTTCGTCTCCTTCGTCCCCTGTTACTATCGATCCTAGACTCACAGCTCGGGACCCCCTACCCGAGATCCGCCGGTTTTGACACCGACATTGGTGCTTTCATTGAGAGTTCCGCTGTGATCGCCAAAGGAATCGATGGCCCGCTTAGTCATCAGCGAGGAAGTCCGCAACAAGGGCTCCTTTGTCCCTGGACAGATCTTCGCTTTCGACAGCGTTGTGCTGCACGCCGACCAGACCGGCCGTCTTGGCCGGGTCGGGACTTTCGCCCCTGATCAAGAGGTTGGATTCGGGAACCTAGAGTTCTCCGTAGACTCTCGGGGCAATCTTTTGCTCACCGGGCTTGCAATCTCGTCTGATGCGCCCGAGGACTCCGAGGCCTTGACCTCGGATTTCGCTCTCCACCCCGCCCACGGGATCAACCCCGACGACGATCTGGCTTCTAGTCCGGATCCAGTCATAGTACCGAATGGTCGAGGGTCAGCCCCTGCCGAACACACTCCTTGTTCGGACGCATCGGAGGTTAACTCCGAAAACTCTGGACAGATTGACCCGATCGAGCTCTTGACACTCAGCGAGGCTCTAGATCGGACCCTATCGATGAAAATCACTGACGACCCAAACCCGATCCACGCTCAGATCGGTCTGAAAGCGGGTCAAGGGGAATTTTTTATCCCACCCACCACCCACTTAGTAGCCACTATCGAAGACTTAACCGATATGTTGGACTACGCCTCCGAGGAGGCAGAAGACATGGATGAAGAGGATTGCGCTCCCGCCCCCGTCAACACCGGGCGATGGACTGCCACCTCCACCTACGACGTCTACATGGTGGATACTCCAGCCGATAAGGGCGATCACACGTTCAAAAACAACGGCGATAAATCTGGCGAGGAGCCGTCAAGGCGCCACAAGCCGCGCAAACGTTCAAAAGCAAAGAAGGGAAGGGAAGCCATTGCTGACACCGGGGAGATCGACACCCCGGAAGACCTCGGCGATCCCGATATCCCCGAGCATCCGTAGAGGACCAGGAGAGGCCGGAAGATCAGCGCGACCTCGAGGATCGATACGATTCTGAGGATGACAACTACCTCCCCCCTGTCGAGGAGGAGGACAGTCGGGAAGCCAAAGACTTTACCGTCCCAGAAAGTCTGGAGGATTAGGAACGGTTTAGGCAACATCTTATAGCCACTGCCCAGAGCCTGAAGGCAAAAGAACGGCAGCTTAAGGCCGAACAGGACGCCCTCAATGATAGATGGACAAGGGTCCTATCAGCCGAAGAAGGGTACGGTACCGGTCTATTGGACCAACCCAAGAGCTACCCACGCCGACGGCTGCTGCCGCAGTTCGACGACGAGGTCTCTAATACACCGTCGCCCAAATACACTCCATACGACCAGCCGGACCGCCCTCCCCGAGGACGAGATAGGACGGCTGGCGATGCCGGTTATAGGCCGGCGATACCCCGCAAAAGGGGAAAAGAGCCAATAGAGCCCGAGGACAGGTACGACCTGCGACACGACCTGGATTATAGAACAGGCCGCACGAGATCCATCTATGGATCTAGAAGGTACTCCCCCGATAGACGGGACAGGTACCAGCCTCGGCTCGACCACAACAATAGAGGTCGGGAACTAAACCGGGCCAGATCAGACGCTGACTACCGGCGTGACATAGCCCGGGTCAGAGGCGCTGCCCACCCACTGTGCTTCACCGATGAGGTGATGCAACATCAGTTCCCGGAAGGGTTTAAACCCGTGAACATAGAGTAATACGACGGGACAACGGACCCAGCAGTATGGATCGAGGATTTCCTCCTCCACATTCATATGACACGGGGAGATGATCTCCACGCCATCAAATATCTGCCCCTAAAACTCAAAGGGCCAGCTCGGCACTGGTTAAACAGCCTCCCCAAAAATTCTATCGGGAGTTGGGAGGATCTCGAGGACGCTTTCCGATCTAACTTCCAGGGGACCTATGTCCGGCCTCCGGACTCCTCTGACCTAAGCAATGTTGTCCAGAAGGCAGGCGAATCAGCTCGACAATTCTGGAATAGGTTCTTGACCAAGAAGAACCAGATTGCCGATTGCCCAGACGCCGAGGCAATAGCCTCCTTCCGGCACAATATTCGGGACGAATGGCTGGCTTGTCAGCTCGGCCAGGACAAGCCTAGGACCATGTCCGCCCTTACATCACTCATGACCCGCTTTTGCGCGGGCGAGGATAACTGGCTAGCTAGACGAAGCCACAACCCCGAAGACCCCGGTACCTCTGAAGTCCGGGACGGCAACGGCAAACCTCGGCGCAACAAAAGTAAACGCCGGCACAACAATGGTGATGCCGATGACACGGCTGTTAATGCCGGTTTCCGCAACCCCCGATCCGGGCAGCGGAAGAAGCCTTCTAAAGGCAATCGTGACAGACCTACCCCGCTGGACAAGATCATGGATAGGCCCTGCCAGATCCACAGCACTCAAGACAAGCCCGCCACCCACACCAACCGTAACTGTTGGGTGTTCAAACAAGCTGGCAAACTCGCAGCCGAAGAGCATGGCAAGGGCCCACGCAGCGAGGACGACGAGGAGCCCCGCGGTCCGAGCAATGGAGGACAGAAGCCTTTCCCTCCAGAGGTAAAGACTGTGAACATGATATACGCCACTCATATACCTAAAAAGGAGAGGAAGCGCGCCCTTCGAGAGGTCTACGCCGTAGAGCCTGTAGCCCCGAAGTTTAACCCATGGTCGGCCTACCTGATCACCTTTGATCGACGAGACCATCCGACTAGTATCCGTCATGAGGGTTCGGCGGCCCTTGTCCTAGACCCCATTATCGATGGGTATCACCTCACTAAAGTCCTAATGGACGGAGAAAGTAGCCTCAATCTGATTTATTCAGACACGGTGAAAAAGATGGGTATAGATCCCTCAAGGATCAAGCCTAGCAACACTACCTTTAAAGGAGTGATCCCAGGCGTCGAAGCCCGGTGCACGGGCTCTGTTAGCCTAGAAGTAGTGTTCGGTTCGCCCGACAACTTCCGCAGCGAGGACTTGATCTTCGACATTTTCCCCTTCCGCAGCGGTTACCACGCCCTGCTGGGCCGCACATCGTTCGGTCGCTTTAATGCCGTCCCACACTACGCGTACCTCAAGCTCAAGATGCCCGGGCCCAAGGGGGTCATTACTGTCAACGGCAACACAGAGCGTTCCCTCCGAACTGAGGAACATGCATTGGCCCTGGCGGCCGAATTCCATTACAATGACGAGCGGCCAACACCACAATCTGCCATAAAGGCACGTAAGGCTGACAAACGAGCTCGGTCTCAATCCGAACTCCCGGAATCTTATTCTCCCTAGAAATAGGGACACGTTCGTCACTGCACGGCCCTCGTGCCCGTCAAACATGTGCCAAGACGGCACAACTTTGCACTCAAGATTCCATGGGCAGCAGCGAGGAACAACTATCAAAGGAAAAGTGTTCGGCTGGACCGAACTACTGCCAGTACATGTCCTCGGACATACCACAGGTACCATCAAGGACCTGCTAAAGCGTAAAGCTCATCCATACTTCGGCGACTTCTCAAGATCTTCTTCCCAAGGTCCGCTCGCCGACTGAGGGAGTCCGAGATTAAGGGGTCCTCGGACTGCCGACCTATTTCTCATAGGTCGGGTTAATGGGCCGCTCGCTGAGGATGAGATTAATCGAAGGCCTTGTCACCAAGGAGGAGACCTCAGGAGCCGTGGCGTGTCCGTTAAGTTGAAGATGGTAGTTTAGGCATGTTTTTCCCTCCGGTGGGCAACCGACCATATGTAACCCTAGTGACCCTTGGTGTCTATATAAGCCAGAGGGTTTTAGATCATACGGGACAGAAACTCGTCTAGGGTTTTAGCTAGTCGATCTCGAGGTAGATCAACTCTGTAACCTTCATATCATCAATATAATCAAGCAGGACATAGGGTTTTACCTCCATAGGAGGGCCCGAACCTGGGTAAACATCGTCTCCTTCGTCCCTTTGTTACCATCGATCCTAGTCTCATAGCTCGGGACCCCCCTACCCGAGATCTGCCGGTTTTGACACCGACATTGGTGCTTTCATTGAGAGTTCCGCTGTGATCGCCAGAGGAATCGATGGCTCGCCTTGTCATAAGCAACGAGATCTGCAGCCAGGATATTCTCATCCCTGATCAGATCTTCACAGGCGGCGATGTCTCGTCGCACGCCGTCCCGACCGGCCATCTTGGCCAGATCGGAAGCTTTTCCCCCGATCAAGGAATCAGATTCGGAACCCTAGGGTCCGTCGCTGATTCACGGGGAGAACTTGTCTTGATAGGACCCTCAACTCTCATGGAGGAGCCCGCAGATCCCGACGCCTTGACGTCGAAGACATCGGGCCCCACCTCTGAGGCAGCCTTCACCCTCGGGCTGTCTAGAACGCCCAATCCAGTCGTTGTGACCAGATCCGCTATGGCCGAACAGGACCCGGATCCGCTTTCAAGCGACTCCGGAACTGCCACGCCGCAGATCGACCCCACGCGCTTTAGCGACACACATCCTACCGTCGCCTCGTTCCTAAATGAGCTGTTTGATCGGATTCAGACCATGCGTATGACTGACGACCAGACCCCGGTCTATGACCGGATCGGGCTTAAACCCGACGTTAGGGAGATTCTCATCCCCACGGTCACTCACCTAGTCGCCACCGTCGAGTGTCCGGCTAGGGGCTCGTCCCCCCAACGACCGGAATTAAAAACGGTTCATACCCCAATCTCTGATCATCGAGGCCTCACTTGTAACCCAGACCCTGGAGTTCGCTCCAGAGATAGATCGGTATCGGTCTCCGATCTAGCATGCAACTCGGAACCCGTAATTTCGGACTCACATCGCGGCGTGGAATCAAAGTTTTTCCCACCCACCACCCAAGTCGAGCACTCAAGCATCGCACCAGAGTCCAAGTCTTCGGACTTACGGGATGTTAAACATTTACCAGGAGAGTCGGTTCATCATTTTTGGGCTAGACTCCTCCTCGCTAGAAACAAAGTATGAGGTCTTAGTGACCAGGAGATAATGGCAACCTTCAATTGCAATTGCCACGACGAAGGGATTCTCAACGCCCTGGCTCGTCGGCACATTCGCAACTTCACCGAGCTGTCTGACTTGGTGCAAAAATATTGTGCCATGGAGAGCACCTGGAAAGCCGAGCGGCTACTTTTGGAACCAACCTTTACCGAGTACCCTAGAGGAGACCAGAAAAAGAGGATACCTCCGAAGCGGCTAGCCGAACTCGAGCCCGCCGAAAAGAGAAATCGCCCCCCTGCGGGGGTCAAAACTGTCCTTGATGGGCTATTGGATAAACCATGCCCTATACATTCCGTATTGCTAAACACAAGCCCGACTCACAGCCTTAGAGCCTGCTGGGTCGTCAGGCAGGTCGCAAAAAGTGGTGATGCAATCCTTGAGGCACTACCGCCGAACAAGCGCTCCACATCGCCACCAGAATACAATGCCGAAGTCCTGACGATCTACGAAACGTCCCCCTCAAGGAACAGGAGGAAAAGAGCTCTTAGAGAACTCGAACAGGTCTATCATGTGGCAGCAACAAGTCCATGGGCAGACATACCCATCACCTTCGGAGATACTGACCTACCAACCATCCGTCCCGATCATACACCGGCCGCACTGGTCTCAAACCCCATCGTCGATGGCTTCAGGTTGAATAAAGTGCTAATGGATGGCGGCAGTGGTTTAAACCTTATCTACGAAGATACCCTGGAAAAAATGCAATTCGACCGATCTCGCGTCGAGCACAGCAACACAACATTCTGGGGGATCATTCCTGGGAGAGAGGCGCGTTGTTCAGGACGTATCACCCTGGACGTAGTGTTCGGCACGCCCGAAAACTACCGATCTGAGGAACTTCTCTTCCATATCGTGCCCTTCCCCAGCGGCTACCATGCCCTGCTGGGGCGTGACGCCTTCACAAAATTCCAGACTATACCACATTACGGGTATATGAAGCTCAAGATGCCAGGCCCAAATGGAGTAATCACAATCGCCAGTGATCCGAACATAGCCCTTCGAGCTGAAAACAAAACAGCAGCGCTCGCCCTCGAGGCACTAGCTGAGACCTTCGCTACAGAAGAACTGACCACACTCCGGTCAACAGTAGATAAGGACGATGTGATCCTTAGCAAAAGGCCCAAATGCACGTCCTTTAAACCTGCAGATGAAATCATTAAATTCCAGGTACACCCGACGGACCCCAACAAGACAGCGTCCATCGGAGCTCAGCTAGACCCCATGGTGGACGAAGCACTACGAGCATTCTTACGAGAAAATTGGGACATCTTCGCCTGGCACCCTTCCGATATGCCCGGAATCCCACGGTGGCTAGCAGAACATAGTCTGAACATCATCTCAGGCTTCAAGCCCGTCAAGCAGACTCTGCGCCGCTTTTCCGAGCCCAAACGACAAGCTATGGGTGAAGAATTAGCCAAACTGCTAGAGGCCGGATTCATACGGGAGATTAAGCACCCCGAATGGTTGGCAAACCTGGTGATGGTACCAAAGAAAGACAAATCCTGGCGGCTGTGCATCGACTTTAAAGACCTCAACAAGGCCTGCCCTAAGGACCCTTTCCCCTTACCACGCATAGACCAGATTATTGATGCCACAGCCGGACACGACTCATTGTGTTTCCTCGACGCTTATTCCAGATACCATCAAATCAAAATGAAGGAATCCGATCAAGCCGCAACCGCATTCATCACCCCCTACGGGCCATTCTGCTTCAACACGATGCCTTTCGGGCTAAAAAACGCTGGGGCTATGTACCATCGCATGATCCAGACTTGTCTCGCCAAACAAGTCGGCAAAACAGTTGAGGCGTACGTGGACGACGTAGTAGTCAAAACCAAACACGTCAGCCAACTGATTGACGACCTAAGGCAAACCTTTGCCAGCCTACGTGAGTACGATATACGACTCAATCCGGAGAAGGTTGTATTCGGAGTTCCCACTGGTAAACTGCTCGGATTCATCGTTTCCCATAGAGGAATAGAAGCGAATCCGGCCAAGATCCTTGCCCTATCAGAACTTGCAGTTCCCACAGAGCTAAAGCATGTCCAAAGGTTGGCTGGTTGCGTGGCGGTGCTAAGTCGCTTTATCTCCCGCCTCGGTGAAAAGGCTTTACCGCTCTATAGATTGCTGAAATGGACCAACAATTTCGAATGGACCGATGAAGCAGCGGCTGCGTTAGAAGAAATTAAAACACTGCTGGCAAGTAATCCCATACTCACAGCACCAGACGCTGGTGAACCCATGTTATTATACATATCGGCCACCAACCAAGTCGTTAGCGTAGTGCTCATCGTCGGACGAGAGGAGGAGGGACACAAATTCCAGATACAGAAGCCAGTCTATTACGTGTCAGAAGTACTAACGCAGTGCAAGTCCAGATACCCGCACTACCAGAAGATAGCCTATACAGTATTTATGGCATCATGGAAACTAAGACGCTACTTCCAAGAGTGTTCGGTTACGGTGGCATCCGAAGTACCCCTGAACGATATAATCAACAACAGGGACGCCACCGGCCGCATAGCCAAATGGGCCATTGAGCTCCTTCCTTTTGAAATTTCCTACAAACCACGACGAGCTATTAAATCTCAGGTGCTAGCAGATTTCCTCGCCGAATGGACAGAGGCCGAGCTCCCCAGGGAATATAGTACATACTCCCATTGGACGATGTACTTCGATGGATCCAAAACTTTGGCCGGACTGGGGGCTGGAGTTATTCTCACATCCCCCACAGGCGACAACGTTCGATACGTGTTGCAGATCATGTATGCCGACTCCAACAATGCAGCTGAATACGAAGCACTCTTGCACGGTCTTCGGATGGCAACCTCAATGGGCATACAACGGCTGGAGGTACGGGGAGACTCCAACCTGGCCATCTCTCAAATCAACGGCGAGTTCGATGCCTAAAACCCGAAGATGGCGGCATATAGAAACGCCGTCCTTAAAATATCCGCACGGTTTGAGGGGCTGGAATTCCATCATGTCGCTAGATACAACAACCAGACCGCTGATATATTTGCCCGCATGGGGGCCAAACGCGACCCCATCCCGAAAAACACTTTCCTGGAACGACTCTTTAAGCCATCAGTGGTTTGGCAGGACGACAATAAGGGCACCGGACCCATCAGTGCGGAAGAGGTTGTTCCCCCTATAAACGAACCAGACGACCAAATCATCGGCGGCTCCGTAATGGACGAAACGCCTTCGGCTCATGAGGTCATGGCAGTAATCGCACCATGGACCAAGCCCTTCCTTGCCTACCTTCTCCGCAAAGAACTCCTCGATGATCAGACAGAGGCGCGACGCATAATCCGGCGATCCAAGGCCTACAAAGTCCACGAGGGTGAGTTATACAAGAAAAGCACCACCGGAGTACTCCAGCGGTGCATATCTGAGGAAGAAGGGCGGCAGCTCTTGGCCGAAGTCCACGCAGGAATGGGCGGCCATCACGCCGCAGCAAGGGCCTTAGTAAGCAAAGCCTTTCAGGCTGGTTTCTTCTGGCCCACCGCTCGAGTGGACGCCCAGTCGCTTGTCCAGCATTGCATGGGATGCCAACTTTTTGCAAATCAAAGTCACATGCCCCCAACGGCTCTTCGGACTATCCCGATCACTTGGCCTTTTGCGGTCTGGGGGCTGGACATGGTCGGACCACTTAAAGTGGGGACCAAGAAAAATAAATACCTACTGGTCATGGTGGACAAGTTCACCAAATGGATCGAAGCAAAACCTGTCAAATCAGCCAAGTCCAGACCAGTAATCGACTTTATATCTGGCGTGGTACACCGTTACGGTGTCCCACACAGTATAATAACGGACAATCAATCCAACTTCACTGCCCAGGAAGTAAAAGACTGGTGCGCAAAAATGGGCATTAAGCTCGATTACGCATCGGTGTATCACCCGCAGACCAATGGACATGTCGAACGAGCCAACGGCCTCATTATGAGTGGTATTAAGCCACGTTTGGTCCGATCTCTTCATGAGTCCGACTGCCATTGGGTGGAGGAACTTGATTCCGTTCTGTGGGGCCTGCGTACCACCCCGAATCGATCAACGGGATACACACCGTTCTTCATGGTTTACGGGGCAGAAGCGGTCCTTCCTTGTGATATTATTCACGATGCACCAAGGGTGCGCATGTACGAAGAAAAGGAGGCCGAGCTAGATCGACAGGACGACTTGGACGCCTTGGAAGGAGAGCGCGACATAGCTCGGGCTCGTTCTACTTTTTATCAACAACAGGCCCGGCGTTACCAAAGCAGGGAGGTCAGGGCGAAAGCATATAACGTGGGTGAACTCGTCTTACGGCTCCCCGAGAAGCAGAAGCATAAGCTCAATCCCAAATGGGAGGGCCCCTTCATAATCGACGAAGTCCTCGCAGGGGGGGCTTATCGTCTTCGCAGCTCGACAGACAACCACCTCGAACCAAACCCATGGAACGCAGCCCGTCTTCGGCGCTTCTACGGCTAGACCGATGTCATCATTCTCTTTACCCTCCCCTTTTCTTTTTTCTCTCTTATTTTCCTTTCCGTCCACCTTAATTCTTGGCAGGCCAGGACCTCTCTCTCCCCAAGTTTGTGCTTGGCTAAACCGAGCTTGTGTTTAGATATTCGGCATACATCGTCAAATGTAAAATCCGAATATAATACCCGGAGGCTTCTTCCCGAAGCTGATGCGTTTTTCTTTTAAGCATCCGTTGAAATTTCTTATGCATGAATGTTTCCTTTGTCGATTGTAAAGCCATCATATGCATCAATAAGAACTAAGATTTTTGCCAAGCTGGGTTGCCTCGCTCCTGTGTTTACCCTCTACGTTCCCGATTGTTCGGCTAGAGAGTAAAGGGAGCACCTCTGTGATTGTTACGGCCGGGTCATCCGGATACGTACCTCAGACGGGTGAAGCCAAAAGCTAGCTATCTTTAGTAGAAAATTGGTTGGTTACGACGGAAGCAGCAAATAAAATTATGGTTGTTATTACCATCACGCGGTTTTCTCAATAAAGCCATTAGTCGCATACTCGTAGTATGCGGCCTTATTACCTACGATTTACGTAGCAACCTAAAGGAAGGCACCGATAGAGGTACTATTTTCTTTGGAAGATGTTTCTTACGCTATGCAGTAATATAACATGTCTCCCTGTGCGCCTTCTGTCTGTTCGTACCAAATGGCGGATTGCCTGGTTCCTCGAAAGAATTCCCTCTTAATCAAGGGATATTTTAATACGGAACACTCCCGAGCTCTCTGCACGGGAGGTCGAAGCCGATGACCGGATAAGACAAAGTTTACAACACAGTTGGAGCAACTTTTTGATTTAAAGTACATAGATACATAGAATCACACATCTGGCTGCTGGTCAAGATTGTCTATTATGGCATCCAGGGTGCAATCTTCCTGCGAGAGATGAGCCGCAGGCATCACTTGGTCGTACACCAAGTGAAGTGGGACTTCTTGCCCATCAGGTCCTACTGGCCCAACCCGAGCCATATGCTCGGGGTTAAGGCCGGTATAACGGGTCTTGATCATTGCCCACGCTTCTCGTGCTCCCTCCCGGCAAGCCGATGTCTTCCATAGCTCGAACCGACTTCGGGCTTCTTTGAACCGATCGGTTAATTCGGCCATCCTTTCCGGAGGCTGCTCGGCAGGCCATAGCGCTTTTATCACGCCCCTCATAGCCTTCCGAGCCCGCTCATGCACGACGGATAGTTCCTTCAGGAGGTTCCCCCGGAAGGAGCTAATCTCTTCTTCAGGCTGCCCGGTTAGGAGACCTATACATGAGACAAGGCATGTCCGTTACACCTTATGAAGGGGAGATACCTTTCGACGTTATAATCAAAACTTACCGAACATGCCCCTCTGTAGTTTTTGGTTCTCTTCTTGGGCATGGGCCAATTGAGTCTTTAAATTCTCGATATCTTCGTCCTGCTGTTTGTTTTCCACCTGAAGGCGTTTCTTCTCCTCCAGGTTTCGCTGCAGCGAAAGGCAGCCATCCTCATACTGGGATTCGCCGTACCTCTGGGATTCTCGGGCTGCATCTAAATCTTTTTGCAATTGCCCTATTGATTCAGCTGCTAAAAGTACCATCGCGTCAGCATGGGATTATACGCTAAGATCAGCAGAATAGTTATACTCACCATGCGCCTCCCGGGTAAACTTCTTCACTTGTTCAAGCTCGGCCTTCACGGTTTCCACCTGTGTTCGGCTCGCTGCCAATTCATTGGCCAATTGCTCGTTCTGCTGCCTTGAGGCCTGCATCATCCATGCAAGCAATGTGCGGATCCTTAATTCGGTCGTCCCGACCAAATCAAGGCTCGGGGGCTACTGGGTTTACATTTATGTCCGGATTTTTAATCACTTACCTTCAGGCCAGACGATATCAGTTTCACAGCCTCGCCGAACCCGGCTCGGGCAGCTCCAAGGTGTGCGTCCGCCGAGCATAGAGCATTGAACTCCTGTTCGGAAAACACCGGGTCGCGCAGGATTTCTCGCCGCCGCCGATGTTTCATCGCGCTCCCTGCTTCGGATTTAGTGACTGATACCTCGTCCCCAGAGTCTTTGGGGGTCGGATTGACCATGGGGGCCTCCGCGGCAGGTTCGGCGTAAGCAGAAGATCTTGATTCATGCGTGTTGCCGGGCGTCCCGGCAATGTCTTCGACAGAGGAGGGTTGTACTCGCTTCTTGAGTAAGTCGAGTAATTCGACATAAGATTTTCTGTAAGATCCTACCGATCATAACAATAATAGATTAAGAGACCGAACAAAGTACCTTTTGGTTGATCGAGTGTTCGGCGCCGTCTCCACGACCGGCTCACATGAGGGACTCCTGTTGGCGCCAAGCTCGGGCATTGCTGCTGTAGCCGACGTTCGTCGCGAGGACCGGCGGTGCTTGGGAGTGGGAGCCGGTATGTTTGGGTCGACGGATGACGCCTGCCTTTTGCGGGTATAATTTTTCTTCTTGCCCGCAATGGAGGAGGGGAGTGATCCGGGGTGATCAGTTATGATGGCCACCTTGGATCGATCAAGGCTTTCCTGGTAAAAGACCCCGTCTTCATATGCCAGTGACAGCTCCGGATCGTCATGAAATCCTGGATAATCATCGCGGGAGTAGTTCTCTGGTTGGGGGGACCGGACAGTTGATTGTCTCGGCAAAGCTCCTCCATTCCTGTTTGCGCAGATTAAAAGCGTTAGTCAAGAAGGGCGAATAAATGCCCGAACTCAAGATGCAGAGTCGAAGGGCTTACCCATTCAATAGGGTTGTAACTCGAGTAGCCCTCCTTAACCTGCAACTGAACAAAATCTTCTTTTTCTCCTTTGTACAAGTCGGCAAGTGCGGCTGCCAAGGCCACCTGATTGGCAGGGCCCAGCTGTCGGGAGCGAGTGGTGTCACTCGTTCCGTTGTATTGCCACAAAGGATGTATCCTTTGTTGAAGAGGTTGGACGCATCGGGAGATGGCGGCGGCCATCACGTCAATTATTGTCAGCTTGTGATGAGCCAGTATCCTTACGTGGGCGGCCAAACGTCAAACTTCGGCACTGTCCTCTTGGGACGAACTCCTCGGTCGCCAATTATACTTTTTCTTCGGAGGAGCATCGGAGTATTCGGGCAAGCCCCTTCGAGCTGGATTGAATAGGGGAATGTCCTCGATGTAGAACCACTCCGAAGACCACTCTTCGGTTTCCTTCTTCGATGTCCCCGCTGGGTATCCTGTTCCCGCTATGCGACATACTTCGGCTCCTCCGATTTCCCGAATTGTCTCGCCCCGAGTTCGGGGGATGAGGCAGAAGTACTTCCTCCATAATTCGAAGTGTGCCTCGCAGCCCAAGAACATTTCACAGAGAGCGACAAAGCCCGAAATATGCAGAATGGATACGGGGGTAAGTTGATGGAGCTGGATCCCATAGAACTCCAGTAACCCCCTGAGGAAAGGATGAATGGGGAACCCTAGGCCCCGTAAGAGGAAGGGCACAAAGCATACCCGCTCGCCCTGGTTAGGATTGGGGAAATTCTCCGCGAAAGCTTCGCCGTCAAAGGAGGTCAAGCCGGCACGAGTTGCCGCCAGATCTGAGGAAGGAAGATACCCTTGGGTCTCGAGGTCGCGCAACCGGAGGAGGGATACAGAGCAACTCATCCAATCCCCAGGACAGGAGCCGTAAGGGCACGAGGAAGAGCTGGGGGCGCTCGCCATGATTTTGTGATGGTCTCTCGCTTGAAGTTTTTCTCTAACGGGGAAGAAGAGGAAGCTGTGACCCAGACCGCAATTTAACTTGTTTAAATAAGTGGTGCCTCCCTTGCGGGAGGGGTAGTCTTGTAAAAAGCTGCCGGGCCGCTCGTCTCCCCTTAGCGCACAAGGATCGAGAAGCGCTGAAGGTTATTATATTGGGTCCCGCAAGTTCTCAGCAATCGAGGACTCTCCGATGACGGGATGGTTGCCAAGCCAGAAGAAGTTGAGGGACTCGCCTCGCAAGCCGAAGACTTCGACACGTAATATTTCCCGGATATACCTCGGCGTTGGAGGCTAGTCCGGGGGCTACTGAGGGAGTCCGGGATTAAGGGGTCCTCGGACTGCCGACCTATTTCTCATAGGTCAGGTTAATGGGCCACTCGCTGAGGATGAGATTAATCGAAGGCCTTGTCACCAAGGAGGAGACCTCAGGAGCCGTGGCGTGTCCGTCAAGTTGAAGATGGTAGTTTAGGCATGTTTTTTCCCTTCGGTGGGCAACCGACCATATGTAACCCTAGTGACCCCTGGTGTCTATATAAGCCAGAGGGTTTTAGATCATACGGGACAGAAACTTGTCTAGGGTTTTAGCTAGTCGATCTCGAGGTAGATCAACTCTGTAACCTTCATATCATCAATATAATCAAGCAGGACGTAGGGTTTTACCTCCATAGGAGGGCCCGAACCTGGGTAAACATCGTCTCCTTCGTCCCTTTGTTACCATCGATCCTAGTCTCACAGCTCGGGACCCCCTACCCGAGATCCGCCGGTTTTGAAACCGACACCGACACCATCACTCTTAAAGGAATACAACTCCCTAGGAGACGCAGGAGCGGTCATGCGGCTGGGCACATCGAGGTCGTCAAGCCACCCATCGAAGACCCCTGGTACAACCTCTCCTCTGTAAATTTTATATTTCCTTGTCAAATAACTGTAAACAGTGGCTTCGGCAATTTGAGTTATAAGAATTAATGAGTAAATAAATAGACCATTGTACATGGCTTCTTCGCTGTATTTTATGCTACATACTCCGTTCTTCCCTCATCAATGCTTCTTGCGAAACTGTTCAATATATATTAAGATGCAACCGGCTAATAGACCGGGGGATTGAATTTAAAATATCACCCTAAGTATCACCCCGACACAATTGATCGTGTGTTCGGCGTCTTGGATTTTGCTTTATATGCATCGGATCCGAACTATGTCTTGGGTCAATAGTTGGGTTGCCCTGCTCTTGTGTTTGCCCTTTTACGTTCCGCTCGTTCGGCTAAAGGGGCAAAGGGAGAACCACTGCGATTGTGCTTCCAGCTCGCCTGGTCAAGCACCTCAGGGGAGAAAGCCGAAAACTGACTGTCATAGTAAGCGAGATCCGGTCTGCAAATCCGAGCATAAGTGTCATACTAACAAACCGATAGAGGTTATTCCGTGTCATACGATGGGTTTCGTACTTGTACGAACCATGTGATGCTGGCTTAAGCCTCGGTATATCCGAACATCACAAAACACTGGGGGCTAGTCACCAGCCCCCGCATTTTTTTCCTACGGCTAAGTGAAAGCAATAAAGCATTATAGTCCGATTGCCTTGTTCCCCTCGCACTACCACCTTCGGGCACCGATACCTCGGCTAAGGGTCACAGTGCGAAGGCAGAAAGACCTCGCGTAGTATCTACGTGGGGGCTGAAGCCGACGACTCGCAACTTTCAGAGAAAACGGCCACATAGGAGTCACAATAAATACAAAACTCAAAAAGACATGATAAACCATGCAGCCTCATTATAAAGTGTTAACAGTCTTCGGACATATTACAACACACTCATTCATAAAAAAACGTCTTTAGAGCATTGGGCCTCTATCGCCCGAGCACCCTCCATCACGGCGGAGAAGTATAGCTCGGGGCGCCTATGCTCCTTTCCAGGGGGCGGAGGTGCGGTGGCCATCTCGGTCGGCTTGAGCTTCGGCCAGTGCACCATGGCCTTTGCAAAGGCCATTCGAGCTCCCTCGATGCATGTAGAACGCTTTAGCGCGTCAATCCGAGGCGCAGCATCGCACAGTTTCCGCACCAAGCCAAAGTAGCTGCGCGGCAACGGCTCTTCGGGCCACAGCCGGACGCAGAGATCCTTCATGGCCGGCTCCGCCATCCTGTGCAGCTCCATCAGTTGCTTCATCTGCTCACCCAGATGAGGAGAGCGCTCGGGGGACTCAAACTGTGCCCAGAATAGCCGAGCCTCATCATCCTCCTCCCGCGAAGCATAGAACTTGTCCGCGTCCGCTGCACTCTTCTGGAGATCCGCACAGACGCCTGAGGAACGCCACACCTGGGTGAGCAAATCAAACCTGCTACCACCAAAGGCGCATTGTAGTGAATACGGCTTACCATCTATGACAGCCTTGACTTGGCGAACTTCTTCTTCAAAGGACCGCCTGTCCACCCGCTCCTTTTGGAGCTCGGATTTCAGAGCGGATAGCTCGGTGGCTTGCTCTTTGCCTTTCTGCTCAAGGGCCTCGCACTTCGTGCTGGCATCCTTGAGCTCCTGCTGCACCTTCTCCACTCGGGCCTCATGCTTATCGCTCACAGTTTTTAATGCGGATAGCGCGGCTGCTGCTTGTTCGGCCGCCGCCTTCTCATCCGTGGCCGCTTGCTTCATCCTTTTTAGCTTGGCCTTGAGGTTCTCGACCTCCGAAGCCGAAGCTGTGTAAACAGCAAATGAGTCATTACACTGGGTTAAGAGTCTGGATTAATAACGACAGATAGCTCGGATATTTTAATTCGACTTACCTTGCGCTTCGTCGAACCTCTTATTCAGGCGATCGAGCTCTTCATCGGAGCTCTTGAGCTTCCGACTTAGCTCGACAAGCTCCATAGCGTTGACGGCCGCCGCCGCCGATGAGGCCTGCAAAAAATAAATAAATTGTACACTATCAAGTTATGTGGGCTCAAACTCCTGAGCTGTTAGGAATATGACCCTGTGCTCGGTCCTCTTAAGGGCTTTTAAAACAGCGCGGGACAAACGATGCCTTATGCATCGTTGGTCACTCCGGGGATATTTGACCCCCGGGTGGGTTTTTGCAAACCCACCCAGGGCTCGGGGGCTACTGCATATATAAAGATAGCGCAAACTTAATAAAATTAATTTTTTTTTCGGGAAAAGGGTATTACGTTGCTCACCTTGAAGCCCGTCAAGAGACCATTGAAGGCCTCTTTCAGTCCGCTGTCAACGGACTGAATACCTTGCAAAACCGCACCCATAAGAGTGCGGTGATCCTCGGAGATGGAGGCGCTTGATAAAGCCTCCCCCATCATGATCGGCCACCCAGACATGGGTGGCACCGGTGGTGACCGGTTAACCCGATCTCTGATGGGAGATTGAGCCGGTAGCTCCGGAGGCACAGTGCTCTCCGGAGACGTCCTCGGAGGGGACTGGACAGTATTTCGTCTCCCCTCCTCAGCAGCCAGGGGAGTTTCCCCCTCCTGGTCTTCGGCTAGCCTCGACCATAACATCGTCACCCCCGCCGCCGGTGTTCGGCTCCACAGGAGCCGGGCGGGATGACACGTCTGCGGCCTCCTTCGCGGCCCCTGGAGGTGTGGGGTGCGACGTAGTCCCGCTCTCCGCTAGCTCGGCGGGTGGAGACTGCCCGTCCGATATTTTCTCGGTGGGGAGAACGCGTGGTGGACTGCAGATTAAAAGGCATTTGTCCATTTAAAACATTAAAAACTTCACATAAACGACCTAGGGAGTCTTCGGATTCGTACCTTTGGGCCGGGGGCTTGACCCTTAGGTTCCTTCGGGGAACCCTCTCAAAGTCCTCGGACTCAGCGTCGGAGTCCGAGCTATCGTCGGCCAGGATTAACCTCGGCCTACGCGCTTTCTTCTGGACAGGAGGAGGTAGATCCTTCGCGGCGTCCTGCGACGCCGCCCTCTTTCTTGTGTGGGGGGAATCGCCTTCCCCCCCGTCCTCGTGCTCTTCCTCATGAGTAGAGGAGGCATGGGTTTCCTCGGACATAGTGTCCGGCGGGCCCCTTGTGCGGGGGCCTTCTTGGCCTTTCTTCTTTTCTTTCTTCTCCGTCGTTGTGTACGGCACAACGACGAGCATCGCCGTCAGCAGATCCGACCCGGGGCCTTCGGGCTGCGGGGCCGGGCAGTCCATTTTGACGGCCTTGCTCACCCACTTCTGTAAAGATGAGAGGGAGGTTGTTCAGCTCTTGTCAAACAACAGGGCCGGAGTATCGAGACAATATCATACCTGGGTAGGAGGGTTATCGGCGCTTAGGCCCGAGTCCTCCTCCTCGGCTGGCCAGCTCTTCTGGGGCTTGAATAATGCCCTCCACAACTTCTGGTGGGTAGTGCGGAAGAATCCCCGCACCGTAGGCTGGTCCTCGAGCTGATAGGCCCACATTGGTGAGGCCCGGCGCTGGCAGGGAAGAAGGCGGCGGTGGAGCATGACCTGGACAACATTGACCAGCTCGACCTTGGCCGCGATCACCATGACCTTCTGCAGCAATTTCACCTCTGCGTCCGACCCCCAATCAAGGCCCTTCTTGAGGCACGAGGCTAACCTCGCAGGGGGTCCAGATCTAAACTCGGCAGGTGCCGCCCAGCCTTCGTCCCTTGGTTCGGTGATGTAGAACCATTCCTTCTGCCAGATCTTGATTGTGTCGATGAAGGTGCCGGCCGGCCATTCGACGCGAGGGAGCTTGCTGACTACTGCCCCTTCGCAGTCCGCGTGCTCACCCACGACTATCTTCGGCTTGATGTTGAAAACCTTGAGCCACAGGCCGAAGTGCGGTTCGACCCGCAGGAAGGCTTCACAAAGAATGATGAATGCCGAAATATGCATGAAGAAGTTTGGGGGAAGATCGTGGAAGTCCAGCCCGTAGAAAAACATAAGGCCCCTAACGAAGGAGTGGAGCGGGAAGCCTAGTCCCCGGAGGAAGTGGGGGACGAACACCACCCTCTCGCCTGGCTTAGGGGTGGGGACGACCTGGTTCGCTTCTGGAGCGCGGTGGAAGACATTGGCGGGGAGGTAGCCGGCGAGCTTTAACTCCCGGATGTCCTTGTCGGTGACCGTGGAGGCCTCCCACTTGCCCATAGAACTTGAACCCGTCATGGCTAAGCTCGGAGGAGAGATTGAGGGAGAACTGGATCTGGGCTCCTAGAGCTTGGGAGGATTGAGGAAGCGAGGGATGCGAATGGGAAGCGTGAATAGGCCTCGGGGTTTTCTTTTCCTTTTATGAGGCGTGACGCCGATGAGCTTCCCTCTATTGTGCCACGAGCCTCTCCACTTCCCGAGATATCCGTGCCGTTACGCACGCGTGAGGAAACCTAGGGCGTTAATCATATCCCGTGTAAAACGGAGCACGATCTGTGCATTGATGAGTCATGCCAATGTGAAAACAGCCTCGAACTGCGAATCAAGTTTCCATAACTGGTTCAGTGGTCGTGATAGGCCGCAACCCTTCGTCAAAAGGGCTGACAGGGAACACTGTTTACACTTTGACGCTTGGCTTTTGGGGCTGAGTGACTTATGGCGTCCGGACTGTCGAGTGATCGGAAAAATTACGCGTCAGTGGAAACTGGACTAGTCTCAACCGATCATTAAGGGGAAGAAGAACTCACCCCGCAAGCCGAAGACTCCGATCACGTGGAACTGCTGGTGCTATGACCCTTGGCGTTGGGGGCTAGTTCGGGGGCTACTGAGGGAGTCCTGGACTAAGGGGTCCTCGGGCCGCTGGCCTATCTCCTGATAGGCCGACTTGGTGGGCCGTTCTCTGACTATCGCAGGAAGGGCCGGATATGCCGCGACCCCGTATTCCAGAAGGAAGCCTCGAAGGCGCGTCGTGCACTCCAAGTGAAGATGAGGAGATCGGCATTTCCATCCCCGACAGGAGACCTATCATGTGTAAACCCTAGTACCCCCCGGTGTCTATATAAACCGGGGAGGTTTTAGATTGTAGGACAGAGAAACTCATCTAGGGTTTTAGCTATTCTATCTCATGGTAGATCAACTCTGTAACACTCATACCATCAATATAATCAAGCAGGACGTAGGGTTTTACCTCCATAGGAGGGCCCGAACCTGGGTAAAACTTCGTCTCCTTCGTCCCCTGTTACCATCGATCCTAGACTCACAGCTCGGGACCCCCTACCCGAGATCCGCCGGTTTTGACACCGACACCAGCAACCACATACGACGAGCTAGAAAACCAAGCGTCGCCGCTCCACAACCATACCCTCTGCATCAAGCCATTGTCCATAGTTGCATCTCACCACCGAAGACTAGTGGAGAAATGGCGCACCAAATGGCTAGCCACAACTCTTGTTCGTGGCGCGCGCGCCATTTCTTATCAATGCTAGCACTAATATTTTCAAATAGTGCCAACGTTGGCTAAATTCGAACGCCATAGCTATTTGCTTAGTGTTGGCGTTGCATATTAGGCTCGGCGTGGCACATTAGGCCCATTAGGCCCACGCCAGTACTAGTCGGTTTTAATAGCCCTCCCGGCGCTATAAAAAAAACTTATCCTTTCGTCCTCACTCTCGATCCCCAACTCCACCCGTCCTCCTCTCGATCCCCAACGCCGCCCCGCCCGACGCCGCCCGTCTTCGCCCGACGCCGCCTCCGCCCATCTTCACCCGACGCCGTCCCGCCCGACGTCGTCCGTCTCCGCCCGACGCCGCCCGCACACCTCCTCGCCCCCGAGCACCTCCATGGTAAGTCCAGCGCCCCTCCCCCTCTCATTTTTCTTAGGGTTAGGGTTAGGGTTAGGTAATGTACGCATGACTAGTAGTCACATCTCTTGAGCTCTATATCCAGTGGCGAAGCCATGTTTTGGCTGTGTGGTCTAAATATATGTCTATAGAACATTGGTCTAAATATATGAAATATTGAGAAAACGCACACTTATTTGTGATACTTGAAGATATGCAATAACACTGAAGTCTATTCTCCATTGCACAAAATCATGCAAAATAAGAATTGTTTCTATCAGTTTCTTGCTTCTTCTTTGTGATACTTCTTAATGCGACATGATTCAGTAGACAACATGAGTAGGTCCATATCATTTTAAAAGAACTCCTAACTATGAGCTTTAATTGTGTAGTGGAATCTACGGCGTGGGTACAAATTGTCATGATAGATAAAAGTATATGCATTTTGGACATTGACAATTCAACTCTGCCAAACTAAAAAGTGAGTACAAACCTACGGAATGGAGGACAATCTATTCAAAAGAAGCACAATTGTAAATTTTAATGTAATTCATAATGCCTAGTAAGTCTATCGTATGCTAGTAAAACACAGTGCTTAATTATGTTCTAGTTGTTTTACTAACAGAAGCAACCGGAGTAGACTTGTTCGTTGTTGTTCTCTCTAACCAACAAGAACCAAATAGGATATGCATTTCTTGCTAACAAATCTGAAAGCAAGGGATCAACCTAATGTTTAATTCTAAGATGGTGAGGTTCATATGAATTCTAAGATATGTTTTCAGCGCTTTATATTAGATGGATTTGAGAACATATGTCTCAATCTTGTAATGTTTAGGTAGTAGTTTATTTATAATTGCTACTACAAGTTTTAATTTGCTTGTGTACATAATTTGAAACAGGACATATGGACAATTCTACAAGCAATAACAAATCAGTGTACGACATGGACAAGTGGAATAAGTGTCTCTTAGAGGAGTCACAGTGGAACATAAAAAAACTGGAAGAACACAATGCCTATGTGAAGAATGAAAGGGATAGTCTGCTCACAGAGGGTGCTAATGCCCTTGTTAAGTTAAACAAACCGAGGGAGCAGAGGGATAACTTGATGGAGGAGAGGGATAAAATGAAGCAGGAGAAAAAACTACTCAGGGCAGAGAGGATTGAGCTACAGACAGAAGTTGCTCACTTCAAAAATGATGGAGGGAGAAATCCGAAGAAGATTCGCCAGCTGAGGATAATCCTTGATGAAGAGTAGTTTAATTATTTCAGTACCTTTTGTGAAGTTTTAAGCTCTGAAGTTTACGAGTATGTTTAGTTGATCAGTACTAAGTTGTAAACTCTTATTAAGTTTACGAGTATGTTTAATTGATCAGTACCTTTCGTGAAGTTTAAACTCTTAGTTTCTGAAGTAGTGTTTTTTTTATTATCCAAAAAACAAATTGCTAGTGTTGGAAAACAACGCACGACAAAGTTAGTATAGATGTATAGCTAGCGTTGGCCACGTGGACGCCAGCAACATGTAATATACTACTGGCGTCAGCTCCAACATCACCACTATTTTCTAACTGTGGCGCCATATTGGTGGCGTCGGGTGTCCACACCAGCAAGGCCATTTTTGCAACGCCATAGCTAGGCTTTTCTGCACTAGTGTAAGGCAACCACTAGATATGGAGAGAGAAACCCTCACGAAGATCTTTGGGTGGCCACCTCAATCCATTGTGAGGTCGCTGCTACAGGTCAGAGTGGTCACCACTCGGACCAACACCAACAATGAAGCACACCACCACCGACCGCCACCTCATTAGAGAGAACCCTGCACATGCCCATTGGCCCAGGTTCTGACATGGACAAATCCGCCTCAGATCTGTCCACGGCCAAGAGATAGTGCGTCGTAGCTCGTCTAGCCACATCACCATCCCGTCGGCCAGCAAGTGACACTGCAACCGCCAACAACGACACGAGGCAAGAAAACATGCCGAACTGGCCGAACCATGCCATAACACACAAGAGTAGGCCGGGAACTGATACATCTTCAACATATCTATAATTTTTGATTGTTCCATGCTGACATATTATCATTCTAGGATACTTTTTGAGTAATAATTTACCATTTATATTATTTTTGAGCACTAACCTATTGACCCAGTGCCCAGTGCCATCTCCTGTTTTCTGCGTGTTTTTTACTTTTCAGGTTTACAGTACCAAATGAAGTCCAATTGCCCTGAAACTTTTTTATGATTTTTTCTGGACCAAAAGAAGACCTGGAAGCTTCAGAAGAAGACCGGAGGCCGCACGAGGGAGGCACAAGCCAACATGGCGCGCCCAGGGGGGTCGGCGCGCCCTGATGGTTTGTCCCTCCCTGGTGGACCTCTTGAATCCGTTCTCTGGCCTATAAATTCACATATATTCCAAAAATCCTAGAGGGCATCCCGAAACTCTTTTTCCACCATCGCAAGTCTCTGTTCCGACGGGATCCCATCTGGAGCTCCGTTCCGGCACCTTACCGGAGGGGGGATCGATCACGGAGGGCCTCTTCATCAACCTTGTTGCCCTCATGATGATGTGTGAGTAGTTCACCACAGACCTACGGGTCCATAGTAAGTACATAGATGGCTCTCCGTCTCTCTCTTTTGATCTTCAATACATTGATCATCGCATCTTCGCTTTGATCTATCCGATGTAATTCTTTTGTACGGTGCGTTTGTTGGGATCCGATGAATTGTGGGTTTATGTTCAGATTATTCATGAAAAGTATTTGAATCACCTCTGATATATATTATGATTCTTAAGTGCATGATAATTATAGCTTCGTAATTCTCTCTGATCTATTGAAATAGTTTGGCCAACTAGATTGATATTTCTTCAGTGAGAGGTGTGCGTTGTAGTGGGTTCAATCTGGCGGTGCTCTATATCCCAGTGACAGAAGGGGACAAGACACATCTTTGTATTGTTGCCACTAAGGATAAAATGATGGGGGTTATTTCATATTAATTGAATTCTCTTTGTCTACATCATGTCAATGTTCTCCAAGCATTACTCTTTTTTTACTTAATACTCTAGATGCATGCTGGATAGCGGTCGATGGGTGGAGTAATAGTAATAGGTGCAGGCAGGAGTCGGCCTATTTGCTTATGGACGTGATGCCTATATACACATGATCATTGCCGTGAATATCACATAACTATGCGCTTTTCTACCAATTGCCCAACAGTAATTTGTTTACCCACCGTATGCTTACTTTCATGAGAGATGCCGCTAGGGAAAACTATGGCCCCCGGGTCTATCCACATATATATTTATAAATGCTACAATACCTTTCTGCCATTTATTTGTTTTTATTTTATTTTGCAATTTACAATTATCTACTATTATCTACACAGTTCACTTTCTTGCAAATAACGAGATCAAGGGGATTGACAACCCTCTTGCCTGCCTTGGGTGCAGGTTGTTTGCTCTTTTGTGTGCAGCCGCTGATGACGGTTGTGGATTGATATTCCTATTGGTTCGATAAACCTTAGTTTCATAACTGAGGGAAATACTTACCCGTATTGTGCTGCAATTACCCGTTCCTCTTCACGGAAAACCCAACGCAGATCACAAGTATCAGGAACGTGCCGTAACAGATGGACACGTGTTGCCGCCCGCGGGATCTGGACGCACCCTTGCTGGATCTTGCTAGCCCACGCCACCAGAAACAACCCCAAATGCAACGGTAGTAGATCCCCCCCCCGCCCACCGAATCACGCAAGAGGCATACGTCCATTCTGCATCATTATTATTATTACTATAATTTATCTTATTTAAATAATATATTTCACATTATGCCTCAATTCTAATGTATTTTCCCTATTAAAATGCAAGTTTACCCGCTGCTGAAATTTTGGACCTGAAATAGCAACAAAAGAGAAAGCAATTCTGTGGAGATTAAAATAAAGCACAAATTTTTGGAGAATTATTTTGGAATATATGATGGATACCGGAGCAAAGAAATACCAGAGGGGACCCACATGGCCCCCACACAACCAGGTGGCGCGGTCACCCCCTAGACGCGCCACCTACCCATGTGGGGCCTAGTGGCTTGTCTCTCGATGTCCTGGCTATAAAATCGTATTTGCCCTAGAAAAAATCATAGTAAATCTTCGGGACTTTCCACCGTCGTCTATGAGGCGGAACTTGGGTGGAGCACTTTTTCTCTCCGGTGGAGCGATTATGTTAGGGAAACTTCCCTCCGGGAGGGAGAAATCATAGCCTTCATCATCACCAACACTCCGTTCATCATGGGGATCATCATCTTCATCGACGTATTTATCAGCACCATCTCATCTTCAAACCCTAGTCCATCTCTTGTTCTCAATCTTTGTATCAAACCTCAGATTGGTACCTTGGGTGCTAATAGTGTTGATTACTTCTTGTAGTTGATGCTTGTTAGTTTAACTGATGGAAGATTGTTATGTTCAGATTATTAGTCATATATTTATACCCACTGATCATGACCAATATGATGAGTTGTGAGTAGTTCCATTAGTTCTTGAGGACATGGAAGAAGTCTTGTTCCTAGTAATCAAGTGAAGTTGATGCCCGTTCAATGTTATGATATTATCTTGTATTGTTCTTCCTCTAGTGGTGTTATGTGAACGTCGACTACATGGAACTTCATCATCTTTGGGCCTAGGGGAAGGCATTGTGAAATTAGTTTGTGGATGATGGGTTGCGGGAGTGAAATAAGCCTAAACCCTGGTTTGTGAATTATTCCGTAAGGTGCTGATACATCTCCAACGTATCGATAATTTATGAAGTATTAATGCCATGTTTACAACAATTTTGTATGGTTTTGATGCACTTTTATATGATTTAAATGGAACTAACCCAGACTGACGTTGTTTTCAGCAGAATTACTATGCGTGGTGTTTTTGTGCAGAAAATAAAAGTTCTCGGAATCACCTGAAACCTTTTGACGATTTTTTCTGGATGGAAAGAGAGACATGAAGCTTCAAGGGAGTGCCAGACGACCCACGAGGATGTGACAAGGTAATAAGGCACGCATAGAGGGGTGATGGAGCCTTTTGCCTTGTGGGCCCCTTGTGACTCCGTTTCGCATGATTCCAACGCTGAAAAATCCTATATATTGAGAAACCCCCGAAAGTTAACCTAGAACTTCCGCTCTATCGCCGCAAGCCTCTGGATAGAAGATATCTCATCCGGAGCCCTTTCCGGTACCCTGCCGAAGGGGGAAATCATCACCGGAGGCCATCTTCATCATCCCGGCGATCTCCATGTCAAGGAGGGAGTAGTTCACCCTCGGAGCTGAGGGTATGCACCAGTAGCTATGTGTTTTATCTCTCTCTCTCTCTCTCTCTCTCGTGTTCTTGATTTGGCACGATCTTGATGTACCACGAGCTTTCTTAGTATAGTTGGATCATATGTTCTTCCCTTTCTATCTTGATGTGATGAATTGAGTATTTTCCATTTGAGGTCTCGTTATGTTGGATTGAATACTTTGGATTTGAAAGCATTTGATATATGTCTTGCATGTGGATACCCGTGGTGACAATGGGGTGTTCTATTGAGTCACTTCATGTATATATTATGGCAATCAACTTGCGGATCCTCGTGGTGACATTGGGGTGATCTAGGCATAAAGGTTGATGCACGTTCTTGTCCTACTTTCTCTGATAGAAATCTTGGGGTACTCTTTGAGGTTCATTGTGTGGATTGAGCGTTATGAATCTGAAATCATTTGTTGTTATTTAGTACGAATCTTTGTGACACCTATAGGGATGGCTCGATAGATTGATCGGAAAGATAATTATTTAGTATGAACTGTAGGGCTGTTTGTGACACCTATGGGGATGACTCAATAGATTGATCGGAAAGATAACTTTGAGGTGGTTTGCTGCCTACGACAACTTCTTCTTATGTTCTCCGCTTATAGGAACTTCGGAGTGATTCTTCATTGCACGTTGAGGGATGGTTATATGATTCAATTATGCTAGCACTGTTGAGAGATTGCACTAGTGAAAGTACAAACCCTAGGCCTTGTTTCCAAGCATTGATACACCGTTTTGCTTGTTGTTTGCCACTTGTTATTTTTATTTATTCAGATTAAAAAAACCTATTTCTACTATCCATACTACACTTGTATCACCGTCTCTTCACCGAACTAGTGCACCTATACAATTTGCCGTTGTATTGGGTGTGTTGGGGATACAAGAGATTTCTTGTATTTCATTGCAGGGCTGTTCAAGAGAGACCATCTTCTGTTGGGCAACGCAGCAGAAAACAAAAAAATTTCGACCTACGCACCAGCCCAGGACCACTATGGAGACTGCATACAAGGTTTGATCATTTTCGTTACCGACTCGTAGCGCAGCGGAAGTAGAGTCGATGACGAACGGCGGTGCAGATCCCCGCAGCTAGGATTTTACAACCTCCCAACCGCAAGGATTTATACCCTCATCTACCCCGCGGACAGCCCTCCGGGAGGCGGTCGCACAGTCCCCCGGACGGTGTCGCGGACAGCCCTTCGGGAGGACCTCCGAAACTCGGACTGTCACTCGGACAGCCCTTCGGGAGGACCTCCAAAACTCGGACGGTCACACGGACAGCCCTTCGGGAGGCACTCTCGAACTAAGACCGAAACTACGATCTCTCTACAGAGTTGCACACATACGGTGTCATCTATCCGGCAGGGCTTCGCCGTCCAGAACTAGTTCCCACCGGAACCCAGACAACCTTTCGGCTCTACGAAACTATTTCGCTGGGAGGGAGAGAGAAGCCAGAAATGTCATGGCATGTGTATGTGAGAGCAAGGATGAAGCATATGGGGCTGCCTCCTCCCCTCTATTTATAGGAAAAACAAGGGGTAGGATGGGCATATCCAAAATGCCATGTCATCCCAAAATATCTTGGGAAGATATTTGTGGAAAGCCAACTTCCAACCATATCCATAAATCTGATTTCACTATTCACGACGACATTTTTCAGCGTCTGATCGAACTGAAAATATTCATGTGGGCTTAGAACATTTCCAGTACCCACCAAAATAATTTTCAACGCGAGCCGGAACAATTCCGGTTTAGTGATTTTCATCTGCGAAAAGCATCTGAAGCGGTTTCGGCAGCTCCGGAACATTTCCGGTTTTGTCTCTGAAAAATCTCAGAAGTTACCGGAACAATTCTGGTACCTTCCAATAATTTCCAGGCATGTGCCGAAACCAATTTGACTTTATGGAATACCCTGAAACAACTTTTCAGTTTCACCGGAACTATTCCGATATCCTCTCCGGAACGTTTCCGTTTCGTCCGAAACTTTTTCGGTGAATTTCTCTCAGACTCCCCGTCTAGTATTCAGCAGATAGATGACCCTTAAGCGTGTGACCCTATAGGTTCGGTGAAGTATAGACATGACCCGGAACACTTTCCGATCAATGATCAACATCGGAGCCGTGGACACCCATATTGACCCCTATACCCACACGAATGAATATTCGAGTGAACCTCCAGTTGCCGTGTGCTATTCCTGTTGCTTCGCGATATGTTACAAATACCCGAGGTGAGACATGTAGGCATCCCCGTGGATCAACAACTTGTCCACTATGCCAGTTACCTCGTTACCGGTATTGTTCTCTTTTCTCGTTCCCGTGTTCCGGCATCCCCGTGATCAAATCACAAAGTGTCTGGCCAGACGATGATGGATACCGTAACACCGAGAGGGCCCAGAGATATCTCTCCATCGTCGGAGGAGCAAATCCCAATCTTGAGCTATCAAGTTACTTGACATACTTTTCCATGAACCCGTAAGCCGCCGTAATAGCCACCCATTTACGGATGACGTTTAACAAACCCCAAAGTTCATGAAGCAAGCATGAAGAAACTCGATACTCTCATGGTCTAAGGAATCATGCAAACATTAACCATCTCTGTGTTATTAACCATTAACTAATGACGAATGTATCTCATAGCATAACATCAATTCGGGTCGATTCAACACAAGTGTTCTACCAACAATTGTGCCCTCAAAATTGCCGGCATAGTCATGCCCATGATCAGGAAAACAGGATCATCATGCAATACTTGAGCCAGTCATAGAGGCTTGACTAGGAATACTTTTTACCGTTTATTATCCCACACGTGCACATGAGTTTCCCTCCAAGCCTCGTTTTATTTGCAGACTCGAGAATCATTGCAGTTATAGCATGGAACATAAACATAATTATGAACAGGGAGATAATCAATAACATTTATTATTGCCTCTAGGGCATATCTCCTACAGACTCCCACTTGCACTAGAGTCAATAATCTAGTCAATGCTAATGCACTTTACACCTATGGCATACTGGTGTAAAATATGCTTCGCATGTGGTATAGCCTGATGTCCAACGGATCTGACGACTTCAGCTCTGTGTGTAACTTTGCATATCCCCGCGTTTTCACGCTTTCACAAAATTCATATTTTGTGTGGACTTGGCTTTGCATATGTGTGAATCATTGGTCGAAACCTGATTCCTCAGACTGAGCTATGGAGCAGCTATCTGCAATAGTGTCCCATAGACCAAAGCCATCTTGGAACCATACTAAGTTCATGAATGAACTATATGATTCAACAACTTCTTTGTCACTTCTCAAGTGTCAACATACTTAGCCTTTGTTATAGAATTCGCCAAAGTATCTTGTTTGGAACAATTTCCAACTACCGTGCCACCATGATGTGTATCACAAAACCCTCAACTTAAATCGAAAATCGCATGGAGCATCGATGAAGACTGTATCGATGTAACCTTTTACAACGAACTCTTCATGATCTCCACTTGCGAGAAACCATGTCATCGGTACTGCTCTAGTACTTAATGACATCTTTCACTGTTGTCCCATGATCAGTACTTTGATCACTATGGTATCTATACTCGCAACAACTTTGGAGTATTGGACATATCTGGTTGTTTTACATACCATGGAATCCATGATTAATCCAAACACAAGAGTGTGTGGAATCACCATCATGTATTTTGCTCATCAGTGTTTTGAGACACCGAGTCTTGCAAAACCCTTTCCATGTGACTTCGGCAAGAATCACTCCTTGGCGTTTTAAATGCTAAAAGGTTTTTAGCACCTTGTCAATATGTATTCATAGCTTAGCCCCATTAGGTAAATCTATCTCCATAGATCATCATGCCTAATATTAAGGCTATTTAGACTAAGCACTTCATCGAAAAACTATTTTC
Source organism: Elymus sibiricus (assembly GCA_039707655.1). Taxonomy (NCBI): domain Eukaryota; kingdom Viridiplantae; phylum Streptophyta; class Magnoliopsida; order Poales; family Poaceae; genus Elymus; species Elymus sibiricus. The sequence goes on from CM077665.1 coordinate 481,615,451, forward strand.
AAATGAAGTCCTAATTCGTGTCAAGAAGTTTATTTGCAATTAACAATGTGTTAAGTACACAAGGTTTTTAGAAATATTATTATGCTCCCACTTACTTTCTTGAATCACAAGCATCTTCGATACCCATTTGATGAAGTCAAAAAACCCTTTTGACCATTCCATCAAAAACGAAGATTCCAACTCCACTTTGCTCTCTTCTGTCCATCGCTGGAACTCTGAAGTTTGCATACTTACTAGCATCCTCTGGATCGACAAATTACTTTGGACTGTATCACATACAAGTCCTAGGTTTCATTCCCATCAGATGGAAATCCTTTTTGTCATCCATGTTTCATATCTCATGATTGAAATATGTATTAATTGCTAGTTCAACCCGAACCGACTTCAAGCATCGCTACGATGAGACAATCTCATCGTAGTCAACTCTTTGAACTTGTTTTTGCAACAAGTCGAGCTTTATGGATAAAATATTTTTATCCGTATCCGTTTTTAGTTCCATAAATATCCGTTAGACTCTAAGCCTTCCGAAAGGTGTATCAAGATTTTAATCTTGAAACATTGATATGGAAACTATCTCAGATTGTATTGGCATTTAGCCAATTCCGGAGTCAGGGCCCATCATCGCTTCCTTATGTATCGTAGGTATACTGTTGTCCAACAACAATATCTCGTTTGCGCACCTGAGAGGTTTGCACGAGCCTTGCCTACGTGGTTCAGCTGCAAGTTCGACTGAAGTCCATACATTTTATTGTAGAGACTTCCGTATCAGTCGCAGTAGGAAACTCCGGAATCACTTCCAAGGTTTCTTTCCTTTGATCTGATGACGAAGATACTGGTTATCTCGTCGAGTTGCACTGTCCTCCCACTCGCCTTTTGTAAGAACTATTCTCTTTAAAAGCATACCGTTTTGCGGAAAAATCCTTTGCCTCGGTATAGTGGTGGGGAATACCCAATGACTTGGGATAACCTTACAAAGTAGCACTTGCCTGATTTGAAATAGGTTTGTAACCTTTTACACAAGCCCCATATTCCAAATGTTAAGAAAAGATATAACATGGTTGGGCGTACCATACCATGGCATCATTTCAACAGACCCGATGGAGCTCTTTTCAGTGTAAAAGCCGCAGTCTCTAAAGCATCACCTTTTTAAAAGGGGTAATGGCAAATTTATTTATGTCATCTTTGATCTTACCATGTCATGAATGGTTCGATTACATCTACACAGACTCTCCACTTGCAGTGGTGTTCCGGGAGGTGCAAGTTATGAAACCCCTTTCACAACTCATCAGACATTCGCTAAACTTGTAACTCAAATATTCCTTTCTGCAATCGAATTGTAGAAACATAATTTTCTTGTTACAATAACTTCTACTTCATTTTTGAAAACCTTCTGAATGAATTCAAAAGATCCAGACTTACGTCTCAACAAGTAAATATCCATATATCTACTTGAGTCATTTCTGAAGATAGATAAATCCACTACTTGCAACAACATTTATTGGACTACACACATCATAATGTATGATCACCAATATGTTCTTTGCTCGTTCCTTATGGCCTGTGAACGGTATTTCAGTCACTTCACTTTTCGGAGGAAAGTTGCAAGTGTCAGATGATTCAAAATCAAATGACTTTAAAATCCATCATAATGGAATTTTCCATGCGGGTTTCTCCAAAGTGACCAAATGCAGTGCCACACATATGTGGTATTCTTTTAGTCTTGCGACATTTAGCGTCAGTGTTATGGATGTATCATATTACCATCAATATTCATAACATACATCCCATCCTGGATGGAAGCATGGCCCTTCATGTTATTCATAACACCGAACATCAAAAGTTCTCTTATGAATAACCTCCTTGCAAGATACCTTATGCAAAGGGCTAGAGTGTATTGAAACTCTAAATGAATTATGAAAGTAAATACAGAGGTAATGTATTATTATCAATATTCATAACATACTTCTCATTCATAATGAAAGTATGGCCCTTTTTGTTATTCATAACTCCGAACATTAAAAGTTCTCTTATGAACAACCTTCTTGCAAGATACTTTATGCAATGGGCTAGAGTGTGTAAAACTCTAAAATGATTTATGAAAGTAAATACATAGGGAATACACCTATGGAAGGTATGGTAACATTTACTATGTTCCCTGCGTGTATCTAAACCTCATTCCTGGCTAGTCTTTCAAGCCATAGTAGTTCTTACATCGAGTTGCAACAGAATGCAATCGAGCGGGTATCTTTGTGATTAACTCACAATACCCAAGAATTAGTGATTAACATGTTTAACCATAATTCCAAAGAACTATATCTCTGACCAGCCTTCTATACATCAAAAACTTGTATGACATTCATACATGAGCTGGATATTCCAGTCTTCTTTCCTTTTGCCATTATACTTCTAACAGTTTCACTTTCAGTATTTCTCCTACTCTCAGAAGAAGCACCCAACTTAAGAGTGGCGTTAGCCCCGGACTTCCTAGGCGTGAAAGTTTCACTAACACCCTTCGGACACTTCCTTTCTCTTTAAGTTGTCGTTTTATTCACCATCATCATATGACAGGCGTTCTTCTGGATCCCCTCTTATCAGTCAAATGCCTAGTAAACACTTTTACTAATAGTTTGCAAACAAACATGGCTTTAGATATCTCATATCTTTCAGCCTTTGTTTGTATCTGAAAATTAATTTTCAGTTCCATGAATATCACATAACTATCCCACAACTTTCGAAGTTCGGGTCTCATGGAAGCAAACATATTTCACTTGACCGTAACGGAATTTTAGCTTTTGGATCGAAGGACGAGAGTCATATCATCCATAGCATTAGCGGGAGAATACCGAAAGTATGCGATAGGACAAAGTCCTTCTCGGCACTCTTGAGGACAATCCTCACATTACGTTACCAACCGTAAAGTTTTAACCAGATATTTAACAGCTATTCAATTTTAATAGGGAAGGTGGAAACGCGAGCCATTATTCCACTTATTATGCAAATCACACTTAGACAGTGTTCAAGATTAATTGCACTGAGAATTAAACAAGGTAATTCTACAGTGCGCTCCCACTCAAATCAATATCTCTCAAAATTGATTATGAGTGATACAAGACCCGATTTTTGATTGTTCGCCACGATGGTAGCATCACAGATGACGAAAAATCTCAACCGGTAGGCCAACTTGCCAATCACATCTCTATGTGACTCTTGTTCATCTTTCGATGCGTGTGTTCCGAGCTCATGACTTTCATGCCTGAACGTCAAGACAACCAAGTGATCTCGCTGCGAGGTCTCAACTCACCCGCCTCACACTTCTCTAATCGTTCGTGCCCATGTTAGCATGTGACACCCCGAAAAGTTAGGTGCCGTGACGGTGCTACACTTGGGAGAACACTAACTACTTGATATTTGTTGTGAGAGATCACCCTAATAAAAGCGACTACCGCGCAATCAAAAGGGTGCATCATAAGGGATAAACATCTCAGGCAATTCATAATAGCAAGATATGGTATAGCCCTTTCTGACGGAGAAGTCTTTCATTTCTTCGTCTTCGGCATTTGCGTCGGTGTTCACCTTCGCGAAGATTGCCACCACCTTGTCGATGCACCAGATAATATTGCTATCTCTATAGCTAATAAAATAAGTGCATTACTGAAGGTTGACACGCAGGTCATTAAAGTGACAATCATATGGCTCCAGCCATCATGCCGAATCATGACACGCAGGTCATGTTAATCAATTTACATTATATAGTCATCTCATACATAATCAAATTATAATGAGCACTGCTATACCACATCACATGCACATGCAAACCATCCTGCAAAACCAAGTTAGACGCCTCTAATCGGTTTATACAAGATTTTATTTTACGTGGCTTCTAAGGTTTCGAAACAAACCGAAGCTACCAACGTCCATCATCAAGCATGATAATCCAAGTCGCTAGATTAACATTGCGGGGTGTATGAAACACGAGATAATAAAATCTCGAGCCCCATACTAAACTTCGTCATACGCGTGACCCCCGTGCAGATCATATCTGCATTGCCCTTTCATCTGCGAATTTCATCTTTCTTTTGACTATGGCGGAACCCAAAGAACTGAAGCACTTCGTTGATCAATCAGGATCGCGGATTGCCAGAACTTTGTGAAATTCCACCATACTGTCTCGAGATTGAGCAAACGCAAATTCTAGGGAAGCAATAAGAACATCGGGTAACAGACTTCATCTGCTACCCGCACAAATAATTTTCAGCAATAGATCTCATCTACTACCTAATTATATTATGCAACACCCATACATCTCTATGTATTCTAGATCGCAACCTGCATCTACGCATAGCACGGCTCTTGATGCCACTGTTGGGCAACGCAGCAGAAAACAAAAAAATTTCCGACCTACGCACCAGCCCAGGACCACTATGGAGACTGCATACAAGGTTTGATCATTTTCGTTACCGACTCGTAGCGCAGCGGAAGTAGAGTCGATGACGAACGGCGGTGCAGATCCCCGCAGCTAGGATTTTACAACCTCCCAACCGCAAGGATTTATACCCTCATCTGCCCCGCGGACAGCCCTCCGGGAGGCGGTTGCACAGTCCCCCGGACGGTGTCGCGGACAGCCCTTCGGGAGGACCTCCGAAACTCGGACTGTCACTCGGACAACCCTTTGGGAGGACCTCCAAAACTCGGACGGTCACACGGACAGCCCTTCGGGAGGCACTCTCGAACTAAGACCGAAACTACGATCTCTCTACAGAGTTGCACACATACGGTGTCATCTATCCGGCAGGGCTTCGCCGTCCAGAACTAGTTCCCACCGGAACCCAGACAGCCTTTCGGCTCTACGAAACTATTTCGCTGGGAGGGAGAGAGAAGCCAGAAATGTCATGGCATGTGTATGTGAGAGCAAGGATGAAGCATATGGGGCTGCCTCCTCCCCTCTATTTATAGGAAAAACAAGGGGTAGGATGGGCATATCCAAAATGCCATGTCATCCCAAAATATCTTGGGAAGATATTTGTGGAAAGCCAACTTCCAACCATATCCATAAATCTGATTTCACTATTCACGACGACATTTTTCAGCGTCTGATCGAACTGAAAATATTCATGTGGGCTTAGAACATTTCCAGTACCCACCAAAATAATTTTCAACGCGAGCCGGAACAATTCCGGTTTAGTGATTTTCATCTGCGAAAAGCATCTGAAGCAGTTTCGGCAGCTCCGGAACATTTCCGGTTTTCATTCCGGAAAATTCCAGAAAGTTTCCAGAATGATTCTGGCACCCTCCAAGAATTATCAGGCATGTGCCGAAACCAATTTGACTTTATGGTGTACTCCGAAACAACTTTTCGGTTTAGTGATTTTCATCTGTGAAAAGCAACTAAAGCGGTTCCGGCAGTCCGGAACATTTCCGGTTTTTGTCTCTGAAAAATCTCAGAAGTTACCGGAACAATTCTGGTACCTTCCAATAATTTCCAGGCATGTGCCGAAACCAATTTGACTTTATGGAATACCCTGAAACAACTTTTCAGTTTCACCGGAACTATTCCGATATCCTCTCCGGAACGTTTCCGTTTCGTCCGAAACTTTTTCGGTGAATTTCTCTCAGACTCCCCGTCTAGTATTCAGCAGATAGATGACCCTTAAGCGTGTGACCCTATAGGTTCGGTGAAGTATAGACATGACCCGGAACACTTTCCGATCAATGATCAACATCGGAGCCGTGGACACCCATATTGACCCCTATACCCACACGAATGAATATTCGAGTGAACCTCCAGTTGCCGTGTGCTATTCCTGTTGCTTCGCGATATGTTACAAATACCCGAGGTGAGACATGTAGGCATCCCCGTGGATCAACAACTTGTCCACTATGCCAGTTACCTCGTTACCGGTATTGTTCTCTTTTCTCGTTCCCGTGTTCCGGCATCCCCGTGATCAAATCACAAAGTGTCTGGCCAGACGATGATGGATACCGTAACACCGAGAGGGCCCAGAGATATCTCTCCATCGTCGGAGGAGCAAATCCCAATCTTGAGCTATCAAGTTACTTGACATACTTTTCCATGAACCCGTAAGCCGCCGTAATAGCCACCCATTTACGGATGACGTTTAACAAACCCCAAAGTTCATGAAGCAAGCATGAAGAAACTCGATACTCTCATGGTCTAAGGAATCATGCAAACATTAACCATCTCTGTGTTATTAACCATTAACTAATGACGAATGTATCTCATAGCATAACATCAATTCGGGTCGATTCAACACAAGTGTTCTACCAACAATTGTGCCCTCAAAATTGCCGGCATAGTCATGCCCATGATCAGGAAAACAGGATCATCATGCAATACTTGAGCCAGTCATAGAGGCTTGACTAGGAATACTTTTTACCGTTTATTATCCCACACGTGCACATGAGTTTCCCTCCAAGCCTCGTTTTATTTGCAGACTCGAGAATCATTGCAGTTATAGCATGGAACATAAACATAATTATGAACAGGGAGATAATCAATAACATTTATTATTGCCTCTAGGGCATATCTCCTACATCTTCATCCTACATCTCCCACGGATTGATAAACCTTAGGTCATCCACTTTAGGGAAAATTGCTACTGTCCTACAAAACTCTACGCTTGGAGGCCCAACATGAGTCTACAAGAATAAAGTTGTGTAGTAGACATCAAGTGTTGTTTTGGATCCAGCTGTTTAATGTTCTGAACCCTAGCTTGTGAATTATTCCGTAAGGTGCTGTTTTGGATCCAACTATTTAATGTTATGGTTAGATTTATCTTAATTCCTTCTCTTATAGTTGTGGATGATTGCATCAAGGGTATAATCAGAAGTAGGTATTTGTTGAAGTTAGGATAGGACATTAGCTCCGGTCCACCCACATAACACTTATCAAGGCAATGAACGTAAATTAATGAATCGTGGTGAAAGTAACATGGCAATATTCCCGTGTGTCTGTGTTTTAATCACTATAAGAAGTACCACCGACTTGTTATTAGTATAATTAAGGATTGGGCCACTCGCTACACCTTGATATTTTTGTTACTTGCTACCTATTTACCATTTATATTGCTATCAAAACTATCTTACAACACTTGCAGTAAAACCTGAAAATTATCTATTAATTCATTCTACTCCTCAGTGGGTTTGACACTCTTACTTATCGAAAGGACTGATTGATCCACTATACTTGTGGGACATCAGCAGGCCATGGACGCGTCGTCGTAGATAGAAGCAAGCCATGCCAGTGTAGAAGCACTAACAGATTTGACCCCGAGGGGAGAGCGCCGCTACCATGCTTGCTACCTTAAACAGAGGACCCACCATCGTTGCCGACTACACCGACGGAACCGTCCAGGAGAGACACGAATGAGGGTTTGGGGATTTAGGGTTGGTGGCCGCCGGTGTCACCCTAGCAGAGCAACTCGGGAGGCGTTTTTCAAAGTAGTTCGAGCTTGGCACGTGGATTTTAGGTTGCATGATTGCATCAAGATTAAAAAATTAGTTTGGTTTTTAGATGTCCTTTAGCCCTTAATTATCTTAGATGGAGTCCATGTGTGCACCTTTTGGGAGCTTCATCAATCTCATTTTCCATGCTTTTTCTTCCCATTTTCAAAATTGAATCTATTATATGTTTTGAGCCGAAAGTCAAATTTATATTCCACTTGCATATTCATGTTCCTTGTGACGAGGACTTTGAAGCAAGACCACTCTCGAATATGTTTTAACAAGTTTTATAAACCTCATCAAGTTTCAACTACTAAAACAATCAAGAACGAATGATGAATTCACTAAGCTTCATAAAGTAAAACTTAAACACTAAAGCCTAAAAGCACATGAAACTTGGTATTTTTATTAAAAAAATTTAAAACTTAAAATTATAAATATCAATTGTTTATATTTGAAACTTCGTAAAAAAATAGAAGTTGTCTAAATGTATTCAAGAATGAACTTGTTTGAAAGTTCTCCCTGCCAACAAAACATAATTTTGCCAAAAAGTTCACAAGACATGATAGATTCAAATTTAGAGATGAAACGAGAATGTATGGGAGGTCTTTAGATTCATAAACCATGCATGCAAATCTGTCACAAATTTACCATAAGTTGCATGCATGGACCCAACCTTAAGCTGATTAAAGGCTAAACACATGCAGATAATCGAACGAGTATGGAGATCGCGAAGCAATTGTGCGGTCGGGCAGGTGTGTGCCCCGGACCTAGACACATCTTCAAATTTCCATTCAATAAGGTATTCGATGAAGAAGTTGTGTTGCCCTAATTATATCCACGCGAAATGAAATTGTTGATGACATTCACAATCATTGATGAAAAGAACACAAGGGACAATCAAGTTATAGTGATAGCTCCATCACCCAACTAAAAAAACTCTATCACCAGTTTAGTCTAACACTCGAAGAACATACTATTTTGAGAGGTTGGCATATATAAACATGTAAATTTTCAAATCCAAACTCAAATTCATTTGGAAAGTAGCATGAGTAATTAGATTGTCTAGATATGCAACTAGGTGGACAACCTATATGATAAGAACAACAAGCAACACACACTAGCAAGACTAAAGCACAAGTCGGAAGCTAGCAACAAGTAAAGGTACACGATAACCGCAAGTGAAGACGATAAAGACGAGGATGTGTTTCCAAAGTTCCCTCCTTTGAGGGAGGTACATCTTCGTTGGAGGGGTGTGGAGGCACAATGCTCCCCTAGTGTCCCAAGGACTCACCCTATTGTCCTCACACCCTCGCACGATGAAAGGTGCCACGAATCAACTAGCGGTGCCCTTCAAGGCGGCAACCGGAACCTTTACAAACAAGGTTGGGGCCCTCTCCACAACTTAATTGGAGGCTTCCAACACCACCACGAAGCTTCATCACAATGGTATGTGGCTCCGAGGTGACCTATTCCATCTAGGGTGACCAAACTCCCAAGTGTATCAATATCCACAAGAAAAGTATGGGGGAATCAAATTTCCGTTGGTGGAAATGTAGATCTAGGTCTCCTCCCTCAATCCCTAGAAAATCAACTAGTTTGGTTGGTTAGACAAGGAGACCGGGTAAGAAATAGCTTTGGCAATTAATGGAGGAGAGAGAGAAAGGAAAGAGGTAGGTGGTAGGAGGAAGAACCCCCTCCTTTTATACCCTGTCCCCAAATCCAACCGTTATGCAGAATTCACATGGGAGGGTACAACCGGACGGGCAAGCGGTATAACTGCTCAAAGTGGAAACCCTAGCTGCATTTGCACACAACGGTACAACCGCTGGTCATAGTGATAGTAGTGGTTATTATACAATAACCGGAACTACTATGCAGTCATCGCACAGTACCACGCCTCCAAACCGAAGAACCACCCTCGAGCGGGAATTCTGAAGGTACATGTGCCGGTACAATCTCCCCAGAAGTTTCCGACAGTGGGTTCTTAAGTCCCATGAGGTACAACCGCTAGGAGCACCGGTGTACCAGTTATTATAAAAATAACAGGAACAACCGCCCGGCCCCCGCCATGTACCGTTGCCCCAACCCAAGAGGAATCACCGTCCAAGCGGTAGTTCGTGCAGTACTTGGGCCGGTAGTACCGTGCAAGGCCTGAGCGGTACAACCACCCCAGCAGTCGGTACAACCGCCATGGATGGGGCTCCGAGGTGCATTGTCCACAGAGGGAGCGGTACAACCAGAGCCCAGAGTGACACAACCGCTTGGGTGCAAATTCCTACCATGGTTAGACTTGAGGGTCTCTCCTCGGAACTGAAGGCTATATGATGGGTGCAATATGTATTTGTGTACGTGATTGATTTCACTGTACCTTCCGATGCGGACCCCCTTTAATAGTACAGATTTCCTATGACCAAAGCTATGAAAATGTGTTGGAAATGCCTTCTTCGCTCTTTTCCATCCGGAGGGGTGCCAACCATCTTGTGCCATAATAAATATACCTGGGTAGCTTAGGCACATGGTTAGTCCAGAAATTGCATTGTCATCAATACCAAAACACTTAAGTGGGGAAATGCCCATTCAGATGTCTTATTCATTGTCAGCGTTCATTGATGGATTTGTTTTCTTATACTTTCCAAATGAATCTGGTTTGAACTTGAGATTTCAAATAGTTATATTACATCACATTCCCAACATAATGTATTTTTTAAGAATTGTCAAAACTATTTAAATTGAATTTTGACCATCTTTTCACATGACTTTAACATTTATTCCCGATCATTGGCGACTTTAACATATGAATATTTGAGTGTTATGCGTCAAGTGTGTGAGCATGAGTTTTTGTGTGTGTAGGTCATGCCATATTTTGCATCAACGGAGATGAACTTTGTTGGCAATCTTGTGAGAATGAGTTGGCCTACTCTAAAATTGTGTTTGTGGATTAGTTTATGCATGCTCTCACATATTTTTGTGATTTTCCATGAACAATATGTTATTTTGTTTGCATATATCATATTTCCTTTTGGGAACAATATGCTTCCATCTATTATGTGTACATATCTTTTTGTGGTTTGGTCGTGATTGACTTTTTTATGTATTCCACTTAATAACGAATAAAAATAGATATGTGTGTGCAATGATGTAGAGGTCGGGGGTTTTCCGCCCTTTCTACAACAAACAGTTTTTTGATAGTTGCCATGTGACCTTTTTTCTGTACACTGTATATACCCTTTTCGCCATGTTCAATGAGGAAATTTTCCTCAAATTTGTCATGTAATCCTCATTTTCTCCGTGGTTACCATGACTATATAGAGTCAATCATACGTACTATTCCGACGACAAAACTTGATTCTTGTTTTTGTGCAGTTGCCATGGCCAATTTGTTGTATATAATGCGTGTAACATGGCATTTTTGTTTCGTTTTAGAAAATTGTTGTGACTTTGTATAGGCTTTTTATATTGTTTTTGCCATGGATCGTGGCAAACATGATATATGCTTTTGTTTACTTTTTTTAATCATGGCAACCTTGCCATGTGCTTTTTGTTTACTTTTTAAAACATATTTTTTTGCCTCGGATCATAGCAATTTTATTGTATATAACATGTGTACCACAGAATTTCTTATTGCATCGAAGAAATATGCAAGTAAATTTGTGTTTTTGGCATGACAAATATAAGCAAATTGATCTAGTGACATGGTATTTGCAGGAAAAAAGTTGCCATGTCACCAGTATAAATTTTCTTACACTTCTCTTTTCTATGCCTCAACCACCATCATCGTGGGAAATGGCGCGAAAACGCCTTTTTGGGACTCTCCATGGCCTAAGGACATCGCACCACTTATCTGTGAAGCTTCAAGAAGAAAGGATTGGAAGGTGCGCGAAGCTCTCAAAGATAATGCTTGGATCCTCAAGATCAAACAAAACACTATCGTCTCCGGCGCCCACATCCGTGAGTTTTTTACTCTGTGGATGCTTATGCATGACTTTCCTCTTCATGAGCTGGTGGAGGATGATATTATCTGGAAGCACTCGAATGACGAGATCTATTCGGCGTCCACCGCGTACAAAGCACAATTCCTTGGGATGACTCTGTCCCCAATGGACCGCATGATATGGAAGGCTTGGGCTCCGCCAAAAGTCAAGTTCTTTTCTTGGCTAGCGGTCCAAGATCGGATTTGGACGGCTGATCGCTTGGAGAAAAGGGGATGGGCAAATTGTGGCCTTTGCCAACTTTGCAAGAGAGAGCAGGAAACTGGGCTGCATCTATTCTACAAATGCCGCTTCTCCCTTCGACTTTGGCGTTTGGTTCTTGAGAAACTTGGGCTCCCACATGACGACACGTCAACTTGGCACACCGAGGATTCCGTTCTGACTTGGTGGGACAGGAGGACAGACGCTACATCTGCAAATCGCCGTGCGAGGACGTCCCTCACCATGCTCGTCTCATGGACCATGAACGAGAGAAATGCAAGGGTATTTCGGCAAAAGAGTGTGCCGCCTCCCATTTTATTGTGCTTAATTGTAGATGAGGCTAGGCTTTGGGTTACCGCGGGTGCAAAACACCTAGGGCATATTGTATCCATGGAGTAATTGCCAGGCCATGATTTTTGGTCAACTGTAAAACTCTAACTTCTCCTTATTTAATAGATGAGGCAAATCTTATGCCTCCGTTTCGATTTTTTTTTCAATGTCACTAAGTACAGTTTTTTTTTTATTAATTTTGCCATGTCAAAATACAAAATTTCCTATATTTTGTCGGCATTTAGACATCCAAAATTTCTGAATTTTCCAAGTCACTAATACATACATTTCTTTTGGCCATGAATTAGAGAACATGCTTTCTAGTTTTTGCCATCATTTTGTATAGGCTTTTATATAGTTTTTGTCATGGATCGCTCCTTTTTTTTGCTATGTGCTTTGTGTTTGCGATGGATCATTAGCAAAATTCTGTTGTGTTTTCATATGACTTGTCCGTAGCACTAGATGGCAACATTTGTTTCACTCCAAATGAAGCATTATATATGTTTATGTTGACAACTCAATATACCCATTTTATCAATAATAACACGGCAATCTAGTTTTACTGGCATGGCAATTTTATTGTTTCGATCATGGCAATTTTCTTTATCTGATTTCTGTTGTTATGACAAATAAAATGTAGAGCATGGCCATTTTTTGAACAAGAGGACGACAATTTTACTTTTCCCGACATGGTAATTTCGTTATTTTGATCATGGCAATTTTCTTCATGTAATTTTTTTGTTATGAGAAAGAAAATATATAAGCATGGACATTTTACTAACGTGAGCTCAGCAATTTGATTTTACTAGCATGAAATTTTTATCATTTTGATCATGGCAATTTACTTTGTTGTGTTGACATTTCACTTTTTGAATCATTATCATCGAAAAGTAAAAACTCCATGTCAACTTAATTTTTGTTGTCAAACTTAAATTTTGTAAAATCGCAAAAACTTAAAATACATTGTCTTTTTTGTATGTTTTAATTGTATCATGGCAAATTCTTGTGATTTTTAATTGTCATGCAAAATGGAAAATTCTAGTTTATTTTCTTGTAATGGACCATGGCAATGTTTTTGTTGGTTTCTCCCTTTTTTTGGATTTTTACTATGGCATTTTTTTCAAAAAGCAGTTAATTGGGCCTAACCCGTTTTCGCCCGCCCATGTTTCTTTATTTCTGGGCCAGCTATACGGTCGCGCGAACTATCCACTTGAGCGAACGACGAAAGGAGTGGGGCCTCCTATATGACGCTCTTTGCGGCAAATTGCCGGCCGCACGCACAGGCGGATAACCGACCGAGCCGGTCCAAGCAAGCAAACAGGTACTGTAGCGCGTGTCTTTACTATGTATACCTCAACAAAGAGTCACTTTCTGTAGGGATGGAACGCAGAACCTCCAGTTACCGAAGACCTGCTATTACCAGTTGAGATAACATGCCTATCTGAATATTGGATTGTAACAAACAATTAAGTACCAAAACCATTGCAGATCCGAGTATTTTTGAAATTTCCAGCGTAAAACAATTGTTTGAAAAAAAAGGGAATGTTTTATGAAACGGGAACACTTTTTTAATTTTGTAAACAAATTTTTAAAAATGGGAACATTTTTGAAAACACAGAACTATTTTATGAACCTCTGAGGAAAATGAATACACGAACCTTTTTACAAAACGGAAACAATTTTGGATTTTGTTTGGAAATCACGAATAATTTTGAAACTCTAGAACAGAATTTGAAAATAAAAATAATTTTCAAAAAGGGAACATTTTTTGAATTCCCAAACCAAAATTCGGAAGGCAAACAGTTTTTAAAAAATTAGTACTTTTTTGGAAGCTCCGGATTTTTTTTGAAAAAACACGGACATTTTTTGCTCTTTCATTATTTTCTTTTCATGTTTCTTTTGTTTCAAATTTCAAATATTTATTTGGAATTTATAACATGTTCTCGTTTTCAAAATTTGCTCCCAATTTCAAAAAATGTTCACATTTTCAAAATATTCAATTTAATTGAAAACGCAAGCATTCGATGGAAAATTCGACCAATTTTTAATATTGAAAATTTTGGAAAAACGGGAGTTTCTGAAAAAATTTGAACACGTTCACGTTTTTTTGAAAACATAAATGTTTTCGAAAAAAATCAATTTTTTTTTGAAACTATGAATAAAAATTGAAAAGCGAACATTTTCTGCATCTATTAACAAATTTCTGAAACTCTGAATAAAAATTTTGAAAAGGCTAATATATTTTCAAATTAGCAAACTTATTTTAAAATCACCAATATTTTTTATATTTGTGAACAAAAATGAAAAAATTAGGAACCTTTTTTTTAACGACTGAACAATATTTGAAACCCCTAACAAAATTTGGAAAAAGCCAACATTTTTTTTTCAAATTTACATGTCATTTTTGAAAAATCGCTAACATTTTTTGAATTTGTGAACAAAGTTTTGAAAATGAGGAACAATTTTTAACTTCTCAACATTTCTAGAAACCCGCACAATAATTACAAAAATGAAAATGTTTTCGAACTTGCAAACGTTTTAAGAAAAGAGCGAACATTTTAGGAAATTATGAAGAAAATTGGAAAAACATGAACATTTTTTGAACGTCTGAAAAAAAATTAAAACCCGGAACAGAAGTTGGAAAAGACAAACATTTTTTCAACTAAGCGAACAATTTTTGAAAATCGTGAACATTTGTCAAATTTGTGAACAAAAGTTTTTAATAGATACATATTTCGAAATTCTGAACAATTTTTGAAATCCACGAACATTATTTAAATTCGGGAACAAAATTTTAAAACAAGAACATTTGTGTAAAAGTTTTGAAAAAATTGTGAGAAACACAAAACATTTTTGAAAATTTTCAATACTTTCAGAAAACACGAACATCTTTAAATAATGAAAATAAACTTTTAAAAAAGAAAAACAAATAAGATGGAAAGAAAAAGAAAACGAAAAAATAAAAAAAAGGAAAGAAAAGAAAAAATAGGAAAAAGAAATAGAAGAAGTAAAAGAAAAAACGGTTTAGGCACCTCTTAGAAGGTTCCCAAAACCGGAAAAACCGGCTGGGAACCACCTAGAAGTTTCCTAAAACCGGAAATAGCTCAAAGTTTTAACGGGCCGGCACATCCGAACGCTCGTCGATCTCGCCCTGTGTCGACAACTTGCCGCAGCGAGCGGCAAATAGGAATTTCCGAAAGGTGTGACGATGTTTGCTTGTTCCCCCTGGCGAGGGGAATGGTTCGTTCGCTCGAACCCTGTAGGGTAACGCGACAGAAAAAAAAATCCGCACTATGAACACGCTCAGGATCACTATGGAAATGCATACAAGGTTTTGGATCTGATCATTACTGACTCGTAGCGCAGCGGAAGTAGAGTCGATGAAGATCGTCGGTGTAGATCCCCGCAGCTAGGATTTACAACTTCCCAACCGCGAGGATGTTCTTCCTCGTCTGCTCCTCGGACAGCCCTTCGGGAGGCGGTCGGACAGTCCCTCGGACGGTGTCGCGGACGGCCCTTCGGGAGGACCCTCGAACAACACCTCGGCAAAAGATCGAACCTACGACCTCTCTACGGGGTTGCACATATATGGTGTCAGCTATCCGACAGGGCTTCGCCGTCCAGAACTAATTCCTACGGGAACCCAGACAGCCTTTCAGCTCTACGAAACTATTTCGTGGGAGGGAGAGAAGAAAGTCAGATCAGGCATGGCATTTGTATTTGTATGAGAGTTTAGTGAGTGTGGATAGCTTCTCTCCACCTCTATTTACAGGGAAGGAGGAGGTGGTGGTGGCTAAAATTTCAGCCCAAAAGGTGGGTGCCCCCCACATGGAAGTGGCTCACAAAAGGACACCAAACATGGGTGCTCCCTCCCCAAAAAGCTACCAAACATGGGCTGCCCCCCAAAGGGGGCGCCCCAACAAATCAGCCCACGAATCGTGGGATCTTATCCCCTCACGCTAGGAGAAGATGTTTTCCGCGTCCGTTTCTTCTCAATTTTTTTAGAAAATCCCAGAACATTTATGGCACCCTCTAAAATCATTCTGGACACGTTCCGAAACATTTCCAGTATGGTTGTTTAATTCAGGAATATTTTCTTTTACTCCAAAACAATTCCGGTTATCTCTTCGGCACTTTTCCTTCGTCTCCAAAACTTTTCTGGTGACTTTTTCTCAGACTCCTTGTCAAGTATTCAGCAGATAGATGACCCTTAAGCGTGTGACCCTATAGGTTCGGTTAAGTACAGACATGAACGGAACACTTTCCAATCAATGATCATAGCGGAACCGTGAACATCCATATTGACCCCTATACCCACACGAATAAATATTTGAGTGAACCTTTCAGTTTGCCGTGTGATATTCCTGTTGCTTCGCGATATGTTACAAACACCCGAGGTGAGACTTATCGGCATGCCCGTGGATCAGTAAATTGTCCACTATGCTAGTTACCTCGTTACGGGTTTTGTTCTCCTTTCTCGTTTCTGTGTTCCAGCATCCCAGTGATCAAATCACATTGTGTCTGGCCAGACAATGGTGGATACCATAACACCGAGAGGGCCCTAAGAATATCTCTCCATCGTCGAAGGAGCAAATCCCAATCTTGAGCTATCAAGTTACTTGTCATACTTTTCCATGAACCCGTAAGCCGCTGCAATAGCCACCCTGCTACAGATGACGTTTAACAAACCCCAAAGTTCACGAAGCAAGTATGAAAACGTTAACTTTCTCTGTTTTATTAACCATTTACTTGTGACAAATGTATCTCATAGCATAACATCAATTCGGGTCGATTCAACACAAATGTTCTTCTAACATTGTGCCCTCAAAATTGCCGGCACAGTCTGGCCCATAATCAGAAAAACGGGACCATCATGCAACACTTGAGCTAGTCATAGAGGCATGACTAGGAATACATTTTACCGTTTATTATACCACACGTGCACATGACTTTCCCTCCGAGCCTCGTGGTTATTGCAGACTCGAGAATCATTGTAGTTATAGCATGGAACATAAACATTCATTACAAACTTGGAGATACAAAATAACTATTATCATTGCCTCTAGGGCATATCTCCTAAAGACTACCACATGCACTAGAGTCAATAATCTAGTTACATTGCTTCCCTGACACCAATGGCTATCCGGTGTTGCTCATGCCTTGCTCGTGGTAGAGGCTTTGTCATCGGGTCTGACACGTTTAGATCCGTGTGAACTTTGCATACTTTCACTAAACCCGCTTCAACATGATGTCAAATGAGTTTATATTTGTGTTCAATATGTCTTGTCTTATGGTGGGAACACGGATCCCTTGCCTAAGACACGACGCCACTATTATCACAATAAATCTCCACCGGGTCCAGTGCACTTGGAACCACACCAAGGTCTTCAAGAAACTGCTTGATCCAGACCGCCTCCTTGGAGGCTTCTGAAGCTGCAACTTATTCCGCCTCCGTTGTAGAATGCACCACAGTCTTTTGTTTGGAACTTTTCCAGTCAACTACGCCACTGTTCAATATGAAAACATAGCCTGATTGAGATTTGATGTCATCTGGGTCAGTCATGAAGCCTACATCAGTGTAACCACTTACAATGAGCTCTTCATCACCTTTGTACACAAGGAGCAAATCCTTGGTCCTTATGAGGTACTTAAGAATATTTTTGACTGCGGCCCAGTGTTCCAATCCTGGATCACTTTGGTACCTGCTGCTAACACTTGGCGCATAGGAAATATCTGGTCTTGTACATAGCACGTCATACATAATTGAACCAACTGCGGAAGCATACGTAACATCATTCATTTGTACTCGCTCATCAAGAGTCCGAGGACACTGATACGTCTCCAACGTATCTATAATTTTTGATTGTTCCATGCTGATATATTATCATTCTAGGATACTTTTTGGGTCATTATTTACCAATTTATAATATTTTTGAGCACTAAACTATTGACCCAGTGCCCAGTGCCAATTGCTCTTTTCTGCGTGTTTTTGCCTTTGCAGGTTTACCGTACCAAATGAAGTCCAATTGCCACGAAACTTTTTGATGATTTTTTGTGGACTATATGAAGACCTAGAAGCTTCGGAAGGAAGCCGAGAGGAGCACGAGGGCCCCACCACACATCAGGGCGTGCCCTGGGGGGGGGGGGCGCCCTGATATGTGGTGGCCCCCTCGGGCACCTCCCGGCGTCCCTCTTCGGCCTATAAATTCTCTAATATTCTGAAAACCCTAAAGGCAGTTCCGAAACCCTTTTCCCGCCGCCGCAAGTCTCTGTTCCGTCGCAAGGCCATCTGGAGCTCCGTTCCGGCACCCTGCCGGAGGGGGGATCGATCACGGAGGGCCTCTTCATCAACCTTGCTGCCCTCAGGATGATGTGTGAGTAGTTCACCACAGACCTACGGGTCCATAGCTAGTACCTAGATGGCAATCTCTCTCTTATGATCTTCAATACAATGGTCATCGCATCTTCGCTTTGATCTATCCGATGTAATCCTATTGTGCGGTGTGTTTGTTGGGATCCGATGAATTGTGGGTTTATGTTCAGATTATTCATGAAAAGTATTTGAGATGCCTCTGAATTATATTATCTCTTATGTGCATGATCATTATAGCTTCGTAATGCTCTCCGATCTATTGATATGCTTTGGCCAAGTAGATTGATATTTCATCGGTGGGAGTGGTGCGTTGTGGTAGGTTCAACCTGGCGAATTTCTATATCCCAGTGACAAAGTAGGGGACAAGATGCGTCTTTGTGTTGTTGCTACTAAGGATAAAACGATGGGGTTCATTCATATTGTTTGAGTTTACTTTGTCTACATCATGTCATCGTTCTCCAAGCATTACTCTGTTTTACTTAATACTCTAGATGCATGCTAGATAGCGGTCGATGGGTGGAGTAATAGTAATAGGTGCAGGCAGGAGTCGGCCTATATGCTTATGGACGTGATGCATATATATACATGATCATTGCCGTGAACATCGCATAACTATCCGCTTTTCTATCAATTGCCCAACAGTAATTTGTTTACCCACCGTATGCTGCCTACATGAGAGATGTCACTAGGGAACACTATGGCCCGCGAGTCTATTCACTTATTTATTCGCAAACGCTATATTTACCTTGCTGCCTTTATTTACTTTTTTATTTGTTTTGCACTTTATATTTATCAACAATTATCTACACAACTCATTTGCTTGCAAATAACGAGATCAAGGGGATTGACAACCCTCTTGCCCGCGTTGGGTGCAAGTTGTTTGTTCATTTGTGTGCAACCGCTGAAGAGGGTTGAGGATTGATATTCCTATTTGTTCGATAAACCTTGGTTTCAGAACTGAGGGAAATACTTATCCGCTTTATGCTGTAATTACCCGTTCGTCTTCACGGAAAACCCAACGCAGATCACAAGTATCTGGAAGGATTTCTGGCGCCGTTGCCGAGGAATATCATCATCAACTACCAAGTAACTTCACACAAATTTTCATTCACTTGTTCTTCTTTTTATTTTCTGTTATATTTAGCTTGTCTCATAAAAATCAAAAATAAAAAAATATTTACCTTTGCTTGTTAGTTTACTTGTCTTGCTTGTTACTTTACTTCTTCGCTTGCTAGTTTACTTGTCTTGCTTGTTACTTTACTTGCTCGATCACCATGTCTCAAGATACTACTAAGTTGTGTGACTTCACAAATAGTAATAATAATGATTTTATTAGTACACCTATACCACCCGCCACTAGTGCCGAGGCTTTTGATATTAATGCTGCATTGCTAAATCTTGTCATGAAAGATCAATTTTCGGGAAGTCCTAATGAGGATCCCGCGTCACATCTTAATACCTTTGTTGAATTATGTGACATGCAAAAGAAAAAGGATATGGATAATTATATTGTGAAATTAAAATTATTTCCTTTTTCACTAAGAGATAAAGCTAAAGCTTGGTTTTCATCTTTACCTCGTAATAGTATTGGAACATCGGATAAGTGTAAAGATGCTTTTATTGCCAAGTATTTTCCTCCTGCTAAGATTATCTCCCTTAGAAATCAAATAATGAATTAAACAGCAAGATCAAGAGCATGTTGCACAAGCTTGGGAGAGAATGAAATTAATGATAAGGAATTGTCCAACTCACGGTTTAAATATGTGGGTGATTATCCAAAACTTCTATGCTGGACTAAACTTTGTGTCTAGAAATCTTCTAGATTCTGCTGCAGGTGGTACCTTTATGGATGTGACCTTAGGAGAGGCCACAAAACTTCTGGACAACATCATGACAAATTATTCTCAATGGCATACCGAAAGTGCTCTAACCGGTAAGAAGGTAAATTCTGTTGAAGAAATCACTACTTTGAGTGAAAAAGTGGATGCTCTTATGAATATGGTTGCTAGTAAAAATGCTCATGTTGATCCCAATGATGTTCCTTTGTCTACTTTTATTGAGCAAAATAATGATGCTATTGATGTGAACTTTGTCTCGCGAAATAATTTCAATAACAATGCTTATAGAGGAAATTTCAATTCTAGGCCGTATCCCGGTAATTCCTCTAACAACTATGGAAACTCTTATGGTAATTCTTCTACAAATGCTAATAGGACACCCTCTGATCTTGAGAACACAATTAAAGAATTTATTAATTCTCAAAAGGTTTTCAACACCATGGTAGAAGAAAAAATGCATGTAGTTGACACTTTGGCTTAAAACATGGATAGAATTGCTCTTGATGTGGAAACTCTTAAAAATAAAGCTTTGCCACCCAAGCAATATTTCAATGATGCCATTAAATCTATCCAAAGATCTATCAATGAAAGTAAGGAGAGGACCGCTAAGTTGAGAGCTAAGCGGGAATTCTTAGAAAAAGCACTTCCACCCGGTTTTTACCGGAATCATGATGAAGATCTTAAAATGATTGGTGTTTCTCCTATTGAATCTTTCTTTAATTCTCTGAATATAAATGATAAAGGGACTGGAGATGAGTCAAATTTAGTAGAGGAGCGTCCCATTTGCTTGGAGGGTGATTATATTAATGCAAAAACTGAAAAATGTGGGTTGAGGTCAAAGCTTTAACTAGTGATGCACCCGCTATCTTGGATTACAAGGACTTTAATTATGATAATTGATCTTTAGTAGTATGTATTTCCTTGTTGCAATCCATTATTAGCTCACCCAATGCTTATGAACAAAACAAAGCTTTTACCGAACATATAGTAGAAGCTATGATAAGAGCGTATGATGAGAAACTTGAGCTTGAAGTTTCTATTACTAGAAAATTGCATGATGAGTGGAAACCTACTATCAAAATAAATATCAATAAATATGAATGCAATGCTTTGTGTGACCTTGGTGCTAGTGTTTCAACTATTCCTAAAACTCTTTGTGATGTACTCGGTCTCACTAATATTGAAGATTGTTCCTTCAACTTGCATCTTGCGGATTCTACCATCAAGAAACCTTTAGGTAGAATTAATGATGTGCTTATTATTGCAAATAAAAATTATGTGCCTATAGATTTCATTGTGCTTGATATTGATTGCAATCCTTCTTGTCCCATAATACTTGGAAGACCATTCTTACGAACTATAGGTGCAATCATTGACATGAAAGAGGGGAGCATAAGGTTTCAATTCCCATTAAAGAAAGGGATGGAACACTTCCATAGAAAGATAATTAAACCATCTTATGAATCAATTATGAGAGCCACTTATGGGTGGAGTGTCAAATATGACAATACTTGAAACTATGCATTATGCCTAGCTAGGGGCATAAAACAATAGCGCTTGTTGGGAGGCAACCCAATAGTTATCTTTAAATTTTTTCTTAGAACTTTTTGTTTATTTTTAATAGAATGATTATTGCCTCTGTAATTATTATGTTTTTATGTTTAAATTAGTGTTTGTGCCAAGTAAAGCCTTTGGGATGACTCACAAGATGAGTAGAATCGATGCTGAAACAAAACAAAAACTTTTGACTCAAGTACAAGACTTTCCATTTTTTGCTGGAGCGTGATAATGATCTGAAATTTTTACACAGTGTTGCTATACAAATTTTCGAGGTTTTCCTAATTTTTCAGAATTTTTAGAGTTACATAAGTATAGGGTCTTTACAGATTGCTACATACTGTTCTGTTTTGGACAGATTCTGTTTTTGCTTGCATAGTTGCTTATTTTGATTAAACTATGGATTGTATCGGGGGGTATAAGCCATGGAGAAGTTAGAATACAGTACCTATTATGCATTTATTAAATTTTAATAAATTTACAACAGTAATTAAAGTGTGCAATATGTTTCTTATACTAATGGATCTCACGAGGTTTTGTTGAGTTTTGCGTGATTGGAGGTTTCAAGTTTTGGGTGTTATCTTGATGGACAAAGGAATAAGGAGTAGCAAGAGCCTAAGCTTGGGGATTCCCAAGGCACCCCAAGGTAATATTTTAAAGGAGACTAAAGCGTCTAAGCTTGGGGATGCCCCGGAAGGCATCCCCTCTTTCGTCTCAAATCCATCGGTATGTCACTTGAAGCTATATTTTTATTCGTCACATGATATGAGTTTTGCTTGGAGCTTCGTTTACTTTAGTTTGCTTTTACTTTCAGTTTGCCACAATCATTGTTTTCTGTACACACCTATTTAAGAGAGACACACCTTCATCATAATTTGTTAGAATACTCTATGTGCTTCACTTATATCTTTTGAGCTTAACAGTTGCTCTAGTACTTCACTTATATGTTTTTGAGCACGGTGGCGTGTAGATTTTAAAGAAATGATTTCACTCTCGTTCTTCACTTATATTTGTTTGAGAGTTAATAAATAGTGATGGTAATTTGCATGGGTCATACAGACTAGTCCAAAAATATTAGGTATTCAAAGAGTGATAATCAAAACCATCATGTAGCACATATAGAGAAATTGTGGGTTAATGATATTGATGTAGTAATGTGAAATATGTGTGAGTTCATAATTGTTAGACCGTAGAGGTGTCGATATTAAGAGGGGTTGACCTTTTTGTTCATCTAAAAATTAAAGAGGCATGGTGATGATGTGTGAGCATTTCTATTCCTCGTTGAAATCCTAGTGTTGTTTCGGGTCGGAAGCGCGCGATGGTTAACTCCTACCAACCTCTTCCCTCGGGGCATGCGATTAGTACTTTGATTTATGATAAACTAATAAAACTTTCAAATAAGTATACGAGTTCTGTATGACTAATGTGAAACCATGGACACACGCAATCTCACCTTTTCATAATTTTCTAGCCTCTTCGGTACCGTGCATAGCCCGTTATCACCTCGAGGATCGGCGCAACTCTCGCCGGTGCATCCAAACCCCGTGACATGATAAGCTATGTTGCACATAAGCCTTATTATATCTTCCTCAAAACAACCACCATACCTACCTATCATGGCATTTCCATAGCCATTCCGAGATATATTGCCATGCAAATTCCATCGTCACTTCACATGACTAGTTCGTTCATCGTTATATTGCTTTGCATGATCATATAGAGCTGACATAGTATTTGTGGCAAAGCCACCTTCATAATGTTTTTGATACATGTCATGCTAGATCATTGCACATCCTGGTACACTGCCAGAGGCATTCATACATAGTCATATCTTCATATCAGTTCTCCATGTTGAGTTGTAAGTAAATAAAAGTGTGATGATCATCATTATTAGAGCATTGTCCTAGTGAGGAAAGAATGATGGAGAAAATGATTCTCCCATAAGTCGAGATGAGACTCCAGACGAAAATAAACATGGGGGAGGCCAAATGAGCCCACCATCCATTTAAAAAAAATGAGAGAAAATGAGAGAAGGGACTTTGCTACTATCCTTTACCACACTTGTGCCTCAAAGTGGCACCATGTTCCTCATGTAGAGAGTCTCATGATATATCACTTTCATATGCTAGTGGAAATTACCTATTCATTATTTCAAACATTGCTTGTATATTCCTATGACGGGCTTCCTCAAATGCCCGAGGTCTTCATGAGCAAGCAAGTTGGATGCACACCCCACTTAGATTCATTTGAGCTTTCATACACTTATAGCTCTAGTGCATCATTTGCATGGCAATCCCTACTCCTTGCATTGACATCTATCGATGGGCATCTTCATAGCCTATTGGTACACCTAGTTTATGTGAGACTATCTTCTCCACTTCCTACCCCTTTGATATCTACCACCATACACTATTCCACCTAAATGCTATGTCCAATGGCTCACGCTCATGTATTGCGTGAAGAATAAAAAATTGAAGCATATTGAAAAGGTACGAACCAATCGTTGGGGAACGCGACAGAAAACAAAAAAATTCGGTACTGCGAGCATGCCCAGGATCACCATGGAGATGCATACAAGGTTTGATCTGATCGTTACCGACTCGTAGCGCAGCGGAAGTAGAGTCGATGTTGGTTGTCGGTGCAGATCCCCGCAGCTAGGATTTACAACCTCCCAACCGCAAGGATAAACTCCCTCGTCTGCCCCCAGACGGAACTCCGGGCAGCCCTTCGGGAGGCCTCGGGACAGTCCCTCGGATAGTCCCACCGGACGGATCCTCGGACAACCCTACGGGAGGACCCTAGAATCTCGGACGGTCACTCGGACAGCCCTTCGGGAGGCACACTCAAACAGCCCCTCGGGCAAAAAGGACGAACCTACGACTTCTCTACGGGGTTGCACACATACGGTGTCATCTATCCGGCAGGGCTTCGCCATCCAGAACTAGTTCCCACCGGAACCCAGACAGCCTATCGGTTCTACGAAACTATTTCGGTGGGAGGGAGAGAGAAAGCCAGATCATGCATGGCATGTGTATGTGTGAGAGAGTGAGTGTGGATAGTGCATCTCCACCTCTATTTATAGGAAAAACCCAAGGGGTAGGGTGGCACTTGAAATACCCAAAAAACCCATCACATGGAGTTTCCAAAGGGGCAAAATGGGAAGGCTAGAGGACCTCCATGGAGGAGATCCTCCCTTGGCTGGCCACCACAAGTGGGCCCCCCATGAGGGGCTCTCATCCATCCATGTCATCCCAAGATATTTTGGGACAAAGCCCAAAAAGGTGGCTTTCCATAAAGTATCCCAAAAAGCACTTTCACTATTCACGAAGACATTTTTCTGCGTCCGTTAATTCCGAAAAGTTTCTGTGGGTCTTAGAATCATTCCAGTACCCACTAAAACAATTCGGGACGCGTTCCGAAACATTTTCAGATCTATGATTTTCATCTGCGAAAAGCAACCAAAGTGCTTCCGGCTGTCCGGAACATTTCCGATTTTTGTCTCCGAAAAACCCCAGAAGTTACCAGAACAATTCTGGTACCCTCCAATAATTTCCAGGCGTATGCCGAAATCAATTTGACTTAAGGGTATACTCCGAAACAACTTTTTGGTTTTACGGAAACTCTTCCGGTGTTCTCTCTCCGGAACTCTTCCGTTGTCCTCGAAACTTTTCCGGTGATTTTCTCTCAGACTCTGTGTCTGGCGTTCAGTAGATAGATGACCCTTAAGCATGTGACCCTATAGGTTCGGTGAAGTATAGACATGACCCGGAACACCTTCCGATCAATGATCAACATCGGAGCCGTGGACACCCATATTGACCCTTATACCCACATGAATGAATATTCGAGTGAACCTCCAGTTGCTATGTGCTATTCCTTTTACTTCGCGATATGTTACAAAACCCGAGGTGAGATTTATCCGCATCCCCGTGGATCAACAACTTGTCCACTATGCCAGTTACTTCGTTACCGGTTTTTTTCTCTTTTCTCGTTTCCGCATTCCGGCATCCCTGTGATCAAATCACATTGTGTCTGGCCAGACGATGATGGATACCGTAACACCGAGAGGGCCCGAGAATATCTCTCCATCGTCGGAGTAGCAAATCCCAATCTTGAGCTATCTCGTTACTTGTCATACTTTTCCGTGAACCCGTAAGCTGCCGTAATAGCCACCCAGTTACGGATGACATTTAACAAACCCCAAAGTTCACGAAGCAAGTACGAAGGAACTCGATACTCTCATGGTCAAAGGAATTATGCAAACATTAACTTCTCTGTGTTATTAACCATTAACTTGTGACGAATGTATCTCATAGCATAACATCAATTCGGGTCGATTCAACACAAATGTTCTTCTAACATTGTGCCCTCAAAATTGTCGGCATAGCCATGCCCATGACCAGGAAAACAGGATCATCATGCAATACTTGAGCTAGTCTTAGAGGCATGACTAGGAATACCTTTTATCGTTTATTATTCCACACGTGCATATGAGTTTTCCTCCGAGCCTCGTGGTTATTGTAGACTCAAGAACCATAGCAGTTATATCATGGAATATAAACTTAATAAGGAACATGGGGATAAATAATAACATTAATTATTGCCTCTAGGGCATATCTCCTACACAAATTGCATGACTTGGACACCGTGGTGCTTAACATTTGTATTAATGTGGTGAAGATGGAGCCATGCCTTGCTAATACAATAAGATGAATGCGGGTGGGGGGGGGGTAAACATTTCTTGAGAATCATATACTCTTAGGAATTAACAATTCTGTTTCTTACACTTTGAATATTGCTATGTTAATATTTGTTGATTCATCTTTTCTCAATGAGCATACCTAAATAAGATTACATAGTGGATAGCATGTCACATCAAAAATTCTGTTTTTATAATTTACCTACTCGAGGACGAGCAGGAATTAAGCTTGGGGATACTTGATACGTCTCCAACGTATCTATAATTTTTGATTGTTCTATGCTGATATATTATCATTCTAGGATACTTTTTGGGTCGTTATTTACCAATTTATAATATTTTTGAGAACTAACCTATTGACCCAGTGTCCAGTGCCAGTTGCTGTTTTCTGCGTGTTTTTGCCTTTGCACGTTTACTGTACCAAACGAAGTCCAATTGCCACGAAACTTTTTGATGATTTTTTTTGGACTATATGAAGACCTAGAAGCTTCGGAAGGAAGCCGGGAGGCGCATGAGGGCCCCACCACACATCAGGGCGCGCCCTAGGGGGGGGATGCCCTGATATGTGGTGGCCCCCTTGGGCACCTCCCGACGTCCCTCTTCGGCCTATAAATTCTCTAATATTATGAAAACCCTGAAGGCAGTCCTGAAACCCTTTTTCCGCCGCTGCAAGTCTCTGTTCTGTCGTGAGGCCATCTGGAGCTCCATTCCGGCACCCTGCCAGAGGGGGGATCGATCACGGAGGGCCTCTTCATCAACCTTGCTGCCCTCAGGATGATGTGTGAGTAGTTCATCACAGACCTACCGGTCCAAAGCTAGTACCTAGATGGCAATCTCTCTCTCTCTCTCTCTCTCTCTCTCTCTCTTATGATCTTCAATACAATGGTCATCGCATCTTCGCTTTGATCTATCCGATGTAATCCTATTGTGCGGTGTGTTTGTTGGGATCCGATGAATTGTGGGTTTATGTTCAGATTATTCAAGAAAAGTATTTGAGATGCCTCTGAATTATATTATCTCTTATGTGCATGATCATTATAGCTTTGTAATGCTCTCCGATCTATTGATATGCTTTGGCCAAGTAGATTGATATTTCATCGGTGGGAGTGGTGCGTTGTGGTAGGTTCAACCTGGCAAATTTCTATATCCCAGTGACAAAGTAGGGGACAAGATGCGTCTTTGTGTTGTTGCTACTGAGGATAAAACGATGGGGTTCATTCATATTCTTTGAGTTTACTTTGTCTACATCATGTCATCATTCTCCAAGCATTACTCTGTTTTACTTAATACTCTAGATGCATGCAGGATAGCGGTCGATGAGTGGAGTAATAGTAATAGGTGCAGGCAGGAGTCGGCCTATTTGCTTATGGACGTGATGCCTATATATACATGATCATTGCCGTGAGCATCGCATAACTATCCGCTTTTCTATCAATTGCCCAACAGTAATTTGTTTACCCACCGTATGCTGCCTACATGAGAGATGTCTCTAGGGAACACTATGGCCCCTGGTTCTATTCACTTATATATTCGCAAACGCTATATTTACCTTGCTGCCTTTATTTACTTTTTATTTGTTTTGCACTTTATATTTATCAAAAATTATCTACACAACTCATTTGCTTGCAAATAACGAGATCAAGGGGATTGACAACCCTCTTGCCCGCGTTGGGTGCAAGTTGTTTGTTCATTTGTGTGCAGCCGCTAAAGACGGTTGATGATTGATATTCCTATTGGTTCGATAAACCTTGGTTTCATAACTGAGGGAAATACTTATCCGCTTTGTGCTGCAATTACCCGTTCCTCTTCACGGAAAACCCAACGCAGATCACAAGTATCAGACACTGATTCTTGCACAGTAGCATGCCAGGTGACATAGGGAGTAGGCCCTTCTTGGCATTCTCCATATTAAACCTTTTTAATACCTTGTCAATGTACATGCTTTGGCCAAGTTCTATCAGGCGTTTTGATCTATCTCTATAGATTCTGATGCCCAATACGTATGCCTCTTCGCCTAAGTCCTTCATTGAAAAACTCTTCTTCAATGAGTCTTTTATTTCGCTAAGAAAATTAAATCATTTCCAATCAACAATATGTCATCCACATATAAGATTAGAAATGCTTTTGTGCTCCCACTAAACGTCTTGTAAACACATGATTCTTCGTCATTTCTGATGAAGCCGAACTCTGTGACTACTTCATCAAAACGAATGTTCCAGCTCCTTGATGCCTGCTTCAGACCATAAATGGCCTTCTGAAGCTTGCATACCTTTTTAGTATCCTTAGGATCGACAAAACCCCGAGGTTGTATCATGTAAACATCCTCTTTGAGGTTTCCATTTAGGAAAGCCGTTTTGACATCCATCTGCTATATTTCGTAATCGAAATAAGCAATTGCTAGTAGTATCCATACAGACTAAAGCATAGCCGCATGCGAGAAAGTATCGTTGTAGTCAACTCCTTCAACTTGCGTGAACCCTTTCGCGACAAGTCTAGCTTGATGGATAGTAATGTTACCATCCGCGTCTGTCTTTCTTTTGAAAATCCATTTACACCCAATGGGCTTTACGCCTTCTGGAAGTTCTACCAAGTTCCAAACTTGATTTTCATACATGGATTCCATTTCGGATTTCATGGCTTTGTGCCATTCCCTTGAGCTAGGCTCCACCATCGCTTCCTTGTAGTGCGCTGGTTCCTCGTCTTCAAGGATGAAGATTTCATTATGAAACCACTCAAGTGGCTGGACAACCCTACCTGATCTGCGTGGTTCAGTTACAAACTTGTCAGAAGTTTCCGCATCACATGCGACAACTTCCGGCTCAGTTATAGGGATAATTTGCGGAATTTCTTCCGGTTCCTTGGCCATGTCCACGGTTGCCGAAGATTCACTAATCTCATCGAGTTGTATTGTCCTCCCACTCACTACTTTGGCGAGAAACTCTTTCTCAAGAAAGTGTCCGACCTTTGCAACAAACACTTTGTTCTCGGACTGGTGGTAGAAAGAATACCCAATAGTTTCCTTGGGATAACCAACAAAATAACATTTGTCTGATCTAGGATTGAGTTTGCTTGGCTGTAAACGCTTTACGGATGCCTCACAACCCCAAATTTCAAGATGCGACACAGTAGGTTTCCTCACATGCCACATCTCATGTGGTGTCATCTCAACAGACTTAGACGGTGCTCTGTTTAATGTGTAAGCAGATTTTTCTAGTGCGTGACACCAAATGCATATTGGTAGATCTGTAAGATACATCATCAACCTTACCATGTCTAACAGGGTTTGGTTATGTTATTCGGATACTCCGTTACGCTGTGGAGTTCCAGGAGGAATAAGTTGTGAAACGATTCCACGATCACTCAGATGTTGGCTAAACTCATGACTAAGATATCCACCTCCGCAATCTGATCGCAGAAAGTTAATCCTTTTGTTACGATAATTTTCTACCTCATTCTGAAATTCTTTGAACTTTTCAAAGGTTTTCGACTTATGCTTCATCAAGTAGATATATCCATACCTACTTAAATCGCCAGTAAAAGTCACGAAGTAGAAATACCCACCACGTGCGATTGTGCTCATTGGACCATATACATCACTGTATATTATTTTCAACAATTCACTCGCCAGTTTAGGATGACCCGTGAACGGTGTCTTGGTCATTTTCCCCATCAGACAAGCCTCACATGTGTCAAATGATTCGAAATCAAAAGACGGTAAAACTCCATCTTTATGGAGTCTTTTCATGTGTTTCTTTATGATGTGGCCAAGACGACAATGCCAGAAGAAAGTGGTGGTTGTATCAGCCTTCTTAAGGCGTTTAGTATTTACGTTGAAGACATCATTTCCACATTCAAGATTTAGTATGAAAAAGCCCCCAACAATGGGTGCAAATCTATAAAACATATCCATACAGTAAAGCGAACAACCATTTGTTCTCAGACTTGTAGGAATACCCATCATGTACCAAACATGATCACAAGATACTGTTTCTACACAATGCCGGAACAAAATAACAACCACTTAGTTCTAAGATAAATCTTGAAGGGAGACGTTGAGGCATAATGCCGACGGCCTGAGCGGCGATTCCAGCACTGTTCCCGACGCGCATCACGACTTCATTCTTTGCCAGCTTGCACGCCTTCTGAAACCCCTGTATCGAGTTGCAAATGTGAGCAACCGATCCAGTGTCAAATACCCAAGACTTAGATTTTTTTTGAGCTGGAACATCTTGTATTCCAAACATCAATGCCTAACTAGCGGCATAAAACGATAGCGCTTGTTGAGCCTACTGCAACGATCATATGCGCAGGTTTATTACATGCCCGCGGGCAAAACAAGATCTTGTGCTCAATAAAACCTAGCCGAAGTAGAAACTTAGCTTCACGGACTAGCACCCCCCCAAAGGGCTACAGTCCTGGCATGTACCATTCATGGCCAGCTGCAGCGTCTGGAAATCAGTCTCAAAGTGCACACGGCCCATCGCATGCGGGTCGGCAAACTGTATGGCTTTCAACAGTGCTTCAACTTCCCCATGTAAGGCACTACTTAGGTTCAATAATTTCCCTGTCGATGCCGTGATGACAGCACCCTCACTGTCGCGAGCAATCATACCCCATCCTCCCTCACCAGAATCTGAATGGAAGGCTGCATCGATATTGATCTTAACCACCTCCGTTGGGGGAGCAGTCCACTTGGGGGGTGGGCTAGGGGATCGTTGTTTGTCGCCGTCAGAGAGTGTCATCCATTCCTTTGACATGAAACCCACCCGTGCGCTGAAAGCCTCCACATCGAGACGTTTCTTATGATGGGTGACATGGTTCTATTCCGACCACGAGGACCACAATAGGCATATGACCCGTAATTTGATCTCCTCTTGCAGCTTGAAAATGGATGCAAGCATCTCGATGGGGGTGGCACACAACAAGAGTTGTTGTCTAGTGTACTCGAGTCCGTAGCGCCGCCACATGCCCTTGACCTCCTTACATCTTAGAAAGAGATGGCCACCATCCTCTGCCTGTCGATGACATACAAGACATATGACAACTAACTCCACCCCCAGTCGTTCGATATTCCCCCGGAGAGGATGGCTATTATGGCCCAGACTCCACATGAAATGATGGACTCTTGGGGGACACCAGATCTTCCACAGCTGCCTCCAAAAGATAGACATGTCTTCCAGCCCAACAGAGTTCTCCCCTCTTTGGCATGTCTTTTGCTGTTGCAATAGGTGTGTATAGACACGGTAAGCCAATCGTACTGAGAAGAGGCCCTTGTTGTCAAAGTGCCAAGCGCCAAAATCTTCGAACTGATCATAATTTGTGATAGACAGGATCGTTTTCGCGTGCTCTTGGCAGAAAGTTTGCTCGACCAGTTCCTTGTCCCACCTATTAGTGGAAGGATCAATCTATTCCTACACTTTTGTGAGGAGATGAGCACCTTGCAGGGTTCATGGGCGGCGCATGTCATTTGATGGTAGCCACGGATCCACCCACATATGTATTCGTTCTCCCGTGCTCACCCTCCAAATCATGCCGGCCTTGATGACCTAAATTCCTTGGAGGAGACTGCGCCATACATAACTCATGCCCGGTGATCCTTCCGCCTTCAGCACATCTCCGTGGGAGAACCCTTGCACATAAAGATTCCAGAGTTTGAATAAGGCGCCATACTTGCCGTGCTAACATAGCAACACTAAACGCTTGGATGTCGCAGAACCCCAGTCCACCCTACTCCTTCGGCTTTGTCATCCTCTCCCATCCAACCCAGTGATGTCTCTCCTCTTCATCCTGGTTCGCCCACTAGAAATTGCACACCATTTGACTGATGCTTTCACATAGGGACTTCGTAAGGTAAAAGCAAGACATGGCATAGGTGGGAACCGTTTGGATCACCGCTTTGATCAGGACCTCCTTACCTGCCTTTGATAGCAGTTTGATTTTCCAGCCTTTCAAGATTTCCCAAATCTTTTACCGCAGGTATTCAAAACATTTCTGCCTGGACTAGCCAACATAGTTGGACAGGCCGAGGTATTTACCTTGCTAGCATTCTGACCGTAGACCCAGTAGTGATAGGAGGTGGGCCTTTAGTTGGCGTGGGGTGTTCTTGCTGAACAACACGGCGGACTTGTCTCTATTGATCATTTGGCTGGAGCCCATCTCATAGACATGCAATATGTGGTTTATGGTCTACCCGCTCTCTGGCGAGGCCTCAAACAGAAGCAGCGAGTCATCGGCAAATAGGAGATGGCTGACCGAGGGGGGCCCCGCCACTAGCTCAATCCCCTTCAGTTTGTTGTGGCCTCCTCATCCTATAGCAGAGCCGATAGCCCCTCCACACACAAGAGAAACAAATAAGGCGAGATTGGGTCCCCCCGACAAAGCCCTCTTCCCGTTACCACTTGTCCATACATGCGCCGTTGACCTTGAACCTGTACTTGACAGTCCTTATGCATTTGCTAATAAGCCTCACAAAGTCCGGCGTAAACCCCAATTGCACCATGACCTTCTCTAGGAAGCACCATTCCACGCGATCATAGGCTTTGCTCATATCCAATTTCAAGGCAGCGTAGGACTTCTTTCCAGACCTCTTCCTCTTGAGAAAATGGGTCATTTCATAGGCCAGAATAGTGTTATCCGAAATGAGCCGTCCCGGAACAAATGCACTTTGGTTGGGTGAAATTATCTCCCCTAAGATGCACTTGAGTCTGTTAGCAATGACCTTGGACACGAGTTTATACACGACGTTGAAGAGGCTAATAGGGCGAAGATCCTTCAAGGTTTCTAGGTTTTTGCACCTTCGGAATTAACACCACGAGCGTGTCGTTCCATCCCTCCGGCATACTGCCACCTCACAACATGTGTACCACCTCGTGTTCCAATAGTGCTTGTAGAAAACTTCCGGGAGCCCATCTATCCCCAGCACTTTAAGGTCACCGATATCATCCAGGGTACGCTTTACTTCCTCACGGGCGAACTCAGACGCCAAAAACTCATTCATCTCTGTAGTCACCTTGGGTGCAATATGGGAGAGGATATCTGGAGCATCAGTACCTACCACCGGGGTAAACAAAGAGGAAAAATAGTTAGTGACTAGGCCCTTCATTGCCTCCTCATCTTCCACCACCACCCCTTCATCCCTTCTCAATTTTTTGATGGTATTCTTCTTCTTCCTTTCCGACGCATAAGCATGGAAGAATCTGGTATTACGGTCCCCTTTCATCAGCCAATTTGTGTGAGCTCGCTGCCTCCAAACCAAGTCCTCCTGCTCCTCCAACTTGTCCTGTTTAAACAAAGAGTTTGCTCCCTCCTCACCTGGCTCTCGGACAACGGGCGTTTCCTGACCTCCTCCAGTTCACCTTTTAGCTTTTTGATTCGCTGTCTGAGGTCTCCCAAGACTTCTCTGCTCCATGTATCCAGCGTCTTCATCACGGTCTGAAGCTTGTCCTTCACATCCGGACCCTGCGTTCCCTCCCACGCTTCCTTTACTACCTCATCACAAACTTCCTCCAACAGCCACTTTGCTTCAAACCGCATAAAACGATGTCCGCTAGCTGCCCGCTGGACCCTTGGGCTATCATCTCTCATCAATATCACTGGACGGTGATCTAAATGGTGAGGATCTCCATTCACTATTTTGTATGCAGGAAAGCACTCACACCAGCCAGGGGATGCCACGACCCGGTCCAAACGTTCATGAATGTAACCATCAACACGATAATTTTTATTTCTACAGGTAAACACATCTCCCTCGAAGCCGAGGTCATGTAGGTTACAAAAGTCGAGCGCCTCATGAAAATTCTGCATGTATCTATGAGCCCGTGGGACCCCTCCTTACTTTTCATGGTTAAAGAGAACTTCATTGAAATCACCCATATACACCCATGGAAGATTACATTGATACTGAAGAGTACGTAGTAGTCACCACGTCTCAGTCTTCCTCTCCATATGAGACTCCCCGTATGTTGTGGTTTTGTCACGGCAAGATGTCCTCGTGAGAGAACTTAGGTGTGAGGCCATCGCAACTATGTGGCGGCTTGAGAGGGGTCGGTCGAAATCGAGAGACGCGAGTTTACCCAGGTTCGGCCCCTCCGATGGAGGTAAAAGCCTACGTCCTGCTTTGTGTGTATTGATGATGGGGATGATCTCGGTTACAAGGGTGCTGTATTGCTACCTCTAATCTTGAGAGCCTCTAAACTGTCTCTCTCTAATCACTTGAACTTGTCCCTCTTGGGGTGCCTTACCCCTCCTTATATAAGTTGAAGGGGTAGGTTTACTTCTAGAGTCCTACTGGGAGTAGGATTAGGACTAGTCTCTCTTGAATCCTAATCCGAGTCTTGTTTCCTTTGTGAGGGAGTCTTTCCTTTCCTTGGGCCTTCTCTGTGAGCCGGCCACTATAACATGAGTCGGCCCTCTCATGAGCCTCCCTCTGGGCCGTTGGGTCTTGTCATTCGTCTGACCCGCCTGTCGGGTAACCAATGAGCCGCCAAGTCCCGGCCGGGTCATACTTCAGGCCGGGTTATACCGCGGGGTAATATCCCCGACATTAGCCCCCAGGTTAGCTTGAATTTATTCATGGTAAGCTCCTAAAAAAATAACAAATATGTTAAGGGACCGGCTTGCTCCACTGGCCGGCTTAAAGAAGTAGCTCCTTGAAAATTCGGGTTTCTTCTTCATATTAACAAGCCGTCTTCACAAACATCGTGCAGGTCCGTGTCCTTCGCAAAATATTAAGAATAAAACTCCCATATGCCGTTGATTCGACCTCCAATGCTCTGGCTTAAAGATACTTTTGGGAATAAGAAAATCCACATGATGTTGAACTGGTCTTTCAACGCTTCAGCTCCATGAAGAAATGAGACCCGTCTCGCTCACAATTGACATCTTGAAAGTGTTCTTCTTTTTTTATATCCATATTACCTGTAGCCCCCAAGCTCCGAGTTTATCCATGATGACTTGGTGCTTTTCAATAATATCTTTGATTGTGTAGCCCCCAAGTGCCGGGTTGTCTTGCCTGCAGCAGCCTGGGACTTGCAATTGTCTTTATACTTTATAAAACTTCAGCCAGTGTAGCCCCCAAGTGTCGGGTTGTCTTTCCTGCAACAACCTGGGACTTTGAACTTGGTGTTGAATGTTGAGAAATCTGGGTTGTCATCTGAGTCGCCAGATATAAACTGAGTGTCTTGCATTTCACATGTGTAGCCCCCAAGGGTCGGCTCATCAGTATGTGATGGGCCGGGTCTTCAATTTAGACCTTTATAATCTGTTTCAGCAGCTAAATACTATAGCCCCCCAAGTGCTGGGTCACATGCCTGCAGCGACTTGGGACTTTTAGTAATTTTGATCTGAGTAGTGTAACCCCCAAGTGCTGGGTCGTTTGCCCGTAGCGACTCGGGACTCATATGCACTTCTCTTTTGAAAAGAAAAACATCATATGATGTAGCCCCCAAGTGCCGGGTCGTATGCCTGCAGCGACTTGGGACTGTGTGAGAATAATATAACTCATCATAATTTGTTGAATGACTCCTTGAGCGTGGTTGTAACCCAGTATTTTGTCGAATATCCTGGAATATTGCCTTTGTCCTTGAAATGAAAATCCCTGCTCGTGGTTGCGGTGCAACCCGGCAAATATATGTTTGAGAAATCCATAAGTGTTGTAGTTTACTACAGAGCACAAATTAAAAAAAATCCAAGAGCCGGTCAATTAGATGACACGGCATTATATGTGATAGGGCGGCTCTTCGAGAATACTCAACTCTTCCAAGCTGCCTTAAAAACCCCAATCATTTAATACTGGTTATGATAAACCATGATGAAGATCCAGCCATTTTGGCTATCAAAGATCTATTTGTTCCTGCAGAGGTTACGATGTAACCCGGTTTGATGACCGGCTTGATATGCATGTATGATGCATGATGCAATGCAGGATGATGTATGTATATGATAAAAAGAACTAACTGAGAATATATACATGTATATCTCAAATATTTGTAAGTCGGCCTTGAAGGCACAACCAAAAGAGATCAACTCTTGTTCTTATTTTGAAAAAACTCAAGGTTTTTGCTTCCAAGAAGCTTGGCATGAACGCCTTTAATCCCGTAAGCCGGCTCTCACGTGACATAAATCCGTCGTTTTAACCTTAACTAGTTCAGGGTCTTAAAAAGGATTGACTGTTAAGAGTACGAACGGGCCACATAGTGGAGAGACTACAGCGGACAGGTGAGTTTATCCTAGCTCTCTGTAAGCCGGCTCTCTCGTGACATAAGCCGCCGTTTTAACCTTGACAAGTTCAGGGTCTTATTGAAAGATTGACTGTCAAGAGTACGGCGGGTCACTTGGTAGAGTATCAAGTTGCAAACAGGCAGGTTTAACCCATATATGGCATGGAAGCCGGCCAAGAGGGTATGAAAGCTAAACTCATTGAGTTGGATG
Organism: Elymus sibiricus; assembly: GCA_039707655.1. NCBI lineage: Eukaryota > Viridiplantae > Streptophyta > Magnoliopsida > Poales > Poaceae > Elymus > Elymus sibiricus. The sequence goes on from CM077665.1 coordinate 481,652,330, forward strand.
CCCCCAAGTGACCTATGATCATGGAAAAGCTTGGCCATAGGATATACAGGAGACAATGCTACTACTGCAAATCATCTGGGGTCCAGATAAGCCGGCTTTATTCCAGTGATCATAATATGATGATCCAATAAATCATGGCACCCATGTTTGAACGGCGCATCATGGCGGCTCGTCCTCTTGGGCAACTTATAAATTTTCGCCAATAAAGCGGGGCGCCCATGTTTGAACGGTCGCATCATGGCGGCTCGTCCTCTTGGGCGACTTTAAATCTTTCGCCAATAAGGCAGCAGCCCGCAGGACCGGGTTGTCTTCCTTGTAATGACCTGGGGCTCCAGAATATTTGAGCCCGGTTGAATCTGCCGAGCCATGTTTGTGTAGCCCTCGAGTCTTAAGTCGACTCAAGGAGGCGGCTTGAGAGTCTTCATACTTGACTGTGGCATAAACTGGCATAAGGTTGACGGCTGAACAATGGAATTTATCCAAACTGGAGACGATGTAGCGAGCTGATGATCTTCGTGATGCTCATTATATCTTCTTTTGGCCAAATTGAGTGCATATGCCTCTGGACCCATGCTTTGTTTATTCTCATATAGAACGGCTCTCACGACTCCTCCTGGGCCATTTTTCTTTGCCTCCGACTCTTGAATTGCCGGCTCGATAATGGCCGGCTTAAATTGTAGCTTCTCCAGGGATGTTTCCTTCATGGCAATCTCCCCTTTTTCTTGATATGTTGGAAGTAGACCGGGCCGGGGGATGGCAAGCTATTGCGCCTATCCATTGGTCAACCCGACGTAGGTGGAGGCTGATAATAGATACATATTTCTTTCTTGCTCCAGTGTTGTTAGAATACACCAGACCGCGGGAACGGCGGCTTGCGCACGTCCGTTGGGCGGCTTGAATGAGCAGGCGCATCACCAGTGTGTTGATGTAGACGTGGAAATCATCCGCGACGTTCAAAACCGGCTTGACAGTGGAGACGCGAGAGTTGGCAGCGGTGTTTGTAAGCCAGCACGGACGGCGAGTCGCCCGTGGCATTGTAGGCCGGCACGGATGGGGAATCGCCCGTGGCATGTTGAGTAGAATGCGAGAACTGTCCGGCGACTTTGGCACGGACGTAAGAGTCGGCCGCGGCGTTGTTGATGCAGATCAGCCCGCGGGGATGGCGGCTCACGCGCATCCGTTGGGCGGCTCGAACGAGCAGGCGCGGCACCGGCGTATTGATGTATACCGGACCGCGGGGGCGGCGATATGCGCGCCTGTTCGTCAGGCAGCACGGCACGGACGCTATCGCAGGGCGACACTGATACGAGTTTTGTATCCGTAGTATGACCGTTACTTTTGTAATTTGTCATGCGTAAAAATATTGCAGAGCAGAGTAATTCTTCTCGGATGAATTAATAGATAAATAGAAATAGATAGGACAAATATCACCTGGTATTTTTCTTGGATGAATGCGGATACTGGTATTGGATAATGCTGGACGCAATCGGACGACTGCTTAGATGTACATCTAATGCAGTAACATCATCCACGTGTGTTTCTTTTTTTTTGAATATTCCTTCTTGCTACAAAGCAAAGCAGATCCTTATGCTTCACGAGCTAGTGGAGACGCTTGTTCCTCTTGGAACAGCGCATGAGTGCATTGAGAGGTGCTTTGTGTACCAGCAATACTAATGGAAGGTTGTGCACCACATCCCCGAATATCTAGTTCTGCCAATATGGCATATATGTAATCGGCTGGTCATGAATGGTTGACTTTCTTATGACCCCAATACTGTCAGATGGTAAAGATGAAAGACCCCTTCAGACACTCATCCATCCTTTTCAGCAGGTTCGTCGACACTTCGTGCAAATCCCATACCCATGCGTCGGTATGCTTACACTCCATGCTGTCCATATTCTTTTGGCATCCAAAGGAGAACCTGCTGGCTCAAGACTTTAAAGAAGTTTGAGAGCTCCTCAACGTCTGTCCTTGACACCATCATGGACTGTGATCCAAGTCCATGTAAGAACCAATTCAACTATTTCTCTGACAAACGGGAGGACCTGCTCGATCACCTTGGTAGGCGATATGGAGGCAGCGAACCCTGAGAGTGGCAAGCAGAGTACCGATGCAAGTGTATGACGGCATGATTTGTAGAGGGAATTCTTATTGCTCGCGGTCAGAGAAAGCAAGCGGCAGAATTCCAGTAGCACCGGCGCTGTGACGAGCGAAACATTAGGCGGCAAGGTCATTGGGTCAGTGCTGAGAAAGCACCTGATGGTGCGCCCGGCATAGGAGCGAGAGGAGGAGAAATCTGAGAGGTAGAGGTGAACTAGCGCGATGGCGGCGCCTGACAGGAGGAAGATGTTGAGGTAGTCCTCGGCGTGGTTCTTGGTATCGCCCTTGGCCCTGTGATAAATCCAGTTCAGCTAGCTGCCGATGTCGCAGCAGACTATGTACTCCTGGACGAGGACTTCGAGGGCATGGGTGGCATGGGTGCCGGCGTCCCCGAAGGCGGCGGTGGCGGCGATGTCCGAGGCGAGCTGCTAGGCCTTGGGGTGCAGGGTGGAGCGAAGGCGCGCGGCAAGCTGGAGGGTGGAATCGGGCGGGCGGCCGAGCAAGGCGACGGTGGCGTCCGGCTCGAGCTGGCGCCCCGCGTAGAGGAGGCGCAGGTCACGGCCGTAACCGCAGTCGGCGAGGTGGGCGAGCACGGCGGCCACGGTGTCGTCCGCGGCCGCGTGCATCACGATGGTCTTGATGAGCGGTTTGGCGAGAGGGGCGAAGCAGCGAGGAAGGCGCCGACGAGGGTGGCTCGAGGCCAAGACGAGGCCGACCCGGAGACGAGGCCGCGGCGGCAAGTGACGTGGCTTGGACTACGTCGGAATTTTCCCAAAGAGGAAGGGATGATGCAACACAGCGACGGTAAGTATTTCCCTCAGTTATGAAACCAAGGTTATCGAACCAGTAGGAGGATCACCAACAGCCAATAAGCAGCACCTGCAAACAACAAACAAATACTGGCAACCCGACGCGAAAGAGAGGTTGTCAATCTCTCTACGGTAATAAGATAGATTAGGTAGTGATAGATAGGAGAGATAGATCTCTCAAGAACACAAATAAAAAGAGTAAATATGCAGCAATATGTTTTTGGGTTTTTGGTTTTGTAGATCTGAAATAAAAGATTGCAAAAAATGTAGATCGGAAAGCAATATGATAGGAAAAGTAGACCCGGGGGCCGTAGGGTTCACTAGTGGCTTATCTCATGAGTATAGCACACGGTGGGTGAACAAATTACTGTTGGGCAATTGATAGAAAATCGAATAGTCATGACGATATCCAAGGCGATGATCATTATATAGGCATCACGTCCAAGATAGATAGACCGACTCCTGCCTGCATCTAAATCTATTACTCCACACATCGACCACTATCCAGCATGCATCTAGTGTATTAAGTTCATGGAAAAACGGAGTAATGCAATAAGAACGATGACATGATGTAGACAAGATCTATTCATGTAGGAATAGACCCCATCTTGTTATCCTTAATAGCAACGATACATGCGTGTCTTGCTGCCCCTTCTGTCACTGGGAAAGAACACCGCAAGATCGAACCCATCACAAAGCACCTCTTCCCATGGCAAGAAAAATTGATCTAGTTGGCCTAACTAAACCAAAGATTCGAAGAAGAAATACGAGGCTATAAGTAATCATGCATATAAGAGATCAAAGAAGACTCAAATAATATTCATGGATAGAAACTGATCATGAACTCAAAATTCATCGGATCCCAACAAACACACCGCAAAAGTTTACATCAAATGGATCTCCAAGAGACCATTGTATTGAGAATCATAAGAGAGAGAGAAGAAGCCATCTCGCTACTGCCTACAGACCTGTAGGTCTATGGTGGACTACTCACGCATCATCGGAGAGGCACCTATGAGGAAGATGAACCCCTCCGTGATGGTGTTCAGATTGGATCTCGCGGTTCTGGAACTTGCGGCGGCTGGAATTGTGTTTCGTCGACTCCCCTAGGGTTTTTGGATTATCTGGGAATTTATAGGCATGATAGTCGGTTGAGGGGGTGCCCGAGGTGCCCAGCACCCATCAGGCCGCGCCAGGGGGCCTCTGGCGCGCCCTGGTGGGTGCTGGCCACCCGGGGCGCCCTCTTCTGGTGTTCTTTGGACCATCTGGTTTCTTCTGGTCCGTAGGAAATCCACAAAAATCCCCGCAGCGTTTCATCTCAGTTTGGTACTGATTTTCTGAGAAGTAAAAAAACAAGCAAAAACAGCAACTGGCACTTTGGCACTATGTCAATAGGTTAGTCCCAAAAAATGATATAAAGTTGTAATATAATGATTGTAAAACATCCAAGAATGATAATACAATAGCATGGAACAAGCAAAAATTATAGATACGTTGGAGACGTATCAGCATCCCCAAGCTTAATTCCTACTCGTCCTCGAGTAGGTAAATGATAAAAACAGAATTTTTGATGTGGAATGTTGCCTAACATGTTCATCATATTCTTTTCTTCTTTGTATAGCATGGACATTTGGACTTGTAAATGATTCAAAGCAATAGTCTAGTTTTAGCATAATGACTTCAATACTCAAGCATGTCAACAAGCAACCATGTCTTCCAAAATATCAACACTAAAGAAAGTTATCCCTAGCCCATCATGCTCAATCATTGATCCATTCATGAAACACACTCAAATATTATCTATGCCCAATGCTCAAGTACGATCATAGTGCCCCCTAGTTGGTGCTCATAAGAGAAGATGGAGACTCAAAGCAAAAATAAAAATTGCATAAAGTAAATAGATAGGCCCTTCGCAGAGGGAAGTAGGGATTTGTAGAGGTGCCAGAGCTCAAAGTTTTAAATTGAGAGAGAAAAAATATTTTGGGTGGCATGCTTTTCCTGTCAACGAAAACGACAAAGTAGCTCACAATACTTTCCATGCTAGATATATCATAGGCGGTTCCCAAACAGAAAATAAAGTTTATTCCTTTTTCCACCAAACTTTCACTTTCCATGGCAGGCCGTATCCACGGTTGCCTTCCATACCAACACTTTCCAAGGAATTTATTATTTGACAACATAAAGTAAATATTTTTTCTTTTCATTTCGGGAATGGGCATCCCTATTACCGCCGCATTCTCGTGCAATGACAAGTGAATAAACACTCATCTTGAGAATAACACATCTAGCAAGGAAAAATATTGGACACTCCCCACCGTTTCATGAGTGGTACGGGCACACAAAAGAGAAAATTTATTTTGAAAATTTAGAGATGGCACCTACAAATTTGCTTGGAACGGCATGGAAATACCGTATATAGGTAGGTATGGTGGACTCATAAGGCAAAACTTGGTTTAAGGATTTTGGATGCACAAGTAGTATTTCTACTTAGTACAAATGAAGGCTAGCAAAAAGATTGGGAAGCAACCAAACCAAGAAACGAAAAAAATCACATAAGTGAGCATTGAACATAACTAACACCGAATAATGCACCACAAGTAGGATGTAACTTCATTGCATAACTATTGACTTTCGTGCATGCATAGGGAATCACAAACCTTAACACCAATATTCCTACTAAGCATAATTACTCATTAACATGACTCACATATTACTATCATCATGTTTCAAAAATATTACAAGGAATCAAGTTTAATTTGTCCAATGATCTTCATGAAAGTTTTTATTATATCCTCCTTGGATATCTATGACTTTGGGACTAGTTTTATATATTGCCATTGCTTTTTGGCAAGCTCAAACAAATTTAAGTGAAGCACATGAGCATAAAGATTTCATCTCTCAAACAGGTATAAGCGAAGCATGAAGAGGATTTTTTCAAAATTTTACTAACTCTCAAATTAATCTAAGTGAAGCATGAGAGTATTTCTACTAAAGTTTCCATTGCACACCGTGCTCAAAAAGATATAAGTGAAGCACTAGAGCAAGTCTATAACTCAAAAAGTTTAAGTGAAGCACATAGAGCAATTCTAACAAATCATAGCATGATTTTGGCTTTCTCAAATAGGTGTGTACAGCAAGGATACAAAGGGAAAACTAGAAAACAAAGCAAGCAAAGATACAAGATGCTCCAAGCAAAACACATGATATGTGACGAATAAAAATATAGCTCCAAGTAAAATACCGATGGTCGTTAGAAGAAAGAGGGGATGCCACTCGGGGGCATCCCCAAGCTTAGTTGCTTGTTACTCTTTGGATATATCTTGGAGGTGCGGTAGCATCCCCAAGTTTAGGCTTTTGCTACTCCTTATTCCTTCATCCATCATGATCTCACCCAAAACTTGAAAACTTCAATCACACAAAACTCAACAAAATCTTCGTGAGATCCGTTAGTATAAGAAAGCAAATCACTACTTTAGGTACTGTTGTAAACCCATTAAAATTTTATAATTGCATTATACCTACTGTATTTTAACTTTACCATGGCTTATACCCTCCAATACAAACCATAGATTCATCAAAACAAGCACACAATGCAACAAAAACAGAATCTGTCTCAAACAGAACAGTCTGTAGTAATCGGTACCATACCCATACTTCTGTAACTCTAAAAATTCTTAAAAATTAGGACAACGTAAGGAATTTGTATAGAAACACTGTGTTAAAATTTCATCTCCATTTCACGTTCCAGCAAAAACTGAAAATTCATATACTGGACGCAAAGTTTCTGTTTCAGATTCAGCATCACTTCTACTCATCCTATGAATCATCCTAACAGTTCTACTTGGCACAAACACTAAATAAACCATAAAATCACAATCATAACAGAGTCATAATTGTTTTAACACTCAAAAACAGAAAGGAAAAAGCAAAAATTTATTTATTCATTGGGTTGCCTCCCAACAAGCGCTATCGTTTTACGCCCCTAGCTAGGCATATTGGATAGATTCAAGTATTGTCATCTTTGGTTTTCAATTCTTCAATCACACAACTAGATTTCTTCAAGGATTTAGCATGCATGTTCTCAACGATAACACTCCTAGGAATAAAACCAAAAAATTCATTCTTTTAAATAGGATCACTTATGATTTCAACAAAATCGGGAAGAATACTAATCATTTTAAGATCTCCCTTGTGCCCACTAGGTGTAGCAACTTTGTTCTTAGTGACTTGCGTGGTCTTGCCAATTTTTATGGGAGTTTTTTCAATAGATTTGATAGAAGAAAAAGCCGAACCCAAATTACTAAAGATCTCTTCCAACTTATCAATACGGTAAGGAATTCTTCTACCCTTTCGTTAACTACGGTTTCTTTTGCCTTTAGTAATTTAATGGCATCTCCCGCCTTAGCCCCAATTTTATTAGCAAGATTATGCAATTTCTTATCCAAATCTTCAAGATGTTCTTTAGTAATCATCTTCCTTTCAATAGCATCTAATCTCTCCATAACGCGTTCGAAAGTTAAAGTTGTTTCATTGATCATGATAGGTGGTGATCCCACTAAACTTCCCAAAGCATTAAAAGCATCCAAAGATGGACACATCAAGAAATTCCCACTGGTAATCATATCAAGGACGAATCTATACCAAGTGGTGATGCCCACATAAAAACTGCGAAGAAGAACAACGGTAGATTGCTTATGGATAGATCTATTATGAGCATTGCAAATCCTATACCAAGCATCTTTTAGATTATCCCCTCCCTTTGCTTAAAATTAAGAACCTCATTATCGGGAGTACACGCAATAAAGGAAGAACTAGGCATAGTGACTAGGCAAGAGATCTGGCAAGAAAAAGGGCAAACGAAAAAGAGGGCGAAGAAAACGGCAAATTGGTGAAGTGGGGGAGAGGAAAACGAGAGGCAAATGGCAAATAATGTAATTGCAAGGAGATGAGATTTGTGATTAGGAACCTGGTAGATGATGGTGGAGTCCCCTCGGCGCCTACGATAGGCACGTAGAAGAGACCGCTTCCTCCCCGGCAACGGCGCCAGAAATTCCTTTGACGTGGCTTGGACTGCGTCGGTATTTCCCCAAAGAGGAAGGGATGATGCAACACAGCGACGGTAAGTATTTCCCTCAGTTATGAAACCAAGGTTATCAAACCAGTAGGAGGATCACCAACACCCAATAAGCAGCACCTGCACACAAACAACAAATACTTGCAACCCGATGCGAAAGAGAGGTTGTCAATCTCTCTACGGTAATAAGATAGATTAGGTAGTGATAGATAGGAGAGATAGATCTCCAAGAACACAAATAAAAAGAGAATATGCAGCAATATGATTTTGGGTTTTTGGTTTTGTAGATCTGAAAACAAAGATTGCAAAAAACGTAGATCGGAAACAATATGATTGGAAAAGTAGACCCGGGGGCCGTAGGGTTCACTAGTGGCTTCTCTCATGAGTATAGCACACGGTGGGTGAACAAATTACTGTTGGGAAATTAATAGAAAATCGAATAGTCATGATGATATCCAAGGTGATGATCATTATATAGGCATCACGTCCAAGATAGATAGACCGACTCCTGCCTGCATCTACCTCTATTACTCCACACATCGACCACTATCCAGCATGCATCTAGTGTATTAAGTTCATGGAAAAACGGAGTAATGCAATAAGAACGATGAAATGATGTAGACAAGATCTATTCATGTAGGAATAGACCCCATCTTATTATCCTTAATAGCAACGATACATGCGTGTCTTGCTGCCCCTTCTGTCACTGGGAAAGAACACCGCAAGATCGAACCCATCACAAAGCACCTCTTCCCATGGCAAGAGAAATCGATCTAGTTGGCCTAACTAAACCAAAGATTCGAAGAAGAAATACGAGGCTATAAGTAATCATGCATATAAGAGATCAAAGAAGACTCAAATAATATTCATGGATTGAAACTGATCATGAACTCAAAATTCATCGGATCCCAACAAACACACCGCAAAAGTTTACATCAAATGGATCTCCAAGATACCATTGTATTCAGAATCATAAGAGAGAGAGAAGAAGCCATCTAGCTACTGCCTACGGACCCGTAGGTCTATGGTGGACTACTCATGCATCATCGGAGAGGCACCTATGAGGAAGATGAACCCCTCCGTGATGGTGTTTAGATTGGATCTCGCGGTTCTGGAACTTGCGGTGGCTGGAATTGTGTTTCGTCGACTCCCCTAGGGTTTTTGGATTTTCTGGGAATTTATAGGCATGATAGTCGATTGAGGGGGTGCCCGAGGTGCCCAGCACCCATCAGGCTGCGCCAGGGGGCCTCTGGCGCGCCCTGGTGGGTGCTGGCCACCTTGGGCCCCCTCTTCTGGTGTTCGTTAGCCCATCTGGTTTCTTCTGGTCCATAAAAAATCCACAAAAATCCCCGCAGCGTTTCATCTCTGTTTGGTACTGATTTTCTGCGAAGTAAAAAAACAAGCAAAAACAGCAACTGGCACTTTGGCACTATGTCAATAGGTTAGTCCCAAAAAATGATATAAAGTTGTAATATAATGATTGTAAAACATCCAAGAATGATAATATAGCAGCATGGAACAAGCAAAAATTATAGATACGTTGGAGATGTATCAGTGAGTCAGGCGCATGCGAAGGCGGCTCGAGGTGAGGGCGAAGTCGATGTGCTTCGGGTTGGCGAAGGGCTTGGGGCGACGTTGGTGAAACCGGCGTCAGTCCGGGTCGCAGGCGGAGCGAGGCCATGGCGGCAGAGGCGAACCAGCTCGACGGGAGTCTAGCGCTGCTGGGCGAAGCTACGGCGGCGGCGTGCCATGGTGGCGGTGAGGCGAGGTGAGTCCGCGTCGACGTCTATCTCCAGGAACTACCAAGCAACTAGCAATTTGAAATTGATTCGGCGGCATGAAACAGCGGCCATGAGCAACTTGGATTGAGCCTCGGGACTTGATCCATCAGCTGGCTTTGTCTCGGTTGGTATTGCAGTAGCGTACGGCTGTTGCTCGGATTGACGATCCAGTGGAGGAAACAAAACACCTATAGATCTTGTCAGAATCTGCAAGTTGACGGATCGCACAAGCATCAACGAACATGCAGCGATCTTATTTTCTCTTGAGTTCAAAACTTGTGTTACCAGCTTGGAAGTTAACCAGCAGAATTTAATTAACCCGGCTAGCAGCTGATTCACTATTCTGATCACCAAGCGATGAACTTGTCGGCTCGTCCGCTCTGCCCAAAGTTGTCCAATGTCAGGTTATCCTCCGTGGCTGCTCCATGCCGGTTCTTCTTCATTTGATCGATGGAGAGCTCCTTGATCCCTGAGAAAGTTCCCTCCAAGAACACAACACTACCGTGCGTGGCCCCACGGTGGGCGCCAACTGTCATGGTTTTGTCATGGCAAGATGTCCTCATGAGAGAACTTAGGTGTGAGGCCATCGCAACTATGTGGCGGCTTGAGAGGGGTTGGTCGGAATCGAGAGACGCAAGTTTACCCAGGTTCGGCCCCTCCGATGGAGGTAAAAGCATACGTCCTGCTTTGTGTGTATTGATGATGGGGATGATCTCGGTTACAAGGGTGTTGTATTGCTACCTCTAATCTCGAGAGCCTCTAAACTGTCTCTCTCTAATGACTTGAACTTGTCCCTCTTGGGGTGCCTTACCCCTCCTTATATAAGTTGAAGGGGTAGGTTTACATGTAGAGTCCTACTGGGAGTAGGATTAGGACTAGTCTCTCTTGAATCCTAATCCGGGCCTTGTTTCCTTTGTGAGGGAGTCTTTCCTTTCCTTGGGCCTTCTCTGTGAGCCGGTCCACGATAACATGAGTCGGCCCTCCCATGAGCCTCCCTCTGGGCCGTTGGGTCTTGTTGTTTGTCTCACCCGCCTGCTGGGTCACCAATGAGCCGCCAAGTCCCGGCCGGGTCATACTTCAGGCCGGGTTATACCGCGGGGTAATATCCCCGAGACCGTAGATGCGCGGGGTAATATCATCGCTTTCCTCCACTATTGCATCGACGTGCATTCTCCCCATCCATCGCACTATCACATTTATTCCCCTTCTCTATAACAGGGCTAAACCCCCACTTTTGCAGTCATTATTTCTGACTACCATATGATGCAACCCTAACACGTGACAAAATTTGCCCATCCTCTCCCTGTCCAACCTTGTTTCGCACAGGAAGAGAATGTCGGGGTCCTCTTGCTTCTGGAGATCCAGAAGCCCACGATCTGTCGGCCTATTCCCCAAGACTTAGAATTTTCGCTAGCAAGCAAAATGTCAATGACATTAACATGTATAACAGTTATACCTTTCTTATTATCTGCTAGGTACTTCTTGCAGTTCCTCTTCCAGTGTCCGGTGCCCTTGAAGTAGAAGAACTCAGTTTCAGTCTTGGCTCCGCCCTTAGAGTTAATCTAGGAGCCGGTCTTACCAGTGCCCTTACCCTTCTTAGACTTGCCTTTCTTTTTGAAACTGGTGGTTTTACTCACAAGAACCACTTGCTTGCAATTTTTCCGCAGTCCTCCTTCCGCAGTTTTCAGCATGGCAAGCAACTCGTTTGGTGTCTTGTTCATCCCATTCTTGTTGTAGTTCATGATAAAACCGTCGTAAGACGGGGGGAGTGAAGCAAGCAACCAGTCTACCGCGAGTGCTGGTGGAAGCAGAAATTTCAGGGTTTTAAGCCTTTTGGAGTGGCCAATAAATTTGACCACGTGCTCGCCAACTGAACTTCCCTCAGCCATCTTGCACTCCATCATGGTCTTTGTTACATCGTAACGTTCAAACAGTGCATTTTGCTTGTACAGAGAATCCATTTCCCGGATCATATCTCGGGTGTTGTGGAATTCAAAACGTTTTTGAAGCTTTGGACTCATGCAAGCTAGCATCAAGCACTGCGTTACATTGCAGTCATCATATTTAGTGGCCCAGATATTTCTATCATCTTTCGGGGCAGTTTTCGTCGGTTTAGCTGGAAGAGGTGTGTCAAGCACATAGTCTTTCTTAGCACTCCTGAGGACAATCCTCGGGGTACGTGCCCAGCCCGCATAGTTGTTTTCAGTTGCAGCTAACTTCTCTTTCTCTAACATCGGGCCTAAGCTGAACGTGGCATTGCGAGCCATGTGATCTACAATGGTAAACACAAGTTTTCACTTAGACTTTGTTCATAATTAATTTTCACTAGTGAATAAACAATTTTATTCTAAGGTGCGCTCTCACTCAAATCAATATCTCTCATAATTGATTGTGAGTGATGCAAGACCCATATTTTAATTCAACGCCAAGGATGTATCCATCTCAAGTGACGAGAATTTCAATCGGTAGGCCAAATTGCCAATCACATCTCTATGTGACTCTTCTTAATCTTTCGATGGGCATGTTCCGAGCTTAGGATGATCCTTCGGAACGTCAAGAAAACCAAGTGATCTTGCTACGAGGTCTCAACTCACCCGCCTCACACTTCTCTAACCGTTTGTACCCATGTATCCATGTGATACCTCGAAGAGATAGGTGTCGTGACGGTGCTAGACTTGGGAGAACAGTAATTACTTGATATTTTTAGTGAGAGATCACTCTAATAAAAAGCTACTACCATGCAATCAAAAGGGTGCATGAAGAGGGATAAACATCTCATGCAATTCATAATAGCATGATATGGCATAGCCCTTTCTGACGGAGAAGTCTTTAGTTTCTTCGTCTTCGACATTTGCGTCGGTGTTCACCTTCACAAAGATTTCCAGTACCTTGTCGATGCACCAGATAATATTGTTATCTCTATAGCTATTAAATGTAGTGCATTAGAGAAGGTTGACACGCAGGTCATTTAAAATACAAAATCATATGGCTCCAGCCATCATGCCGAATCATGACACGCATGTCATGTTAATTAATTTTACATCATATAGTCATCTCATATATAATCAAATTAATATGAGAACTGATATACGACATCACATGCCATCCTGAAAACCAAGTTAGACGCCTCTAATTGGTTAATGCAAATTTTTATTTTACGTGGCTTCAAAGGTTTTGACTTAAACCGCAACTACCAACGTTTATCCTCAAGTATGATTATTCAAGTTGGTAGGTTAACTTTGTGGGGTGTATGAAACACGAGATAATAAAATCTCGAGCCGCATACTTCGCCATACACAAGAACCCCGTGCAGATCATGATGGGGAACGTTGCATGGGAAACATAAAATTTTCCTACGCACACGCAAGATCTATCCATGGAGATGCACAGCTATGAGAGGGGGAGTGCATCTACATACCCTTGTAGATCGCTAAGCGGAAGCGTTTAGAAACGCGGTTGATGTAGTCGTATGTCTTCACGATACAATCGCGATCCGTCCCGATCAAGCGCCGAATGGACGACATCTTCGCGTTCAGCACATGTGTAGCTCGATGACGTGTCCGCCTCCTCGATCCAGCGAGCGAGAGCGGAGTAGTAGATGAGTTCTCCGGCAGCACAATGGCGTGGTGGCAGTGGTGGTGGAGCAATCTCAGCAGGGCTTCGCCAAGCGCTGGCGCGATGCAATCTGAGGAGAAAATGATCTAGGGAGAGAGGGAGAGCTGTGCCAAGACTGGAGGTGCGGATGCCCTCCCTCTCCCCACATATATATAGGGGCAGGGGCGAGGGGTGTGCCGGCCCTAGGGCTCCCTCCAAGGGAGTGGCGGCGGCCTAGGGGGTGGCTTGGCCCCCAAGTTAGGGTGGCGCCCCCTAGGGTTTGCCCTCCACCACCCCTAGCCGCATGGGCCTAGGTGGGGAGGGGCGCCCAGCCCACCAGGGGCTGGTGCGCACCCCTCTTAGCCCATGTGCCCCTCTGGGGCGGGTGGACTCCTTCCGGTGGACCCCCGGAACCCTTCCGACACTCCCGACGCATTACCAGTCATGCCCGAAATCTTTCCGGTGACCAAAACGGAACTTCCCATATATAATTCTTTACCTCCGGACCATTTCGGAGCTCCTCGTTATTTCCGGGATCTCATCTGGTACTCTGAACATCATTCGGTCACCAACACATATAACTCATAAATACCATATCATCATCGAACGTTAAGTGTGTGGACCCTATGGGTTGGAGAATCATGTAAACATGACCGAGACAGCTCTCCGGTCAATAACCAATAGCGGGACCTGGATGCCCATATTGGTTCCTACATATTCCACGAAGATCTTTATCGGTCGAACCATGATGTCAAGGATTCAATTAATCTCGTATGCAGTTTCCATTGTCCATCGGTATGTTACTTGCCCGAGATTCGGTCGTCGGTATCTCCATACCTAGTTCAATCTCGTTACCGAGAAGTCTCTTTACCCATTCCATAATACAAGATCACGTGACTAACTCCTTAGTCACATTGCTTGCAAGCTTCTTGTGATGTTGCATTACCGAGAGGGCCCAGCGATACCTCTCCGTCATACGGAGTGACAAATCCCAGTCTCGATCCATGCCAACCCAACAGACACCCTCGGAGATACCTGTAGAGCATCTTTATGATCACCCAGTTATGAAGTGATGTTTGATACACACAAGGCATTCCTCCAGTGTCAGGGAGTTGCATGATCTCATAGTCTTAGGAACAGATACTTGACATGAAGAATGCAGTAGCAATAAACTTAGCGATATGATCAAATGCTATGCTTACGGTTTGGGTCTTGTCCATCACATCATTCTCCTAATGATGTGATACCGTTATCAAATGACAACTCATGTCTATGGTTAGGAAACCTTAACCATGTTTGATCAACGAGCTAGTCCAGTAGAGGCTCACTAGGAACACACTGATGTTTATATATCCACACATGTATTTTAGTTTCTGGTTAATACAATTCTAGCATGGATAGTAAATGATTATCATGAACAAGGAAATATGATAATAACCACTTATTATTGCCTCTAGGGCATATTTCTAACAGTCTCCCACTTGCACCAGAGTCAATAATCTAGCTTTACATTGTAATGAATCTAACACCCATAGAGTTCTGGTGTTGATCATGTTAAGGGGTTTAGTCAACGGGCTGCAACATTTAGATCTGTATGTACTTTTTAAATATTTATGTCCTACTCCTTGATATAATCGTGGATGGAATTGAAGCGGCGCTTTATGTGTCTGGTTCTGTTGTGAAACCTGGGCTCCTTGGCCAGAGCAATAGCACCAGTGTTGTCACAAAAGAGAGTCATCGGATCCAGTGCATTGGGCATAATTCCGACATCCGTCATGAACTGCTTCATCCAGACTCCTTCCTTTGCTGCTTCCGAAGCAGCTATGTACTCTACTTCACATGTAGAATCTGCTACCTCGCTTGGCTTGGAACTGCATCAGCTTACTGCTCCACCATTCAGAATAAATACGTATTCGGTTTGAGACTTAGAGTCATCCAGATCTGTGCCAAAGCTAGCATCGACGTAACCCTTTACGACGAGCTCTTGATCACCTCCATAAATGAGAAACATTTCCCTAGCCCTCTTTAGGTACTTAAGGATATTCTTGACCATTGTCTAGTGTTCTACTCCTGGATCACTTTGAAACCTTCCAGCCATACTTATGGCAAGGCTCACCTCCGGTCTTGTGCACAACAATGCATACATGATAGAGCCTATGGCTGAGGCATAGGGGACGACACTCATCTTTTCTCTATCTTCCGCACTTGCCGGGCATTGAGTCTTACTCAACTTCACACCTTGTAAGACATGCAAGAACCCTTTCTTGGACTGATCCATTTTGAACTTCTTCAAAACCTTATCAAGGTATGTGCTTTGTGGAAGTCCTATTAAGCGTCTTGATCTATCTCTATAAATCTTGATGCCTAATATGTAAGCAACTTCTCCGAGGTCTTTCATTGAAAAACTCTTGTTCAAATATATCTCCATGCTTTCCAAAAGTTCTACATTCTTTCCAAATTAGAAATATGTCGTCCACATATAATATTAGAAACGCTATAGAGCTCCCACTCACTTTCACTTTCTTCTAAATACAAGCTTCTCCATAAAGTTGTATGAACCCAAATGCTTTGATCACCTCATCAAAGCAAAGATTCCAACTCTGAGATGCTTGTACCAGTCCATAAATGGATCACTGGAGCTTGCATACTTTTTTAGCATTCTCAGGATCGACAAAACCTTCTGGCTGCATCATAGACGACTCTTCCTTAAGGAAACCATTAAGGAAAGATGTCTTGACATCCATCTGCCAAATTTCATAATTGAAAAATGCAGCTATTGCTAACATAATCCTGACGGACTTAAGCATCGCTATGGGAGATAAAGTCTCATCGTAGTCAACTCCTTGAACTTGTGAAAACCCTTTTGCAACAAGTCATGCTTTATAGACGGTGACATTACCGTCCGCGTCCGTCTTTTTCTTAAAGATCCATTTGTTCTGTATGGCCTTACGATCATATGGTAAGTCCTCCAAAGTCCACACTTTGTTCTCATACATGAATCCTATCTCAGATTTCATGGCCTCTAGCCATTTGTCGGAATCCGGGCCCACCATCACTTCTTCATAGCTCGTAGGTTCACCGTTGTCTAACAACATGACCTCCAAGACATGATTGCCGTACCACTCAGAGGCGGTACGAGTCCTTGTCGACCTACGAGGCTCGGTAGTGACTTGATCTGAAGCTTCATGACCATCATCATTAGCTTCCTCTTCACTTGGCGTAGGCGCCACAGAAACATCTTTGTGCGTCGTGCTACCCTCCAACTGAAGTGATGGGTCAACAACCTCATCAAGTTCTACCTTCCTCCCACTCAATTCTTTCGAGAGAAACTCCTTCTCTAGAAAGGATCCATTCTTGGCAACAAAGACTTTGCCTTAGGATCTGAGATAGAAGGTGTACCCAATTGTTTCCTTAGGTTATCCTATGAAGCCACACTTCTCCATTTTGGGTTCGAGCTTATCAGGCTGAAGCCTTTTCACATAAGCGTCGCAGCCCCAAACCTTAAGAAACGACAGCTTAGGTTTCTTGCCAAACCACAATTCATACGGTGTCATCTCAACGAATTTAGATGGTGCCCTATTTAAAGTGAATGCGGTTGTCTCTAATGAATAACCCCCAAAACGATAGTGGCAGTTCAGTAAGAGACATCATAGATCGCACCATATCTAATAGAGTACGATTACGACGCTCGAACACACCATTACGCTGTGGTGTTCCAGGTGGCATGACATGTGAAACAATTCCACATTGTCTTAAATGCATGCCAAACTCATAACTCAGATATTCTCCACCATGATAAGATCGTAGGAACTTTATCTTCTTGTTGCGATGATTCTCTACCTCACTCTGAAATTGCTTGAACTTTTCAAACGTTTCAGACTTGTGTTTCATTAAGCAAATATACCCATATCTACTCAAATCATCAGTGAAGGTAAGAAAATAACGATATCCATCGTGCGCCTCAACACTCATTGGACCGGACACAGTTATTATGATTTCCAACAAGTTACTTGCCCGCTCCATTTTATAGGAGAACGGGGTTTTCGTCATCTTGCCCATGAGGCATGGTTCGCATGTATCAAGCGATTCAAAATCGAGTGATTCCAAAAGTCCATCAACATGGAGTTTCTTCATGCGGTTTACACCAATATGACCTAAGTGGCAGTGCCACAAGAAAGTGGTACTATCATTATTAACTTTGCATCTTTTGGCATCAATGTTATGAACATGTGTATTGATACTTGTGATCTGCGTTGGGTTTTCCTTGAAGAGGAACGGGTAATTGCAGCACAAAGCGGATAAGTATTTCCCTCAGTTATGAAACCAAGGTTTATCGAACCAATAGGAATATCAATCCTCAACCGTCTTCAGTGGCTGCACACAAATGAACAAACGACTCGCACCCAACGCGGGCAAGAGGGTTGTCAATCCCCTTGATCTCGTTATTTGCAAGAAAATGAGTTGTGTAGATAATTATTGATAAATGCAAAATAAATAAAAAGTAAATAAAGGAAGTGAGGTAATAATAGTGTTTGCAAATATATAAGTGAATAGACCCGGGGGCCATAATGTTCTCTAGTGGCATCTCTCATGTAGGCAGCATACGGTGGGTAAACAAATTACTGTTGGGCAATTGACAGAAAAGCGGATAGTTATGCGATTTTCACGACAATGATCATGTACATATAGGCATCACATCCATAAGCAAATAGGCCGACTCCTGCCTGCATCTATTACTATTACTCCACTCATCGACCACTATCCAGCATGCATCTAGAGTATTAAGTAAAACAGAGTAATGCTTGGAGAAAGATGACATGATGTAGACAAAGTAAACTCAAACAATATGAATGAACCCCATCATTTTATTCTTAGTAGAAACAACACAAAGATGCATCTTGTTCCCTACTATGTCACTGGGATATAGAAACTCGCCAAGTTGAACCTACCACAACGCACCACTCCCACCGATGAAATATCAATCTACTTGGTCAGAGCACATCAATAGATCGAAGAGCATTACGAAGCTATAATGATCATGCACTTAAGAGATAATATAATTTAGAGGCATCTCAAATACTTTTCATGAATAATCTGAACACAAACCCACAATTCATCGGATCCCAACAAACACACCGCACAATAGGATTGCATCGGATAGATCAAAGCGAATATGCGATGATCAATGTATTGAAGATCATAAGAGAGAGATATTGCCATCTAGGTACTAGATATGGACCCGTAGGTCTGTGGTGAACTACGCACACATCATCATGAGGGCAGCGCGATTGATTAAGTGGCCCTCCGTGATCGATCCCCCCTCCGGCAGGGTGCCGAGACGAAGCTCTAGATGGCCTCACGATGGAACAGAGACTTGCGGCGGCGGAAAAAGGGTTTCGGGACTGCTTCTGTTTTTTTAGGATTTTAGGGAATTTATAGGACGAAGAGGGACGTCGGGAGGTGCCTGAGGGGGCCACCACATATCAGGGCGCCCCCAGGGCGCGCCCTGATGTGTGGTGGGGCCCTCGTGTGCCTCCCGGCTTCCTTCTGAAGCTTCTAGGTCTTCATATAGTCCATAAAAAATCGTCAAAATGTTTTGTGGCAATTGGACTTCCTTTGGTAAAGTAAACCTGAAAAGCAAAAAACATGCAGAAAACAGCAACTGGCACTAGGCACTGGGTCAATAGGTTAGTGCTAAAAAATATTATAAATTGGTAAATAATGACCCAAAAAGTATCCTAGAATGATAATATATCAGCATGGAACAATAAAAAATTATAGATACGTTGGAGACGTATCAAGCATCCCCAAGCTTAATTCCTGCTCGTTCTCGAGTAGGTAAATGATAAAAACAGAATTTTTGATGTGACATGCTATCCACTATGTAATCTTATTCAGGTATGCTCATTGAGAAAAGATGAATCAACAAATATTAACATAGAAATATTCAAAGTGTAAGAAACATAATTGTTAGTTCTCAAAAGTATACGATTCTTAAGAAATGTTTACCCCCCATTCATATTATTGTATTAGCAAGGCATGGCTCCATCTTCACCACATTAATACAAATGTTAAGCACCACGGTGTCCAAGTCAGGCAATTGGTTCGTACTTTTTCAATATGCATCAACTTTTTATTCTTCACGCAATACATGAGCGTGAGCCATTGGACATAACATTTGAGTGGAATAGAATATGGTGGTAGATATCAAAGGGGTAGGAAGTGGAGAACATAGTCTCACATCAACTAGGCGTACCAACGGGCTATGGAGATGCCCATCGCTAGATGTCAATGCGAGGAGTAGGGATTGCCATGCAAATGATGCACTAGAGCTATAAGTGTATGAAAGCTCAAAGGAAGCTAACTGGGGTGTGCATCCAACTTGCTTGCTCATGAAGACCTCGGACATTCGAGGAAGCCCGTCATAGGAATATACAAGCTAAGTTTATAATTATGAATAGGTAATTCCCACTAGTATATGAAAGTGATATATCATGAGACTCTCTACATGAGGAACATGGTGCCACTTTGAGGCACAAGTGTGGTAAAGGATAGTAGCAAAGTCCCTTCTCTCATTTTCTCTCATTTTTTTGAATGGATGGTGGGCTCATTTGGCCTCCCCCATCTTTATTTTCATCCAGAGTCTCATCTCGACAATGATCTAATAATGATGATCATCACACTTTTATTTACTTACAACTCAACATGGAGAACTGATATGAAGATATGACTCTGTATGAATGCCTCTGGTAGTGTACCAGGATGAGCAATGATCTGGCATGACATGTATCAAAAACATTATGAAGGTGGCTTTGCCACAAATACTATGTCAGCTCTATATGATCATGCAAAGCAATATGACGATGAACGAACTAGTCATGTGAAGTGACGATGGAATTTGCATGGCAATATATCTCGGAATGGCTATGGAAATGCCATGATAGGTAGGTATGGTGGTTGTTTTGAGGAAGATATAATGAGGCTTATGTGCAACAGAGCGTGTCATGTCACGGGGTTTGGATGCACTGGCGAAAGTTGCACTGATCCTCAAGGTGAGAACGGGCTATGCACGGTACCGAAGAGGCTAGCAAATTATGAAAAGGTGAGATTGCGTATGTCCATGGATTCACATTAGTCATAAAGAACTCATATACTTATTGCAAAGTTTTATTAGTCTATCATAAATCAAAGTACTAATAGCATATGCCCCGAGGGAAGAGGTTGGTAGGAGTTAACCATCGCGCGCTTCCGGCCCGAAACAACACTAGGATTTCAACGAGGAATAGAAATGCTCACACATCATCACCATGCCTCTTTAATTTTTAGATGAACAAAAAGGTGAACCCCTCTTAATATCGACACTTCTACGGTTTAACAATTATGAACTCACACCTTTTTCATATTACTACATCAATATCATTAACCCATAATTTCTTTATATGTGCTACATGATGGTTTTGATTATCACTCTTTGAATACCTAATATTTTTGGACTAGTCTGTATAACCCATGCAAATTACCGTCACTATTTATTAACTCTCAAACAAATATAAGTGAAGAACGAGAGTGAAATCATTTCTTTAAAATCTACACGCCACCGTGCTCAAAAAGATATAAGTGAAGTACTAGAGCAACTGCTATACTCAAAAGATATAAGTGAAGCACATAGAGTATTCTAAAAAATTATGATGACGGTATGTCTCTCTCAAATAGGTGTGTCTAGCAAACGATGATTGTGGCAAACTTAAAGTAAAAGCAAACAAAAGCAAACGACGCTCCAAGCAAAACTCATATCATGTGACGAATAAAAATATAGCTCCAAGTGACATACCGATGGATTTGAGACGAAAGAGGGGATGCCTTCCGGGGCATCCCCAAGATTAGACGCTTGAGTATCCTTTAAAATATTACCTTAGGGTGCCTTGGGCATCCCCAAGCTTAGGCTCTTGCTACTCCTTATTCCTTTGTCCATCAAGATAACACCCAAAAATTGAAAACTTCAATCACACAAAACTCAACAAAACTTCGTGAGATCCGTTAGTATAAGAAACATATTGCATACTTTAAGTACTGTTGTAAATTGATTCAAATTTCATAAATGAATAATAGGCACTATATTCTAACTTCTCCATGTCTTATACCCCCCCCCCCCCCCCCCCCCCCGATACAGTCCATAGTTTAATCAAAATAAGCAACTGTGCAAGCAAAAACAGAATCTGTCTAAAACAGAACAATCTGTAGAAATCTATAGAGACCCTATACTTCAGTAACTCTAAAACTTCTGAAAAATTAGGAAAACTTCTAAAATTTGTATAGAAACACTGTGTAAAAATTTCAGATCATTTTCACTCTCCAGCACAAAATGAAAATTCCTGTACTGGAGTCAAAAGTTTCTATTTTGTTTCAGCATCGATTCTACTCATCTTGCGAGTCATCCCAAAGGATTTACTTGGAACAAACACTAATTTAAACACAAAAACATAATAATTACAGAGGCAATAATCATTCTATTAAAAATAAATAAAAAGTTCTAAGCAAAAATTTAAAGATAACTATTGGGTTGCCTCCCAAAAAGCGCTATTGTTTTATGCCCCTAGCTATGCATAATGCATAGTTTTCAAGTATTGTCATCTTTGACACTCCACCCATAAGTGGCTCTAATAATTGATTCATAAGGTGGTTTAATTATATTCCTAGGGAAGTGTTCCATCCCTTTCTTCAATGGTAATTGGAACCTTATGTTCCCCTCTTTCATGTCAATGATTGCACCTATAGTTCGTAAGAAAGGCCTTCCAAGTATTATGGGACAAGAAGGATTGCAATCAATATCAAGAAAAATAAAATCTACAGGCACATAATTTTTATTTTCAATAATAAGCACATCATTAATTCTACCTAAAGATTTCTTGATGATAGAATCTGCAAGATGCAAGTTGAAGGAACAATCTTCAATATTAGTGAGACCAAGCACATCACAAAGAGTTTTAGGAATAGTTGAAACACTAGAACCAAGGTCACACAAAGCATTGAATTCATATTTATTTATATTTACTTTGATAGTAGGTTCCCACTCATCATGCAATTTTCTAGGAATAGAAACTTCAAGCTCAAGTTTCTCATCATAAGCTCTTATCATAGCTTCTACTATATGTTCGGTAAAAGCTTTCTTTTGTTCATAAGCATTGGGTGAGCTAATAATGGATTGCAATAAGGAAATACATTCTACTAAAGTGCAATTATCATAATTAAAGTCCTTGTAATCCAAGATAGTGGGTGCATCACTAGTTAAAGTTTTGACCTCTCCAAACCCACATTTTTCAGTTTTAGCATCAAAATCATCACCCTCCAAGCAAACGGGACGCTCCTCTACCAAAGTTGACTCATATCCAGTCCCTTTATCATTTATATTCAGATAGGTAAATAAAGATTCAATAGGAGAAACACCAATCATTTTAAGATCTTCATCATGATTCCGGTAAAAACCGGGTGGAAGAGCTTTTTCTAAGAATTCCCGCTTAGCTCTCAACTTAGCGGTCCTCTCCTTACTTTCATTAATAGATATTTGGTTAGATTTAATGGCATCATTAAAATAATGCTTGGGTGGCAAGGCTTTCTTTTTAAGAGTTTCCACACCAAGAGCAATTCTATCCATGTTTTTAGCCAAAGTGTCAACTACATGCAGTTTTTCTTCTACCATAGTGTTGAAAACTTTTTGAGAATTAATAAATTATTTAATTGTGTTCTAAAGATCAGAGGGTATCCTATTATCATTTGTAGAAGAATTTCCATAAGAATTACCATAAGAGTTCCCATAGTTGTTAGAGGAATTACCGGGATACGGTCTAGAATTAAAATTTCCTCTATAAGCATTGTTGTTGAAATTATTTCGCGAGACAAAGTTCACATCAATAGCATCATTATTTTTCTGAATCAAAGTAGACAAGGGAACATCATTGGGATCAACATGAGCATTTTTACTAGCAACATATTCATAAGAGGATCCACTTTTTCACTCAAAGTAGCGATTTCTTCAACAAAATTTACCTTCTTACCGGTAGGAGCCCTTTCGGTATGTCATTGAGAATAATTTGTCATGATGTTGTCCAGAAGTTTTGTGGCCTCTCCTAAGGTCACATCCATAAAGGTACCACCTGCAGCAGAATCTAGAAGATTTCTAGACACAAAGTTTAGTCCAGCATAGAAGTTTTGGATAATCATCCACATATTTAAACCATGAGTTGGACAATTCCTTATCATTAATTTCATTCTGTCCCAAGCTTGTGCAACATGCTCTTGATCTTGATGTTTAAAATTCATTATTTGATTTCTAAGGGAGATGATCTTAGCAGGAGGAAAATACTTGGCAATAAAAGCATCTTTACACTTATCCGATGTTCCAATACTATTACGCGGTAAAGATGAAAACCAAGCTTTAGCTTTGTCTCTTAGTGAAAAAGGAAATAATTTTAATTTCACAATATCATTACCCACATCCTTTTTCTTTTGCATGTCACATAATTCAACAAATGTATTAAGATGTGATGCGGGATCCTCATTAGGACTTCCCGAAAATTGATCTTTCATGACAAGATTTAGCAATGCAGCATTAATATCAAAAGCCTCCGCACTAGTGGCGGGTGGTATAGGTCTACTAATAAAATCATTATTATAAGTATTTGAGAAATCACACAACTTAGTAGTATCATGAGACATGGTGACCGAGCAAGCAAAGTAACAAGCAAGACAAGTAAACTAGCAAGCGAAGAAGTAAACTAGTAACAAGCAAAGATAAATATTTTTGTATTTTTGTATTTTTATGAGACAAGCTAAATATAACAGCAAATAAAAAGAAGAACAAGTGAATGAAAATTTGTGTGAAGTTACTTGGTAGTTGATGTTGATATTCTCCGGCAATGGCACCAGCAATCCTTCCTGATACTTGTGATCTGCGTTGGGTTTTCCGTGAAGAGGAACGGGTAATTGCAGCACAAAGCAGATAAGTATTTCCCTCAGTTATGTTTATCGAACCAATAGGAATATCAATCCTCAACCGTCTTCAGCGGCTGCACACAAATGAACAAACGACTTGCACCCAACGCGGGCAAGAGGGTTGTCAATCCCTTTGATCTCATTATTTGCAAGCAAATGAGCTGTGTAGATAATTGTTGATAAATGCAAAATATATAAAAAGTAAATAAAGGCAGCGTGGTAATAATAGCGTTTGCAAATAGACCCGGGGGCCATAGTGTTCTCTGGTGGCCTCTCTCCTGTAGGCAGCATACGGTGGGTAAACAAATTACTGTTGGACAATTGACAGAAAAGCGGATAGTTATGCGATGTTCACGGCAATGATCATGTATATATAGGCATCACGCCCATAAGCAAATAGGCCGACTCCTGCTTGCACCTATTACTATTACTCCACTCATCGACCGCTATCCAACATGCATCTAGAGTATTAAGTAAAACAAAGTAATGCTTGGAGAACGATGACATGATGTAGACAAAGTAAACTCAAACAATATGAATGAACCCCATCATTTTATCCTTAGTAGCAACAACACAAAGAGGCATCTTGTCCCCTACTTTGTCACTGGGATATAGAAACTCGCCAGGTTGAACCTACCACAACGCACCACTCCCACCGATGAAATATCAATCTACTTGGCCAAAGCACATCAATAGATCGGAGAGCATTACGAAGCTATAATGATCATGCACTTAAGAGATGATATAATTCAGAGGCATCTCAAATATTTTTCATGAATAATCTGAACATAAACCCACAATTCATCGGATCCCAACAAACACACCGCACAATGGGATTACATGAGATAGATCAAAGCGAAGATGCGATGACCATTGTATTGAAGATCATAAGAGAGAGAGATTGCCATCTAGGTACTAGCTATGGTCCCGTAGGTCTGTGGTAAACTACTCACACATCATCATGAGTGCAGCTAGATTGATGAAGAGGCCCTCCGTGATCGATCCCCCCTCCGGCAGGGTGCCGGAATGGAGCTCCAGATGGCCTCACGACGGAATAGAGACTTGCAGCGGCGGAAAAAGGGTTTCGGGACTACTTCTGGGGTTTTTAGGATTTTAGGGAATTTATAGGCCGAAGAGGGACGTCGGGAGGTGCCAGAGGGGGCCACCATATATCAGGGCGTGGCCCCCCAGGGCGCGCCCTGATGTGTGGTGGGGCCCTCGTGTGCCTCCCGGCTTCCTTCCGAAGCTTCTAGGTCTTCATATAGTCTAGAAAAAATCATCAAAAAGTTTCGTGGCAATTGGACTTCGTTTGGTATAGTAAACCTGAAAAGCAAAAAACATGCAGAAAATAACAATTGACATTAGGCACTGGGTCAATAGTTAGTGCTCAAAAATATTTTAAATTGGTAAATAATGACCCAAAAAGTATCCTAGAATGATAATATATCAGCATGGAACAATAAAAAAATATCGATACGTTGGAGACGTATCAAGACGATCGCCGCGGCGATGTTTCCCTCGACGGCACTTCGGCGCCACCGGAAGAGAGGGGGAGAGAATCTCCCCCCTTAGGCTACCTCCTCCATGGCCTCTCCCAAGATGGGGAGAGGTTCTCCCCTTTGGTCCTTGGCCTCCATGGCTCCTGGAGGGGCGAGAGAGCCTCCGAGATTGTATCTCTCTCTCTCTGTTTCTCTCCAGTTTTCGCTACTATTTTCTTTCCAGATTAGTTTTTCGTCGATACAGAGAGCTGTGGCGGCGAGGCGGACAGTCTCCCCTAATTTATGATGGTTTATCTATTTATAGGATTTTTTGGCGTTGGAATCACGCAAAACGGAGTTACGAGTGGGCCACAAGCTATCAGGGCCCTTTGACCCCCCCCCCCCCGGCGCGCCCTGTTGGCTTGTGGCCAACAGCCCCCCCCCCCCATCCGGTGGTTCTTCACTCCAATGTTGCTCATATGTTCCAGAAAAAGTCACCGAAAAGTTTCGGGTGATTCCGAGAACTTTCATTTTCTACAAAAAAAACGACACCACGGTAATTCGGCTGAAAACAGTGTTAGTCCCGGTTAGTTCTAATTAAATCATAAAAAGTGCGTCAAAGTCATGTTAAAGTATTGTAAACGTAGGTGAATATGGCATGGATACTTCATAAATTATTGATATGTTGGAGACATATCAGCATCCCCAAGCTTAATTCCTGCTCATCCTTGAGTGGGTAAATGATCAAAGAAATAGTTTATGAAGTGCGAATGCTAGCATAGTATATAGGTTTGATCAATGTTACTTCCAATCACTTTTTCTAGCATCATTAACATCAACTCTTTTCTCATAGAACTTCTCATGATCAAGTAACAAGCTATTCACATGTTAAAGTATAGACCATAAATTTTCTTGAAAACTAGCAAACTATGTTTTCAGTCATCAAACAATTACAATTCATCTTATTTTCAGGAAGGGTCTATGTAAGAGCTTTGATTTAGCAAATTCCACATACTCAACTATCATTTAGTCTTCCATGATTGCTGACACTCAAAGCATATTTTTAGAGCAAGCAGTTTCAATCAAACACATAGGAAGATAGGGGCTTAATGTTCCGCCTCCCAACTTATTTATCTCAGGGATAATGTCAAGAACAATGAATCACGATCCCCTATATCCAACTAGATATATGTGCCTGGATCTTTCCCCACCACATGATGCTTGCCAACTAAAGAATTAATAGATTGGAATAGGGATGAAAATTATTGACTCGTGCATAAAAGTAAATACGTAAAGGTAAAAGATAGGCCCTTCACAAAGGGAAGCAGAGGTTGTCATGCACTTTTTATTTTTGGATGTGCAATCTCTTAATGAAAAGGAACGTCACTTTATATTTCCCCTTGTGATGGCAACCTTTATTATGCAGTCCAACGCTTTTATTTCTTCACCCTCACAAGTTCGTACAAAGCTTATTTTCCCTTCCAATAAAATATCATACATATTTACGGGCAATTTTTATTGCTTTTTGCACCGATGACAACTTACTTGAAGGATCTTATTCAATCCATAGGTATATATGGTGGACTCTCATGGCAAGAAACTGGGTTTAGGGTTTTTTGGATGCACAAGTAGTATCTATACTTAGTACGAATTTTTGTCTAGCAAATGATCCTAAGAAAACACCACATGTTAGACGATCCATGACAATATAACTTCTATGTAAATATAAGCAAACATAACCATTACGTTGTCTTCCTTGTCCAACGTCAACTACTTGATCAAGTTTGAAAATAATTAATGGGGGCTCACAATCATAGAAGATGTCCAAGATGGTATATTTATATGTGAAATCTCTCTTCCTTCAATATTCTTTCTTGAATTATTCAAGTGACCAATTTCACGTTTAATAAATTTTATTGCTTATACTCTTAGTATGTGAAGCCACTACTCCCCATGGGACAAGCATATGAAGCATATATAATTTCACGTTTTATGACATTCAATCCATTCAACATTTGCTCTTAGGATATAAGTGAAGCACAAGAGTGATCATTAAACTACTCTCAAAAAGATATAAGTGAAGATCATAGAGTATTCTACAATGAATATATGGAGACCAATATCCAAGCTCAAAGCATATAAGTGAAGCACGAAGCATTCTATAAAGCCATACTCAAAAGATTTGAGTGAAGCGCATAAAGCATTCTATAAATAAGCCAAGTATTATCTCATACCAGCATGGTGCATAAAATAAAAAATAAAAATAAACACAAAATATGCTCCAAGAATTGCACATGTGAACGAATAAAAACTTATGATCATCATAGGCTAACCGATAATTGTCGATGAAGAGACGTGGGATGCGTAGCATCCCCAAGCTTAGATGCTTGAGAAAATATTGACTTGGGGAGCCTTGGGCATCCCCAAGCTTGACCTTTTGTAGCTTGTTCAATCCTCTTATATCCCGGTTTCACCTAAGTCGCAAAAACTTCATAAACATAAAACATGAAAAGAACTTGTGAGATAGGTTAGTACATATAACAATAAATTAACACTTCATGTACTGCCAAGACAAGTTGCATAATAATTTTCAAACATTAGGTACTGTATACTAAGTTCTCCATGGCTTATACCCCCCGATACAATCCATAGCATCATCAAAACAAGCAAACTATGCAAACAAAAACAGAAACTGTCTAAAACCGAACAGTCTGTAAAGATCTGTAAAGAACACATACTTTTGTAACTCTAAAAAATCTGAAACATTAGGACAGCATGAGGCATTTGTATAGCAATACTGTGTAAACAATTCAGAACAAAAAGACGTTCTAGAAAAATCATAGAAATTCTGTACTGAACGCTAAAGTTTCTGTTTTTGCACCGTATCAATTCTACTCATCTTGTGAGTCAACCCAAAGGCTTTACTTGGCACAAACACTAATTTAAACATAAAACATAATCATTACAGAGGCAATAATCATGTTATCACACACAAACATAAAGTAAAAAAGCAAAAATAAAGATAACTATTGGGTTGCCTCCCAACTAGCGCTATTGTTTTACGCCCCTAGCTAGGCATGATGATTTCCATGAAGCTCACATAAGAATAGTAGATGAAACATGCAAAAGAGCATCATGAATATTATGACAAGCACATTATTTTTATGGTACAGTGGTATATGAATGGAGATTATTATTGTATGAGAAACTTCCATGAAAAATTCTACATTGTTTCCATGAGCATGAACACAAGTGTTCAAGGTCGATCCTCACTTCTCCAATGCATAACTTTCCAATCACTTCTCTTAGTAAATTTTTTGTGTTTTTAGTTTTTCAAAAAAATTTGTTTGTTTCACCCACAACTAAATAAATAAAACAAGAAAACAGAAACAAAAGGAAAATAAAATCTACTTAGTGATAGAAGCAAACAAGCATACACGAAAATATTAACCCCACGCTATTGCTCCCCGGCAAAGGCGCTAGAAAAGAGCTTGATAATCCCCAAGTGCAAGGAATCATCATAGCACTTTCCAAAGATGGAAGTGATAAGTATGGAATGTCGAACCCATAAGGAGCTAAAGGTAAGATCAATATTCTCTCAAGTCCTATCTGCCACCGATATGACTCTACATACACCGAACGTTTGCTTCTATCTAGCAACGAGAGAGAAAAATGCGCTGTGGGTATAAAGAGGATAATTGTGCATGATAATGGAGAACTAAAATATTAAAATAGTTGCTGCCTAAATAAAGTTAGAATATATTATAATATATTACAAATAGCCATTGTGGAATAATGATGGTATGGTGTGCGGAATCATCCTAGGCAATTGATAACAAGACCGGTAATCATTCTTGCAACTTTGTATGAGGGAGAGGCATGATCTAACATACTTTCCATACTTCGATCATATGAACTTATGATTTGACCTCTAGCAAGCATCCGCAAGCACTATAAATCATTAAGGTAAACCCAACCTTAGCATTAAACATCCAGTCCCCTTTACTCCCATACGCAACAATCCCCTTACTCGGTTGTAAGCTTCTGTCACTCTAGCCCCCCACTGTAAGAGAATCATGAATATATTGCAACACCCTACAGTGAGAATCCCTCACGGGTGCGCGGCATGGAGGGCACCATAGGACAGCACCAAAATAAAACATACACTCAAACCAATCAAGATCATCAATCAACCCAAAGGACAACATAAATCTACTCAAACATCATAGGATGGCAACACATCATTGAATAATAATATGTGGCATGAAACACCATGTTCAAGTAGGGGATTACAGTGGGGTGCGGGAGAGTGGACCACCGTAGATAGATGAGGGAAGGTGATGGAGACGGTGATGTTGATGAAGACAATCACCGCGGCGATGGTTCCCCCGGCGGCACTCCTACGCCACCGGAAGAGAGGGGGAGAGAGTCTCCCCCCTTAGGCCTCCTCCTCCATGGCCTCTCCCATGATGGGGAGAGGTTCTCCCCTCTGGTCCTTGGCCTCCATGGCTCCCGGAGGGGCGAGAGCCCCTCCGAGATTGGATCTCTCTCTCTCTCTGTTTCTCTCCAGTTTTCGCTACTGTTTGCTCTCCAGATTGGTTTTTCATTGATACACAGAGCTGTGGCGGCAAGGAGGCAAGTCTCCTCTAATTTCTGATGGTTTCTCTATTTATAGGATTTTTTGGCGTTGGAATCACGCAAAACGGAGTTACGAGTGGGCCACAAGCTATCAGGGTCCTTTGACCCCCCTGGGCGCACCCTGTTGGCTTGTGGCCAAAAGGGGGCCACCCCCTCCGATGGTTCTTCGCTCCAATGTTGCTCATATGTTCCAGAAAAAATCATCAAAAACTTTCGGGCGATTTCGAGAACTTTCATTTTCTACACAAAAAAACGACACCATGGTAATTCTGCAAAAAACAGCGTCCGTCCGGGTTAGTTCTAATTAAATCATAAAAAGTACATCAAAGCCATATAAAAGTATTGTAAACATAGGTGAATATGGCATAAATACTTCATAAATTATCGATACGTTGAAGACGTATCAGCGCCCCAACAAATCAGCCCACAAATCGTGAGATCTTGTCCCCAGACGCCGGAAGAAGATGTTTTCGCGGCCGTTTCTTCTGAAAAATTTCAGAAAATCCTAGAACCTTTCTGGCACCCTCTAAAATCATTCTGGACACATTCCAAAACATTTCTAGGATGATGGTGTTGTATGCTAGGAAAACACATTCCAAAACATGAAACATGAAATCATGGAGGAGTATTCGCATAAAAGAAAACTTCAAGCTTGGCAAGCAGGAGTTCATCGACGACCGCGAGGACGATTTTTTTGTAGCATATTGTAATAGGGATGTGTTGCAATCTTATGTAATAGATAGGTTGGAATTCTTAATCAGGGGTTTTCTCCACGGAGATGTAATTAACAGTTCTTTTATGTAAATGTAAGAGTTCTGGAAATATGTACCCGCAATGTTTGATCTTCATTTTATTTTGTGCATTGTATGCGCTTATATTTATTCGCTCTATATCAATGACGTGGACGGGTGTTCTCACGCCCGCCATTTTCCCGTCATCATGTCTGTCGTTCGACAGTGATTTTTTTTAGTCGATCATGTATGTACGAGCTAATGAACCGCTCACTGTTGGCGTTCCGGGAAGCCTATATATGGGATTAGTCCGCCGTTCAACAGTGATGCTTTTGTTTGCGTGTACCATATATGTATGAATTAATGATCTGATCACCGTTGGCGTTCCGGGAAGCTTGTATATGGGCTTGGTCTGTCGTTCGACAGTGATGCTATTGTCTTTAGGTGTGAGGAATATTTTCAATCTCTCATATTCCTTGTTTTTTTACACGTCAAATCAAAATATCGAACTTTATTTTTTAATGTGCAGATTCTACCTCTTATTGTCCTTTGTTACAGACCGTCTAGCTTGGGTCATTACTTCCACCTTGGTAATAATTTTTTTGATGCTACCTTTTCATGTACTATTTTTTTTCATTTCTATAATTTCATGCATATACCGGCATGCATATTTTCCTTGCATATAGATGGAGGAAGCCACGACACCATCTTCGTCTGAATCATGTAGAATGCCTCCATCACAGTTGGCCAAAATACACCTATTTGAACCAGATACTAGTGAGCAAGCCAATCCAGTGATCGTGAAGTTAGGCGTACCACACGGTCATCCTGAGCTTGGGGCACGTGGATGGAAGTCGGGGCCCTCTTTCTCAGCTCGTTGTTATCAACCTGTCGCACCTTTGCCCAGACTTGATGACGCTTCAACCTTAGGGACTCATATGATATCCAAAGGTTTAGGCTGGGAGAACCATGAGGTCAAATATGCCCCAATGCCTCTAGGATATAGTGAACGGGGTACACGTGTCTTGAAGAAATATCATACCCACCAGAAGGGGGAGTAAAGAGGCTACTCCAACGACTAAATTGTGTCTGTCTGTAATTAATTGGGAAGGGAACTATGTCTACATCAGGTGGGTATGATATTTCTTCAAGACACGTGTACCCCATTCAGTATATCCAAGAGGCATTGGGGCATATTCGACCTCATGGTTCTCCCAGCCTAAACCTTTGGATATCATATGAGTCCCTAAGGTTGAAGCTTCATCAAGTCTGGGCAAAGGTGCGACAGGTTGATTACAACGAGCTGAGAAAGAGGCCCCCGACTTTCATCCACGTGACCCAGGATGACCGTGTGGTACGCCTAACTTTGCGATCACTGGATTGTCTAGCTCACTAGTATCTGGTTCAAATAGGTGTATTTTGGCCAACTGTAATAGAGGCATTCTACATGATTCAGACGAATATGGTGTCGTGGCTTCCTCCATCTATATGCATGTCGGTATATGCATGAAATTATAGAAATTAAAAAAAATAGTACATGAAAAGGCAGCATAAAAAAATATTACCAAGGTGGAAGTAATGACCCAAGCTAGACGGTCTGTAACAAAGGACAATAAGAGGTAGAATCTGCACATTAAAAAATAAAGTTCAATATTTCGATTTGACGCGTAAAAAAAACAAGGAATATGAGAGATTAGAAATATTCCTCATGCCTAAAGACAATAGCATCACTATCGAATGACGGACCAAGCCCATATACAGGCTTCCCGGAACGCCAATGGTGACCAGGTCATTAATTCATACATATATGATACACGCAAAAAAAGCATCACTGTTGAACGACGGACTAAGCCCATATATAGGCTTCCCGGAACGCCAACAGTGAGCGGTTCATTAGCTCATACATACATGATTGACTAAAAAAATCATTGTCGAACGACGGACCAAGCCCATATATAGGCTTTCCGGAACGCTCACGGTGATCAAGTCATTAAAATTCATACATATACGATAAAAAAATCACTGTCGAACGACGGACGAAGCCCATATATAGGCTTCCCGGAACGCCAACAGTGATCAAGTCATTTAAAATCCATGCATATCCGATACAAAAAAATCACTGTCGAACGACGGACCAAGCCCATATATAGGCTCCCCGGAACGCCAATAATGATCAGGTCATTAAAATCCATACATACACGATAAACAAAAAGAATCTCGCTGTCGAACGACGGACCAAGCCCGGATATAGGCTTCCCGGAACGCCGATCATGATTTTTGGATGAGTAGATATAGATTAAACGCATCCAGAGACCAGGGCTATATACACCGTGTCACAAAACATATGGCCTTGCACAAAGTTGTATGCGTTTAGGGCATTATATCCCTGACACTTATAGGTAATGAGAGAGATGCAACAACGAACGAATATAATCAGACAATTTGGAAAAGCAGATTACCTAAGCAAGATTTCTTCCAGGCCGTGCCTAGTGTCCTTGTCTCCCTGCACCTACGAGATGAAAAGATGGGATATAAACTAAAGGAACACCCAACATTAAAGGGTAAATCATTGCTTAATAATGAGAGAACGGAAGGGGGCATACCCAAGTTGGACGAATTAACACTTTCCCACGCGGAAGTGCATCTTGTGAGGGATTGAAAATAATCTGTTATGAATGGAGTAGCAGACCAATCAGGCAATGAATTTAGGTACTAGCGAAGCAGTATACAATTTGCTAGCATATATCAAAAGAATTGCGGCCACGGCCGGACGAAAGCAGACCTCGTCTCCGACGTCTGCTAGCTGATCTATGAAAAGAGAAGGAGGCTGGCTGTTTAAAAGAGAGTTGAGGAGATAGCGGGCTGAGTTTGTTGGACGGATGGAGTTTGTTAGCCGGCTAACCTCAAACGTGGCCTGATTTCTAGCTTGCATGGTTGCAAAATTGGTTGGCACCGTGTGTAGATAATAGAAAAACTGTACAACCACGTATAACTGGCATGCACTGGACTAAAAGCCAGACACTTTAAAAGAAATATTTGTTAATAATAAAGAAAAAAAAATCATGAGCATATATATTCACAGGAAGTGCTTTAAATAAAATATGTATAGCCAAGTTTCGAGCTCTGGGCCCGAGTCAAAAAAAAAAAAAAATCTCCTCGAACCCAGACCTCAAGGTGCATCTGTTGACATGGATTTTGACCAAGAGAAAATAAAATGCATAAACCATATAAAATATAAACGCAAAATAGCAAAAAACCGTTTTATAATAAAAATAAACAATTTAAAAAAATAGTCATCAAGTTTGTCCTAAAAATATAGAGGACACATGGCTCGCATACACATACATTACCGCCGACGAAGAAGGCACCAACAGGTGCCAATATATTCAGCTTATCTCAGTCATTGTACATGAAGGATTACATGATCTGCCAGGAAATAGTAGAAGAGGAAAACAGCAGAGCTAAATACAAGTCCTAGATAGCAGTTAGGGAGAAAGTCCCAAACTGGTTTCCTAAAGAGCAATATCAGCGTGACAATACAAACTGCTAGCCACGAAACAGAGTAGCAGATGAAGAAAAAGAACAGCTGCTGAAGCCAAGCCGCGCGGAGCACCAGACGACTGTGTGGCCAGCCGCGCCAGCGACCTTGGTGAGCCATTTCAACTAATCAAGCTTGGTCCATTTAAATAAATCGATCACGTACATGTGCTTAGGTCCACTTGCAAAGAAGGGGCAGTGGCTACGTACATGCATGCATACACTAGTAGAAAACGGAACATTAGAGCATCTCCAGCCGTTGGAGTCCCAAGAACACCACCGAACCAAAAAAGTTGGTGTCTTGGGGGCCAAATGCTTCATCCGGCCGAAATAGAAGTGCATGGGGGAGGGCATCTTCCCAGCCACACCCCACCCCAACCAAAAGTTTATGAGGAAAATAATTAAGCGGGCCAAGAAAAAAGACACGTGGGGAGACATGATTCGCTGAAACTTCCGCCGGCGTCCCCAAGAGCCCCCCAGCGCGCTGGGTTTTGCCTAGGTTGGCCGACGCTATTTTGACGTCCTGGGGGGGGGGGGGGGGGGCTGGGGGCGTGGTTGGGCCGTTTTTGGTCAAAAAGCGTCTCCCAAGCCTAAAAAGGTACCCTGGGGGGCGTCCTGGGGGGACGGGTGGAGATGCTCTTAGTCCTGGTTCGTAAGGGCCTTTAGTCCCGGTTGGGCAACCGGGACTAAAGACCCCCCCCCCCCTTTTTAGTCTCGGTTGTGTTACGAACCGGGACTAAAGGGGCTCCACGTGGCCGTTGTGGAGCGCTCAGGCAGGAAGACCTTTAGTCACGGTTAGTAACACCAACCGAGACTAAAGGCCGCCACGCGTCAGGCGCTGCCAAGCGCTGGGGTTTAGGGTTTTGGAGGGGCCCTTATCGGTGTCAAAACCGGCGGATCTCGGGTAGGGTGTCCCGAGCTGTGAGTCTAGGATCGATGGTAACAGGGGACGAAGGAGACGAAGTTTTACCTAGGTTCGGGCCCTCTTATGGAGGTAAAACCCTACGTCCTTCTTGATTATATTGATGGTATGAGTGTTACAGAGTTGATCTACCACGAGAACGAATAGCTAAAACCCTAGATGAGTTTATCTGTCCTACAATCTAAAACCTCCCCGGTTTATATAGACACCGGGGGGGGGGGGGGGGGTACTAGGGTTTACACATGATAGGTCTCCTGTCGGGGATGGAAATGCCGATCTCCTCATCTTGACTTGGAGTGCACGACGCACCTTCGAGGCTTCCTTCTGGAACACAGGGTCGCGGCATATCCGGCCCTTCCTGTGATAGTCAGAGAACGGCCCACCAAGCTGGCCTATCAGTAGATAGGCCAGCGGCCCGAGGACCCCTTAGTCCAGGACTCCCTCAGTAGCCCCCGAACTAGCCCCCAACGCCAAGGGTCATAGCACCAGCAGTTCCACGCGATCGGAGTCTTCGGCTTGCGGGGTGAGTTCTTCTTCCCCTTAATGATCGGTTGAGACTAGTCCGGTTTCCGCTGACGCGTAATTTTTCCGATCACTCGACAGTCCGGACGCCATAAGTCACTCAGCCCCAAAAGCCAAGCATCAAAGTGTAAACAGTGTTCCCTGCCAGCCTTTTTGACGAAGGGTCGCGGCCTATCACAACCACTGAACCAGTTATGGAAACTTGATTCGCGGTTCGAGCCTATTTTCACATTGGCACGACTCATCAATGCACAGATCGTGCTCCGTTTTACACGGGATATGATTAACGCCCTAGGTTTCCTCACGCGTGCGTAACGGCACGGACATCTCAGGAAGTGGAGAGG
Organism: Elymus sibiricus; assembly: GCA_039707655.1. Taxonomy (NCBI): domain Eukaryota; kingdom Viridiplantae; phylum Streptophyta; class Magnoliopsida; order Poales; family Poaceae; genus Elymus; species Elymus sibiricus. The sequence continues at coordinate 481,688,850 of CM077665.1, forward strand.
CTCGCGATGCAATAGAGGGAAGCTCATCGGCGTCACATCTCATAAAAGGAAAATAAAACCCCGAGGCCTATTCACGCTTCCCATTCGCATCGCTCGCTTCCTCAATCCTCCCAAGCTCCAGGAGCCCGGATCCAGTTCTCCCTCAATCTCTCCTCCGAGCTTAGCCATGGCGGGTTCAGGTTCTATGGGCAAGTGGGAGGCCTCCACGGTCACCGACAAGGACATCCGGGAGTTAAAGCTCGCCGGCTACCTCCCCGCCAACGTCTTCCACCGCGCTCCAGAAGCGAACCAGGTCGTCCCCACCCCTAAGCCAGGCGAGAGGGTGGTATTCGTCCCCCACTTCCTCCGGGGACTAGGCTTCCTGCTCCACCCCTTCGTTAGGGGCCTTATGTTTTTCTACGAGCTGGACTTCCACGATCTTCCCCCGAACTCCTTCATGCATATTTCGGCATTCATCATTCTTTGTGAAGCCTTCCTGCGGGTCGAACCACACTTCGGCCTGTAGCTCAAGGTTTTCAACATCAAGCCGAAGATAGTCGCGGGTGAGCACGCGGACTGCGGAGGGGCAGTAATCAGCAAGCTCCCTCGCGTCGAATGGCCGGCCGACACCTTCATCGACACAATCAAGATCTGGCAGAAGGAATGGTTCTACATCACCGAACCAAGGGACGAAGGCTGGGCGGCACCTGCCGAGTTTAGATCTGGACCCCCTGCGAGGTTAGCCTCGTGGCTCAAGAAGGGCCTTGACTGGGGGTCGGACGCAGAGGTGAAATTACTGCAGAAGCGCATTTCCTCAGTGATCGCGGCCAAGGTCGAGCTGGTCAATGTTCTCCAGGTCATGCTCCACCGCCGCCTTCTTCCCTTCCAGTGCCGGGCCTCCCCAATGTAGGCCTATCAGCTCGAGGACCAGCCTACGGTGCGGTGATTCTTCCGCACTACCCACCAGAAGTTGTGGAGGGCATTATTCAAGCCCCAGAAGAGCTGGCCAGCCGAGGAGGAGGACTCGGGCCTAAGCTCCGATAACCCTCCTACCCAGGTATGATATTGTCTCGATACTCCGGCCCTGTTGTTTGACAAGAGCTGAACAACCTCCCTCTCATCTTTACAGAAGTGGGTGAGAAAGGCCGTCAAAATGGAATGTCCGGCCCCGCAGCCCGAAGGCCTCGGGTCGGATCTGCTGACGGCGATGCTCGTCGTTGTGCCGTACACAGCGTCGGAGAAGAAAGAAAAGAAGAAAGGCCAAGAAGGCCCCCGCACAAGGGGCTCGCCGGACACTATGTCCGAGGAAACCCATGCCTCCTCTACTCATGAGGAAGAGCACGAGGACGGGGGGGAAGGCGATTCCCCCCTCATAAGAAAGAGGGCGGCGTCGCAGGACGCCGCGGAGGATCTACCTCCTCCTGCCCAGAAGAAAGCGTGTAGGCTGAGGTTAATCCTAGCCGATGACAGCTCGGACTCCGACGCTGAGTCCGAGGACTTTGAGAGGGTTCCCCGAAGGAACCTAAGGGTCAAGCCCCCGGCCCAATGGTACGAATCCGAAGACTCTCTGGGTCGTTTATGTGAAGTTTTTAATGTTTTAAATGGACAAATGCCTTTTAATCTGCAGTCCACTGCGCGTTCTCCCCACCTAGCAAATATCGGACGGGGAGTCTCCACCCGCCGAGCTAGCGGAGAGCGGGACTACGTCGCACCGGACACCTCCAGGGGCCGCGAAGGAGGCCGCGGATGTGTCATCCCGCCCGGCTCCTGTGGAGCCGAACACCGGCGGCGGGGGTGACGATGTTATGGCCGAGGCTAATGCCTCGACCTCCGAAGACCAGGAGGGGGAAACTCCCCTGGCTGCTGAGGAGGGGGGACAAAATACTGTCCAGTCCCCTCCGAGGACGTCTCCGGAGAGCACTGTGCCTCCGGAGCTACCGGCTCAATTTCCCATCAGAGATCGGGTTGGCCTGCACCACCGGTGCCACCCATGTCTGGGTGGCCGGTCATAATGGGGGAGGCTTTATCAAGCGCCTCCATCTCTGAGGATCACCGCACTTTTATGGGTGTGGTTTTGCAAGGTATTCAGTCCGTTGACAGCGGACTGAAAGAGGCCTACAATGGTCTCTTGACGGGCTTCAAGGTGAGCCACGTAATACCCTTTTCCCGAAAAAATATTTAATTTTATTAAGTTTGCGCTATCTTTATATATGCAGTAGCCCCCGAGCCCTGGGTGGGTTTGCAAAAACCCATCCGGGGGTCAAATATCCCCAGAGTGACCAACGATGCATAAGGCATCGTTTGTCCCGCGCTGTTTTAAAAGCCCTTAAGAGGACCGAGCACAGGGTCATATTCCTAACAGCTCGGGAGTTTGAGCCCACATAACTTAATAGTGTACAATTTATTTATTTTTTGCAGGCCTCGTCGGCGGCAGTGGCCGTCAACGCTACGGGGCTTGTCGAACTAAATCGGAAGCTCAAGAGCTCCGATGAAGAGCTCGATCGCCTGAATAAGAGGTTCGACGAAGCGCAAGGTAAGTCGAATTAAAATATCCGAGCTATCTGTCGTTATTAATCCAGACTCATAACCCAGTGTAATGACTCATTTGCTGTTTACACAGCTTCGGCTGCGGAGGTCGAGAACCTCAAGGCCGGGCTAAAAAGGATGAAGCAAGCGGCCGCGGATGAGAAGGCGGTGGCCGAACAAGCAGCAGCCGCGCTATCCGCATTAAAAACTGCGAGCGATAAGCATGAGGCCCGGGTGGAGGAGGTGCAGCAGGAGCTCAAGGATGCCAGCACGAAGTGCGAGGCCCTTGAGCAGAAAGGCAAAGAGCAAGCCACCGAGCTATCCGCTCTGAAATCCGAGCTCCAAAAGGAGCGGGTGGGCAGGCGGTCCTTTGAAGAAGAGGTTCGCCAAGTCAAGGCTGTCATAGATGGTAAGCCGTATTCACTACAATGCGCCTTTGGTGGTAGCAGGTTTGCTTTGCTCACCCAGGTGTGGCGTTCCTCAGGCGTCTGTGCGGATCTCCAGAAGAGTGCAGCGGACGCGAACAAGTTCTATTCTTCGTGGGAGGAGGATGATGAGGCTCGGCTATTCTGGGCAAAGTTTGAGTCCCCCGAGCGCTCTCCTCTTCTGGGCGAGCAGATGAAGCAACGGATGGAGCTGCACAGGATGGCGGAGCCGGCCATGAAGGATCTCTGCGTCCGGCTGTGGCCCGAAGAGCCGTTGCCGCGCAGCTACTTCGGCTTGGTGCGGAAACTGTGCGATTCTCCGTCTCGGATTGACGCGCTAAAGCGTTCTACATGCATCAAGGGAGCTCGGATGGCCTTTGCAAAGACCATGGTGCACTGGCCGAAGCTCAAGCCGACCGAGATGGCCACCGCACCTCCGCCCCCTGGAAAGGAGCATAGGCGCCCCGAGCTATACTTCTCCGCCGTGATGGAGGGTGCTCGGGCGATAGAGGCCCAATGCTCTAAAGACATTTTTTATGAATGCGCGCGTTGTAATATGTCCGAAGACTGTTAACACTTTATAATGAGGCTGCATGGTTTATCATGTCTTTTTGAGTTTTGTATTTATTGTGACTCCTATGTGGCCATTTTATCTGAAAGTTGCGAGTCGTCGGCTTCAGCCCCCACGTAGATACTATGCGAGGTGTTTCTGCCTCCGCACTGTGACCCTTAGCCGATGTATCGGTGCCCGTAGGTGGTAGTGCGAGGGGAACAAGGCAATCGGACTATAATGCTTTATTGCTTTCACTTAGCCGTTGGAAAAAAATGCACGGGCTGATGACTAGCCCCCAGTGTTTTGTGATGTTCGGATATACCGAGGCTTAAGCCAGCATCACATTGTTCGTACAAGTACGAAACCCATCGTATGACACGGAATAACCTCTATCGGTTTGTTAGTATGACACTTATGCTCGGATTTGCAGACCAGTTCTCGCTTACTATGACAGTCAGTTTTCGGCTTTCTCCCCTGAGGTGCTTGACCAGGCGAGCTGGAAGCACAATCGCAGTGGTTCTCCCTTTGCCCCTTTAGCCGAACGAGCGGAACGTAAAAGGGTAAACACAGGAGCCGGGCAACCCAACTATTGACCTAAGACATAGTTCGGATCTGGTGCATATAAAGCAAAATCCAAGACGCCGAACACACGATCAATTGTGTCGGGGTGATGCTTGGGGTGATATTTTAAATTCAATCCCCCGGTCTATTAGCCGGTTGCATCTTAATATATACTGAACAGTTTCGCAAGAAGCGTTGATGAGGGAAGAACAGAGTATGTAGCATAAAATACAGCGAAGAAGCCATGTACAATGGTCTATTTATTTACTCATTAATTCTTATAACTCAAATTGCCGAAGCCACTGTTTACAGGTATTTGACAAGGAAATATAAAATTTACAGAGGAGAGGTTGTACCAGGGGTCTTCGATGGGTGGCTTGACGACCTCGATGTGCCCAGCCGCATGACCGCTCCTGCGTCTCCTAGGGAGTTGTATTCCTTTAAGGTTGATGGTGTCGGCGAGCGGACCTTGGGAATAAGATCTTGAGAAGTCGCCGAAGTATGGATGAGCTTTACGCTTTAGCAGGTCCTTGATGGTACCTGTGGTATGTCCGAGGACATGTACTGGCAGTAGTTCGGTCCAGCCGAACACTTTTCCTTTGATAGTTGTTCCTCGCTGCTGCCCATGGAATCTTGAGTGCAAAGTTGTGCCGTCTTGGCACATGTTTGACGGGCACTAGGGCCGTGCAGTGAGGAACGTGTCCCTATTTCTGGGGACGATAAGATTCTGGGAGTTCGGATTGAGACCGAGCTCGTTTGTCAGCCTTACGTGCCTTTATGGCAGATTGTGGTGTTGGCCGATCGTCATTGTAATGGAATTCGGCCGCCAGGGCCAATGCATGTTCCTCAGTTCAGAGGGAACGCTCTGTGTTGCCATTGACAGTATTGACCCCCTTGGGCCCGGGCATCTTGAGCTTGACGTACGCGTAGTGTGGGACGGCATTAAAGCGAGCGAACGTTGTGCGGCCCAGCAGGGCGTGGTATCCGCTGCGGAAGGGGACAATGTCGAAGATCAAGTCCTCGCTGCGGAAGTTGTCGGGCGAACCGAACACTACTTCCAGGCTAACAGAGCCCGTGCACCGGGCTTCGACGCCTGGGTTCACTTCTTTAATGGTAGTGTTGCTAGGCTTCATCCTTGAGGGATCTATACCCATCTTTTTCACCGTGTCTGAATAAATCAGATTGAGGCTACTTCCTCCATCCATTAGGACTTTAGTGAGGTGATACCCATCAATAATGGGGTCTAGGACAAGGGCCGCCGAACCCCCATGACGGACACTGGTCGGATGGTCTCATCAATCAAAGGTGATCGGGTAGCCGACCATGGGTTAAACTTCGGGGCTACAGGCTCTACGGCGTAGACCTCTCGAAGGGCGCGCTTCCTCTCCTTTTTAGGTATATGAGTGGCGTATATCATGTTCACAGTCTTTACCTCTGGAGGGAAAGGCTTCTGTCCTCCATTGCTTGGACCGCGGGGCTCCTCGTCGTCCTCGCTGCGTGGGCCCTTGCCATGCTCTTCGACTGCGAGTTTGCCAGCTTGTTTGAACACCCAACAGTTACGGTTGGTGTGGGTGGCGGGCTTGTCTTGAGTGCCGTGGATCTGGCAGGGCCTATCCATGATCTTGTCCAGCGGAGTAGGTCCGTCATGATTGCCTTTAGAAGGCTTCTTCCGTTGCCCGGATCGGGGGTTGCAGAAACCGGCATTAACAGCCGTGTCATCGGCATCACCGTTGTTCTGTCGGCGTTTACTTTTGTTGCGCCGAGGTTTGCCGTTGCCGTCCCAGACTTCAGAGGTACCGGGGTCTTCCGGGTTGTGGCTTCGTCTAGTTAGCCAGTTATCCTCGCCCGCGCAAAAGCGGGTCATGAGTGATGTAAGGGCGGACATGGTCCTAGGCTTGTCCTGACCGAGCTGACAAGCCAGCCATTCGTCCCGAATATTGTGCCGGAAGGAGGCTATTGCCTCGGCGTCTGGGCAATCAACAATCTGGTTCTTCTTGGTCAAGAACCTATTCCAGAATTGTCGAGCTGATTCGCCTGCCTTCTGGACAACATTGCTTAGGTCAGAGGAGTCCGGAGGCCGGACATAGGTCCCCTGGAAGTTAGATCGGAAAGCGTCCTCGAGATCCTCCCAACTCCCGATAGAATTTTTGCGGAGGCTGTTTAACCAGTGCCGAGCTGGCCCTTTGAGTCTTAGGGGCAGATATTTGATGGCGTGGAGATCATCTCCCCGTGCCATATGAATGTGGAGGAGGAAATCCTCGATCCATACTGCTCGGTCCGTTGTCCCGTCATATTGCTCTATGTTCGCGGGTTTAAACTCTTCCGGGAACTGATGTTGCATCACCTCATCGGTGAAGCACAGTGGGTGGGCAGCGCCTTTAACCCGGCCTATGTCATGCCGGTAGTTAGCGTCTGATCTGGCCCGGTTTAGTTCCCGACCTCTGTTGTTGTGGTCGAGCCGAGACTGGTACCTGTCCCGTCTATCGGGGGAGTACCTTCTAGATCCATAGATGGATCTCGTGCGGCCTGTTCTATAATCCAGGTCGTGTCGCAGGTCGTACCTGTCCTCGGGCTCTATTGGCTCTTTTCCCCTTCTGTGGGGTATCACCGGCCTATAACTGGCATCGCCAGCCGTCCTATCTCGTCCTCGGCGAGGGCGGTCCGGCTGGTCGTATGGAGTGTATTTGGGCGATGGTGTATTAGAGACCTCGTCGTCGAACTGCGGCAGCAGCCGTCGGCGTGGGTAGCTCTTGGGTTGGTCCAATAGACCGGTACCGTACCCTTCTTCGGCTGATAGGACCCTTGTCCATCTATCATTGAGGGCGTCCTGTTCGGCCTTAAGCTGCCGTTCTTTTGCCTTCAGGCTCTGGGCAGTGGCTATAAGCTGTTGCCTAAACCGTTCCTGATCCTCCAGGCTTTCGGGGACGGTAAAGTCTTTGGCTTCCCGGCTGTCCTCCTCCTCGACAGGGGGGAGGTAGTTGTCATCCTCGGAATCGTATCGATCCTAGAGGTCGCGCTGATCTTCCGGCCTCTCCTGGTCCTCTACCGGATGCTCGGGGATATCGGGATCGCCGAGGTCTTCCGGGGTGTCGATCTCCCCGGTGTCAACAATGGCTTCCCTTCCCTTCTTTGCTTTTGACCGTTTGCGCGGCTTGCGGCGCCTTGACGGCTCCTCGCCAGATTTATCGCCGTTCTTTTTGGGCGTGTGATCGCCCTTATCGGCCGGAGTATCCACCATGTAGACATCGTAGGTGGAGGTGCCAGTCCATCGCCCGGTGTTGACGGGGGCGGGAGCGCAATCCTCTTCATCCATGTCTTCTGCCTCCTCGGAGGCGTAGTCCAATATATCGGTTAAGTCTTCGATAGTGGCTACTAAGTGGGTGGTGGGTGGGATAAAAAATTCCCCTTGACCCGCTTTCATACCGATCTGAGCGTGGATCGGGTTTGGGTCGTCAGTGATTTTCATCGATAGGATCCGATCTAGAGCCTCGCTGAGTGTCAAGAGCTCGATCGGGTCAATCTGTCTAAAGTTTTCGGAGTTAACCTCCGATGCGTCCGAACAAGGAGTGTGTTCGGCAGGGGCTAACCCTCGACCATTCGGTACTATAACCGGATCCGGACTAGAAGCCAGATCGTCGTCGGGGTTGATCCCGTGGGCGGGGTGGAGAGCGAAATCCGAGGTCAAGGCCTCGGAGTCCTCGGGCGCATCAGACGAGATTGCAAGCCCGGTGAGCAAAAGATCACCCCGAGAGTCTACGGAGAACTCTATGTTCCCGAATCTGACCTCTTGATCAGGGGCGAAAGTCCCGACCCGGCCAAGACGGCCGGTCGGGTCAGCGTGCAGCACGACGCTACTGAAAGCGAAGATCTGTCCAGGGACAAAGGGGCCCATGTTGCGGACTTCCTCGCTGATGACTAAGCGGGCCATCGATTCCTTTGGCGATCACAACGGAACTCTCAATGAAAGCACCAATGTCGGTGTCAAAACCGGCGGATCTCGGGTAGGGGGTCCCGAGCTGTGAGTCTAGGATCGATGGTAACAGGGGACGAAGGAGACAAAGTTTTACCCAGGTTCGGGCCCTCTTATGGAGGTAAAACCCTACGTCCTGCTTGATTATATTGATGGTATGAGTGTTACGGAGTTGATCTACCACGAGATCGAATAGCTAAAACCCTAGATGAGTTTCTCTGTCCTACAATCTAAAACCTCCCCGGTTTATATAGACACCGGGGGGTACTAGGGTTTACACATGATAGGTCTCCTGTCGGGGATGGAAATGCCGATCTCCTCATCTTAAATTGGAGTGCACGACGCGCCTTCGAGGCTTCCTTCTGGAACATGGGGTCGCGGCATATCCGGCCCCTCCTGCGATAGTCAGAGAGCGGCCCACCAAGCCGGCCTATCAGGAGATAGGCCAGCGGCCCGAGGACCCCTTAGTCCAGGACTCCCTCAGCCGTGTTTCATTTTGTGTTTCCCTTTTCTTTTTGTGTTTATCATTCAATTCTTTTTCATTTAGTGTTTTCATTTTTATCTTTATGTTTTCCATTCAACTCGACGCTACTACATATAGCAATGAAGGAACCATTACACAACATTGTCATGAATATAGAGAAGTGACCTCTTTATCCGTGCTTGGTCGAACAACAAGTTTTCGTATATGTATTCGACGCTACTAGATATAGTACACGTTCATGCATATATACAATATAATATCTCTTACGATCCCTAATATCTAATTACCAATTCCCGATGGTATTCTCCGGTTTTAGATATGACCTCTTCAAGTAAGAATCCCGCAAATTCCTCTTGAATTGCTCGTACGCGATCCTTTGGTAGGAGAGCGTCCCGCATCCGTTCGATCTAATTTAAAGAAGGGGGTCAATATATATGAATGAAACTCAACACAATTGATGGTAATAAAATAAAATTGTGAATATTGTTTACGTACTCGAAGTTGTTCTAAAATTCTGCCCTTCTCACAGGTCGTCTGGCGAATGAACTCGCAAACGTAGTATCCGCATAAATTATTCCCGTCTCCCTGCCTCGAGCACTTTACGATAACAGAGTTCAATCAAAATATAATCAAGCATGATAATGGTATTGAAACTAGAATCAAAGAGATGCGCGGACCTAGCTAGTACTACTTACATTGAGTTGTCGAAATTGCAGCTCCACTTTCCATTCACCCCTAACCTTCTTGGTGAACCATTTCCAAACCCTGCCCGGCAAAGAAAATGAATAAAGGAGTTATTAATTACTTGATATCAGAAAATGAATGAAAGTTGCCGATATAGTGCGATAATGATTGAAATTACCTGTGGAGCATTTCACTCAGGTACGCCCACATCTTAGGGTCTTTACGTTTCGAGTCCATGACAAATACTACTCCTGAGTCAACCTGAATGACTAGCAGAATAAAGTGGAACCTGCGCACGCATAACTCATCAATTACACTTAACATCGAGTAAGCAAAGCAGAATGTGTACAAGACATGCAGTAACACTCACCTGAAGTTGTAAGAAAATAGTATTTCCCTTTTGGTTTGTTGTTTCATTAACGCCCTTAGCAAGTTATCCTCTGTTTCCTTGGCATTGTTTTTTTACCTTATATTCATGTGTGTAATTTGGGTCAATGAACCCAATGTCATAGATTTGTCCTCTTTTGCATTCGAGAATCTTCATTCTGCATAATATAGCGAGGATAATTATACATGCAATGAACAAGCTGAGCTAGAGACTTAATTACAGAAATAATACTTACAGACAATAGCAACTGACAATAGATTTGTCGATGGCATCTTGATTGTATAACTGAAATAATTCATCAAATTCAATCATTATCTCGTCGTTTCCTTTGAGGCTTGCATGTACCACTCATGCAATCTTCACATTTGTGTTGGTAGAAGTCGGACCTCCTCAGGTCTGACGAGAGGCTTCCCGTGCCGGAATCTGTATGCTAAATCAACCATGGGGAACTCTACTACCTGGCCTAAGTATTCAACAAGAGTAAAACCAAGATCACGGGCCACTACCTCCGGATCATAATTGATATTAGTCCCCACGTTTTGCGGGGGGCACGATTGGTTTTTCTGTTCTCCGAGCTGGGGAATTGTTTTCCCCCTTGCACTACTATTTCCCGACCGTTGCACATGTTCTTTATGTGACTTCATAATAGAGCGGTCATAGTTTGATGGCAGCGAAGGCGGTGGTCACGTAAGGTTTTCCAAAAACTGCTTCGCTTTTGTCGGATCTATTTTCTCCTTTGGCTCGGGCCGTGTCGGTGCAAAATGGCGTTTCACATCGGCATCCACGACCATCTTGATTTCCTCATCAGTCAGACCGTATGGTAACTTGGCAGGAGCCTCCTTCACGCTGTTCCTTCTACCTGCTGAGGGATTTCTTCGCGGTTGTAGTTCTAGCCGCTGGAGCGGTGGTTCTCTTCCGCTTATCCATCCGGGACTGAGGCGGCGGAGGCGGCGGAGTCTGCTGACGCGGTGGAGACTGCTGAGGTGGCGAAGACGGCTGAGGTGGCGGAGACGGCTGAGGCGGCGGAGTCTGCTGAGGCGGCGGAGATGGCTGAGGCGGCGGAGGCGGCGGAGACGTCCTGGGCGTCCAATGTGGAAGAATGATGTGTTCCTTTTTCCATAGAATGGTAGTTTTTCTGGCATCTCCCAGTTCAATCTCCCCTTCACCTGTAGGGTAGTCAAGCTCCAGCTGCTTAAATCCCTTGATAACTTCATCCATCTCGACAACAGCATAAACATTTGGAATCGGAGAGCAATGGTAAGTTCCATTACATACTGGAGGTAAGGCAAAGCCGACAGCCACCTTCACGGATATGTTCATGAATTTCACATGTAGCTCACAATTTTCCCTCTTCGTGATATCATCCACGGGGTAGCGAGGAGCCGTGATATCATCTATGGGCCGAATGAGCTTCGTGGAAGCCACGCCGCTTTTCTGCTGAGATGGTGGGCCGGCAGTATCGAATGCAGGATCTTCGTGCCGCTGAGATGGCCCGGTAGCTTGCTGGTTGGTAAGTGCGTCTAGTTGTTTCTGCTGCCACACTAATTTTATTCTATCTGATGCAGCCGGTCTGTATGTTGTTTCTTTTTTCTCGCTCGGCTTCTATAAGTGTCACTGCAGTCGGGAAACCCAATCTTCCACGGAACAGAGCCTAATGTGCCTTGTATTCGTCCACTGTGTTCAGCATTCCCGAGGGCGCGTGTCAGCTCGTCGTTCTCTCTGTCGGGAATGAACTTCACGTCCTGTACGTCCTTCATTGCAGATTTAAGGGCTTTGAGGGGTGTTGCAAGTTGATATTTTGTAAAAATACACTTCCCTGTTTCTGGGTTCAACTTTCCCCCATGCCCGTAGAACCAAGTCTTTGCCCGTTCGGCCCACTCCGATGTCTCTGGATCGATCCCTTTATCAATCAGGTCGTTCTCAGCTTTCTCCCACTTAGGCCTGGCAACCTTGTAGCCACCTGACCCCAAAACATGGTGATATTCCTTCTTTGCAGCATTGTTCTTATTTATTTCTGGCCTTTTCTTATCTTCATCCGATGTCTTGTACTTCACAAATGCGTCCCAGTGATCTTTTATCTTCTCATATGCTCCGGTGAATGTTGGAGTCTTGTTTTTCAGGATATAGTCTTGGTGCAATCTTTTCTTCCAGTTGCATAATTGTGTGGCCATCTTCTCAAGAGTCCACGCTTTGACTTTTCGCTCTATAACTTTGCTATTTGGATCCACCTCTAGCGGCATGGTGAAATTTTTCATGAGCGTATTCCAAAGCATTTCTTTGGATCTATTGTCGACATAAGTAACTCCATCCGCCTTTGGCTTATTCCATTCTCGAATGGTGATCGGGATGCTGTCCCTAACAATAACTCCGCACCGACTTACAAATGCTTTTGCCTTCTGCGTGGGACCAGTCGGTTTGCCATCTTCAGCGACTTCTTCGATCTTGAACCTTTCATTATCGCCCAACCTTTTTTTCGGGCCTCGTTTATTTATAGAAGATTGGCTCGATCCGGAGGGCTAAAAGAAGAAAGAAGCGCTAATATATGTATATACAAATCAATTAATGCATCTAGTCAGTAGAGGCTTAATTAATATACCTCGCTGGGCTTTGTAATAATTAAGTTTCCAACACCGAAGCCGTCATCTTCTCCCTTCATTCCCTCACCGGAGCCGTCTTCTTCTCCCTCCATTCCCCCGCCGGAGTTGTTCAGAAACTGTGAGGTGATATCATCTCCGTCGCGGATATCATCTCCGTCACGGATTATTTGCCCCAACATGTCTTCTTGTTTTTCGTCTCTGCCGTGTTCCATAGTTTCTACAAAGACTTGCAAGTTATTTCAATGCTATAAACAAATTATTAAAACAAATTCCCATTCCATGTCTATTTACATCTCGATTAAAAAATTACATTATTAAAACTAATTCACATAATCGGGGACTCCTCACCGGCGATCGTCGGGGACTCCTCATCGGCGATTGTCGGGGACTCCTCACCGGCGATCGTCGGGGACTCCTCACCGGCGATCGTCGGGGACTCCATTTTTCTTCTCCATTTTTAGTTTGGTTTTGTTTTTTGGTTTTCCTTTTTCCATTTTCTTCATACCCATAAAAATAAAGAAAATAAAAAATAAAACAACACCATTCATGAAGCATTTTGATATTCATAACATGCATGAAAAAAGACTCATCTCAACATGCCATTCATGAAGCATTTTGATGATTAGATTCACAGAAGTACACGGATCAGAAACCTTGTTATTATCAAAAACGACACCATTTCCCAATTTCCAAGTTGTCCAAAAGATGGCAGAAATACCAACAACTACCAAGTTTCTCTCCTTTTGTGGAAGTTTGCTTATCCAGATGTTAAACATACCACTCACATTATCAGGAATGTTTTGTAGATCAAAAGTACATTTCATAATATTCCAAAGTAGTCTGGCAATGGAACATCTAAAAATCAAATTGTCAAAGCTTTCATCATGCAAGCAAAATAGGCATTTTTCTCTCCCATCATGCAAACAGAAACTATAATAAGACTTGACAGTGTATGTCCCATTTTTTAGAGACCATTTGATCATGTATCTATTTTGATTCAGCACTACACTAGCAAAAACAAATTACCAGAGCTATCGAGTTTCTAACAATCACCAGGCAGGAGGTGTCGGCCGCTAAACTCGCCGCACTAAGCAGGAGTATTTGTTTGTTGATGATCAGTTATCGTTAAAATTAGAAGGCACATTACAGCAATTCTAAGGTAAATAACCTCATCAAATATGCAACAGCATATATGCAAGAAAAATCCCCATCACAAAAATATGTGCAAGAAAGAAAAGACAATAACAACACTTCAAAGCTACCAATCTCCGTAGGACGGGGCTGGGACGGCGCTGCTCCGGGTGCGGCGCTGATCCCTTGCGCCGGGGAGTAGAGCAAGTTCGGAGCCAGCGGAGGACTGGGCGGGGGCGGCGCCGCTTTGCCTCTATCACCTTGAACGGGATGGAGAAGGTGGGGTGGAAGGGCTCGTCGCCGCCGGTGAAGGCTTCGGAGCATGATGGTCGATGGAGGTGGCGGCACCGGCACCGGCACGAATAAAGCTCCGACTAGCGAGGAGGAGGTCGGAGACGAGGAGCGGCGACGGTGACGAGCGGTTCGGCGTCAGGGTCGGGCGGCCTGGCGGCGTCGATGTGTTCTCCCGGGAGGTAACTGGAACCGGGACACCGAGGTGCGGATATATATACTAAAGGACCTTTAGTCCCGGTTCCAGCCACGAACCGGGACGATCCTTCTCCCGCGTGGGAGCTCAGACCTTTAGTACCGGTTGGTGGTTGCAACCGGGACAAAAGGACCTTTAGTCCCGGTTCCAGCCACGAACCGGGACTAAAGGTCCTTCTCCCATGTGGGAGCTGAGACCTTTAGTCCCAGTTGGTGGTTGCGACCGGGACTAAAGGACCTTTAGTCCCGGTTCCAGCCACGGACCGAGACTAAAGGTCAAATTCCGCGCGGCGGCCCAAATTTCGCGTGGGAGAAGAAACCATTAGTCCCGGCTGGTGGTTGCAACCGGGACTAAAGGTGTCTTTTAATTAATTTTGTTTTCTTCATATTTAGAGTTTGATAATAGATTTTAAAGTGATTCTTTTTGTGTAGAATATTTAGAGTTTTAGAGTAAATCTTTTTGCTTTAGGTCACAAAAATTATAAACTTTCTGTTAGTGCCAGTAGTTTTCGAATTTAATAGTTTAAATTTTGTTTAGCTCTTTTATTTTTATACCTTTTTCCTTTGTTTTAATTATTTTAGTTTCTGTTTTCTTATTATTCTTTTGCCAAATTATATTATGTTTCTGTTAGTCAACCTGAGGAGTTTTAATTTTCATTTTGAAGAAATTATTTGACAGATACAATTTTACAGATTGAAATTAATTCTTGTAAAATGCATAACAATTAAAACTATACTAATTGAGTTGATTCAAATTTCTGTGGATTCATCTTGAAGATTTCTATCAACTAGTATCATTTTGACAGGAAGTTGCATAATTAATTTTGCACTTATTGATTAAATTTAAATACTGTAATTGAAGATGTTATTTTAAACTTTAAAAATTCATATCTTCGGTTCTGTTAAGCCAAATGGAGCAAATAAGATGTCAAATTCTTTTTCTTAACATAGCCTACACATTCATATTTTCTTTGGACATAATTGCATTGATTAACTCCTCAAAAATCATGTTTCAAATGCCAAAATGCCCTAGCTCTTACAAAGATTCTGGCGCCAGAAGGGGGTAGCAAAGTGAAACTTTTTGCTTGCTTGGGTTAGGGTAACCCCTAGGAACACCCAAAACACATGTATACCCTATCGCTTACAAAGATTCGCTCCGGTTTGTCCGAAGTGGGACTTTCCAGCTATAAGTCCAGAAACTCGCTAGAGAGAGTGATGACGGTGATGTATTTGCTTCCTTATCTTTTCTTTTTCTAGGTTTGGTAGACATGTCCTTCACATAGAAAACCTGAGCCACATCATTGGCAAGGACGAATGGTTCGTCTGTGTACCCAAGATTGTTGAGATCCACCGTTGTCATTCCGTATTACGGGTCTACCTTTACCCCGCCTCCTGTGAGATTGACCCATTTGCACCGAAACAAAGGGACCTTAAAAGAAGGTCCATAGTCAAGTTCCCATATCTCCTCTACGTAACCATAATATGTGTCATTTTCCGTATTGGTGTTTGTTACATCAAAGCGGACACCACTGTTTTGGTTGGTGCTCTTTTTATCTTGGGCGATCGTGTAAAATGTATTCCCATTTATCTCGTACCCTTGGAAAGTCAATACAGTCGAAGATGATGTCTTGGCCAACAAGTACAGCTGATCTCCAACAGTGGTGTTATTCGTGAGATGTGTTTCCAACCAACCACTGAAAGTCGCCATGTGTGCACATGTAATCCAGTCGTCAGACTACCCCGGGTGTTGGGAGCGTACAATATTCTTGTGTTCATTGATATACGGGGCCACCAAGGTAGAACTTTGTAGAACTGCGTAGTGTGCTTGAGTGAAAGAATGCCTGTCCCTACATATTATTGCTTTCTTTCCTAGCATGCCTTTTCCACTCAGTCTCCCCTCATGCCGCGATTGAGGAACACCAATCGGCTTAAGGTCAGGAATAAAGTAAACACAAAACTCAATAACCTCCTCTGTTCCATAGCCCTTGGAGATTCTTCATTCTGGCCTAGCATGGTTATGAACATATTTCTTTAAGACTCCCATGAACCTCTCAAAGGGGAACATATTGTGTAGAAATACAGGACCTAGAATGGTAATCTCTTCGACTAGGTGAACTAGGACATGCGTCATAATATTGAAGAAGGATGGTGGGAACACCAACTCGAAACTGACAAGACATTGGACCAAATCATTCTGTAACCTTGGTAGGATTTCTGGATCGATTACCTTCTGAGAAATTGCATTGAGGAATGCACATAGCTTCAGAATGGCTAATCGAACATTTTCTGGTAGAAACCCCCTCAATGCAACCGGAAGCAATTGCGTCATAATCACGTGGCAGTCATGAGACTTTAGGTTTTGGAATTTTTTCTCTGTCATATTTATTATTCCCTTTATATTCGACGAGAAGCCATACGGGACCTTGATACTGCTCAGGCATTCAAAAAAGATTTCCTTCTCTGCTTTGGTAAGAGCATAGCTGGCAGGACCTTGATACTGCTTTGGATGCATGTCGTCTTTTTCGTTCATACATTGCTGGTCCTGCCTTGCCTCCGGTGTATCTTTTGTCTTCCCATACACGCCCAAGAAGCCTAGCAGGTTCACGCAAAGATTCTTCGTCACGTGTATCACATCGATTGCAGAGTGGACCTCTAGGACTTTCCAATAGGGTACCTCCCAAAATATAGATTTCTTCTTCCACATGGGTGCGTGTCCGTTAGCGTCATTCGGAACACATTTCCCGCCAGGACCCTTTCCAAATATTACTTTTAAAGCCTTGATCATATCAAATATATCAAGCCCAGTATGGTGGCCAGGCTTCTTCCTGTGATCTGCCTCACCTTTGAAATGCTTGCCTTTCTTTCTTAAGAGATGCCTGATCGGAAGAAATCGACGATTTCCCGGGTACACATTCTTCTTACATTTATCCAAATATATACTTTCTGTCTCATCTAAACAGTACGTGCATGCATTGTATCCCTTGTTTGTTTGTTTGTCCTGAAAGGTTACTAAGAGCAGGCCAATCATTGATGGTTACAAACAGCAATGCTCGTAGGTCAAATTCCTCCTGTTTGTGCTCATCCCACACACGTACACCTTTTTTATCCCACAATTGTAAAATTTCTTCAACTAATGGCCTTAGGTACACATCAATGTCGTTGTCGGGTTGCTTAGGGCCTTGGATGAGCACTGGCATCATAATGAACTTCTGCTTCATGCACTGGCATCATAATGGCCTTAGGTACACATCAATGTCGTCATCTGCAAGGTCCGGGAACTCTCTCTCGATTTTTCTCCACTACGACCCATCAGCGGGTACTCTCAACATCTCGTCTTTCTTATGGTCTTCTTTGTGCCATCGCAACAACTTGGCATGCTCTTTGTTTTGGAACAAACGTTTCAACCGTGGTATTATAGGAGCATACCACATCACCTTGGCAGGAACCCTCTTTCTGGGGCGCTCGCCCTCAACATCACTAGGGTCATCATGGCTGATCTTATAGCGCAATGCACCGCATACTGGGCATGCATTCAAATTCTCGTACTCCTCACCGCGGTAGAGGATGCAGTCCTTAGGGCATGCATGTATCTTCTACACCTCTAATCCTAGAGGGCAGACAACCTTCTTTGATTCGTACGTACTGGCGGGCAATTCGTTATCCTTTGGAAGCTTCTTCTTCATTATTTTCAGTAACTTCTCAAATCCCTTGTCAGATAAACCATTCTCTACCTTCCATTGCAGCAATTCCAGTGTGGTACCGACCTTTGTGTTGTCATCTTCGCAATTTGGGTACAACATTTTTTGTGATCCTCTAACATGCGCTCCAACTTCAACTTCTCCTTTTTCACTTTCGCATTCTCTCTGTTTATCAACAATGACCCGGCAAAGGTCATCAGCGGGCACATCTGGTGCCTCTTGATCTTCAGCTTCCCCCGTTGCAGTATCACCGTATTCAGGGAACATAGGATAGTTGTCATCATCCTCTTCTTCTTCATTGTCTTCCATCATAACCCCTCTTTCTCGGTGCTTGGTCCAACAATTATAGCTGGGCATGAAACCGGACCGAAGCAGGTGGGTGTGAAGGATTTTTGAGGAAGGGTAATCCTTCTTATTCTCACAGTCAACACATGGACAACACATAAACCCATTCAGACTATTTGCCTGAGTCACACCGATAAAATTATGCGGGCCCGTAATGTACTCGGCAGTGCGTCGGTCACCGTACATCCATTGCCGATTCATCTGCATTATATAATTAAGTATATCTAAAACCATTACAGAACATCATGAATAGAGAAATGACCAAATTAATACAAGTTCATCACATTAAAACCAAAGTACAGTAGTGATCAAATGTTATTACAGCAAAAATAAATACATAAAGTTCATACATAGTTCTCATAAAACAACATACAACTATCTAGAGCATCTAAAACATACATTGAAACTGACATACAACTATGTAAAACATTTAAATGCAACAACAAATGCGATCAAAATCGCAACTAAGGTAATCATTGATCCAACAGCATAATGATACCAAGCCTCTTTATTAATGGCAAATTTTTTAATCTTTCTAATCTTCAAGCGCATCGCATTCATCTGGATCTTCTGTGGATCGACGACATCGGCAACATGCAACTCCAATTTCATCTTCTCTTCTTCAAATCTTTTCAATTTTTCTTTCAAATAATTGTTTTCTTTTTCAACTAAATTTAACCTCTCGACAAGAGGGTCGGTTGGAATCTCCGGTTCACATATCTCGTAGATAAAAATATCTATGTCAAGTTGGTCGGCATATAATTATCATAAACACTAAATGAAACAAATAGTTATAAAAGATAATATAACACATCTAAATCATAGACCGAACGAGAGCTGACGGGGGCGGATATCAAAACCCTGGCACTATATAATAACAAACAATAATACAAGTAAGAAAATTATACAAGTAACTATCTATATCATACAAGTAAGAATTTGTTTTTAAAAAATAGAAAAGAACAAGAGGCTGACCACGGTGGTGCCGGCAACGAGATCGGCGCGGGAGATCGACGGCGGTGAGGACGGGACGGGGATGGGACGGCACCCTAAACCACACCTACACATATGCAAACTAAGAAGTTAATTTGAGCACACACTAACACACACACTAATACTATCCCACTAAGACACACCCTGGCACACACTAACACACAGTGGCTAATAGTACCACTAGCTAACACAGTAACTCACTAATAGTACCACTAACCACAAAATTGAGATACCTAATTAACAGTACCACACCTACACATGTGCAAACTAAGAAGTTAATTTGAGCTCAAATTGCATCTAAATCAAATAAACTCCCACATACACTCCTCCACTAAAACCCACAAATCACTATAGTTCTAGAGCATGAAATGAGCTAAACTAGCAATGAGAGATGAAAGGATGAAGTTGCTAACCTTTTAGAACACTTGGATAGTTGGTGCACCGCCAAATCTAGACAAATCTTGGGGAAAATGGAGCTTTGAGGTCGAGCTTGGAGGAAGAACAGAGGAGAAGAATGGATTGTGTGGCCTCAAGTGGCATCATGTGCTCTCAGGCATTTCATCGAGCACCTCTTGTGCATAGGAAGGGAAAACACACTAGCACCCACCTCCCACCTTCTATGAGGAAAAAACAGAGAAGAGGGCGGGCAGGGCGAGGATATATATAGGCAAATTTTTAGTCCCGGTTGGGGTCTAAAACCGGGTTTGAAGACAGACCTTTAGTCCCGGTTGGAGACACCAACCGGAACTAAAGGGCATCGCGCCTGCCACAACCCCTTTAGTCCCGGTTGGTGTCTGCAACCGGGACTAAAGGTCCCATTCGAACCGGGACTAAAGTTCCCATCGCTGTAACACGACCGAGACTATTGCTCCGATTCGGCTAGAAAGAAAGCCCTGTTTTCTATTAGTGATATCCTAATCCATCAGTCGATCGCATGCAAGGAAATTAGCTAGTACCAAAGCCCAGACGTTGACTGGAACTAGGCTTAAGCCCATACCGGCTAATTAGAGGCTGCCAGGCAATTAGCGATTAAAAAATAGAGAAAAAGGAAAGGAGCCAGCCATGCTCCCACGATCTCGCACGATCACAGGATCGAGGACGTGGGTGCGCGCGCATGCTACAACCAAAGCCTTCACTGCTTTCCTCCGCTCCCTTAAATACCAGGCGCCTTGCTGCTCTCGGGGTTCCCCCGGTCCATTCATCTCTCCCTACCGTCTGAAAAAGCACCGAGCCAATACACACGAGCACACAAGGAACAAAGCAAGAAGGTGGGCGTCCTGCTAGCAGGAGGTGAGAAGGTGAGATCCATGGCTTTACCCTAGCCCCTGGTTTGGCCATCGCAGTACAGGCCAAGGAGCTTCCCTCTTCTTCCTCTCAAAAATTCTAGCTATTGGTTCGGCCATCGCTGTACAAATCAAGGTGCTTGTTTCATCCTCCCAAAGTTTTGTCCTTGGTTCGGCCATCGCGGTACAAACCAAGGTGCTTGTTTCATCCTCCCAAAGTTTCGCCCTTGGTTCGGCCATCGCGGTACAAATCAAGGAACTTGTTACATCTACCTCCAATCTTTGTCTTTGGTTTAGCCATCGCGGTACGAGCCAAGGAACATGCGTGGTTGTTTTACTTGTTGCATACTATTCGTCCTAATTATCTCCTTTTTGGTTGGGTCCCTTTAGCGATACAAGCCAAGATGAACGTAAATCTCGTTCCTTGGTTTGGTCCCTACACGTGGATACAAATCAAGAGAATGTCATAAGGATGAAAAATACATGAAAATTGTCTCGCTTTGGTCATCATAAACAAAACTAACATGACCAGGTTGGAGCCAAATTACAAAGGTGCTAAACTGAACGCGTAATAAAATTCTTGTTCGATTACGCTACGGACATTATGTGTCACGCTAGTTGTAATACAGGTAAGAATATACGATAACAAACCTTCATTTGGTTACTCTACGCGCGGGTATTATCCTAATGCTACGTTGTGTTAGTAGTAATACAAGCAAGGCAAAACCCAATTAAAAATGTGTTATGCGGCGTAATAGTAATACAAGCAAGATAAAACTAAATGAAATGTTCAAGCCATACATTTGAACCAAAGTCATATAAAAGATATTTATAAAATGCTCCAGTGCTATAAGAGCCTAAACTCATAGCATTACGTCGCATGTCATAAACCAATCTTACTTGGTTATGCTACGCGCGTACACGGTATGAGTGTTACGCGATGTTAGTAGTAATACAAGTGAAATAAATCTAAACAAAATATCCGGGCCACACATTTTGGCCAAAGTCATATAAAACATGTGATAAAATGCTCCAATGCTATAAGAGCCTAAACTATTAGCATTACCAAAATCGTATGTCATAAACTAATCTTACACATTTTGGCCAAAGTCATATAATTAAAACATGTGATAAAATGCTCCAACGCTATAAGAGCCTAAACTGTTAACATCATCAAATTGGACGTCATAAAAACTGATTTTACTTGGTTACGCTACACGCGGACATGATATTAATGTCACATGGTGTTAGTAGTAATACAAGTAAGATAAATCCAAATAAGTGTTAAAACTACAAATTCTGGCCAAAGTCATATAAAAGATATTTATAAAATGCTATAAGAGCCTAAACGACAGCATCATCAAACAGTGTTTATCACAAATGTCCTCTACTTGGGTTATGCTACACACGAGCAACATTAATGTCGCTACGTGGAGTTAGTTTTAATACCATATAAGGTACAAATAAAAAATGATAAACGTCATATGACTCATGCAACATTAAAATTGCTCCATAACCCTTCACTTGGTTACGCTACACGTGGGCATTGCCTTAGTACTACGCGCTGTTAGTAGTAATACAGGTAAGGCGGAACTCAATAAAAATGTGTTCATGCCACACACATATAGGCACGCACAAATTGTGAAAAACATATGATCAAGCATATTTCATGTAGCCTATGTAGGCTTTAAACAAACAAAAATATCATAAGCAGACTCCACTTGGCTCAGGCTACATATAGGTGTCATATTATTGCACTATGTGGTTAGTTTTGATACCGTGTGAAGTCAAATCAACATAATATGGCACATATCATATGCACCATAAAAAGAATCAATGTGTCAGAAATCTACAATCCCTTACGCTACACGCCGGCACCACATCAGTGTTGCGCAATGATAGTAGTAATGCGATGATGCAAAACTTATTAAATTGGCATGTCACATACATTCATGCTACTAAAACCAAATATGTCACACGATCCCCACCGAAAAATATATACATATCCTATGTGTCGAATGTAGGATAAAACCATGCCTAGCCAAAGTCAACTTCATTCTGCATATAAATGAGGTTGAACACAGGTGGTTTAATTCAGAAACATTTTTGTTTACTCCGAAACAATTCTGGTTATCTCTTCGGAACTTTTCCGTCGTCTCCGAAACTTTTCTTGTGACTTTCTCTTAGACTACTTGTCTAGTATTCAGCAGATAGATGACCCTTAAGCGTGTAACCCTATAGGTTCGGTGAAGTATAGACATGACCGGAACACTTTCCGATCAATGATCAATAGCAGAACCGTGGACATCCATATTGACCCCTATACCCACACGAATAAATATTCGAGTGAACCTTTAGTTTGCCATGTGCTATTCCTGTTGCTTCGCGATATGTTAGAAACACCCGAGGTGAGACTTATCAGCATCCCCGTGGATCAACAAATTGTCCAATATGCCAATTACCTCGTTACCGATTTTGTTCTCTTTTCTCGTTTCCGCGTTCCGGCATCCCAGTGATCAAATAACATTGTGTCTGGCTAGACGATGGTCGATACCGTAACACCGAGAGGGCCCTAAGAATATCTCTCCATCGTTGGAGAAGCAAATCCTAATCTTGAGCTATCAAGTTACTTGTCATACTTTTTCGTGAACCCATAAGCCGTCGTAATAGCCACCCTGTTACAAATGATGTTTAACAAACCCCAAAGTTTAAGAAGCAAGTACGAAGGAACTTGATACTCTCATGGTCTAAGGAATTATGCAAACGTTAACTTTCTCTGTGTTATTAACCATTTACTTGTGACGAATGTATCTCATAGCATAACATCAATTCGGACCGATTCAACACAAATGTTCTTCTAACATTGCGCCCTCAAAATTGTCGGCACAGTCATGCCCATGATCAGGAAAATTGGACCATCATGCAACACTTGAGCTAGTCATAGAGGCATGACTAGGAATACATTTTACCGTTTATTATACCACACGTGCACATGAGTTCCCTCCGAGCCTCGTGGTTATTGCAAACTCGAGAATCACTGCAGTTATAGAATGAAACATAAACATTCATTACAAACTTGGAGATACAAAATAACTACATCATTGCCTGTAGGGCATATCTCCTACAAACCCTGCTACTTAGCTCATCTGATTTTTGTCGACGGGTAGAGTTTCCAACATGCATATCTCTCTTCCTTTTGCGTGGATGCATATCTCTCATTCTACACATATACTTTGTGATTTTTTTGGTGATTTTTTTTACGACAAACGGTGCATGACTTCTTTCATTGTATTATTAGAAGAAAATATATCTCAAGTTTATAATGAAAAGCGGATGAAAAGCACCACCGTATCGTGGCAGCGCAGCTTATAATTTTAGCAAGGGCTTTTGGGCAAGCGGATTTACGACAATACGCAAACTGGCCAGCAAAACTGAAACAAGCATGTACCAAGCTGGCCAGCAAGACGGACGGGCTTCAGCAGGAGGTAAAAGCTTTCCGGGCATGGTGCCGAACTGCCGATGCGGAAGCGGAACTCCGAGCAGGAGCAGGAGTGGGGGCCTGCAGAAGACACACGACAGATGCTCTAGCCAGGAAAAGCCTGGATGTTGTTTCCATTTGGACGTCTCGTGAGATCGAAGTGCGACAAGGCATATAGGTACTGCCCCATCACTACTAGGAAAAACCTTATAGACAGAATCTTACCAGTAGCGCGGTTTAAAAAAGGGCGCTACTGCTACTTATCAGTAGCGCGCTACAACAGGCCGCGCTACTGCTACCCGCATAGCAGTAGCGCGTCAGGAGGAAACAACGCTACTACTACAATTGCCACGACCTTGCCGCCAGACTAGGTATAGCAGCAGCACCTGTTTCCTAAACGCGCTACTGCTATGTCGTTTAGCAGCAGCGCTTTATCCCAAAGAGCGCTACTGCTAAAGCCTATCTTCTCCAACTCCAACCGGCCGCCCCTCACTCTCCCCTCCACTCCACTCTCACTCTCCCCCGCACCCCCGTCGTCCGCCGCCGCCGCCGTTTCCCGACCACCGTTGTCGCCCGCCGCCGCCGACGCTCCTTGTCCTCCTCCACTAAGGTAGTCCCTCCATCCCTCCTCCTCCCTCCTCCCTCCTCCTCCTCTCTCCTCCCTCCTCCCACCGCCCTCCTCCCCCTCCGCGCCCCTCCCTCCTCCTCCGGCCGCCCCCTCCTCCCTCCTCCCTCCTCCTCCGGCCAAGCCCTCCGCCGGCAGCCCTGCTCCCACCACCCTCCTCCCCCTCCTCCTCTCTCCTCCCTCCTCCCACCCCCTCGTCATTCCTCCTCCTCCCTCCTCCCACCGCCCTCCTCTCTCCTCACTCCTCCCACCCCCTCCTCATTCCTCCTCCTCCCTCCTCCCACCGCCCTCCTCCCTCCTCCCTCCTCCTCCTCCCTCCTCCCACCCCCTCCTCCCTCCATCTCTCCTAAACCCTAAACTGTTTTTACTGTTCTTGTATAATGTAGTTTTTTACTGTTTTTTAGTAAGTGTTTAATAGAAATAGTTTAATAGAACTTGTATAATGGTCGGTGAGGGAATGTCCACCATATATGAGAGAAGAAGAATGCCGACTGTTGTCGTGGGGGTCGCTTCTCCTTCTTCTCCTTGTGCTAGATATTTGTTATGCACTAGGGGAAGGAGGAGTAGCGACCATCATCGACGGTCGAAAAATTGGTGAGGGAGTGTCCAACATATACGTGAGATAAGAGTTTAGGAAGGAAGACTCGACAGACCTAAAGTCAACCCGTTGCATATTGAGTAATACTGATCTGTGTGTTGAGCTTCCTGGTAGTTGCCATCGATCGATTTTAAATGTTTCAACTATGAACATAGGAAATGTCTGACGACGAAAGGAAATTCGTTATGTGCGAATGCTGCGAACGAGCGCGGCCTGTGCGACAAGCCTCACCTAGTTGATGGTAAGCCCATCAGCATCATGCTGGATGAGACCTTCGAAGTGGATACAGTAAGTCACAACGACAAGTCTTTTTTCGTAAGTAAGCATGACTTCTGCTTCTTTTGCTTCAACTTATAATTTTAATTTTTTACTATTCTACTAGCGTATCCCCTGCCATGCAAGAATTTATGTCTTGGATAAGATTGGTTTCAGTACTAAAAAAAGTATGGAGGTAAAGAGAGTTCACTTGAGGACCGAGCATGGTTATACTTTTGCCGTAAAATTGTACAATGCAGACACCTACTCCTATTTTGAATGCAAAAATTGGAGAGCACTATGCAAGGCTTATGCATTTGAGCCTAATATGCTTATCACCTTTGATATTTGTCCGGAAGATGAAATTGAAGGTAATATCGACATCTGGGTCGATGTGCAGACGCCTCCAGTTCTACCATTATGTGAGTTTCTCAACCATATTTATTAAGTAATTTATATTGTTTATTTAAAAATAGTTGACAACTAATTTCCATTGACAGCTTATTTCCATTCAAGCAAACATGTCCAGCGCTTGGTAGACAACACCTACTACTGTCCCGGGGCTGAACTAAACTTCGAGGAGATAGGTCATTATGTTTCATGGCTGGAGGATCTTGATACTGTCAAGACAGGTTATTTTCCTGGACTTCGAGATATTAGTACTCAAAACGTGCGACCACTAGTGTGCGTATTGAACTACGGTCACATCTATCTAGGAAAGATGGTAAGATTTTTACTATTTGTCCTCAGTGCATCTTTTGCATACATTATTTTTTAAGCTAAACTTCATTACTAAGTATGTTACTACGATGTTCTTCAACAGGGACTCCCGATGAGTGTTGTGCCTCGTTGGATCGAGTCTAAAGGTCGCATGACAATGGTTAGCTTACGGCCAAGATATCATGTATTGCACATGAGTGCATTCATCATTTCTCGAAGCGAGCAAGTCTTAATAGTCAAAGACTGGAGCAAAATTGTGAAGGATCGCAGAGAAGTACTAGGGGGCAGCAATCAGAAGCGCAGCCCACAATTAGGAGACAGGTTCATATGCATTCTCCAATATGATGAAGAAGGAGTGCTACACATGTTTTATGCTATTTTACCTGAGAGAGAGCAGCAGGAGTAGGTCCTAGGTATTAAGAACAATTAGTTAGTGCTGATTATATATGACTATGATGATGATGAGAAGTTTTTATTATGTGCTACAATGTGTTAGAGTTGATGGTGATGCTGAGGAGGAGTAGTGATTAGGAGTAGGTCCTAGGAGTTGTTATTATAACTAGTGACCAAGTTGTTATATGATGTCTCATGGACGAAAATGATGATGATGAGTAGTTGTTATATGACAATGATGTATTATGATGATACTGTATGAAAACTTGTATAATGGCGTATGAATATACGGCATAAAACAAAAAAGAAATATGTAATAATAGTAGTAGCGCGGGTAGAGAGGTGCGCTGCTAGTAACTACCAGCAGCGCTTTCTACAAAAAGCGCTGCTGCTAAGCAGGTATAGCAGTAGCGCTGGTGAACACACGCTACTGCTACACTTTAGCTGTAGCGCCTTATCAGTAGCCCGCTGTGCCGCGCTACTGCTATACCTAAAACCGGCGCTACTGCTAGGCTTTTCCCTAGTAGTGCATTGTTAACAAATGCTCCCTCCATTTTTATTTACTCCGCGTATTAGCTTTGATTAAAGTCAAGCTTCGCAAACTTTGATCAAGTTTATAGACAAAAATATTAACATATACAATAAAAAAATCATACCATTAGATTCTTTATTGCATGTACTTTCGCATCATATAGATTTGTTATGGTAACTATTTATATTCCTTTCTAGAAACTTGGTCAAGCTTTATGAAGTTTGATTTCAGTCAACTCTAATATGCAGAGTAATTAAAAACTGAGGAAGTACGTCCTGAAATGCCGAGTCAGACATGGACCCATGGCGATGGTACCCATGCGGAAGTGCGGAACTTCAATCACCCACGGGGGACAAATTCATTGTTTTGACCCTTTTTTAAACTTAAACATGATTTGACCCTATGTGTAAAAGTTTTTCAGATATGACCCTTTTTCTACCGTCATTGTTTTTTATGGTAGGGGAACACATCCTACTATCAAGGCCTTTGACAGTAGGACTTGCTTACACCGTCACGTCCATTTGTTGCGAAAAAGACCCTACCGCCATAGTCTATGGCGATAGGGACCTGCATGCAATTATTACAAAGATGATAATTGCATGCAGGTCCCTACCTCCATAGACTATGGAGGTAGGGTAACACATCCTACCGTCAAAGACCATGGTGGTAGGTCTTTTTCGCACCGAACGGACATGACGGCATAGGTAAGTCCTATCGTCAAAGGCCTTGGCGGTAGGATGTGTTACCCTACCGCCAAAGACAACGACGGTAGAAAAAGGGTCAAATTCCAAACGATTTTACACATAGGGTCAAATCATGTTAAATTAACGGAAAAAAGTTCAAAACAGTGAATTTGTCCACCCACGGGCTCCATGCGGAATCAAACGACCTCATCTGCACTACAACGCTACCAGATCGGAATCAACCTAGTCCGAGATAATTGTCCATTTTATTCTGTCAAAAAATAAAACAGTCCTCAACAATCCATTTTACTCTAGGCAAGAAAGGGCGTGGCTGCTACTTTTTTTTCAAGAACACACGGTGCCTTTTGCATCAAGATTGGAAGAGAGTATAGTTACAAATGGTGGTGGATCAAATCACAGACGATCGGGGATGGCACGGATATGCTCTGGTGATTTTGAAATCGCCTAGCACCTCCCCCATCCTCCGCCGCCGGCTGGATGGCTGCTCCCGCCGTTGCCGCCGCCCTGGGCACGGCCACCGTCGTGGCTCCCACCGCTATTGCCGGCCTGGGCGCGTCCGCCGTCGTGGTCTGGCATGGGCCGACCCTTCGCAGTGCCCCTTCCTCTGTCTGTTGGGCGGACCTCGTCAACAAGGATGAGGGGGATGTGCGGGTTGAGCGGTCGGTTTCCCTTGCCCTCGCGGTTCTTGGGGTCTTCCTCGACGCCGCTCGCCCCACTCGGCTTCGGGGTGCTCCGGCGTGGCAACCGCCTCCCCCGCCGGCGAACTCTGCCTCATGAGCATTGCGTCGTCAAGCGCTGCTCGGGTCAGTTCTAGCGGTGGATTCTGATTGGCCTGCGGATAACCCGCATGACCCTCCGCCTCCCGGGCATCTTCTCTGTACTCCGCTCGTCGGAGCCGCTCGCCGGAGCCGCATGCCGGGGCATCTCTACCTCATCGCCACCATGGCCGACGGCTGCAAACCCTAGAGGTGGTTCGCAGTCGGGAGCTGTCGCGGTGCGGGCGGCTCGGGCCGGTGGGCCATCCCTTGCCTCTGGGGTGGGCCAGCCCAAGGGTGCCTGGGATACTCTCCGGGTCCGGGAAAAAAAGTGTGGCGAGCATTGCGTGGCTGGACGCCTAGTTGGCTACCGCAGCGGCCTGGGCAGCCCAACCGATGGTTGAGCGGGCGAATCGGGACTGGCGGCTTGCCCACACGGATCCGGGGCGCTGGATGTGGGTTCGGGTAGGGGAACCCGATGAGTATACCGGTTGGCCGCCATCTAAGGTTGAGGTTGCCCAATGGGGATCCGCTGCTCGTTCTGTTGCTCCCCTCCAGCCGTTGCCGCCCGATTCTCCAGCCCCCAACCCTCCGGCCTCCTCCCTGTTTCCCCTCCCCGGCACTCCTACGCAGAGGTCCTGATGGCCCGCCTCGAGAGAGATGGCTTGGCCAGGCCGAAGCGCCCCTGCCCCCGTCAGCGCCTGGGTCGGAGTCGCAGGGCGCGGATCACCGTGATCGGGGCCAGCCACCTATGCCGATACGTCCCTGCGCCAGCCCCCACCACTTCGTGACCCAGAGCGGGACCCTCATGTGCCGTTGGTTGGCTCCCTGGTCGACCTGCGCCGGCGGGCGGACGCACGCATGAGGGCTGAAGATGAGGAGCGTGAGGCGCGCCGGTGGGCTGGGGAGGCGAAGCGCAAGGCATCCCTCCGTCGCGAGCTCGAAGCCCAGCCTCCGCCGTTGGACCGTTCGCGTCATGCTCCGACCGCCTGTCGTGATGATGGCCTCGCCCAGGAGCCCCATAGCCGTTCCCATGAGCACGAGGCCACCCGGGTGGCTGACCCGTGGCCTTCTCGAGTAGGGGGGGGGGCATGACCGCGACGTGCAGCCGGCGTCCTGGCCATCCCGCGCTAATGATCAAGCATGGTGCCACGGGGGTGTGCACTCACGGGATTGGCGTCGCCCTTCGACCGAGGTGCCCGTTTCGATGATGCCTCGAGCTCCTCCGTTCTGACCCATAGGAAGAAGAAGAAGAAGCGCACTGGTGACGAGGCGCCCCCTACCCTGGGCGGGGCCGAGCCGAATGAGACTCTTGCTCGTATCGGAGGGCCGGAGCCAACACCTCCGGTGTTGCCCCTGGCCAGGACCGGGCGTCCCAGGAGCTGGGAGGAGACGATGTGTGTCAACTAAATCTGTGCATGCCACTTCAGGTCTGAGTGCCTTGCACCGCCCTACCCTCGCTTACTTGGGCTACGGGACCGAGGGGGAGGCTTCTACTATGTCGATGCGGATCTGGAGGACGAGCCCGTGATACGTCCATTTTGCATCATGTTTTCCTACTGTTATTTATTATGTTTTGTTGAATAATAATGCTTTAGGGAGTGATTCTAATGCCTTTTCTCTCATAATATGCAAGGTTTACACAAAGAGGGAGAATACCGGTAGCTGGAATTCTGGACCTGAAAAAAGCACATCAGAGATACCTATTCTTCACATCTCCAATGGACCTGAAACATTACGGAGATTATTTTTAGAATAAATAAAAAATACCGGAGCAAAGAATTACCGGAGGGGGCCACCCTGGTGGGCACAAGACACCAGGGCGCGCCAGGCCCCCCTAGGCGCGCCCTGGTGGGTTGTGCCCTCCTCGGCCCACCTCCGGTGCCCATCTTCTGGTATATAATCACTTTTGACCTAGAAAATATAAGAGGAGGACTTTCGGGATGGAGCGCCGCCGTCTCGAGGCAGAACTTGGGCAGGAGCACTTTTGCCCCCCGGCGGAGCGATTCCGCCGGGGGAACTTCCCTCCCGGAGGGGGAAATCAAAGCCATCGTCATCACCAACACCCCTCGCGTCTTTGGGAGGCCAATCTTCATCAACATCTTCAACAACACCATCTCCTCTCAAACCCTAGTTCATCTCTTGTGTTTAATCTTTGTACCGGAACCTCAGATTGGTACCTGTGGGTGAGTAGTAGTGTTGATTACCTTGCGTAGTTGATTGCTATATGGTTTATTTCGTGGAAGATTATATGTTCAGATCCATTATGCTATTCAATACCCCTCTGATCTTGAGCATGATTATTATTTGTGAGTAGTTACCTTTGTTCTTGAGGTCATGGGAGAAGTCATGTTGCAAGTAATCATGTGAATTTGATATGTGTTCGATATTTTGATGATATGTATGTTGTGATTCCCTTAGTGGTGTCATGTGAACGTCGACTACATGACACTTCACCATTCATGGGCCTAAGGGAATGCATTGTGGAGTAGTTATTAGATGATGGGTTGCTAGAGTGACAGAAACTTAAACCCTAGTTTATGCGCTACTTCGTAAGGGGCTGATTTGGATCCAAACGTTTAATGCTATGGTTAGATTTTATCTTCATACTTTTCTCGTAGTTGCGGATGCTTGCGAGGGGGTTAATCATAAGTGGGAGGTTGTTCAAGTAAGAATAGCACCTGAGCACCGGTCCACTCACATATCAAATTATCAAAGTAGCGAACACGAATCAAACCAACATGATAAAAGTGACTAGATGAAATTCCCATGTACCCTCAAGAACACTTTGCCTATTACTAGAGATTGTTCTGGCCTATCCTTTGCCACAAAAGGATTGGGCTACCTTGCTGCAGCTTATTTACCATTACCGTTACTTGCTCGATACCTATTACCTTGCTATCAAACTATCTGTTACCTACAATTTCAGTGCTTGCAGAAATTACCTTGCTGAAAACCGCTTGTCATTTCCTTCTGCTCCTCATTGGGTTCGACACTCTTACTTATTGAAAGGACTACAATTGATCCCCTATACTTGTGGGTCATCAAGACTCTTTTCTGGCGCCGTTGCCGGGGAGTGAAGCGCTGTTGGTAAGTGGAAATCGGTAATGAAAAACTTATACTACGTGCTAAATTTATTGTTACTTGTTACTATGGAAAACAATCCTTTGAGGGGTTTGTTCGGGGTATCTTCACCTCGACCGGAACCACAATTAGTTGCCCCTCAATCTATTGCACCTACTGAAAATGTTGGTTATGAAATTCCTTCGGGTATGGTAGAACAACTGCTTGCTAAACCTTATGCAGGAGATGGAACTGAATATCCTGATATGCAGCTATTATATGTGAACGAAATTTGTGGATTATTTAAACTTGAAGGTTTATCCGGAGATGAAGCTAAGAAGAAGGTTTTCCCTTTATCTTTGAAGGGAAAAGCATTGACATGGTATAGGCTATGTGATGATCTTGGATCGTGGAACTGGAATCGTTTGCAATTGGAATTCCACCAAAAGTTTTATCCCATGCATCTAGTCCATCGTGATCGGAATTACATATATAATTTTTGGCCTCGTGAAGGAGAAAGCATCGCTCTAGCTTGGGGGAGGCTTAAGTCAATATTATATTCATGCCCCAATCATGACATCCCTAGAGAAGTAATCATTCAAAATTTTTATGCTCGGCTTTCTCATAATGATCAATCCATGCTCGATACTTCTTGTGCTGGTTCTTATATGAAGAAGACTATTGAATTCAAGTGGGATCTCTTAGAAAGAATTAAACGCAACTCTGGAGATTGGGAACTCGACAAAGGTAACGAGTCAGGTATAAAGCTTGAGTTTGATTGTGTTAAATCTTTTATGAATACCGATACTTTTCACAAGTTTAGCACTAAATATGGACTTGACTCTGAGATAGTAGCCTCTTTCTGTGAAGCATTTGCTACTCACGTTGATTTCCCTAAAGAGAAGTGGTTTAAATATCATCCACCTATTAAAGAAGAAATTAAAGAACCGGTCATAGCTAAAGATGAAACCATCATTTACAATGTTGATCCAGTTGTGCCTACCGCTTACATTGAAAAAACACCTTTCCCTGTTAGGATAAAGGAACATGCTAAGGTATCAACTGTGGTTCGTAAGACTAATATTAGAACACATAAGCCCCTTGAGCAAATTAAAGAAGAACCTAGTGTTGCTATGGTTAAAGGTCTCTTGGTAGATAATATTGATGTGCATGTTATCTACTTCTGTGATGAAGCTGCTAGAATCGCCAAACCTGATGAAAAAGATAAACATAGACCCATAGAGGGCATGCCTGTTGTCTCAGCCAAAATAGGAGATCATTGCTATTATGGTTTACGTGATTTGGGTGCTAGTGTCAGTGCTATCCCTTTTACTTTATACCAAGAAATTATGAATGAAATAGCACCTGCTGAAATAGAAGACATTGATGTTACTATTAAACTTGCTAATAGAGACACCATCACACCACTTGGGATTGTTAGAGATGTTGAAGTCTGGTGTGGGAACGTAAAATACCCTACTGATTTTCTAGTTCTTGGTTCCCCACAAGATGACTTTTGTCCCATTATCTTTGGTAGACCTTTCTTGAGCACCGTCAACGCTAAGATAGATTGTGAAAAACAAACTGTCGGTGTCAGTTTTGGTAATGTGTCTCATGAGTTTAATTTTTCCATGTTTAGTAGACAACCTCGTGATAGAGCATTATCTAGTAAGGATGAAAATAATTGGTCTTCCTTCTATTGGCATGCCTCCTACCGATCCATTAGAACAATATTTGCTTGACCATGAAAATGAT
This sequence comes from Elymus sibiricus, assembly GCA_039707655.1. Classification (NCBI taxonomy): domain Eukaryota; kingdom Viridiplantae; phylum Streptophyta; class Magnoliopsida; order Poales; family Poaceae; genus Elymus; species Elymus sibiricus. Next base: position 481,721,831 of record CM077665.1, read on the forward strand.
ATGCACTTGCGTGAAAGAAATGAAATAGATAAAAATTTCTTTGAACAACAACCTCTCCTAAAACACAATTTGCCTATCAAAACTCTTGGAGGTCCACCTCCACCTAAAGGTGATACTGTGTTTGAATTAAAGCAATTACCTGACACTTTGAAGTATGCTTATCTTGATGAGAAAAAGATATATCCTGTTATTATTAGTGCTAACCTTTAAGAACATGAAGAATAAAGATTATTAAAAGTTCTGAAGCAGCACCGGGCTGCTATTGGATATACTCTTGATGATCTTAAGGGCATTAGTCCCACTCTATGTCAGCACAAGATTAATATGGAACCTGATGCTAAACCCGTTGTTGATCGCCAACGGCGATTATGTCCTAAGATGAAAGAAGTGGTAAGAGCTGAAATATTAAAGCTTCTGGAAGCACGTATAATCTATCCCATTGCTGATAGTAGATGGGTGAGTCCCGTTCATTGTGTCCCTAAGAAAGGAGGTATAACCGTTGTTCCTAATGATAAAAATGAACTTATTCCACAAAGAATTGTCACTGGCTATAGAATGGTAATTGACTTTAGGAAGTTAAATAAAGCTATTAGAAAAGATCATTACCCTCTGCCTTTCATTGATCAAATGCTAGAAAGATTGTCTAAGCACACACACTTTTGTTTCCTGGATGGATATTCTGGTTTCTCTCAAATACCTGTGTCACAATCCGATCAAGAGAAAACCACCTTTACTTGCCCTTTTGGAACCTATGCTTATAGAACTATGCCTTTTGGTTTATGCAATGCACCTGCTACCTTTGAAAGATGTATGAGTGCTATATTCTCTGACTTTTGTGAAAAGATTGTGGAGGTTTTCATGGATGATTTTTTCGTTTACGGAACTTCTTTTGATGATTGCTTAAGCAACCTTGATCGAGTTTTGCAGAGATGTGAACAAATTAATCTCGTCTTGAATTGGGAGAAGTGCCACTTTATGGTTAATGAAGGTATTGTTTTGGGGCATAAAATGTCCGAACGAGGTATTGAGGTGGATAAAGCTAAAGTTGATGCAATTGAGAAAATGCCATGTCCTAAAGATATTAAAGGTATTTGAAGTTTCCTTGGTCATGCTGGTTTCTATAGGAGGTTCATTAAAGACTTCTCTAAAATTTCTAGGCCTCTTACTAATCTTTTGCAAAAGGATATTCCTTTTGTTTTTTATGATGAATGTGTGGAAGCCTTTGAAACACTCAAGAAAGCCTTAACCTCTGCACCTATCGTTCAACCACCTAATTGGAACTTGCCTTTTGAAATTATGTCTGATGCTAGTGATTATGCTGTCGGTGCTGTTCTAGGACAAAGAGTTGATAAAAAATTGAATGTTATCCATTATGCTAGCAAAACTCTAGACAGTGCCCAACGAAATTATGTTACTACTGAAAAAGAATTTTTAGCAGTTGTGTTTGCCTGTGATAAATTTAGATCTTATATTGTTGATTCCAAGGTTATCGTTCACACCGATCATGCTGCTATAAAATATCTTATGGAAAAGAAAGATGCTAAACCTAGACTCATTAGATGGGTTCTCTTGCTTCAAGAATTTGACTTACATATCGTTGATAGGAAGGGAGCTGAGAACCCAGTAGCTGATAATTTGTCTAGGTTAGAAAATATTCTTGATGACCCACTACCTATTGATGACAGTTTTCCTGACGAACAGTTACCTGCAATAAGTGTTTCTCAAAACACCCCTTGGTATGCTGATTATGCTAATTACATTGTCGCTAAATATATACCACCTAGCTTCACATACCAAGAAAAGAAAAATTCTTCTATGATTTGAGACATTACTTTTGGGATGACCCACATCTTTATAAAGAATAAGTAGATGGTATTATTAGACGTTGTGTACCTGTGCATGAACAGGAACAAATCCTACGGAAATGTCATTCCGAAGCTTATGGAGGACATCATGCGGGAGATAGGACTGCTCTCAAGGTATTGCAATCTGGTTTTTATTGGCCTACTCTCTTCAAGGATGCCCGTAAGTTTGTCTTGTCTTGTGATGAATGTCAAAGAATTGGTAATATCGGTAAGCGTCAGGAAATGCCTATGAATTATTCACTTGTTGTCGAACCATTTGACGTTTGGGGTTTTGATTATATGGGACCTTTTCCTTCCTCTAATGGGTACACTCATATTTTGGTTGCTGTTGATTATGTCACTAAGTGGGTAGAAGCTATTCCAACTAGTAGTGTTGATCACCACACCTCCATTAAAATGCTTAAAGAGGTTATCTTCCCGAGGTTTGGAGTCCCTAGATATTTAATGACTCATGGTGGTTCACACTTTATTCATGGTGCTTTTCGTAAGATGCTTGCTAAATATGATGTTAACCATAGAATTGCATCACCCTATCATCCTCAATCTAGTGGTCAAGTTGAACTTAGCAATAGAGAAATAAAATTAATATTACAAAAAACTGTCAATAGGTCTCAAAAGAATTAGTCTAAGAAACTAGATGATGCACTTTGGGCCTATAGAACAGCTTATAAAAATCCTATGGGTATGTCTCCATTCAAAATGGTATATGGAAAAGCTTGTCATTTGCCTCTAGAATTAGAACATAAAGCATTTTGGGCAATTAAAGAACTCAACTATGATTTGAAACTTGCCGGTGAGAAGAGGCTATTTGATATTAGCTCATTAGATGAATGGAGAACCCAAGCCTATGAAAATGCCAAACTATTCAAAGAAAAAGTAAAAAGATGGCATGACAAAAGGATCCAAAAGCGGGAATTCAAAATAGGAGACTATGTTCTTTTGTTCAACTCTCGTTCAAGATTTTTTGCAGGTAAGCTTCTCTCCAAATGGGAAGGACCATATATTATTAAAGAGGTTTATCATTCTGGAGCTATCAAGATTAATAATGCCGAAGGTACCAACCCGAAGGTGGTCAATGGACAAAGAATTAAGCACTATATCTCAGGTATGCCTATTAACGTTGAAAGCAATGTTATCCAAACCATGACACCTGAGGAACACATAAAAGAAACCTTCCGGAATACTCCAGAAATCTGAAAAATAGGAGGTACGTGATACGGTAAGTGAACGGACTCCGAAAAATCCGCAAAAATATTTTTTGTCAGTTTTGGAATATTAGAAAATTTTGGAATTTAAGAAATAAACCGGAAGGCGATCGAGGTGAGCACGATACACCAGGGCGTGCCAGCCTGCCAGTCCCCCCTAGGCACGCCCTGGTGGGTTGTGCCCACCTCGGACACCTTCCCTACTCCGTTTTCCTTCCATATGCTTGTTTCCCAAGAATAAAAATTCTCTATATATATCCCCGGCTGTTTTGACGACCGCGTCGCAGAAAAATCCTCTGTTCTTGTTTCGTGTTGTTTTCCTGTCAGATCTGTCAAGCCCGGCATCATGTCTTCTCCCTCTTCTAACAACATAGAAGAAGATGCATGGCTAATGAAGATGGAGCTGAAGAGGGAGGAGCCAAAAGAAACTGACAAGGAGGAGAAGGGCAGGGTGGCTATGGAGGATTAGCCCCCGGAAGGAGGGTAGTCCATGCCAACAAAGGAGGGAGAAGAAGAAGATATCCTTCAACCTTATTACAGTCATCTCACCCCTATTGAAATCGAAGCTTTTAGAGCTTTCGAAGCGGTTCGTGTTCAGAATAAATTTCTCATTCGTGAAAATATTTTGCTAGAGGAGCACATCAATACCCTTCGGAGAGTTATCCGCAAATTTGAGTTCCTTTTGAGTTTGAAGTGTGACACCTCTACACCACCACCTACTTCATCACCACCACCAAAGGAGACTTGAGCACACGGGTATGGGCACTCGTCTTGGCTTGAGCCAAGCTTGGGGGAGGTGCCCCGGTATCGTATCACCATCACTTTTATTCACCTTTACCTATTTTAGTTCGATCTTTAGTCTTCCCTTGCTTTATTGAATAAAAGTTTAGCATGATCTATTTTGGTGTTTTAGTTTCATGGCCTATCTATCTATGTAATCGAGTGAGAGTTATATAATAAAGTTTAGTTTGAGTTTTTGCCTCTCTACTTTCTTGGTGCAATCAAAATAAAAAGAAAAAGAAATAAATGAAAAGAATCATATGCTAATCTTATGGTGAGTAATGACATCACATAAGGAAAAGTATAAGTGGTAAAATTTGTTAAAGATTGACAAACATAGCATTGGTGAATGATGCAATTCATGAAAGAATTAATAAGGGAAGAGAAGATTCACATGCAAATACACTATCTTGGACATCTTTTATGATTGTGAGCCCCCATTAAATATTATATGTCAAAATTGTTGACGTTGGACAAGGAATACAACGTAATGATTTATGTTTGTTCATATTCACATAGAAGTTATATTGTCATAGATCCTTCAACATGTGGTGCTTGCTCAATATCTTTGCTAGCCAAAAATTCCGCACTAAGTAGAGATACTACTTGTGCATCCAAAAACCCAAACCCAAATTCATTCTTTGAGAGTCCACCATACCTACCTACGGATCGAGTAAGATCCTTCAAGTAAGTTGTCATTGGTGCAATAAGGCAATAAAAATTGCTTCTAAAAGTGTTTTGATCAATTAGTGTAAGCGAAAATTGAGCGCTATACGAACTTATGATGGCAAAGTAATAAAAGCGACGGACTGCATAATAAAGGTTGCTATCATAGGGGGCAATATAGTGTGACGTTCTTTTACATTAAGGGATTGGGCATACAAACCAAAAAGCGCATGACAACCTCTGCTTCCCTCTGCGACGGGACTATCTTTTACTTTTATGTATTTACCTTTATGCATGAGCCAAAGTATTCTTCCCTATTCCTTTTTACTTTTTTCTTTTGCAAGCATCATGTGGTGAGGAAAGATCTAGGCACATATATCCAGTTGGATGTGAGTGGGCATGAGTTATTATTGTTGACATCACCCTTGAGGTGAATACGTTGGGAGGCAAAACTATAAGCCCCTATCTTTCTATGTGTCCGGTTGAAACTTTTTGCTCATGGGTATGTTGTGAGTGTTAGCAATCAAAGAAGACTAAATGATGGTTGAGTATGTCGACTTGCCAAAAGGCTCCGACATGAGACCCTTCCTGAAAATATAATGAATTGTAGTTGCAAAGTTGACTGAGAACATAGTTTGTTTGTTTTCAATAAGGTTTATGCTTTATACTTCTATGTTGTGATGAATTGTTACTTGTTTATGAGAAGTTATATGATGAAAGTACATGAATTATGACAGAATTTGTTGTTGTTATGATAATAAGCATGATGCTTCTATGTCCGTATTTTGTTTTTATCGACACCTCTCTCTCAAACCATGTGGACATGCTTTTCAATTTCGGCTTTTCGCTTGAGGACAAGCGAGGTCTAAGCTTGGGGGAGTTGATACGTCCATTTTGCATCATGTTTTCCTACTATTATTTATTATGTTTTGTTGAATAATAATGCTTTAGGGAGTGATTCTAATGCCTTTTCTCTCATAATATGCAAGGTTTACACAAAGAGGGAGAATACCGGCAGCTGGAATTCTGGGCCTGAAAAAAGCACATCAGAGATACCTATTTTTCACATCTCCAATGGAGCTGAATCTTTAGGGATATTATTTTTGGCATAAATAAAAAATACTGGAGCAAAGAATTACTGGAGGGGGGCACCCTGGTGGGCACAAGACACCAGGGCGCGCCAAGCCCCCCTTGGCGTGCCCTGGTGAGTTGTGCCCTCCTCAGCCCACCTCCGGTGCCCATCTTCTAGTATATAATCACTTTTGACCTAGAAAAAATAAGAGGAGGACTTTCGGGATGGAGCACCGCCGTCTCGAGGTGGAACTTGGGCAGGAGCACTTTTGCCCTCCGTCGGGGGAACTTCCCTCCCGGAGGGGGAAATCGAAGTCATCGTCATCACCAACACCCCTCTCATCTTTGGGAGGCCAATATTCATCAACATCTTCAACAGCATCATCTCCTCTCAAACCCTATTTCATCTCCTGTGTTCAATCTTTGTACCGGAACCTCAGATTGGTACCTGTGGGTGACTAGTAGTGTTGATTACCTTGCGTAGTTGATTGCCATATGGTTTATTTGGTGGAAGATTATATGTTCAGATCCATTATGCTATTCAATACCCCTCTGATCTTGAGCATGATTATTATTTGTGAGTAGTTACCTTTGTTCTTGAGGTCACGGGAGATGTCATGTTGCAAGTAATCATGTGAATTTGATATGTGTTCGATATTTTGATGATATGTATGTTGTGATTCCCTTAGTGGTGTCATGTGAACATTGACTACATGACATTTCACCATTCATGGGCCTAAGGGAATGCATTGTGGAGTAGTTATTAGATGATGGGTTGCTAGAGTGACAGAAGCTTAAACCCTAGTTTATGCGCTACTTCGTAAGGGGCTGATTTGGATCCAAACGTTTAATGCTATGGTTAGATTTTATCTTAATACTTTTCTCGTAGTTGTGGATGCTTGCGAGGGGGTTAATCATAAGTGGGAGGTTGTTCAAGTAAGAACAGCACCCCAAGTACCGGTCCACCGACATATCAAATTATCAAAGTAGCGAACACGAATCAAACCAACATGATAAAAGTGACTAGATGAAATTCCCGTGTACCCTCAAGAACACTTTGCCTATTACTAGAGACTGTTCTGGCCTGTCCTTTGCCACAAAAGGATTGGGCTACCTTGCTGGACCTTATTTACCGTTACCGTTACTTGCTCATTACCAATTACCTTGCTATCAAACTATATGTTACCTACAATTTCAGTGCTTGCAGAAATTACCTTGCTGAAAACCGCTTGTCATTTCCTTCTGCTCCTCGTTGGGTTCGACACTCTTACTTATCGAAAGGACTACGATTTATCCCCTATACTTGTGGATCATCAGCCCGCTAGACCGCACTTGGCGATGGTCTCCCTCGTCCCTGACCAGATCCTGCCGACGTCGGTGGCCATCATGGCACACCTCATCCGGGATGAGCTGTCGGTGTACATCGGGGACTATCGGGATAGCGGCTTTTCCTGGGTAGTCACTGAGACGGCACCTATGGTCTTCTCGGTTCTGTTCCCCTCCGCTGAGCTGCTCTGTGTCTACACTCATGACCACATCAAGTGCCCGCTCAACAGGTTCCTCATCTCCATCAGGGAGGGTATCGCTGAGCCTGACCCTGTCCCCTCGCTCACCCGGGGGTGGGTGCTGGTATACAGGCTTCCCAGAGAGAGCAGGCATACTCTTAATGGGGGCAAGCTGAAGTACATCCTCAAGGCGATCTCGGAGCCAGTGGGAAAGCTCCCGACCGTCGACCTGGACTCCCTGGAGGGAGACGGTCCAGGCCGCATTGAGGTGCTTTGTCTGGCTCCAGAAGATGTGGATGGCATGTCCCTAGTTTTCCACTTCGGCATGAAGGGTCGGTGCATCACCTACGAGATCGACCTGGACGAGTTCGGGAGTCGGGCTGGGACTGCCCCCCTTCTCTCCCCCCTCCGGCGCCCTCTAACAGTCGAAGGGATGGTGATGAGGATCTGTCTAAGGAGTCTTCATCTAACGACGGCGGCGGCTCTCCAATCGCGACTGATGGCCGGCAGGGAAAGGGCTCCTCAGGAGGCCCTCTATCTGGGCCGCCTACGACCGTCGCACTTCTGATCACTGGGGGCCCCGCTCCCTCTCCGTCCGGTGGTGCCCTGCGGCTTGCCTCCCCGGTCGGGGGGGGGGGGAGGTTGTGGCTCCGTTAGCCCTGTCCACTAAGGAGGAGGAGGATGTACAGAGTGTCGGGTTGGTTGTGTATCCTCCGTCATCCCCGCGCTCCCCGGGGGTGGTTTGCTACTCGAGGTCGCCCGAGACCCCCCTCCCCCAACTTTGGGGTCCCCGACGATGGTTCCTACGACCCCTTCCCCGGGCTCAGGGCCTCCCATGACCTCTCCTACCTCACCTGGGCGCAGGCCCCGTGGGGCGCCCTCGCCGATGGTAGCATCGCGGCAGAGTGTGCGGCTGAGCCTGACCAAGACCCTGCCTGACGGCCGTGTGCCATCGATCTCAGAGAAAGGGGCTATGCGCGCCGCCGCCCGTGACCTCTCTCCAGGTATGCCGCCTTCCCCATTCGGCCCTAGTTCAAGTTCTAATTTTCCTATTCTCGGTTTGGTTCCACTAGAGCATTTTGCCAGCGTGGCTGTGGATTGTGGCATTGTGTTTCAAGGGGAGAAAGGCCCTTGTCTGGAGCAAATCTCCGCCATTTGCGCCAAGGAAATGTTGGATGGGGCGCTTGCAGAGGCTCGCTCCCGAGCTGAGCGCGGAGCTATGTAGCCCCTATCCTCGGACCCCATCAACCCGGAGCATAGAGAGCTTGGGTCTGACGTGGGTTCGGTCAGTACGGTTCCCGGGGCTAGTACCGGCCCTGGGCATAGAGAGCCCAAGGTTGTGTTGGGCTCGGATGGACTGGTGGCTGGGGCTATCCATCACAGCCCTTCACTAGGAAGGGCTCTACGGGGGTTCCCGCCTACTCGCCTTCACCCCTCGGAGCACCAGATGTCGATGTGAGGGATTAGCGTGGAGTCTTCTCTGCAGGAGGGTGTCGAAGTTGGCCCCACTCATGGACGGGGGTGATACGTCTCCAACGTATCTATAATTTTTTATTGTTCCATGCTGATATATTATCATTCTAGGATACTTTTTGGGTCTTTATTTACCAATTTATAATATTTTTGAGCACTAACCTATTGACCTAGTGCCTAGTGCCAGTTGCTGTTTTCTGCGTGTTTTTGTACTTTTCAGGTTTACATTACCAAACGAAGTCCAATTGCCACGAAACTTTTTGATGATTTTTTCGGGACCAAAAGAGGACCTGGAAGCTTCGGAAGGAGGCCGGGGGCCGCACGAGGGCCGCACAAGCCAACACGGCGCGCCCCAGGGTGTGCCGCGCCCTGATGGCTTGTGCCTCCCTTGGCTGCCTCCCGACGCCCCTCTGTGGCCTATAAATTCTATTTCATCCTAAAAATAACAGAGGCAGCACCAAAACCGTTTTTTCGCCGCCGCAAGTCTCTGTTCCGTCGTGAGGCCATCTGGAGCTCTGTTCCGGCACCCTGCCGGAGGGGGGATCGATCACGGAGGGCCTCTACATCAACCTTGCTGCCCTCATGATGATGTGTGAGTAGTTCACCACATACCTACGGGTCCATAGCTAGTATCTAGATGGCAATCTCTCTATCTCTTGATCTTCAATACAATGGTCATCACATCTTCGCTTTGATCTATCCGATGTATTCCTATTGTGCGGTGTGTTTGTAGGGATCCGATGAATTGTGGGTTTATGTTCAGATTTTTCATGAAAAGTATTTGACATACCTCTAATATATATTGTCTCTTAATTGCATGATCATTATAGCTTCGTAATGCTCTCTGATTTATTGATGTGCTTTGGCCAAGTAGATAGATATTTCATCGGTGCGTTGTGGTAGGTTTAACCTGGCGAGTTTCTATATCCCAGTGACAAAGTAAGGGACAAGATGCGTCTTTGTGTTTTTGCTACTAAGGATAACACGATGGGGTTCATTCATATTGCTTGAGTTTACTTTGTCTACATCATATCATCGTTCTCCATGCATTACTCTGTTTTACTTAATACTCTAGATGCATGCTAGATAGCGGTCGATGAGTGGAGTAATAGTAATAGGTGCAGGCAGGAGTCGGCCTATTTGTTTATGGACGTGATGCCTATATACTCATGATCATTGCCGTGAAAATTGCATAACTATCTGCTTTTCTATCAATTGCCCAACAGTAATTTGTTACCCACCGTATGCTGCCTACATGAGAGATGCCGCTAGGGAAAACTATGGCCCCCGGGGTCTATTCACTTATATATTTACAAACGCTACTATTACCTCGCTGCCTGATGACCCACAAGTATAGGGGATCTATCGTAGTCCTTTCGATAAGTAAGAGTGTCGAACCCAACGAGGAGCAGAAGGAAATGACAAGCGGTTTTCAGTAAGGTATTCTCTGCAAGCACTGAAATTATCGGTAACCGATAGTTTTGTGATAAGATAATTCGTAACGGATAGCAAATAACAAATGTAGCAAAGGTGCAGCAAGGTGGCCCAATCCTTTTTGTAGCAAAGTACAAGCCTGGACAAATTCTTATATAAAGCAAAGCGCTCCGGAGGACACATGGGAATTTCTGTCAAGCTAGTTTTCATCATGCTCATATGATTCGCGTTCGTTACTTTGATAATTTGATATGTGGGTGGACCGGTGCTTGGGTGCTGCCCTTACTTGGACAAGCCTCCCACTTATGATTAACCTCTCTCGCAAGCATCCGCAACTACGAAAGAAGAATTAAGATAAATCTAACCATAGCATGAAACATATGGATCCAAATCTACCCCTTACGAAGCAACGCATAAACTAGGGTTTAAGCTTCTGTCACTCTAGCAACCCATCATCTACTTATTACTTCCCAATGCCTTCCTCTAGGCCCAAATAATGGTGAAGTGTCATGTAGTCGACGTTCACATAACACCACTAGAGGAGAGACAACATACATCTCATCAAAATATCGAACGAATACCAAATTCACATGATTACTTATAACAAGACTTATCCCATGTCCTCAGGAACAAACGTAACTACTCACAAAGCATATTCATGTTCATAATCAGAGGAGTATTAATTATCATTAAGGATCTGAACATAAGAACTTCCACCAAGTAAACCAACTAGCATCAACTACAAGGAGTAATCAACACTACTAGCAACCCACAGGTACCAATCTGAGGTTTGAGACAAAGATCGGATACAAGAGATGAACTAGGGTTTGGAGAGGAGATGGTGCTGGTAAAATGTTGATGGAGATTGACCCCCTCTCGATGAGAGGATCGTTGGTTATGACGAGGGCTTCGATTTCCCCCTCCGGGAGGGAAGTTTCCCCGGCAGAACAGCTCCGTCGGAGCCCTAGATTGGTTCTGCCCAAGTTCCGCCTCGAGACGGCGGCGCTTCGTCCCGAAAGCTCCCTTCTGATTTTTTCCAGGTAAAAACCCTCCATATAGCAGAAGATGGGCACCGGAGGCCTGCCAGGGGTCCCACAAGCCACTAGGGCGCGCCCTGGGGGGTAGGGCGCGCCCTCCAGGCTTGTGGCTTCCTGGTGGTCCCCTCTGGTATTTTCATCGCCCAGTATTTTTTTATATATTCCAAAATAATTCTCCGTAGATTTTCAGGACTTTTGGAGTTGTGTAGAATAGCTATCTCAGATTTGCTCCTTTTCCAGTCCAGAATTCCAGCTGCTGGCATTCTCCCTCTTCATGTAAACCTTGTAAAATAAGAGAGAAAAGGCATAAGTATTGTACCAAAATGTGTAATAACAGCCCATAATGCAATAAAGATCAATATAAAAGCATGATGCAAAATGGACGTATCACTGCCTTTATTTACTTTTTATTTTATTTTGCAGTTTACAATTATCTACACAACTCATTTGCTTGCAAATAACGAGATCAAGGGGATTGACAACCCTCTTGCCTGCATTGGGTGCAAGTTGTTTGTTCATTTGTGTGCAGCCGCTGAAGATGGTTGAGGATTGATATTCCTATTGGTTCGATAAACCTTGGTTTCATAACTGAGGGAAATACTTACCCACTTTATGCTTCGATAACCCGTTCCTCTTCACGGAAAACCCAATGCAGATAACGAGTATCAGGAAGGATTTCTGGCGCCGTTGCTGGGGAATATCATCATCAACTATCAAGTAACTCCACATAAATTTTCATTCACTTTTTTATCTTTTTATTTTTTGTTATATTTAGTTTGTCTCATAAAAATCGAAAATACAAAAATATTTACCTTTGCTTGTTACTAGTTTACTTCTTCGCTTGCTAGTTTACTTGTTTTGCTTGTTACCTTGCCTAGCTATGTTATCTTTATCTTTATCAAAAACAAACATAAATTTAAAGCAAAAACTTAAAGACTTATGGATCCACATAAAGTTCTCTACTTGGGTCATCTTCGATCCATTTGTGCTCGTGCAGAAACCCCAACTAGCTTAGTTGAGGGGAAATCATTAGATGAGCATGCTTATTTTGTGCGTCACCGGTTGTCTAAAAAGGGGAAACTTCTATGCCATCAAATAAAATGTTTGATGTGCTATGCTTGGAATATGTGTGAGCTTTATGACTTTACTTGTTGCTCTGAGAACCCTAAAAAACACCTCCCTACCTATGTGAGCTTAATGATGATGAAATATTATCTTCGTATGCCAAGGGTGTTTATAGTTATTGTAACACCCCAAAAATCGGGTTATCGATTTTTGTGCTGTTATTCCTTCCTAGCTTTTCTCTCCCGAATTTTTCCTCTGGAATTTGGCAAATGACCGGGTGAATCCAGTCTTTCCCCAACCTCTCAGTGTTTTTCCTATGCCCATGTGCCAGTCAACCCTCCGTTAGTAAACCCCGAGCCTCATTCCCACCCTAGTTCTGAATTATTGGAACTGGAAATCCTGCCTTTGTGTTTACAAAGGAGCTATCATTTCCCTTGCTCTGTTGATCCTCCCAAAATTTCCAGAGATCCTCCTTCTCTCATAAACCCTAGATATGCAAAAATATTGCTAAGTCATATGCAATATTTTCCCTCTAGAATTAATTCCTTATTCTGCCTTTCTGAGGAATTAAATCCCGGAAAATATCTATCCATCTCCAGAGTTCATGAGAACCTGTGGAGATATTCTTTGTGGATATATTGAGCTCTCATAAAAATATTGGCCATAATTAAACTAGGAAAATTGCCTTTTCCTATTTAAAGCCAATATTTCAATTTGGGGCCTTTCCAAAGGAACTACCATTTTGGTACCTAGGAAAAATCCCAAATAATTTGTGGAGCTTCTCATATCCATACCTTCTCCAATTCCATCAAAATATCAAGTTCCCCAATTCAATTTTTGAGCACCACTTCCATTTGCAAATTCTGTCCAGATTTCCCATTTGCAAAGGAAGTGCTTGATTCCTTGATCTCCTTCGGCTAAAATTTTACAGGGTGATTCATCATGATAAATTACCCTTGTCCTCTAAAATTCAGCCCATTCCATCTAGCCAATCTTCCTCAGCAAATTATCCAATTTTCTGTCCAGATTGGAGCATTGTGAAGGAAGTACCATTTCTAATTATGCAAATGGTATGAAACCTTTACAGTGCCTCCATATGCCTAAATCATTGATCTCCACCAAAATTCATCCATATCCATCTAGCCATTTGTCCCCAGCAACCCCATTTCCAATTCTGGTCAGACTGCCAAGTTACAAAGGAAGTACCCCCCTAGACTTGTTTGTTTGTGCTGCATTTTGGCCAAGATACTCACTCTAGTGAGTGGTCAACCTCAGCCAAAGGTCATGCCAAGGTGAGCACTGTGATGGCCATGGCACAGCACAAACAGGTTGCTGCCAGCTGGTGTTTGACATTGGTGTAGTCACACCAGAGCTGACCTTTCTTTCTTGAGGGGTCAAGTCAAATCAGTGAAGGATGGAGAAGCCCCTAGACATGGTTTGGCTCCATGTAGGGCGTGGCAAGGCCCTGGACGCGTGGTGACCACGCCTGATGCTGCCAAAACCGTGCTCTGTAGATCGAACTCGTCGGTAGCGGATCACCAGCGCATTCCAGGCTGTCCGGGAGTGCCGTAGAGATGTCTAGCGCGTGCGTGATCCATCCAGAGGCCTCTCCCCCTCGTCCCCTAGCTGGTGGAGCGCTCGAAGCCTCGGTCGACGGCGAGGAGCTTCTCGGAGCTCCGTTCATCGTCGGCTAGCTTCTTCCCGAGCCTTCCCCCGCTGCTATTTAAGCATGCCCGAGCTTCCCCTCTAGCCAGCAAGCCCATCCCCTCTTCCCTCGAGCTCCCGGAGCTCTCCGCTCTCCCTGTGGCCGCGGTGCCACCGCCGATCCTCTCGATCCATTCCGGTCATGTGGCCCTCCCCCTCCTCCTCATTTCTGGTCACGGCTGCCCCAGGAGCCTGCGAGCTCGCCGTCGTTCCCATCTTCTCCGGGGAAGCGCTGTCGGGGTGGTCTCTCCGTCGCCCGTCAGCCACCGCGCCCCGGCCCGCGGCCATGGCACCACAGCCCACCCCGCGAGGTCTCGCGACCGCCGCTGGAGGCAGCGCACGGTGACGGAGCTCCTGAGCTCACCGGCCGGCCCTTCCGTGCTCCCCTACCGCAGCTGCGCCGGCGGCCGGCCGCCTCTGCTCTGCCCGGTCGGGGAAAGGAGAAGACCGGAGGAGGAAGAGAGAGAAGGGAGAGAGGATAAGGCGGGCCCCACCCGTCAGTGGGAGAGAGAAGAGTCAACCCCGGGCCCGCGCGTTTTCAAGTGGAAACGTATTTTGGCAAATACGCTTTCCATGTTAGAAAGCATACTCCGGTTGTTCTTCGGACCAGAATACGTTTTCTCTAATAGAAGGCGTATTTCTGAGAAGGGCGCGTTCGGTTTAATCAGCCAGGGACCTGCTTGTGAATATTTTTACTACAGATTGGTCCTTGGTGCTTAAACGCCCATATCTCTGCGACCGTAGCTCGGAATCAGGTAAAACCAGCGCCCACGTTTTCGTCTCGTCGAGCCCGTTCCGATGGTACCATTTTCACTATGTGTTCACACAATGGAAATAACCATTTTGCCCTTGCCCTCCGATCGAGCCCTTTGTGAGAGACCCCTTTCCGGCGATTTCTTCCGCGAGGTGATCGCACTTCTTTCCGGCTTATTCGTCGACCCCCAGGCAAGCCAACCTCTTACCATGAGCTCCGGACTTGCATGATGACTTTGCTTGCACCCTGTGTGTGTTTATCTATTACTTGTTAGTATGCATTTGCATATACATGTGATGACATCGTTGCTAGATACCAGCATTTCTGTTTGTCAACAACATAGTCATGTTAGTACTATGGTTGATCTCATGCGCTGACTATCAGTACCCTGGTCTTGCTATGCTAGCACTTATAATTGTCGATATGTTGAGTTGGATTAAGAGATTACTGTCTATGATTATTTTGGGTTTCATCCGGCAGTTGTGGATATAAGGAGTTAGTTTAATGCAACCTAGTTGGTTGATCTTGAGTCACCTGTTCGGGCTTATCCGTGCAACCACATTTGCCGGTATGGGACGGCCTTGACTTGGCCTGACTGCGTGATCTTTCATCGGTACCTCCAAAGACGGAGGGTTATGCGCGGCGTGCTACCCTGATCAGGTAAGCGGCGATAACCCTGTGAGCCCAGTTGTTGATTGGTTTAGCCCGGGAGTCCCCGTTTGGGACAGTAG
This sequence comes from Elymus sibiricus, assembly GCA_039707655.1. Taxonomy (NCBI): domain Eukaryota; kingdom Viridiplantae; phylum Streptophyta; class Magnoliopsida; order Poales; family Poaceae; genus Elymus; species Elymus sibiricus. The sequence goes on from CM077665.1 coordinate 481,737,121, forward strand.
GCCCCGTTTGGGTCTACATAGTTTGGCCACGACGGTGGCAGGTGTCATGAGGACACAGGGGCCACCCAAGGCTGACCTCCGGGGGAGGAAGAGTGCCGGTGGTACGACGAAAGAGTCACGGGTCAGGCAGGTTTCGTTGAAGCAACGCTGGTCCAGCCGAGTGGGATCGGGAGGCCCGGTGCTTCATGGTGTGGGTAAAGTGCGCAACCTCTGCATAGGGCTTGCTTTGTCATCTGCTTGTTTGGTTGCTATGTATTTGGTTGTCTTGCGAGTACATTCAAAGTACTCACCTGGCCTTGCACGTGGCCAGTTGCAGGAGAAGATCCATCGTGCTAGAGCGTAACCAAGCCAGCCAGAGACGTCGTTGCCGCTAAGACCTCTGCTGCCCTTTAGTTAGCCCTGGAGTTATGTAATATTGTTGTAAGCAATAGTATTGTAATACTCCATTATATTAATAAAGCCATTTTTGTGCCTGGATTTGCTGTATCATGTCTTTGATGTGCGCCAGGTCTTATCCTGGGACTGGCGTGCGTCGGCCGTCTATCGGGGTGCCACAGTTACTATGATATCAAACAAATTGAAGAATTTGTTGCTTTTAAGGGTGCTTATGAGATTGCTTCTTTGATTGAAAAGTATGATGCTACTTTCTACAAATCTAAAATGTTTGCCATACTTAAATATTGCTATGAAAAATATACTTCTAATGCTTACATTAAAGAATTTATTGAGAGAATGTCTGTTGCGTTGGAACAAAATTATGATTCCATTGATTCTATTGAAATACCCCCTCTTGATGAACGTGATGCTTGCTATTCTTGTGGCCAAGATGCCAATATTAATGATGCTTATGGAGATGAAATTGCTATAGTTCCTTATTTGGAAATGAAATTCTTGCTATTGCACCCAAAAAGCATGATTGCAATGATGTTACTATAAATTTTACTAATGACAATTGTGCTAGTGATATGCAAAGCTATAAGCTTGGGGATGATAATTTTGTTATGATCACCACTTATTGCAATGATCATGATTGGGGTGATGATGTTTCTTTTGATCTTGAAAAATTATTTAAGCCTCATGATGAATATGTCATGGATAATAATATTTGCAATAATATTGAAAGTGGATTTGGAGAGATCATGACTTTAGTTAATGTTGATCCCACTACCATGGAAGATTGTAAAACTCATGTTACTCACATACCTCTCTTTCTGCTGAAATTATTAATGCTTCGCTCTTCCTATTTGCATATGCAAGATTTCACTTTTCTTGAGAATTTGTTTTACTATAAAATACCTATGCATAGGAAGTATGTTAGACTTAGATGTGTATTTCACATGCTATATGATGCTCTGTTTGTGCTTCAATTATTATCATTTATGTGAGCATCATTGAAATGTCAAGCCTATCTTGATGGCTATAAAGAAAGAGCTTGTTGGGAGACAACCCAATAGTTACTTTAAAATTCCTGTTTATTTTTAATAACATGATTTTTGCCTCAGTAATGATTATGTTTTTGTGTTTAAATTAGTGTTTTTGCCAAGTAAAGCCTTTGGGATGACTCACAAGATGAGTAGAACTGATGCTGAAACAAAAAAGAAACTTTTGACTCCAGTACAGGAATTTTCATTTTTTTACTGGAGCGTGATAATGATCTAAATTTTTTACAAAGTGTTTCTATACAAATTTTCGAGGTTTTCCAAATTGTTCAGAATTTTTAGATTTACATAAGTATAGGTTCTCTACAGATTGCTACAGACTGTTCTGTTTTAGACTGGTTCTGTTTTTGTTTGCATAGTTGCTTGTTTTGATTATGCTATGGATTGTATCGGGGGGTATAAGCCATCGAGAAGTTAGAATATAGTATCTATTATGCAATTATGAAATAATAATAAATTTATAACAGTACCTAATGTATGCAATATGTTTCTTATACTAACGGATATCACGAAGTTTTGTTGAGTTTTGTGTGATTGAAGTTTTCAAGTTTTGGGTGTTATCGCGATCAAGAATGGAATAAGGAGTAGAAAGAGCCTAAGCTTGGGGATGCCCAAGGCACCCCAAGGTAATATTTTAAAGGAGACTCAAGCATCTAAGCTTGGGGATGCCTTGGAAGGCATCCCCTCTTTCGTCTCAATCCATCGGTATGTCACTTGAAGCTATATTTTTATTCGTCAGATTATATGAGTTTTCTTGCTTGGAGCGTCGTTTGCTTTTCTTTGCTTTTACTTTAAGTTTACCACAATCATTGTTTTCTGGACACACCTATTTAAGAGAGACACACCTTCATCATAATTTGTTAGAATACTCTATGTGCTTCACTTATATCTTTTGAGCTTAGCAGTTGCTCTAGTACTTCACTTATACATTTTTTAGCATGGTGGCGTGTAGATTTTATAGAAATAATTTCGCTCTCGTTCTTCACTTATATTTGTTTGATAGTTAATAAATAGTGACGGTAATTTGCATGGGTCATAAGACTAGTCCAAAAATATTAGGTATTCAATGAGTGATAATCAAAACCATCATGTAGCACATATAGAGAAATTGTGGGTTAATTATATTGATGTGGTAATATGAAAAAGGTGTGAGTCCATAATTATGATCCGTAGAAGTGTCGATATTAAGAAAGGTTAACTTTTTGTTCATCTAAAAATTAAATAGGCATGGTGATGATGTGTGAGCATTTCTATTCCTCGTTGAAATCCTAGTGTTGTTTCGGGTCGGAAGTGCGCGATGGTTCACTCCTACCAACCTCTTCCCTCGGGGCATGCGAGTAGTACTTTGATATATGATAAAACTAATAAAACTTTGCAATAAGTATATGATTTATTTATGACTAATGTGAAACCATGGACATACGCAATCTCGCCTTCTCATATTTGCTAGCCTCTTCGGTACCGAGCATAGCCCATTCTCACCTCGAGGATCGGTGCAACTTTTGCCGGTGCATCCAAACCCGTAACATGATACGTTGTGTTGCACATAAGCCTTATTATATCCTCCTCAAAACAGCCACCATACCTACCTATCATGGCATTTCCATAGCCATTCTGAGATATATTGCCATGCAAGTCCCATCGTCACTCCACATGACTAGTTCGTTCATCATCATATTGCTTTGCATGATCATATAGAGCTGACATAGTATTTGTGGCAAAGCCACCGTTCATCATATTTTTGATAAATGTCACGCTATATCATTGCACACCCTGGTACACTGCCAGAGGCATTCATACAGAGTCATATCTTCATACCAGTTCTCCATATCGAGTTGTAAGTAAATAAAAGTGTGATGATCATCATTATTAGAGCATTGTCCCAGTGAGGAAAGAATGATGGAAATTATGATTCTCCCATAAGTCGAGATGAGACTCCGGACGAAAAATAAAGATGGGGGAGGCCAAATGAGCCCACCATCCATTTAAAAAAAATGAGAGAAGGGACTTTGCTACTATCTTTTTCCACACTTGTGCCTCAAAGTGGCACCATGCTCCTCATGCAGAGAGTCTCATGATATGTCATTTTCATATGCTAGTGGGAATTACCTATTCATTATTACGAACTTGGCTTGTATATTCCTATGACGGGCTTCCTCAAATGCCCGAGGTCTTCATGAGCAAGCAAGTTGGATGCACACCCCACTTAGCTTCATTTGAGCTTTCATACACTTATAGCTCTAGTGCATCATTTGCATGGCAATCCCTACTCCTTGCATTAACATCTATCGATGGGCATCTCCATAGCCTGTTGGTACGCCTAGTTGATGTGAGACTATTTTCTCCACTTTTTACCCCTTTGATATCAACCACCATACTCTATTCCACCTAAATGCTATGTCTAATGGCTCACGCTCATGTATTGCGTGAAGAATAAAAAGTTGATGCATATTGAAAAAGTACGATCCAATTGCCTGTCTTGGACACCGTGGTGCTTAACATTTGTATTAATGTGGTGAAGATGGAGCCATGCCTTGCTAATTTAATAAGATTAATGGGGGGTTAACATTCCTTAAGGATCGTATACTTTGAAAGATTGATGATTTTGTTTCTTACACTTTGAATATTGCTATGTTAATATTTGTTGATTCATCTTTTCTCAATGAAAATACCTGCATAAGATTACATAATGGATAGCATGTCACATCAAAAATTCTGTTTTTATCATTTACCTACTCGAGGACGGGCAGGAATTAAGCTTGGGGATGCTTGATATGTCTCCAACGTATCTATAATTTTTGATTGTTCCATGATGATATATTATCATTCTAGGATAATTTTTGGGTCTTTATTTACCAATTTATAATATTTTTTAGCACTAACCTATTGACCTAGTGCCCAGTGCCAGTTGTTGTTTTCTACGTGTTTTTTACTTTTCAGATTTACATTACCAAACGAAGTACAAAACTTTTAGAAGATTTTTTCTGGACCAAAAGAAGACCTGGAAGCTTCGGAAGGAGGCCAGGGGCCGCACGAGGGCCGCACAAGCCAACAGGGCGCACCCCAGAGGGGTCGCGCCCTGATGGCTTGTGCCTCCCTCGGCCGCCTCCCGACGCCCCTCTCTGGCCGATAAATTCTATTTCACCCTAAAAATAACAGAGCCAGTCCCGAAACCCTTTTTCCGCCACCGCAAGTCTCTGTTCCGTCAGGAGGCCATCTGGAGCTCCGTTTTGGCACCCTGCCGGATGGGGGATCGATCACGGAGGGCCTCTACATCAACCTTGCTGCCCTCATGATGATGTGTGAGTAGTTCACCACAGACCTACGGGTCCATAGCTAGTACCTAGATGGCAATCTCTCTATCTCTTGATCTTCAATACAATGGTCATCGCATCTTCGCTTTGATCTATCCGATGTAATCCTATTGTACGGTGTGTTTGTTGGGATCCGATGAATTGTGGGTTTATGTTCAGATTGTTCATGAAAAGTATTTTTGATACCTCTGATATATGTTGTCTCTTAATTGCATGATCATTATAGCTTAGTAATGCTCTCTGATTTATTGATGTGCTTTGGCCAAGTAGATTGATATTTCATCAGTGGGAGTGGTGCGTTGTGGTAGGTTCAACCTGACGAGTTTCTATATCCCAGTGACAAAGTAGGGGACAAGATGCGTCTTCGTGTTGTTGCTACTAAGGATAACATGATGGGGTTCATTCATATTGCTTGAGTTTACTTTGTCTACATCATGTCATCGTTCTCCATGCATTACTCTGTTTTACTTAATACTCTAGATCATGGTTTTAAATAGCGGATAGCGGGCTTTTAGCGGATTTGGTTCCGCGTAGCGGAATGCGGATAGCGGGCGATATTGCGGGCGCTATGTCCGCGTAGCGGCTTTATAAAAATAGTAGATTCTTGTTTATATCACTAGAACATGAACAAAAAGTAATGACATTTAATTTGAGTGATAGCGGTCGCTATTGCGCTTGCGCTATTGCGGACGCAATAGCGGATGCTATCTTCGCTATTTAAAACTATGCTCTAGATGCATGCTGGATAGTGGTCGATGAGTTGAGTAATAGTAATAGGTGCAGGCAGGAGTCGGCCTATTTGTTTATGGACGTGATGCCTATATAAACATGATCATTTCCGTGAAAATCGCATAACTATCCGCTTTTCTATCAATTGCCCAACTGTAATTTGTTACCCACCGTATGCTGCCTACATGAGAGATGCCGCTAGGGAAAACTATGGCCCCCGGGTCTATTCACTTATATATTTACAAACGCTACTATTACCTCGCTGCCTTTACTTTTTATTTTATTTTGCAATTTACAATTATCAACAATTATCTACACAACTCATTTGCTTGCAAATAACGAGATCAAGGGGATTGACAACCCTTTTGCCCGCGTTGGGTGCAAGTTGTTTGTTCATTTCAGTGCACCCGCTGAAGACGGTTGATGATTGATATTCCTATTGGTTCGATAAACCTTGGTTTCATAACTGAGGGAAATACTTTCCCACTTTGTGCTGCGATAACCCGTTCCTCTTCACGGAAAACCCAACGCAGATCACGAGTATCAGGGGGCGACGCGGTCGCCCAGCTAAACAGACCCCCCGTCCCGCGCTTGCTGTACACGCTAGTTCGGCCCCGCCCGAGGGGTGCTAGAGAACCCAGTGATGTTCCAATATGAAGCTCCTATGTTGGAACATCACAGGCTTTGGCCATCTGGGCCGGCGCCGTCAGTTGATTGATTACATGAGGATGGAATACATTGACATGGTGGGCCTTCAAAAGACCATTTGACAAGACTTCTCCATCCAGGAACTCCAGAGCCTCTCTCGGCACATGTTTGCCTGGCAGTGGCTTGCCGTGGTCGGTCTATCCGGGGGCATTTTGCTAGGCGTCCGAGAGGATTCCTTCTCGGTCGATGATATGGACCGAGGATAATTCTTCCTTAGTATGTCTGTCACGGATCGACGTGTGAACCTCAGCTGGGAGGTGATCATTGTCTATGGTCTGGCGGACCATGGGCACTCGGCGGAGTTCCTGGACGATCTTAAAGGCAAGGTAGAACGCTGCTCCACCCCAATGGTAGTGGCTGGCGATTTCAACCTCATTAGGCTATCTTCAGACAAGAGCTCAGCTAACGTCGACCGCATCCACATGCGGCTCTTTAATGAATGCATTGCGGACCTAGCCCTTCGGGAGATAGCCCGAGTGGGGGCTAGGTTCACTTGGACTAATAAGCAAGTCGCCCTGATCCGGAGTGTGCTCGACAGGATCCTGGTCTCAGCCCGATTGGAGCTCATGTTTCCGATGTTCTCCCTTAGAGCTGTCACGAGGATCGGGTCTGATCACTCGCCACTTCTGTTTGCTTTCGGGGAGGACTCGCCGCCGTGACTGTGACGCTTTCACTTCGAAGCCTCGTGGCTTCTGTAGCCAGGTTTCGTCAACATGGTGAAGCTCCATTGGATAGACACAGCTGCCTCCCCCCTCGAGTTTTCTGTGCGACACACGTCTGACCACTGCGCCCGGCTGTCTCGCCAATTCATGCGAGGGTGGGGGGCCTATCTCGGGGTTGAGCTCAGGGTTCCAAAGGGGCCCTGCTAGCACAGATTGGCGCACTTGATGGGCTGCGGATGGCCCTGGCCTTTCTGACGACGGTTGGATTTAGCGGTATGCACAAGAAGCTCCCCTTATGGAAATTTATAAGGGTGAAGAGCTTTATTTGCAACGTCGAGAGAGGCATATGTGGCTCCTCAAAGGAGATGCTAATACAACATACTTCCATGTGCTTGCCAATGGACGACACCGGAAATGCGTTATTTCGTGTCTCTGGGTAGGGCCCAACCTCTTAGAATTCCCTGACGAGATTCGCGACCATATCTATTCCTTCTACAAGGAGTTGTTTACGGCGCAAACCAGCAATGGGGTCTCGTTGACGGAATCTTTCTGTCTTGGCCCAGACAGAGTGTCGGACAGGGGAAATGCGGACTTGACTCTCCCATTTTTCTCCTGAAGAGGTCCTTAGTGCTATTGAGGACATGCCTACGGGGTCTGCCCCTGGTCCAGATGGTCTCCCGGTGATCTTCTTTAGGAAGTTCTGGGAGGTCCTGAAACCGGTGATCATACCAATGTTCCACAAGTTTTATATCGGGGCCTTTGACATGGCTAGGATTAACTATGGCGTTATTACCCTCATACCCTGTCGGGGATATACCCCGCGGTATGACCCGGAGACAGTTGTAACCCGGCAGACAGTTATAACCCGGTGACAGTTATAAGCCGGCAGACACTTGTCAGCCGGCAGACACTTGTAAGCCGGCAGACAGTTATAACTCGGTGATAGTTATGACCCAGCAGACACTTGTAAGCTGGCAGACAGTTGTGACCCGGCAGACAGTTATAACCCGGCAGACAGTTATAACCCAGCAGACAGTTATGACTCGGCAGACAGTTATGACCCGTCAGACAGTTATGACCCGACAGATAGTTAAGTCCCGGAGACGAGTCCCTGAAGATGAGTCTTGAAGATAAGCCCGGTTGTAAGCCGCCCGGTTGTAAGCCGCCCGTCGGAGATAAGAAGCTCGGGACTCAGAAGCCCATGAGGAGAAGCCCGCGATGGGAAGTCATGATAAGTTAAGCCTCAATCCGACTTAGACTCTACATGTAAACCGCCCCTTCAGCTTATATAAGGAGGGGCGGGTCACCCCAAGAGGGTCAGGTTTTTAGAGGTCTCAATAGACAGATCTTAGATAGACAAGTCATGAGAGATAGACAAATTAGAGACACTCGAGATTTGAGGTAGCGACTCCGCACCCTTGTTACCGAGATCGTCATCGTCATCAATACAAGACAAGCAGGACGTAGGTTTTTACCTCCATCGGAGGGGCCGAACCTGGATAAACTCGCGTCTCTCGATTCCGACCAACCCCTCTCAAGCCGCCACATAGTTGCGATGGCCTCACACCTAAGTCCGTTAACCCGGAAATCTTGCCGTGACAAATCCACGACAGTTGGCGCCCACCGTGGGGCCTGCACGGTGGTGTTGTGTTCTTGGAGGGAGCTCTAAAGGGATCGAGAAGCTTACAATGGATCGGATGAAGAAAATTGCGCGGGACAACCCGCCACCACCGCGGAAATCGCCAAGATCAACAGGAGAACCGTCCAATGAACCTGACTGCACAGACCGATAGGGATTCGGGTCAACGCGATCAACTTTTCTCGGCGGCTGCTAGCAATCTATCAAGCCGTATGTTGCTGCTGATATTTGTTAACTCGAAGACCAAAGGAAAATAGGGGAAAGGCTTCCCACGTATAAGCAATGGTCATCCTATGTGCTTGGATTGGATCAAAAGAAAAAAAAAGGATCCGTCACTCTCCAAAACCAGCCCCATCTGGGTCGCAATCTTGTCTCCGGGTCGCCCACGCCCGGAGTCGACTCGCAGTCGCAGCCTCGTCTCCAAGTCGCCCTCGCCTGACTCGCTGTCGCAGGCGTCGAGTCGGCCTCGTCTTCATCTCGCGAGTCGCCCGCGCCCGACTCGCCGTCACAGGCTTCGAGAGTCGGCCTCGTCTTCGTCTCCGAGTCGCCCGCGCCTGACTTGCCGTCGCAGGTTTCGAGAGTCGGCCTCGTCTTCATCTCCGAGCCGGACTCCGCTGCCTTCCGGATCGCACGAGCCGGTTGCCAGCTGACCGCTGCCATCACGTCCGCTGCCTTCCGGGATGCCCGAGCCGGCTGCCCGCAGGCCCCGGCCCTCTCCACCTCCGCCATGGCCGAGTCGCCGCCACGCGCCCGTTCCCCCACGTTCCGGCTGCCGCGGACTCGTCTCGCCGAACCTGCACCGCAGCCGGCTCCCACGCCGCACCAGCGCCGCCACAGCCGGTCCGCGCGCTCCTCCACGCCCGCTGGCCCCGCCTTGAGTCGCCCCTGCCCCCGCACCGTGGCTACTGGACGCCGCAGTCTCATCTCCTGGGCCGGCCGGCTCAACCGCGGCCCTCTGCTCCCGCCTCACGCGGCCCCATGCCGGCCCTCGCGGCTCCTTCCGCCACTTTGCCTCACCTCCGCCTTCATGGCCTTTTTTTCGAGCTGTTTCCGCCACCGGGTCAACGGTCGCACTTTGAGTTGCCTTCGTCAACCCGCCGTATTAAAACCGTCGGCCTCCGCCTGATTGATCGGGCCGTCCGCGCCTCGCCAGCCTCGTTTCAAGTCATCCACAGTCAGCCTTGGGTCAGGTCGCCGGGTGCTTCCATCTCCGCGGCGGTCAAGCCGGACTCCAGTTCCGTCATCAACACGCCGCTCCGGCACGCCTCCACCCGAGCCGCCCTGTTGAGCCGCCCGGCGCCTCGCGCCCCTGCCACTGTCTCACCCTTGCGGTGAGCCTCCGCTCCACTGCGGCCTTGAGCCGCTACTGAAGTCGCCGCGCGCTGCTTCGCTCCATTGTGCCTCCGCGCGCCAACCGCCGGCTCTCAGCCGCGCGCGCACCTCGCCTCAAGCCGCCTGGCTGGCTCGCTGCTCCGCAGCGGCCGGCTCTCCCGCGCCTCCGAGCCGGACTCGGTCTTCGCCTCGAGCCGTCGCCGCACCCCGCCTCAAAATCCACGGCTGCTTCCGCCATTGGCTCGCCGCGTTCGCCGCGGCCCCGCCTCGCCCGCTGGCATGCTGCTACGGGTCGCCGTGAGCGGCAAGCGGCCGACTCACCTCTGCGGAGAGCCGCCGCGCTGGCCATAGCCTCCGCCTTTACCGGAACCTTCAATCGCCAAGCCACCGGCCGGCTCACCTGCTCTTCCCGTGCCTGCCATAAACCGGCCGCTGCCGCTCCGCCTTGCTTCTCCTCGTCGCGAGTCGCCTTCGTGCTCGCCGGCTCTGCTCGCCCGCGACCGCGTCCCGGCCGGCTCGGCCGCCGCCCCGTTTCTCCTCGTCGCGAGTCGCCTACGCGCTTGCCGGCTTCGCTCGCCCGCAGCGCCCCTGCCGGTTCGCCTCCGTAGCTCGCCTCTGCCGCCGCGATGACCACCACGGCGACCCGCCTTGCTTCACCCGGCCGCGGGGCTGTGTCGCCCGCGTGCACTTCCTGTCCTCCTTGGCCGCACCCGCGAGCTCGCGAGCCGGCTGCTCCTGTGCGTTCTCCTATCAGCAACAGGAAAAGGATAAGATGAGGGCAGATGGAAGAAAAGGAAGTGAGGCCGGCTGCCCACTAAAAAAAAGGGTGTTGTGGCAATATCTGGCAGGGTCCTCGAGGGGTCAACGCAGGAATCTTTTGGATGCATATAAGGATCAAACGGGATTCAGCAACAGCACTGAAAAGTTAGCTACGGACGTTACCTAGGGATCATCATTCGTCCGTGCAAATCAGGTGATATCCATCTAAGTCTATTTTATTAGCACATATTATTTTCATCAAAGAACAAATACTTTGGTCTGCAATATTTTAAGCAGGACAATTACTCGAGTGGCTTTACACCACGGAGACGGAGGCGTGCCAACTTCAGTCTCCAGTGTTCGTCCGTCTCGCGACCTCACCAGTTTACAACGCCGCGGCCATCTCTTGCGACCGCACCGGTTTACAACGCCGCGGCCGTCTCTCGCGACCGCACCGGCTTACAATGCCGCGGCCGTCTCTCGCGACCGCACTGGCTTACAATGCCGCGGCCGTCTCTCGCGACCGCACTGGCTTACAACGCTGCGGCCGTCTCTCACAACCGCGTCGTCTTCAAACGTTGCGGCTGACTTCTACATATACATCAACACGTCGGGGGCCGCATACACCAGTACGAGCCGCCCAACGGACGCTTATGAGCTACCGCCCCGTGGTCTGGTCTACATCAACACGCCGGTGCCGCGCCTGCTCACTTGAACCGCCCAACGGACGCGCGCAAGCCGCCGTGCCCGCGGTCCGGTTTACATCGACTCATCGGTGCAGGGCTCGTCTATCTGAGCCGCCCAACAGACGCGCCTTCAGCACATTCAAGTGTTTCCGGTGTCAACTATATGCCGGTTTATGCTACGGTCAAGTATGGAGAATCTCAAGCCAACTCTTCGAGTCGACTTAAGACTCGGGGGGCTACAGACATGGCTCGACACATTTGGTCGTTTTCAACAAGAACCCCGGGTCATTGCAAGGAAGTTAACCCGATCCCAGGGGCTACTACATTATTGGCGGAACAATTAAAAGTCGCCCAAGAGGACGAACCGCCGTGATGCACCATTCAAACATGGGTGCCAGGATTTATTGGATCATCATAAAGTCACTTGGAGGCTTCTGCCGTTTCTTCATACAAGATGGCGGCTTACAAGATGGTGCAAAAAGTTGACTCCGTCGACAAGGTCATTTGGGGGTTCCAACCCGCCGGGTTTAGCTTACACACCCTCTTGATCGGCTCTTCAGCCACTGTAAGGCCGGGTTGTATACCCAAAAAGTTGACTCCGTCAACAAGGTCATTTGGGGGCTTCCAACCCACCGGGTTTAGCTTACACACCCTCTTGATCGGCTCTTCAGCCACCGCAAGTTCGAGTTAAACCTGCATGTATGCTGCTGCTGCTCCGCTAGGTGACCCGCCGAGCTCTTACCAGTTAATCTCGCCTAGAGACCCTGAGTTGTTCAAAGTTTTTGACAGTCACTCTCACTAGAGACCCTGTACTGGTCAAGGTTAAACCGGCGGTTCTTGTCACGTGAGGGCCGGCTTACGGAATGCGAGGATAAACTCACCCATCTGCTGCATACTCTCCGCTATGTGGCCCGTTCGTACTCTTAAACAGTTACTCTTTTAAAGACCCTGCACTGTTTAAGGTTCAAGGGTACTCATGCCCTGATGCGCCTCTCTATGGTTCGTTGTGCTCTTACCAGTTAATCTCGCCTAGAGACCCTGAGCCGCTCAAAGGAGTTGACGGTCACTCTCACTAGAGACCCTGTACTGTTAAGAGTTCAAACAACGAGTTCATGCCAGGAGAGCCGGCATATGAGTTTTCGAAAAAGAAAAAGCAAGAACATATACAAGAGTTGATCTCTTCTGGTTGTGCCTTCAAAGCAAGAACATCATACATTGCATCATACATTGCATCATCATTGCATCATCTTAACATGCATCATATATGCATGGATATCCTGGTCTACATTGCAGGAACCGGTTCTTTCAAACCGGGTTATATTATTCAAATCTCAAATAGTCAACATGGCTGGATTTTTCATTATGGTTGTCATAACCAGCATTGGATGATTGAGGTTTTCAAAGCCCCTTCAGAGTAATGGCTAGTATTCCTTCATCCCAAAAATACCAGCTTACAGCAAGGAGCATGGTTCAACATTGATATGCAAGGTTTTCAGCAAACATCATCTGGACAGTGGATAAATTTTATTCTACAATGGAAGGAATAGTCCCGAATCGTTGCAGGCATACGACCGGCACTTGGGGGCTACATTATTCAAGTCCTGTTTATATCAAGTATGCAAGTCCCATGTCACTGCAAGCATGCACCACGTCACTTGGGGGCTAATGCAAGCTGTTTTTCAAGTCATTATGTTGTCAACAGACCTCCGTTATCTCAAGGAGATGAGCCGGCCTTTATATCTTTTTCTAAAGTCCCAGCCCAATATTGTCTTACTGAGCCGGCCCTTGGGGGCTACACATTGCTCCTCAAGTCTATATGATCAGATCTACAACAAGTTCCTGCTCATTATTGCATAATGACCCGGCCCTTGGGGGCTACACTGGCTGAAGTTTTATGAGCATAAGACATTTACAAAGTCCCAGGTTGCTGAAGGCAAGACAACCCGATACTTGGGGGCTACATATGTGGAACATTCAACTTATGACTGGTGACTCAGATAAACAATCTGGATTTCTCTAGGTTTGCACTATGTTGAAGCAAGTCTTAAGGCTATCACTACATTTCCCTTCTTAAGACTTGGGGGCTACAGGTAATATGGATATGAGGAAGATATGTCTTCAAATTCTCAGTTATGAGGGAACCAGACGAATTTATCAAACCAAGGCAGTTGATAATAAGGGTTATTTTTTCTACAAGGAGTCAGCGTCAGTGTATTGATATGACAGAGTTTCAGAATTTTCAGGAGCTGGTCAACTGGTATTTTTGAGTGAACCGGTCCCTTTACATATTCTTATTTCAGGAGGTTACCATGAATAAATTCAAGCTAACCTAGGGGCTAATGTCGGGGATATACCCCGCGGTATGACCCGGAGACAATTGTAACCCGGCAGACAGTTATAACCCGGTGACAGTTATAAGCCGGCAGACACTTGTAAGCCGGCAGACACTTGTAAGCCGGCAGACACTTGTAAGCCGGCAGACAGTTATAACCCGGTGACAGTTATGACCCAGCAGACACTTGTAAGCCGGCAGACAGTTGTGACCCGGCAGACAGTTATAACCCGGCAGACAGTTATAACCCGGCAGACAGTTATGACCCGGCAGACAGTTATGACCCGTCAGACAGTTATGACCCGGCAGATAGTTAAGTCCCGGAGACGAGTCCCTGAAGATGAGTCTTGAAGATAAGCCCGGTTGTAAGCCGCCCGGTTGTAAGCCGCCCGTCAGAGATAAGAAGCCCGGGACTCAGAAGCCCATGAGGAGAAGCCCGCGATGGGAAGTCATGATAAGTTAAGCCTCAATCCGACTTAGACTCTACATGTAAACCGCCCCTTCAGGTTATATAAGGAGGGGCGGGTCACCCCAAGAGGGTCAGGTTTTTAGAGGTCTCAATAGACAGATCTTAGATAGACAAGTCATGAGAGATAGACAAATTAGAGACACTCGAGATTTGAGGTAGCGACTCCGCACCCTTGTAACCGAGATCGTCATCATCATCAATACAAGACAAGCAGGACGTAGGCTTTTACCTCCATCGGAGGGGCCGAACCTGGGTAAACTCGCGTCTCTCGATTCCGACCAACCCCTCTCAAGCCGCCACATAGTTGCGATGGCCTCACACCTAAGTCCGTTAACCCGGACATCTTGCCGTGACAAATCCACGACATCCCCAAAATAGTTGGGGCGACGGATATCCACCACTTTAGGCCGATCACGGTGATTAATGTGCTCGAACGGATCTTCGCGAAGGTCTGTGCGATCTATCTGGCCCCGGTGGCGGAACGCATGAACCACCCGCTCCAGACCGCGTTCCTGAAAGGTTGGCGTATCCATGATGGAATGTTGGCCCTTCATGAAATCATTCACGAGGTGTGCTCGCAGGACCATAAGGGTGTCTTCCTCAATTTGGACTTCCAAAAGGCATATGACCGCTTGGATTGGTCCTTATTGAGGCTGGTGCTCAAACGTCGGGGCTTTGACAAGAGGTAGTTTATGACCCACAAGTATAGGGGATCAATCGTAGTCCTTTCGATAAGTAAGAGTGTCGAACCCAACGAGGAGCAGAAGGAAATGACAAGCGGTTTTTAGCAAGGTAATTTCTGCAAGCACTGAAATTGTAGGTAACAGATAGTTTGATAGCAAGATAATTTGTAACGAGCAAGTAACGGTAACGGTAAATAAGGTGCAGCAAGGTAGCCCAATCCTTTTGTGGCAAAGGACAGGCCAAAACAGTCTCTAGTAATAGGCAAAGTGTTCTTGAGGGTACACGGGAATTTCGTCTAGTCACTTTTACCATGTTGGTTTGATTCGTGTTCGCTACTTTGATGATTTGATATGTGGGTGGACCGGTGCTTGGGTGCTGTTCTTACTTGAACAACCTCCCACTTATGATTAACCCCCTCACAAGCATCCGCAACTATGAGTAAAGTATTAAGATAAAATCTAACCATAGCATTAAACGTTTGGATCCAAATCAGCCCCTTACGAAGTAGCGCATAAACTAGGGTTTAAGCTTCTGTCACTCTAGAAACCCATCATCTAATAACTACTCCACAATGCATTCCCTTAGGGCCAAGGATGGTGAAGTGTCATGTAGTCGACGTTCACATGACACCACTAAGGGAATCACAACATACATATCATCAAAATATCGAACACATATCAAATTCACATGATTACTTGCAACATGACTTCTCCCGTGACCTCAAGAACAAAGGTAACTACTCACAAATAATATTCATGCTCAAGATCAGAGGGGTATTGAATAGCATAATGGATCTGAACATATAATCTTCCACCAAATAAACCATATAGTAATCAACTACAAGATGTAATCAACACTACTAGTCACCCACAGGTACCAATCTGAGGTTCCGGTACAAAGATTGAACACAAGAGATGAACTAGGGTTTGAGAGGAGATGGTGCTATTGAAGATGTTGATCAAAAGATTGGCCTCCCAAACATGAGAGCAGTGTTGGTGATGACGATGGCTTCGATTTCCCACTCCGGGAGGAAGTTCCCCCGGTGGAATCGCTCCACCGGAGGGCAAAAGTGCTCCTGCCCAAGTCCCGCCTCGAGACGGCGGCGTTCCGTCCCGGAAGTCCTCTGCTAATTTTTTCTAGGTCAAAAGACCCTATATACCAGAAGATGGGCACCGAAGGTGGGCCGAGGAGGGCACAACCCACCAGGGCGCGCCTGGGGGGCCTGGCGCGCCCTGGTGTCTTGTGCCCATCAAGGTGGCCCCCTCCGGTAGTTATTTTCTCCAGTATTTTTCATTAATTCCAAAAATATTCTCCGTAAAGTTTCAGCTTCATTGGAGATGTGTAGAATAGGTATCTCTGATGTGCTTTTTCAGGTCCAGAATTCCAGCTCCCGGCATTCTCCCTCTTTGAGTAAACCTTGCATATTATGAGAGAAAAAGCATTAGAATCACTCCCTAAAGCATTATTATTCAACAAAACATAATAAACAACAGTGGGAAATCATGATGCAAAATGGATGTATCAACTCCCCCAAGCTTAGACCTCGCTTGTCCTCAAGCGAAAAGCCGATATTGAAAAGCATGTCCACATGATTTGAGAGAGAGGTGTCGATAAAAACAAAGTACGGACATAGTAGCATCATGCTTATTATCATAACAGCAACAAACTCTAACATAAAACTTATTCATATACTTTCATCATATAACTTCTCATGAGCAAGTAACAATTCATCACAACATGGAAGTATAAAGCATAAACCTTATTGGAAACTAACAAACTATGTTCTCAGTCAACTTTGCAACTACAATTCATCATATTTTCAGGAAGGGTCTCATGTCGGAGCCTTTTGGCAAGTCCACATACTTAACCATCATTTAGTCTTCTATGATTTCTAACACTCACCGCATACCCATGAGCAAAGAGTTTCAGCCGGACACATAGAAAGATAGGGGCTTATAGTTTCGCCTCCCAACGTACTCACCTCAAGGGTGATGTCAACAATAATAACTCATGCTCACTCACATCCAACTATATATATGTGCCTAGATCTTTCCTCACCACATGATGCTTGCAAAAAGAAAAAGTAAAAAGGAATAGGAAGAATACTTTGACTCTTGCATAAAAGTAAATACATAAAAGTAAAAGATAGGCCCTTCGTAGAGGGAAGCAGAGGTTGGCATGCGCTTTTTGGTTTGTATGCCCAATCCCTTAATGTAAAAGAATGTCACGCTATATTGCCCCCTATGATAGCAACCTTTATTATGCAGTCTGCCGCTTTTATTACTTTGCCATCATAAGTTCGTATAGCGCTCAATTTTCTCTTACACTAATTGATCAAAACACATTTAGAAGCAATTTTTATTGCCTTATTGCACCGATGACAACTTACTTGAAGGATCTTACTCGATCCGTAGGTAGGTATGGTGGACTCTCAAAACATGAATTTGGGCTTTGGGTTTTTGGATGCACAAGTAGTATCTCTACTTAGTGCGAAATTTTTGGCTAGCAAAGATATTGAGCAAGCACCACATGTTGAAGGATCTATTACAATATAACTTCTATGTGAATATGAACAAACATAAATCATTACGTTGTCTTCCATGTCCAACGTCAACAATTTTGACATATAATATTTAATGGGGGCTCACAATCATAAAAGATGTCCAAGATAGTGTATTTGCATGTGAATCTTCTCTTCCCTTATTAATTCTTTCATGAATTGCATCATTGGCCAATGCTATGTATGTCAATCTCCAACAAATTTTACCCCTTATGCTTTTCCTTATGTGATGTCATTACTTACCATAAGATTAGCATATGATTCTTTTCATTTATTTATCTTTCCTTTTATTTTGATTGCAACAATAAGTAGAGAAGCAAAAGCTCAAACCAACTTTATTATATAACTCTCACTCGATTACATAGATAGATAGACCGCGAAACTAACACACGAAAATAGATCATGCTAAACTTTTATTCAACTAAATCAAAGGGAAACTAAAAATCGAACTAAATAGGTAAAGGTGAATAAAAGTGATGGTGATACGATACCGGGGCACCTCCCCCAAGCTTGGCTCAAGCCAAGGGGAGTGCCCATACCCGTGTGCTCAAGTCTCCTTTGGTGGTGGTGATGAAGAAGGTGGTGGTGATGAAGTATTACACTTCAGACTCAATAGGTACTCCAATTTTTGGATGACTCTCCAAAGGGTATTGATGTGCTCCTCTAGCAAAATATTTTCACGAGAGAGAAATTTATTCTGAACACGAACCACTTCCAAAGCCCTAAAAGATTCAATTTCAATAGGGGTAAGATGACTATAATAAGGTTGAAGGATATCCTCTTCTTCCCCCTCCTATGTTAGCATGGATTGCCCTCCTTCTAGGGCTTGATCCTTCATAGCCTCCTTGCCCTTGTCTTCCTTGCTGGCTTCTTTTGGCTCCTCTCCCTTTAGCTCCACCTTCATCAGCCAGGCATCTTCTTCTACGTTATTGGAGGAAGGAGAAGACATGATGCCTGGCTTGGTAGATCTGACAGGAAAACAGCACGAAACAAGAACAGAGGATTTTTCTGCGATGCGGTCGTCAAAACAGTTGGGGGTAATTATAGAGAATTTTTATTCTTGGGAAGCAAGCATATGGAAGGAAAACGGAGTCGGGAAGGTGTCCGAGGTGGGCACAACCCACCAGGGCGCGCCTGGCAGGGCTGGCGCGCCCTGGTGTATCGTGCTCACCTCGGTTGCCTTCCGGTTTATTTCTTATTTTCCTAATTTTTCTAATATTCCAAAACTGACAGAAAATATTTTTGCGGATTTTTCGGGGTCTGTTTACTTACCGTATCACGTACCTCCTATTTTTCAGAATTCTGGAGTGTTCCGGAAGGTTTCTTTTATGTGTTCCTCCGGTGTCATGGTTTGGATAACGTTGCTTTCAACATTAATAGGCGTACCTGAGATATAGTGCTTAATTCTTTGTCCATTGACCACCTTTGGGTTAGTACCTTCGGCATTATTAATCTTGATAGCTCTAGAATGATAAACCTCTTCGATAAAATATGGTCCTTCCCATTTGGAGAGAAGTTTACCTGCAAAAAATCTTAAACGAGAGTTGAACAAAAGAACATAGTCTCCTATTTTGAATTCTCGCTTTTGGATTTTTTGTCATGCCATCTTTTTACTTTTTCTTTGAATAGTTTCGCATTTTCATAGGCTTGGGTTCTCCATTCATCTAGTGAGCTAATATCAAATAACCTCTTCTCACCGGCAAGTTTGAAATCATAATTGAGTTCTTTAATTGCCCAAAATGCTTTGTGTTCTAGCTCTAGAGGCAAATGACAAGCCTTCCCATATATAATTTTGTATGGAGACATACCCAGAGGATTTTTATAAGCTGTTCTATAGGCCCAAAGTGCATCATCTAGTTTCTTAGACCAATTCTTTCGAGACCTATTGACAGTTTTTTGTAATATTAATTTTATTTCTCTATTGCTAAGTTCAACTTGACCACTAGATTGAGCATGATAGGGTGATGCAATTCTATGGTTAACATCATATTTAGCAAGCAACTTATGGAAAGCACCATGAATAAAGTGTGAACCACCATCAGTCATTAAATATCTAGGGACTCCAAACCTCGGGAAGATAACTTCTTTAAGCATTTTAATAGAGGTGTTGTGATCAGCACTACTAGTTGGAATAGCTTCTACCCACTTAGTGACATAATCAACAGCAACCAAAATATGAGTGTACCCACTAGAGGAAGGAAAAGGTCGCATATAATCAAAACCCCAAACATCAAATGGTTCGACAACAAGTGAATAATTCATAGGCATTTCCTGACGCTTACCGATATTACCAATTCTCTGGCATTCATCACAAGACAAGACAAACTTACGGGCATCCTTGAAGAGAGTAGGTCAATAAAAACCAGATTGCAATACCTTGTGAGCAGTTCTATCTCCCGCATGATGTTTTCCATAAGCTTCAGAGTGACATTTCCGTAGGATTTGTTCCTGTTCATGCTCAGGTACACAATGTCTAATAATACCATCTACTCCTTCTTTATAGAGATGTGGGTCATCCCAAAAGTAATGTCTTAAATCATAGAAGAATTTTTTTTCTTTTGTTGGTATGTAAAACTAGGTGGTATATATTTAGCGACAATGTAATTAGCATAATCAGCATACCAAGGAGTGTTTTGAGAAACATTTATTGCAGCTAACTGCTCATCGGGAAAACTATCATCAATAGGTAGTGGGTCATCAAGAATATTTTCTAACCTAGATAGGTTATCAGCTACGGGGTTCTCAGCCCCCTTCCTATCAACAATATGTAAGTCAAATTCTTGAAGCAAGAGAACCCACCTAATAAGTCTAGGTTTAGCATCTTTCTTTTCCATAAGATATTTTATAGCAGCATGATCGCTGTGAACAATAACCTTGGAATCAACAATGTAGGATCTAAATTTATCACAAGCAAACACAACTGCTAAAAATCCTTTTTCAATAGTAGCATAATTTCGTTGGGCATTGTCTAGAGTTTTGCTAGCATAATGGATAACATTCAATTTCTTATCAACTCTTTGTCCTAGAACAGCGCCAACATCACTAGCATCACACATAATTTCAAAAGGCAAGTTCCAATCAGGTGGTTGAACGATAGGTGCAGAGGTTAAGGCTTTCTTGAGAGTTTCAAAGGCTTCCACACAATCGTCATCAAAAACAAAAGGGATACCATTTTGCAAAATATTAGTAAGAGGCCTATAAATTTTAGAGAAGTCTTTAATGAACCTCCTATAGAAACCAGCATGACCAAGGAAACTTCGAATACCTTTAATATCTTTAGCACATGGCATTTTCTCAATTGCATCAACTTTAGCTTTATCCACCTCAATACCTCGTTCGGATATTTTATGCCCCAAGACAATACCTTCATTAACCATAAAGTGGCACTTCTCCCAATTCAATACAAGATTAGTTTGTTCACATCTCTGCAAAACTCGGTCAAGGTTGCTTAAGCAATCATGAAAAGAAGTCCCGTAAACTGAAAAATCATCCATGAAAACCTCCACAATCTTTTCACAAAAGTTAGAGAATATAGCAGTCATACATCTTTGAAAGGTAGCAGGTGCATTGCATAAACCAAAAGGCATACGTCTATAAGCATAGGTTCAAAAAGGGCAAGTAAAGGTGGTTTTCTCTTGATCGGATTGTGACACAGGTATTTGAGAGAAACCAGAATATCCATCCAGAAAACAAAAGTGTGTGTGCTTAGATAATCTTTCTAGCATTTGATCAATGAAAGGCAGAGGGTAATGGTCTTTTCTAGTAGCTTTATTTAATTTTCTAAAATCAATTACCATTCTATAGCCAGTGACAATTCTTTGTGGAATGAGTTCATTTTTATCATTAGGAATAACGGTAATACCTCCTTTCTTAGGGACACAATGAACGGGACTTACCCATCTACTATCAGCTATGGGATAGATTATAACTGCTTCCAGAAGCTTTAATATTTTAGTTCTTACCACTTCTTTCATCTTAGGATTCAATCGTCGTTGGTGATCAACAACGGTTTTAGCATCAGGTTCCATATTAATCTTGTGCTGACATAGAGTGGGACTAATGCCCTTAAGATCATCAAGAGTATATCCAATAGCAGCCCGGTGCTTCCTCGGAATTTTTAATAATCTTTATTCTTCATGTTCTGAAAGGTTAGCACTAATAATAACAGGATATATCTTTTTCTCATCAAGATAAGCATACTGCAAAGTATCAGGCAATTGCTTTAATTCAAACACAGGATCACCTTAAGGTGGAGGTGGACCTCCAAGAGTTTCAATAGGCAGATTGTGTTTTAGGAGAGGTTGTTGTTCAAAGAAAATTTTATCTATTTCATTTCTCTCGCTCAAGTGCATATCATTTTCATGGTCAAGCAAATATTGTTCTAGTGGATCAGTAGGGGGCACGGCAATAAAAGCAAGACCAAGTATTTCATCTTTACTAGATAATGCTCTATCACGAGGTTGTCTACTAAACTTGGAGAAATTAAACTCATGAGACACACCACCAAAATTGACACCGACAGTTTGTTTTTCACAATCTATCTTAGCATTGACGGTGCTCAAGAAAGGCCTACCAAAGATAATGGGACATGTGGGGAACCAAGAACTAGAAAATCAGTAGGATATTTTACTTTCCCACACAAGACTTCAACATCTCTAACGATCCCAAGTGGTGTGATGGTGTCTCTATTAGCAAGTTTAATAGTAACATCGATATTTTCTATTTCGGAGGGTGCTATTTCATTCATAATTTCTTGGTATAAGGTAAAAGGAATAGCACTCACACTAGCACCCAAATCACATAAACCATGATAGCAATGATCTCCTATTTTGACTGAGACAACAGTCATGCCCACTACGGGTCTATGTTTATCTTTTTCATCGGGTTTAGCAATTCTAGCATCTTCATCACAGAAGTAGATAACATGCCCAACAATATTTTCTACCAAGAGAGCTTTAACCATAGCAACACTACGTTCTACTTTAATTTTCTCAGGGGGTTAGGTGCTCTAATATTACTCTTGCAAACCATAGTTGATACCTTAGCTTGTTTCTTTATCCTAACAGGGAAAGGTGGTTTTTCAATATAAGCGGTAGGCACAACTGGATCAACATTGTAAATGATGGTTTCATCTTTAGCTATGACCGGTTCTTTAATTTCTTATTTAATAGGGGGTGATATTTAAACCACTTCTCCTTAGGGCGATCAACATGAGTAGCAAATGCTTCACAGAAGGAAGCTACTATCTCAGAGTCTAGTCCAGATTTAGTGCTAAACTTGTGAAAAGCATCGGTATTCATAAAAGATTTAACACAGTCAAACTTAAGCTTTATACCTGACTCATTACCTTCGTCGAGTTCCCAATCTTCAGAGTTGCGTTTAATTCTTTCTAAGAGATCCCACTTGAATTCAATAGTCTTCTTCATAAAAGAACCAGTACAAGAAGTATCGAGCATGGATTGATCATTATGAGAAAGCCGAGCATAAAAATTCTGAGTAATAACTTCTCTCGGGATATCATGATTGGGGCATGAGTATAACATTGACTTAAGCCTCCCCCAAGCTAGAGCGATACTTTCTCCTTCACGAGGCCAAAAATTATATATATAATTCCGATCACGATGAACTAGATGCATGGGATAAAACTTTTGATGCAATTCCAATTGTAATCGATTCCAGTTCCATGATCCAATATCATCACATAGCCTATACCATGTCAATGTTTTCCCTTCAAAGATAAAGGGAAAACCTTCTTCTTAGCTTCATCTTCGGGTAGACCTGCAAGCTTAAATAATCCACAAATTTCGTTCACATATAATAGCTGCATATCAGGATGTTCGGTACCATCTCCTGCATAAGGTTTAGCAAGCAGTTGTTCTACCATACCCGAAGGAATTTCATAACCAATATTTTCAGTAGGTGCAGTAGGTTGAGGGGCAACTAATTGTGGTTCCGGTCGAGGTGAAGATACCCCGAACAAACCCCTCAAAGGATTGTTTTCCATAGTAGCAAGTGACAATAAATTTCAGCATGTAGTATAAGTATTTCCTTACCGATTTCCACTTACCAAGAGCGCTTCACTCCCCAGAAACGGCGCCAGAAAAGAGTCTTGATGACCCACAAGTATAGGGGATCAATCATAGTCCTTTCGATAAGTAAGAGTGTCGAACCCAACGAGGAGCAGAAGGAAATGACAAGCGGTATTCAGCAAGGTAATTTCTGCAAGCACTGAAATTGTAGGTAACAGATAGTTTGATAGCAAGATAATTTGTAACGAGCAAGTAACGGTAATGGTAAATAAGGTGCAGCAAGGTAGCCCAATCCTTTTGTGGTAAAGGACAGGCCAGAACAGTCTCTAGTAATAGGCAAAGTGTTCTTGAGGGTACACGGGAATTTCGTCTAGTCACTTTTACCATGTTGGTTTGATTCGTGTTCGCTACTTTGATAATTTGATATGTGGGTGGACCGGTGCTTGGGTGCTGTTCTTACTTGAACAACCTCCCACTTATGGTTAACCCCCTCGCAAGCATCCGCAACTACGAGTAAAGTATTAAGATAAAATCTAACCATAGCATTAAACGTTTGGATCCAAATCAGCCCCTTACGAAGTAGCGCATAAACTAGGGTTTAAGCTTCTGTCACTCTAGCAACCCATCATCTAATAACTACTCCACAATGCATTCCCTTAGGCCCAAGGATGGTGAAGTGTCATGTAGTCGACGTTCACATGACACCACTAAGGGAATCACAACATACATATCATCAAAATATCGAACACATATCAAATTCACATGATTACTTGCAACATGACTTCTCTCGTGACCTCAAGAACAAAGGTAACTACTGACAAATAATATTCATGCTCAAGATCAGAGGGGTATTTAATAGCATAATGGATTTGAACATATAATCTTCCACCAAATAAACCATATAGTAATCAACTACAAGATGTAATCAACACTACTAGTCACCCACAGGTACCAATCTGAGGTTCCGGTACAAAGATTGAACACAAGAGATGAACTAGGGTTTGACAAGAGATGGTGCTGTTGAATATGTTGATGAAGATTGGCCTCCCAAAGATGAGAGGGGTATTGGTGATGACGATGGCTTCGATTTCCCCCTCCGGGAGGGAAGTTCCCCCGGCGGAATCACTCCGCCGGAGGGCAAAAGTGCTGCTGCCCAAGTTCCGCCTCGAGACGGCGGCGTTCCGTCCCGAAAGTCCTCTGCTAATTTTTTCTAGGTCAAAAGACCCTATATACCAGAAGATGGGCACCGGAGGTGGGCCGAGGAGGGCACAACCCACCAAGGCGCGCTTGGGAGGCCTGGCGCGCCCTGGTGTCTTGTGCCCACCAGGGTGGCCCCCTCTGGTAGTTATTTGCTCAAGTATTTTTCATAAATTCCAAAAATATTCTCCATAAAGTTTCAGCTTCATTGGAGATGTGCAGAATAGGTATCTCTGATGTGCTTTTTCAGGTCCAGAATTCCAGCTGCCGGCATTCTCCCTCTTTGAGTAAACCTTGCATATTATGAGAGAAAAAGCATTAGAATCACTCCCTAAAGCATTATTATTCAAAAAAAACATAATAAATAACAGTAGGAAATCATGATGCAAAATGGACGTATCAGTGGTGTTCTTGGATCATGCAGCTGGTGAGATCTGGGAATACGGCAATCAATATCAATGGTGAGGTGGGCCCCTTCTTTAGATCATCAAGGGGCATGAAGCAAGGGGACCCTATATCCCCTCTGCTTTTTAACCTTGCCGTTGATGCGCTTGCTTGCATCCTGGATAAAGCTAGGCGGGACAGGCACATCTCTGGAGTGGTGGGGCACTTGGTCCCTAGGGGCGGTGTCACCCACCTGCACTATGCGGACGACACCATGATTATGGTGGAAGGCTCGCACCTCAACATCGTTAATCTTAAGTTCCTACTATTATGCTTTGAGGCCATGTCGGGACTTAAGATTAACTTTGACAAGAGCAAGGTGTTTGTCTTGGGCTACTCTGCAGCTGAGCGTCAACGGATCGCGAACAATTTGAATTGCAAGCTAGCATCCTTCCCCATAACGTACCTTGGGATGCTAATGTCCGGATCCGGGATCCGGCTTAGCGAGTTTGATCCTCTAGTGGGATGGGTAGCGTCCTGGTCCGAACGATGGTGTGGATGGTTTACTTCCAAGGGGAGTAAAACCGTCCTTATTAGTACCAACCTCTCGAGCTTACCCATGTACATGATGGGGATGTACCTCCTTCCGAAGGGCGTACATAGCGCGTTCGATAAGGACCTGGCTAGGTTCTTCTGGCAGGCCGCTAACGGCCGCCCGAAGTACCACATGGTCAAATGGGCAAAGATTTGCATGCCCAAGGATCGGGGTGGCCTAGGTATCCTTGCCTCGCATCGCATGAACATTGCCCTCATGCTTAGATGGGTGTGGCCGATTTTGAGAGGTGAGGGTGGTCTTTGGCTACAGCTCATCCAGGCTAAGTACCTTCATGGCGAACCCATGCTGGCGTGCTCTAGACTGGGCGGTTCCCAGTTTTGGAGAGCCATCCAATCAATTAAGGAAGACATTCGTCTTGGGATTTCCTTTTCCACTGGAAATGGGATAGGGACCCAATTCTAGTTGGACCCTTGGGTCGATGGCGAGACACTTAGAGAGAGCTTCCCTGGTCTTTTCGCGATTTGTACTGATCCTAGGATCGCGGTGTCTTCGGCTTTCTAGGATGGCCAATGGAGTATTCCTTTTCGCCGTTCTTTTGGTCCGCAGGAAGTTGTCGAGTGGGATAGATTGCGGACTACCCTACTGCTTGCGTTGTCGGCGGCCCCAGATTCCGTATCATGGAGCATCTCGCCCTCGCGCAACTTCTCCATTAGTTCGGCATATCAGGCACTATCCGAGCGCCTACTATCTCGTGGCTTTCCCCTCTATGGAATGCCCCTCTACCTTTAAAGATCAAGATCTTCGCGTGGCAGCTTCTGCGCGACCGGATGCCTTCCGGAACCAAGGTCCTTAAGCGGCATGGTCCGGGTAATGGTATGTGCCCGCTATGAGATGTTCCAGACACCAGGACCCACATCTTGTTCTCATGCACCGCTGCGCGACCTCTTTGGTGCCTTGTTCGGGAGGCCCTAGGGCCGGCTTGGAATGCCACCGACTTCATTGAGTTCCTTCACACGAGAGTTGCGCAGTCTGGCCGCAATAGGTGGCTTTTCTGGCTTATATTTGTGGGTATGTCTTGGACGCTTTGGACTACTCGTAATAAAATGGTGATCGAGCGGGTGCTACCGCGACGGGCTTCTGCTCCTTCTACAAATTTCTTGCCTTCTTGCAGCACTCGCATCCGCTTTCTAGGCACCGGGACCGTGATCGCTTGGGACGCATGTTGGACGCTCTTCAGGCCTCTGCACAACGCATCTCTTCCCAGTAGCCTCACCAGAGATATGATACTCGGTGTCTTATTTTCCTTTCTTTTCTATTTTCTTGGGCTTGATTGTGCTGTAGCCCCAGCCGTCGTATTGGGTGACTTATGGAACTTGGTTGTATGGTTTACCTCTTTGTTGGTGTCAAAACCGGCGGATCTCGGGTAGGGGGTCCCGAACTGTGAATCTAGGAGTATACTCAAGGCTTGGATCCGACCAAGTAGCTCGCCCGGCAGTGGGGCTTCAATTGGGTCGGCACCAAAGGCGCGAGTGGGGTCGGTCAGCGGAGCTGTCGTTCCGGGGTTACTTGATGGCATTCCCGAGGAGTATGCGGCCGCGGTTGACTCAGATGTATCGACCAAGATAGGTTTTAAGACCGAGCCGGGGGCCGAGACCATCCCAGCGGCGGGGTTTCCAGCCTCCTACGTCAAGGCGTCAGGGGTAGTGTGTCTTTTAAGAAGAGCAGAGGCCCTTGTCAAAACAAGATCTCCCTGGGAGTCGGCAACAAACTCTAGGTTCCCAAACCTGACTTCTGAACTAGGGGCAAAGCTTTCGATCTGGCCAAGGCGGCCCGTGGGATCGGCTTGAAGCACGACGCTTCCGAAAGAGAAGATCTGTCCAGGAACGAAGACGTCCTTGTTGCAGATCTCCCCGTCAATGATTAAACGAGCCATCGATCCTTTGGCGATTCGCAGCGGAACTCTCAATGAAAGCACCAATGTCGGTGTCAAAACCGGCGGATCTCGGGTAGGGGGTCCCGAACTGTGAATCTAGGATCGATGGTAACAGGGGACGAAGGAGACGGCGTTTACCCAGGTTCGGGCCCTCGTGAGGAGGTAAAACCCTACATCCTGCTTGATTGTATTGATGAATGGGATGGTTACAGAGTTGATCTACCTCGAGATCAAAAGAGCTAAACCCTAGATTAGTTAACCTGTCCCTCTACGAATGAAGCCCCCTGGTTTATATAGACACTAGGGGTGCCTAGGGTTACACATGGTCGGTTCCCATCCGGGCATAGATACGCCCATTCTTACTTGGATGACACACCAAGTCTTCGGGACTCCTCCTTCCGAACACGGGATTGTCTGGTAACTCGGAATTCCAGTAATTGCCTCCGTATGGCCCGTCGTGTTGGCCCACCGGGGATGAACCAACGGCCCGAGGACCCCTTAGTCCTGGACTCCCTCAGTAGCCCCCGAACTTGTCTCCAACGCCGAGGCACTCCATGTTCAGCAGCTTCGTTCACCAAGGGTCTTCGGCTTGCGAGGCGAGTTCTTCTCTTCTCCAATTCGTTAGACGATAACCTAACCATGTTAAGAATCCCTGACTGCCAGAAAAAAAGCACGGGCCCACAACATTGATTCCCCAGCCCGAGGCTCAATGAAACTCCTCGATCCCTGTGCTCCAATAGAAGGCAGGCATCCCAACAGTCTTTTTACGGAAATACCCTCAACAAGTCAAGGGATAAACGCCTATTTATAGCAAGTCAAACTTGTCATAGGCAACGCTTCTCCCCCTCCGTCTCCAAGAAGCTCTAGCGTCAACAAACTTTGGAGGTATGGCGAGCACCCCAGGTTCTTCCTCGCGCCCTCATGGCCCCCTTCCCCACGACTGGGCCAGCTGCTCTGTTTCTCTCCTCCGGCTGCGCAGTCTCGAGACGCAGGGATATCTCCCTGCTTCGGATCTGGCACCCACTCGCGCAGGGCTGACCTCTGCGAATGACGCGGCTTTCGCGGAGAACTTCCCCGCTCCCCGCCAAGACGAGAGGGTATGCTTTACCTCCTTCCTCCTACGAAGCCTAGGCTTTCCCATTCACCCCTTCTTGATGGGCCTATAGGAGTTCTATGGGATCCAGCTCCACAACCTTACCCCCGGGTCCATCCTGCATATCTCGGGCTTTGTCGCCCTTTGCGAGATGTTCCTTGGCTGCGAGCCCCACTTTGATCTATGGCGAAAATATTTATGCCTCGTCCCCCGAACTCGGGGAGGAACAATCCGGGAAGTGGGCGGAGCCGAGGTGTGGCGCATAGCCGGGACGGGGTACCCTATTGGAACTCCGAAAAAGGAATCTGAAGAGTGGGCTTCGGAGTGGTTCTATATCGAAGACATCCCCTTATTTGACCCAGCTCGAAGGGGTCTGCCCGAATACTCCGAGGCCCCTTTAAAGAAGAGATTCAACTGGCGTTCGAGGAGCGCTTCTCAAGAGGAGAGCGTCGAAGTAAAGTGCCTATCCACCAAAGTGAAGCTGCTGGGTCACAGCAAACTGACCATTATCAACGTGATGGCTACCGCTATCACCCTCTGCGTTCAACCCCTGCAACAGAGGATCCACCCCCTATGGTGCTATAATGGGACAAGCGACACGACCCGTTGCCGAAGACAAGGGCCTGCCGACCAAGCGGCGTTGGTGGTCATGTTAGCCGACCTCTTCAAAGGAGAAAAGGAAGATTTCATTCGCCTAACGACCAGGGAAGGCTACTCGACTCATAACCCCATTGAATGGGTAAGTCCATTCATACTCCCCTCCCTCGGATCATCAATTCTTGATTTTACTGACCGAAAGTGAGTTTTTCCCTGAACGGCAATGGAGGCGTCAGGTCGAGACAGTTAAATGTCCCGCCCCACAACTGGAGGATTACTCCCACAGTGACGACCCCGGATTTCACGATGATCCGAAGACTTAAATTGAGTATGAGGACGGCACCTTCTATCAGAGGAGCGTTGATGGATCCAAGGTGGCCCTCCAAGCTGATCACCCTGGATCACTCCCTTCCTCTACGACCAGCAAGAAGAAAGCTTCCTCCCGGAAGAGACGTTTGTCTCCCGTAATCCCGATCTCATCGACCTCTGTCCCCAAGGGCCGCCGGTCTACACGCCGGTCACCCTTGGAAACTACTCCATCAGGGTCTGTGCCTAACAATGGCCGGACTCCCAAGCCAGAGACTGCGGAGGAAGTTTTACCGACCGCTCCCCCTACCAAAAGGTATTCAACCTTGCAGTTCGGTCTCTTGTTTTTGCTTGTTCCGAATATTCATGCTTTTTTAACTGACATACTCAGGAGGAGAGTAGAACCACCTCGGTCCGAAGACGCTGAGAAAGCGTCGGGCAATCCTCAACCAAGGTCTCCGGTACACGCCGAAGTGAATGCGGGATCTCCTGCCGCAGGCCAACATCCCGAGGACCTAGGGGATGTCTCGGCTACCAACTCCAAGGTTGAAAGTGCGATGAATCACTGTCGACGTAGGGAGGCACTGCGTCACCCCATATTTTCCGATCAGGAGTTCAATGCCCTCAATTCCGTGGACTCATACCTCGGGGCCGCTCGAGCAGGACTTGATGGAGCCGCTAAAATAATGTCCGCTAGCCTGCAGGTAAATGGTCGGCTTGGAAGGCCGATCATAATCCGTAACCTAGTAGCCCCCGAGCCTTAATTTGGTCGGAATAGCCGAATTCAAGGGTCTGACAACTATGCTTGTGCGTGTGTAGGTTTCAAAGCAACAGAATGAGAAGTTGTCTGCAGACCTCGAGTCAAGTCGAGCAGAGCTACAGAACGTTAGGACCGAGCTCGAACAGGTGAAGAAATTCACCCGGGAGGTGCACGGTGAGTACAAAGTATTGCTTCTTGTACTGGAGTTATTTAAAGGACATCCCTTGTGACGAAAGATTGTTTCGTAGCAGCCGAGTCCATAGGGCAATTACAGAAAGATTTGGATGCTTCCCGAAAATCCCAAAGGTAAAAACCAGCTCAAAGCGGGCACCGCGTATTGACATGAAGTCTGTAGGATAAAAACCAGCTCAAAGCGGAAAATCAGCGACAGACCGAAGAAATTAAGAGCTTGAGAGCTCAATTGTCACAATCCTACCAAGAAAACCAGAGATTGAAGGGTGGCATGTACTGTAAGTGAAAATCTAACCTTTAACCCACCAAGTGTTTTGTAGTATATTGAGTGTAAGGAGCATTGTTTATTTCCTGACCAGGTCTCCTGACCGGGCATCCCGAGGAAGACGTCAACTCATACGGAGGAGATCTATTAAAGGAATTATCCGCTGTGCACGAGTGGGCTCAGAAGGCTATGAAGAGAATGATTAAAGCCCTATGGCCGGCTCAGACGCCTCCGAAAGGGATGGCAGAGCTGGCCGAGAAGTTCAGGGGAGCTCGGAGTCGTTTTGAGCTATGGAAGACTTCCGCTTGCCAAGAGGGAGCCCGAGAGGCGTGGGCCATGTTCAAGACGCGCTTTACCAAACTCAACCCAGAGCATATGGCTCGGGTTGGGCCTATAGGGCCGGATGGTAAAGAGGTGCCAGTGAGCTTGGTTTACGACCAAGTGATGCCTGATGCTCGGATGTTAGAGGAAGATTGTGCCCTGGACACCATAATAGACCATCTTGAGTGACAGCCTTGAGTTTTGAATCTATGTAACTATGTACTTTTTATCAAAACCTTCTCTATCCATGCTGTAAACGTTGTCTTAACCGGCCATCGGCCTCTTCCTCCGTCACCGATAGCTAAGGAGTGTTCCGGACTATGCATCCTGCGATAACAGGGGATTGTCTCGGGGAACTAAGCAATCCGACCTTGTGGTGCGAACAGACGAAACGTGCATGGGGAGGTATGTTATATTACTATGTAACGTAAGAAACATCTTCCAAAGAAAATAGTTCCTCTATGGGTTCCTTTCTTTGGGTTACTATGTGAACCGTAGATGTCATAGTCGTGTATCCGTATTATGCGGATGATGTTGGTGTTTGGGGGGAATAGCCCCCATGTACGGCAAGCAGTGCCAACCCTACATTTTTCTTTCCTTGCTGACCAATTTGTATCATAAGAATGCTAGCCTTCGGCTTCGCCCATCTGAGGTACGTGTCCGGGTAACCCGGTCGTACCAATCGCAGAGGTGCTCCCTTTACCCCCTAGCCGAACAATCGGGAACGTAGGGGGTAAGCACAGGAGCAAGGCAACCCAGCTTGGCTAATTCTTAAGCCTAATTGGTGCATAAGTGGCACGAGAGTAATGTCGGAAGTGTGCATATAAGACACATAGCCAGGTAAAGTAAGATGGCTTCATTATGGAGCCCCCAGGTGGTTGTCGGGTAAAACATTTACCGATGAAATCACAGTTCGGTTAAGCCGAACATAAGTTTACAGAGAAGGTCTAGCCATTCCTACAAAGGTAGATAAAAAGAAAAAGAAAGGAAATACAAGGGTTGGTAGGGAACAAGGCGACACCGGTCTATCCGTAGAAGCGCCGGAGGCGAGCTGCGTTCCATGGGTTTGGTTCGAGACGATTGTCCTGTTGGTTGCAAAGATAGTAAGCTCCTCCTGTCAGTACTTCGTCAATTATGAAAGGGCCCTCCCACTTCGGTTTGAGCTTATGCTTCTGTTTCTCTGGGAGGCGTAAGACCAACTCGCCCACATTGTAAACTTTAGCTCGAACCTCCCTGCTTTGGTACCCACGAGCCTGCTGTTGATAGAAAGTAGATCGGACCCGGGCTATGTCGCACTCCCCCTCCAAGGCGTCTACGTTGTCCTGCCGATCTAGCTCGGCTTCTTTTTCCTCGTACATGCGCACTCTTGGCGCGTCGTGAATGATGTCCTAAGGGAGGACCGCTTCCGCCTCATACACCATAAAAAATGGTGTGTATCCCGTTGATCTGTTCGGGGTTGTACGCAAACCCCACAGCACGGAATCAAGTTCCTCTACCCAATGACAGTCAGACTCGTGAAGTGATCGGACCGGGCGAGGTTTAATACCACTCATAATGAGGTCGTTGGCCCGTTCGACCTGTCCATTGGTTTGGGGGTGATACACCGAGGCATAATCAAGCTAGATGCCTAGGTTCGCGCACCAGTCCTTGACCTCCTGGGGGGTAAAGTTGGTTCTGTTGTCAGTTATTATACTGTGTGGGACACCGTAACGGTGTACCACGCCGGATATTAAGTCGATGACCGGTCTCGATTTTGCTGAACTTACTGGTTTTGCTTCGATCCATTTAGTAAATTTGTCGACCATGACCAGTAGGTATTTCTTTTTCTTGGTCCCCCCTTTATGTGGTCCGACCATATCTAACCCCCACACCGCAAAAGGCCATGTGATGGGTATCGTCCGAAGAGCCATAGGAGGCATGTGACTTTGATTTGCAAAGAGCTGACAGCCGACACAATGTTGAATGAGTGTGTGGGCGTCGGTTCGGGCGGTGGGCCAGAAGAACCTGGCTCGAAAGGCCTTGCTTACCAGGGCCCGTGCTGTCGCGTGGTGGCCGCCCATGCCTGCTTGTATCTCTGCCAAGAGTTGCCTTCCTTCTTCTTCAGATATGCACCGTTGGAGGACCCCCGTAGTGCTCTTTTTGTATAATTCTCCTTCATGGACCTTGTAGGCTTTTGATCGCCGTATTATGCGCCTCGCCTCCGTCTGGTCATCAGGGAGTTCTTTGCGCAGAAGGTAGGAAAGGAAGGGTTTTGTCCATGATGCGATTACGGCCATCACTTCATGGGCCGAGGGATTTTCTTCAATCGTGGAACCACCGATGATTTTCTCATCTGGCTCGATTGTGGGGGGGGTGACTTGCTCATCTACATTAATTACAGCGTCCTCACCGTCATACTGCCATACCACAGAGGGTTTAAAGAGCCTCTCTTGGAAGGTGTTCTTGGGGACTGGGTCGCGTTTGGTGCCCATACGGGCGAGGATGTCGGCGGCTTGGTTGTTATCTCTAGAGACATGGTGGAACTCTAGCCCTTCGAATCTTGCAGATATCTTGAGGACGGCATTTCTGTAAGCTGCCATTTTTGGGTTCTTAGCATCGAATTCGCCGTTGATTTGAGAGATGGTGAGATTAGAGTCTCCTCGCACCTCGAGCCATTGTACACCCATCGAAGTTGCCATCCGGAGTCCATGCAACAGAGCTTCGTACTCGGCCGCATTATTAGAGTCAGCATACATGATCTAGAGGACATATCGGATGTTGTCGCCGGTGGGAGACATGAGGATGACTCCAGCCCCCAGTCCGGCGAGCTTCTTGGATCCATTGAAGTACATTGTCCAGTGTGAGTATGTGTTGTATTCTTTAGGGAGTTCGGCCTCCGTCCATTCGGCGATGAAATCGGCCAACACCTGAGATTTAATAGCTCGGCGTGGTTTATAATTGATTTCGAACGGGAGGAGTTCGATGGCCCCCTTGGCTATGAGGTTGGTGGCGTCCCTGTTATTGATTATGTCGTTCAGGGCGCTTCGGAGGCTACCGTGACCGAACACTCCTGGAAATAATGCCTGAGCTTTCGTGAAGCCATGAACACCGTGTAGGCTATCTTCTGATAATGCGGGTATCTAGTCTTGCACGGAGTAAGTACTTCCGATACATAGTATGCCGGTTTCTATACCCTGTGCTTATGGCCCTTGGCCTCCCGTTCCACCACGAGTGCAGCACTGACGACCTGGTTGGCGGCTGAGATGTATAGCAACATTGGTTCACCCGTACCGGGTGCTGTCAGTATGGGGTTGCTGGCTAGCAGCATCTTGATTTCCTCTAGTGCGGCTGCGGCCTCATTGGTCCATTCGAAGTGTTTTGTTCGTTTCAATAGCTTGTAGAGGGGCATAGCCTTTTCACCGAGGTGCGAGATGAAGCGGCTTAACGTCGCCACACAGCCTGCTAGTCTTTGGACATGTTTTAGCTCCATGGGGACCGCTAGTTTGGATAGGGCTCGGATCTTGGCCGGATTAGCTTCTATGCCCCTGTGGGAGATGATGAATCCGAGCAGCTTGCCGGCAGGGACGCCGAAGACACACTTGTCCGGGTTTAGCCGTATATCATACTCCCGCAAGTTAGCGAATGTTTGGCCTAGGTCGTCCACCAGCTGGCTGACGTGTTTGTTCTTGATGACACGTCGTCGACATACGCCTCGACTGTTTTGCCGATTTGTTTTTCTAGACATGTTTGAATCATGCGCTGGTACGTGGCGCCTGCGTTTTTTAGCCCAAAAGGCATTGTATTGAAGCAGAATGGCCCGTAGGGGGTGATGAAGGCTGTTGCGGCTTGATCAGACTCCTTCATTTTGCTCTGGTAGCCGGAATAAGCGTCGAGGAAACAAAGTGAATCATGTCCGGCAGTGACGTCAATGATCTGGTCGATGCGGGGTAAAGGGAAAGGATCTTTTGGGCAGGCTTCGTTAAGGTCTTTGAAGTCGATGCAAAGCCGCCAGGATTTGTCCTTCTTCGGTACCATGACCAGGTTTGCTAACCATTCGGGGTGTTTGATTTCTCTGATGAATCCGGCTTCAAGTAGTTTGACGAGTTCTTCGCCCATAGCTTGACGCTTGGGTTCGGAGAATCGACGTAGGGTCTGTTTAACCGGCTTGAAGCCTGCAATTATATTCATACTGTGTTCGGCCAGCCTTCGGGGGATTCCGGGCATATCTGATGGGTGCCAAGCGAATATATCCCAGTTTTCACGCAAGAACGTGCGTAGTGCCTCAGCGACCATGGAGTCCAGCTGAGCTCCGATGGACGCCGTTCTGTTGGGGTCCATTGGGTGCACCTGAAATTTTATGATTTCGTCTGCAGGTTTGAACGATGTGGACTTTGGCCTTTTGCCGAGGATCACGTCATCCTTATCTACGATAGAACGGAGTGTGGTCAGTTCCTCTGTGGCTAGCGTCTCAGCTAGTGCCTCGAGACCAAGCG
Source organism: Elymus sibiricus (assembly GCA_039707655.1). Taxonomy (NCBI): domain Eukaryota; kingdom Viridiplantae; phylum Streptophyta; class Magnoliopsida; order Poales; family Poaceae; genus Elymus; species Elymus sibiricus. The sequence goes on from CM077665.1 coordinate 481,772,539, forward strand.
ATGCTGTTTTGTTCTCGGTTCAGAGGGCTCTGTCCGGGTCGCTTGCAACTGTGATCACACCGTTGGGTCCCGGCATTTTAAGTTTCATGTAACCATAATGAGGTATGGCCTGAAATCTCGTGAAGGCTTCACGCCCTAAGAGGGCATGATAACCGCTGTGAAAGGGTACGATATGAAAAAATAGTTCCTCTGACCTGTAGTTATCGGGGGTACCGAACACTACATCGAGGGTTACGCGTCCCGTGCAGCGTGCCTCTCTTCCGGGGATGATTCCTCGAAAGGTTGTTCTACTTCGCTCGATTCGAGACTTATCGAACTGCATTTTGTCCAAAGTTCCCTCGTAAATGAGGTTGAGACCGCTGCCGCCGTCCATTAGTACCTTGTCCAACCGAAAACCGTCTATTATTGGGTTGAGGACCAGGGCGGCCGGTGCCCGCTCTGTGCGGGTTATCGGTTGGTCGTTTTCGCCGAAAGTTATCGGTGTATCCGCCAATGATTTCCTTGATTCCACCTGGTGTATCTGATCGAGCTCTCAAAGAGCTCTCTTCCTCTGACCTTTCGAGGAGAATGTCTCATAGATCGTTAGGACCTCGGCGTGAATTTCGGGTGGTGTTACTGAACGTCTGCCTGGGGGTGAGGCCATGAGAATGGCTTCTCCACTCTTTGCGACCTGCCTAATGACCCAGCATGCTCAAAGGCTGTGGGTTGGGCTTGCGTTTGGCGGGTCGGAATGTATGGGGCAAGGACTGTCCAGAAATCTATCAAGGACTGTTTTCTCCTTCATGGGGTATTTGTTCCTTTTTTTGGCAGGCCTGTGCCTGGGCGGGTATTGTGGTGGCATGAGCCTTTTCCGAACTTCTCTAGGTTGTTCGGTGTGGACCGGCTCTGTATAAAATTGTTGTTCTTCCCGCATACTCTCCATAGCGCAGTACTTTTCCATCAAGTATGTTAGCTCGGGGAAGTTTTGGACGCAACGACGGGCAAGGGTGTTGAGGACGACCTCATCATGGCAGTTCCGCTGGAAGGCTGCAATCATTTCCAGGTCATTAACGCCTTTCATCCTATTTTTAATGAGGAGGAATATGGCCGAAAAATGATGGACCAATTCCCCTGGTTGTTGCTTGACCTCCCGTAAGCTCATTGAATCGGGTTCTCTTGCGCTCTTAAAGTGCTCGATCTGGGTGGTGGGTGGGAAAAAATTTCGCGCCCGGCGAGATGCAAGTTCGGTGTTGGGGAACGTTGCATGGGAAACAAAAATTTTCCTACGCACACGCAAGATCTATCCATGGTGATGAGCATCTACATGAGGGAGAGTGGATCTACATACCCTTGTAGATCGCTAAGCGGGAAGCATTAAGAAACGCGGTTGATGTAGTCGAACGTCTTCGCGATCCAAATCGCAGTCATCCCACGATCCGTCCCGATCTAGCGCCGAACGAACGGCACCTCCGCGTTCAGCACACGTACAGCTCGATGACGATCTCCACCTTCTTGATCCAGCAAGAGGGAGCTGAGAGGTAGATGAGTTCTCCGGCAGCGCGACGGTGCGGCGACGGTGGTGGTGAATTAATCCGGCAGGGCTTCGCCGAGCTCCGCCGAACTAATCTAGAGGAGAAAACGATCTAGAAGGAAGAGAGGCAGCCGTGGCTTTTTGGGGTGAGGGCTGCCCTCTAAAACCTCTAGTATATATAGGAGGGAGGGAGGAGGAGGCAGCCCTAGGAACCCCTAGGGGTTCGGCCGAACCTCCACCAAGGGGGAGGAGTCCACCTCCCACAAGGGAGGTGGAATCCTAGTAGAACTCCTAACCACTTGGCCTCCTCTCCCACCCCTTGCGCAAGGGCCTCTAGGGGCTGGCCGGCCAGCCCACCAGGGGCTGGTGCGCCATCTCCTACGCCCATGTGATCCTTGGGGTGGGTGGGCCCCACTTGGTGGACCCCCCCGGAACCCATTCGTCACTCCCGGTACACTACCGGAAATGCCCGAAACTTTTCCGGAGACCAAAACGGGACTTCCTATATATCAATCTTTACCTCCGGAACATTCCGAAGCTCCTCGTGACGTCCGGGATCTCCTCCGGGACTCCGAACAACCTTCGGTAACAAACATACATAACTCAATACTACCGAAACGTCACCGAACGTTAAGTGTGCAGACCCTGCGGGTTCGAGAACTATGTAGACATGACCGAGACACCTCTACGGTCAATAACCAATAGCGGGACCTGGATGCCCATATTGGTTCCTACATATTCTACGAAGATCTTTATCGGTTGAACCTCTATGTCAAGGATTCAGTTAATCCCGTATGCTGTTCCCTTTGTCCTTCGGTATGTTACTTGCCCGAGATTCGATCGTCGGTATCTCTATACCTAGTTCAATCTCGTTACCGGCAAGTCTCTTTACTAGTTCCGTAATACAAGATCCCGTGACTAACACTTTAGTCACATTGCTTGCAAGGCTTATTCTGATGTTATATTACCGAGTGGGCCCTGAGATACCTCTCCGTCATACGGAGAAACAAATCCCAGTCTCGATCCAAGCCAGCTCAACAGACACCTTCGGAGATACCGGTAGAGCATCTTTATAGTCACCCAGTTACGTTGTGACGTTTGATACACACAAGGTATTCCTCCGGTGTCGGTGAGTTGCATGATCTCATGGTCATAGGAACAGATACTTGACATGCAGAAAACAGTAGCAATAACCTGACACGATCATATGCTACGTTCATAGTTTGGGTCTTGTCCATCACATCATTCTCCCAATGATGTGATCCCGTTATCAAATGACATCTCATGTCTATGGCCAGGAAACCTTGACCATCTTTGATCAACAAGCTAGCTTACTAGAGGCATACTAAGGACACAGTGTTGTCTATGTATCCACACATGCAATTGAGTTTCCAATCAATACAATTATAGCATGGATAATAAACGATTATCATGAACAAGGAAATATAATAATAACCACTTTATCATTGCCTCTAGGTCATATTTCCAACAGTCTCCCACTTGCACTAGAGTCAATAATCTAGTTCACATCACTATGTGATTTACATTGTAATGAATCTAACACCCATACAGTTCTGGTGTTGATCATTCTTAGCCCTTGGAAGAGGTTTAGTCATCGGGTCTGCGACATTCAGATCCGTGTGTACTTTGCAAATATTTATGTCCTCCTCCTTGATGTAATCGCGGATGGAATTGAAACGTCGCTTTATATGTCTGGTCCTCTTGTGAAACCTTGGCTCCTTGGCTAGAGCAATGGCACCAGTGTTGTCACAGAACGGATTCATTGGGTTCGGTGCACTAGGCACTACTCCAAGATCTGTCATGAACTTCTTCATCCAGACACCTTCCTTCGCCGCCTCCGAGGCAGCGATGTACTCCGCTTCGCATGTAGAATCAGCTACCACACTTTGCTTGGAACTGCACCAGCTTACCGCACCCCCATTAAGAATAAATATGTATCCGGTTTGAGACTTAGAGTCGTCCGGATCAGTGTCAAAGCTTGCATCGACGTAACCCTTTACGACGAGCTCTTGATCACCTCCATAAACGAGAAACATGTCCTTAGTCCTTTTCAGGTACTTCAGGATATTCTTGACCGCTGTCCAGTGTTCCATTCCTGGATTACTTTGAAACCTTCCAGCCATACTTATGGCAAGGCTGACATCGGGTCTTGTGCACAGCATTGCATACATGATAGAGCCTATGGCTGAAGCATAGGGGACGACACTCATCTTTTCTCTATCTTCTGCAGTCACTGGGCATTGAGTCTTACTCAACTTCACACCTTGCAATACAGGCAAGAACCCCTTCTTGGACTGATCCATTTTGAACTTCTTCAAAACTTTGTCAAGGTATGTGCTCTGTGAAAGTCCTATTAAGCGTCTCGATCTATCTCTATAGATCTTGATGCCTAATATGAAAGTAGCTTCTCCTAGGTCCTTCATTGAAAAACTCTTGTTCAAATATTCCTTCACGCTTTCCAACTTTTCTATATTGTTTCCAATCAGCAATATGTCATCCACATATAATATTAGAAACGCTATAGAGCCCCCACTCACTTTCTTGTAAATACAAGCTTCTCCGTAAACTTGTATAAACCCGAACGCTTTGATCACCTCATCAAAGCGAAGATTCCAACTCCGAGATGCTTGCACCAGTCCATAAATGGATCGCTGGAGTTTGCAAACTTTGTCAGCATTCTCTGGATCGACAAAACCTTCTGGTTGCATCATATACAACTCTTCCTTAAGGAAACCGTTAAGGAACGCTGTTTTGACATCCATCTGCCAAATTTCATAATAGAAAAAGGCAGCTATTGCTAACATGATTCTGACAGACTTAAGCATCGCTACGGGTGAGAAGGTCTCATCGTAGTCAACTCCTTGAACTTGTGAAAAACCCTTTGCCACAAGTCGAGCTTTATAGACGGTGACATTACCGTTCGCGTCCGTCTTCCTCTTAAATATCCATTTGTTCTGAATGGCCTTTCGCCCTTCAGGTAATACTTCCAAAGCCCATACTTTGTTTTCATACATGGATCCCATCTCGGATTTCATGGCCTCTAACCATTTCTCGGAATCCGGGCCCATCATTACTTCTCCATAGCTCGTAGGTTCATCGTTGTCCAACAACATGACCTCTAAGACAGGGTTGCCATACCACTCAGGAGCAGTACGCGTCCTTGTCGACCTACGAGGTTCGATAGCAACTTGATCCGAAGCTTCATGATCATCATCATTAACTTCCTCTTCAACCGATGTAGGCTCTACAGAAACATCTTTCTGTGCTGCGCTACTCTCAGGTTGAAGTAAAGGTTCAGCAACCTCATCAAGTTCTATTTTCCTCCCACTCAATTCTTTCGAGAGAAACTCTTTCTCAAGAAATGTTCCGTTTTTAGCGACAAACACTTTGCCTTCGGATCTGAGATAGAAGGTATACCCAACTGTCTCTTTTGGGTATCCTATGAAGACGCATTTCTCCACTTTGGGTTCCAGCTTTTCAGGCTGAAGCTTTTTGACATAAGCATCACATCCCCAAACTTTAAGAAACGACAACTTTGGTTTCTTGCCAAACCACAGTTCATATGGCGTCGTCTCAACGGATTTCGATGGTGCCCTATTTAAAGTGAATGCAGTTGTCTCTAATGCATACCCCCAAAACGATAGTGGCAAATCGGCAAGAGACATCATAGAACGCACCATATCCAATAAGGTTCGATTACGACGTTCGGACACACCATTACGATGTGGTGTTCCAGGCGGTGTTAATTGTGAAACAATTCCACACTGTCTTAAGTGACTGCCAAACTCATAACTCAGATATTCTCCTCCTCGATCAGATCGTAGGAATTTAATCTTCTTGTTACGATGATTCTCAACTTCACTCTGAAATTGTTTGAACTTTTCAAACGTTTCAGACTTGTGTTTCATTAAGTAAATATACCCATATCTACTTAAGTCATCAGTGAAGGTGAGAAAATAACGATATCCACCGCGCGCCTCAATGCTCATCGGACCGCACACATCAGTATGTATGATTTCCAACATGTCACTTGCCGTTACATTGTTCCAGAGAACGGGGTCTTAGTCATCTTGCCCAAGAGGCACGGTTCACATGTGTCAAGTGATTCAAAATCAAGTGACTCCAAAAGTCCATCATCATGGAGCTTCTTCATGCGTTTTACACCAATATGACCTAAGCGGCAGTGCCACAAGAAAGTGGTACTATCATTATCAACTCTACATCTTTTGGCATCAATGTTATGAACATGTGTATGATCACTATCGAGATTCAATAAGAATAAACCCCTCACATTGGGTGCATGACCATAAAAGATATTACTCATATAAATAGAACAACCATTATTCTCTGATTTAAATGAGTAACCGTCTCGCAATAAACAAGATCCAGATATAATGTTCATGCTTAACGCAGGCACTAAATAACAATTATTCAGGTTCATCACTAATCCCGATGGTAATCGAAGAGCGAGCGTGCCGACGGCGATCACATCAACCTTGGAACCATTTCCCACGGGCATCGTCACTTCGTCCTTTGCCAGCCTCCGTCTATTCCGCAGTTCCTGTTTTGAGTTGCAAATGTGAGCGACCGAACCGGTATCAAATACCCAGGCACTACTACGAGAGTTGGTAAGGTACACATCAATAACATGTATATCATATATACCTTGTTTGGTGTTGGCCGCCTTCTTGTCAGCCAGATACTTGGGGCGGTTCTGCTTCCAGTGACCAGTTCCCTTGCAATGAAAGCACTCAGTTTCTGGCTTGGGTCCAGCCTTGGGTTTCTTCACGGGAGGGGCAACTGCTTTGCCACTCTTCTTGGAGTTACCCTTCTTTCCCTTGCCATTCTTCTTGAAACTAGTGGTTTTATTGACCATCAACACTTGATGCTCCTTCTGAATCTCAGACTCAGCGACTTTCAACATCGCAAACAACTCGGCGACTGACTTGTTCATCCCATGCATGTTATAGTTCAACACGAAGCTCTTGTAGCTAGGTGGCAATGATTGAAGAAATCTGTCAGTGATCGCCTCTGGCGGAAGGGGCATCCCCAACTCAGCCAGACTGGTGGAATACCAAGACATTTTGAGTATGTGATCACTGACAGACCCGTTCTCCTCCATCTTGCAAGCATAGAACTTATCGGAGGTCTCATACCTCTCGATCCGGGCATTCTTCTGAAAGATAAACTTCAACTCCTGGAACATATCATATGCTCCATGATGTTCAAAACGTCTTTGAAGTCCCAGTTCTAAGCCATACAACATTGCACATTGAACTATTGAGTAATCATCAGAACGTGTCTGCCAGGCGTTCACAACGTCTGGAGACTCTACTGGAGCGGGTGGTTCACCAAGTGGTGCATCAAGGACATAATCATTTTGGGAAGCCGTAAGGATAATCCTTAGATTACGGGCCCAGTCCACAAAGTTACTTCCATCATCTTTCAACTTAGTTTTCTCTAGGAACGCATTAAAATTCAGGGGTGTTATTGCGCGAGCCATTGATCTACAACATAAATTTTGCAAAGACAACTTAGACTATTGTTCAAGATAATGAGTTTAGTTAATCATATTACTTAAAAACTCCCACTCAAATTGACATCCCTCCGGTCATTCGAGTGACACATGATCCAAATTCACCAACTCAAGTCCGATCATCATGTGAGTTGAGATGGTTTCAATGGTGAACATCTTCATGTTGATCATATCTACTATATGACTCATGTTTGACCTTTCGGTCTCTTGTGTTCCGAGGCCATGTATGTACATGCTAGGCTCGTCAAGTTTAACCCGAGTGTTCCGCACGTGCAACACTGGCTTGCACCCGTTGTATGCGAACGTAGAGTCTATCACACCCAATCATCACGTGGTGTCTCGAAACGACAAACTTTCGCAACGGTGCACACTGGGGGAGAACATAGTTTTATCTTGAAATTTTAGTGAGGGGTCACCTTATAATGCTACCGTCGTCCTAAGCAAAATAAGATGCATAAAAGGATTAACATCACATGCAAATCATAAGTGACATGATATGGCCATGAACTTGTGCTTTTGATCTTCATCTCCAAAGCACCGGCATGATCTCAATCCTCACCGGCATGACACCATGATCTCCATCATCTTGATCTCCATCAACGTGTCGCCATGAGGTTGTCGCGCCAACTGTTGCTTCTACGACTATTGCTAACTCATAGCGATAAAGTAAAGCAAAACGGCGAAAATAAATTAAAGACAACCCTATGGCTCCTGCCGGTTGTCGTACTCATCGACATGCAAGTCATGATATTCTATACAATACATGATCATCTCATACATCACATATATCTCATCATGTAATTGGCCATATCACATCACAACATACCCTGCAAAAACAAGTTAGACGTCCTCTAATTGTTGTTGCATGTTTTACGTGGCTGCTACGTGTATCTAGCAAGAACGATTCTTACCTACGCAAAGACCACAATGGTGATACACAAATTGATATTCAATCTTCTCAAGGACCGCCTTTGTCGAATCTGATCCAACTAAAGTAAGAGAGACAGACACCCGCCAGCCATCTTTATGCAACGAAGTTACATGTCAGTTGATGGAACCGGTCTCTCGTAAGCGTACGAGTAATGTTGGTCCGGGCCGCTTCAGCCCACAATACCGCTGAATCAAGAAAAGACATAGGGAGGAAGCAATCTGAGCATCAACGCCCACAAACTCCTTTGTGTTCTACTCGTGATCTCATCGACGCATAGACCTAGTTCATGATGCCACTGTTGGGGAACATTGCGTGGGAAACAAAAAAATTCCTATGCACAAGCAAGATCTATCCATGGTGATGAGCATCTACGAGAGGGAGAGTGGATCTACATACCCTTGTAGATCTCTAAGCGGGAAGCGTTAAGAAACGCGGTTGATGTAGTCGAACGTCTTCGCGATCCAAATCGCAGCCGTCCCACGATCCGTCCCGATCTAGCGCCGAACGGACGGCACCTGCGCGTTCAGCACACGTACAGCTCGATGACGATCTCCGCCTTCTTGATCCAGCAAGAGGGAGCGGAGAGGTAGATGAGTTCTCCGGCAGCGCGACGGTGCGGCGACGGTGGTGGTGAACTAATCCGGCAGGGCTTCGCCGAGCTCCGCCAAACTAATCTAGAGGAGAAAACGATCTAGAAGGAAGAGAGGCAGCCATGGCTTTTTGGGGTGAGGGCTGCCCTCTAAAACCTCTAGTATATATAGGAGGGAGGGAGGAGAAGGCAGCCCTAGGAACCCCTAGGGGTTCGGCCGAACCTCCACCAAGGGGGAGGAGTCCACCTCCCACAAGGGAGGTGGAATCCTAGTAGGACTCCTACCCACTTGGCATCCTCTCCCACCCCTTGCGCAAGGGCCTCTAGGGGCTAGCCGGCCAGCCCACCAGGGGATGGTGCGCCACCTCCTAGGCCCATGTGATCCTTGGGATGGGTGGGCCCCACTTGGTGGACCCCCCCCCCCAGAACCCATTCGTCACTCCCGGTACACTACCGGAAATGCCCGAAACTTTTCCGGAGACCAAAACAGGACTTCCTATATATCAATCTTTACCTCCGGACCATTCCGGAGCTCCTCATGACTTCCGGGATCTCATCCGGGACTCCGAACAACCTTCGGTCACCAACATACATAACTCAATACTACCAAAACGTCATCGAACGTTAAGTGTGCAGACCCTACGGGTTTGAGAACTATGTAGACATGACCGAGACACCTCTACGGTCAATAACCAATAGCGGGACTTGGATGCCCATATTGGTTCCTACATATTCTACGAAGATCTTTATCGGTTGAACCTCTATGTCAAGGATTCAGTTAATCCAGTATGCTGTTCCCTTTGTCCTTCGGTATGTTACTTGCCCGAGATTCGATAGTCGGTATCTCTATACCTAGTTCAATCTCGTTACCTGCAAGTCTCTTCACTCGTTCCGTAATACAAGATCCCGTGACTAACACTTTAGTCACATTGCTTGCAAGGCTTATTATGTTGTTGTATTACCGAGTGGGCCCTGAGATACCTCTCCGTCATACGGAGTAACAAATCCCAGTCTTGATCCAAGCCAGCTCAACAGAAACCTTCGGAGATACCTGTAGAGCATCTTTATAGTCACCCAGTTACGTTGTGACGTTTGATACACACCAGGTATTCCTTCGGTGTCGGTGAGTTGCATGATCTCATGGTCATAGGAACAGATACTTGACATGTAGAAAACAGTAGCAATAAACTGACACGATCATATGCTACGTTCATAGTTTGGGTCTTGTCCATCACATCATTCTCCCAATGATGTGATCCCGTTATCAAATGACATCTCATGTCTATGGCCAGGAAACCTTGACCATCTTTGATCAACAAGCTAGTTTACTAGAGGCATACTAGGGACACAGTGTTGTCTATGTATCCACACATGCAATTGAGTTTCCAATCAATACAATTATAGCATGGATAATAAACGATTATCATGAACAAGGAAATATAATAATAACCACTTTATCATTGCCTCTAGGGCATATTTCCAACACGGTGCACGGACAGCCGGGTTTTGTACCGTTACGGGATTGGGTGCGAAACATGCGGTCTCCACCTCAACGGGCTTGGGGGACGTGGCACCAATAGTGTTCCGCCGTGCGAGCCCCAAGCTGTGTGTTAGGTCGGCTGCCGGCCTTAAGTCAGTGTCCAAAGGGAGTTCGGATCCCGAGTGATCGGGGATCGGAATATACACCGTTTTCAGCTTCGCCGGTTGGTGAGACGTGTCTTCAGCCGGGCACTCAACGGTGGCGACTAAATGCGTTATTGGAGGGACGTGAATTTCCCTATTGTCGGGCCTCAGCCCAATCTGGTCATAAACCGATGGATGGCGGTCGGCCATGCTCAAGGCTTGGATCCGACCAAGTAGCTCGCCCGGCAGTGGGGCTTCAATTGGGTCGGCACCAAAGGCGCGAGTGGGGTCGGTCAGCGGAGCTGTCGTCCCGGGGTTACTTGATGGCATTCCCGAGGAGTATGCGGCCGCTGTTGACTCAGATGTATCGACCAAGATAGGTTTTAAGACCGAGCCGGGGGCCGAGACCATCCCAGCGGCGGGGTTTCCCGCCTCCTACGTCAAGGCGTCAGGGGTAGTGTGTCTTTTAAGAAGAGCAGAGGCCCTTGTCAAAACAAGATCTCCCTGGGAGTCGGCGACGAACTCTAGGTTCCCAAACCTGACTTCTGAACCAGGGGCAAAGCTTTCGATCTGGCCAAGGCGGCCCGTGGGATCGGCTTGAAGCACGACGCTTCCGAAAGAGAAGATCTGTCCAGGAACGAAGACGTCCTTGTCGCAGATCTCCTCGTCAATGATTAAACGAGCCATCGATCCTTTGGCGATTCGCAGCGGAACTCTCAATGAAAGCACCAATGTCGGTGTCAAAACCAGCGGATCTCGGGTAGGGGGTCCCGAACTGTGAATCTAGGATCGATGGTAACAGGGGACGAAGGAGACGGTGTTTACCCAGGTTCGGGCCCTCGTGAGGAGGTAAAACCCTATGTCCTGCTTGATTGTATTGATAAATGGGATGGTTACAGAGTTGATCTACCTCGAGATCAAAAGAGCTAAACCCTAGATTAGTTAACCTGTCCCTCTACGAACTAAGCCCCCTGGTTTATATAGACACCAGGGGTGCCTAGGGTTACACATGGTCGGTTTCCATCCGGACATAGATACGCCCATTCTTACTTGGAGGACACACCAAGTCTTCGGGACTCCTCCTTCCGAACACGAGATTGTCTGGTAACTCGGCCTTCCAGTAATTGCCTCCGTATGGCCCATCGTGTTGGCCCACCGGGGATGAACCAACGGCCCGAGGACCCCTTAGTCCCAGACTCCCTCACTCTTTATTTATAAAGCAGGGCGAGAGCTTTTTTCGTGATCACAGACGATCACCCAAGACTACAGATGGTGGAGAGGGGAAGAGATCTAAAGCTACGTTTCCGAAGCGCCCACAGGGCCTGCTCTCGCACTTTTCCGCAGGGTGTATTCCGCGCGTTGCTGCTGTTTCATGGGAGACGGTGGGGGTAGGCATGACTGTTGCTGGATGCTGGAGTAGATGTGCATAAGGCATGGTTGTTGCTTGAGGTGGGAGAAGATGTTCATGGATCGTGCTTGGATACCGATAAGCATGTCGCCATAATTTTGAACATGGCAAATGTCAAAATTATGGGATACTAATGGCAACTTTTAAGTCGTATTTGCTCTCTAAATTATGGCAATTTTTAGAAAATTTTCTACTGATGAATGACAGATTTACGAAATTAAGTTTTCTGAATCATGGTAACTTTCTGCAAAATGTAATGATTACAAAGCAATAATTAGGATTTTTGCCCTATAAACCTGGCAAATTTTGGAAATTTGTAATGGTGGCATGGCAAATTTATGGATTTTTTGTTCTCTAAATATATATATTTTTTAGAAAATTAATATTATAACAGGAAGAAATACCTGCACAACAAATGGCCATGGTCCAGGAAAAAACTAAACATGAAAAAATTACCATGTTACAAAGCAACTTTAATAAAGAACTAGCGGGGTGACCCGCGCATTTGCGCGGCTAGATTTATCTTTGTACACACGCCATTTTATATTTTGATCCAGATCAAAATTGAGTCATTTTTCTCACATGAATGTGCTATATAGAATGTTATGATTGCAAGTAAATCATTGATAAATTGGTACTATTTTCCTTGTGAGTTCTAAAAATCACTAATATATTGAGGGAGTAGTAGCTGATTCTATAAATTTTGGCAACCCAAAATTTTCTCACCCTATTTTTTTCGTTCATCAAAGGTTAGCAATCATACGAAAGAATGATAACTCTTTATGATATTTTCCAAAATTATAAATAAGTTTCAAGAAATAATTAAATCTAAAAATGGATACTTTATACCTGAACCTGACTTTCTCTTCCTTAATCCGCCTTATTTATTTCCATTGATATTCATAATTTGCATGCCTTATTTATTTCCATTAATATTCATAATTTGCATGCCTTATTTAGTTCCATTGCTATTCATAATTTTAACCATTGTAATTTGAACATGCATCATCGGTCGCAAGAAAATAGAACGTACATCATGATTCATTACTAAAAAAACTATAAGAATGGAAATATAAATTATTTACACTTAGAGATGTCCACGTCTCTCTGATTTGAGTTTTCCATGCATGATTTATTAATGCTAACATCTCTGTTATTTTTTTAACAAAAATGTTTTGCCAGTATTTTTGCCCAAACTCCTTGCTATGTACTACGTACACACCTTCTTTTAATCCGGGTAGAGATTTTTTTTTAAATCCAGCGTGAAGCACTTCAAAAAAAGGTGAACCCAGATTGATGTTGGTGATGCGTATTTTGTCTTTTTAACACAGAAAAAAGCCCAAAATTGATTAAATTGTTGATTCGTATTTTGCTTGAACAATTTTGTGGGATGCACAGAGCCTTTCATATAGGAGTGCCAACGCATGCTTATGTATGATCGTCTCGGACATATTTTTATATTAGTAAAGGCATACGTGTGTGACTCATAAGGCATGTTGAACTATTGCTATGTGCCGCTTAAACTATTTGTACGTAATAATATTTTTATGAAATCATACATATTTTAAATCTCAGCATTTTAATATTACAACTGAACTTCAATTTAGCTATTTAAAAAAAATGACATAGAGCTTATTCTAAACCCAAAGTGTTGGCATGATTTTTTCTTACCTTGAACTTCGTAATAAAATATTGTGTTTAAATATTTATTTGGTAAGAGTTGTGAACTGTTTATACGTAACAATATTACAACTGACTTTCAATTTACCTACTACAAACATTACATAGAGTTTATTTTAAAAACAAAGTGCTAGCATTTTTTCGTATTTACGATTTTATAATTAAATATAGTGTTTTTACTATTGATTCGTCAAGAGCTATGTGTAGATGCTGGATGGATGTGTGTGTTTCAGCCCCTTAATCTTTTACAATCTCACTTTTTCTTTTCTTTTTGCTGACATGATTACGTTGATCCATAGGTTTTTAGAAATATGGTGCAGTGTATAGCTGGGCCGATAGGTGGCTGGTTGGCCGAGCGTAGCGGGGACTTGTTTTTTTTTAGGGAATAGCGTGGGCTTGTTTTACATGTCCCTTCCACGTGAGCAAAACACACGTGATGGTGGTGAACGCCTTTTTTGTGAATCATGATGGTGGTAAACTTCAGCTTGTCCTTTTATATTAAAAAAACTTCAGCGTGTCCTTTGCATTTACGTAATTGTGATGGCCTTTTCCATCATACATGCATGCACGTGACGGATTTGCAACACAATTTATTCCTATACTCACATTTGTATGTAACGTTATATCTTCAAATCATAGCCATTTATATTAAAAAGCTAATGGCTGAGATAATTTAATCTGTGTGGACGACCGTAATGGCTTGTTTTACTTCTGTTTTAATTATATAATAGATAGATTTATCTAAAACAAGACAAATTTTGAAAATATTTGTACTGGGCACATGGTAATTTTTGAAAATTTTGTTTTCTTAATTATGGCAAATTTAGAAAAATATTTTACAAGTCACATGGAAAACTTAGATTTTCTATGCCACCTGCATCACGAAAATTTTAGAAAATGTTATAATGGTCACATGGAAAATGCTGGAATTTTGTTATATAGAACATGTTTTTTAATAATGTTTGTGCTAGTCACATGTAAAAATTAGAAAAAATGTTTCTAATCATGGCAAAGTTAGAAATTTTGTAATGGTCACATGGCAAGTTTACACATTTTGTTTTAAAAAACATGACAACCTTTTGGAAATAAGTAATCTTGCAAAGATAATAACATGGGAAAAATGAAAAACATGGAATTTTTTAAAATATTTTTTTACTGGTCACATAGCAAATTTATAAATTTCTGTTTTCGAAATGATGGAAAAGTTAGAAAATTTGTAATGATCACATGGAAAATTTAGAAATTTGGAGTATCAAAAACATGACAATTTTAAATAAAATTGTACCAATGACATGCCAAATTTATTATCCATAACATTGCAACTCTCTGCCCCTAGTTTTCTTATTGCGTCATGGCAACTTTTCTCCTGTTGTGTGTGTGAAATTATTTTTACAATAAATTGTAATTGTATATACCCAATGACAGCTATACATACATCATAGAAAATTGACATATCCCGCGTCGTGCTTCTCCTTGGAGGCGGCGGCGTCCGCGGGCGGGGATGTCGGCGTGTTGTGTGTCCGCGTTGCTCTCAGGGTCGCCAGTTGTGGTGGTCGCGAGGTGATTCTTCTGCAATCCTTCAACAGTTTTCTCTCTGGTATCTTCTTGGGCTGCTGGCCGGTGTACGGCGTCCTCATGTCGTGGCACGGCACGGACGATGGAGAGATTGTGGAAGTCCCTCCGCCAATGGCTCCTTTGGGTCGGTGCGAGAGCCAAATTTATCTCCATGCGGTTCTCATTCTCTCGTCATGTTCGATTGGCGTCTATTGATGACCTTTGCTCTGATGTTCTTGCATGTATCGAGCTCTTCGGCTACTTCATCCCAGTTTCCATGTGCTGGCGTTTCCGTTTTTTTTTTTTTTTTTTTAGGGCGGGAGGCGTTTCCGTTTGTTGATAATTTGTGTCGAGCGAGATCTGTGTGCGAACCTTCATTTTTTGTGTTCAGGCTTTTGCCTTTTGTAATCAACACTTGTGTATCCTATCATGGCTTAATTAACTTGAAGTTGTTCTTTCTGGCTTTTCTGTAAAAATTAAGCGTTCGAAGGCAGTAAAGTATTAACATGTATGTAAAATTTGATCGAAATTTCACTAACCACCAACAAATTCAAAATTTGATTGAAATTATCACTTGAAAATTTGTTGCACGGAAGGATGTAACTTCGTGCTGACACACACGCACGCGTGCATACAAATCTGAAATGAAAATATACAATACGCAAACTGGATGCCAAGACAAGCATTACCAAGCTGGTTAGCAAGACGCACGCGAGATCAACACAATGTAGTGTCACTTGAGGATCGCATGGCCTCCAACGCCGGCCAAGAAGAGCAGCGGAAGAACCGACGCCCAGAGCACCGTCATCCCGACGGCACGCCGGCGTAGCGGGTCGTGCGAGACCCAGAGCCCCGTCCACACCTCCGCCAAGCCGAAGAGGACGATGGCAACGAGGACGACGTAGTAGGAGTAGACCAGGGAGTCTGTCCCGACGAACAGGCCCGCCGGCTTGCTGAACAACGCCGGGTACAGCGCTGCCGAGGCCTCTCCGACTCCGCCGGCGACCAGTGCTCGGGGCAGCTTCGTCGCGTCGTGGATCGCGTCCACCATGTCGGCAGCTGCGTTGCCGCTCCCGTTCCCGATCTCGGTGTCGGAGGCAATGGCGGCGTCCATTGGGCGATCGATGGTAGTTTCAGAGATTGCTTGTGGGTCGTGTGCGTGCGTTGGCTGATCAGCTGACAGAAGGCAAAGTGGACGTTTCACTGTGCTTATTTTTAGCTGTATATATATAGGAGATTTTTTGCCATGCCCGATGCCCGATGCCCGAGCCATGCCCGATGCCCGATGCCCCAGCCCGAGGCGTACTGTCCGATCAAACCAGAACAGAGCACGTCAGTGACCCGTTGCACTGCCCCGAGCAAAAAAGAACCAAGATAAGCTAATTGTTGCCATATACGCCTGTGGTCGTGTCCGGGCCTGTCCGTTGACGGTGCCCGGACAGTAGCCAATTTGTCCCCTTCGCAATCACAAATACCTTATTTCATACAGATCACAAGGATAGCATAAAACGTAAGCAATTGGGACATTGGATATGCAATTTGTTCATTCAAAACGGCCGAGATAGTTCAAATTCAACTTGAAACGAAAATAAAACAACTAAAAGTTAAACATAGCAAGGCGGGTGGCTGGAGTTCACCGCTTGGCCGGGCCCTTGCCCTTGCGGTCTGCGGCGCGGCGGCCCATCTCCTCCATGTACTCGTCGCCGACGGGAGGGTCGTCCGTCGTCGTTTGTGGTGGTGCCGCTCTCTGATGCGAACGAAATGTAGCTGGGGAGGTGGAGGAGGCACTGCCGCTCCTTCGCGTGGCGGGCAGCTTTGGCGGCGGCGGTCTCCTTCTCCCGCACACGGCACTCGGACGCCTCGAGCCCGAGGCGGAACGCCTTGGCGTTCTTGCGTCGAAGGCGTCGCGCGTCGGACTCCGCTGTGTCTAGCGACCGCAGCATGGCCTTGCGGAGGAGCGCCTCCTCGAGGTCGAAGGGGACAGAGTGCACCCATTGACCGGAAGATCCAGGCTTCGCCGTGGCAGCCGCCCGCTGATGCTCGTGTCGGGCCGCCTTCGCCTCCGACTTCGGCATGCGCATTCGCACGGGAGTCGTGGACACGAACACCCACCGCTGCCCGGGCGGTGCTGGCGCCGGAGGGGAAGGGGAGAAGACCGCCTAGCTCCAGATCTGGGGCGGGGCTGGACGGGCGAGCGCGGCACGCATCTCGTCGACGGGACATGAATGAGCTCGCAGCCGACACCACGGACCTCGAGCTCCCACGAGCGGGCGCTGGATGGTGATGTGGAGCGCGAGCTCCTCCTCGTCTGACACGCTGCTGCACGATTCATCCTCCTTCATGAGACCGCCCCACTCCATGGGATCATGCTCATTGTCGAAGTCCTGACGATGACTATGGAATGAGAAAGTGAAGGTTTGATTAGGGTTCATCCAATATGGTGTGGAGTATTTGTGGGGCATCGGTGGGAGCGACATGGGCCCTAGCAGGCTGATCTGATGTGGTGCCCGTGTCCGTGCGTCCCCATATCCGTCCCAGATATTGGTAGGGTATGGGAAGTATTGGTCAGCCCGGGTGTTTGGGACAGATATGGAGAGCCAGGTTGACTGGCGTTTTTTCGTCCAAACACTTATCGGGCAGCCCGTCCGGGTTTATAGGGCGGGTACTTGGGGTATGTTTGTAGATGCTCTAAGCCACCAAACAAGCCTTGGAAAGTTAGAACAGGAAAAGCGAGTGCCGCCCCGCTCGGGCGACTCGGGAGCGAAAACCTTAGCCGCGTCGGTCGTCCCTCCTCCTTCCCCATCCTCCCTTGCTGCCGCCGGAGGCAGCCATCACGCAAGCCCGGTGTGCCGCCAAGGATGGTGGTGGCGGGTGTCGGTGTCAAAACCGGCGGATCTCGGGTAGGGGGTCCCGAGCTGTGAGTCTTGGATCGATGGTAACAAGGGGACGAAGGAGACGATGTTTACCCAGGTTCGGGCCCTCCTATGGAGGTAAAACCCTACGTCCTGCTCGATTATATTGATGGTATGAAGGTTACAGAGTTGATCTACCTCGAGATCGACTAGCTAAAACCCTAGATGAGTTTCTCTGTTTTACAATCTAAAACCCTTCGGCTTATATAGGCGCCAAGGGTCATTAGGGTTACACATGGTCGGTTGCCCACCGGAGGGAAAAAACATGCCTAATCTATTATCTTAATCTTGAAACACACGCCACGACTCCTGAGGTTTCCTCCATAGCGACGAGGCCTTCGATCAATCCCATCCTCAGCGAGCGGCCCACGAGCCCGGTCTATGAGAGATAAGTCGGCAGTCCGAGGACCCCTTAATCCCGGACTCCCTCAGTAGCCCCCGGACTAGCCTCCAATGCCGAGGTATACCCGGACAATCTTGCGCGTTGAAGTCTTTGGCTGGCGAGGCGAGTCCCTCTATCCCTTCTTGCTCGGCAATCATCCCGTCATCGGAGAATTCTCAAACGCTGAGAATTTGCGGGACCCACTGTAATAACTTTCAGCGCTTCTCGATCCTTGTGCGTCGAGGGGAGACGAGCGGCCCGGCAGCTTTTTACAAGACTGCCCCTCCCGCAAGGGAGGCACCACTTATTTAAACAAGTCAAACCGTGGTCTGGGTCACATCTTCCTCTTCTTCCCCGTTAGAAAAAACTTCAAGCGAGAGTTCACCACAAAAACATGGCGAGCGCCCCCAGCTCTTCATCGCGTCCTTACGGCTCTCGTCCTGGGGATTGGGCAAGATGCTCTGTATCCCTCCTTCGGCTGCGTGACCTCGAGACCCAAGGGTATCTTCCTTCCTCGGATCTGGCGGCTACCCGCGCCGGTTTGACTTCTTTCGACAACGAAGCCTTCGCGGAGAACTTCCCCAATCCTAACAAGGGAGAGCGGGTATGCTTCGTGCCTTTCCTCTTGCGGGGCCTAGGGTTCCCCATTCATCCTTTCCTGAGGAGATTACTGGAGTTCTATGGGATCCAGCTCCATCATCTTACCCCCGGATCCATTCTGCATATCTCGGGCTTTGTTGCCCTTTGCGAAATGTTTCTGGGCTGCTAGGCGCACTTTGAATTATGGAGGAAATACTTCTGCCTCGTCCCCCGAACTCGGGGTGAGACAATTCGGGAAGTCGAAGGAGCCGAAGTATGCCGTATAGTCGGGACAGGATATCCAGTAGGGACACCGAAGAAGGAGTCCGAAGAATGGTCTTCGGAATGGTTCTATATTGAGCACGTTCCCCTATTCGATCCAGCTCGGAGGGGTTTGCCTGAATACTCCGACGCCCCTCTAAAGAAAAGGTTCAATTGGCGACTGAAGAGTTCATCCCAAGAGGACGGAGCTGAAGTTCAATGCTTGGCCGCCCACATAAGGATACTGGCTCATCACAAGCTGACCATGATTGACGTGATGGCCACCGCCATCACCCGGTGCGTCCAGCCTCTTCAGCAAAGGATACATCCTTTGTGGCGTTACAACGGAACAAGTGACACCACCCGCTCCCGACGGCTGGGCCCTGCCAACCAAGCGGCATTGGAAGCCGCACTTGCCGACCTGTACAAAGGAGAAAAAGAAGACTTCGTTCGGCTACTGGTTAAGGAGGGCTACTCGAGTTACAACCCCATCGAATGGGTAAGCCTTTCGACTTTGCGACCTGAGTTCGGGTTTTTTTATTTGCCCTTTTTGACCAAAGCTTTCAATCTACGCAAACAGGAATGGAGGAGCTTTGTCGAGACAGTCAACTGTCCGGCCCCCCAACCAGAGAGCTATTCTCGTGATGACGATCCAGGATTCCATGACGATCCAGAGCTGTCAATTGAGTACGAAGACGGGGTCCTTTACCAAGAGGGCCTTGATCGATCCAAGGTGGCTATCATAGCCGATCACCGCGGATCACTCCCTTCCTCCACTACAGGCAAGAAGAAAAATTCTTCCCGTAAAAGGCAAACGTCCTCCGTCGACCCAAATATGCCGGTTTCCACTCCCAAGCGTCGTCGGTCCTCGCGACAAACGTCGGCTACAACAGCAATGCCCGGACCGGGCATCAACATGAGTCCTTCATGTCAGCCGGTTGTGGAGACGGCGCCGACCACTCGTTCAACAAAACGGTACTTCATTCAACCGCTTAATCTATTGTTATTATGATCGATAGGATCTCACAGAAGATCTTATGTCGAAAATACTCAGGAAACGAGTACAACCATCTTCTGCCAAGGACGTTGCCGGGACACCGGGCAACACTCATGAATCAAGATCTTCTGCTCATGCTGAACCTGCCGCGGAGGGCCCTGTGGTCAATCCGGCCCCTGAAGACTCCTGGGACGCGGTATCAGTCACTAAATCCGAAGTAGAGAGCGCGATGAACCACCGGCGGCGACGAGAAACCCTGCGCGACCCGGCGTTTTCCAAACAAGAGTTCAATGCTCTATGCTCGGCAGACGCACACATCGGAGCTGCCCGAGCTGGGTTCAGGGAAGCTGTGAAACTGATATCATCCAGCCTGAAGGTGAATGATTCATTTTAAGAATCCGTACATATATGTAAACCCAGTAGCCCCCGAGCCTTGAATTGGTCGGGACGACCGAGTTAAGGATCCGCATATTGTTTTATGGATGATGCAGGCCTCAAGGCAGCAGA
Organism: Elymus sibiricus; assembly: GCA_039707655.1. Classification (NCBI taxonomy): domain Eukaryota; kingdom Viridiplantae; phylum Streptophyta; class Magnoliopsida; order Poales; family Poaceae; genus Elymus; species Elymus sibiricus. The sequence continues at coordinate 481,793,029 of CM077665.1, forward strand.
ACGAGCAATTGGCCAATGAATTGGAAGCGAGCCGAACACAGGTGGAAGCCGTGAAGGCCGAACTTGAACAAGTGAAGAAGTTTACCCGGGAGGCGCATGGTGAGTATATCTATTCTGCTGATCTTAGCATGTAATCCCATGCTGACGCGAGGGTACTTTTTAGCAGTTGAATCTATAGGGCAATTGCAAAAAGATTTAGATGCAGCCCGAGAATCTCAGAGGTATGCCGAGTCCTAGTATGAGGCCGGATGCCTTTCGTTGCAACGAAACCTGGAGGAGAAGAAACGCCTCCAGGCGGAAAACAAGCAACAGGCCGAAGACATTGAGAGTTTAAAGACTCGATTGGCCCAGACCCAAGAAGAGAACCAGAAATTACAGAGGGGCATGTTCGGTAAGTGTGATTATAACGTCGAAGGGTATCTCCCCTACATTAAGTGTAATCGACATGCCTTGTCTCATGTATAGGTCTCCTAACCGGGCGTCCTGAAGAAGAGATCGGCTCCTACCGGGGGAGCCTTCTGAAGGAACTGTCCGCCGTGCATGAGCGGGCTCGGAAGGCTATGAGGAGCATGATAAAAGCGCTATGGCCTGCCGAGAAGCCCCCGGAAGGGATGACCGAACTAGCCGATCGGTTCAAGGAAGCCTGGAGTCGGTTTGAGCTATGGAAGACATCGGCTTGCCGGGAGGGAGCACGAGAGGCGTGGGCGATGATCAAGACCCGTTATACCGGTCTTAACCCCGAGCATATGGCTCGGGTTGGGCCAGCAGGGCCTGATGGGCAAGAAGTGCCGCTTCACCTGGTGTACGACCAAGTGATGCATGCCGCTCGTCTCTCGCAGGAAGATTGCGCCCTGGATGCCTTAATAGACAATCTTGACCGGCAGCCCGATGTGTGATTTTATGTAACTATGTACTTTAAATCAAAAAATTGCTCTGTCTATGTTGTAAACTTTGTCTTAACCGGCCATCGGCTTCGACCTCCCGCGCTAAGAGCTTGGGAGTGTTCCGTATAAAATATCCCTTGATAAGAGGGAATTCTTTCGAGGAACCAGGCAATCCGGCCATTTGGTGCGAACAGAAGTAAGATGCACAGAGAGATATGTTATATTACTGCTTAGCGTAAGAAACATCTTCCAAAGAAAATAGTACCTCTATCGGTGTCTTCCTTTAGGTTGCTACGTAAATCGTGGATAGTAAGGCCGCATACTGCTAGTATGCGACTAATGTCCCTTCTGAGAAAAGAAGCCCGAGTAATGGTAATAACAACCATAATTTTATTGGTTGCTTCCGTCGCAGCCGACCAATTTTCTACTAAGGATAGCTAGCTTTTGGCTTCACCCGACTGAGGTACGTATCCGGATAAGCCGGTCGTAGCAATCGCAGAGGTGCTCCCTTTACCCTCTAGCCGAACAATCGGGAACGTAGAGGGTAAACACAGGAGCGAGGCAACCCAGCTTGGCAAAAATCCTAGTTCGAATTGATGCATATGATGGCTTAAAATCGACAAGGGAAACATGCGTACACAGGAAATGTGAATAGATGCTTAAAATATATAATCATCGGCTTCGGGAGGAAGCCCCCAGGTGTTTTATTCGGGTCTAACATTTGAGGATGTATGCCGAAAGACTTAACACGAGCTCGGTTTAGCCGAACATAGACTTGGGGAGAGAAAAAATCCGAACCTACCAAACATCAAGGTGGAAGGGAAGGAAAATTAAAAGAAAGAAAAGAAAAAGGAGGGTAAAAAGTATGACGACACCGGTCTAGCCGTAAAAACGCCGAAGACGAGCTGCGTTCCATGGGTGTGGTTCGAGGCGGTTATCTGGCGGGCTTCGAAGACGATAAGCCCCTCCTGCGAGTACTTCGTCGATTATGAAGGGGCCCTCCCATTTGGGATTGAGTTTATGCTTTTGCTTCTCGGGGAGCCGTAAGACGAGTTCACCCACATTGTACGCTTTTGCCCTGACCTCCCTGCTTTGGTAACGCCGGGCCTGCTATTGATAAAAAGTAGAGCGAGCCCGAGCTATGTCGCGCTCTCCTTCTAAGGCGTCCAAGTCGTCCTGCCAATCTAACTCGGCCTCCTTTTCTTCGTACATGCGCACCCTTGGCGCATCGTGAATAATATCACACGGAAGGACTGCTTCTGCCCCATAGACCATGAAGAACAGTGTGTATCCCGTTGAACGATTCGGGGTGGTACGCAGGCCCCACAGAACGGAGTCAAGCTCCTCTACCCAGTGGCAGTCGGACTCATGAAGAGATCGGACCAGACGTGGTTTAATACCACTCATGATGAGGCTGTTGGCCCGTTCGACTTGTCCATTGGTCTGCAGGTGATACACCGATGCGTAATCGAGCTTAATGCCCATTTTTGCGCACCAGTCCTTTACATCCTAGGCGGTGAAGTTGGATCCATTGTCCATTATTATACTGTGCGGGACGCCGTAACGGTGTACCACGCCGGATATAAAGTCGATTACTGGTCCGGACTTGGCTGATTTGACAGGTTTTGCTTCGATCCATTTGGTGAACTTGTCCACCATGACCAGTAGATATTTATTCTTCTTGGTCCCCCCTTTAAGTGGTCCGACCATATCCAGCCCCCAGACCGCAAAAGGCCAGGTAATCGGAATAGTCCGAAGAGCTGTTGGGGGCATGTGACTTTGGTTTGCAAAGAGTTGACATCCCACGCAATGCTGGACAAGTGACTGGGCGTCCGCTCGAGCGGTGGGCCAGAAGAAACGAGCCAGAAAGGCTTTGCTTACTAGGGCCCTTGCTGCGGCGTGATGGCCGCCCATTCCTGCGTGGATTTCGGCCAAGAGCTGCTTTCCTTCTTCCTCAGATATGCACCGCTGGAGTACTCCGGTGGTGCTTTTCTTGTATAACTCACCCTCGTGGACTTTATAAGCCTTGGATCGCCGAATTATGCGTCTCGCTTCTGTCTGATCGTCGGGGAGTTCTTGGCGAAGAAGGTAAGCGAGGAAGGGCTCGGTCCATGGTGCAATTACTGCCATGACTTCATGAGCCGAAGGCGTTTCGTCCATTACGGAGTCGCCGATGATTTGGTCGTCTGGTTCATTTATAGGGGGAACAACCTCTTCCGCGCTGATGGATCCGGCGCCCTTATTGTCGTCCTGCCAAACCACCGTTGGCTTGAAGAGCCGTTCGAGGAAAGTGTTTTTTGGGACAGGGTCGCGTTTGGCCCCTATACGGGCCAGTAAGTCAGCGGCCTGGTTGTTGTCTCTAGAGACATGATGGAATTCCAGCCCCTCGAACCGTGCGGATATATTAAGGACGGCGTTTCTATATGCCGCCATCTTCGGGTTTTTGGCATCGAATTCGCCGTTGATTTGAGAGATGGCCAAGTTGGAGTCTCCCCGTACCTCCAGCCGTTGTATGCCCATGGAAGCTGTCATCCGAAGACCGTGCAAAAGTGCTTCGTACTCGGCTGCATTGTTGGAATCGGCATACATGATTTGCAACACGTATCGGACGTTGTCGCCTGTGGGGGATGTGAGAATAACTCCAGCCCCCAGTCTAGCCAGTGTTTTGGATCCGTCGAAGTACATCGTCCAATGGGAGTATGTACTATATTCCTTGGGGAGCTCGGCCTCCGTCCATTCAGTGAGGAAATCTGCCAACACCTGAGATTTAATAGCTCGTCGTGGCTTATAGGCGATTTCGAAAGGAAGCAGTTCAATGGCCCATTTGGCTATGCGGCCGGTGGCGTCCCTGTTATTGATTATGTCATTCAGGGGTACTTCGGATGCCGCCGTGACCGAACACTCTTGAAAGTAGTGTCTTAGTTTCCGTGATGCCATAAATATTGTATAGGCTATCTTCGGGTAATGCGGGTATCTGGACTTGCATTGCGTTAGCACTTCTGACACATAGTAGACCGGCTTCTGTATCCGGAATTTGTGACCCTCCTCCTCTCGTTCGACGACGAGCACTGCGCTAACCACTTGGTTGGTGGCCGATATGTACAATAACATTGGTTCACCGGCGCCTGGTGCTGTGAGTATGGGGTTGCTTGCCAGCAGTGTTTTAATTTCTTCTAACACGGCAGCTGCTTCATCGGTCCATTCGAAACTGTTGGTCCGTTTCAGCAACCTGTAGAGCGGTAAAGCCTTTTCACCAAGACGGGAAATAAAGCGGCTTAACGCCGCCACGCAACCCGCCAGCTTTTGGACATGCTTTAGCTCCGTGGGAATTGCAAGTTCCGATAGGGCGCGGATCTTAGCCAGATTCGCTTCTATTCCTCTATGGGAGACAATGAATCCGAGCAGTTTACCAGCGGGAACTCCGAAGACACATTTCTCCGGATTGAGTCGTATATCATACTCGCGCAAGCTGGCAAAGGTTTGCCTTAGGTCGTCGATCAGCTGGCTGACGTGTTTGGTTTTAATGACCACGTCGTCCACATATGCCTCGACTGTTTTACCGACCTGTTTTTCGAGACAAGTCTGGATCATGCGTTGGTATGTAGCCCCAGCGTTTTTTAGCCCGAAAGGCATTGTGTTGAAGCAAAATGGCCCGTAGGGGGTGATGAATGCGGTTGCGGCTTGATCGGATTCCTTCATTTTGATCTGATGGTATACGGAGTAAGCGTCGAGGAAGCACAGTGAGTCGTGTCCGGCTGTGGCGTCAATAATCTGGTCTATACATGGTAGGGGGAAAGGGTCCTTAGGGCAGGCCTTGTTAAGGTCTTTGAAGTCGACGCACAGCCGCCAGGATTTGTCTTTCTTCGGTACCATCACCAGGTTTGCCAACCATTCGGGGTGTTTGATCTCCCGTATGAATGCGGCCTCTAGCAATTTGGCTAGTTCTTCACCCATAGCTTGTCGTTTAGGCTCGGAAAAGCGGCGTAGAGTCTGTTTGACAGGTTTGAAGCCTGGGATTATATTCAGACTATGTTTTGCCAGCCGCCGTGGGATTCCTGGCATATCAGAAGGATGCCAGGCGAAGATGTCCTAGTTTTCTCGTAAGAATGCTCGCAGCGCCTCGTCCACCATGGGGTCCAGCTGAGCTCCGATGGACGCTGTCTTATTAGGGTCCGTTGGGTGCACCTGAAATTTAACAATTTCATTTGCAGGTTTAAAGGACGTGGGTTTGGGCCTTTTGCTAAGGATCACATCGTCCTTGTCCACTGTTGACCGGAGAGCGGTCAATTCCTCTGCAGCAAAGGTCTCAGCTAGTGCCTCGAGGGCGAGCGTTGCTGTTTTGTTCTCAGCTCAGAGGGCTATATTCGGATCACTGGCGACTGTGATTACCCCGTTTGGGCCCGGCATCTTGAGCTTCATATACCCGTAATGGGGTATAGCCTGGAATTTTGTGAAGGCGTCACGCCCCAACAGGGCGTGGTAGCCACTGGGGAAGGGCACGATATGGAAGAGAAGTTCTTCAGATCGGTAGTTTTCGGGCGTGCCGAACACTACGTCCAGGGTGATACGTCCTGAACAACGCGCCTCTTTCCCAGGGATGATCCCCCGGAAGGTTGTGTTGCTGTGCTCGATGCGAGATCGGTCGAACTGCATTTTTTCCAGGGTGTCTTCGTAGATGAGGTTTAAACCACTGCCGCCATCCATTAGCACCTTCTGTAGCCTAAAACCATCGATGATGGGGTTTAGGACCAGTGCGGCCGGTGTTTGATCGGGACGGATGGTTGGTCGGTCAGTGTCTCCAAAGGTGATTGGTATGTCTGCCCATGAACTTGTTGCCGCCACATGGTAGACCTGTTCGAGTTCTCTAAGAGCTCTTTTCCTCCTGTTCCTGGAGGGGAACATTTCGTAGATCGTCAGGACTTCAGCATTGTATTCTGGCGGCGTTGTGGAGCGCATGTTCGGCGGCAGTGCCTCGAGGATGGCCTCCCCGCTTTTTGCGACCTGCCTGACGACCCAGCAAGCTCTGAGGCTATGAGTCGGGCTTGTGTTCAGCAATACAGAATGTATAGGGCATGGCTTGTCCAATATTCCGTCAAGGACAGTTCTGGCCCCCGTGGGAGTTCTATTTCTCTTTTCGGCGGGCTCGTGTTCGGCTAGCCGCTTCGGAGGTATCCGCTTTTTCCGATCTCCTCTAGGGTGTTCGGTAAAGTATGGTTCCGAAAGTAACCGTTCGGCTTGCCAGGTGCTCACCATGGCACAGTATTTTTGTACCAGGTCCGATAGCTCGGTGAAGCCGCGGATGTGTCGACGGGATAGGGCATTGAGGATCCCTTCATCGTGACAATTGCGACTGAAGGTTGCCATTATCTCCTGGTCACTAGTGCCTGGTACTCTATCTCTAATGAGGAGGAGTCTGGCCCAAAAATGATGAACCGACTCTCCTGGTAATTGTTTGACATCCCGTAAATCCGAAGACTTGGACTCTCCTCCGGTGCTTGAATGCTCGGCTTGGGTGGTGGGTGGGAAAATTTTCAGTTCCGCGCCACGATGTGAGTCCGGAATCACGGGGTTCAAGTTGAGTGCTAGATCGGGGATCGATCCCGAACTATTTCCGGAACGAACTCCAGAATCCGGGTTACAGACGGGGTCCTGATGATCGGAAATAGGGATATAGACCGTCCTTAATTCCGGTAGTTAGGGGGACGAACCTCCAGCCGGACACTCAACGGTGGCGACCAGGTGAGTGATCGAGGGGGTGCAAATCTCCCTATTGTCGGGTTTAAGCCTGATCCGGTCATAGACCGGCGTCTGATCATCGGTCATGCCCATGGTTTGAATCCGATCGAATAGCTTGTTTAAGGACGAGGCATCGGTGGGGCGCGTGTTGCCGAAGTGCGCGGGGTCAATCCGCAGCGTCGTGGTTCCGGAGTCGCTCGACAGCGAATCCAGGTTACGTTCGGCCTCGGCGGGTCCGTGCACAGCAACTGGGTTGGGCGTTCTAGACAGCCCGGGGGCGGAGGCCGCCCCGGAGGTGGGGCTCGACGCTCCCGGCGTCGAGGCGTCGGGATCCGTGGGCTCCTCCATGAGAGCTGAGGGCTCCAGCCAAACGAGCTCTCCCCATGAATCGGCGACGAACTCTAAGGTTCCGAATCTGATTTCTTGATCGGGGAAGAAGCTTCTGATCTGGCCAAGATGGTCAGTCGGATCGGCGTGCGACAAGACGTCGCCGCCAGCGAAGATCTGACCAGGGATGGGGACATCCTGGCTACAGATCTCGTTGCTTATCACAAGGTGAGCCATCGATTCTTTTGGTGACCACAGCGGAACTCTCAATGAAAGCACCCTTTTAGTTAGGCCAACTAGATCTATTTTTCTTGCCATGGGAAGAGGTGCTTTGTGATGGGTTTGATCTTGCGGTGTCCTCTCCCAGTGACAGAAGGGGCAGCGAGGCACGCATGTTGTCGGTGTCAAAACCGGCGGATCTCGGGTAGGGGGTCCCGAGCTGTGAGTCTTGGATCGATGGTAACAAGGGGACGAAGGAGACGATGTTTACCCAGGTTCGGGCCCTCCTATGGAGGTAAAACCCTACGTCCTGCTCGATTATATTGATGGTATGAAGGTTACAGAGTTGATCTACCTCGAGATCGACTAGCTAAAACCCTAGATGAGTTTATCTGTCTTACAATCTAAAACCCTTCGGCTTATATAGGCGCCAAGGGTCATTAGGGTTACACATGGTCGGTTGCCCACCGGAGGGAAAAAACATGCCTAATCTACTATCTTAATCTTGAAAGACACGCCACGACTCCTGAGGTTTCCTCCATAGCGACGAGGCCTTCGATCAATCCCATCCTCAGCGAGCGGCCCACGAGCCCGGTCTATGAGAGATAAGTCGGCAGTCCGAGGACCCCTTAATCCCGGACTCCCTCAGCGGGGCCTCCTGCTGCCCTACTCTCCTGCAGGGAGCTCTGGATCTGGAGCGGCAGCTCCCCTGGTGAGGCACGGCCGGCTCTGCGGCTGTCGGTGGTGTGGGCGTTGGACCTGATACGCCTCACCGTGCGGGCGGTGGGAGCTCGGTGGATGTGGGTGCCACGTGTTGGCTGCTCCGGCGTCCGACGGCGCCAGATCTGGCGCTCTCCCTCCCTTCCCCGTTTGGCGTGCATGCTCTCTTGGCCTGGCCGTGCTTCCTCGGGTCGCCGGCCACGGGCAGGGGTGCTGCTAGTGGCGGGAAGATCAGGCCAGGAGAAATCCTTGGCCGGCCATGGCCGGTCACGACGGTGACTCCTGAGGGCGTCGTTCCCCTCCCTGGAGACGTCGGTTTGGTCTGGCTCCCCCACTTCCCCCTCCCCTTGATCTCCCGGGTGAAAGCCCTAACATTGTTGGGCGGTGGCGGCGCTCTCGGTGTCGTTCCCTTCTTGAAGGCGCCGCTTTGGGAGCCGGTGGGTGGTGGGCGGCGGCGTTGGCTAGGCCCTCTTCGTCCTCGCGTGAAGCTTCCCCTCCTCTGGTGTTGGGTGTGTGAAGCGGCGATGTTCTGCTCAAGGAAAGTCTTCGACGGCTCGGCGGGGATGACGATGACCCCCAGTATGTGACCATTTTCCGGCGGCATCCACCCCATCCTACGATGGTGCGGCGCCTTCGATCCAGGCCAGAAGGTAGTGGCCTTCTTCGAGGATGGTGTGTTGGATGTGTCGTGCCGGGGTCCGTAGCTGTCGGGCGACGGGATGCCTCGCTAGTGTCTAGCCCTCTCTCCTTTGAGCCGGTGTGTGTCTTGTTCCTGGTGCAGCATTCACGGAAGAGGACCTCGACGTCTTCGACTCCTCTCCCCATTGAGTATCTCCGTTGTTCGTAGCGTTTGAGGCTTAGTTTGACGCTATCCAATGTCTTTGTATCTTGCCGCATTGTATTTCATTCTCTTTGCCCCTGGGCGTGTGCTTGTAATCTTGGTCGGTTGATGGCTTTGTTAATTCAAAGTCGGGCTAGGCTCGAGCCCCATCTCGGACTCGGCTGATGTCTTTTCTCTAAAAAAACAGAAAAAGCGATAGTCGGAGCCCTTTGATGGCCTCCTCATCTTCTTCAACGAACACCGCCATCCCTTTCAACGTCAGTGAAGGCTTTTTCGAGCGCAGTCATCAACACCTCAAGCAGGCCTTCCCGTAAAAACAACGGAAGCTGAAGCAGCCCGCTAGCCATTCGCCCACGCCCATGTCTCAGTGACGGGAGACGGGCCAGCCTCGCTTGAAGGCAACCGTGAGATGGGCGGCCTGGGGGTGCGCGAGGTCACAGGCCACAACCTCTTTTTTCTGTTTTCTTTTCACATTTTTTTACTTTTGTTTATACTTCCAAATATTCTATATATATATATATATATATATATATATATATATATATATATATATATATATATATATATATATATATATACAAAAAACAGTTCACATAAAACGTTTGAAAATATTAATCATGCATTCTAAAAATGTTACATGTGTACAAAAAATGTACAATATGTACAGAAAAAAATCTACTTTATAAAATATAAGCTTTACAAAACGTTAATCGCGTATTTGTAAAATGCTAAAAATGTATATCAGAACTTTTCATGATGTATACAAAAAATGTATAATGTGTATAGAAAAAGTAGACATTAAAAAATATAGGTTTTTATTTTTTAATCTTGTATACAAAAAATGTTGAACGTGTATATTTAAAATGTGTAACATGTAAAATAATAATATATTGGATGCATATGAAAAAAGCATGATGTGTGCAAAAAAGACATTAGACATCAAAACATACATTTCAAAAAGAATCATATATATATATGCATATACTGTACTTTGACCATATACCTCCAATATTTAAGGTATGTAGCCCAGTTGACTGCATGCATACAACATATGTTATGTAGCGGGGTATATATATAGACAGATATATACGTAGTCATATTTTATTTTAGGTATATACCTATGGATGCAATATTTTCACATACTCGGGTATATACATAGCCATATTTACTAGCTAGGTATGGTACCTTCCTCCTGCTGGGAGGCATCTGTGGTTAGGCTTGCTGCATGATACACATGTAATACATGTAAACATTCTGAACGTTCAATAATGCCTAGCTGGTTTTGCTCAAAAAAAAAAATACAAACAGCCACGTGAAGGGAATATTATCTGCGCACAATAGGCTCCAATAGCCAATCCGGTTTTGCATTAAAAAAAAAGGCAATGCGGTGCTAACAAACAGGCGCTGGGGAATAAAAAGGTCGGCATCACTTTGAGGCATTCATTCTGGAGATTGTTGTAGAATTTCTCTACCCTCACCGGTTCTATCCACGACAAAGCAGATATCATTTCCTTTCCAAAAGCAGATTCTTACGGAATGGTGAACGAGGCAAGGTTGGATTTCTTGCACGTACGAAAATCAGACTAAACATTTATCATGGGGACCATTTGAGGAAATCAAACTCAAGCCATCTTGAATTTTGAAAGTTGTTTAGTAGAACCAATTTTGCTTTTTTAGCACAATCGGGTGGTGGCGCAGTTGGCTAGCGCGTAGGTCTCGTAGCTAAAAAGGTTTATCCATTTTGAAAAGAAAAGTTCACATTTTCAATAAAAAAATGCGGGTTCTGAAAAGAAGTTCACTGAAAAGGTAGCAAAAAACTGAAAAAAAAAATCACTAAAAAGTTAGCAAAAACAGAAAAGTAGTTCGTAGATTTGAAAAAATATCGTAAAAGTTGAAAAGGCACACACATTTAAAAAGAAAAGAGAATATAGAGGAAAAATCGAGTAAATACCAAAGAACCGGCCAAGGAAAACAGAAAGAAAAAAAATAGTCTCCTTCTCTTTTTTAGTGCTACAAGTTGACACACAACAAAGAAAATAAACAGTACGCAGCCACGGAATGAGGTGTAGTTGTTAATACTGAACTGTGAAGCTCAGAGTGATCGAATCCCATTTACACCCGTTTTTTGAAGTTTGAAGAAAAAAAATGTAAATGGTCAAAGCCCAGGCTCGAGGGGGGGGGGGGGGGGGGGGGCGCCGGTTTATGAAATACTCCCTCCGTCCGGAATTACTTGTCATCAAAATGAAAAGAAAATAAATGTATCTAGAACTAAAATATGTCTAGATACATCCATTTCTATGACAAGTATTTCCGGACGGAGGGAGTAGCCTTTAACCGGCACTGAGGGCGCCAGATAGAAAAATGGTTGCTCGTGCCATGTGTCGCCCCTAAGTCTCGCTTATAGTCAGACCTTGGGAACCCTTGCGTCAAGGGCAGCGCCAGATGGGCCGGCTCAGGTGCGCTGGAGGCTACAATTGTTTTTATTTTTTCTTTATTTTTTGATTTATTGTTTTACTTTCATTTATACATGCAAATATTATTAACAAATTTATTTAAAAAGACACTTTAAATAAATTATTTGAAAAAAGGGAACCAATCATTTGAAAAATGTTAAATGTGTATGCGAAAAATGTATACAATAAATACACGATGTGTGTGAAACAAGTTGATCATGCTTTTTTTTTTTTGAAATCAAGCATTTGAAAAAATTGTTTAAAAAGTATTTTAAAAAATTGAACCATTTCAAAACTGTTAAATGTGTACAGAAAGAATGTTGGCATGTATTCAAAAAAAATTAACATGTATTTGAAATGTTAATCAAGCATTTGGAAAATTTTAAAGGTGTGTAAAAAATATTGGACATGTATTCAATTTTTTAAAATCTTTTACTGTAATTCAAAGAAAATGCAAACGTTGTATTTGAAAATGTATATAGACAAAGTATTGACCATGTACTAAAAAATAACCTTGCATTTAAAATAAAGTTAACCAAGCATTTGAAAAATGTTGAATGTGCATAGCAAAAATGTTGACTATGTAGTAAAAATATAAATCTTGTATTTGCAAAATGCTAACCGAGCATTTAAAATGTTTAGAATGTGTAGAGACAAATATTAACCATGCATTTACACAATGTTAATGTTGTATTTGAAAAATGTTAAAATTGTGTATGGAGAATGTGTTGACCATGTATTAAAAAATGTCAAAGTTGTATTGAAAAACGTTAAACATGTATTAGAAAAAAAATCTTGACGCATACAAAAAATGCAGAATGAAAACCAAAAGATACATTAGACATGTGTTGAAGAAAATCAAAAGAAATCGTAGTATAACGAAGGAAAAAAGAAAAATCGGTGAAGGAAAAAAAGAAGAAGAAAAGGAAAACAAAAACAAGAAACAGTGGAGAAAACCAATGCAATTGAATAAATGGAAAGAAGAAGAAAATGAAGACAACCGAGAAAGAAACTAAAAACTGTAGAAAAAGAAAGAAAAGAGAAAAACCATGAAAATATGGGAACAAAAAAAGGGTGAAAAAACAAAGGAAAACATAATAAACGAAGAAACCCATGAAGAAACTAAGAAATCAAAGGAAAAATGAAAGAAAAAAACTTCCTCTATAAAAAAATATAAGAGTGTTTAGATCACTACGGAGGGAGTACAAAACAAGAGAGAAGAACACAACGTACGCTGTTATCATCGAACCAGCCAGCACGCATGAACAAGCGAGCGTGAAAGTGCTAGTTATCGACTAGAGGGGGGTGAATAGGCGATTTTTATGAAAGGCTTCGAAACAATGAATGTATTTGAAATATGCGGAAGCGGGACAGGATCGGGTAGGGATAGTTATCAAGGATCTAGGCAAGGCATGTAATACAATGAAGACATACAAGCAAGTTGAGCATTATCATCATACACACTAAGATGAGTCGAAGACAAACTTATACGGTATGAAGATAAACAACAGATATGAATGTCTTCGGGGTATGTCTTCAAACAGTAGTATTCAAGCAATGGCTTCACGGTTCAGAACAGAATGTAAAAGAGTAAAGGATAGAACCAGTAGCTCGATGAAGACACGGGATTTGTTGGACCAGTTCCAGTTGTTGTGACAACTGTACATCTGGTTAGGGAGGCTCAGGTTCAACTCAGAAGACCTCCTCTTCACCTTGTTTCCCTTGAGCCGAAGTCACTTAGACAACGCCCAATCGCTTAGGTAAGTCTTCAGGGAAGACTTCCGAAACCCGTACAAACTTGGTCACCCGGCAATACATAATGACTCTTGGATGCTCTAGACCCAGACGCCTAACTGTCTGGAAGATCACAGTCTTCAAGTGTAATAAGTCTTCAGTTCACTCAGAACAGAACGACTTCGGTGATGCTCAAACACTCTAGCTCTAGGTGTTTAGGTTTATCCTCGCAGGGTAGTTCTCTCTCTCAATGTCTTTGAGGTGGGTTGCTCCAAAACGACAACAGATGTATCTCTCTCTGAGCAGCCACCTACTTATGGTGGAGGGGTGGGCTATTTATAGCCAATAGGCAACCGACCTGATATGACCAAAATGACCCTGTGGCAATGGCCAACCGACACGTGTCCCAACGGTCGGATTTCAAACACACGCGGCAACTTTACTTGGGCTACAAGTAAAGCTGACTCAACCAACTCTAGAAGAGATTTCCTCTCATTGTCTTTACTCGAAGACATAGGTATGGGTTAAGCATCATGTCAGCGTCTGGCTTCGATCACATCGACCCCACTTAACCGTACGGTGGTTCCTATGACTCAGGAAAGAAGAAACAAAACTATCAAAAGACTTCGTCTTCGCGTTTCATTATCTTCAAGCGATTATATTTGCGTACCACCAATGTCTTCGGACATTTTTAGGGGTCGTCTTCGACGGTTAAACCGAATCTCCAGGGACTTCTATCTGTGTTATCCTGTGAACTCTCACAAACACATTAGTCCCTCAACCACGTTTGTCTTCAATACTCCAAAACCAAACAAGGATGACACTAGATGCACTTACAGAGCGCCATGGAAGGGCTGGACCAGTACTATACACAAATCGAAAAAACTTCAGCGAGACAGAAGGTACCCTTGCTGTAAGCGAGATATAATGTTTGCATGTGCCTTGCCCAAAAAACTTCAGTAAGAAAGAAGATACCCTCGCTATAAGCGAGACATAGTGTTTTTGTGTGTCTTGCCCATATTATTACAAATACAGCCACGTGAAGCAAACATTATTAGAACATAGCGTTTTTGCACCCGAGCTTAAATGAGCTCATGTGAACAGTAAAATCAAAAAAAATGCAAACAAATTCTAAAAAACTGATTTTTTTTTTGTGACAAACATTGCCAAAAGTTTTAAGTGCTTGCAGAAATTCGTGATGGAATCATATTCCTAGAAGGCGTGGAAAAAAAATCGATACTCTGAAAATGCTACTTTCAAAAGCATTTTGGAGCACTAATGTTGTTGTTTTTTTGCCACGCCTTACAAGAATGTGATTCCATAACGAATTTTGGCAAGCACAAAACTTTTGGCAATGTTTGTCACAAAAAATTTAAAAAACATAAATTTCTATATTTGTTTTCGATTTTACTGTTCACCGAGCTCGCTCGGTGGCAGAAGGACACTTTCGACCTTATTAGCTGCTCAAAGAAAAGAAACAAACCTGAAGGAAACATTCAGCCCGCGCACAATAAGGCCATCCAACGCGGTGCTAAAAAACAGACGCTAGGGAATAAAAAGGTCGGCATCACTTTGAGCCAGTGCATTCGTTCTCGAGATTGTTGTCGAATTTCTCTACCCTTTTGAGGTTCCGTTCGTTCATTCCATCACTCGTTCTGTCCACGACAAAGCAGATATCATTTCCCTTTCCAAAAGCAGATTCTTACGGAACGGTGAAGGAGGCAAGGTTGGATTTTCCTGCACCCACGAAGATCAGGCCAAGCACTTGTCACGCGGATCCGTCGCGAGAATCAAATTCAGGCTATTTTTCTAAGATTTAATTAACTTAGTTTTGGACCTTTAGCACAACGGGGTGGTGGCGCAGTTGGCTAGCGCGTAGGTCTCATAGCTAAAGCGAGTGATCCTGAGGTCGAGAGTTCGAGCCTCTCTCACCCCAATTATTTTTCCACATCCAACATTTCTTCAGATCTCGGGTTCAGTTCAGCGAATAACCCAAAACACAGCACATGGTCCCGGGCGTTTTGCACATGCTGGTCAGAGCGACACCGATTAATTTTCAGCTCAACCTCCAAAACATTCCATACAGACAGACATACAAGCAGGCATTTTATAAGCCGTCGCCGTCGTGCACCGCGGGCGGCAACTGGCGCCACCTCCGGTCTCCGGAGTCAATCCAATCCACGGCTGACCCGGCCTCATCAAGCCCTTGTGGGTCACTCAGCATGGCCTCCGACGGACGGCGACCACCCAACCGCCGCCCACACCATGAGCGTCGCGCCTTGCGCCTTTGCCTTCCGGTGCGTACGTACGCACTCACATACGTACGTAATACCTACTACTAGCACGTACGCACTCACATACGTACGTAATACCTACTACTAGCACGTACGCGTTGTCTTTTCAATTTTATCACATATTACGTGTCAAAAAAAAAGTTTTATCACATTTTGGTCATTATGTGTTAAAAAAAACATATTGGTCATTATGTGACTTGTGCTATGATCTTTATGATACGAATAAAACACGTTTTATCATGGAAAAAAATGACAGAATAATGGCCAACGGCGGTCAATCAGCGGCTACTCGTACCCCTACTGATCGGCTCCGTATCTTGATTGATTATTCTGCCAGTAGTTCGTCGCTAGAGGATCTGCTAATGAGTTGTACTAGGCTTGTAGTAGTAGTAGTAGTAGTAGTCTAATCGGCGGGGCATGATTAGGCCGGGGGAAATGATGCCGCGGCGCGCCTGTCAATATCCGGGTGTCCTGAGCTGGATGGAGGCCACGCGATAAGCAAATAGGCCAGGTGGATGGGGACGGACGGCGATCTCTCGCTAAACCTGCCACTGCTCCCCGATCAGATGCCAACGAAGGTGCAGTGGATGTGCCGGCGACGTGTGGTCGGGGCGCTCTCGCTTTTCGGGCGGGGATCGGTGGCCTAATTGCTCGCTGTTTGCTCCAATTCCGAAGATGGGACAGGAGATGTACGATACGGGCAATGATCCTGTAGTACGTAGTGGAATCGTAGTATTCTGGTGCTCGTCCTGGCGAAAAGGCAAAGGGCTATTCTTGTAGGGGTGGTACCAGGTTCTCCTAGGTAGTTTTTGGCTCTAGAGGTATAGCTAGTTTGGCTCGGCAATAGCAGGTGCGCCGCGCATGGAGGATGATCGGGTAGGTTGCCTGGTGGGGGCATGGGTGTTTGGGAGTGTTTTCCCTTCCTGTGCTTTCTCCTTTTTCACGTAAAGGAATTCTAAGATTTTTGTTATAGAAAAAGGAAGTCCAACTGTAATTTCTTTTTAAAACAAACACCGCCTTCCCCCAAGCGGAAAAACGTTATGATCCCCATGATATAGGTAGCGCTTTTTTGAAGGAAAACAAAGTTTATTTGTGGGTCACAAATAATCTGATTTTTTTTTGCACAAATAGTTATGGGCGTGTTATCCGTCCGTCGGCTGGTCTTTTTAAAAGATCAACCGGGTTCCTAGCCGTTACATCGGCCACATCGAGCAGCCGCACACGGCACACGTCTCCATCATTGCAACATAGGTCTTGTTGCAGAATTAGTTCCGCAACACATGTCTTGTTGCACAAATTCTTGCAACAACTGTTTTGTTGCAAAAAAAATTGCAATAGAGGTTTTGTTGCAAAAAAAATTGCAACAGAGGTTTTGTTGCAAAAAAAATTGAAACTAAGGTCTTGTTGCATAAAATTTCCGCAAGAAAGGTTTTGTTGCAAAACATAGACCCGTCGCGGACCACTGCCACACCACATATGTTTCAGAAGCACAATCTTTGTTGCAGAAGCGCCTTCAACGAAGGATGGTATGCGGGCCCTCACTTGGACGCGTCTCATACTAGGAAGGTGGCGGACACTGTCGTTGCGACCCGTTGGGTGATGGTAAGTATTTCCCGGTAGTTATAGATCTCTAGGACGCGTTTGGTTACCTACATTGTTTTTTAGGCGCTTTGCATACTTGCTCTAGTTGGTTCTGGTTGAACTAATGCAGATAAAAAACATCTGGATATTGATTGGTTGCATGTATCCCCTCTAGCATGCATGTGACGAAAGGGAATGCATGTTGTTCGGTTGCGGGTTTGTTTCCCCGGAAACACAATTCCGGTTGTTTGGTTACATGCAGGACAATTGTCTAGTAACCTCCTCCTCGATGTCGTGAGATTACTGGAGGCACACGTATATAGGTAACAACAAACTAGAGCATGCAGAACAAACAGAACCCTAGAATCCATATGAATGGAACCGATGGATTCGAGGGTTCATCGGTCGTGTTTCCCCTAAACCAATCCCCCACCCCTGATGTGTTCAATCCCCTCCCAGAAGCTCCAATCATGTCCGCAAATCAAATCTACTGTGACTCGGAAGCATTAAATCGAGAGACAAGGTAACGGCTTACCGCCATTGTTGATGTGTTGTTCAATTCGGTGCTCGCCACCGCCAGGACCGTTGAAAGGACGTGGATGTCGCCTGGAGGGGGTGAATAGGCGCTTTAAAATAATTACGATTTAGGCTTGAACAAATGCGGAATAAAACCAGCGTTTAATTTGTCAAGCACAAAACCTAAAACAACTAGGCTCACCCATGTGCACCAAGAGCTTATGCTAAGCAAGATAAACAACAAAGTGATAGCGAGATATACAACATGAAACAATATGGCTATCACAAAGTAAAGTGCATAAGTAAAGGGCTCTGGTACAAGATAACCGAAGCACACGGAAACGACGATGTATCCAGCAGTTCACACCCTTGCGGATGCTAATCTCCGTTTGAAGCGGTGTCGAGGCACAATGCTCCCCAAAATGCCACTAGGGCCACCGTAATCTCCTCATGCCTCGCTCAATGCAAGAATGTTGTGATTTCACTAAGGGACCCTTGAGGGCGGTCACTGAACCCATACAAATGGTAACCCTTGGGGGCAGTCACCTAACCCGTACAATTGGCAACCCTTGGGGGCGACACAGGTACCCGTACAAATTGCTCGGGGCAATCTCCACCCCCTAATTCGAGACCCCGACGCTTGCCCGGAGCTTTACACCAAAATGATTGAGCTTCGAGACACCACCAACCGTCTAGGGCGCCAAAGCACCCAAGAGGAACAAGCTCTAGGGTACCAAGCACCCAAGAGTAATAAGCTTCTTAACTTTTCACTCTCAAGAATCACCGTGGAGAACTAAAACCGGTGCAACTAATGCAATGGCAAGAACACGCAAAGTGATCAAGTCCCTCACTCCAAAATCCCACCACAAGCAACAAAAGTTATGGAGGAATATGAGAGGAAGAACAAGGAGAACATAAAGAACTCCAAGATCTAGATCCAAAGGAGTTCCCCTCACTTAGAGGAGAAAGTGATTGGTGGAAATGTGGATCTAGATATCCTCTCTCTTTTTCCTCAAGAACTAGCAAGAATCATTGGAGAGATTGAGAGATAGCAAGCTCCAAGAGGTCAACAATGGTGGGGGGAAACTTGAACAAAGGGATTAAGTCCATTGGGGAAGAGGACCCCCTTTTATAGGTGGGAAGAAGACCCCCTTTTAATGGAGCGGTACTACCGCTTGGAGCGGAAGTACTAGCTGCAACACACAAAGCAAGAGAAGAGCTGGAGCGGTAGTGCCACACTAAGCGGTACTACCATCCACTTCCAGCGGTACTACCACTTAGAAGTCACATCAACAGAGGAAACACAAAGAGCGACGGTAGTAGCCAGCGGTACTACCGATGGGGCCAGAGCGGTACTACTTGATACGTCTCCAATGTATCGATAATTTATTAAGTATTCATCCCATGTTTACAACAACTTTGTTTGGTTTTAATGCACTGATACGTCTCCGTCGTATCTACTTTTCCTAACGCTTTTGCTCTTGTTTTGGACTCTAACTTGCATGATTTGAATGAAACTAACCCGGACTAACGTTGTTTTCAACAGAACTACCATGGTGTTGTTTTTGTGCAGAAATAAAAGTTCTCAGAACTGGACGAAACTTTTTGGAGAATTATTTTATAATAAACAAAAAATACTGGAGCCAAGAACCACCGGAGGGGGTGCCCTGGTTGGGCACGATACACCAGGGCGCGCCACCCCCTCCAGGCGCACCTTGGTGGGTTGTGCCCACCTCGTGGCCCCACTGACCCTAATTCCCGCACTATAAATTCCTATTTTCGGAGAGAAAAAATAGGAGAGTAAGTTTTATCGCGTTTCACGAGACGGAGCCGTCGCCACCTCCTGATCCTCATCGGGAGGCCAGATCTAGAGTCCGTTTGGGGCTCCGGAGAGGGGAATCTTCGGTCTTCGTCATCATCAACCCTTCTCCATCGCCAATTTCATGATGCTCCCCACCGGGAGTGAGTAATTCCTTCGTAGGCTCGCTGGTCGGTGAGGAGTTGGATGAGATTCATCATGTAATCGAGTTAGTTTTGTTAGGGCTTGATCCCTAGTATCCACTATGTTCTGAGATTGATGTTGCTATGACTTTGCCATGCTTAATGCTTGTCACTAGGGCCCGAGTGCCATGATTTCAGATCTGAACCGTTTATGTTATCACCATTATATCTATGTTCTTGATCCGATCTTGCTAGTCATATGCACCTATTACGCGTTATGATACGTAAACTCCATAGTGACAATATTTGGGATACTTTCCGGTGATGACCGTAGTTTGAGGAGTTCATGTATTCACTATGTGTTAATGCTTTGTTCCGGTTCTCTATTAAAAGGAGGCCTTAATATCCCTTAGTTTCCTTATGGACCCCGCTGCCACGGGAGGGTAGGACAAAAGATGTCATGCAAGCTCTTTTCCATAAGCATGTATGACTATTTACGGAATACATGCCTACATTACATTTATGAACTGGAGCTAGTTCTGTGTCGCCCTAGGTTATGACTGTTATATGATGAATGTTATCCAATGAGTTCACTGATCCAGTGCCTACGAGTTTTCCACCTATTGTTCTTGCTAAGTTACTATTGCTATTGCTACTGTTACACTTGCTACAAAATCATTGCTATCACTGTTACCATTACTACTATTGCTGCTCCTGCTATCAAAACTATCATACTACTGTGCTACTGATCACTTTGCTGCAGATATTTAATCTCCAGGTCTGGTTGAATTGACAACTCAACTGCTAATACTTGCAAATATTCTTTGGCTCCCCTTGTGTCGAATCTATAAATTTGGGTTAAATACTCTACCCTCGGAAACTGTTGCGATCCCCTATACTTGTGGGTTATCAAGACCTTTTTTTGGCGCCGTTGCCAAGGAGCATAGCTAAATTTGTTGAGTCATTTGGGATTTATATCAATTGATCACTATGAAGAATCTGAAGGATACAGGAACCAAGATTTTTTTTCCTCTAAGACGAGGGGAGGTAAGGAATTGTCATCTAGCTCTGTACTTGATTCACCTTCAGTTATGAGTAAACTTGCAACACCACCACATGCTATTATTCCTGATATGTCGCAAGTTATTGATGATGCTACTTCTGCTTATGATGATGCTAGTACCATGCTTGCTGATAATGTGCCACTAGGTGAATTTCTTGATGAACAAATTGCTAGAGCTAAAAAGAATGAAATTACTGAAACTGATGAAACTACTGAAACTGATGAAGTCCTTGAAACTGAGAACTATGAAACACCTATTAGACCTAGCTCTCCTAGATTTTAAATGCCTAAGATACGTGAGGGTTATGTTATGGATGAGGAGATAGCTAGAGAAATCCTTTCTTGTAAGGATAGAAATGATCTTAAGAAATTATTATGCAAGTATAAGGAAAAGACTTTGAATGCTAGAATGAAATGTGATCCTAAGTTTGCTACTTCACCTATCTTTGTTACCGATAAGGATTATGAATTCTCTGTGGACCCAGAGTTAATTACTTTGGTTGAATTTGATCCTTTCCATGGCTATGAAACTGAAACTGTAGTGGCACATCTTACTAAGTTGAATGATATAGCCACCCTCTTTGCTCATGATGAGAAGATTCGCTATTACCATATTCTCAAATTATTTCCGTTCTCATTAAAGGGTGATGCTAAGATATGGTACAATACTCTTGCTCCTGGTTGTGTGTGTAGTCCCCAGGATATGATTTACTACTTCGTTGAAAAATATTTTCCTGCTCATAAGAAACAAGCTGCCTTACAGCAAATATTTAACTTTGTGCAAATTGAAGAAGAGAGTCTCCCACAAGCTTGGGGGAGGCTTCTCCAATTGCTTAATGCTTTGCCTGATCACCCTCTTAAGAAAAATGAAATACTTGATATCTTCTATAATGGACTAACTGATGCTTCTAGGGACTTCCTAGATAGTTGTGCTGGTTGTGTTTTCAGGGAACGACCTGTTGAACAAGCTGAGGAACTATTGAATAATATATTGAAGAATTATGATGATTGGACTCTTCGTGAACCACAGTCTAAACCCACTCCGAAGAAGAGGGGTATCTTATTTCTCAGTCCCGAAGATATGCAAGAGGCAAAGAAATGTATGAAAGAAAAAGGTATTAAAGCTGAGGATGTTAAGAATTTACCACCTATTGAAGAAATACATGGCCTTGACACACCACCACCTCAACAGGTGGTAGAGGTAAATTCTTTATTAAAGTTTGATGAAAGTGATATACCTTACAATAAACATTCTAGTCAATGCTTATATGAGTTTGATAACTACATTAGGAAACAAGATCACTTCAATGCAAATGTTCTGAAACAATTGAAATATAACTCTGATATGATTGCTCGCTTGAGTGACTTGTTATTTAGAATTAGTAATGATGTTAGAGGTGTAGGAAAACCTGCCTCTATGATTCAAACCCAGTTAGAACAAGTTGAAAGTGCTAGTTATCGACTAGAGGGGGGGTGAATAGGCGATTTTTATGAAAGTCTTCGAAACAGGGAATGTATTCAAATAGAGTGGAAACATAAGCAGGATCAGGTAGGGATACAATCAAGAATCTAATCTAGGCATGCATCACAGTGAAGACATACAAACAGGTTGAGCTTTAACATCATGCACAATAAGATGAGTCGAAGATAAACTTAGACAGTACGAAGATAAACTGCAGACATGAATGTCTTCAGGACAAGTCTTCAGTGATGAACAAGGAGAGGCTTCACGATACAGAACAGGAATGTATAGAAGTGAAGGATAGAACCAGTTGCTTGACGAAGACACATGATTTGTTGGACCAGTTTCAGTTGCTGTGACAACTGTACGTCTGGTTAGGGAGGCTGAGATTGAACTCAGAAGACCTCGTCTTCACCTTATTCCCCTTGAGCCGAAGTCACTTAGACAACGCCCAATCACTCTGGTAAGTCTTGAGGGGAGACTTCCGAAACCCGTACAAACTTGGTCACCCGGCGATCCACAATGACTCTTGGATTGCTCTAGACCCAGACGCCTAACCGTCTGGAAGATCACAGTCTTCAAGTGTAATAAGTCTTCAGTTCTCTCAGAACAGAATGACTTCGGTGATGCTCAAACACTCTAGCTCTAGGTGTTTAGGTGTATCCTCGCAGGATGTGTCTCTCTCAATGTCTTCGAGGTGGGTTGCTCCAAAACGACAACAGCCGTATCTCTCTCTGAGTAGCCACCTTCTCATGGTGGAGGGGGTGGGCTATTTATAGCCAGCGGGCAACCCGACCTGATATGACCGAAATGACCCTGGGTCAATGGCCAACCGACACGTGTCACAACGGTCGGATTTCAAACACACGCGGCAGCTTTACTTGGGCTACAAGTAAAGCTGACTCAACCAACTCTGGAAGAGATTTTCTCTCATTGTCTTCGCTCGAAGACATAGGTATGGGTTGAGCATCACGTCAGCATCTGAATTCGATCACATCGACCCCACTTAACAGAACGGTGGTTCCTATGACTCGGGAAAGAAGAAACAAAACTACCAAAAGACTTCATCTTCGCGTTTCATTGTCTTCGGATGAATGTCTTCGCTTACCACCAATGGCTTCAGCCGTCATCAATGTCTTCGGACATTTTTGGGGGTCGTCTTCGACGGCTAAACCGAAACTCCAGGGTCTTCTCTCTGTGTTAACCTGTGAACTCTCACAAACACATTAGTCCCTCAACCACATTTGTCTTCAATACTCCAAAACCAAACAAGGGTGGCACTAGATGCACTTACACAAGTTGTTAAATCTCAAAAAGAATTGCTTAATGAAATGAATGATAATATGAATGATTTTGCTGCTAGAGTAGTAACTAGAGGAGGTAGAATTACCCAAGAACCTCTTTATCCTGAAGGTCATCCTAAAAGAATTGAAGAAGACTCTCACAGAATTAATACTAATGCACATAGTCCTTCTAAAAAGAAAAAGAAAAAGAAAAATGATAGGACTTTGCATACCTCTAGTGAACCTGAGATAGAAAAACCTCCTGATAATAATGATGTCTCTATTTCTGATGCTGAAACTCAGTCTGGTAATGAACATTCACCTAGTGATAAAGAAAATGATAATGATGATGTTCATGAAAATACTCAACCGAACAATGACAAAGAACCAGATAAAGATGTTGAAATAGAACCTGTTGTTGATCTTGATAACCCACAACCTAAAAATAAACGATATGATAAGAGAGACTTTGTGGCTAGAAAACATGGTAAAGAAAGAGAGCCATGGGTTCAGAAGCCCATGCCTTTTCCACCTAAACCATGTAAGAAAAAGGATGATGAAGAATTTGAACGCTTTGCTGAAATGATTAGGCAAGTCTTTTTGCGTACCCGCTTAACTGATATTTTAAAGATGGCCCTTTATGCAAAATACATGAAAGACATCATCACTAATAAAAGAAAGATACCTGAAGCTGAAATCTCCACCATGCTTGCTAATTATTCTTTTAAGGATGGAGTACCTAAAAAACTTGGAGATCCTGGAATACCAACTATACCTTGCTCCATTAAAAGAAATTATATCAAAACTGCTTTGTGTGATTTGGGAGCCGGTGTTAGTGTTATGCCTTTCTCTTCGTATAAAAGACTTGATTTGAATAAACTCACACCTACTGAAATATCATTGCAAATGGCTGACAAATCAACTGCCATACCTATCGGTATTTGTGAGGATGTGCCCATGGTTGTTGCAAATGTTACTATCTTAACAGACTTTGTTATTCTTGAGATGTCCGAGGACGACAACATGTCGATTATCCTTGGTAGACCCTTTTTAAATACTGCAGGGGTTGTTATTGATTGCAATAAAAGTAAAGTCACTTTTCTTATCAATGGTAATGAGCATACGGTGCACTTTCCGAAGAAACAATTCCAAGTGAATGGTATAAATGTTATTGAAGAATCTTCGACACTCACTATTCAAAGTTTTCAACTACCTCTACCTACTGCCAAAAAGAAATATGACATACTTATTGTTGGGGATATGCATATCCCCATTGAGACAACTTAGTGTTTTACGAAAGTTCTTCGGTTTCATGCTAATCGAAAGTGGTTGTTAATAAGACTTGATCATCCTTATTAATGGATCATTTTTCGAGAGGTATGAAGTTGATTGATCTAGTAGGCACAACCTTCTGCTCCCACCTTTTGTTTTCTATTTTTCTTAGTCAAATAAAATAAAATGCCACGTTTATCCTGTTTTCTGATTTCTCCATGCAATAAAAAATGACCCAAAAATAAAAGTTCTCAGAATGTCTTGAAAATTTAACACGATTTTTTTCTGAATATTTTTGAATTTCTGGTGCAAGTAACATCAGAGGGGGTGCACCTGGTGTCCACAAGACACCAGGGCGCGCCAGCAGCCCCAAGCGCGCCCTGGTGGGTTGTGGTCCCCACGTGGGTCCCCTCACTTATCTCTTCAACCCATTCCTTCTCCTACCTCCATAAAAAAAATCACCATAGCTCTTTCTCTCGTGTTCTTGCTCTCAAACCCACGGATTTCGATCTCTTTGCTCGAAGCTCCATTTCCGAAACTGTTTTGGGGGATTGCTACTTGGTATGTGACTCCTCCATTGCTCCAATTAGTTTTTGACTTAGTGGTTTAATTTTAGAATAATTAGCTACTCTTGGTGCTGCTGTAAATGGGCTTGCATGTTGAATTCTTAGAGTTCTAAGTAGTTTGAATGCTTAATATGGCCTCTGTGCATCCTTAGGAGTAGTTTCTATCAATCTTATGAAGTTTTGTTGATAAAAATTTTGGGACCAAAATTTTTCAAAAATTTGTACGCGAATAAAATGAATTTCTTTGGAAGGAGTTCTTCGAGGAGAAGGTCCTCGGAGGCATCATCGAGTAGTGGCTCAATACGACGGTCTTATGTTGAGCCAAGTGCAAGCTCGATGCGGGATGTCGCTACCAAATCATGCTTATGGCCATGTAACGAATTCATGGTAGGTGCGGGATCAAGGAGGAATTCGAGCAATTTATCGACAATGCAGAACTTGCCCCCTTCATCGCAGATGAGTGCATTCAACATCTCGACCTCACAAAAACATTCACAAAGAAATTTAAATATTTTCCTCGTGAGTCTAGAGTTTCATTTAACCTTTATGACCATCCCTTTACCATGCCTTTAGAGGTGTTCTATGAAGCATGCTGACGGGGCTTGAGACTGCGTTGGTATTTCCCCAAAGAGGAAGGGATGATCCAGCACAGCGACGGTAAGTATTTCCCTCGGTTATGAAACCAAGGTATCGAACCAGTAGGAGGATCAACAACACTACGTAAATAGCACCTGCACACAAAGAACAAATACTTGCAACCCGACGCGAAAGAGAGGTTGTCAATCTCTCTACGGTAAAAAGATAGATTAGGATATGATAGATTGGATAGATAGATCTCTCAAGAACACAAAATAAAAGAGGAAAATAAAAAGTGCGACAAGGTATTTTTGGGTTTTGGAATAATAGATCTGAAAACAAAAGCGGCAAAAAGACAGATCGGAAAGCACTATGTTGGAAAAGTAGACCCGGGGGCCGTAGGTTTCACTAGTGGATTCTCTCATGAGTATAGCACACGGTGGGTGAACAAATTACTGTTGGGCAATTGATAGAACATCAAATAATCATGACAATATCCAAGGCGATGATCATTATATAGGCATCACGTCCAAGATTAGTAGACCGAACGATTCTGCATCTACTACTATTACTCCACACATCGACCGCTATCCAGCATCCATCTAGTGTATTAAGTTCATGGAAAAACGGAGTAATGCAATAAGAATGGTGACATGATGTAGACAAGATCTATTCATGTAGGAATAGACCCCATCTTGTTATCCTTAATAGCAACGATACATGTGAGGGAGTCCTGGACTAAGGGGTCCTCGTGCCGCTGGCCTGTCTCTCAATAGGCCGGCTTGGTGGGCCGCACTCTGACTATCGCGGGAGGGGCCGGATACATTGAGACCCTGTGTTCTAGAAGGAAGTCCTGAAGGCGCATCGTGCACTCCAAGTCAAGATGAGGGAATCGACGTCACCATTCTCGGCAGGAGTCTTGTCATGTGTAAACCCTAGGTACCCCCCGGTGTCTATATAAACTGGGAGGGTTTTAGATTGTAGGATAGAGAAACTCATCTAGGGTTTTAGCTAGTCGATCTCGAGGTAGATCAACTCTGTAACCTTCATACCATCAATATAATCAAGCAGGACGTAGGGTTTTACCTCCATAGGAGGGCCCGAACCTGGGTAAACATCGTCTCCTTCGTCCCCTTGTTACTATCGATCTGAGACTCACAGCTCAGGACCCCCTACCCGAGATCCGCCGGTTTTGACACCGACATTGGTGTTTCATTGAGAGTTCTGCTGTGATCTCCAAAGGAATCGATGGCTCGCGTTGTCATTAACAAAGAAGTCCGGAACATGGACTCCTTCGTCCCCGGACAGATCTTCGCTTTCGGCAGCATTGTGTTGCACGCTGACCCGACCGGCCGTCTTGGCCGGGTCGGGAGTTTCGCCCCTTATCAAGAGGTCAGATTCGGGAACCTAGAGTTCTCCGTAGACTCTCGGGGTGATCTTTCCCTCACCGGGCTCGCAGTCTCATCTGACGCACCCGAGGACTCTGAGGCCTTAACCTCGGACGTCGCTTTCGACCCCGCCCACGGGACTAGCCCCGGCGATGATCTGGCTTTTAGTCCGGATCCGGCATAGCGCCTGATGGCCGGGTACCAGCTCCTGCCGAACACACTTCTTGGGCACACGCATCGGAGGTTAACTCCGAAAGCGCTGAGCAAATTGACCCGATCGAGCTCTCGACACTCAACGAAGCTCTAGATCGGATCTTATCGATGAAAGTTACTGACGACCCAACCCCGATCCACGTTCAGATCGGTCTTAAGGCGGGTCAAGAGGAATTTTTCATCCCACCCACCACCCACTTCGTAGCCACTGTCGAAGACTTAACCGATATGTTGGACTACGCCTCCGAGGAGGCAGAAGACATGGATCAGGAGGATCACGCTCCCACCCCCGTCAACACCGGGTGATGGACTGCCACCTCCACCTACGACGTCTACATGGTGGATACTCCATCCGATAACGGCGAGCACACACCCGCAAACAATGGTGATAAATCGAGTGAAGCGCCATCAAGGCACCGGAAACCGCGCAAACGATCAAAGACAAAAAAGGGAAGGGAAGCTATTGCTAGCACCGGGGAACACAATACCCCGGAAGATCTCGGCGATCCCGATTTTCCCGAGCATCCGTTAGAAGACCAGGAAAGGCCGGAGGACCAGCGTGACCCCGAAGACCCAAACGATTCCGAAGATGACAACTACCTCCCCCCTGTAGAGGAGGAGGATAGCCCGGAATCCGAAGATTTCACCGTTCCCGAAAACATTGAGGATCAGGAACGGTTTAGGCAACAGCTTATAGCCACTGCCCGAAGCCTAAAGGCAAGAGAACGACAACTCAAGGCCGAACAAGACACCCTCAATGATAGATGGACGAGGGTCCTGTCAGCCGAGGAAGGATACGGTACCGGTCTACTGGACCAACCCAAGAGCTATCCACGCCGATGACTGCTGCCACAATTCGATGATGAACTCCCTAATACGCCGTCCCCCAAGCACACTCCATACGACTAGCCGGACCGCCCTCCCCGAGGACTAGATAGGACGGCTGGCGACGTCGGTTATAGGCCGCCGATACCCTGCAAAAGGTGAAAGGAGCCAATGGAGCCTGAGGATAGGTACGACCTGCGACGCGACCTGGATTATAGAACAGGCCGCACGAGATCCATCTACGGATCTAGAGGGTACTCCCCCGATAGACGGGACGGGTACCGGCCTTGGCTCGACCGAAACAATAGAGGTCGGGAACAAAATCGGGTGTCGTCATTTTCTCACGGGGGGTGCCCCGGGACGGCAGATGCCATGGGATGGCTTAAGAGGTGAGAGCAAGGCTGCCGTGGAGATCCGGGACGGGATAGGGCAACAGCATGCGGTGGTTTACCCAGGTTCGGGGCTCTCCGGAAAGATAATACCCCTACTCCTGCATGTTTGTATATGAGGTGTATTGTGGTACAGAGTCGCTCTAGAGCTGTATGGGAGAGGAGAGCCATGAGGCAAGAAACCTCACGTGTGTACGTGTGAGTGTCCAGGGGAATGAGAGAGTGAGGGAAGCCTCATGTGTGTGAGCGTGAATGCCATGAGAGGCTCCCCTGGTGCCTCTTATAAAGGGAGGCCCAGGGGACAAGGGGTGGCCCGCATGGCCAACTAAACACTATTGGAGATGACAAGTGATGCAGGCAATAGTGCACCACTATTGGGGATGACA
The DNA here is from genome assembly GCA_039707655.1 of Elymus sibiricus. Classification (NCBI taxonomy): domain Eukaryota; kingdom Viridiplantae; phylum Streptophyta; class Magnoliopsida; order Poales; family Poaceae; genus Elymus; species Elymus sibiricus. The sequence continues at coordinate 481,821,698 of CM077665.1, forward strand.
TGCGAGGTGACGCGATGACGCAGGCTATAGTGCACCACTATTGGGGGTGCAGCGAAGTGACGCATGATGCAGGCTATAGTGTCTTCATGTCGTGTCCGATGGGACGCCGTGGTTGACCTCGCGCAGCAGGCCGGCTGGAGCAGTCGGACAGGGGTCGGTCGGAGCAGCCGGCTGGGCAGGGAGCCGGCCGGACTCAGCAGCCGGCCAGACCGGGGTACCAGCCGGAGCAGCCGGATAGAGGGGCGTTGGCCGCCCCGTTGTTTTAAAATGTTGAGTCGCCTCCTTGAGCCTACCCGGGGGTAATCCCCCCGACAGTAGCCTCCGAGCCTCCGGGAGACTCGGGGAGTCGGGCGGAGGGTTTTCGTCGTGGTCGTTGTTGTTGCAGAAGTTTGTTAATGACGGTCGATTGCGGGCCGGGGACGGCGTGGCTTGCTTCCGGCGGGGGCGCGCCAGCGCACCCGCTGGGTGTAGCCTCCGAGCCTCCGAGCGACTCGAAGAGTCGGGCGGAGGGTCTTTGCTGTGGCTGAAGCAGACGGTGGCGTCGAGGGCGTCGGACGCGGACGCGGGGTCCGCCAACTGATGGGCGCAGAGCCCAGCCGGGGGCGGACGCGGGGTCCGCCGGCTGTCGAGCGCGAGGCGCTGCCGGGCACGGACGCGGGGTCCGCCGGCTGATGAGCGTGAGGCGCTGCCGAGGGCGGACGCGGGGTCCGCCGGCTGGCTATTTCCAGCGGGGGCACGCCAGCGCACCCGCTGGGTGTAGCCTCCGAGCATCCGGGCGACTCGAAGAGTCGGGCGGAGGGTCTTTGTTGTTGCTGAAGCAGACGGTGGCGTCGGGGATGTCGGGCGCGGACGCGGGGTCCGTCGGCTGGCGGGCGCGGAGCCTAACCGGGGGCGGACGCGGGGTCCGCCGGCTGTCGAGCGCGAGGCGCTGCCAGACGCGGGGTCCGCCGGCTAATGAGCGCGAGGCGCTGCCGAGGGCGGACGTGGGGTCCGCCGGCTGTCGAGCGCGAGGCGCTGCCAGGCGCGGACGCGGGGTCTGCCGGCTGATGAGCGCGAGGCGCTGCCGAGGGTGGACGCGGGGTCCGCCGGTTGATGAGCGCGAGGCGCTGCCGAGGGCGGACACGGGGTCCGCCGGCTGTCGAACGCGAGGTGCTGCCAGGCGCGGACGTGGGGTCCGCCGGCTGATGAGCGCGAGGCGCTGCCAAGGGCGGACACGGGGTCCGCCGGCTGATAAGCGTGAGGCGCTGCCGAGGGAGGACGCGGGGTCCGCCGGCTGGTGAGCGCGAGGCGCTGCCGAGGGCGGACGCGGGGTCCGCCGGCTGGTGGGCGTGGGGCCCCGCCGGGAGTAGCCTCTAAGCCTCCGAGCGAGGAGGTTCCTCATGGAAATGATCGTGCAAAAGACAAGTTTGGTCGATGCAGATGTGTCAAATATCTAGTTTTGGTAGTGCAAGCTTTATGCAAAGGGTGCCGACTCGGTTTCGTCTGAGCTCCCTTCAATCTTTTTCATGTGCCATCCGCTCTTTGGCTTTTGCTCTTGCCAGCCGAATAGCCGGGAGCCGGTCTATGGCTGAGGCAAAGAGTGGGCCGCAGAGTGGAGCGTACAGTACTCGGACTCTGGGAGCAGGCTCGACCGAGCAGATACTCGCAAATGAAATGACCGGGTTGCCCAAGCCGTTTTCTCCCGGGACGCCTTTCGCGTGGGGTGACCTCCAGCTTGTGCTCTCGCTAGCCGGACAGTCGCGGTGCGATCTGTAGCTGAGACAAAGAGTGGGTCTTGGTACCGCACACGCTACTAAGCCGTCTCGTGGGAACAAACATATCGGGCCGAGCGGCCAGCCTTGGACCGAGACTAGCTGGCGCCGGGGTGAACAGCAAAGTAGTTGAAACAAATGCGGGGATGGCCCCCGAGGATCGCTCGGGGTATCCGTTTTCGTTTCTGCGTGGTACGAGGATATGCGGGTGGAGAGCTCACATTGATGTTTGCGTAGGCGAGGCGGGTGTTGCGAAGATAGCCTGCAGACGGTGCGGCCTTTTACCAGCGGGGCACGCCGGTTGCACCCGCTGGGTGTAGCCTCCGGGACGGTTGATGGAGGTGCCGGCCGGCCGGGCCCGGCCGGCCAGTGTCGAAGTGGACGAGCAGCGGAGCCGACTCCCCAGCGGGCCCGGTGTTGAAGTAGGCGGGCAGGCCAGCCGGGAAGCCGGCCAGGCGGCAACGCAGGCAGGCGTGCCAGCCGGCCGAGCGGCGACGCGGGCGGGTGCCAACTGGCCGATCGGCGACGCGGGCAGGCGGACCAGCTGGCATCTCTTCTTCTCTTCTTTTTTCTCGTCAGCCGGCTGTGGGCAGACGGACGCACAGTTTTTGTTTTGTCTCGGGCAGCCGGCCTGTGGGGGACAACAGCCAGAGCCGGCTAGCGCGCGGAGGCGGGAGCCAGAGGCCGGGCGCGGCCGCGACAGCCGGCCGCGGAGCGTGGCGGCCGGAGCCGGAGGCCAGACGCGGCAGCGGGAGCCGGAGCCGGCGGGCGTCTGGGGCACGGGGCGTTGCGGCTAGCCGGCGGAGAAGCACCGCGGGAGGCGCGGGCGAGGCGGCGCAGGAGAGGCGCGGGAGGGCGGCGCGGCTAGCCGGAGAAGGGTCACGGGAGGCGCGGGCGAGGCGGGGCAGGGGAGGCGCGGGATGGCGGCTGGTGCAGAGGGGCCGGCCCGGAGCAGAGGAGGCTGCGCTCCCGCTGGCCGTAGCGCGCGGCTGGGCGGGCGCCGCGAGGTGAGACAGGCGTGGCGGGGCCGCTGCAGGCGGTCGCAGCGAGCCGGCGGTCGGGCGTCGTAGGCGGCGCGGGAGGAGGCTCGGCGCGTGGAGGCGAGGCGGGGCCGTGCACGGGGCGGGGACGCGCAGCCGGCGGGCGGATCGGCGAGCCAGCGGGCAAGCGGGAGCCGGGAGGCGGCTGGCGCGCACGGAACAGAGCCGGTCAGGCCAGCAGGCGGCTGGGCTGGAGCGGGGGTGGCGGAGCTGGACGACGCGGGACGTGCGTGCGCGTGAGGACGGGGTCGAAGGCGAGCGCGGCAGCGGCCGATTGGAGCGGGGCCAGGCGCGCTGGCGGAGCCGGCCGGCTAAGCGCGTGGAGGCGAGGTCCCGCCGGGCGCGCTGGGGCGGGAGCGGCCAGCAGCGGCGAGGACGGGGCGGGGCGGCCCGCAGCGTCGCGGACGCACGCTGGGGAGCAGAGGACTCGCACGGGGGGCGCGCGGCGTGGAGAGGCGGAATCCGCTGGAGGGCGCGACGGAGATCGAGGTCGAGGACGCCCGGGACGGGGACGACGGGTAGCTGCAGAAGAGCATCCTGGGGCCCGCTGGGTCCCCGGTCCGGTCGAGGCTGGACGGGGCAGCGTCGCAGGACAGCGACCTAAAGGTGCGCTGGCGAGCGCCGGAGTCCGTAGCCGTCCCGCGATGGGCAGCGATGCGGGTGCGGGGAGGAGGAGGTCCGCGCAGGCGCTGGGGACGCATGCGCGGGAGCCGGACAGCAGTGGGGGCGCACGCGCGCGGAGCCGAGCGGAGGGAGCGGTTAGGGTGCTGGCGCGCAGACGGCCAGGGCGGCGAGGCCGTCGTCAGTGAGGACCATGCGCCGCAGGTGGGGCAGGGAGGAGGCATGGGGCCGACACCGGCGGCCACAGCGAGGTCTACTAGCGGCACGCGCCGCATGGACGGGGCGGCACTGGCGCACGGGGCGCCGGGGGCGGAGGAGGCAACCCGCAACAACGCCGTGGGAGCGGCGGCGGAGTGCAGACATGGGGACGGGACTGGCCCGTCCGCCCGTGCGCGGAGGTGTGGCCGAGGGGAGACCAGAGCGGTACGAGGCCGGCGAGGAGGGCGCGCCGTCCTGCACGGTCGCCCCGGTGGCGCGTCGGAGCGAGCTGGATGTGGACGAGGCCGGCGACGGGGACGCGCCATCTCGTGCGGCAGCCCCGGGGGCATGTTGGTGTCGAGCCCCCGAGCGTCGCCGGAGAGACGGCGGCACCGTCACGGTGGTGATGACGAGGCCGGCAGCGAGGACGCGGCGTCGCGCGCACTCGCCCCGGGGGCGTGTTGATGTCGAGCCCCCGAGCGGCGACGGCGGCGACGCTACGCTGGTGATGACGAAGAGGGTCCGTCCGGACCACGGTTCCAGCGGCAACATGCCCCACGGTGGGCGCCAACTTTCGTCGTTTTCTCACGGGGGGTGCCCCGGGACGGCAGATGCCATGGGATGGCTTAAGAGGTGAGAGCAAGGCTGCTGTGGAGATCCGGGACGGGATAGGGCAACATCACGCGGTGGTTTACCCAGGTTCGGGGTTCTCCGGGGAGATAATACCCCTACTCCTGCATGTCTGTATATGAGGTGTATTGCGGTACAGAGTCGCTCCTAGAGCTGTATGGGAGAGGAGACCCATGAGGCAAGAAACCTCACGTGTGTACGTGTGAGTGTCCAGGGGAATGAGAGAGTGAGGGAAGCCTCATGTGTGTGAGCGTGAATGCCATGAGAGGCTCCCCGGGTGCCTCTTATAAAGGGAGGCCCAGGGGACAAGGGGTGGCCCGCATGGCCAACTAAACACTATTGGAGATGACAAGTGATGCAGGCAACAGTGCACCACTATTGGCGATGACATGCGAGGTGACGCGATGACGCAGGCTATAGTGCACCACTATTGGGGGTGCAGCGAAGTGACGCATGATGCAGGCTATAGTGTCTTCATGTCGTGTCCGATGGGACGCCGTGGTTGACCTCGCGCAGCAGGCCGGCTGGAGCAGCCGGACAGGGGTCGGTCGGAGCAGCCGGCTGGGCAGGGAGCCGGCCGGACTCAGCAGCCGGCCGGACCGGGGTACCAGCCGGAGCAGCCGGACAGAGGGGCGTTGGCCGCCCCGTTGTTTTAAAATGTTGAGTCGCCTCCTTGAGCCTACCCGGGGGTAATCCCCCCGACACCGGGCCAGAACAGACGCCGACTATCGGCGTGACATAGCCTGGGTCAGAGGCGCTGCCCACACACTGTGCTTCACCAACGAGGTGATGCAACATCAGTTCCCGGAAAGGTTTAAACCCGTGAACATAGAGCAATACGACGGAACAACTGACCCAGCAGTGTGGATCGAGGATTTCCTCCTCCACATTCACATGGCACGAGGAGACGATCTCCACGCCATCAAGTATCTACCCCTTAAACTTAAGGGGCCAGCTCGACACTGGTTAAATAGCCTCCCCGAAAATTCTATCGGGAGCTGGGATGATCTCGAGGATGCATTCCGATCTAACTTCCAGGGCACCTATGTACGGCCTCCGGACTCCTCCGACCTAAGCAACGTCGTCCAAAAGGCAGGAGAGTCCGCTCGACAATTCTGGAACCGGTTCTTGACAAAGAAAAACCAGATCGTCGATTGCCCAGATGCCGAGGCTATAGCCTCTTTCAGGCACAATATTCGGGACGAATGACTGGCTCGCCAGCTCGGTCAGGATAAACCTAGGACCATGTCCTCCCTTACATCACTCATGACCCACTTTTGCGCGGGCGAGGATAACTGGCTAGCGAGACGAAGCCACAACCCCGAAGACCCCGGCACCTCCGAAGCTCGGGATGGAAACGGGAAACCACGACGCAACAAAAATAAACGCCGGCACAACACTAGTGACGCCGACGACACGGCCGTCAACGCCGGCTTCCGCAACCCTCGATCCGGGCAGCGGAAGAAGCCTCCTAAAGGCAATCGCGACGGACCCACCCCGCTGGACAAAATCATGGAGAGGCCTTGCCAGATCCATGGCACTCCAGACAAGCCCGCCAACCACACCAACCATAACTGTTGGGTGTTCAAACAAGCTGGCAAACTCGCATCCGAGGAGCAAGGCAAGGGCCCACGCAGCGAGGACGATGACGAGCCCCGCGGTCCGACCAATGGTGGACAGAAGCAGTTCTCTCCAGAGGTAAAAACTGTGAACATGATATACGCCACTCACATACCCAAAAAGGAGAGGAAGCGCGCCCTTCGAGAGGTCTACGCCGTAGAGCCCGTAGCCCCGAAGTATAACCCATGGTCGGCGTACCCGATCACCTTCGATCGACAAGACCATCCGACCAGTATCCGTCATGGGGGATCAGCTGCCCTCGTCCTAGATCCCATTATCGATGGGTATCACCTCACTAAAGTCCTAATGGACAGAGGAAGTAGCCTCAATCTGATTTACTCAGATACGTTGAAAAAGATGGGTATAGATCCATCAAGGATCAAACCTAGCAAACACTACCTTTAAAGGAGTGATCCCAGGCATCGAAGCCCGGTGCACGGGCTCTGTGAGCCTGGAAGTGGTGTTCGGTTCGCCCGACAACTTCCGTAGCGAGGACTTGATCTTTGACATCGTACCTTTCCGCAGCGGTTATCACGCCCTGCTAGGCCGTACATCGTTCGCTCGCTTCAACGCCGTCCCACACTACGCATACCTCAAGCTCAAGATGCCCGGGCCCAAGGGGGTCATCACTGTCAATAGCAACACAGAGCATTCCCTCCGAATTTTGGAACATGCATTGGCCCTGGCGGCCGAATTCCATTACGAGGACGGTCGGCAAACACCGAAATCTGCCATAAAGGCAGGTAAGGTTGACAAACGAGCTCGGTTTCAATCCGAACTCCCAGAATCTTCTTCCCCCCAGAAATAGGGACACGCTCCCCATTGCACAGCCCTAATGACCATCAAACACGTGCCAAGAAGGCACAACTTCGCACTCAAGATTCCATGGGCAGCAGTGGGGAACAACTATTAAAGGGTAAGTGTTCGGCTGGACCGAACCATTACCAGTACACGTCCTCGGACATAACACAGGTACCATCAAGGACCTGCAAAAGAGTAAAGCTCACCCATACTTCGGCGACTTCTCAAGACCTTCTTCCCAAGGCCCGCTCGACGACAGCTTCACCCTTAAAGGAATGCAACTCCCTAGGAGGCACAGGAGCAGACTAACGACAGGGCACATCGAGGACGTCAAGCCGCCAATCGAAGACCCCTGGTACAACCTCTCCTCTGTAAATTCTATGTTTTATCTTCAAAATACCTGTAAACAGTTGCTTCGGCAATATGAGTTATAAGAATTAGCAAGCAAATAAAAGACCATTATACATGGCACTTCCGCTGTATTTTATGGTACATACTCTGTTCTTGTCAAACGCCTCTCGCGCAACTGTTCGGTATACATTACGATGCAACCGGCTAATAGACAGGGGGCTTGAATTTAAAATATCGCCCTGAGCATCACCCCGACACAACTGGTCGTGTGTTCGGCGTCTTGGATTTTGCTTTATATGCATCGGATCCGAACTATGTCTTGGGTCAATAGTTGGGTTGCCCGGCTCCTGTGTTTGCCCCCTTACGTTCCGCTCGTTCGGCTAAAGGGGCAAAGGGAGAACCACTGCAATTGTGTTTCCAGTTCGTCTGGTCAAGCACCACAGGGGAGAAAGCCGAAAACTGACCGTCATAGTAAGCGAGAATCGGTCTGCAAATCCGAGCATAAGTGTCATACTAAAAAATCGATAGAGGTTATTCTGTGTTATACGATGGGTTTTGTACTTGTACAAACCATGTGATGCTGGCTTCGGCCCCGGTTACATCCGCACATCACAAAACACTGGGGGCTGGTCATCAGTCCCCGCATTTTTTTACGCTCCTACGGCTAAGTGAAAGCGATAAAGCATCATAGTCCGATTGCCTTGTCCCCCTCGCACTACCGCCTTCGGGCACCGATACCTCGGCTAAGGGTCACAGTGAGGAGGCAAAGACACCTCGCGTAGAATCTACGTGGGGGCTGAAGCCGACGACTCGTAACTTTCAGATAAAACGGCCACATGGGAGTCAAAATAAACACTAAAGACTTATAAGACATGATAAACCATGCAACTCTGATTATAAAGCGTTAAAAGTCTTCGGACATATTACATAGCGCTCATTCATAAAAAACATCCTTCGAGCATTGGGCCTCTATCGCCCGAGCACCCTCCATCACTGCGGAGAAGTATAGCTCGGGGCGCCTATGATCCTTTCCAGGGGGTGGAGGTGCGGTGGCCATCTCGGTCGGCTTGAGCTTCGGCCAGTGCACCATGGTCTTTGCAAAGGCCATCCGAGCTCCCTCGATGCATGTAGAATGCTTTAGCGCGTCAATCCGAGGCGCAGCATCGCACCGTTTCTGCACCAAGCGAAGTAGCTGCTCGGCAACGGCTCTTCAGGCCACAGCCGGATGCAGAGATCCTTCATGGCCGGCTCCGCCATCCTGTGCAGCTCCATCAGCTGCTTCATCTGCTCGCTCAGAAGAGGAGAGCGCTCAGGGGACTCAAACTGTGCCCAGAATAGCAGAGCCTCATCATCCTCCCCCCGCGAAGCATAGAACTTGTTCGCGTCCGCTGTGCTCTTCTGGAGATCCGCACAGACGCCTGAGGAACGCCACACCTGGGTGACCAAAGCAAACCTGCTACCACCAAAGGCGCATTGTAGTGAATACGGCTTACCATCTGTGACAGACCGGACTTGGCAAACCTCCTCTTCAAAGGACCGCCTGTCCACCCGCTCCTTTTGAAGCTCGGATTTCAGCGCAGATAGCTCGGTGGCTTGCTCTTTGCCTTTCTGCTCAAGGGCCTCGCACTTTGCGATGGCGTCCTTGAGCTCCTGTTGCACCTTCTCCACCCGGGTCCCCTGCTTAGCACTTGCAGCTTTCAAAGTGGAGAGTGCGGCTGCCGCCTGTTCGGCGGCCGCCTTCTCATCCGCGGCCTCTTGCTTCATCTTTTTGAGCTCGGCCTTGAGTTTTTCAACCTCCGCAGTTGAAGCTGTGGAAGCAATAAATAAATAATTACATTGGGTTACCAGTGCGGATCACTAACAATATACAGCCCGGATGTTACAATTCGGCCTACCTTGTGCCTCGTCGAACCTCTTGTTCAGGCTATCAAGCTCCTCTTCGGAGATCTTGAGCTTCCGATTTAGCTCGGTAAGCTCCGTGGCATTGACGACCGCTGCCGAGGACGAGGCCTACAAAAAATAAAGAAAACACGCATCCGGTTATGTGCGTTCCAACCCCCGAACCGTCAAGGATATGACCCTATGCTCGGTCCTCTTAAGGGCTTTTTAGAACATTGTGGGACTAATGGTGCTTTGCGCATCATTGGTCACTCCTGAGTATTTGACCACCGGGCGCGTTTTTGCAAAACCACTCAGGGCTCGGGGGCTACTACATATATAAAGATAGCACAAACTTAATAAAATTAAGATTGTTCAGGAAAAGGGTATTACGCGACTCACCTTGAAGCCCGTCAAGAGACCATTGAAGGCCTCTTTCAGTCCGCTATCGACGGACTGAATGCCTTGCAAAACCGCACCCATAAGAGCGCTTTGATCCTCGGAGATGGGGGCGCTTGATAGAGCCTTCTCCATGACCGGCCACCCAGTCGTCGGTGGCACCGGTGGTGACCGGCCGCCCGATGTCTGATCGGGGACTGAGTCGGTAGCTCCGGAGGCACAGCATGCTCTGGAGATTTCCTCGGAGGGGACTGGACATCCCTCCGCCCTTCCTCTTCAGCGGCCAAGGGAGTTTTCTCCCCCTGGTCTTCAGCGGCCAGGGGAGTTTTCTCCCCCTGGTCTTCAGCGGCCAAGGCATCGACCTCGGCCATGGCGTGGTCACCCCCACCGCCTGTGTTTGGCTCAAAAGGAGCCTGGCGGGATGACACCTCTGCGGCATCCTTCGCGGCCCCGGGAGGTGTGGGGTGTGACGCAGTCCCACTCTCTGCCAGCTCGGCGGGCGGAGACTCCCCGTCCGATATTTGGTCAGTAGGGAGAACGTGCGGTGGGCTGCAAATTAAAAGACGTTCTTGCATTTAAAACACTGAAAACTTTGCATAAATAACCCAGGGAGTCTTCGGATTCATACCTTTGAGCTGGGGCCTTGACCCTTAGGTTCCTTCGGGGAACCTTCTCAAAGTCCTCGGACTCTCCATCAGAGTCCGAGCTATTGTCGGCCAGGATCAACCTCGGCCGACGCGCCCTCTTCAGGGCAGGGGGAGGTACATCCTCCATGGCGTCCTGCGACGCCGCCCTCTTTCTTGTGAGGGGGGAAACGCCTTCCCCCCCATCCTCATGCTCTTCCTCATGGCTAGAGGAGGCATGGGTTTCCTCGGACATGGCGTCCGGCTGGTCCTTTATGCGGAGACCTTCTCTGGTTTTCTTCTTCTTCTCCTTCTTCTCGGGCGCCGAGTACGGCGCCACGACGAGCATCGCCGTCAACAACTCCGACGTGGGGTCTTCGGGTTGTGGTGCGGGACAGTTAACTCTCGCGGTTTTACTCAACCATTTCTGCGAAAATGAGGGGGAAGGCGTTCAGTCTTTTTGTCAAAGAAACAGAGTCAATGGATTAAAATTGTACCGTACCTGGGTAGGTGGGTTATCGGTGCTTAGGCCTGAATCCTCTTCCTTGGCCGGCCAGCTTTTCCGAGGCTTGAATAATGCCTTCCACAGCTTCTCGGAGGTAGTGCGGAAGAGCTGGCGCACGGTAGGCTCGTCCTCACGCCGGTAAGCCCACATTGGGGAGGCCCGGCGCTGACAGGGGAGGATACGGCGGTGGAGCATGACCTGGACCACATCGACCAGTTCAGCCTTGGCCTTGGTTACCGAGGTAATGCGCTTCTGCAGCAATTTCACCTCTGCATCCGACCCCCAGTCGAGGCCCTTCCTGAGCCACGAGGTCAATCTCGTAGGGGGTCCGGATCTGAACTCGGCAGGCGCCGCCCAGCTCTCATCCCTTGGTTCAGTGATGTAGAACCATTCTTTCTGCCAGATCTTGATTGTGTCGATAAAAGTGCCAGTTGGCCACTCAACGCGGGGGAGCTTGCTGATTACCGCCCCTCCGTAGTCTGCGTGCTCGCTCGCAACAGTCTTCGGCTTGACGTTGAAAACCTTGAGCCACGGGCCGAAGTGTGGCTCGACCCGCAGGAAGGTTTCGCAAAGAATGATGAAAGCCGAAATAGGCATAAAGGAGTTTGGGGGAAGATCATGGAAGTCCATCCCGTAGAAGAACATGAGGCCCCTGACGAAGGGGTGGAGCGGGAAGCTCAGTCCCCGGATGAAATGGGGGACGAATACCACCCTTTCGCCTGGCTTAGGGGTGGGGACGACTTGGCTCGCTTCTGGAGCGCGGTGGAAGACGTTGGCGGGGAGGTAGCCGGCGAGCTTTAGCTCCTGGATATCCTTGTCGGTGACCGTGGAGGCCTCCCACTTGCCCATAGAGCCCCAACCCGCCATGGCTAGGCTCGGAGGGGAAGTTGAGGAAGAACTGGATCTGGGCTCTCGGAGCTTGGGAAGATTGGGAAAGCAGAGGATGCGAATGGGAAGCGTGGATAAGCCTTGGATTTTTCCCCTTTTATGAGGCGTAACACCGATTAACCTCCCTTACTGTGCCACAAATCTCTCCGCTTCCCAAGACGTGTGTACCGTTATGCACGCGCAAAAGGAACTTGGGATGCTAATCATATCCCGTGTGAAACGGAGCACGATCTATACATTGATAGGTCGTGCTAATGTAAAAACGGCCTCGAACCACGAATCGAGTTTTCATAACTGGTTCAGCGGTCGTGGTAGGCCACGACCCTTCGTCAGAAAGGTTGTCAGAAAAAACACTGTTTACACTTTGACGTTTGGCCTTCGGGACTGAACAACTCATGGTGTTCGGGCTATCGTGTGATCGGAAGCCGGACAAGTATCAACCGATCTTTAATGGGAAGAAGAACTCACCCCGCAAGCCGAAGACTGTGATCAAGCAGAGCTGCCAAAGCTGAGACCCTTGGCGTTGGGGGCTAGTTCGGGGGCGACTGAGGGAGTCTTGGACTATGGGGTCCTCGGGCCGCTGGCCTGTCTCTCAATAGGCCGGCTTGGTGGGCCGCACTCTGACTGTTGCGGGAGGGGCCGGATACATCGAGACCCTGTGTTCTAGAAGGAAGTCCCGAAGGCGCATCGTGCACTCCAAGTCTAGATGAGGGAATCGACGTCACCATTCTCGGCAGGAGTCTTGTCATGTGTAAACCCTAGGTACCCCCCAGTGTCTATATAAACCGGGAGGGTTTTAGATTGTAGGATAGAGAAACTCATCTAGGGTTTTAGCTAGTCGATCTTGAGGTAGATCAACTCTGTAACCTTCATACCATCAATATAATCAAGCAGGACGTAGGGTTTTACCTTCATAGGAGGGTCGAACCTGGGTAAACATCGTCTCCTTCGTCCCCTTGTTACCATCGATCCGAGACTCATAGCTCGGGACCCCCTACCCGAGATCCGCCGGTTTTGACACCGACAACATGCGTGCCTCGCTGCCCCTTCTGTCACTGGGAGAGGACACCGCAAGATCAAACCCATCACATAGCACCTCTTCCCATGGCAAGAAAAATAGATCTAGTTGGCCTAACTAAACCAAAGATTCGAAGAAGAAACACGAGGTTATAAGTAATCATGCATATAAGAGATCAAAGAAGACTCAAATAATATTCATGGATAGAAACTGATCATGAACTCAAAATTCATCGGATCCCAACAAACACACCGCAAAAGTTTACATCAAATAGATCTCCAAGAGACCATTGTATTGAGAATCAAAAGAGAGAGAGGAAGCCATCTAGCTACTACCTACGGACCCGTAGGTCTATGGTGGATTATTCACGCATCATCGGAGAGGCACCAATGAGGATGGTGAACCCCTCCGTGATGGTGTTAGATTGGATCTCGCAGTTCTGGAACTTGCGGCGGTTGGATGTGTTTTTCGTCGACTCCTCTAGGGTTTCTGGAATATTTGGGAATTTATAGGCATCAGAAGCGGTGGAGGGGGTTCCCAAGGCGGCCACAACCCATCAGGGCGCGCCCGGGGCCCCTGGCGCACCCTGGTGGGTTGTGGGCGGCCTGGGCTCCCTGCTGGTAACTTCTTTGGCCCACTGACCTTCTTCTGGTCCAAAAAAAATCTCAAAAAAGTTTTGTCGCGATTGGACTCCGTTTGGTACTGATATCCTGCAAAGTAAAAAACAAGCAAAAACAGCAATTGGCACTTTGGCACTATGTCAATAGGTTAGTCCAAAAAAATGATATAAAGTTGCTATAAAATGATTGTAAAACATCCAAGAATAATAATATAACAGCATGGAACAAGCAAAAATTATAGATACGTTGGAGACCTATCAGCATCCCCAAGCTTAATTCCTACTCGTCCTCGAGTAGGTAAATGATAAAAACAGAATTTTTGATGTGGAATGCTGCCTAACATGTTCATCACATATTCTTTTCTTTGTAGCATGGACATATGGAATTTTAGATGGTTCAAAGCAATAGTCTAGTTTTGACATAAAGACTTTAATACTCAAGCATGCCAACAAGCAACCATGTCTTTCAGAATATCAACACTAAAGAAAGTTATCCCTAGCCCATCATGCTCAATCATTGATCCATTCATGAAACACACTCAAATATTAACTACACCCAATGCTCAAGTATGGTCATAGTGCCCCCTAGTTGGTGCTTTATAAGAGAAGATGGAGACTCAAAATAAAAAATAAAAAATGCATAAAGTAAATAGATAGGCCCTTCGTAGAGGGAAGTAGGGATTTGTAGAGGTGCCAGAGCTCAAGGTTTAAATTGAGAGAGAAAAATATTTTTGAGTGGCATGACTTTCCTATCAACGAAAATGACAAAGTAGTTCACAATACTTTCCATGCTAGATATATCATGGGCGGTTCCCAAACATAAAGTAAAGTGTATTCCTTTTTTCCACCATTCTTTCACAATCCATGGCTGGCCGTATCCACGGTTGCCTTCCATACCAACACTTTCCAAGGAATTTATTATTTGACAACAAAAAGTAAATTTTCTTTTTTTTCATTTCGGGATTGGGCATCCCTATTACCGCCGAACTCTTGTGCAATGACAAGTGAATAAACACTCATCTTGAGAATAACACATCTAGCATGGAAAAATATTGGACACCCCCTACCGTTTCATCAGCGGTACGATCACACAAAAAGGAAATTTATTTTGAAAATTAGAGATGGCACATATAAATTTGCTTAGAACGGCATGGAAATACCGCATATAGGTAGGTATGGTGGACTCATAAGGCAAAACTGGGTTTAAGGATTTTGGATGCACAAGTAGTATTTCTACTTAGTACAAGTGAAGGCTAGCAAATAGATTGAGAAGCAACCAACCAAGAAACGAAAATTCACATAAACGAGCATTGAGCATAACTAACACCGAATAACGCACCATAAGTAGGATGTAATTTCATTGCATAACTATTGACTTTCATACTTGCATAGGGAATCACAAACCTTAACACCAATATTCTTACTAAAGCATAATTACTCACTAACATGACTCACATATTACTATCATCATGTCTCAAAACTATTACAAGGAATCAAGTTTAATTTGTCCAATGATCTTCATGAAAGTTTTTATTATATCCTCCTTGGATATCTATCACTTTGGGACTAGTTTCATATATTGCCATTGCTTTTGACAAGCTCAAACAAATTTAAGTGAAGAACATGAGCATAAAGGTTTCATCTCTCAAAATAGTATAAGTGAAGCATGAGAGGATTTCTTCAAAATTTACTAACTCTCAAATTAATCTAAGTGAAGCATTAGAGTATTTCTCCAAAAAAAATTCCAAGCACACCGTGCTCAAAAAGATATAAGTGAAGCACTAGAGCAATTCCATAGCTAATTTTTTTTAAGTGAAGCATATAGAGCAATTCTAACAAATCATAGCATAATTTTGGCTCTCTCAAATAGGTGTGTCCAGCAAGGATACTAGTGACAAACTAAAAATCAAAGCAAGCAAAGACTCAAATGATACAAGACGCTCCAAGCAAAACTCATGATATGTGACGAATAAAAATATAGCTCCAAGTAAAATACTGATGGTCGTTAGAAGAAAGAGGGATGCCACTCGGGGCATACCCAAGCTTAGTTGCTTGTTTATCTTTGGATATATATTGGGGGTGTTGTAGCATCCCCAAGATTAGGCTCTTTTCACTCCTTATTCCTTCATCCATCGTGATCTCACCCTAAACTTGTAAACTTCAATCACACAAAACTCAACAAAACCTTCGTGAGATCCGTTAGTATAATAAAGCAAATCACCACTTTAAGTACTGTTACAAACCCATTCATATTTTATTATTGCATTATACCTACTGTATTTTAACTTTACCATGGCTTATACCCTTCAATACAAACTATAGATTCATCAAAACAAGCACACAATGCAACGAAAACAGAATCTGTCTTAAACAGAACAGTCTGTAGTAATCTGTACTCTAACCATACTTATGTAACTCTAAAAATTCTTAAAAAAATAGGAAAACGTAAATAATTTGTATATAAACACTGTGTTAAAATTTCAGCTCATTATCATGCTCCAGTGAAAAATGAAAATTCGCACACTAGAGGCAAAGTTTTTGTTTCAGATTCAGCGTTGTTTCTACTCATCTTATGAATCATCCTAAAAGCTTTACTTGGCACAAACACTAAATAAAACATAAAAACACAATCATAACAGAGGCATAATTGTGTCAACACTCAAGAACAGAAATAAAGAGATGAAAATAAATTTATTCATTGGATTGCCTCCCAACAAGCGCTATCGTTTTACGCCCCTAGCTAGGCATAACGCATAGATTCAAGTATTGTCATCTTTGGTTTTTTCTACATAGGATTCTCTCATGATTTATTCATATGGTGGCTTAATTCTTGTTCTAGGGAAGTGTTCCATACCCTTTCTTAGTGGAAATTGAAATCTAATATTGCCTTCTTTCATATCAATCACGGCACCTATAGTGCGTAAAAACGGTCTACCAAGTATAATGGGACAAGACGAATTGCAATCAATATCAAGAACAATAAAATCTATGGGCACATAGTTCCTATTTTCAAGAATAAGAACATCATTAACTCTTCCCAAAGGCTTTTTAATAGTAGAATCTGCCAAGTGCAAATTAAGAGAACATTCTTCAATATTGGTGAGACCAAGCACATCGCATAAAGATTTCAGAATCGTGGAAACACTAGCACCCAAATCACATAAAGCAAAGTACTCATAATTTTTAATCTTGACCTTAATGGTAGGTTTCCACTCATCATGTAATTTTCTAGAAATAGAAATCTCTAACTCCAACTTTTCTTCAAAAGATTTCATCATGGCACCAACGATATGTTTAGTAAAAGCTTTATTTTGTTCATAAGCATGGGGTGAATTCAACATGGATTGCAGAAAAGAAATACAATTAATCAAAGAGCAACTATCATAATTAAAGTTCTTGCAATCCAAAATAGTGGGCACATCACTAGTTAAAGTTTTGACCTCTTCAAACCCACTTTCATCAATTTTTTCATCAAGATTTTCACCCTCCAAATCATTGGGACGCCTTCTAGCTAAAGTTGACTCTACTTCAGTCCCTTCATTATAAATTTTAATATTACTAAACAAGGAATAAATGGAAGAAACACCAATCACTTTAAGATCTTCATCATTTTTCTGAAAGCAATCACTAGAAAATGCTTTTTCTAAAAATTCTCTTTTAGCTCTAAGCATAGCGGTTCTTTTCTTCCTTTCATCCATAGAGACACATAAAGCTTTAATTGATTCATCAATCTTAGGTGCAAAATCTTTCAACTTGAGATTTTCCACATCATGAGAAATTCTATCAATGCTTCTAGACATATCATCAACCTTATTCAACTTTTCTTCTATCGTAGTATCGAAAGCTTTTTGCGCATTGATAAATTATTTAATATTACTCTCAAGATCAGAGGGGGTCCTATTATTATTCTAAGAAGAATTTCCATAGGAATTACCATAATTATTAGAGGAATTCCCAGGAAAAGGCCTAGGATTAAAATTACCTCTATAAGCATTGTTATTGAAATTGTTTCGCGAGACGAAATTCACATCTATGGAATCACTATTTTGCTCAATCAAAGTAGACAAAGGCACATCATTAAGATCAATAGGAGCATTTTTACTAGCAACAAACTTCATTAAAGCATCAACTTTTTCACTCAAGGTACTAATTTCTTCAACCGAATTAACCTTTTTGCTAGTAGGTGCTCTTTCAGTATGCCATTGAGAATAATTTGCCATAATATTATCTAGCAATTTAGTAGCTTCACCCAAATTAATTTCCATAAAAGTACCACCGCGGCGGAATCTAAAAGATTTCTAGAGACAAAATTCAATCCTGCATAAAAATTTTGTATGATCATCCAAAGATTTAAACCATGAGTAGGACAATTTCTTAGCATCAATTTCATTCTTTCCCAAGATTGTGCAACATGTTCATGCTCAAGTTGCTTAAAATTCATGATTTGAGTCCTAAGGGAAATAATTTTCGCGGGCGAAAAATACTTAGTAATAAAAGCATCCTTGCGCTTATTCCAAGAATCGATACTATTGCGGGGCAAAGAAGAAAACCAAATTTTTGCACGATCCCGCAAGGAGAAAGGGAATAATTTCAACTTCACTATATCATTGTCCATATCTTTTTTCTTTTGCATATCACGCAATTCTACGAATGTGTTTAGATGGGACGCGACATACTCATTAGGAGTACCGGCAAATTGATCTTTCATGACAAGATTCAACAAAGCGGCATTAATATCACAAGACTCCGCACTAGTGGCGGGAGGAGCAATCGGAGTACTAATAAAATCATTATTATTAGTATTGGAAAAATCACACAATTTGGTATTTCCTTGAGTCATCGTGACTACGCAAACAAGATTGCAAGCAAGCAAGAGATCTGACAAGAAAAAGGCAAACGAAAAAGAGGGCGAATAAAACGGCAAATTTGGTAAAGTGGGGGAGAGGAAAACAAGAGGCAAATGGCAAATAATGTAATTGCAAGGAGATGAGATTTGTGATTAGGAACCTGGTAGATGTTGATGGTGTCTCCTCGGTGCCAGAGATTGGCACGTACAAGAGGCCGCTTCCTCCCCGGCAAAGGCACCAGAAATTCCTTTGACGCGGCTTGAGACTGCGTCGGTATTTCCCCAAAGAGGAAGGGATGATGCAGCACAACGACGGTAAGTATTTCCCCCAATTATGAAACCAAGGTATCGAACCAGTAGGAGGATCACCAACACTACGTAAACAGCAACTGCACACAAAGAACAAATACTTGCAACCCAACGCGAAAGAGAGGTTGTCAATCTCTCTACAATAAAAAGATAGATTAGAATATTATAGATTGGATAGATAGATCTCTCAATAACACAAAATAAAAGAGGCAAATAAAAAGTGCAGCAAGGTATTTTTGGGTTTTTGGAATAATAGATCTAAAAACAAAAGCGGCAAAAAGATAGATCGGAAAGCAATATGTTGGAAAAGTAGACCCGAGGGCCGTAGGTTTCACTAGTGGCTTCTCTCATGAGTATAGCACACGGTGGGTGAACAAATTACTGTTGGGCAATTGATATAAGATCAAATAATCATGACGATATCCAAGGCGATGATCATTATATAGGCATCACGTCCAAGATTAGTAGACCGAAACGATTCTGCATCTACTACTTTTACTCCACACATCGACCGCTATCCAGCATGCATCTAGTGTATTAAGTTCATGGAAAAACGGAGTAATGCAATAAGAACGATGACATGATGTAGACAAGATCTATTCATGTAGGAATAGACCCCATCTTGTTATCCTTAATAGCAACGATACATGCGTGCCTCGGTGCCCCTTCTGTCACTAGGAGAGGACACCGCAAGATCAAGCCCAACACAAAGCACCTCTTTCCATGGCAAGAAAAATCGATCTAGTTGGCCTAACTAAACCAAAGATTCGAAAAAGAAATATGAGGCTATAAGTAATCATGCATATAAGAGATCAAAGAAGACTCAAATAATATTCATGGATAGAAACTGATCATGAACTCAAAATTCATCGAATCCCGACAAACACACCGCAAAAGTTTACATCAAATAGATCTCCAAGAGACCATTGTATTGAGAATCAAAAGAGAGAGAGGAAGCCATCTAGATACTGCCTACGGACACGTAGGTCTATGGTGGACTACTCACGCATCATCGGAGAGGCACCAATGAGGATGATGAACCCCTCCGTGATGGTGTTAGATTGGATCTCGCGGTTCTGGAACTTGCGGCGGCTGGATGTGTTTTTCGTCGACTTCTCTAGGGTTTTTGGAATATTTGGGAATTTATAGGCATCAGAGGCGGTGGAGGGGGTTCCCGAGGCGGCCACAACCCATCAGGGCGCGCCCAGGGCCCCTGGCGCGCCCTAGTGGGTTGTGGGCGGCCTAGGCTCCCTCCTAGTAACTTCTTTAGCCCACTGGCCTTCTTCTGGTCCAAAAAAATCTCCAGAAAGTTTCGTCGCGATTGGACTCCATTTGGTACTGATATTCTGCGAAGTAAAAAAACAAGCAAAACAGCAACTGACACTTTGGCACTATGTCAATAGGTTAGTCCCAAAAAATGATATAAAGTTGCTATAAAATGATTGTAAAACATCCAAGAATGATAATATAATAGCATGGAACAAGCAAAAATTATAGATACGTTGGAGACGTATCACGTGCAAAATTCCATATTGGGGTTCGCTAGACGAACCACCAACATGTGAGTATGAGTCATTTTTGATTAATCTTTGCTACAGTGAAGATAGAGGAGTGACACATGGTAGAATAAAAAGCATCCATTTTCCATCAATACATTACCTTGCACTCTTTAATGGCAAATGCATCGTAGGCAAGCAAGATTGCAGCACACTGTGTGCCCCTGATTTGAGTCTTATACACACTGCTATAACAGGAGATAAACATTATAATCTTGGAGCAATCGTTGCACGGAGATTGCAGCACAACGCTGCTAGTGGTCACTTTTATGGAGGGATCTATGCCTCCCGTGTAGCTAGGAAGCTAAACGTATCACCTTGGCCTAACGATCCCATTTTACCTACTCAGTACTTAGACTTTGAGGCCATGAAATGTCATAAGTTCCTTAAGGGCACAGTAACTAATTATACTTACAACTTGAGGTTCAATAAAGATCCCATTGTACCTGTTACCTTGCCTGCTCCTGCTCTCTTTGATTATCACGGTAAGGGAAGATACTATGTTCTTGAGAGCGAGGCCCGCGCGTATAATGCGGATGTTGAAGCTGCCAGATGGGCTGGGGAGGCTGCACCAAGAGCCTCGGTGGGCTATCACTCAGACTATTATCTAGGCCACAGATGGTGATTACCAAGCTAGGCCAAAAACCTAAGCTTGGGGGAGTACGTAATTCCACCGACATTATATTCATGTTTACACGTTTCATTCCAGTTGTCGGTGTGCATACTTTTTCATTGTATTATACATGCTAGATTTATTTTCTCGCTTACTTTCGTGTGTTTGAAAAACTTTGAGAAAATCCAAAAATATTTCTTGCTTCTTTTCGGCTTTAATTTCTAGTTTAAATTAACTGTAGTATTAAAAGAAAACCCAAAAAAGATTTCTCGTTTCTTCTTTACTTGTTGGGAGCTCTTCCGTGTAAATAGTTTTTCTCGTTTTTGTTTTCCCTATTTAATTTACTTTCTTCAAGAGAAACCAAAAACTCAAAAATATTCCAGTGTGTTTCTCTGAAATTCTTTTCCTTTTATTTGAGACGTACTAAGGAGAAGACCACGATGAAAATGTTGAGTGGCTCTCATATGCACTGTTGTTGATCTAACAAAGAGCCCATATTACTTTGTCTTCTCCTCTTGAATAAAATGCTTGCAGATTCCAGCTTAGTCCACAGCACTCTTGCACTAATATTATTTTCTATATCATTCGGTCGTGCAAGTGAATGGCAATAATGACGATATTTGATGAAGTGACTGTGGCAGAGAGAAGCGGGTATGAACTCAACTTGTTTTTGTTTTTGTAAATATGTTTAACCTAGTATCCATGATTTAGCATATTATGATCAAACATGTTTGCAATGAAAATTAGAGATTATAGTTGCTCATGCCATGCTTAAGTAGCTAGGAGTGGATAATGAATTATCTTGGATGTCAACATGCATTAAAATGATTGTGATGTGGTATGATGATATGGTATCCTCCTATGAATGTTTCAAGTGGCTTGACTTGGCACATGTTCACGCATGTAGTTGAATCAAAACCAACATAGCCTTCACGATATTTATGTTCATGGTGTCCATATCCTACTCATGCTAGTATTCAATGTTGATTATTCACAATGCATGTTCATGACCGTTTTCACTCTCTAGCTGGCTGCTTCTCAACCTATTTACTAGCCTTCACCTGTACTAAGCGGGAATACTACTTGTGCGTCAAAATCCTTAAACCAAAGTTATTCCAGATGAGTCCACTATATCTACCTATATGTGGTATTACCCTGCCGTTCAAAGTAAATTTGCATGTGCCACCTCTAAAAATTCAAATGAACATCTGTTTTGTGTGCCTGGACCGCTCATGGAGCGACAGGGGGCGGTCAGTATCTTCCATGTTAAGCGGGTTATTCTCATGACGAGTATTTATTCACTCGTCCTTGCACGAGAGGGGCGGTAATAGGGATTCCCAGTCCCAAAATCAAAAATCGCAAATAATTAAACAAAGCTCCCCCAGGAATGTCATTGGTATGGACGGTACCCGTGGATTCGGCTAGCCGTGGAGTGTGTTTGTTGGTTGGGGGGGGAGTAAACCTTTACTTTTACCGCTTGGGAACCGCCGCTAATGTGTTTAGCATGGAAGATATTGATAACTCTTGGTCGTAACGTTGACAGGAAGGGTGTACCTCCCAAAATTATATTTATCTCTGATTTAAGCTTTAGCTCTGGCACCTCTGCAAATCCCTGCTTCACTCTGCGAAGGGACTATCTATTTACTTTTATGTTGAGTCATCACCCTCTCAAATAAGCGCTAGATATGAGAGGACTATTGTCATCCTCATGCATTGTGTATAGTTAATATTGGATGCAGCATGACTGGATCTTTTCTACCATGAATTACAATGTTTAGTCGCTGCTTGAACTTTGGAGGTGCTCTGCATTTATGTTTTGCGGTCTCAGAAAGGGCCAGCGAGATACCACTGTTGTCATATTATATCATGATCGTTTTGACAAAGTGTTGGGGTTTGAGATATTTTATTATTGCTCGCTAGTTGCTTATGTCATTGATATGAGCTAATATAATTTTTAAGAGCTATTGTTGACATGGTTAGTCATAATCTTTGCTGAAAACCTGGGTGCTACTTAAGCATATATATGTAAACAAGAACAAAAGAGTTCGTAAAAGTTTTTCTTTATCACTTTCAGTTTGTCAACTGAATTGCTTGAGGACAAGCAATGGATTAAGCTTGGGGGAGTTGATACGTCTCCGTCGTATCTACTTTTCCTAACGCGTTTGCTCTTGTTTTGGACTCTAACTTGCATGATTTGAATGAAACTAACCCGGACTAACGTTGTTTTCAGCAGAACTACCATGGTGTTGTTTTTGTGCAGAAATAAAAGTTCTCAGAACTGGACGAAACTTTTTGGAGAATTATTTTACAATAACTAAAAAATATTGGAGCCAAGAACCACCGGAGGAGTTGCCCTGGCTGGGCACGATACACCAGGGCGCGCCACCCCCTCCAGGCGCGCCCTGGTGGGTTATGCCCACCTCGTGGCCCCACTGACACTAATTCCAGCACTATAAATTCCTATTTTCGGAGAGAAAAATAGGAGAGGAAGTTTTATCGCGTTTCACGAGACGGAGCAGCCACCACCTCCTGTTCTTCATCGGGAGGCTAGATCTGGAGTCCGTTTGGGGCTCCGGAGAGGGGAATCTTCGGTCTTCGTCATCATCAACCCTTCTCCATCGCCAATTTCATGATGCTCCCCACCGGGAGTGAGTAATTCCTTCGTAGGCTCGCTGGTCGGTGAGGAGTTGGATGAGATTCATTATGTAATCGAGTTAGTTTTGTTAGGGCTTGATCCCTAGTATCTACTATGTTGTGAGATTGATGTTGCTATGACTTTGCCATGCTTAATGCTTGTTACCAGGGCCCGAGTGCCATGATTTCAGATCTTAGCCGTTTATGTTATCACCATTATATCTATGTTCTTGATCCGATCTTGCTAGTCATATGCACCTATTACGCGTTATGATCCGTAAACCCCATAGTGACAATATTTGGGATACTTTCCGGTGATGACCGTAGTTTGAGGAGTTCATGTATTCACTATGTGTTAATGCTTTGTTCCGGTTCTCTATTAAAAGGAGGCCTTAATATCCCTTAGTTTCCTTATGGACCCCGCTGTCACGGGAGGGTAGGACAAAAGATGTCATGCAAGTTCTTTTTCATAAGCACGTATGACTATTTACGGAATACATGCCTATATTACATTTATGAACTGGAGCTAGTTCTATGTCGCCCTAGGTATGACTGTTATATGATGAATATTATCCAACGAGTTCGCCGATCCAGTGCCTACGAGTTTTCCACCTATTGTTCTTGCTAAGTTACTATTGCTATTGCTACTGTTACACTTGCTACAAAATCATTGTTGTCAATGTTACCATTACTACTACTATTGCTCCTACTATCAAAACTATCATACTACTGTGCTACTGATCACTTTGCTGCAGATATTTAATCTCCAGGTGTGGTTGAATTGACAACTCAACTGCTAATACTTGCAAATATTCTTTGGCTCCCCTTGTGTCGAATCTATAAATTTGGGTTGAATACTCTACCCTCGAAAACTGTTGCGATCCCTTATACTTGTGGGTTATCATGCACTTTCATATGATTTAAATGGAACTAACCCGGACTGGCGTTATTTTCAGCAGAATTACCGTGGTGTTGTTTTTGTGCGGAAAATAAAAGTTATTGGAATTGAACGAAACTTTTTGACGATTTTTTCTGGAAGGAAAGGGACCCAGGAAGCTTCGAGGGAGTACCAGAAGACCCACAAAGGGACCCACAAGGCATCTGGGCGCGCCCAGATACCTTGTGGGCCCCTTGTGGCACTTCTTCACGTTATTCCAACGCTGAAAATTCATTTATATTCAGAAACCCCTGAAAGTTAACCTAGAACTTTCGCTCCGCCGCCGCAAGCCCCTGTTCCGAAGTGATCTCATCCGGAGCCCTTTTACGGTAGCCTGCCGGAGGGAGAAATCATCACCAGAGGCCATCTTCATCATCCCGGCGGTCTCCGAGTCGAGGAGGGAGTAGTTCACTTTCGAGGCTGACAGTATGTACCAGTAGCTATGTGTGTAATCTCTCTCTCTTTCTCGTGTTCTTGATGTGGCACGATCTTGATGTACCACGAGCTTTGTTAATATAGTTCGATCATATGGTGTTCTTCCCTCTCTATCTTGATGTGATGAATTGAGTCTTTCCCTTTGAGATTTTGTTATGTTGGATTGAATACTTTGGATTTGAGAACACTTGATATATGTCTTGCATGTGGATACCTGTGGTGACAATGGGGTGTTCTATTGAGTCACTTGATGTATGTTATGCAATCAACTTACGGATCCCCGTGGTGACATTGGGGTGATCTAGGCACATGGGTTGATGCACGTTTTCGTCCTACTCTCTCCGATAGAAATCTTGGGGTAATCTTTGAGGTTCTTTGTGTTGGATTGAATATGATGAATTTTAAATTATTTGATGCATGTTGAATAATTAACTCATGGATACTTACGGTGAGATTGGAGTATTTAGGCGACAGTAGAGTTGATTGATGCGTATTATAGGTGTTATTCAAGTACGAACTCTAGGGATGTTTATGACACTTATAGACATGGCTCAATAGATAGATCGGAAAGGATAACTTTGAGGTGGTTTTACTACCTACAACAATTTCATCTTATGTTCTTCGCTATATAGGAACTTTGGAGTGATTCTTTGTTGCATGTTGAGGGATGGTTATATGATGCAATTATGTTTGCACCATTGAGAGATTGCACCAGTGAAAGTACGAACCCTAGGCCTTGTTTTCAAGCATTGCAACACCGTTATTACACACTTTTGTTACTTGCTACCTTGCTGTTTTTATTTATTAAGATTACAAAAACATATTTCTACTATTCATACTACACTTGTATCACCATCTCTTCGCTGAACTAGTGCACCTATACAATTTACCATTGTATTGGGTGTGTTGGGGACACAAGAGATTGTTTGTATTAGATTGCAGGGTTGTTCGAGAGATACCATCTTTAACCTACACCTCCCACGGATTGATAAACTTAGGTCATCCACTTGAAGGGAAGTTGCTACTATCCTACAAAACTCTATGCTTGGAGGCCTAACAGAGTCTACAAGAATAAAGTTGTGTAGTAGACATCACTACCGCATGAAGCGGTACTACCACATCCTACATCCGCCCCACTACCGCCGATGAGAAGAACGAGTCAAGTACCCAAAAGTAAGCAGTAGTGCCCGCGGCACTGGAGTGCGGCAGTACCGCTGGAGCGGTACTACCGCTGTCTAGCGCGGCACTACCGCTAGGGTATAGAAAAACTGTCCTGAGACTAAAACTGCCGTAACTTGTGCATACGGATTCCGAATTAAGAAAACTCAAGTCGGTTATATTAAGAAAACGCAATGGATAATAAATTGCCAATATGATAAGGAAGTGAACCTTCCCAAATATGAACCGGCAAAATCTCGAACACCGAAAACGCAAGATGATGCAAACGAAATCCGTTCTCGATAAACTCGCGCTAGTCATGAAGATGACCAAGAGCTCCAAAACTCACATGGAGAAAATCCAAACGCGAACCAAAAAAGATGATGATGCAAGGATGCAATGCTTTGAGCACTCAACAAATGATACGATCAAGCTACTCACTCGAGAGGCCCCCTTGATAGTACGGCAATCGATCCTATAATTTGGTCTCCCAACTAACATCATGAGACCGGTAAAATATAAAACCTACCAAGGACAAACCCTTGCCTTGCGCATAATCCACTTGAGCTATATGATGACGATCTTGACCTTCTCAAGTTGGACCACATTTCTTGATTGTGCCGGCTCGATGAAGGCTAGTAGATTGCTCCCCATACTCCACAATGGGTGAGCCTCTCTTCGTCATATCTTCACATGTTCATTGCCACCACAACGGACTACAAGATTCAAGCATGTGATCTCTTCGTGATGCTTCACTTGAACTTGCACACAACAATCTTGATGATGATCACCACGTCATGGGTTATATGGTATCTTCCTTTTGATGCACCCCCATGGAAATATACCTGACCCCTCACTGCTCTCTTCCCCGGTGCGATTCTTGAGACCGCATCCACCACTCGGGCCTACCGATGGGAAACGTCTGATTCGGCTGTTCCTCTGGACGCAGGGCAGCGGTGCTTTAAATTCCATGCGGGCCAACTTTTTGATGCGACTCGAGCAACCAAACAGGCTAAAAACTGCCCGCGCGAGCCTGACTGGGCCTAATGCAGGCTGCCAAACGCGTCCCTAGTGTATGCATTCGAATTTCAATCTACTTTTTTCATATGTGGTGTAAAAAAATGCATGGATCTAATTGTACCGGAATACCTTTTTCACAAAGTTGTCTTTTGGGTATATTTACATATGCATAGAAAATTCTATATGTATGAATAGATTTTTGCCAATCTCCTATAAAAAAATAAAACATCATTTTACAATTCTTTCAATTCTATACTTCCAAAATAAATCCCAATGCGGTGTGAAAAATCAGCCCGCAAAATATATATAATACCCCCTCCGTTTTTATTTACTCTGCATATTAGAGTTGATTGAAGTTAAACTTCATAAAGTTCGAGCAAGTTTATAGTAAACAATATAAACATTTATCGTAACAAATCTATGTGATGTGAAAGTACATTCAATAATGAACCTAATGGTACTGATTTGGTATTGTATATGTTAATATTTTTGTCTATAAACTTTGTCAAAGTTTACAAATGTTGACTTTACCAAAGCTAATACGCGGAGTAAATAAAAATGGAGGGAGTACAAAATACAATTTTTAGCTCGTAAGCTCATGCTCCCTCCATTTATTTTTAGTCTGCATATTATATTTGTCTTAAGTCAAACTTTCCGAAGTTGGCCAAATTTATAAAAAATATATCAACATTCACAACACCAAGTCGATGGCATTAAGTTTATTATGAAATACTTTCCTATCATAGTAAATTGATATTGTAGATGTTCATATATTTAAATATATATTTGATCAAACTTTACAAAGTTTGACTTAAGACAAATCTAATATGCAAAATAAAAAAGGAGGGATTACTTTTTTTACCATGAGGCGCTCTTTCTCGCCGTCGATGCTAGCCAACTACGACTCTAGGAGGGGTTTGTAATTGTAAACTGTTGATACGTCTCAAATATATTTATAATTTCTTATTGTTTCATGTCATATTTATATCACTTTAGCATCGATTTTTATAATTTTTATGGAATAACATATTAACTCAGTGTCCAATGCAAGTTGTAGTTTTCTGCATGTTTTTGGACTTTCAGGAAAATTAATTTTTTGGAGCTACAAAAAAATAAAAAAAATTATTTTGCATCTGGAAGCTTCCGGGAGTCATCTACCTTGGCCGGGGGTGGTCCACAACCCTCATGCCCCCCCCCCCCCCCCCCAAGCGGCTGGGGCATGTGGTGAGGAGTTTTTATGTTTCTACTACCGCACCTCTCTCTTCGGTGGAGGTCCAAACTGGAGGCCTTTCATGTACTCTGCCTGAGGGAGAAATCATCAGGCGTGTTGCGAGGTTCCTCTGATGGCTTGAATGCAGCTGCCACGAACTCATTTGTCGCTGCCTTGGCTGGAATGAACGAGAATGGCGCCATTAATGAGGCGGCTTGACTACCTACCAGCCATGGGTGACATGCGTAGCATTTAACTAAGCAGAGAGCCGCGACGCCAGAGGAGGGAATCCGCCGAGGGGGACGGGCGGATCTGGTGACGAAGCCACGGGCGCTGGCCACATTGAAAGCGGGGGAGGAGGAGGCAACATTTCCCAGCCAGATGCCCAAACCATCGAGTTGTAGGCGACTAGCTTGGGGAGCGGGAGCGAGTCGCCATAACTGGCTTTGGCAGGAAAAGACAGCGAGGGGACGTCAAAGCGGACACAGAGCCATCCCGCGCAGTGCGTAGACACCGAGGCCATCACCAACGACGATTCTGGGATGAAGTTGGATCATGACTCCGGAGATCCATGGGGCAGCGAGGCGCACAGATCTGGACCGGATCTTGTTGGGAAGGGGCGGACGGCACATCGCCGGGTAGTTGAAAGCTCGCGGAAACAACGCCGAGCAGCATGAGGTCGACGAGGATGGGAGCGGGAAAGGGGGGCACGAGAGGGACACACAGGGCCTGCGGGCTACGGGCGTGGGTGCTGTTGGGGCCATCCTCACCACCCAAGTTATCTCTCAGTTTCTCGTTCCTAAATATACGACGTTTACTATCGAAACGTGATTAAACTATCAAAATGTCACATATCTAATGCATTTTTGGTTTATGCACATGATGCGCTAATGACAGCGTACAATTAAACACGTGGAGCGGCTGTTTTACTCCGGACGCAAGCTGTTGCCCGCTTTACTTATTTTCATTTCACGAAGGCATCTCCCGACCCCCGAGCCATCCACCCATCCACCGCGCAACACCGTGACCAAATTCCAAAGCGAATTATCCCGCGGCTACACCGCACCGCCGCGACGTGCCCCTGTCCCTGTCCCTGTCGTCGTCGCACGAGTCCAGCTTAAACAAATCCAGCTTCCCGATCACGCACGCAGCGGCAGCGCGCATAACAGGGGTGTCGGTTCCTTCCTTGCCGCGCCGCGCGCTTCCACGAGTTTCCCGGAAACCCGCACTACACAAGCGCAAGGCGACGCACCGACTCGGCGACCGCCTGCAAAGCCATCCATCACCGTCCGTCTCCCCCCTCTGACGCTCGCACGGCAGCAGCGCGTGCGTGCGTGCGTGCCTCCTAAATCCTAATTTGCACGGCCGCACGCATTTGGTTCACCGAGACAGCGGGCGGAGAGGATGAGCCGCGGTTCAAGTGTCACGTCTCGCCAGCAAAGCCACACTACGCGAACGCGATAGCATAGGCCATAGACAAGTGATACAATATCAGATTATCAGATGAAAAGCTGGGAAGATAAAATAAAGAGCAGGCCCGGTTTGGGGTGGCACAAATTCTACGAGCGGCAGGGGCCATGCTGCACTTTTACAACACCATTAGGGGCAAAAACAATGATAAAAAGAACAAGGGATGGCATTTATTATGCGGCTTTACTTTCTTCTTCTTCTTCTTCGCCCACGCACGCACACACATACACACCCAAAAAAAAAAAAAGAGAAAGAATTGGCTGCCGCTTTATGAGGTTCCATAGAATAGAGCAGGAGGTGGTTAGCGAAAGTGATGCCGCAGCCGCAACCTCAACCTCAACCTCGGGCGTGGTAAAGCAAAGCTGGCTGGCGCGGTGATCATGACGGGAATGACACTACTACTCCTAATTAATTAAGCACTTAATTAACCACTCCGATTAACCCGTCTCGCTCCTGCGCTGCGTGCTGGGAAGCCTTGACCTTCACTTCACCTTCTCCACTCTCCGATAAAAACAGCAAAGCTGGAAAAGGTTAATGCGAGCGGGAACTGCCCCACAAGAGACACTGATCAAAACCCGGCCCGGCTTTTCCCCCTCTCCTCTCTTTTTTCTTGTCCGCATCGAGTGAAATTCCACAGCCCCACCTCCCTGGCCTCCTCCACTCCTCCCTCCATCTTCTTCTACTAGCCGCAGACGGAGCTGCTCTGCCTGCCATAACCGCCCACCCAAGCAGAGAACAGACCCCTCCCCCCTCCTCAACTTCGTGTTCACGGAGCGGGCGTCGCGGTTGGACCGCCGGAGCAGCGGCGGCGGCGGCAGGGAGTCCACAATGCTGGGCGCCAGGAGCAAGTGAGTGATCCAGCGTCGCTCTCTGCATTCTGCAACCATTCTTCTACCACTGTTTTTATTTTTTTGGAGCGATGGGCGGGCATGGGCAGGCTGCCTCTGGGTATCATGCTTGCTTGGTTTCCTGGAGCATAGCATAGATCTGGTTCGGATCTTGGTGGTTGGGGATGGAGCTGCAAAGTTCTTGATCTGATGCTGGTTTTTGCATTTTTTTGGAGCGCAGATCTGGCCTGGCCGACGCCAAGGGCGACGGCAAGACGGAGGGGAAGGTCGGCAGCAAGCCGAGCGGCAAGCCGGAGGCCAAAAGCAACGGAAAGGCCACGCCACCGACACCCAGGGGCGAGACGCCGCCGACACCCAAGGGCGAGAGGCCGCGGAAGCCGGCGGTGCCCAAGGCGAATGCCGCCCATGGCACGCCGCCGAGCGCGCCGCGTACGGCCGACAAGTCTCCCAGGTCGGCCGACCGCAAGTCGCCCAAGGGCGCCACCCGGATCACCACCACCACCCCTCCTCCTCCAGAGGTACGCACGATTCCTCCTCCAGTTGTGATGCAGAAATCATGCTTCATGTTTTACCTTTAGTGGAATCTTAGTATTGCTCTGGTTGGCTTGCAGAAGCAGGGGAAGGCCGGAAAGCCGTCTCCGGAGCCGCAGGCCGCGAAGCCGTCCCAGGAGCTGCAGGCGCAGCTTGATGCCGTCCAAGAGGCGCTCAAGAAGGCCATGGGTCAGCTGGTGGAGAAGGAGGAAGAGAAGGGCAAAGTTCTGGAGGAACTCGAGTGCGCAAAGAAGGTGGCCGATGAGGCCAATGCAAAGCTCAAGGAGGCGCTCGATGTGCAGCAGAGCAGGACCGTGGAGATCGAGAAGGTCCATTCCATGGAACCGGAGCAGGTGAGCAATGATGATTCTGCGCACGGCATGGAAGATGAGTTGCGGAGGAAGCTTAAGAGCATGCAGAGCCAGCAGGAGGCTGACGCTGCTGCCCTGCATTCGACGGTGGAGCAGCTCGAGAAGGCAAGGTATGAGCTGGCAGATGCAATTGATGCCAAGAACTGGGCGCTTAGCCAGGCAGATGATGCCATGAGGGCTTGCGAGGTGAATACCCAGAAAATCGAGCTCCTCAATGCGGAGGTGGAGCGCCTGAAGGGGCTGCTCGATTCCGAGGTGGAGAGCAAGTCGAGGGAAGCTGCTGACAAGATTGGGAAGCTTGAGGCAGAGAATGCTGTGTTGAAGCTTGAATTGGAGAAAGCAAAGCTAGCTGAGAAGAAGGTGATTGAATTGGAGGGTGTGGTTGAACAGCTTAGAGCTGATGTTGCTAATGCCAAGAAGGAATGCTCAAGGTCAGACGAGCTAGCTGATCAACTCAAGAAGAAGGTGCAGCTGTTGGAGTTCCAATTGGACGAAGCCGACCAGTCCCTCATTTTGAAAGGCAAGTCTTTGGATTCAGTGATGGAAGAACTAGATGAAACAAGCACTTTGCTTAAAGACAAAGAATCTGAAGCTGCTATGCTTCATGACAACGTCAGATCCTTGGAGGATGAGGTGACTAGGCTCAAGGAAGAAATTGACGTGACAAATGAACGTCTTGATGCTGCAGAGAAAGACAGGTCTGACCTAATTGCGGAGGTTGAAGAGCTAAGGTTGAAGCTACAGGCAGTAGAAGAAGAGAAAAGAGAGGCACTGAACAATGACCAGCTTGCAAGTTCAGAAATCGCGGCCCTGACTGAACAAAAGAATGAGCTAGCCAAGGAGCTAGAAGCTAGCAAAGATGAAGTTGAGAAGGTTAAGAAGGCAATGGAGGGTCTGGCATCTGCCTTGCACGAGATGTCAGCTGAGTCGAGAGAGGCGCAGGAGAAATACCTCATCAAACAGGAAGAGATTGAGCGCGCTCGGGCACAAGTAGAGGAACTCAATAATAGTCTCCAGAATGCCAAGGAGAGCTATGAGGTGATGCTTGATGAAGTAAACTATGAGAAAGTTTGTCTTAAGAAGTCCGTTGAGAGAATGGAGGCAGAAGCTAAGAACGTTTCTGAGGAATGGCAGTCCAAAGAGCTAAGTTTTGTCAACTCCATTCGGAAGTCGGAAGAAGAGATCGTCGCCATCAAAGCTCAAATGGACAAGTACTTGGCCGTGGTGAATGAAAAAGAAGCTGAAAATGCCGAGCTGCTGGAGAAGATGAATCATCTCGAGGCTCAGCTAGTTGAAGCCAACAAGGCTAGCGAGGAAGCCAAGGCCGAGACCCGTCAATTGAAGGATAAACTATTAGACAAGGAGAACGAATTACAGAACATACAAGAGGAGAATGAGGACTTGCAGGCAAAGGAATCAGCTGCTTCTGAGAAGATAAAAGAGCTCTCTTCTCTAGTGCCGAATGGAACAACAAATGGTAGCAACAAGGAAGAAGACAACGAGAATGGAGGCGGTGTGGACGACGAACCGGTCGTGGTGGTTGCCAAGATGTGGGAGAACAGCAAGGTTACCGACTACGACTCGTCCAAGGAGAAGGAGAACGATGGCGAGTCCGAAGTCGATCTGGAGTCCAACAAGGGAGACGACAGCAACGGGTTGCAGTCAGCAAAGATGAACAACGGCATCACATCGCCAACCAAACAGCAGCAGCAAAAGAAGAAGAAATTTAAATTTAGCGGCTTACTGAAGAAAAAGAGCTCAAATTAGCACAAGATCACCCACCTTATGTTGTTACTTTGTTGTATGCTATGTGACATCTCCTTCCTTTGACTAGCCACCCATGCCTCCTAGTTTTCTGAGTCTGTCATCATGGTAAAGCAAGTGTTGGGTGTTTCAGAGAATACAAAAGAGCCGGCCGATTGTATTTACAGCCATGCGTTTGTTTTCTTGCATTTGTGTAAGTTCAGTGGTGATGATGATTCATATTGTAGTCATAGTGATTGTATTTATTCATACATATGCCCTGGTAATGCTGTTGTACATGGAACAGAGATTTCCAAATCAATGCAGTTTCTTGTTTTTGTTGAAGGAGATCCTTTGAACATCAAATGATTTGAAGGAGTACTGTCATGGTGCTCCCTCCATGTTCCTGTTGACCTGATGTCACAGCATGATGATGGTGGCAATTGGGTAAAAGCTGCTGTGCCATCTGATGGAGGACCAAAGCATGTGAGCTAGCCAGTAGTAGTAGGGTTGTTACAACTCACTATGCATGCATTTTGTATCATTCATGTGAGTTACAACTCACAAAGATGCAGTACATGTTGGGGTTCTACTGTAGGTCCTATGGCGGAGCGATGAACTTTCCATGAGAAAATGGGCACACAAATTATTGGCTCCAGCACGGTGGTACCTTGGGCTAGTCTGTCTCTGAAGGATGGCCACTCAGTACAAAGGTACCTACTGTTCCAGCCTTCCAGGTCAACACAGACCCACCAAATCAATAGGCAATGTGTTGTGTATCGTAGCAAAATTAATAGTACAGTAGAGTAGTATGCGACGTGCTTTTGGTTCAGTTAATGTGTGCCAGGCAAAAGGAGGGACAGTAAATGTGGCAGCGAGCGACAGAGCGTACCTGCAGCAGCACAAAAACATGAGGCCTGCTCCGATGCACAACGAGCACCTCTCGCCGCCCGCCATGCCAGTTTGATTTTCACCCAGCATAAGCCCAAAATACAATATAAACGGCCAAAATACGTCGTCCAGTAATGATGTGCCTCGTGCACGTCTGCACTTGGAGCGGCGTCTACTGCCCCGCTGCTTGTTGTCTTGTGGATGGAGATAGGATAAAGAGGAGAAGAACGGAAGGGGACCGCAGCGCAGCATCAGTCCTCACTGAAACCATGTGAGGCCCTGACATCTCTGCAATCTGCATGATAAACAGACCATGAACTACCTACTGCTGTCAAGCGTCTCCACAGCAAGGTGAACATCAGGGAGAAGAAAAACTTGACGTCAGAGGTGCACGAGAAGCAAACTGGAGTAGCACCTACGTAGAAAACCAATGAGTGCTTGCACGCAGCTTGCCAAGTTGCCAATGAGTTTATTGTGAAGGCATAGCAGCTCTCCATCCCAACACCAAGAGGAAACAAAGGAAATGATGCATTTCTTGTTCAGGAAGGAGATTGGGGAGCCTATCCCACTTCAATTCAGAACGAAAAGCCTATCTAGGACCCGGCGTAAAACCACCCTCCTACACTGCATCTGCACAGCATTAGGTTTTAACGCTTGTATCTGTCAGAACGAGAATTCCTCGGGCAAATATTTGCCGAACTTGGCAGACAGAAAGCTCCTGTACTTCCCCTTGAGTTCAGCCACTGCAATCAAACGGAGGCACGTACATCAACGCCAGAAAACGAGTACACATTACATGGTTGGTGTTGACTATATGTTTGGTGCCATAACAGCTATTTACCTCTAGTGTCCTCAGGTTTGCTGCTGTCTGGCATCTCGTTA
This sequence comes from Elymus sibiricus, assembly GCA_039707655.1. NCBI lineage: Eukaryota > Viridiplantae > Streptophyta > Magnoliopsida > Poales > Poaceae > Elymus > Elymus sibiricus. The sequence goes on from CM077665.1 coordinate 481,856,094, forward strand.
GATCGCGCCAGCTCGATTAGTCTCATCAGGTCCTTGCCTGCAATTCATAGTGTCTGAAGCTAGTGTCCTCCATTCCAGAAAATAAAACTGAATAAGTGGACCATAAATGAGGATAAATGTAAATTGTACCGTCAATCTGCTTTCCGGAGCTCTTGGCATTGATCAGATAAGTTGGCGTCTTGTCTTTTTTCAACTGCAAGGGTAGAGACTCTTAACTTTCTGAGATTTGACGTTCTCACGTTCATACTGAACCAACAATTGTCGTAATAAAGCCTAGCTGAAAGGCTAGAGAGGAAAAGCAAGGAAATCATGCAACATACATGCAAAAATAAGGAATTTGCAAGGGCAAGCTGGTCAAAAGGAGAAGGGCCCCTGCTGTAAGCTGGGACGAATTTGCCATCCTGATATCCTGCTAAGAAATGGTAAGCTGCCTGACCTGGAGAGAGCTTTGACACTAATGGTAGGGCATCCGTGCTGGAAGTACAGAAGAAGGTAACATATTGTTAGCAAACACAGTTAGAACAAGCGTGAAGAAAGCCAGATTCGGGACTGTAGATATAATGTCACATTTCTTTCGATTTAACCATCCAGAAAACACATGATTGCATGTAGTAGTACCCATGAAGCACATGCTCTTCATTACCTATCAGATGATACAACAACCACTGTAGCTGGTTTGGTAAACAACTGTGGCGCTCTTGGCTTTGTTGGGAAAAGTACAGTAGATTGTTTAGTAGAGATAACTACACCGCTGTCAGTGGACACAAGAACATCCTGAATCTCCGAGCAGGACTTGATGACCTCCACTGGAGCAAACAGCAGTACAATTGAACCGCCAGAAGACAGAAGCCTGATACACACAGTATGGAAGATGAACAACATATTTAGGGAAAGTGTACAAAGAAATATCAAGCAGACTCTACCAGCCACGGACAGGGAGGCCTCCTCTTGCAGACAATATGGGGGCAGCCAAAGCGGTAAGAGCATCTTTTAGCATAGCGGAGTCAGCAAATGCTTTGCCACATAGGATAAGTGATGAGCGTTCTATGTCTGCCACTGCAACTCCATTAGCATATTGTGTCCCTGAACCTAGAGCATTCCTGACGTTGGTGCTGTTAAGCAATGCGCAACAAGAAAGACAATAGAGTACATCAGTCTTACGATAAGGGCCAACTACAGTTAATGCTCTGAGCTCTTTGGTGGAAACTTCAATGCATGCACAAGTTACATCATGCGTAGAAGAACTAAGATGATCAATTACCTGATGGAACTGGCAACATATATAGTCAAAGGGCATGTGTCGTGGGAAATCGCACGATCTGGTATTTTCTGAAGGATATTGGACAGTGACATGATGGCAGAGGGGTTATCACTAATAACACGGACCTTTGCATCACATTCTGCACATGAACCAATGGCACCATCTTGGACATAAAGACTTGAGATGGATGAAAGGTGAAAGGTCACCTAACAGAAGCAAACAGAGAAATCAAAACATAGACACTGAAGCTCAACTGGAAAGTAGTAAGTTAAAATTCTGTCAGCTGGCAAAATGAGGCCAACATTGCTTCTGAATTTCCTTCAGTTCATGAGAATCGTTGTGTTAACAAGCCATGGACAGCAAAATAAAAAATAACCTACCTGTTTCAGAAGCTTTGCAAATTGAGCTCCTGAAATATCAGGGAACCCACCGATGACATTTCCTTTAACATGAAGTGGAGTGCCAGACAAACGCTCTACATGCTCCAGAAACAGGTACCAGGTTATACATATGTGCATCATCAAATGTAAATATACACATCATGACTAAACGTAAACGACATGAATCTGCATATACCTGCGTAAGTAGTACCGCTTTTCTGAAGCTCTGACGGCTCCAAGTTATAGAAGACCTTATCTTTTACAACAACACCTCTCGCAGCAATAGCCCAATTGAGACCATATGAGACTTCCTGGTCTTCTCTGTGCAACGCGGAGTAGGCGAAAGAAGTGCAAACAGTTATAACTGACTGGACCAATGATAATGAACAGCATAACTGAAGGAGGAAGTAATTAAGCCATGGTATGATCCTGCGCAGCATAATCTTGCGTTTCTTGGTCTCCAGTGATTAAAAAGTAGTAAAAAGAGGAATATGGCATGGTGCTGGACCCCAAACTCACCTCGGCAAGGCAGTAGTCTCTCGCCGCTTCGATGGTAACAGCACTGGAACTGCACATTTCAGAGGCCAAATTATCACGACAGGATCACCACAATGTACCGTCTCACTTCACAATCGCAGCCAGAAAACAATCGACATATTTTTGTAATCAACTACCAGTTCGCGTTTTACACAGAAGCCTCAGTAAAATTCCACACTAATCGAGACTCTTGCCCCCTCTTTTCGATCTTCCCAACGACACACCGCGCAAGCACAGACCTCTGATATGCAAGCCAAGCCATTTCACTACTGAATCCTACATCCGCTCCTACCTAGGTCTGGGTTCTACAGTAAAAGCAACATGTCTCCGAACCCTGCGATTTGATTTTTCTCGCGGCCAACTACTTCCCAAATCCACCAAAGCAGTAACACGAACACGAGGCGGAGCAAACAGAGCGATTCGTAAACAGCGGAACACAAGCAGAAGAAAGGAAGCTGGACTCACTAGCTGGAGGCTCGCCGCCGGCGAGGATGCGGCGCGGCGGCGGAGAAGACCCAGCATGTGCTTCGCTCTCCGGCTTGGCGGCTTGCGGCGCGTGCGTGCTCCTCTTGGTCTGTCTGACCAATGGAGCCGGCGGGATGGTGGCCACTATGCATGGGCCAAGGCCAGTCAAAGCCCATCTTAAAAGTTTATCTGGGCTTTACTGCCCCAATTTGGCCAGTCCGAATACCTGGCCTTATAGTTGCCCTAAAATTCCTTACCCTGAAAAAAAAGAAGACTCCTCTCTATTCTCTAAGAAAACAGCTGGTCAGTTTAAAAGAAACAGAAAACAGCTGGTCCAAAACTTGACAGTCAGCTAAAGAAAAAACTTAGACACTACCTATCAGGTTCATCATGACGTCATCCAAAATAAAAGGAAAATTTATCATGGTATTTCCCTGAAAAATATCATGATCATTATACATACAGTGGGGAAAAAAAGAACATCAACATCATGGTCACACATCAGAGAAAATGGCAAGCAGGAGAAATGGAAAAATCAAAGCTACACATAAGAAGGGGAACGGCACAGCAACAGACAAATTGTCACTGAACCACTGAATATGGATTGAATGAATCTGGTCAATATATATACAAGGATTTGGACTAGCTGCCAGTTCCATCTAATAAGCAGCATCACAGGCTGACGAACGGCACACCCGCTACTTGTCTACACATCCGAAGCATCTTGCCTGTGGATGGGCATTGTGCTTCCCAGATTCATTCATAACAAACAATGTGGGGCGTGACCACGGAATGAAACAGTGTTGAAACAGTGTTCGCATGGCGACGCAGACCTCCGGTACGCGGGTGATGGGCGGACTTGGAGTCCAAGGTCCCGCCGTGCTGCTGTCTAGTCACGTGAACTCGCAAACCATGTGTCATCCGCCTCACAAGGCCTGTAGGCCCAAATCCAATGAAGCCGCCGCATGCTGTGCCTTGGTATGTACAGGTGGGCTAGGTGACTCCTCTTCGGTGTTCATGAGGCGCCTGCTGCGATTTCTGGTGCCTTTTCTTGCGCCTCGTCCTTGCTCAACAATGCTGGTGTGACCGAGACGACGCCGATCAAGAACAGCAGAGCTACTGACTGGGTGTCGTACAGGTCGCTGAGCGACGTTAGCTCTCCCAGAGCAATCCCAGCCTGAATACATGAAATGAACCAGGCAGTGAGATTTAAATTGGAACAAACAATGTATACACACTAAATGCAGTACATTAGCAGGCATCATATGTGAACCTAAAAACTTACCCTCACGGTTACGTAGGCTGCTGGGATGAGACCGATAAGAGTTGCCAATAAGAAGGTATGGAAAGGCACATCAACAATGGGAGATGCTAAGTTGATGAAGGTATTTGGCAATGTTGGGGTGACCCTCAGGAAAAGCATGTAATTCAACAGCTTTTCTCTTCTTTTGGCAACCTGGAAATGAAGACAAATCACCGAGTTCAGTTATGAGTTACTACACAATCCTGTAGGATCTTAATTCAAAGAGTAGAGAGATTCAGTCCCCACAAAAATTTAAGATGTTATGACGCTACATAGTGTTGAAATAAAACCGCATCCACTAATATTGGTGCTGAACTTATTACCTGCTTCTGGAAAAATGTAAGCTTGTCTGGCCACAGCACGAACACCAGCGGCTTTCCAATGAGCTTCGACAGGAAATAGCAGGAAGAAGCACCAGCAGAGGCAGCAAAGACAACCAGAGCCACACCCCGGAGTTGCCCGAACAGAGCACCAGCAAGCAATGACATGAATATTGTCCCTGGGATCATGAAGGTCTGCATGAAAATGTACACAGCACAGTAACCTATCAACACCTGTACGGTGTAGTCACTGGTATAGCTCTCAAGATGGCCACTGCAAGGAAACCATTTGATGGTTAGAAACTGATGGGAAAAATTCCATCGTCAGCACGCAGCACAAGCAATTGGACACTCCCGGTGAACATGCACTTCAGCTTAAGCAAATAATCACAATAGCAATGGAAACATAACGTGACGTGCATTGCATAACTGTAAAGCTTGCAGATAGCTCACAAGTCTACAGCAGATACATGTTACGTGTGTGATTATCAATACTAAACAGAAGGCACATGAAACATGCCAGGACCAGGTCCAATGCATATCTTGGACAATAGCTGGCAAAGCGGCAAGAAAGCGACATGGTAATTTGAGAAAAGTAAAATAAACGATTGCTTACTTCACCAAGAAAACAACGTGTCAAATTTCTTCTGTTATTTTAAGTTAGTCCAGGGAACCATGCTAACTTGGTACTGGAAATGCAGGCTTTAATTTCAGCTCTATCCTGCTAGTCTAATACGGTAAGATGAAGCATTAACCGGAGCTGTTTTCATGTGTGAGACGCATTACATTACTGTTCCAAGGTCCTATGTTCCCAAATTTGACGCGCAGTCTGAAATATATCGGCAGTTCATAGATGCCCAAGACGCGTCATGAATTGAACGATACTCCCAGTCCCTCCGCTCACTGTTATAAGATGTTTTCATACGGACCAAAACGAGCGAACTAAACCGTGTCTGTATACATCCGATTCAAAAAAAAAAAAAAGAGTTAAGACATCTTATACTATTTATGAAGGGAAGGAGTATTTTAAAAGCCAGATCCATGTTCTCCTCCTCACATGGAGAAAGAAAACTCCACCAAACCAAGGCTGTGGTCGTTGCCAAGTAAGGAGGCAACCAGCACCACTAATTCGTTGTAAACTACCATCAATCAACTGTTCCATTCACCAGGCCTTGGATCCATGAGAAACAGGTGATTTCCGCATTGAAAACCTACCAAAGAAGTCTCCGCCCAGAACGCAATGGCGCAAGGAATCCGTAAATTAAACTACTCATCTGCAGATCCACTTAAACCGATGGGCTCTGGGCAAATCGACAAACGCGAATCGAATCGCCTCTTCTTCCAAACAAAAAAGGAAGATGAGCGAGGCCATGATGAGCATGCGCACACCCGGAAAACTACGCGAATGGGGAAACTTGCGGCATGCGATTACCCAGAAAAGACGGGAGACGCAACCGACGACACACCAATCGAAACGATAGAAATGGAAGGGGGCAAGGGATGATGATTACGTGAGGATTTGGAGTTCTTGGAGGTTGCGGGGCAACTTGAGGAAGCTGTAGTCGGAGTCCGGCATGGAGAGGTAGACCCCGACGAGGCCCGCGGCGAAGACGGCGGCGACCCCGGCGCCGAGCGCGGCCTCCCAGAGCGGGAACCTGTCCTCCCTCCCCATCCCCTCCTCCTCCTCCTCCTCCTGCGGGAATCCGGCCGGGGTCCGGGCGGGGCGAGGAGCGGAAGGGAGAGAGATGAAAATTCGGGGGAGGGGGGGAGAGCTTTCCTCTCTTCCCTTTCCTTTCTCTCCTCCCCGTCCGGTTGCCGAGAAGTTTATATGGCGGAGAGACGGGACGGAAAAGGATTGGAATATTCCCTTTCCTCCTCTGCTTATTTAGCCCTCCCCCTCCTCTCCTCTCCTCTCCTCTGTGGTAACTTGAACGATTTCTGTTGGTTTCTTGTGCGTTGGCGTGAGGATAAACACGTTTTTTTTTTTCTTGCGCTGGATAATAATAAACGTGTTTTTTTTTTTGCCGGGTTTCCTTCGTTTTTTTGGGGGTCTGTGGCGTCTCGGGCACTGCAAATTTAGGCTGGTTTCTGGTTTTGTTTCTCCCACTTTCTCTTTGGCAAACTTGTTTATTGTGCGTTTTGTATAGAGGCCGCGCCTTTTGTGCGTGGGTGTGTGTGTCTCGGGGAACAGATAATTGGGAGCTGTAAAAAAACAGCAAAGTGACTGTTTTTGCTTTCCGGCTTTGCTTGCTCCGTCCTATGCTACGTGTCGTCTCCATGCTCCTAATTCTGGCCTTAAACTAGGTTAGGAACTCGGATCCGAACAGATTTTGACGTGACATTCAGCATACATAAATTCGAAACGGCGAGCACGTTGGCCTTCGTTTCCATTTTTTAAGCCGGGCAAGGTACGAAAACGAAATGATTTTTGTGTGTGAACCGTCCATGTTGATGCAGAACCCAATCCTTTTCGGTCATCACGCCTCTCGGCCTCGGTGTCTCGTTTTGGTTTGCGCTTTGGTCATGCCGACGGCGAGCAGTAGAGGTGGTGTGGAAGCGACGGCGCGCGTGCTCGTCCCGTCCTCGGCTCGGTCGGTGGTTGCGGCCACGACGCAGCTTGCGAAACGCCGTGCCGCACGGCCCACCCTCTCCTCCCACCTATTGGTCTTGCGCTCTTGCTGATGCAGAATCTGATGTGAGGTTTCGCTTGCTTCCCACCGACGGAGATCGATGATAGGTGCGTGTCGTGCGCGCGCGCGCTCTCCCTCACGCTCATGGCATGACTTCTCGTGACCATAACTAATCGCAGAGGTTTTCTTTCATTTTGAGCATGAGCAACTAATGGCAGAGTTAGTTAGGAGGTGCTGCGCTCCATGAATCTTCTTGTACTACTACTATAGTTCCCAACAGCAACGGAAAGACTCGCCGGCACCGTACCTCGAGTACCACGTTGCATTCGCGGCCGTGCTACGTAGACGCGAGGCGTTAACCGGCGCCGGTGCGTCCTGTTCTTGTAGTAAGTACCTCTGACTCTGAGACCGGATCTTTTCTCGATCTCTTGAGCTGATGACAGTTATGGTTAGTGCCTCCGAGATCACAGCACATGGAGATGCAGGCTTTTCTCTCCTCCACTGGGGGTCTGGCGGCGTCTGTTTCTCCACTGTTTTACATCTCGCTTGGCCCGTTGCACCGGCCACCCCTCCCCATGTGTAACGCGTTGGCTTGCAGGTACCCACCACCCCCGCCGCACCCATCACGCACTCCGCTAACTGCTAACTGCCACTGACATTTTCCGGTTTGTTTTAGTATACTTCTGCTAGTAAAATATACAACGAGACAGAATTCCGCCGCGCATGTGGTGCGGCAGCGGCACGATCAGAGCAGATCGGGATTTTCAGGGAGACGACGCCCAAGTCTGGCGGAGCACCTGCGGCCCAACCATAACAAACTGGGAAGCAAACATGACCTCTTCCATAGGATCCGTCCGCTCCGATGGAACGGCACAGGTCCTGACATGTAATATGTATGTGTTAGGTTGATCTCCTCCCGATCGAGTCCAACGGCTCGACGGGCCCCTGACTCGCGTCCTGATCGGGGGCGCCCAACCGATCACTGGTTGGTGGGCCCCTGTCACCTGCGCAATATAAAGAGGTGGGGGCCGGCGGCTCACAAGATGAGGTTCGTCGCGAGCCGCACACCCCACCGACACACCTACCGATCTAGGTTTCGCGCAGTGCTGACGGGAAGCGCCGCCACCACCTCTCCCACTCTCTGCCATCACCACCGTCGCCATCCACCATGGCCACCCCATCGGGCTCATCGAGCCAAGGAGAAGGTAAAGCCACCGTTAATCTCTAAGCCTACACGATAAAGAGCCCTATCAGTGGTATCAGCCAGATTGGGTTTAGGATTTTCGGTTGAAATCAAAGATTTTTCCCCTCCCCGAAGAACCCTAAAGTGACAGGGCAAAGAAACTCACCGGAGAGGGCCTCGAGCTCACCGGAAAAGTTGCGCCGCCGCAAGGCCGCGCCGTTCCTCTCGATCCGGATGGGCATCGGCAAGCCGAGCCGTTCGGAAGAAGAACAAACCCCACAAGGAACAAAGGGCACCGCGGCCAAACCATTCGACGGCGGCACGCTCACCGCGAGGGAACGCGCGACCGGCGAAAGGGGAGGCAACGGCGCCACCATCGAGTACTCCGCCGCGGGCACAGATGGGAGCTGGGGCTCGCGCCTCGTCCTCTCTGCCACAGAAGGTGGAGATTGGAGGGAGAAAAGGGGGGGAGGAAGCAGAGGCTCGCGCGACGCGGTGGTTTTCGACCCGTCGCCGGCGGCCTGCAGTCGCCGCTGCGGAGCAAACAAGAAAGCGAGCGGCGCGCGCGGGGGGGGGGGGGGGGGGAGGAATGGATTAGGGTTCCCCCTCGGCCTCGCCGAGCGGCTGGTTTTGACTGACCGAAACCGACGCGCAGCCGTTGGATGGGGCTTGACCGCATCGGACAGCTGGGAGCTAGCTGGAGCTCCCCACAGGCCAGGCTGAAGGCCGGCGGGAGCGCGGCTAGGCCGGCTTCGGCCCAAAGAGGCGCGCACGGCGCGCGCAGGCCATGGGCCGGGCAAAGCAAGCCACTGACTGCGTTTTTTATTTGTTTTTTGTCCAGTTTTTGGGCAAATTTTCACACAGTTTTTCTATTCAAAATTATCCAACGAAAATTTTGTTTTAGAAAATAGAAAAATAAAAGAAATGTTTCTGAAAAGTATAAAGTTCATGAATTTTTTATTCATGTTTTTCCGCTACAAATAAATAAAAGTGCTATTTTAAAAGGAAAATAGAACTAGAGTGAAATTAAATTTTAAGAGCATGTTAAAGTAATCATTGCAACAATTATGATTCTGTTATTTTATGACCAACGTTGTTAATAACATAATCATGATTTATTGATGTTATATGTGCATTTATTTCTATTTTTTGCCCAACGGTGATATAGTTTAAATTGCACAAACAGTTGTATGTTTTAATTTTGACCAACGTTGGATTAATGCATGCAATTGTTGCTATGATCTTACTTCATTGTGATTTCAGGAGGTTACCACTTGATGAGTTGCCTCAAGGATGTTCCGACACTCAGAGGTGATAACTACACTGAATGGAGAAAGAAAGTTGATTTGGCTTTTGTTTGTGCTGAGGTGGACTAGGTTGTGGACACTCCACAACCGGTCAAACCACCAGAGCCAGTCAGAGGTGCCAAAGAAGATGATGTTGCTTGGGAGAAAAAGAAGAGGGAACATGCTCCAGTGGAGATGTCATATACCCTCGAAAACCAAAAGTGGCTCACCGCCAACAAAAAGTGTATGGCTTTTATAAAGAACACAATTGAGAATGCTATTGTGGGCTCAATTGCAGAGTGTACTTCCGTAGGGGAGTTTCTTGAAAAGATAAAGAGCCAGTTCACTGGTTCTTCAAAGATATATGCTACCCAGTTGCTAAAGCAGCTGGTGACAGAAAAGTACACAGGCGGTGGACATAGCATAAGAGAGCACATCCTCAGGATGAGCAACATGACAGCTAAGCTTAAGCCCATGGATTCGGATTTGGAGCTCAAACCTGCACTCCTTGTCCACCTGGTCATGGCTTCACTGCCAAAATAGTTTGACACCTTTGTTGTCAACTACAACATGTCACCTGAAAAATGGGACATTGAAAAGACTATAGCCATGTGTGTACAAGAAGAGGAAAGACTTAGAACCTCACATGATGGTTCTCTGAACTATGTGAAGGACAATAAGAAAAGAAACTACAATCAAAACGGTAAAGGTTCCCCTTCAAAGACACATGGAAAAGCTCACTATCAGCATCAGCAGAAGTCTCTTCCAGTGGACAAAGATACATGTCTCCATTGTAAGCAGACTGGGCACTACAAGAAAGATTGCCCTGTTTGGCTAAAGTCAATAATGGCAAAGAGAGGTAACAACATTGTTTCCTTTGTAAATGAATCCTTGTATACACAGTTTTCGAAATCTACTTGGTGGATTGACTCAGGTGCAACGGTTCATGTTGCAAATTCATTACAGGGATTCCATTCGACGCGGACTACGCAAAGAAGCGAAAGATGCATTGAAGTTGCAAATGGAGTTCAAGCAGAAGTTGAAGTTGTCGGTAACATCTCCCTGGAGTTAGCTGATGGATTTAAGCTTCTGCTTAGAGATGTTTTATATGTTCCTTCATGTCACAGAAACTTAATTAGTGTTTCATGTTTGGACAAAGATCATTATGAATGTTATTTTGGACATGGAAAGTGTGCCATATGGTTTAATAATACTCATGTGGGTGTTGCTTTCCTGCACAATGAGCTTTATTTATTATCACTGCGTGAAAAAGTGTATTCTGTGTGTAATGTGAATGAGCATGTTTCCGCGTCGAATAAAGAACAAAAGAAAAGAAAGAGAACTCATGACTCATCGAAATTATGGCACTGTCGCTTGGGCCATATTTCCAAGGGGAGAATAGAAAGACTAGTTAAAAGTGATATTTTTCCTCCGTTAGAGTTCTCAGACTTAGAACAATGTATAGATTGCATTAAAGGAAAGTATGTAAAACAAATCAAAAAGGGTGCAAACCATGGCACAGGAACACTAGAAATCATTCACACTGACGTTTGTGGACCATTTCCGATGAAAAGTGTGGATGGCTATGACTCGTTCATAACATTCACAGATGATTACTCCCGCTATGGTTATATTTATCCAATCAAAGAAAGATCTGAATCGTTGGATAAATTTAAGATATTCAAAGCTGAAGTTGAAAATCAGCATGATAAAAGAATAAAGATAGTAGGATCTGACCGTGGGGGGGGGGAGTACTACGGTCGGCACACTCCATATGGCCAAGTCCCTGGACCTTTTGCAAAGTTCTTACAGGAGACTGGTATAGTAGCCCAGTATTCAATGCCGGGCGAGCCTCAGCAAAATGGAGTAGCTGAAAGGCATAACCGTACACTGATGGATATGGTGCGCAGCATGATGAGTTACTCCACCTTACCATTGGGATTATGGATGGAGGCGCTTAAAACCGCCATTCACATTCTCAATAGAGTACCAAACAAGTCGGTGCCCAAAACACCGTACGAGCTGTGGTTAGGAAGAGTGCCTTCCCTACAACACTTAAGAGTGTGGGGGAGCCCAGCTGAGGCTATAATGTTTAATCCAAATATTGCAAAGTTAGATCCCAAAACAGTGAGTTGCCATTTCATTGGCAATCCGGATAGATCAAAGGGTTTTCGTTTCTACTGTCCAGACAGATACACAAAGTTTGTAGAAACAAGACATGCAGTCTTCTTAGAGGACGAAATGATGAAGGGGAGCATGGTAGCTCGGAAAATTGATCTTGAGGAGAAGAGGGTGCATGCACCTAATCCGATGATTCATGAGCCATTTTTCTCACTACCTGTTGTAACTCCACACATGACAACTATGGGAGAAGACCCGGAACCTGTCCGTCAGGAGCCAACTGAACCCGTTGTTGAGCATGAAAGGGAGGTGCAGCAGCCAATTTTAGAAGATGTGCCGGAAGTTGAGGCACAAAATGTGCCGGAAACTGAGGCCCTTAGAAGGTCTAATAGAACAAGAAGATCAGCTATTTCTACTGATTATAAAGTTTATAACACAGAAATGGCTCATACGCAAAGTGACCCCACTTCATATGAAGAAGCCATGAGAAGCCCTCGCTCATCAAAATGGCTAGAGGCAATGGAAGACGAGATGAAATCGATGAGTTCCAAAGATGTTTGGGACTTAGAGGAAATTCCTAAAGGAGCCAAAACAGTAGGTTGTAAATGGGTCTACAAAACTAAGTATGACCCTAATGGAAATATAGAAAAATATAAAGCACGACTTGTGGCAAAAGGATTTACACAAAGAGAAGGGATAGATTACAATGAGACTTTTTCCTCAGTCTCATGTAAGGACTCCTTCAAAATCATAATGGCATTAGTTGCACATTTTGATTTAGAGTTACATCAAATGGATGTAAAGACGGCATTTCTAAACGGGGATTTAAAAGAAAAAGTTTACATGAAACAACCCAAGGGTTTTATCATGGAAGGCAAGGAAGATATGGGATGCCGCCTGAAGAAATCTATTTATGGATCAAGGCAAGCCTCTAGACAGTGGTATCTAAAGTTTAATCAGACAATTAAAAGTTTTGGATTTAAAGAAAATATTGAGGATAACTGCATTTATGCAAGGTTTAAAAATAGGAAATATATTTTCCTTATCTTGTATGTGGATGATATCTTGCTTGCTAGCAGTGATGTTAGTCTGCTACAAGAAACAAAGAAGTTCTTGTCCTCAAATTTTGATATAACAGATCTTGGTGAAGCAACATATGTTTTGGGCATATAAATTCACCGAGATAGGAAAAATGGAGTTTTATGACTATCGCAGAAGGCATATTTAGAAAAGGTTCTTAAAAAGTATAATATGCATGCGAGTAAAGCCAAACCTGCTCCTATAGTCAAGGGCGATAGTTTTGGGAAATTCCAATGTCCCAAGAACCAGTACGAGATCGATCAAATGAAAGCAGTACCATATGCTTCGGCTGTTGGAAGTTTACAGTATGCACAAGTGTGCACTCGCCCTGACTTAGCTTTTATCACCGGGGTACTCGGTAGATATCAAGAGAATCCAGGCATAGAGCACTGGAAGATGGTAAAGAAAGCATTGCATTATGCGCAAGGCACGAAGGACCACATGCTAACATACAGGAGAGCTGATTCCCTAGAGATAAGAGGGTACTCAGATGCAGATTTTGCGGGAGACAGAGATGATAGAAAATCCACGTCAGGATACGTGTTCACTCTCGCTGGAGGGGCTATTTCGTGGAGAAGCTCCAAACAGTCAATAGTTGCATCGTCCACGATGTATGCTGAATTTATAGCATGTTATGAGGCCACAGGGCAGGCGATATGGTTAAAGAAATTTATACCCGACTTGAAAGTGGTAGATTGCATTAACAAACCACTAAAGATGTACTGTGACAACCAGCCCGCAGTATTCTATGCTCATAATAACAAGTCGAGTAATGCTGCCAAAACAATAGAGATAAAGTATTATGTTGTGAAAGATAAAATCCAGGATGAGGTGAGGGCCCAACCGATCACTGGTTGGTGGGTCCCTGTCACCTGCGCAATATAAAGAGGTGGGGGCCGGCGGCTCACAAGATGAGGTTCGTCGCGAGCCGCACACCCCACCAACACACCTATCGATCTAGGTTTCGCGCAGTGCTGACGGGAAGCGCCGCCACCACCTCTCCCACTTTCTGCCATCACCACCGTCGCCATCCACCATGGCCACCCCATCGGGCTCATCGAGCCAAGGAGAAGGTAAAGCCACCGTTAATCTCTAAGCCTACACGATAAAGAGCCCTATCAGTATGTGCATGTATGATCCCTGCAGCAAGCTGAGAGAGACCAAACGAGATACATATCTGTACCTAACATGAGAGCTGAGAGATACAGGGGCCAACTAAGCTACGCAGGAGATATCTTTACCTAAACGAGAGCTGAGAGAGACCAAACAGCATTGAGTGCGAATAAAGCTTTTGATGAATAATATAGTCCTGTAGATCATGTAGCTGCAATTCTTGAATCAATGGTGCCCTTGGCCGGTAAAAAAGAAAGGCAACATGTTAAGTTAAACTAGTGTCAACCCACTAGTACGCACATGATTCTGGTCAAACTCGCCGCTGAACCCACGCGCTTCTCATCTTTTTACAGAAGATGGAGATGTTTGTTTATTCGTTTGTTTACCTGTTCCGTTAGAAGAGATAGACAACCAAGCAAGCAAGGCAAGGCAAGGGAAGGGGAGGGACGATCGATGGAGCTGAATCGTCGGAGAGGGGAGGTCGCACAGCGCGTGTGTCCGTCTTGTGGCGCCGACGGGCTGGCGTGCGCACTGCGCGTCCAAATTAATCCGGCCAACGTGAAACCCGTTGCGTACGGAGGGATATTTCATCGGCACGTCGGCTTCGCCTACAGCGAGGCAGTCAAATCCCAGAGCTGTCACCGCTGCTTCAGCATTAGATCACGATGAATTAAGACGGGTCGTGTTTAAAACGCGTCGGGTAACTGTACTGTGAAACCGTCGCCTTTAACCGGAGGAGTTTACAGTTACGAGTTTACCGGCTACTAAACGGAATCAATATCCAAGTTTACGAGCACCAACTGTGTGATATTATTAGGCTGTCTGACATTGATTATGATGGCCGTTTCGGTGCAGAATGGCGGAGGAGTAGAATAGTGCACGGGGGACAGGCTTTTTGTTTGTAGGTCACGACGGCGAGCTCTGTGTGTGACATGCCCTCACATGGCCTAGTGCTGGTGGCCAAGGCCAAATACATTGAACAGAGACATGTTGCACCAAGGACCAGCGGTTGGAGAGCGTGTCGCAGGGGAGTTTTGTAGTAGTACGTGTCAGGGCCGACTACTCCGCTTTGTTGTGACCGTGGACCGTGACCGTCCGTGGATCTCAACGGTGATCAGGGAATTTCTTTTCACCGTCCTTCATGTGGCTCTCACGTGGGGACGACGGGCGGTATGGACCGCTCTCTGTTACATGGCGCTCCTGCGGAAAACGGAACGAGATCCTCTGACTTACATCAATCTACTGCCGAGGGACGTAGTATGTCCTGCACCGTTCGTTAACGATCTGACGACTCGTTGTGAGGTGCGTTCTTTTCTTCTCCCCCGTTCGTGTCCACACGAACACAAGCAGCCCATGTGACCCAACAGAACGGCCCATCGATTCATCGCTCGCCTGAGCTCTCGTCTCGCTTAAAAAAAACTCTCGCCTCGCCTTAGGGTTCGCCGGCGGGGAGGATGCGACGCCGCCTAGCCGTGGAGGCAGCGGATCCAGGCGCCGCTCCCGTCCAGGTGTGAGGCCGCCTAGCAGTGGAGGCGGCGGAGCCAGCAGCTGCCTCGTCCAGGGCGCGATGCCTCGTCGAGGCCATGGAGTTGCGGAGCCGGCGTCGTCGAGGCCGTGGAGCTGCGGAGCTGCGGAGCCGGCGCCGTCGACGCCGCCGAGCTGCCGAGGCCAAGGTCGTCAAGGCATCTGCGGGCCATCTGCTCTGCGGCTTGCATTGTGTCTTGTGTACGAGTGTTTTCAGAGTAAAAAGAGAGAAGCTACAGCAGCATTGTCTATTAGTGTTCTAGTTTGTACTTCTACTTTGCAGAATTGGTCAGACTTGAAATGTTTTTGTACATGTGCAGAGTTGAACACTATGGAAATTGTCAATTTGAGAGCATATAACATGTGTTGTTAATTAAAGAGGATAGCACCTGCTGTTGACAATTTGTGAGCATGTCCTTCCAGGAATAAAATGATTTGCAAGTCATAATGACTGCTTTGGCTGCTGAATGTAAATGAGCATGCATACAGAAATTGCAGGTGCATGACAAAAGGGATTGAGCACTAGAACCTAAAACTAAACTGAATTGCCAAAAGGGATTGAGCAACAAGAACCTAGAACTGAACTCAATTGCCAAATTTGCTAAAAATTGTAGTACTTCACCACGACTCAGTAAATAGATCATCTGTGATTGGTCCCTGGAAATTAAATAAATAAGTAAGTTGTTATTAAAAGAATACTATCTCTATATGGGCAAGATTACCATCAGCAGTTGAGTGAAGCTAAAATTACCATCAACAGTTGAGTGAAGTTAAGATTGTTCTTGTAATCTTGGGACTCCTTTCCATTGTCCTTGTAAACCATAACATCTGCAACTTGTCCAGCACCACTACATGCCTCTTCCCCAACCTCTTGTTTCTTCTAATGAAAGAAAGTTTGAGGGTTATGATAGGAGCAGGATAATAACATTGAGAAGACAATAATTATCAAGAAACATACCTCTTCCTCGAAATGTGATGTAGTTTTGTTTTCTCTCTTTTTCCTAGCCTTGTGCTTCTTCTCGAGCCAAGTCCTTTTTCGTTTCGCACTTTTTGTTTCGATCTCCTTTTTCTTTAAGCGTGCATTAGCCAACAAGTCATTTCGTGGGCTAGCATTTGTGGGATTTGTACATGGAAACCCAGGTGTGCTTGTACATGCATTGATTTTTTCTTCAATCTGCTTACCAAGGATCTCAAGTGTGCTATCCACTAACACGATGCATTCTTGAAAGTTGGCTGCTCGATGTGCCAAATTTTGAAATTTGAGGGACATATATCGGTAGCCAAGAATGGCATCCATATTTGGATTTGCAATTATTTTTCTTCCCATGTTGTCTTGTACAGTTCCGCTTCGCGCTTCTCGTGTCCATCGCTTTAACACATAATGTGCCGGTAGTGACTTGATATTCATCAAATCAAGAATTTTAAGAGCATGCCCACATAATATACCAATTCTATCAAACTGCCGGCAGCTGCACTCAACTGTTTGCTTCAAAGGATCGCCGATAACTTTATACTCCTCCTCAAATGTAAAATCTCCAACAAGATATTCATTACAATCATCCACAGCCTTGGTACAAGCTGATAAGGATATTTCATATTCGCCTTGTAAAGCCTCAAATATACATGGTGTATACAACTTGCTAGCCTGCACCAATATAGGTGGTGGCCGCCTCATAAATAATTTAGGCAACTTTTTCCTTGAATCAAATTCTGAATTCAGTTCATTGTTTCTTTTTCCTTGCACCACCCTTTCAAAATGCTTAAAGAACCGGATGATATCAAAATCAGATTTGAAGTGGATTTTCAAGTCATTGTTCAGACTCTCACTCAATTGTGTACTTCTCATTCCCAATGTGAAGATATCCTTCATATAACATTCTGCCCATTTTTCTTTTAACTTATATATACTATCCAACCAGGTTTGCTTGCTCACCTTTTTCCTCATGAGATCAAACTTCTGTTCAAATTTTGCAATGTCTTCATACTCAAACATGCACGCACTGAAATCTGATAGAATACTTGTTTCTTCATTCTCCTCTTTTTTCTTCTCTTCATTCTTCTCTTTCTTCTTTTCCTTTTTCTTCTCCCTTTTCTTCTCCCTTTTCTTCTCTTTTTTCTTCTCTTCATTCTTCTCTTCATCCTTCTCTTCATGTAGATGTTTGACAACATTCTGCATAATGTGAAAGGTGCATAATCCATGCCATGCTTCTGCAAACACTTCCCCAACGGCCTTTCCCATTGCAACATCTTGATCGGTATAAAATGTTTTAGGCCCCTTTCCTTTATGAGCTATTAGAAAGGCCTCAAACAACCACTTGAAGGACGCAAATGTTTCATCATACATGAGAGCAACACCAAAAACTACAGTTTCTCTAAAATGATTGAAACCGACAAAGACACCAAAGGGCCTGCTCTCCTTGTTTGTTCCAAAAGTAGTGTCAAAACTAACAACATCACCAAAATGTGCATAGTCCATGATCATCTTAGCATCCACCCAAAATATGTTTGCTATTTGTTCTTCACAATCCATTTGCAGTGCATATTGGAATGATGGATTTTCAGCAATTTTGTCTTGAAAATACTTAAGCATGCTACCTGCTTGGCCATATTTCATTTCTCGTTGGCGCTTGGTCCGCAAATAGTTCTTGTGATCACGGAGAGTATAGCTAAGATTGAGTGGTCCACCAACTTGGCGACTAGCCAATTCATGTGCAGCTTTTGGCCCAATTCCCGCATCATCCGCCGTTTCAATTTCAAATGCTTGCAACTCTGAAATTTTCCTTTGTGACACCATTAGGTGTAAGGTTTCTAGTAGGTGTAGTGGGTGATTGTGTTCCAAAACCAAGTCTGACACTTTGAGATTTTCCTTCTTTCGGTCTGTTTTAAGATTCATGTGGACTTGACAATCAGTTCTAGTTTCAGCTCGAGGGCACTTTGTTAAATAATCCCTTTTGTCTTGTGATCGAAGACCCTCATTTGCACAAACAAATCTACATGATGTAACCTTGCCATCGCTTGGCCTTTTGTTTGTATACCTTTTTTTGGCCTCAAATCCTTTCTGTCCACTGTAGGTAAGCCAAAATGACCAAGCCTCATCTGAATTTCTGAATTCCATGCCAACATGAGGTACCAAACTAGGCAATACAACTCTGTAATATAAAAATAACATGAACATTATACTTGTGGAAGTGCATAGAAAATATTGCGACTAATACCATCGGAAAAAGATTATT
The DNA here is from genome assembly GCA_039707655.1 of Elymus sibiricus. NCBI lineage: Eukaryota > Viridiplantae > Streptophyta > Magnoliopsida > Poales > Poaceae > Elymus > Elymus sibiricus. Next base: position 481,874,530 of record CM077665.1, read on the forward strand.
ACAAGAGAATAAGCAAACAGTAGTGGTAATTGGGAACGACATGGATTAGGTGCTAAGGAAATTCTACCAAATACAAAACATGGTAATGAGTCATAAGTATTACTCCATGCCTTGGAAATAATCACATGACAGAACAACAATGTATCTCTTGAATCTACAGATTTCACTACTATGCAGGGAATCTACAGATTTCAGCACTATATCAAACTTCAGAAGGACAAGAAAAAAATCAGGAAAAAATACTTATTGGAATTAGAATCCTGATGGGATGTGTTAGCCTCGTCTTCCACCTCAGTTGCTTCTTCCATCAGGAAGAGGGTGCCTGATCAGATTCAACACGCTGCTCTTCCATGAAAAAAGGGAAATTTATCAAGTTCTAAAGTAATCAGATGGTGGAACGTCGATCAATTTTATTCATGTGTTAGGCATCGAGAGAAAGGACCGTGCACACTTACCTGAGATTGGCGAGCAGAGCAGCAGTCCCCTCCGGGGCGCCAACGATCTCCTTCCAGTAAAAACTTTGCCGCCGTTTCTGTAATCCTCGCGCCTTTTTCTATGACTCTCGCGCCCTTTTCCCCTCGCTTCCCTCGCTTGCGTGGCTTTGGGCCGCATGGGCTGGTAGTTTTGCTGGCGAACTGAGCGACACAGCCCGTTCTACGTTCCTGCCATCGGATGGCCGATGGACGGCACAGGGCGTACTACTTCCCTCTGCAGTAGATCAATCTAAGTCAGAGGATCTCGTTCCCGGAAAACGCCAAGTTTGGGATTTGCATCGTGCCAAAGGGACAAGGTGTTGCTACCCAAGTTCAGATTTTTCCATTTCATTCATTCGCGGGAACAATTCCTGCCGATTTTTTTCCATCAAGATTTAATGCCAGATGTTTCAGATTTGTGAAATGGTTCAACGGCAACAACCAGGGAGCTGGTCCTTAGGTGCGTGTATATAAAGACTTTTCGGCTGTCATCAACAAGGTCAAGCCAGTTCCGGCAGGAGAGCGGCAACAACAACACGTCGGCGATTCGTTCTGATAGCACTAGTGCTCGTTCGATGGTCTCAAAATCTTGACGTAATTTTTTAGTATGTTTGAGATGCTTTGTACTTTCAGTGAACTTTTATAATTGATCCGATCATTTTCGTGAAAAAAACTAAAGAATTGAGACCCCATCGTCTCCCATGGGTCATGGCCTACGGAGCATGTGGTATTCCTTGGACCGTTGAAAAGGGGATTCTATTCTTGTTATGCCATACAACTTGAGATCGATGTATAGAGGGACAAGAAAGCAAATTCCATGAGGATGAGAAGGACACAATCTTGCGAGTAGTCTTGTGATTATTTGAAAAGAAACTAAAAATATCATAATATTTGATTTGGAAGAAATAAGTGGCTCACGGGAAATGGAGAGACATATTCCCTGCTCCTTCCCATCCATGGCCGTTGTGCATTTTATCTCGAGATTGCCTTCTTTCCATCCCCATGTACAACGTTGTTTCCCAAATTCCATGTCCGTCATAGCATCAAAAGGTTTTTGTTTCTGACAATATTGAGAAGTGGGTTGAGTAGCGATTGGAGCAATTCCTCACCGGTGAAACGAAAAGCCTCCTCTTTAGGGATTTCCTTGATTGCCCTCATAGCTCATCTAAGTCCTTGCTTCTTGTGCATGAAATGTTCGCATCGAATTCATACCCATTCCCCTTGCCGCATATTTCACAAATATTCTCTTTCAAAATTGTCCTTCTATGGTGAGTGACTGCATGGCGCTAGCCTTGCAGATAAAACCCCAAACATTTCGGTCCCCGCATCTCTCGACGAACTTCAGGCCATCTCTGAAACTTGTATCTTGATGGAATCAACAAGCTTGTAGCCACTTCTAACCGTAAAAAGTCTAGTTTTCTCATAGTGTGAGGCAACACAATCATCACATGTTGCGTAGGAATTCTCAATTTGCATATTTCATCAATATCAAATGGTTGAATGATTTGATTGATCAGCCTGATATCCTACTCTTTTATGCTCGAAAGCATCACCTGGTTAACCCATCTTAATCTAATAAATTTCCATTGGGTTAATACTTGGACTTGAGCACTCTAGCACAAAGAATATCTAGTTTTTGCAACAATATACACCCTTGTCTTGTCAACAAGGCTTGATTGAATAAATGCATATCCCCAAAATCAATGCTCTTAGGTTTTGTCGTGCAATCCCATCTCATCCAATGAACTTTCCGGTGGCCATCCTTGTCACCCACCAGAAATCTCCAATGTTTTTTTTCCATACTTCTTGCAAAAGGCGAGATTTAATTTGAAAACTCCCACGACATGAGTTGGAGGCTTGAACAACAGATTTGATATGGACTTCTTTTGCTGCCTCTGACATATATTTCTCATTCAAGTTAGTACATCCCTTCCCAAATCTATCCATGATTGGTTGGCATCTTAGTAGATTTGATATTCTCGGGCTTCCATGAGCAATTTTCAATGGGGATAAGGTGCCACCCACTAGCTCCTTGTTAAGAAAACTGCATACACCAACTGCCACGAACAAGAATAAATAGGGGCTCAGGTCACCTTGGTAACCTCTGGAGGGAACAAACGGACCAAAAAGCTCACTATTACATTTGACCGAGAATCAGTCATCACCCAACTAATGCACCTGTGACTGAAACATAACTTTTGCGTGACACCTTTCAAAAACCTCCAATCCACAGAATCATATGCCTTAACCAAATCAAGTTTATATGCACTGTAATTATCTCTCTGATTTTTTTTCTATGTTGGATCTTGTGGAAGTATTCAAAAGCAATAATTGCATTGTCTAAAATCATTTGCCTAGGGGTAAAAGTGTTACGTGTTTCCGAGATAAGTTCATCAGAAAAGGGTCTGAGTCAATTCATCAGAAAAGGGCTAACATGGGTAAAGAACGCAAAACCTACTCAAAAATAAATAAACAAACGCGATGAAAGCACGTGGTCAAAGAATGGTGTATGGTAGCAACACTAATAAATTGTCTTTAAAAAACGGCGACTCAAAAAAATCTATAGTTTGACAACATTTGAGATTAAATTCAATATGTGCGCAGAGAACAAAAAAATTAACATTGTATTTAGCATACATGTGAAATGAAGATATTTATTGCCACATCACACTTTATCTCTCTCCCTTCCATACAACTTCCAATGGGCACAATAGCTGTAAATAGTCTAGACAACTCCAATCATGTAAGACCATATACTAAACTTTCTCTAACGTAAGATATCAATTTATTACAACCTTGTGTGAATAAGAGACTTTGAAGAGTAGAAATTATTTTATGCGAACTAAGTATTTTTTTTTGTTTAGCCAGTTTGTCTAACATCGAGGAAAATCACAATATGACATTTAGTTACTCAAGAAACATATGCTCTAGTATTTTACATTTGAAATAGGGCTCGAGTCTCTAAAATACTTGTACTAAAATGATGAAAACATGGAGATATTTCCCTGTATAACATATTGATCTCATCTCTCTTATCGTATGCAAATTTATTGTCGCAAAGCACATGTACTTTTAACATGTACTAATGTAAGAAAGTCAACATGGCATGTTCAATGCGTTGCTCAAGTTAACATTATTGTATAATATGGAATCAATCCAATATAGTTGATTTGTAACAACAGATAATGTGTGAAGTATATTAAGATTTTGCAATCTAGAGAGGTGAATTTGATTAAATGATTGCGTAGGTGGAATAGTTTGTAAACGTCAAGCTTCGATTTATGTTCTTATTACAACCTTGAACTCAACTTATGTAATGTTTGATTCATCAATGCCATTGAGAGTAACATCTGAAGCCTTGAAATAAGCCTAAAAATTTAACAGTTCGCTCCTTCAAATCGTGAATAGGAGATGACTGAAACTTCTTGTCATCTTTTGGATGCTTTTTGCACAACCACCTAAGCCATCACACACAACGTCCAATATGTAACTTTTATTTTATGATGCTTGAAGTGTGAAGTACATATTGCAGAAATAAGCGTAAAGCAAAATACCCATCATTATTTCCGCGTTGAATGAGGTGCAGAAAAAGTGAGATAACTACTTCAAAAAATTCTTATTTTACAAGTTGTGTAACAGTAATGTTTGACCCAATGCACAAGTATGAGTGTACCGAATTCCGTTTGATTAACATCTGGAGCTTGCGCTAATAAATATTTTGTTGATGTGAGTAATACCATAAAAGTTCTATTTCTTAAAAATGTATTTCAACTTGAAGAAACTCTTGATGAATGAGTTGAGCTAGTAGATGAGGATGAGGATAATTTCTTTCTGATTGGGATAAGCATGCGAGATTGAAAAACATCTCAGAACTTGTCGTGGTTTTATCAACCCGGCAGATGTCCTCGTAACAAGACTTAGGTGTGAGGCCATCGCCGCTTGGTGGCGACTCGAAGGGGTTAAGCGAGAGAGAGAGTCGGGTTTACCCAGGTTCGGCCCCTCCTATGGAGGTAATAGCCTACGTCCTGCTTTTCGTATATTGGATTGATGGATCTTGATTACAAGGGTGCGGAATCGCTAACCTAGCTATCGAGAGATTGTAACTTGAGAGTTTCAGAACCTAGGGGCCTGCCTTTATATACAGGTCAAGCCCTAGGGTTTACAACAGAGTCCGGGTCATATTATGACCCGTGATTTACTACATCTCTGTTGGGGAACATTGCATGGGAAACAAATTTTTTCCTACGCACACGCAAGATCTATCCATGGTGATGAGCATCTACGCGAGGGAGAGTGGATCTACGTACCCTTGTAGATCGCTAAGCGGGAAGCGTTAAGAAACGCGGTTGATGTAGTCAAACGTCTTCGCGATCCAAATCGCAATCCATCCCGCGATCCAATCACGATCCGTCCCGCGATCCAATCACGATCCGTCCCGCGATCCAATCACGGTCCTTCCGATCTAGTGCCGAACGGACGACACCTCCGCGTTCAACACACGTACAGCTTGATGACGATCTCCGCCTTCTTGATCCAGCAAGAAGGAGCGGAGAGGTAGATGAGTTCTCCGACAGCACGACGGCGTGGTGGCGGTGGTGGTGAACTAATCCGGCAGGGCTTCGCCGAGCTTCGCCGAACTAATCTAAAGGAGAATATGATCTAGAGGGAGAGAGGGCAGCACGTGGCTTTTCAGGTTAAGGGGCTGCCCTCAAAAACCCTCTAGTATATATAGGAGGGAGAGAGGAGGAGGCAACCCTAGGGTTGCCCCTAGGGGTTCGGTCGAACCACCTCAAGGAGGTGGAATCCACCTCCTACTAGGAGGTGGATTCGTTTTAAGAAGGTGTCCTACTCCTTCCAACCTCCACCTTTTTTCCTCTTGGGCGCATGGGCCTCCATGGGGTCGGCTGCCCAGCCCACCAGGGGCTGGTACGCCACCTCTTGGGCCCATGTGGCCCCCCGGGGTGGGTGGGCCCCACCCGATGGACCCCCGGAACCCATTCGTCACTCCCGGTACACTACCGGAAATACCCGAAACCTTTCCGGAACCCAAATACCACTTTCCTATATATAAATCTTTACCTCCGGACCATTCCGGAGCTCCTCGTGATGTCCGGGATCTCATCCGGGACTCCGAACAACCTTCGGTCACCACCATACATAACTCAATACTACCGAAATGTCACCGAACCTTAAGTGTGCAGACCCTGCGGGTTCGAGAACTATGTAGACATGACCGAGACACATCTACGGTCAATAACCAATAGCGGGACATGGATGCCCATATTGGTTCCTACATATTCTATGAAGATCTTTATCGGTTGAACCTCTATGTCAAGGATTCAGTTAATCCCGTATACTGTTCCCTTTGTTTTTCGGTATGTTACTTGCCCGAGATTCGATCGTCGGTATCTCTATACCTAGTTCAATCTCGTAACCGGCAAGTCTCTTTACTCGTTCCGTAATACAAGATCCCATGGCTAACTCTTTAGTCACTTTGCTTGCAAGGCTTATTGTGATGTTGTATTACCGAGTGGGCCCTGAGATACCTCTCCGTCACACGGAGTAACAAATCCCAGTCTTGATCCATGTCCACTCAACAGACACCCTCGGAGATACCTGTAGAGCATCTTTATAGTCACCCAGTTATGTTGCGACGTTTGATGCACACAAGGTATTCCTCCGGTTTCAGTGAGTTACATGATCTCATGGTCATAGGAACAGATACTTTGACATGCAGAAACAATAGCAATAAACTGACACGATCATATGCTATGTTTATAGTTTGGGTCTTGTCCATCACATCATTCTCCTAATGATGTGATCCCGTTATCAAATGACATCTCATGTCCATGGCCAGGAAACCTTGTCCATCTTTGATCAACGAGCTAGTCTATTAGAGGCATACTAGGTACATGGTGTTGTCTATGTATCCACACATGTATCTGAGTTTCCGATCAATACAATTCTAGCATGGATAATAAACGATTATCATGAACAAGGAAATATAATAATAACCATTTTATTATTGCCTCCAGGGCATATTTCCAACAGTCTCCCACTTGCAGTAGAGTCAATAATCTAGCTCACATCACCATGTGATTATCATTGTAATGAATCTAACACCCAATGAGTTCTGGGGTTCGATCATGTTTTGCATGTGAGAGAGGTTCTAGTCAACAGTCTGCAACATTCAGATCCGTGTGTTCTTTGCAAATCTATATGTCATACTGCAGATGCAACCACACTCCACTTGGAGCTATTCCAAATGGCTACCCCACTATACGTATCCGGATTGCTAGTCAGAGTCATCCGGATTGGTGTCAAAGCTTGCATCGACGTAACCCTTTACGACGAACTCTTTATCACTGCTACTTCTTGAACATGCGTTGGTTTTCCCTTGAAGAAGAAAGGGTGATGCAACAAAGTAGATAAGTATTTTCCTCAGTTGTTGAGAACCAAGGTATCAATCCAGTAGGAGATACAAGCAAGTCCCCAATAGATGTACCTACACAAATAATCAAACACTTGCACCTAACGCTATAAAGGGGTTGTCAATCCCTTCACGGTTACTTGCAAGGATGAGATCTGATACAGATAGATAGATAGGATTGCTAAAACGAAAAGTAAAACAAAAGTAAAAAGAATGCAGTGAGGTATTTTTGGTATTTTTGGTTTATAGATCTGAAAATATAATATGGAAAATAGACCCGGGGGCCATAGGTTTCACTAGAGGCTTCTCTCATGAAGGAAAATAATACGGTGGGCGAACAAATTACTGTCGAGCAATTGATAGAAAAGCGAATAATTATGAAGATATCCAAGGCAATGATTATGCATATAGGCATCACGTCCGTGTCAAGTAGACCGAAACGATTCTGCATCTACTACTATTACTCCACACATCGACCGACTCCTGCCTTCATCTAGAGTATTAAGTTCATGAAGAACAGAGTAACGCATTAGGTAAGATGACATGATGTAGAGGGATAAACTCAAGCAATATGATGAAAACCCCATCTTTTTATCCTCGATGGCAACAATACAAATACGTGCCTCGCTGCCCCTACTTTGTCACTGGGTGAGGACACCGCAAGATTGAACCCAAAACTAAGCACTTCTCCCATTGGAAGAATTACCAATCTAGTTGGCCAAACCAAACCAATAACTCGAAGAGACTTGCAAAGATATGAAATCATGCATATAAGAATTCAGAGAAGATTCAAATAATATTCATAGAAAATCTAAACATAAACCCACAATTCATCGGATCTCGACAAACACACCGCAAAAGAGTATTACATCGGATAGATCTCCATGAAGATCATGAAGAACATGGTATTGAAGAACAAAGAGAGAGAAGAAGCCATCTAGCTACTAGCTATGGACCCGAAGGTCTGTGGTAAACTACTCACGCATCATCGGAGGGGCAATGGAGTTGATGTAGATGCCCTCCGTGATCGAATCCCCCTCCGGCAGATTACCGGAAAAGGCTCCAAGATTGGATCTCACGGGAACAGAGGCTTCCGGCGGCGGAAAAGTATTTTCGTGGCTCTTTTTGGTATCCAGGGAATATTTGGGAATTTATAGGCTGAAGAATAGGGTTAGGAGGGCTGCCGTGGGGCCACAAGCCAGGGGGCGGCCCCCTAGGGCGTGCCCTGTAGGCTTGTGACGCCACGGCACGTCTCCTGCCTTCATCTCCAAGTTTGCTGGGGTTTCTTCTGGTCCAAGAAAAATCATTCCGAAGATTTTAGTCCGTTTGGACTCCGTTTAATATTCCTTATCTGCAATACTCAAAAACAAGGAAAAAACAGAAACTGGCACTAGGCTCTAGATTAATAGGTTAGTCCCAAAAATAATATAAAATAGCATATTAATGCATATAAAACATCCAAAACAGATAATATAATAGCATGGAACAATAAAAAATTATAGATACGTTGGAGACGTATCAAGCATCCCCAAGCTTAATTCCTGCTCGTCCTCGAGTAGGTAAATGATAAAAACAGAATTTTTGATGTGGAATGCTACCTAACATATTTATCCATGTAATATTCTTTATTGTGGCATGAATATTCAGATCCATAAGATTCAAAACAAAAGTCTAATATTGACATAAAAACAGTAATACTTCAAGCATACCAACAAGGCAATTGTGTCCTTTCGAAATAACATGGCCTTAGAAAGTTATCCCTACAAAATCATATGGTCTGGCTATGCTCCATCTTCCCCACACAAAGTATCTAAATCATGCACAACCCTGATGACAAGTCAAGCAATTGTTTCACACCTTTTATGTTCTCAAACCTTTTCAACTCTCACGCAATACATGAGCGTGAGCCATGGATATAGCACTATAGGTGGAATAGAATATGGTGGAGGTTGTGAGGAAAAAGGAGAAGATAGTCTCACATCAACTAGGCGTATCAACGGGCTATGGAGATGCCCATCAATAGATATCAATGTGAGTGAGTAGGGATTGCCATGCAACGAATGCACTAGAGCTATAAGTGTATGAAAGCTAAAAAAGAAAACTAAGTGGTTGTGCATAAGATGAAAAATTCCACTAGTTATATGAAAGTGACAAAATAGGAGACTCTCTATCATGAAGATCATGGTGCTACTTTGAAGCACAAGTGTGGAAAAAGATAGTGGCAATTGTCCCTTCTCTCTTTCTCTTATTTTTTTTTATTTTGGTGGGCATCTTTGGCCTCTTTTTTTTTATTTGGGCTTCGCTGGCCTCTTTTATTATTTGTAAAGTCCAGAGACTCATCCCAACTTGTGAAGGAATCATAGCTTCCATCATCCTTTTCTCTCACGGGACAATGCTCTAATAATGAAAATCATCACACTTTTATTTACTTACAACTCAAAAATTACAACTCGATACCTAGAACAAAATATGACTCTATATGCAATATGAAAGTGATGGTGCGTGTCATGAAAAACGGATTGGTGGAAGTTGCATGGCAATATATCTCGGAATGGCTATGGAAATGCCATAATAGGCAGGTATGGTGGCTATTTTGAGGAAAGTATATGGTGGCTGTTTTGAGGAAGGTGGGTTTAATGCACCGGCGAGAGTTGCGCGGTACTAGAGAGGCTAGCAAAGGTGGAAGGGTGAGAGTGCGTATAATCCATGGACTCAACATTAGTCATAAAGAACTCACATACTTATTTCAAAAGTCTATTAGTTATCGAAGCAAAGTATTAGACGCATGCTCCTAGGGGAGAGGTTGGTAGGAGTTAACCATCGTGCGCTCCCGACCCTCACACAAAGGTTGACAATCATTAAACAAATCATGCTCCGACTTCGTTACATAACGGTTCACCATACGTGCATGCTACGGGAATCACAAACTTTAACATAAGTATTTCTTCCAATTCACAATTACTCACTAGCATGACTCTCATATTACCATCTTCATATCTCAAAACTATATGCAAGGAATCAAACTTCTCATAGTATTCAATGCACTTATATGAAAGTTTTTATTATATCCCTCTTGGATGCCCATTATATTAGGACTAAATTCATAACCTAAACCAATTACCATGCTGTTTAAAGACTCTCAAAATAATATAAGTGAGGTACAAGAGTTCAATAATTTCTATAAAATAAAACACCACCGTGCTCTAAAAAGATATAAGTGAAGCACTAGAGCAACATTGCCTAGCTCAAAAGATATAAGGGAAGCACATAGAGTATTCTAATAAATTCACGATTAAATGCGTGTCCCCCTCAAAAGATGTGTGTAGCAAGGATGATTGTGGCAAACTAAAAATCAAAGACTCATATCATACAAGACGCTCCAAGCAAAACAGATATCATGTGGTGAATAAAAATATAGCCTCAAGTAAATTTACCGATGGATTGAAGACAAAAGAGGGGATGCCTTCCGGGGCATCCCCAAGCTTAGGCTTTTTGGTATCCTTGAATATGGCTTGGGGTTCCTTGGGAATCCCCAAGCTTAGGCTCTTGCCACTCCTTATTCCATAGTCCATCAAATCTATACCCAAAACTTGAAAACTTCACAACACAAAACTCAACAGAAAACTCATGAGATCCGTTAGTATAAGAAAAATAAATCACCACTTTAGGTACTGTTGTGAACTCATTATTTATTTATATTGGTGTAATATATACTGTATTCCAACTTCTCCATGGTTCATACCCCCCGATACAACCCATAGATACATCAAAATAAGCAAACAACACAAAGAAAACAGAATCTGTCTAAAACAGAACAGTCTGTAGCAATCTATAGACTTCGAATACTTCTGTAACTCCAAAAATTCTGAAACATTAGGAAAATCAGGGAAATTTGTATATCAATCTTGTGTAAAAATTTCAGATCAAAAGCACGTTCCAGTGAATTTACAAAATTTCTGGACTGAGAGCAAAAGTTTCTGTTTTTCAGCAAAATCAAATCACAAACACCGTAGACCATCCCAAAGGTCTTACTTGGCTCAAACACTAATTTAAACAAGAAAACACAATTACTACAGAGGTAATAATGTGTAAAACACTAAAAAACAGAAGCAAAAACAAAAGCATAATAATAAAATTGGGTTGCCTCCCAACAAGCGCTATTGTTTAACGCCCCTAGCTAGGCATAACGCAATAGATCTAGGTATTGTCATCTTTGGTATGCAACTCCTCAATTGCACACTTGTAAACCCTAGGAGATCCTTTGGTTTTATCAATAATCATACCCCTAGGCAAGAAATTAAGAAATTCACTTGTAGTAATAGGTTCCCTAACAATATTCATAAAGCTAGGGTGAACACTTATCATCTTAAGATCTTCATCCCCTTTTCTAGAGGATTCACCCTTATTTTTGGAAACATAAACAAACTTGGCAGTCTTAGAAGGAGGAAATTTTGGAGTGGTTTGAACAGAGGCAAAAGAGGAACCCAAGTTGGTAATAATGTCCTCTAGCTTTCCAATTCTAGAGGAATCTTGATCCAGTTTTTCATTAACTATGGGTTCTTTTTCCCTTAGGTTTTTTAAAGTAACTCCTACCTTAGATCCATATTGAGTAATATGATTATGAATCTTTTTATCCAAGTTTTCAATGAGATCTATAGTAGCAACTTTATTTTCAATAATATCAAGCCTTCGCATCACATGTTCCAAAGTTAAGATTGTTTCATTAACCATGAGTGGGGGTGAACCTACCAAATTTGTCATAGCATTATAAGAATCAAAGGTATGGCTACCCAAGAAGTTTCCTCCCGTAATGGTATCCAAAACATATCTATTCCAAGGAGAGACACCCACATAAAAATTGCGAAGGAGAACGGTAGTAGATTGCTTACGAGTATATCTATTTTGAGCATTGTTAATTCTATACCAAGCATCTTTTAAGTTTTCTCCCTCCCTTTGCTTAAAATTAAGAACTTCATTCTCGGGAGTACTAGCGATAGTAGCAAGGCTAGCCATGAGTTTAAGCGATCTAACACACAAGCAAACAAAAAGCAAACGAAAAGACGAACGGAAGAAGGGCGAATAAAAAGGCAAATCTTTTTGGTATTTTATGAAAATCGTTTTAGAAGTGGGGGAGAGGAAAACGAGAGGAAAATGGCAAATAATGTAAATGCAAGAGATGAGTTTGTGATGGGTACTTGGTAGTCTTGATGTAGATCTCCCCGGCAACGGCGCCAGAAATTCTTCTTGCTACTTCTTGAGCATGCGTTGGTTTTCCCTTGAAGAGGAAAGGGTGATGCAGCAAAGTAGATAAGTATTTCCCTCAGTTGTTGAGAACCAAGGTATCAATCCAGTAGGAGATACAAGCAAGTCGCCAATAGATGTACCTACACAAATAATCAAACACTTGCACCCAACGCTATAAAGGGGTTGTCAATCCCTTCACGGTTACTTGCAAGGATGAGATCTGATAGAGATAGATAGATAGGATTGCTAAAACGAAAAGTAAAACAAAAGTAAAAAGAATGCAGCGAGGTATTTTTTGGTATTTTTGGTTTATAGATCTGAAATATAATATGGAAAATAGACCCGGGGGCCATAGGTTTCACTAGAGGCTTCTCTCATGAAGGAAAATAATACGGTGGGTGAACAAATTACTGTCGAGCAATTGATAGAAAAGCGAATAATTATGAAGATATCCAAGGCTATGATTATGCATATAGGCATCACGTCCGTGTCAAGTAGACCGAAACGATTCTGCATCTACTACTATTACTCCACACATCGACCGACTCCTGCCTGCATCTAGAGTATTAAGTTCATGAAGAACAGAGTAACGCATTAGGTAAGATGACATGATGTAGAGGGATAAACTCAAGCAATATGATGAAAACCCCATCTTTTTATCCTCGATGGCAACAATACAAATACGTGCCACGCTACCCCTACTTTGTCACTGGGTGAGGACACCGCAAGATTGAACCCAAAACTAAGCACTTCTCCCATCGCAAGAATTACCAATCTAGTTGGCCAAACCAAACCAATAACTTGAAGAGACTTGCAAAGATATGAAATCATGCATATAAGAATTCAGAGAAGATTCAAATAATATTCATAGATAATCTGAACATAAACCCACAATTCATCGGATCTCGACAAACACACCGCAAAAGAGTATTACATCGGATAGATCTCCATGAAGATCATGAAGAACATGGTATTGAAGAACAAAGAGAGAGAAGAAGCCATCTAGCTACTAGCTATGGACCCAAAGGTCTGTGGTAAACTACTCACGCATCATCGGAGGGGCAATGGAGTTGATGTAGATGCCCTCCGTGATCGAATCCCCCTCCGGCAGATTACCGGAAAAGGCTCCAAGATTGGATCTCACGGGAACAGAGGCTTCCGGCGGCGGAAAAGTATTTTCGTGGCTCTTTTTGGTATCCAGGGAATATTTGGGAATTTATAGGCCGAAGAATAGGGTTAGGAGGGCTGACGTGGGTCCACAAGCCAGGGGGGCGCCCCCCCTAGGGCGCGCCCTGGTGGCTTGTGACGCCACGGCAGGTCTCCTGCCTTCATCTCCAAGTTTGCTGGGTTTCTTCTGGTCCAAGAAAAATCATTCCGAAGATTTTATTCCGTTTGGACTCCGTTTAATATTCCTTATCTGCAATACTCAAAAACAAGGAAAAAACAGAAACTGGCACTAGGCTCTAGATTAATAGGTTAGTCCCAAAAATAATATCAAATAGCATATTAATGCAGATAAAACATCCAAAACAGATAATATAATAGCATGGAACAATCAAAAATTATAGATACGTTGGAGACGTATGAATCACCTCCATAATCGAGAAACATTTCCTTAGCCCTCTAGTTACTAAGAATTATTTTGACCGCTGTCCAGTGATCCACTCCTGGACCACTCTTGTACCCCTTGATAGACTCATGGCAAGGCACACACTAGGTGCGGTACACAGCTTGACATACTATATAGAGCCTATGGATAAGGCATAGGGGACGACCTTCGTCCTTTCTCTTTCTTCTGCCGTGGTCGAGCTTTGAGTCTCACTCAACTCCACACCTTGCAAATCAGGCAAGAACTCTTTCTTTGACTGATCTATTTTGAACTCTTTCAAAATCTTGTCAAGGTATGTACTCATTGAAAGTCTTATCAGACGTCTTGATCTATCTAGATAGATCCTGATGCCCAATATTTAAGTAGCTTCATTCAGGTCTTCCTTTGAAAAACTCCTTTCAAACAACCCTTTATGCTTTCCAGAAATTCCACATTATTTCCGATCAACAATATGTCATCCACATATACTTATCAGAAATTCTATAGTGCTCCAACTCACTTTCTTGTAAATACAAGTTTCTTATAAACTTTGTATAAACCCAAAAACTTTGATCACCTCATCAAAGCGTATATTCCAACTCCGAGATGCTTGCTCCAGTCCATAGAAGGATCGCTGGAGCTTGCATACATTTTAGCATCCTTAGGACTGACAAAACTTTCCGGTTGTATCACATACAACCTTTCCTCAAAGAAAACCGTTAAGGAAACAATGTTTTGACATCCATCTGCCAGATTTCATAATCGAAAAATGCAGCAACTGCTAACATAATTCCAACTGACTTTTAGCATCGCTATGGGTGAGAAAGTCTCATCGTAGTCAACTCCTTGAACTTTGTCAGAAACTTCTTTGCGACTAGTCGAGCTTTATAAATGGTGACATTTACCATCATCGTCTGTCTTCTTCTTAAAGGTCCATTTGTACTCAACGGCCTGCCGTTTAACGGGCAAGTCTACCAAAGTCCATACTTGGTTTTCATACATGGATCCTTTCTCGGATTTCATGGCTCCTAGCCATTTGCTGGAATCTGGGCCCACCATCGCTTCTTCATAGCTCACAGGTTCACTGTTGTCTAACAACATGACCTCCAAGACATGATTGATGTACCACTCAGAGGTGGTACGAGTTCTTGTCGGCCTACGAGGTTCGGTAGTAACTTTGATCCGAAGTGTCATGATCATCATCATTAACTTCCTCTTCATTTGGTGTAGGCGCCACAGAAACATCTTTCTGCGTCGTGCTACCATCCAACTGAAGTGACGGTTCAATAACCTCATCAAGTTCTACCTTCCTCCCACTCAATTCTTTCGAGAGAAACCCTTTCTCGAGAAAGGACCCTTTTTAGCAACAAACACTTTGCCCTTGGATCTGAGATAGAAGGTATACCCAGCTGTTTCCTTAGGGTATCCTATGAAGATGCATTTTTCCGCTTTGGGATCGAGCTTATCAGACATAAGCGTCGCATTCCCAAACTCTAAGAAATGACAGCTTTGGTTTCTGCCAAACCAAAATTCTTACGGTGTCATTTTCAACAGACTTAGATGGTGCCCTTATTTAAAGTGAATGTAGTTGTCTCTAATGCATAACCCCAAAATGATAGTGGCAAAACGATAAGAGACATCATAGTACGCACCATATCCAATAGAGCACGACTACGACGTTCGGACACACCATCACACTATGGTGTTCCAGGTGGCATGAGTTGTGAAACAACTTCCACATTGTCTTGAGTTGTATACCAAACTCGTAACTCAGATATTTACCTCCACAATCATATCGCAGACATTTTATCTTCTTGTCACGATGATCTCAAACTTCACTCTGAATTTGTTTGAACTTTTCAAACGTTTCAGACTTGTGTTTCATTAAGTAAATATCCCCATATCTACTCAAATCATCAGCGAAGGTAAGAAAATAGCGATATCCACCGCACGCTTCAACACTCATTGGACCGCATACATCAACATGTATCATTTCCAATAAGTCACTTGCCCACTCCATCAAGCCGGAAAACGGGGTTTTAGTCATCTTGCCCATGAGGCATGGTCCGCATGTCTCAACTGATTCGAAATCGAGTGAGTCCAAAGATCCATCAGCATGGAGTTTCTGCATGCGCTTTATACCAATATGACATTGGCGGCAGTGCCACAAGTATGTGGTACTATCATTATTAACTTTGCATCTTTTGGCATCAATATTATGAACATGTGTATCACTACGATCGAGATTCAATAAACCATTCACATTGGGTGCATGACGATTGAAGGTATTATTCATGTAAACAGAATAACCATTATTCTCTGACTTAAATGAATAACCGTATTACAATAAACACGATCTAATCATGTTCATGCTCAACACAAACACCAAATAACATTTATTTAGGTTCATCACTAATACCGAAGAGAGAGCGTGCGATGGTGATCGCATCAACCTTGGAAACACTTCCAACACACATCGTCACCTCGCCCTTAGCTAGTCTCCGTTTATTCCGTAGCTTTTATTTCGAGTTACCAACATTTAGCAACTGAACCGGTATCTAATACCCAGGTGCTACTAGGAGTACTAGCAAGGTACACATGAATAAAACGTATATCAAATATACTTCTGTTTGACGTTGCCAGCCTTCTTATCTACCAAGGATCTAGGGTTGTTCCGCTTCAGCGACCGTTCTCCTCATAATAGAAGCACCCAGTCTCGGGTTTGGGTTCAACCTTGGGTTTCTTTACTGGAGCAACAACTGGCTTTCCATCCATGAAGTTTCCCTCCTAGCCCTTGCCCTTCTCAAAACTAGTGATTTTACTAACCATCAACACTTGATGCTCCTTCTTGATTTCTACCTTCGCGGTGTCAAACATCGCGAATAGCTCGGGGATCATTATTTCCATCCCTGACATTTCATAGTTCATCACGAAGCTCTAGTAGCTTTGTGGCAGTGACTTGGAGAACTCTATCAACCACTATCTTATCTGGAAGATCAACTCCCACTCGATTCAAGCGATTGTAGCACCCAGACAATCTGAGCACATGCTCACCGATTGAGCTATTCTCCTTCATCTTGCAGGGAAAGAATCTTGTTGGAGGTCTCATACCTCTCAACACGGGCACGAGCCTGAGATCCCAATTTCAGCTCTTAGAACATCTCATATGTTCCGTGACGTTCAAAACGTTTTGGAGCCTCAATTCTAATCCGTAATGCATGACGCACTAAACTATCAAGTAGTCATCAGAACGTGCCTGTCAGATGTTCACAACATCTACAAACAGCGCTTGAGGGGGTGGCGCACCGTGCGGTGCATTAAGGACATAAGCCTTCTGTGCAGCAATGAGGACAATCCTCAGATCACGGACCCAGTCCTCATTATTGCTACCATCATCTTTCAATTCTATTTTCTCTAGGAACGTATAAAAAACAGGGGAGCTATAGCGCGAGCTATTGATCTACAACATAATTTGCAAAGTCACTTTGACTAAGTTCATGATAATGAGTTCAATTAATCATATTACTTAAGAACTCCCACTCAAATTGACATCCCTTAGGTCATTCGAGTGTCACATGATCCAAATTCACCAACCCAAGTCCGATCATCACGTGAGATGAGGTGGTTTCAAAGGTGAACATCTTCATGTTGATCATATCTACTATATGACTCATGTTCGACCTTTCGGTCTCTTGTGTTCCGAGGCCATGTCTGTACATGCTAGGCTCGTCAAGTTTAACCCGAGTGTTCCGCATGTGCAACACTGGCTTGCACCCGTTGTATGTGAACGTAGAGTCTATCACACCCGATCATCACGTGGTGTCTCGAAACGACAAACTTTCACAACGGTGCACACTCGGGGAGAACACAATTTTATCTTGAAATTTTAGTGAGGGATCACCTTATAATGCTACCGTCGTCCTAAGCATAATAAGATGCATAAAAGGATTAACATCACATGCAAATCATAAGTGACATGATATGGCCATGAACTTGTGCTTTTGATCTCCATCTCCAAAGCACCGGCATGATCTCCATCGTCACCGGCATGACACCATGATCTCCATCATCTTGATCTCCATCAACATGTCGCCATGAGGTAGTCGCGCCAACTGTTGCTTCTACGACTATTGCTAACTCATAGCGATAAAGTAAAGCAAAACGGCGAAAATAAATTAAAGACAACCCTATGGCTCCTGCCGGTTGCCGTACTCATCGACATGCAAGTCGAGATATTCTATACAAAACATGATCATCTCATACATCACATATATCTCATCATGTAATTGGCCATATCACATCACAACATACCCTGCAAAAACAAGTTAGACGTCCTCTAATTGTTGTTTCATGTATTACGTGGCTGCTATGGGTATCTAGCAAGAACGATTCTTACCTATGCAAAAACACAATGGTGATACACAAATTGCTATTCAACCTTCTCAAGGACCGCCTTTGTCGAATCCGATCCAACTAAAGTGGGAGAGACAGACACCCGCCAGCCATCTTTATGCAACAAAGTCACATGTCAGTTGCTGGAACCGGTCTCTCGTAAGCGTATGAGTAAGGTTGGTCCGGGCCGCTTCAGCCCACAATACCGCTCAATCAAGAAAAGACCAAGGGAGGAAGCAATCTGAGCATCAACGCCCACAAACTCCTTTGTGTTCTACTTGTGATCTCATCTACGCATAGACCTAGCTCATGATGCCACTGTTGGGGAACGTTGCATGGGAAACAAAAATGTTCCTACGCACACGCAAGATCTAAACATGGTGATGAGCATCTACGAGAGGGAGAGTGGATCTATGTACCCTTGTAGATCGCTAAGCGGGAAGCGTTAAGAAACGCGGTTGATGTAGTCGAACGTCTTCGCGATCCAAATCGCAATCCGTCCCACGATCCAATCACGATCTGTCCCGCGATCCAATCACGACCCGTCCCGCGATCCAATCACGGTCCTTCCGATCTAGTGCCGAACGGACGACACCTCCGCGTTCAGCACACGTATAGCTCGATGATGATCTCCGCCTTCTTGATCCAGCAAGAGGGAGTGGAGAGGTAGATGAGTTCTCCGATAGCACGACGGCGTGGTGGCGGTGGTGGTGAACTAATCCGGCAGGGCTTCGCCGAGCTCCGCTGAACTAATCTAGAGGAGAATATGATCTAGAGGGAGAGAGGGCAGCATGTGGCTTTTCAGGTTAAGGGGATGCCCTCAAAAACCCTCTAGTATATATAGGAGGGAGGGAGGAGGAGGCAGCCCTAGGGTTGCCCCTAGGGGTTCGGCAGAACCACCTCAAGGAGGTGGAATCCACCTCCAACTAGGAGGTGGATTCGTTTTAGGAAGGTGTCCTACTCCTTCCAACCTCCACCTTTTTTCCTCTTGGGCGCATGGGCCTAAATGGGGTCGGCTACCCAGCCCACCAGGGGCTGGTACGCCACCTCTTGGGCCCATGTGCCCCCCCGGGGTGGGTGGGCCCCACCCGGTGGACCGCCGGAACCCATTCGTCACTCCCGGTACACTACCGGAAATACCCGAAACCTTTCCGGAACCCAAATACCACTTTCCTATATATAAATCTTTACCTCCGGACCATTCTGGAGCTCCTCGTGACGTCCGGGATCTCATCCGGGACTCCAAACAACCTTCGGTCACCACCATACATAACTCAATACTACCGAAACGTCACCGAACCTTAAGTGTGCAGACCCTGCGGGTTCGAGAACTATGTAGACATGACCGAGACACCTCTACGGTCAATAACCAATAGCGGGACCTGGATGCCCATATTGGTTCCTACATATTCTACGAAGATCTTTATCGGTTGAACCTCTATGTCAAGGATTCAGTTAATCCCGTATACTGTTCCCTTTGTTTTTCGGTATGTTACTTGCCCAAGATTCGATCGTCGGTATCTCTATACCTAGTTCAATCTCGTTATCGGCAAGTCTCTTTACTCGTTCCGTAATACAAGATCCCGTGGCTAACTCTTTAGTCACTTTGCTTGCAAGGCTTATTGTGATGTTGTATTACCGAGTGGGCCCTGAGATACCTCTCCGTCACACGGAGTAACAAATCCCAGTCTTGATCGATGTCCACTCAACAGACACCCTCGGAGATACCTGTAGAGCATCTTTATAGTCACCCAGTTACGTTGCGACGTTTGATGCACACAAGGTATTCCTCCGGTGTCAGTGAATTACATGATCTCATGGTCATAGGAACAGATACTTTGACATGCAGAAACAATAGCAATAAACTGACACGATCATATGCTATGTTTATAGTTTGGGTCTTGTCCATCACATCATTCTCCTAATGATGTGATCTCGTTATCAAATGACATCTCATGTCCATGGCCAGGAAACCTTGTCCATCTTTGATCAACAAGCTAGTCTATTAGAGGCATACTAGGGACATGGTGTTGTCTATGTATCCACACATGTATCTGAGTTTCCGATCAATACAATTCTAGCATGCATAATAAACGATTATCATGAACAAGGAAATATAATAATAACCATTTTATTATTGCTTCTAGGGCATATTTCCAACAATCTCTAACTTATCCTATACTTCGAGGAAACTTTAACCAGCGTCCTTAGCTTCATGGGCCTTGAGCCGCCGTCTTCGGGTTGTGGGCCGCCCAACGTCTTTGATCAGCCGCCACCTCACTTGATTTGCACTTGGGACATGGTCCACCTTGAACTAGGTCACATGACTATTGATGTGTTTACCCGGCCCAGTAGGGCGGGTTACATCGTGGAGTTATATCCCCGACATTAGGCCCCAGATTGATTTGAATTTATTCATATCAATAGATTTTTCTTTCCTGTGGCGGCTCATCTTTGAACTGATATCTTCAGCAAATTTTGCCAACCCTGGCTTATTCCGCTTCCACACTTGTCATTTTTCTGTCGTTCATTTATCATGACGTCATCTTCGCTGACAGTTGTTCTTCAAAGCCTCCATAACGTATCCCCTCGAAGACCGCGCCAAATCCAGGCGGGTGCAAAAATCGAGGCACGTTTGTAGCCACAAATTTACCACGGTCATTTCGTTTTTCGCGGTGCCGCTTCACTTACTTCCTCTTATAAATAGTCCCCGCTAGACTCCACTAGAGCCTTTCCTCATCGTCTTCCTCCTCCCGCTTCTCCATTGACCGAACACCAGCACGAGCTCTCAGGGCGACTTCGAGGCTCTTCGACTCCATTGCCGGCATCGTCAAGCCCTCTCGCGACCGTCGAAGCGAACTCGATCATCTTTGTTCCTGCTCCAACATCATCTGGTATGAATCCCCGCCATTTAGGGTTTTGATATTTTTCGGTGTTCTTGCCGTCCTCATAATCATCATCCGAAACTTCATCAGTGGATCCATATATCATCTGTTCATTGCGGTGTACCTTTAGAATGTCCTTCGCTCCATTTCCCTTTAGAGTAGATCTAGAACAAACCATCGGGAGTTGTCCTTTGGACTTGCTACAGCTTCGGTCGTTCCGTCGGTTAGAACGCATATACCATTGTTTTTCTTCGCTTAGTTAGATCCGTCCAGAGAGAAACTTTCATAGAAACCTGTTCATGACCCAACGTCGCCGCTAAGTTATCAAAGATATCCCTTTGACCCTTTCAAATTTCGCCGGCTCATAACAACATTTAATATAGGTGACTTATAATTTGCTCCAGCTTATTCTTCTTGCTACCCTTTGTAGTTACTTGCATAACCCGCCATGACTTCGAAGAACTCCAAAGTTTGCAACTGGGCAAAAAGCAAAGAGTCCAAGCTTACCCTAGAGAACCTTGTGGATCAGGGCTTTTTACCGGCTCGAAAAACTATAAAATGGCGAGCTCCTGAAGAAGAGCCGGCCCCACAACCACAACTAGGAGAAGTCGTAATATTTACTAGTCATCTGCACAGGGGCTTCCGACCTCCCGGCTCAAAATTCTTCAGAGACCTCTTGCATTTTTTCAAGCTCAGGCCTCAAGACACGAGCCCGAATTCCATGACAAACATTTGCCAATTCCAAATGTTATGTGAGGTGTACCTTCTGGTTGAGCCGTCTGTTACTCTGTTCAGAGAGTTCTTTTATCTTAACCATCAAACAGAAACAAAGAACGGTGCTTCCTGCGAGCTTGGTGGCGTTTCCATTCAGAAGAGAAAGAACAACGGCTTCCCAGAATCAAAACTGGCGAGTCATCCAAAAGGGTGGAACAAAACCTGGTTTTATTGCAGAGATACTTCACCTGAAGGGGAAAATCCCTTGCTGGGTTTCAGATTGGAGAGACTTGGTAAAATGGAATTTCCGAGTTGGCCAACTGACGAAGAGAGAGTAAATTCAGCACCTCTTCACGCAAAACTGAGGGCCCTGACCGCGCACGGCCTGACCGGGATAGATCTGATCCGTTGCTGGTTAAAGTGGCGGATCCAACCCATCAGCTTAAGGGATGGTCTGATGTGTGATTATTCGGGCGCCTCAAACGATCCTCAACGGTTTTCCCGTGAAAATCTTACCAATAGTGTTCTGATTAATGAAACAAAGAAGTTCTTCTCTGTCTCAAAAGAGTTGTGTAGCGTCACCGGCTTGGGTCCTTTTTACCTTCTCAACCCGCCGCCTCAGGTATTAACTATCTCCATTGTCACTTATCCATGCGTTTCTTGACTCGCAATTTGCTCATTATGTGTTTCATATATTTGCAGGCGGATTCTAACTTTTGGAAAGTTGAACCTCAAGCCTCCATCCCTGCTACGGGAAAAAAGAACGCCCCAGTTTCCGTGTCATCTTCGGAGAAAGAATCCGAGGTAGAACTTGATTCTCTCGGCCGCCTGTTTAATGAACTTGCTGACGCACCTTCTTATCAGGACAACTCGGCCTGTAGCCAAGCCGGCGAGACTGAGGTAACTCCAATTTCCCTCAATTCTTCGGAAATGCTTGCTCCTCGGAAACCAAGACAAGCTGTTCAGAAAGTTAAATTATCACACCTAGAAGCTCATATGGCTCCTGACTTTCTTTTGAAGAGGACACAATTTGCCGGCTCATCGAAACGCAAGACTCGGGATAATGAAGACCCTAGCTTGTCTTACGCGCTGCCGGCTCACAAACCACGCCATGAGGTGCCCCATAGTCCAACTGATTCTTGCCCTAGGGCCGGCTTGTTTAAACAACCTCTCAGTCCTTCAGATTCCCTTTATCAGGATTCCCCTTCATCATCAGGCGACTCAAGCGCGTCATAGCTTCCCCCTTTCAATGTCAATCGTGGGTAAGCGTTTCATCTTTCCATATTGTATCTTTCATTGTCCTGATCTCAACTTGTAATAACTTTTGTTGCACTAATAATCCAGGGCCAAAGCCGTTGTGTCCAAGCGGAAAGGCGAGTCATCTTCTGGACCGACGAGCCAAGAGACGCCAATTCTACTGAAGATGACCCCAATGGTTGATTCTTTCGTCAAAAAGGAACTTGATGCGAGGGTAGAGCCGGAGGCTGCTACTGAGATGCTCGGAATAAGTGAGCCGATTTTGATGGATTCTGCTCCTGAGATTGAGTCATCTGACCACAACATTCCAGACGTTGTGTTTGTCAAAGAAAATTTGCAAGCCCCCACTGCTTCCACTTCTTAGCTAAAATTGCGAGCAAGGATGAATCAACGACTTTGGACAAGGGAAAGGCCAAAATGGAATCCCTGGATTTATCCATACTTGGTGTTGAAGACCTGTATCAGCAGTACTTGACCCGGCTGTCTGAGAGCCGAGAAATTGAGAAGAGCATGATAAATGCTATGAAGGAAAAAAATATGAGGTAATCTCCTCCTTTTACCATTATGTTGCATACTACCATTAGCTTCCAAAGACCAGCTTGTTATGATAATCCAGTTTGATAAAATAACTGACAACCAGTAATATCCACGTAGCCCCCAAGGGCCGACTCATCTTCTTGAGATGAGTCGGGTCTTTATAAGATAAAAGGACTTCGTCCTGTAGCCCCCAAGGGCCGACTCATCTTATTGAGATGAGTCGGGTCTTTATAAGAAAAAAGGAGTTCGACCTGTAGCCCCCAAGGGCCGACTCATCTTCTTGAGATGAGGCGGGTCTTTTATTACTGAAGAAGTTCGACCTGTAGCCCCCAAGGGCCGACTCATCTTCTTGAGATGAGGCGGGTCTTCTCCATTCTTTAATTTGAAAAGAGCTGAATTACATTAGCCCCCAAGTGTCAAGGATATTTGCTTGCAATCTCCTTGAGACTTGTAAACCATAGTTGCTGATGTATGTTATTTATCCATCAGGGATATTGTGAGGATGCTGAGTCTGTTGGTGTGAGACTGCAGAAACGGCTCAAGGAGGAAAAGAGATTGAAAACCGAAGCCGAGTCCATGGCGGCTCATTTTGAAAATTCTGCCCGTGAGGCCAACGAACGTCTAGAACAGGCTGTAAAGGTGTTCGAGGCGGAGAAAGCTGTCTTGACCAAACGTGTAGAAAAAGCCGAGAAAAACTTGGGCCCAGTAAAGGAGAAATATGCCACCCTGGTGAAGCAGATTAATGATATGTTGACAGCAATCTTTGGTACGTGTTTTGCCTCGCTTTCATCAATGTGCCGGCTTTGGAAACCTTATGGCGACTTATTTTACTTTCCCTTATGCGTAGGGCGAAAAAACCACAACCTTGTAGAGCTGCCAGTTGTAAAGTTGAAGACCATTTTCACCTATGTAGAGCAGCTGTTTACAGGCTCCGTAAACTCCATCATGGCTGTGAAAAACTTGACGTATCCTCCGAGAAGTATCAAGGACATGCTGAAATAGCTCTCTACGGTGCCACAGTGGGTGACGGAAACTCGGAAATCGGCGGCTCGAGTTGGAGCGAACATGGCACTTGCTCGAGCAAAGGCTTATCTGCCAGAATTAGATGTGGAGCAGCTGAAAGGCGGCTTCCCAGAATTTAAGCTTGACGGGTCAGCCTTCACTCGTGAGGATTACGCCAAGTGTCTTCTGGAGACCCGGCCACTGGTGTCTTTGATAGCCGTCGAGGTTGATCTGTCAAAGTATCATCCAGCCTACAATGCTGATAATGAGCGCATCAGCGCGCCCAAGGACGAGCCGTCTGACCTGGTGCCGCCTCGCCGTAAGACAACTTTTGCTCCTGAAATTGACGCGTCAGCTCTTGTTGAAGGGACTGCAAATTTTGAATCTTTGCTCTCAATTCGTTGGCAACAGAAAGGCCAGCAGGTTGATGATGACGTCGAGCCGGCGGGGTCAGGTTCAGAGGCGGCTGATGATAGATCTTGAAGACAGCTTAGAAGCTGAATACGTCACCTCATCGTCCGAGCCCCCGGGTGCAAGACAAACTTTTTGTGAAGGATTATGTGGCTCCACTAAGAGCCTGTAATATGAGTAATACTCTTCATAACTTTGAATTTGCATTGTCGTGCCATCGTGCACCACCTGACACCTTTTGCCAGTGCTAAACTTCTGGTTTTTGACAATCTTCTTGTTAATATGCTCGTGGCACTGTTTACTTCTGCATTTTCCTTGCTCAATTTCTGGCCATTTTTGTCCGTAGAGCGAATCTGGAGTAAGGCGACACTATAGCCTGTTCTTTTAAGACACAAGTTCATTTAGTTTTTTCTTCAATAATATGAGGACAGATAATCTGGAAACTGGTCATGATATGAACTTAGTTACGTAACCCGGCCATCCAAAAATAAGCCGGAGGCAAGGATAATATTGTACCTGAGAAAACGTAAGTATACATATATATAATCCGGCTCAATGAGACTCGGAGAAAAAGAGACTGGCTTTCGAGGCTCAAGTCTTGCTTCCATGAAGCGGGCATAATAACCCATGATTTATCCTAGTTCTCTGTATGCCAGCTCTCACATGACACAAGCCAATGCTTTAACCTTAAAAGTTCAGGGTCCAGAAAAGGATTAACTTTCAAGAGTACATGGGGTCATCTGATCGGAGTCGCATCAAACATACAGGCAGGTTTAACCATATTTTAGTGGCGTCTTTGCCGGGTAAAGAGGGTGAGAAAGCTGAACTCGATGAGTTGGAAGCCCCCAAGTGACCTATGTTTCAAACAATAAAGACTCATGCTCAATTTATAGGCTGAAATGGCAGAGGCCCCGAGTTTCGCAGATGCCGGCTTTATTATATTTGAACATAAAGAAGTGATACGTCCATTTTGCATCATGATTTCCTACTGTTATTTACTTTGTTTTGTTGAATAATAATGCTTTGGGGAGTGATTCTAATGCCTTTTCTCTCGTATATGCAAGGTTACACAAAGAGGGAGAATACCGGCAGCTGGAATTCTGGACCCAAGAAAAGCAAGTCAGAGATACCTATTCTGCACAACTCCAATGAAGCTGAAAATTTACGGAGATTATTTTTGTATTTAATAAAAATTACTGGAGCTAAAAACTACCGGAGGAGGGCCCCCAGGTGGGCACAACCCACCAGGGCGCGCCAGGCCCCCCTAGGCGCGCCCTGGTGTATTGTGCCCAACCTGGCCCGCTTCTGGAGCCCATCTTCTGGTATAAATTCCCAAAAAACCTAAAAAAATTAGAGGAGAACTTTCGGGACGAAGCGCCGCTGCCTCGAGGCGGAACTTGGGCAGGAGCACTTTTGCCCTCTGGCGGAGCGATTCCGCCGGGGGAACTTCCCTCCCGGAGGGGGAAATCGAAGCTATCGTCATCACCAACACCCCTCTCATCTTTGTGAGGCCAATCTTCATCAACATCTTCAACAGCACCATCTCCTCTCTAACCCTAGTTCATCTCTTGTGTTTAATCTTTGTACCGGAACCTTAGATTGGTACGTGTTGGTGACTACTAGTGTTGATTACCTTGAGTAGTTGATTACTATATGGTTTATTTGGTGGAAGATTATATGTTCAGATCCATTATGCTACTCATTACTCCTCTGATCTTGAGCATGTTTATTATTTGTGAGTAGTTACCTTTGTTCTTGAGGTCACGGGAGAAGTCATGTTGCAAGTAATCATGTGAATTTGATATGTGTTCGATATTTTGATGATATGTATGTTGTGATTCCCTTAGTGGTGTCATGTGAACGTCGACTACATGACACTTCACCATTCATGGGCCTAAGGGAATGCATTGTGGAGTAGTTATTAGATGATGGGTTGCTAGAGTGACAGAAGCTTAAACCCTAGTTTATGCGCTACTTCGTAAGGGGCTGATTTGGATCCACATGTTTAATGCTATGGTTAGACTTTGTCTTAATACTTTTCTCGTAGTTGCGGATGCTTGCGAGGGGGTTAATCATAAGTAGGTTGTTAGTTCAAGTAAGAACAGCACCTTAGCACCGGTCCACCCACATATCAAATTATCAAAGTAGCGAACACGAATCAAACCAACATGATAAAAGTGACTAGACGAAATTCCCGTGTACCCTCAAGAACACTTTGCCTATTACTAGTGATTGTTCTGGCCTGTCCTTTGCCTCAAAAGGATTGGGCTACCTTGTTGCACCTTGTTTACCGTTACCGTTACTTGCTCGTTACAAATTACCTTGCTATCAAACTATTTGTTACCTACAATTTCAGTGCTTGCAGAGATTACCTTGCTGAAAACCGCTTGTCATTTCCTTCTGCTCCTCGTTGGGTTCGACACTCTTACTTATCGAAAGGACTACGATTGATCCCCTATACTTGTGGGTCATCAAGACTCTTTTCTGGCGCCTTTGCCGGGGAGTGAAGCGCTCTTGGTAAGTGGAAATCGGTAAGGAAAAACTTATACTACGTGCTGAAATTTATTGCTACTTGCTACTATGGAGAACAATCCTTTGAGGGGTTTGTTCGGGGTATCTTCACCTTGACCGGAACCACAATTAGTTACCCCTCAACCTACAACACCTATTGAAAATGTTACTTATGAAATTCCTTCGGGTATGCTAGAAAAACTGCTTGCTAAACCTTATGCAGGAGATGACACTGAACATCCTGACATGCATCTTTTATATGTGAACGAAATATGTGGATTATTTAAGCTTGCAGGTTTACCCGGAGATGAAGTTAAGAAGAAGGTTTTCCCTTAATCTTTGGAGGGAAAAGCATTGACATGGTATAGGCTATGCGATGATCTTGGATCGTGGACCTGGAATCGTTTGCAATTGGAATTCCTTCAAAAGTTTTATCCTATGCATCTAGTTCATCGTGATCGGAATTATATACATAATTTTTGGCCTCGTGAAGGAGAAAGTATCGCTCTAGCTTGGGGGACGCTTAAGTCAATGTTATATTCCTGCCCCAATCATGACATTCTGAGGGAAGTTATCATTTAGAATTTTTATGCTCGGCTTTCTCATAATGATCAATCCATGCTTGATACTTCTTGTGCTGGTTCTTATATGAAGAAGACTATTGATTTCAAGTGGGATCTCTTAGAAAGAATTAAACACAACTCTGAAGATTGGGAACTCGACGAAGGTAATGAGTCAGGTATAAAGCTTGAATTTGATTGTGTTAAATCTTTTATGAATACCGATACTTTTCATAAGTTTAGCACTAAATATGGACTTGACTCTGAGATAGTAGCCTCTTTCTGTGAAGCATTTGCTACTCATGTTGACCTCCCTAAGGAGAAGTGGTTTAAATATCATCCCCCTATTAAAGAAGAAATTAAAGAACCGGTCATAGCTAAAGAAGAAACCATCTTTTACAATGTTGATCCAGTTGTGCCTACCGCTTATATTGAAAAACCACCTTTCCCTGTTAGGATAAAGGAACATGCTAAGGTATCAACTGTGGTTCATAAGAGTAATATAAGAGCACCTAAACCCCCTGAGCAAATTAAAGTAGAACCTAGTGTTGCTATGGTTAAAGATCTCTTGGTAGAAAATGTTGACGGGCATGTCATCTACCTTTGGTAGAAATGTTGACGGGCGTCAACTTCGTCTTCTGGGAGTTCTCCTCGGGTCACATAAGCCAAATATGGCACAGTCCAATCAGGGGTGACACGAAGAGCCGCCACCACCTGTGCTTCCGGGTCAGGGATAGCTAGGTCCTCCTCTGATGGTAACTTGACAGATGGATTGTGAAGGACGTCTAAAAAGACGTTAGGTGGCACCGGTTTTTTGGGAACCAAGTCTAGACAAAGCATCAACCACCTCATTGAGCCGGCGATCTATATGGTCGACCTGATAACCTTGGAAATGACCCGCCACATCAAAGACCGCTCGTCGGTAAGCCGCCATAAGAGGATCCTTAGAATGCCAAGTCCCTGAAACTTGCTGTGCCACTAGGTCTGAATCGCCCAGACACCTGACCCGGCTAAGATTCATCTGTTTGGCTATCCGAAGCCCATGTAGGAGTGCTTCATACTCAGCTGCATTGTTAGTACACGGGAACATGAGCCGTAAGACATAACAAAATTTGTCACCTTTTGGAGAGGATATCACAACTCCAGCCCCCGAGCCTTCCAGCTGTCTAGACTCATCAAAGTGTATAGTCCAATACGTGGTATCTGGCCTATCCTCTGAGACCTATATCTCTGTCCAGTCATTGATGAAATCCACCAAAGCTTGAGACTTGATGGCGGTTCGGAGCATGTACTTCAAGTGGTGGTCACCAAGCTCAATGGCCCACTTGGCTATCCTGCCTGTGGCCTCTCGGTTTTGTATGATATCGCCAAGAGGTGCTGAACTAACCACAGTTATCGGATGTTCCTGGAAATAATGCTTCAGCTTCCGGCTTGCCATGAAGATCCCGAAAACCAGCTTCTGCCAATGTGGGTGCTGCTGTTTAGATAAGGTTAAGACTTCGCTGACGAAATAAACCGGATATTCCTTTCCCTCTTATTTCCGCTCGACCACAACTGCAACACTTACCACCTTGGAGTTGGCGGCAATGTACAGGAGCATAGGCTCTTTTTCCATGGGAGCAGCCAGGACGGGCGGGTTAACAAGTTGTTGCTTGAGTGCTTCAAAAGATCTGCCGGCTTCGTCCGTCCACTTGAAGTCGCCTGATTTTTTCAATAACTGATAAAAAGGGGTCGCCTTCTCCCCCAGGCGGCTTATGAACCAGCTTAAAGCTGCGATGCGTCCTGTGAGCCGTTGAACTTGATTCACGTTCGCCGGCTCGGACAATGACGTCACGGCCTTGATCTTATCCGGGTTGGCCTCGATGCCTCGCTCAGAGACCAGAAACCCTAACAACTTGCCCGCAGGAACGCCAAAAACACACTTCGCCGGGTTAAGCTTCATCTTGTATACTCGAAGATTGTCAAAGGTTTCCTTGATGTCATCCAGTAGTGTTTCTTTCTTCTGAGATTTCACCACGATGTCATCAACATACGCATGAACATTACGCCTGATCTGTGGTTTGAGGCAATTCTGGACACAGCGCTGGTAAGTTGCCCCAGCGCTCTTGAGCCCAAAAGGCACGGAGACATAGCAAAAAGCCCCAAAGGGAGTGATAAAAGCCGTCTTCTCTTGGTCCTCAACAGCCATCTTGATCTGATGATACCCGGACTATGCATCCAAAAAGCATAACCGCTCACAACCCGCCGTGGAATCAATGATCTGATCAATACGCGGAAGGGCACAAGGATCCTTGGGACAGGCTTTGTTGAGATCGGTGTAATCGACACACATGCGCCAAGTGTCGTTCTTCTTCAAAACCAGCACCGGGTTAGCCTACCACTCAGGATGAAAAACTTCCACGATGAACCCGGCAGCTAGGAGCCGGACCACCTCTTCTCCAATGGCTTTGCGTCTCTCTCATTAAAACGACGGAAGTACTGGCGCACTGGTTTCATCTTAGGATCTACATTAAGGTGGTGCTCAGCAAGTTCTCTCGGGACTCCAGGCATCAGATGGCTTCCATGCAAAGATATCACAATTCTCACGGATGAACTTGATGAGCGTGCTTTCCTATTTGGGATCCAGACCGGTCCCAATGGTGAACTGCTTGGACGAGTCGCCTGGAGTGAAGTCAATTTGCTTCGTGTCTTCAGCCGGCTTGTACTTGAGCTCGGGTTCCGACTCAGTATTAGGCTTCTTGAGAGGGCTCATATCAGCCGGGTCAACGTTGGCGGTGTAGAATTTCAATTCCTCTGTGGCACAAGCTGACTCAGCGTAGGCCACGTCTCCTTCCTCGCACTCTTGGGCTATCTTCCGGTTTCCGTCCACGGTTATGGTCCCTTTAAGTCCTGGCATCTTGAGTTTGAGATAGACGTAACACGGGCGGGCCATGAAACGAGCATAAGCCGGCCACCCAAAAAGAGCATGATAAGGGCTCTTGATCTTGACCACTTCGAACATCAATGACTCGCACCTGTAATTAGTCTCATCTCCAAAAGCCACATCGAGCTTAATTCGCCCGATTGGATAAGCCGACTTCCCAGGGATATCCCATGAAAAACCGTTGTTGAAGGAAGCAACGTACTCTCTGACAGATTCATTCGACGGAACGTCTCGTAGTACAGTATGTTTATGCTGCTGCCTCCATCCATGAGAACCTTGGATAGAGTGTATCCTCCAACTTGCGGCGCCACCACCAACACCAAGCCGCCTGGATTGTCAACCCAGGAGGGATGATCCTCTCTGCTCCAGGTGATCGCGTGTTCGGACCAGTTAAGGTACCTAGGGACCGCTGGTTCAGCCATATTGACACCCCTCCTCTTGACCTTGCTGTCCCGCTTGCAAGTATTGGTGGTGAACACGTGGTATTGACCACAATTTAGTTTCCTCGGGTTTTTCTGAAAGATGCCTTGTCCATCGTGCTGCTGGAGCTCCATAGCATGAGCCGGGACCTCCTGAGGGGGGCCACGGCGCTCCTCGTGAGTCTCTGCTCCGAGCGAGACTCCAAGTTTAGAAACCGAGTTGATGACGAACGCTTCTTCGACGGCCGACTCGTCCAGAGGACCAACCCGCCGAGAAGACCCGACAGCGTCATGGCTCCGGCCGGCTCGACGCCGGCCGGATTGAGTACGCCGAGCCAGCTCGACGATGTTGGAGCAGATGTCCGGCTCAGGCACCGTCGCGCCAATCTTGCCGATGGAGACTTGGATCTTGCCGAAGGGGACCCGGTAACCATACTCAATTGAGTCAGCGTCGGGGCCCCAGCCAGAGTCGTCGACGTAGATCTTGCCGCGACGGCTCTTGGTCCTGCGACCGACCACGTAACTCCCGAACCCTGGAAGGGCTCCCTTCGAGAACTCAACTCCAACGGGCGAGAGCCCCACGGTGGGCGCCAACTGTCGTGGTTTTATCAACCCAGCAGATGTCCTCGTAACAGGACTTAGGTGTGAGGCCATGATACGTCTCCAACGTATCTATAATTTTTGCTTGTTCCATGCTGTTATATTATCATTCTTGGATGTTTTACAATCATTTTATATCAACTTTATATCATTTTTTGGGACTAACCTATTGACATAGTGCCAAAGTGCCAGTTGCTGTTTTTGCTTGTTTTTTACTTCGCAGAAAATCAATACCAAACGGAGTCCAATCGCGAAGAAACTTTTTGGAGATTTTTTCTGGACCAGAAGACACCCAATGGGCCAAAGAAGTGCCGGGGGAGTGGGCCGACGAGACCACAAACCACCAGGGCAGCAAGACACGCATGTATCGTTGCTATTAAGGATAACAAGATGGGGTCTATTCCTACATGAATAGATCTTGTCTACATCATGTCATCGTTCTTATTGCATTACTCCGTTTTTCCATGAACTTAATACACTAGATGCATGCTGGATAGCGGTCGATGTGTGGAGTAATAGTGGTAGATGCAGGCAGGAGTCGGTCTACTTATCTTGGACGTGATGCCTATATAATGAGCATCGCCTTAGATATCGTCATGACTGTTCGATTTTCTATCAATTGCCCAACAGTAATTTGTTCACCCACCGTGCGCTATACTCATGAGAGAAGCCACTAGTGAACCCTACGGCCCCCGGGTCTACTTTTCCAACATATTGCTTTCAGATCTATCTTTCTGCATCTTTGTTTTCAGATCTAAAAAACCAGAAACCCAAAAACATATTGCTGCATATTTTACTTGCTCTTTTTATTTTGTGTTCTTGAGAGATCTATCTCTCCTATCTATCACTACCTAATCTATCTTTTTACCGTAGAGAGATTGACAACCTCTCTTTCGTGTCGGGTTGCAAGTATTTGTTGTTTGTGTGCAGGTGCTGCTTATTGGGTGGTGGTGATCCTCCTACTGGTTCGATAACCTTGGTTTCATAACTGAGGGAAATACTTACCGTTGCTGTGCTGCATCATCCCTTCCTCTTTGGGGAAATACCGACGGAGTCTCAAGCCACGTCAAAGGAATTTCTGGCGCCATTGTCGGGAAGGAAGCGGTCTCTTCTACGTGCCTATCGTAGGCGCCGAGGGGACTCCATCATCATCTACCAGGTACCTAATCACAAATCTCATCTCCTTGCAATTACATTATTTGCCATTTGCCTCTCGTTTTCCTCTCCCCCACTTCACCAATTTGCCGTTTTATTCGCCCTCTTTTTCGTTTGCCTTTTTCTTGTCGGATCACTTGCCTTGTCACTATGGCTAGTTCTTCCTTTTTTGCATGTACCCCCGATAATGAGGTTCTTAATTTTAAGCAAAGGAGGAGGGGAGAACCTAAAAGATGCTTGGTATAGGATTTGCAATGCTCATAATAGATCTATCCATAAGCAATCTACCGTTGTTCTTCTTCGCAGTTTTTATGTTGGCATCACCACTTGGTATAGATTCGTCCTTGATACGATTACCGGTGGGAATTTCTTGATGTGTCCATCTTTAGATGCTTTTAATGCTTTGGGAAGTTTAGTGGGATCACCACCTATCATGATCAATGAAACAACTTTAACTCTCGAACACGTTATAGAGAGATTAGATGCTATCGAAAAGAAGATGATTA
The DNA here is from genome assembly GCA_039707655.1 of Elymus sibiricus. NCBI lineage: Eukaryota > Viridiplantae > Streptophyta > Magnoliopsida > Poales > Poaceae > Elymus > Elymus sibiricus. Next base: position 481,908,137 of record CM077665.1, read on the forward strand.
CTAAAGAACATCTTGAAGAATTAGATAAGAAACTGCATAATCTTGCTAATAAAATTGGGGCTAAGGCGGGAGATGCCATTAAATTACTAAAAGCAAAAGAAACCGTGGTGAACGAAAGGGTAGAAGAAAGTCCTTACCGTATTGATAAGTTGGAAGAGATTTTTAGTAATTTGGGTTCGGCTTTTTCTTCTATCAAAACTATTTAAAAAACTCCCATAAAAATTGGCAAGACCACGCAAGTCACTAAGAACAAAGTTGCTACATCTAGTGGCCACAAGGGAGATCTTAAAATGATTACTATTCATCCCGACTTTGTTGAAATCATAAGAGATCCTATTTACAAGAATGAATTTTTTGGTTTTCTTCCTAGGAGTGTTATCGTTAAGAATATGCATGCTAAATCCTTGAAGAAATCTAGTTGTGTGATTGAAGAGTTGAAAAACAAAGATGACAATACTTGAATCTATGCGTTATGCCTAGCTAGGGGCGTAAAACGATAGCGCTTGTTGGGAGGCAACCCAATGAATAAATAAATTTTTGCTTTTTCCTTTCTGTTTTTGAGTGTTGACACAATTATGCCTCTGTTATGATTGTGTTTTTATGGTTTATTTAGTGTTTGTGCCAAGTAGAACCTTTAGGATGATTCATAGGATGAGTAGAAGTGATGCTGAATCTGAAACAGAAACTTTGTATCCAGTATATGAATTTTTATTTTTTGCTGGAACGTGATCTTGAGCTGAAATTTTAACACAGTGTTGCTATACAAATTACTTACGTTGTTCTAAGGTTTCAGAATTTTTAGAGTTACAGAAGTATGGTTAGAGTACAGATTACTACAGACTGTTCTGTTTAAGACAGATTCTGTTTTCGTTGCATTGTGTGCTTGTTTTGATGAATCTATGGTTTGTATCGGGGGGTATAAGCCATGGTAAAGTTGAAATACAGTAGGTATAATGCAATAATAAAATATGAATGGGTTTGCAACAGCACCTAAAGTAGTGATTTGCTTTATTATACTAATGGATCTCACGAAGATTTTGTTGAGTTTTGTGTGATTGAAGTTTTCAAGTTTTGGGTGAGATCGCGATGGATGAAGGAATAAGGAGTGAAAAGAGCCTAAGCTTGGGGATGCTACAGCACCCCCAAGATATATCCAAAGATAAACAAGCAACTAAGCTTGGGGATGCCCGCGAGTGGCATCCCCTCTTTCTTCTAACGACCATCGGTATTTTACTTGGAGCTATATTTTTATGTTTTTTTTTACATAGGTGCCCTTTGTTCCTTAGTTGTACTCATTCATCCCCACGCTCTTAACTTTTGCTCACTTTTCCCCACTCCCTTGTCCGAAACCCTCAGAAATGGTCACAGCGGAGGATGCCGTCGGGTCAATGGTTTGACCGTTAACCCTGACGAGGGGGCCGTGTCGGAACGGCTCCTCCTTTGCCCATTCTGACGCGTGGGGCCGCATTGAGACACGTCGAATGGGCTTGTCTGAACCTCGAGTTCGAGCCCCACAGCACCGCGTTGCTCCACCCCCTCCGCCGCCGTCGTGCCCTCCAACCTCTAACCCCATTCCGCCTCCGCCGCCGTAGTGCCCTCCATCAGATATACCCCCACATCCCCATCTGGATCAAGCAGCGATGTCGGGGGAGCAAGCTCTCAAGCCCATGGACCGTGGAGAGGATTGGGTGGAATCGGCGGCGGATAATTCATGGATTACACCTGGGTAAGCGTCGTTTCCCCCCCCCCTAACTAATTTGCTGATTCGTAAATTCGGCCCCTTTTGACCGCTAGTCGCTTGAATCGTTCAAATTTTGCTGAATTGTTCCTGGCCTAACAGCACCCATTATTTGAATCGAATAGGATTGATCCTGCGCTTGCTTTCCGGTTGTCGGTTAGGATGGAAGTTAGTGTGCTGCGCGGTAGAAAACCGCAATTGCTTACTGGATTTTACTATCCGAAGGTGGTAGAAACCAGTATGATGTTCAAAGATTTGCTCGCGGCGCTCCGAAATTCTTCATATGGATGGAGCCCTGCCGATGCTGTTGAACTGACATATTTCAGCAGTACCGAGCAAAATTTTATACCACTAACTTGTGATGAGCATCTGGGATTGCTCTTTTCTTTGAATGCTGAAAGCCGCTTCGGTAAAATCCATATCGAGGTGCTTCAGCCACGCAATGATCATGGGAAGGGGAAGAGTGTTCAGGAATCTTCTGCCTCTGCTAACGGAGAGTGCCCCGGCACTCCTTGTAGGTCGAAACCAAGCAGAGCCAGTGGTTCTGAAAGTCACAATATATCTGTTGCCGTTTCTTGTGCCGTTTCTCCTGTCGCTGCCGCACCCGATGTAGTACAGGATGGAGAGCCAGACGAAGAGGTGCCTCAACATGATGACGAGGATGAGAATATGTTCCCCGACCTTGTAGGTATTGCCAGTAAACAAGCAATGGAAGATGAATTTCAGGAGCAACCTATTAGCCGTGCTAGATTTGATGACACTAATGATGAAGAGAGGGAGGAGAACATCGACAGCTTAGTTGTAGATGAATATGATGGTGAGGACATGCCAACAATTGAGTGGAACAGGGAAGATCCTTAGCTTGGTGTCAGCACCATATTCCACTCGATGGTGGACTGCTGTAATGCAGTGACTACATACTACATTCTCACACAAAATACATATGTGATTGAAAGGAGTGAGCCATCAAGGTTCACTGTTCGTTGCCCATATGATAGGTGTAGATGGAGGTTGCATGCATCACGTATGTTGAGGAGCAAGTTCATTCAGGTTTGTGTATTTCAGTATATACAGATTCTATGTTCAGATCATTGTGTAAAGTTTTCAGATCATATTTTTTTCCGATAAAAAGGAACCCACACCAGCACACTTGTCCACCTGGAGGGGGAGGGGGGAAGGCTAAAACAAAGCTAGCAAAGAGTAGATGGGTGGCAGATGCAATTCTGGATTGGTTGAGAGACAAACCAACACTTGGTCCAACAGAACTCCAAGGGAAGCTATTTGATAAGTACAAGATTGTTGTACCTTACATGAAGATTTTTTATGGTAAGTGATGTCTACTACGCAACCTTCTTCTTGTAGACTCGTGTTGGGCCTCCAAGCGCAGAGTTTTGTAGGACAGTAGCAAATTTCCCTCAAGTGGATGACCTAAGGTTTATCAATCCGTGGGAGGCGTAGGATGAAGATGGTCTCTCTCAAACAACCCTGCAATCAAATACAAGAAATCTCTTGTGTCCCCAACACATCCAATACAATGGCAAATTGTATAGGTGCACTAGTTCGGCGAAGAGATGGTGATACAAGTGCAATATGGATGGTAGATATAAGTTTTTGTAATCTGAAAATATAAAAACAGCAAGGTAACTAATGATAAAAGTGAGCACAAATGGTATTGCAATGCTTGAAAACAAGGCCTAGGGTTCATACTTTCACTAGTGCAAGTTCTCTCAACAATACTGACATAGTTGAATCATATGTAAATCCCTCACGTGCGATAAAGAGTTCACTCCAAAGTCATAAATAGAGGAGAACAAACGAAGAAATTATTGTAGGGTACGAAACCACCTCAAAGTTATCTTTTCCGAGTGTCACGAACAACCCTAGAGTTCGTACTAGAATAACACCTTAAGATACACATCAACCAAAACCCTAATGTCACCTAGATACTCCAATGTCACCACGAGTACCCATGGGCTTGATTATACGATATGCATCACACAATTTCAGATTCATCATGTTCAATCCAACACAAAGAACTTCAAAGAGTGCCCCAAAGTTTCTATCGGAGAGTCAAGACGAAAACGTGTGCCAACCCCTATGCATAGATTCCCAAGGTCACGGAACCCGCAAGTTGGTCACCAAAACATACATCAAGTGGATCAATAGAACATCCCATTGTCACCACGGATATCCCATCGCAAGACATACATCAAGTGTTCTCAAATCCTTTAAAGACTCAATCCGATAAGAAAACTTCAAAGGGAAAACTCAATTCATCACAAGAAGATAGAGAGGGGAAAACTCCATATGATTCATCTATATTAATAAAGCTCGCGGTACATCAAGATTGTGTCATCTCAAGAACACGAGAGAGAGAGAGATCAAACACATAGCTACTGGTACATACCCTCAGCCCCGAGGGTGAACTACTCCCTCCTCATCATGGAGACCGCCGGGATGATGTAGATGGCCTCCGGTGATGGTTTCCCCCTCCGGCAGGGTGCCGGAACGGGCTCCCGATTGGTTTTTCATGGCTATAGAGGCTTGCGGCGGCGGAACTCCCGATCTAGGTTTCTTTCTGGAGGTTTCTCGATTTATAGGAGTACTTGGCATTGGAATCAAGTCAGGGGGACTCCCGAGGGGCCCACAAGCCAGGGGGCGCGCCCTAGGGGGGGGGCACCCCCTAGGCTTGTGGCTGCCTCGGGACTCCTCTCCGGTATCTTTTTGCTCCAGTATTTTTTATATTTTCCAAAAATATTCTCCGTAATTTTTCAGCCCATTCCGAGAACTTTTATTTCTGCACAAAAACAACACCACGGTAGCTCTGCTGAAAACAGCGTCAGTCCGGGTTAGTTCTGATCAAATCATACCAAAATCATATAGAATTATTGTAAACATGGCATGAATACTTCATAAATTATAGATATGTTGGAGACGTATCAGCATCCCCAAGCTTAATTCCTGCTCGTCCTCGAGTAGGTAAATGATAAAAGAAATAATTTATGAAGTGTGAATGCTAGCAAGTGCACAAGTTTGATCAATGATAATTCCAATCACTTTTTCTAGCATCAATATAAACCATAAACAGTAGCTCATCTCATAAAACTTCTCATGATCAAGTAACAAGCTATTCACATGTTAAAGTATAGACCAGAAAGTTTCTTGAAAACTAACAAACCATACTCCTAGTCATCGAACAATTGCAATTCATATTATTTTCGGGAAGGGTCTATGTAAGAGCTTTGATTTAGCAAATTCCACATACTCAACTATCATATAGTCTTCCATGATTATTGACACTCAAATTATATTTTTAGAACAAATAGCATCCATCGAACACAGAGAAAGATAGGGGCTTAATGTTTCGCCTCCCAACTTATTTATCATATAGATAATTGTCAACAATAATAATTCATGATCAAATATATTTGTGTGGATATATATGTCTAGATCATTCCCCAACACATGACGCTTGCCAAGAGAAAAAGGCGAAATATAGGAAGTGGTGAAGATCACCATGACTCTTGCATAAAGGTAAGTACTAGAAAGTAAAAGATAGGCTCTTCGCAGAGGGAAGCATTGACTTGCAAGGGTGCCAGAGCTCGAGCTTTTAAAATAGAGATGAATAATAATTTTGAGCGGTATGCTTTCATTGTCAACATAACAACCAAGAGATCTCGGTATCTTCCATGCTAGATACATTATAGGTGGTTCCCAAACAGAATGGTAAAGTTTTTACTCCCCCTCCACCAATCAATCACACTCCACGGCGAGCCGAATCCACGGGTACCGTCCATACAAACAACAATCTTGGGGGAGTTTTGTTTCATTATATTTTGATTTGATTTTTGAGCATGGAACTGGGCATCCCGAATACCAGCCACTTTCTCGTGAATGATAGTGAATCAACACATATCGTGAGAATAACCCACCTAGCATGGAAGATACTGACAGCCCCTAGTCACTATATGAGCGATTCGGGCATACAAAACAGAATATTATTTGAAGGTTTAGAGTTTGGCACATGCAAATTTACTTGGAACGGCGGGTAAATACCGCATATAGGTAGGTATGGTGGACTCATATGGAACAACTTTGGGTTTAAGGGTGTTTGGATGCACAAGTAGTATTTCTACTTGGTGCGGAAGTTTTGGCTAGTATGAGGTGGAAGCAAGCACCACATGTTGGAGGATCCATAACAATATAACTTCTATACAAATATACCCAAACATAACTCATTAAGTTGTCTTCCTTGTCCAATTTTAACTAATTTTCTCGAGTTTGAAAATAATTAATGAGCTCACAATCATAGAAGATGTCCAAGATAGTATATTTATATGTGGAATCTCTCTTCCTTCAATATTCTTTCATGAATTGTTCAAGTGACCAATGCGGTGTTTGCTAACTTTCAATAAATTTTACCACCTATACTTATTATGTGTGAAGTCATTACTCCCCATGAGATAAGTATATGAAGCATATTTAATTTCAGATTTATGATATTCAATTCATTCAACCATTTACTCATAGGATATAAGTGAAGCACGAGAGTGAATGACAAACTACTCCAAAAAGATATAAGTGAAGATCAATGAGTAGTCAATTAGTTTAAATAGCCATGTGAGGACTCTCTCTTAATCAAAATTTCAGATCCAATGATTTTATTGAAACATCAAACAAAATAAGATGGCATTCCAAGGATAGCACACATCATGTGAACGAATAAAAATTTAGGCTCACATAGGCTAACCGATAATTGTTGATGAAGAGAGGTGGGATGCGTAGCATCCCCAAGCTTAGATGCTTGAGACTTCTTGAAATATTTACTTGGGGTGCCTTGGGCATCCCCAAGCTTGAGCTTTTGTATCTCGTTCAATCCTCTCATATCATGGTTTCACCTATTCTCAAAAACATCTTCCACACAAAACTTGAAAAGAACTCGTGAGATAGGTTAGTACTCATAAGAACAAATCAACACTTCATGTACTGCCAAGACATGTTGCACAATAATTTTCAAACATCATTTACTGTTTACTATCGTTTCCACAATTTATATCTACCAATATAGGCTATGAAAACCATAGTATAAGTAGATAACAAAACTATGACAGCAATCTGTCCAAACAGAACAGTCTGTAGCAATCTATTAAATCAGTGTACTTCTGTAACTCAAAAAATTATGAACATTTAGGACATGCTATTAAATTTATATTAAAATACTGTGTAAAAATTTCAGAAACTTTCCACGTTCCAGTAAAATATGAAAATTCAAACACTACAGCAAAAGTTTCTGTTTATACACAGCACACATCAAACATGCAATTCAAGCATCCTAAAAGGCAATTCTTGGAACTTTTTATTGAAAAAAAAGATTATAAATAACACCTAACAGAAAATAAGAAAATAAAATGATGCTCCAAGCAAAACTCATATTATGTGACGAATAAAAATATAGCTCCAAGTAAGATATACCGATAATGTTGAAGACGAAAGAGGAGATGCCTTCCAGGGCATCCCCAAGCTTAGGCGCTTGAGTCTTCCTTGGATATTAGCTTGGGGGTGCCTTGGGCATCCCTAATCTTAGGTATTGTCACTCCTTATTCTCCTCATATCGGTGTCTCACCCAAAACTTGAAAACTTCAATCACACAAAACTTAACGGAACTTCGTGAGATGGGTTAGTGTAGTAAAGATAAATCATTCACTTAGGTACTGTCAAGACAAGATTCATAATTGTTCCCACATCATACCTACTGTATTCTATCATTTCCGTAATTTATATCACTCAATATAAGCTATAGAAACACTAAAACAAGTAAACTATGCATGCAAAACAGAATCTGTCAAAAACAGAACAGTCTGTGAAGATCTGTAGTGTAACCATACTTCCCTATCTCTAAAAATTCTGAAAAGTTAGAAAAATCTAGGAAATTTGTATATCAATCATGTGTAAAAAATTTATATCAAAATCACGTTCCAGTGAATTTACAAAATTCCTGTACTGAGAGCAAATGTTTATGTTTTTGCACAGAATCAAGTCAACTATCATCCACACTATCCCAAAGGCATTACTTGGCACTTTATTGAAACAAAAGCTATAAAACATGATTATATAGTAGCTTAATCATGTGATCACACAAAAACAGAAAGGAAAAGTGTTGGGTTGTCTCCCAACAAGCGCTTTTCTTTGAAGCCTTTTAGCTAGGCATGATGATTTCAATGATGCTCACATAAGAATAGTAATTAAAACATGCAAGAGAGCATCATGAATCTCATGACAAGCACATTTAAGTCTAACCCACTTCCTATGCATAGGGATTTTGTGAGCAAACAATTTATGTGAGCAAGAATCACCTAGCATAGGAAGGCAAAACAAGCATGACTTCAAAACTTTGAACACATAGAGAGGAAACTTGATATTATTGCAATATGTAGAAGCATAAGATCCTCTCTCATAATAATTTTCAGTAGCATCATGAAGGATTTTCACAATATAACCAGCACATAAAGCATTCGTTTCATGATCTACAAGCATAGAAATTTTACTACTCTCCACACAAGAAAATTTCTTCTCATGACTAATAGTGGGAGTAAACTCAACAAAATAACTATCATGAGATACTTGATTGACATAACCACTTTGAATATTAAAATCATGATGACAAGTTTCATGATTAATATCACTCTTTATAGCATATGTGTCGTCACAATAATCATCATAAATAGGAGGCATGCTTTCATCATAATAAATTTGCTCATCAAAACTTGGGGGACTAAACATATCATCTTCATCAAACATAGCATCCCCAAGCTTGTAGCTTTGCATATCATTAGCATCAATGATATTCAGAGAATTCATACTAGCAATATTGCAATCATGCTCATCATTCAAGGAATTCTGATTAAGTATTATCATAATTTCTTCCTCTACCAATTGAGCACAATTTTCTGAATCCTTATTTTCACGAAAGACATTATAAAGACGATACAAATGATGCAACCTAAACTCCATTTTTTTGTAGTTTTCTTTTATAAAACCAAACTAGTGAAAAACAAGAAACTAAAAGATTTAATTGCAAGATCTAAAGATATACCTTCATGCACTCACCTCCCCGGCAACGGCGCCAGAAAAGAGCTTGATGTCTACTACGCAACCTTCTTCTTGTAAACTCGTGTTGGGCCTCCAAGCGCAGAGTTTTGTAGGACAGTAGCAAATTTCCCTCAAGTGGATGACCTAAGGTTTATCAATCCATGTGAGGCGTAGGATGAACATGGTCTCTCTCAAACAACCCAGCAATCAAATACAAGAAATCTCTTGTGTCCCCAACACACCCAATACAATGGCAAATTGTATAGGTGCACTAGTTCGGCGAAGAGATGGTGATACAAGTGCAATATGGATGGTAGATATAAGTTTTTGTAATCTGAAAATATAAAAACAGCAAGGTAACTAATGATAAAAGTGAGCACAAACAGTATTGCAATGCTTGAAAACAAGGCCTAGGGTTCATACTTTCACTAGTGCAAGTTCTCTCAACAATACTGACATAGTTGAATCATATGTAAATCCCTCACGTGCGACAAAGAGTTCACTCCAAAGTCACAAATAGCGGAGAACAAACGAAGAAATTATTTTAGGGTACGAAACCACCTCAAAGTTATCTTTTCCGATCAATCATATGAGCTATCTATCCCTATAAGTGTCACGAACAGCCCTAGAGTTCGTACTAAAATAACACCTTAAGATACACATCAACCAAAACCCTAATGTCACCTAGGTACTCCAATGTCACCACGAGTACCCATGGGCTTGATTATACGATATGCATCACACAATTTCAGATTCATCATGTTCAATCCAACACAAAGAACTTCAAAAGTGCCCCAAAGTTTCTACCGGAGAGTCAAGACGAAAACGTGTGCCAACCCCTATGCATAGATTCCCAAGGTCACGGAACCACTACAACAAAAACCCACTTTTAACAACGGAAAGTTAGCAACGAAAGATAACATGTGTTGTCGGTGGTCCACCTCCCACCTCCCACGACGAGGTAACCTCCCCGTACCCATCTCCACATTATTAGGAAAGTAGTACCACCCCGTCCAAATATCACGCAACAAAAAAGAGTTATATCAACCACCTCTCTCCACTGATTCGGTGATTCCTTTCTCACGAGCTTTGTGGCCACAAAGCCGCCGCCACAACCTCCGATTCCGGTTAGATCTAGTGCTCTTCGGCGCCGCCGCTCACCAGCCCATTCCCCCTTACTGCTTCCTCCGTTCCTTTGCCGCAGCGAGTTCCTCCGCGCCGCCGCTCAACCTCCCGGCTCCTCCTTACTGCTCTCGTCCGATCCCCAGCCGCCGCTACATCCTCCACTCCCATGCTCACCCGCTCATGGGTTCGGGAACCCCTCACTACTCTCCTCCGACCCATTGTCACGGCGACGTCATCCACGCCCCTGCACGCGCCCCCGCAGGAACCCTAGCCACCATGGTTTGCTAGCGCGGCTCCCACGTTTCCTCTCGTTTGTCTGTCCACTACTCCGCGTATCCGCGTGCGTGGCTGCCGGCTCGGGCTAAACCGCATTGTTCCACATCGATTCCTCGACTACTTCGATTGACGCCAGACTGTTAAGTAAGGTCCTCCTCCTTCAAATAATATGTGCACAATGACGATATAATGGGAACTGTCCCGGATCAAAAAATGATTTTGAAGCAGCATACCTCATTTGGACTTTTTGATGAATTCTTTCATTTTCTGCTAGATTTATTCAGCATATTTTTATTATAACACAGTAAGTTCCATGTAGGAAGTACAAATCCCAATGGGTTTATCTGCAGGCTGCAGAGACAACAACGCTTCTAAGGTCACAGGCTCGAAATTACCACCTATAAGACCCCTTGTGTTGTTACTACATCTGCTACCTTTATGTTGCACCAGAGATCTTCTCTAATACGGAGTAGCAGACAATTACAATAATTTGCAATAAATCAGTAGTGCAACATCTAGAAGCATAATGTCACCCGGTTTTAGATCTTTAGGGGTGGACCTTTTTCTTGTGTGGGTGAGCGATACACCACTTGTCTATACTCTGTACGTGTCGATTCAGGAATAAGTTTTGTAGCGTTTCATCAATAGTTCTTTATTGTGACGCATTAGGCTCTAATTTTCTTGATTCTATGTGCGTGGATAATTAATCAATATTTTTGTGAGGATAATCATGGTAGATTAGTTAAATATAAGTTGATAGTGCCTCCAGATATCCTAGTTAATAGCCTATGACCATGTCATCAAAGAACATTTCTTCAAGTACCAGTTAGTAGGTGAGCACTATTATCTATAACATCATGATTTTGAAGAGACAAAAAAATCTCCCTATTAGTGTTATGAATCCTTACTGATTTCTGTCACACACTTGTGTACAATAGGAATAAGCCCACGTGCATCTATCGTCATGATATTTCTTTTTATTGTATAATCTTTAGTTTCATCTTCCCTCACAGGTTCTGAAGTTGCCTATGTGCTTCAGTCAACATGTGTTTGTTTGTTCTTTCTCTGAACAGGTATGTCTTCTAAACTTGTGCATACTGCAATTAGGAGATATAAAAATCAGCACTCATTTAAAGAGGCCCTAAAAAAGAATTTGAAGCCTCTGGAAAATTGAAATGTTCAACTATGTATAATCAGGATCATTTAGTTGGTTCCAGAATTCATATCATTGTTAATATACATAATGTTTGGATAATCATTACGATTGTAAATACATGCTGATGGTTCAAAATGATTAGCCCCGTCCATTGTTCAAAGATCTCCATTTTTTAATATGCAGTTTCTGATCTGAACGAGCGGTGAATATTCAGAACTTGTGCAAGCCGCAATTGAGAGAATAGAATGTTGTCAGTTTACAGAAATGTTCAAGATTTGAAGTCTCTGTCTTTGTACTTCATAGCATGGTGATGTCCCTTCTGCTAGTGTTTATTATGATGATTCACTTCATAGCATGGTGATGTCCCCTCTGCTAGTGTTTATTATGATGATTCATATAGTAAGTTGATGCCAGATGCAAAAAAATAAAAATAGTACACAGATATAGGTCGCATCTGCATTTTTATTAATAGAAACCTGTTGAATAAGTTTTGTATTCACATTATTAATTAGCCCCACATCTATATCTAAATCAATGTCTTGGTAAGTCATATTTGTGAGCATGTATCACAATACCTAATTTAGACGCACCTAAATTTAGCATGGTGCGAATTATTTTCTTTTAACTACAGTATTTTTCATTTGTTGAAATCTTGCGTCTACTTTTATTTTGTGGAGAACTACAGATATTTCTTAGCAAACGAAAGATGTGTGGTATGTCATTACATGATTTTTTTCCCAAGGGGGTACCTTGTGTCTTAGTATGTTCTTTTGAGGTTTATGTTACTTAATCGACATATAGCATTTTGTTCGTAAGAAAACAAGGATCAAAAGTGATTGTCAGATGTAGTCTAATACTCTCCTTTTTCTACATACAGAGCTACTAATCTCATGACCCCCAACCTTTCTTTGGCTCCTACATAACTTTCTGCTCTGTTGATATTCTATATCATAATTTATTAATCTCATTCCTTTGTTGTTGTAGATTGCCAAGACAAATTCAAGATGCATGGATGTTGATTGAAAGATAAAGAATGACGATTTTACTAGATAATTAGAATGTCATTTTCAATTGTAATGTTTCAAACACTACAGTTGATTAAATGATCAAGAATTAGGCTCAGTACTATATGGTTTCACATATGTAAGATTTGTATCGTGTTCTTTGTAATCCAATACATGATGTTTAATATATTATGAGGATTCCCTGTAATCCAATACATCCTGTTTAATATATTATGAGGATTCCTGCTTATTGTATTGTCGCTCCTATCCATCGGCATTGGGATAATAATTTTGGTTCACAGCATATAAAATACCATTAAATTGTTCATATATGTCAAACTATCTAGTCGTTGCAATGATATGGTATGTCCATTTGAAACTCGTTTGTGTGGGGTAGCCACCAACACATACGAATCGTTGCTAAGGTCCAGCTCTATACGTTGCTGTTTTGCAACGCTTCTGCACGTGATTTACCAACGGATGTATATGCGTTGTTGTAGACCATTGCAACGCCACCAACGGCAACGCATGCTAATCCGTTGGTGTAGACCTTAGCAACACATATATGGACATACGACAACGCATGGATGCGTTGCTGAAGGGGGGTTCCTGTTGTAGTGAACCCGCAAGTTGATCACCAAAACATACATCAAGTGGATCAATACAACATCCCATTGTCACCATGGATATCCCATCGCAAGACATACATCAAGTGTTCTCAAATCCTTTAAAGACTCAATCCGATAAGAAAACTTCAAAGGGAAAACTCAATTCATCACAAGAAGATAGAGAGGGGAAAACTCCATATGATTCATCTATATTAATAAAGCTAGCGGTACATCAAGATCGTGTCATCTCAAGAACACGAGAGAGAGAGATCAAACACATAGCTACTGGTACATACCCTCAGCCCCGAGGGTGAACTACTCCCTCCTCGTCATGGAGACCACCGGGATGATGAAGATGGCCTCCGGTGATGGTTTCCCCCTCCGGCAGGGTGCCGGAACAGGTTCCCGATTGGTTTTTCGTGGTTACAGAGGCTTGCGGCGGCGGAACTCCCGATCTAGGTTTCTTTCTGGAGGTTTCTCGATTTATATGAGTACTTGGCGTTGGAATCAAGTCAGGGGGACTCCCGAGGGACCCACAAGCCAGGGGGGCACGCCCTAGGGGGGCGCCCCCTAGGCTTGTGGCTGCCTCGGGACTCCTCTCCGGTATCTTTTTGCTCCAGTATTTTTTATATTTTCCAAAAATATTCTCCGTAAATTTTCAGCCCATTCCGAGAACTTTTATTTCTGCACAAAAACAACACCACAGTAGCTCTGCTGAAAACAGCGTCAGTCCGGGTTAGTTCTAATCAAATCATACCAAAATCATATAGAATTATTGTAAACATGGCATGAATACTTCATAAATTATAGATACGTTGGAGACATATCAGTAAGGAAATAGCTCCTGACAGGATTGATGGTCCTTGGAATGAGAGCTTTCAGTTGCTCTACACATTTAAAGCTGAAGTGGAAGATGCGAGTCCAGGGAGTGTTTTAGAGATTGAGAAGCATACATTTCCATACAAAATAAAAGGGAAGTCATTTGAGAAGGAGTGCTTCAGGAGGTCTTTTGTTTGTTTCAAGGCTTGTTGGCAAGGGTTTCTGGATGGTTGCATGCCCTATTTGGCTATTGATGCAACTGCTTTGAATGGAAGGTGGAGAGGCCAACTGGTGGCAAATTCTGCAGTTGATGGACACAACTGGCTATTCCCAGTTGCATTTGGTGTGGTGGAGGCAGAGTCCGAGGAAAGTTGGGTCTGGTTTCTGCAGCATTTGCGCAACCTTATAGGTACACCCCCAGGTTTATCTATACACACATATGCTTGCAAGGGTTTGGAGAGTGCAGTGGAAATTGCATTCCCTGGAGTGGAGCATAGGGAATGTATGCGACACCTAGCGCAGAATTTCCGAAGCAAATTCAAAGGTAAAGTTTATGATGAGAACTTATGGCCAGCATTGATACGACTCCAACGTATCTATAATTTTTGCTTGTTCCATGCTGTTATATTATCATTCTTGGATGTTTTACAATCATTTTATTACAACTTTATATCATTTTTTGGGACTAACCTATTGACATAGTGCCAAAGTGACAGTTGCTGTTTTTGCTTGTTTTTTACTTCGCAGAAAATCAATACCAAACGGAGTCCAATCGCGACGAAACTTTTTGGAGATTTTTTCTGGACCAGAAGACACCCAATGGGCCAAAGAAGTGTCGGGGGAGTGGGCCGAGGAGACCACAACTCACCAGGGCGCGCCAGGGGGGCCCCGGCGCGCCTTGATGGGTTGTGCCCTCCTCGGGGCCCCTCTCCACCGCCTCTGATGCCTATAAATTCCCAAATATTCCGAAAACCCTAGGGGAGTCGACGAAACACAATTCCAGCCGCCGCAAGTTTCAGAACCTCGAGATCCAATCTAAACACCATCACGGAGGGGTTCATCTTCCTCATAGGTGCCTCTCCGATGATGCGTGAGTAATCCACCATAGACCTACGGGTCCGTAGGCAGTAGCTAGATGGCTTCCTCTCTCTCTCTCTTATGATTCTCAATACAATGGTCTCTTGGAGATCTATTTTATGTAAACTTTTGCGGTGTGTTTGTTGGCATCCGATGAGTTTTGAGTTCATGATCAGTTTCTATCCATGAATATTATTTGAATCTTCTTTGATCTCTTATATGCATTATTACTTATAGACTCATATTTCTTCTCCGAATCTTTGGTTTAGTTTGGCCGACTAGATCGATTTTTCTTGCCATGGGAAGAGGTGCTTTGTGATGGGTTCGATCTTGCGGTGTTATTTCCCAGTGACAGAAGGGGCAGCAAGACACGCATGTATCGTTGCTATTAAGGTTAACAATATGGGGTCTATTCCTACATGAATAGATCTTGTCTACATCATGTCATCGTTCTTATTGCATTACTCCGTTTTTCCATGAACTTAATACACTAGATGCATGCTGGATAGCGGTCGATGTGTGGAGTAATAGAGGTAGATGCAGGCAGGAGTCGGTCTATCTATCTTGGACGTGATGCCTATATAATGATCATCGCCTTGGATATCGTCATGACTATTCGATTTTCTATCAATTGCCCAACAGTAATTTGTTCACCCACCGTGCGCTATACTCATGAGAGAAGCCACTAGTGAACCCTACGACCCCGGGTCTACTTTTCCAACATATTTCTTTCCGATCTACTTTTTGCAATCTTTGTTTCCAGATCTACAAAACCAAAAACCCAAAAACATATTGCTGCATATTTTATTTGCTCTTTTTATTTTGTGTTCTTGAGAGATCTATCTCTCCAATCTATCACTACATAATATATCTTTTTACTGTAGAGAGATTGACAACCTCTCTTTCGCGTCGGGTTGCAAGTATTTGTTGTTTGTGTGCAGGTGCTGCTTATTGGGTGGTGGTGATCCTCCTACTGGTTCGATAACCTTGGTTTCATAACTGAGGGAAATACTTACCGTCGCTGTGCTGCATTATCCCTTCCTCTTTGGGGAAATACCGACGGAGTCTCAAGCCACGTCAAAGGAATTTCTGGCGCCGTTGCCGGGGAGGAAGCGGTCTCTTCTACGTGCCTATCATAGGCGCCGAGGGGACTCCATCATCATCTACCAGGTTCCTAATCACAAATCTCATCTCCTTGCAATTACATTATTTGCCATTTGCCTCTCGTTTTCCTCACCCCCACTTCACCAATTTGCCGTTTTATTCGCCCTCTTTTTCATTTGCCCTTTTCTTGCCGGATCTCTTCCTTGTTTGCAATCTTGTTTGCGTAGTCACGATGAATCAAGAGAACACCAAGTTGTGTGATTTTTCCAATACTAATAACAATGATTTTATTAGTACGCCTATTGCTCCTCCCGCCACTAGTGCGGAGTCTTGTGATATTAATGCCGCTTTGTTGAATCTTGTCATGAAAGATGCCGCGTCCCATCTAAACATGTTCGTAGAATTGTGTGATATGCAAAAGAAAAAAGATGTGGACAATGATATTGTGAAGTTGAAACTATTTCCTTTTTCCTTGCGGGATCGTGCAAAAATTTGGTTTTCCTCTTTGCCTCGCGATAGTATCGATTCTTGGAATAAGTGCAAGGATGCTTTTATCACTAAGTATTTTCCGCCTGCGAAAATTATTTCCCTTAGGACGCAAATCATGAATTTTAAGCAACTTGAGCATGAACATGTTGCACAATCTTGGGAAAGAATGAAGTTGTCCTACTCATGGTTTAAATCTTTGGATGATCATACAAATTTTTTATGCGGGACTGAATTTTGTCTCTAGAAATCTTTTAGATTCCGCCGCGGGTGGTACTTTTATGGAGATTACTTTGGGTGAAGCTACTAAATTGCTAGATAATATCATGGCTAATTATTCTCAATGGCATACCGAAAGAGCACCTACTAGTAAAAAAAGTTAATTCGGTAGAGGAAATTAGTACTTTGAGTGATAAAGTTGATGCTTTGATGAAATTGGTTGCTAGTAAAAATGCTTCTATTGATCTTAATCATGTGCCTTTGTCTACTTTGATTGAGCAAAATAGTGATTCCGTAGATGTGAATTTTGTCTTGCGAAACAATTTCAATAACAATGCTTATAGAGGTAATTTTAATCCTAGGCCTTTTCCTGGAAATTCCTATAATAATTATGGTAATTCCTAAGGTAATTCTTCTTACAATAATAATAGGAACACCTCTGATCTTGAGAGTAATATTAAAGAATTTATCAATGCGCAAAAGGCTCTCAATACTATGATAGAAGAAAAGTTAAATAAGATTGATGATATGTCTAGAAGCATTGATAGAATTTCTCATGATGTTGAAAATCTCAAGTTGAAAGCTTTTGTGCCTAAGATTGATGAATCTATTAAAGCTTTATATGTCTCTATGGATGAAAGTAAGAAAAGAACCGCTATGCTTAGAGCTAAAAGAGAAATCTTAGAAAAAACGTTTTCTAGTGATTACCTTCATAAAAAAGATGAAGATCTTAAAGTGATTGGTGTTTCTTATATTGATTCCTTGTTTAGTAATATTAAAATTGATAATGAAGGGACTTAAGTAGAGTCAACTTTAGCTAGAAGGCGTCCCAATAATTTGGAGTGTGAAAATCTTGATGAAATTTTTGATAAAAGTGGGTTTGAAGAGGTCAAAACTTTAACTAGTGATGTGCCCACTATCTTGGATTGCAAAGATTTTAATTATGATAGTTGCTCTTTGATTGAATGTATTTCTTTGTTGCAATCCATGTTGAATTCACCCCATGCTTATGAGCAAAATAAAGCTTTTACTAAACATATCGTTGATGCCACGATGAAATCTTTTGAAGAAAAGTTGGAGTTGGAAATTTCTATTCCTAGAAATTTGCATGATGAGTGGGAAACTACCATTAAGGTCAAGATTAAAAATTATGAGTGCTTTGCTTTGTGTGATTTGGGTGCTAGTGTTTCCACGATTCCGAAATCTCTATGTGATGTGCTTGGTCTCACCAATATTGAAGAATGTTCTCTTAATTTGCACTTGGCGGATTCTACTATTAAAAAGCCTTTGGGAAGAATTAATGATGTTCTTATTCTTGAAAATAGGAACTATGTGCCTATTGATTTTATTGTGCTTGATATTGATTGCAATCCGTCTTGCCCCATTATACTTGGTAGACCGTTTTTACGCACTATAGGTGCCGTGATTGATATGAAAGAAGGCAATATTCGTTTTCAATTTCCCTTGAGAAAGGGTATGGAAAACTTCCCTAGAACAAGAATTAAGCCACCATATGAATCAATCATGAGGGCATCCTATGGATCCAAAACCAAAGGTGACAATACTTGAATCTATCCATTATGCCTAGCTAGGGGCGTTAAACGATAGCGCTTGTTGGGAGGCAACCCAATGAATAAATAAATTTTTTCTTTTTCCTTTCTGTTTTTGTGAGTTGACACAATTATGCCTCTGTTATGATTGTGTTTTTATGGTTTATTTAGTGTTTGTGCCAAGTAAAGCCATTAGGATGATTCATAGGATGAGTAGAAGCGATGTTGAATCTGAAACAGAAACTTTGTGTCCAGTATTTGAATTTTCATTTTTTGCTGGAAAGTGATCTTGAGCTGAAATTTTAACACAGTGTTTCTATAAAAATTCCTTAAGTTTTCCTAATTGTTCAGTATTTTTTTAGTCACATAAGTATGGTTAGAGTACAGATTACTACAGACTGTTCTGTTTAAGACAGATTCTGTTTTCGTTGCATTGTGTGCTTGTTTTGACGAATCTATGGGTTATATTGAAGGGTATGAGCCATGGTAAAGTTAAAATACAGTAGGTATAATGAAATAATAAAATATGAATGGGTTTGCAACAGTACCTAAAGTAGTGATTTGCTTTATTATACTAACAGATCTCACGAAGATTTTGATGAGTTTTGTGTGATTGAAGTTTTCAAGTTTTGGGTGAGATCACGATGGATGAAGGAATAAGGAGTGATAAAAGCCTAAGCTTGGGGATGATACCGCACCCCCAAGATATATCCAAAGAGTAACAAGCAACTAAGCTTGGGGGTGCCCCCAAGTGGCATCCCCTCTTTCTTCTAACGACCATCGGTATTTTAGTTGGAGCTATATTTTTATTCGTCACATGTCATGAGTTTTGCTTGGAGAATCTTGTATCTTTGCTTGCTTTGTTTTTTATTTTGTCACTTGTATCCATGCTGGACACACCTATTTGAGAAATCCAAAACCATGCTACGATTTGTTAGAATTGCTCTATGCGCTTCACTTAAACTTTTTTGAGCTATAGAATTGCTCTAGTGCTTCACTTATATCCTTTTGAGCACGGTGTGCTTGGAAAATTTTGGAGAAATACTCTCATGCTTCACTTAGATTAATTTGAGAGTTAGTAAATTTTGAAGAAATCCTCTCATGCTTCACTTATACCTTTTTGAGAGATGAAATCTTTATGCTCATGTGCTTCACTTAAATTTGTTTGAGCTTGCCAAAAAGCAATGGCAATTTATGAAAACTAGTCCCAAAGTGATAGATATCCAAGGAGGATATAATAAAAACTTTCATGAAGATCATTGGGAAAATTAAACTTGATTCCTTGTAATAGTTTTGAAACATGATGATAGTAATATGTGAGTCATGTTAGTTAGTAATTATGCTTAGTAGGAATATTGGTGTTAAGGTTTGTGATTCCCTATGCATGCACGAAAGTCAATAGTTATGCAATGAAGTTACATCCTACTTTTGGTGCATTATTCGGTGTTAGTTATGCTCAATGCTCGCTTATGTGAATTTTCGTTTCATGGTTTGGTTGCTTCCCAATCTATTTGCTAGCCTCCATTTGTACTAAAGTAGAAATACTACTTGTGCATCCAAAATCCTTAAACCAAGTTTTGCCTTATGAGTCCACCATACCTACCTATATGCGGTATTTCCATGCCGTTCCAAGCAAATTTGTATGTGCCATCTCTAAATTTTTAAAATAAATTTTCTCTTTTGTGTGCCCGTACCGCTCATGAAACGGTTGGGGAGTGTCCAATATTTTTCTATGCTAGATGTGGTATTCTCAAGATGAGTGTTTATTCACTTGTCATTGCACGAGAGTGCGGCGGTAATAGGGATGCCCATTTCCGAAATGAAAAAAAGAAAAAATATTTACTTTATGTTGTCAAATAATAAATTCCTTGGAAAGTGTTGGTATGGAAGGCAACCGTGGATACGGCCCGCCATGGAAAGTGAAAGTTTGGTGGAAAAAGGAATAAACTTTATTTTCTGTTTGGGAACCGCCTATGATATATCTAGCATGGAAAGTATTGTGAGCTACTTTGTCGTTTTCGTTGACAGGAAAAGCATGCCACCCAAAATATTTTTCTCTCTCAATTTAAACCTTGAGCTCTGGCACCTCTACAAATCCCTACTTCCCTCTGCGAAGGGCCTATCTTTTTTACTTTATGAATTTTTATTTTTGCTTTGAGTCTCCATCTTCTCTTATAAGCACCAACTAGGGGGCACTATGATCGTACTTGAGCATTGGGCATAGTTAATATTTGAGTGTGTTTCATGAATGGATCAATGATTGAGCATGATGCGCTAGGGATAGCTTTCTTTAGTGTTGATATTTTGAAAGACATGGTTGCTTGTTGAGATGCTTGAGTATTGAAGTCATTATGTTAAAACTAGACTATTGCTTTGAATCATTTACAAGTCCAAATGTCCATGCCATACAAAAGAAAAGAATATGATGAACAAGTTAGGCAGCATTCCACATCAAAAATTTCGTTTTTATCATTTACCTACTCGAGGACGAGTAGGAATTAAGCTTGGGGATGCTGATACGTCTGCAACGTATCTATAATTTTTGCTTGTTCCATGCTGTTATATTATCATTCTTGAATGTTTTACAATCATTTTATAACAACTTTATATCATTTTATGAGACTAACCTATTGACATAGTGCCAAAGTGCGAGTTGCTGTTTTTGCTTGTTTTTTACTTCGCAGAATATCAATACCAAACGGAGTCCAATCGCGACGAAACTTTTTGGAGATTTTTTCTGGACCAGAAGACACCCAATGGGCCAAAGAAGTGTTGGGGGAGTGGGCCGAGGAGACCAGAACCCACCACTCTCTCTCTCTCTCTCTCTCTCTCTCTCTCTCTCTCTCTCTCTCTCTCTCTCTTATGATTCTCAATACAATGGTCTCATGGAGATCTATTTGATGTAAACTTTTGCGGTGTGTTTGTTGGGATCCGATGAATTTTGAGTTCATGATCAGTTTCTATCCATGAATATTATTTGAGTCTTCTTTGATCTCTTATATGCATGATTGCTTATAGCATCGTATTTCTTCTTCGAATCTTTGGTTTAGTTAGGCCGACTAGATCGATTTTTCTTGCCATGGGAAGAGGTGCTTTGTGATGGGTTCGATCTTGCGGTGTTCTTTCCCAGTGACACAAGGGGCAGCAAGACCCACATGTATCGATGCTATTAAGGATAACAAGATGGGGTCTATTCCTACATGAATAGATCTTGTCTACATCATGTCATCGTTCTTATTGCATTACTCCATTTTTCCATGAACTTAATACACTAGATGCATGCTGGATAGCGGTCGATGTGTGGAGTAATAGTGGTAGATGCAGGCAGGAGTCGGTCTACTTATCTTGGACGTGATGCCTATATAATGATCATCGCCTTGGATATCGTCATGACTATTCGATTTTCTATCAATTGCCCAACAGTAATTTGTTCACCCACCGTGTGCTATACTCATGAGAGAAGCCACTAGTGAACACTACGGCCCCCGGGTCTACTTTTCCAACATATTGCTTTTAGATCTATCTTTCTGCATCTTTGTTTTCAGATCTACAAAACCAAAAACCCAAAAACATATTGCTGCATATTTTACTTGCTCTTTTTATTTTGTGTTCTTGAGAGATCTATCTCTCCTATCTATCACTACCTAATCTATCTTTTTACCGTAGAGAGATTGACAACCTCTCTTTCGCGTCGGGCTGCAAGTATTTGTTGTTTGTGTGCAGGTGCTGCTTATTGGGTGGTGGTGATCCTCCTGCTGGTTCAATAACCTTGGTTTCATAACTGAGGGAAATACTTACCGTCGCTGTGCTGCATCAGCCCTTCCTCTTTGGGGAAATACCGACGCAGTCTCAAGCCACGTCAGGCCATCGCCGCTTGGTGACGACTCGAAGGGGTTAAGCGAGAGAGAGAGAGAGTCGGGTTTACCCAGGTTCGGCCCCTCCTATGGAGGTAATAGCCTATGTCCTGCTTTTCGTATATTGGATTGATGGATCTCGATTACAAGGGTGCGGAATCGATAACCTAGCAATCGAGAGATTATAACTTGAGAGTTTCTACCCTAGGGGCCTGCCTTTATATACAGGTCAAGCCCTAGGGTTTACAACAGAGTCCGGGTCATATTATGACCCGTGATTTACTACATCTCTAACTTATCCTGTACTTTGAGGAAACTTAAACCAGCGTCCTTAGCTTCATGGTCCTTGAGCCGCCGTCTTCGGGTTGTGGGCCGCCTGGCGTCTTTGATCAGCCGCCACCTCACTTGGTTTGCACTTGGGACACGGTCCACCTTGAACTGGGTCACACGACTGTTGATGTGTTGACCTGGCCCAGTAGGGCGGGTTACATCGTGGAGTTATATCCCCGACAGAACTCCAATGAGATCAACAAATGTCTTAAAGAAGACATGTTTTCTCGTCAACAAAAATTGGGCATTTTGAAATGGTGGGAGATTCACTCCATGACCCCCTTAAAATTGAACTATTGGATGATCATCCTTGTCTTCTGTGCATACTTGTCATCCTCATAACTTTTTGCAAGCATGATCGAACGATAAACATTTCTTGAGATTCCACATTTTCCATGCAAGCCAACAATAGTTCTCTGGACATGCATTGTTTTCGATTTTGTCAAACATCTTATGTTGCTTCAAAAACGATGAACAATTTACCTTCCCATCGTCTTGTTTGCAATAATGCTTATACCATTGCTCACGAGGAACCCCCCATAGTTTCCTCATATATTTTAGGAGAACTTGATACCTCTTTTGTGCATCATGATCCCATTACTTGTATCGACATACTTCCCATGAATAAAAATGCTCTACAAGTTCATAGTGACGCATCATACTTTTGCAACAATTCACGTCCTTATTGTGTTATGCATAACAACAGTCCTATAATGATGGATAATATATGTTTGTATCGTGCATCAAATTTATTTTTGAATTACTCATATTGTGTTAGTAACACATGCACACAAAAGTACAAATCATGATGGATGATGTGTACATTTATCACACACATACGACGCACACACACACACATTGTTTCAATGTTTTGTAGGTCACCAACCTTATGGGAAGGAAACAAAGTAAAATGTTGGGATGCATACAACAAAGAGTTATTCGACCTTCATGCAATACTCGTGAAAACCATCCATTATCTTTCGACATATGGTAACACATCACGGCAGAAAACGAAGGAAGAGGTAGGATGTGTCACATGCATGGATAAGACCGCTAGTACATATCTCAAGCACTCGCGAAAATCTGTCTACATGCAGCATCGCAGGTTCTTGAGAAAAAAAACATCCGTACCGTAAGAAGGAGGATTTCGACAATACAATAGAGAGAGCTGGCAAGCAGGCCCATAAATTTGGTGAAATGGTTTATGAGATGGTCAAGGATTTGAATTTTTGTGCTTGGTAAGGGACCTGGGTCAATGGAAATAATAGACAAGAAACATGTGTTTCAGAAAAAGTTTGTATTTTGGAAATTACCTTACTGGAAGCATGACTGGTCTTGGGATTTCAAGGGCCCGGGGCAAAACATTAACCTAGGGCCCTTAATATAAACACTAGAATACTAATCAATATTATTCCTACATAGGGAGATGGGAGATATCAGATGCTCACCCTGGAGCAAAGCGGGTGGAGGTATCACCGGAAGAGAAGATGCCTGCCTCGATTGGTCGCAGAGGGACATGCGACCACAAGTTATCAAAGAAGATGTCATGTCACTATGTTATGGTTTCCTGGACTAGGGGGTGCTAGCCACGTCGGTTGCTGAGAATATGGGTCGGGCCGAGGACCCCGAGGACTATTGGCCAGTGGGCCAGGTTTGTCAGGATCAGGAGCATCAAGAAGGAATCTACCGAAGACTCAAATGGAACACGACCCAGAATGTAGTCTAAAGCCTCTAGATGAGTCGAGTAGATTTTGGCTTTCCCATATGTCATCCGAATCCCGGCCCAGGATCTCTAGACGAGTCTGGTACCTTCTGTACTTTTCCATACGTCATCTGAATCCCGTCCTGAAACCTTCGATTACTCGGAACTCCGGGTAGTGCTATAAGTGTCCCGATGGGGAGATTTTGAAGGGACCCTTTATAAGGACCCTTCTTCCCCAGGGAGAAGGGGATGAATCACACACTCTGTCCACCACTGTTTATAACCTTCAAAAATCTTAAGATCCTCCCTAGAGCTCCATTCTTGGCAAAACTATAGGGGGAGATGATGGATCTATATTTTACACATTTTTAGAGCTCATTTGTTGCATGTTCTATTTATATATCATGTCCAATTGAACCAATTAGTTGTCCATTATGCATGATTACCGGTATTTACACTTTCCCTTGTGAGCATTGCACATTTAATATTTTATTAGTTTTCTTTGCTTCCTTGTGTCTACAGATGTTTTGGAGCAACCTAGGACCAAGCACGATGAAAGGACCAAGGATGGGTTCAATACGGAGTCACCCAGGGGTCAGACTTAGCCATCCCGGAGGTCGGAAAAAGTGATTTTTTTCAAACTACTCCAAATCAAGATTCAATACTATGAATCCAACGAGCCCAAGAACGTTAAATTCTGAGTTCGTATGAAGAAATGGTGGTCGTTTTACCAGAGGAGGACAAATTGATAGATGACCTTTCATGCGACTTCACGCGGTCGTTTGACGTGCACACAGCTCCGAAAGTTCCCCTTTCAGACGGGATTCTTCATCGATTTCGTCCCCGTTCAATCCCACGAGATCCTTGGCTCGTAAAGAAGAGATTGGGAGAGGATTTGGCTCATCTAGAGCCCTTGGATGAAACCCGTAAAGTTGAGAAGCTTGTTACTCTTGGGTGTTTGGGCACCCTAGAGCTTGTTCCTCTTGGATGCTTTGGCGCCCTAGACGGTTGGTGGTGTCTCAGAGCTCAATCATTGCGGTGTAAAGCTCCAGGCAAGCGTCGGGGTCTCCAATTAGGTTGTGGAGATTGCCCCGAGCAATTGGTACGGGTACCGGTGACAGCCCCAAGGGTCGCCATTCGTACGGGTTCCTTGACCGCCCCAAGGGTCTCCATTCGTACGGGTTCGATGACCGCCATCAAGGGTCCCTTAGTGGAATCATGGCATCTTGCATTGTGCGAGGGCGTGAGGAGGTTATGGCGGCCCTAGTGGCATTTTAGGGAGCATTGTGCCTCCACACCGCTCCAAACGGAGATTAGCATCTGCAAGGGTGTGAATTTAGGGATACATCGTCGTCTCTGCGTGCCTCGGTTATATCTTACCCGAGCCCTTTACTTATGCATTTTACTTTGTGATAGCCATATTGTTTCATGTCATATATCTTGCTATCACTTAGTTGTTTATCTTGCTTAGCATAAGTTGTGGGTGCACATAGGTGAGCCTAATTGTTTTAGGTTTTGTGCTTGACAAATTAAACACTAGTTTTATTCCGCATTGGTTCAAGCCTAAACTGTAATTATTTTAAAGCGCCTATTCACCCCCCCTCTAGGCGACATCCACGTCCTTTCACTCATATATGTGGTCATGATTCCGGAACCCTAGAGAATGCTTTACTACTCAAACACCTTCACCATTGACATGTTATTTTTATTTTATTGTTTTTACCTTCTTGTTCTTAGTATAGTTAAACACCTTTTTATCTTGTTTCACTAGCAACCTATATAGTAGACTATTTTCAAACTCCGGTTGGGTGCGTACGAAGCTGCGTGAAGTGACAACGTAGTTGCGGGGTTTGTGGTGCCTTCCTATCAGCTCCCTATGGGTTCAACACTTTACTTATCACGAAAGTGCTACAGCAACCATGTGCACTTGCAGGACATCAAGCATTTTATGGCACCATTGCTGGGAGCATAGCGCTTGGTTATTACTTACCCGCTCGCACATAGTTTATTTTTGTTTGTTGCTATTTATATTACTGTTTTTCTTAACCCAAAAATTATAACAAAGATATTCTTGCTTTGAGATGTGAGATGAAGACATAGTTGCTGCAATGAAACAAGACAATGGAAGAGGAAGGGTATATGAAGAATACAGACACTCCAAAAAAGGTATTGTTGTGGGTGAGCAGTTTTTTGTATTGAATCATGTAACCTCTTTGATCTTGAAGCTTTGATGCGGATCCAAAGACCACATGAGTTTTTTTTTCCCAAAGATCACCCACACCCGGTTGTAAGATCCTACAATCGTGGTGACTACCCTTATGACGAAGTTGAAGTCATTGAGGAGATGATGTTAATGCTTAGATCATTTGAGCTTTTAGATTGGGCTGAAAAAGTCCCACTTGAAGAGATAACTAAGCATAAGGCTTGATAGATGACGTCTATGATTTTTGCTTAACGAATGATTTTGATGAAAATCCTCTATTTGAGGGATATAATGAGCAAATAGCCGCCATCTTGCAAGCCAATATCTCGCACGAGCACAACCTTATGCAGGAACATGAAGAGAATATCATCGAACCACAAGAAGAAGAATGTATGAAAAACGATGATCTAGAGGAACACAAAGATAAAGGATGGAATGACCACTGTCCAGAAACTCCCACCGATGGTAATTGTTTTGAAATAATTAATGTGTTGCTTGATGAAAATGGTGAAGGTTATGACTTACCTACAGCTCCTCATCCTCTTGATTATAATATTACTGTGAAGTTGCAGCCACTAACATTTCAGGCATCTCAACTCTGCTTGGTGCATAGGTACTCGCCAAAGAGCGAGTACGAATTTACATATATGATGTCGATGTACCGTAAGCGAGTGCACCTCCGACCGAGCTCTGCTATGAGGTGCTTCCAACCCCGGTCGGAGGTAGGTCTCACACTCGGGGTTGATATCCCTTGGGATCCGGGTGGATGACCTTATGGAGCACCGAAGCCTAGCTATATGGCTATAAAAAAACACTGCCTGGGAGGTATCTCGGAAGTTTGTAGGTGTCTTTCTTAGCTTCATGTCTTGAGTCTAGTTGCATACATGCTGCATTGGCACTTTTATTTTTTGCTTTGAGTAGTTTATATTTGAATTGGCTTAGTGTAGTTTTCACTGGTAAAATTTATAGCATGTTGGTGGCCTGTATTTTTGTTGCATACCTCCTCCTATTTTTATATGCTATGTGTCTAACGTGAGGAGGGAGCACAATAATTTTCGTGCAGTTTTGCAGCTCAGGAGAGAAGACGGTGTTCCATACGACCGTCCCGGTCGCATTGATGCCCGTATGAGCTCATGGCCGCAAGTAAGAAGAAGACCAGAGCAAAATATGGCCTACCATACGAGCGCTCGCGCTCGCATGAGTGGTCGTATCAACTGGCAGCCACGAAGAGCACCTCCACAGAGCAAAAGATTGGCGCCCTTATGCCAAGACCACCCCGACAAGCAGAACTCCGGACTCAAAGATGGTGTTCCGTACGAGCGCGAGCGCTCGTACGTGGGCTCGTTTGAGACGGTGGCGCAGGGCATCGTCTACCAGAACGCATGAAGGTGTTTCATACGACCGTACCCGACGTCTGAGGTCGGCGAGGTGTTTTCTAACCGACTATTTTCTTTCTAATTAATGTTTATTATCCCTGAAACCATGTAGCCAATAATTCTCTATAGAAACTATGTTTTTATTTATTTCTTTTTGCTGGTTGGGATTCGTATACCGAATCGATGTTTTTTACTTCGTATGTTATTTTCATAGGGGTTTTTACCTTATGTGGTGATGAGTACGGTATGGTGCCAACCGTATAATAATCCATACAAGCCACTTGGTTGCTTCATCATGATGAACTTCACCAACAAGTGCTCAGTAATGTTTCCCAATACGAACCTCGCTTAATAAATGTCGCGTAGTATCTGAGTTTCTCACCTTAAGTGAGGATTTCCCTTTTTAATTAGGCACCTAGGAGCTGCACACTTGTGTTTATGTATTGTCCAACACGCACTTCATTCCAAATTAGAAGCAGAATTCACTCCTAGAAATAGTTTGTCAATTTAAGTGTGGTGCTTAGGTTGATGAACCGATCAATGTGAGGCTTAATTATCATGAATTGTAACCCTACGCGGGAGACTATGATGATGGTGTGCATGGCACGAAGTCTACTTCGAGTAGAACGTGTATTATACCCGGCTCCGCCAACTTATGCATTTGACCAGTGACTAGAGGGTACGATAGCTTATATACGTGGTAGTGATTCCGGAACCCTCGAGAACGCTTTACTACTCAAACACCTTCACCACTGACATAGTATATTTTTATTACTGTTTTTACCTTCTTGTTCTTGTTCTTAGTATAGTTAAACACCTTTTTATCTTGTTTCCCTAGCAACCGATAGAATAGACTATTTTCAAACTCCGGTTTGGGTGCGTACGTAGCTACATAAAATGGCAACGTAGTTGCGGAGTTTGCGGTGCCTTCCTATCAGCTCCATGTGGGTTCGACACTTTACTTATCACAAATTGATACAACTGCCTTGTGCACTTGCAGGACATCAGAAGATAGAGGAAATCACAATCTATAATTCTTGACGAAGCGAAAAGTTGATTCCCCCCTTTTCCTCTGCACATCTTCTTACTCTTGCAGCCTGTTTGGTAACCACTAGGGCAGGAGAATGGGAGTTTCCACGTGGGAGATTGTATAGGGATTATACATGAGAAGTACATTTTTACTCCCATTCCCTTGTTTGGTATAAATTGGAAATTATATTGGGATAGAGCTCTACCCACGAATTAACATGGTACCCTATGGGAAGAAAACAGTGGGAATTGGCCTTCTCAACTTCCGTCCCCTTCCCACTTAAATTTCCATCCCCTCTAATCAATCAAATGACTTTTAATCTCCTCACCCCTCAACTCCCATTCCTCACCTCTAATTCCCACGAACAAACACGTTGTTGGAGTTGTGGAAACTTCTAGACGATTGGGGTTGCCCAAAAGCCTCCAAGCTTGTGGATACGCTTTGGGAAAATTTCAAGGGTTTGGAGTTCGTCCCAAGAACTACCATTAGTGAAGGGGGCTCGGGCATCCGTTAGCCGAGGCTCTCGAAGAAGAATGGTCAGACATTCACTGTCATTGAGGGCATTCATTGGCCGCAACGTTCTCCCAAGAACGTGAACTTTGTAATAAATCCTTCGCCTTCACCACTTTGGTTATTTCACTCACTTGCTTTACTTTGTGCTATAAGTTGCTAGCTCGTTTCCTTGTGTATGTTGCTTGTTCGTGTTAGTTCATCATATAGGATGTTAGAGTGTTCCACTTAGTTGCATTACTACATAATTTACTATTCCGCAGAGTCTCAAAATCAACTAAGGAAAATATTAATTACTAGTTGCCTATTCAACATCGTATAGTCGACATTGAGCTCTGTCTCGATGCATTGGTTTCGAGCGTTACGCTGGTGCATTATCTTCAATCTTGGTACTTAAGTTAATGCATTCAACGCAGAATCTAATTTTGAATGCCTTGATTGTTGCAGATCAGCAATAAAATTGTACAATGCATAGTTTTCATAGCAATTTTTGAAATAGAATATTTTTTTGTGTTTTTCCAAAAAAAAAAGCAGTAAACCAGACGCGTTTTCTAAGATCAGATTTTTCCTTTTCGTGGAAATGGAAACAAGTTTGGATTTGAGGCCCCATGTCTCCTGTGGGCACGTCACATATGGTCTTTCTTGGTTCGTTGCAATATGTCTTCATTTTAGACGGCGTAGCCTGGACAAACTAGGCTCAACAGTTGCACATCTTTGTAAGTTATGTCGTGGGCTTGACATAACGTCCAAGCATCCTGAATGCAACGTGCTCTGTTTTTCCGGTGAAAGAGCCCGGATGGCATATGCTGAATTGCCGGTGGAAGGGTTAAGCTGGCGATGTTGAGTGTTTACAAAGCAGGGGAGGACCATCGGTTGTTGTCTGGCATATCTAAACGTCACATTCCTGAATCATACCAGACGTTGACAGGCTCAGAAGCAGCTCCTCTCGAAGCCCTGTGAAATTCGCACAACAATATCCTTATTCTGGCAGCATAGCAGTATCAGCAACTCCTGTTGCTTAACTGAAAGCACCATCATTTTACTGGCGATTAACCTCCTGACCAGGGACAACCAAAATGTGATGACAACTAAACGTAAGATACTTTTTCCCCAAAGGCTTTTACGTTATACAACTGCTATGGAATTTTATATCAGAACTTGCAAAACGTGGGACACAATTGTTCCACCTCACTCCCCACTCAGCTATAAAAGGTGACTAGGACGGGAATTATGAAGCATGTATAACGGCGTCCAGATCGCAGATCCAACAATTGCAAGTGGAGCAAGCAACTTTATGGCTGGGGCGCAATGCCTCCGTGGAGAACAATCAAGGCGAACCAACCCAGCGGATAAGATGGACTGCAATTTTTTTTGAAACTAAAGCTTAGCTGTGAACTCCATCGAATAAATTTAGCGGATTACTCGTACACGCCTGAAGCGAGCATGTCTTTTCGACTCGGCAAAGAATACATTCTGTACAGTGTCTGTCGCGGAGCAAGATAAATATGATTCAGCAGGCAGGTACAACAGCAGGCTACAAAATTGGTGGCGCGAAGAGAGGACCGGTCGGTGTTAACTGTTTACGCCTCGACAGAAACAGCGTTCGAAGAAGCCTTCACCTTCTTACTACTTTTCTTGCTTGATGGGGTTGTTTTGCAGGATTTTCTCTTCTTGCCCGGCTTCTCCGGGGTCTCCTGTGCAGCCTCTGCTGGCGCGATCTCAACATTGTCCATTGCCAAGTCGTTTGTAACATCTTTGGTTATGCCCGCGTCAACGTCTGGGTCTACAACAGACATCCGGGTCAAGGTGTAGTCCAGTAAAAATGTGCTGCGTACTAATCTATCGACTCTGCTGAAGTGCCTTTGCGAATATGGGATGAGGCCCTCGAGGAGCTCACTGATGCCTTTTATCTGCACAAACAAACAGAATATCTCAGGAAAAGAGTAACACTTTGTAACAGATTATTGACGTGCTCTTCAATAGAACTCCTCAAAAAGCGAAAAGTAAATACCTCCAGGATATCAGTGGGAGGCAAGCTCCGCAACACCCGAAAAAGCACAAACTGTGCAACATGACAAAACTTGGGCTTTGTATTCCATTCACGTATATACTCAAGAAGCACGCGAAGCCCTTCCTTTGGGAGACCAAGAAGGGCTTTTTCTATAGGGTCCTCTGGATCAGCTTTCCTGCACAGCCAATAATATATCAATCAGATTTATAAAATAAGAGCAAAGTGACCTCCTTCAAAGATGAGTACCTGCAAAGTTGTGAGAATAACTCAAGAAGCTTGCGTGGTCTTCTAAGCTCAAATGCGAGCTGTATTGCTCTTGTATAGTCAGAATCTGACACTGCATTTTCCAATTCCTGGCCTCTTAAAACTTCCTCCTCCTACGACAATGGAAAATGCAGATAAGTATTGCACATAGATCCAAGGAGCCATTTACAAGGAGTAAAGAATGAATTCGCTGTTGTTTGCCCAAGAAATTAAACAAAGACTATCATCTCGTATGCAAAGCTTTATCCTGAAAGTATAATAGAATATTGCACTTGCCTTCTTAAGGAAATCTTCCTGCTTATCTTCCATCGTGCAATCGTGCCAGAGGTTAAGATCAGAATCAGTTCCACCAGTAGCAAGCATTTCAGTTTTCTTGCCAACAGCCAATGCCCAAACCTGTTGAATAACTTACAGTCAGTTGGGGAACCCTTACTAAGCATTGAGCAAGGGAAAAAAAAAACCTGTGTTGCGTAAGTATGGTATTCAAAATTTACTAATGAACTAACTTTCCAAAGTTTATGTTAGATAATAAGGTGGATATTAGATAGTTTTCATACAATCATACATATTAACAGAGATGAACTGCTTAATAAAGCTAAGCAAGTCGCAAATTAACACCAAAAAATGATGGCAACTGACGAGGCTAATGAATCACACAGCCAAATGGCACATTATCACACTGCTCTAGAATGAAACAGAACACCAGCGGTTTCTGTTTCACTGCACAAGTAGGTTCATCACTCAATTCTCTTAAACACCGGTAACAACAATTCAATGCATAGTGTTTTAGCTGCCAATGTCCCATAAAGACTTTCAACATATACAGAAACAACTATGTTACTACAATATCACAAACTGTGGATGTTCTACTGAGCTTGCATTACAGATGATAAACAGGACAGAGCCAGATAGCATACCTTCCCATCATGCTTGTCATACGTAGCAATGCACTCATTCGTTTTTATCGTCCATAGCTTCACTAGACCATCACTTCCTACAGTAAGGACATCACAACAAGAGAGTCAACCAAGTTACACCACCCAACACACCAAAAAATACAATAAAACGTGCTCATTTCTTATTACCACAAGAAACAAACTGAGTCCCACGTGAAAGGAATGAAGCTCTTAAAACACTTGACGTGTGACCCTCAAATGTCTTCAGGCATGAGCCATCAGCAACATGCCATATTTTGACAGTTTTGTCGCCAGATGATGTTATGACACATTGTTCAACAGGAGAAAACTCAACTGACCAAATGCCCCTTTTATGCCCTTTAAGGACAACAGAGGACACTAGGTTAGGGAGTTTCCATATGCTTGCAGTTCGGTCCTACAGAATCATGGAAATGAGATCTGAAAGTTCAATGAGGCAAGTCAAAAGAACATTCAAGATAAGTTAGCATATACTCAATCTCACCTCAGAACCACTGCAAACAAGACCGTCATTAGGCGAGACAGACAGAGAATTAATATCTTTATCATGTGCAGCTACACCAGCCTTTGCTTTGAGAGGAACTTCACCACCGGCATCAATGAGTGTATCATCCCACATCCAAACCTTGATGGTTCGGTCACTAATGATAAGGCAGACTTATTTTAGAAGAACATTAGCAATAACGGATAGAGGGAAATGGACAAGGGAACTGTCATTCTTGTAAGAAACTGCGGTGAAGAAAGACTGAAAGTGTTGTATAGTTCCACTCATTTCAGAATTTGGACTTGAGCATTGGTTCACTTCGACATGCTTGCATCCACAAGTAAAACTAGTGAGGTTCTCTAGTACTGATGAACGAATCACCAAGACGGTCTCGAGTTGCCTACATGCACTCCCATGGCTAGTTGACTACTTGGGCAGTTCAATGCCTACACTGCTACATACAATAACTCGAATCAAAAGACAAAGTCAATTTCCTTAGAACACCCACCCCCGCCCATAGACATGCAAAACCAAACCAAAACATGGTATCTCTAACAGTTCTCAAGACTAACAGATAACTATACGTCTAGAAGAAGAGTAACGATTGATCACTGAGGAATTGAATATCACTCAGCTCTGAAATGGAACAGTTATGATTTTGAAACTAACCTGCTGCCACTAACAAAGAAGTTCTTCGACTTCTTTGAGAAAGCAACACAACCAATAGCTCCTAGATGGCCTTTACCAGTACCAATACAGCTTCTCTTTTCCATATCCCACAATCTTACCTGTGAGATACCAAATGTTACATCCAAAATGGGAAAAATGACAAAGGAGCAATAACAGTTAACCCACAAAATATGTACTCCCGCCGATCCATATTACTTGTTGCTCAAATGGATGAATCTAGCACTGAAATACGTCTAGATACATCCGGTTGAGCGACAAGTAACATGGATTGGAGGGAATATGTTAATTCAGCAATATCTTTAGGCAGGAAATCACACTTACAGTATTATCTTTGCTCCCAGTTACAACAAGTGTCTTTCCAGAAGCAGAGACACAAGTATCAAGGCAAACAACAATTTCAGTGTGGCCCGCCAGCACATAAGAACATGACATTGATGCAACGTCATAAACACGGACCTGCAAATGGAGGAAATGGTGTGAGAAATTGGTTACAGAAAGCCCACAAGAACTGTAACATAAAATTATTCACCCACCTGCTCCAAGTTAGTGGCCACGGCAAGATATTGTTCCTCTTCCCCAACAAACTTCAAATCAAGAATCTCATCATTATAACCTATTAGACGTTTATATAGGTTCAACTGGAAAGTCCCTTCATCAGTTCTTGTACAAGAATAGAACAAAAATTGTTGATCAGCAGTGACACATAGAATTCCTTGATCATCTGGCAACATAATAGTAGCTGTAAAGCCCCTTCTAGATTCTTCGTTTTCTGAGTTGATGGTTACATCAGATGACTGCTGCTCAAACACGCAGACAGCGCTGTGGAATGACCAGAAAAGCAATTGAGAAATGCATTCTAGATGGACATGAATGAAGTATTGAAGAACTGTATATGCAAGATCAATGTACCTTTCCAAGCACCATATGCGCACAATTCCACGTTCACCAACCGTAAGAAAATAACCATCCGTTTTTTCCTTCAACTTTGCCGCTTCGACACCCAAACAAGCCAAGATGCCACTCCCTGGTCCAATGAAGGAAACACCTTCTATCATTTCATATGCTGGTATTGTCTTCTTTGAGGCATACTTCCGAAGATCCCACACATTCACAACCTACAGACGTTTCATCCACTCAAATTGTTGGTAGCTCAGGACAGAAATATGCATTGCAAATACAATTTATATACTGATGAATATCGGAATGCTAGTATCTAGTCTAGACAAATAAAAAGCATGATCATAACTAGCCCCATCCCCCATGAAGATCATCTATTTTATGATAGTTGCAATCAATTTCAAACCCCAGCTTTTCCAGTGTCTAGCAATGACAAACCAATGGAACTCATGCATCATCAAAGTATAAGCTAGCACACATAGAAATATGAAAAATCAACTTATAATTTTATAAACATAGGAGGAACTTAAGCCAGATTTCAATCCTTACGCTATACCTTATCCCTCCCTGCACTGAGCAATGTTAACCCATCTTCTGATAATGCCAATGAAGTCACTGTTGAAAAATGTGAGTTAAGCACAGCAATGCATTTTTTGCTTTCAAGGTTCCAAACGCGCACTGTGCCATCATCACTTCCTGAAAATAACTAGACATCGAGAAAATAATGAGGCAGTAAATACCGTGAATACATGGAGGAATATACCACTAAAACCAACAACAGCTCAGCGGTGCTAATACTGAGTTACTTGCACCAACAAGAAAAAAGTTCGATTTCAATTGATCCTGTTCAGATGTAGGTAATTTATCTCCACTATATCATACTCACCAGAAGGTGCTTTGGATCTTTGTGGAACATTATGGTCGTCACAACAGCTGTATGACCTCTAAAGAAATGTGTGCAAAATCCACCATCCACATCCCACACGCAAACCTTCTTGTCTGCTCCAGCAGTTGCAAGCAAGCCACCAGAAGCATGGCATGACATGGCCATAACAGGACCATCATGTCCCTGTGTGACATAACAAAAAACAAATGAGCATTCCTCAGATGTCGATATTGAGGAACAAAAACATGGCAGTACTAATGCGCTCACATGGAAATTTTATAGTTGTGGAAGATGTTAACATTTATATATGTAAATCCTCCAT
The DNA here is from genome assembly GCA_039707655.1 of Elymus sibiricus. Lineage (NCBI taxonomy): Eukaryota > Viridiplantae > Streptophyta > Magnoliopsida > Poales > Poaceae > Elymus > Elymus sibiricus. The sequence goes on from CM077665.1 coordinate 481,943,882, forward strand.
TCTGTCACTGCTGTCGCCACTATGAAAAAGGAATTGATGCACAGCCCTTCATGAAAGATGTAGCAAAAGCTATATTTAAAAATATGCATGCCTTCTAACACTGGTGCAAAGCGTCAATTAATAGACTGCAAAGTATCAGGATATGAAGCTCCCTGAGAGTCTAGCACCTATGCTTGCAACATTATTGTAATACTTCCAAGAACATAAGCTAGGTAAATTTTCTAGAACGAACAATGACGGCCTTGGGTTTGCTGTATGATGTAACATGCACCCCTGCTCCCCCCGGGGAGTTTTTTATTTAGTAATGAAAAGTGAGGTGGGTGATCGGCTGATCGCCCTCCGTTGCTTGTCTGAAAAATGAACAAACTATTTATGCATTTTCATACGAAAGTGCAACTTTCAGTAGTTCCTGGAGCAAATTTCCAGTTTACTGTGAATATCTCAAGTGAAGAGCATACGTGTTACTACCACTTGATTCGTAAGATGTCCGTTAGTATCGAACCGGTGATCCAGCATCTATTCATGCACCGCCCTATTTTAATTCATATGGACACAAAAATGCTAACATATGCTCAGTGCCACATGCACATAGAATTGATACAACTACGCTGAATTCCACAAGCACAAAAATTTGCTAGCCTATGCTCCAGTTCAGTTCCCCTGTACAACCGAGTTATGTATTGAGCCAGGCACCCTGTCTTATCAGTTTCACTGGTATGCAACTGGGAAAGAGGAGCTAGGCATTAGGGTTAGGATGCAACATTTCAGACCGGGGGCAGCACGCGGAAGCGCCACAGAACACACGAAGATTAGAAAAAGCACCTTCCAGCTGCGGATGCAGGTGCGGGACGCGAGGTCCCAGACCCTAATAAGCTTGCTATGTCCAGCGGCGAACAGCAGGCGGGAGTCGGGGGACAGCGCGATCCCCGTGACGGCCTCGGAGTCGCCGTCGATGGGCTCCCCTATGGCGGAGGCGTCGGCGGCGGACACCACGCGCAGCTCGCTGCCGCAGGCGCACGCGAGGAACGCCTCGGCGTCGCCCTCGCCCTCGCCTTCGCCGCGGGGCGCGCTCCCGACGGCGAACGGCCCGCCCGTGTAGAACTGCTGCAGCGAGCGGTCGCAGCGGTAGTTCTTCTTGGGCCCCTGCGACAGAGCCATGGCGGCGGGGTCGTCGGAGCTAGGGTTTTGCGGTGGCGGCGGCGGCGGCGTCGCGAGAAGGGGGGAGAAGGGTTTAAGAGCTCGAGTGGCGGCAGTGCGTTTGCGGGGAGGGAGAGAAGCCTAAGGCGTCGCGCACTCTCCGACACGTGGGACCCCGACGCAGCGATGCAAAAAGTTGACACGTTCAGGGCCGTGGCCCTGTTGGGCTTTCGTTTTGAGAAAATATATGCTGGGCTCACGTAACCGGGTTGTGTGTGTGTGTCTATCCTTACTGAGTTCGTCGTAGGCCCAGTAGAGGGTTCGTTCGTTTCTTTCCTTTTCAGTTTGCGTTCGTCTTTGTTCTTTCTTTTCTCTCTTTTATTTATTTATTATCTGTATATATTTCCAAAAATTTGAAATATTTATATTTTCAAAATACTTCGGTTAATTTATAAAAATCTCCATGCAGTTAAATTTTTCATGTCATGTAGAAAATTTAATCGCATAATTTGTAAACAATGTTCATATCATTCAAAATTTGTTTATCAAATTAAAAAAGGTTCTTTAATTTCAAAATATGTTCATGGAATTTTAGAGAAAATAGTTATACAATATAAAATTTTACTCACCAAAATTTGAAAAACAATCATATCATTGAAAAGTTTGTGATATTTCAAAAATAACCAGCAGACTTACGAAGTATTCCGTGTGTTTTTAGAAAATGTTTGTGGAATTTATCAAAAATATTAAATGTGTGTTGAAAGAAACACTGCTTATTATTTAAAAAATGTTCAATGTGCATTTGACACATGTTCAACATGTATATAAAAAATGCTCCATGTGGATTTGACAAATGTTCACCGCGTATTAAAAAATACTCAGCGTGTATATGAAAAATGTACTTGCAAATTTGAAGGGAAACAAAAAAGAAAATAAACCAAATATGTCGAAAAAACTAAGAAAACTTATGAAAACCAATACGGAAAGAAAATAGAAAAAACGTTTGGAAGTTTCTAATATCGGTCTGAACCGATACATGGAAGCATTTGAAAACTGCTCCCAAGAAGCTACGTTGTACACGTTATTGGGTCAGCTGCTAGCTTAAGCACCAGAGGCGAGTTGCTAGTTGGTCTTGCAATAAGTGAGATATAGCATTGACGATGTATGGAAAGCCCGTGAAATTTACTTTCTATCCGGCCTGTCGAACCATGAGCTAGAAGTCCACATGGGTGACATTCTTCTTGTTCTTAAGGAAAGATGACATTCTTCGGCGTGCTTCTAATTTGCGCCTTATGCGCCGGTTAGGGATACTGGCGCTCACGACCTCCCGCTCATGGGCCGGCCAAATTCAACCTCTCGAGTGTTGTTGGGTCTGTTCCTAGATCGGTCGCTTAAATAAAGTTCCTGGTTTGTTCTGTTCTTAATTCCTCGTTCAGTTGGTTGCTAGTTGACGGGCCGCTGTTTACTATTGACCATGGCCCACGTTGATCGTTGACTATTCAGAAAAGTTCGCAAAATTAAAAAATCATGAATTTGAATAAAGTTCCCGGAACTTGGAAAAGAAATTCAGGGATTTGAAAATAGTTCATCAATTTTTACAAAAGCTCATTGCTTTTGGAAAATTTGACAAATCTTAAAAGAAGTTCATCAATTTTGAAAAAAAGTTCATCAATTTTGAAACAAAATTCATCGATACTGGAAATACTTCACGAGTTTGAAAAAATACTTGTCGTTTTTGAAAAACAATTATCAAATTGAAAAATTCATATATATCGAAAAATATCACAAATTTGATTTTTTATCGATTTTGAAAAAAACATAAATTTGTAGCAAAGTTAACGACTTTAGAAACAAATGTGAAATTAAAAAAAGTCTGTGCATTTAGGATGGAGCGGAGCTAAGGCCCGTTTGCAAATGACCTATAACAGGCGCCTAAAGCGACAAATAGAAAATGCACATTCTTTGTGTTCTCAGAAAAATGTTGGCATTCTTTTGGACCATCAAATTTCCTTTAGGTGCACCATTGCACCAAAACTGATCAATGATCAAGATCAGTTACCATACTCGCGTACTTCCGCGTCACGTTGTCGTGTGACCCAGTAGAAGAAAAAAAGACAAAATAAGTTTCATTCTTGCGAGCTGAGTGTAACTGAGATTGTTATGTTTTTTTGTGGTGCCACCCAAATTGAATTCATAGTTTTAGCATAAGTTTTTGCTCTCTTTTTTCTGGATTACAATGTTGAGTTCGTCAACCTTAAGATTTGACAATTCAGCCTCTCAAAGGTACTCATAGAATAACGTGTGCGAGCTTCATCGTTTAGCTTAGAGCATCTACATCCGGAACTTGCAAAAATGACCCCTCTAACACCCGCGGGTCCGCGGAGAGTAGCCGGGCACGCCTCAAAATAACATATCTGCATCCGGACATCTCATATTAGAGACCTCAAATCCATACAAAAGCACGCCTCATAAACCTACATACTACATACAAGTTATCTACTCCTCGTCGGAGATTTTGACGATCTGCGTGCCCTCCAACGGATAAATGGGCGGCAACCGCAGCTCCGCTCCCTTCGGCGCTTCCGCAGCGGCCCCCTCCAGCTGCTCCGTTGCGGCTTCCTCCGCCGCTATCTCCGACTCGAGCTCGTTGAAGAGGACGTCCGCCTCCGCCTGCCTCTGCCGGATGAGCCGGTGATTGGCCTCCACCTCGGCCTCATCCCGGATGGAATCCAGGATGGCCTGCTACTCCGCCATCTCATCGGCTTGGGCGACGGCGAACTCCGCCTCCGCCTCCGCCATGTTCAAGCCCGGAGCATGGATCTCCGGCTCGTGCTCCTCCATCGCCTCCGGCACCTCCTCCTCCGGCTCCTCCTCCTCCTCCGTTTTCGACGAGTCCGAAGGGAGACCCATAGCGATGCGGGTGGCGCGCCGAGCCTGGATCTCCGTCTCGATCCGCATCCGGCGCTCCGACGCGAGCTGAGCTTAGGTGGTGATCCGACGGCGGACCATACTGACGTCGGAGAGTAGGAGAGAGGAGGCGGATGGGCTCGGGTGGCGGCGAAGGGAGGGAAGGGTGGATGTGCTAGGGCTGGGGGACGCTGGTCGGCTATGGCCTCGGGCGACGAGCCGAAGCGGCGCCACACGGCGTTCACACCGCGACGACGGTCGAGGCGCCCATTGGACTGTCGGATTTTCGGGCGAGTCCTTGTGGGGCCACGCCGTCAGGCCGACGTGAAGGGCGTGCCTGGGCTTCCCCATACCCGCCCCATATTTGGGCTGGATATGAGGGGCGCCGGCATGCTCGGGCGTTTGAGGCCGGTTTGAGAGGCCCGTCTGAATCGCATTTTCATGACCCATTAATGACCGGGCGGCCTGTCCGGACGTTTGAGACGGGTTTAAGGGATCCGGTTGTACTTTGTAGATGCTCATAGGCTTCTTCGCCTTGTGACCTTGAAACAATCAAGGGACGATCACACCGTGGAACCACACATCATGTGTTTTGTTTCCTCTTGGGTGGACTGGAGCTAAGAGCATCTACAACCGGACCTCTCAAACACGCCTCATACGCCCGGGCGGGCTGTCCGGTCAGTGTCCGGTCAAAAAAAGTTGACCCAGACGGACTCCTCAAACGGGCCTCAAACGCCCGGACTGACCGGCACCCCCCATATCCAGCCCAAATATGGGGCGGATATGGGGTGGCCCGGGCACGCCCGGGCGCGTCCGCCTGACAAGCCCGGCCCACCCCGACCCCACCCTGTCCCACTAAAAACCCCCGTCCGGCGAAACCCTAGCTCACTCACTCTCGCTCCGTCCGCTCCTCTCCCCCCGCCGACGAGCATGTCGAGCTCCGGCAGCGCCTCCGGCAGCGCCTCCGGCGACTCCGATCCGGAGTACAAGCTGGCTCTCCGCATCGCCTTGGAGCGGTCCAAGGCGGAGACCGGAGGCAGCTCCAGATCCGGAGCATCCTCGAAGCCGCCCGCTCCCCGTCGGCGCATTTCGGACGCCGGTGCTGGCCCGTCCCGTGCCATGGGCAGCGGCGACCGACAGCCAGCCCAGTTCGCGCCGGCGGGGCGGGCTCCCTCCCGGCGTGCCCTCCCTCCGCCCGCCGCTGCTCCCCCTGCGGGGCAGCGGTGGGTGCTTCTGCCCACCCCTCCGGCCCGGTCGCGCACGCCGGAGTCGGAGGCGCGCGCTGCCCGCCGGAGTCGGAGGCGCGCGCCGCCCGCCGCGAGAGGCAGCGGCGGAGGGAGAGGGAGGCCGCGGAGACGGCGAAGGAGCGGGCGCGGGCTCTGGCGGATATGGATGAGGACCACCTCCTCGCGTGGGTCTGCCGCCGGTCGCCCACGACGGCGGAGTCGGACGCTAGGAGGCTCCGCCGCAAGAACGCCAAGGCCCTCCGCATCACCATTGAGGAGTCCGAGCGGCTCGCGGCGGTTACGGCGAAGGAGCGGACGCGGCTGGCCAAGCTCAAGCGCCGGCAGGACCGGGCGGCGGAGCGGCTGAAGGGCCTCGTGATCATCTCCGACTCCTCCTCCGACGACGACGGCTCCTCCTCCTCCTCCGACGACGACCAGCCCCCCGCCGCCGACGGCTACAGCTACGCCGGCGACCGCAAGGGGAAAGGTCCGGCCCGCAAGGGGAAAGGTCCGGCCCGCAAGTACTAGTTAGATTAGCTTAGGTTTAAATTTGTCCGTCGTATGTATGAACTGATGGAGCTTTTGTTGCAATATGATGCTATCTCGTGTCCGGATTCATATGTCCTGCGTTTGATCGACGTAATTTGATCCACGTTGCATGGGTAGTATGAAAATAGGGGATCGGATATGAGGGAGACGGATGTGGACGAGCGGATTTGAGGCGTGCCCGGTCAGTGCCCGCGGACGCGTCCGGACGCGTTTGAGGCGCAGGATTTGTCATATCCGGTTATAGATGCTCGCGTGTTGGGTGTTCCGTCGTCGGACGCTCTGACCAACTTTACGCGGTAGATTTGCTGGAAAGCTGATCAGCAGCAGCCACAACAGGCCCCTCCCTCCCTCCCTCCCTCCTGGCTCCATCCATGGATACGCCGTCCCTACCCCCTTGAGATCTCGCCGGCGAGACGTGCGTCGCGTACGACGACCTGCCTGCGCCCTGCGGGTTTTCAAGGTGCATGCGTTGGCGACCGGACGAGCGGTCGACCGTCAAACACGTTTCCCTTTATGCGTCAACTGATCGCCATCAGCTGCCATAGCTTTTGCCCGCAAATCTACTGTTGTTTTAGCCCGGCGAGATGAGCTCAAGGGGGTAGCTTCGCGTAGAATCTTGCTCGGTGGCCCACGTTCACAAGCATTTGACAGTTCGTATGCGGTTTCGTGCGGATCTGGATTCGCTGCCTTCGTGTGGCTAAGTCCAGTGCTACAGTAGCCTGCCTTAGACACCGCTAAGCGTCCGATAAAAAAAGACGGTGGTCCAGACCGATGTACTGTAGCATGTGCACTGTTCACGGCGCACCTGTTCACTGTTTTGCTGGTGTAGATGCTGTGTACTGTAGCATCGGTCTGAACCATTGACCCAAGATCCTACGGCTCACGCGTGGCAAAGGCAGCGGGGACTGTAGCGCTACCTTAGCCACGCAAAGGCAGCGAATCTGGATCGGTTTCGTGCATAGGCAAGTAGAACATCAGCAACGACATTTCGCCACCGGTCCTGTCTCCCGTCGTCGTCAAGTGTCGAGGTCATCATCATGCCATTGATCATTTTCACCGAGACATGGTAATGTAACGCCATCATTTCTGCGTATATATACAAAATCTATGTACGTACAGCCTATTACGCGCACCCGTATGCGTCAGGTTTTCTTTTCCCACGGGACTGCAGTAGTGAACTAAACGTACGAACGTATACATATTTTTTCAGGCAAAACCAAACCAAGATGTATTTCTTCCACACAATTGTTAAGGAACAGTGCTGTCGAAGGTGCATATAGGATAAGGCCATTCCAAATACTCACCTATAGTCGGTTTACTACTCACCTGGATTTGGTCTAGATTCACCTTTAGAATCTGAATACAGCTGGGTCGGTCTTCGATGCCTGTCACCTTGATCATTCACACCAAAAAAACATCTAGTACCAAGTTCAACAGTTCCACGTTTCCTAGTTTTTTCAACACAAAGAAACCAACGGATAGGATGCTTCAACTTGGTACGGGCAGCCAAAGTCAACAGAGTTCGTTTCACCTTCTGCTTAAAGAATTCCACCGGTCATTATCCATTGAAACGACACAATGGACTTCCCTAGTCGAAGGTCAGAATGACCCAATGATCATTCATCACTCACATCAATCCTTCGTGCTTTTCTTCTTCTGTTGGGACAAGTCGATGGCTTCAAACATCGGGCAAGCCTTTGCCTACCTAACTCTAACTATAAACGATCCTTTTGCTGTTGATGAAGTCATCACTCGTGTAGACTCGGCACAGATGATCGATCATTAGGCGTAGTCGACGCCGCTACATCTTCGGATGCCGTAAACTGTTCGTGTAGACTTCCGCCTCGGCTCTAGAAGGCCGTACGTCAGTATCAAGGCCCTTGATGAGCTCCATCAGCTTCAACCCTGCAAAAGCCAAATTCCTACCCAAACCAATAATAGGTATCAAAGAGAAACATCACATTGTGTTGGATGTTACGTCCATAATAATGTAAAGTACTCCCTCAATAATTGGAGTATGAGAAAGCGCCTTGCCACCCTTAAGAGCTCAATCGTGCATATTATATGGATAAAGAGTGTAGTATGTTTACTCATTTTGTTGGTTCATTCATTATTATTATTTTTGTAGGTCGATTCTTTTATGTGAGAGAGTACAAATATATTTTTTGTAGGTCGATTCTTTTTGTGTGAGGGATTAAAGTACCCCCTCCGTCTCTAAATAGGTGGGATATATATATGGAGTCAAAAAGTCAACATTTTCTAAGTCTAACCGAGAATATGCAAAAACTATGAAGATAAACAAAACCAAATCAATAGTAGTATATCCACCATTAAATATATTTTCATATTGTATTTATTCAATATTGTTTTGTGCGAGGTTATTCAATGTTGTTGTTGTTGATATTTTACTCTATATATTCCATCAATTTTTTTTGCGGTTGCTATATATTCCCTCAATCTTAGAAATTAATTGACCTTTTAACTGAATTTATATGCGACATATTTCGGGATGGAGGGAGTAGTTCAACAAAATTGTTTGGACATTTGTCACACAACGGTGTATTGAAGCATGTTCTACTTCCCATGACAATTTCAATAAGATTTATCATAAATGATCACTAATGTATTTTTCAAACAAATTCGTGTGGCTGGGCAGGACCTGACAATACCGGTCCACTTACCATCCAATGTGGTGAGGGCGCCTGGCCCAAGTACTCCATGTCAATATTGTTGCCTTTTCTTAGGGCCGAGTTGGCTAGGGATATGACGTTGCACTTGGTTCTCTTATGCCCATGGAAGTAAGAATTAAAATAGCGTGCTACAAGTGATGCTAGAGACTCGCGGAACCAACTAGAATGGATAAGGGTTAGATTTTACCTGCTCTACACTTAACACGTCTTACCATATAAGGTTCTATTTTGGTCTACACACGACGTGGCCAACTGTATGCACCGTGTCACTCTTATAGTGGCCATCATGTCAAAACTACTTCAACCGTTAGGCTCGGAGTGTGTCATTTTGGTTCTGTTTGCCCTGATTATGCCTGGGAGTGTGTCATTTTGGTACAAATATTAGGTTTAAAGTGAAGTTTACCCAACCTTTCATGAAATTTATTCGTGGATAGCAACACTCATGTGGTCTCTATAAAACCACCCCCCTCTTCCCTTTTATAAGGTGTATTTTTAAAAAGTCAAACATTTCTATCTTTGGTCAAGTTTATAGAAAAACTATCCATATCTTCAATACCACAAAAAAATTGGATATATATTTCATCACCAATCTAAATTAATTTGGTATTGTCGATGTCGTTTTTTTATACACTTGATCAAAGTCGAAAGGTTTGACTTAAAAAATCTCTAAAAAAATCAATACATCTTACAAAAGGAACAAAGAGTATAACATTCCACTACTCTTTCATTAAGGCCCGACTAACCGGATGTCACCTACTCCCTTCGTTCCTAAGTATATGATGTTTTGGCGGTTCAAATTAGGGAGTGGTAAGCACCGCAGTAATTGTGATGGAGCGTGTATGTTCTCCACACCGTCATGCAAGATAGCTACCCTATGCTTGAGTTGTCTGCAATCTCATTATAATTGTCGAGTGGCAATATGCTAACGGTTTTGCTAAAACACATCTAGATGTGAGATAAGTATTATACATCTAAGTTCTATATCATTGATCTTATGTGGAGATTCGTGTGGGTATTTTCCTTTCCTTTTTCTTTTTTCTTCTTTTTTTTATGCTTGATTTAGTCATTTAGATGTGCAATAACCATGTCACATCTAGATGTGCCCTAAATACACCCGTATGTTAATTAACATCACGAGTCGCTTCAAATCAGCAATTGACAACCTTCAGCTACAAAGGCAAAAACTTAATCTATTGCAAGAATCATAATAAACACACAAACAAATCAATTTGTGTCGTATCATCTCATCTACACCTCTATGATGGATCTAACACTGCATCTCTGCATGTACTAGACATGGCTGCATGAAGTTCAAACGTTATAGTTATGTACAAAACTATCATACACAACACATCTGTTTCATCCGGAAAATGAAACTATAAACGATAGCCGTCCTCCAGTAGGTCCTTCCAGAAAGAATCGCTCTCCAGAGAGCATAGATTGGGTAGCTGTACTTCCATGGGCTCCATCAAGCCGGCAAACTCCTGCACCGGCAGCATGTCAACCGCCGGTGCAACATCACGCGCTGCGAATGCAGCAGTAGTGTTGCAGGGCTGATCAGCTGGTCCAGCTGCTGCAAAGGAGCTCGTTCCAGGAGACATATCATTGATAAGTTGCTGATGCACCACGTCTTGCTCTGCAAAATTGGAGGTGTTGCAGAGGTAACCAGGCTGCATGCAGTTCGCCCCAGACAGCATGTTCATTTGATCCTGGAGCAGGTGGCTCGGAACGATGCTGCTGCTTGAGTTCAGCACTGAGTTTGCTGCAGCTATGTTGGCGATGAGGTTATTTGCGTCGTTGTTGGAGCCGATGGTCTGGAGGAGCTGCTGCAGAAGCTGCGCCTGCCTGAGAGCGCCGGTGTCCAGGCCACCCAGGCTCGCGGCCGCCGCCGCCCAGAGGAGCGCCTCGGGGAGGAGCGAGGCAGAGGCGCTGTCGAGGTGGTGGTCGGGTGGCAGCTGCTGGTGGGTGACGGGGTCTACGCCCATGCGCAGGAGCTTCTTGCGGATGTGCGTGTTCCAGTAGTTCTTGATCTCGTTGTCCGTCCGGCCTTCCAGGTGCGTCGCGATCGTCGCCCACCTAACGTCCACCAAAAAATCATCCATGCATGTCAGGTGTCACTTCAAGACTAACAACTATGCAAAAGCCAACGGTGAAGAAACTGACAGTGCATGGCGGCTAAGCTGTTGTGCGAGTGGTGGTGCGTGGAGTGGTTGGACTTGGACGTGGACTAGGTACGTACTTGTTGCCGAGACCGGCGTGGAGGGTGATGATGAGCCGCTCCTCGTCGTCGGAGAAGTTGCCGCGCTTGATGTCGGGGCGGAGGTAGTTGGTCCACCGGAGGCGGCAGCTCTTGCCGCAGCGGTTGAGCCCGGCGGCCTTGGGCAGGCCGCGCCAGCTGCCGACGTGCCCGCCGCGCTTCTGGATGTGCTCCACCAGCGCCTTGTCCTCCTCCTCCGTCCACGGCCCCTTCTTCACGCCGGCGTCGTGGCAGCAGCACGGCGACCTCCCCATCACAAATCTTCTTCTTCCCGACGGCGACCTCCTCTCCTCTGCTGGTAAGCTACTAGAGTCGATCGGGCTCGGGCGCTGCGATGGATGCGGTGGTCAGAAGCAAGCAAGCTAGGTATACGACTATGTTTCTTGTCTTCCTCGGGCTGGTTTATATAGAGGTCATTCCGTCGTACCCCATGACGGGCACGCGCGAGAGGTGCTGCGAATTTTCCTTCCATTCTACTGTCGTGGGCATTAGTATCGAACAGTTTGTGTACGTCGGATACTCTAAACAAAAGGCGTGCGTACGATATAAGTCAAAGAGGGTAGGTGCTCCGGAGATTTGGCCACGTAAGACCAGATATACTATGCTCCTGCATGCTGCACTTCACACACGGTCCATTTGGGTGTACGCATGTCGCGAGGCAGGCAACAAGGAAAAATAGATAAAGTGGCGGCAACCAAGTGGCAGGCAGGCTGCCGTATATAGAAGATGCACATGTCTATATATGTAGTGTAGCACCTGTAATTCAGGACCTGGTTAGAGCATCTACAGCCGGACCCCCTATATGCTCCTCAAACGCCCGGAACGCCCTCCTGGTCACTGACCGGTCACAAAAATACGACCCAACCAGACCCCTCATATCCGTCTCAAACGCCCGGACTGACCGGCACCCCTCATATCCATCTCAAATATGGGGACGATATGAGGGCTTGCGGACGCGCCCGGTCAGCCCATCACGTAGGACGCGACCCCACTTCGGACCACATTTTTTCTTTTCTTATTCATTATTTTCTTTCGCTCTCTTCTTCTCCACCAATCACGTGCAAGTGACCGGACATATGAGAAGAAAAATGAGAAGTGTGGCTGCGCAGACCAAATTATAGGGGCTCAAAACGGACACGCCCGGTCACTGACCGGACGCGTCCGCGGGCGTTTAAGTGGTCAGATTTGCTAGGTCCGGCTATAGATGCTCTTAGTTAAGTGCGCTAGGTTTTGGGGGAGCTACTAGCTAGCTAGTGCCACGGTAGAATGCAATAACACGGCCCGGAGCTGTCCTCCAGCAGGAACCTCCCGAGGCTGATCCGGTCTGTCACCTGCATACCACTAATAATTGTACCCATGCCTGCGGTGCTTTGTTCAAATTGGGTCCCTGTTTTGGTCTCTTGAGGCACTACTACTAGCTAGTCTAACTTGATCTAAAAAAAAAAGTTACTCTAACTAATCCTGCTGGCGGCTTTGAGGTTTCGGCAAATGATTTACCTACGAATTTGGTGAAGATTCCACTTATAATATTCAAAGAAAACTGTACTCCTTCAATGTTAAAAGTAGTGCATATTAGTTTTTTTTTTGGTCCCAAATCAAACTTTATATATTCTAACCATTTTCTGCTAAAAAGTTACCGACACATACAATAACAATTTGCTCAAAAGAACACCTACAATATCAAATCAGTATAACTATATTCATTGTAAAATATATTTTCATACTGTAAAAATCGATATATTTTTATAAACTCGACCGAACATTATAAACTTTGAGTCAGGTAAAATCTAATATGCACTACATTTTGACATGGAGGTAGTATATAACTGGCGATCTCCAAGTAAACCATGCGCTAACCCAAGGTGCTTCTTCTAGCCCACATGCTCCGAAATTCAGAGCTGACCATATTGCTAGTTTGCCATATAGAACCAATCATTCTATCATTTGTCAAATTTTGATGAAGAAAACTTTCTCACCTCAGTCACCTGTATGAAGCACCTACTAACGACTAGATAAAGTCCCATAGCCTCAAGAATGTCAAAATTGTTGTTGAAGCCTTGCTATCAATAGGAACAACATCCCCTGCTAAAATAACAATCCATACTAATGACATACATAACATTAAATGCGGGGTTTGATCCTTGACGGGCTAGGAGTACAACCACCCCATAAGCTTGACTTGAGTGTGAGAAGAAAAAAATCGCCGCAAGTTGAGGGCAGGGAAGCGATTGATATGGTGATCTATCCCAAACTAATTGTACAGAAGGCTCAAAAGGTTATTTTCCACCCACATGCACAACAAATCTTGGGTCTTTTACATCTGTGCCCCTAACTCGAACCCACTACTCAGATTTGTCCCTAATTTCGAAGCATGCTCAAATTTGCCCCTCTTCCGTTAAGTGCACTTATAGAAATGCCCTTCCGTACGTTTTCCGTCCAGTCAAAGGCCTTTGACCGTTAAGTGCGCTTATAGAAAAATCTAACGGTCAAAGGCCTTTGTGGACGGAAAATGTACGGAAGGGCATTTCTATAAGCGCACTTAACGGAAGAGGGGCAAATTTGAGCATGCTTCGAAATTAGGGGCAAATCTGAACAGGTGGTTCGAGTTAGGGACAGAAATGCAAATGGCCCACAAATCTTTGGCCTGAGTTGGTGGTTAATTAGGTGTGGATGCATGTAAGGCTGTAAGCAAGAGGCCTGGGTACAAATCCTAAAACAAGCATCACCTTATCCCTTCCCTCTGAGTAAGCGATTTTGACTTCATTGCAGATGACCATAGACCACGCCCCCACCGAAGAGGTCGTGTGCAGTCACATGAAGCTCCATGCCAAACACTTAGCCACCCGCAATAGGGACATCACAACTTTGACTCTCATGGAAACGTATGGGAACTATGCAAGGTTTGCGCCGCAAAAGATCAACAAACAAACCACATGTTGCTCGTCATCGTCGCCACCGGGGCCCCACACTAGTAGAAAACGGCCCATTTGTCCCGGTTCCAGAGGCCCATTAGCCCCGGTTCTGGAACCGGGACTAAAGGGTCGGGACTAAAGCCCAAAACCTTTAGTCCCGGTTCGCTTACGAACCGGGACAGAAGGGGCTCCACGTGGCCGCTGCGGGGAGCCCAGGCAGGAGGACCTTTAGTCCCGGTTGGTCACACCAACCGGGACCAAAGGACATCCACGCGTCAGCATCTGGCAGGAGCTGGGTTTTTTTTTTGAAGGGGGGGGGGTGGGGTGGGGGGGGTTTGGAGGGTTAATTTAGGGGTTTCATATTGTGTTAGCTAGCTAATAGAGAGAAGTGTCCTCTCTTTCTCCGTGCTTGGTCGACGCTAGCTACTATACATATAGAGAGAACTCGACGCTAGCTAATAAGAAAATGAAGGAAACCATTAATTACACAAGATCGTCATGTTGAACATATATAGAGAGAAGTGACATCTCTTTCTTCGTGCTTGGTCGAACAACAAGTTTTCGTATATCTATCCGACGCTACTACATATATACAATATAACATCTTTTACAATCCCTAACATCATCTACCTAAGATCCAATCACAAATCCACATGGTATTCTCCGTCTTTAGGTATGACGTGGTCAAGAAAGAATCCCGCCAATTCCTCTTGAATTGCTCGTATGCGATCATGTGGTAGGAGTTCATCCCGCATCTGCCAGATCTAATTTAAAGAAGGGGGTCAATACATGCATATATATGAATAAAACTCAACACAATTGATGGTAATATATAAAATAAAATTGTGAATATTATTTACGTACTTCAAATTGTTTGTCAGAGAAGCCCCGCTCAGAGGTCGAGTGGCGAATGAACTCGCATACGTAGTATGCACATAAAACATTCCCTTCTTTCTGGTACAAGCACTTTACGAGAATAGAGTTCAATCAAACTGATAAGCAAGCATGGTAATGATATATTGATGAAAATTTGAGTCAATTAGAGATGCGCGGAACTAGCTAGTACTACTTACTTTGGGGTGCGTAAATCGCAACTCTTTGTTTAGACCGGGAACCTTTCGGGTGAACTTCTTCCAAACCCTGCCAGGCAAAGAAAATGATTACTTGATATCAGGAAATTAACGAAAGTTGCATGCCGATATGGTCCCGGTATTGACTGAACTTACTTCTTGAGCATTGCAGTCATGTCCGCATAATTCTCGGGATCTTTACGTCTCGAGTCTAGGACAGTTACTAATGCCCCGTCAAGCTTAATGGATAGCAGAATAAAGTGGTAACTGCGCACGCATATATAACTCATCAATTACATTACTTAACCTCGAGTAAGCGAAACCGAGTATACAGAGAAAACAGCAACACTCACTTGAAGTTGTAAGGAAAGAGTATTTCCCTTTTGTTTTGATGTATAAGGAACGACTTTAGCAAGTTCTCCTCGGTCTCTTTGATTTCATTTCGTACCGTCCATTCATTTACGGCATCTGGGCTAATGAATCCAATGTCGAAGATTCCTGCTTTTTTGCATTCGACGATCTTCAATCTGCATAATATAGTGAGGATAATTATATATACATGCAATGAACGAGCTGAGCTAGAGACTTAACTATAGAAGTAATACTTACAGACAGTAGGAAGTCATGAGTTGTTTGTCGAGGGCCAGTTGATTGTATAACTGAAATAACTCCACAAATTCAATAGGCATCACGCTGAGTCCAATGAATTTGTGCTCTGGTTTCACTGCCACATACATAGTGTCTTTCCCAGACTCCCTGCAGGTTTTCATGTACCACTCATGCAATTTGTACATCATCGTTGTTAGAGGAGGATGATCAGGTTTGACGAGAGGCTTCCCGTGCACGTATTTATATTCTTCTTTTGTTACCTGAGCCGTTTCAAAAATTACATCATCCCCCAAGTAATCACCAAGTTTGGTACCGGGCAGTAGCACCGGATGATTAGCAATATCGCTAGACACCTTGAGCGGGGGGCACGATTGCTTCTCCTGTTCGCCGAGCTGGGGAATTGTTTTCCCACTTCTTCGTTCTTTGACTCTTGCAGCACTAGAAGTACTTCCCGACCGCTGCGCTTCATTATATGTCTTTATAATACAGCGGTCATAGTTTGATGGCAGCGGAGGCGGTGATGGTCGCTTCAGGGCATCCAGAGTGCGCTTCGCTTTCACCGGATCTACCGTTTCCTTCGGAGGTGGATGTTTCCGTGCAAAATGGGCCTTCACTTCGGCTTTACTGATGTCATCGTTTTCTTCGTCAGTCCTCTCGTATGGTAACTTTGGAAGAGGCTTGAGGCTTGGACCAAATTTGAATTTCTTCCCGCCTATTGTACTGCTAGCCGCCGGAGCGGCGGCGGCGTCTCTCTTCCGTCGTGGCTGACGCGTCGGAGGAGGCGGAGTGGCCTGACGCGCCGGAGGAGGAGGAGGAGGAGGAGGAGGCTGAGTGGCCTGACGTGCCGGAGGAGGCGGAGTGGCCTCACGCGCCGGAGGAGGCGGACTGCTCCGACGCGCCGGAGTAGGCGAAGGAGGAGGCGGAGTGCCCTCACGCGCCGGAGGAGCCGTAGAAGGAGGCGGAGTGCCCTGATCACTCGCCGGAGGAGGAGGAGGCTTAGTGCCCTGACTCGCCGGAGGAGGAGGAGGAGGAGGCGGAGGCGTCCAGTTTGGAAGCTTGATGTACTCCTTCCGCCATAGAAATGTACTCCTCAGAGCATGAACCAGCTGATTCTCCCCTTCACCTGTAGGGTGGTCAAGCTCGAGCTCCTCAAATCCCTCCATTACTTCATCCACCATCACAACAGCATAGCCATGTGGAATCGGAAGGCAGTGAAAAGTTCCGTTGGGTTGAGGAGGTGCAACAGAGCCGATAGCCGCCTTGAAAGTGAGGTTCCGGAATTTCGTCATAAGCTCGCAATGTTGAGCCTCCGTGATAGTATCCACGGGGTAGCTAGGAGCCGTGAAGTCAGGCTGAACGAGCTCCGTGGAAGCCACGCTGCTTCTCCGCTGAGATGGCGGGGTAGCTTCTGGGGTAGTTTCGTGCCGCTGAGATGGTTGGCCGGCAGCTCGCTGGCTCTCAAGTTCCTCTAGCTTTTCTAGTCTTGCATTGAGCTTCTGCATGTCGCTCAGCTCCGCTTTCCTCTTTCTCTCCCGGCTTCTGTAACCGCCTGCGTCAGGAAACCCAACCTTCCACGGAACGGAGCCTGGTGTGCCTCGTGTTCGTCCAGGGTGCTCAGGATTCCCGAGGGCCTCAGTCAGCTCGTCCTTCTCTCTGTCGGGAATGAACGTCCCTTCCTGCGCTGCGGTGATATACTTCTGAAGCTTCTTGACGGGTATTGCAAGTTGCTCGTCCGTCCAATGGCACTTCCCTGTTTCAGGGTCCAAAGTTCCCCCAACCCCGAAGAACCAAGTCCTTGAACGGTCTGGCCAGTTCAATGTCTCTGGTTCGACCCCTTTAGCAATCGGGTCATTCTCAGCTTTGTCCCACAACGGCCGGGCTTTGAGATAGCCACCTGACCCCGTGTGATGGTGATACTGCTTCTTTGCAGCATTGTTCTTGTTTGTCTCTGACATTTTCTTACTCTTGTCCGATGTCTTGTAGGCCACAAATGCGGGCCAGTGATCTCTTATCTTCTCAAATCGGCCGATGAATTCTGGAGTCTTCCCTTTGTCGACAAACTTTGATTTCAACTCATTCTTCCACCTCATGAATAGATCTACCATCTTCTTAAGAGCACACGCCTTGACCAGTGGCTCTATAACTGGCTTATTCTGATCCTCCTCTGGCGGTAGGGTGAAATTTTCCTTCAGCGAGGTCCAAAGATCATCTTTCTGTCTATCGGTGACATAAGAAACTTCAGCTGGGTCGCCGTCCTTAGGCTTATTCCATTGCTTGATGCTGATCGGGATGTCGTCCCTAACAATAGCTCCGCACTGAGCAGAAAATGCGTCCTTGGTCCGCTTGGGTTCAATCGGTAGGCCATCGTCCGCGAGTGCTGTGATCGTGAACCTTTCATCCTTGCGCAACCTTCTCTTCGGGCCTCGTCTCGTTACCGAAGTTTGGCTCGATCCGGAGGGCTATAAAAGAAGAAAGAAGAGTTAATATATGTACATACCAAAACAATTAATGCATCAATTAGCTAGTCAGCACAGGCTTAATTAATATATATACCTCGCCGGACTTTGCAACAGCTCCCTCCTCCGTTCGGTCACCGGAGCCGTCATCATGGTCTCCTTCTTCCTCCGGCATTCGGTCACCGGAGCCATCATGATCATGTCCTTCCTCCTCCATTGTTCGATCACCGGAGCCGTCATCCTCTCCTTCCAGACCATCGGTGTCGTTGAGAAACGACAAGACATCACGTCCGGCGAGGATTATCTCCCCCAACAACTGTTCTTGTTCCAAGTCTCTTTGATCCATAGTTTCTGCAAATATTACAACATGGCAATTAATATACAAACATGAATGTCCGACGTATGGACCGCCTCTCTCATGAATGTCCGACGTCCGGACCGCCTCTCTCATGAATGTCAAACAAGGGATTCTCTTAACCTTTAAGGGATTTAACAAAATGGCGCCATTCTGGATGTGCAAAAAATGGTCCATATATTTCCTGATCTCATCTACCCTTCTATATGTCACGTTATCTAGTGTCAAAGGATTCAAGAAAACCAAGGCTTCATCATTAGTCGGAAGTAACAGGCGCATAATGGTACGAAGCTCTCCAAAATTGTTTTGGAACGGAGTCCCTGATTTTTTGAGCTAAATGACCCTGAAATTGAAAAGCACTACAAATGAACTCTGAAAAGGTTGAAAGTTGGCATGGTATCATCATTTCACCCACATAGCATGTGCTAAAAAGTTGAGAGGGTTACGGCAAAAACTGGATGCACTTCGTGTACAAAACGGACAATCTCTTTCGAAGTATCAGGGTTTCGGACGAAAACTCATCTGTTACAAAGGTATTTCATTTTTTTGAACTTATTTGAACTCCAGACTTTTTGTGTGTTCAAAATGAACCATTCAAAGTCACATCATCA
The DNA here is from genome assembly GCA_039707655.1 of Elymus sibiricus. NCBI lineage: Eukaryota > Viridiplantae > Streptophyta > Magnoliopsida > Poales > Poaceae > Elymus > Elymus sibiricus. The sequence continues at coordinate 481,962,661 of CM077665.1, forward strand.
ATTTTCAACCCTTTCTGAGTTCATCTGGTATTTTTCATGCATTTACTGATTTTTTAAGCTAAATGACCCTGAAATTGAAAAGCACTACAAATGAACTTTGAAAAGGTTGAAAGTTGGCATGGTATCATCATTTCACCCACATAGCATGTTATAAAAAGTTGAGAGGGTTACGGCAAAAAGTGGATGCACTTCGTGTACAAAACGGACAATCTCTTTCGAAGTATCAGGGTTTCATACGAAAACTCGTCTGTTACAAAAGGCATTTCATTTCTTCACATGTAACTGCAGTGATATTCTAGATCAAAGGCATCATCATACTAGTTGTGGAGAGAAAGTCTTCACTTTTTCTTCGCTTGTGTCCTTTGCTTATTGCGCCGTAACCATGGATAATCTTCATCGTTTAACAGGGTGCTTGGGTCAGCCTTGACTTTGAAGGGAGGAATTTCATGAAACTTTTCATAATCTTCAGACATGTCTGTCTTGCCCTCCAATCCCACGATGTCTCTTTTTCCTGAAAGAACTATGTGGCGCTTTGGCTCATCGTATGATGTATTCGCTTCCTTATCTTTTCTTTTTCTCGGTTTGGTAGACATGTCCTTCACATAGAAAACCCGCGCCACATCATTGGCTAGGACGAATGGTTCGTCTGTGTACCCAAGATTGTTCAGATCCACCGTTGTCATTCCGTACTATGGGTCTACCTGTACCCCGCCTCCTGACAGATTGACCCATTTGCACTGAAACAAAGGGACCTTGAAATCATGTCCATAGTCAAGTTCCCATATGTCCACTATGTAACCATAATATGTGTCCTTTCCCCTCTTGGTTGCTGCATCAAAGCGGACACCGCTGTTTTGGTTGGTGCTCTTTTGATCTTGGGCGATCGTGTAAAATGTATTCCCATTTATCTCGTACCCTTTGTAAGTCAATACAGTCGAAGATGGTCCCCTGGCCAACGAGTACAGCTCATCAGAAACAGTGTTGTCACCCATGAGACGTGTTTGCATCCAACTGCCGAAAGTCCTGATGTGTTCATATGTAATCCAGTCGTCACACTGCTCCGGGTGTTTGGAGCGCAGAATATTCTTGTGTTCATCGACATACGGGGTCACCAAGGTAGAATTCTGTAGAACTGTGTAGTGTGCTTGAGACCAAAAATGCCCGTCCCTACATATTATTGAGTCCGCTCCTAGCGTGCCTTTTCCAGTCAGTCTCCCCTCATACCGCGATTGAGGGAGACCAATCTTCTTAAGGTCAGGAATGAAGTCAACACAAAACCCAATGACATCCTCTGTTTGATGGCCCATGGAGATGCTTCCTTCTGGCCTAGCGCGGTTATGAACATATTTCTTTAAGACTCCCATGAACCTCTCAAAGGGGAACATATTGTGTAGAAATACAGGGACCAGAACGACAATCTCGTCGACTAGATGAACTAGGACATGCGTCATGATATTGAAGAAGGATGGTGGGAACACCAGCTCGAAACTAACAAGACATTGCACCAAATCACTCCTTAACCTTGGCAGGATTTCTGGATCGATCACCTTCTGAGAGATTGCATTGAGGAATGCACATAGCTTCACAATGGCTAATCGAACGTTTTCCGGTAGAAGCCCCCTCAATGCAACCGGAAGCAGTTGCGTCATAATCACGTGGCAGTCATGAGACTTTAGGTTCTGGAACTTTTTCTCTGCCATATTTATTATTCCCTTTATATTCGACGAGAAGCCAGACGGGACCTTCATATTGAGCAGACATTCAAAGAAGATTTCCTTCTCTTCTTTGGTAAGAGCGTAGCTGGCAGGACCTTCATACTGCTTTGGATGCATGCCGTCTTTTTCATGCACACGTTGCTGTTCCTCCCGTGCCTCCGGTGTATCTTTTGTCTTCCCATACACTCCCAAGAAGCCTAGCAGGTTCACGCAAAGATTCTTCGTCACGTGCATCACGTCGATTGCAGAGCGAACCTCTAGGTCTTTCCAATAGGGTAGGTCCCAAAATATAGATTTCTTCTTCCACATGGGTGCGCGTCCCGCATCGTCAGTCGGAACAGATAGTCCGTTAGGACCATTTCCAAAGATTACTTGTAAATCATTGACCATATCAAGTATGTGATCACCAGTATGGAGGGTGGGCTTCTTCCGGTGATCTGCCTCACCTTTGAAATGCTTTCCTTTCTTTCGACATTGATGGTTGGTCGGAAGAAATCGACGATGCCCCAGGTACACATTCTTCCTGCATTTGTCCAAATATATACTCTCGGTGTCATCTAAAGAGTGTGTGCATGCGTGGTATCCCTTGTTTGTCTGTCCTGAAAGGTTACTAAGAGCAGGCCAATCATTGATGGTTACAAACAGCAACGCATGTAGGTCAAATTCCTCCTGTTCGTTCTCATCCCACACACGTACACCTCTTCCATTCCATAGCTGTAAAAGTTCATCAACTAATGGCCTTAGGTACACATCAATGTCATTGCCGGGTTGCTTAGGGCCTTGGATGAGCACTGGCATCATAATGAACTTCCGCTTCATGCACAACCAAGGAGGAAGGTTATACATACATAGAGTCACAGGCCATGTGCTATGCTTGCTGCTCTGATCCCCAAAAGGATTAACGCCATCTGCACTTAAACCAAACCATACGTTCCTTGGGTCATCTGTAAAGTCGCTCCACTTTCTGTCGATCTTTCTCCACTGCGACCCGTCAGCGGGTGCTCTCAACTTCCCGTCTTTCTTACGGTCTTTTATGTGCCATTGCATCAACTCGGCATGCTTTTTGTTTCTGAATAGACGTTTCAACCGTGGTATTATAGGAGCATACCACATCACCTTGGCAGGAACCCTCTTCCCGGTGCGCTAGCCCTCAACATCACTAGGGTCATCTCTTCTGATCTTATACCGCAATGCACCGCATACCGGGCATGCGTTCAAATCCTCGTACGCACCGCGGTAGAGGATGCAGTCATTAGGGCATGCACGTATCTTCTGCACCTCCAATCCTAGAGGGCATATAACCTTCTTTGCTTCGTACGTACTGCCGGGCAATTCGTTATCCTTTGGAAGCTTCTTCTTCATTATTTTCAGTAGCGAACTAAATCCCTTGTCAGATACACCATTGTCTGCCTTCCATTGCAGCAATTCCAGTGTGGTACCGAGCTTTCTGTTGTCATCTTCGCAATTTGGGTACAACCCTTTTTTGTGATCCTCTAACATGCGATCGAACTTCAACTTCTCCCTTTCACTTTCGCATTCTCTCTGTGCATCAACAATGACCCGGCGAAGATCATCATCGGGCACATCGTCTGGTTCCTCTTGATCTTCAGCTTCCCCCATTGCAGCATCACCGTATTCAGGGGGCGGGTAGTTGTCATCATCCTCTTCTTCTTCGTTGTCTTCCATCATAACCCCTCTTTCTCCGTGCTTGGTCCAAACATTATAGTGTGGCATAAAACCCTTCTCAAGCAGGTGGAAGTGAAGGGTTTTATAGTTGGAGAAAGCCTTCGTATTCTCACAGACAGTACATGGACAATGCATAAAACCATTCTGCTTGTTTGCCTCAGCCGCTTCGAGAAAATTATGCAGGCCCTTAATATACTCGGAGGTGCGCCGGTCACCGTACATCCATTGCCGGTTCATCTGCGTGCATTATATAGTTCTCATTATTGAATAACATATAGCTCTCTAGTGCATCTAATTAAAACATACATTGAAACTATGTAAAAAATTTAAATGCAACAACAAATGCGATCATAACCGCAACTAAGGTACCAATTGATCCAACGGCATAATGATACCAAGCCTCAGTATGAATGGCATATTTTCTAATCTTTCTAATGTTCAAGCGCATTGCATCCATCTTGATCTTGTGATCGTCGACGACATCGGCAACATGCAACTCCAACTTCATATTCTCCTCTTCAACTCTTTGTAATTTTTCTTTCAAGTAATTGTTTTCTTTTTCAACCAAATTTAACTTCTCGACAAGAATTTCTATGTCGGTTGGAATTTCCGGTTCACATACCTCCTAGATTAAAAAATCTATGTCACGTTGGTCGGCATAATTGTCATAAACACTAAATAAAACAAATAGTTATAAAAGATAATATATACCACATCCGAATCATAGACAGGACGAGGGCCGACGGAGGCGGATACCAAAACCATCGCACTATATAATAACAAACAATAATAAAAGTAAGAAAATTACACAAGTATCTATCTAAATCATACAAGTAAGAACTTTTTTCTTTTAGAAAGAAGATAAGAAGAAGAGGCTAACCACGGTGGTGCCGGCGCCGAGATGGGCGCGGGCGATCGACGTTGGTGAGGACGGGGATGGGACAGGACGGACCGCCAAACCTAGACAAATCTTGAGGAAAATGGAGCTTGGACAAGGAGCTTCGAGAGGAGAAAGCTTAAGTGTGGCTCGGGCATTTCATCGAACACCTCATGTGCATAGGAGGTGAGCTAGAGCACCACAAAGCTCTCCCACGGCCGGCCAAAAAAACAGAGCAGTGCACTGCTCTGCTCGCGGGCAGGGGGTATATATAGGCCAACCATTGGTCCCGGTTTGTGGCTGGAACCGGGACTAAAGGGCACCATTTGGTCCCGGTTCCAGCCACAAACCGGGACCAATGGTTGTGGGCCAGGAGCGAGGCCCATTGGTCCCGGTTCGTGTCTGGAACCGGGACCAAAGGGGTCAGACGAACCGGGACCAATGTGTTGGAAATATGCCCTAGAGGCAATAATAAATTAGTTATTATCATATTTCCCCGTTCATGATAAAAGTTTATTATTCATGCTAGAATTGTATTGACCAGAAACTAAATACATGTGTGGATAATAGACAAATACTATGTCCCTAGTATGCCTCTACTAGACTAGCTCGTTGATCAAAAGATGGTCAAGGTTTCCTGACCATGGACATGAGTTGTCATTTGATAACGGGATCACATCATTAGGAGAATGATGTGATGGACATGACCCAACCGTTAGCATAGCAAATGATCGTTCAGTTTATTGCTATTGCTTTCACTATGTCAAATACACGTTCCTCTGACCATGAGATCATGCAACTCCCGGATACCGTAGGAATACTTTAGGTGTATCAAACGTCACAACGTTACTGGGTGATTATAAAGGTGCACTACAGGTATCTCCGAAAGTGTTTGTTGAGTTGGCATGGATCGAGATTGGGATTTGTCACTCCGACTATCGGAGAGGTATCTCTGGGCCCTCTCGGTAATACAGCATCACAGAAGCCTTGCAAGCACCGTGACTAAAGAGTTAGTTGCAAGATGATGTATTACGGAACGAGTAAAGAGACTTGCCGGTAACGAGATTGAACTAGGTATTAGATACCGACGATCGAATCTCGGGCAAGTAACATACCGCCAGACAAAGGAAACAACGTATGTTGACATATGAGGTTCACCGATAAAGATCTTCGTGGAATATGTAGGAACCAATATGAGCATCCAGGTTCCGCTGTTGGTTATTGACCGGAGAGTCGTCTCGATCATGTCTACATCATTCCCGAACCCGTAGGGTCCGCACACTTAAGGTTCGATGACGATTTAGTATTATATGAGTTATGTGATTGGTGGCCGAAGTTTGTTTGGAGGCCCGGATGAGATCACAAACATGACGAGGAGTCTCGAAATGGTCGAGAGGTAAAGATTCATATATTGGAAGGCTATATTCGGACGTCGGAAAGGTTCCGAGTGATTCGGGTATTTTTTGGAGTACCGGGGAGTTACGGGAATTCACCGGGAGAAGTAATGGGCCTTATTGGGCCATACGGGAAAAGGAGAGGCAGGCCACGTGAGGAGGCGCGCGCCCCCACTTGCCCAAACCGAATTGGACTAGGGGAGGGGGCGCAGCCCCCTCTTTCCTTTCCCTCTCCCTTCCCCCTTTCCTACTCCGTATGGGAGGTGGAATCCTACTAGGACTAAGGAGTCCTAGTAGGACTCTCCACACTTGGCGCACCCCTAGGGGGCCGGCCTTCTCCCTCTCATCCTTTATATACGGGGGCAAGGGGGCACCCCAAAGTACACAATTGTCCCATAGCCGTGTGCGGTGCCCCGATCTCCGTTTTCCACCTCGGTCATATTTTCGGAGAGCTTAGGCGAAGCCCTGCCGGAATCACTTCACCATCACCGTCGCCACGCCGTCGTGCTGACGGAACTCATCTACTACCTCGACGTCTTGCTAGATCAAGAAGGCGAGGAACGTCACCGAGCTGCACGTGTGTAGAACTCGGAGGTGCCGTACGTTCGGTACTCGATCGGTGGAGCTCGAAGGATTGTTCGACTACATCAACCGCGTTGTGAGACGCTTCCGCTAAACGGTCTACGAGGGTACGTAGACACACTCTCCCCTCTCGTAGCGATGCATCTCCATGGATAGATCTTGCGTGAGCGTAGGAAATTTTAGAAATTCATGCTCCGTTCCCCAACAGTGGTATCAGAGCCAGGTCTATGCGTAGATGTGATTTGCACGAGTAGAACACAAACGAGTTGTGGGCGTGGGTGTATACATATTGCTTGCCGTTACTAGTTGATACTTGATTCGGCGGTATTGTGAGATGAAGCGGCCCGGACCGACATTACGCGTACGCTTACGCGAGACAGGTTTCACCGCTATGTGCACTCGTTGCATAAAGGTGACTGGCGGGTGTCTGTCTCTCTCACTTTAGTTGAATCGGTTTCAATGAAGAGGGTTCTTTTAGAAGATCAAAAAGCAATCACTACACCACCTTGTGGTTTTGCGTAGGTAAGAACGGTTCTTGCAAACCCGTAGCAGCCACGTAAAACTTGCAACTACAAAGTAGAGGACGTCTAACTTGTTTTTGCAGGGTATGCTGGTGATGTGATATGGCCAAGACATGATGTGATATAAGTTGTTGTATGAGATGATCATGTTTTGTAAATTATCAGGCAACCGGCAGGAGCCTTATGGTTGTCTCTTTATTGTATGCAATGCCAACGCTATGTAATTGCTTTACTTTACCGCTATGAGTTAGCAGTAGTAGTAGTAATAGCAATAATTGGCGAGACGACCACGACGCTATGATGGAGATCAAGGTGTCACGACGCTACGATGGAGATCAAGGTGTCACGACGCTACGATGGAGATCAAGGTGTCAACCCGGTGACGATGGAGATCATGACAGTGCTTTGCTGATGGAGATCAAAAGCACAAGACGATGATGGCCATATCATGTCACATATATTGAATTGCATGTGATGTTAATCCTTTTATGCATCTTATTTTGCTTAGGACGACGGTAGCATTATAAGATGATCCCTTCACTAAATTTCAAGATAAGTGTTCTCCCCTAGTATGCACCGTTGCGAAGGTTCGACGCTTCTAAGCACCACGTGATGATCGGGTGTGATGGATTCTTTCGTTCGCATACAACGGGTGTAAGCCAGTTTTACACACGCAGAATACTTGGGTTAAACTTGACGAGCCTAGCATGTACAGACATGGCCTCGGAACACAAGAGACCGAAAAGGTCGAACATGAGTCATATAGTAGATATGATCAACATGAAAGATGTTCACCATTGATAACTAATCCACCTCATGTGATGATCGGACGTGGTTTAGTTGATGTGGATCATGTTACACTTAGACAACTTGAGGGATGTTAATCTAAGTGGGAGTTCTTAAGTAATTTGATTAATTGAACTTCAATTATCATGAACATAGTCTAAATAATCTTTGCAATTTTATGTTGTAGATCAATAGACCGCGCTGTAGTTCCCCTGTTTTTATTATGTTCCTAGAGAAAACGAAGTTGAAAGTTGATGGAAGCAACTATGCGGACTAGGTCCGTGATCTGAGGATTGTCCTCACTGCTGCACAGAAGGCTTATGTCCTTAATGCACCGCTCAGTGAAATACCCCTACGGCTTCGTCTGAGGACGTTATGAACGTCTGGCAGACAAGAAAAGATGACTACTCGATAGTTCAGTGCGCCATACTTTACGGCTTAGAACCGGAGCTCCAAATATGTTTTGAGCAACACGGAGCATATGAGATGTTCCAAGAGCTGAAAATTTGTTTTTCAAGCTCACACCCGGGTCGAGAGGTATGACACCTTCGACAAGTTCTATAGCTACAAGATGGAGGAGAACAACTCCGTTAGTGAGCATGTACTCAGAATGTCTGAGTACTTCAAACACTTGAATCAAGTGGGAGTTAGACTTCCGAATAAAGTGGTGATTGATAGAGTTCTCCAGTCACTATCACTAAGCTACTGGATCTTCGTGATGAACTATAAACATGCAAGGGATAGAAGATCCTTAAGCTATTCGCGATGCTACAATCTGCGGATGTAGAAATCAAAAAAGGGAGCATCAAGTGTTGATGGTTAATAAGACCACTAGTTTCAAGAAGGGCAAGGGAAAGAAAAGGGAACTTCAAGAAGAACGGTAAAACAGTTGCCGCTCACGCGAAGAAACCCAAGGCTGAACCAAACCCGAGACTTAGTGCTCCCATTGCAAAGGGAAATGTCACAAGGAGCGGAACTTCCCCAAAGTAACTGGCAGATAATAAGACTGGCAATGTCAACAAAGATATTTGATATACATGTTATTGATGTGTACCTTACTAGTACTCGTAGGAGCACCTGGGTATTTGATACTTGTTCAGTTGCTTGCAACTTGAAACATGGAGCTTCGGAATAAACGAGGGCTAGCTAAAGAACGAGGTGACGATGTGCATTGGAAGTGTCTCCAAGGTTGATGTGATCACCATCGCCACGCTCTCTCTACCTTCAGGATTAGTGATGAACCTAAATAATTGTTATTTGGTGCTTGCGTTAAGCATGAACATTATATCTGATAGTGTTTATTGCAAGACGGTTATTCAATTTCAGAGAATAATTGTTATTCTATTTGGATAATATCATTGATGATCATGCACTTAAAATGAAAGGTTTATTGAATCTTGATCGTAGTAATACATATGTTCATAACACGAATGCCAAAAGATAATGATAGTACCACATATTTGTGGCACTCCGCTTAGGTCATATCAGTGTTAAACACATGAAGAAACTCCATGCAGATGGGTTTTTGGAATCTCTTGATTATGAATCATTTGAGACATGTGAACCGTGCCTTATTGGCAAGATGACTAAAACTCCGTTCTTCGGAACAATGGAGTGAGCAACCAACTTATTGGAAATAATACATACCGATGTATGCGGTCCGATGAGTGTTGAGGCGCGCGGTGGATATCGTTATGTTCTCACGTTCACAGATGATTTGAGTAGATATGGCTATGTCTACTTGATGAAGCATAAATCTGAAACATTTGAAAAGTTCAAAGAACTTCAGAGTGAAGTAGAGAACCATCGTAACAAGAAAATAAAGTTCTTACGATCTGATCGTGGAGGAGAATATTTGAGTTACGAGTTTGGCTATCACTTAAGACAATGTGGAATTGTTTCACAGCTCACGCCACCTGGAACACCACAGCGTAATGGTGTGTCCGAACGTCGTAATCGTACTCTATTAGATATGGTGCGTTCTATGATGTCTCTTACCGATTTGCCACTATCATTTTGGGGTTATGCATTAATGATAGCTGCATTCACTTTAAATAGGGCACCGTCTAAATCTGTTGAGACGACACCGTATGAACTGTGGTTTGGCAAGAAACCTAAGCTGTCATTTCTGAAAGTTTGGGGATGCAATGCTTATGTCAAAAGGCTTCAGCCAGATAAGCTCGAACCCAAAGCGGATAAGTGCGTCTTCATAGGATACCCAAAGGAGACCGTTGGGTACACCTTCTACCACAGATCCGAAGGCAAAGTATTCGTTGCTAAGAATGGATCCTTTCTAGAGAAGGAGTTTCTCTCGAAAGAAGTGAGTGGGAGGAAAGTAGAACTTGATGAGGTAATTGTACCTCCTCTGGATAGTAGTACGCCACAGAAAGAAATTTCTGTGACACCGACACAGACCAGAGAGGAAGTAGATGATGATGATCATGAAGCTTCGGATCAAGTTGCTACAGAACCTCGTAGGTCAACCAGGACACGCTCCGCACCAGATTGGTACGGCAATCCTGTCTTGGAGGTCATGTTGTTAGACAACGGTGAACCTACGAACTATGAAGAAACAATGGCGAGCCCGGATTCCGACAAATGGCTTGAGGCCATGAAATCCGAGATTAGATCCATGTATGAGAACAAAGTGTGGACTTTGGTAGACTTGCCCGATGAACGGCGAGCTATTAAAAATAAATGGATCTTTAAGAAGAAGACGGACGCTGATGGTAATGTCACCGTCTATAAAGCACGACTTGTTGCTAAAGGTTATCGACAAGTTCAAGGAGTTGACTATGATGAGACTTTCTCACCCGTAGCGATGCTAAAGTCTGTCAGAATTATGTTAGCAATTGCCGCATTTTATGATTATGAAATCTGGCAAATGGACGTCAAAACGGCATTCCTTAATGGATTCCTTAAGGAAGAATTGTATATGATGCAACCGGAAGGTTTTGTCGATCCTAAAGGTGCTAACAAAGTATGCAAGCTTCAGCGATCCATCTATGGACTGGTGCAAGCATCTCGGAGCTAGAATACTCGCTTTGATGAAGTGATCAAAGCGTTTGGGTTTATGCAAGTTTATGGAGAAACTTGTATTTACAACAAAGTGAGTGGGAGCTCTATAACATTTCTAATAAGTATATGTGATTGGAAATGATGTAGAATTTCTGGAAAGCATAAAGAATTAATTGAAAGGAGTTTTTCAATAAAAACCTGTTTTTGAGTTATCCACGGTTTAGTCATCGAGATCTATAGAGATAGATCAAGACACCTGATAAAAGATTTTCACACACCTTGATGAGATTTTGAAGAAGTTCAAAATGGATCAAGTCAAAAGAAATAAGTTCTTGGCTGGTGTGAAGTGGAGTAAGACTTGAAGATCTAGGTAAAGGTTGTTTACATATTAGGCATCAAAATCTATAGAGATAGATTGAGACGCCTCATATGACTTTCACAAAACATATACCTTGACAAGATTTTGAAGAAGTTCAAAATGGATCAGTCAAAGAAGGAGTTCTTGACTGTGGTGAAAGGTGTGAAGTTGAGTAAGACTCAAATCTCGACCACGGCAAAATAAATAGAATGGATGAAGGTTATCCCCTATGCCTCGGCCGTAGGTTCTATAAAGTATGCCAAGCTGTGTGCCTTGCCATGTGTCTGGCAAAAGAGGTACCAAAGTGATCCAGGAGTAGATCACTGGACATCGGTCAAATTATCCTTAAGATGACTAAGGAAGAATTTCTCAGGAATAGAAATGATAAAGAGTTCGTCGTAAGGGGTTACGTCGATGCAAGCTTTAAACACTGATCCGAAAGACTATGAGTCTCAGACCGGATAAGTATAGTGGGGAAATCTTTTGGAGTAGCTCCAAACAGAGTGTGGTAGCAGCATCTACATATAACATAGAGATTTGCCAAGAACACACGGATCTGAATATTGCAGACCCGTTGACTAAAACCTCTCTCACAAGCAAAACATGATCAGCTTTAGAACTGATTAAGTGTTAATTACATGGAGATGTAATCTAGATTATTGACTCTAGTGCAAGTGGGAGACTGTTGGAAATATGCCCTAGAGGCAATAATAAATTAGTTATTATCATATTTCCCCGTTCATGATAATTGTTTATTATTCATGCTAGAATTGTATTGACCGGAAACTAAATACATGTGTGGATAATAGACAAAAACTATGTCCCTAGTATGCCTCTACTAGACTAGCTCGTTGATCAAAAGATGGTCAAGGTTTCCTGACCATGGACATGAGTTGTCATTTGATAACGGGATCACATCATTAGGAGAATGATGTGATGGATATGACCCAACCGTTAGCATAGCAAATGATCGTTCAGTTTATTGCTATTGCTTTCACTATGTCAAATACACGTTCCTCTGACCATGAGATCATGCAACTCCCGGATACGGTAGGAATACTTTGGGTGTATCAAACGTCACAACGTTACTGGGTGATTATAAAGGTGCACTACAGGTATCTCCAAAAGTGTTTGTTGAGTTGGCATGGATCGAGATTGGGATTTGTCACTCCGACTATCGGAGAGGTATCTCTGGGCCCTCTCGGTAATACAGCATCACAGAAGCCTTGCAAGCACCGTGACTAAAGAGTTAGTTGCAAGATGATGTATTACGGAACGAGTAAAGAGACTTGCCGGTAACGAGATTGAACTAGGTATTAGATACCGACGATCGAATCTCGGGCAAGTAACATACCGCCAGACAAAGGGAACAACGTATGTTGACATATGAGGTTCACCGATAAAGATCTTCGTGGAATATGTAGGAACCAATATGAGCATCCAGGTTCCGCTGTTGGTTATTGACCGGAGAGTCGTCTCGATCATGTCTACATCATTCCCGAACCCGTAGGGTCCGCACACTTAAGGTTCGATGACGATTTAGTATTATATGAGTTATGTGATTGGTGGCCGAAGTTTGTTCGGAGTCCCGGATGAGATCACGGACATGACGAGGAGTCTCGAAATGGTCGAGAGGTAAAGATTCATATATTGGAAGGCTATATTCGGACGTCGGAAAGGTTCCGAGTGATTCGGGTATTTTTTGGAGTACCGGGAAGTTACGGGAATTCACCGGGAGAAGTAATGGGCCTTATTGGGCCATACGGGAAAAGGAGAGGCAGGCCACGTGAGGAGGCGCGCGCCCCCACTTGCCCAAACCCAATTGGACTAGGGGAGGGGGCGCAGCCCCCTCTTTCCTTTCCCTCTCCCTTCCCCCTTTCCTACTCCGTATGGGAGGTGGAATCCTACTAGGACTAAGGAGTCCTAGTAGGACTCTCCACACTTGGCGCACCCCTAGGGGGCTGGCCTCCTCCCTCTCATCCTTTATATACGGGGGCAAGGGGGCACCCCAAAGTACACAATTGTCCCATAGCCGTGTGCGGTGCCCCGATCTCCGTTTTCCACCTCAGTCATATTTTCGGAGAGCTTAGGCGAAGCCCTGCCGGAATCACTTCACCATCACCGTCGCCACGCCATCGTGCTGACGGAACTCATCTACTACCTCGACGTCTTGCTGGATCAAGAAGGCGAGGAACGTCACCGAGCTGCACGTGTGTAGAACTCGGAGGTGCCGTACGTTCGGTACTCGATCGGTGGAGCTCGAAGGATTGTTCGACTACATCAACCGCGTTGTGAGACGCTTCCGCTAAACGGTCTACGAGGGTACGTAGACACACTCTCCCCTCTCGTAGCGATGCATCTCCATGGATAGATCTTGCGTGAGCGTAGGAAATTTTTGAAATTCATGCTCCGTTCCCCAACACAATGGCCCACGAGGCCCGGCCGGCGCCCTGGCCTCATGAACCGGGACCGATGCCCCCATGGGTCCCGGTTCGTGAGTGAACCGGGATTAATGGGATTTCAGGCCTGGACCAAAGCCCTGTTTTCTACTAGTGCCACCACTGCAGCTCCAACATCGCCGCAACAAACAGACTTGCGACAATCTCACATACATGTCAGACAAGTACTGACTACCGCAACCATTGCCGTGTCCCCGACATCGCTCACGCTCACCATTGTTGCCACATAAGTCTTGACACCATCACCACTGTCTTCGACTGACCGCCACCGCAATGACCCCCAACATCCTCATGTAACCACTGGTCCCTCCAGATAGTGACCACTCCAAGAACGATGCCCCCAAGGGGGGAGCATGACACATAACATCACTATTGTCTGATCGAGAGGTTTCCCTCTAAGTGGTACGCACAGAGGGCAAGCACCACGCCTCGACGACGTCTCCAAGAAGACTCGTCACCTCCAACATTGACCAAGAGTTAAGGGCAAAGCTTTCGTCTGGCGCTGCCTCACACTCTGTCTAACCGAGCCATGGGACCGATCCGACCACGAAACCGCCCCACACCGCCATATCAGTCACCATACCTAGCTCTCGGCAGCATGTCAGAGCACATTCAGCATCCACACGCGCATCCCATGGGCCGCGGCCCTCTACCGAAGACAGCTACCTCTGACTAATGGCCAGAGCCGCACACCACCTCGCCTGATCAGAGTGCAAGAGTATGTCCTCGCCCCCTAGTTGCCAAGTACCGCACTGGACTGGCTCTCTGCCAGACATCCACATAGACCACGATAGCTCACCAGCGCGCCAACACCATGCCCCACATCCTTGCCACCCTAGGGAACCACGTCGTCTAGAGACAAGCTCTGTGGACCCGCTGAATATTGATACGTCCATTTTGCATCATGTTTTCCTACAATATTTATTATGTTTTGTTGAATAATAATGCTTTAGGAAGTGATTCTAATGCCTTTTCTCTCATAATATGCAAGGTTTACGCAAAGAGGGAGAATACCGGCAGCTGGAATTGTGGACCTGAAAAAAGCACATCAGAGATACCTATTCTTCACATCTCCAATGGAGCTGAAACTTTACGGAGATTATTTTTGGAATAAATAAAAAATACTGGAGCAAAGAATTACCGGAGGGGCCCACCCTGGTGGGCACAAGACACCAGGGCACGCCAGGCCCCCCTGGGCGCACCCTGGTGGGTTGTGCCCTCCTCGGCCCACCTCCGATGCCCATCTTCAGGTATATAATCACTTTTGACCTAGAAAAAAATAAGAGGAGGACTTTCGGGACGGAGTGCCGCCGTCTCGAGGCGGAACTTGGGCAGGAGCACTTTTGCCCTCCGGCGGAGCGATTCCGCCGGGGGAACTTCTCTCCCGGAGGGGGAAATCGAAGCCATCGTCATCACCAACACCCCTCTCATCTTTGGGAGGCCAATCTTCATCAACATCTTCAACAACACCATCTCCTCTCAAACCCTAGTTCATCTCTTGTGTTCAATCTTTGTACCGGAACCTCAGATTGGTACCTGTGGGTGACTAGTAGTGTTGATTACCTTGCGTAGTTGATTGCTATATGGTTTATTTGGTGGAAGATTATATGTTCAGATCCATTATGCTATTCAATACCCCTCTGATCTTGAGCATGATTATTATTTGTGAGTAGTTACCTTTGTTCTTGAGGTCACGGGAGAAGTCATGTTGCAACTAATCATGTGAATTTGATATGTGTTCGATATTTTGATGATATGTATGTTGTGATTCCCTTAGTGGTGTCATGTGAATGTCGACTACATGACACATCACCATTCATGGGCCTAAGGGAATGCATTGTGGAGTAGTTATTAGATGATGGGTAGCTAGAGTGACAGAAGCTCAAACCCTAGTTTATGCGCTACTTCGTAAGGGGCTGATTTGGATCCAAACTTTTAATGCTATGGTTAGGTTTTATCTTAATACTTTTCTCATAGTTGCTGAAAGCACATTTGCTCCCTTGGTGGTTTTGGTAATTAATAACAACATATAAGTCATTGAACTAATGTTTCCACTAAGTATATTTCAGGAAAAGTTCAATGATAGGGATGGCAAAATGATTATGAAGATTGTGAAATACCCCAAGATGCAAGGAAATGGATTGGCAAAGCTTCAAGCAAGAGGACTCTACATTTTACATTTGTGAGAAATCACTTTGAGTCCATAGGAAAGCCAATACTATTAAAAGGGGGTAAGGTTTTGATTGGTGAACAAAATGCTCATACGTGCACAAGTGATAGTCACCAAAAACACCCACAAGCTCTTCCACAAAGTCTGTCCATAGCCAAATATTCAAAATCGGTGCAACCAACACTTTCCACTCGGTGCCACCAATTCCCAAACTCAGACAGACTCAGCCAAACCCTAGCCACTTCGGTGCAACCGATTCCATTCCGGTGCCACCGAGTTTAGGTTGCCAACTTTCTGTTATGAAAATTCACAATATCGGTACCACCGAGATTGTTGGATCGGCGTCACCAAGAATGTCAATCTGACCGTTGGTCACCTTATCGGTGCAACCGAGTTTCCTATATCGGTCTCACTGAGATTCAAAAGTTGCCACCTTTTGGTCACTTCGGTACCACCGAGATTAACACATCGGTGTCACCGAGTTGGCCATTTTGTGTGTAACGGTTGGATTTTTGGGGATGCCTATATATACCCCTTCACCACCACCTACTCGAAGAAGAAGCACTCAGAACTATTCCATACTTGCCCCATCCAGTTTTCTGAGAGAGAGCCACCTACCCTTGTGTTGTGATCAAGATCTTCCACTCCCACCATATGGATCTTGATTTCTAGCCTCCCCAAGTTGCTTTCCACCAATCCCATCTCTTCCACCAAGCCAAATATGTGAGAGAGTGATTGTGTGTTGAGGAGTCTATCATCTTGAAGCACAAGAGCAAGGAGTTCATCGTCATTACCAAGCCTATTACCTTTTGGAGGGTGGTGCCTCCTAGATTGGTTAGGTGTCGCTTGGGAGCCTCCTACTTCGTGTTGTGGAGTTGAACCAAGAAGTTTGTAAGGGCAAGAAGATCGCCTACTTCGTGAAGATCTACCCATAGTGAGGCTAGTCCTTCGTGGACGGAAGCCGTTATGGAATAGTCAAGGTTGCTACTTCGTGGACCCTTATGGGTGGATCCCTCCGTGGACTCTCGTGACCGTTACCCTCCGTGGGTTGAAGACTCCATAAACGTGGATGTACGATAGCACCACCTATCGGAACCACGGGAAAAATCATCGTGTCTACAATTGCGTTTGATCTTCCTACCCTATCCTTTCTACTCATGCTTGTTGTTACTTTCCGCTGCTATACTCTTAGACTTGCATGTGTAGGGTGTACTTGACTTGCCATGAAATGCTAAAAACTGCCAACTCTAAAATTTGGTATAGGCAAAACTTTTATTTGGTCAAGTAGTCTAATCACCCCCCCTCTAGACATACTTTCGGTCCTACAAGTGGTATCAGAGCTTTGGTCTCCATTGCATTAGTCTCACAACCTAGGAGAGTATGGCGCGTAGTGAGGGTAATTATCACCGTAGAGGTCCGTACTTTGATGGCACTAATTTTGCTAGTTGGAAGCACAAAATGAAAATGCATATTCTTGGTCATAACCCCGCCGTTTGGGCTGTTGTTCGTGTTGGCTTGCAAGGTGAATTCTTTGGTGATGGAAAGGAACCGGATCGTGAAGCGACCGCGGAAGAATTGAAGATGTTACAATACAATGCTCAAGCATGTGACATTCTCTTCAACTGCCTATGCCCCGAAGAATTCAACAAAATCAGCCGTCTTGAGAATGCAAAAGAGATTTGGGATACTTTGGTTGATATGCACGAAGGAACCGAGTCCGTGAGAGAATCCAAGTTAGATGTTCTTCAAAGTCAGCTTGACAAGTTCAAGATGAAGGATGGTGAAGGAGTCGCAGAGATGTACTCTAGGCTAGCTCTCATCACCAATGAGATTGCCAGCTTAGGAAGCGAAGAGATGACCGATAAATTCATCATCAAGAAGATACTTAGAGCTTTGGATGAGAGATATGACACCGTGTGCACATTGATCCAAATGATGCCCAACTACAAAGATCTCAAGCCTACGGAAGTCATTGGAAGGATTGTTGCTCATGAGATGACACTCAAAGACAAAGAAGAGCTTCACCACAAGTCTAGCGGTGCTTACAAAGCCACAAGTGATGCTCCCGCAACTTCAAGCGACAACCTTGTCACCAATGAAGAGATTAGCCTCATGGTCAAGAAATTCAACAAGTTCTACAAGAATAGAGGCAAATAAAGAAGCTCCAACTCAAGATATGATGAGAAGCGTTCGTCAAGTCGTGACCGCAATTGCTACAATTGTGGGAAGCCCGGACACTATTCCAATGAGTGCACGGCTCCCTACAAACGAAGAGAAGAGTCACCTCGAAGACGAAGCTCAAGGAATGAATCACCTCAAAGAGAGAGGAGTAGAGATGATCGTTATGAACGAAGACCCTCAAGGAGAAGTAGAGATTCAGAGAAGAAGGACAAGTACACCAAGAGCTACACAAGAAGAAAACATCAAGCTCATGTTGTTGAATGGGTTTCCGGCTCCGACTCCGACAACAACTCCGAGAGAAGCTATCACTCCGACTCCGACTATAGTCAAGATGATGGTGTTGCCGGGATTGCTCTAGTGACTACCAACTCCCATGATTTATTTGATTCACCAAACGAAGGGAGTGGAAGTTGCTTCATGGCTAAAGGCCCCAAGGTATCACACCCCGAGTATCTTGATTTCAATAGTGATGAAGATGACTTTCTTTGTGATGATGACTTGCTATTTGATAAAACTAGTGATGTTAGTCAAAATGAACTTGATAATTCTCATGATAGTCAAGATAAGTCAATTGATGATGATAAGATGAAAATAGAAGAACTAACTAAAGAACTAAACACTCTTAAGTTAGCTCATGAATCTACTCTTGAAGATCATAGAGAGCTTGTGAAAACTCATGAGAAGCTACGCTTCGAGAAGCTCAATTTGGAGCAAGAGCATGAGTTTCTTAAAGCTATCAATGACGATCTCCGAAAGAAGACTTCATCTTATCTAGCCAAACGACTGCTCTTATCTACATTCATGCCTCAAGTTAAAACTAAGCAATCTAGTAACAAAGGCAAGAAAGGTTCTTCATCTAGTAGCAACAATAAAAATGCTAAACCTAATGATGTTGCTCCTAGTAGTTCTATTGATTCCACTAATGATGATTCTCTTAGCCAAGTTACACTTGAGCAAGAAAATGCTCTATTGAAAGGAATTATAGAGAAAGGTATCTACAAGAGTCTTGCTGGGTGTAAGCAATTTGAGGAAATTGTACGCAAGCATGGAGGATACCGAAAGAACCGTGGTGTTGGCTACTTCAACGCAAATGGAGTTGAATGGGAAGAAGGTCAATACCCCGAGCCAAAGTTTGTTCCTCAAAAGGAGAAGTATGAAAATACTCTTCCCAAGAGAACAAGCACTCAAGATGACCTTCCACCACAAGACCACAAGCTCAAGGGCAAGAACAAGCTTCAAGAGGACATTGACTCATATGAAGATGAATCCCTAGCTATGGTGGAGTGGGTTCCCAAGGCTATGTCAAGCTCAACTTCTACAAAGGCTACTACAACACCAAGGATCCCCATCAACTTGATGTGGGTCCCCAAGAAGAAGAACTAGAGAGTTCTTGAGGGGTGACTCCGCCAATGAAATTCACTCACATTCATTATTGGCAAGAACTATTTGCAATCAACATCAACTCTATGCAATAGTTCAAGGAGTCACACATTCCCTCAAAGGTAAGCAAGGGACAAGGTAATCAACAAATCGATGGACATCATAACACATGCTTTGCACTCCATATCCATAGATATCCTTGTATTTGTCTCTTGTATGTTGGGACTAACCCATGTAGGTGAGAAGAGTAAGGAAACAACAAGGATGCTCCCAATTCTTGGTGATCTTCATCAACCTTGAGCATCCACCACTACCTCACCAACATGAAGTCTTCATCAACAAAACCCAAGGTTAGTTTCTCCCTCTTATGGGGGGATGTCACATCAAGGGGGAGCTTTACTCTAAGACTTGAGTCAAAGCATCTCTTAGTATGTGACAACATTAAATGCTTTATGTAAAAGTGGTAACCCCACTTGTGCTTAAACGATGAGTATGAACTATGATCAAGTATTCTTACTTGGCTTCTAAGTCAATATACTCATATATAGATGACTTCGTCATCGCCCAAGTGCTTGTTAGATGCTAGTGTGTATGTGCATGTTTGTCATGATTTCTTTTGACATCTTATTGTGTGAGCATGTTGGTCTGCATTTATTTTCTCATTCAAGGACATCCAATTGTTGCTATTTGGTTTTTGATTTATCTTTTGCCAATTGGATGGAGAAGAATGCCTAGGACCACTCTTTAACTATCTATGCTTTCTCACCTCATATTCCATTCATGCTGCATCACAAAATTTGAACAAGTACTTTTCAATCCCTCTGTGTGTGGAGCACTCGGAGTTCCGTATCGACAAGGACTGACCATTAAAACCTCCCAAGTGCATCTCGGTGGAACCAACCCACAATTCTCGGTCTCACCGAATGCCTAGGGTTGATCTGGTTTTCTATCTCGGTACTACCGATTCCATATTCTCGGTTATACCAAGTTTCCCTGTCAGCTGACAGTTGAGAAACTCGGTGACAACGAAAATTTAGAATCGGTGTCACCGACAGTGAAGGGTATATAGCCTGTGGTCCCGACGATTCGAAATTTCAATCTTCAATCGTCGCGCCCCAAACCCTAAACTGCCGCAGAAGGACCCCCTGGTCGTCGCCTTGCCTTCCCGAGTGCCTCCGCCGCTGGGAATCCTCGCCGTCGACGGGCATCTTCGCCGCCGTCGCCGGCGTAGCGAGTCCGTGACCGAGTTAGGGTATGGATTCGTCTTTCCTTGCGCTCCCCGTCTGATTCTCGCGCATTGGATTCAATATTATCTATAAGCCACCATTTGCAATCCTCTCAATCCCCTAAAACGTCCTGTAGTTAGAGAACGATCGATTCTCTAGGGTTTGCTGTCCGCCCGATGGAACTCGGTGGAACCGAAGCAAACAAATCGGTGTCACCGATTTGCCTGTCTGTGCTGCTAAGAACTTTCTCGGTGAAACCGAGTACTTCTTTTCGGTCTTACCGAAAAGAGTGCCAAGTTTCTGTTAAGAAGAAAGTCAGTCTCGGTAGCACCGAAATTTTTGCTTCGGCTGTACCGATTTTCATGTGAGAGAATGTAAACCTTGAGAATCTTTTGTTCAAACTTTCAAACAAAAACCAGCTGATAATTTTGTGATGACTCATCTTCTTCTGCTCCTCTATACTCTATTCACAGGGTCAGTATGTCAAGTGCTGAGGACAGTGAGAACAATTTCCAAGAGGAGAACATTGTGATGAGTTCAGGCACTAGTCCTGAGTCTAGTTCAGCTTCAGATCCAGGCACTCCCAATTCCCATGGGTTGCCCAAGGCTGCAACAAGGACCAGGAAGAAGCTGAATTCTGATGAGGAGGATTCAGACTTTGTGCCAGAGGAGGTTCTTGCTAAGAAGCAAGAGAAGGCTGCCAAGAAAGCTGCAAATGAAGCCACCTCTTCAAGGAGAGCTGTTAGGAAAGAGTATGCTAGCTCAGAAGCTATGAGAGCACCTGAGGGTGCTAGGGCAAAAATGGCTCTTCACCTTGAGTTACCCCAAAGAAATCTATGCCTAAGAAGGCAGGGGAGAAGAAGAGAGCCAGGAAAAGGATTGTCTATGTCACTGGTAGGCAGACCTCCATGTTTGAGGACCCTGAGGAAGCTGCTGGTGCTGCTGCCGAGGAGGAGGAAGAGCAAGTTGTCAAGGCCCCTCCCAAGAAAAAGCAAAAGAAACTTATGTCTGATGCTATTCCAAAGAGTGGCACTTCCAAGAGCACCAAGTCTGCCCCCAAGAAGGCTGCTGCTGAAAAGCCTAAGAGGTTCTCAAGGCAAATTCCAGCTTCTGAAAAGAACAAGGGAAACACCTCCAGAGTTGAGGATGAAGATGCTATGTCTGCCCTGATGAAGCTTAGACCACACCTTCCAGTACATAATGCCAGCTACCCACTTGCTGAGGATATGAAGAAGAGGAAGGATTATGGTTTGAGGGCTTGGAGAGCTGCTGATCCATATGCCCAAAGGAGGAAGACAGCTGTGGACTACAGATTCTACACCAAAGAGCAACAGGATTTCTATGAGACTGTGCTTTTTGACAAGAGTCCAACTGTGAGTGATATGAGATATGTGGACTGGAAATTCATCAAGGAGAATGAAGACCATTTTCCAAGTGTCCAAGACAATTTCCACTGCATTGGTTTGGATGAGTTTGTTGGCAGAGAGTTCACTGCTTGGAATGATGAGATGATCATGCAATTCTACTCCACTGCACATTTCTATGGAGATGGTAGAATTGTATGGATGACTGAAGGTGCAAGATATGAGTCCACTGTTGAGGAATGGGCTGAAATCTTAGGAGTCCCTGAGGCACAGGATGGTGATTTGGATGTCTACTCATAGTCCAAGGAGAGCCACAATGCTATGCTCAACATGTACAATGTGATCCCTGCTGCTCATGTGAAGTCTCACAAGCTAGGATCCATCTACTTTCTTCAGGCTGGCCTCCGCACCATGAACACTATTCTGAGGCATACCTTGATGCCCAAGTCAGGAGATGACAAGATGATCTGAGGCTACTCCATCAACATGCTGATTCATCTTGACAGACACACCAGCATTAGAGTCATGGACTTAATTGTTGAGACAGTTAAGAGGGTTGCTGCTGATCAGAAGCGCTCTTGCTGCTATGCACCCTACATCCAGATGCTCATCAACTCTAAGCTAGAGAAGCATATATTTGCTCTGGACGGACCCCACTTGCCCCTACAGCCAGATCTCGAGGACAACGTCGTGGAGATGAACCCAGATCATCCCACTTCAGATGCAGCTCAGGCAGAGGTAGAGGCAGCCAGAGCCACTAGTGCTCAAGTCCCTAGATCCAGGAACGAGCAAATGGATCTTTTGATCTCATCAGTTCAGGGCATGCAGAAGGACATTAAGGACATCTTGAAGAACCAGAACAGTCTTGTCAGGATCTTTGAGAACAAGATCAAGACCCTTAATGATAAGGTGGATGGGCTGACTAAGACAGTCAATGAGCTCAAGAAGGAAGTTGACTCAGTGTTCTTCCTCATTCTTCTTCTTCTGATGATGATGATGAGGATGGATCACCTCTCAGGCCAGGCACACAGTTTACTAGTCAGGCCAGATCAGCCACTGTGCCAGCTCCAGACTTGAGGCCCTCTTCATCAGCTCCAGCCACTGTCACCTCAGCTCCTGCTCCATCAGCTTCAGTTCCTCCAGTTTCCACACCAACTCCATCCACGACATCTACAGAGATCTTTGCCGACGCTGTTCGCTCGACTCCTTCATCAACAACCGGAGGAGATCAACCCAAGAACGCTTAGACATATGCCTTTGAACTTTTTGGTAACTTGTTGCCAAAGGGGGAGAAGTGTATATAGATCTTTAGGCTTCGAGTGAGAGAGCGTTTGGTTTTTATTGCTTTTTCAAAAACACACATGGTTCATTTACTTTTGGCTACGCTTTGTGTTTTGATCATACATTTTATGTGTGTTGTGCTACTATTTCCTATCATCTTAATGCTTATGAGATGATCATTATCTTTGTTTGGTTGTGTTGTGCTATGATGTTCACTCTAATTATTCTCGCACACCACCAAGATGTATGTGACATGGAAGAAGTGCCCCATGTACCTAATCGATTGTGCATTTGCATTCAAACGCAAATTTAAAATAATGCACAAATTTAGGGGGAGCTCTTGCTTAGCACATACTTCTCAAAGCGACGATTATATTCATTGACTATATCTTTGTCGAAGCTTTGATCTATATGTTGTCATCAATTACCGAAAAGGGGGAGATTGAAAGCACATTTGCTCCCTTGGTGGTTTTGGTAATTAATAACAACATATAAGTCATTGAACTAATGTTTCCACTAAGTATATTTCAGGAAAAGTTCAATGATAGGGATGGCAAAAGGATTATGAAGATTGTGGAAATACCCCAAGATGCAAGGAAATGGATTGGCAAAGCTTCAAGCAAGAGGACTCTACATTTTACATTTGTAAGAAATCACTTTGAGTCCATAGGAAAGCCAATACTATTAAAAGGGGGTAAGGTTTTGATTGGTGAACAAAATGCTCATACGTGCACAAGTGATAGTCACCAAAAACACCCACAAGCTCTTCCACAAAGTCTGTCCATAGCCAAATATTCAAAATCGGTGCAACCAACACTTTCCACTCGGTGCCACCGATTCCCAAACTCAGACAGACTCAGCCAAACCCTAGCCACTTCGGTGCAACCGATTCCATTCCGGTACCACCGAGTTTAGGTTGCCAACTTTCTGTTACACAAATTCACAACATCGGTACCACCAAGATTGTTGGATCGGCGTCACCGAGAATGTCAATCTGACCGTTGGTCACCTTATCGGTGCAACCGAGTTTCCTATATCGGTCTCACCGAGATTCAAAAGTTGCCACCTTTTGGTCACTTCGGTACCACCGAGATTAACACATCGGTGTCACCGAGTTGGTCATTTTGTGTGTAACGGTTGGATTTTTGGGGATGCCTATATATACCCCTTCACCACCACCTACTCGAAGAATAAGCACTCAGAACTATTCCATACTTGCCCCATCCAGTTTTCTGAGAGAGAGCCACCTACCCTTGTGTTGAGGTCAAGATCTTCCACTCCAACCATATGGATCTTGATTTCTAGCCTCCCCAAGTTGCTTTCCACCAATCCCATCTCTTCCACCAAGCCAAATCTGTGAGAGAGTGATTGTGTGTTGAGGAGTCTATCATCTTGAAGCACAAGAGCAAGGAGTTCATCGTCATTACCGAGCCTATTACCTTTTGGAGGGTGGTGCCTCCTAGATTGGTTAGGTGTCACTTGGGAGCCTCCTACTTCGTGTTGTGGAGTTGAACCAAGAAGTTTGTAAGGGCAAGGAGATCGCCTACTTCGTGAAGATCTACCCATAGTGAGGCTAGTCCTTCGTGGACGGAAGCCGTTATGGAATAGTCAAGGTTGCTACTTCGTGGACCCTTATGGGTGGAGCCCTCCGTGGACTCTCGCGACCGTTACCCTCCGTGGGTTGAAGACTCCATAAACGTGGATGTACGATAGCACCACCTATCGGAACCACGGGAAAAATCATCGTGTCTACAATTGCGTTTGATCTTCCTACCCTATCCTTTCTACTCATGCTTGTTGTTACTTTCCGCTGCTATACTCTTAGACTTGCATGTGTAGGGTGTACTTGACTTGCCATGAAATGCTAAAAACTGCCAACTCTAAAATTTGGTATAGGCAAAACTTTTATTTGGTCAAGTAGTCTAACCACCCCCCTCTAGACATACTTTCGGTCCTACAGTTGCGGATGCTTGCGAGGGGGTTAATCATAAGTGGGAGGTTGTTCAAGTAAGAACAACACCCAAGCACCGGTCCACCCACATATCAAATTATCAAAGTAGCGAACACGAATCAAACCAACATGATAAACGTGACTAGATGAAATTCCCGTGTACCCTCAAGAACACTTTGCCTATTACTAGAGACTGTTCTGGCCTGTCCTTTGCCACAAAAGGATTGGGCTACCTTGCTGCACCTTATTTACCGTTGCCGTTACTTGCTAGTTACCAATTACCTTGCTATCAAACTATCTGTTTCCTACAATTTCAGTGCTTGCAGAAATTATCTTGCTGAAAACCGCTTGTCATTTCCTTCTGCTCCTCGTTGGGTTCGACACTCTTACTTATCGAAAGGACTATGATTGATCCCCTATACTTGTGGGTCATCAAGACTCTTTTCTGGCGCCGTTGCCGGGGAGTGAAGCGCTCTTGGTAAGTGGAAATCGGTAAGGAAAAACTTATACTACATGCTGAAATTTATTGTTACTTGTTACTATGGAAAACAATCCTTTGAGGGGTTTGTTCGGGGTATCTTCACCTTGACGGAAACCACAATTAGTTGCCTCTCAACCTACTGCACATACTGAAAATGTTGGTTATGAAATCCTTCAGTTATGGTAGAACAACTGCTTGCTAAACCTTATGCAGGAGATGGAACTGAACATCCTGATATGCACCTATTATATGTGAACGAAATTTGTGGATTATTTAAGCTTGCAGGTTTATCCGGAGATGAAGCAAAGAAGAAGGTTTTCCCTTTATCTTTGAAGGGAAAAACATTGACATGGTATAGGCTATGTGATGATCTTGGATCGTGGAACTGGAATCGTTTGCAATTGGAATTCCACCAAAAGTTTTATCACACGCATCTAGTCCATCGTGATCGGAATTATATATATAATTTTTGGCCTCGTGAAGGAGAAAGCATCGCTCTAGCTTGGGGGAGGCTTAAGTCAATGTTATATTCATGCCCCAATCATGGCATCCCGAGAGAAGTTATCATTCAGAATTTTTATGCTCGGCTTTCTCATAATGATCAATCCATGCTCAATACTTCTTGTGCTGGTTCTTATATGAAGAAGACTATTGAATTCAAGTGGGATCTCTTGGAAAGAATTAAATGCAACTCTGAAGATTGGGAACTCGACGAAGGTAACGAGTCAGGTATAAAGCTTGAGTTTGATTGTGTTAAATCTTTTATGAATACTAATACTTTTCACAAGTTTAGCACTAAATATGGACTTGACTCTGAGATAGTAGCCTCTTTCTGTGAAGCATTTGCTACTCATGTTGATCTCCCTAAGGAGAAGTGGTTTAAATATCATCCCCCTATTAAAGAAGAAATTAAAGAACCGGTCATAGCTAAAGATGAAACCATCATTTACAATGTTGATCCAGTTGTGCCTACCGCTTATATTGAAAAACCACCTTTCCCTGTTAGGATAAAGGAACATGCTAAGGTATCAACTGTGGTTCGTAAGAGTAATATAAGAGCACCTAAGCCCCCTGAGAAAATTAAAGTAGAACCTAGTGTTGCTATGGTTAAGGATCTCTTGGTAGAAAATATTGATGGGCATGTTATCTACTTCTGTGATGAAGCTGCTAGAATCGCCAAACCTGATGAAAAAGATAAACATAGACCCATAGAAGGCATGCCTGTTGTCTTAGTCAAAATAGGAGATCATTGCTATCATGGTTTATGTGATTTGGGTGCTAGTGTGAGTGCTATCCCTTTTACCTTATACCAAGAAATTATGGATGAAATAGCACCTGCTGAAATAGAAGACATTGATGTTACTATTAAACTTGCTAATAGAGACACCATCACACCACTTGGGATTGTTAGAGATGTTGAAGTCTTGTGTGGGAAAGTAAAATACCCTACTGATTTTCTAGTTCTTGGATCCCCACAAGATGACTTTTGTCCCATTATCTTTGGTAGACCTTTCTTGAGCACCGTCAATGCTAAAATAGATTGTGAAAAACAAACTGTCGGTGTCAGTTTTGGTGGCGTGTCTCATGAGTTTAATTTTTCCAAGTTTAGTAGACAACCTCGTGATAGAGCATTATCTAGTAAGGATGAAATAATTGGTCTTGCTTCTATTGCCGTGCCTCCTACTGATCCATTAGAACAATATTTGCTTGACCATGAAAATGATATGCACTTGCGTGAAAGAAATGAAATAGATCAAATTTTCTTTGAACAACAACCTCTCCTGAAACACAATTTGCCTATTAAAACTCTTGGAGGTCCTCCTCCACCTAAAGGTGATCCTGTGTTTGAATTAAAGCAATTGCCTGACACTTTGAAGTATGCTTATCTTGATGAGAAAAAGATATATCTTGTTATTATTAGTGCTAACCTTTCAGAACATGAAGAAGAAAGATTATTAAAAGTTCTAAGGAAGCACCGGGCTGCTATTGGATATACTCTTGATGATCTTAAGGGCATTAGTCCCACTCTATGTCAGCACAAGATTAATATGGAACCTGATGCTAAACCCGTTGTTGATCATCAACGGCGATTAAATCCTAAGATGAAAGAAGTGGTAAGAACTGAAATATTATAACTTCTGGAAGCAGGTATAATCTATCCCATAGCTGATAGTAGATGGGTAAGTCCCGTTCATTGTGTCCCTAAGAAAGGAGGTATAACTGTTGTTCCTAATGATAAAAATGAACTTATTCCACAAAGAATTGTCACTGGCTATAGAATGGTAATTGATTTTAGGAAGTTAAATAAAGCTACTAGAAAAGATCATTACCCTCTGCCTTTCATTGATCAAATGCTAGAAAGATTGTCTAAGCACACACACTTTTGTTTCCTGGATGGATATTCTGGTTTCTCTCAAATACCCGTGTCACAATCCGATCAGAGAAAACCACCTTTACTTGCCCTTTTGGAACCTATGCTTATAGACGTATGCCTTTTGGTTTATGCAATGCACCTGCTACCTTTCAAAGATGTATGACTGCTATATCCTCTGACTTTTGTGAAAAGATTGTGGAGGTTTTCATGGATGATTTTTCCGTTTACGGAACTTCTTTTGATGATTGCTTAAGCAACCTTGATCAAGTTTTGCAGAGATGTGAACAAACTAATCTCGTCTTGAATTGGGAGAAGTGCCACTTTATGGTTAATGATGGTATTGTTTTGGGGCATAAAATATCCGAACGAGGTATTGAGGTGGATAAAGCTAAAGTTGATGCAATTGAGAAAATGCCATGTCCTAAAGATATTAAAGGTATTCGAAGTTTTCTTGGTCATGTTCGTTTCTATTGGAGGTTCATTAAAGACTTCTCTAAAATTTCTAGGCCTCTTACTAATCTTTTGCAAAAGGATATTCCTTTTGTTTTTGATGATGATTGTGTGGAAGCCTTTGAAACACTCAAGAAAGCCTTTACCTCTGCACCTATTGTTCAACCACCTGATTGGAACTTGCCTTTTGAAATTATGTGTGATGCTAGTGATTATGCTGTTGGTGCTATTCTAGGACAAGAGTTGATAAAAAATTGAATGTTATCCATTATGCTAGAAAAACTCTAGACAGTGCCCAACGAAATTGTGCTACTACTGAAAAAGAATTTTTAGCAGTTGTGTTTGCCTGTGATAAATTTAGATCTTATATTGTTGATTCCAAGGTTATCGTTCACACCGATCATGCTGCTATAAAATATCTTATGGAAAAGAAAGATGCTAAACCTAGACTCATTAGATGGGTTCTCTTGCTTCAAGAATTTGACTTACATATCGTTGATAGGAAGGGAGCTGAGAACCCCGTAGCTGATAACTTGTCTAGGTTAGAAAATATTCTTGATGACCCACTGCCTATTGATGACAGTTTTCCCGACGAACAGTTAGCTGCAATAAGTGTTTCTCAAAACACCCCTTGGTATGCTGATTATGCTAATTACATTGTCGCTAAATATATACCACCTAGCTTCACATACCAACAAAAGAAAAAATTCTTCTATGATTTAAGACATTACTTTTGGGATGACCCACATCTTTATAAAGAAGGAGTAGATGGTATTATTAGACGTTGTGTATCTGAGCATGAACATGAACAAATCCTACGGAAATGTCATTCCGAAGCTTATGGAGGACATCATGCGGGAGATATGACTGCTCACAAGGTATTGCAATCTGGTTTTTATTGGCCTACTCTCTTCAAGGATGCCCGTAAGTTTGTCTTGTCTTGTGATGAATGTCAAAGAATTGGCAATATCGGTAAGCGTCAGGAAATGCCTATGAATTATTCACTTGTTGTCGAACCATTTGACGTTTGGGGTTTTGATTATATGGGACCTTTTCCTTCCTCTAACGGGTACACTCATATTTTGGTTGCTGTTGATTATGTCACTAAGTGGGTAGAAGCTATTCCAACTAGTAGTGCTGATCACCACACCTCCATTAAAATGCTTAAAGAGGTTATCTTTCCGAGGTTTGGAGTCCCTAGATATTTAATGACTGATGGTGGTTCACACTTTATTCATGGTGCTTTCCATAAGATGCTTGCTAAATATGATGTTAACCATAGAATTGCATCACCCTATCATCCTCAATCTAGTGGTCAAGTTGAACTTAGCAATAGAGAAATAAAATTAATATTACAAAAAACTGTCAATAGGTCTCGAAAGAATTGGTCTAAGAAACTAGATGATGCACTTTGGGCCTATAGAACAGCTTATAAAAATCCTATGGGTATGTCTCCATACAAAATGGTATATGGAAAAGCTTGTCATTTGCCTCTAGAATTAGAACATAAGGCATTTTGGGCAATTAAAGAACTCAACTATGATTTCAAACTTGCCGGTGAGAAGAGGCTATTTGATATTAGCTCATTAGATGAATGGAGAACCCAAGCCTATGAAAATGCCAAACTATTCAAAGAAAAAGTAAAAAGATGGCATGACAAAAGGATCCAAAAGTGGGAATTAAAAATAGGAGACTATGTTCTTTTGTTCAACTCTCGTTTAAGATTTTTTGCAAGCAAGCTTCTCTCAAAATGGGAAGGACCATATATTATTGAAGATGATTATCGTTCTGGAGCTATCAAGATTAATAATGCCGAAGGTACTAACCCGAAGGTGAATGGACAAAGAATTAAGCACTATATCTCAGGTACGCCTATTAACGTTGAAGGCAATGTTATCCAAACCATGACACCGGAGGAACACATAAAAGAAACCTTCCGGAACACTCCAGAATTCTGAAAAAAATAGGAGGTACGTGATACGGTAAGTAAACGGACTCCAAAAAATCCGCAAAAATATTTTTGTCAGTTTTGGAATATTAGAAAATTTTGGAATTTAAGAAATAAACCGGAAGGCGATCGAGGTGAGCACGATACATTAGGGGGCGCCAGCCCCCTGGGCGCGCCCTGGTGGGTTGTGCCCACCTCGGACACCTTCCCGACTCCGTTTTCCTTCCGTATGCTTGTTTCCCAAGAATAAAAATTCTCTATATATATCCCCGACTGTTTTGACGACCGCATCGCAGAAAAATCCTCTGTTCTTGTTTCGTGCTATTTTCCTGACAGATCTGAAAATATGTCGTCTCAAGATACGGGGGTGGAGAGCTATGTTGCTGACTATGTTGCAAACCCCAAGATCTATGGAGAAGTGGAGCACTATGGATGGACCTCAGATGAGGAGGAAGACGCTGCTATGAAGGAAACAAAGGATGCTAGCTCTGAGGAAGAGGATGATCCACTTCCTCAACCCGGAGACATGCATGTGGAATTCAAGAAGTCAAGCCTCCCTAAAGGGTACAAACCTGAGGTTCAATTTATTCCATCTCGTTTTCTACAGGAGAGCAAGGCGGCATTATGCAAAAGGATATTAAAGCTCAAATTGGAGAATGATGATCTGAGGGAGGAAAATTTCATGCTTAAATATAAGTTAAAGAAGAAGGCTACACCACCACCTTCATCATCATCACCACCTTCTTCATCACCACCACCAAAGGAGACTTGAGCACACGGGTATGGGCACTCCCCTTGGCTTGAGCCAAGCTTGGGGGAGGTGCCCCGGTATCGTATCACCATCACTTTTAATCACCTTTACCTATTTTAGTTCGATCTTTAGTCTTCCTTTGCTTTAGTTGAATAAAAGTTTAGCATGATCTATTTTCGTGTGTTAGTTTTGTGGCCTATATATCTTTGTAATCGAGTGAGAGTTATATAATAAAGTTTAGTTTGAGTTTTTGCCTCTCTACTTTCTTGGTGCAATCAAAATAAAAAGAAAAAGAAATAAATGAAAAGAATCATAAGCTAATCTTATGGTGAGTAATGACATCAATTAAGGAAAAGTATAAGTGGTAAAATTTGTCGGAGATTGACAAACATAGCATTGGTCAATGATGCAATTCATGAAAGAGTTAATAAGGGAAGAGAAGATTCACATGCAAATACACTATCTTGGACATCTTTTATGATTGTGAGCCCCCATTAAATATTATATGTGAAAATTGTTGACGTTGGACAAGGAAGACAACGTAATGATTTATGTTTGTGAGCCCCCGTTCTTTTTTAAGTTCTGCTTTGTTTGAGGGCTTCCTCACCATCTTGTATCGTTCGGCCGTGTACTTATGGTTTGTGCTTTATCTATAAAGCGGGGCGAAAGCCTGTTTCGAGATAGAAGTTATATTGTCATAGATCCTTCAACATGTGGTGCTTGCTCAATATCTTTGCTAGCCAAAAATTCCACACTAAGTAGAAATACTACTTGTGCATCCAAAAACCCAAACCCAAATTCATTCTTTGAGAGTCCACCATTCCTACCTACGGATCGAGTAAGATCCTTCAAGTAAGTTGTCATCGGTGCAATAAGGCAATAAAAATTGCTTCTAAAAGTGTTTTGATCAATTAGTGTAAGAGAAAATTGAGCGCTATACGAACTTATGATGGCAAAGTAATAAAAGCGACGGACTGCATAATGAAGGTTGCTATCATAGGGGGGAATATAGCGTGACATTCTTTTACATTAAGGGATTGGGCATACAAACCAAAAAGCGCATGACAACCACTGCTTCCCTCTGCGAAGGGACTATCTTTTACTTTTATGTATTTACTTTTATGCAAGAGTCAAAGTATTTTTCCCTATTCTTTTTTTTCTTTTTCTTTTGCAAGCATCATGTGGCGAGGAAAGATATATGCACATATATCCAGTTGGATGTGAGTGGGCATGAGTTATTATTGTTGACATCACCCTTGAGGTGAATACGTTGGGAGGCGAAACTATAAGTCCCTATCTTTCTATGTGTCCGGTTGAAACTTTTTGCTCATGGGTATGCTGTGAGTGTTAGCAATCATAGAAGACTAAATGATGGTTGAGTATGTGGACTTGCCAAAAGGCTCCGACATGAGACCCTTCCTGAAAATATAATGAATTGTAGTTGCAAAGTTGACTAAGAACATAGTTTGTTGGTTTTCAATAAGGTTTATGCTTTATACTTCTATGTTGTGATGAATTGTTACTTGTTTATAAGATGTTATATGATGAAAGTATATGAATAAGTTTTATGATAGAATTTTTTTCTGTTATGATAATAAGCATGATGCTTCTATCTCCGTATTTTGTTTTTATCGACACCTCTCTCTCAAACCATGTGGACATGCTTTTCAATTTCGGCTTTTCGCTTGAGGACAAGCGAGGTCTAAGCTTGAGGGAGTTGATACGTCCATTTTGCATCATGTTTTCCTACTGTTATTTATTATGTTTTGTTGAATAATAATGCTTTAGGGAGTGATTCTAATGCCTTTTCTCTCATAATATGCAATGTTTACACAAAGAGGGAGAATACCGGCAGCTGGAATTGTGGACCTGAAAAAAGCACATCAGAGATACCTATTCTTCACATCTCCAATGGAGCTGAAACTTTACGGAGATTATTTTTGGAATAAATAAAAAATACTGGAGCAAAGAATTACCGGAGGGGCCCACCCTGGTGGGCACAAGACACCAGGGCGCGCCAGGCCCCCCTGGGCGCACCCTGGTGGGTTGTGCCCTCCTCGTCCCACCTCCGGTGCCCATATTTTGGTATATAATCACTTTTGACCTAGAAAAAATAAGAGGATGACTTTCGGGACGGAGTGCCGCCTTCTCAAGGCGGAACTTGGGCAGGAGCACTTTTGCCCTCTGGCGGAGCGATTCCGCCGGGGGAACTTCCCTCCCGGAGGGGGAAATCGAAGCCATCGTCATCGCCAACACCCCTCTCATCTTTGGGAGGCCAATCTTCATCAACATCTTCAACAACACCATCTCCTCTCAAACCCTAGTTCATCTCTTGTGTTCAATCTTTGTACCGGAACCTCGGATTGGTACCTGTGGGTGACTAGTAGTGTTGATTACCTTGCGTAGTTGATTGCTATATGGTTTATTTGGTGGAAGATTATATGTTCAGATCCATTATGCTAATCAATACCCCTCTGATCTTGAGCATGATTATTATTTGTGAGTAGTTACCTTTGTTCTTGAGGTCATGGGAGAAGTCATGTTGCAAGTAATCATGTGAATTTGATATGTGTTCGATATTTTGATGATATGTATGTTGTGATTCCCTTAGTGGTGTCATGTGAATGTCGACTACATGACACATCACCATTCATGGGCCTAAGGGAATGCATTGTGGAGTAGTTATTAGATGATGGGTTGCTAGAGTGACAGAAGCTTAAACCCTAGTTTATGCGCTACTTCGTAAGGGGCTGATTTGGATCCAAAGGTTTAATGCTATGGTTAGATTTTATCTTAATACTTTTCTCGTAGTTGCGGATGCTTGCGAGGGGGTTAATCATAAGTGGGAGGTTGTTAAAGTAAGAACAACACCCAAGCACCGGTCCACCCACATATCAAATTATCAAAGTAGGGAACACGAATCAAACCAACATGATAAAAGTGACTAGATGAAATTCCCGTGTACCCTCAAGAACACTTTGCCTATTACTAGAGACTGTTCTGGCCTGTCCTTTGCCACAAAAGGATTGGGCTACCTTGCTGCACCTTATTTACCATTACCGTTACTTGCTCGTTACCAATTACCTTGCTATCAAACTTTTTGTTACCTACAATTTCAGTGCTTGCAGAAATTACCTTGCTGAAAACCGCTTGTCATTTCCTTCTGCTCCTCGTTGGGTTCGACACTCTTACTTATCGAAAGGACTACGATTGATCCCCTATACTTGTGGGTCATCAAATATATTGGGAGGCAACCAGATCCGCGTCGGCCTGCCTAACTCTAGCAGTTGTCGCATACCCCTGTGCCAACATGGTACGTCCCATCACCTTCGTGCCATTCCATTACCTTTGTAGCCCAGCGTCACCGCACTGGGCCAGGCAGCCATATTCGTGCAAGCCCACCTCGCTCTAGCCAATCCTGCACATCCCTCCATGAGCATTGTGACCTCGCGCCTCCACCACTGAGACGCATAGCAACTCTGAAGCCGAACGTCACCGCACCAAGCCCAGCCCTCTCCGCCTACCTGTGCTACCTACGATACTCGAGCTGTGTGAGAGGGTGACGAACAAACAACAACACCGCCGATGATGACGGGTGGGCTTGGCCCAACAGCACCCTCTGGCGGCGGCGATGAGAGTAGGTTGCAGTGGGAGGTTGGTAGCCGGTGACGGTTAGGGTTCCTGGGCCTCACGCGGGAGAGCAACACGGGAGAGAATCGCATGTGCTGGAATTTGATCTATATGGGCCAGCCCAATAACCAGTTTCAGAATTCCTGATAAATCCTAGAGGCCTACTTAGCCCATTTGTGCAAGGCAAGAGGTGGGACTAAAGTTTAGTCCCACATTTCTAGTTTGGTAGGAGTTGGACCTCCTTATAAGGGAGGATGTTTCCCCACATGTATGAGCATGAGAACAAGAGAGACATACACGCGCGCTCCTCCTCCGCCGCCCGCCTCACCACGCCACGCCACGCCTCGCCTCGTCACGACGCGGGTTGCGGGAATGAGCCAATGTCTAAATTTTTGCCACGCATGACTGTTATACGAAAGGTCACACGGGAGCTGAAAAGAGTTTTGCTGTAGTGGAGATTGAATGCAATCCGTGCATCCCTTCAGCTGCTGGTTGTTCGCTTCGTCTCCCTCTCTTTCTCTTCGCCTCCCGTCGCTGCCTGTTCGCCTCCTTCTCCTGTGCCTATAAAAGGGAGGTCGCTCCTCTCCAGCGAGACACACCAGAACATCCACCTCTTCACGCCATCGAGTTCCAATCTTTGAGCTGCTGCAAGGTTCTTCACCATCCCGGCTTGCAGCGTGCACCGCAGGTCGGGACAGTAGGCCTCCGAAACCCCACCACTTTGAGTCTTGTACGGGAGAAGGGTGATAAGGTTTTTCGGGAGCGCTCTACGCGACTACTGACTTCTTCATCACGGACGCCGACGACCACTTCCCAGACGACGACTTCTTCAACGTCAACAACCGCTTCGACGACATGGCCGGTGACGATGTCAACGCCAATGCTAACGCTACTGCCACTGCTCATGTTGCAGACCGTTGACTAAAACCTCTCTCAGATGGAAAACATGATCGAACCCCAGAACTAATTCGGTGTTAGATTCATAACAATGAAAATCACATCGCGATGTGAGCTAGATTATTGACTCTAGTGCAAGTGGGAGACTGTTGGAAATATGCCCTAGAGGCAATAATAAAATGGTTATTATTATATTTCCTTGTTCATGATAATCGTTTATTATCCATGCTATAATTGTATTGATTGGAAACTCAAATACATGTGTGGGTACATAGACAACACTGTGTCCCTAGTATGCCTCTAATAGACTAGCTCGTTGATCAAAGATGGTCAAGGTTTCCTAGCCATAGACATGAGTGTTGAAGCGTGCGGTGGATATTGCTATTTTCCTACCTTCACTGATGATTTGAGTAGATATGGGGATATTTACTTAATGAAACACAAGTCTGAAACATTTGAAAAGTTCAAACAAATTCACAATGAAGTTTGAGATCATCGTGACAAGAAGATAAAATGTCTACGATATGATCGTGGAGGTAAATATCTGAGTTACGCGTTTGGTATACAACTCAAGACAATGTGGAAGTTGTTTCACAACTCATGCCACCTAGAACACCATATTGTGATGGTGTGTCCGAACGTCGTAGTCGTGCTCTATTGGATATGGTGCGTACTATGATGTCTCTTATCGATTTGCCACTATCGTTTTGGGGGTTATGCATTAGAGACAACTAGATTCACTTTAAATAGGGCACCATCTAAGTCCGTTGAGATGACACCGTATGAATTTTGGTTTGGCAGAAACCTAAGCTATCATTTCTCAGAGTTTGGGAATGCGACGCTTATGACTGATATGCTCGAACCCAAAGTGGAAAAGTGCATCTTCATAAGATACCCTAAGGAAACAGTTGGGTATACCTTCTATCTCAGATCGAAGGGCAAAGTGTTTGTTGCTTAAAACGGGTCCTTTCTCGAGAAAAAGTTTCTCTCGAAAGAATTGAGTGGGAGGAAGGTAGAACTTGATGAGGTTATTGAACCGTCACTTCAGTTGGATGGTAGCACGACGCAGAAAGATGTTTCTGTGGCGCCTACACCGAATGAAGAGGAAGTTAATGATGATGATCATGACACTTCGGATCAAGTTACTACCGAACCTCGTAGGCCGACAAGAACTCGTACCGCCTCTGAGTGGTACGTCAATCCTGTCTTGGAGGTCATGTTGTTAGACAACAGTGAACCTACGAGCTATGAAGAAGCGATGGTGGGCCCGGATTCCAACAAATGGCTAGGAGCCATGAAATCCGAGAAAGGATCCATGTATGAAAACCAGGTATGGACTTTGGGAGACTTGCCCGTTGAACGACAGGCCGTTGAGTACAAATGGACCTATAAGAAGAAGACAGACGCTGATGGTAAATGTCACCATTTATAAAGCTTGACTTGTCGCAAAGAAGTTTCCGACAAGTTCAAGGAGTTGACTACGATGAGACTTTCTCACCTGTAGCGATGCTAAAAGTCTGTTGGAATTATGTTAGCAGTTGCTGCATTTTTCGATTATGAAATCTGGCAGATGGATGTCAAAACATCGTTTCCTTAACGATTTCCTTGAGGAAAGGTTGTATGTGATACAACCGGAAGGTTTTGTCAGTCCTAAGGATGCTAAAATGTATGCAAGCTCCAGCGATCCTTCTATGGACTGGAGCAAGCATCTCGGAGTTGGAATATACGCTTTGATGAGGTGATCAAAGTTTTTGGGTCTATACAAAGTTTATGAGAAACTTGTATTTACAATAAAGTGAGTGGGAGCACAATAGAATTTCTGATAAGTATTTGTGGATGATATATTGTTGATCCGAAATGATGTAGAATTTCTGGAAAGCATAATGGGTTGTTTGAAAGGAGTTTTTCAAAGGAAAACCTGGAATGAAGCTACTTAAATATTGGGCATCAGGATCTATAGAGATAGATCAAGACGTCTGATAAGACTTTCAATGAGTACATACCTTGACAAGATTTTGAAAGAATTCAAAATGGATCAGTCAAAGAAAGAGTTCTTGCCTGATTTGTAAGGTGTGGAGTTGAGTGAGACTCAAAGCTCGACCACGGCAGAAGAAAGAGAAAGGCCGAAGGTCGTCCCCTATGCCTTATTCATAGGCCCTGTATAGTATGCCATGCTGTGCACCGCACCTGGTGTGTGCCTTGCCATGAGTCTGTCAAGGGGTACAAGAGTGGTCCAGGAGTGGATCCCTGGACAGCGGTCAAAATTATCCTTAGTAACCAGAGGACTAAAGGAAATGTTTCTCGATTATGGAAGTGATAAAGAGTTCGTCGTAAAGGGTTACGTCGATACAAGCTTTGTCACCAATCTGGATGACTTTGAGTAGCAATCCGGATACGTATAGTGGAGCAGCCATTTGGAATAGCTCCAAGTGGAGCGTGGTAGCATCTGCAGTATGACATATAGATTTGCAAAGAACACACGGATATGAATGTTGCATACCGTTGACTAAAACCTCTCTCACATGCAAAACATGATCGAACCCCAGAACTAATTCGGTGTTAGATTCATAACAATGAAAATCACATAGCGATGTGAGCTAGATTATTGACTCTAGTGCAAGTGGGAGACTATTGGAAATATGCCCTAGAGGCAATAATAAAATGGTTATTATTTGTTGGAAATATGCCCTAGAGGCAATAATAAATTGGTTATTATTATATTTCCTTGTTCATGATAATCGTTTATTATCCATGCTATAATTGTATTGATTGGAAACTCAAATACATGTGTGGGTACATAGACAACACTGTGTCCCTAGTAAGCCTCTAGTTGACTAGCTCGTTGATCAAAAGATGGTAAAGGTTTCCTAGCCATGGACATGAGATGTCATTTGATAACGGGATCACATCATTAGGATAATGATGTGATGGACAAGACCCAAACTATAAACGTAGCATATGATCGTGTCAGTTTATTGCTATTGTTTTCTGCATGTCAAGTATCTGTTCCTATGACCATGAGATCATGCAACTCCCTGACATCGGAGGAGTACCTTGTGTGTACCAAACGTCGCAACGTAACTGGGTGATTATAAAGGTGCTCTACAGGTATCTCCGAGGGTGTCTGTTGGGTTGGCATGGATCAAGACTGGGATTTGTTACTCCGTGTGACGGAGAGGTATCTCAGGGCCCACTCGGTAATACAACATCACAATGAGCCTTGCAAGCAATGTGACTAAAGTGTTAGCCACGAGATCTTGTATTACGGAACGAGTAAAGAGACTTGCCGGTAACGATATTGAACTAGGTATAGAGATACCGACGATCGAATCTCGGGCAAGTAACATACCGAAGAACAAAGGGAACAGCATACGGGATTAACTGAATCCTTGACATAGAGGTTCAACCGATAAAGATCTTCCTAGAATATGTAGGAACCAATATGGGCATCCAGGTCCCGCTATTGGTTATTGACCGTAGAGGTGTCTCGGTCATGTCTACATAGTTCTCGAACCCGCAGGGTGTGCACACTTAACGTTCGGTGACGTTTCGGTATTATTGAGATATATGTGTTGGTGACCGAAGGTTGTTCGGAGTCCCGGATGAGATCCCGGACGTCACGAGGAGCTCCGGAATTGTTCGGAGGTATAGATTTATATATAGGAAAGTGGTATTTGGGTTCCGGAAAAGTTTCGGGTATTTCCGGTAGTGTACCGGGAGTGAAGAATGGGTTCCGGGGGTCCATCGGGTGGGGCCCACCCACCCCGGGGGGCACATGGGCCCAAGAGGTGGCGCACCAGCCCCTAATGGGCTGGGGAACCGCCCCCATAAGGGCCCATATGCCCAAGAGGAAAAAAGGTGGAGATAGGAAGGAATAGGACTCCTTCCTAATATGAATCCACTTCCTAGTAGGAAGTGGATTGGACTCCTCCTTGCCCTGGTTCGGCCGACCCCTAGGGGAAACCCTAGGGAGGCTCGCTCCTCCCTCTCCCTCCTATATATACTAGAGGAATAGAGCCCCAAAACCCACGGCTACGTGCTAGTTCTCTATTCTCTAGTTCCTCCACCAAATAGATTCCGGTAGTGCTTAGGCAAAGCCGTGCCGGGATAACTCCACCATCACCACCACCACGCCGTTGTGCTGCTGGAGATCTCATCTACCTCTCCGCCCCCTCTTGCTGGATCAAGAAGGCGGAGATCGTCATCGAGTTGTACGTGTGCTGAACGCGGAGGTGCCGTCCGTTCGGCGCTAGATCGGGACGGATCGTGATTGGATCACGAGACGGCTTGCGATTTGGATCGCGAAGACGTTCGACTACATCAACCGTGTTTCTTAACGCTTTCCGCTTAGCGATCTACAAGGGTATGTAGATCCACTCTCCCTCTCGTAGATGCTCATCACCATGGATAGATCTTGCGTGTGCGTAGGAATTTTTTTGTTTCCCATGCAACGTTCCTCAACACTAAGTGTCAAGTTTCTGTGCAAGCTAAGCAACCTCGTAAGTCTCATACAACTGCGGAAACAAGAAATCTTGCACCACTAGAACTCATAC
The DNA here is from genome assembly GCA_039707655.1 of Elymus sibiricus. Classification (NCBI taxonomy): domain Eukaryota; kingdom Viridiplantae; phylum Streptophyta; class Magnoliopsida; order Poales; family Poaceae; genus Elymus; species Elymus sibiricus. The sequence continues at coordinate 482,002,694 of CM077665.1, forward strand.
ATTCAGATCTTTGTGAAATGAAGGGTGTTTCGACAAAAGGTGGAAAGAAATATTTCATGATGTTAATTGATGACTCCACTAGGTATTGCCATGTGTATCTTTTGAAATCAAAAGATGAGGCTTTGAACTTTTTCAAGAACTATAAAGCTGAAGTGGAAAACCAACTTGATTGGAAAATCAAGAGGCTTAGGTCCTATCGTGGTGGAGAGTATTTTTACAATGAATTTGATTCTTTTTGTGCGGAACATGGTATAATCCATGAAAGGACGCCTCCCTATTCACGTCAGTCAAATGGGGTAGCCGAAAGAAAGAACCGTACTCTAACTGATTTGGTTAACGCCATGTTAGACACATCGGGTCTCTCCAAGGCATGGTGGGGGGAGGCGATATTGACTGCATGTCATGTCCTAAATCGAGTTCCCACAAAGAACAAAGAGATAACTCCATTCGAGGAATGGGAGAAGAAAAGGTTAAAATTCTCTTACTTACAAACTTGGGGTTGCTTGGCAAAAGTCAATATACCAATTCCAAAGAAGCGAAAGCTTGGACCAAAAACTGTGGATTGTGTTTTCCTGGGCTATGCTTTTCATAGCATTGGTTATAGATTCTTGATTGTAAAATATGAGGTATCTGACATGCATGTCGGTACAATCATGGAGTCGAATGATGCGACTTTCTTCGAAGATATCTTTCCCATGAAGGATATGGGTAGCTCATCAAATCAAGAGTTGCCTAGTTCATCGAGTCGAGATGTAGTTGCAATTTCTGAACCTACCATTTCGATGCAACATCTTGAAGATCCTGTGGAGGACAATAATGAGACTTCTAAAAGAAGCAAGAGACAGAGGACTGCAAAGTCTTTTGGTGATGATTTTCTTGTATATCTCATAGATGACACTCCCAGTTCTATCTCAGAGGCTTATGCATCTAAAGATGCCGACTACTGGAAAGAAGCGGTCCGTAGTGAGATGGATTCCATCTTGGCAAATGAAACTTAGGAAATAACTGATCGTCCTTATGGGTGCAAACCTATAGGGTACAAATGGGTATTCAAGAAGAAGCTTAGGCCTGATGGTACTATTGAGATGTACAAGGCACGACTCGTGGCCAAGGGTTATACCCAAAAGGAAGGTGAAGACTTCTTTGATACTTACTCACCTGTGGCTCGACTGACCACTATTCGAATACTACTTTCACTAGCTGCCTCACATGGTCTTCTTGTCCATCAAATGGATGTTAAGACTGCTTTCCTAAATGGAGAGTTGGACGAGGAAATTTATATGGAACAACCAGATGGGTTTATAGTGGACGGTCAGGAAGGAAAAGTGTGCAAATTGTTGAAGTCTTTGTATGGACTTAAGCAAGCACCTAAGCAGTGGCATGAGAAGTTTGAAAGAACTTTAACAACTGCAGGCTTTGTGGTAAACGAAGCTGACAAATGCGTATACTATCGCCATGGTGGGGGCGAGGGAGTTATCCTTTGCTTGTATGTTGATGACATATTGATTTTTGGAACAAATCTGAATGTTATTAAGGAGGTCAATGATTTCCTATCTTGTTGTTTTGAGATGAAGGATTTAGGAGTAGCTGATGTTATTCTGAATATCAAGCTGCTGAGAGATGATGATGGTGCTTGAAGGGTATAGTGACTCAAACTGGATCTCTGATGCTGATGAGATAAAGGCCACAAGCGGATATGTATTCACTCATGGAGGTGGCGCTGTTTTTTGGAAGTCTTGCAAGCAGATCATCTTAACGAGGTCAACAATGGAAGCAGAACTCACAGCACTAGATACAGCTACGGTCGAAGCAGATTGGCTTCGTCGGCTCTTGAATGACTTACCGGTTGTGGAGAAACCTGTACCGGGTGTTTTTATGAACTGCGATAATCAAACTGTAATCGCCAAAGTGAGTAGTTCAAAGGATGACATGAAGTCATCAAGACATGTTTAGAGAAGGTTAAAGTCTATCAGGAAAATGAGAAACTCCCGAGGTATTGCATTGGATTATATCCAAACATCTAAAAATCTGGCAGATCCTTTTACTAAAGGTCTATCACGTAATGTGATAGATAATGCATCGAAGGAGATGGGTATGAGACCCACGATATGAGTTGTTAATAGTGGTATCCTATTCTATGTGATCGGAGATCCCGTGAATTAGATGTGGAAGACAAACTGTTGGTCAACTGAGAGGAGAGTATTCTTACTATTAATAATACCACTCCATGAAGATGCAATACTTTCCTAATCTGCATGCAGGCTGATATATATCTTAATGTGTTCTAAGTGGCTTATTTAAGCAGAGATGTTGTCCTGCAGAACATCTTTTGAAGAACATACCTATATGAGCCTGATTGTTAACGTCACAATCTATGAGAGTAGGGTGCTCTCTAGTAAACTCATGAAAGGCCTCGGAGTATGACACATAAGCTCCACCCGCGGGTAAGTCCCACGATAGCCTAGTATCGGTCAAGGCTTTGTGTGAAGCTAGATTAACAGAAAACTTGCAGTTCAAGGCATAGTCCACTGTTCAAGTTGCTTACTAATGTAGCATGGAGTTCTAGGTGGAAGTTCAACTTAACAGTCTCCACTGCAGTACCGGTATATAAACAGTGTTTTGGAACCAAAGGCAAATTTTGTGTTCCTCTGGGATCTGGTGGGGGATTGCTGGAATTTGATCTATATGGGCCAGCCCAATAACCAGTTTCAGAATTCCTGATAAATCCTAGAGACCCACTTAGCCCATTCGTGCAAGGCAAGAGGTGGGACTAAAGTTTAGTCCCACATTGCTAATTTGGTAGGAGTTGGACCTCCTTATAAGGAAGGATGTTTCCCCACATGTATGAGCATGAGAACAAGAGAGACATACACACGCGCTCCTCCTCCGCCGCCCGCCTCGCCACGCCACGCCACGCCACGCCACGCCTCGACGTGCCGCGGGTTGTGGGAATGAGCCGAGCCGACTGTTATACGAAAGGTCACACGGGAGCTGAAAAGATTTTTGCTGTAGTGGAGATTGAATGCGAGCCGTGCATCCCTTCGGCTGCTGGCTGTTCGCTTCGCCTCCCGTCGCTGCCTGTTCGCCTCCTTCTCCGGTGTCTATAAAAGGGAGGTCGCTCCTCTCCAGAAAGACACACCAGAACATCCTCCTCTTCACGCCATCGAGTTCCAATCTCTGAGTTGCTGCAAGGTTCTTCCCCATCTCGGCTTGCGGCGTGCACCGCAGGTCGGGACAGTAGGCCTCCGAAACCCCACCACTTTGAGTCCTGTACGGGAGAAGGGTGATAAGGTTTTTGGGGAGCGCTCTGCGCGACTACTGACTTTTTCATCACGGACGCCACGAACGCCGACGACCACTTCCCAGACAATGACTTCTTCCTCGACGTCAACAACCTCTTCGACGACATGGCCGGTGACAATGTCAACGCCAATGCTAACACTACTGCCACCGCTCATGTTGCTTCTGTTACCATGATCTTGTTTTATCTAATGTTTATTTTTTTAAATCATTCGATAAATTGCTCATTATTCCAACAGCCCGGTTTCCCGATAATTCACGAGACGACTCTCTTCTTAATAATGGATGTGCCAAATCTTGCATTTCGAAAAAAATGTGTCATTTTCGCAAAGACAACGAAAGTAGAGAAAAATAGGTTAGTTTTTTAAATCACTCAAGAATCATTTGAATTTTCCTCAAAAACAAATAAAAAAATAAGGAGACATCATTACGTTCTCTTTTTTCTCCTGGTGGATATGGAAGAGGAGCCGGTATGGATACGCCGTCCCGGCCGGCTCCGTCCCGGCAGCTGCCCGGGTGTTCTTGGAAGAAGGTCTCCGACTGTCAGCATCGCTTGTCTTATCCCGAAACCCTCCCGGCGTTTCTCTGCGGCGGTTAGCGACTGGCACATGCATCCTCAGGTTAAAATTCAAAAGCATATCATTAGAGTCTCACAGTCGCAAAGTCTTCACATGGAAAACGCGCCGCACGCGTAACATCCCCCTGTGCGAGGGAGCCACCGATCGAGACCACGTCCGGCAGCCGGCCGGTACACAACGTACGTACGTACGTGTAGCCTAGCTAGCTGCGTGCATATATAGTGGTTTGGTTGGCACGTCGGCGTCGTCGCTTCGGTAAATCTCTCGCCGGCGGGACGTGCGTCGCGTTTTTTCAAGGTGCATGCGGTGGTGACCGGACGAACGGCAGTCAAATACGTTTCCCTTTACCAGCGAACCGATCCATCAGTTACCGTTTTTTAAGGCGAAGAAAGCTACCGTCGTTGTTTTGCCCCGGCGAGATGAGATGAGATGAGATGATTGGGTTCAGCGGGGGCAATGGGGCAGCTTCGCGTAGAATCTTCCCTGGTTGCCCGCATTCACATGCATTTAGCAGTTCGTGGGTGTTTCGTGCATGGGTAAGTAAAAGAAGTAAATACATCACTGGTGCTTGAACTTGCCACGAATGTGTACTTTGGTGCCTGAACTTGTAGAATACATCTATCTGATTTCATAACTTGGCATGGATGTGCATATACGGTTCAAAACTCGTTTGTATACGTCCATGATGCTGACAAGGCGTGTCAGCATGGCATGGGACCCACTGTCAGTGACCGGATGGCAGGGGCAAGGCGTGTGCCTGGGTTTTTTGCGGAAATCCTTCCAGAATAAAAAATTCTTACAAAAAGACTCTCGATGAGAAACTGATAAATTGTAAAAAAAGTCTGTTAATAATAAAATCGGGTCTGGAGTTCGAACCAGCGATCTAACGCACCCATGTGTGCGTGGTTAGCCGGTTGACCCGTTCAAATTTAGTGTCATGTGACGATTGATACACTTTATAAACATAACGCTGAACAACATAAATTAAAAATCTTATTCCAGCAAAATAATGCAACCAAGGGCTATATAGCGGCCGCACATACAACTCCAACCGACGACATTAGATTGTAAAAATGATAAATTTAGGTATATAACATAACGAGGCTATGTGGCTAAAACGGACGACAATGTAGCCCAGTTTTCGACGTGTTTGTTTTTTATTTCAAAAAATTGTAAAAAATATAAATTATAATCATTAGTTACGAAGAATATACATATGTTTATAATAAATTACGTGCAAAAAGTTTATATAATTTCATAAAATATCTATGCAATAATTTAACACAAATACACATAATTTAATTAAGAATTGATAATATATTTTTAAAAAATAAAATTTGCATTTTAATACAATACTAAAATAATTTAGAAACTTTCATATATTTAAATAAATTATCATATAATGTTAAAATTACCACATTTTTAATTAAATATTCATGTAGTATATTAATGTGTTCATGCTTTAAGAAAAAAACTGTTTTGTTTTAAAAAGTTTATATAGTGTATAGAGGTTTGTGTGTTTTCTAAGAAAATAAATACAAGCCTATGCGCCCTTGGGCGCTGATTGGATTCTCGTTTCTCAACGCTAAACACCTGTAAAATATACATGTCTCCCTTCGTCGTTTTCTTTTCCAGATGAACATAGCGTGTGTCCGGTGATTTATACCTGTAAATTATATACAGGTGTATAAATATACACGGATTTCAAGCGAGGGCTCAGTTTATCATTCATAAAAAAATTCAAGTGCAATGCACACTTTCTTAGGTGAACCAATTTTTGGTATAGCTTTTGCCATATTTTATTATCTCATAAATATGAGTTAGAAATAAAAAAAGATACAAAGATATCCGTTTCAGGGTAAAATACACCCTTTACTTGAATTATTTCATATTATTTTATTTGGAATTGGAACATTTCCGCGGGTACTTTTTTTACTTTTTAGAAAGTAAAGTTCTTTATGTTTTAAAATAACACCTGAATTATTTTTTAAATGACATGAAGATTTTTGCACTCTTTTCAAATTATGTCTATTATACAGTCATAAAGAGTAGCTGTACATTTGGTTTGATGTTTGAATCACAAAGCCGTTACTTTTTGCATGATTAATTCCTTTTAATTTTTGTTGTTGTGCCTAATATATGTAAAGATTACGAATCATCAAATAGCGGCAAATGAAAAGTGGTCGAGTGGCTAGGCCTGCATGCAATGCGACTGGTAGTTTGCTGGTTCGAACCTGTTTTAGTTTTTATTTTATTATTTGTCAGTTTCTCCCTGAGGGCCTTATTGTAAGGAAAAAATAACTCCATGGGTTTTCTGCAAAAAATAAGGCCACACGTCCTTCTCCCATCCATCCAGTAACTCATAGCGGGTCCCATGCCATGCTAGCATGCTTCATCAGTGTCGCGGACGTATAGAAACGTGATTTGAACCGTATATGCATGTCAATGTCAAGTTATGAAACCAGTTCGATGTATTTTGCAAGTTCAGGCACCAAACTGCACATTCATGGCAAGTTCAAGCACCGCTGGTGTATTTACCTCTAAGTAAAACATCAGCAACCATATTTCACCATCGCCCATGTCTCCCGTCGTCAACGGTCGCCATCGTCCGTAGTGACATTTATCGTTTTCACCGAGACCATGTAACGCCATCATTTTGTGAATGTACACAACTCTCTGCCAAAGATAGAAGTAGATAAATCCATTCCATATACTCATCTTGATTTGGCTTAGATTCACCGTTTCACCTTTTTACCACTTACCTCATTGATCATAATAGAGAATATGGCCAGAGGCTCGGTCCTGCTACGTGTCAGTTTACGGTCATTCACACTGGAAAATGCCTTTGCCGAGTGCAACAGTTCCACTCCGTTTCATATTCAACACCATGAAACCCAATGGAGAGGATAGTCTCAACTTGGCACGAGCAGCAAAAGTCAGCACAGTTCGTTTTATTTTCTCCTTAAAAAAATTCTACCCTTCATTATCCATTGAAAGGACACAAAGGACTTCCTTAAAGGTTGAAGGACAGAATAACCCAGTGATCATTGATCAATCACATCAGTCCTTCATGCTTTTCTTCTTCTGCTGGGACAAGTCAATGCCTTCAAGCACCGGGCAAGCCTTTAACCTACCTAACTGCTAACTATAAACGGGCCTTTTGCTGCGATTGTATGGATGAGCTAGAGCGCCAAGTCGCCGATGAAGGCATCACTTGTGTAGACTTAACACAGCTAGTGCATTAGATTTAATTGATGTCGTTACATGAGCGGAGGTAAACTCTTTGTGTAGGCTTCCGTATCGACTCTGGAAGATCGCGCGTCGGTCTCAAGGTGCTTGAGCTAGCTCCATCACCTTTTGAACACTGCAAAAACAACTTCCTACCCCAACTAACAAGGTATAGACAGAAACAGGACAATGCATCAATTGGATGGTGTTACACCCATAAAATGTAAGTCTGATAGAGAGATAGATCACCCATAATTAATAACTCGAGCTTTCATGTTGCATCGATTGAGACTGTAACATTTGCTCATTTTGTAGTTTTATTCCTCTACATATGTTGATGTTCATTAGAACGAAATTGTAGATCAATTGTCTCGGCTAGGGTGCAAATAAGTTTTGCAGATTAAATATGATATTTGTAAGAAAGCAACATGTTGAAGCATGTTTTTTTTTTTGTGTCAGTGCATCAGATTTAGCACAATTGATTCTTGTTATTTTGAAACACATTTTTCATGTCGATTGCTAGAGCCAACTATAACATTCCATTGCAGTATGTACCGCTAAGCCCCAACTATAACCAAATTATATCTAATAAGCAGTTAAGCACCATGGTTATTGAGACGGAAGTGTTTCAGTTATCTGGAATCTCATTTTACTTAGATGGTCCTGCGTTGATGCGAGTGGCAACATGTTAACTGATAAGGAAAGGGTAGCACGGTCACATCAAATCAGCAATTGACAACCTTCAACTTCACTGGCAAATCTACTGGAAGACCTACAATGAACGCACAAACAAATCAATGCATGTTGTAGATCTAACACTGTACAAAACTGTCATACACGACACATTTGTTTGCCAGAAGGAGGAAGCTACAAACGGTAGCTGTCCTCTAGTATGTCCTTCCAGAAAGAGTCACTCTCCAGAGAGCACAGCCCGGGCAGCTCCATCATGGGATCCAGCAAGCCGCCGAACTCCTGCGCCGGCGACCAGTCACCGACAGATGCAACATCATATGAAGCGGCAGTGTTGCAGAGCTGATCAGCCGGTTCAGCTGCTGCAAAGGAGCTCGTTCCCGGAGACGTATCATTGCTCAGCTGCTGCTGCACCACGTGCTGCTCTGCAAAATTGGAGATGTTGCAGAGATAACCCGGCTGCAGGTAGTTCATCTGGTCCTGGAGCCGGGGGTTCGGAACGATGCTACTGCTTGAGTTCAGGTTCAACATTGCGTTTGCTGCAGCCAGGTTGGCCATGAGGCCGGTGGTGCTGTTGTTAGAGCCGATGGCCTGGAGCAGCTGCTGCAGAAGCTGCGCCTGCATGAGGGCGCCAGTGTCCAGGCCGCCGAGGCTCGCGGCCACCGCCGCCCAGAGGAGCGCCTCGGGGAGGAGTGCGGCGGAGGCGCCGTCGGGGTGGTGGTGGCTCTGATCGGGTGGCAGCTGCTGGTGGGTGACGGGGTCGACGCCCATGCGCAGGAGCTTCTTGCGGATGTGTGTGTTCCAGTAGTTCTTGATCTCGTTGTCCGTCCGGCCCTCCAGGTGCGTCGCGATCGTCGACCACCTAACGCCCAACAGAAATTTATCCATGTCAGTGTCAAACTATGGCAAAAGGTCCAGTTGGAGGAAAATGACAGTCCATGCATGGGGCATGGCGGCTAAGCTATGTGAGTGGAGTAGTTGGACTTGACGTGAACAACGTACTTGTTGCCGAGGCCGGCGTGGAGGTTGATGATGAGGCGCTCCTCCTCGTCGGAGAAGTTGCCGCGCTTGATGTCGGGGCGGAGGTAGTTGGTCCACCGGAGGCGGCAGCTCTTGCCGCAGCGGTTGAGCCCGGCGGCCTTGGGCAGGCCGCGCCAGCTGCCGACGTTCCCGCCGCGCTTCTGGATGTGCTCCACCAGCGCCTTGTCCTCCTCCTCCGTCCACGGCCCTTTCTTCACGCCGGCGTCATGGCAGCAGCACGGCGACCTCCCCATCTGATCGATGTAGTGGATATGTTCGCCGGCGTCGTAACTAGGATCGACTGGTCGCTCTGATCGATGTAGTGGATATGTTCCGTAAGTCAGAGCTCAGAATCTATGTTGGTGTACTCTTCGTTGGTCAGGTATATATAGAGGACAGGGCACAGCCATTGGGTGGTCGTAGTCCATGACAGATTGACAGAGCACGCGCGAGAGGTGCAGCGGAAGCTGCGAATTTTCCTTCCATTTTGCTTAATTTGGTGGTGGCCACTAGTAGTGAGCAGTTTGTGTATGTCGGATGCTCTTTAGAAAAAGGCGTGCGTACGATGTAAGTCAAATAAGACCAGATTTATTCTCCATGTTGCAGTTCACACATAATGCTTCCTCTGTAGCTCTCTGCATGCATGTCGCAAGGCAGGCAACAAGAAGAAATAAAGTGATCACTATCAACAAGTGGCAGGCTGCAGCATAGAAAATGTGTTATGAGGTCACTCTGTAGTGTAGCCAGCACCTGTAATTTAGGATCTGGTGAAAGTACGCTAGCTAGCTCCTTAATTTGGGGGTACGTATCTAGGGCTAGTGCCACGCACGAATGAGGTAACCGGCCCGGGACTATCCCAAGGAGGAACCTTTCCCGGTTCCTTCCTTCAAGTGCTGATGGACGCAGTGATCTCACTGCTGAATAATGCATGACTGCAATTCTTATCCTACAACTATACTATAGTATTTCTTGACTAATCCTACTGGCGGCTTGATTGAGGTTTCCGCGATGATTTGGGTCGTGAATTGGTGAAGAATCCCATTATAAAATACCCATGGTAAAACCGCTCCCAAGGGTTAGTAAGGCCTGGGTCCGATGAAACCTGACATGCCGATGTTTTATCGAGTAAACGTACGGCACCGTGGCCCTTGTAGCTCCTGTGCTGCTTCTGAATCTTTTGTTTTGGAACACGCAAGAGCTTTGCTTATTGGTTCATTAAGGAGGTGTTTGTTTCAGCAGCAATGCTAGACCCACGTAAAGTCACGTGAGGATATTACGTAAAGAATGATGTGGAGGTATTTTATTGGGTAAGGATTAGTTGCTGGGGCCCACCCCGGTTGAAATCAGGGGGAGAAAAGTTTAATTAAGGAAGGTTACGTAAAACCACGTAGGCTGTACGTAGGTGTAGTATTTTTGTTGTTTCAGATATTTTCACCCATCATCCGTTTACACCGTGGGAAAACGCTGCTCGCGTTTGAAAACTCCACACCGCAAACAGGTCCCTCTGTAAATAGGTCTGGCCGAGTTATAGATTGATACCGTCCATGCCCCACCTGTAACGGTTGCGGTACCGAGCCCACGAACCCCTCCTCCCACGAGAGCCTCCTCCTGCCCGCACGATCCCCTCATTCTCGTCCGCCCCCGCCCCCCCCCCCCCCCCCCCCCAATCCCCTTTGAGTCCGGCGCCGGTGCCTCCCTAATCTCACTACTAGGGAAAACCTTATACACAGAACCTTAGCAGTCGCGCTAGATAAAAAGAGGCGCTACTGCTACTTAGCCGTAGCGCGCGTGCAGAACAGGCGTTACTGCTAACAAATTAGCAGTAGCGCATTTTTTAAAGACGCGCTACTACTAATATTGCCCGCACCGTTGGCGCCAGGCTAGGTTTAGTAGTAGCGCACACCAGATAACCGCGCTACTGCTAAAAGAATAGTAGTAGCGCGTTTTCTGGGCAGGGCGCTACTGCTAAGTTTGAACCTGGCCACGTGGCGGGCCCCACTTAGCAGTAGCGCCTCTCCCTGGGGCGCGCTACTGCTATCTTTTTAGCAGCAGCGCGTTTTCTGCCAAGCCACCACCTTTTTCCTCCCCCATCCCCCCTCCCCATCATCCTCTCTTCCTTCACTTTCCCCTAGCTCCCACCTCCTCTCTCCCTCACTTTGCTTCTTCCTCACTACTTCTCCCCCCATTACTCTCCTTCTTCTACCTCCCTCTCTCTCTTTATTGCTCCTAGCTAACTACACCACCTCCATTAGTGCATCTCCTTTCTCTTTTTCCTTCCCCCTCCACTAGGTAGTTGAACTCATCTCCTTCCCAAACTAGCTAGGTAGATCTAGCATTTAATGAAGTGACCTATGTACCTCCCTAACTAGATCTAGCCATGTCAAGAAGTAAGCTTTGTCCACTTTTGATCATTCCCCTAGGTGTGTGGCGACACCGATCGACATCATCATCACCGTGCTCGATCTCGACATAGGTGATTAAAAATTTGTGCTTTTGCAAGAATGGAAATATGTGTATGTGTGCGATATGACATAATCGGACGATATGATGGAAATTGTGTGTGTGGCATGAGTTGCCGCCGAATTGTGCTTGAGTTGCCTATGTTTTCCCGAAATGTCGATTTATTTCCGTTTCGACAAATTTCGGGCAAACTCTATATGTCCTATTTTTAGGGAAGGTCATGCCGAATTTTTGTATGACTTTGATGCATGCATACATTTTTATAATCAATTTGTTTATTATTACCGTGCAGGCGTTCATGATGGTCAGTGGAACGATGGTGGAAAGGTGGTTGCGGTCGGCGGTGCAGGACATGAATGAAAATAACCGGACAGAGATTATATGTCCGTGTCGAAGATGCAAAGGAGGAGTTTGGCTCGACCCCTATGAGCATGGTCGTGTGATGGCGCACCTGCTCATGACTGGTTTCATGGATGGCTATACTCGGTGGATAATTGAAGATGATGATGATGATGAGGAGGAGGACGCCGACGGGGCAGGCAATGACGACACGGGGCAAGACGAAGAGATGACCGATAATGGCGGCGGAGAAGGGGCCGGACATGGCGGCGGGGAAGAGGCCGGACATGGCGGTGGAGAAGAGGCCGGACATGGCGGCGGAGAAAACGTGGACTCCACGCCGCACACTTCGTCGGTACTAAGTTCAATCGTGCGGGACCCTGATGTTCAAGAACTGCTACGCAAGGAGACGAGTACTGACAGAGCTGCTTCTAGAGAGGAGACCAAGCTGCAGCAACTGGTGGTTGACTCGAACACTCCATTGTATGATGGTTGCGATCCCGAGGTGCCCCGCTTGAGTTTCACGCTCGAACTTCTGAAGACGAAGGCTAAAAACAAATGGACCGACACTAGCCTCGATGAGCTTCTCAAGTACCTAAAGGATGTTCTTCCCGCAGGGAATCTATGTCCTACCAGTGTGGATGAGGCCAAGAAGATCGTGTGCCCTCTTGATCTGCCGCACGTTAGATACCATGCATGCATCAACGATTGCATAATTTATCGGAAGGAGCACGCGGAAAAAACCAGCTGTCCGGTGTGCAATGCTTCTCGATACAAGAAGGCCGGGAAGAAATCTTCCCAGAAAGTTGTATGGTACTTACCGATCACTCCCCGTCTGCAACATTATTTTGTAGATCCCAAGGAAGCAAAGCTCATGCGTTGGCACGCGGAGAGGACAAAGCCCGACGATGGAGATGATCCGAAGCTAAGACACCTCGTGGAGGGAAGCCAGTGGAGAGCGTTCAACGGCGAGTATCGATATTTCGCATGTGATGCAAGGAACATCGTGCTTGGCGCGTGTACCGATGGCATGAATCCGTTTGGCAACCAGAACACCAACCATAGCACATGGCCCATGTTTGTATGGATGTACAACATCCCCCCCTGGTTGTGCATGAAGTCGAAGTACATACACATGAGCATGCTGATTCAAGGGCCGAAACAACCGGGAAATAATATTAATCTATATCTGGGGCTACTTCAAGAGGAGTTAGACACGTTATGGAAAACACCGACCAAGACATGGGACGCCAGCAAAGGCGAGTATTTCTATATGAGAGCCGCGCTGATCACGACGGTGCACGACTATCTCGGTTACGGATATGTCACAGGCCAGGTGTGCCACGGATATTGCGGATGCACGTGGTGCATGGATGATACGACGTCTCAGCAGCTAACGTCAACGAAAGATGGCGGGTCTGGGAAAATCGTGTACATGGGGCATCGAAGATGGCTCGAGAAGGATGACCCATGGAGAGACCGTGGAGATCTATTCAATGGTGAGGCTGAGCATCGAGGACCTCCACGTAAGCGGAGCGGCGCCGAAATCGACGAGCTCTTGAAAAACTGGGAACAGTACCCCGTGCCGGGAAAGACGATGAAAAAGGCGCCGGAGCCGCTGCTGAAGGTATGGAAGACGAAGTCTGTTTTCTGGGACTTGGAGTACTGGCACAAACTCGACACGCCACATTGCCTTGATCAAATGCATATCTGTAAGAATGTCCTTGAGAGCTTGCTTGCGACACTGATGAACATGCCGGATAAGACCAAGGATGGGCCGAAGGCAAGAAGAGACTTGCAAGATTTGAATATCAGGGCAGATCTGCACATGTCGCCCCGTAAAAAGTCAGAGGAGACAGAGACGGGGACGGAGGCGCGGGAGAAGAAGGGCAAAAAAGTGAAGGAAGAGGATTATTGCCCCCCTTCTTGCTTCACCTTAAGTCCGTCTGAGATCGATCAATTCTTCAAGTGCCTTACCGGAATCAAAGTTAGTTCCGGTTATTGTGGGAAGATAAGCAGATTTCTAGACACAAAGATGAAAAGGTTCAGCGCGATGAAGTCCCATGATTGTCATGTGATGATGACGCAGATACTACCTGTTGCCCTTAGAGGGATAATGGACAAGCACGTCCGTGAGATGCTTATTGGTCTCTGCAACTTTTTCGACGTCATCTCTCGAAAGTCGATCAGTGTGAAGTAGCTCCGAAGGCTACAGGAAGAGATCGTTGTGATACTAAATGAGCTTGAGATGTACTTCCCGCCCGCGTTCTTTGACGTCATGGTGCATCTGTGTGTCCATATTGTGGACGACATAATAGACCTGGGGCCGTCATTCCTGCATAACATGATGCCGTTCGAGAGGATGAATGGGGTCATCAAAGGATTCGTTCGTAACATGTCCCGTCCGGATGGAAGCATCGTCCAGGGCTATCTGACACAATAGTGCATCTCTTTCTGCGAGAATTATCTATATGGCGGAGACCGGCCTGATGTTGGTTTGCCCGTTAAGAAGCACATTGGGAGGCTCGAAGGAGAAGGTCACTCCAACGGTCGCAGGGAAGTGCATGTGGCCTACTCAGATCGACGCAACGACTTTGACAGAGCAAACTTAGTAGTGCTACAACACCTAGACTAGGTAGATCCTTTCGTGACACTGCACAAAGAAAGCATCGCAAAGAAGTATCGTGACCGGGGGGTATGTAGGACGGACGCCGAAGTTACTAGAGAGCACAACTCCACTTTCCTGCATTGGTTCAAAGAGCATATTCTTGCTAATCCCCCGGAACAGGGCTCTAAGGACGGATTGCTCATATACGCCTTAGCACATGGCCCCTCGGCCAACCTCGTGACCTATCAGGCATACGATATCAATGGATACATGTTCTACACAAAGGCCAAAGATATGAACAGTGATTGGCAGAACTCAGGGGTGACAATGGAATGCATGACCGGCATCGATAACGGCACAACTGAGAGATTTTACGGAAGGGTCAAGGAGATCTGGGAGCTTGACTACTCTGGACTGCACAGCGCGACGATGTTCCGTGTTAGATAGGCGAAGAATGTCGAAAGAGAAAACCGGTATTTCACTACCATGACTATACCCGACGCCAAGAGTGCTACCGTGAACACCATCGCAAAAAACGAGCCATGGGTACACGCTAAGCACGTGAGACAATGCTTCTTCATAACCGACCCGAGAAATCCCAGCTGTGTTGTCGTGAGGAGAGGCAAAAGGAACATCATTGGAATGGATGGAGTCGCCAACGAGGAAGACTATGACCAGTACGACAACCCGATGAGGGAAGATGACGATGACGATGAAGTATACGTCAAAAGAAGAATCAATACTACATTACCTAAGAAAGATCGTACTCCATGGAAAAGGAAAAGTCACAATGAGGGGCTCAATTATTCGTCAACAAACAAGAAGCTTAAGGGAAAGAAGCTCACTCAAAAACGAAAACGTCGACGCTGATCGAGAAACCGTTATCGGTCAAATGATGTAATATATATGTTCCTATTTTGTGTACACACTTAATCGTTATGCATGGGTCAAATGATGTAATATATATGTTCCTATTCTGTATACACACTTAACCGTCAAATGATGCAATATATACCGCCTTAGTTATATACATTGTATCACCTTCCCTTCGTTCCTGCTCTCGGAAAAAAAAGAAAAAGAAGAAAAGAAAAGGAAAAGAAAATAGAAGAAACAAACAGGAAAAGAAAAGAAAAGGAAAATAAAATAGAAGAAACAAACAGGAAAAGAAAAGAAAAGGAAAAGAAAATAGAAGAAACAAACAGGAAAAGAAAAGGAAAAGAAAATAGAAGAAACAGACAGGAAAAGAAAAGAAAAGAAAATAGAGGCGTGATAGCAGTAGCGAGTTTCTGTAAAACGCGCTATAGCTATATCAAGTAGCAGTAGCGGGTTTCTGTAAAACGCGCTACTGCTACTTGATATAGCTATAGCGCGTTTTACGTAAACGCGCTACTGCTACTTCCACATAACCCCCCGCGCGGGCTTCCCTCTTCTGCTTCCTCCCCCAATTCCCCCACTCTCTTCTCCCCCTCGTCGCCGGAGCCCCTGCCCTCGCCCTCGCCCTCGCCCTCGCCGAAGCCCGAGCGCCGACGCCGACCCCGACGTCGCACGCCTCCCTCGCCGTCGCCCGGCCCTGACCCCGACGCCGCACGCCTCCGTCGCCGTCGCCCGGCCCCGACCCCGACGCGGCACGCCTCCCTCCTCTGCTTCCTCCCCTCCCAACCTCGGCCGTCGTCGGGCCTGCCTCCTCGCCCTTCACCCTCTGTAAGCCCCCCACTGCTCCTCTGTCTCTGCCATTAGGGTTCTAGCTAGGGTTCTTAGGTTAATTTACTTAGGTTTTAGTTAGGGCAGTAGGTTAATTAGGTTATCTATTTAGTTAGGGCAGTAGGTTAATTAGGTTCTTAGGTTAATTTACTTACTTATGAACCCTAGGTATCAAATTTAGTTATGAACCCTAGGTAGTTATTTTTTTTGCGGTGATGAATTTAGTTATGAACCCTAGCTAGGTATCAAATTTAGTTATGAATTTAGCTAGGTATCAAATTTTATTCAAGGAATTTTTATTGGTATTTAAAGAAAAAACAGAATTTTGCTATTTGATTTTTTTAGTTAAAGCTATTGTTGCTATATGAACCCTATATGATATGTGGAAATGTGATTTGGACATGTGATTCAAACAGGGTCGTGGTGGAACAACCCTCCAGTAGCTAGCTTATATTTGAAGTGGACATGTGATATTTGGAAAATGATGGTTATGTGCAGGGTAAATGATCCGAGTGGCCTATGTTTCGCCGGAATGTTGATTCATTTCCGTTCCGGTCAATTTCAGGCGCTCGATATGTCCACTTTTTAGCAAAGGTCATGCCGAAATTTCCCATGAATTTTGGCATGACTTGTGCTAGAAAGTAGGCATATCGTGTTGGAAATATGCCCTAGAGGCAATAATAAATTGGTTATTATTATATTTCCTTGTTAATGATAATCGTTTATTATCCATGCTATAATTGTATTGATTGGAAACTCAAATACATGTGTGGGTACATAGACAACACTGTGTCCCTAGTAAGCCTCTAGTTGACTAGCTCGTTGATCAAAGATGGTTAAGGTTTCCTAGCCATTGACATGAGATGTCATTTGATAACGGGATCACATCATTAGGAGAATGATGTGATGGACAAGACCCAAACTGTAAACGTAGCATTTGATCGTGTCAGTTTATTGCTATTGTTTTCTGCATGTCAAGTATCTGTTCCTTTGACCATGAGATCATGCAACTCACTGACACCGGAGGAATACCTTGTGTGTATCAAACGTCGCAACGTAACTGGGTGACTATAAAGGTGCTCTACAGGTATCTCCGAGGGTGTCTGTTGGGTTGGCATGGATCAAGACTGGGATTTGTTACTCCGTATGACGGAGAGGTATCTCAGGGCCCACTCGGTAATACAACATCACAATGAGCCTTGCAAGCAATGTGACTAAAGTGTTAGCCACGAGATCTTGTATTACGGAACGAGTAAAGAGACTTGCCGGTAACGAGATTGAACTAGGTATAGTGATACCGACGATCGAATCTCGGGCAAGTAACATACCGAAGAACAAAGGGAACAGCATACGGGATTAACTGAATCCTTGACATAGAGGTTCAACCGATAAAGATCTTCGTAGAATATGTAGGAGCCAATATGGGCATCCAGGTCCCGCTATTGGTTATTGGCCGTAGAGGTGTCTCGGTCATGTCTACATAGTTCTCGAACCCGCAGGGTCTACACACTTAACGTTTGGTGACGATTAGTATAATTGAGTTATTATGTTGGTGACCGAAAGTTGTTCGGAGTCCCGGATAAGATCCCGGACATGACGAGGATCTCCGGAATAGTCCGGAGGTAAAGATTGATATATGTGATAATAGTGTTTTGATCTCTGGAAGGGTTCCGGAGTTCACCGGAAGGGGTTCCGGATGTTTACCGAAGTGTTCGGGTGCAGCAACACTTTATATGAGCCAAAGGGATAAAGCCCACAAGGTATTGGAAAGTGCAAAAGTAGTTTTGCTGCCGCGTAACCGGTACTACCGCTTGGTGAAGCGGTACTACCGCCGGAGCGGTACTACCGCTTGTGTGAAGCGGTACTACCGCCCAAGCGGTACTACCGCTTGTGTGAAGCGGTACTACCGCTTGTGCGCGGCTGTGCACGGTTCGGCAGGGATCCGAGTTGGACTCTTTCCCTGCGGGCCAAACCGACCTTGTGCGGGCAAAACCGACCCGGAGGAGGCTTTTACTCCAAGTTTAGACCCCAAGGCTCAACATATAAATAGAGGGGCAGGGCTAGCACACGGGACACATCAAGATTTCCCCAAGCCGTGTGCGGCAACCCTAACCCTCTAGTTCCTCCGTCATAATCTCCGTAGCGCTTGGCGAAGCCCTGCAGAGATTGTTCCTCACCACCATCACCACGCCGTCGTGCTGCTGGAACTCAACCACTACTTCATCATCGCTCGCTGGATCGAGGAGGTGAAGGCGTCATCAAGCCGTACGTGTGTTGAACGCGGAGGTGCCGTCCGTTCGGCGCTAGTTCGTGATCGGATCGAGGGACGACTTGCGATTTGGATCGCGGAGACGTTCGACTACATCAACCGCGTTTCTTAAACGCTTCCGCTTAGCGATCTACAAGGGTATGTAGATCCACTCTCCCTCTCGTAGATGCTCATCACCATGGATAGATCTTATGTGTGCGTAGGAAAATTTTTGTTTCCCATGCAACGTTTCCCAACAGTGGCATCATGAGCTAGGTCTATGCGTAGATGAGATCTCGAGTAGAACACAAACGAGTTGTGGGCGTGGGTGTATACATATTGCTTGCCGTTACTAGTTGATATTTGATTCGGCGGTACTGTGAGATGAAGCGGCCCGGACCGACATTACGCGTACACTTACGCGAGACAGGTTCCTTCAACTAACATGTAACTTCGTTGCATAAAGATGGCTAGCGGGTGTCTGTCTCTCTCACTTTAGTTGAATCGATTTCAATGAAGAGGGTTCTTTTAGAAGATCAAAAAGCAATCACTACACCACGTTGTGGTTTTGCGTAGGTAAGAACGGTTCTTGCAAACCCGTAGCAGCCACGTAAAATTTGCAACAACAATTAGAGGACGTCTAACTTGTTTTTGCAGGGTATGTTGTGATGTGATATGGCCAATTACATGATGAGATATATGTGATGTATGAGATGATCATGTGTTGTATAGAATATCACGACTTGCATGTCGATGAATACGGCAACTGGCAGGAGCCATAGAGTTGTCTTTAATTATTGTATGACCTGCGTGTCAATCATTAAGCGCTATGTAATGCTTTACTTTATCGCTAAACGTTAGCTATAGTCGTGGAAGCAACAGTCAGCGCGACAACCTTATGGCGACACGTTGATGGAGATCAAGATGATGGAGATCATGGTGTCATGCCGGTGACGATGGAGATCATGCCGGTGCTTTGGAGATGGAGATCAAAAGCACAAGTTCATGGCCATATCATGTCACTTATGATTTGCATGTGATGTTAATCCTTTTATGCATCTTATTTTGCTTAGGACGACGGTAGCATTATAAGGTGATCCCTCACTTAAATTTCAAGATAAAATTGTGTTCTCCCCAAGTGTGCACCGTTGCGAAAGTTCGTCGTTTCGAGACACGCCGTGATGATCGGGTGTGATAGACTCTACGTTCGCATACAACGGGTGTAAGCCATGTTACACGTGCGGAACACTCGGGTTAAACTTGACGAGCCTAGCATGTACAGACATGGCCTCGGAACACAAGAGACCGAAAGGTCGAACATGAGTCATATAGTAGATATGATCAACATGAAGATGTTCACCATTGAAACCACCTCAACTCACGTGATGATCGGACTTGAGTTGGTGGATTTGGATCATGTTACACTCGAATGATCGGAGGGATGTCAATTTGAGTGGGAGTTTTTTAAATATGATTAACTAAACTCATTATCTAAGAACAATAGTCTAAGTTGTCTTTGCTATATTTATGTTGTAGATCATGGCTCGCGCAGTAGCACCCCTGAATTTTAATGCGTTCCTAGAGAAAGCTAAATTGAAAGATGATGGAAGTAACTTTGTGGACTGGGCCCGTAATCTAAGGATTATCCTTACGGCTTCCCAGAAGGCTTATGTCCTTGATGCACCGCTTGGTGATCCACCCGCTCCAGTTGAGTCTCTAGACGTTGTGAACGCCTGGCAGGCTCGTTCTGATGATTACTCAATAGTTCAATGTGCAATGTTGTATGGCTTAGAACCGGGACTTCAAAGACGTTTTGAACGTCATGGAGCATATGAGATGTTCCAGGAGTTGAAGTTTATCTTTCAGAAGAATGCCCGGATCGAGAGATATGAGATCTCCGATAAGTTCTATGCTTGCAAGATGGAGGAGAACGGGTCTATCAGTGATCACGTGCTCAGAATGTCTGGGTACTCCACCCGTCTGGCTGAGTTAGGGATGCCCCTTCCGCCAGAGGCTATCACTGACAGAGTTCTTCAATCATTGCCACCTAGCTACAAGAGCTTCGTGTTGAACTATAACATGCACGGGATGAACAAGTCAGTCGCCGAGCTGTTTGCGATGCTGAAAGCCGCTGAGTCTGAAATTCAGAAGGAGCATCAAGTGTTGATGGTCAATAAAACCACTAGTTTCAAGAAAAATGGCAAGGGTAAGAAGGGTAACTCCAAGCAGAGTGGCAAAGCAGTTGCTCCTCTCGTGAAGAAACCCAAGGCTGGACCCAAACCAGAAACTGTGTGTTTTCATTGCAAGGGAACTGGACACTGGAAGCGGAATTGCCCCAAGTATTTGGCTGACAAGAAGGCGGCCAACAACAAACAAGGTATATATGATATACATGTTATTGATGTGTACCTTACCAACTCTCGTTGTAGTGCCTGGGTATTTGATATCGGTGCGGTTGCTCATATTTGCAACACAAAACAGGAACTGCGGAATAAACGGAGGCTGGCAAAGGACGAAGTGACGATGCGCGTGGGAAATGGTTCCAAGGTTGATGTGATCGCCGTCGGCACGCTCGCTCTTCGATTACCGTCGGGATTAGTGATGAACCTAAATAAGTGTTATTTGGTGCCTGCGTTAAGCATGAACATTATATCTGGATCTTGTTTATTGCGAGACGGTTACTCATTTAAATCAGAGAATAATGGTTGTTCTATTTATATGAGTAATATCTTTTATGGTCATGCACCCGATGTGAGGGGTTTATTCTTATTGAATCTCGATAGTAATGATACACATGTTCATAACATTGATGCCAAAAGATGTAGAATTGATAATGATAATACCACTTTCTTGTGGCACTGCCGTTTAGGTCATATTGGCGTAAAACGCATGAAGAAGCTCCATGCTGATGGACTTTTGGAGTCACTTGATTTTGAATCACTTGACACATGTGAACCATGCCTCATGGGCAAGATGACTAAAACGCCGTTCTTTGGAACAATGGAACGGGCAAGTGACTTATTGGAAATCATACATACTGATGTGTGCGGTCCGATGAGTATTGAGGCGCGCGGTGGTTATCGTTACTTTCTCACCTTCACTGATGACTTAAGTAGATATGGGTATATTTACTTAATGAAACACAAGTCTGAAACATTTGAAAAGTTCAAACAATTTCAGAGTGAAGTTGAGAATCATCGTAACAAGAAGATTAAATTCCTACGATCTGATCGAGGAGGAGAATATCTGAGTTATGAGTTTGGCAGTCACTTAAGACAGTGTGGAATTGTTTCACAATTGACACCGCCTGGAACACCACAGCGTAATGGTGTGTCCGAACGTCGTAATCGAACCTTATTGGATATGGTGCGATCTATGATGTCTCTTGCCGATTTGCCACTATCGTTTTGGGGTTATGCATTAGAGACAGCAGCATTCACTTTAAATAGGGCACCATCGAAATCCGTTGAGACGACGCCTTATGAACTTTGGTTTAACAAGAAGCCAAAGCTGTCGTTTCTTAAAGTTTGGGGATGTGATGCTTATGTCAAAAAGCTTCAGCCTGAAAAGCTGGAACCCAAAGCGGAGAAATGCGTCTTCATAGGATACCCAAAAGAGACAGTTGGGTATACCTTCTACCTCAGATCCGAAGGCAAAGTGTTTGTCGCTAAAAACGGAACATTTCTTGAGAAAGAGTTTCTCTCGAAAGAATTGAGTGGGAGGAAGATAGAACTTGATGAGGTTGTTGAACCTTTACTTCAACCTGAGAGTAGCGCAGCGCAGAAAGTTGTTTCTGTGGAGCCTACATTAGCTGAAGAGGAAGTTAATGATGATGATCATGAAGCTTTGGATCAAGTTGCTATCGAACCTCGTAGGTCGACAAGGACGCGTACTGCTCCTGAGTGGTACGGCAACCCTGTCTTAGAAGTCATGTTGTTAGACAACGATGAACCTACGAGCTATGGAGAAGCGATGATGAGCCCGGATTCCGAGAAGTGGTTAGAGGCCATGAAATCCGAGATGGGATCCATGTATGAAAACAAAGTATGGACTTTGGAAGTATTACCTGAAGGGCGTAAGGCCATTCAGAACAAATGGATCTTTAAGAGGAAGACGGACGCGGACGGTAATGTCACCGTCTATAAAGCTCGACTTGTGGCAAAGGGTTTTTCACAAGTTCAAGGAGTTGACTACGATGAGACCTTCTCACCCGTAGCGATGCTTAAGTCCGTCAGAATCATGTTAGCAATAGCTGCCTTTTTCGATTATGAAATTTGGCAGATGGATGTCAAAACAGCGTTCCTTAACGGTTACCTTAAGGAAGAGTTGTATATGATGCAACCAGAAGGTTTTGTTGATCCAGAGAATGCTGACAAAGTTTGCAAACTCCAGCGATCCATTTATGGACTGGTGCAAGCATCTCGGAGTTGGAATCTTCGTTTTGATGAGGTGATCAAAGCGTTCGAGTTTATACAAGTTTACGGAGAAGCTTGTATTTACAAGAAAGTGAGTGGGAGCTCTATAGCGTTTCTAATATTATATGTGGATGACATATTGCTGATTGGAAACAATATAGAAATGCTGGAAAGCGTAAAGGAATATTTGAACAAGAGTTTTTCAATGAAGGACCTAGGAGAAGCTGCTTTCATATTAGGCATCAAGATCTATAGAGATAGATCAAGACGCTTAATAGGACTTTCACAAAGCACATACCTTGATAAGATTTTGAAGAAGTTCAAAATGGATCAGTCCAAGAAGGGGTTCTTGCCTGTTTTGCAAGGTGTGAAGTTGAGTAAGACTCAATGCCCAGTGACTGCAGAAGATAGAGAAAAGATGAGTGTCATCCCCTATGCTTCGGCCATAGGCTCTATCATGTATGCAATGCTGTGCACAAGACCCGATGTCAGCCTTGCCATAAGTATGGTCGGAAGGTTTCAAAGTGATCCAGGAATGGAACACTGGACGGCGGTCAAGAATATCCTGAAGTACCTGAAAAGGACTAAGGACATGTTTCTCGTTTATGGAGGTGATCAAGAGCTCATCGTAAAGGGTTACGTCGATGCAAGCTTTGACACTGATCCGGATGACTCTAAGTCGCAAACCGGATACGTATTTATTCTTAATGGGGGTGCGGTTAGCTGGTGCAGTTCCAAGCAAAGCGTGGTAGCAGATTCTACATGCGAAGCGGAGTACATCGCTGCCTCGGAGGCGGCGAAGGAAGGTGTCTGGATGAAGGAGTTCATGACAGATCTTGGAGTAGTGCCTAGTGCACTTAACCCAATGACTCTGTTTTGTGATAATACTGGTGCCATTGCTCTAGCCAAGGAACCAAGATTTCACAAGAGGACCAGACACATAAAGCGACGTTTCAATTCCATCCGCGATTACATCAAGGAGGACGACATAAATATTTGCAAAGTACACACGGATCTAAATGTTGCAGATCCGATGACTAAACCTCTTCCAAGGGCTAAACATGAACAACACCAGAACTGCATGGGTGTTCGATTCATTACAATGTAAATCACATAGTGATGTGAACTAGATTATTGACTCTAGTGCAAGTGGGAGACTGTTGGAAATATGCCCTAGAGGCAATAATAAATTGGTTATTATTATATTTCCTTGTTAATGATAATCGTTTATTATCCATGCTATAATTGTATTGATTGGAAACTCAAATACATGTGTGGGTACATAGACAACACTGTGTCCCTAGTAAGCCTCTAGTTGACTAGCTCGTTGATCAAAGATGGTTAAGGTTTCCTAGCCATTGACATGAGATGTCATTTGATAACGGGATCACATCATTAGGAGAATGATGTGATGGACAAGACCCAAACTGTAAACGTAGCATTTGATCGTGTCAGTTTATTGCTATTGTTTTCTGCATGTCAAGTATCTGTTCCTTTGACCATGAGATCATGCAACTCACTGACACCGGAGGAATACCTTGTGTGTATCAAACGTCGCAACGTAACTGGGTGACTATAAAGGTGCTCTACAGGTATCTCCGAGGGTGTCTGTTGGGTTGGCATGGATCAAGACTGGGATTTGTTACTCCGTATGACGGAGAGGTATCTCAGGGCCCACTCGGTAATACAACATCACAATGAGCCTTGCAAGCAATGTGACTAAAGTGTTAGCCACGAGATCTTGTATTACGGAACGAGTAAAGAGACTTGCCGGTAACGAGATTGAACTAGGTATAGTGATACCGACGATCGAATCTCGGGCAAGTAACATACCGAAGAACAAAGGGAACAGCATACGGGATTAACTGAATCCTTGACATAGAGGTTCAGCCGATAAAGATCTTCGTAGAATATGTAGGAGCCAATATGGGCATCCAGGTCCCGCTATTGGTTATTGGCCGTAGAGGTGTCTCGGTCATGTCTACATAGTTCTCGAACCCGCAGGGTCTACACACTTAACGTTTGGTGACGATTAGTATAATTGAGTTATTATGTTGGTGACCGAAAGTTGTTCGGAGTCCCGGATAAGATCCCGGACATGACGAGGATCTCCGGAATAGTCCGGAGGTAAAGATTGATATATGTGATAATAGTGTTTTGATCTCTGGAAGGGTTCCGGAGTTCACCGGAAGGGGTTCCGGATGTTTACCGAAGTGTTCGGGTGCAGCAACACTTTATATGAGCCAAAGGGATAAAGCCCACAAGGTATTGGAAAGTGCAAAAGTAGTTTTGCTGCCGCGTAAGCGGTACTACCGCTTGGTGAAGCGGTACTACCGCCGGAGCGGTACTACCGCTTGTGTGAAGCGGTACTACCGCCCAAGCGGTACTACCGCTTGTGTGAAGCGGTACTACCGCTTGTGCGCGGCTGTGCACGGTTCGGCAGGGATCCGAGTTGGACTCTTTCCCTGCGGGCCAAACCGACCTTGTGCGGGCAAAACCGACCCGGAGGAGGCTTTTACTCCAAGTTTAGACCCCAAGGCTCAACATATAAATAGAGGGGCAGGGCTAGCACACGGGACACATCAAGATTTCCCCAAGCCGTGTGCGGCAACCCTAACCCTCTAGTTCCTCCGTCATAATCTCCGTAGCGCTTGGCGAAGCCCTGCAGAGATTGTTCCTCACCACCATCACCACGCCGTCGTGCTGCTGGAACTCAACCACTACTTCATCATCGCTCGCTGGATCGAGGAGGTGAAGGCGTCATCAAGCCGTACGTGTGTTGAACGCGGAGGTGCCGTCCGTTCGGCGCTAGTTCGTGATCGGATCGAGGGACGACTTGCGATTTGGATCGCGGAGACGTTCGACTACATCAACCGCGTTTCTTAAACGCTTCCGCTTAGCGATCTACAAGGGTATGTAGATCCACTCTCCCTCTCGTAGATGCTCATCACCATGGATAGATCTTATGTGTGCGTAGGAAAATTTTTGTTTCCCATGCAACGTTTCCCAACATATCGAGTGCCGGGATTTGTTGGTAAACGGCATTCCGGCAAACCATAGACCTTTTTTTATGTCATTACTCATTTTTATTATAGTTTAAGAATTAAACAAGGAGACTTAATCGTAGGAAACATGTCGGACAACGAAGAAACAGGGCCTTCTGACCACGATGCAGACGAGATGGATTATGAGGGTGAACAACAGTACCTCGACTTTTTGTCTGCTAAGCACAATCAAGGTTTGCAGGACGGCCTCAATGATGGTACTGACGCCGACATCGACACCGACGGCGTCGGCACCGATGGCGGCGCCGACACCGGCGGGGAAGATACCGGCGGGGAAGGTACCGGTGGGGAAGGTACCGGCGCCGAAGCCGCTACCGAAAAGAAGAAGCAGAAGAAGCAGAGGATACGAAAACCTAACAAACTCGGCATCAGACGACTGGTGATCACAAAGATGGCCCCTGGCAAGTTTGAGCCATTAGAGCCGGAAGAACCTTGCAAGTGCTACGGGAACCAAGTCGGATGCATCCTACGGGAATGCACGAGCATCAACGACGATGACATAAGGGGTAAAGAGCATTTGATGCAGTTGCTCCTGACGAAGCTGCACAAGATATTCAAGTTCCCCGACCGGGATGACACCATAGAACACCCGTGGGATGATAAGAAGATGAAAAAGATTAACAATCACGCCCTGGGCATGTTCAGCAATGATTTGGCCTCCTGGAAAGGGAGGGTGAAACGAGCTATTGAGGCTAAGGAACCCCTGTCCAAGATTCTGGAGGAAAATCCGACACTTACGGAAGAGGAGTTCCAAAAGTTCAAGGACACTTGTGCTACCGAGGCAACCAAGGCTAAGGCTGCGAAATTCAAGAGCCTTCAGCAAAGGAACACGAGGAACCAACGCCTCGAAAGCCGTGGCTACCTTGGCAAAAGGCCCATATGGGATAAGGAGGACGCGGAACGTGAAGCCGCGAGTCTCCCAGACCCCTTCGCGAAGTTCACCAATCCCTTGGAGAGTGACTTCATCAGGTCCCGCTACAAGTGGGACAAGGAAAACAAGGTTTTTTACACGGACCCGATCACGAGGAAATTGATTAGAATACTGGTAATTATTCTTTTACCACCTTACATTTAGCTTCTGATCAAATCGACTACACATTCGTAAACGGTTCACGTTCCTTCTGCAGGACAAGCAACACAAGCTTGCAGCCGAAAGCCAATCTTCGTCGATGAGGCCCAAGTGGGACACCCCTCTCAACCGGGCCTTGAATGAACTTAAGGGACTCCCTTTGGACCAGCGGCTGCAATATGGACGTGTGCACGGCGCCAGAGACGACACCACGTGGAAGGTCTTTTACAACGAGGGCCCGGAGGCCAAGAAGCAGAAAAAGAAGTTCAGTCAGGCGGACATCGACGAGAAGGTGAAGCTTGCGTTCGAGAAAAAAGCAGCTGAGGATGCAAAAAAAGCAGTCGAGGAGAAAAATGAGTTGCTACAGCAGGCAGTCGCTGCAGCTGTAGATGCCTGCAGAAATGATTTCGCTACTAACTTGGTCCCGACTATCATCAACTGGACGAAGGAAAATCAAGACAAGACGGTAGATGATTTCCCCATGCCCAGCTTCGTCGGGAGCAACTCGGTGAACAACACAACCGCACCATCACCTGCTCACGCAACCGCGCCTGCTCCCGCACCCGCACCCGCACCCGCTCATAGCAGCCCGTCCTCAGTCTCTGGCGCGCTAGGCGGGCCTTCGTCTTTGGCTGAGCTCGACGCCCTCACGGTAATTACATGTCGCACCAACATATATCTAGAATATTCCGTTTTCGTTGCCTTTCGGATGTTTTACGTCGCAGACATGTCTTTGCAGGCCGACGAAACCCCGTGCACCGTACTCTACTTGATCAAAGGCCAGAAGGTGGACATGGGAAAGGCGGTGATAACGAAGCCCTTGGAACTCACGTTCCACGGCCAGCCAATGCCCGGTGGGCACTTCAGGGTTACCTTGTCGAGTGTGAAATCGGGGCACGAGGATTTGCCTGCTCCAGTACAGCTAGGGGGAGAGGACGACGAGACCCCGCCGTGGCTTGGAAACTGCAAGGGTTGGGTGCTGCTATGGCCGAAGAATCTTCTTCGTCTGGAGCCGGCCGAGAGCACACCAATAACCACACATCAGCAAGCAGGTATGAACACCACCACCCCGCCTATGCAATTACCAGCGCCTGTAGTAGTGCCGGGTGAGAGCGGCGGACGACGCGAGGAAGGGGGTCCAATAGTGGCTGATGTAATCGCCCCCGTAGAACAAAGAATGGATGATGAGATGGACGAGGACCCTCTTCGGTTCCTCAATACAGGCGCCTATGACGATGAGTTGGAATTGATGAGTCAGGCATATGATGACTCAGGCTATCAGCATGCTGATGAGGAGATGGATGATCTGCCCGGGCAGGAACGTCCTAGCAGGGTTGATTGCAAGAAGTCTCTCTTCATGCAATCCTCACAGGACACGCCTGAAGATGCCGCCTCAACACAGGCTCAACTAGCCGAGGGTCGTACAGTGCTTAGCCCGACAACACTATGGCAGGGGTTAAGAAAGGGTCTGGAAGATCAGCCCAAGAAAAAGGAGAGTATGGATGGTCAGCCCAAGCAGAAAAAGGAGAGGAGGAGACCGCCGAAGAAAGGCTCTACTGCCTACAAACAAGCCAGAGCACATAGCAGCCAGACGGCGGATTTTGAAGAGCGTGTACCCGTCAAAGGTGCAGCCATGTTCCATGTCACGGGCGAGCCGATCCTACCGCCGAAACCGCTGGAGGCAATCTCACGGGATCTCAGGAGACTGCACGACCATGTGCTGTCGACTGAGAAAAGCCTACTAGCCTCGAAGGATCCAGGATATCCGACATACGCGGTTCGTGTGCCTGAGAGGAGGTGCTGCGTCGACACATGGCCCGCGGAGGTGTTCTTCCTGCGGTTTGACCATATCTTCGAGATGTTTCTGACAAGGCGGCTCGATTTAACAATCGTCCGCCTTTTTGCGCTACATATGAGCTTCGTCATGAATAGAGAAGATGTCTCGCAAATCTGTCTGGCGGATCCATACTACATGCATGAGTCCTTCTTGAGTCTCGGCGACTTTGAGGGTAAAACTGCTAGGGAGTACCTCAAAAACTTCATGGTACAGAATAAGGACCAGGAAATTGTCCTCCTGCCTTATCATCCAAAGTAAGTCAGTGTCGGACAACCCTTTCGTACATTTCAATCATTCTTTACCCGCGAGTCTCCCATATGGAGAATAATTTGAGGTGTTCTTTTCCCCGCAGCAACGGGTGCGCCATCCTTATCGTTCTTTACCCGCGAGTCTCCCACGCCGTGTATTTCGACCCTACCAGAAACTACGAGAAGAAGGACTACACCCACGTAATGAATATTCTAGATGATGCTCTCCAAGGCTTCAGCTTGAGGGGTGGCCACCTGCAGATCAGGAAACAAAGGAACCGCAAGACAGGTTTCTCGCATAAAACTAACTTATGCGGCATCCATGTCCCGAAACAAAGTAGGAACGATGGATTCTACCTCCTCCATCTCATGATGGAGTTCAGAAGGGATCACCAAAAGCTTCGCATGACAACCAGAAACGATGATCATATCCGCAAGTGGGTAGAATCTCAAGGAGAAGCGGATTATACACTTAGAGATGAATTCTTTCGCATCCAGAGGGACATTGCGACGATCATCATGAAAGAAGTCATCGAAAAGAAGGGGATGTTCCACCACGACCCTATATCGCGAGCTGACGTCCGAACTCGCATAGGCATGCAATGTCAGGACCTCACGCCGTTCAAGAAGCTAGGGTGCATCCTCGATGATCTGGAAGGATGGAAGTTCTAGTGATTTACGATGCTGATGATGATGATATGTGTCGGTTGAACTTGTATATACTTTCTGTAGCGATGAAACTTTGTGATGTCCACGGTCCCTGCCGAACTTGCGTAACGCTACTTTGTTAGTTTGGGTACGATGACCGGCGTACCTCTAGTTAATTAGTTTGCATACGATGAAACTACGTTGATTATTTATGTTTACTATATGTTGCATCTAGTTGCTAACCCTTTCTTTTCGTGTTGCTCAAGTATATTTTGTTGCATAT
Organism: Elymus sibiricus; assembly: GCA_039707655.1. Lineage (NCBI taxonomy): Eukaryota > Viridiplantae > Streptophyta > Magnoliopsida > Poales > Poaceae > Elymus > Elymus sibiricus. The sequence goes on from CM077665.1 coordinate 482,032,431, forward strand.
GATTGTACATTCTCTTTATGAAGATGCATCTCTAACAGGTACCTAGATCCTTGATGGCGAAGAAGCAGTGCTATGTCGTGTCGATAGGGAAGGTTCCGGGAGTGTACGACGAGTGGCACGAGTGTCAGGCGCAAGTGGATGAGTTCTCGGGCGCCAGCCATAAAGGCTTCAAAAGCAGACAAGAAGCAGAAGCTAGTTACTTGAGGTTCACGCTAGCGCGAGAGAGGACTCATAACCGCCTCCTGTACTGCATAGTTCCGTTCTCACTCATAGTGATAGCTCTTCTCGTATATATCATTGTTTAGATGGATGACGATGTAGTTGCAAGTATTCTAGACTTGTATCGCTATTTTCGAGATGATGACGAGAGACCACTTTGTGTTGGATGATGATTATGATGATGACATGATTTGATGTGTATGATATGATTGCATTTGTATGTGTATGATATGCTAGATATTATTGTATAAAGCTTGTACAAATACAAAACAAATATGCAAAAAAAAACAGAAACTAATAAAACTAGCAGTTGCGCGGCTTACTGTAGAGCGCTACAGCTATTAGCAGCAGCGCGTCCCGGTAAAGCTCGCTACTGCTCTTCATGTGTAGCAGTAGCGCGGCTTACTGCAGGGTGCTACAGCTATTAGTAGCAGCGCGTCCTGGTAAAGCTCGCTACTGCTCCCCATGTATAGCAGTAGCGCGGGTAAAACCGTGCTACTGCTACAAGTTAGCTGTAGCGCCGTATCAGTAGCGCGTGTACCCGCGCTACTGATACACCTAAAAACCGCGCTACTGCTAGGCTTTTCCCTAGTAGTGTCTCCTTTGAATCCAGTGCCTGTGCCTACTCGATCCCCTTCGAGTCCCTGCGGGGATCGGCTCAGTCGGCGGCGTTTGTGTTCGGGAAGGATCGGTGGCTCTTGAGATCGGAGGCGGGCGATGGCGCACAAGATCCGAGCGTCGGCGGCGCTTGATTTCGGAGATGTCCGGCGGCACTTGAAATTCTGGGCGGAGCAAGAGCGTAGCTGTGGAAATCGATTCCTTTACCTGGACGTGAGCCAAACAAATTTGGAAAAAACTCATTACACGCTGTAATCTGATTACGTTAACATTGCCGTTACCATTTCTTTTGCCAAACACGTCCTAAGAATGAATCAACGTTTACAATACTCCTATATCAAATCCAGTTACTGTGCTTCTGAATCTGAGTGTTCATGACCATATTGCCGGGCGTTCTCTCGTTGTCAAATTTTCCACGGGACTCGAGATCGTGGCTCACCGGCCATTTCTTTCTATGGAAAACCACAAGTTGCCTCCCCGTTCGAGTGAATTGCAGAAAACATCGACATTAAAGGCTAGGGTTGCAGAAACCACAAGTCTACGGAATTGTGCCAAAAAACACTAATTTCCAGGTTTTTCTTTTTTTTTTTTGCAAAAAACACTAGTTGGCTGTTTTGGTCCATTTGATGATCATTATGACAGGTGGAGCCCATTTTTGTTGACGTGGCGTAACGGTCCAGGATAGACGTCGTTAGATTTTGTTTTTTGCAAAAAGCTCCTTATATAGAAAACAAAACAGCCAGCCAACCCTGCCCTGCTGCTCACTTCGCCGGCGGCTTACCCACTGCCCCCGCCGCCGGCGGCAGCTCGAACGAGGCGCCTGTGAAGTCGTCCCTGGCAGCATGGTGGTCCTGGGCAAGGTGCTCGACAAAGGGCCAGGAATGGGCGCGACAAGCGGGAGCAGCGGCGGCGCTGGCCTCGACTAGCGCGAGCAGCAGCCTCACCGGCCGCGCACGGGCGCAAGCAGCATCCGCGGAGCTCTGACCGGCCGGCCTTCACGTCAGCGTCCAGCCGCGATGCCGCCGCTGCCCTACTCCTCGCCGCCGCCGCCCTGCTCCTCGCCACCGCCGCCGCCGCCGCCCATGCATGGGCGCGAGCAGCAGCCATGGAGCTCTGACCGGCTGGCCTTCACGTCAGCGTCCAGCCGCGGTGCCACCGCCGCGCTGCTCCTTGCCCCCGCCGCTGCCGCCGCCCATGCCGCCCTTTCTTGGTTTGCCCTCCTCCCCTTGCCGCCACGCGCGAGCAGCTAAACGGCGAGCAGAGCTGGCTGGATCTGCCGACGTCGTGGATGGATCCCAGCTCCGCGTGCCGGCCGCCAGACCTCCTCGCCAACCGCAGCGCCGGCCTGCGGTGGCCCATGTGCGGTGGCAGGTGGCACCACGTGCTAGAGAGGATGGGGAGGAGTCCGGCGGTGCGCCACCTCGCCGGCGACGTGACCCATGGCCGGCGTGGTGCTTCTTGCTCTCCCAAATCCTAAGACCCGATTGCTTTTATTGTTTTTATTGAAGGGTGTCTTTGTAAAATTACAGGGACTGTTTTGTAGATACAGAAAATTCCTCATATAACAACGCCTAACGTGAACCGTTATGCCACGTCATCATTTGCGGGACCCATCTGTCATAATCATGCTTAAATCGGTCTAAGACATCAACTAGTGTTTTTTACAAAAAAAATTAACCTGGGAATTAGTGTTTTTTGACACAATTCCGTAGACTTGTGGTTTCTGCAACTCTATCCTTCAATGTCGATGTTTTCTGCAATTCACTCTCCCCGTTCAGACGGCCACGTGATCCACTAGAAGAGCCCGTGAAGGAAAGCTTGCATCTGCCCGCCTGGCAACTAGCTAGGCTTCGTAGCCAAGCCGTGCACACATACCTGGCCGTGCCGGTGCCTAATCATCCGCCATGGTCGACTTTGCTCATTGGTCACTAGTAGAAAATGGCCCATTTGTCCCGGTTCCAGAGGCCCATTAGCCCCGGTTCTGGAACCGGGACTAAAGGGTCGGGACTAAAGCCCAAAACCTTTAGTCCCGGTTCGCTTACCAACCAGGACAGAAGTGGCTCCACGTGGCCGCTGCGGGGAGCCCAGGCAGGAGGACCTTTAGTCCCGGTTTGTCACACCAACCGGGACCAAAGGGCATCCACGCGTCAACATCTGGCAGGAGCTGGGATTTTGGGGGGGGGGGGGGGTTGGGGGGTTTTGGAGGGTTAATTTAGGGGTTTCATATTGTGTTAGCTAGCTAATAGAGAGAAGTGTCCTCTCTTTCTCCGTGCTTGGTCGACGCTAGCTACTATACATATAGAGAGAACTCGACGCTAGCTAATAAGAAAATGAAGGAAACCATTAATTACACAAGATCGTCATGCTGAACATATATAGAGAGAAGTGACATCTCTTTCTCCGTGCTTGGTCGAACAACAAGTTTTCATATATCTATCCGACGCTACTACATATATACAATATAACATCTTTTACAATCCCTAACATCATCTACCTAAGATCCAATCACAAATCCACATGGTATTCTCTGTCTTTAGGTATGATGTGGTCAAGAAAGAATCCCGCCAATTCCTCTTGAATTGCTCGTATGCGATCGTGTGGTAGGAGTTCATCCCGCATCTGCCAGATCTAATTTACAGAAGGGGGTCAATACATGCATATATATGAATAAAACTCAACACAATTGATGGTAATATATAAAATAAAATTGTGAATATTATTTACGTACTTCAAATTGTTTGTCAGAGAAGCCCCGCTCAGAGGTCGAGTGGCGAATGAACTCGCATACGTAGTATGCACATAAAACAGTCCCTTCTTTCTGGTACAAGCACTTTACGAGAATAGAGTTCAATCAAACTGATAAGCAAGCATGGTAATAATATATTGATGAAAATTTGAATCAATTAGAGATGCGCAGAACTAGCTAGTACTACTTACTTTGGGGTGCGTAAATCGCAACTCTTTGTTTAGACCGGGAACCTTTCGGGTGAACTTCTTCCAAACCCTGCCAGGCAAAGAAAATGATTACTTGATATCAGGAAATTAACGAAAGTTGCATGCCGATATGGTCCCGGTATTGACTGAACTTACTTCTTGAGCATTGCAGTCATGTCCGCATAATCCTCGAGATCTTTACGTCTCGAGTCTAAGACAGTTACTAATGCCCCGTCAAGCTTAATGGATAGCAGAATAAAGTGGAAACTGCGCACGCATATATAACTCATCAATTACATTACTTAACCTCGAGTAAGCGAAACCGAGTATACAGAGAAGACAGCAACACTCACTTGAAGTTGTAAGGAAAGAGTATTTCCCTTTTGTTTTGATGTATAAGGAACGACTTTAGCAAGTTCTCCTCGGTCTCTTTGATTGAGTTTCGTACCGCCCATTCATTTACGGCATCTGGGCTAATGAACCCAACGTCGAAGATTTCTGCTTTTTTGCATTCGACGATCTTCAATCTGCATAATATAGTGAGGATAATTATATATACATGCAGTGAATGAGCTGAGCTAGAGACTTAACTATAGAAGTAATACTTATAGACAGTAGGAAGTCATGAGTTGTTTGTCGAGGGCCAGTTGATTGTATAACTGAAGTAACTCCACAAATTCAATAGGCATCACGGGAAGTCGAATGAATTCATGCTCTGGTTTCACTGCCACATACATAGTGTCTTTCCCAGACTACCTGCAGGTTTTCATGTACCACTCATGCAATTTGTACATCATCGTTGTTAGAGGAGGATGATCAGGTTTGACGAGAGGCTTCCCGTGCACGTATTTATATTCTTATTTTTTTACCTCAGCCGTTTCAAAAATTACATCATCCCCCAAGTAATCACCAGGATTGGTACCGGGCACCATCCCCGGATGATTAGCGACGATATCGCTAGACACCTTGAGCGGGGGGCACGATTGCTTCTCCTGTTCGCCGAGCTGGGGAATTGTTTTCCCACTTCTTCGCTCTGCTAACCTTGCATCACTGGAAGTACTTCCCGACCGCCGTGCTTCTTCATATGTATTTTTAAGAATGCGGACATAGTTGGAATCCGGCGGAGGCGGTGGTGGTCGCTTCAGGGCATCGATAGTGCGCTTCACTTTCACCGGATCTAGCTTCTCCTTCGGAGGTGGAGTTTTCTTTGAAAAATGGTCCCTCACTTGGGCACGACATATGTCCTCGTTTTCCTGCTCGGTCCTCTCATATGGTAACTTTTCCAGAGGCTTGCGAGATGGACCGTATCTGAATTGCCTCCCGCCTCTGCTTGTACTACTAGCCGCCGGAGCGGCGGCATCTCTCTTCCGTCGTTGCTGACGAGGCGGAGAAGGAGGCGGAGTGCTCCAACGCGCCGGAGGAGCCGGAGTGGCGGCGTCTTTCTTCCGCCGTTGCCGACGAGGCGGAGGAGGAGGCGGACTGCTCCGACGCGCCGGAGTAGGCAAAGGAGGAGGCGGAGTGCCCTCACGCGTCGGAGGAGCCGGAGAAGGAGGCGGAGTGCCCTGATCACTCGCCGGAGGAGGAGGAGGAGGAGGAGGCGGAGTGCCCTGACTCGCCGGAGGAGGAGGAGGAGGCGGAGGCGTCCAGTTTGGAAGCTTGATGTACTCCTTCTGCCATAGACATGTACTCCTCAGAGCACGAACCAGCTGATTCTCCCCTTCACCTGTAGAGTGGTCAAGCTCGAGCTCCTCAAATCCCTCCATTACTTCATCCACCATCACAACAGCATAGCCATGTGGAATCAGAAGGCAGTGAAAAGTTCCGTTGGGTTGAGGAGGTGCAACAGAGCCGACAGCCACCTTGAAAGTGAGGTTCCGGCATTTCGTCATAAGCTCGCAATGTTGAGCCTCCGTGATAGTATCCACGGGGTAGCTAGGAGCCGTGAAGTCAGGCTGAACGGGCTCCGTGGAAGCCACGCTGCTTCTCCGCTGAGATGGCGGGGTAGCTTCGTGCCGCTGAGATGGTTGGCCGGCAGCTCGCTGGCTCTCAAGTTCCTCTAGCTTTTGTAGTCTTGCATTGATCTTCTGCATGTCGCTCAGCTCCGCTTTCTCTCCCGGCTTCTGTAACCGCCTGCGTCGGGAAACCCAACCTTCCACGGAACGGAGCCTGGTGTGCCTCGTGTTCGTCCAGGGTGCTCAGCATTCCCTAGGGCCTCAGTCAGCTCGTCCTTCTCTCTGTCGGGAATGAACGTCCCTTCCCGCGCTGCGGTGATATACTTCTGAAGCTTCTTGACGGGTATTGCAAGTTGCTCGTTCGTCCAACGGCACTTCCCTGTTTCAGGGTCCAAAGTTCCCCCAACCCCGAAGAACCAAGTCCTTGAACGGTCTGGCCAGTTCAATGTCTGTGGTTCGACCCCTTTAGCAATCAGGTCATTCTCAGCTTTGTCCCACAACGGCCGGGCTTTGAGGTAGCCACCTGACCCCGTGTGATGGTGATACTGCTTCTTTGCAGCATTGTTCTTGTTTGTCTCTAACATTTTCTTACTCTTGTCCGATGTCTTGTAGGCCACAAATGCGGGCCAGTGATCTCTTATCTTCTCAAACCGGCCGATGAATTCTGGAGTCTTCCCTTTGTCGACAAACTTTGATTTCAACTCATTCTTCCACCTCCTGAATAGATCTGCCATCTTCTTAAGAGCACACGCCTTGACCAGTGGCTCTATAACTGGCTTATTCGGATCCTCCTCTGGCGGTAGGGTGAAATTTGCCTTCAGCGCGGTCCAAAGATCATCTTTCTGTCTATCGGTGACATAATCACCTTCAGGGACATCGTCGTCCTTAGGCTTATTCCATTGCTTGATGCTGATCGGGATGTTGTCCCTAACAATAGCTCCGCACTGAGCAGAAAATGCGTCCTTGGTCCGCTTGGGTTCAATCGGTAGGCCATCGTCCACGAGTGCTGTGATCGTGAACCTTTCATCCTTGTGCAACCTTCTCTTCGGGCCTCGTCTGGTTACCGAAGTTTGGCTCGATCCGGAGGGCTATAAAAGAAGAAAGGAGAGTTAATATATGTACATACCAAAACAATTAATGCATCAATTAGCTAGTCAGCACAGGCTTAATTAGTATATATACCTCGCCGGACATTGCAACAGCTTCCTCCTCCGTTCGGTCACCGGAGCCGTCATCATGGTCTCCTTCTTCCTCCGGCATTCGGTCACCGGAGCCATCATGATCATGACCTTCCTCCTCCATTGTTCGATCACCGGAGCCGTCATCCTCTCCCTCCAGACCATCGGTGTCGTTGAGATATGACAAGACATCACGTCCGGCGAGGATTATCTCCCCCAACAACTGTTCTTGTTCCAAGTCTCTTTGATCCATAGTTTCTGCAAATATTACAACATGGCAATTAATATACAAACATGAATGTCCGACGTCCGGACCGCCTCTCTCATGAATGTCAAACAAGGGATTCTCTTAACCTTTAAGGGATTTAATTAACAAAATGGCGCCATTCTGGATGTGCAGAAAATGGTCCATATTTTTCCTGATCTCATCTACCCTTCTATATGTCACGTTGTCTAGTGTCAAAGGATTCAAGAAAACCATGGCTTCATCATTAGCCGGAAGTAACATGCGCATAGTGGTACGAAGCTCTCCAAAATTGTTTTGGAACGGAGTCCCGGATAGGATAATTAATTAGATTTTTGGTACGAAGTTCAGCAAGAGCCTTCCGAATATCGCTATTTGGAAGGCCTTTGCTGAAATTCGTACGAAAAAGCGAATTATTCTATCCGGAACTCTGTTCCAAAACAACTTTGAAGAGCTTCGTAGCATCATACGCCTGTTACTTCCGGCTAATGATGAAGCCATGGATTTCTTCAATACTTTGACAGACAACGTGACATATAGAAGAATATATATATAGATGAGATCAGAAAAAAATTGGATCAACTTGTGCACATCCATAATGGGGGCATTCTTGCTAAATCTATGTTACCGGAGTTTTCTATATGAACAAAAAAAAAAAATTCCACATGACATGTCCGACGTCCCCCCTCATGTTGAAGTTATCGGGGAGGGGGTAGACGACAACGACGCTCACCCCTCATGTCATGTCCGACGTCCCCCCTCATGTTGAAGTTATCGGGGAGGGGGTAGACGACAACGACGCTCACCCCTCATGTCATGTCCGACGTCCCCCCTCATGTTGAAGTTATCGGGGAGGGGGTAGACGACAACGACGCTCACCCCTCATGTCATGTCCGACGTCCCCCCTCATGTTGAAGTTATCGGGGAGGGGGTAGACGACAACGACGCTCACCCCTCATGTCCGACGTCCGACGTCCCCCCTCATGTCATGTCCGACGTCCCCCCATGTCGAAGTTATCGGGGAGGTGGCCTCGACAACGCTCTTTTAACTTGGTAATTTTGGGTGGCCTCGACAACTCTTCTAGGGTTTGGGGTGGCCTCGACAACGCTCTTTCAGTCCCAGTTTGGGTGGACTCGAGAGTTTCTATGAGCATAAAAAAATCTATACAAAAAACTTTCTTCTATGAACAAAAAACTTTCTTCTATGAACAAAAAACTTTCTATGAACATCATTGCTCATATATGAATGCATACATCCATGGATCATCATTGCTCATATATCCATGGATCATATATAAAAACTTTCTATTAACAAAAAAAAGTTCTATGAACAAAAAAAAATTCTATGAACAAAAAAAAGTTATATGAAAAAAAAATTATACATCAATGCATACATATCCATGGATCATCCATATACATCTGCATACACATCGGCATACATATACATCAATGCATACATATGAACAAAAAAAAGGCAGAGGCGGAGGCGGCGGCGCGGCAAGCAGAGCGCGGGCGGCATCGGCATCGCGGCGGGCGGCGGCGTCGGGGTGCGGGGGGGGGGAGGAGAGGAGGGGAACGGCGCGGCGGCTCACAGTGGGAGCGGGGACGGCGACGGCGACGACGGCGAGGTGGAGCAGCCTGACGGCGTCGGGGCAGGGCTCGGCGGCGACGGCGACGAGGAGCAGCCTGGGGGCGTCGGGCGGAGAAGAACAAGTGATTTCGAGAAACTGCTAAGTGTGGGCTTATATACACAGAGCATTGGTCCCGGTTCGTGGCACCAACCGGGACCAATGCCACCCTTTTGGTCCCGGTTGGTGCCACCAACCGGGACTAAAGGTCATTTTCAACAGCCCAAAGGGCGGGAAGCAGAGACCTTTGGTCCCGGTTGGTGGCACGAACCAGGACGAAAGGGTGGCATTGGTCCCTGTTGGTGCCACCAACCGGGACGAAAGGGCTGCGGCTGGCACGGCATCGGGCGGGTGGATGTTTAGTCCCACCTCGCTAGCTGAAGGGCGCCGATAGTGGTTTATAAGCGCTGGTGCGCCTCCCCTTTCGAGCTCCTCTCTTATGCAGGCCTACGGGCCTAAACGCGTCTCTCTGCCTATGGGCCTACTGGGCCTGCTGTGGGCCTGCATCCTGGCCCAACTAACGGATCCCAATAGGCGGCATTTTTTTAAAAAAATTTCCAGTATTTTTGTTTTGTTTTTTGCTTTATTTATTTTCTTTTGTTTCTACTTACAGCTAAATACTTAGAGTTTTTGAGTGATTCTTTTTGCTTTAGGTCACAAAAATTATAAACTTTTTGTTAGTGCCATTAGTTTTCAAATTTGAATAGTTTAAATTTGAATTCTTTGAAATTTGTGTGAATCACTAGTTTGTGAATAACTTTACTTTAAAAATAGATTTTTGAGTGATTCTTTTTCCTGCTATTTAATATTAGTGTGTTTTATCATTATATTCAATTTGGTAATTTTTAGGTTATTTTAAATGGGTGTTTTAATCAAAAACAGAATTTGTTATTTTAGTTTGCTATTAAAGTTTCTAACAAAAAAAATACTTTATGAAAATTCTTTTTGCTATTAATGTTTTGAACAAAAAATACTTTGATAATTTTAGTTGCATAAATTTTATATAATTTTAGTTTCAAAAATACTAGAGGTTTATAAAAGCTTTTTAGTTGATTCTTTTTGCTATTAGGGTTTTATAAAAGCTTTTTAGTTGATTCTTTTTGCTATTGAAGAATATTATAGTTTTGTTTTAGTTGATCATAACAGAATATTTTAATTGATTATTTTTAGTTCATTCTTTTTGCTATTAGAGTTTCATAAAAGTTTTCTAGTTCATTCTTTTTGCTATTAGTTCATTCTTTGAGCTAAATGACCCTGAAATTGAAAAGCACTACAAATGAACTCTGAAAAGGTTGAAAGTTGGCATGGTATCATCATTTCACCCACATAGCATGTGCTAAAAAGTTGAGAGGGTTACGGCAAAAAACTGGATGCACTTCGTGTACAAAATGGACAATCTCTTTCGAAGTATCAGGGTTTCGGACGAAAACTCATCTGTTACAAAGGGATTTCATTTTTTTGAACTTATTTGAACTCCAGACTTTTTGTCTGTTCAAAATGCACCATTCAAAGCCACATCATCAATTTTCAACCCTTTCTGACTTCATTTGGTATTTTTCATGCATTTACTGATTTTTTTGAGCTAAATGACCATGAAATTGAAAAGCACTACAAATGAACTCTGAAAAGGTTGAAAGTTGGCATGGTATCATAATTTCACCCACATAGCATGTGCTAAAAAGTTGAGAGGGTTACGGCAAAAACTGGATGCACTTCGTGTACAAAACGGACAATCTATTTCGAAGTATGAGGGTTTCGGACGAAAACTCATCTGTTACAAAGGTATTTCATTTTTTTGAACTTATTTGAACTCCAGACTTTTTGCGTGTTCAAAATGAACCATTCAAAGCCACATCATCAATTTTCAACCCTTTCTGACTTCATCTGGTATTTTTCATGCATTTACTGATTTTTTTGAGCTAAATGACCATGAAATTGAAAAGCACTACAAATGAACTCTGAAAAGGTTGAAAGTTGGCATGGTATCATCATTTCACCCACATAGCATGTGCTAAAAAGTTGAGAGGGTTACGGCAAAAACTGGATGCACTTCGTGTACAAAACGGACAATCTCTTTCGAAGTATCAGGGTTTCATACGAAAACTCATCTGTTACAAAAGGCATTTCATTTCTTCACATGTAACTGCAGTGATATTCTAGATCAAAGGCATCATCATACTAGTTGTGGAGAGAAAGTCTTCACTTTTTCTTCGCTTGTGTCCTTTGCTTATTGCGCCGTAACCATGTATAATCTTCATCGTTTAACAGGGTGCTTGGGTCAGCCTTGACTTTGAAGGGAGGAATTTCATGAAACTTTTCATAATCTTCAGACATGTCTGTCTTGCCCTCCAATCCCACGATGTCTCTTTTTCCTGAAAGAACTATGTGGCGCTTTGGCTCATCGTATGATGTATTCGCTTCCTTATCTTTTCTTTTTCTCGGTTTGGTAGACATGTCCTTCACATAGAAAACCCGCGCCACATCATTGGCTAGGACGAATGGTTCGTCTGTGCACCCAAGATTGTTCAGATCCACTGTTGTCATTCCGTACTGTGGGTCTACCTGTACCCCGCCTCCTGACAGATTGACCCATTTGCATTGAAACAAAGGGACCTTGAAATCATGTCCATAGTCAAGTTCCCATATGTCCACTATGTAACCATAATATGTGTCCTTTCCCCTCTTGGTTGCTGCATCAAAGCGGACACCGCTATTTTGGTTGGTGCTCTTTTGATCTTGGGCGATCGTGTAAAATGTATTCCCATTTATCTCGTACCCTTTGTAAGTCAATACAGTCGAAGATGGTCCCCTGGCCAACGAGTACAGCTCATCAGAAATAGTGTTGTCACCCATGAGACGTGTTTGCAACCAACTGCTGAAAGTCCTGATGTGTTCATATGTAATCCAGTCGTCACACTGCTCCGGGTGTTTGGAGCGCAGAATATTCTTGTGTTCATCGACATACAGGGTCACCAAGGTAGAATTCTGTAGAACTCTGAAGTGTGCTTGAGACCAAGAATGCCCGTCCCTACATATTATTGAGTCCGCTCCTAGCATGCCTTTTCCAGTCAGTCTCCCCTCATACCGCGATTGAGGGAGACCAATCTTCTTAAGGTCAGGAATGAAGTCAACACAAAACCCAATGACATCCTTTGTTTGATGGCCCATGGAGATGCTTCCTTCTGGCCTAGCGCGGTTACGAACATATTTCTTTAAGACTCGCATGAACCTCTCAAAGGGGAACATATTGTGTAGAAATACAGGGCCCAGAACGACAATCTCGTCGACTAGATGAACTAGGACGTGCGTCATGATATTGAAGAAGGATGGTGGGAACACCAGCTCGAAACTAACAAGACATTGCACCAAATCACTCCTTAACCTTGGCAGGATTTCTGGATCGATCACCTTCTGAGAGATTGCATTGAGGAATGCACATAGCTTCACAATGGCTAATCGAACGTTTTCCGGTAGAAGCCCCCTCAATACAACCGGAAGCAGTTGCGTCATAATCACGTGGCAGTCATGAGACTTTAGGTTCTGGAACTTTTTCTCTGCCATATTTATTATTCCCTTTATATTCGATGAGAAGCCAGATGGGACCTTCATAGTGAGCAGGCATTCAAAGAAGATTTCCTTCTCTTCTTTGGTAAGAGCGTAGCTGGCAGGACCTTCATACTGCTTTGGATGCATGCCGTCTTTTTCATGCACACGTTGCTGTTCCTCCCGTGCCTCTGGTGTATCTTTTGTCTTCCCATACACTCCCAAGAAGCCTAGCAGGTTCACGCAAAGATTCTTCGTCACGTGCATCACGTCGATTGCAGAGCGGACCTCTAGGTCTTCCCAATAGGGTAGGTCCCAAAATATAGATTTCTTCTTCCACATGGGTGCGCGTCCCGCATCGTCAGTCGGAACAGATAGTCCGCCAGGACCCTTTCCAAAGATTACTTGTAAATCATTGACCATATCAAGTATGTGATCACCAGTATGGAGGGCGGGCTTCTTCCGGTGATTTGCCTCACCTTTGAAATGCTTTCCTTTCTTTCGACATTGATGGTTGGTCGGAAGAAATCGACGATGCCCCAGGTATACATTCTTCCTGCAATTGTCCAAATATATACTGTCGGTGTCATCTAAACAGTGTGTGCATGCGTGGTATCCCTTGTTTGTCTGTCCTGAAAGGTTACTGAGAGCAGGACAATCGTTGATGGTTACAAACAGCAACGCATGTAGGTCAAATTCCTCCTGTTCGTTCTCATCCCACACACGTACACCTCTTCCATTCCATAGCTGTAAAAGTTCATCAACTAATGGCATTAGGTACACATCAATGTCATTGCCGGGTTTCTTAGGGCCTTGGATGAGCACTGGCATCATAATGAACTTCCGTTTCATGCACAACCAAGGAGGAAGGTTATACATACATAGAGTCACATGCCATGTGCTATGCTTGCTGTTCTGCTCCCCAAAAGGATTAACGCCATCTGCACTTAAACCAAACCATACGTTCCTTGGGTCACCTGTAAAGTCGCTCCACTTTCTCTCGATCTTTCTCCACCGCGACCCGTCAGCGGGTGCTCTCAACTTCCCGTCTTTCTTACGGTCTTTTATGTGCCATTGCATCAACTCGGCATGCTTTTTGTTTCTGAACAGACGTTTCAACCGTGGTATTATAGGAGCATACCACATCACCTTGGCAGGAACCCTCTTCCCGGTGCACTGGCCCTCAACATCACCAGGGTCATCTCTTCTGATCTTATACCGCAATGCACCGCATACCGGGCATGCGTTCAAATCCTCGTACGCACCGCGGTAGAGGATGCAGTCATTAGGGCATGCATGTATCTTCTGCACCTCCAATCCTAGAGGGCATATAACCTTCTTTGCTTCGTACGTACTGCCGGGCAATTCGTTATCCTTTGGAAGCTTCTTCTTCATTATTTTCAGTAGCGAACTAAATCCCTTGTCAGATACACCATTGTCTGGCTTCCATTGCAGCAATTCCAGTGTGGTACCGAGCTTTCTGTTGTCATCTTCGCAATTTGGGTACAACCCTTTTTTGTGATCCTCTAACATGCGATCGAACTTCAACTTCTCCCTTTCACTTTCGCATTCTCTCTGTGCATCAACAATGACCCGGCGAAGATCATCATCGGGCACATCGTCTGGTTCCTCTTGATCTTCAGCTTCCCCCATTGCAGCATCACCGTATTCAGGGGGCGGGTAGTTGTCATCATCCTCTTCTTCTTCGTTGTCTTCCATCATAACCCCTCTTTCTCCGTGCTTGGTCCAAACATTATAGTGTGGCATAAAACCCTTCTCAAGCAGGTGGAAGTGAAGGGTTTTAGAGTTGGAGAAAGCCTTCGTATTCTCACAGACAGTACATGGACAATGCATAAAACCATTCTGCTTGTTTGCCTCAACCGCTTCGAGAAAATTATGCAGGCCCTTAATATACTCGGAGGTGCGTCGGTCACCGTACATCCATTGCCGGTTCATCTGCGTGCGTTATATAATAAAGTGTATTAAAAACCATTACAGCATATCATGAATAGAGAAGTGACCAAATTAATAGAAATTCATCATCACATTAAAGCCAAAGTACAGTAGTGACCAAAATAAATACATAACGTTCATACATAGTTCTCATTATTGAACAACATATAGCTCTCTAGAGCATCTAATTAAAACATACATTGAAACTATAAAATTTAAATGCAACAACAAATGCGATCATAACCGCAACTAAGGTACCAATTGATCCAACGGCATAATGATACCAAGCCTCAGTATGAATGGCATATTTTCTAATCTTTCTAATCTTCAAGCGCATTGCATCCATCTTGATCTTGTGATCGTCGACGACATCGGCAACATTCAACTCCAATTTCATCTTCTCCTCTTCAACTCTTTGTAATTTTTCTTTCAAGTAATTGTTTTCTTTTTCAACCAAATTTAACTTCTCGACAAGAATTTCTATGTCGGTTGGAATTTCCGGTTCACATACCTCCTAGATTAAAAAATCTATGTCACGTTGGTCAGCATAATTGTCATAAACACTAAATAAAACAAATAGTTATAAAAGATAATATATACCACATCCGAATCATAGACAGGACGAGGGCCGACGGAGGCGGATAACAAAACCATCGCACTATATAATAACAAACAATAATAAAAGTAAGAAAATTACACAAGTATCTATCTAAATCATACAAGTAAGAACTTTTTTCTTTTAGAAAGAAGATAAGAAGAAGAGGCTAACCACGGTGGTGCCGGCGCCGAGATGGGCGCGGGCGATCGACGGCGGTGAGGACGTGGACGGGACAGGACGTACCGCCAAACCTAGACAAATCTTGAGGAAAATGGAGCTTGGACAAGGAGCTTCGAGAGGAGAAAGCTTAAGTGTGGCTCGAGCATTTCATCGAACACCTCATGTGCATAGGAGGTGAGCTAGAGCACCACAAAGCTCTCCCACGGCCGGCCAAAAAAACAGAGCAGTGCACTGCTCTGCTCGCGGGCAGGGGGTATATATAGGCCAACCATTGGTCCCAGTTTGTGGCTGGAACCGGGACTAAAGGAAACCATTTGGTCCCGGTTCCAGCCACAAACCGGGACCAATGGTTGTGGACCAGGAGCGAGGCCCATTGGTCCCGGTTCGTGTCTGGAACCGGGACCAAAGGGGTCAGACGAACCGGGACCAATGGCCCACGAGGCCCGGCCGGCGCCCTGGCCTCACGAACCGGGACCGATGCCCCCATGGGTCCCGGTTCGTGAGTGAACCGGGATTAATGATATTTCACGCCTGGACCAAAGCCCTGTTTTCTACTAGTGCGGCAGCAGCCTCGCCGACCGCGCACGGGCGCAAGCAGCATCCGCGGAGCTCTGACCGGCCGGCCTTCACGTCAGCGTCCAGCCGCGATGCCGCCGCCGCCCTACTCCTCGCCACCGTCGCCGCCGCCGCCCATGCATGGGCGCGAGCAGCAGCCGTGGAGCTCTGACCGGCTGGCCTTCTCGTCAGCGTCCAGCGGCGGTGCCACCGCCACGCTGCTCCTCGCCCCCGCCGCCGCCGCCGCCCATGCCGCCCTTTCTTGGTTTGCCCTCCTCCCCTTGCCGCCGCGCGCGAGCAGCTAAACGGCGAGCAGAGCTGGCTGGATCTGCCGACGTCGTGGATGGATCCCAGCTCCGCGCGCCGGCCGCCAGACCTCCTCGCCAACCGTAGCGCCGGCCTGCGGTGGCCCATGTGCGGTGGCAGGTGGCACCACGTGCTAGAGAGGATGGGGAGGAGTCCGGCGGTGCGCCACCTCGCCGGCGACGTGACCCATGGCCGGCGTGGTGCTTCTTGCTCTCCCAAATCCTAAGACCCGATTGCTTTTATTGTTTTTATTGAAGGGTGTCTTTGTAAAATTACAGGGACTGTTTTGTAGATACAGAAAATTCGTCATATAACAACGCCTAACGTGAACCGTTATGCCACGTCATCATTTGCGGGACCCATCTGTCATAATCATGCTTAAATCGGTCTAAGACATCAACTAGTGTTTTTTACAAAAAAAAATTTAACCTGAGAATTAGTGTTTTTTGACACAATTCCGTAAACTTGTGGTTTCTGCAACTCTATCTTTCAATGTCGATGTTTTCTGCAATTCACTCTCCCCGTTCAGACGGCCACCTGATCCACTAGAAGAGCCCGTGAAGGAAAGCTTGCATCTGCCCGCCTGGCAACTAGCTAGGCTTCGTAGCCAAGCCGTGCACACATACCTGGCCGTGCCGGTGCCTAATCATCTGCCATGGTCGACTTTGCTCATTGGTGCCAAAATCGGTCTGTCTTATGGCTGTTCAACCCGAACCCACCTTCTCTCTCTTTCTCTCTCTCTCTCTCTTGAATAGCTCAACGTAGCAGCACCGGCTGAAACGGTCTCGTGCATGTGCATGGTACCGTTGACTGACGGCCGTCGGCTCCACGCCACCACGGTTAAGGGATCGGCGGATACTTAGCCACGACAGCATGCATCAAGCGGAATGCATCAACGGGTTGTGCGTGTGGGGAATGGCCAGGGGAAGGTGAGGCAGACAACCATGTCGAAAGTGTATATCACGGAAGAAGGCACATCTCGCATATGTTTCAACAATTGCTTGGAGTAAAATATAGGGCACAAAAAATTGCTTTTTAGGGCACAACAAAATCCATGTCTTCAACAGCTGACCCAAAGTAGGAGACCAAAAACATCATGCAAACTACTCCGATCTCACATTGCATACTCCGATTGAAACTTAAACATGCAAAGTTTAAACATAATGAGCTACTGAACATCCAAACATTACATAGATTGAACGGACATCCAAACTAGTATATCAACCTAAACACCACTACGATCAACTCCCACGAAGACCCTATAGGTTGTCCCAACTAATCTCATCGTCAGACTCGTCACTCTTCTTACCATCACTCTCACGCTTAAGGTTTCAATGCTGAAACCCTCGTTGTTGGACTCCACCTTCACTACCTATGAAGGCCCTGCCTCATCCTCCTTCTTCACTGCCTTCTTCATCTCGTGGTCAAGCTTCCAGAAGAACTCCATATCATCCTGCACGAGGTATAAATTATGAATTTGTGATGTACTACGAGATCAAGTGATTTATGGTCTAAACAGTGAAACTCACAACCTTATGGAAAACACAAATACTCTCGATGAGGTGTTATTCGTTTATAAATAAAAGTATTTATCTTAGAACTATCCAACAAATTATATGTCATGTGCCGAACCCTAATTAGAAGTGTTAGATATTACTAGTAGGTGAAACAATGTTTGAAAACAAAAGTTATAATACAATAATATAAGACATAATACATCCATGCCAAATAAAAAAAATCCAAGATTTAGCGATGATGTTAATAGGCTAAAAAGCATTGAAAACAAAAATATACGAGTCATGTTAGACCAGTGAATGCCATTACTTTTAATAAGGCATAACCAGTAGGTCTTTCTAATCTGAACTAAACTCTTACCTTTATGAATCCAGCAATCTTTTTTTATTAACAAACGAAAAATTTAGAATTTTGCAGATGCAAAAAACCCAATGAAGAGAATAATAATATTGCCTATTTACATGTACTCCTTTACAAAATAATTGTATGTGCTCATCTAATTTCTGGAAGAAAAAACTGATGTATAATAATATCGAGAAGTACATTTTACATACAGATCTTCTATATAGTTTGAACCATGATCACACACTAATATGAATATATAACATACACAATTTTCAAGTATCGACAGACAGAATTGACCGGTTCAATGTGGTAGGCTCTATACTCACATGCTTTCAAATGTGAAGAGCTTAAATGAATGTCCAAGGTTCTATATTATGTACTCCCTCCGTTCCTAAATATTTGTCTTTGTAGAGATTTCACTGCGAACTACATACGGATGTATATAGACATAATTTAGAGTGTTGATTCATCCATTTTGCTCCGTATGTAGTCCGTAGTTGAATCTTTAAAAAGACAAATATTTAGAAACGGAGGGAGTATAAGAATAATAGGTTGTGTTTTCCTATGTTTTCTTCGATGGTCAAGCCTAATGTTCTATACAACTTATCCTTATTAAGATGTGCTAGTTTTTGCAAAGACGATGAAAGAAGAAGAAAAGTGGGTTCCCGCCAAAAATAGTAAACATTATGATAAATCATCAGTCAAGAATCAAGGAAATGTTTTTCGAGAAGAACTAATGACACATCATTTTTTTTACCCATTCCCTTTTTCTCCTGGTGGATATAGAAGAGGGCCGGCCATATGGACATGCCGTCCCGGTTCCGTACCTTTTCCTTTTTGACCGTACTTGTCCCCTACTACCTCCGTCCGGGTTTATTGGACCCCTTCGTATTTTGGGTCAGATTTTGATCATCTATAGAGTATTAAAATCTAAAGTATATGTTATGAAACATTATATTGTTGAATTTGGATTTTAAAGAGCTTTCCAACAATATATTTTTTGTGACATGTAGTTTACATTTTGTTAGTTAAATTTATAGGTCAAACTTTGACATAAAACAAGAGGGGGCCTAATAAACCCGGACGGAGGGAGTACTCGAGTAGTACTTGACCACGCAAAAAGTCCAAGCACAAGGAGAAGCCGAGGTGTTCTTGGAAGAAGAAGAACGTATTCGACTGTCAGCATTGCTTGTCTTATCCTCAAGCACTGCCGGCGTTTCTCTCCGGCCGGTAGCGGCTGCCAGATCCTCCTCCAGGTTAAAAATCAAAACCACATCATCACAGTCTTCGTGGAGCACAAGTCTTCGCCGGTGACATTTTTCACATGGAAAATGCATCGCACGCATAACATTTCCCTGTGCAAAGGAGCCACCGATCGAGACTACGTCCGGCAGCCGGCACACAAACACAACATACATACGTGTAGGCTAGCTGCTGCATAGTGGTTGAGGGTTCCTCCCCTGACCCCCTCCCACCGCCGCCGGTCGCCATCGCGCCCTCCCGCCGCCGCCGGCCGCCGGTCGCGCACATCCGGATCCCCCCCACCCTTCTCCCGATCCCGCCCTAGCACCGCCTCCCTGGGAGGCGGCCGGGGCGGCGCGCTATCCTCCCCCCGGTCGGCCCTCCTCCTCCCCCCTTCCCCCCCGCCGTCGTTGGCGGGCGCCCCCAACTCTGGCCCGGGTGTTGTCGGTGGCGGCGGGACCTTTTGTAGCTGCGCGCCCGTCTTCCCTTCCCGGGGTAGGGACGGCGGCCCGGCAGCGGTGGCCGGCGGCGGGTAAGGTGACGGCGTTGCTCCTTGGCGGCGGGGTGGCATGGTGGCGCGGGGTGGCCGGCAGCGTGCCCCCCCCCCCCCCAGATCTGGGCCCTGCGGGCCCCATCTGGGTCCTATCGGGTCGGCCCCCGGCGCGGCTTTGATGTCTTCTACGTGGTGAGGAGGATGAGCAGCTCGGACGGGGGGCGGCGACGCCGACGGCGTGCCTGCTGCAGCATGATGGAGGGAGCTTTACGGGCTTCTGAGGGCCCGGCCGGGCCTGGTATGCACCTGCTATTGCGTTCGGTCAGCTATCGTCGTTGACGGTGGAGGTTGAGCCCTCCCGCGTGCCGACGGTGCTGCTGCCCCTAGTCCCGGCTCCTCTTCGTCGTTGTGCAGGCCTCACTTCGCGGTGCCGTGGTGAGACTGCGTGGGGGCTTCAAGACCGTGTTGACGCAGGGTGGTGGTCGGTTTGGTGGCAGGCTCCGGAGCGCCCGAGGTGCAGGTTGGGATCGGGGAAAACCCCTGTCGTCCTGGCCGACACTGACGCGGTGGCGCCTGTGGGTGCCGCCGGACCTTCCTAGAGGGCATCGGGGGCTACCCTTCCTCTCGCCTCGTCGCGTACCGAGGGAAACCCTTGGCAGCAGCGTCGTCATCGTCGCGGTCCTTTTTGGAGGTGTTGATTGGTACCGGCGCTTCGGAGTCTTGGAGTTTGGTGGGAGACCCCCGGTGGTCGTACTTCTTCGTTTTTGTCAATCCGCCGTTGTTGGCATTTGTTCCTTTTGTATTTTTTTCTTTTGTTTCTTTTGGACGTAACTGTGCTGTTTCCGTCCCAGCAACTACCGTTGGTTGTATCGGTTGGTTGCATTGTAATACAAAGCGGGAGAAACCCTTTTTTAGGCTGCATAGTGGTTTGGTTGGCAGTTTGGCACGTCGGCGTCGTCGCTTCGGTAAACGCGGCGTGCATGCGACGTAACTGAAATATATCTCGTTCTATGGCGACCTGCGTTTTCTCAGGGTGCATGCATGCAGTTCCCTCTGGACAAACGGCAGTCAAATACGCTTCCCTTTGCACCAACTGATCCATCAGCTAGCTAGCTACTGTTTGTTTGCCCGGCCTGATTATTGTTTCAGCGAGGCAGGGTTAGCTTCCCGTAGAATCTTCCTCGGTGTTGCCCGTGTCCACACGCATTTAGCAGTTCGTTTGTGGTTTCCCGATGATTGGTTTAGATTTACCTTTTACTTCGTTGGCCAGAATTACTCAGTATGACCAGCAGCTCGACCCGTGTCAGCCCGCTCATATATTCACACTAAGAAAACGTGTATTGAGTTCAATTGTTCCACTCCGTTTTCTATTCAGCTCTAAGAACCCAAAGGAAACACTACCATCAACTAGCTTGGCACGAGCAGCAAATGTCATCAGAGCTCTTTTTACCTTCTACTTAAAAAATACTACCAGTTACTATCCATTTAAATGACACAAAGGACTTCCCTAAAGGTGTAAGATTATAATAGCCCAACGATGACCATTGATCACTCACATCGATCCTTCGTCTGCTTCCTTGTTTTGTTGGCGACAAGTCAATGGCTTCAAACATCGGGCAAGCCTTTAACCTACCTGACTGCCAACTATAAACGAGCCTTTTGCTGCTCTTGTAGGGATCGATCAGCTAGGGCGCCAAGTCATAACTTCTTTATGTTGCACATCTAGTCATTAGATTTAATCGATGGTGTTACATGATTTGAGGTAAAACCCTTCGTGCAGACATCCGTCTCGGCTCTATAAGGGCGCGTGTTGGTATGAAGGTGCTTGAGCTAGCTCCATCACATTTCTTTTGAAGTCCAAGCTCCATCACCTTTCAACGCTGCACAAACAACTTCTTAACCCAACTAATTAATAAGGTATCAGACAGAAACAGGACAATGCAACTATGGGATGGTGTTACGTTCATAAAATGCAAGTCTGATAGATCATTAGATCGCTCTTAAGTAATATCTCGACCTTTCCTATTACATCGATTGGGACTGAAACATTTTGTAAATTTAGTCCTCTATATATGTTGATGCCCATTAATTGTTTTTGTAGATCATTTTTCCGCCAGGGTGCAAATAATTTAATAAATGAATCTAATATCTGTGACAAAGCAACATGCTAAAGCATGTTTTATCTTTGTGTAAAAAAAAACAGCACAATGGATTTAGCACAATGTTTTTTTGAGTGAATGGATTTAGCACAATTAATTATTAATTATGTTCCCACACACATTTAGTGATTGTCCAACCGGATGCGCCATGTCATGTTGTATGTGGCCATCATTTTCAAAACTGTCCAATAGTAAAGTGTTGTTCTATTAAAAATGGTACTGTGCTAAAAGCATAAAAAATCGTCAATTAAGTTGAAAGAAAATATATGGTTCTTAGTGGACCGTTTCTAGGAAAGTACGGCAGAAAAAACCATCACGAACCAATTTTAATCCAGAAAAAAGTCATTGCAGAAGGTGGTTTTGCTATTTCTGTGGTATTTACAATAGCTATTTAATCTAAATCACCGCTTAAAACTGTCCCTAGAAATGTATTTACAATAAACTATATGGAAGGCGAATACATTTTTTTAAACATAGGGTATCGGCTAGTTATCTTCAAAAACCTGTCACCTCTGTACATAAATCCTCCTTTTCTCCTTATGAAAAGGCAGTGTCCTACCCTGTTCCTTGAAAAAAAAACATTGAAAATGATATCTACTCAACAATTTACGACACCTTAGGTCCGTTCGTGTATTAGTAGCTAACATGGGATGTGTAAACCAGTATAACATTTCATTGCAGTATCTATTGCTAAGCTCCAACCAAAACCAAATTCTATCAAATAAGCACCACGGTCATTGCGACAAGGCATTTCAGTCGTGTGCCATCTTAGTGGCAACTTCTTAATTGCGACAAGGAGCAGGAATCAGCAGTTGACAACCTTCAAATGCAGTGACAAATTCATTAGAAGAAGCACAATGAACACACAAACAAATCAATGCATGTTTTATCATCTTATCTACACCTCTATGATGGATCTAACCAATGGCGGAGCTATGTGGAAGTCTGAGGGGGCCGTGCCCCCCCCCCCCCCCCAGCCCAAATGCAATTTTTTTACTAGGTAGTAATCGGCCCATATACTACTACACGAGAGCCTGCTAACTGTTGTGCATCACATCTCTTTCCATTGAGCTGAACAAGATTGAGATGTGGATCCAGATTCATGATCTGCCGGATCTCTTCTTCCACCTGATCAAGTCGCTTGCGGCTACGGTAGGGGATTTCATCTATGCTGAGCCCAAGTCACCAGACTTTGAAGGTAATTTCTACCGGGTTCGTGTCAAAGTTGACGTTACAAAGCCTTTGCGGAATGCATGCTCGTTGGTGATCAAGAAAAAGAGAGAGATCTTTCGTGTCAAATACGAGAGACTGCCAGATTGGTGCGCAGCCTGTGGTATGTTTGGCCATCTGTTCAAGGAGTGTGGGAACGTCATACATCCACCTTCTGTCCTAGTTTTCAAAAACTTGCGTGCAGAGTGATTCAAGGGTGTAGGGCGTGGCCCGGGAGGCGACAGAGGACCAGGTGAGACAGGAGGCAGAGGACCAAATGGTGGCAGAGGAGGAGGCCGTGCTGGTCGTGGTTTTGGCAGGGGTTCAACACAACAGGATTCAGAGTGGATGGAAGAGGAGACTGGAGAAGACCCGCTGACTGATGCTACAATGGCAGAGGCTGACAACAATAGAAAGAGGGGGGTGACCCAGGTCACAGGTCCATCAGTGGCCTTGGTGGAAGCTACCGCACCCATGGAGGGAAGTGGAAACTTGTTGGCGCTCCCACCTTCAATGGTTCCTGCAAGCCCATCGTCCAAGCAAGCTCCGAAAAGAAACAAGATGATTCAAGAGACAGAGAAAGGCAAGGGGAAGAATGATACAGCAAACAAACCTTCTGATGCGCGTTTGGCGGGCTCCCTAGTGGGGTCACGCCTAGCGCAATGAGTATTCTATGTTGGAACTGTCATGGGGCTCGCAAACCCGCGACAGTTCGAGAGCTTCGTGATCTCACGGAGCAACATGCCCCCTCAATGCTCTGTATTTTAGAAACCCAAATTGAGGGTGCTAGAGTGGAAAGCTTAGCTGGTTCGTTAGGTTTCGATAAAGGTTATGCAGTTAGTAGCACCGGGAGAAGTGGAGGGCTTGGTATTTTTTGGCAAGATGCAATAAAAGTTGAAGTGATTGGTTACTCCGAGTATCATATAGATGTAATTGTGGATGATCTGGTTGCAACAAAAAATAGATTAACCTTTGTGTACGGAGAGGCCCAAGTACCGGAGCGTTATAAAACCTGGAATATGATCAAGGGCATTGCAGGCTCTAGTAATCTTCCATGGATGGGCAGTTATTGGTGATTTTAACGAGGTCCTACACGCCAGCGAACATGATGGAGTTGGAGAGAGAAGCCAAGCTCAGATGGATGCTTTCAGAGACGCCATCGATACAAGTGGTTTGGTGGACATTGGCTACAAGGGGAAGAGCTGGACTTTTGAACGGAAAGTAGCAGGAGGTACATTCACTAGGGCGAGGCTAGATCGTTGTGTTGCAACGCCGTAGTGGTGCAGCTCTTTTCTTGAAGCAGTTTTGGAACACCACATAGCAACATCATCAGATCATGAACCCATAGTGCTGAGACACCCCGAGCTAGGGGACATAGTGGAAGAGGGGTGGAAATCAAGGAACACCACCACTTTGACTGATATGCATGATCAACTGGCAAGTTTGTCCAGCGATTTGTCGGCTTGGGATCGAAGCACTTTTGGTAATGTACGCATGGAAATCCGTAGGTTGAAACATGAGCTCCAATCATTGCACGGGATCCCAGGAAGAAGTGCTCCATCACATGCACAAATAAAGATAGGAGACATGCTTGTGGAACTGTTTCATCGAGAGGAAATACTATGGAGATAGAGAGCTAGACTGGAGTGGCTTGCACATGGGGACAAAAACACATATTTTCTCCACTTAAGAGCCAGCCGTAGATGGAGGAAAAATCAAATTATGGCGCTGCAGTTACCGGATGGACGTATTGTTGGAAATATGCCCTAGAGGCAATAATAAAATGGTTATTATTATATTTCCTTGTTCATGATAAATGTTTATTATCCATGCTATAATTGTATTGATTGGAAACTCAAATACATGTGTGGGTACATAGACAAACAATGTGTCCCTAGTAAGCCTCTAGTGGACTAGCTCGTTGATCAAAGATGGCTATGGTTTCCTAGCCATGGACAAGAGTTGTCATTTGATAACGGGATCACATCATTAGGAGAATGATGTGATGGACAAGACCCAAACTATGAACGTAGCATATGACCGTGTCAAGTTTATTGCTATCGTTTTTTGCATGTCAAGTATTTGTTCCTATGACCATGAGATCATGTAACTCACTGACACCGTAGGAGTGCCTTGTGTGTATCAAACGTCACAACGTAACTAGGTGACTATAAAGATGCTCTACAGGTATCTCCGAGGGTGTCTGTTGAGTTGACATGGATCGAGACTGGGATTTGTTACTCCGTGTGATGGAGAGGTATCTCGGGGCCCACTCGGTAATACAACATCACAATAAGCCTTGCAAGCAAAGTGACTAAAGAGTTAGCCACGGGATCTTGTATTACGGAACGAGTAAAGAGACTTGCCAGTAACGAGGTTGAACTAGGTATGGAGATACCGACGATCGAATCTCGGGCAAGTAACATACCGATGGACAAAGGGAACAACATACGGGATTAACTGAATCCTTGACATAGAGGTTCAACCGATAAAGATCTTCGTAGAATATGTAGGAGCCAATATGGGCATCCAGGTCCCGCTATTGGTTATTGACCGTAGAGGTGTCTCGGTCATGTCTACATAGTTCTCGAACCCGCAGGGTCTACACACTTAACGTTTGGTGACGATATAAGTATAGTTGAGTTATTATGTTGGTGACCGAAAGTTGTTCGGAGTCCCGGATGAGATCCCGGATATGACGAGGAGCTCCGGAATAGTCCGGAGGTAAGGATTGATATATGGGATAATTGTGTTTGGTCTCCGGAAGGGTTCCGGAATTCACCGGAAGGGGTTTCAGATGTTTTCCGAAATGTTCGGGTACGAGAACACTTTATTTGGGCCAAGGGGTAAAGCCCACGAGGCTTTAGGAAGGTGCAAAAGGAGTTTTGCGGAGGCCAGGGGCCAAACGCCAGGGACCCTGGCATCTGGTCCTAGAGTCCGAGGAGAACTCTTGCCTTGCGGGCCAAACCGACTTTGAGGAGGCTCTTTCTCCAAGTTTCGACCCCAGGGCTCAACATATAAATAGAGGGGCAGGGCTAGCACCCGGAACACATCAAGATTTCCCCAAGCCATGTGCCGGCAACCCCGTCCCCTCTAGTTTACCCTCCTTCATAGTTTCCGTTGTGCTTGGCGAAGCCCTGCGGAGATTGTTCTTCACCACCACCGTCACCACGCCGTCGTGCTGCCGGAACTCATCTACTACTTCACCATCGCTCGCTGGATCGAGGAGGTGAAGGCGTCATCAAGCTGTATGTGTGTTGAACGTGGAGGCGCCATCCGTTTGGCGCTAGATCATGATTGGATCGCGGGACGACTTGCGATTTGGATCGCGAAGACGTTCGACTACATCAACCGCGTTTCTTAACGCTTCCGCTTAGCGATCTACAAGGGTATGTGGATCCGATCTCTCCTCTCGTAGATGCTCATCTCCTAGATTGATCTTGGTGAAGCGTAGGAAATTTTTTGTTTCCCATGCAACGTTCCCCAACAATGGCATCATGAGCTAGGTCTATGCGTAGATGAGATCACGAGTAGAACACAAAGGAGTTTGTGGGCGTTGATGTTCAGATTGCTTACCTCCTTAGTCTTATTTTGATTCGGCGGTATTGTGGGATGAAGCGGCTCGGACCAACCTTACTCGTCCACGTACGAGAGACCGGTTCCATCGACTGACATGCAACTTGTTGCATAAAGATGGCTGGCGGGTGTCTGTCTCTCCCACTTTAGTTGAATCGGATTCGACAAAGGCGGTCCTTGTAGAAGGTTAAAAGGCAACTTGATTATCACCGTTGTGGCTTTGCGTAGGTAAGAACGGTTCTTGCTAGTTACCCATAGCAGCCATGTAAAACATGCAACAACAAATTAGAGGACGTCTAACTTGTTTTTGCAGGGTATGTTGTGATGTGATATGGCCAAAGACATGATGTGATATATGTGATGTATGAGATGATCATGTTTTGTATAGATTATCATGACTTGCATGTCGTTGAGTACGGCAACCGGCAGGAGCCATAGGGTTGTCTTTAATTATTGTATGACCTGCGTGTCAATCATTAAGCGCTATGTAATGCTTTACTTTATCGCTAAATGGTAGCAATAGTAGTAGAAGCATGGTTGGCGCGACAACCCCGATGGCAACACAATGATGGAGATCATGGTGTCATGCCGGTGACGATGAAGATCATGCCGGTGCTTTGGAGATGGAGATCAAAAGCACAAGATCATGGCCATATCATGTCACTTATGATTTGCCTGCGATGTTAATCCTTTTATGCACCTTGTTTTTCTTAGGACGACGGTAGCATTATAAGGTGATCCCTCTCTAAAAATTTCAAGATAAAATTGTGTACTCCCCGAGTGTGCACCGTTGTGAAAGTTCGTCGTTTTGAGACACCACATGATGATCGGGTGTGATAGACTCTACGTTCACATACAATGGGTGCAAGCCAGTGTTGCACATGCAAAACACTCGGGTTAAACTTGACGATCCTAGCATGTACAGACATGGCCTCGGAACACAAGAGACCGAAAGGTCGAGCATGAGTCATATAGTAGATATGATCAACATGGAGATGTTCACCATTGACACCACCTCATCTCACGTGATGATCGGACTTGGGTTGGTGAATTTGGATCATGTAGCACTCGGATGACCGGAGGGATGTCAATTTGAGTGGGAGTTTTTTTAAGTAATATGATTAACTAAACTCCTTATCATGAACATAGTCTAAAGTTGTCTTTGCTAAATTATGTTGTAGATCAATAGCTCGCGCTGTAGCTCCCCTGTGTTTTTTATACGTTCCTAGAGAAAATAGAGTTGAAAGATGATGGTAGCAATAATGCGGACTGGGTCCGTGATCTGAGGATTGTCCTCATTGCTGCACAGAAGGCTTATGTCCTTAATGCACCGATCGGTGCGCCAGCCCCTCAAGCGTCATCTGTAGATGTTGTGAACATCTGACAGGCACGTTCTGATGACTACTTGATAGTTCAGTGCGTCATGCATTACGACTTAGAATTGAGGCTCCAAAACGTTTTGAACGTCACGGAACATATGAGATGTTCTAAGAGCTGAAATTGGGATCTCAGGCTCGTGCCCGTCTTGGGAGGTATGAGACCTCCAACAAGATTCTTTGCCTGCAAGATGAAGGAGAATAGCTCAATCGGTGAGCATGTGCTCAGATTGTCTGGGTGCTACAATCGCTTGAATCGAGTGGGAGTTGATCTTCCAGATAAGATAATGATTGATATAGTTCTCCAAGTCACTGCCACTAAGCTACTAGAGCTTCGTGATGAACTATAAAATGCTAGGGATGGAAATAATGATCCCTGAGCTATTCGCGATGTTTGACACCGCGAAGGTAGAAATCAAGAAGGAGCATCAAGTGTTGATGGTTAGTAAAACCACTAGTTTCGAGAAGGGCAAGGGCAAGGAGGGAAACTTCATGGATGGCAAGCCAGTTGCTGCTCTAGTGAAGAAACCCAAGGTTGAACACAAACCCGAGACTAAGTGCTTCTATTGTGAGGAGAGAGGTCGCTGAAGCGGAACAACCCTAGATACTTGGTAGATAAGAAGGCTGGCAACGTCAACGGAAGTATATTTGATATACGTATTATTGATGTGTACCTTACTAGTACTCCTAGTAGCACCTGGGTATTAGATACCGGTTCAGTTGCTAATGTTAGTAACTCGAAATAAAAGCTACGGAATAAACTGAGACTAGCTAAGAGCAAGGTGATGATGTGTGTTGGAAGTGTTTCCAAGGTTGATGTGATCACCATCGCATGCTCCCTCTACCTTCGGGATTAGTGTTAAACCTGAATAAATGTTATTTGGTGTTTGCGTAGAGCATGAGCATGATTAGATCGTGTTTATTGCAATACGGTTATTCATTTAAGTCAGAGAATAATAGTTATTCTGTTTACATGAATAAAACCTTCAATGGTCATGCACCCAATGTGAATGGTTTATTGAATCTCGATCGTAGTGATACACATGTTCATAATATTGATGCCAAAAGGATGCAAAGTTAATAATGATAGTACCACATACTTGTGGCACAGCCGCTAAATGTCATATTGGTGTAAAGCGCATGAAGAAAACTCCATGCTGGTGGATCTTTGGATTCATTCGATTTCGAATCGGTTGAGACATGCGGACCATACCTCATGGGCAAGATAACTGAGACCCCGTTTTCCGGTATGATGGAGCGGGCAAGTGACTTATTGGATATGATACATGTTGATGTATGCGGTCCAATGAGTGTTATAGCGTGCGGTGGATATCGTTATTTTCTAACCTTCACTGATGATTCGAGTAGATATGGGTATATTTACTTAATGAAACACAAGTCTGAAACGTTTGAAAAGTTCAAGCAAATTCAGAGTGAAGTTTGAGATCATCGTGACAAGAAGATAAAATGTCTACGATATGATCGTGGAGGTAAATATCTGAGTTACGAGTTTGGTATACAACTTAAGATAATGTGGAAGTTGTTTCACAACTCACGCCACCTGGAACACCATTGTGTGATGGTGTGTCCGAACGTCGTAGTCGTGCTCTATTGGATATGGTGTGTACTATGATGTCTCTTATCATTTTGCCACTATCGTTTTGGGGTTATGCATTAGAGACAACTACATTCACTTTAAATAGGGCACCATCTAAGTCCATTGAGATGACACCGTATGAATTTTGGTTTGGCAGAAACCTAAGCTTTCATTTCTCAGAGTTTGGGAATGTGACGCTTATGTTTGATAAGCTTGAACACAAAGCGGAAAAGTGCATCTTCATAGGATACCCTAAGGAAACAGTTGGGTATACCTTATGTCGTGGATTTGTCACGGTAAGATGTCCGGGTTAGCGGACTTAGGTGTGAGGCCATCGCAACTGTGTGGCGGCTTGAGAGGGGTTGGTCGGAATCGAGAGACGCTTGTTTACCCAGGTTCGGCCCCTCCGAGGGAGGTAAAATCCTACGTCCTGCTTGTCTTAAATTGATGATGAGGAAGATCTCTCGGTTACAAAGGTGTTGACTTGCTACCTCTAATCTCGAGAGCCTCTAATCCGTCTATCTCTAATGACTTGTGTTTGTCTTAACTTGTCTATTGAGACGTCTAAAAACTTGTTTCTCTTGGGGCGCCTTACCCCTCCTTATATAGGTGGAAGGGGTAAGTTTACATGTAGAATCCTACCGAGAGTAGGACTAGGACTAGTCTCTCTAGAATCCTAATCCGGGTCTTTCTTCCTTCGTGAGGGAATCCTTTCTCTTCTTGGGCCTTCTCTTGTGAGCCGCCCCTCCAAGCCCGTCCACGAGCCGCCTAGCGTCGGCTTGCTCGTTGGGCCTTGGGCCTTGTCACTCGTCTGACCCGCCCGCCGGGTTACCAATGAACCACCAAGTCTCGACCGGGTCACCAGTGAGTCGCCAAGTCCCTGGCCGGGTCATACTTCCTGCCGGGTTATATCGCGGGGTAATATCCCCGTCATTAGCCCCCAGCTTAGCTTGAATTTATTCACGGTAAGCTCCTGAAATAAGAATAATAAATATGTTAAGGGACCGGCTCGCTCCCCTGGTCGTCTTGTTTTGATGAAGTGGCTCCTTTGAAAATCCGGGTTTCTTTTCCATATGAATGAGCCGTCTTCACCATCGTCTTGCAGGTATGTGTCCTTTGAAATAAAATATTGGGAATACAACACCCATATGCCGTTGAGTCGGCCTTCAATGCTCTTGGCGGGTCACCTCCGCCGGGTCATAATCCTTAATGATGCCGGGTCATGATCGTTGGCGACGCCGGGTCAAACAACTAGACTCCAGAATTGACATCTTGAAAAGTTCTCTTCAATTTTTTCTATATATCCATATTACCTCTAGCCCCCAAGCTCCAAGTTTATCCATGATGACTTGGTGCTTTGCAATAATATCTTTGATTGTGTAGCCCCCAAGTGCCAGGTTGTCTTGCCTGCAGCAGCCTGGGACTTGTAACAATCTTATACTTTATAAAGCTTCGACGGGTGTAGCCCCCAAGGACCGGGTTGTTTTGCCTGCAACAACCTGGGACTTTTGAACTTGGTGTTTGAATGTTAAGAAATCTGGGTTGTCCTCTGAGTCGCCAGATATATACTGACTGTCTTGTATTTCACAAGTGTAGCCCCCAAGGGCCGGCTCATCAGCGTGTGATGGGCCGGGTCTTAGAAAAATATTGAAAGGCCGGCTCATCTCCTTGAGATAACAGGGTCTTTTTGACAATGTAATGATTTGAAAACCAGCTTGCATTAGCCCCCAAGTGCCGTGGGGCGTGCTTGCAGCGACATGGGACTTGCATACTTGATATAAACTGGACTTTGAATAATGTAGCCCCCAAGTGCCGGGTCGTCTGCCTGCGGCGACTCGGGACTGTGTGAGAATGATATGACTCATCATAATTTGTTGAATGAATCCTTGACCGTGGTTGTAATATAACCCGGAATGAATATCCTGGAATAATTCCTTTGTCTTTGATATGAAATCCCTGCCTGCAGTTGCGGTGCAACCCGGCAAATATTTGGAGAAATCCACGAGTGTTGTAGTATACTACAGAGCACATGTTGAAGAAATCCATGTATGGCCATAACTTTCACACTTAATGGCGACTTATCTTAGGAGACAAGACCTGTAAAAACAAACAAAACAGAGTATATTCTGCATTGATATGGGCGGCTTGAAAAAGCACAACCCGGAGAGGTTAAAACCTGTTATAGTCTTGCTTCTTTCATAACCTTGCTCTGACCCGGTTTGAAAAAACCAGCATGATATGTATGTATGATGCAATGCATGATGTAATGTATGATGTAATGTATGATGCAATGTATGACGTTCTTGCTTTTCTGTGCGAAAACTCATAAGCCGGTTCTTCTGGGCGGACTCGCTACTTGAACTCTAACAGTACAGGGTCTCTAGCGAGAGTGACCGTCAATTATTTGAATGGCTCAGGGTCTCTGGGCGAGATTAACTGATAAGAGCGCAGCGAACCAGAAAGAGACGCAGCAGGGCATGAGTACCCTTAGGGCCCATAAGCTACCTCTCACGTGACGTAAATTCGTCGTTTGAACCTTAAACAGTGCAGGTCTTTAAAAGAGTAACTGTTTAAGAGTACGAACGGGCCACATAGCGGAGAGTCGGCAGCAGATGGGTGAGTTTATCCTCGCTTTCCGTAAGCCGGCCCTCACGTGACAAGAGCCGCCGGTTGAACCTTGACCAGTACAGGGTCTCTAGCGAGAGTGACTGCCAAATATGTTTGAACAGCTCAGGGTCTCTAATCGAGATTAACTGGTAAGAGTTCGGCGGGTCACTTGGTGGAGCAGCAGCAGCTTACATGCAGGTTTAACTCCAACTTGCGGTGGCTGAAGAGCCGATCAAGAGGGTGTGTAAGCTAAACCCGGTGGGTTGGAAGCCCCCAAATGACCAAAGTTGACGGGGTCAACTTTTTGGGAATATAACCCGGCCTTACTGTGGCTGAAGAGCCTGATCGAGAGGGTTGAAGCTTAACCCGGTAGGTTGAAAGCCCCCAAACGACCTTGTCGATGACATCAACTTATGCACCGTCTTGTAAGCCGCCGTCATGTGGACCGCCGATTTGTAAGCCGCCATATAATGGTGCTATTTTGGCTGAAGAGCCGATCAAGAGGGTGAGCGAGCTAAACCCGGCGGTTTGGAAGCCTCCAAATGACCTTGTTGAAGTATCAACATTGTTGCAGCATCTTGTAAGCCGCCATCTTGTATGAAGAAACAGCAGAAGCCCCCAAGTTTGAACGGTGCATCATGGCGGCTCATCTTCTTGGGTAACTTTTAATCTTCCGCCAATAACGTAGTAGCCCCCGAGATCGGGTTAACTTCCTTGCAATGACCCGGGGCTCTCGTTGAAAACGACCAAGTGTGTCGAGCCATGTCTGTAGCCCCCGAGTCTTGAGTCGACTCGAAGAGGCGGCTTGAGAGTCTCCATTGAAGGTTGGGGTTGACCGTGGCGGGTTATAGATGATCCCGTATGAATTGTTTCAATAATCCGGTCGATGGTTCGTCCCGGTTGGTTGTTGAAGTTAACCAAACTACAGTAGCGGCGACTTGTGCGCCTTGTCCGTTGGGCGGCTCGTATAGACGAACACTGCACCGATATGCTGATGTAGATCACTGTGGGCGGCGTCTTGCGCTCGTCCGTTGGGCGGCTCGTACAGGCGAGCACCGCACCGATATGTTATAGATCAGCCCGTAGGCGGCGGCTTGCGCACGTCAGTTGGGCGGCTCGGACAGACGAGCACTGCACCGATGTGTTGATGTAGACGTAGAAATCAGCCGCGGCGTTGTAAGCCGGTACGGCCGCAAGAGACGGCCGAGGCGTTGTAAGCCGGTGCGGTTGGTGAACCGCTCATGTCGTTGTAAGCCGGCGCAAACGGTGAGCCGCCCGTGGCGTTGGATACCTGCGTTGACGTACGAGCCGCCCGCGGCATTGTAAACCGGTGTGAAGAACGTGAGGCGGCCGCGACATTGTCGATGTAGACTCGACCGCAGGGACGGCGGCTTGAGGACGTCCATTGGGCGGCTCATACTGACGGGTGAACACGCCACCGGCGTGTCAATGTAGACTCAGGAGTCGCCCGTGACGTTTTGTTAGTGAAAACTTGTCCTGCATATTAAAATATACAGGCGAGGGTAAACGTTCTCAGAGGTTTTAATAGCATGTTTGTAAAATAAATATGTCGGATAGCACCTGATTTATTAGATCGCCGGATGTTCGATTGATCTTTTGACCCATCACATGTTCATGTGGAGCAGGCCACTGATGTCACTCATCTTATCCTTATCTCTTCCCATGAACATTAACTCTGTCCACATACCATCGTTCCGTTGACTATCTCCAGCAATCACTCGCTGGTGAGAGTAGCACATTATAAAAACACCACTGCTGTCTGCACCCGACCCTGGCCAAAAACGACGGTGCTCGGAGCAGGGCCAGTGTGAGCGCAGGCGGCTCATGGGCGGCTCGAACGGTGCGGGCGCCGGGGGCGTGGAGCAGCCAGGTGGCACGCGGCCGACGGTGAGGCGGGAGAGCGGCGGCTCATATCACAGAGGCGACGGCGGGATGCCTGTGCGGGGGTCGTAGCGTGGCAGAAGGTGCGAGGCGGCGCGGCGGAGGTGAGTAGGCGCAGTGCGGCCGGCGGCGGGGAGCGCGGTGGCAGAGGCTGGCAGGCAATGGAGGCGAGCCGGCGGAGCAGCGGCTCATGGCAGAGGGAAAACCGGCCTGGCGCGGGCGGCCCGACGCGGCAAAAGTGGTCCGGCGTGACCGCGGCTGAAGGCGACTCGGTCGAGATGTCGGAGAGGTGCCGGCAAGGCGTCTCGGCGCGGCGGAGGCGAAGTGGAGCCAATCGGAGGTGAGCCGGACGGGCGTGCGGTGGCCAGTGGGGCAAAGCTAGCAGCCGTGGGCAGGCAAGGCAACGGCGGCTGGCGAGGCTGAGCCGGCGGCCGTACGTCGGAATGGAGCGACCTGGCGCGACGCAGAGCCGAAAGGCGGCGCGGCGCGGAGGCCGGCTGAAGCAACGGCGCGGGGCGGCTCGGCTGGAGTTGCGGCAACGCAAGGAGGTTCAGAGGCAGCAACGGCTTTGAGGAGGCCCGAAAGCAGCGGCGGCGCGGCACAGCCCGGGCGGCTTGACAGCGGAAACTGCAACTGGAGGCGGAGGCGAAGTGGAGAAACGCGGCGGCGCGTGCGGCGGCTCAAGTTGCGACGGCGGCTCAAGGCCGGCTCGAAGGCGCGGCAGCGGGAGCAGGGGCGTGGCGTGCGGTCGCGAGACTGTGCTAGGTGCGGCGGAGCGACGCCGCGGTGGAGGCGAGCCGGAGCTGGCCGGGCGCAGGCGCGCGAGGGCGGTTGGAGCGGCGCGAGCTAGCGGAGGCCGAGCCGGTGCAAGGGATGGAAGCCGCGGCGGTGAGGCGAGGCGGCAAGCTACTGCAGGTGCAGTGGGGTGAAGACGCGCGCCGCGCGGTCACGGCGGGTGGAGGCGCGGTGTGGCAGAGCGGCCGTGGAGGCGCCGGGGTCACCACCTGGCGGAGCGTAGAGGAGATGGAGACCGGCTCGGATACATTGGAGCGCAAAACAGGCGAAACCAACCCGACTCGGATCGGCGACAGCGACGCGAGGCGGAGCGGAGGCCGAGTGCGGGTGGCTTGGACGCGAACGAGCAGAGGTGATGCGCCGCGGAGGCCGAGTCTTGGCGGCTCGGATACGCGTCGGCAAGTCCGTGCCTGAATCTCCTTGCGGGTCGTTTCTTTCCATCTCGGCGAGATGTGACTTTGACAGATCGCAGACCGGCGGCAGCGTGCACAGATGTGGTCCTTTTCTTTCTTGATCTTTCCTTTGCTTTCGTTGATGCTGCCGACGCGGTAGGCATCTTCCGGGGTTCGATGAATTACGTTGTTCGATAGACGCTTGTGGTCAACACTGAAGTTACTTCTTGACTCTGATCTGGTTTAGTGCCACCGTTGAAATCTTTCCGATCTCGATTGATGAATTTAGAATTGATGAAGATTCTTCCATGCCGGCTCCTGCGGATCCGGCGGGTCATAAGCTTCTCGATCCCTAGGAGAGATCCCTTCAAGAACACAACACCACCGTGCGTGGCCCCACGGTGGGCGCCAACTGTCGTGGATTTATCACGGTAAGATGTCCGGGTTAGTGGACTTAGGTGTGAGGCCATCGCAACTGTGTGGCGGCTTGAGAGGGGTTGGTCAGAATCGAGAGACGCTTGTTTACCCAGGTTCGGCCCCTCCGAGGGAGGTAAAAGCCTACGTCCTGCTTGTCTTAAATTGATGATGAGGAAGATCTCTCGGTTACAAATGTGTTGACTTGCTACCTCTAATCTCGAGAGCCTCTAATCCGTCTATCTCTAATGACTTGTGTCTGTCTTAACTTGTCTATTGAGACGTCTAAAAACTTGTTTCTCTTGGGGCGTCTTACCTCTCCTTATATAGGTGGAAGGGGTAAGTTTACATGTAGAGTCCTACCGAGAGTAGGACTAGGACTAGTCTCTCTAGAATCCTAATCCGGGTCTTTCTTCCTTCGTGAGGGAATCCTTTCTCTTCTTGGGCCTTCTCTTGTGAGCCGCCCCTCCAAGCCCGTCCACGAGCCGCCTAGCGCCGGCTTGCTCGTTGGGCCTTGGGCCTTGTCACTCGTCTGACCCGCCCACCGGGTTACCAATGAACCGCCAAGTCTCGACCGGGTCACCAGTGAGTCGCCAAGTCCCTGGCCGGGTCATACTTCCTGCCGGGTTATATCGCGGGGTAATATCCCCGTCACCTTCTATCTCAGATCCAAGGGCAAAGTGTTTGTTGCTAAAAACGGTTCCTTTCTCGAGAAAGAGTTTTTCTCGAAAGAATTGAGTGGGAGGAAAGTAGAACTTGATGAGGTTGTTGAACCGTCACTTCAGTTGGATAGTAGCACGACGCAGAAAGATGTTTCTGCGACGCCTAGACCAAGTAAAGAGGAAGCAAATGATGATGATCATGAAGCTTCGGATCAAGTTACTACCGAACCTCGTAGGTCGACAAGAACTCGAACTGCCCCTGAGTGGTACGTCAATCCTGTCTTGGAGGTCATGTTGTTAGACAACAGTGAACCTACGAGCTATGAAGAAGCGATGGTGGGCCTGGATGCCAACAAATGGCTAGGAGCCATGAAATCCGAGAAAGGATCCATGTGTGAAAACCAAGTATGTACTTTGGTAGACTTGCCCGTTGAACGGCAGGCCGTTGAGTACAAATGGACCTTTAAGAAGAAGATAGACGCTGATGGTAAATGTCACCATTTATAAAGCTCGACTTGTCGCAAAGAAATTTTCGACAAGTTCAAGGAGTTGACTACGATGAGACTTTCTCACCCGTAGCGATGCTAAAGTCTGTTGGAATTATGTTAGCAGTTGCTGCATTTTTCGATTATGAAATCTGGCAGATGGATGTCAAAACATCGTTTCCTTAACGGTTTCCTTGAGGAAAGGTTGTATGTGATACAACCAGAAGGTTTTTGTCAGTCCTAAGGATGCTAAAAGGTGTGCAAGCTCCATCAATCCTTCTATGGGCTGGAGCGAGCATCACGGAGTTGGAATATACGCTTTGATGAGGTGATCAAAGTTTTTGGGTTTATACAAAGTTTATGAGAAACTTGTATTTACAAGAAAGTGAGTGGGAGCACTATAGAATTTCTGATAAGTATATGTGGATGACATATTGTTGGTCGGAAATGATGTAGAATTTCTGGAAAGCATAAAGGGTTGTTTGAAAGGAGTTTTTCAAAGGAAGACCTGGAATGAAGCTACTTAAATATTGGGCATCATGATCTATAGAGATAGATCAAGACGTCTAATAAGACTTTCAATGAGTACATACCTTGACAAGATTTTGAAAGAGTTCAAAATGGATCAGTGAAAGAAAGAGTTCTTGCCTGATTTGTAAGGTGTGAAGTTGAGTGATACTCAAAGCTCGACCACGGCAGAAGAGAGAAAAAAGGACGAAGGCTCTATATAGTATGGCATGCTGTGTACCGCACCTGGTGTGTGCCTTGCCATGAGTGTGTCAAGGGGTACAAGAGTGATCCAGGAAAGGATCACTGGACAACGGTCAAAATTAGCCTTAGTAACTTGAGGACTGAGGAAATATTTCTCGATTATGGAGGTGATAAAGAGTTCGTCGTAAAGGGTTACGTCGATGCAAGCTTTGACACCAATCCGGATGACTATGAGTAGCAATCCGGATACGTATAGTGGTTGGAATAGCTCCAAGTGGAGCGTGGTAGCAGTATCTACAGTATGACATAGAGATTTGCAAAGTGCACATGGATCTGAATGTTGCAGACCCGTTGACTAAAACCTCTCTCACAAGCAAAACATGATCAAACCCCAGAACTCATTGGGTGTTAATCACATGGTGATGTGAGCTAGATTATTGACTCTAGTGCAAATGGGAGACTGTTGGAAATATGCCCTAGAGGCAATAATAAAATGGTTATTATTATATTTCCTTCTTCATGATAAATGTTTATTATCCATGCTATAATTGTATTGATTGGAAACTCAAATACATGTGTGGGTACATAGACAAATAATGTGTCCCTAGTAAGCCTCTAGTGGACTAGCTCGTTGATCAAAGATGGCTATGGTTTCCTAGCCATGGACAAGAGTTGTCATTTGATAACGGGATCACATCATTAGGAGAATGATGTGATGGACAAGACCCAAACTATGAACGTAGCATATGATCGTGTCAAGTTTATTGCTATTGTTTTCTCCATGTCAAGTATCTGTTCCTATGACCATGAGATCATGTAACTCATTGACACCGTAGGAGTGCCTTGTGTGTGTCAAACGTCACAACGTAACTGGGTGACTATAAAGATGCTCTATAGGTATCTCCGAGGGTGTCTGTTGAGTTGACATGGATCGAGACTGGGATTTGTTACTCCGTGTGATGGAGAGGTATCTCGGGGCCCACTCGGTAATATAACATCACAATAAGCCTTGCAAGCAAAGTGACTAAAGATTTAGCCACGAGATCTTGTATTACGGAATGAGTAAAGAGACTTGCCAGTAACGAGGTTGAACTAGGTATGGAGATACTGACGATCGAATCTCGGGCAAGTAACATACCGATGGACAAAGGGAACAACATACGAGATTAACTGAATCCTTGACATAGAGGTTCAACCGATAAAGAGCTTCGTAGAATATGTAGGAGCCAATATGGGCATCCAAGTCCCGCTATTGGTTATTGACCGTAGAGGTGTCTCGGTCATGTCTACATAGTTCACGAACCCGCAGGGTCTACACACTTAATGTTTGGTGACAATATAAGTATAGTTGAGTTATTATGTTGGTGACCGAAAGTTGTTCGGAGTCCCGGATGAGATCCCGGACATGACGAGGAGCTCCGGAATAGTCCGGAGGTAAAGATTGATATGTGGGATAATTGTGTTTGGTCTCCGGAAGGGTTCCGGAATTCACCGAAAGGGGTTTCAGATGTTTCCCGAAATGTTGGGGTACGAGAACACTTTATTTGGGCCAAGGGGTAAAGCCCACGAGGCTTTAGGAAGGTGAAAAAGGAGTTTTCCGGAGGCCAGGGGCCAGACGCCAGGGACCCTGGCGTCTGGTCCTGGAGTCCGAGGAGGACTCTTGCCTTGCGGGCCAAACCGAGTTTGAGGAGGCTCTTTCTCCAAGTTTCGACCCCAGGGCCCAACATATAAATAGAGGGGCAGGGCTAGCACCCGGAACACATCAATATTTCCCCAAGCCTTGTGCCGGCAACCCCGTCCCCTCTAGTTTACCCTCCATCATAGTTTCCGTTGTGCTTGGCGAAGCCCTGCGGAGATTGTTCTTCACCACCACCGTCACCACGCCGTCGTGCTGCCGGAACTCATCTACTACTTCACCATCGCTCGCTGGATCGAGGAGGTGAAGGCGTCATCAAGATGTACGTGTGTTGAACGTGGAGGTGCCGTCCGTTCGGCGCTAGATCGTGATTGGATCGCGGGACGACTTGCGATTTGGATTGCGAAGACGTTCGACTACGTCAACCGCGTTTCTTAACGCTTCCGCTTAGCGATCTACAAGGGTATGTGGATGTGATCTCTCCTCTCGTAGATGCTCATCTCCTAGATTGATCTTGGTGAAGCGTAGGAAATTTTTTGTTTCCCATGCAACGTTCCCCAACACGTATGACAGAAAACAAGGATGAGTTAGAGGAGCTGACAACATCTTTCTATTCAAATCTATATGCGTCCGAGGGAGTACATAATATGGAACAGGTTATTAACATTGTCCCAAGGAAAGTGACGCCTGCAATGAATGCTAGCTTAAATACTCCATATAGTCAAGAAGAAGTGAAGAAGGCATTTTTTCAGATGTTCCCGATCAAGGCACCAGGACCAGACGGGTTTCCTGCTCACTTTTTTCAGCGGCACTAGGAGATATGTGTGGATGAAGTTACAAAGGCGGTTTTGAGAATTGTCGAGGGCATAGAATTAGCCGAGAGCATAAATACTACGTTGCTAGTTTTGATACCAAAGGTAAAAAATCCCATGTTCCTCTCACAGTTCCGGCCTATTAGCCTCTGCAATGTGTTGTACAAAATTGCATCAAAGGTGGTTGCTAACCGCCTAAAGCTAGTTCTCCCAGAGATTATCTCAGACGAACAGTCAGCCATTGTCCCAGGCAGATTGATCACAGACAACATAATCACAGCATATGAGTGCTTACATTTTATGAAGAGAAACAAGGCAAAAAAAATCAGCACTGTGCATTAAAATTAGACATGATGAAGGCTTATGATAGAGTTGAGTGGTCTCATCTCCAGGCAATGATGTTAACATTGGGATTCACAGAGAGGTGGGTTGGCATTGTTTTGAGCATGATAACCTCGGTGACCTTTTCTGTCCTTTTCAATGGAAAGAAATTGCAGGAGTTTAAACCCCAAAGGGGCATCCGAGAAGGGGACCCAATCTCTCCCTATTTGTTCTTGATAGCAGCAGAGGGCCTTTCGTGCCTCCTAAAATCAAAAGAAGAGTCATCCAACTTGCGTGGTTTGCAAGTGGCCCAATTGGCGCCACCGGTAAATCACTTACTATTTGCAGATGACAGCCTGTTGTTTTTTAAGGCCAATAGTGGGGGAGCAACTGAGGTGCAACAAGTGTTGGATATTTACTGTCAGGCTTCTGGACAGAGGATCAATTTTGAAAAATCATCTATCTATTTTAGCAAAGGAGTACCTGAATGTGTGCGGACAGAGATCAAGGGAATGCTTCAGGTTCCTAATGAGACTCTCAATGAGAAGTATATTGGAATGCCCTCTGATGTTGGATCATCAAAGAACGGGGCCTATAAATACTTGAAGTACCGTTTGTGGAGCAGCGTGCAGGGCTGGATTGAGAAAACTATGTCCACATCAGGGAAAGAGGTATTGGTCAAAGCAGTTGCACAAGCTGTACCAGTTTTCTCTATGTCATGTTTCAAGCTACCTACACTAGTAGAAAATGGGCCATCAGTCCCGGTTCTGAAGGGCCTTTAGTCCCGGTTCTTCAACCGGGACAAATCAATCGGGGCTAAAGGCCCTCACTTTTAGTCTCGGTTGGGTTACGAACCGGGTCTAAAGGGGCTCCACGTGGCCGCTGTCGGGCGCCCAGGCAGGGGGGCCTTTAGTCCCGGTTGGTAACACCAACCGGGACTAAACGGCCGTGTTTCATTTTGTGTTTTCATTTTCTTTTATAATTATATTGTATTTTCACGTGGTTACACATATTAATGTTGTATATATTATGAAAGAATAACATCCAACATCAGTACAAATTATATGGATGCAATAGACCAAGTTGGTCTATTGCATCCATCTAATTTGTACTGGTATATGTCATATAACAACTCATCATCATCTTAATCAACTCTTCATCATTCTAGGTAAAATAACATAAAAAAGGTGAACTCCTCATCATTCTGTTTGTTACCATATTAGCAAGTGATCAAGTTATCATAAGTTAGAAACACTACTACTGCTCTCTCCTATAAAAAAGGTGAACTCCTCCATCCCCCCATTGAAGAATACATATCAACCTATCTCCAACTTGTGGCTTGCGCAAGTGATAGTCTCCAAGTGGTTGCATGGATGCTTTTATTGCCTTGCTCCATCCTTTGATTTTCAGGACGCGTGGACTTTGAGATATTTTGTATTTACCAGGGTAACTCATCGGCATTGGCCGTAAACTAACCATATGCAAATCACCTTTGGTAAACATCCATTTAGGCACGGTCTCTGGCAGGAGTACCTGTTGAAGAACATAAGTTATAATAACATAGTTAGTAAACTAGTGACACAAGAGTATATGGACTAATGACACAGGAGTAAAAAAATTCTTGCAAAGTTGTCTCTAGTGATGTTATAAGGGTTCAACTTGTGCACTAGTGGCACATATCCATGATAAATGTTGCCAGACATGTAATTTCTATTATGATGCTGAACATCATGAATAAATGAGATGAGATGATCTTTCTCCAAACAAGTAAGATTGTAGTCATAACAGTAGTAGGTCCGATCTATTATCAGTCGGTTAGTTCTTGTAGCACGGAAATAAGCTAATAATTAAAAATAAAGAAATTTAGTCGGGATGAGTACCAAATTAATACTTTTCAATAATTAATATAAATTACCTAAGAAATCTGTTGACAAACGCACCTGGAGGTAGAACTGGAATCAAGTCATCCGCATGCACCCAAATTTCTATATTATTATCGTGAACATCGTCTTTACCAAGATCGAAGGTAATGTTCATGTCCTCATCCAACCCATACGCCTTGCAAAATGCTCTCCAATTAGAACAACCAAAATATGTGTGATCTTTGTTATTTTTCACCTTAACAACAAAAGTGTAATGCTCCGTTCTTAGGTGAGCTATCTTAGGCTCTGTACTACCCTTCTCTTTGAAATGGAACTTGTCCAACACAACGAATCTTGCATGGCAGGGACCGCACTAGTCAAATTGTACAAAAGTAGATTAAAGGTTAATTAAAGAAAAAAACACACGTCATACTTCATTAACAAGAAATACATGCCGTCTTTACATACCGTAATAATACTAAATTCTTCCGTTAGCTTGACTGTGAAGGATGTACCGTTGTCTAGGTGAGGACAAAGGTCGCATATACCCCTGTCATCCCAGCACAAAGGGCACTCAGGGAACCTCTCCTCATCGGAAGACGACGTTGACATTTCCTGTGTTCATGATTCTAAGATTAAAAACCGACGGCATTTTTTTTAGCAAGATCATCATATAATATCACTAATACATATAATATCACCGGCGATCCTCAGTGACTCTTCATATAATATTATCATATAACATCACTAATACATCTCGAATAATTCAGTTAATGGAGCATCGAATATTATCGAATATTATCACTAATACAGCTCGAATATTATCGAATAATCTAGTTGACTCGCGGTTCCTGAGGCGCGGGCGGTGGACACCCAAAGAGAAGGAACCATCACAGGATCATAACTCGGGTGAGATCCCTGAAGAACCTGCCAGGTATTGGAGAACCTAACGTCCAACGCAATCATGTAGCGATGGACGTGCTCGTCCTCCTCCCTAACACGGCGACGTACCACCTCCGCGGGGGTCGGCTCCCTCCGCACCGATAGTGGCCCACGCGACCGCCACCAAAGAAGCTCCGGGTCGACAACGAGCCCCGGATTCCTCACCAAGCTTTGCGCTCCGGAAGGTAGCATCTCCCAATGCCAGCTCGGCGGAGCCCAGTCCCGGACATGGTGCAACTGGTTGTCGGCGCTGAGTCGACGACGAGGATGCGGGATGGGCATCGTCGACGAGAACAAATTGTGGCTAGCTAATAACATTTCATTTAACAACAATAAAAATAAAAACAATAACATATTTTATAACAAATCCACACGCACACACTCGCACACAACAAATAACATACAAAAAAGACAAAATGAACTCTAATGAAAAAAAAATGTTCTTCAATTTGTTTTAGCTATTTAACATATATAGCTATTTTGGAGCACATCTCACATGCATATCTATTTAATAACATCTCAAATTAAAAAAAAGCTATTTAACATATATAGATATTTTGTAGCACTCACTACACATCCTAAGTAGCATATTTGGTCCAAACGAATATGTGATTCTCATCAACATCTCACAGAACATCTACCATGGCAAATTCACGCACGTTTTGTTCTCCCTAAGCAAAAATTGGATCAAACATTATAAAATTTTTCTGTCCATTAAGATCACTCCTTCTTCAACATTGCTAATATGCTCACTGGAAATCACATTAACAAAAATAACAAAAATGAAAAAAATAGGGGCGGTCGGAGCGGCCGGAGCGCGGGCGGCGTCGGTGCGGGCGGCGACATCGGGGTGCGGGCGTGGGGGGGGGAGGAGAGGAGGGGAACGGCGCGGCGGCTCACAGTGTTGCAGGGGAGCGGGGACGGAGTCGGGGCAGGGCTCAACGACGGCGACGTTGGGGCAGGGCACTGCGAGGGCGTCGGGGCAAGGCGCGGCGAGGGCGTCGGTGGCGGGCTCGGAGGCGACGGCGAGGGCGTCGGCAGCGGGCTCGGAGGCGACAACGATCTCCGGCGCAGTAGCCTGGCGGCGTCGTGCTGTGGTTCGGCCGTCGGGGGGAGAATGGGAGATTGGGGAAAAAAATTCCAAGTCCCCTTTATATAGACCCACCTTTAGTCCCGGTTGGTGGCTCCAACCGGGACTAAAGACCAACCTTTAGTCCCGGTTGGAGCCACCAACAGGGTCT
Organism: Elymus sibiricus; assembly: GCA_039707655.1. Classification (NCBI taxonomy): domain Eukaryota; kingdom Viridiplantae; phylum Streptophyta; class Magnoliopsida; order Poales; family Poaceae; genus Elymus; species Elymus sibiricus. The sequence goes on from CM077665.1 coordinate 482,076,633, forward strand.
AAAGGTGAATTTCACCAGGCGAAAGGGCGGGAAGCCCAGGCCTTTAGTCCCGGTTGGTGGTTCGGACCGGGACTAAAGGGGGCCCTTTAATCCCGGTTGGAGCCACCAACCGGGACTAAAGGCTTGTTCCTGGCACGGCCGAGGGGCGGTGGAAGTTTAGTCCCCCCTCGCCAAGCGAAGCGCGCTCGCAGTGGTTTTGATACCCTTTTGCTGCGTCCCTGCTGCGTGATACGTCTCCAACGTATCTACTTTTCCTCACCCTTTTGCCCTTGTTTTGGACTCTAATTTGCATGATTTGAATGAAACTAACCCGGACTGACGCTGTTTTCAGCAGAACTACCATGGTGTTGTTTTTGTGCAGAAATAAAAGTTCTCGGAATGGAACGAAATTTTTTGGAGAATTATTTTGGAATAAATAAGAATTATTGGAGCCAAAATCCACCGAAGAGGGGGGCCAGGGTGCGCGCCCTGGTGGGTTGTGCCCACCTCGTGGCCCCACTTGCCCTATCTCCGCCACTATAAATTCCTAAATTCGGAGAAAAAAATCAGAGAGAAAGAATTATCGCGTTTCACGATACGGAGCCGCCGCAACCTCCTGTTCTTCATCGGGAGGCCAGATCTGGAGCCCGTTTGGGGCTCCGGAGAGGGGAATCTTCGGTCTTCGTCATCATCAACCTTTCTCCATCACCAATTCCATGATGCTCCCCACCGGGAGTGAGTAATTCCTTCGTAGGCTTGCTGGTCGGTGAGGAGTTGGATGAGATTCATCATGTAATCGAGTTAGTTTTGTTAGGGCTTGATCCCTAGTATCCATTATGTTCTGAGATTGATGTTGCTATGACTTTGCTATGCCTAATGCTTGTCACTAGGGCCCGAGTGCCATGATTTCAGATCTGAACTGTTTATGTTATCATCTCTATATCTATGTTCTTGATCCGATCTTGCCTAGTCATATGCACCTATTACGTGTTATGATCCGTCAACCCCATAGTGATAATATTTGGGATACTTCGCGGTGAGGACCGTAGTTTGAGGAGTTCATGTATTCACCATGTGTTAATACTTTGTTCCGGTTCTCTATTAAAAGGAGGCCTTAATATCCCTTAGTTTCCTTATGGACCCCGCTGCCACGGGAGGGTAGGACAAAAGATGTCATGCAAGTTCTTTTCCATAAGCACGTATGACTATTTACGGAATACATGCCTACATTACATTGATAAACTGGAGCTAGTTCTGTAACGCCCTAGGTTATGACTGTTACATGATGAATATCATCCAATGAGTTACCGATCCAGTGCCTACGACCTTTTCACTTATTTTTCTTGCCAAGTTACTAATGTTGTTGCTGCTGTTCCAACTGCTACAAAACTATTGCTACTACTGTTACCGCTACTGTTACTATTGCTACTGTTATCAAAACTATCATATTACTGTGCTACTGATCACTCTGCTGCAGATATTTAATCTCCAGGTGTGGTTGAATTGACAACTCAACTGCTAATACTCTCAAGTATTCTACCCTCGAATCTATAAATTTGGGTTGAATACTCTACCCTCGAAAACTGTTGCGATCCCCTATACTTGTGGGTTATCAAGACCTTTTTCTGGTGCCGTTGCCGAGGAGGATAGCAATATTTGTTGAGTCACTTGGGATTTATATCAATTTATCACTATGAAGAATCTGAAGGATCCAAAGACTAAGATTTTTCCTCTACTACGAGGGGAGGTAAGGAACTGCCATCACACTCTGCACTTGATTCACCTTCTGTTATGAATAAGATTGCAACACCACCACATGCTAGTAATCTTGATATGTCTCAAGTTATTGATGATGCTACCTCTGCTATGAATTATGCTATTGATGATGCTAGTACCATGCTTGATGATAATGTGCCACTAGGAGAATTTCTTGATGAACAAATTGCTAGAGCTAAAGAAAATGAAACTACTGAAACTGATGAGACTGCTGAAATTGATGAAGCTTATGAAACTGATTATGATTATGAAACTCCTATTAGTCCTAGCTCTCCTAAGTTTGAAATGCCTAAGATACCTGAAGGTTATGTTATGGACGAGGAGATAACTAGAGAAATTCTTTCTTGCAAAGATAGAGACGATCTTAAGAAATTGCCATGCAAGTATAAGGAAAAGACTTTGAATGCTAGAATGAAATGTGATCCTAAGTTTGCTACTTCACCTATCTGTGTTACCGATAAGGATTATGAGTTCTCTGTCGACCCAGAGTTAATTACTTTGGTTGAATCTGATCCTTTCCATGGCTATGAAACTGAAACTGTAGTGTCACACCTTACTAAGTTGAATGATATAGCCACCCTCTTTGCTCATGATGAGAAGATTCGCTACTATTATATTCTTAAGTTATTTCCGTTCTTATTAAAGGGTGATGCTAAGACATGGTACAATACTCTTGCTCCTGGTTGTGTGCGTAGTCCCCAGGATATGATCTACTACTTCTCTGAAAAATATTTTCCTGCTCATAAGAAACAAGCTGCCTTACATGAAATATTTAACTTTGTGCAAATTGAAGAAGAGAGTCTCCAGTTGCTTAATGCTTTGCCAGATCATCCTCTTAAGAAAAATGAAATACTTGATATCTTTTATACTGGACTAACCGATGCTTCTAGGGACATCCTAGATAGTTGTGCTGGTTGTGTTTTCAGGGAACGAACTGTTGAACAAGCTGAGGAATTATTGAATAACATATTGAAGAATTATGATGATTGGACTCTTCCTGAACCACTGCCTAAACCCACTCCGAAGAAGAGGGGTATCTTATTTCTCAGTCCTGAAGATATGCAAGAGGCAAAGAAATCTATGAAGGAAAACGGTATTAAAGCTGAGGATGTCAAGAATTTGCCACCTATTGAAGAAATACATGGCCTTGACACACCAGCACCTCCACAGGTGGTAGAGGTAAATTCTTTATTAAATTTCAATGAAAGTGACATCCCTCAAAATAAACATCCTAGTCAATGCTTATATGAGTTTGATAACTATATTATGAAGCAAGATCATTTCAATGCTCATGTTCTGAAACAATTCAAGTACAATTGTGATATGATTGCTCGCTTGAGTGACTTGCTATTTAGAATCAGTAATGACGTTAGAGGTGTAGGAAAGCATGCCTCTATGGTTCAAACTCAGTTAGAACAAGTTGCCAAGTCTCAAAAAGAATTGCTTGATAAAATGAATAGTAATATGCATGATTTTGCTGCTAGAGTAGTAACTAGAGGAGGTAGAATGACCCAAGAACCACTTTATCCTGAGGGTCACCCTAAGAGAATTGAACAAGATTCTCAGAGAATTAATATTGATGCACCTAGTCCTTCTAAGAGGAAAAAGAAAAAGAAAAATGATAGGACTTTGCATACCTCTAGTGAACCTGAGACACAAAAACCTCTTGATAATAATGATGTCTCTATTTCCGATGATACTCAACCTAATAATGATAAAGAACCAGATAATGATGTTGAAATAGAGCCTGCTCCTGATCATGATAACCCACAACCTAAAAATAAATGTTATGATAAAAAAGACTTTGTGGCTAGGAAACATGGTAAAGAAAGAGAGCCACGGGTTCAGAAACCCATGCCATTTCCACCTAAGCCATCTAAGAAAAAGGATGATGAAGAATTTGAGCGCTTTGCTGAAATGATTAGGCCAGTCTTTTTGCGTACCTGCTTAAATGATATTTTGAAGATGGCTCCTTATGCAAAGTATATGAAAGACATCATCACTAATAAAAGAAAGATACCGGAAGCTGAAATCTCCACCATCCTTGTTAATTATTCTTTTAAGGATGGAGTACCTAAAAAACTTGGAGATCCTGGAATACCAACTATACCTTGCTCCATCAAAAGAAACTATGTTAAAACTGCTTTGTGTGATTTGAGAGCCGGTGTTAGTGTTATGCCTTTCTCCTTTTATAAAAGACTTGATTTGAATAAACTCACACCTACTGAGATATCATTGCAAATGGCTGACAAATCAACAGCCATACCTATTGGTATTTGTGAGGATTTGCCCGTTGTTCTTGAGATGCCCGAGGACGACAACATGTCGATTATCCTTCGTAGACCCTTTTTGAATACTGCAGGGGCTGTTATTGATTGCAATAAAAGCAAAGTCACTTTTCATATCAATGGTAATGAGCACACGGTGCACTTTCCGAAGAAACAATTCCAAGTGAATGGTATAAATGTTATTGAAGAATCTCCGACCATCACAATTGGAAGTTTTCAACTACCTCTACCTACTGCCAAAAAGAAATATGATATACTTATTTTTGGGGATATGCACATCCCCATTGAGGTAACTTAGTGTTTTTACGAAAGTTCTTCGGTTTCATGCTAATCGGAAGTGGTTGTTAATAAGACTTGATCAACCTTATTAATGAATCATTTTTGAGAGGTATGACATCGATGAATCTAGTAAGCACAACTCTCTGTTCCCACATTTTATTTTCTGTTCTAGTTAGTTAAATAAAATAAAATGCCATGATTATCCTGTTTTCTGTTTTCTCCGTGCAATAAAAAAATGACCCAAAAATAAAAATTCTCAGAATGCCCTGAAAATTTAACACGATTTTTTTTCCGAATATTTTAGAATTTCTGGTGCAAATAACACCTGAGGGGGGTGCACCTGGTGCCCACAAGACACCAGGGCGCCCCAGCACCCCCAAGTGCGCCCTGGTGGGTTGTGGCCCCCACGTGGGCCCCCTCACATATCTCTTTAGCCCACATTGTCACCTACCTCCAGCAAAAATTCACCACAGCCACCATTTTCGTGTTCTTGCTCTCAAACCCGCGGATTTCGATCTCTTTGCTCGAAGCTCCGTTTCCGAAACTGTTTGGAGGGATTGCTTTTTGGTATGTGACTCCTCCATTGCTCCAATTAGTTTTTGTTTTAGTGGGTTATTTTTAGAGTAATTAGCTACTCTTGGTGCTGTTGTAGATGAGCTTGCATGTTGAATTCTTAGAGTTCTAAGTAGTTTGGATGCTCAATATGGCCTCTATGCATGCTTGGGAGTAGTTGCTAACAAACTTACAAAGTTTTGTTGACAAATTTTTGTGGACTAAAAATTTTCAGAAATTTTTATAGGAATAAAATACAAATCTTTAGGAAGTTTTCATCCAAGAAAAATGCCAAGGGAGTCATTGGGGAATCATCGGACAGTGACCTTCATATTCCAAGAAAGGTGGAGGTGCGGCTGTGTGAATGGCCGCATGATGCCTTCATGGAGGAGGCCGGGTTCCATCAAGAGTTCGCTCAGTTTGTCGCAAATTCCGGATTAACCGAGTTCCTCACAGCTAAGTGTGACCAATATCACATCTTTACGAATTCCTTTGTGTAAAGATTTAATTATCTAGGGAGAAACAATCCTCCTGAAGTGGAATTTAATCTTTATGCCGAAACTCACAAAATTTCGCTAACCGACTTCTATAATATATGCTTGATTCCTTCTGATGGGGATTTGAGGGAACCTAGGCCATCTGAGTTTGAGGATTTTCTCCTCGCATTAACCGTGGGTGAGGATAGAGGCGTGTCGAGCGCCACTGCGACTAGCTTGCAGTTTCCCTCAGTGCATTATTTCGCTTTAGTCATCACTAAGTGTTTAACCGCTAGGGAGAAGGTCGGTGCACTCAGTGCTCCTGACCTTGCTATTTTACATCGTGCACTTTATGATGATCACACCTTTAGTATGGGAGCTATTATTGCTCGACGCTTACATCTTAACAAAACTAAGGGAAAGATACATGGGGGTATTTATGCTACTCGTTTAGCGAACTACTTTAGAATCCCATTTCGCCCACATGATTACCTCTTATCCCGGGTTTACCTTGATCATAAGACATTGCAGGCTCACCAATTCCTTGACGTAACTGAGTCTCCCCGCGAAATTCATTATAACTTAGTATTTAGTCAGGAGACACGTGATGTTATTCCGTTGCCTGCACCTGCTTTGTTTGATCCTATTGCCAGGAACGGATACAGGATTATGCCAGATGACATTGTAGCTTACCGGAACAACCTAGCAGCTGCCGAGGAGGTGCCCCAGGGGTGGGACGCTCAGGTGCCGCCTCCACCTCACTACGACTTGGGACCGGACGGCTACTACGGATGGTGATTACCAAGCTAGGCCAAAAGCCTAAGCTTGGGGGAGTACGTATTTCCACCGACATTACATTCATGTTCACACATTTCATTCCAGTTGTCGGTGTTCATACTTTTCCATTGTAATATCCATGCTAGATTCTTTTTCTCGCTTTCTTCTTGTGTGTTTGAAAAACTTTGAGAAAACCCAAAAAGATTTCTCGCTTCTTCTTTTGTTTGTTGGGAGCTATCCCGTGTAAATAATTTTTCTCGTTTTTGTTTCTCTTCTTTAATTTGCTTTCTTCAAGAAAACCAAAAACTCCAAAAATATTTCAGTATGTTTCTCTGAAATTCTTTTCTTTTTATTTTGAGTCATACCTAGGAGAAGACCACGATGAAATTGTTGAGTGGTTCTCATCTGCATTATTGTTTATCGAACAAAGAACCCACATTACCTTGTCTTCTCCTCTTGAATAAAATGTTTGCAGATTCCAGCTTAGTCCACGGCATTCTTGCACTATTATTATTTTCTTATCATTCGGTCGTGCAAGTGAAAGGCAATAATGATGACATTTGATGAATTGACTGTGGCAGAGAAAAGCGGGTATGAACTCAACTTGTTTTTGTTTTTGTAAATATGTTTAACCTAGTATCCCTTGATTTAGTGATGTCTACTATGCAACATTCTTCTTGTAGACTCGTGTTGGGCCTCCAAGCGCAGAGTTTTGTAGGACAGTAGCAAATTTCCCTCAAGTGGATGACCTAAGGTTTATCAATCCGTGGGAGGCGTAGGATGAAGATGGTCTCTCTCAAACAACCCTGTAATCAAATAACAAAGAGTCTCTTGTGTCCCCAACACACCCAATACAATGGTAAATTGTATAGGTGCACTAGTTCGGCGAAGAGATGGTGATACAAGTGCAATATGGATGGTAGATATAGGTTTTTGTAATCTGAAAATATAAAAATAGCAAGGTAACTAATGATAAAAGTGAGCACAAACGGTATTGCAATGCCTAGAAACAAGGTCTAGGGTTCATACTTTCACTAGTGCAAGTTCTCTCAACAATACTAACATAGTTGAATCATATGTAAATCCCTCACGTGCGACAAAGAGTTCACTCCAAAATCACAAATAGCGGAGAACAAACGAATAAATTATTGTAGGGTACGAAACCACCTCAAAGTTATCTTTTCCGATCAATCTTATGAGCTATCCCTATAAGTGTCACGAACAGCCCTAGAGTTCGTACTAAAATAACACCTTAAGATACACATCAACCAAAACCCTAATGTCACCTAGATACTCCAATGTCACCACGAGTACCCATGGGCTAGATTATACGATATGCATCACACAATTTCAGATTCATCATGTTCAATCCAACACAAAGAACTTCAAAGAGTGCCCCAAAGTTTCTACCGGAGAGTCAAGACGAAAACGTGTGCCAACCCCTATGCATAGATTCCCAAGGTCACGGAACCCACAAGTTGATCACCAAAACATACATCAAGTGGATCAATAGAACATCCCATTGTCACCACGGATATCCCATCGCAAGACATACATCAAGTGTTCTCAAATCCGTAAAGACTCAATCCGATAAGAAAACTTCAAAGGGAAAACTCAAGTCATCACAAGAAGATAGAGAGGGGAAAACTCCATATGATTCATCTATATTAATAAAGCTCGCGGTACATCAAGATCGTGTCATCTCAAGAACACAAGAGAGAGAGATCAAACACATAGCTACTGGTACATACCCTCAGCCCCGAGGGTGAACTACTCCCTCCTCGTCATGGAGACCGCCGGGATGATGAAGATGGCCTCCGGTGATGGTTTCCCCCTCCGGCAGGGTGCCGGAACGGGCTCCCGATTGGTTTTTCGTGGCTACAGAGGCTTGCGGCGGCGGAACTCCCGATCTAGGTTTCTTTCTGGGGGTTTCTGTATTTATAAGAATATTTTGCATTGGAATCATGTCAGGGGGATCCACGAGGCGGTGACAAGCCAGGGGGCGCACCCTAGGGGGGGGCGCCCCCGAGGCTTGTGGTGGCCTCGTGGCTCTTCTGGCCCAACTCCAATGCCCTGTGGGCTTCTTCTGGTCCATAAAAAATCATCGTAAGTTTTTATTCCGTTTGGACTCCGTTTGATATTCCTTTTCTGTAAAAGTCAAAAACAAGGAAAAAACAGAAACTAGCACTGGGCTCTAGGTTAATAGGTTAGTCCCAAAAATAATATAAAATAGCATATTAATGCATATAAATTATCCAAAACCGATAATATAATAGCATGGAACAATAAAAAATTATAGATACGTTGGAGACGTATCAAGCATCCCCAAGCTTAATTCCTGCTCGTCCTCGAGTAGGTAAATGATAAAAATAGAATTTTTGATGTGGAATGCTACCTAACATTTTTATCAATGTAATCTTTTTTATTGTGGCAAGAATATTCAGATCCATAAGATTCAAAACAAGAGTTTAATATTGACATAAAAACAATAATACTTCAAGCATACTAATAAAGCAATCATGTCTTCTCAAAATAACATGGCCAAAGAAAGTTATCCCTACAAAATCATATAGTCTGGCTATGCTCCATCTTCATCGCACCAAGTATTAAATCATGCACAACCCCGGTTTTAGCCAAGCAATTGTTTCATACTTTAGTATTCTGAAACTTTTTCAACTTTACGCAATACATGAGCGTGAGCCATGGACATAGCACTATAAGTGGAATAGAATATGGTGGTTGTGGAGAAGACAAAAAGAAGGAGATAGTCTCACACCAACTAGGCGTATCAACGGGCTATGGAGATGCCCATCAATAGATATCAATGTGAGTGAGTAGGGATTGCCATGCAACGGATGCACTAGAGCTATAAGTGTATGAAAGCTCAAAAAGAAACTAAGTGGGTGTGCATCCAACTCGCTTGCTCATGAAGACCTAGGGCAATTTGAGGAAGCCCATCATTGGAATATACAAGCCAAGTTCTATAATGAAAATTCCCACTAGTATATGAAAGTGTCAATATAGGAGACTCTCTATCATGAAGATCATGGTGCTACTTTGAAGCACAAGTGTGGAAAAAGGATAGTAGCATTGCCCCTTCTCTCTTTTCTCTCATTTTTTTTAATTTTTTTGGTGGGCATCTTTGGCCTCTTTTTTTATTTGGGCTTCTCTAGCCTCTTTTTTTTTGTAAAGTCCGGAGACTCATCCCAACTTGTGAGGGAATCATAGCGTCCATCATCCTTTCCTCACATGGGACAATGCTCTATAATGATGATCATCACACTTTTATTTACTTACAACTCAAGATTTACAACTCGATACTAGAACAAAATATGACTCTATATGAATGCCTCCGGCGGTGTACCGGGATGTGCAATGACTCAAGAGTGACATGTATGAAAATTATGAATGGTGACTTCGCCACAAATACGATGTCAACTACATGATCATGCAAAGCAATATGACAATGATGATGCGTGTTATAATAAACGGAACGGTGGAAGTTGCATGGCAATATATCTCGGAATGGCTATGGAAATGCCATAATAGGTAGGTATGGTGGCTGTTTTGAGGAAGGTGGGTTTAATGCACCGGCGAAAGTTGCGCGGTACTAGAGAGGATAGCAAAGGTGGAAGGGTGAGAGTGCGTATAATCCATGGACTCAACATTAGTCATAAAGAACTCACATACTTACTGCAAAAGTCTATTAGTCATCGAAACATAGTACTAGATGCATGCCCCTAGGGGAAGGGTTGGTAGGAGTTAACCATCGCGCGATCCCGACCTCCACACAAAGGAAGGCAATCAATAAATAAATCATGCTCCGACTTCGTCACATAACGGTTCACCATACGTGCATGCTATGGGAATCACAAACTTTAACACAAGTATTTCTACCAATCCACAATTACTCACCAGCATGTCTCTAATGTTACCATCTTTATATCTCAAAACAATCATAAGGAATCAAACTTCTCATAGTATTCAATGCACTTTTATATGAAAGTTTTTATTATATCTGTCTTGGATGCCCATCATATTAGGACTAAATTCATAACCTAAGAAAATTCCCATGCTGTTTAGAGACTCTCAAAATAATATAAGTGAAGCAAGAGAGTTCAATAATTTCTATAAAATAAAGCCACCGCCGTGCTCTAAAAAGATATATGTGAAGCACTAGAGCAAAAGACAAACTACTCCAAAAAGATATAAGTGAAGATCAATGAGTAGACAACAATTAAATAACTATGTGAAGACTCTCTCATCTAATAATTTCAGATCTTAAGTATTTTATTCAACAGCAAGCAAAAGAAAAATAGCACTCCAAGAATAGCACGCATCATGTGAACGAATAAAAATTTAGGCTCAACATAGGCTAACCGATAATTGTTGATGAAGAGAGGTGGGATGCGTAGCATCCACAAGCTTCGATGCTTGAGTCTTCTTGAAATATTTACTTGGGGTGCCTTGGGCATCCCCAAGCTTGAGCTTTTGTATCTCGTTCAATCCTCTCATATCATGGTTTCACCTATTCTCAAAAACTTCATCCACACAAAACTCGAAAAGAACTCGTGAGATAGGTTAGTACACATAATAATAAATCAACTCTTTATGTACTGCCAAGACAAGTTGCATAATAATTTCAAACATCATCTAATTTTTACTATCATCTCCACAATTTATATCTACCAATATAGGCTATGGAAACTAGAGGATAAGTAGATAACAAAACTATGACAGCAATCTGTCCAAACAGAACAGTCTGTATCAATTTATGAAAACAGTGTACTTACGTAACTCAAAAAATTATGAAAATTTAGTACATGCTAAATAATTTATATTAAAACACTGTGTAAAAATTTCAGAAACGTTCCACGTTCCAGTAAAATATGAAAATTCAAACACTACAGCAAAAGTTTCTGTTTTTACACAGCACACATCAAAACATGCAATGCAAGCATCCTAACGGCAATTCTTGGAACTTTTTATTGAAAAACAAGATTATCAATAACACCTAACAGAAAACAACAAAATAATATGACGCTCCAAGCAAAACTCATATTATGTGACGAATAAAAATATAGCTCCAAGTAAGATATACCGATAGTGTTGAAGACGAAAGAGGGGATGCCTTCCGGGGCATCCCCAAGCTTAGGCGCTTGAGTCTTCCTTGGATATTACCTTGGGGGTGCCTTGTGCATCCCCAAGCTTAGTTTCTTTTCACTCCTTATTCTCCTCATATCGGTGTCTCAACCAAAACTTGAAAACTTCAATCACATATAACTTAACGGAACTTCGTGAGATGGGTTAGTATAATAAAGGTAGATCATTCACTTAGGTACCGTCAAGACAAGATTCATAATTGTTCCCACATAATACCTACTGTATTCTACCATTCCCATAATTTATACCACTAAATATAAGCTATGGAAACACTAAAGCAAGCAAACTATGCATGCAAAACAGAATCTGTCAAAAACAGAACAGTCTGTGAATATCTGTAGTGTAACCATACTTCCCTGTCTCTAAAAATTCTGAAAAATTAGGACAACCTGAATAATTTGTATATCAATACTGTGTAAAAATTTCAGATCATTATCACGCTCCAGTAAAAAATGAAAATTCCTGTACTGGAGTCAAAAGTTTCTGTTTTGGTTCAGCATCAATTCTACTCATCTTGTGAGTCATCCCAAAGGCTTTAGTTGGCACTTTATTGAAATAAAAGGTACAAAACATGATTAATACAGTATATTAATCATGTGAACACTCAAAAACAGAAAGAAAAAGTGTTGGGTTGTCTCCCAACAAGCGCTTTTCTTTGAAGCCTTTTAGCTAGGCATGATGATTTCAATGATGCTCACATAGGAATAATAATTAGAACATGCAAAAGAGCATCACGAATAATAATTAGAAAAAATAGGAGGATATTGGGAAACCTCTTCCCCTTCATTAGTATTCTCTTCATCTTCTATTTGTTTTCTTGTCTTTAAGTAATTGGCAATATAAGGATTCTCAATGCAATTTACCACGCAATACATATAGATTTCATTTAGATCAAAATCAATCATTTTCATGAGAACCCAAGCTGGAACATCCTTAGTTTTATGTTTCATTTCTTCATACCCCAAAAATAGACTAAGTTCATTATGATGCTCAAGGGTAATGAGGTTATCACAATTTTTGGACACAATTCGATCATGAAATAATTCACATTGGAAATTAAAATGACCACTTTCATTGCAAAGTTCACAAGGACGGCGAGAAATATTAAGTCTTTCAGCACAAACATATAACCTCTCTTGCAACCATTTAGTTTCTAAATACTTATGCCTCTTACAAAATCTATCTTCCCTTTCAGGCATGTCTTCACAAACTCTATGCACTCCACAAAAATTGACATGCTTATAAGAAATCTTTTTATCATGACTAGTGCAATCATCATTAGTACTATGGATATTCAAAGAATTCATACTAACAACATTGGAATCATGCTCATCACTCAAAGATTTAGTGCCAAACATTTTAATAACTTCTTCTTCTAACACTTGAGCACAATTTTCTTTTCCATCATTTTCACGAAAGACATTAAAAAGATGAAGCATATGAGGCAACCTCAATTCCATTTTTTTTGTAGTTTTGTTTTATAGACTAAACTAGTGATAAAACAAGAAACTAAAAGATTCAATTGCAATATCTAAAGATATACCTTCAAGCACTCACCTCCCCGGAAACGGCACCAGAAAAGAGCTTGATGTCTACTACGCAACCTTCTTCCTGTAGACTCGTGTTGGGCCTCCAAGCGCAGAGTTTTGTAGGAAAGTAGCAAATTTCCCTCAAGTGGATGACCTAAGGTTTATCAATCCATGGGAGGCGTAGGATGAAGATGGTCTCTCTCAAACAACCCTGCAATCAAATAACAAAGAGTCTCTTGTGTCCCCAACACACCCAATACAATGGTAAATTGTATAGGTGCACTAGTTCGGCGAATAGATGGTGATACAAGTGCAATATGGATGGTAGATATAGGTTTTTGTAATCTGAAAATATAAAAACAGCAAGGTAACTAATGATAAAAGTGAGCACAAACGGTATTGCAATGCTTAGAAACAAGGCTTAGGGTTCATACTTTCACTAGTGCAAGTTCTCTCAACAATACTAACATAGTTGAATCATATGTAAATCCCTCACGTGCGACAAAGAGTTCACTCCAAAGTCACAAATAGCAGAGAACAAACGAAGAAATTATTGTAGGGTACGAAACCACCTCAAAGTTATCTTTTCCGATCAATCTTATGAGCTATCCCTATAAGTACACGAACAGCCCTAGAGTTCGTACTAAAATAACACCTTAAGATACACATCAACCAAAACCCTAATGTCACCTAGATATTCCAATGTCACCATGAGTACCCATGGGCTTGATTATACGATATGCATCACACAATTTCAGATTCATCATGTTCAATCCAACACAAAGAACTTCAAAGAGTGCCCCAAAGTTTCTACCGGAGAGTCAAGACGAAAACGTGTGCCAACCCCTATGCATAGATTCCCAAGGTCACGGAACCCGCAAGTTGATCACCAAAACATACATCAAGTGGATCAATAGAACATCCCATTGTCACCACGGATATCCCATCGCAAGACATACATCAAGTGTTCTCAAATCCTTAAAGACTCAATCCGATAAGAAAACTTCAAAGGGAAAACTCAAGTCATCACAAGAAGATAGAGAGGGGAAAACTCCATATGATTCATCTATACTAATAAAGCTCGCGGTACATCAAGATCGTGTCATCTCAAGAACACGAGAGAGAGAGATCAAACACATAGCTACTGGTACATACCCTCAGCCCCGAGGGTGAACTACTCCCTCCTCGTCATGGAGACTGCCGGGATGATGAAGATGGCCTCCGGTGATGGTTTCCCCCTCCGACAGGGTGCCGGAACGGGCTCCCGATTTGTTTTTCGTGGCTACAGAGGCTTGCGGCGGCGGAACTCCCGATCTAGGTTTCTTTCTGGGGGTTTCTGTATTTATAAGAATATTTGGCGTTGGAATCACGTCAGGGGGATCCACGAGGCAGCGACAAGCTAGGGGGGCGCGCCCTAGGGGGGGGGGGGGCGCCCCCTAGGCTTGTGGTGGCATCGTGGCTCTTCTGGCCCAACTCCAATGCCCTGTGGGCTTCTTCTGGTCCATAAAAAATCATCGTAAGTTTTTATTCCTTTTCTGTAAAACTCAAAAACAAGGAAAAAACAGAAACTGGCACTGGGCTCTAGGTTAATAGGTTTGTCCCAAAAATAATATAAAATAGCATATTAATGCATATAAAACATCCAAAACCGATAATATAATAGCATGGAACAATCAAAAATTATAGATACGTTGGAGACGTATCATTTAGCTCGTTATGATCAAACATGTTTGCAATGACCATTAGAGATTATAGTTGTTCATGCCATGCTTAAGTAGCTAGGAGTGGATAATGATTTATCTTGGGTGTCAACATGCATTAAAATGGTTGTGATGTGGTATGATGATATGGTATCCTCCTCTGAATGTTTCAAGTGGCTTGACTTGGCACATGTTCACGCATGTAGTTGAATCAAAACCAACATAGCCTTCATGATATTTATGTTCATGGTGTCCATATCCTACTCATGCTAGTATTCAATGCTGATTATATGTAATGCATGTTCATTACCGTCTTCGCTCTCTAGCTGTCCGCTTCTCAATCTAACTGCTAGCATTCGCCTGTACTAAGCGGGTATACTGCTTGTGCATCAAAACCGTTAAACCAAGTTATGCCAGATGAGTCCACTATATCTAACTATATGCGGTATTACCCTGCCGTTCCAAAGTAAATTTGCATGTGCCACCTCTAAAAATTCAAATGAACATCTGTTTTCTGTGCCTGGACCGCTCATGGAGCGACAGGGGGCAGTTAGTATCTTCCATGCTAAGCGGGTTATTCTCATGATGAGTGTTTATTCAATTGTCCTTACACGAGAGGGGCGGTAATAGGGATTCCCAATCCCGAAATCAAAAATCAAAAATAATTAAACAAAACTCCCCCAGGAATGTTGTTGGTTTGGACGGTACCCGTGGATGCGGCTCGCCATGGAGTGTGATTGTTGGTGGAGGGGGAGTAAACCTTTACTTTTACCTCTTGGGAACCGCCGCTAATTTGTTTAGCATGGAAGATATGTTGGAAATATGCCCTAGAGGAAATAATAAAATGGTTATTATTATATTTCCTTGTTCACGATAATTGTCTATTGTTCATGCTATAATTGTATTAACCGGAAACCGTAATACATGTGTGAATACATAGACCACACCATGTCCCTAGTGAGCCTCTAGTTGACTAGCTCGTTGATCAATAGATGGTCATGGTTTCCTGACCATGGACATTGGATGTCGTTGATAACGGGATCACATAATTAGGAGAATGATGTTATGGACAAGACCCAATCCTAAGCATAGCACAAGATCGTGTAGTTCGTCTGCCAGAGATTTTCTAATGTCAAGTATCATTTCCTTAGACCATGAGATTGTGCAACTCCCGGATACCGTAGGAATGCTTTGGGTGTATCAAACGTCACAACGTAACTGGGTGATTATAAAGGTGCACTACAGGTATCTCCAAAAGTGTCTGTTGAGTTGGCACGAATCGAGACTGGGATTTGTCACTCCGTGTGACGGGGAGGTATCTCTGGGCCCACTCGGTAATACATCATCATAATGAGCTCAATGTGACTAAGGAGTTAGTCGCGGGATCATGTGTTACGGAACGAGTAAAGAGACTTGCCGGTAACGAGATTGAACAAGGTATAGGGATACCGACGATCGAATCTCGGGCAAGTAACATACCGATGGACAAAGGGAATTGTATACAGGGTTAATTGAATCCCCGACATCGTGGTTCATCCGATGAGATCATCGTGGAACATGTGGGAGCCAATATGGGTATCCAGATCCCGCTATTGGTTATTGGCCGGAGAGGTGTCTCGGTCATGTCTGCATGGTTCCCGAACCCGTAGGGTCTACACACTTAAGGTTCGGTGACGCTAGAGTTGTAATGGGAATTGATGTGGTTACCGAAAGTTGTTCACGAGGAGTTCCGGAATGGTCCAGAGGTAAATATTTATATATGGGAAGTCCTATTTTGGCCACCGGAAAATGTTCGGGATTTTTCGGTATTGTACCGGGAAGGTTCTAGAAGGTTCCAGAGTGGGGCCCACCTGCATGGGGGGACCCACATGAACGTGGGTAGTGGGGGCAAGGCCCCAGACCCCTGGTCAAGGCGCACCAAGATCCCCCCTTAGAAGGAATAAGATCATATCCCGAAGGGATAAGATCAAGATCCCTAAAAATGGGGGATAACAATCGGTGGGGAAGGGAAAGGATGGGATTTCTTTCCTCCCACCTTTGCCAACGCCCCAATGGACTTGGAGGGCAAGAAACCAGCCCCCTCCACCCCTATATATAGTGGGGAGGCGCATGGGAGCTTCACCCCTTGCCCCTGGCGCAGCCCTCCCCCCTCCTACACCTCCTCCTCCTCCGTAGTGCTTAGCGAAGCTCTGCCGGAGAACCACGAGCTCCACCGCCACCACGCCGTCGTGCTGCCGGAGCTCTCCCTCAACTTCTCCTCCCCCCTTGCTGGATCAAGAAGGAGGAGACGTCCCCGGGCTGTACGTGTGTTGAACGCGGAGGCGCCGTCCGTTTGGCGCTTGGATCGGATCTTCCACGATTTGAATCGCCGCGAGTACGATTCCATCAACCGCATTCTTTGCAACGCTTCCGCTTAGCGATCTTCAAGGGTATGAAGATGCACTCCCTCTCTCTCGTTGCTAGCATCTCCTAGATTGATCTTGGTGACACGTAGGAAAATTTTGAATTATTACTACGTTCCCCAACAGTGGCATCATGAGCTAGGTCTATGCGTAGATTCTATGCACGAGTAGAACACAAGTAGTTGTGGGCGATGATTTGGTCAATTTGCTTGCCGTTACTAGTCCTATCTTGATTCGGCGGCATTGTGGGATGAAGCGGCCCGGACCGACTTTACACGTACGCTTACGTGAGACTGGTTCCACCGCCTAACATGCACTTGTTGCATAAGGTGGCTAGCGGGTGTCTGTCTCTCCCACTTTAGTCGGATCGGATTCGATGAAGAGGGTCCTTATGAAGGGTAAATAGAAATTGGCATATCACCATTGTGGCTTTTGCGTAGGTAAGAAATGTTCTTGCTAGAAACCCATAGCAGCCACGTAAAACTTGCAACAACAATTAGAGAACGTCTAACTTGTTTTTGCAGGGTATGCTATGTGATGTGATATGGCCAAAAGGATGTGATGAAATATATGTGATGTATGAGATTGATCATGTTCTTGTAATAGGAATCACGACTTGCGTGTCGATAAGTATGACAACCTGCAGGAGCCATAGGAGTTGTCTTAATTTATTGTATGACCTGCGTGTCAATCAAAAACGCCATGTAATTACTTTACTTTATTGCTAACCGTTAGCCATAGTAGTAGAAGTAATAGTTGGCAAGACAACTTCATGAAGACACGATGATGGAGATCATGGTGTCGTGCCGGTGACGATGGTGATCATGCCGCGCCCCGAAGATGGAGATCAAAGGCGCAAGATGATATTGGCCATATCATGTCACTTTATGATTTGCATGTGATGTTTATCATGTTTTTACATCTTATTTGCTTAGAACGATGGTAGCATAAATAAGATGATCCGTCACTAAAATTTCAAGAAATGTGTTCCCCCTAAGTGTGCACCGTTGCTAAGGATCGTTGTTTCGAAGCACCACGTGATGATCGGGTGTGATAGATTCTAACGTTCGCATACAACGGATGTAAGCCAGATTTACACACGCGAAACACTTTTGTTGACTTGACGAGCCTAGCATGTACAGACATGGCCTCAGAACATGAGAGACCGAAAGGTCAAACATGAGTCGTATAGTAGATGCGATCAACATGGAGATGTTCACCATTGATGACTAGTCCGTCTCACGTGATGATCGGACACGGCCTAGTCGATATGGATCATGTATCACTTAGATGACTAGAGGGATGTCTATCTGAGTGGGAGTTCATTAAATAATTTGATTAGATGAACTTAATTATCATGAACTTAGTCTAAAATTGTCTTTACAATCTATCTTGTAGATCCAATGGCCCACGCTAATGTTGCCCTCAACTTCAACGCATTCCTAGAGAAAACCAAACTGAAAGACGATGGAAACAACTATACGGACTGGGTCCGTAACTTGAGGATCATCCTCATAGCTTCCAAGAAAGCATATGTCCTTGATGCACCGCTAGGTGACGCACCCATTTTCCCAGCAACTCAAGACGTTATGAACGCCTGGCAGTCGCGTAGTGATGATTACTCCCTGGTTCAGTGCGGCATGCTTTACAGCTTAGAACCGGGGCTCCAAAAGCGTTTTGAGCAACACGGAGCATATGAGATGTTCCAAGAGCTGAGAATGGTTTTCCAAGCTCATGCCAGGTCGAGAGATATGAAGTCTCCGACAAGTTCTTCAGTTGTAAGATGGAGGAAAATAGTTCTATCAGCGAGCACATACTGAAAATGTCTGGGTTGCACAACCGCTTGTCTCAGCTGGGAGTTAATCTTCCGGATGACTCGGTTATTGACAGAATCCTCCAGTCGCTTCCACCTAGCTACAAGAGCTTTGTGATGAACTTCAATATGCAAGGGATGGAGAAGTCCATTCCTGAGTTATATTCGATGCTGAAATCAGCGGAGGTGGAGATCAAAAAGGAACGTCAAGTGTTGATGGTGAATAAGACCACCAGTTTCAAGAAAGGCAAGGGTAAGAAGAACTTCAAGAAGGACGGCAAAGCAGTTGCCGCGCCCGGTAAATCAGTTGCCGGGAAGAAGCCCAAGAATGGACCCAAGCCTGAGACTGAGTGCTTTTATTGCAAGGGAACCGGTCACTGGAAGCGGAACTGCCCCAAGTACTTAGCGGATAAGAAGGCCGGCAACTGCTACTTCTCGAGCATGCGTTGGTTTCCGTGAAGAGGAACGGATGATGCAGCAAAGTAGATAAGTATTTCCCTCAGTTGTTGAGAACCAAGGTATCAATCCAGTAGGAGATACAAGCAAGTCCCCAATAGATGTACCTACACAAAGAATCAAACACTTGCACCCAACGCTATAAAGGGGTTGTCAATCCCTTCACGGTTACTTGCAAGGATGAGATCTGATAGAGATAGATAGAATAGATTGCTTGAACGGAAAGTAAAACAAAAGTAAAAAATAATGCAGCAAGGTATTTTTGGTATTTTTGGTTTTAGATCTGAAAGTATAAGATGGAAAATAGACCCGGGGGCCATAGGTTTCACTAGAGGCTTCTCTCATGATGGCAAGTATTACGGTGGGTGAACAAATTACTGTCAAGCAATTGATAGAAAAGCGAATAATTATGAAGATATCCAAGGCAATGATTATGCATATAGGCATCACGTCCGTGTCAAGTAGACCGAAACGATTCTGCATCTACTACTATTACTCCACACATCGACCGACTCCTGCCTGCATCTAGAGTATTAAGCTCATGAAGAACAGAGTAACGCATTAAGTAAGATGACATGATGTAGAGGGATAAACTCAAGCAATATGATGAAAACCCCATCTTTTTATCCTCGATGGCAACAATACAATACGTGCCTCGCTACCCCTACTATGTCACTGGGTGAGGACACCGCAAGATTGAACCCAAAACTAAGCACTTCTCCCATTGCAAGAATTACCAATCTAGTTGGTCAAACCAAACCAATAACTCGAAGAGACTTGCAAAGATATGAAATCATGCATATAAGAATTCAGAAAAGACTCAAATAATATTCATAGATAATCTGAACATAAACCCACAATTCATCGGATCTCGACAAACACACCGCAAAAGAGTATTACATCGGATAGATCTCCATGAAGATCATGAAGAACATGGTATTGAAGAGCAAAGAGAGAGAAGAAGCCATCTAGCTACTAGCTATGGACCCGAAGGTCTGTGGTGAACTACTCATGCATCATCGGAGGGGCAATGCAGTTGATGTAGATGCCCTCCGTGATCGAATCCCCCTCCGGCAGATTACCGGAAAAGGCTCCAAGATTGGATCTCACGGGAACCGAGGCTCCTGGCGGCGGAAAAGTGTTTTCGTGGACCTTTTTGGTATCCAGGGAATATTTCTGAATTTATAGGCCGAAGAATAGGGTTGGAGGAGTTGCCGTGGGGCCACAAGCCAGGGGGGCGCCCCACCCACTAGGGCGCGACCCTGTGGCTTGTCGCCACACGGTGGCTCCCCTGCCTTGGTCTCCAAGTCCTCTGGGTTGCTTCTGGTCCAAGAAAAATTATTTCGAAGATTTTATTCCGTTTGGACTCCGTTTAATATTCCTTATCTGCAATCCTCAAAAACAAGGAAAAAACAGAAACTGGCACTAGGCTCTAGATTAATAGGTTAGTCCCAAAAATAATATAAAATAGCATATTAATGCATATAAAACATCCAAAACAGATAATATAATAGCATGGAACAATAAAAAATTATAGATACGTTGGAGACGTATCAAGCAACCCCAAGCTTAATTCCTGCTCGTCCTCGAGTAGGTAAATGATAAAAACTGAATTTTTGATGTGGAATGCTACCTAACATATTTATCCATGTAATAATCTTTATTGTGTCATGAATATTCAGATCCGTAAGATTCAAAACAATAGTCTAATATTGACATAAAATCAGTAATACTTCGAGCACACCAACAAGGCAATTGTGTCATTTCGAAATAACATGGCCTTAGAAAGTTATCCCTACAAAATCATATGGTCTGGCTATGCTCCATCTCCCCCACACAAAGTATCTAAATCATGCACAACCCCGATGAACAAGTCAAGCAATTGTTTCACACTTTTGGTGTTCTCAAACATTTTCAATTCTCACGCAATACATGAGCGTGAGCCATGGATATAGCACTATAGGTGGAATAGAATATGGTGGAGGTTGCAAGGAAAAAGGGAGAAGATAGTCTCACATCAACTAGGCGTATCAACGGGCTATGGAGATGCCCATCGATAGATATCAATGTGAGTGAGTAGGGATTGCCATGCAACAAATGCACTTAGAGCTATAAGTGTATGAAAGCTCAAAAAGAAAACTAAGTGGTCGTGCAAGATGAAACTCCACTAGTTATATGAAAGTGACAAAATAGGAGACTCTCTATCATGAAGATCATGGTGCTACTTTGAAGCACAAGTGTGGAAAAATATAGTAGCAATTGTCCCTTCTCTCTTTCTCTCATTTTTTTTCTTTTTCTCTTTTTTTTTCTTTTTTTTCTTTTTGGTGGGCATCTTTGGCCTCTTTTTTTTTATTTGGGCTTCGCTGGCCTCTTTTATTTTTTTTGTAAAGTCCGGATACTCATCCCGACTTGTGAGGGAGTCATGGCTTCCATCATCCTTTTCTCACACGGGACAATGCTCTAATAATGAAAATCATCACACTTTTATTTACTTACAACTCAAAAAGAAAATTACAACTCGATACCTATGACAAAATATGACTCTATATGCAAGATGAAAGTGATGGTGCATGTCATGAAAAGCGGAACGGTGGAAGTTGCATGGCAATATATCTCGGAATGGCTATGGAAATGCCATAATAGGTAGGTATGGTGGCTGTTTTGAGGAACATATATGGTGGCTGTTTTGAGGAAGGTGGGTTTGATGTACCGGCGAAAGTTGCGCGGTACTAGAGAGGCTAGCAAAGGTGGAAGGGTGAGAGTGCGTATAATCCATGGACTCAACATTAGTCATAAAGAACTCACATACTTATTCCAAAAGTCTATTAGTTATCAAACAAAGAATTAGACGCATGCCCCTAGGGGAGAGGTTGGTAGGAGTTAACCATCGCGCGCTCCCGACCCTCACACAAAGGTCGACAATCATTAAACAAATCATGCTCCGACTTCGTTACATAACGGTTCACCATACGTGCATGCTACGGGAATCACAAACTTCAACACAAGTATCTCTTCCAATTCACAACTACTCACTAGCATGACTCTCATATTACCATCTCCATTATCTCAAAACTATATGCAAGGAATCAAACTTCTCATAGTACCCAATGCACTTAATATGAAAGTTTTTATTATATCCCTCTTGGATGCCCATTATATTAGGACTAAAATCATAACCTAAACAAATTACCATGATGTTTTAAGAAACTCTCAAAATAATATAAGTAAGGTACGAAAGTTCAATAATTTCTATAAAATATAACACCACCGTGCTCTAAAAAGATATAAGTGAAGCACTAGAGCAACATTGCCTAGCTCAAAAGAAATAAGTGAAGCACATAGAGTATTCTAATAAATTCACGATTCAGCGTGTCTCTCTCAAAAAGAGTGTGTGCAGAAAGGATGATTGTGGCAAACTAAAAAGAAAAGACTCATATCATACAAGACGCTCCAAGCAAAACACATATCATGTGGTGAATAAAAATATAGCCTCAAGTAAATTTACCGATGGATTGAAGACGAAAGAGGGGATGCCTTCCGGGGCATCCCCAAGCTTAGGCTTTTTGGTATCCTTGAATATGGCTTGGGGTGCCTTGGGCATCCCCAAGCTTAGGATCTTGCCACTCCTTATTCCATAGTCCATCAAATCTTTACCCAAAACTAGAAAACTTCACAACACAAAACTCAACAGAAAACTCATGAGATCCGTTAGTATAAGAAAAATAAATCACCACTTTAGGTGCTGTTGTGAACTCATTATTTATTTATATTGGTGTAATATCTACTGTATTCTAACTTCTCCATGGTTCATACGCCCCGATACAACCCATAGATTCATCAAAATAAGCAAACAACACAAAGAAAACAGAATCTGTTAAAAACAGAACAGTCTGTAGCAATCTATAGACTTCGAATACTTCTGTAACTCCAAACATTCTGAAAAAATAGGATAATCAGGGAAATTTGTATATCAATCTTGGGTAAAAATTTCAGATCAAAAGCACGTTCCAGTGAATTTACAAAATTCCTGGACTGAGAGCAAAAGTTTCTGTTTTTCAGCAAAATCAAATCAACAAACACCGTAGACCATCCCAAAGGTCTTACTTGGCTCAAACACTAATTTAAACAAGAAAACACAATTATTACAGAAGTAATAATGTGGAAAACACACCAAAACATAAACAAAAAACAGAAAGGAAAAATAAAATTGGGTTGCCTCCCAACAAGCGCTATTGTTTAACGCCCCTAGCTAGGCATAATGATTTCAATGATGCTCACATAAAAAAGTAGTAATTTGAAATATGCAAGAGAGCATCATGAATCTCATGAAAAACACATTTAAGTCTAACCCACTTCCTATGCATAGGGATATTGTGAGCAAACAATTTATGGGAACAAGAATAAACTAACATAGGAAGGCAAAACAAGCATAACTTCAAAGCTTTGAACACTCTCAACGGATTTAGATGGTGCCCTCTTTAAAGTGAATGTAGTTGTCTCTAATGCATAACCCCAAAATGATAGTGGCAAATCGATAAGAGACATCATAGTACGCACCATATCCAATAGAGCACGACCACGACGTTCGGACACACCATCACACTATGGTGTTCCAGGTGGCGTGAGTTGTGAAACAACTTCCACATTGTCTTAAGTTGCATACCAAACTCATAACTCAGATATTTACCTCCATGATCATATCGTAGACATTTTGTCTTCTTGTCACGATGATCTCAAACTTCACTCTAAATTTGTTTGAACTTTTCAAACGTTTTAGACTTGTGTTTCATTACGCAAATATCCCCATATCTACTCAAATCATCAGTGAGGGTAAGAAAATAACGAAATCCACCGCACGCTTCAACACTCATTGGACCGCATACATCAACATGTATCCTTTCCAATAAGTCACTTGCCCGCTCCATCAAGCCGGAAAACGGGGTTTTAGTCATCTTGCCCATGAGGCATGGTCCGCATGTCTCAACCGATTCGAAATCGAGTGAGTCCAAAGATCCATCACCATGGAGTTTCTGCATGCGCTTTACACCAATATGACCTTTAGCGGTAGTGCCACAAGTATGTGGTACTATCATTATTAACTTTGCATCTTTTGGCATCATTATTATGAACATGTGTATCACTACGATCGAGATTCAATGAACCATTCACATTGGGTGCATGACCATTGAAGATATTATTCATGTAAACAGAATAACCATTATTCTCTAACTTAAATGAATAACCGTATTGCAATAAACACGATCTAATCACGTTTATGCTCAATGCAAACACCAAATAACATTTATTTAGGCTCATCACCATTCCCGAAGGTAGAGGGAGCGTGCGATGGTGATCACATCAACTTTGGAAACACTTCCAACACACATCGTCACCTCACCCTTAGTTATTCTCCGTTTCTTCCGTAGCTTTTATTTTGAGTTAGCAACATTTAGCAACTGAACCGGTATCTAATACCCAGGTGCTACTAGGAGTACTAGCAAGATACACATGAATAAAACGTATATCAAATATACTTCTGTTGACGTTGCCAGCCTTCTTATCTACCAAGTATCTAGGGCAGTTCTGCTTCAGCGACCGTTCTCCTCATAATAGAAGCACTCAGTCTCGGGTTTGGGTTCAACCTTGGGTTTCTTTACTGGAGCAGCAACTGGCTTGCCATCCATAAAGTTTCCCTCCTAGCCCTTGCCCTTCTCGAAACTAGTGGTTTTACTAACCATCAACACTTGATGCTCCTTCTTGATTTCTACCTTCGTGGTGTCAAACATCGCGAATAGCTCGGGGATCATTATTTCCATCCCTGGCATTTCATAGTTCATCACGAAGCTCTATTAGCTTTGTGGTAGTGACTTGGAGAACTATATCAACCACTATCTTATCTGGAAGATCAACTCTCACTTGATTCAAGCGATTGTAGCACCCAGACAATCTGAGCACATGCTCACCGATTGAGCTATTCTCCTTCATCTTGCAGGCAAAGAATCTTGTTGGAGGTCTCATACCTCTCAACACGGGCACGAGCCTGAGATCCCAATTTCAGCTCTTAGAACATCTCATATGTTCCGTGACGTTCAAAACGTCTTGGAGCCTCAATTCTAAGCCGTAATGCATGACGCATTGAACTATCAAGTAGTCATCAGAACGTGCCTGTCAGATGTTCACAACATCTACAGATGATGCTTGAGGGGGTGGCGCACCGAGCGGTGCATTAATGACATAAGCCTTCTGTACAACAATGAGGAAAATCCTCAGATCACGGACCCAGTCCGCATTATTGCAACCAACAACTTTCAATTCTATTTTCTCTAGGAACGTATAAAAACAGGGGAGCTACAACATAATTTGCAAAGTCACTTTGACTATGTTCATGATAACGAGTTCAATTAATCATATTACTTAAGAACTCCCACTCAAATCAACATCCCTCAGGTTGTCTAAGTGTGATATGATCCAAATCCACCAACCCAAGTCCGATCATCACGTGAGATGAGGTGGTTTCAATGGTGAACATCTTCATGTTGATCATATGTACTATATAACTCATGTTCGACCTTTCGGTCTCTTGTGTTCCGAGGCCATGTCTGTACATGCTAGGCTCGTCAAGTTTAACCCGAGTGTTCCGCACGTGCAACACTGGCTTGCACCCGTTGTATGTGAACGTAGAGTCTATCACACCCGATCATCACGTGGTGTTTCGAAACGACAAACTTTCGCAACGGTGCACACTCGGGGAGAACACAATTTTATCTTGAAATTTTAGTGAGGGATCACCTTATAATGCTATCGTCATCCTAAGCAAAACAAGGTGCATAAAAGGATTAACATCACATGCAAATCATAAGTGACATGATATGGCCATGAACTTGTGCTTTTTATCTCCATCTCCAAAGCACCGGCATGATCTCCATCGTCACCGGCATGACACCATGATCTCCATCATCTTGATCTCCATCAACGTGTCGCCATGAGGTTGTCGCGCCGACTATTGCTTCTACAACTATTGCTAACTCATAGCGATAAAGTAAAGCAAAACGGCAAAAATAAATTAAAGACAACCCTATGGCTCCTGCCGGTTGCCGTACTCATCGACTTGCAAGTCGTGATTATCTATACATAACATGATCATCTCATACATCACATGTATATCATCATGTCATTGGCCATATCATATCACAACATACCCTGCAAAAACAAGTTAGACGTCCTCTAATTGTTGTTGCATGTTTTACGTGGCTGCTATGGGTATCTAGCAAGAACGATTCTTACCTACGCAAAACCACAACGGTGATACACAAATTGCTATTCAACCTTCTCAAGGACCGCCTTTGTCGTATTCGATCCAACTAAAGTGGGAGAGACAGACACCCACCAGCCATCTTTATGCAACAAATTCACATGTCAGTTGATGGAACCGGTCTCTCGTAAGCGTACGAGTAAGGTTGGTCCGGGACGCTTCATCCCACAATACCGCTGAATCAAGAAAAGACCAAGGGAGGAAGCAATCTGAATATCAACGCCCACAAACTCCTTTGTGTTCTACTCGTGATCTCATCTATGCATAGACCTAGCTCATGATGCCACTATTGGGGAACGTTGCATGGGAAACAAAAAATTTCCTACGCACACGCAAGATCTATCCATGGTGATGAGAATCTACGAGAGGGAGAGTGGATCTACATACCCTTGTAGATCGCTAAGCAGGAAGCGTTAAGAAACGCGGTTGATGTAGTCGAACGTCTTCGCAATCCGAATCGCAATCCGTCCCGCGATCCAATCACGATCCGTCCCGATCTAGCGCCGAACGGACGTCACCTCCGCGTTCAGCACACGTACAGCTCGATGACGATCTCCGCCTTCTTAATCTAGCAAGAGGGGGCGGAGAGTTAGATGAGATCTCCAGCAACACGACGGCGTGGTGGTGGTGATGGTGGAGTTATCCCGGCAGGGCTTCGCCTAAGCACTACCGGAATCTATTTGGTGGAGGAACTAGAGAATAGAGAACTAGCACGTGGCCGTGGGTTTTGGGGCTCTATTCCTCTAGTATATATAGGAGGGAGGGGAAGGAGCAAGCCTCCCTAGGGTTTCCCCTAGGGGTCGGCCGAACCAGGGCAAGGAGGAGTCCAATCCAATTCCTACTAGGAAGTGGATTCATATTAGGAAGGAGTCCTATTCCTTCCTATCTCCACCTTTTTTCCTCTTGGGCATATGGGCCCTTATGGGGTCGGTTCCCTAGCCCATTAGGGACTGGTGCACCACCTCTTGGGCCCATGTGGCCCCCCGAGGTGGGTGGGCCCCACCCGGTGGACCCCCGGAACCCATTCGTCACTCCCGGTACACTACCGGAAAAACCCGAAACCTTTCCGGAACCCAAATACCACTTTCCTATATATAAATCTTTACCTCCGGACCATTCCGGAGCTCCTCGTGACGTCCGGGATCTCATTCAGGACTCCGAACAACCTTCGGTCACCAACACATATATCTCAATACTACCGAAACGTCACCGAACGTTAAGTGTGCAGACCATGCGGGTTTGAGAACTATGTAGACATGACCGAGACACCTCTACGGTCAATAACCAATAGCGGGACCTGGATGCCCATATTGGTTCCTACATATTCTACGAAGATCTTTATCGGTTGAACCTCTATGTCAAGGATTCAGTTAATCCCGTATGCTGTTCGCTTTGTTCTTCGGTATGTTACTTGCCCGCGATTTGATCGTCGGTATCTCTATACCTAGTTCAATCTTGTTACCGACAAGTCTCTTTACTCGTTCCGTAATACAAGATCCCGTGGCTAACTCTTTATTCACTTTGCTTGCAAGGCTCATTGTGATGTTGTATTACCGAGTGGGCCCTGAGATACCTCTCCGTCATACAGAGTAACAAATCCCAGTCTTGTTCCATGCCAACTGAACAGACACCCTCGGAGATACCTGTAGAGCATCTTTATAGTCACCCAGTTATGTTGCGACGTTTGATACACACAAGGTACCCCTCCGGTGTCAGTGAGTTGCATGATCTCATGTTCATAGGAACATATACTTTGACATGCAGAAACAATAGCAATAAACTGACACGGTCATATGCTACGTTCATAGTTTGGGTCTTGTCCATCACATCATTCTCCTAATGACGTGATCCCGTTATCAAATGACATCTCATGTCTATGGCTAGGAAACCTTGACCATCTTTGATCAACGAGCTAGTCTACTAGAGGCATACTAGGGACACAATGTTGTCTATGTAACCACACATGTATTTGAGTTTCCAATCAATACAATTATAGCATGGATAATAAACGATTATCATGAACAAGGAAATATAATAATAACCATTTTATTATTGCCTCTAGGGCATATTTCCAACACCGAGCCCCACAAAGTGCGCAAGTGTCAATAGTCGCCATGTTCCGGTGCTGCAATAGAACCCCGCAAGGGATAGTTTGTCTTGCCAATCTCCATACAAAAACCCAAAGTTTTGATGGGACTTTAATGTGCCAAATAGATGACCAATGGTTATTTTCCATCTGATTCACCGACGTGCCAGCTTCCTCATCAATCCAGTTTTCCCGGTTCAGTTTGATGCGCAAGATCATACGATAAGCCGGCCGGACAGTGAAAATCCCCTTGGTTTCTTCATGCCAAGCCGAGAAATCTGAAACTGTCCGCGTACATAATGGAATCTTGAGTATCTCCTCGGCATCAGAATGTGTGAATACTGTCCTGACCAAGTTTTCATTCCAGGAGGCATTAGTAGCGTCTATGAGCTGAGAGACCATGTCCGGGGGGTTAGGTACCAGAGAGGTAATAGGCCGTTTGAAGTCGTCCCGAGGTATCCAGTTATGAGTCCATATACCCGTCGTTGCTCCATCGCCAATCCTTCGAATGATCCCTTGCGACAGAATATCTCAGCCATCTAAGATTGCCCGCCAGATTTGGGAAGGATGGGATCCCAACTCTGCCACTAGCAAATTAGAGGCAGGGTAATAAATTGCTTTAAGCATGCGGGCGCTTAGGGAAGTATCATTGGTCATTACGCGCCAAGCTTGTCTTGCCAAAAGCGCCAAATTGAAAATCTCCAGGTCTCGGAATCCTAAACCTCCCAGGTGTTTTGGCCGCGTCATTATATCCCATGCCACCCAGTAGGGTCTTCTTTTTCCTTGCTTCGATCCCCACCAAAATTGCCGAATGATCGAAGTAATACTTTCACATAATCCCCTTGGGAGCCTGAAACAAGACATGGAAAAAACCGGTATGGCCTGTGCCACTGATTTGATTAAAATTTCCTTCCCTTCCGCGGATAAGAGCTTCTGCATCCAACCTTTGATCTTCTCCCACACACGATCTCTAAGATATTTAAAAGTTCCATTCTTGGAGTGGCCAACATCCGTAGGCATCCCAAGATAGCGCTCACTAAAGCTTTCATTGTGGACCTGCAATGAATTCTTCACCGCTTCTCTTATTGAGCCTTGGCATCCATTGCTGAAGAAAATTGAAGATTTGTCATGACTAATTCTCTGCCCCGAAGCATTGCAATATCTGTCCAATAGGTTTGACACCGCTATGGATCCCTCTGTACTTGCCTTAAAAACAACAGGCTATCATTTGCAAATAGAAGGTGATTAATGGTGGGAGCCGAAGGGGCCACCTTAATACCTGCTAGATCGGATGACTGAGAACTGGATTTCAGGAGGCACGAAAGGCCCTCTGCTGCAATCAAGAACAAGTAAGGGGATATTGGGTCTCCCTGTCGGATCCCTCTGGATGGTATAAAGGATTGGAGTTTCTCACCATTGAATAGCACCGAGAAAGAGACTGAAGCAACCATGCTCATAACTATGTTAATCCACTGCCGCGAAAAGCCAAGCTTTGCCATTATGGCCCTTAAATAGGACCACTCCAGCCTGTCATAGGCTTTCATCATGTCTAGCTTCAGAGCACAGAAACTGTTGGTTTTAGATTTGGTGCGTTTCATAAAATGCAAACACTCATAAGAGGATATGATGTTATCTGTAATTAGTCTGCCAGGAACAAAAGCGGACTGCTCTTCCGAAATAATGTCGGGCAAGATTACATTCAGTCTATTTGCCACCACCTTGGAGGCAATCTTGTAAAGAACGTTGCATAAACTGATTGGTCTAAACTGAGATAAATTTGTGGGGTTTGTTACCTTGGGAATTAGGAGAAGAATTGTATCATTAATGCATTCGGGGCTCTCCTCCCCTTTGACAATCCTTAATAGAATCTGTGTGACGTCCTCTCCACAAATATCCCAATGACGCTGATAAAAATGAGCCAGGAATCCGTCTGGCCCTGGTGCCTTTGTGGGGAACATTTGGAACAAGGCAGTTTTAACCTTATCCCTTGTGTACGGAGCACACAGCGACGCATTCATCTCCTCTGTTACCTTTCTTGGTACATGAGCTAAGACATCTTCCATATTATGGACGCCCTCGGACTAATAAAGTTTCTGGTAAAAAGCATTTGCCAAAGCCTTCAACTCAGCCGGGTCATTTATCTCCACACCGAGGGAGTTCTAAAGGGCCTTGATCATGTTCTTCTTTCTCCTTAGGCTGGCACGGAGGTGGAAATTTTTTGTGTTTTTATCCCCTGCTGAGAGCCATTCCAACCGAGCCCTTTGACGCCACATGATCTCTTCCTGATGATACATCTCTATCAATTTCCCATTGATTTTTAGTTCAACATGGGACGGCGCCGTCCTCAAAGGATCACTGCGGAGCTCTTCTAACATTTGTTTCAAATTTTTAATCTCTTTCCGCACACTCCCGAACGTATCCGTCCCCCATCTACTCAGGTTTTGAGACAGATTCTAGAGCTTTGTTCGCATCTCTTGCACCGTAATACAAGGCGCTCCCGGGTCCCATCCTGTCATGATCAAATCCTTCAGCTCCTCATGCGTTTCCCACATAAGCTCGTACTTAAAAGTACGTTTCAGTTTTTGCTCCTGGTGGGATCCAAGCTTCAGCAGCAATGGGGCATGGTCCGAGGAGACCGCCGTTAGATGTGTTAAGGATACTGATGGAAACCTTGTTAACCACTCCGCATTTACTAGTGCTCTGTCAAGCTTGCGCCTTGTGTAAGTTCCTCCAGTAACCTTCTTGTCAAACGTCCAGAACCGGCCTTCATATCCGATGTCCAGCAACATGCAAACATTAGTAGTATCACGAAACGCCTGGATTTGAGCGTTGCTACGTTGCCCAACTCCTTGGTGTTCTTCCGGACGTAAGACTTCGTTGAAATCACCTATGCAAAGCCATGGAAGCGAACTCAACGTGCTGATGTTTTTTAGCACTGTCCATGTCTGATGTCTCAGATGTGTCTGTGCCTCTCCGTAAACACATGTCATCCTCCACTTCTCCTGACCTTGACCTTGCTCCTCAATCGATGCATCAAGATGGTAGCCCGAGTAACCAAGAATCTCAACATTAGTTGAGCTGTTCCAGAAAAGCCCAATACCTCCACTTCTTCCTTGACTGTCAACCGCATAAGCCTTATCAAAACCCAAAGTACCAGCTAAAGCTTCTACCCTTTTACCTTCAATCTGTGTTTCTACTATGCATAGTAGGGTAGGGGCAAATTGCCTCGTGAAATCACGAAGCTCTCAAACTGTCGCGGCTTTGCCCGCGCCACGACAGTTCCAGCAGAAGACACTCATTGGGCTCGGCGGCGCTCCTCGAAGGAGCCCGCCATCTTTATAACACCTGTACCTTGTCCTGCACTCTTTTCCCCACCCCCTTTTGCCTCCTCGGGCACTGTTCTCATCCTCTTTGGGTCTTGTTTTGAATTCGGACTAGGGGGAACAATAGTCGACGGGAGCGCCAAAGTGGTTCCATCTCCCGAGGCCCTCACCACCACACTAGCAGATGATGCAAGAGACTGCCCCCGAACTTGGTCCGGTGTCCTCTTCCTATTGTTTTCCATATCAGCCATATCTGAGTCCACGTCTGTGACCTACTCCTCCATGCTACCAGAATTTGCGGCTGGATAACCAGCTCCGCGTCCTCCATTGCGGCCACCCCTTCGTCCACGTCCACGGCCACGACCCCCTGGACCTTGTCCTGTGCGCATGACCCAGGCTGCCTTAAGGTCTTTGAAAACCAACGCGGCGGGTGGATGCATTCCATTGCCATGCTCCTTGTATAGGTGTCCCAGCATGCCACACACAGCGCACCAGTCCGGTAGCTTCTCGAACTTCACTCTATATATTTGATGTTTCCCTTCTCGGATCATAGAAACCGCATTCTTGAGAGGCTTGTTAACATTGATCCTTAGCCACACCTGGTGGAAATTTCCTGCAAAGTCTTGCGAGATGGGCTCAGCAAAGAGGAACTCACCCACCTTCGCCGCTAGAGATGGCACTAGATGGGCATACATTGGTGGCACATCATGAATCTGTGCCCAGATCTCAATAGTATCTAGCTGGACTGTTGACGGCTTTGCCAACCCATCATTGGGCTTTAGAATTACTGCATCGCCTCGAAAGTGCCATGGACCCTCCTGTGTAACTCTCTCCCAGTCCCCTAAACAGGAAAACTGTGCAGAAAAGAGGTTGTCCTCCAAAGGCTTGAAGTTAACCTCCTGGGCAAGATCCCATGCAGCTCGCATGTTTCGGAAGAACCAGTACTGGCTGAAAGTCTTGACTGTGTGAACTCTAACCACGGCAGTCCACCAGGCCACCGCCGACGGCGCCTCCTTCTCATCAAAAACTACATCGTCCAGATCTTCCTCTCGCAGTCCGAGTTCCTTCATCAGTGTATCCACATCGTCGATCTCCGTTTGACCTGCTGCTACAGGCCCCGAAGACGTGCTTGTTGACATCGCGAAACCCTAGCCTAGAAAACCTGGTCGGGTCTCCTGGACGAACCCTAAAGTCCTCCGTCCCCCCCCCCACCGCGCTCCTTCCAGGATCAGAGAGAAGGTCTCCCCACCCGAGGACAGGGAGCGGACGGGGCAGGACGCCGGTAGGGGACGAGGTCTCAACGGCGGCGACAAGATCGCCCCGAGAGGAAGAAAACCCAAACTAGAGGGGAATTGAGCGTAGGGCCGGCAGTACATGCCTAACACTGTCTCTGCCCTGTTGGGCCTACTTGCCCCGTGGGCCTGCATACTGGCCCATGTATAGTTGGGTTTCTAGTCGTATGCAGACCGTGGTGGCCTAGTAGGCGGGCATTTTTTTATGTTATTTTTTGCATATTAAAAGATAACAAAAAATACTTTATGAATTTTTTTGCTATTAAATTTTTTAACAAAAAATACTTTATGAAAATTCTTTTTGCTATTAAAGTTTTTAACAAACAATACTTTGATAATTTTAGTTGCATAAATTTTATATAATTCTAAGTTAATATTATTCTTTTTGCTATTAAAATTATTTTGATCATAACTAGAGGTTTATAAAAGCTTTTTAGTTGATTCTTTTTGCTATTGAAGAATATTATAGTTTTGTTTTAGTTGATCATAACAAAAAAAATGATTTTTTTAGTTGACAATCTCTTTCGAAGTATCAGGGTTTCGGACGAAAACTCGTCTATTACAAAGGGATTTCATTTTTTAAGATATTTTAACTCCAGACTTTTTTTGCGTTCAATATGCACCATTCAAAGCCACATCATCAATTTTCAACCATTTTCTGACTTCATTTGCTATTTTTCATGGATTTCATGATTTATTTCGAGCTAAATGACCCTGATTTTGAAAAGCACTACAAATAAACTCTGAAAAGATATAAACTTGGCATGGTATCATAATTTCACCCACATACCATGAATTAAAAAGTTTAGAGGGTTACGGCAAAAAGTGGATGCGCTTCGTGTACAAACTGGACAATCTCTTTCGA
This sequence comes from Elymus sibiricus, assembly GCA_039707655.1. Lineage (NCBI taxonomy): Eukaryota > Viridiplantae > Streptophyta > Magnoliopsida > Poales > Poaceae > Elymus > Elymus sibiricus. The sequence continues at coordinate 482,110,701 of CM077665.1, forward strand.
AGTATCAGGGTTTCGGACGAAAACTCATCTATTACAAAGGGATTTCATTTTTTTAAACATATTTTAACTCCAGACTTTTTGTGCGTTCAATATGCACCATTCAAAGCCACATCATTAATTTTCAACCCTTTTCTGACTTCATTTGCTATTTCTCATGCATTTCATGATTTATTTTGAGCTAAATGACCCTGAATTTGAAAAGCACTGCAAATGAACTCTGAAAAGGTTGAAACTTGGCATGGTATCATAATTTCACCCACATAGGATGTGCTAAAAAGTTTAGAGGGTTACGGCAAAAACTGGATGCACTTCGTGTACAAACTGGACAATCTTTTTCGAAGTATCACGGTTTCGAGCGAAAACTCATCTATTACAAAGGGATTTCATTTTTTAACATATTTTAACTCCAGACTTTTTGTGCGTTCAATATGCACCATTCAAAGCCACATCATCAATTTTCAACCCTTTTTTCACTTCATTTGCTATTTTTCATGCATTTCATGATTTATTTTGAGCTAAATGACCCTGAATTTGAAAAGCACTGCAAATGAACTCTAAAAAGGTTGAAACTTGGCATGGCATCATAATTTCACCCACATAGCATGTGCTAAAAAGTTTAGAGGGTTACGGCAAAATTTGGATGCACTTCGTGTACAAACTGGACAATCTCTTTCGAAGTATCATGGTTTCGGACGAAAAGTCATCTATTACAAAGGGATTTCATTTTTAAACATATTTTAACACAGACTTTTTGTGCGTTCAATATGCACCATGCAAAGCCACATCATCAATTTTCAACCCTTTTCTGACTTCATTTGCTATTTTTCATGCATTTATTGATTTATTTTGATCTAAATGACCCTGAATTTGAAAAGCACTGCAAATGAACTCTGAAAAGGTTGAAACTTGGCATGGTATCATAATTTCACCCACATAGCATGTGCTAAAAAATTTAGAGGGTTACGGCAAAAACTGGATGCACTTCGTGTACAAAACTGGACAATCTCTTTCGAAGTATCACGGTTTCGGACGAAAATCATCTATTACAAAGGGTTTCATTTTTTTAACATATTTTAACTTGAGACTTTTTGTGCGTTCAATATGCACCATGCAAAGCCACATCATCAAGTTTCAACCCTTTTCTGACTTCATTTGCTTTTTTTCATGGATTTAATGATTTATTTTGAGCTAAATGACCCCGAATTTGAAAAGCACTTTAAATGAACTCTGAAAAGGTTGAAACTTGGCATGGTATCATAATTTCACCCCCATAGCATGTGCTAAAAAGTTAAGAGGGTTACGGCAAAAACTGGATGCACTTCGTGTACAAAACTGGACAATCTCTTTCGAAGTATCACGGTTTCGGACGAAAACTCATCTATTACAAAGGGATTTCATTTTCTTAACATATTTTAACTTCATACGTATCCAACATATCTATAATTTTTGCTTGTTCCATGCTGTTATATTATCATTCTTGGATGTTTTACAATCATTTTATAACAACTTTATATCATTTTTGGTACTAACCTATTGACATAGTGCCAAAGTGCTAGTTGATGTTTTTGCTTGTTTTTTATTTCGCAGAAAATCAATACCAAACGGAGTCCAATAGCGACGAAACTTTTTGGAGATTTTTTCTGGACCAGAAGACACCAGGTGGGCCAAAGAAGTGCTGGAGAAGTGGGCCGAGGAGACCACAACCCACCAGGGCGCGCCAGATGGGTTGTGCCCTCCTCGGGGCCCCACTCCACCGCCTCCGATGCCTATAAATTCCCAAATATTCCAAAAACCCTAAGGGAGTTGACGAAACACAATTCCAGCCGCCGCAAGTTCCAGAACCTCGAGATCCAATCTAAACACCATCATGGAGGGGTTCATCTTCCTCATAGGTGCCTCTCCGATGATGCGTGAGTAGTCCACCATAGACCTACGGGTCCGTAGGCAGTAGCTAGATGGTTTCCTCTCTCTCTCTCTCTTATGATTCTCAATACAATGGTCTCTTGGAGATCTATTTGACGTAAACTTTTGCGGTGTGTTTGTTGGGATCCGATGAATTTTGAGTTCATGATCATTTTCTATCCATGAATATTATTTGAGTCTTCTTTGATCTCTTATATGCATGATTACCTATAGCCTCGTATTTCTTCTTCGAATCTTTGGTTTACTTAGGCCGACTAGATCGATTTTTCTTGCCATGGGAAGAGGTGCTTTGTGATGGGTTCGATATTGCGGTGTTCTTTCCAAGTGACAGAAGGGGAAGCAAGACACGCATGTATCGTTGCTCTTAAGGATAACAAGATGGGGTCTATTCCTACATGAATAGATCTTGTCTACATCATGCCATCGTTCTTATTGCATTACTCTATTTTTCCATGAACTTAATACACTAGATGCATGCTGCATAGCGGTCGATGTGTGCAGTAATAGAGGTAGATGCAGGCAGGAGTCGGTCTACCTATCTTGGACGTGATGCCTATATAATGATCATCGCCTTGGATATCGTCATGACTATTCGATTTTCTATCAATTGCCCAACAGTAATTTGTTCACCCACCGTGCGCTATACTCATGAGAGAAGCCACTAGTGAAACCTATGGCCCCCGGGTCTACTTTTCCAACATATTGCTTTCTGATCTATCTTTTCGTAATCTTTGTTTTTAGATCTACAAAACCAAAAACCCAAAAACATATTGCTGCATATTTTATTTGCTCTTTTTATTTTGTGTTCTTGAGAGATCTATCTCTCCTATCTATCACTACCTAATCTATCTTTTTACCGTAGAGAGATTGACAACCTCTCTTTCGCGTCGGGTTGCAAGTATTTGTTATTTGTGTGCAGGTGCTGCTTATTGGGTGGTGGTGATCCTCCGACTGGTTCGATAACCTTTGTTTCATAACTGAGGGAAATACTTAGCGTTGCTGTGCTGCATCATCCCTTCCTCTTTGGGGAAATACCGACGCAGTCTCAAGCCACGTCAAAGGAATTTCTGGCGCCGTTGCCGGGGGGAAAGCGGTCTCTTCTATGTGCCTATCGTAGGCGCCGAGGGGACTCCATAATCATCTACCAGGTTCCTAATCACAAATCTCATCTCCTTGCAATTACATTATTTGCCATTTGCCTCTCGTTTTCCTCTCCCCCACTTCACCGATTTGCCGTTTTATTCGCCCCCTTTTCGTTTGTCCTTTTTCTTGCCAGATCTCTTCGTTGCTTGCAATCTTGTTTGCGTAGTCACGATGACTCAAGAAAACACCAAGTTGTGTGATTTTTCCAATACTAATAACAATGATTTTATTAGTACTCCGATTGCTCCTCCCGCCACTAGTGCGGAGTCTTGTGATATTAATGCCGCTTTGTTGAATCTTATCATGAATGATCAATTTGCCAGTACTCCTAATGAGGATGCCGCGTCCCATCTAAACACGTTCGTAGAATTGAGTGATATGCAAAAGAAAAAAGATGTGGACAATGATATTGTTAAGTTGAAACTATTTCCTTTTTCCTTACGGGATCGTGCAAAAATTTGGTTTTCTTCTTTGCCTCGCAATAGTATCAATTCTTGGAATAAGTGCAAGGATGCTTTTATCACTAAGTATTTTCCACCCGCGAAAATTATTTCCCTTAGGACGCAAATCATGAATTTTAAGCAACTTGAGCATGAACATGTTGCACAATCTTGGGAAAGAATGAAGCTGATGCTAAGAAATTGTCCTACTCATGGTTTAAATCTTTGGAAGATCATACAAAAAATTTATGCGGGATTGAATTTTGTCTCTAGAAATCTTTTAGATTCTGCCGCGGGTGGTACTTTTATGGAGATTACTTTGGGTGAAGCTACTAAATTGCTAGATAATATAATGGCTAATTATTCTCGATGGCATACCGAAAGAGCACCTACTAGTAAAAAAGTTAATTCGGTTGAGGAGATTAGTACTTTCAGTGATAAGGTTGATGCTTTGATGAAATTGGTTGCTAGTAAAAATGCTCCTATTGATCTTAATGATGTGCCTTTGTCTACCTTGATTGAGCAAAATAGTGATTCCGTAGATGTGAATTTTGTCTCGCGAAACAATTTCAATAACAATGCTTATAGAGGTAATTTTAATCCTAGGCCTTTTCCTAGAAATTCCTCTAATAATTATGGTAATTCCTATGGTAATTCTTCTTACAATAATAATAGGAACACCTCTGATCTTGAGAGTAATATTAAAGAATTTATCAATGCGCAAAAGGCTTTCAACACTACGATAGAAGAAAAGTTGAATAAGATTGATGATATGTCTAGAAGCATTGATAGAATTTCTCATGATGTTGAAAATCTCAAGTTGAAAGCTTTTGTGCCTAAGATTGATGAATCTATTAAAGCTTTATATGTCTCCATGGATGAAAGTAAGAAAAGAACTGCTATGCTTAGAGCTAAAAGAGAAATCTTAGAAAAATCGTTTTCTAGTGATTGCCTTCATAAATCGTTTTTTAGTGATTGGTGTTTCTTCTATTGATTCCTCGTTTAGCAATATTAAAATTGATAATGAAGGGACTGAAGTAGAGTCAACTTTAGCTAGAAGGCGTCCCAATAATTTGAAGAGGTCAAAACTTTAACTAGTGATGTGCCCACTATTTTGGATTGCAAAGACTTTAATTATGATAGTTGCTCTTTGATTGAATGTATTTCTTTGCTGCAATCCATGTTGAATTCACCCCATGCTTATGAGCAAAATAAAGCTTTTACTAAACATATCGTTGATGCCATGATGAAATCTTTTGAAGACAAGTTGGAGTTGGAGATTTCTATTCCTAGAAAATTACATGATGAGTGGGAACCTACCATTAAGGTCAAGATTACAAATTATGAATGCTTTGCTTTGTGTGATTTGGGTGCTAGTGTTTCCACGATTCCGAAATCTCTATGTGACGTGCTTGGTCTTACCAATATTGAAGAATGTTCTCTTAATTTGCACTTGGCGGATTATACTATTAAAAAACCTTTGGGAAGAATTAATGATGTTATTATTCTTGCAAATTGTAACTATGTGCCTATTGATTTTATTGTGCTTGATATTGATTACAATCCGTATTGTCCCATTATACTTGGTAGACCGTTTTTACGCACTATAGGTGCCGTGATTGATATGAAAGAAGGCAATATTCGTTTTCAATTTCCCTGGAGAAAGGGTATGGAACACTTTCCTAGAACAAGAATTAAGCCACCATATGAATCAATCATGAGGGCATCCTATGGATCCAAAACCAAGGATGATAATACTTGAATCTATGCGTTATGCCTAGCTAGGGGCGTAAAACGATAGCGCTTGTTGGGAGGCAACCCAATGAAAAATATATTTTTGCTTTTTCCTCTCTGTTTTTGTGTGTTTACACAATTATGCTTCTGTTATGATTGTGTTTTTATGGTTTATTTAGTGTTTGTGCCAAGTAAAGCCTTTAGGGTGATTCATAGGATGAGTAGAAGTGATGCTGAATCTGAAACAGAAACTTTGCGTCCAGTATATGAATTTTCATTTTTTACTGGGACGTGATCTTGAGCTGAAATTTTAACACAATGTTTCTATACAAATTCCTTACGTTGTCCTAATGTTTCAGAATTTTTAGAGTTACATAAGTATGGTTAGAGTACAGATTACTACAGACTGTTTTGTTTAAGACAGATTCTGTTTTCGTTGCATTGTGTGCTTGTTTTGATGAATCTATGGGTTATATTGAAGGGTATGAGCCATGGTAAAGTTAAAATACAGTAGGTATAATGCAATAATAAAATATGAATGGGTTTGCAACAGTACCTAAAGTAGTGATTTGCGTTATTATACTAACGGATCTCACGAAGATTTTGTTGAGTTTTGTGTGATTGAAGTTTTCAAGTTTTGGGTGAGATCACGATGGATGAAGGAATAAGGAGTGCCTAAGCTTGGGGATGCTACCGCACCCCCAAGATATATCCAAATAGTAACAAGCAACTAAGCTTGGGGATGCCCCCCGAGTGGCATCCCCTCTTTCTTCTAACAACCATCGGTATTTTACTTGGAGCTATATTTTTATTCGTCACATATCATGAGTTTTGCTTGGAGCATCTTGTATCTTTGCTTGCCTTGTTTGTTAGTTTTTCCTTTGTATCCTTGCTGTACACACCTATTTGAGAGAGCCAAAATCATGCTATGATTTGTTAGAATTGCTCTATGTGCTTCACTTAAACTTTTTGAGCGATAGAATTGCTCTAGTGCTTCACTTATATCTTTTTGAGCACGGTGTGCTTGGAAAGTTTTGTAGAAATACTCTCATGCTTCACTTAGATAATTTTGAGAGTTAGTAAATTTTGAAGAAATCCTCTCATGCTTCACTTATACCTTTTTGAGAGATGAAATCTTTATGCTCATGTGCTTCACTTAAATTTGTTTGAGCTTGCCAAAAAGCAATGGCAATATATGAAACTAGTCCCAAAGTGAGAGATATCGAAGGAGGATATAATAAAAACTTTCATGAAGATCATTGGGCAAATTAAACTTGATTCTTTGTAATAGTTTTGAAACATGATGATAGTAATATGTGAGTTATGCTAGTGAGTAATTATGCTTAGTAGGAATATTGGTGTTAAGGTTTGTGATTCCCTATGCATGCACGAAAGTCAATAGTTATGCAATGAAGTTACATCCTACTTATGGTGCATTATTTGGTGTTAGTTATGCTCAATGCTCACTTATGTGAATTTTCGTTTCTTGGTTTGGTTGCTTCCCAATCTATTTGCTAGCCTCCATTTGTACTAAGTAGAAATACTACTTGTGCATCCAAAATCCTTAAACCAAGTTTTGCCTTGTGAGTCCACTATACCTACCTATATGCGGTATTTCCATGCCGTTCCAAGAAAATTTGTATGAGCCATCTCTAAATTTTCAAAATAAATTTTCTCTTTTGTGTGCTCGTACCGCTCATGAAACGGTGGGGAGTGTCCAATATTTTTCCATGCTAGATGTGTTATTCTCAAGATGAGTGTTTATTCACTTGCCATTGCACGAGAGTGCGGCGGTAATAGGGATGCCCATTCCCGAAATGAAAAAGAAAAAAATATTTACTTTATGTTATCAAATAATAAATTCCTTGGAAAGTGTTGGTATGGAAGGCAACCGTGGATACGGCCCGCCATGGAAAGTGAAAGTTTGGTGGAAAAAGGAATAAACTTTATTTTCTGTTTGGGAACCGCCTATGATATATCTAGCATGGAAAGTATTGTGAGCTACTTTGTCGTTTTCGTTGACAGGAAAATCATGCCACCCAAAATATTTTCTCTCTCTCAATTTAAACCTTGAGCTCTGGCACCTCTACAAATCCCTACTTCCCTCTGCAAAGGGCCTATCTATTTACTTTATGCAATTTTTATTTTTTGCTTTGAGTCTCCATCTTCTCTTATAAGCACCAACTAGGGGGCACTATGATCATACTTGAGCATTGGGCATAGTTAATATTTGAGTGTGTTTGATGAATGGATCAATGATTGAGCATGATGGGCTAGGGATAACTTTCTTTAGTGTTGATATTTTGAAAGACATGGTCGCTTGTTGACATGCTTGAGTATTGAAGTCATTATGTTAAAACTAGAATATTGCTTTGAATCATTTACAAGTCCAAATGTCCATGCAATACAAAAGAAAAGAATGAGATGAACATGTTAGGCAGCATTCCACATCAAAAATTATGTTTTTATCATTCACCTACTCGAGGACGAGTAGGAATTAAGCTTGGGGATGCTGATACGTCTCCAACGTATCTATAATTTTTGCTTGTTACATGCTGTTATATTATCATTCTTGGATGTTTTACAATCATTTTATAACAACTTTATATCATTTTTGGGACTAACCTATTGACATAGTGCCAAAGTGCCAGTTGCTGTTTTTGGTTGTTTTTTATTTCGCAGAAAATCAATGCCAAACGGAGTCCAATCACAACGATACTTTTTGGAGATTTTTTCTGGACCAGAAGACACCTGGTAGGCCAAAGAAGTGCTGGAGAAGTGGGTCGAGGAGACCACAACCCACCAGGGCGCGCTAGGGGGCCCCGGCACGCCCCGATGGGTTTTGCCCTCCTCGGGGCCCCTCTCCACCGTCTCCAATGCCTATAAATTCCCAAATATTCCAAAAACCCTAAGGGAGTCGATGAAACACAATTCCAGCCGCCGCAAGTTCCAGAACGTTGAGATCCAATCTAAACACCATCACAGAGGGGTTCATATTCCTCATAGGTGCCTCTCTGATGATGCGTGAGTAGTCCACCATAGACCTACGGGTCCGTAGGCAGTAGCTAGATGGCTGCTCTCTCTCTCTCTCTCTTATGATTCTCAATACAATGGTCTCTTGGAGATCTATTTGATGTAAACTTTTGCAGTGTGTTTGTTGGGATCCGATGAATTTTGAGTTCATGATCAATTTCTATCCATGAATATTATTTGAGTCTTCTTTCATCTTTTATATGCATGATTACCTATAGCCTCGTATTTCTTCTTGGAATCTTTGGTTTAGTTAGGCCGACTAGATCGATTTTTCTTGCCATGGGAAGAGGTGCTTTGTGATGGGTTTGATATTGCGGTGTTTTTTCCCAGTGACAGAAGGGGCAGCAAGACACGCATGTATCGTTGCTATTAAGGATAACAAGATGGGGTCTATTCCTACATGAATAGATCTTGTCTACATCATGTCATCGTTCTTATTGCATTACTCCGTTTTTCCATGAACTTAATACACTAGATGTATGCTGGATAGCGGTCGATGTGTGGAGTAATAGAGGTAGATGTAGGCAGGAGTCGGTCTACCTATCTTGGACGTGATGCCTATATAATGATCATCGCCTTGGATATCGTCATGATTATTTGATCTTCTATCAATTGCCCAACAGTAATTTGTTCACCCACCGTGCGCTATACTCATGAGAGAAGCCACTAGGGAACCCTATGGCCCCCGGGTCTACTTTTCCATCATATTGCTTTCCGATCTACGTTTTTGCAATCTTTGTTTTCAGATCTACAAAACCAAAAACCCAAAAATATATTGCTGCATATTTTATTTGCCCTTTTTATTTTGTGTTCTTGAGAGATCTATCTCTCCTATCTATCACTACCTAATCTATCTTATTACCGTAGAGTGATTGACAACCTCTCTTTCGCGTCGGGTTGCAAGTATTTGTTGTTTGTGTGCAGGTGCTGCTTATTGGGTGGTGGTGATCCTCCTACTGGTTCGATAACCTTGGTTTCATAACTGAGGGAAATACTTACCGTCGCTGTGCTGCATCATCCCTTCCTCTTTGGGGAAATACCGACGCAGCCTCAAGCCACGTCATAACTCCAGACTTTTTGTGCATTCAATATGCACCATGCAAAGCCACATCATCAATTTTCAACCCATTTCCGACTTCATTTGCTATTTTTCATGCATTTAATGATTTATTTTGACCTAAATGACCCTGAATTTGAAAAGCACTGCAAATGAACTCTGAAAAGGTTCACGCAAACATTCTTCGTCACGTGCATCACGTCGATTGCAGAGCGGACCTCTAGGTCTTTCCAATAGGGTGCATCACGTGCATCACGTCTTCTTCCACATGGGGGCATGTCCGTCATCGTCATTCGGAACAGATTGTCCGCCAAGACCCTTTCCAAAGATTACTTCTAAATCCTTGACCATATCAAGTATATCATCAAATGTTATTACTAAAAAAAACATAAAGTTCATACATATAGTTCTCATAGAACAACATACAGCTCTCTAGAGCATCTAATTAAAACATACATTGAAACTAACATACAACTATGTAAAACATTTAAATGCAACAACAAATGCGATCAAAATCGCAACTAAGGTAACAATTGATCCAATAGCATAATGATACCAAGCCTCATTATCAATGGAATATTTTCTAATCTTTCTAATCTTCAATGACATCGGCAACATGCAACTCCAATTTCATCTTCTCTTCTTCAACTCTTTTCAATTTTTCTTTCAAATAATTGTTTTCTTTTTCAACTAAATTTAACCTCTCGACAATAGGGTCGGTTAGAATTTCCGGTTCACATACCTCCTAGATAAAGACATCTATGTCAAGTTGGTCGGCATAATTGTCATAAACATTGAATGAAACAAATAGTAATAAAAGATAATATACCACATCCGAATCATAGACCGGACGAGAGCCGACGGGGGCGTCTACCAAAACCATGGCACTATATATTAACAAACAATAATACAAGTAAGAAGTTAATTTGAGCTCAAATTGTGCATCTAAATCAAATAAACTCACACATACACTCCTCCACTAAAACCCACAAACCACACTACTTCTAGAGCATTTGAAATGAGCTAAACTAGCAGTGAGAGATGAAAGGATGAAGTTGCTTACCTTTTAGAACACTTGTGTAGTTGGTGCACTGCCAAACCTAGACAAATCTTGGGGAAAATGTAGCTTGGAGGTCGAGCTTGGAGAGGAGAAAGCTTAAGTGTGGCTCGGGCATTTCATCAAACACCTCATGTGCATAGGAGGTGAGAACAGAGTAGCACACACCTCCCACCCTTCCGCGGACAAAAAAACAGAGGAGATGGGGGGTCGTGGATATATATAGGTAAAACAGTAGTCCCGGTTTTAGATACAAACCAGGACTAACGGCCTACCCTTTAGTCCCGGTTTTAGATACAAACCGGGACTAATGGGCAGCAACCCCTTTAATCCCGGTTGGTGACTGGAACCGGGACTAAAGGTCCCAGCCGAACCGGGACTGATGCCTGCCGAGGCCCGGCCGGCATCCTAGCCTCCTGAACCGGGACTGATGCTGCCAGTAGTCCCGGTTCGTAACAAGACCGGGACTAATGCTCTGATCTGGCCAGGACCAAAGCCCAGTTTTGTACTAGTGATTTCACCACTTGGGATTGTTAAAGATGTTGAAGTCTTATGTGGGAAAATCAAATACCCTACTGATTTCTTAGCACTTGGCACACTACAAGATAATTTTTGTTCCATTATATTTGGTAGACCTTTCTTGAATACCGTTAATGCTGAAATTAATTATGTTACAGAAAAGGTCAAAGTGAGTTTTGGTGATGCGTCTCATGAATTTAATTTCTCTAAGTTTGGTAGACAACCACATGAGAAATAGTTATCTAGTAAGGATGAAATTATTGGTATTGCCTTTATTGTCATGCCTCATACTGATCCGCTAGAACAATATTTGGTAGACCATGAAAACGATATGCATATGAATGAAAGGAATGAACTAGATGAAATATTCTTTAGGAAAACACATATTCTTAAACACAACTTGTCTGTTGACATTCTAGGATATCCTCCCCCACCTAAGGGAGATCCCGTATTTGAGCTAAAGAAATTACTTGACGCATTGAAATATGCTTATCTTGATGAAAAGAAGATATATCCTATTATAATTAATGAAAACCTTTCAGAGCATGAAGAAAAGAGATTAGTCAAAACTCTGAAGAAGCACCGAGCTGCTATTAGATATACTCTTGATGATCTTAAGGGCATTAGTCCCACTCTATGTCAGCAGAAGATTAATATGGAACCAGATGCTAAACCTGTCGTTGATCATCAACGTCGTCTGAATCCTGAAATGGAGGAAGTTGTAAGAACTGAAATATTAAAGCTTCTGGAAGCAGGTATAATTTATCCCACAGCTGATAGTAGATGAGTAAGTCCTATTCATTGTGTTCCAATAATGGAGGTATAACTGTGGTTCCTAATGATAAAAATGAACTTATCCCACAATGGATTCTAATTGGTTATAGGATGGTAATTGATTCCAGGAAATTAAACAAAGCTACAAGAAAAGATCATTATCCATTGCCTTTATTGATCAAATGTTAGAAACATTATCTAAGCATACACACTTTTGTTTTGTTGATGGATATTCTGGTTTTTCTCAAATACCCGTGTCAAAAGAAGATCAAGAGAAAACTACTTTTACTTGTCCGTTTGGAACTTATGCTTATAGACGTATGCTTTTTGGTTTATGTAATGCACCGGCTATCTTTCAAAGATGTATGATTGCTATATTCTCTGATTTTTGTGAAAAGATTGTTGAGGTATTCATGGATGAATTTTCCATTTACAGAACTTTTTTTAATGATTGCTTAAGCAACCTTGATTGATTTTTGCAGAGATGTGAAGAAACTAATCTTGTTTTGAATTGGGAAAAGAGTGCCACTTTATGGTGAATGAAGGTATAATACTTGGGCATAAAATTTCTAAACGATGTATTGAGGTAGACAAAGCTAAAGTTGATGCAATAGAGAAAATGCCGTGTCCTAAAGATGTTAAAGGTATAAGAAGCTTCCTTGGTCATGATGGTTTCTATAGGCGTTTCATTAAAGATTTCACAAAGATTTCCAGGCCATTAACTAATCTTGTTCAAAAAGATATTCCATTTGTTTTTATGATGATTGTGTACAAGCCTTTGAAATACTTAAGAAAACCTTAATTTCTGCACCTATTGTTCAGCCACCTGATTGGAACTTACCATTTAAAATTATGTGTGATGCTAGTGATTATGCTTTTAGTGATGTTCTAGGGCAAAGAGTAGACAAGAAATTTAATGTTATTCATTATGCTAGTAAGACTCTAGAGACAATGCTCAAAAAAATCACTACAAGAAACCTGTTAATCCGTGACGGATTTCGGGTGACAGTTTCAGAAACCGTCGTGAACGGCCTAGTAGAGCCAAGCAAAGCCCGCCTAAAGCCCTAAACCTTTCCACGTATAAAACCTAACCCTAAGACACTCCCGTCTCCATTCTATTTCTCCATCCGCCGCCGCCATGCCTCGCCTCTCCTCGGCCCCATCCTTTGCCTCCACCTCCCCGCCTCCAAACGACGACGACAACCAGAGATCCATGGCAACAGCGGCTACAGCGGGCCGATGGAATCCGCGGTCAACACTAGCCGCCGCGGCGTGCCTCTGCTGCTCACAACCAATGACCAGGTCCATGGATCTGTGGCAGGGGCCTCCCACCTCCATATCCTAGGCCGTGCAGATGCCTTGCCATCCAGAGATCCGGAGCAGCAAGCACCGGACCAGGAGAGGACAATGACCATAACGCGTGGGAGGCCTGAGTTCGACCTCGCCGGCGACGACGACGCCCCTCACAAGGTCCATCCCTGCTTCCCCCTCGTCTCCTCTCTCCTTCATTCCTTCCTTCGCTCTCCTATCCCCAATTGATTTTTTGCTTCGATTCAGATCCGCAAGAGCTCTCCACCTATCCAGTTCCATGGACGACGACCGGGACTCCATGCTCGAACCCGACGAGCTCGACGAGATCGACGGCGAGGTCGTTCACGCCGACCATCATGATTCCCCACATAAGAAGAAGGTTGAACCTCCTGCTTTGTTTTTCTTTTCTTTCCAAGTGACTGCTGCTCTTTTCTCCAGGGGCTCACCAATTTTCTTGGACTGAAGCTGATGGAGAAAACGTGGCCACTTGGTTTCCTAATACTCGCAGGTTACAACCGACGATAGACTAGCACTGCTGGCTCTTTCCGTGCAAGCACTAGGAGTGCAGAATTTATGCGATCTATTAGTTAGTTAAGCAGCTACTACTTAGACAAGCTGTGTGGTGGTTCACGTTTGGTCCCTAACCAGAAATTAGACGATGCCAGGCATATATCTATATTTTTATATTAACTACCACTTTACTCTCCGACATTTTTCGACAAAGAGCATATATTAATATCGCGGAGATACCAATTACACCCAGCCTCTGCAACAACGCAATGCCCTAGCGACATTACGGATGCACACAGCCAAAAAAAGAAAGAAGAATTACGAAAAAGAAAAGTCCCGCTGCAATGATCTATTCCCTGAAACAGCAGCACTAACACCACCAAGACAGCACCAGAAGTCCAGCTTCTCCAAAAGCGACGCCTCCAATAAGGGAACAGTGCACAAACACCGTCGTCGCCCGATCATCGATCTTAGGTTTTCACCCTGAAGAAAGTCCTCGCTCTCAAAAAACAATGCCTTCAACAAGGCCATTGCCAGGCACAACCAATTAAGGCCAGACCTTGGATTTTCATCCTGAAAGAAAGACTTTGGACTTCTCCTGTGTAGTCGCCCCCACTAGCATGCCGCTGCTCCAAGTCACGAATCACCAAGCCAATTCCTCATCGCCACAGAGACTCGAATCACCATTGCTAGTCCTCAGATCTCAGCTTCCATGACATTCTCCGCCAGCTGACTTCACCATGGAACGAGAAAGCATACCCCATGATGGTAACAGCCAGCAGAGCTTCGCAGCGCTCCCTCTGAAACCAAACGGTCAGAGAAAAACACGGGTGCGCACGACCGAATCCCACCCGATCCAGCAATCTCCAGGCATGAATCGCCCAAGGGAGTTCCCGGCGGAGCCTTCCGGAACACGACACTGCAGCCAGATCGATGGGGACATGCATCCGGTCGATCAAAATCTCGGCGCGAATTGGAACCCTAGGACCGCCGCCGGAGGAGATCGGATCAGGGCCGGGGGCCCCAGATCCACCGCCGCCAGCCCCCAAGACCAGGCCCCAGATCCCCCAAGGTGCACGCACAGCCAGGAGATTCGGTGCCATCCACCTCCTTGCCGCCTAGAGATCGGGGCCGAAGCCGCCGCCCCTCCAAGGCGCAGACCACCGCGCCGATCCGCCACGCCGCGGCTGCTCCAGGCACGCCGGAGGAGCCACCACGCCATGGTGCCCGGCCGCACCACACCCCGGCTCGAAGAAGTCGGCCCGCGCCGATCCATCGCGTGAGGGGACGAGGATGCCTCCCCTGCCGCCGGCGACGGCCCGACTTTGCCCGGCCGCGCCCTGGGGCGGCGGGGGAGGAGAGGGAGAGGTGGGGAGGGCGGCGGTTGGCGGCGGCTAGGGTTTTCCCCTCCCGTCGCCACGCGGGGACGAGAGGAGGGGACGAGAGCAATGCGGATTACTACTGATAATTGCAAACTAATAATTAACGATGTGTACTTTGTTTACTGAGAAGTGGTTGTCCGGTATAGTATACCAGTGTGCATTTTTATTTGATGCATAACTTGTGTAAGTTAGATGTACTCATTTTTGTTGTTATTAGGGTAACATATCAATGTTTACATTGAGTAAAAAAATCACTTTCACTGGAGTGCAAATATAAAGCCCTTTCCAGACTTGTGTTGGCTTTAGTGTATTGCTAAGGTTCTGATTAGTCGAGACATAATACCTCCATCTTAAAATATAATTTTTTTGTGTAGGCTAAACTAGCCTACAAAAAATATCCTATGTTTTGAGATAGACGTAGTACTTGTTAGTTCCGACCATGCCTAGCTTAAGGACTGATCGATATTCGTGAAAATAAATTCCAGCATATGTTCGTACATGTTCCTATCTGAAATGTTTGTTCTTATTTGATCTTGGTTTGCAACAAATAATAATATTTGTGTTGTCATTCCACTTTGGGCTCCAATGAAATTCTTGTATGTGTCAATCCTAAAGCTCTGTCAAAAAGTTGTTTAACAGTATGCTAACTTCTGTTAGATTCTTTGCGCATGTCTATCTCATGGACACCCAGATTTTGTATGCAGTTTTCTTAACACCAAGATTTATGGAGCCTAAGGTTGGACATTTAGGATGGGACTGCAGATCTTCGGATTTTGGTGCTGAGATTGATGTGCCCCTCGCTACATGTAAGTGGTGCTTATGATGTCGATCCTTCTACTATGGATTCTAGTTGGGATCCACTGCCATCACGTTACTACTCATGATGGCGGTGTCCTTGCTGTTGAGAAAGCCTTCACCTCACTGCTAGTGGTAATTTTGCGTCGGCACTTATTAATTCTTTTATTATTGTTCCTGTCAAATAGTTGCATGCTTCATAATTGTTGATGATATCTTTTGGTTGCAAAAGAAATGTATCCTTGGGAAAATGTCCACATTCTTAGATAGGTCCATTACTGTCTCCTTCATAGCCTTTTGGTTCTATTTTCACTATATATCTTTTTTGTTCCAAGTTCGAAGTGTCAAGTGTCAACAATATGTGGATATTGTTCTTCAGGGTATATCCAATTTCTTAGTGCTCTAATAGGGTAGGTTATGGGGTTGGTTAACCTAATTTATACAAATCGATGGTACCCAAAGGCGCCATTCTGCCAAATATTGACAAGTTTTCATGCCTACTTACGAGGCTGGAAAAGTAATGTACTACGTACTAGACAACACATAGCTATCTTGTGCACTAGACATATGATAATTGGATGAATCTCGTGCACGACAGTATGATAATTGAATGAATCTTGTATGATAACTCTTTTATATTCATAACTTCATAAAGGAACACTGGACATATGATAATTGAATGAATCTTGTGAACTATAGTATGTATTGTCCCCCCTTGTCTGACAAGTTTTTTTCTTCTGTTTCTTGTTTGGATGATATGCACAAGTATTAACATATCATTTTTTACCCATAACTTGGTTGTCTTAATTAATATGGATCTACATTAAACTTATATGTACTATGTGATTCTAGTTTGTAACACTGGAAGATTTAAGAAATTTGGACAACAAGTAACTCATTTTTTACATTTGTTACAATTCTCTTATTTCTAGCTCTATTCATATCTACAAATATCTAATGGTCTTCTAAATATGGTAGGTAAGATGTCGTATCAGGCTACTTGGTGATGCCCATCACAATTCGCACGACATGATAATTTCCATCAGGAGGATCGATGGCAAGAACTTGAATGACAAGTTGATTAGTTTAAATGTTATATTTGTGTGAACAGATTGTACTATTTCCTAAGTTGCCCAGTGATATATTTTGTAAATCTATGTTGTAAACTATCATTTCCTGGAGGATTTTGTAAACTGCTATGTTGTACATACATGCAGATGACTATATATTGATTCATATGTGCATGTATGACACTTAATACCTTGTCTTGCCAAAATTGACATTATGATTTGTGTAACGCGTTGTGCATATAAATGTACATTAAAATTGGTCTGAATAAAATTGGCTAATGAGACGAACTAAATAAATTGTGCCCATATCCATGACAATTTCTGTGACGAAAATGAGTGTCCACGTAGGCTGCCATGCCATTCGAGTTGGTCAATTGAAAATCCTACGTGGCGTCGATAGATGACGGTTTGTTCCGTCACGAAGGTTTGGACCTTGGGCGGGCTTGTGGCAGAGCCATGACGGACATTAACAGTCATGGATGACCCGATGTGAAATTATGACGCGATATACATGACAGGTTTCAAATCCGTCATGCATGGGAACCCATGACAGTTTTTGCATGAGCTTTGACGGATTAGAACCGTCACGTATTAACATATTTCTTGTAGTGAATTATGCTACTACTGAGAAGAAATTTTTAGCAGTTATTTTTGCATATGATAATTTTAGACCTTATATTGTTGATTCCAAAGTTACTATTCACATTGATCATGCTGCTATTAAATATCTGATGGAAAAGAAAGATGCTAATCCTAAACCAATTATGTGGGTGCTTTTACTTCAAGAGTTTGATTTGCATATTGTTGATAGTAAGGGAGTTGAGAATCCTGTAACAGATAACTTGTGTAAGATGGAAAATGTTCTTAATGACCCACTGCCTATTGATGATAATATTCCTGATGAGAAATTAGCTGTTATAAATGCTTCCCGTAATACTCCTAGGAAATGTTGGGGATATCGCTTATCGGGAACTTATCAGTTGACCCAGTATAAGGGGTAAATTGCCCGGTTTATCGACATATTGGCCGATTTATCGGCATATCGGCCAATTTATCGACTGATTTATCTTATCGGTCAGACATCGGTAAGCGATAAATCGGTCGATTTATCAACATATCTGGGGATATCTTGAATAGTGCTCCTTGGTATGCAGATTATGCTAATTACATTGTTGCTAAATATATACCACCTAGTTTCACATACCAGCAAAAGGAAAAGTTCTTCTTTGATTTAAGATATTACTTTTGGGATGACTCATATTTATATAAAGAAGGAGTAGATGGTGTTATTAAATATTTTGTACCTAAGCATGAACAGGCACAGATCCTACGGAAGTGTCATTCCGAGGCCTACGGAGGGCACCATGCCGGTGACAGAACTGCACATAAGGTACTACAATCTATTTTTATTGGCCTACTCTTTTCAAAGATGCACGTAAGTTTGTCCTTTCTTTTGATGAATGTCAAAGAATTAGTAACATTGGTAGCCGTCAGGAAATGCCTATGAATTATTCACTTGTCATTGAACCATTTGATGTTTGGGGTTTTGATTATATGGGACATTTTCTTTCTTCTAATGGGTATACTCATATTTTAGTTGTTGTTGATTACATTACTAAGTGGATGGAAACTATTCCAACTAGTAGTGCTGATCACAACACTTCTATTAAAATGCTTAAATAAGTTATTTTCCCGAGGTTTGGAGTCCCTAGATATTTAATGGCTGATGGTGGTTCACATTTTATTCACGGTGCTTTCCGTAAACTTCTAGTTAAATATGATGTTAACCATAGAATTGCATCACCTTTTCATCCCAGTCTAGCTGTCAAGTTGAATTGACTAACACAGAAATAAAGTTGATCTTGCAAAAGACTGTTAATAGATCTAGAAAGAATTGGTCTAAGAAACTTGATGATGCATTATGGCCTTATAAAACCGCTTATAAAAATCCTATGAGAATGTCCCCGTATAAAATGGTCTATGGAAAAGCATGTCATTTACCTCTTGAGTTAGAACATAAAGCTTATTGGGCATTTAAAGAACTTAACTACGATTTCAAGCTTGCCGGTGAACAGAGGTTATTTGATATTATCTCTCTAGCTGAATGGAGGACACAAGCCTATGAAAATGCCAAGTTGTTCAAAGAAAAAGTTAAAAGATGGCATGGAAAAAGAATCCAAAAACGAGAATTTAAAATTGATGATCTAGTTTTCTTGTACAATTCTCGTTCATATTGTTTTACAGTGAAACTTCTCTCCAAATGGGAAGGACCTTATATCGTTGAAGAAGTTTATCGCTCCAGAGCTATTAAGATCAAAAATGCCGAAGGCAAAAATCCGAGAGTGGTTAATAGGCAAAGAATTAAACATTATATCTCAAGTACGCCCATTAATGTTGAAACTAATATTATTCAAGTAATGACACCGGAAGAACACATAAGAGAGACCTCCCGGAACACTCCAAAACCCTGAAAAGGGGTAGGTATGTGATACGGTAAGTAAACCGACTTCCAAAATTCCATAAAAAATATTTCTGTCCGTTTTGGAATATTAGAAAAATTACAAAAATATCAGCCGAGGGTACCCAGGAGGGAGTCCCAAGCCAACGGGGCGCGGCCACCCTCCATGGGCGCGCCTGATGGCTTGGGAGCCCCTCGTGTGCCTCCCCGACTCCATTTTTTTCATGGACACGTATTCTGACCTAGAAAAAATTATTATATACACTCCCGTATTTTTTGACCACTACATCGCGAGTTTTCCCTCTGGTCTTGTTTCTGGTTGTTTTTCTGACAGATTTGGAAGCAATATGTCATCGTAAGTTTCAGAGGAAGAGAGCCATGTTTCAGATCTCATTGCCAATCCCCGAGTCTATGGGGATATTGATCCTTATAGGTGGTCAACGGAGGAAGAGGTGGAGGCTGACCTAAAAAGGATTGAACCTTCAATTGATGAAGAAGAAGAGGAAGGACCTCTACCTCAACCTGGAGATATGCATGTGGAGTTCGAAAAGTCGGGCTTACCAAACATGGTTACACCTCCAATACCCGATTTATCTCTTATCATTGTACGCATGTAGATACTACCGCTGCCTCCACTAGAAAAACCCATCCTTTGAAGGAAGGAGCAATGATCGTCACCAACAAATTTTGCAAGGAGAACCTAGAACTTAAGCGAGAGGTTGAAAAACTTAAGGAGGAGATCCGTATCCTAAAGAGCATCATTGCTAAGAATGTCACTTCATCACCACCATCATCCAAGAAGGACACTTGAGTACATGGGTATGGCCACCACCCCTAACTTGTTCCAAGCTTGGGAG
Source organism: Elymus sibiricus (assembly GCA_039707655.1). Taxonomy (NCBI): domain Eukaryota; kingdom Viridiplantae; phylum Streptophyta; class Magnoliopsida; order Poales; family Poaceae; genus Elymus; species Elymus sibiricus. The sequence goes on from CM077665.1 coordinate 482,130,764, forward strand.
AGGTGCCCCGGTATCGTATCACCATCACTTTTTGACCGTTCTTGTCACCTATTCACTCCGACCGGTGAAAAGTGTACATATAATTTTTTTAGGACAAATTATGAAGTGGAGTAAAAAATCCATTGAAAAGGTGCAAGCCACCATCTCTCTCCTCTTTAATTACCCAATCCCCAATGAACTAAGTGCACGAAGAAATTAAATAGACCATGTGTAGAATGTTATTGATCTTGATTACCGTGTGATCAGAGTAAAATATTATTTTCTACTTTAAAGTGCATTGAAAAAAATAAAAATACACTCTTTTATGGATAAATTTTAAAGTCAAATGTACAATCTTCACTGAACTCGGAGTGAGTACCTGAGTAATTGACCAAGTAAAAAAGTCAGAAGGCGAGGTGTTCTTGGAAGAAGAAAAGAACGTCTTCGACTGTCAGCATTGCTTGTCTCATCCTTAAACGCTGCCAGCGTTTCTCTCCAGGTTGAAAGTCAAAAGCACATCGTCACAGTCTTCGTCGAGCATAAATCTGCCGAGAAAGGGTTTCCCCCCGCTTTGTATTACAAAGCAACCAACTTCGATACAACCAACGATAGGTGCTGGGGCGGAAACAGCACAGGCACGCCCAAAAGAAACGACAGAGAAAGCATAAAAGAAACAAATGCCAACAACGGCAAATCAACAAAAACGGAGAAGCCTCACGACTGCGGCGACCACCGAAGAACTCCCACCAAGCTCCTAGACTCCGAAACGCCAGTACCAATCAACACCTCCAAGAAGGGATGCGACGATGACGACGCTGTTGCTAAGGGTTTCCCCCAGTACGCGGCGAGGAGAAAGGAAGGGTAGCCCCGACGCCCTCCAGGAAGGTCCGGCGGCACCCTCAGGCGCCACCGCGTCGGTGTCGGCCAGGCCGACAGGGATTTCTCCCGATCCCAACCTTCACCTCGGGCGCTCCGGAGCCCGCAACCAAACCGTCCACCACCCTGTGCCAACACGGACTTGAAGCTTCCCACGCCGTCTCACCTCGGCAACACGAAGAAGGGCCTGCACAACGAAGAAGAGGAGCCGGGACTAGGGGTAGCAACACCGTCGGAACGCAAGAGGTCCCAACCTCCACCGTCAACGACGGTAACCGACCGGACGCAATAGCAGGAGCATACCAGGCCCGGCCGGGCCCTCAGATGCCCGTAAAGCTCCTGCCTTCGCGCTGCAGAAAGCACGCCGTCGGCGTCGCCGCCCCGAGTCCAAGCCGCTCCTCCGCATCCCCGCACAGAAAGCATCGTGGCCGAAGCACCACCAGTCCGCCCTGCCGCCAAGTGGAAGCACCACCACCACGCTCACCGCCGGCCACCTCCACCAGGACGCCGGACCGCCACCGGCCTAGCTGCTCCACCGCCGCACACCCGCGACGGAGAGGACCATCCGCAGCCGCCGAGAGCCCGAAGTCGGACCCCAGCCGCCACCCACGCGGCCTGCGGCCCGCGCCGCCTAGGCAGATCCGCCGCCAATTGCCGCCGGATCACGCCCACGCACGCCCCACCACGACAGCCGCTGTGCCACCGGCGGATCTGCACCAGAGGCCGCAAGAGGCAGCCACCGAGGCCACCAGAGGAGGCCACCAGGCGCCTCACCGCCGCACGAGGAGCAGGGAACCACCGCCGCAGCAGGCCACCACAGCCGAGATCCGACACAGCAGCCTACGGCCCACGACGCCTGCCATCCAAATCCGGCCGCCACAGATCAGGCGCGCACCACCCACCACGAAGCCCCACACGCAGCCGCGTCCCCGCACGCCAAGGAGCCGCCGGAGAGCCGCCACGCCGCAAAGCCCCTCGCCAGCCCCGCGCCCCGGCTCGAGAGGACTGGCCCGCGCCGTCCCGTCGCGCGAGAGGAGGAGAGCTCCCCGCCGCCGCCGGCGCCGGTCGGGCTTCGCCTGGCCTCGCCCTGTGGCGGCGGCGAGGTCGGAGGTGGGGGGAGGGTTGGGCCTGGCGGCGGAGATCGATTGCCCCTCCCCGTCGCCTCGCGGGGGCGGCGCGGGAGGGGATCTGTTAGCGCGTGAAATCTTCCCGGTGACCTTTTTTCACATGGAAAATGCATCGCACGCATAGCATTTCCCTGTGCAACCGAGCCACCGATCGAGACTACGTCCGGCAGCCGGTACACAACGAACGTACGTACGTGTAGGCTAGCTGCTGCGTAGTGGTTTGGTTGGCACGTCGGAGTTGTCGCTTCGGTAAACGCGGCGCGCATGCGTACGTAACTGAAGTATCTCGTCGTTTCCCGTAGGGCGACCTGCGTTTTCTCAGGGTGCATGTATGTCGCTCCCTCTGGACAAACGGCCGTCAAATACGCTTCCCTTTGTGCACCAACTCATCCATCGGCTAGCTAACTACTGTTTGTTTGCCCGGCCTGATGATTAGTCCAGCGAGGCAGCGTTAGCTTCGCGTAGAATCTTCCTCGGTTGCCCGTGTTCACAAGCATTTAGCAGTTCGTATGTGGCTTCCTGATGATTGAATGCAGTGGCGGAGCGTGACGAACAACAAGGGGGGGGGGGGGGGGGGGGGGGGGGGGGGGGGGGGGCAATTTCAAACCGAAGAAAAATACGCATGAAAACAAGAGCGACTCACAACATAAATTGAAACAAAATATGCATTTTATATATATCTTGTTCACACAAATACATGGTAACAATTATGTGCCTCTTTTTTTTGGAAAAAAACATTAACGAACCTCAGCTAGGTATTGTGGATACTAATATGTTAGAGCTTCTGACTAGTAGAATACACCGGAGTGACAAAAAGACGACTAAATGTGACATGTGGGTATTGTGGACATGTATGTTGTTTCACCATTGTTACCTGAAACGAAAGTTCAAAAACATTGTTACTTCTTCTCTCAATCATAACATTACTGATTGTCCAATACTTTATATCTGTAGTCTATTGATGATTCCAATTGAGCTGGCCGTTATTGATCAGTATAACCTTTCACTATGAATATATTTTTATCAATAGCAGCTCCTTTCGGTATATTAATTACCCATTGATGATTGTACTGAAGCAAACAGATCATACAAAAACTGCAGGTAAGGGATTAACTAGCAATCCATCGGCAAGCAGAATGCCCTCTGTTCTGTTTATTCTGTGCATGACCGTCAGAATCAGTAGTGCCGTTCTTGCTCCCTTGTTCGTTCGGTCATTTCTCACTCGCAGCAATTCGAAGGTGGCCTGCAGGCTGCGACACTGGAAGGGCCAGCAGCCGAGCACGAGCAGTGGTGCATTCAGACTGGATGTCGCAGTAAGCATTCGGCGAGCGGTGTTCGACAGTCAGAGGCACCGATCGCAGCAGCAGGCTAGCAGCAAAGGAGGGGGGCGGTGCGAAGACCTGAACCAAATCGCTATGGAAGCTTGGAAGGACGAGAGCGTTTCTGTCGCATCGGTGCATTGGGCTGTAAAGGTGAGTTATCTTTCGTAGACTAGGCCAGAATGCTTGCGTTCGGCGGTGTGGAGGGAGTCTTCCTGGTGGGGCGTGCTCCCTGTCTCCCTGGCGACGGACTTGTTCTCAGGTCCGGCCCTTGGTGGCAGGCAGCGGCGCGGGCCGGGAGCGGCGCAGATCAGCGTCTGCTGCGGGGCCTAGGATGGCAGTGGCGGCTGGTGTTGGTGGACCGGCGGCGTTTGGTGTGGCGCTGTGGTGCTGGCGTCCGATGGCTGTCGGGGCTCCACCACTCTCTACGGGCGCATACACGAGGACGGATTGCACGATGGCGGCCATTGGTAGGTTACGGTGGGGGCTGGCGTTGGTCTGGAGGCGTGGAGGTGGCCGTGGCTGGTGCTGTCGTGGCTGCCCGACTGGAGCTGCCGGTGTCGGGTGGCTCCCCGTCCGGATCTGGAGTGGCCAGATCTGATGGGGCACTGGCTGCCGCTTTCCTCCCGAGGTGCTGTTGGCGGAGGGCCGGCGGCACGGGCCGGTGCGGGGGTGAGAGGCATCCTTGCAATGGCCGGGCTTTCTCCATTCCGACGGCCTAGTGCTTGTTCACTGGGCAGCTGTGGTGGCAGGGCTGCCCGGCTATGGCCCCCCTCCGGCCGATTGTGTGGTGGGTTTGCGGATTGGCGGGGAGATGACTGCTTCCCCTCCTGGTGGCGGCGTGGGCGTGTTGTGGCGTCAGGGAGTGGTTCGGAGAGGGATGCCGAGGCGGCGGCCTCGGGTGGCGGGCTACTCGGTGGGCTCTCCGGCGGGTCACTGGGTAGCGGTGGTGGGTGCATGTCTCGGTCGTGTGGACGGCGAGGGGTGTTACGCTGGGAAGCTCTGACGTATTCTTCGTCGAGACCGAGGAGATGTCCAGTTCTGGTTCTGGATGTTCCGGGCTGCGTCGCGACGACTTTGCTCCTGTATGGCTGGTGGTTGCAACTGGGCGAAAGCTCTGCGCTTCGGCGTCGACGGCGGCGGCGCCTGTGGGTGTCGTGATCCTCTTGAGGACGTTGTTGCAGTTTGCCTCCCGTGTCAGTGTTCCGGATGAAAATCTTGTTCCGCCTTGACGGATGCGGCAATGGCGACGTGATGCGCCGCTTTCCCTCTTGAGGGCGTTGCCGAGGGATCCCAGGTGTTGTTGGTCGCCGTTGTGTTGTCCTTAGGATCTCCTGGGTTGTATGTGTTCGGCAACATAGTCGTGTCCCGACCGATGTATGTTGACCGTTCTTTTCTAAGTTCTGCTTTGTTTGAGGGCTTCCTCACCATCATGTATCGTTCAGCCGTGTACTTATGGTTTGTGCTTTATCTATAAAGCGGGGCGAAAACCTGTTTCGAGGTAGTAAACAAAAATCACTTTTGGAAGGGGGGTCGCAGCCCCCTTTGGCCTCCACAAGGCTCCGCCAGTGATTGCATGGTTTAGATTCACCATTTTCACCTTTTACTTCGCTGGCCAGAATTATGACCAGCGGCTCGATCGATCCGTGTGAGTCCGCACTGAAAAAACGTGTGCCGAGTTCAACTGTTCCACTCCGTTTCCTAAGAAACTGCCTTGGCGGTGGCACAGAATTGTAATATTTGCTACGAACGAACGAATCGGTACGCAATGCAAACTCACTTAGCGGTGGCACAGACTTGTAATTCTTGGCAACTCCAACTTCGCTGTTTCGGAGGAGCTCGACTTTCCCAGCTCCGCGACTCCTCAAAAAATACACTGCAAGTTTCGCCAGCTTCTCTCGTCCATAGCTGGGATTTGGACCGTTCGGCTGCACTCCGTCGTAGACTTGAGGATTTGAAAAGCTGGGGAGCTCCCCAACACGCCCTAAGTAGAGGACACTGCCATTCGGTGGTCGTAGTCCATGACAGATTAACACGGCGCGCCCGAGGGGCGAGAGGTGCAGCCGAAGCTATGAATTTTCCTTCCATTCTGCTGCCGTGGCCACTAGTGTTGAACAGTTTGTGTGTGTCGGATACTGTAAACAAGGTTGTCCGGAGATCTGGCCACGTAAGACCAGATATATCCTGCATGCGCTGCATGTCACAAGAATAAAGTGATCACTCTCAACAAATGGCAGGCTGCTGCATAGAAAATTCGTTATGAGATCGCTCTATATGTAGTGTAGCACCTGTAATTCAGGAATTGGTTAAGCACGCTAGGTAGATCCTCAATTTTGGGGTACGTAGCTAGTGCCACGCACGAATGAGGTAATCAGCCCGGGGCTATCCGGAACCTTCCTCGGTTCCTTCCTTGGAGTGCTGATCGACACAGTGATCTCACTACTGAATAACTAGTAAAACGCCCGTGCGTTGCTACGGGCAAAAGACGTATACCCATTTAGAAATACGGGTTAAGCATGGTTACATCCGGTTTTCATCATGCAACGACGAATATAAATTCTCTCCACTTTTTTTCCTTCTCGGCAATCTTCCTATCTCCTTAACCAGCCAAATCGCTCGTCACCCAAGAACTTATAACTGGATATATCATCAATTTTTAAATAGTATTAGTACTCCCTCCATAAAGAAATATAAGAGCGATTAGATCACTACAGAGAAATATAAGAGCGATTAGATCACTAAAAGTAGTGATCTAGTAGTGATCTAATCGCTCTTATATTTCTTTACGGAGGGAGTATCACTCAACTTCACGCATCCACGTGTCACTATTACAATGTACACGGAGATTAACAGTCATTATTACAAGGTACACAAAGATTGACAGTCACTATTACAAGGTACACAAAGATTGACAAATTCATAAGCCTTTTGTTTCAGCAATAATAGCACAATAAATGCAACCTTCAATAATAAGCTCATTGTATATAGGAAAGGTTCCATTTATCTTGAATCAAGATTTTTTAATAATAAGTTAGATATTTATCTAATGTTTCTGAAGCTCATTGTATATAGGAAAGGTTCAATTTATCTTGAATCAAGATTTTCAATAATAAGTTGGATATTTATCTAATGTTTCTGAAGCTGGGGTTATGTATACAATTAGTATCTTTATAACCAACACAATGGTCATGGTCGTGGTCACAGCAGCAGGCGTCGAGGTCTTCATGGCGCCACTGCTCTCCTTCCAGGTCTCCACCAAGTTCAGAGACGGTGCGACGGCGGCGAACCTCTCACCGGCCTTCAGTCCCGTCAACTTTCACGCCGGCCACGATGACCAACCTCGCCCCGGACTTTGACTTCTTCAGATGCACGATGGCGGATGCCTCGCTCTCCCTCGGAAACATCATGATGGCCACGGTCGACCCTGTCATGCTCGCCGACATGGTCGCCATCGCATGCATCACCTTCCCGTCTAGCCCGCGCTCGCCGACCGCCTCTCCCACGACCCGCTCCACAACTACCCGGCTCTTGCTTCCATGAAAACGCAATATATTGCATATTCACCAAGAAGCAACAGAAGTAAGGTCACTAATTAAATCCTAGTATGACGAACCATTTATGCCAAAATAGATACAGAGCACCTCATAGATTAAAGTTAAATCTAGCAATATAGTACACTTGGCACCGGAGTAAACCCCAGATTAAACAATGTGGTAGATGGTGTTTACCTGAACGCTGACAGAGGTATACCAAGTAACAAAGCTAGTTAAAGCCAAAGCTCAATGCTCCTAACAGGAAATGTCTCCAAATCAAGCTAGCTGCGGCCAAACTTTGGAGCCTGAAAAAATGGAGGAAAAAACAAAATGAGGAAAGACAAGAGAAAAAATAGAAAAAAAGACATACAAAGGCATGATGTTTACAGAAAAAATAGAAAAAATGATCTATAGTTTCCTTCTGCTCTAGATTGTAGGTTTATCTCAATGCAAGATGAGAAATTTAATTGCTCTGAAGAATATAAATATAGCAAATAAAGAAATCAGTTGCTGCCTGCCCGGCTAGCTCAGGTTTGCAGCATACAAACAGATATGCAGACCATGAATGTACTATGACTTCAGAAGAATATACATTAATGCTCCATATTATAGGAAAAAAATTCTGGAGCACAAAGTAGAGAGAAACACCTGTAACACACGTGCTGGATATAACATTCCCTGAATGTAACAAAATACAGTTGTATTTTCTAATGGAACAAAATATGTATCATGGCATGGTACTCAAGATGCTTCTTTATTTTTTGTTCTTATCACATCATGTACACTTTAGAGAGAGGCGCTGACTCTACAATTTTTGAAGCATCAAACTATATAAGAGTAATTGACCGTGCAAGGTATTGGTTTTGTCACTGTTTGTAAGAAATACATCACATCAGAGATGCAAAACGCATTTTCTCTTAGGTCAATAACATACAGATCAAACATTAAACCTTTGCTTAATCTTTCCTCAACGAGAACTGAGGAAGAATCACATGCATCCAATCTTTTCTCAATGATAACTGAGGAAGAACTCTGTAACTATCCTACTCCACACTGATCATTGCATGACATCAATATGTCTCTTTGACAGACTAAATTTGGACAATCATGTAAGCTCTAAACATTGTTCTTGATTAGAAGGACAAAAGATAAATAAATGGAAAGTCTCACCATCAATACTCAATAATGTTTGCATGTAATATTCTTGTTCGAACAACCACAATCAATATCCATTACATCCACACTTGCCTCAACAGGGAGAGTAGAACCCCCTGCAAAATAGTAAGTATCACAATGTAAGTATTCAGGTCATGTATCCCATTGTTTCTGCTTCTGCAATGAATATGTTGAAAGTTGAGTTACCTGTTAGGGAGAGACTTAGCTCTTAAGTGTCCACAACTGAAATCAGTGTATCCTCTTTCCGTCAACCGTCTGTATCTTTGAAATCTTCAAGCCCATGTCATGATATTTGCTTCAAGGACAACAAACAAATCAGGTATGTGATCCAACAAGAGAAAGGAAATTTAAAAAATTCATTCAGAAATTGAGAGGATGTTAGCATTTTATTTATGTGATGACTGCCTCGACCAAAATCCATATATCTTGAGAGATGCAGGGCACCAATCGGAACCATATTAAAGCAGCGGACAGAGAGGTCTGAAAAGAAGAAATAAATGCAAGAACAAAAATAGGGAGAAGGAAAAGGAAAGTGAAGTGTATTGATGCCTCGAGCGACACCTTAGCACCTACAGTGCAACACGGTGGAATGAAGAAACAATTTGTTGTCCCAAGACTGATGGTGGTTTCTACATTGTTGAATCTTTAGATGCATTGGTAAGTGGATATATAATGAAACTGCAACAATACAAAGCTAATAGATCAATATAAAAGGATTAAATAATCAAATCAAGGCATGTATGAAGATGAAAATTATTTGCATCAGACCCATCAGAATTAGCTTTTGCCATGTAGTTTATGAGCTAAATATCAGTATTTACTAATTGATAAAAACATCGAGCATCATCAGCTAACAAACAAGCTACATTTTCCTAATAAGATGGCACATGCATGAAATACCCAAGAAGCGGTCATGAGAAATCTGAACCTTCCTTGGGTTTCCTTTGTGTAAATAGGAGGCAATGTTCTCTATGTAACCTTGAGAGCACATAACCGAGCATGAGAAATCTGAACCTTCCTCGAGTTTCCTTTCTGTAAACAAGAAAATTGAAATCCTTTGCCACACATCTGAACCTTCCAAGAAGCTGCTATCGGGAAAACTACTCTGAAAATTTCATTGATAGCTAGATATCTTGGTCATGACAAACAAAATAGACAGTCATGTTTTCATTTGACAAAAGAATCTGGCATATTTACCTCAGTTTAATGATGCATCCATCATTGCAAAAGCTGCGCCGGCATCAAAAGTTGGAGCACCCCGCTGAAAGGGACAAGGTGCTCTTATCCTGTCATTGTAGTAGAAGAAACAGAGACATTCATGTTACTAAACAGCAAGGTTGGTGCAAATGGAATAAGCATATCTTTAGATAAACAGCAGCAGCGGTCGAGGATACCTAGCGTGGCGGCCTCGATCTCGATGGTCTCGGTGGCGCCGGCCTTGACAACCACCTCGCCGATCTCGGCGTCGTCCGGGCCGGAGAACTCGGTGTCCTCGCCATCGCGCTTCAGCCCGCCGTACTTCACCGGGATGGCCTCGATCAGGATGTACTTGAGCAGCGTCTCGGTGACTTTGGAGGGCCGGGCGACCACGAGCTTGCTCTTGGTCCTTTGCATCATGAACGGGAACAAGATGGTGCTGAAGGCGTAGTAGGAGAACGGCACGTTGATAAGGATCTGCAACATGACATCGCCACCAAAAATTCAGTCAGATCTTGAAGCACATTCAGTTAAAATTTTCAAATTCAGTTAAATTTGAAGGCATGATTCGGGTGGTGGTACTCACGTTCTGGGCGACGAGCTCGGGGTAGTTGTCCTGGAAGAGGTCGAGCACCTGCTTCATGGCGACGCGGAGGTCCTTCTTGGTGGGGCCGGGGGAGCCGCGGAGGTCCGTCACCTGCAGCAGCGACGTGACGCCATCGGGGGTGAAGTCCAGCTCGGTGACGTGGCGCTCCATGGCGCGCACCCGCCACCGGAGGAACCGGGCCGACTACTTGCCGCCGTCGGTGCCGAGCGGTGAACCAGTACACGGCCTCGTCCGCGAACATGCCCAGCGCCTTGTAGCACACCGGGTGGACCTCGCGGTCCACGCCCTCCAGGTAGCACGCGCCCTCCAAGAGCACGTCCTCCTACTCGTCGCCGTCGGCGACGGTGGCGGCCAGGCTCTTCCACTCCCGGTGCCACCAGAGCGTCCGGCGGAGCATCTCGAAGGCAGCCCCCACCTTGAAGTCGCGCGCGCGGAGGAACTTGAGGAGCACCGCCTCCGCCTCGTCGCAAAGAAAATCCTATGTTTGTTTTCTCGGAAGGTGATCTCACATATATGGTATGATTTTGGAATTCTTAATTACCTATTATTAATGTGATTAAAATCGAATCATCACCTGCCAAAGCAAGCACAAAACAAAATCTTCCACTTTAATGGTGGATTTGGTTTTTTAATGAGAGGGAGAAAATAAACCAATGGGAGGGAACGGTGGGAGGCGGGATGAAAAAAACGGACGAAAAAAACCCAGACAAAAATAAACTCGGAACGGAAACTACCAACTCCCCAATTAGAAGTAGAGATGTTCCAAATTACGTCCATGTTTTGGTCTCTCAATGCAAGAAAACAATAGCCTACGATTATCATCCTACTACTATACTATTGTATTTTCTTAATTAACTAATCCTACTGGCGTCTTGGTTGAGGTTTCGCCAGATGATTTGGGTAGTGAATTCCGTGAAGAGCCCGACTAAAATACTCGCGGAGAACCGGTGCCAAAAGTTAGGCCTGTGCTCGATGAAACATGACCGATGTTTTTGGAGTATGAACGTACGGCACCGTGGCTCTTGCATGGTAGCTCCTGTGTTTTTTTTTTTCGGGAGTCGGGGCCGTGGCTCGCCAGTCACCCGCCATTTCTTCCCGTGGAAAACCACGCTGCCTTCGCGGTCAGGTTCAGACCGCCACGTGATCCACTGGAAGAGTATGTGCGAGGCAGCTGAGTAGCCGAGCCGTGCGCACGTACTTGGATGTGGTGGCGTCTAAAAAAAAAGAGTCATGGTCGTCTTTGTTCATTGGTGTCGAAAATATGTAGACCTTATGACCGTTTAACTTGAGCCAACTCTCCCCCTCTATCTCCCCCTCTATCTCCCCCTCTCTCTCTCTCTAAGTGAGACAAGTCTCGTGCGAATGGAGGAAGGGGAGACGTACCGGACGGCCATGTCGAAATTAATTTTTGTCAGAATTATGTTGAATATTGTATAAGGTAGTTTACAGTTGGATTTGGTTTTGAACTGTGTGTAGACAGGATAGGAGTCATGTCCTATTAGGACACTTGTACCCCTAGGCCTATTATATAATAAGGGATAGACACACGATGTAACATATGCCAACGTAATAGCACATGCACGCAGGGGGAGCCGGCGGCGTGTGCCAGCGCCCGGGCGGCCGGAAACGCCCGTAATCAGGCCCCCGGGATGTAGCCATATCGGTGTACCTCGTTAACAAATCTCGGTGTCGTGTTTGTGTGATTGCTTGGTCCTCGATAGATCAACGGAGCACCTTGGATTTATTCTAATAAGTGGTATAAGAGCAAGGTTCGAAGAGGCGAGGATTGTCGATCTAGAGGATGGATCGTTCTCACCTACGAAGATAGTATGCGGAGGAATTGATTATCGAAGCCGATCTTTTGGGAAAATTTCTTACGCGGAAGTAATCGGGTACCGTGATTGCATTGTGATACGTCTATTTTGCATCATGATTTTTTTACTGATTTTTACATTGTTCTGGGTCATTATTCCATTTTATGATAGAATTTTAATGTCTTTTCTCTCTTAATTTGCAACATCTACACAAAGAGGGAAACTGGAATTCTGGACCTCAAAGCCATGGAAAAAGATGGAAATTTTCTGGACTCCAAATGACCTGAAACTTCACGAGAATTCTTTATGGAATATATATGAATTATTGGAGTGAAGAAATACCAGAGGGGGCCAACTGTGGCTCCCAAGTCAACAGGGCGCGGCCACTCCCTGGGTGCTGACGTGGCTTGAGACTGCGTCGGTATTTCCCCAAAGAGGAAGGGATGATGCAGCACAGCGACGGTAAGTATTTCCCTCAGTTATGAAACCAAGGTTATTGAACCAGTAGGAGGATCAACACCACCCTATAAGCAGCACCTGCACACAAATAACAAATACTTGCAACCCGACGCGAAAGAGAGGTTGTCAATCTCTCTACGGTAAAAAGATAAATTAGGTAGTGATAGATAGGAGAGATAAATCTCTCAAGAACACAACATAATAAGGGCAAATAAAAAGTGCAGCAATATATTTTTGGGTTTTTGGCTTAGTAGATCTGAAAACAAAGATGCAAAAAGATAGATCGGAAAGCAACATGTTAGAAAAGTAGACCCGGGGGCCGTAGGATTCACTACTGGCTTCTCTCAGGAGTATAGCGCACGGTGGGTGAACAAATTACTGTTGGGCAATTGATAAAAGATCAAATAATCATGACGATATCCAAGGCGATGATCATTATATAGGCATCACGTCCAAGATAAGTAGACCGACTCCTGCGTGCATCTACCACTATTACTCCACAGATCGACCGCTATCCAGCATGCATTTAGTGTATTAAGTTCATGGAAAAACGGAGTAATGCAATAAGAACGATGACATGATGTAGAAAAGATCTATTCATATAGGAATAGACCCCATCTTGTTATCCTTAATGACAATGATATACGCGTGCCTTGCTGCCCCTTCTGTCACTGGGAAAGGACACCGCAAGATCGAACCCATCACAAAGCACTTCTTCCCATGGCAAGAAAAATCGATCTAGTTGGCCTAACTAAACCAAAGATTTGAAGAAGAAATACGAGGCTATAAGTAATCATGCATATAAGAGATCAAAGAAGACTCAAATAATATTCATGGATAGAAACTGATCATTAACTCAAAATTCATCGGATCCCAACAAACACACCGCAAAAGTTTACATCAAATAGATCTCCAAGAGACCATTGTATTGAGAATCATAAGAGAGAGAGGAAGCCATCTAGCTACTGCCTACTGACCCGTAGGTCTATGGTGGACTACTCACGCATCATCGGAGAGGCACCTATGAGGAAGATGAACCCCTCCGTGATGGTGTTTAGATTGGATCTCGAGGTTCTGGAACTTGCGGCAGTTGGAATTGTGTTTCGTCGACTCCCCTAGTGTTTTTGAAATATTTGGGAATTTATAGGCATCAGAGGCGGTGCGGAGGGGCCCCGTGGAGGGCACAACCCATCAGGGCACGCCGGGGGCCCCCTGGCGCGCTCTGGTGGGTTGTGCTCTCCACAGCCCACCTTCCTGGCTCTTTTTTGGCCCACTGGATGTCTTCTGGTCCAGAAAAAATCTCCAAAAAGTTTCGTCATGATTGGACTCTGTTTGGTACTGATATTCTTTGAAGTAAAAAACAAGCAAAAACAGCAACTGGCACTTTGGCACTATGTCAATAGGTTAGTCCGAAAAAATGATATAAAGTTGTTATAAAATGGTTGTAAAACATCCAAGAATGATAATATAACAACATGGAACAAACAAAGATTATAGATACGTTGGAGACGTATCAGCATCCCCAAGCTTAATTCCTACTCGTCCTCGAGTAGGTAAATGATAAAAACAGATTTATTGATGTGGAATGCTGCCTAACATGTTCATCTCATATTTTTTTCTTTTGTATAGCATGGACATTTGGAAGCAATAGTCTAGTTTTAACATAATGACTTCAATACTCAAGCATGCCAACAAGCAACCATGTCTTTCAAAATATCAACACTAAAGAAAGTTATCCCTAGCCCATCAAGCTCAATCATTGATCCATTCATGAAACACACTCAAATATTAGCTATGCCCAATGCTCAAGTATGATCGTAGTGCCCTCTAGTTGGTGCTTTATAAGAGAAGATGGAGACTCAAGTAAAAATAAAAATTGCATAAAGTAAATAGATAGGCCCTTCGCAGAGGAAAGTAGGGATCTGTAGAGGTGCCAAAGCTCAAGCTTTAAATTGAGAGGGAAAAATATTTTGGGTGGCATGCCTTTCCTGTCAACGACAACGACAAAGTAGTTCACAATACTTTCCATGCTAGATATATCATAGGCGGTTCCCAAACAGAAAATAAAGTTTATTCCTTTTTCCACCAAACTTTCACATTCCATGGCGGGCCGTATCCACGGTTGCCTTCCATACCAACACTTTCCAAGGAATTTATTATTTGACAACATAAAGTAAAAAAAAATTCTTTTTCATTTCGGGAATGGGCATCCCTATTACCGCCGCACTCTCGTGCAATGACAAGTGAATAAACACTCATCCTGGGAATAACACATCTAGCATGGAAAAATATTGGACACTCCCCACCGTTTCATGAGCGGTACGAGCACACAAAAGAGAAAATTTATTTTGAAAATTTAGAGATGGCACATACAAATTTGCTTGGAACGGCATGGAAATACCGCATATAGGTAGGTATGGTGGACTCATAAGGCAAAACTTGGTTTAAGGATTTTGGATGCACAAGTAGTATTTCTACTTAGTACAAATGGAGGCTAGCAAATAGATTGAGAAGCAACCAAACCAAGAAACGAAAATTCACATAAGCGAGCATTGAGCATAACTAACACCGAATAATGCACCATAAGTAGGATGTAATTTCATTGCACAGCTATTGACTTTCGTACTTGCATAGGGAATCACAAACCTTAACACCAATATTCCTACTAAAGCATAATTACTCACTAACATGACTCACATATTACTATCATCATGTTTCAAAACTATTACAAAGAATCAAGTTTAATTTTCCAATGATCTTCATGAAAGTTTTTAACGTACCGCGATGGTTTACGCTTTCACTTAAGACAGCTCTGGATCGGATCTGTCGCTAACGAGTAGGGCCCACGGACAGGTTTGACTCTAGTCAAACCGGTCCTCTCCCTCCTCCAGCCGAGGGGAGGAGTGACCTCCGGCGATCCCCGCCGGCGACTCGGGGCTCCACTCCGGCAACTGAGAGCACCATTGGGCTCAGGGGCTCAAGGTGATCTCGAGGGGTGGGGGCTTTCTCTCCGGAGGGCCTGGAAGCTCCGGTGGCTTCGATGGCCGGCGGACGACGGCGCGGGTCTGCGAGGGATCTTTGCCCACGGCTCCTCTCAGGCGAAATTGAGAGGGTGAAAGCACTCGTGGTGCCAGGGCGGGCTCATTCCGACAGAGAAGGGGGAAGGAGGAGCGGGGTTGGCCTCGAATTTGTCAGGGGGAGGGGCGGCCGAACCGTGACCGGAGTTGGGGAAGATGACCTCCCCAGGTCAATTGGGGTCTAAGGGAGCTCGATAGGGATGGGGGATGTCTTTCTGAAGGTCTGGGCAAGCTAGGGGGGTCCTTTTATAGCCATCATAGGTCGGTTCGTGGGCTGCCCGTGGATAAGCACGACGGCGGCGGCACTATTGCAGAACAGGGGAGGTGGGGCTGACTGCCTAAGCTTTGTCGGAGAAGAAGACACGGGTGCGGATGAGAACGGCGAGCTGGAGGTCTCGGGGCGCGCCAGGTGGCCCGTACGGCACCGACCACCGCAGGCGGCGATGGCGGCTAGCGCCTGGCTCGCCGGAGACGTGGCGGTTGCTGTGGTGCTCGTGAGGGAGTGCAGGTCGGGGCTTGGCGCTACGCTGCAAGCGGCAGAGGGTCAGGATAAGCTCGGGGAACTGACCAGGGACGCGGCGGCTCGGGCGCGGCACGTGCAAAACGCGCGCTCTGGCCGCGCTCCGGGCACGCACGGCAATCGTTCAACGAAATGCCAGGGCGACCAAACTTGCTTGCATGCCAGTGAAAATAAACAGACCTAGGTTAGAGGCAGTTAGAAGGCTACTAGACAACCTGGTGTGGACAGAGGGGTAACTTCACAATACAAACTTACAACCATGCCAAATCTGGCCATGAGCTATAGGTGTTTGATGAAATGCCAGTGACATCTAAATGACCCTGATGGCAACCAAACTTTCCAGATTGGTGTCTCCTTAGCTGAAATGGATGGTGGTGGAGTTGGTTTGGGAAAACAAAGAACTTTGCAATGCAAGTTTTAGTGAAACTCAATACTGGACAGAAAATGAAAGGGGCAATCTGGTCAACTTAAAATATGCCTATGGGGCTGATCTCTTGGACTTAAGGGTTTGGTAAGGTTGACTACAAGTAGGAAAAATCCCAAGGTCACTAGAGGAATTTAAAATAAGGTTGCAGTGCAAAATACCAAACTGGACCAGAATGAAAAAGAGGATGGTTTGCTCAAAATTTCCATAACACAAGGTTAGGTTTTAGCACAAAAGTGATCCAGGGACAACACATGTGATCTACAAATTTTTGTGGAATTTTTAACTGAATATATAAAAGGGTTGTAGTGCAATAGAGGCCTTTAAAAGAATGAAAAAGCTATTAAAGAATTAAAACTAGGCAAGTTTTATTATAAAAATAATTCCACCGATTTTGTTAAATGAAATCAAATGTTGTAATAAAATCATTCAAGCCTCACAACATTATTCAAAAGTTTCAAATCGGAGAGAAGAATTTTTTTGTAATTCAGAGGAAAGGAGTGGCTCTGAAATCAATAGAAAATCCAGGAAAATAGAAAACAAGAATTCCTGGCAAAATTTTAATTAATAAAACATGATCAAATTTTTGGGGTGTTACAATTAAGCTTGGGGATGCTGATACGTCTCCGTCCTATCTATAATTTTTTATTGTTTCATGCCAATATTATACAACTTTCGCATATTTTTGGCAACATTGTATATGATTTATCGGACTAACATATTGATCCAGTGCCCAGTGCCAGTTCCTATTTGTTGCATGTTTTTTGTTTCGCAGAATAACCATATCAAACCAAGTCCAAACTCGATGAAAATTTACGGGGATTTTTTTGGAATATTTGTGAATTTTGAGAAGTGGAATCAACGCAAACGGAGGCCCACAGCCCCCAAGATACACCACGGCGCGCCCAGGGGGCCCAAACGCGTGGTGGTTGTTTGTGCCCACCTCGTATGTCGGTTGGAGCTCTTCTTCGGGCGCAAGGAAGCTAATTTTTGGATAAAAATCCCCTCAAAATTTCAGCCCGATCGGAGTTACGGATCTCCGGGAATATAAGAAACGGTTTTTGGCCAGAAAACAGGAACGCGAAACAGAAGAGAACAGAGAGGGAGATCCAATTTAGGAGGGGCTCCTGCCCCTCCGCCGCCATGGAGGCCATGGACCAGAGAGGGAACTCTCCTCCCATCTAGGGGGGAGGCCAAGGAAGAAGAAGAAGGAGGGGTGCTCTCTCCCCCTCTCTCCCGGTGGCGCCAGAACGCCGCCAAGGCAATCATCGTGACGGCGATCTACACCAACAACTTCGGCGCTGTCAACACCAACTCTCTCCCCCTCTATGCAGCGGTGTAACACCTCTCTTCCCCGCTGTAATCTCTACTTAAACATGGTGCTCAACTCCATATATTATTTCCCAATGATATTTGGCTATCCTATGATGTTTGAGTAGATCTCTTTTGTCCTATGGGTTAATTGTGGTATGATGTTATGGATGTGAGTTGTATGTTGATATGGTACTGTCCTATGGTGCCCTCCGTGTCGCGCAAACGTGAGGGATCGCCGCTGTAGGGTGTTGCAATATGTTCATGATTTGCCTATGGTGGGTTGCTTGAGTGAAAGAAGCATAAACCCGAGTAGGTGGGTTGTTGCGTATGGGAGTAAAGAGGACTTGATACCTAATGCTATGGTTGGGTTTTACCTTAATGATCTTTGGTAGTTGCGGATGCTTGCTAGAGTTCCAATCATAAGTGCATATGATCCAAGTACGGAAAGTGTGTTAGCGTATGCCTCTCCCCCATTGCATATGACAAGTATCTATCGTATCATATTCAATTGCCTAGGGACAATCTTTCTCTTGCGTTACACAAAAAAGCTTTCTACTAAGTTATTTACTTTTATTGTTCTTTTATTAAAACAGCACATAACTTTTATTTCCACGTTCTTTATTATCTTGCAAAGTACTTCTAGTTTTATTCCCACAAAGTAGTTTCATACTTGTTCTAGGTAAAGCAAACATTAGCGTGCATAGAGTTGTATCGGTGGTCGATAGAACTTGAGGGAATATTTGTTCTACCTTTAGCTCCTCGTTGGGTTCGACACTCTTACTTATCGAAAAAGGCTACAAACGGTCCCCTACACTTGTGGGTTATCACTATCAAACATGCATCTAGTGTATTAAGTTCATGGAAAAACGGAGTAATGCAATAAGAATGATGACATGATGTAGACAAGATCTATTCATGTAGGAATAGACCCTATCTTGTTATCCTTAAAGGCAACGATACATGCGTGCCTTGCTGCCCCTTCTGTCACTGGGAAAGGACACCGCAAGATCGAACCCATCACAAAGCACCTCTTCCCATGGCAAGAAAAATCGATCTAGTTGGCCTAACTAAACCAAAGATTCGAAGAAGAAATACGAGGCTATAAGTAATCATGCATATAAGAGATCAAAGAAGACTCAAATAATATTCATGGATAGAAACTGATCATGAACTCAAAATTCATCGGATCCCAACAAACACACCGCAAAATTTTACATCAAATAGATCTCCAAGAGACCTTTGTATTGAGAATCAAAAGAGAGAGAGGAAGCCATCTAGCTACTGCCTACGGACCCGTAGGTCTATGGTGGACTACTCACGCATCATCGGAGAGGCAGCTATGAAGATGATGAACCCCTCCGTGATGGTGTTTAGATTGGATCTCGAGGTTCTGGAACTTGCGGCGGCTGGAATTGTGTTTCGTTGACTCCCCTAGGATTTTCTAAATATTTGGGACTTTATAGGCATCAGAGGCGGTGGAGGGGGCCCCGTGGAGGGCACAACCCACCAGGGCGCGCTAGGGGACCCCTGGCGCGCCCATGTGGGTTGTGTCCTCCACAGCCCACCTCTCTGGTACTTCTTTGGCCCACTGGGTGTTTTCTGGTCCAGAAAAAATCTCCAAAAAGTTTCGTCGCGATTGGACTCCATTTGGTACTGATATTCTGCGAAGTAACAAACAAGCAAAACCAGCAACTAGCACTTTGGCACTATGTCAATAGATTAGTCCCAAAAAATGATATAAAGTTGTTATAAAATGATTGTAAAACATCCAGGAATGATAATATAACAGCATGGAACAAGCCAAAATTATAGATACGTTGGAGACGTATCGGGCGCACCCTGATGGCTTGGGAGGCCCACAGGGAGGCTCTCGTGCCCCTCTTCTGCTATATGAAGGATTTTGACCTAGAAAAATAAAGGGGATACTTTCAGGACGAAGCGCCGCCGTCTCGAGGCGGAAACCTGGACAGGAGCCCTTTTGCTCTCCGGCAAAGCGATTCTGTCGGGAAAACTTCCCTTCGGGAGGGGGAAATCCAAGCCATCGTTGTCACCAACGCTTCCTACTTCATGGGAGGACCGATCTTCATCAACGTCTTCACTAGCACCATCTCATCTCATACCCTAGTTCATCTTCTGTATTCAATCTTTGTCTCAAAACATTAGATTGGTACATGGGGGTTGCTAGTAGTGTTGATTACATCTTGTAGTTGATGCTTGTTGGTTTATTTGGTGAAAGATAATATGTTTAGATCCTTTATCATATTCATTACACCTCTGATCTTGAACATGGTGATGATTTGTGAGTAGATATTTTTGTTCTCGAGGACATGTGAGAAGTCTTGTTATAATTAATCATGTGAAGTTGGTATTCGTTCGATATTTTCATGATATGTATGTTGTTTCTTCCTTTAGTGGTGTCAAGTGAACATCGACTACATGACACTTCACCATACTTTGGGCCTAAGGGAAGGCATTGTGGAGTAATAAGTAGATGATGGGTTGCGAGAGTGACAGAAACTTAAACCCTAGTTTATGCGTTATTCCATAAGGGGCTGATTTGGATCCATATGTTTCATGCCATGGTTAAATTTATCATAATTCTTCTTTCATAGTTGCGGATACTTGCGAGATGGGGTAATCATAAGTAGGTTGTTTTGTTCAAGTAAGAACAACACCTAAGCACCGGTCCACCCACATATTAAATTATAAAAGTAACGACCACGAATCAACTCAACATGATGAACATGACTAGACAGAAATTCCCATGTGTCTTCGAGAGCACTTTGCTTCATATAAGAGAACTTTTAGGCCTGTCCTTTGCTATAAATAGGACTGGGCTACCTTGCCGCACACTTGATACTTTTGTTACTTGTCACTTGTTATGAATTGTCTTGCTACAAAACTATCTATCACAGTTAGTTACAACGCTTTGCAGAGAATACCTTGCTGAAAAGTGCTTATCATTTCCTTCTGCTCCTCGTTGGGTTCGACACTCTTACTTATCGAAAGGACTATGATTGATCCCTTATACTTATGGGTTATCAAGACTCTTTTCTGGTGGCGTTGCCGGGGAGTGAAGCGTCTTTGGTGAGTGGAATTTGGTAAGGAAATATTTTCGGTACCTGCTGAAATTTACCACTCCTTGTTACTATGGATGTTAATCCTTTGAGAGGTTTGTTCGGGGTATCTTCACCTTGAATGGAAGTGGCAAAGGCCTCTCCCCAACCTACTGAACTTTCTAAAAATATTTATTATGAGATTCCTTCGGGTATGTTAGAGAAACTGCTAGCTAATCCTTATGTAGGATACGGAACAACTCATCCTGATTTGCACTTGACACACACACACACACACACACACACACACACACACACACACACACACACACACACACACACACACACACACACACACACACATATATATATATACAAAGCCACACACACACACACACATATATATATATATATATATATATGAGATTTTTGGATTATTTAAGCTTGTAGGTTTATCCCAGGATAAAGTTAAGAAAAAGGTTTTCCCTTTATCTTTGGAGGGAAATGCATTGATTTGGTACATGCTATTGGATGATGTTGGAACATGGGACTGGAACCAGGTGAAGATGGAATTTCAACAGAAGTTTTATCCTATGCATCTAGTTCATCGTGATCGGAATTATATATATAATTTTTGGCCTCGTGAAGGATAAAGCATTGATCAAGCTTGGAGGAGGCTTAAATCTATGATGCACACTTGCCCCAATCATGAGCTCTCAAGAGAAATAATTCTACAAAACTTCTATGCTCGACTTTCTTATGATGATCAATTGATGCTCGATTATTCTTCTACTAGTTCCTTCATGAAGAGAAATGTTGAATTTAAATGAGATCTTCTGGAAAGAATTAAACGCTACTCTGGAGATTTGGAGCTCGATGAAGGTAAAGAGTCAGGTATAAAACTTGAGTTTGATTGTGTTAAATATTTTATGGTAACCGATACTTATCATAAGTTTAGCGCTAAATATGGACTTGACTCTTAGATAATAGCTTCCTTTTGTGAAACTTTTGTTGCTCATGTTGATCTTCCCAAGGAGAAGTGATTTAAATATCATCCACCCATTGAAGAATTGTTAGAGGAACATATTATTGCTAAAGAATAAACTATCATCTATAATGCTGATTCAGTTGTGCCCACTACTTACATTGAGAAACAACCTTTTCCTATTAGGATTAAGGAGCATGCTAATGCTACAACTGTGGTAATAAAAGAAATGTTAGAACACTCAAACCTTCTGAACAAATAAACGTAGAACCTAATATTGCTACGGTTAAAGATCTCTTGGTTGATAATATTGATGGGTAGGTTATTTACTTCTACGATTAGGCTGCTAGAATCACAAAGCCTGCTAGAAACGAAGTGGATGTGCTAGATAATAATAAACCCGTTTTTGGCATGCATGTTGTTTTTGTTAAACTTGGAGATCATTGCTATCATCGTTTGTGTGACATGGGTACTGGTGTGAGTGCTATTCCTTTTACCTTATATCAAGAAATTATGAAGATATAGCACTGATACGTCTCCAACGTATCTATAATTTTTGATTGTTCCATGCTGTTATATTATCATTCTTGGATATTTTATAATCATTTTATAGCAACTTTATATCATTTTTTGGGACTAACCTATTGACATAGTGCCCAGTGCCAGTTGCTGTTTTTTGCTTGTTTTTTTACTTCGTAGAATATCAGTACCAAACGGAGTCCAAATGCCACGAAACTTTTTGGAGATTTTTTTGGACCAGAAGACAACTTGGGAGCCAAGGAAGCACCTGGGGGGAGGCCCGTGGGGCCCACGAAGGTCTTTTCCACCTCCTCTCAGCTCTATAAATCCTCAGAAATTCCAGAAACCCTAGGGGAGGAGACGAAACACAATTCCAGCCGCTGCAAGTTCCAGAACCACGAGATCCAATCTAATACCATCACGGAGGGGTTCATCATCCTCATTGGTGCCTCTCCGATGATGCGTGAGTAGTCCACCATAGACCTACGGGTCCGTAGGCAGTAGCTAGATGGCTTCCTCTCTCTCTTTTGATTCTCACTACAATGATCTCTTGGAGATCTATTTGATGTAATGACTTTTTGCGGTGTGTTTGTTGGGATCCGATGAAGTTTGAGTTCATGATCAGTTTCTATCCATGAATATTATTTGAGTCTTCTTTGATATCTTATATGCATGATTATTTATAGCCTCGTATTTCTTCTTCGAATCTTTGGTTTAGTTAGGCCAACTAGATCGATTTTTTCTTGCCATCGGAAGAGGTGCTTTGTGATGGGTTCGATCTTGCGGTGTCCTCTCCCAGTGACAGAAGGGGCGGCGAGGCACGCATGTATTGTTGCTATTAAGGATAACAAGATGGGGTCTATTCCTACATGAATAGATCTTGTATACATCATGTCATCGTTCTTATTGCATTACTCCGTTTCTCCATGAACTTAATACACTAGATGCATGTTGGATAGCGGTCGATGTGTGGAGTAATAGTAGTAGATGCAGAATCGTTTCGGTCTACTAATATTGGACATGATGCCTATATATTGATCATTGCCTTGGATATCGTCATGATTATTTGATCTTCTATCAATTGCCCAACAGTAATTTGTTTACCCACCGTCTGCTATTTTCTTGAGAGAAGCCACTAGTGAAATCCACGGCCCCCGGGTCTATTCTTTTAATATATTGCTTTCCGATCTATCTTTTTCCGCATTTTTTTAGATCTATTATTCAAAAAAACCCAAAAATACCTTGCTGCACTTTTTATTTGCATCTTTTATTTTGTGTTCTTGTGCGATCTATTTATCCAATCTAATACAAACCAATCTATCTTTTTACCGTGGAGAGATTGACAACCTCTCTTACGCGTCGGGTTGCAAGTATTTGTTCTTTGTGTGCAAGTACCGTTTACATAGTGTTGCTAGGTTCTCCTACTGGTTCGATAACCTTGGTTTCATAACTGAGAGAAATACTTACTGTAGCTGTGCTGCGTCATCCCTTCCTCTTTGGGGAAATACCGACGCAGTCTCAAGCCACGTCAAAGGAATTTCTGGCGCCGTTGCCGGGGAGACATCATCAACATGTATCAGGTTCCTAATAACAAATCTCATCTCCTTGCAATTTACATTATTTGCCATTTGCCTCTCGTTTTCATCTCCCCCACTTCACAAAAAATTGCCGTTTCATTCGCCCTCTTTTTCGTTTGCCTTTTCCTCGTCAGATCTCTTGTTTGCCTACCTTTTCGGGGATATCTTGAACAGTGCTCCTTGGTATGCAAATTATGCTAATTGCATTGTTGCTAAATATATACCACCTAGTTTCACATACCAGCAAAAGAAAAAGTTCTTCTTTGATTTAAGACATTACTTTTGGGATGACCCGCATTTATATAAAAAGGGAGTAGATTGTGTTATTAGACGTTGTGTACCTAAGCATGAACAAGAACAGATCCTACGGAAGTGTCATTCCGAGGCCTACGGAGGGCACCACGCTGGTGACAGAACTGCACATAAGGTACTACAATCTGGTTTTTATTGGCCTACTCTTTTCAAAGATGCACGTAAGTTTGTCCTTTCTTGTGATGAATATCAAAGAATTGGTAACATTGGCAGATGTCAGGAAATGCCTATGAATTATTCACTTGTCATTGAACCATTTGATGTTTGGGGTTTTGATTATATGGGACCTTTTCCTTCCTCTAATGGGTATACTCATATTTTAGTTACTGTTGATTACGTTACTAGTGGGTAGAAGCTATTCCAACTAGTAGTGCTGATCACAACACTTCTATTAAAATGCTTAAATAAGTTATTTTCCTAAGGTTTGGAGTCCCTAAATATGTAATGACTGATGGTGGTTCACACTATATTCATGGTGCTTTCCATAAATTTCTATCTAAATATGATGTTAACCATAGAATTGCATCACCTTATCATCCTCAGTCTAGCGGTCAAGTTGAATTGAGTAACAGAGAAATAAAATTGATCTTGCCAAAGACTGTTAATAGATCTAGAAATAATCGGTCTAAAAAACTTGATGATGCATTATGGGCTTATAGAACCGCTTATAAAAATCCTATGGGAATGTTCCCGTATAAAATGGTCTATGGAAAACCATGCCATTTACCTCTTGAGTTAGAACATAAAGCTTATTGGGCAATTAAAGAACTTAACTACGATTTCAAGCTTGTCGGTGAAAAGAGGTTATTTGATATTAGCACTGTAGATGAATCGAGGACACAAGCCTATGAAAATACCAAGTTATTCGAAGAAAAAGTTAAAAGATGGCACGAAAAAACAATCCAAAACCGACAATTTAAAATCGACGATCTAGTTCTCTTGTACAATTCTCGTTCATATTTTTTGCGGGAAAACTTATCTCCAAATGGGAAGGAACTTATATCGTTGGAGAAGTTTATCGCTCCGGAGCTATTAAGATCAACAATGCCGAAGACACAAATCCAAGAGTGGTTAATGGGCAAAGAATTAAACATTATATCTCAGGTACGCCCAGTAATGTTGAAACTAATATTATTCAAGTAATGACACAGGAAGAACACATAAGAGAGACCTTCCGGAACACTCCAGAACCCTGAAAAGGGGTAGGTATGTGATACGGTAAGTAAACCGACTCCAAATAAATTCCGTAAAAATTATTTCTGTCCGTTTAGGAATATTAAAAAAATAAAAAAATAAAAATCAGCCGAGGGGACCCAGGAGGGAGTCCCAAGCCAACAGGGCGCGACCACCCCCCGTGGGCACACCCTGATGGCTTGGGAGCCCCTCATGTGCCTCCCCGACTCCGTTTCTTCCTGAACACTTATTCTGAACTAGAAAAATATTATATATACTCCCGTATGTTTTGACCACCACATCGCAAGTTTTCCCCCTGTTCTTGTTTCGGGCTGTTTTTCTGACAGATTTGAAAGCAATATGTCATCGCAAGATTCATAGAGAGAGAGCCATGTTTCAGATCTCATCGCCAATCCCCGAGTTTATGGGGATATTGATCCTTATGGGTGGTCAACGGAGGAAGAGGTGGAGGCTGGCCTAAAAAGGATTGAACCTTCAAGTGATGATGAAGAAGAGGACACTAGTAGAAAACAGACCTTTTGTCCAAAGCATTAGTCCCGGTCTGGTTTTGAACCGGCAATAATGTGACCATTAGTCCCGGTTCGGGACGGGCATCATTAGTCCCGGTTCGTTCCGGACCTTTAGTCCCGGTTCGTAACACGAACCGGGACTAAAGGGGTGGTGGCAGGCTGGTGTCAGCCTGGGGCCCCACGATCACCTTTAGTCCCGGTTCGTGTCACGAACCGGGACTAAAGATCCCCTACATGAACCCTTCGGCCAGCCCGAGCACACTCCTCCCTGTTTTTCCCCTTCTTCCTCTCCTTTGTTCTTCCCCTTGCTCAAGCTCACCTCCATTTTTGCCAAAATTTGTCAAGATTTGGAGGCACCCCTTCCATCCAAGTGTTCACAAAGGTTAGCACCTTTGTCCTTTCATCTCTCATTGCTAGATTAGCTCTTGCAATGCTCTATAAGTATAGTGATTTGTGGGTTTTAGTTCGGGAGTATATATATGTGGTAGTTTATTTGATTTATATGCAATTTGAGCTCAAATTAACTTCTAACTTTGCATGTGTAGGTGTGGTTTACTTAGTGCCTTCCCGTCCCCGTCCTAACCACCGTCGATCGCCCGCACCGTCCCGTCGCCAGCACCACCTTGGTGAGCCTCTTGTTCTTATCCTTTTTATAAAAAAAATCATGTTTGTAAGATTTAGATAGTTACTTGTATAGTTTTCTTACCTATATGGTTGTTTGTTATACATAGTGGCATGGTTTTGATATCCGTCCCCGTCGGCCCTCGTCCGGTTTATGATTCGGATGTGGTATATACTCTCTTTTATAACTATTTGTTGCATTTCGTGTTTATGACAATTATGCCCATCAAGTTGACATAGATATTTTTATCTAGGAGGTATGTGAACCGGAAATTGCAACCGACATAGATATTCTTGTCAAGAAGTTAAATTTAGTTGAAAAAGAAAACGAGTATTTGAAAGAAAAATTGAAAAGAGTTGAAGAAGAGAAGATGAAACTGGAGTTGTATGTTGCCGATGTCGTCGATGATCACAAGATCAAGATGGATGCAATGCGCTTGAAGATTAGAAAATTTAAAAAATATGCCATTGATAGTGAGGCTTGGTATCACTATGCTGTTGGATCAATTGTTACCTTAGTTGCGATCTTGATCGCATTTGTTGTTGCATTTAAATGCTTTAGCTAGAGAGTTTGTATGTTGTTTTATGAGAACAAGTGTGTATGAACTTTATGTATGAACTTGTATTAATTTGGTCTTTTCGGTGTTGTGTAATGAAGATGAGCCGGCAATGGATGTACGATGACCGATGCTCTCCCCACTTCATTAATGGCGTGCATACTTTTCTGGTTGCGGCTGAGGCAAACAAGCGGGCGGATGGTTTTATGTATTGTCCATGTGCTGGCTGTAAGAATGATCGAAATTACTCTAACTCAAGAACCATTCACGTCCACCTGTTTGAGTCCGGTTTCATGTCCGGCTATAACTATTGGACCAAACACGGAGAAAGAGGGGTCCTAATGGAAGAGAATGAAGAAGAAGAGGATGACGACAGCTATCCTGGCCATGGGTTCCATGAATACGATGGTACAACAATGGGGGAAGAAGCTGAGCCGGCAATGCGGGAAGGAGCTGAAGAAGAGGCATCAGATGAGCCCGCTGATGATCTTGGTCGGGCCATTGCCGGTGCAAAGAGAAACTGCGCAAGTGAAAAGGAGAAGCTGAAGTTGCAGCGCATGTTAGAGGATCACAAGAAATTGTTGTACCCAAATTGCGAAGATGACAAGAAAAAGCTGGGTACCACACTGGAATTGCTGCAATGGAAGGCAGAGAATGGTGTATCTGACAAGGCATTTGAAAAGTTGCTGATAATGTTAAAGAAGAAGCTACCAAAGGACAACGAATTGCCCGACAGTACGTACGAAGCAAAGAAGGTTGTCTGCCCTCTAGGATTATAGGTGCAGAAGATACCTGCATGCCCTAATGACTGCATCCTCTACCGCGGTGAGTACGAGGATTTGAATGCATGTCCGGTATGCTGTGCATTGCGCTATAAGATCGGCCACGATGACCCTGGTGATGTTGAGGGCGAGCGCCCCAGGAAGAAGATTCCTGCCAAGGTGAGGTGGTATGCTCCTATAATACCACGGTTGAAACGTTTGTTCCAAAACAAAGAGCATGCCAAGTTGATGCGATGGCACAACGAAGACCGTAAGAAAGACGGGAAGTTGAGAGTACCCGCTGACGGATCGCAGTGGAGAAAAATCGAGAGAAAGTGGAAGGACTTTGAAAAGGAAGCAAGGAACGTATGGTTTGGTTTAAGTGCAGATGGCATTAATCCTTTTGGGGAGCAGAACAGCAATCATAGCACATGGCCTGTGACTCTATGTATCTATAACCTTCCTCCTTGGTTGTGCATGAAGCGGAAGTTCATTATGATGCCAGTGCCCATCCAAGGCCCCAAGCAACCCGGCAACGACATTGATGTGTACCTAAGGCCATTAGTTGAAGAACTTTTACAGCTGTGGAATGGAAAAGGTGTGCGTGCGTGGGATGAGAAAGAACAGGAGGAATTTGACCTGCATGCGTTGCTGTTTGTAACCATCAATGATTGGCCTGCTCTCAGTAACCTTTCAGGACAGACAAACAAGGGATACCACGCATGAACGCACTGTTTAGATGATACCGACAGTATATATTTGGATAAATGTAAGAAGAATGTGTACCTGGGGCATCGTCGATTTCTTCAGAGCAGGCATCCCGTAAGAAAGAAAGGCAAGCATTTCAAAGGTGAGGCAGATCACCGGAAGAAGCCTCGCCACCGTACTGGTGATGATATACTTGATATGGTCAAGGATTTAAAAGTAATCTTTGGAAAGGGTCCTGGCGGACAATCTGTTCCGAATGACGCTGACGGACGCGCACCCATGTGGAAGAAGAAATCTATATTTTGGGACCTACCCTATTGGAAAGACCTAGAGGTCCGCTCTGCAATCGACGTGATACACGTGATGAAGAATCTTTGTGTGAACCTGCTAGGCTTCTTGGGCGTGTATGGGAAGACAAAAGATACACCGGAGGCACGGGAGGACCAACAACGTATGCACGGAGAAGACGGCATGGATCCAAAGCAGTTTCAGGGTCATGCCAGCTACGCTCTTACCAAAGAAGAGAAGGAAATCTTCTTCGAATGCCTGCTCAGTATGAAGGTCTCGTCTGGCTTCTCGTCGAATATAAAGGGAATAATAAATATGGCAGAGAAAAAGTTCCAGAACCTAAAGTCTCATGACTGCCACGTGATTATGACGCAACTGCTTCCGGTTGCATTGAGGGGGCTTCTACCTGAAAACGTTCGATTAGCCATTGTGAAGCTATGTGCATTCCTCAATGCAATCTCTCAGAAGGTAATCGATCCAGAAATCCTACCAAGGTTAGAGAATGATTTGGTGCAATGTCTTGTCAGTTTCGAGTTGGTGTTCCCACCATCCTTCTTCAATATCATGACGCACGTCCTAGTTCACCTAGTCAAGGAGATTGCCATTCTGGGTCTTGTATTTCTACACAATATGTTCCCCCTTGAGAGGTTCATGGGAGTCTTAAATAAATATGTTCATAATCGTGCTAGGCCAGAAGGAAGCATCTCCAAGGGCCATGAAACAGAGGAGGTCATTGAGTTTTGTGTTGACTTTATTCCTGACATTAAGCCGATTGGTGTTCCTGAATCGCGGCATGAGGGCAGACTGGTTGGAAAAGGCACGCTAGGAAAGAATTCAGTAATATGACAGGACGGGCATTCTTTGGCGCAAGCACACTACATAGTTCTACAAAGTTCCGCCTTGGTGGCTCCGTATATCGAGCAACACAAGAATATTCTACGCTCCAAACACCCGGAGCAGTCTGACGACTGGATTACACATGAACAAATGGTGACTTTCGCTGGTTGGTTGCAGACACGTCTCATGCATGACGACACTGTTGCAGATGACCTGTACTTGCTGTCCAAGTTACCATCTTCGACTATATTGACTTTCAAAGGGTACGAGATAAATGGGAATACATTTTACACGATCGCGCAAGATAAAAAGAGCGCCAACCAAAACAGTGGTGTCCGCTTTGATGCAGCAAACACCAATAGGCCAAAGGACACATATTATTGTTACATAGAGGAGATATGGGAACTTGACTATGGACTTGGTTTGAAGGTCCCTTTGTTTCAGTGCAAATGGGTCAATCTGACAGGAGGCGGGGTAAAGGAAGACCCGCAGTATGGAATGACAACAGTGGATCTCAACAATCTTGGGTACGCAGACGAACCATTCGTCCTAGCCAATGATGTGGCACAGGTTTTCTATGTGAAGGACATGTCTACCAAGCCAAGAAAAAGTAAAGATAAGGAAGCGAATACATCATACGATGAGCCAAAGCGCCACATAGTTCTTTCAGGGAAAAGAAACATCGTGGGAGTGGAGGACAAGACAGACATGTCAGAAGATTATGAAAAGTTTCATGAAATTGCTCCCTTCAGAGTGAATGTTGACCCGAGCATCAAGTTAAACGATGAAGATTGTCCATGGTTACGACGCAAAGGGACACACACGAAGAAAAAGTTTTATACCCAAAGATCCCACTCTGGGATGTGACCGGCTTCTCTAGTTAGTTTTCCGGACTTATATATCTGGAAAGTCCCACTTCGGACAAACCGGAGGGAATCTTTGTAATAGTAGTGTACTTATGTGTTTTGGCATTTGAAACGCGTCGAAATATTATGTCCAGAGCCACGTCATCAATTTTCAACCCTTTCTGACTTCATTTGCTATTTTTCATGCATTTACTGATTTTTTTGAGCTAAATGACCCTGGAATTGAAAAGCACTACAAATGAACTCTGAAAAGGTTGAAAGTTGGCATGGTATCATCATTTCACCCACATAGCATGTGCTAAAAAGTTGAGAGGGTTACGGCAAAAACTGGATGCACTTCGTGTACAAAATGGACAATCTCTTTCGAAGTATCAGGGTTTCAAACGAAAACTCGTGTGTTACTAAGGCATTTCATTTTTTTAAACTTATTTCAACTCCAGACTTTTTGTGCGTTCAGTATGCACCATTCGAAGCCACGCCATCAATTTTCAACCCTTTCTGACTTCATTTGCTATTTTTCATGCATTTACTGATTTTTTTTGAGCTAAATGACCCTGAAATTGAAAAGCACTACAAATGAACTCTGAAAAGGTTGAAAGTTGGCATGGTATCATCATTTCACCCACATAACATGTGCTAAAAAGTTGAGAGGGTTACGGCAAAAACTGGATGCACTTCGTGTACAAAATGGACAATCTCTTTCGAAGTATCAGGGTTTCAGACGAAAACTCGTCTGTTACTAAGGCATTTCATTTTTTAAAACTTATTTCAACTCCAGACTTTTTGTGTGTTCAGTATGCACCATTCGAAGCCACGCCATCAATTTTCAACCCTTTCTGACTTTATGTGGGTGAAATTGAAAAGCACTACAAATGAACTCTGAAAAGGTTGAAAGTTGGCATGGTATCATCATTTCACCCACATAACATGTGCTAAAAAGTTGAGAAGGTTACGGCAAAAACTAGATGCACTTCGTGTACAAAATGGACAATCTCTTTCGAAGTTTCAGGGTTTCAGACGAAAACTCGTCTGTTACTAAGGCATTTCATTTTTTTAACTTATTTCAACTCCAGACTTTTTGCGTGTCTAGTATGCACCATTCGAAGCCAGGCCATCAATTTTCAACCCTTTCTGACTTCATTTGCTATTTTTCATGCATTTACTGATTTTTTTTTAGCTAAATGACCCTAAAATTGAAAAGCACTACAAATGAACTCTGAAAAGGTTGAAAGTTAGCATGGTATCATCATTTCACCCACATAGCATGTGCTAAAAAGTTGAGAGGGTTACGGCAAAAACTGGATGCACTTCGTGTACAAAATGGACAATCTCTTTCGAAGTATAAGGGTTTCAGACGAAAACTCGTCTTTTACAAAGGCATTTCATTTTTTAAATAACATAAGAATTACCAAATTGAATATAATGATAAAACACGCTAATATTAAACAGCAGAAAAAAGAATCACTGCAAAATCTATTTTTAAAGTAAAGTTATTCACAAATTAGTGATGTACACAAATTTCCAATAATTCGAATTTAAACTATTCAAATTTGAAAACTACTGCCACTAACAGAAAGTTATAAAATTTTTGACCTAACGCAAAAAGATTCACTCATTAACTCTAATAAAGCAAAAAAAACTCAGAAACAAAAGAAAATAAATAAAACAGAAATTAAAAAAACTGAAAAGTAAAAAAAAAGCCCGCCTACTGGGCCCCAACCGCAGGCTCACAAGGCCCAGTAGGCCCAACAGGGCAGCACAGGTTCGATAGGCCCACATAGGCCTGCTTAGAGAGGAGCTTGAGGGAGCAACCGCAACGGGGCTTATAAAGCAGTGCGGCTGCCCTTCGCTGGGCGAGGTGGGACTAAACTTTCTGCACCGCGGCTGTGGCAGCACGAGACCTTTAGTCGCGGTTGGTGGCTGCAACCGCGACTAAAGGTAACCTTTAGTCGCGGTTGGTGCCACCAGCCGCGACTAAAGGTCTGCGCTTCCCGCCGCTTCGCCTGGCGAAAAATACCTTTAGTCGCGGTTGGTGGCTCCAACCGCGACTAAAGGTGGCCTTTAGTCGCGGTTGGAGCCACCAACCGCGACTAAAGGCTCTCATATATATAGCGCCACTTACGAAAAATCCCCCATCCTCTCCATTCTCTCGACGCCAAACACAGACGACGCCGCCAGGCTGCTGCGCGCCGCCGCCTGCCCCGATCGACGCCCCCGACGCCGGCCGCCTGCGCCGCCCCCAACGCTGGCCGCCCGTGCCTTCTCGTCGACCCCTACTCCGGACGCGCCCTCCTCGCCGATCCCCGACGGCGCCGCCCGCGCCCGCTCCTCGCTGCGTCGCCTGCCCCGACGCCCTCGCTGGCCCCGACTCGCCTCGCCTCGCCGTCGCCCCGCTGTGAGCTCAGTTCCTCCCTCTCCCCCCTCTCCCTCGCCCCCTGCTGCCATGGCCGCCCCTCCGGCCCCGAGCCCCCCCCCCCACACACACACATGCATGAACACACACAAACACACACATTTTCTATTTAGATGTTTTAGTTGTTTTTCACTAGTATATATGTATGTATGAATGCATGTTAGATGGATATAATTAGTGTTTAATTAGTATAGATTTTTGTTATATAATGTTGTTTTTCTGTTTTTTAATGGATGTATAGAAGTATGCTTAATTAGTGTTTCTTTTTCTGTTTTTTAATTTTATATAATGTTGTATATCATAGTATAGAAAAAAATTGCATTTAAAAAAGTTGCATAGGAAAAAGTTGACCATATATATATTTGTTAGAAGGACTATATATAAGTGGGAAAAGTTTCAAAATTTTTTGAGAAAGGAATATTATTAGGGTAGTTATAACCTAGGAATGGGACATTATAATTGAAAAGAGGATATTTTGCTTAAAATTTCCTAATAAAATGACATTGCATATATAGGATATTTTTTTCATAAGAATTTCTTCTCGGAGTCAACGATGCCCGGCCCGCATCCTCGTCGTCGACTCGTTCGCGACGACGTCCTGCTTCAGAGGGGCAACGTTCGGGACTGGGCTCCGCCGGGCTGGCACTGGGAGGTGCTACCTTCAGGGGCGCGCAGCTTGGTGAGGAACTCGGCCCCGGGTCCCGTCGTCGACCCGGAGCTTCTTTGGTGGCGTTCGCGTGGGCCACTTTCGGTGCGGATGCAGCCGGCCCCGCCGGAGGTGGTACGTCGCCGTGTCAGGGAGGAGGACGAGCACGTCCGTCGCTACATGGATGCGTTGGACGTCAGGTTCTCCAATACCTGGCAGGTTCTTCAGGGATCTCACCCGAGCTATGATCCTGTGATGGTTCCTTCTCTTTGGGTGTCCACCGCCCGTGCCTCAGGAACCGCGAGTGAACTAGATTCTTCGATAATATTCGATCTGTATTAGCTAGTGATGTTATATATATGATAATATTCGAGATGTATTAGTGATAATACTCCAGATGTATTCGAGATTATATTCGATAATATTCGAGACGATTTATTCGAGATTATATTCGATGATGCATATTATATGAATTATTCGAGATGCATATTATGTACTATGATTCAGTTTTTCCTTATTGATTGCATGCATTCTAATTTGAATACTAAATTGTTTTATCTTTCTTCTGGATTAGTTAAATAAAAGCTATGGACAATACCGGCAGAGAAGGAGAAGAGGCTCTGTTCGACATCATACGCTCCCCGAGCCCAGAGCATGAACCTGAAGATGATGACGGCTCGCAATATCTGAACAATTCCGGTGAGGGTTGTATGATATTTGATGAAGACGAACGAATAGATGAAGGCGGCGACAACGATGTTGACGAAGAAAATGTTCTTCAAATAACAAAGACCGGCAAGGTATATTTATTATATAAGCCATCCGGTGATCATTACATGTCTTAATTGATTTGTATGTATTAACGAATCGATCTTTCTTCTTTTAGGCCTCCGGATCGAGCAAATTTTCTACAAGCGACAGGGTAGTTCGAGGCCCGGCCAGAAAGTTGGATCCTGGCGTAAAGTTCAACATCGATTCCATCAAAACATCAAATGGCGAACCGCTTGAACCTAGGAAAAATGCGACCAAGTTCAAGAATCAATGCGGAGTTATTGTCAGGGACCAAATCCCGATCTTTGTTCAAGAATGGAAAAAGCCAGCAAAGGGAGATCGAGCAGGAGTTACTTTTGTCGACGAAAGAGCAAAAGATGTGCTTTGGACATCGCTCATGTCACATTTCATCCTACCAGATAATTTGACAGATGCAGATCTGAAGAAAGTCAGAAACTATGCTCTTAAAAAGATGGCGATCGCATTCAACACCTTCAAGAAAAATACATGGACTAAGTACGTCAAATCAAAAAAGAAGACTCCAGAATTCAAGGGAGCACTGGTGAAGACAAAAGATCACTGGGACGCTTTCGTGAAGTTCAAGGAATCGGAAGAAGCTAAGGAATGGTCGAGAAAAAACAAGATTAATGCTGCGAAAAAGAAGTGGCACCATACTCTGGGGCCAGGTGGCTACCAGGTGGCCCTGCCTAAGTGGGATCAATCTGAGCAAGAGATGATTAGTGCAGGGGTCACTCCAGTTACATTGACATGGCCCCCCAGGTGCAGGACATGGTTTTATGCGCATGGGGGGAAGTTGGACCCAGAGACGGGGCTGGTTATGGTGAAGGCAAGTCTTAAAGAAGCGACAGACGAAATACTTATTGCAATAGAAAAAGCTCGAACGGGGGTGTTCACGCCCAACAGAGAGAACGACGAGCTTACGCGCGCCCTGAAGAATCTTGAACACCCAGGAAGAACACGAGGCAAAGGCGTTGTTCCGTGGTTTGAGGGGTTTGCGGATTGGAACGACGACTATAGAAGTCGTGCAAGAAAGAAGAAGCAGGAGGAGCAGAAGAAGAAGGAGGAAGCACTCCGCCTTGAAGGCCTAGAATCAAAGCACCTGGAGTTGGAACGCGCTTTCAGGCGGCAGCAGGAGCAGATCGACTCACTCAGCTAGGAAAGGGCGTCTCAGCGGCAGCATGAGCAGATCGATCCAGCATTGGATAGCACCTTCCCATCTATGCCGAGAAGCAGCGTGGGTTCCGCCCCGGCCGATATCGATGATGCACTTCTAGCTAGCTACCCTGTGGATGATATCAAAGACAGGAGATACACATGAAAGTGAAGAACTTATCCATGAAGGTGGCGGACGGCTATGCTTTAGCAAATCCCCCTGAAGCAACCTTCCATTGCAATCCCATTCCAGCTGGCTATGCTCGTGTCGGGGTTGATGAAGTGATGTCAGGATATCACGAGCTACAACTTGACATTCTTGGAGGTGACGAGGAGAGAACACTGGGAGAGGCCATACATCGTATCATACTATGGAAAAAGGATTGCATCGTCTTTCCAAGGCCACCGACTCCTCCTCCTCCAAGTCTGCCGCCGCGTCAGTCGACTCCTCCTCCTCCAAGTCCGGCACCGCGTCAGCCGACTCCTCCTCCAAGTCCGGCACGGCGTCAGCCAACTCCTCCTCCTCCAAGTCCGGCACCACGTCAGCCGACTCCTCCTTCAAGTCCGGCACGGCGTCAGCCGACTCCTCCTCCTCCAAGTCCGGCACCGCGTTTGCCGTCTCGGCCGACTCAGCGTGCTCCGTCGCCTAAGCAACAGCGGAAGAGAGAGGCCGCAGCTACGACGACTAGCGGTACAACAGGCAAGAAATTCAAATATGGTCCAAACCTCAAGCCTCTTCCGAAGTTGTCTTACCACCTGACTGAGGAGGTACTCAACACCGTAGTGAATGCCCAATTGAAGGCCCATTTGGGACCGAAACCGCCCCCGCCGCCAAAGGAGAAAGTACCTGAGCATGTCTCACAACACTTTATTGATATGGCTCGACCGGCTGACAATCAGAAGGACTCCGACTATGTGCGGTCTATCAAGAAGTCATATTTTGAAGGACAAAAGGAGTCGAGCTCGAGCTCGAGCCAAGCAGTTGGCAAAAAAAGCGGGAAAACTGTTCCCCAGCTGGGAGAACAGGCAGTGCAATCGATCCCCCTGCTCATTGTACAAACACCTATGAGTACCGCCGATCGGCTGGTAGTAACCGACGATCATAAAAGGCAGGCTAAAGAGGCCGGTGTCACTGTTGAACAACTCCTAGGCCTTGAGGAAATGCCCGGGCTTAAAGAGGAGGAAGTAAAATAGCAATATGTCCGCGGCAAACCTATGGTCAAGCCTGACGATGTCAAGCTTCTACCAACGAGATTGTACAATTTGCATACGTGGTACATGCAAGAAACAGCAAATACCAATCAAGAGTCCCTCATGGTGAAAGTCAAGAAAAAGCATTACTTCCATAAAAAAGATTTGTGGATTCATTATTCAGAGTTGTTTCAGTTATTCAATCAAGACGCACTCGACAAATCTATCGTCAGTTGCTATTGTCTGTAAGTGATTTCTTTCTGTAATTTAAGTCTCTAGCTAGCTAGCTGTGCTCTCGTTCATTACCTGTAATTATCCTCACTATATTCTTTTCTGTGGTATTATGCAGAATGAAGATGTATGAAATGAAAAAAGCTGGACACTATGGCATTGGGTTCATTGACCCAAATACGGTTAATCAGGCGATATGGGAAACTGAATATTCGAGAAAAGACACAGAGAGATTCCTACTAGAGTTTTTGAAGCAACTAAACACCCAACCAGAAATACTACTTCCTTACAACTTCGTGTGAGTGTTACTATATCTTGTACTACAAATTCTATTTTTTGCTTACTAGATGTTAATAAGTGTAGTTGATGAGTTATGCACATGCCCGCTTAATTATACAAAACGTGTGCGCATGCAGTTACCACTGGATCTTATTAATCATTGAAGTTGACAAGGGAAAAGTTGAAGTACTGGACTCACTATATAAGAATCCATCCGAATACGCAACCGTG
The DNA here is from genome assembly GCA_039707655.1 of Elymus sibiricus. NCBI lineage: Eukaryota > Viridiplantae > Streptophyta > Magnoliopsida > Poales > Poaceae > Elymus > Elymus sibiricus. Next base: position 482,167,911 of record CM077665.1, read on the forward strand.
AGGGGGATGGTCGACAGGTAATTTCAATCATTATCGCACTATGTCGGCCTCTTTACTTCATTTCCTGATATCAACTAGTTAATAACTCCTTTATTCATTTTCTTTGCCGGCGGGCAGGGCTTGGGCCAAGTTCGTCAAACTGGTCCCAGGCGACTGGGAACAAAAGCTGACATGGGTGCGACCCAAGGTAATTAAGTAGTACTAGCTAGCTACGTCCGTGCATCTCTTTAATTCTAGTTTCAATACCATTATCATGCTTGATTAATTATTACCTGATTGAATTTTATTCTCGTAAAGTGCATGAGGCAGGAGCAGGGAAATAGTTTATGCGCATACTACGTTTGCGAGAACATTCGCATGATCATGTCTGAAAGGAGCAGAATCGAAAGAAATCTTTGGGTACGTTTGCCAGAACACTATCCATAATTTTTTTATCATGATCTAGCTAATATATATACACACAACTAATATATTCATCTTGATCTCCTTCTTATAGCTGACGGAGATGCGGGGCCAGCTCCTACCAACGGCTCGCGTACGAGCAATTCAAGAGGAAATAGCTGGATTTCTGCTCGACCAGGTCATAGATCCCAAAGGAGAATACCATTACAAGATCAAGCAGTAATGCCTGCATATGTAATGATCCGCAAATTGTAGGAGAAATTGTATATACCAAATTGTATATATATATATGTATGTGAATGGTCGTCGTACGAGAAATTCGATGATATATATATATATATATGATCGGTTCTACGAGAAATTCTATTTATATATATATGCACAACGTGTACAGTATGTAGTAGCGTAATATATGTTTGAAATGAAAAATAATTAAATGGAAAATACAAAATTAAAAGGAAAAATAAACCATAATTAATTCATAAACCCCTAAAGGATTAAAAGGAAAAATAAACCAAAATTAAAAGAATTAAATACTTTTAGTCCCGATTGGTGTTACCAACCGGGACTAAAGGTCCCCCAGCCCACGGCGCCGGCAGGTGCCACATGGTGGGCCTTTAGTGCCGGGCCGTGTTGAACCGGGACTAAAGGGGGGGGGGGGCTTTAGTCCCCACCCTTTAGTGCCGGTTGGAGAACCGGCACTAAAGGCCCTTACGAACCGGCACAAAAGGTCTGTTTTCTACTAGTGGGAAGTACCTCTACCTCAACCTGGAGATATGCATGTGGACTTTAAAAAGTCGAGCTTACCAAACATGGTTACACCTCCAGTACCCGATTTATCTCTTATCGTCGTACACAGGTAGATACTACCGCTGCCTCCACTAGAAAAACCCATCCTTTGATGGAAGAGCAATGATCGTCACCAACAAACTTCGCAAGGAGAACCTAGAACTTCAGCGGTTGATAAGCTTAAGGAAGAGATCTGTATCCTAAAGAGCATCATTGCTAAGAATGTCACTTCATCACCACCATCACCCAAGAAGGACACTTGAGTACATGGGTATGGCTACCACCCCTAGCTTGTTCCAAGCTTGGGGGAGGTGCCCCGGTATCGTATTACCATCACTTTTTGACCGTTCTTGTCCCCTATTCACTTCGTCCGGTGAAAAGTGTACATATTGTTTTTAGAACAAATTATGGAGTGGAGTAAAAAATACATTGAAAAGGTGCAAGCCACCATCTCTCTCATCTTTAATTACCCATCAATCCCAATGAACTAAGTGCATGTAGAAAATAAATAGACCATGTGTAGAATGTTATTGATTAATCGTGTGATGAGAGAGAAATCTTATTTTCTATTTTGAAGTGCATTGAAAAATAAAAATACACTCTATTATTATTATTATTTGAATAAAAGGGGTCTCCCCCCGCTCCATTTTACTGATGAAGCAAACAGAAAACAGAAAATATGCAGGTCCACACCTTATTACAAGCATCAGGTTTTGTGGCAATCACCAGCCAGACAGCAAAGCATCCTAAAAGTACTCCAAACACCACAGTTCAAAGAGCAGCAAAGCTAAAGCTGAATATGAAGAAAACTACCACAGGTACACTCTTTTATCGATAAATTTTATAGTCAAATATACACTCTTAACTGAACGGAGGGAGTACCTGAGTAATTGACCACGTAAAAAAGTCAGAAGCCGAGGTATTCTTGGAAGAAGAAGAACGTCTTCGACCGTCAGCATTGCTTGTCTCGTCCTTAAACGCTGCCGGCGTTTCTCTCCGGCAGGTAGCGGCTGCCAGATCCTCCTGCAGGTTAAAAAATCAAAAGCACATCATCACAGTCTTCGTCGAGCACAAGTCTTCGGCGGTGACCTTTTTTCACATGGAAAATGCATCGCACGCATAACATTTCCCTGTGCAACCGGTAAACGCGGTACACAACGAACGTACGTACGTGTAGGCTAGCTGCTGCGTAGTGGTTTGGTTGGCACGTCGGAGTCGTCGCTTCGGTAAACGCGGCGCGCATGCGTACGTAACTTAAGTATCTCGTCGCTTCATGCAGGGCGACCTGCGTTTTCTCAGGGTGCATGCATGCAGATCCCTCTGGAGAAACGGCAGTCAAATACGCTTCCCTTTGTTCACCAACTGATCCATCAGCTAGCTAGCTACTGTGTGTTTACCCGGCCTGATTATTGGTTCACAAGCATTTAGGTTCGTATGTGGTTTCCTGATGATCGGTTTAGATTCACCTTTTACTTCGTTGGCCAGAATTACACAATATGACCAGCGGCTCGATCGATTCGTGTGAGTCCGCACTGAAAAAAATGTACCGAGTTCAACTGTTCCGTTTCCTATTCAGCGCCAAGAACACAAAGGAAACAATATCCTCAGCTAGCTTTGCACGAGCAGAAAGAGTGAACAGAGTTCTTTTTACCTTCTACCTAAAAAATGCTACCAGTCATTATCCATTAAAATGACACAAAGGACTTGCTTAAAGGTCTAAGATCAGAATAACCAAACGATTGATCACTCACATCGATCCTTCGTCTGTCTCCTTATTTTGTTGGCACGAGCAGTCAATGGCTTCAAACATCGGGCAAGCCTCTAACCTACCTAACTGCTAACTACTCCCTCTGTTTCTAAATACAAGTCTTTTTAGAGATTTCACCATTGGACTACATACGGATGTATATAGACATATTTTAAAGTGTAGATTCACTCATTTTGCTTCGTATGTAGTCTTCTATTGGAATGTCAAAAAGACTTATATTTAGGAACGGAGGAAGTATAAACGAGCCTTTGGCTGCTCTTGTAGGGGTCGATCAGCTAGAGCGCCAAGTCATCAATAAGTCATATAAACCACATATTCAGCGAAGATGGACGTAGTTTCTGCACAGTACCGCAACGAGACGAGAGCCCCCCGCGTCGTCCCCGCGCGTCGGGCGACTCGGGCGGCGCCCTAAACCTAGCCACCGCCGCCGCTGCATACTCCCTCATCCCCTCCCTCCGATGTCGTCGGGGGACGCCGCCGGTCTAAGGCTGGGGGCCGACGGCGGTGGCGGAGGACATCGCCTCTCTCCCGCGGATTTGGGGTTGTGCGGAGCCCCGAATCTTATGGAGGCGCGGCCGATCCGATCGGCAACGACGATGGCTGTGGCGCGGCGGCGCGGGCTGCGGGCGCGGCGTCCAGGCCTGTTCGGGCGGCGGCGGCGGCGCGCCATCTGCCTTTGGATCGGCGGCGGTGGCGTGGAGGGCCTGGTGGTCTCGTCGGCGGCACCTCCAGTCAGATCTGTTCTGACCGATGCAGTCGGTGCTGGTGGTGGTCATCTCTTCCGTCAGAGGTGGTCGGCCTGTGGCTGGGTGGTCGGATCTTGAGCTTCGTCATCTAGTCCCGGCTACGAGTCGGGGAGACATAGTTGTCGGTGAAAACCGGGCCGTTGGCGGGCGATGGCGGCGTTTTGCGTCGTTACCTTGATGAAGGCATCATCGTGCAACTGTTGTCGTCCCACTCGTGTTGCTTCAGGGGAAACCCTAGGATCTGGTCTTCCAGATCGAACGATGGCGGTACTACGGTGCCGTTTCTTTCTTGGGAGCATCGTTTGTGGAGCAGCGCTGGAAGTTAGAGGCAGGAGGAGGAGCGGCTTCGTCTTGCACGGAGCATCGGTGGAGCTGTCAAGTCATGCCTGGCCGACAGGTGCTACGCTGAGTCATGCCTGATTGGCAGGTGCTACGCACGACAGATCTTCAAGAGTCTTCGCGTATGGGCGGATGAGCGCAGGGCAGTGGCGCCGCTGGGCGCCGTGGTGGCGTCGACGGCTGTCCGGTCTGGCAAGGATGATGCGTATATCTCTCTTGAAGATGGGTCAGTGGTCCGATGATGAGGGCGGCTTTAGGTAGGCTGCACCGGCTGTTGATCCCGATACGTTATGTGGATGGATTGGCGACGACACCGGTTTTAGATATGGGGAGTGAGAGCACTTCACATTATCGAGTTTGTAGGTGTGAGTGGTGGCTTCGGGTGGATTGATATATATTTTAGTCAGACCTTTGTGGAATAATAAAAATGGATGCATGCATCGATTGATGCAGAGGCCGGGGGTTTAACCTCCGTTTTCAAAAAAAATCAATATAAGTCATAACTTCTTTATACTTAGCACATCTAGTCATTAAATTTAATCGACAATGTTACATGGTCGGAGGTAAAACCCTTTGTGCAGACATCCGTCTCGGCTCTAGAAGGCCGCGGGCCGATCTCAAGGTGCTTGAGCTAGCTCCATCACATTTCTTTTGAAATCCAAGCTCCATCACCTTTCAACACTGCACAAACAACTTCCTACCCCCAACTAATTAATAAGGTATCAGACAGAAACAGGACAATGCAACTATGGGATGGTGTTACGTTCATAAAATGCAAGTCTGATAGATCATTAGATCGTTCTTAATTAATATCTCGAGCTTTCCTGTTACATCGATTGGGACTGTAACATTTTCTAATTTTAGTCATGTACATATGTTGATGTCCATTTATTGTTTTTGTAGATCGTTTTTTTCCGCTAGGGTGCAAATAGTTTAACCAAATGAATCTGATATTTGTGACAAAGCAACATGCTGAAGCGTGTTTTATCTTTGTGTAAAATCACTACAATGGATTTAGCACAATGTTTTTTTTTTTGAATGAATGGATTTAGCACAATTAATTATTTATTATGTTTCCAAACACATTTAGTGATTGTCCAACCGGATGCGCCATGTCGTGTTGACTATGGCCATCATGTAAAAAAAAATTGTCCAATCATTAAGTGTTGTTCTATTAAAAATGGTATTGTGCTAAAGGCTTCAAAATCGTCAATTGAGTTTTTTTTTTGAACATAGTACAGACGCAAGCGCTCATATACACGCGCATACACTCACCCCTATGAACGCACACACGCACACCATACCCCTATGAGCACCTCCGAGAGACTGAGCCGGCATATCATCTTGAAATTTACGAAGTCACCGTAGGCACCTCGTCGTCGACGGGAACGTCTCCTCCCACTGAATGCGCATCGCCGGAAATCCTGAAATAATTCCAGGAATAAATGCGAGCACCAAGATTTGAACCCTGGTGGGCTGGGGATACCACAGTCCCTCTAACCATCCAATCACAGGTTGGTTCGCAATCGTCAATTGAGTTGGAAGATAAAATATGGTTCTTAGTGGAACTGTTTCTAGGAAACTACGGCAGAAAAAAACAACATCATTAACCAATTTTAATCCAGAAAAAAGTCATTGCAGAAGGTGGTTTTGCTATTTCTGTGGTATTTACAACAGCTATTTAATCTAAATCACAGCTTTAAACTGTTCCCTAGAAATGTATTTACAAGAAACTATATGGAAGGTGAATACATTATTGAAAACGTAAGGTATCGGCTAGTTCTGTTCAAAAATTTGTCACCTTTGTACATAGATCCTCCTTTTCTCCTTATGAAAAGATAGTGTCCTGCCCGGTCCGAGAAAGGGTTTCCCCCCGCTTTGTATTACAAAGCAACCAACTTCGATACAACCAACGATAGGTGCTGGGGCGGAAACAGCACAGGCACGCCCAAAAGAAACGACAGAGAAAGCATAAAAGAAACAAATGCCAACAACGGCAAATCAACAAAAACGGAGAAGCCTCACGACCGCGGCGACCACCGAAGAACTCCCACCAAGCTCCTAGACTCCGAAACGCCAGTACCAATCAACACCTCCAAGAAGGGATGCGACGATGACGACGCAGTTGCTAAGGGTTCCCCCTAGTACGCGGCGAGGAGAAAGGAAGGGTAGCCCCGACGCCCTCCAGGAAGGTCCGGCGGCACCCTCAGGCGCCACCGCGTCGGTGTCGGCCGGGCCGACAGGGATTTCTCCCAATCCCAACCTTCACCTCGGGCGCTCCGGAGCCCGCCACCAAACCGTCCACCATCCTGTGCCAACACGGACTTGAAGCTTCCCACGCCGTCTCACCACGGCAACACGAAGAAGGGCCTGCACAACGAAGAAGAGGAGCCGGGACTAGGGGTAGCAACACCGTCGGCACGCGGGAGGTCCCAACCTCCACCGTCAACGACGGTAACCGACCGGACGCAATAGCAGGAGCATACCAGGCCCGTGGGCCCACAGGCCCGGCCGGGCCCTCAGATGCCCGTAAAGCTCCCGCCTTCGCGCTGTAGAAAGCACGCCGTCGGCGTCGCCGCCCCGAGTCCAAGCCGCTCCTCCGCATCCCCGCACAGAAAGCATCGTGGCAGAAGCACCACCAGTCCGCCCTGCCGCCAAGTGGAAGCACCACCACCACGCTCACCGCCGGCCACCTCCACCAGGACGCCGGACCGCCACCGGCCTAGCTGCTCCACCGCCGCACACCCGCGACGGAGAGGACCATCCGTAGCCGCCGAGAGCCCGAAGTCGGACCCCAGCCGCCACCCACGCGGCCTGCGGCCCGCGTCGCCTAGGCAGATCCGCCGCCAATTGCCGTCGGATCACGCCCACGCACGCCCCACCACGACAGCCGCTGTGCCACCGGCGGATCTGCACCAGAGGCCGCAAGAGGCAGCCACCGAGGCCACCAGAGGAGGCCACCAGACGCCTCACCGCCGCACGAGGAGCAGGGAACCGCCGCCGCAGCAGGCCACCACAGCCGAGATCCGACACAGCAGCCTACGGCCCGCGCCGCCTGCCATCCAAATCCGGCCGCCACAGATCAGGCGCGCACCACCCACCACGAAGCCCCACATGCAGCCGCGTCCCCGCACGCCAAGGAGCCGCCGGAGAGCCGCCACGCCGTGAAGCCCCTCGCCAGCCCCGCGCCCCGGCTCGAGAGGACTGGCCCGTGCCGTCCCGTCGCGCGAGAGGAGGAGAGCTCCCCGCCGCCGCCGCCGCCGGTCGGGCTTTGCCCGGCCGCGCCCTGTGGCGGTGGCGAGGTCGGAGGTGGGGGGAGGGTTGGGCCTGGCGGCGGAGATCGATTGCCCCTCCCCGTCGCCTCGCGGGGGCGGCGCGGGAGGGGATAGGGTTTCTTCGTGTCCTGTCCGGTTCATTGAAAAAAAAACATTGAAAATGATATGTAGTAAGCTCTTTACGACACCTTAGGTCCGTTCATGTATTAGTAGCTAACATGGGCTGTATAATATTCCATTGTAGTAACAATTGCTAAGCTCCAACCATAACCAAATTCTATCTAATAAGCACCACGGTCATTGCGACAAAGTATTTCAGTTGTCTGCCATCTTAACTGATACGGAGCAGCAATCAGCAATTGACAACCTTGAACTTCAGTGACAAACCCACTGGAAGAATTACAATGAACAAACAAACAAATCGATGCATGTTTTATCATCTTATCTACACCTCTATGATGGATCTAACACTGTAAATAACACATTTGTTTCAGCCGGAAGGAGCAATCTACAAACGGTAGCTGTCCTCCAGTATGTCCTTCCAGAAAGAATCACTCTCCAGAGAGCTTAGATCGGGCAGGTCCATCATGGGCTCCAGCAAGCCAGCGAACTCCTGCGCGGGTGACCAGTCTCCCGCGGGTGCAACATCGTGCGATGCAGATGAGGCTGCAGTGTTGCAGAGCTGGTCAGCCTGTTCAGCTGCTGCAAAGGAGCTCGTTCCCGAAGACGTGTCATTGGTCAGCTGCTGCTGCAGCACGTGCTGCTCTGCAAAATGGGACGTGTTGCCGAGGTAGCCTGGCTGCAGGTAGTTCATCTGGTCCAGGGGTAGGAGGTTCGGAACGATGCTGCTGCTTGAGTTGAGCACAGTTTTTGCTGCAGCCAGGTTGGCTATGAGGTTAGTTGCGTCGTTCCTGGAATTGGAGCCGATGACCTGGAGGAGCTGCTGCAGAAGCTGCGCCTGCATGAGAGCGCCGGTGTCCAGGCCGCCCAGGCTCGCGGCCGCCGCCGCCCACAGGAGCGCCTCGGGGAGGTGGTGATGGCTCTGGTCAGGCGGCAGCTGCTGGTGGGTGACGGGGTCGACGACCATGCGCAGGAGCTTCTTCCGGATGTGTGTGTTCCAGTAGTTCTTGATCTCGTTGTCTGTCCGGCCCTCCAGGTGCGTCGCGATCGTCGACCACCTGACGTACAACAATAATTTATCCATGTCAGTGTCACATCAAGACTAACAACTATGGCAAAAGGTCCACCAGGAAATTGACAGTCCATGCATGGGGCATGCGGCTAAGCTATGTGAGTGTAGTAGTTGGACATGACGTGCACAACGTACTTGTTGCCGAGGCCGGCGTGTAGGGCGATGATGAGGCGCTCCTCCTCGTTGGAGAAGTTGCCGCGCTTGATGTTGGGACGGAGGTAGTTGGTCCACCGGAGGCGGCAGCTCTTGCCGCAGCGGTTGAGCCCGGCGGCCTTGGGCAGGTTGCGCCAGCTACCGACGTTCCCGCCGCGATTTTGGATGTGCTCCACCAAAGTCTTGTCCTCCTCCTCCGTCCATGGCCCTTTCTTCACGCCGGCGTTTTGGCAGCAGCACGGCGACCTCCCCATCAGATTGATTTCCTCGACGACTATATGGAACGCGCTCTGCTAGCTAGTCACCTAGGATCGACTGGTCGCTGTGATCGATGTAGTGGCCAGAAGTCAGAACTCAGAAGCTATGTTTGTGTCTTCCCTTGGTCGGGTATATATAGAGGAGTGTAGAGGACACGGCGCGCCCGAGAGGCGAGAGGTGCAGCCGAACCTACGAATTTTCCTTCCCTTCTGATGTCGTGGCCACTAGTGTTGAACAGTTTGTGTGTGTCGGATACTGTAAACAAGGCGTGTGTACGATGTAAGTCAAAGAGGGCGGTTGTCCGGAGATCTGGCCACGTAAGACCAGATATATCCTCCTGCATGCGTTTCATGTCGCTAAGGCAGGCAACAAGAGTAGGCATGCGGAACGTGTGCATGTGATATATGTTTTTGTTTGCTGCACCGGCTGTAGGTTCCGATACGTTATGCGGATGGATGGACGACGACACCGGTTTTAGATATGTGAAGTGAGTGCATTTCACATTATCGAGTTTGTAGGTGTGAGTGATGTCTTCGGATGGTTTAATGTATGTTTTTATCGTACCTTTGTTGAATAATTAATAAATATGACTGTATGCATCGATTGATGCAGAGGCGGGGTTTTAACCTCCTTTTCCAAATAAAAAGGCAGGCAACAAGAATAAAGTGCTCACTCTCAACAAGTGGCAGGCTGCAGTATAGAAAACACGTTATGAGATCACTCTATATGTAGTGTAGCACCCGTAATTCAGGATCTGGTTAAGCACGCTAGGTAGATCCTTAATTTTGGGATACGTAGGCAGTGCCACGAACGAACGAGGTTCCTTGGTTCCTTCCTTCGAGTGCTGATCTACACAGTGATCTCACTGCTGAATAGTTACGTCCATGCTTTGGTCCCTGGATGCAAGAAAATAATAGCCTACGATCATCGTCCTACTACTATACTACAGTATTTTCTTAAATTTTTTTTTTTTGCGGGGGACAGTATTTTCTTAACTCATCCTAGCGGCGGCTTGGTTGAAGTTTCGCCAGATGATTTGGGTCCTGAATTCGGTGAAGAGCCCGACTAAAATACTCGTGGAAAACCGGTGCCAAAAGTTAGGCCTGCGTTCGATGAAACATGACCGATGTTTTTGGAGCATGAACGTACGGCACCGTGGCTCTCGGTAGCTCCTGTGTTGCTTCTGAATCTGAGTGCTCATGCGTCATGACCATATTGCCAAGTCAGGACTCGGGAGACGGGACCGTGGCTCACCAGCCATTTCTTCCCGTGGAAAACCACGCTGCCTTCGCGGTCAGGTTCAGACCGCCAACTGATCCACTAGAAGAGCCTGTGTGAGGCAGCTGAGTAGCCGAGCCGTGCTCACGTACTTGGACGTGGTGGCGTCTACTAGTTATCTGCCATGTTCGTCTTGTTCATTGGTGTCGAAATTCTGTATACCTTAGGTCATCTTCAACGGAGTTTTTCTCCCTTATTCGTCCGCAGACAGAGGGGAGCACTCCACGGACACTGATGTGGGTGGCCGTCATTCATCACTATCCGCATACATTTCAACAATTTTTCAAACCAACCGGACGAAATTCATGCAAACACAGCGGATTTCATACAAACCGAACGAAAACATTTATATTTTTAACATATTTTAACTAAAAAGATAAAACTATGTGCACGTACGGTCGCGCAGAGCTCCACTCCCACGACATGGATACTCTACACTAGTCTACGCCTGGCCACGACGGATCCCTTTGTCTTCCCCATGTACGACAGCCCGCTCATCGGACTACCGGGAGCCCCGGAGGCATATTCTTTCCCTGTATCTTCCATATGTCCGGCTGCGCCACTTGTCGGAGTGGCAAAGAGGGTGCTTCAGCCGGAGGGGAAGGGGGGGCTCCTCCGCTTTCGTGGAGCCCAGACGAGGGCCGCCGATGGTCTAAGATAAAGAACCAGATAGGTTACCAACTGTATAAGCAGGCGACGCGCCAGCGGTGGCCTCCCGTGTTCTATTTTCCCTCGATGTTGGCGGGGGATGTGGACGCGCTGGACACCGACTCATCGATCTCCATGCAACCGACTTCGTTCTCTATCGGCAGGGCGCGGTTACAAGCGTGTTGATATCGGATGGCGCGGTCGCAGGCACGGGTGTCACGGGTGTCGCGGTACAACACAGCGTCGCCCATGATGGCCGCTCCACCGTGCTCTGATACGTCTCCAACGTATCGATAATTTATGAAGTATTCATGCCATGATTGCCTATGTTTACAATACTTTTATATGGTTTTGATGCACTTTATATGATTTATTTAGAACTAACCCGGGCTGACGCTGTTTTCAGCAAAACTACCGTGGTGTTGTTTTTTGTGCAGAAATAAAAGTTCTCCAAATGCAACGAAACTTTTTGACGAATTTTTTTGGAACAAAAGATGAACTAGAAGCTTCGTGGGAGGGCCAAAAGAGCCACGAGGTGGCCACAACCCCTCTGGCGTGCCCTGGTGTCTTGTGGGCCCCTCGTGGCCCATCTTCGCGTGAAACCGACACCCAAAAATCCTATATATTCATAAACCCCCAGAAATAACCCTAGATTAGAAGTTCCGCCGCCTCAACTCTCTGTATCGACGAAAAACCAATCTGGAGGCGTTCCAGTACCCTGCCGGAGAGGGTAGATCATCTCCAGTGGCCATCTTCATCATCCCGGCGGAGGCCATGACGAGGAGCGAGTAGTCCACCCTCGGGGATGAGGGTTTGTACCAGTAGCAATGTGTTTAATCTCTCTCTCTCTCTCGTGTTCTTGATTTGGCACGATCTTGATGTATCGCGGGCTTTGTTAATATAGTTGGATCATATGGTGTTTTCCCCTCTCTATCTTGTTGTGATGAATTGAGTTTTCCCTTTGAGATTTCATTATTACCGGATTGAATACTTTTATGGATTTGAGAGCACTTGATCTATGTCTTGGCACTCAACTCGCGGATTCCTGAGGTGACATTGGGGTAATCTATGCATAGGGATTGATGCACGTTTCCGTCCTACTTTCTCCTGTAGAAATCTTGGGGCACACTTTGACGTTCTTTGTGTTGGATTGAGTATTATGAATCTGAAATTGTTTGATGCGTATTGTACAATTAACTCATGGATACTTGTGGTGACATTGGAGTATCTAGGTGACATTAGAGTTGGTTGATGCGTATCATATGGTGTTATTTTAGTACGAACTGTTAGATAGATCGATCGGAAAGGATAACTTGGTGTTATTTTAGTACGAACTCTTGGATAGATCGATCGGAAAGGATAACTTTAAGGTGGTTTCGTACCCTACAAACAATTTCTTCTTATGTTCTCCGCTAGATAAGAACTTTGAAGTGATTCTTCGTTGCACGTTACGGGATGGTTATGTGATCCAATTATATTACCATTGTTGAGAGATTTCACTAGCGAAAGTATGAACCCTAGGGCTTGTTTTCAAGCATTGCAACACCGTTTGTGCTCACTTTTGTTACTTGCTAGCTTGCTGTTTTTTATTGTTACTATTACAAAAATCAATATCTACTATCATTACTACACTTGTATCACGATCTGTTCGCCGAACTAGTGCACCTATACAATTTACCATTGTATTTGGTGTGTTGGGGACACAAGAGACTTTTTATTATTTCGTTGCAGGGTTGTTTGAGAGAGACCATCTTCGTCCTACGCCTCCCACGGATTGATAAACCTTAGGTCATCCACTTGAGGTAAATTTGCTACTCCTACAAAACTTTGCGCTTGGAGGCCCAACACGAGTCTACAAGAACAAGTTGTGTAGTAGACATCAAGCTCTTTTCTAGCGCCGTTGCCGGGGAGGTGAGTGCTTGAAGGTATATATCTTCACACCTTGCAATACAGGCAAGAACCCCTTCTTGGACTGATCCATTTTGAACTTCTTCAAAACTTTGTCAAGGTATGTGCTTTGTGAAAGTCCTATTAAGCGTCTCGATCTATCTCTATAGATCTTGATGCCTAATATGAAAGCAGCTTCTCCTAGGTCCTTCATTGAAAAACTCTTGTTCAAATATTCCTTCACGCTTTCCAACATTTCTATATTGTTTCCAATCAGTAATATGTCATCCACATATAATATTAGAAACGCTATAGAGCTCCCACTCACTTTCTTGTAAATACAAGCTTCTCCGTAAACTTGTACAAACTCGAACGCTTTGATCACCTCATCAAAGCGAAGATTCCAACTCCGAGATGCTTGCACCAGTCCATAAATGGATCGCTGGAGTTTGCAAACTTTGTCAGCATTCTCTGGATCGACAAAACCTTCTGGTTGCATCATATACAACTCTTCCTTAAGGAAACCGTTAAGGAACGCTGTTTTGACATCCATCTGCCAAATTTCATAATCGAAAAAGGCAGCTATTGCTAACATGATTCTGACGGACTTAAGCATCGCTACGGGTGAGAAGGTCTCATCGTAGTCAACTCCTTGAACTTGTGAAAAACCCTTTGCCACAAGTCGAGCTTTATAGACGGTGACATTACCGTCCGCGTCCGTCTTCCTCTTAAAGATCCATTTGTTCTGAATGGCCTTATGCCCTTCAGGTAATACTTCCAAAGTCCACACTTTGTTTTCATACATGGATCCCATCTCGGATTTCATGGCCTCTAACCACTTCTCGGAATCCGGGCCCATCATCGCTTCTCCATAGCTCGTAGGTTCATCGTTGTCCAACAACATGACCTCTAAGACAGGGTTGCCGTACCACTCAGGAGCAGTACGCGTCCTTGTCGACCTACGAGGTTCGATAGCAACTTGATCCAAAGCTTCATGATCATCATCATTAACTTCCTCTTCAGCTGATGTAGGCTCTACAGAAACATCTTTCTGCACTGCGCTACTTTCAGGTTGAAGTAAAGGTTCAACAACCTCATCAAGTTCTATCTTCCTCCCACTCAATTCTTTCGAGAGAAACTCTTTCTCAAGAAATGTTCCATTTTTAGCGACAAACACTTTGCCTTTGGATCTGAGGTAGAAGGTATACCCAACTGTCTCTTTTGGGTATCCTATGAAGACGCATTTCTCCGCTTTGGGTTCCAGCTTTTCAGGCTGAAGCTTTTTGACATAAGCATCACATCCCCAAACTTTAAGAAACGACAGCTTTGGCTTCTTGCCAAACCAAAGTTCATATGGCGTCGTCTCAACGGATTTCGATGGTGCCCTATTTAAAGTGAATGCAGCTGTCTCTAATGCATAACCCCAAAATGATAGTGGCAAATCGGCAAGAGACATCATAGATCGCACCATATCCAATAAGGTTCGATTACGACGTTCGGGCACACCATTACGCTGTGGTGTTCAAGGCGGTGTCAGTTGTGAAACAATTCCACATTGTCTTAAGTGACTGCCAAACTCATAACTCAGATATTCTCCTCCTTGATCAGATCGTAGGAATTTAATCTTCTTGTTACGATGATTCTCAACTTCACTCTGAAATTGTTTGAACTTTTCAAATGTTTCAGACTTGTGTTTCATTAAGTAAATATACCCATATCTACTTAAGTCATCAGTGAAGGTGAGAAAGTAACGATAACCACCGCGCGCCTCAATGCTCATCGGACCGCACACATCAGTATGTATGATTTCCAACAAGTCACTTGCCCGTTCCATTGTTCCAGAGAACGGTGTTTTAGTCATCTTGCCCATGAGGCATGGCTCGCATGTGTCAAGTGATTCAAAATCAAGTGACTCCAAAAGTCCATCAGCATGGAACTTCCTCATGCGTTTTACGCCAATATGACCTAAACGGCAGTGCCACAAGAAAGTGGTATTATCATTATCAATTCTACATCTTTTGGCATCAATGTTATGAACATGTGTATCATTACTATCGAGATTCAATAAGAATAAACCCCTCACTTCGGGTGCATGACCATAAAAGATATTACTCATATAAATAGAACAACCATTATTCTCTGCTTTAAATGAGTAACCGTCTCGCAATAAACAAGATCCAGATATAATGTTCATGCTTAACGCAGGCACCAAATAACATTTATTCAGGTTCATCACTAATCCCGATGGTAATCGAAGAGCGAGCGTGCCGACGGCGATCACATCAACCTTGGAACCATTTCTGAGTACGTGATCACTGATAGAGCCGTTCTCCTCCATCTTGCAAGCATAGAACTTATCGGAGATTTCATACCTCTCGATCCGGGCATTCTTCTGAAAGATAAACTTCAACTCCTGGAACATCTCATATCCTCCATGACGTTCAAAACATCTTTGAAGTCCCGGTTCTAAGCCATACAATATTGCACATTGAACTATTGAGTAATCTTCAGAACGAGCCTGCCAGGCGTTCACAACGTCTAGAGACTCAACTGGAGCGGGTGGATCACCAAGCGGTGCATCAAGGACATAAGCCTTCTGGGAAGCCGTAAGGATAATCCTTAGATTACGGGCCCAGTCCACAAAGTTACTTCCATCATCTTTCAATTTAGCTTTCTCTAGGAACGCATTAAAATTCAGGGGTGCTACTGCGCGAGCCATGATCTACAACATAAATATAGCAAAGACAACTTAGACTATTGTTTAAGATAATGAGTTTAGTTAATCATATTACTTAAAAACTCCCACTCAAATAGACATCCCTCCGGTCATTCGAGTGTAACATGATCCAAATCCACCAACTCAAGTCCGATCATCACGTGAGTTGAGGTGGTTTCAATGGTGAACATCTTCATGTTGATCATATCTACTATATGACTCATGTTCGACCTTTCGGTCTCTTGTGTTCCGAGGCCATGTCTGTACATGCTAGGCTCGTCAAGTTTAACCCGAGTGTTCCGCATGTGCAACACTGGCTTGCACCCGTTGTATGTGAACGTAGAGTCTATCACACCCGATCATCACGTGGTGTCTCGAAACGACGAACTTTCGCAACGGTGCACACTCGGGGAGAACACAATTTTATCTTGAAATTTAAGTGAGGGATCACCTTATAATGCTACCGTCGTCCTAAGCAAAATAAGATGCATAAAAGGATTAACATCACATGCAATTCATAAGTGACATGATATGGCCATGAACTTGTGCTTTTGATCTCCATCTCCAAAGCACCGGCATGATCTCCATCGTCACCGGCATGACACCATGATCTCCATCATCTTGATCTCCATCGACGTGTCGCCATGAGGTTGTCGCGCCGACTGTTGCTTCCACGACTATTGCTAACTCATAGCGATAAAGTAAAGCAAAACGGCGAAAATAATTAAAGACAACTCTATGGCTCCTGCCAGTTGCCGTACTCATCGACATGCAAGTCGTGATATTCTATACAACACATGATCATCTCATACATCACATATATCTCATCATGTAATTGGCCATATCACATCACAACATACCCTGCAAAAACAAGTTAGACGTCCTCTAATTGTTGTTGCAAATTTTACGTGGCTGCTACGGGTTTGCGAGAACCGTTCTTACCTACGCAAAACCACAACGTGGTGTAGTGATTGCTTTTTGATCTTCTAAAAGAACCCTCTTCATTGAAATCGATTCAACTAAAGTGAGAGAGACAGACACCCGCTAGCCATCTTTATGCAACGAAGTTACATGTCAGTTGAAGGAACCGGTCTCTCGTAAGCGTACGAGTAATGTTGGTCTGGGCCGCTTCATCTCACAATACCGCCGAATCAAGTATCAACTAGTAACGGCAAGCAATATGTATACACCCACGCCCACAACTCGTTTGTGTTCTACTCGAGATCTCATCTACGCATAGACCTAGCTCAGATGCCACTATTGGGGAACGCTGCATGGGAAACAAAAATTTTCCTACGCGCACACAAGATCTATCCATGGTGATGAGCATCTACGAGAGGGAGAGTGAATCTACATACCCTTGTAGATCGCTAAGCGGAAGCGTTAAGAAACGCGGTTGATGTAGTCGAACGTCTCCGCGATCCAAATCGCAAGTTGTCCCTCGATCCGATCATGAACTAGTGCCGAACGGACGGCACCTCCGCGTTCAACACACGTACGGCTTGATGACGCCTTCACCTCCTCGATCCAGCGAGCGATGGTGAAGTAGTAGATGAGTTCCGGCAGCACGACGGCGTGGTGATGGTGGTGAGGAACAATCTCTGCAGGGCTTCGCCAAGCACTACAGAGATTATGACGGGAGAACTAGAGGGTTAGGGTTGCCGACACACGGCTTGGGAAATCTTGATGTATCCCGTGTGCTAGCCCTGCCCCTCTATTTATATGTTGAGCCCTGGGGTCTAAACTTGGAGAGAAAACCTCCACAAGGTCGGTTTTGCCCGCACAAGGTCGGTTTGGCCCGCACAGAAAGAGTCCAACTCGGATTCCAGCAGTATCGCGTACAAGCGGTAGTACCGCTCACGAGCGGTAGTACCGCTTTCACATGAGCGGTAGTACCGCTTACGTGGTAGTACTGCCTTACCAGCGGTAGTACCGCTTAAGGCAGCAGCAAAACTTCCTTTTGCACTTTCCAATACCTCGTGGGCTTTGCCCCTTTGGCTCATATAAAGTGTTGCTGCACCCGAACACTTCGGTAAACATCCGGAACTCCTTCCGGTGAATTCCGGAACCCTTCCGGAGATCAAAACACTATTATCACATATATCAAACTTTACCTCCGGACTCTTCCGGAGTTCCTCGTCATGTCCGGGATCTTATCCGGGACTCCGAACAAACTTCGCTCACCAACAAAATAACTCAACTATACTAATCGTCACCGAACGTTAAGTGTGTAGACCCTGCGGGTTCGAGAACTATGTAGACATGACCGAGACACCTCTACGATCAATAACCAATAGCGGGACCTGGATGCCCATATTGGCTCCTACATATTCTACGAAGATCTTTATCGGTCGAACCTCTATGTCAAGGATTCACTTAATCCCGTATGCTGTTCCCTTTGTTCTTCGGTATGTTACTTGCCCGAGATTCGATCGTCGGTATCTCTATACCTAGTTCAATCTCGTTACCGGCAAGTCTCTTTACTCGTTCCATAATACAAGATCTCGTGGCTAACACTTTAGTCACATTGCTTGCAAGGCTCATTGTGATGTTGTATTACCGAGTGGGCCCTGAGATACCTCTCCGTCACACGGAGTAACAAATCCCAGTCTTGATCCATGCCAACCCAACAGACATCCTCGGAGATACCTGTAGAGCACCTTTATAGTCACCCAGTTACGTTGCGACGTTTGATACACACAAGGTACTCCTCCGATGTCAGGGAGTTGTATGATCTCATGGTCATAGGAACAGATACTTGACATGCAGAAAACAATAGCAATAAACTGACACGATCATATGCTACATTTATAGTTTGGGTCTTGTCCATCACATCATTCTCCTAATGATGTGATCCCGTTATCAAATGACATCTCATGTCCATGGCTAGGAAACCTTCACCATATTTTGATCAACGAGCTAGTTTAACTAGAGGCTTACTAGGGACACAGTGTTGTCTATGTACCCACACATGTATTTAAGTTTCCAATTAATACAATTATAGCATGGATAATAAACGATTATCATGAACAAGGAAATATAATAATAACCAATTTATTATTGCCTCTAGGGCATATTTCCAACACTACTTACATGTGGGGCCCGCCGAACAGTTATCTCTCTCGGTTTTCTTCTTCCTCCCGACGCTAAGAACAGAGTGTAGGAGGAGGCGGCTGCACAGGCGATTTCGACGGCTCAGTGCTGGAGAGCTAGGAAAGGAAGATGGCGTCCATGTCCTCGACAAATCAGTGCTCGGTGACTTCAGCCGCGGACGACGAGGTTAGTAAAGTCTGCATATTTGGGGATTTTAGATCTAGGATTTGTGTGGATTTGGGATTTTTTTATCCATGTGCATCCGATTTCGTTTGTAGGTGGATGGTTGCGGCATTGTGCAGTATAGTTTAGAGTATTTCATTCCCAATCCCATCTTCTGTGGCCTTGAGGAGCGCTCGAATAGTAGATGCCCAGGGCACGGGCTAGTTCCGGCTCGCCGTGTAGCTTGGGGAGGAGCAAGCACTGGTAGACGTTTTTTGGGTTGTCCAGTTGATGTAAGTGCTAGATTTACCTCAATTTGATATATTTTTCTGTCGAATTGATGCTAAGGTTTCAGTTTGACATTATTTTTGAACTATGCTTTTGCAGCTTCCTGATGAATGTGATTGGGTTGTATGGATTGACCCCCCTCCTACTGACTATGGTGGGCTTGCTTTTGATGATTTACATGCTGCCCTTGAACACAGTTGGATCAAAGCAAGCAATCTGGAGAGGAGGGTTATGGATCTTACCACTAAAAACAAGAAGCTGAAGCAAAAGTTGAAGAAAAAGAATGAGCTGATGGAAACAATGTGCTTTGTCATTGTTCTTGGCATAAGCATTGTGGCTAGTCTTGTTTCCATGTGGTCAAATTAGGCTAATTAAGTGTTTGCTGATCTAGGTTATCTAGTTATGTTCTGGAGCCTTTTTGTAATGGAGCCTTTATATAATGGTGTGAACTATGAAATTGTAGTAGATGTAATGGTATGTTGTGACCTCTGAATGTACTGATGCTTAATGTGGTTTAAATCCTTTATGAATGCACATTGAGGTACTTTTGGCTAGTCTTGTTTCAATGTGGTAAATATGAGCACAGATATATATCAATCCAGGGGCAAATATGAGCACACAAGTGTAGCACAGGGACAAATATGAGCACACAAGTGTAGCACAGGGACAAATATGAGCACACAAGTGTAGCACAGGGACAACATTGGCACATTACACAGGAGTTCACAACAGTTTGACAACATGCAAAGCAACCAACATCAGTTAACACATTACATCTAACATAGCAGTTCATCACTCTAGTTGAACAGAACCAACATAAGCTGATCACACTAGTTTGGCCCTCTTGCTCCTAGTGTTGGCAGCAGGATTTGCAGCTTTGCTCCTTGTGCTGACAGCACTTTTCCTGACTTTCGCCTTCTTCTGTGGTGACCCCCACCTAGTTCCTCTCTCAGTAACTCTTTTAGTATTTTTCTTTGGACTGAGAAGCATGTAAACAATCAAGATGAGTATGAAATAATGAAGTTACACAATGAATGCATGAACATGTAGTAGAAAACATACCTGACAAGTGCTGGTGGAGAGCTTGGAGCAGTTGGTGGAGAGCTTGTAGCAGTTGGTGGAGAGCTTGGAGCAGTTGCAAGAGCATTTTCTGGAGCATTTTCTGCACCCCAATGCTCATCTTCTCCAAATGCAGGATCAATTGACTCTTTGCAATGGGTGCCTCTGTGACCAAGTCTTCCACATCTACTGCATTTCTTTTGCCTTCCTCCAAGACCCTTTCCTTCTGCCTGTGCCCTTATCCTAGTTTTCCTTGGTCTTCCACGTGGTCTATTTTGCACTGGTGCACACAGTTTAAACCCAGTATCAACAATGTCCCACTGCTGCTTCCCCTCCATTGCAGGCAAATTCTCTGCATAAGTAAGATTGAATCTTTGCACAGAGTAAAATTCATGCACATATTGATCAATCTCACTTGCTGGACCTCTGAGTGAAGTAATGAAATATAATGCATGAATGCAAGGTTGTCCAGTGATTTGCCATTTTCTGCAGCTACAAGTTTGTGCTTGCAGATCAACGGGATACCTCCACTCTCTCTTCTCTTTATCAATTGCAGTCACCTCTGCCTCATGAGTACTTCTCTTAACAATGCTCATTTCTAAGGCCTTTGATTTTGCCATTAACCGTTTCATCACTTTGGGGACTATGATATGCCCTCCATAAGTGCCAGCAGAAATGCTTTGCCTTAGATCAAATTTCTCCATTAAGACTTGCCTGATTTTGTCTAGCAAGTCTACAATGTGTAGGCCTTTCCATTTCCTGATTTTGGAATTGAAGGACTCTGCAAGGTTATTGTTCACATAATCTAACTTGCACTTATCATTGAACAGTGCCCTGGCCCATATCTTGCTATGATGTTCATCCAGATAATCCTTGACATCTGGCTTGCTATACAACTGCCTGAGATGGTAATTGTGTTTCTTTAAGCTAAATGTTAGGGAACAGGGCCACAAGTTCTCATCAAAAAAATTCCCTTTAAACTTCTTGGAGAAGTTTGCAGCTAAGTGCCTCATGCATTCTCTATGCTCTACTCCAGGGAAAACATCATCTACAGCTGCCTCTAATCCTTTACAGGCATCAGTGTGTATGACCAGACCATCTAGGTGGCCTATCAGGTTTTTTAAGTGCTCAAAGAACCATGTCCAACTCACTAGGTTCTCTACCTCTAGCACACCATATGCAACTGGAAATATCCAGTGGTTTGCATCTACAGCACAGGCACTGACTAGTTGTCCTTTGAACCTACCATTGAGTGCAGTGGCATCTACTGCCAGATATGGCCTACAACCATCTAAAAAACCCTTCCAACATGCCTTAAATGACACAAACACTCTCCTAAAGCACTCTTTGGACCTGCTTTGACCATTCTTTTCAAACTGAACAGTGTGCCTATCAATGTGAACTACACTACCAGGTGATGCTTTCTCTACCTCAGCCTTGAATGTGTACAATAATTGAAAACTGTCAGTCCACTTACCATAGATGTTGTCAATGGCCATCTGCTTACCATAAAATACTCTCATGTATGGCAGTTGCAATCCATACTTCTTCTTCAGGTCAATTTGAAGTTGTGTGACAGCTATATTGGAGTTTTCTCTCACCCTGTTCTTAACTGCATCTGTAATCCATCTGCACTTTGCTGACCTCAACCTTTGTCTTCTTGTCACACTTGGGCATGTGTGAGGATTTCTGTTTACTTTGACCTGCAATTAAACATTGTAACAAGGATCAGAATGATAAACAACATCACAATCATAAACAACATGCACAATTAACTGTTAGTCTACCTGAAATAGTTTGGTATTTTTCAGAAAGGATGCATGCATCCTCCACTTACACCTTCTATATGCACAGTGTACTGTTAGCCTACCAGGCTCACTCTTGTCAATTTTGAATTCACTTTGAGTCTTGATTGCATAAGTGGCTAATGCATTTCTCCACTCCACAACATCAGAGAATATAGTTCCTTCTGCAAGAGAAGGATCATCTCTGTCAAAATGCACATCTGGCCTGGCCTCATCAGAACTCTCAGAGTAACCCATGTCATTCTCCTCCTCTCTCTCATCTGAATCTGTCTGATCAAACTCTGGAGGAGCAATGTAATCATCCTGTTGAGCTGCTTCCTTCCCCTTTGGCTTCTTCCCTATTACAAATTCAGGATGCATTAATTCATCCTCATCATCTGTGGGTACATCATCAGGTTGTTCCTCTTCTATGATTGGATCAGCATCTGCTTGGTTGCTACTGCTAGGACCTGGTTCATGCACTGAACTAGTTTCTGAATTTCTTCTTCCACCTGAACTACCTCTGCCACCTGAATTCCCTCTTCCTCTTGCATCTGAACTCCCTCTTGCACCTGAACTCCCTCTTCCTCTTGTTTGACTGCACCTAGCTTGAGAACTGTGACCTTGAGATCTAGTTCCTCTCCTCTCAGTCTCTCCTCTAAGCCTTTGCATCACATTAATTTCTAACTCTACTGTCTTAGTTTCAGCATTGGTTGCAAACATAATTCCCAATTCATCATCAGACTGCACTGGCACCCAATTAGTATTTCCCATGTCCCAATACCTAATTTCTACAGCATCATATAGGCCCCATGGATATTTATCTGAGATTGCAGCTCTAAACTTCACAAATGTTGATGTGCAGTCAACTACAAGACGGAAATTAAACCCTGTGCCGGATCCTTTTGTACCAGAACTGCCTAACACGGTGATTTCCATCCTACAGTTGAGATAGAAAGCTCTAGCTGGATCCATCCTACGGTAAATGTTGAGAAAAAATAGAGGAAGGCAAAGACAGTGAGCATAGCAATCGCGCGAGTAAGCTAATGGTGACTATGCAGAGACACTTACCCCGTTGGAACAGCCGGTGTGGTCGCCGCTGTGGTCTGAGAGCTCTCAGCTCTGCCGCTGCCGGCGCCGCTTCCATGAACGGCAGCCATCCGCGAAATCCCTCGGTGAAGAGGAGCGGCGGGTCAGATCCAGCCGCCGCGCATCTCAATCCCCGCGCTATCCCTCCACGACGGCCGACGGCGGACGAAATCGCAGGCGGACTAGGGTTAGGGTTCTAGTCGCCAGAGAGAAGAGAAGAGAGGAGAGGAGATCTGCGAGTGAGTGTAACTGTCCGAAGGGCCCCACATGTAAGTACCAGGGGTAAATTGTCCGAAATGTGTCTCCAGCACGGTCAAACCACTTTGACTGGATGGAAAGGGTACGGAGGGGTATTTCTGAAACGGCACTAGACAGAAGAGGGGCAAAGTTGAGCACATGTTTCTTTTAGGGGTAAAGATGAGACTGGGGCAAGATTAGGGGGGAAAATGTAAATGGCCCTTAAATCTTTTAGTGTCTTGTTTTTCACTAGTTTGGTTTTATAAAAGAAAACTACAAAAAAATGGAGTTTAGGTTGCATCATTTGTATCGTCTTTATAATGTCTTTCTTGAAAATAAGGATTCAGAAAATTGTGCTCAATTGGTAGAGGAAGAAATTATGAAAATACTTAATGAGAATTCCTTGAATGATGAGCATGATTGTAATGTTGCTAGTATGAATTCTATGAATATCCATGATGCTAATGATATGAAAAGCCACAAGCTTGGGGATGCTATGTTTGATGAAGATGGTATTTTTAGTCCCCCAAGTTTTGATGGGCAAATTTATTATGATAATGGCATGCCTCCTATCTATGATGATTATGATGATGACATGTATGCTATAAAGAATAATGATAACCATGAAACTTTTCATCATGATTTTAATATTCAATTTGGTCATGTCAATCAAGTGTCTCATGATAGTTATTTTGTTGAGTTTGCTCCCACTATTATGAATGAGAAGAAATATGCTTATGTGGAGAGTAATAAATTTTCTATGCTTGTAGATCATGAAAAGAATGCTTTATGTGATGGTTATATTGATGAATTCCTTCATCATGCTACTGAAATTTATTATGAGGGAGAAACATATGCTTGTAGGAATTGCAATAATATCAAGTTTCCTCTCTTATGTGTTCAAAGTTTTGAAGTTATGCTTGTTTTGCCTTCCTATGCTAGTTGATTCTTGTTCCCATAAATTGTTTTCTCACAAAATTGCTATTCATAGGAAGTGGATTAGACTTAAATGTGCTTGTCATGAGATTCGTGATGCTCTCTTACATGTTTCAAATACTATTCCTATGTGAGCATCATTGAAATCCTCATGCCTAGCTAAAAGGCTTTAAAGAAAAGCGCTTGTTGGGAGACAACCCAACACTTTTACTTTCTGTTTTTTTTGTGTTCACATGATTAATCTACTGTAGTAATCATGTTTTGTGTCTTTTATTTCAATAAAGTACCAAGTAAAGCCTTTGGGATAGTATGGATACTTGTTGATTTGATTTTGTGCAAAAACACAAACTTTTGCCTCTAGTAATGAATTCTATGATTTTACTGGAGAGTCAAAAAATTCTGAAATTTTTACACAGTATTTATATATAAATTCTATAAGTTGTACTAAAGTTTCAGAATTTTTAGAGACAGGGAAGTATGGCTATACTACAGATCTTTACAGACTATTCTGTTTTTGACAGATTCTGTTTTGCATGCATAGTTTGCTTGTTTTAGTGTTTCCATAGCTTATATTTAGTGGTATAAATTATGGGAATGTTATAATACATTAGGTATAATGTGGGAACAATTATAAATCTTGTATTAACAGTACCTAAGTGAATGATATATATTTACTATACTAACCCATCTCACAAAGTTCCGTTAAGTTTTGTGTGATTGAAGTTTTCAAGTTTTGGGTGAGACACCGATATAAGAAGAATACGGAGTGGTAAGACCCAAATATTGGGGATGCCCAAGGCACCCCCAAGGTAATATCCAAGGAAGATTGAAGCTCCTAAGCTTGGGGATGCTCCGGAAGGCATCCCCTCTTTCGTCTTCAACATTATCGGTATATCTTACTTAGAGCTATATTTTTATTCGTCACATAATATGTGATTTGCTTGGATCATCATTATATTATTTTATTTTCTGTTAGGTGTTATTTATAATCTTGTTTTTCAATAAAAAGTTCCAAGAATTGCCTTAGGATGCTTGCATTGCATGTTTGACGTGTGCTGTGTAAAAACAGAAACTTTCTCTGTAGTGTTTGAATTTTCATATTTTACTGGAACGTGGAAAGTTTCTGAAATTTTTACACAGTATTGTCATATATATTATTTATCATGTCCTCAATTTTAATAATTTTTTGAGTTGCATAAGTATACTGGTTTAATTGATTGCTACAGACTATTCTGTTTGAACAGATTGCTGTCATAGTTTTGTTATCTACTTATCCTATAGTTTCCATAGCCTATATTGGTAGATATAAATTGTGGAAATGATAGTAAACAGTAGATGATGTTTGACTATTATGCAACTTGTCTTGTCAGTACATAAAGAGTTGATTTATTATTATGTGCACTAACCTATCTCACGAGTTCTTTTCAAGTTTTGTGTGGATGAAGTTTTTTAGAATAGGTGAAATCGGGATATGAGAGGATTGAACGAGATACAACAGCTCAAGCTTGGGGATGCCCAAGGCACCTCAAGTAAATATTTCAAGAAGTCTCAAGCATCTAAGCTTGGGGATGCTACGCATCCCACCTCTCTTTGTCAACTATCGGTTAGCCTATGTTGAGCCTAAATTTTTATTCGTTCACATGATGCGTGCTATTCTTGGAGTTCTATTTTTTTTAGTTTGTTGTTTGAATAAAATACTCAGATCTGAAAATATTTATTGAGAGAGAGTCCTCACATAGCTACTTAATTGTTTGACTACTCATTGATCCTCACTTATATCTTTTGAGAGTAGTTTGACGTTTACTCTTGTGCTTCACTTATATCCTAAGAGTAAATTTTGAATGAATGAAATATCATAAATCTGAAATTATCAATATGCTATATTCTTAGTAGCAAGTTCACATTTGGTTTAGAAAGTAAAATCTATGGAAATTTAACAATCACTGTATTGGTCATATGAGCAATTCATGAATGATTAGTATAAGAAAGAGAACTTTCACATACAAATATATTATCTTGGGCATCTTTTATAATTGTGAACACCCATTAATTATTTTCAAACTTGATCAAATAGTTGAAGTTGGACAAGGAAGATCATGTAATGGTTATGTTTGGGTATATTTGCATAGAAGTTATATTGTTATGAATCCTCTAACATGTGGTGCTTGCTTAGAACCTTTTGCTAGCCAGAACTTCGTACTAAGTAGAGATACTACTTGTGCATCCAAATCCTTGAGCCAAGTTTATTCCATGAGAGTACCATACCTACCTATATATGGTATTTCACTGCCATTCCAAGTAAATTTGCATGTGCCACCTCTAAAACCTTCAAATAAACATATGTTTTGTGTGCCCGTACCGCTCATGGAGCGACGGGGCGGTAATTATCTTCCATGCTAAGCGAGTTATTCTCAAGATGAGTGTTTATTCACTTATCATTGCATGAGAGAGGCTGGTAAAAAGGATGCCCAGTCCTGCATAATACAAAGATAAATAAACAAAAACTTCCCCTAGAAAGTTGATTGTTTGGAGGGCAGCCATGGATTCGGCCAGCCATGGAATGTGTTTGAATGGTGGAGGGGGAGTAAAATTTCAATTCTGTTTGGGAACCGCCAATAATGTGATTAGCATGGAAGATATTGAAAACTCTGTTGTGACGTTGACAGGAAAAGAACACCACTCAAAATTACATATTCATCTCTGTTTTAAACAATGAGCTCTGGCACCTATGCAAATCCCTGCTTCCCTCTGCGAAGGGACAATCTATTTACTTTCATGCTATTTCCTATTCATGTTAAATCCACTTCTTATTCCAACCTCAGTCTATTAGTAGGCAAGCATCATTTGGTGGGGAAAGATCCAAACATATATATCCAATCAAATATATTTGATCATGGTTCATTATTGTTGACAATTATCTTTATGATAAGTATGTTGGGAGGTGAAACATTAAGCCCCTATCTTTCTATGTGTTCAATGGATATTGTTTGTTCTAAAAATATAATTTGAGTATTAGCAATCATAAAAGACTATATGATAATTGAGTATGTGGATCTCTTACTTAGACTTCATGATGCATTGAAATTGTTTGGTGACCAAGAACATAGATAGTTAAGTTTCAAGTGAATGAATTGTTTGAACCATGGCATGTGAATTGATTTCTACTCTATCATGATGATTTTTATGAGAAAAAGTTGTTGGTTATGATGCTAGAAAACTGACTGAAATTATCAATGATCAAACTTATATACTAAGCCAGCATTCACACTTCATAAATTATTTCTTTTATCATTTACCTACTCGAGGACGAGTAGGAATTAAGCTTGGGGATGTTGATACGTCTCCAACGTATTGATAATTTATGAAGTATTCATGCCATAATTGCCTATGTTTACAATACTTTTATATGGTTTTGATGCACTTTATATGATTTATTTAGAACTAACCCAGACTCACGCTGTTTTCAGCAGAACTACCGTGGTGTTGTTTTTTGTGCAGAAATAAAAGTTCTCCAAATGCAACGAAACTTTTTGACGATTTTTTTTGGAACAAAAGAGGCACTAGAAGCTTCGTGGGAGGGCCAAAAGAGCCACGAGGTGGCCACAACCCACCAGGGCACGCCAGCCCCCTCTGGCGTGCCCTGGTCTCTTGTGGGCCCCTCATGGCCCATCTTCGCGTGAAACCGACACCCAAAAATCCTATATATTCAGAAACGCCCAGAAATAACCCTAGATCAGAAGTTCCGCTGCCGCAACTCTCTGTATCGACGAAAAACCAATCTGGAGGCATTCCAGTACCCTGCCGGAGAGGGTAGATCATCTTCGGTGGCCATCTTCATCATCCCGGCGGAGGCCATGACGAGAAGGGAGTAGTCCACCCTCAGGGTTGAGGATTTGTATCAGTAGCTATGTGTTCAATCTCTCTCTCTCTCTCTCTCGTGTTCTTGATTTGGCACGATCTTGATGTATCGCGGGCTTTGTTAATATAGTTCGATCATATGGTGTTTTCCCCTCTCTATGTTGTTGTGATGAATTGAGTTTTCCCTTTGAGATTTCGTTATTACCGGATTGAATACTTTTATTGATTTGAGAGCACTTGATCTATGTCTTGGCACCCAACTCGCGGATTCCCGAGGTGACATTGGGGTAATCTATGCATAGGGGTTGATGCACGTTTTCGTCCTACTTTCTCCGGTAGAAATCTCGGGGCACACTTTGAGGTTCTTTGTGCTAGATTGAGTATTATGAATCTGAAATTGTTTGATGCGTATCGTATAATTAACTCATGGATACTTGTGGTGACATTGGAGTATCTAGGTGACATTAGAGTTGGTTGATGCGTATCATATGGTGTTATTTTAGTACGAACTCTTAGATAGATCGATCGGAAAGGGTAACTTGGTGTTATTTTAGTACGAACTCTTGGATAGATCGATCGGAAAGGATAACTTTAAGGTGGTTTCATACCCTACAAACAATTTCTTCTTATGTTCTCTGCTAGATAAGAACTTTGGAGTGCTTCTTCGTTGCACGTTGAGGGATGGCTATATGATCCAATTATATTAGCATTGTTGAGAGATTACACTAGCGAAAGTACGGGCCCTAGGCCTTGTTTTCAAGCATTGCAATACCGTTTGTGCTCACTTCTGTTACTTGCTAGCTTGCTGTTTTTTATTGTTACTATTACAAAAATCAATATCTACTATCATTACTATACTTGTATCACCATCTCTTCGCCGAACTAGCGCACCTATACAATTTACCATTGTATTTGGTGTGTTGGGGACACAAGAGACTTTATTATTTGGTTGCAGGGTTGTTTGAGAGAGACCATCTTCATTCTACGCCTCCCACGGATTGATAAACCTTAGGTCATCCACTTGAGGGAAATTTGCTACTGTCCTACAAAACTCTGCGCTTGGAGGCCCAACACGAGTCTACAAGAACAAGTTGTGTGGTAGACATCATGCTCCCCCGCGTGCCTCCGTGGAGCAACTCGCAATCCTTCATGAGCCGACTTGGAGCAGCGAGTTGCTGAAACTATGCGCTGGCTTTGAGCGGCAACTTGCTCCGCCGGTCTAGGCGAGGGGGCTGGAGCAGCAAGCGGCCTCGCTTATAGCCGACGGGCTCGACGGGCCACCCAGCCGGCTTTTATGCCTGAAAACTGCTCTTCCTGCTCGTCGAATGCTATCGAAAGGGTGGAGAAAATGATGAAAGGAGGAGATGGGGAGCCGCGGAGTGGTGTGATTCATGCCCAGCGTACGGCCTCCTTTAAATAGTGGACGGACAGGAGGAGATTGCCTGGTGTTGTGTTTAATTCCGCCCGCTCGTGAACGGACGTGTGGCCGGAGTAGGTTTCTCGACTTCCACGCGGGTTTAATGGAGGTGTTTGAATGCGTCGAGGAGGCATGTTCAGCTAGGCATGCAGCAGGCGAAGCCCTTGACCGGCACGCTGCTTCAATGGCGGAGGCAGAGAGAGGTCGCGTTTGCCCTATGCCGTCTTCAATGTGGAGCGGCGCACTCTACAGCGGCATGAATGCAGGCAGCTGGCGCTGCGAGGAAACGCGCACGGATGAGGGAGGAGGGGTTTTTGTGGGCAAGGGCGGTCAGAAGCGGGCTTGGGTGTTGTCCAGACACCTGCAAAGCCTCCCGCGTTTGTCTCCAGTTTGCGTGAGAAAGTACATCCGGCGCTGCGAACCGATACAGGCCTGCATTGTCTGGCTTCCACGGTCTGGACATCATGGTGCAGACGGTGTGGGCGGTTTGCGGTTCGCCATTGGATATGCCTTTAGAGCATATACAACCAATATTTAGAAATTGCGGCTCCCAAACGCCCGTGGGTGCTTCTGTTGGCAGTGCCCGGACAGTTGTCAATTTTTCCTCCCGATAACCATGGATCTCAAATACCCTACCCCTTTTTCATACAAACACATGCAAAGTACGTAGATCATATTATTAGACACTAACATGTGCATGTGTGTGTGTATGTGTGTATAACATTTCGGTCATCGAACATCCAAAAGTTCATCCAAAAGGGTCGATGGAGTTCAAATTCAAGGTAATACGATCTAAAACAATTAAAAATATTTACATAGCAGTGCGGGGTGGCCAAAATTCATGACTTCCTGGCCGGGCCCTTGCCCTTGTGGTCGGCGACACGGCGGTCCATCTCCTCCATGTAGGCGTCCGCGATGGGAGATTCGTAAACGCCGTGGTCCCTGGTGGTGTCGCTCTATTCCGACGAGGGGATGTAGCCGGAGAGCGGCGGAGGAGATGTTGTTGCTCCTTCGCGTGTCAGGCCGCCTTTGCCTTAGCGGAATCCTTCTCCCTTGCGAAGCGTTCAAACACCTCGATACCAAGGTGGAGCGTATTCGTGTTCTTGCTCCGGAGGCGCTGCACGTCGATTTCCCCATGGCCAGCGAGCGCCACATGAGATCACAAAGGAGGGCCTCGTCGTCACCGCCGCCACCCGTTGTCGCTCACGTTGGGCCGTCTTCTCCTCCGGAGCCGGTCATGGTGTAGACGAGGGGATGGAGTTGGGAGGGAGCGGAGAGGACAAGAGGAGCAGAGAGGACTAGCTGACTGAAAGGAGTGAGGGTTTCACTAGGGTTCAGCCGGTCGGGTGGGGTTTTTGTGGGGACATCGGTTAGGGCGACGTGGGCCCTAGTGGGCCGATCCTACGCGACGACTGCATTCCGCGCCTCCGGACGTCCCATATCCACCTCATATATGGGTTGGATATGGGGTTGCCAACCAGTCTAAGCGTTTGAGCCGGATTTGAGGCGTCTAGTTAAGTGTCACTTTAGCGTTCGGTGACAGCCCGAAGGAGGATTTCAAAACTTCGGTTGTAGGTGCTTTTATGACCGTTCAACCTGAGCCAATCCTCCCTCTCTCTGTCTCATCTTCTATGACCACCTCCACATGGCAACATTGCGTGAGACGAGCCTCGTGCGAATGAAGGGAGCTGAGATCGGACGGCCATGTCGAAAGTATACTAGAAGAAGACACATCCTATGTTGCAATATCTTGTCTGCTAGTGGAGGTGGCATATGTCACCCAAGTTGACTTGTGCGGTGGGAACTGAGTTTAGTTCATAACTGTAGATGGACAGGGGACAGAATGAAGAACAAGAAGAAACAACATTGCAATGGATTTAAAACAAGAGTTTATTTTGAAGTAAATTGATTTTACTTCCTATTGCTATATTTTCGCTCAAAGCGTTGAAGGAAGATAGTGCATCAAGTTATTCGTAAGTGGGTTAGCCATACGCTTCACATGTTTCTAGCGATTTCCAAAGGTTAATTATATCTGGCAACTCTACTTAAAGTAGAGTTGGTGTTTTTGGGTTGATAGTGAAAAAGTCAACAGATAAGTCACCCTTATTGTTCCTTGTAGAACCGTACATGAGATTTTCAACAGATAAGTTTATTTAAGCCTTGTAATGAATCTATTATCGATAACAAAATTTCAATACTATTGAAACTGGGTTTGGAAGAGCATCAAATTTTAAAAATAATCCCACTACTTTGGAGAACTTTGGGATAGTTTGAACATGTGTTGATTTGATTGTGTGCAGCAACAGAAACTTTTCCTTTAGGTATTTGAATTCTATTTCTTTACTGGAGCGTGATAAATTGCTGAAAGTTTTACACAGTATTAGACTGAACAAAAATTACATTGTCCTAATTTTCCAGAATTTTTGGTGTTACATAAGTATGGTCAAAAATTACGTCATTACGTATTGTTCTGTTTTAGACCGGTTATGTTTTCATTGCATAGTGTGCTTGTTTTGGAGTTTTTATGGATTGTATCGGGGGGTATAACCTATGGAGATAATAAAATACAATATATATTATGCAAGAACAATTATGAATAAATTTATAATAGTACCAAAGTCAATGATTTATTTTTATTATACTAATGCATCTTGCGAGGTTTTGTTGAGTTTTGTGATTGAAGTTTTCTTGTTTTGTGTGTGATCACGATGGAGAAAAGAATAAGAGCGACAATACCCTAAACTTGGGGATACCCAAGGCACCCCAAGGTAATATTCAAGGAATATCCAAGCATCTAAGCTTGGGGATGCCCTAGATGGCATCCCATCTTTTGTCTTCAACCTATCGGCAGTATCACCCGGAGCTATATTTTTATTCGTCGCATGATATGTGTTTTCCTTGGAGCGTCGTGTGTTTTTATTTTGTTTGTTTCCACAATCATTTTTTCCTGATTGCACCTATTATGAGATAGACACATATTCATCATAATTTATTAGAATGCTCATTATGCTTCACTTATATCTTTTGAGCTAAGGCAATTTGCTCATGTGCTTCACTTATATCTGTAGAGAACGATGATAATATTTTATAGAAATTATTTGCACTCTCATGCTTCACTTATATCTTTTGAGACTTGAATAGGAAGTCGTAATTTGCATGAGTTATATGTCTGGTCTTGCGGTGTCCTTACTCTGTGACAGGAGGGGTTGCAAGGCACGTATTGTATTGATGCCACTAAGTATAAAGTGACGGGTTCTAAACATATTGATTGATCTTATCATGTCTACATTATGTCATCTTGCTTTAAGCATTACTCTATTTGTTATGAACTTAATACCTTGTGATACATGCTGGATAGCGGTCAAGGGGTGAAGTAATAGTAGTAGGCGCAATAAGCTTAACGGTCTACTTACCACGTACATAATGCATCTGAGTTATGCCATGAAGAATCACAATCATAACTATGCGCTTTTCTATTCATTGCCCAGCGGTAATTTGTCTACCCACTGTATTATGCTTATGAGAGAGATGCCTCTAGTGAACGCTATGGTCTCCAGGTCCACTTTTCCTATTAAATACCAAAAACAAAAAATCCTTGTTGTTCTTATTTACTTTTTATTTTATTTTATTATTTACCTATCACTACCATATTTAATCCTTGCAATCGGCGGGAAAAAGGGGATTGATAACCCTCGTGCCTTTGTTGGGTGCGAGCATTTACTTTGTATGTGTGATGGTGAATGGGCACGGTGGTTCCCCTAACCCCTATACCCATTCACTATCTTTCGTCCTAAACGCACCTCCGCAGCGACAGGAACCGCCGCGGCCAGCTTCCTCGGGTGCACCGCCTCCATGCTTCTCCCTCGATCCCCACCACCTCCTCTTGCCATGGATGCCGGTATTGCCCGTTCACCGTCTCTATGGTTCAATTCTTTGAATCTAGGGCATTACCTAGTTGTTCTTCGATTTTTGGATAGATTGAGGAAACAATGAGTCTATGGGTGTTGCTAGATAGAAGTTTAGGATCCCCATTGCTATTTTCTGAGAGATTTCTAGGTTCCGGCACTACCGCAGCCGATCCCGGTAGTAAGTCTGGGACACGAACGGTACTACTGCTTGCTGCAAGCGGTACTACTGCTTGCTGCAAGCGGTACTACCGCTTGTGCCCCAGGCTATACTATCGGTCTCTGAAGTGGTACTACCACTTGAACCTGAATATTTTTTCTGGAAGTCTGCAATTTGGGTTCTCTCTCACTTATGTCTTTCGCTTGTGCATATCTCTTACCCCTATTGTTCCCTCATTTTTTCTCCGTTACAGGTGGTAGTGGTTGCTCTAGTCCCCGTCGCAAAGGTCCTAAGCGTGCCCGACATGACAATGGTCAGAGTGATGATAAGGTATCTGCTAGGCAGTCCAGCAGAGCCAATACAACTGGGAAGAAAGTGTAGGTCAAGACTGCTATGGAGATGAACTCCAAGGAGTATTGGGCTTACCGTCAGTGTGATCCTAACGCTCGTCCCCAGGAGCCTGCTTTCAAAGGTCGCCCATTCAAGAACAGAGATCAAGCATCTATATATCATGAGATTATTCTTGATAAGAAGAACACATATGTCAAGATGAAGACCATTGACCTCCCCCACATGCATATTGACACTGAGTACTTTGGGGAGACTCTTTCAATATGTGAGAAGTTTGATATTATCAAGGCGACGAATTTCAACTATGACTTTGATTCCGAGTTGGTGGCTCGGTTTTATGCCACTATGCACTTTAAGACGGATGATGACCAGATTATGACATGGATGAGTCATGGTCGTGTTCTGAAAGCTTCTTGGCAAACATTCATGCATGGCCCTTGCTACAATGATGAGGGGTTGAACAACCCTTTTGTCTTCTCCCTCACCAGAACCTTGCACCTATGCATAAGTCAAAGTTGGCGCGATTCTACAATATCAGGCGGGGTATTGCAGGAGAGATTTAGTAGCTGATTATGTACCTTGATATCAGGCATCGGATCTTCAGGTACACCTTGTTTCCCAGAGTGGGAAACTTTGATCAGGTTCATGCTTACCTTGTGGATATGCTACTCTTCTGCACACTCAGAAGGGCAAGGGCACTATGATTGATGTCACCAATGTCATGTGGAACGAGCTCACCTCTGATGTACATGGTGCCATGGCTCCTATCTATGAACCCCCCACATCTTCAAGCTCATTTGTGAGACTTGGTTATTCATGATGTGGTGAAGCTTAGGCACAAGAAGTTCCAGACTCCTCAAAACTTTTCTGAGGGGGAGGCTGTTGCTGTTGAGTCTAATGACTATGATTATGATCCTTCCTCTGATAAAAACGGTTGGGCTACAAAGATGAAGCACAAGATCAAGAAGCTTTTATGTGTGCAAAAGGATCTTCAGTGCAAGATGTATGAGGATCACGTGCAGAGGAAGAAGGAGCGCCCCAACTAGATTAGGATGATGAGGGCACTTAACTTGCATGCATCCAATGACTCTGAGAAGGTGAACACTCCTGAGGATAAGTGGATCTCTCAACACTCGACGTGGAATGATTCTGCCGATGAGGATGATGAGGCGGATAGTTTTGATCATGAGGAGGTGCATGTTCCGGATGTGGAGACCGAGATAAATTCTACGTCTGGGGACGACGACTAGTGCTACCTTTTTTGGGTCGTGTAGTGTCGCTCTTTACCTTTTTGGCGTCTTGATGCCAAAGGGAGAGAGAGCTTAGGACTACAGGAGATTTGCAGGGTCGAGTCACAAGATTGATGTTCTCTTTTGCCTTCTTTGTGCTTGTTAACTATCTTTAGCGTCGTTCAGTTGCTTTCGTTTGAGACTTTGTCCTTGTGTGGTTAAGTGCTAATTGTGAACTGCGTTGGGTTTTTCCATGAAGAGGAAGGGTGAAGCAATATAGTAGCAATCAGTATTTCCCTCAGTGAGAACCAAGGTTATCGAACCAATAGGAGAACCACACAAATTCTCGTCATCAGCACCTACACACACAAAAGCAAACACTTGCACCCAACGCAGGCAAGAGGGTTGTCAATCCCCTTGAACTCGTTACTTGCAAGGATTCATTCTGATAGTGATAGATATCTAAAAATAAAAGTAAAAATAAAGTGAATAAATTGCAGCAAGGTATTTAGGTTTTTAGCAATATTATTAAATAGACACGGGGGGGCACAGTTTTCACTAGAGGCTTCTCTCTCAAACACATAGCATACGATGGGTAGACAAATTAATGTTGGGCAATTGATAGAAAGCGCATAGTTATTACGTTATTCATGGCAATGATCAAGTATATAGGCATCACGTCCGTGACAAGTAGACCAAAACAATCATGCATCTACTACTATTACTTCACCAATCGACTA
Source organism: Elymus sibiricus (assembly GCA_039707655.1). NCBI lineage: Eukaryota > Viridiplantae > Streptophyta > Magnoliopsida > Poales > Poaceae > Elymus > Elymus sibiricus. Next base: position 482,203,670 of record CM077665.1, read on the forward strand.
ACCCATGCATGCATCTACGGTATTAAGTTCATGACAAACAGAGTAACGCTTTAAGCAAGATGACATGATGTAGACAAAGTAAGACAAGCAATATGTTTAGACCTCGTCATTTTATCCTTAAAGGCAACAATACAAATACGTGTCTTGTCCCCTACTGTCACTGGGATATAGAGCACCATAAGATTGAACCCACTACAAAGCACCTCTCCCACTAAACATAAATCAATCTAGTTGGCCAAACCATATAGATAGATCGAAGAGAAGTACAAAGCTAACAGTCATGCATAATCAAGTTCAGAAAAGACTCAATTAATTTCAAGGAATAATCTGATCATAAACCCACAATTCATCGGATCCCAACAAACACGCTGCAAAAGAAGATTACATCGGATAGAACTCCAAGAAGATCGATGAGGACATGGTATTGAAGATCAAAGAGAGAGAAGAAGCCATCTAGCTACTAGTTATGGACTCACAGGTCTGTGGTGAACTACTCACGCATCATCATGGAGGCAGCAATGTTGATGTAGATGGCCTCTGTGATTGATTCCCCCTCCGGCAGAGTACTGGAAAAGGCCTCCAGATGGGATCGCGGAAGAACGGGGGCTTGCGGCGGCGGAAAAAGTGTTTCGGGTTTCTCTTTGTTGGTTTGGGGACATATGAGAATATATAGAGGTGGAATTAGGTAAAAATGGTGTACGGGGGGTCACGAGCTCGGGGGCGCGCCCTACCCCCCAGGGCGCGTCCGGTGAGCTCGTGGCTCACCCGTACGTCTTCTGGTCTCCTCCCGAACCTTCTAGGGTCTCTTTTGGTCCAGAAAAAATCACCGTAAAGTTTCATCGTGTTTGAACTTCGTTTGGTATTGATTTTCTGAAAAGTCAAAAACACGCAAAAAAAACACGAATTTGCATTGGGCACTGGTTTAATAGGTTAGTCCCAAAAAATGATATAAAATGGCATATAAAGTATCCAAGATTGATAATATAATAGCATCAAACAATTAAAAATTATAGATACGTTGGAGACGTATCATTAAGACATACTCCTGTACCTTGTATTATCTTATTATGTCTTATCTTTCATGTATCTGGAGCTTTGTTACATCTTTGCCCTTTTACATTAGGCTCCTATGCATGTGTTTCAACCAACGCTCATCTTTCTTACTTCATATGTTGCAAGTGTTGCTCGGTCTATAAAATCAAGGGGGAGTGTTGATCCTAGTGTGTGTGCTTTAAATTCCAAAGGCATATCTTAATTAGTGCACACATCTTGGTGGGAGCCCGTCTATATTATATAGATTGTTGCTTTGCAATATTATTCCTTGATATCTATTGTGCAAATCTTGTATTGTCATCAATTCACCAAAAGGGGGAGATTGAAAGGACATGTCCCTCTCTAATTGGTTTCGGTATTGATGACAATGCGTTTTGCGGGCTAACCGTGTGCATTGAGCATTTCATAGATCATATATGTGGCACAAGATGGTTGGATTCCCGTAGTATGGGAAAAGAGCAAAGACGGGTTCTCCGGTGGGTTTTTTTATTTGAGTCGTAGGGAATTCGTACTATTAAGAGGGGGTAAGGTATAGGTGGATTCAACACGTACACAACCTATATGCACCCATGATACCTTCCCCAACTTTGGAGCAAACCATCTGTTATGTTCTAGCTCTTCTGTTCTCAACCGCTAGTACCTACGGTAGTACCGCTTGTGCGGTAGTTTCGTGGTTGTACCACGTGAACTATCGCGAAGAGCTTGTTTGCCCTCTAGCATTTAGCGATTGTACCACTGGCTCCTACAGTAGTACCGCTCGTTCGGTACTTCTGCTGGAGTGTCACGCGTACTACCGTTGGGAGGTCTGTTACCCACCAATAATTAGTGGTAGTACCGTTAGTTTGAGCCGGGAGTACCGCTCTGGCAGTACTACCACGCTCGTACCACTGCTGGTACTCGTGGGTCTCTATTGCTCCCCTCTATTTAGCGGTAGTACCGCTCCCTTGTGTGGTAGTACCGCTTAAGCATTTCTAGAACATAACGGTTGGATCCTACCCACTATATAAAGTGAATCTTCTTTCCCATGGAGGATTACCCGTCCTTCCCCCATTTTGCCCCATTGTTGTTCAAGCTCAAACTTACCCGATCTCCATTCCTAGCTAACGAAACTTGTTGATTTGCTAGGGATTGAGGGAGGAGACCTACACTTCTAGCAAAGGAAATTTGATTTCCCCATACTTTCTCTTGTGTATCTTGTTACTTTTGGGTGTTTGGACACCCTAGAAGAAAGAGGCCACCTCGAAGCAACATTCCATTGTAGTGAAGCTTTGTGGTGGTGTTGGGAGCCTCCAATTAAATTGTGAAGAGAGACCCAACCTTGTTTGTAAAGGTTCAGTCGCCGCCTTCAAGGGCACCGCTAGTGGAATCACAGCTCTTGCATTGTGAGAGGACGTGAGGAGAATAAGGTGGTCCTAGTGACATCTTGGGGCGCATTGTGCCTCTACACTTCTCCAGCGGAGACGTACCTCCCCCAAAGGAGGGAACTTCAGGAACACATCCTCGCCTCCATTGTCTCCGCCTTTACTTTGAGCAAGCTTTTATTGTGTGTTTATCATGTGCTTGCATTTGTTGTTTTTGTGCTTGTCATATAGGTTGTCCACCTAGTTGCATATCTCGATGACATATTTTCTTGTTAAGCCTTAATTTATTAAAAGAAGTTAAAAATAATAGTCGCATATTCACCCCCCCCCCCCCCGGTCGACCATACTGATCCTTCAATTAGTGCATAGCGAACGGCTAAAGGGTGTTGATAATGTCAAAAGAGGTCGGGGTAGGCCAAACTTGACATGGGAGGAGTCTGTAAAGAGAGATATGAAGGATTGAAACAACAACGACGACGACGACGACGAAGAAGAAGAAGCCTTTAGTCCCAAACAAGTTGGGGTAGGCTAGAGGTGAAACACATAAGATCTCGCGGCCAACTCATGGTTCTGGCACATGGACAGCAAGTTTTCACGCACCCCTGTCCATGGCTAGTTCTTTGGTGATGCTCCAATCCTTCAGATCTCTCTTTACGAACTCTTCCCATGTCATGTTTGGTCTATCTCGTCCTCTTTTGACATTATCTGCATTATTTTTCCATCTGCTATGCACTGGGGCTTCTGGAGGCCTACGCTGAATATGCCCAAACCATCTCAGACGATGTTGGACAAGCTTATCTTCAATTAGCGCTACCCCAACTCTATCTCGTATATCATCATTCCGGATTCGGTGCTTCCTTGTGTGGCCACACATCCATCTCAACATGCGCATCTCCGCCACACCTAACTGTTGCACATGTCGCCTTTTAGTCGGCCAACACTCAGCGCCATACAACATTGCGGGTCGAACCGTCGTCCTATGGAACTTGTATTTTAGCTTTTGTGGCACCCTCTTGTCACAGAGAATGCCAGAAGCTTGGACAGGGGGTATGTGAAAGCTAGCTATTCATGTCACACAACCATGAGTTGGTTGCGAGTTAACTCTAGCCTACCCCAACTTCTTGAGACTAAATATTTGTTGTTGTTGTTGTTGTTCTACATGACTAACATTTTTTAAAATATATGTATTTATGTTTTTTCATACACATTGTATACTCTTCATATACATCAGGAAAAAATATTTATACATGTTTAATATTTTTTAAATGCATGATTAACAATTTTTGAAATATTTTTTTTATACACATTGTAATTTTTCGTATACACATAAAAAATACTCTTATATATTTTTAACATTGTTTTGAATTAGACGGGCATATTTTACATAGTATAACACTTCTAAAAAAGATCACATAATTATTTTAAATGGGCGAGCATTTTTGTAATGTCACATACATATTATTTACTGGTACACACTTTTTTAAGGTGAGAAACTTTTTTTATATTACAATTACATATTTTAAATGTGTGATGAACATTTTAAGAAAATATTGAGTATTTATTTTATATAATATATTTATTTAGGTTTTTTCAATATAAAGAAAATAAAATATACGTATGATATCAGCATGGCAAAACCATGTAGTTACTGGGCCGGGCCGTTGCCGTCTCCGGCAAGCGGCGCTCGCAAAGAAGTCGCTGCAAGCATTATATAGACGCGCCCGCTGTACACGTCTTTGTGTGGGAATTAATGCGAGATCACTAGTTAGCGAGTACACCTTTCAGAGATCACTTCCACTTCCCCGGTTTGCGACAAGTGGCGCACTTCATGCGTGCCACTTGTCGCATCCCGAGAGTTTTTCCTTTTTTCGTAGATCCGTATTTTCAAAACGTTTTATCTCCTAAACCGTGCATCCAAATCTCGAACCGTTTTCATCGTTGGGTTTCTCGCGTCGAGATCTTCAAAACTAGATCCCATGTTGATAGGTTTTGACGAAGTTTTTTTTTCACGAAAAAAACCGGATGAAAAAACCGGTGCGAAAAAACCGTGCCTCGCGCGATAGAAAAAAAACAGAAAACGCGTTTTTTTTTCCCTTCCGAGAGGCATGGCCGTGCCTCTCACGAAGGCAAAACCGTGCCTCTCGCGGAAGCAAAACCGTGCCTCTCGCTGAAAAAAAGAAAGCAGAAAACGCGTTTTTTTCCCTTTCCGAGAGGCACGGCCGTGCCTCTCGCGATAGCAAAACCGTGCCTCTCGCGGAAAAAAAAGAAAGCAGAAAACGCGTTTTTTCCCTTTCCGAGAGGCACGGCCGTGCCTCTCGCGATAGCAAAACCGTGCCTCTCGCGGAAGCAAAACTGTGCCTCTCGCGAAAAAAAAAAAGAGCAGAAAACGCATAATTTTTTTCCTTTCCGATAGGCACGGCCGTGCCTCTCGCGAAGGCAAAACCGTGCCTCTCGCGGAAGCAAGACCGTGCCTCTCGCAAAAAAAAAACGCGTATTTTTTTCCCTTTCCGAGAGGCACGGCCATGCCTCTCGCGATAGCAAAACCGTGCCTCTCGCAAAAAAAAATTTGAAATTTTTTTATCGTCCAAAAGCTAAGGAAGACCGGTGGGAAACCGGAACACCAAAAAAAACCCAGAAAAAAAACACTCTAAAAAGCCGAAAACGCGTGCGAAAAAATAAAAAAACAAAATCCGAAGGAAACGCTCAGAGCGCGACACGTGACGGCGGCTGAGAACGCGCCAAGTGGCGGCGTGTGGGAGTGATCGCTGGGAGGCTCTGCAAGGAGTACTCGCTAATTAGATGCCCCCGAATTAATGGCAGCTTCTGTTCGGTGCCTTAAGCGCCCGAACAAACAGGTTGCTGGCGCCCGCTACAGCGCCTTGTTGGGCCGCCCGCAAAGGAAAAGCGCAGCGAACAAAAACCGCCAGAAAAACGCAAAAAAGTACCTGCTTCAGGAATCGAACTCACATCTCCCGCAAAGACAAGGCTAGTTCGAGCTTAGCTGAATACCGCAGCCATCGAACACTTGTGATGTTAACATCGCTAACAGTACATAAACTTGTATGGCCCCGCTATTTATTTATCATTTAGATTTTTTTTCGTTTTTAAAAAAATCTTGAATTTAAAAACGTTCATCGATTTTGAGACAAAGTACACAAAATGGAAAAAAGTTCATCGGTTTTGAGAAATAGTTCATCATTTTTGTAGAAAAGTTCACAAACTTTAAAAAGTTCACCGATTTTGGTAACAATTTATGAAAAGGTTTAAAAAGTTCATTGTTTTCAAAAATGTTTCATCAGTTTTGAAAAAATTCATCGATTTTGGCAACAAGTTTATCAACTTAGAAAAAATAAGTTCATTCAGTTTGAAAATTAGTTCATCAAATTTTAAATAAAATTCATCGAATTTGAAAAAAGTTAATCAAATTTGAAAAAAAACTGGAATTTGAAAAAAATTCATTTAAGTAGAAAAAAGTTTATCGAATTTTAAAGATTTTATCAAAAAAAAATGGATGGTTTTTTAAAAAATTCTCGAACGTGGAAGAAGGAAAAATAAAAAAAGAAAACGAAATAAAAGATGATAAGGGAAAAAAGTAATGGAACTTTGTGGATCAATTTCCACGTGGTGGGGTGGTTACCACAATGCGTTGTGAAGTCGGGAATCCTAGGCTCGATTCCCAGCTCCTGCAGCGCCAAATAGCAAAATCACTAATTAAGAATACTTCTTTCAATAATTATTCTCATTTTTTTCGTAGATCCGTTATTTCAAAACGTTTTATGTCTTAAACCGTGCGTCCAAATCTCGAACCGTTTTCACTATTAGATTCCTCGCGCGAGATCTTCAAAACTAGATCCCATGTTGATAGGTTTTGACGAACTTTTTTTCACAAGAAAACCAGACAAAAAAAACTGTGCCTCTCGCGGAAGGGATAAAAAAGAAAATGTGTTTTTTTTTCGTTTTCCAAGAGGCACGGTCGTGCCTCTCACGGAAGCAGATGCATGCCTCTCGAGAAAGGAAAAAAAGAAAACACGTCTTTTCCTTTTCGAGAGGAACGCTCGTGGAAGCAAATCCGTGTCTCTCGAGGAACGAAAAAAATAAGTTTTTTTTCTTTTCCGGGAGGCACGGCCGTGCCTCTCGCAGAAGCAAATCCGTGCCTCTCATGAAAGCAAAATCATGCCTCTCGAGGAACGAAAACAAAAAGAAAACATGTTAAAAAAAATTGTCCAAAAGCTAAGAAAGTCCGGTGGAAAATCGAAACGCCGAAAAAACACAAAAAAAAAACATCTAAAAAGCCGAAAACGCGTGCAAAAAAATAGAAAAAAATAAAATCCGGAGAAAACGCCCAGAGCACAACACATGGCGGCGGCTGAGAACGCGCCAAGTGGCGGCGCATGAGAGTGACCCTTCGAAGGCTCTTGTAGGAGCGCTCCTAAATTAGTTGCTCCCGCCAAATAGGGTTCGCCGGGAATTAATGCCCCGTCACCCGCAGCCGAGCTTAATGGGCCACCATTGGTGTGGCCCGTCAGAAAATATGTATTTTTATTTCTTAATTTTGATAAAAAATATTTTAAAGAATAAAAATAAGTAAGTAAATATATTGTTGTATTATAAAATATATTATTACATACTTAATTAAAATATTTATTTACTTTTGGAAAAGATTAATGTATTTTGAAAAATGTTCACGGAATTCGAAAAAGTGCGATTATTCCTTTAAAATGAATTTAATTAAGAACATTGATATATATTTGAAAAAATAATGTACTCTTTTTGAGTTGAAAATGTTCATGTACTTTAAAAAAAGTTTTGTAGTTTGCAAAATTGCTCAGGCAATTTTAAATATTGTTGATGTATTAGTTGTTGGCGAAATGAAACTTTGATCTCCCCAAAGGGGATCTTCGTATACCTGAGATGTCGGATATACACCGTCCCACTGTTGAAACAGATGGTTTCCAGAATTGTTTTCGTTTCACATATTATGTAGGAACATCTATGATTTCGTAAAGAAAATTTTCGGATAATTTGAAATTTTTGAAATGTGTCGGAAAATTTGAAATTTCTGAAATGTTTTGGATGAACAGTGCTTTATCCGAAAAAAATACTTTCTGAAGATTTTTGAATAATTTGAAATTTTGGAAATGTGTCAGAAAATTTGAAAATTTTGAAATGTTTTGGATGAACAGTTGTTTATCCGAGAAAAAAAATACTTTCTGAAGATTTTCGGATAGTTTGAAATTTTTGAAATGTGTCAGAAAATTTGAAAATTTTGAAATGTTTCCGATGAACAGTTGTTTATCCGGGAAAAAAATACTTTCTGAAGATTTTCGGATAATTTGAAATTTTTGAAATGTGTCAGAAAATTTGAAATTTTTGAAATGTTTCGGATGAACAGTGCCATACCACAGATAAGCTGAAAAAGCAGACACTGAAAAGAACTGGCTAGCTTATTATCTGGAGCTTATTTTCACAGGAGCTTATTTACAGCTTATTTCCACATGAGCTTATTTCCACGGCAGCCCTCAAAAGAACTGGCCCTAAGTCCCTTCCGCCCAAAAAGAAAAATAAATGCATAACCATAGCGTGCAGCAACAAATCCCGTGCCGGTGATCACCGGCCGCTGGCTCCATCTTCCTCACCGGCCGCCGCCACCATCAAGGGCATGCCACCAGCGGCGAATAGAGCACTCTGGCCTCTGGGAGATGCTCAATTTTGAGACCATGCATGGACCATGCTTACCATATGTTTTCCAGAAGAGAATTAGAGCAGGCAAGGGAATTTGCTTTCGGCGTCAAGCATTCCTGATGGACCAATTAAGGGCAGAGACTCAAACACTATATTACCTTACCCTTGGTCCAAATCTCTCAAGAATCAATGAAAAAGAACGCCCCAGATCGCCGCGGCGAATCAACCAAATATTTTTCGCATTGCCGTACCGCAAGTCCAGCCTGCACAGCATAGTATCGTACCGTGCTACCTTTAGTAGGATGAGGAGCTGACATGATGGCGCCAGGATTGGTTTTAGACAGGCTATAACAAAATCACAAAAACGGCAGCCGGCCAGCACATGAGGATCACAGTGACGCACAGATGATTGGTTTCCTTTCCATGATAGCAAAGCATCAGCAAACAAATCGGCAAACGATAGGAGACAGATAATAAATCAGACATGTCAGCAAGAACCAAGTGCTTAATCATAGGGGAATCAATTCTCCAAAATAGTACTCTAGTAAAAGAAAAGGGCTTAGAGGAGAATCGCTTTGTCCAGTCCAGGCAGGCCAAAATGCATAATATAGTACACTTCAGGCCTGCAAACCACGCAAATACTTTATTTGCCTCCAAGGGAAACCACCCAATATTTAACTTCTGGCGAAACAATGCCAGGATAACTCCAGCCAAAAGTGCACTCCTCGTTGTCGCCGTAGCATCTTCGCCTTTGAGATTCCGAGCGAAGACTTTAAGCCGTGTTGAGTTACCACACCTGACCTGCCTATATATACAGTTAATCAGTTGTAAACACCGTCACACACTGAACTGCTTCAGCTGGTTGGTTGCCACTTCTCTTGTCACACACACACACACACACACACACACACACACACAGTCCATTAAGTCCATGGCGATGAGGAGGAACAAGGTTCACGAGTTCGAGGCCGATGTGCCCGCCGCCGAGCTATGGGGACTCTACGGCACGCTCCGTGCGGCGGAGCTGCTGCCCGAACTTCTTCCGCAGGTGCTCGCCAAGATAGAGCTCGTGAGCGGCGACGGCGATGTTGGCACCATCTTGCAGCTCACATTTGCTCCAGGTGAGACATCCTGAAACCACCTCTTAGTTGAATCCTGGCGTCGTCGATGGGCATACTGACGGAGTAACGGTTTGCTGCTTTAATTTGCTAGGGATCCCTGGCCTGGAGACATACAGGGAGAAATTCATCAAGGTTGACAATGACAACTACATCAAGGAAGCACAGACGGTCGAGGGAGACATTCTGAAGCTCGGGTTCCTCTATTACATGGTCAGGTTCGAGATCATCGCCAAAGGACCCAGTTCTTCAGTGATAAGATCCACAATTGTGTACGAGATAGATGATGCGACCCACCCCCATCTTGAAGCTATGGTCAGCACCGGACCTCTGGCTGCGACTGCTGAGAAATTTGCAGCGTACCTCAAGGAGCAGAAGGCCGCTCAGAGCAATTAATTCTTGCAACAGCTCAGAGCAAACTTTATCAATGCTTCGACAGAAATAATGTCTGATTCCACGTTGTGTGTTTTCCTTGAAAAAATAAATGACTGATGATCAAACATATTAGGATAGTATGTTTGATCATATATGAATATCACATAGTTGATATATAGTTATTTCGTGGTCCATGTACCTTAACTTTATCAGTTTCATGATGAAAATGAAATTGGGAGCCCTGATGCTCCTTTTCTCGGAAAAAAATGTACCTTAACTTTTTTTTGTTAATGAAGGTTTGATTAAAAAAGTAGCGCCATAATTTTCATTATGTATCATTACATACTTCGAATTTTGGAAAAGATTCTCATGCATATGCATTTTGCGGTTATGGCCAGTTAAGCAAAATAAAGACAAGATACAACTCAGATTGATGGCAACATGGCACCCTTCTGGTTGACTATATCATATAAACACCAGATTTCTTTTAACGTAAAAATTGTCTATTCAGAATTGTAATGTTCTGGTGGTGACATCTCAGCCTGTCAGCCACATATTCCAACAACGGTGATGACCTATGTTCTACACGGAAAAATCTATGTGGTAAGAGGTTAGAACTCACTGTGCTATCTTCGGCAAGCCAGACAGAACTCACAGAAGCAATGGAAGGGAGCCTCTGCCATGAGTTCGAGACAGGCCTCCCTGCAGCCGAGGTATGGGAGATCTATGGAGGCCTCCGTATCGGCCAGTTAGTCCCTGAATTGCTTCCCGATATGCTCAAGAAGGTTGAGCTTGTCGATGGAGATGGCGGAGTCGGAACAGTTTTACATCTCACCTACTCCCCTGGTTAGAACCTCAACGCATACACTTCAGTTATGCCCGTTTTTGGCTTTCACAATATATGCTTCAGCTTCAGGTAATTTCATTTTGGTGATTGACGTTGCTAGGAATTCCTGGATTAGAATATCAAAAAGAAAAATTCATCAAGATTGACAATGAAAACTATGTCAAAGAGGCACTGGTAGTAGAAGGAGGCCTTCTTAGATCATGGATTTCAGAAATGTTTGGTACGATTTGAGATTATAGGGCAAACAGATGAGACATCTACAATAAGATCAACCATTGAATATGAAATTGATGACGAGAAGACAGATAATGCATCCCTTGTCAGTACAAGTGGTGTAGCTTATATTGCTGAAGCCATCACAAAGTATATCAAGGCACAGAAAAGCGCTGAGCAAGCACATGAAGAAACGTTGTAAGAAGAAAGCATGTCGCCCGGTGTAAAATAAGTTAAGAGCAACTTCCTCTGTAACTTGTTATTCACTGTATTACTGTTTTTTTTTTTGTTGGACTTGTTATTCACCGAAAATTTCTTGGATGATTATATGAATCTTGTTGCAATTCACAGTCATGCATAGCCAAGTATTGTCTATGATTCAATGGTTCTCAGCAGGATGCAGTTTTGGGGACACAATAATGGTGCATCGATATCAAATGAGCGTGATGCAAAAAGGGTTGATTTCATGTTTTTGGGAAAATGGATAGCTGATAAAACAAAAGCCCACACTACCCTTTCACCAGAAGCCCAGAATACTAAAATTCCCATCTGAACGGAATTTCGCCATCGACTTTCAGCAGGAAATCTTGAGCCTAACCCAATTTTGTACATCACATATTCACATCCAAAATATGATCTCACATACAAGTTTGCATTAAGGATAGCATTTATTTTTTCTAAATTTACTTAATTCTATGCATTTGTTTCAAAACAAGAACAGTAGTATTTCAGTATAAAACACTTTAGATCATATATCATTTAAAGAAGGTAGAGCTCTCTACCTTGTATTCAAAAAGGTAACAGGGGACGGGAAGTACAAAGAAGAACCCAGACCAGGGATCCAGGAACAGTTAAAAGATTGTACGAAGAACTAAAACAAACAGGAACAGAATAGAAACCACAAAAGAATTGGCTGAAGACTGGACTGAAAACCGGAAAAGAAGCCCTATTCGGAATAGAAACCCAGGCGAGAAGCGTGGCCTTTTCTGATTCCTTCCTTGAACGGCAGGTACACAGCTAAGTTTGCCGTAGATCCTGGCTTTTATTACCGTAGTGGGAGCATAGTTTATGAGTGGGAGTCTGTATTCTTTCATTTCTACTCCGCCAAAGTTCAACACCGCAAGCTGCAAACATGACTGGCCAGAGATCAGAGTGATGCTGCGAATGAGTATACTGGCCAAGTAAGTGCCTGCTGCTTGCTAGTGATTCCTGGCCTGGAGAAATACAGGGAGGTATGCATCAAGGTTGGCAATGAAAACTAAATCAAGGAAGCAGAAACGGTCGATGGAGACATTCTGAAACTCAGGTTCCTCTATTACATGGCCAGGTTCGAGATCATTAAGAAAGGATCCGGTTCTTCAGTAACAAGATCGGCTATTGAGTATGAGACAGACGAAGGGCGCCCCAGGCTTGAAGCTATGGTCATTACCGCACCTTTGGCTGCTACTGCTGAAAATTTTGCAGGATACGTCAAGGAACAGAAGATTGCTGAGAGAAATTAATTCCTTTTTTTTCGAGAAAACGCAAAAGTATTTTGTGTTTCATTTCATTGAAAAGAAGAAGAGTTCGGTACATCTTCCCTCATAGAGGGTAAAAGGGGGGGGTACATGGTGGTCGTTTAGGCCAACTCCAACGCGCGACCCCATCCTGTCCGGGTTTGTCCGTTTGGGGTCAAACGGACAGATGGCACGGCCCAACGCGCGACCGCAACCGCATATTTTGTCTGTTTGGCGTCCGGCCCGCCCCATTTTCGGCGCAAACCTGCGCCCGGTTTGCGTCCAAACGGACGGCGAAGGGGAAGCACGGCCATCAGATGCGGGTTCCACGCGGCAATGGGCGGCTCCTCCACCACCTCCTCCTGCACCTCCTCCTTGACCACGTCAGCCACTCCAGCTCCGGGATGGCCACGTCGCGGGCCGCGGAGAGGGCCAACGCTGTCTCCAGGTCCTTCCATTTGCGCTCATCGTGGGTGTTCATGGAGTCTTCCATGACACGCCTCATGATCCCGGCCTCCTCCTCTTCGGTAATGGGAGGTGGTGATGGCGGAGACGGGGACGGAGATGGCGTCGACGTGAGGCCGCGCACACACCTGTGCCCGCGCATTTGGGGCGGGCTCTCTGCACGAGCACGACGCGGGCGGCGCGGGCTAGGAGGACGACCGGCAAAAAAGGATTGCCACTGCACGTCATGCTCGTCGCGGAGCCACGTATCCCACATCGGCGATTCAATGGCGTACCTGCGGTCGTATAGCAGATGCGGTGGCAGGCGGGCGCAGCGTCGGTCGATCTCCTCACGGCGGGCCCGGCCGCTCGTCGGCATCGGTGGGATTGGCACCCGATCCGTGGAGAGATGCCAATTGTTGGGAGGTGGGCATCTCCCCATGGGAGTGGTGTCGCCGTCTCCCAATAGCGCCGGCAAATGTCCGTGGGGATGTACGGCCTATTGCGCTGCGGGGCCGCCGGCGGCGCGATGGCAAACGCCAGCGGAGCAGGTGGTGCGGGCGTCGCAGAACTACTGGAGCGGCGGCTACTAGAGGAGGAGTCGGACTCATGGCCGTGTTCCCCTTGCTGATCCAATGCCAGCCCATGGCACCGGCGAGGGGGTGGATGCGACGACGGCGGCTAGGGTTTGCTAGCTCATGTCGGGGGTGGAGGAGGCAGGCGGGCTTGGAAGTGGAACCTGTGGACTGGCCGGTCCACGGCTTCCACTTTAAGAAGGACGACGACCCAACAGTTGGGTCACTGACAGTCGGGGCCCGCCGCACGTGCGCATTCAATTTGGACGGTGGAGGTAGTTGGTAGGCCGCCACGCGTCCCCGAGGCGGACGAGGGCAATGCTGCGAATGAGTATAGTGGCCAAGTAACTAAATACAGGGAGAAATTCATCAAGGTTGACAATGAAAACCACATCAAGGAAGCAGAAACGGCCGACGGAGACATTCTCAAGCTCGGGTCCCTCTATTACATCAGGTTCGAGATCATTGGGAAAGGACCTGGCTCTTCACTAATAAGATCAGCTATTGAGTATGATACAGATTGAAGAGCGCCCCAAGCTTGAAGCTATGGTCAGTACCGCACCTTGCTACTGCTGAAAATTTTGCAGGATACGTCAAGGAGCAGAAGATTGCTGAGAGCAATTAATTCTGTATCAATACTTAAAGACAGATAAATGTCTGATTCCACGTTATTTTCCTTGCACAAATATTATGTGTGAATTTGAGAGCTAGATCAGGCTACTGATGAAACATAATAGGATAGTATGTTTGACGATATGAACACTACCCATAGTGATAGGCGGAAAAATAGTATATTCAATCAAAATCAAAGGGCAAATTATCTTACCTACAGATGTTTTGCGGTCCATGTAACTTAACTTTCTTCCATTAATGAAGCTGGGTTAACCCTTTTTGATAATAAAATTTACCTTAAATTTCATGAAGTATCATCACATACTTGGAAAAGAGTCTCATCCATAGGCATTTTGTTCTTATGGCCAGTTAAGCCAAACAAAGACAAGATATAACTAAGGTTGATGGTGACATGGCACCTTATGGTTGGTTACATAATAGAAAGCAGCACTGCTGCCTTTCGTTGGAAAGATTCTCATGCATAAGCATTTTGTTGTTATGACCAGTTAAGCAAATAAAGATAAGATATAGCTCAGAATGATGGCAACATGACACTTTATGGTTAACCATATCATATAAACAGCGGATTTCTTTTAACATAAATTGTTTACTCAGACTTGTCATGTTCTGGGGGTGTCACCTCAGTCTGTCCGCCACAAATTCTAAGAATGCGATGACCTATAAATCTACGTACGAAGAAGCTAGAACTCACCGTGCAATCTTTGGCATTCCACCCAGAGCTCCTAGAAGCAATGAAAGGTAGCCTTTGCCATGAGTTTGAGACAGGCCTCCCCGCAGCAGAGGTATGGGAGATGTATCGAGGTCTCCGTATTAGCCAGGTAGTCCCTCAATTGCTTCCCGATATCTTCAAAAAAGTCGAGCTTGTTGAAGGAGATGGCGGTGTCGGGACAGTTTTGCATCTCACCTTTTCTCATGGTTAGAACCTGAACACATGCACTTCAGTTATGCCTTTTTTTGGCTTCGTAATATATGCATCAGGTTCAGTGGTTTCAATTTTGGTGGTTCATGTTGCTAGGGATTGCTCCATTAGAATATCAAAAGGAAAAGTTCATCAAGATTGACCATGAAAACTATGTCAAGGAGGTCATAGTAGTAGAAGGAGGCCTTCTAGATCATGGATTTCAGAAATATTTGATAAGAATTGAGATTATAGGGCAAACCAAAAAAACATCTGCAATAAGGTCAACCATCGAATATGAAGTTGATGATGAGAAGACAGGCAACGCATCCTTTGCCAGTACCAGTGCACTAGCTAACCTCGCTGAGGCAATCACAGAGTATATCAAGGCACAGAAAAGCGCTGAGCAAGCTCGTGAAGAAACGGCGTAAGAACAAAGCATCCCCCCAGTGTAAAATAAGTTCAGAGCAAGTTTTTTGTACCTTGTTATTCACTGTGTTACTTCTTATATTTCTTGGATAATTATATGATGTTGTTGCCATTTGCCGTCATGCATAGTCAAGTATTTCATATGATTTCGATGGTTCTCAAAAGGAGGCAATTTTGGGGACGCAACAATGGAGCGTCAAATGAGTGCAAGGCGAAAAGGGTTGATTTTAAGTTTTGGTGGGTAAAATGGCTAGATTATAAAACAAAAGCCCAGGCTACCCCCAAAATTCCCATCTGAATGGAACTTTGCAATCTACCTTACAGCAGAATATATTGAACCTAGGCCAACCATTTACATCACATATTCATATCCAGAATATGATCCCATACACAAGCTTGCAGTAAGTATTACACTATTTGTTTGTTTTAAACTAGCTTAATCCGATGTTCATATAGTATAAAACACTAAACAAAATTTTGGGGGAAGAAACCGGAAAGCATTGCTTTTTGCATCGAGCGCGACGGCTCCACCCGCCGCCACGGCCCAATTGACGACCTAACACGCACAATCGCACATGGAACAAACTCAGCGAGGGGCCTTCTTTTGTGAGAACCAAGGTCCGAGCCCTGGTTAGCAGTCCCACTCCTGGAAGTCTTACCACCGTGCTATTCTCAGTATAAAACACTTTAAAGTGTTCAATTATTTAAAGTATAAAAAACTTTCAAAGAATTAAATACTTAAGACGCTAAGCTAAATGTAGACAAGCAATAGTGATGCAAGAAATTCAAGACAGTAAAATTCAGGAATTAGAAAGTGGCAAGAGAAGATACAAAAACTTTGTTTTGGTGCTCAGTCATTCTATCTCATGTATAAAAAAAAACCCCTCATGAGAGCTCCCCAATTGATAAACAAAACATCCAGCAGTAGAAAACAAATACTCACAGCCAACACAGCATCCCTGGAAGGCATAATACCCATCGTCTCCAATACGAACGCATCTTTGAGTAGCAGTTTCACCAGCTTCAAGCCAGCCTCTGTGTTAGAAAATGTATGCCATACAAAAAAAAATCAGAACACTTATCCATCAAGACCTTGGCAAGTTTAACCTATTGCAACAGAACAACGGTCTCCACGGCTCCAGGCAGACCACACTGTTTCTGCAACTCTGCATGCAGATGGTTGGTGGAAGTCCGAGCCATTCCGCAGAAGGTAACTGGTGCCTTCTCGTGGCCACCTACAAATTGCAAATTGAATTATTGCCTGCAGATGTCCTATGATCAATCAACTCAGGAGATGGTGGATTTACCTTTCCAGGCCTCAAATTGTCCATAAACACTTAGAAACGGCCAACAGGGCAGTGAGTGACAAAGTCCTTTGGTGTAGTCTAGTGCTTGCACAACTCAGTTGCGGCCTTCTCGCGGCCACAGGCATCTTGAGGCTGAATTTTGGAGTACATTGGAGGAATTAAAATTTGGGTGTTTTTACCCTTTGGACTAATAAAAACATGACATAGTATTTTTATGGACATACCTCGGCAGGCCAAGTATCAGCTTCCTTCAAGCTCAAATTGGGTTCAAGCTGATTCAGGGTATATGCATGCGCTCAAGGCATAAAAAGAACCTGCAAGACCGAGAAGCCGATTAGAATCAGTATGGGCTGCATAAAACTATGTGGAGTTGAGGTTTGTACTTGAAAAGCGGCAATGTGCTCTGCTAATTATAACGTGGCAGGGAAAAGCAGAGTTAATTGTTCAAATATCATGGAAGCACTGTGGTTTTCTTAAAGTGTAGTTTGGTTATCTTAGCACAAACTCTACTTTTACAGACAACATGAACCAATTCAAAAGTACAGTAATAAACTAATACTCTCTCTGTCCCAAAATAAGTGTCTTAAGCTTAGTACAACTTTATACTAAGGGTAGTACAAAGTTGAGACAGTTATTTTGAGACGGAGGGAGTACTAACAGTTAATCGAGAAAGTACATCAACATAGAACTGCAATGCATGAACTTACCAACGGCATGTTTGACATATCATGTCTGAGAGATTAAGGTGGAAACATCACTCGGTTTGGCCTCAGATGAATCAAGAATCCCATCCAGCTCCCTCGCCTCGCACCTCCGCCTCCGTCCCCTCGCAACGGCGTCCGCCGACGCCGCGACGAAGCTGGCCGCCCCCGGCGGCTAGGGTTTTGGCCCGGGTCGAGCGAATTGGCCGAAGAATGTCCGCCGATGCGCAGCGTGACGATTGCTTGGGCTTTGGGCCTCCAGTTGTAGCGGCCTCGTGTCTCTGATCCTGGCCCACATACCTCCCCCTTCCGCCAGAGCTGCTATACGTGGCTTAATGCGACCTGGAACGTAAAGTCGCCCAGGAGTTCCCTTAATGGGTCAGCCCAGTTGTACGTTTTTTCAAGGTCCTGTTCATCAGTATGAACCAGTTTTCAAACTTTTTTTTAACACAAGTACAGACGCAAGCGCTCATATACATGTGCATACACTCATCCCTATGAATGCACATATACATCCTATCTCTATGAGCATCTCCGAGAGACTGAACCGGCATATCATCTTGAGATTTACGAAGTCACCATAGGCGCCTCATCGTCGATGGGAACGTCTCCTCGCACTAAATGCGCACCGCCGGAAATCCTGAAATAAATCCAGAAATAATGCAAGCACCAGGATTTGAACCCTAGTGGGCTGGGGATACCACTGTCCCTCTAACCTTCCAACCACAGGTTGGCTTGCAGTTTTCAAACCTTTTGTGTGGGGTTTTTTCTTGTGTGTTTCTCTGTGCATTTTTTGGGTTTTTGTTCATTTTTTCCTATGGTTATTCCTCTTTGGTTTTCAGTTCGTTTCATCGGTTTTCCAGCGTTTCTGCATCAGTCATCTGCGGTTTTTCCTTATTTTGTTTTTAAATATATTTTTTCAACACATGTCTACTTTTTTCTATGCACATGCATTTTGCATGTACTCGTGGAACATTTTTTGATAAATGTTAAGCATTTTTTAATAGATGATGAACATTTTTCCAAAAACACATTTCGAACATTTTTTCGAATACATGATAAATATTTTTTAAATACATTTTGAACATATTTTTAATGGCATGAAACATTTGGAAAACTATGGGGACATTTTTTTTACATTGTGTAATTTTGTTTATAAAATATCAAGAACATAATTTTTACACATGTTGACACTTTTTCAAATGTCACATACATTATTTTTGAATGGTGTGTTTTTTATTAAACTACACGAAGATTTTTTTTTTTTTTTGAAAGAGGGAATACTTTTGTTAAAAAGTCACATGCATTTTTACTATCAACATTTCTAAAGTTGCGTCAACATTTTATACACCGTGTTGACATTTTTTAAAATGTGTGGTGAATGTTTTAACTGACTTAGTTTTTAAAATATATAATTTAAATATTTTAAAATGTAAAAAGAAATTGAAAAAATGAAAAGAACAAAAGAACAAACCTAACACTACTTGGCCGGCCCACGGTAAGCTCGCTTGAGGCGATGCTACCTTCCAACTCGAGTCAAGCAAGATATAGGAGCCCCCATTCCTTCCCGGAGTCATGCTGGCTGAAAGAAGTTTCCTTTTGTCATGCCGCCGACAGGGACAACAAGAGTTGACGTTGTCACGCAGACGACATCGTCTTTACAACTTTGCGTACACATGGTTGCTTTGACGCACGAAAATAGACAAATCACTGTTGATATTTTCATTAGGTCACACAAAAGTTGCAAAAAAGAACTAGGATGTGTCTCACCGTAAACCCGATGCCACAATACATCAACAATGAATCAGTGATGCGCAACAGGCCCCTTGTCTTGTGAAACTAACTATACTTCCCTTCACAAAATATTTTTCTTAACCGCCCCACATGAAGTTAATGTTTACCTAAAAAATACTCTAGGTATAGAAAATCAAGCCACCTGACAGAAAAAAAATGTATAAACCAAGTATTGAGAGCTTTCAATAAAACAACCTAACTCCCTTAGTATATTAGAAAACTTGACCTCTCTTCTTCCAATAAGTGCCATGTTAGCTCACCGCCGACGGAGTCCGCCGTGCCGTCACCGCTGCCGCTGCCCCATCGCCGATGGAGTCCTCCACGCCACCGCCAGAGAGAGGACATCACATTAACAAGTGAGGACTGTAGGTCAAATTAAGGCCAAGATCTCCACGGGCAAGCTTCCTAAAATCATTGTGTGAAGCCAGCCGAACACTCATGCTTTGAGAAATGGGCCCACTTCGTGGGGAAAAATACCCCGCAGTGCAATTTTGAGGAGCGGCGGAAGCCCAACTTCGCTAAAACTAGAAGTAGGAGTCCCTCAAAATTACATTTCAATGCCCCCCCCCCCCCCCGAAGTACCGGTCGAGAACGTTTTTCTCTTCGCTCAAAGCCCAGCTTGGTGGCTCCGACTACAACGGTTCGCGCAACTCCTATCCTCTGCTGTCGAACGCTCTTGACTCCTGTGGGAAGCTGGCTATGTTGGCTCCCTTGAAAAGTTGACTAGCTTGGGAAGTCAGCGAGCTCCGTACATGGCCTAAGTATTGAAAAAGAAATTGTTGGGTTCTGATAAAGCACCCCACCTACAAACTACTCCATTTGTTTCGAAAAAACGTCTTACATTTTGAGACGGATGAAATATTTAAGAAGTGTCATAGTTAGTTAAGCAGTGAGCCAAAATTTACTAGCAAAGCACGAGAGCCAATCGAAAACCACACTCCTACGTTAAACACTGTAAAACTAAGAGCATCTACAGCCGGACTTGGCAAATCCGGCCCCTCAAACGCCCGCGGATGCGCCCGGACACGCCCGCGGGCGCATCCGGACGGGCCCTCATATTTCGTTCCGTGCATCCACATATCTCAAATCCGAACTCTCAAATCCATGCAAATACATGCACGTCGATCATGTCGCACGTAAAATAAGTAGTGTTGGTATCAAGCGTACATAGCGTTTACATAAAAATTATTTGAAGTGCCAAACTCAAGCATTGCCTCCTTGCTTGCCATTTGTGGATCCACATGTGCTCCACAAGATCAATGAGTAGCTGCGTGTGCACCTGGTGATTTCGAAGATTTTGATGCATCTGTAGAAAATTCTGAAGCTGGGCCGCATCTTGATCCTCCGGGATTTCAACTTGTTCTCCGGGAG
This sequence comes from Elymus sibiricus, assembly GCA_039707655.1. Taxonomy (NCBI): domain Eukaryota; kingdom Viridiplantae; phylum Streptophyta; class Magnoliopsida; order Poales; family Poaceae; genus Elymus; species Elymus sibiricus. Next base: position 482,223,967 of record CM077665.1, read on the forward strand.
CTTCGAAATCATTGGTTTGGGCTACACCCTCACCCTCATCCTCGACAATCATATTGTGCAGAATAACACAACATGTCATCAGCTGCCACAAAGTTTCTGATTCCCACATCATTGCAGCGCTCCGCACAATTCCCCAACGAGCCTGAAGCACACCAAATGCCCTCTCCACATCCTTCCTAGCCGCTTCCTGCATTGTTGCAAAGTGGATCTGTTTGTTGCCATGCGGCTCGGATATGGTCTTCACAAACGCCGCCCACTGAGGATAGATACCATCGGCAAGATAGTATCCCATGTTGTAGTCCCGGCCGTTGACGGTGTAGTTGCATGGCGGTGATTCCCCATTGCAAAGCCTCTTGAACACCGGAGATCGTTGGAGCACGTTGATGTCGTTGTGAGAACCGGGCATTCCAAAGAAAGCATGACAAATCCATAAGTCATGTGATGCCACTGCTTCTAGTATGATGGTGGCCTCTTTGGTGTGACCTTGATACATTCCCCGCAGACCTTTGGGGCAGTTTTTCCATTGCCAATGCATGCAATCAATTGATCCGAGCATTCCTGGAAACCCCCTTGCCTCTCCAATAGCCAACAACTTCTCTGTGTCCTGCGCATTTGGTTCTCTGAGATATTCCGGTCCAAACACCTCAACCACGGCTCAGGCAAATTGGACAGTAGTCTTCAGGCACGTGCTCTCCCCCATCCTAACCATCTCACCAACGACGTATGCAGCAGTACCAAGTGCAAGCATCCTCATAGCAGCCGTGCACTTCTGCTTGGGCGAGAAAGAGAGTTGCCCGCAGCAATCCCTCTTCAGCTTGAAGTAGTCGTCGTGTGACTCCACTCCGTCCACAATGCGCAAAAACAATGGTTTCCGCATGCGAAAACGGCGACGAAACCATGGATCATCCGGGAAAGTAGGTGTGGGAGCAAAGTAGTCCTTGTGCAGTAGCTTTGCTCCGGACACCCTGTCCCGGTTGATTACTCTTCTCCCTTTGATTGAGCCCTTGAAGTTGAGAATATGCTCCACTTGTAGGAGATATGCCCTAGAGGCAATAATAAATGTTATTGATTATCTCCCTGTTCATAATTATGTTTATGTTCCATGTTATAACTGCTATGGTTCTTGAGTCTACAATAACCACGAGGCTCGAAGGAAGACTCATATGCACGTGTGGAATAATAAACGGTAAAATGTATTCCTAGTCTGGCCTCTAAGACTGGCTCAAGTATTGCATGATGATCCTGTTTTCCTGATCATGGGCATGGCTATGCCGGCAATTTTGAGGGCACAATGTTAGAAGAACATTTGGGTTGAATCGACCCGAATTGATGTTATGCTATGAGATACATTCGTCACAAGTTAATGGTTAATAACACAGAGATGGTTAACGTTTGCATGATTCCTTAGACCATGAGAGTATCGAGTTTCTTCATGCTTGCTTCATGAACTTTGGGGTTTGTTAAACGTCATCTGTAAATGGGTGGCTATTACGGCGGCTTACGGGTTCATGGAAAAGTATGTCAAGTAACTTGATAGCTCAAGATTGGGATTTGCTCCTTCGACGATGGAGAGATATCTCTGGGCCCTCTCGGTATTACGGTATCCATCATCGTCTGGCCAGACACTTTGTGATTTGATCACGGGGATGCCGGAACACGGGAACGAGAAAAGAGAACAATACCGGTAACGAGGTAACTGGCATAGTGGACAAGGTGTTGATCCACGGGGATGCCAACATGTCTCACCTCAGGTATTTGTAACATATCGCGAAGCAACAGGAATAGCACATGGCAACTGGAGGTTCACTCGAATATTCATTCGTGTGGGTATAGGGATCAATATGGGTGTCCACGGCTCCGATGTTGATCATTGATCGGAAGGGGTTCCGGGTCATGTCTATGCTTCACCGAACCTATAGGGTCACACGCTTAAGGGTCATCTATCTGCTGAATACTAGACAGGGAGTCTGAGAGAAAATCACCGAAAAAGTTTTCGGACACCGGAAAAGTTTCGGACAGCGGAAAAGTTCCGCAGAGAGAACACCGGAACAGTTTCGGTAAAACTGAAAAGTTGTTTCAGGGGATACCATAAAGTCAAATTGGTTTTGGCACATGCCTGATAATTCTTGGAGGGTGCCAGAATCATTCTGGAAACTTTCTGGAATTTTCCGGGATGAAAACCGGAAATGTTCCGGAGCTGCCGAAACCGCTTCAGATGCTTTTCGCAGATGAAAATCACTAAACCGGAATTGTTCCGGATCGCATTGAAAATTATTTTAGTGGGTACTGGAAATGTTCTAAGCCCACATAAATATTTTCAGTTCGACCGGACGCTGAAAAATGTCGTCGTGAATAGTGAAAGTGCTTTTTGGATATTTTTTGGAAAGCCACCTTTTGGGGCTTTTCCCAAAAGGCTTCTAGATGAACTTGGGGACTAAGGAACCCCTTTGGGGGGGCCCCCATGAGGGGTGGCCGGCCACACATGTGGAGCTCCATGGAGCTCCACTTGCCTTCCCATTTTACCCTTATGAAGGATCCATGTGATGGGTTTTTTGGGTATTTTTCCCCATGGGCTTTTCCTATAAATAGAGGTGGAGAGGTGCTCTCCACTCTCATTCCATTCTCACATACACATGCCATTGCAATGATCTGGCTTCTTCTCTCCCTCCCAGCGAAATAGTTTCGTAGAGCCGAAAGGCTGTCTGGGTTCCGGCAGGAACTAGTTCTGGACGGCGAAGCCCTGCCGGATAGATGACACCGTATATGTGCAACTCTGTAGAGAGATCGTAGTTTCGGTCTTAGTTCGAGAGTGCCTCCCGAAGGGCTGTCCGTGTGACCGTTCGAGTTTCGAAGGTCCTCCCGAAGGGCTGTCCGAGCAACCGTTCGAGTTTCGGAGGTCCTCCCGTAGGGCTGTCCGCGACACTGTCCGGGGGACTGTCCGACCGCCTCCCGGAGGGCTGTCCGGGGGGCGGATGAGGGTATACATCCTCGCAGTTGGGAGGTTGTAAATCCTAGCTGCGGGGATCTGCACCGCCGATCGTCATCGACTCTACTTCCGCTGCGCTACGAGTCGGTAACGAAAAGATCAAACCTTGTATGCAGTCTCCATAGTGGTCCTGGGCTGGTGCGTAGGTCGGAAATTTTTTGTTTTCTGCTGCGTTACCCTACAGTGGCATCAAGAGCCGTGCTATGCGTAGATGCAGGTTGCGATCTAGAATACATAGAGATGTATGGGTGTTGCACAATATAATTAGGTAGTAGATGAGATCTATTGCTAAAAATTATTTGTGCGGGTAGCAGATGAAATCTGTTACCCGATGTTCTTGTTGCGTCCCCTGAATTTGCGTAGTCCTGATCTTGACGGCATGGTGGAATCTCACAAAGTTCTGGCAATCCACGATCCTTTCATGCTGCTCCTGAGTATGCTGATTGACAGATCAACGAAGTGCTAACAGTTCTTTGGGTTCCACCATAGTTAAAGAAAGATGGATGTTTCGCAGACGAAAGGGCAATGCAGATATGATCTGCACGGGGGTCACGCGTATGACGAAGTTTAGTATGGGGCTCGAGATTTTATTATCTCGTGTTTCATACACCCTGGAAAGTTAATCTAGCAACTTGAATTATCATACTTGATGATGGACATTGGTAGCTTCGGTTTGTTTCGAAACCTTAGAAGCCACGAAAAATAAAATTTTGCATGAACCAATTAGAGGCATCTAACTTGGTTTTGCAGGATGGTTTGCATGTGCATATGATGTGGTATAGCAGTGCTCATAATAATATTATTATGTATGAGATGACTATATGATGTAATTTGATTAACATGACCTGCGTGTCATGATTCGGCATGATGGCTGGAGCCATATGATTGCACTTTAATGACCTGCGTGTCAACCTTATGTAATGCACTTATTTTATTAGCTATAGAGATAGCAATATTATCTGGTGCATCGACAAGGTGGTGGCAATCTTTGCGAAGGTGAACACCGACGCGAATGCCGAAGACGAAGAAATGAAAGACTTCTCCGTCAGAAAGGGCTATACCATATCATGCTATTATGAATTGCCTGAGATGTTTATTCCTTATGATGCACCCTTCTTGATTGCGCGGTAGTCGCTTTTATTAGGGTGATCTCTCACAAAAATATCAAGTAGTTAGTGTTCTCCCAAGTGTAGCACCGTCACGGCACCTAACTTTTCGGGGTGCGCCATGTCCACATGGGTACGAACGATTAGAGAAGTGTGAGGCGGGTGAGGTCAGACCTCGCAGCGAGATCACTTGGTTGTCTTGACGTTCTGGCTTGATCGTCCTGAGCTCGGAACACGCCCATCGAAAGATGAACATGAGTCACATAGAGATGTGATCGGCATGTTTGCCCACCAATTGAAATTATCGTCATCAGTGATGTCCACATCAATGGCGTTGAATTGAAATGTGGATCTTGTATCACTCACAATCAATTATGAGAGATATTGATTTGAGTGGGAGCACACTGTAGAATTAATTCTTTTAATTCTCAGTGCAATTAATTTTGAACACTGTCTAAGTGTGATTTGCATAATAGTTGTAGAATAATGGCTCGCGTTTCCACCTTCCCTATTAAAATTGAATAGCTGTTAAATATCTGGTTAAAACTTTACGGTTGGTAACGTAATATGAGGATTGTCCTCAAGAGTGCCGAGAAGGACTTTGTCCTATCGCATGCTTTCGGTATTCTCCCGCTAATGCTATGGATCATGTGACTCTCGTCCTTCGATCCAAAAGCTAGAATTCCTTTTCAGTCAAAGTGCAATATGTTTGCTTCCATGAGACCCGAACTTCGAAAGTTTGGATAGTTATGTAATATTCATGGAATCTGAAAATCATTTTCAGAGACAGACAAAGGCTAAAAGATATGAGATATCCAAAGCAATGTTTGTTTGCAAACTATTAGTAAAGGAGTTTACTATGCATTAGACTGATAAGAGAGGGATCCAGGAGAACGCCTGTCATATGATGAAAGGTGAATAAAACAACAACTTAAAGAGAAAGGAAGTGTTCGAAGGGTGTTAGTAAGATTTTTATGCCTAGGAAGTCCGGGGCTAACGCCACTCTTAAGTTGGATGCTTCTTCTGAGAGTAGGAGAAATACTGAAAGTTAAACTGTTAGAAGTATAATGGCAAAAGGAAAGAAGACTGGAATATCCAGCTCATGTATGAATGTCATACAAGTTTTTGATGTATAGAAGGCTGGTCAAAGATATAGTTCTTGGGAATTATGGTTAAACATGTTAATAACTAATTCTTGGGTATTGTGAGTTAATCACAAAGATACCCGCTCGATTGCATTCTGTTGCAACTTGATGTAAGAACTACTATGGCCTGAAAGACTAGCCAGGAATGAGGTTAGATACACGCAGGGAACATAGTAAATGTTACTATGCCTTCCATAGGTGTATTCCCTATGTATTTACTTTCATAATTCATTTTAGAGTTTCACACTCTAGCCCTTTGCATAAGGTATCTTGCAAGAAGGTTGTTCATAAGAGAACTTTTGATGTTCGGTGTTATGAATAACATAAGGGCCATACTTTCATTATGAATGAGAAGTGTGTTATGAATATTGATAATAATACATTACCTCTGGGTTTACTTTCATAATTCATTTTAGAGTTTCATACACTCTAGCCCATTGCACAATGTTTGTTGTAAAAGAGTTGTTCATAAAACAACAATTGTTGTTCAGTATTATGAATAACATGAAGGGCCATGCTTCCATCCTAGATGGGATGTATGTTATGAATATTGATGGAAATATGATACATCCATAACACTGACGCTAAACGTCGCAAGACTAAAAGAATACCACATAAGTGTGGCACTGCATTTGGTCACATTGGAGAAACCCGCATGGAAAATTCCATTATGATGGATTTTGAAGTCATTTGATTTTGAATCATCTGACACTTGCAACTTTCCTCTGAAAAGTGAAGTGACTGAAATACCGTTCACAGGCCATAAGGAATGAGCAAAGAACATATTGGTGATCATACATTATGATGTGTGTAGTCCAATAAATGTTGTTGCAAGTAGTGGATTTATCTATCTTCAGAAATGACTCAAGTAGATATATGGATATTTACTTGTTGAGACGTAAGTCTGGATCTTTTGAATTCATTCATAAGGTTTTCAAAAATGAAGTAGAAGTTATTGTAACAAGAAAATTATGTTTCTACAATTTGATTGCAGAAAGGAATATTTGAGTTACAAGTTTAGCGAATGTCTGATGAGTTATGAAAGGGGTTTCATAACTTGCACCTCCCGGAACACCACTGCAAGTGGAGAGTCCGTGTAGATGTAATCGAACCATTCATGACATGGTAAAATCAAAGATGACATAAATAAATTTGCCATTACCCCTTTTAAGGAGTGATGCTTTAGAGACTGCGGCTTTTACACTGAAAAGAGATCCATCAGGTCTGTTGAAATGACGCCATGGTATGGTACGCCCAACCATGTTATATCTTTTCTTAACATTTGGAATATGGGGCTTGTGTAAAAGGTTACAAACCTATTCCAAATCAGACAAGTGCTACTTTGTAGGTTATCCCAAGTCATTGGGTATTCCCCCACCACTATACCGAGGCAAAGGATTTTGCCACAAAACGGTATGCTTTTAAAGAGAATAGTTCTTACAAAAGGTGAGTGGGAGGACAGTGCAACTCGACGAGATAACCAGTATCTACGTCATCAGATCAAAGGAAAGAAACCTTGGAAGTGATTCCGGAGTTTCCTACTGCGACTGATACGGAAGTCTCTACAATAAAATGTATGGACTTCGGTCGAACTTGCAGCTGAACCACGTAGGCAAAGCTCGTGCAAACCTATCAGGTGCGCAAACGAGATATTGTTGTTAGACAACAGTATACCTACAATACACAAGGAAGCGTTGATAGGCCCTGACTCCGGAATTGGCTAAATGCCAATACAATCCGAGATAGTTTTCATATAAGTGATTCGAGATTAAAATCTTGATACACCTTTCGGAAGACTTAGAGTCTAACAAATATTTATGAAACTAAAAACTGATACGGATAAAATGTTTATCCATAAAGCTCGACTTGTTGCAATAACAAGTTCAAGGAGTTGACTACGATGAGATTGTCTCACCGTAGCGATGCTTAAAGTCGGTTCGGGTTGAACTAGCAATTAATACATATTTCAATCATGAGATATGAAACATGGATGACAAAAGGATTTCCATCTGATGGAAATGAAACCTAGGACTTGTATGTGATACAGTCCAAAGTAATTTGTCGATCCAGAGGATGCTAGTAAGTATGCAAACTTCAGAGTTCCAGCGATGGACAGAAGAGAGCAAAGTGGAGTTGGAATCTTCGTTTTTGATGGAATGGTCAAAGGGGTTTGACTTCATCAAATGGGTATCGAAGATGCTTGTGATTCAAGAAAGTAAGTGGGAGCATAATAATATTTCTAAAAACCTTGTGTACTTGACACATTGTTAAATTGGAAATAAATTTCTTGACACGAATTAGGACTTCATTTGAAAATAGTTTTTCGATGAAGTGCTTAGGCTAAATAGCCTCAATATTAGGCATGATGATCTATGGAGATAGATTTACCTAATGGGGCTAAGCTATGAATACATATTGACAAGATGCTAAAACTTTTTAGCATTTAAAACGCCAAGGAGTGATTCTTGCCGAAGTCACATGGAAAGAGTTTTTCAAGACTCGGTGTCCCAAAACACTGATGAGTAAAATACATGATGGAGATTCCACACACTCTTGTGTTTGGATTAATCATGTATTCCATGGTATGTAAAAACAACCAGATATGTCCAATACTCCAAAGTTGTTGCGAGTATAGATACCAAAGTGATCAAAGTACTGATCATAGGACAACAGTGAAAGATGTCATTGAGTACTAAAGTAGCACTGATGACATGTTTTCTCGCAAGCAGAGATCATGAAGAGTTCGTTGTAAAAGGTTACATCGATACTGTCTTCACCATTTCTCCATGCGATTTTCGATTTAATTTGAGGGTTTTGTGTAACACACAATATGGTGGCACGGTAAGTTGGAATTGTTCTTAACAGGTTACTGTGGCGAATTCTATAACAAAGGCTAAGTATGTTGACGCTTTAGAAGCGACAAAGAAGTTGTTGAATCATATAGTTCATTCATGAACTTAGTATGGTTCCAAGATGGCTTTGGTCTATGGGACACTATTGCAGATAGTTGCTCCATAGCTCAGTCTGAGGAATCAGGTTTCGACCAATGATTCACACATATGCAAAGCCAAGTCCACACAAAATATGAATTTTGTGAAAGCGTGAAAACGCGAGGATATGCAAAGTTACACACGGAGCTGAAGTCGTCAGATCCGTTGGACATCAGGCTATACCACATGCGAAGCATATTTTACACCGGTATGCCACAGGTGTAAAGTGCATTAGCATTGACTAGATTATTGACTCTAGTGCAAGTGGGAGTCTGTAGGAGATATGCCCTAGAGGCAATAATAAATGTTATTGATTATCTCCCTGTTCATAATTATGTTTATGTTCCATGCTATAACTGCTATGGTTCTCGAGTCTACAATAACCACGAGGCTCGAAGGAAGACTCATATGCACGTGTGGAATAATAAACGGTAAAATGTATTCCTAGTCTGGCCTCTAAGACTGGCTCAAGTATTGCATGATGATCCTGTTTTCCTGATCATGGGCATGGCTATGACGGCAATTTTGAGGGCACAATGTTAGAAGAACATTTGTGTTGAATCGACCCGAATTGATGTTATGCTATGAGATACATTCGTCACAAGTTAATGGTTAATAACACAGAGATGGTTAACGTTTGCATGATTCCTTAGACCATGAGAGTATCGAGTTTCTTCATGCTTGCTTCATGAACTTTGGGGTTTGTTAAACGTCATCTGTAAATGGGTGGCTATTACGGCGGCTTACGGGTTCATGGAAAAGTATGTCAAGTAACTTGATAGCTCAAGATTGGGATTTGCTCCTCCGACGATGGAGAGATATCTCTGGGCCCTCTCGGTATTACGGTATCCATCATCGTCTGGCCAGACACTTTGTGATTTGATCACGGGGATGCCGGAACACGGGAACGAGAAAAGAGAACAATACCGGTAACGAGGTAACTGGCATAGTGGACAAGGTGTTGATCCACGAGGATGCCAACATGTCTCACCTCAGGTATTTGTAACATATCGCGAAGCAACAGGAATAGCACACGGTAACTGGAGGTTCACTCGAATATTCATTCGTGTGGGTATAGGGATCAATATGGGTGTCCACGGCTCCGATGTTGATCATTGATCGGAAGGGGTTCCGGGTCATGTCTATGCTTCACCGAACCTATAGGGTCACACGCTTAAGGGTCATCTATCTGCTGAATACTAGACAGGGAGTCTGAGAGAAAATCACCGAAAAAGTTTTCGGACACCGGAAAAGTTTCGGACAGCGGAAAAGTTCCGCAGAGAGAACACCGGAACAGTTTCGGTAAAACTGAAAAGTTGTTTCAGGGGATACCATAAAGTCAAATTGGTTTTGGCACATGCCTGATAATTCTTGGAGGGTGCCAGAATCATTCTGGAAACTTTCTGGAATTTTCCGGGATGAAAACCGGAAATGTTCCGGAGCTGCCGAAACCGCTTCAGATGCTTTTCGCAGATGAAAATCACTAAACCGGAATTGTTCCGGATCGCATTGAAAATTATTTTAGTGGGTACTGGAAATGTTCTAAGCCCACATAAATATTTTCAGTTCGACCGGACGCTGAAAAATGTCGTCGTGAATAGTGAAAGTGATTTTTGGATATTTTTTGGAAAGCCACCTTTTGGGGCTTTTCCCAAAAGGCTTCTAGATGAACTTGGGGACTAAGGAACCCCTTTGGGGGGGCCCCCATGAGGGGTGGCCGGCCACACATGTGGAGCTCCATGGAGCTCCACTTGCCTTCCCATTTTACCCTTATGAAGGATCCATGTGATGGGTTTTTTGGGTATTTTTCCCCATGGGATTTTCCTATAAATAGAGGTGGAGAGGTGCTCTCCACTCTCATTCCATTCTCACATACACATGCCATTGCAATGATCTGGCTTCTTCTCTCCCTCCCAGCGAAATAGTTTCGTAGAGCCGAAAGGCTGTCTGGGTTCCGGCAGGAACTAGTTCTGGACGACGAAACCCTGCCGGATAGATGACACCGTATGTGTGCAACTCTGTAGAGAGATCGTAATTTCGGTCTTAGTTCGAGAGTGCCTCCCGAAGGGCTGTCCGTGTGACCGTCCGAGTTTCGAAGGTCCTACCGAAGGGCTGTCCGAGTGACCGTCCGAGTTTCGGAGGTCCTCCCGTAGGGCTGTCCGCGACACCGTCCGGGGGACTGTCCGACCGCCTCCCGGAGGGCTGTCCGGGGGGCGGATGAGGGTATACATCCTCGCGGTTGGGAGGTTGTAAATCCTAGCTGCGGGGATCTGCACCGCCGATCGTCATCGACTCTACTTCCGCTGTGCTACGAGTCGGTAACGAAAAGATCAAACCTTGTATGCAGTCTCCATAGTGGTCCTGGGCTGGTGCGTAGGTCGGAATTTTTTTGTTTCCTGCTGCGTTACCCTACACCACTTCCCGTTCCATTTCCTCTTGCATGCTCATGAGCATGAGCATGTCCACTTCTTCGTCCGAATCCGAGGAATGGAAGAACTCATCTTCAATCGTTTTGTCAAGCTCAGTCGGTCCATACTCCTCGTCCAACGAAGCATCTGAATCCATCGTTTATCTAACAAAATCACAATAATTTCGGTCGGTCAATGTGTCGAACACATCAAGCGCAAGGCGGAGGCGGAGTTTTGACGGACGGACCACGATGGCGTCCGGGCCGGCGACGACGTCCCCCGCGGCGAGGATGGGCGTGCTCTTCCGGAGCTGGCGGCGGAGAGGCTGGGAACGGCTGAGCTCGAGACGGACAGCGAGGAGGAGGAAGAAGAAAGGAGATAGCAAATGGATCCGGCTGCTCTTGGGGGGGGGGGGGGATTTGGTGCAATTTGGGATGGGGACGGGCTGTCGGGTTCGACGTGGCGGGCGTGCCCGGGCGCCACCGGGCACCCCATACCCGCCTCATATTTGGGCTAGATATGGGGGGTGCCGGTCAGCCCGGGCGTTTGAGGGCCGTTTGAGAGGCCCGTCAGGGTCGAAATTTTGTGACCAGACAGTGACCGGGCGGCCTGCCCGGACGTTTGAGGAGGGTTTGAGAGGTCCGGTTGTAGATGCTCTAAAATCACAAAACATTTGCTTTGAATAGTCATCGGCTTGTGGTCATACCAGTGCATCATCCCGGAAAGAAAAACTGCAGCAAACTTGTCAGCCACGTCATAGCAGACGCGGATGTGTCCGCCTGCCGTTGACCCACGATTGCGTCGAACAGTCAAAACTCTGTCCGGTCACCGCAGCCCGTTAAAAACGATAAGAGAGAGGGGGAAAAAAGGTGAAAATACGCCTTCCGCATTTTTCTTCGAGAGAAGTACGTCTTCCACATAAACCCCCGGTCTCCATAGTCCAGCTGCGCCTGCGCGACGAGCCGGAAAGAGTTGGGTAATCGCGCGCCCCGAGATTCGTGCCGGCCCGCGGCCGGCGCCCCCACCCACACCGACTCACTCCCCCCGCCGTCAAATTCCGGGCCGCGCCGCCGCGAAACGCAGCCTAGCGGACCCCTCTCTCTCCTCTACCCCCGCCCTGCGCGACCTACCCCGACGCCGGCACCCACCGCCGCCAAGGCGCTCGGCGGCGATGCCTCCTCGCAAGTCGTGGAAGCCCAAGGGCAGCCGCGGGCCGGCGCAGAGGCCCCACGGGAAGTCCGCCGCCGCCGCCCCAGACCCTAACCCCGCCCACGAGTACCCCTACGACGCCTCGGCGGCCGCCGTCGCTGCAGAGGCCCTAGAGCGCCTCGACGTCTCCGCGGCTGCCGAGGATCCTCCGATGGAGACGCCGCCGCCGCCGCCGCCTCCCCAGCCCGAGGTCCCCGCGCCGGCACCGCCGTCTCAGCCGCCGGTGGAGGCTTCGTCGTCTGGGTCTGGGAGCGGGAGCGCCGCGGCGGGTGGGGGCCGGGAGGAAGGGGCCTTGAGGAGGCTGCGGGAGGTGGTGGGGATTGGTCGGGAGGAGGTGGAGTTGACTGAGGAGGAGGTGCGCGCCAACGATCAGAGGCAGGAGGACGAGGTGACGGCTTAATCTCCCCCCTCTCTTTGCGACTCGTGAATTGTCTTGGCTGCTCAGTATATGGAAGCATCACTGAGTAGCTTCATTGCCTTCGAAATAAATATATGCAGAGAATAGCTTCTATCATAGACATGACACCATAGTGAACTGTATGAATTTTTTCATGCTGCTTTACTTACTGATTCCTGAAGTCCAACAGAGAGCTGGAATTGTTTGCCCTCTCTGTGTGGAGTGGCTGCCAAAGGATCATGTAGTGCACACACACTGAGAGCTCTGTGGTTTAACAGGCATGCCTGCATTTCTGGTCAATCTCGTTGTTAAATTTCTACAATTGGATGAAGATCATTGGTTCATGGTTCGTGCCATTCATAGGAAATGAACCAGAGAAATTAAGACTGTGCCGTTTACATTCAATTGCCTAGGTGTATTAATTGTCCAATATCATCATTGAGAGGGAGTCCTCAGACGCCGTTAACTCTTATTTTGTCGTTATCTTAGTTTCTAATTGGACGTGCGGTTATCGCTTCTTTAAGTCTGATCGAATATAAATCCAATGCTCAGATATGTGCCCTGGAAGCAATTTTTGGTGACACTGTAGTCATGTTGGATAGAAAGGAAGGCCAGCGGTCTTTCCAGGTACGCCCCTCACGACCAATTTTCAGTTCACATACTTACCTATAAGGGCAAGTGTTTCATCTGTTGTTGTAATAACAGGTTCACGTGCATATTGAGATCCCAGATGGCACAGATGTATCAGCAAGGCTCAGTTTTGGTGCTGGAACACTAAATTATAAGGGAGCGCATGATGAAGATGCCTCTGATGATCTTGTTTACAAGTTTAGAGTTGAGCATTTACCGCCTATCCTGCTGACATGTCTCCTGCCTTCGTCATACCCGAGCCATCAGCCTCCCTTTTTCACTCTATCCACTGAATGGCTGGACAAAGTGATGCTTTCATCATTATGTCACATGCTGGATATGATCTGGGAAGAGCAACTGGGAATGGAAGTAGTATATCAGTGGGTGCAATGGCTCCAAAGCTCTTCCCTTTCTTACTCAGGGTTTGATAATGAGATAGTTTTATGCAAGGGTGATCTAACGTGTGTTGAAGACGGTGGGGATAACCGTGCTTGTCCAGATGATGCTCCACCTGATTTGACAATTCCAAGGATTATTAGATACAACGATGATAAGCGTCATGAAGCCTTTTTGCATGGTATCCATGACTGCATGGTTTGTTTCAGCGAGCTTCCTGGTAACTCTTTTTTCCATTTTCATCTAACTGTTTGCGCTAGTGCTATATGATTCTTGTGATGTTTTATACTTGCCACAATGTTGTATATTGCTGCCTTGGAACTTCTCTTGGTTGGATATTAGTACTACTCAGGACAGTTTGGTTCCCAAACTGTTCCTTTTTTTCTGACAAGAAAATGACTAGATATGGTAACCGTAACATAGTTATGTAGATGCCATGTAGGAGGTTCTCATTTGTGATAGCAATTTGTCCTTGTTCTGAGTGAAATTGTCTTGTTTGTAAAATTGTAAAGTTTAGAATCACGATACTGAGGTCTTCGTGATGCATCATCTCCAGCTTGGATGTTCTCCATTTACATTTTTTTAATCCATGTTATTTGAATTAAGGGCGCCCATATTTCTGAGTCTAATTTGTTACCTCATCAGGTGTCGATTTCATCAAACTTCCATGCCACCATTTCTTTTGCCAGAAATGCATGCAAACATATTGCAAAATGCATGTCAAGGAAGGAACTGTAGTGAAGTTGCTGTGTCCTGATACTAAATGTGAAGGTGTTGTTCCTCCCAATATATTGAAAAGGCTGCTGGGGGAGGATGAGTTTGAACGTTGGGAAGGATTGCTTCTTCAGAGAACTCTTGACGCCATGGCTGATGTAGTTTATTGTCCGAGATGTCAAACTGCTTGCTTGGAAGATGCAGGTGATGAAGCTGTGTGTTCAAGCTGTTTATTCAGCTTCTGCACACTTTGTAGAGAGCGCCGTCATGTTGGGGTGGAATGTTTATCTCCAGAAGAAAAACTTATTATTTTGGAGGTAGGTGGACTGTATCTCACATACATACATTTAGCAAATACTCCCTTCGTTCCTTATATAAGCTGTATTTTTTTTACTAAAATTCCATATTGTAAGGTGTATTTCTATTTTCCCATGGGATTTCCATTTCTGCCCCTATCACTGCCTTCCAACTATAACTTGGAGTAGTTACTCCAATTCTGCTTCCTTTTGGTAGTTAATTACCTGGAATATCTTTCCGATTTATTTTTCCATGTTGGGTGCCATATGGCCATCCGGAATTATTGGAGATATGAATGCCATCCATGGATCATGGCATGTATTACTGAATTAGTTAGGGGTACTATTGTCTCAAGTTTAACTTTTAACCTATGACTTGTTTACCGTGCACAAAATAATACACATTACATTCAGGAACGGAGAGAGTAGCACAGTGCCCCCCACCCCAATCCTACACACACCTCTAGCTGTTTTGCAATGTGTTTAATTATATCCAAATATGGCTCAGTAGGGCAAGGTTGCCAAAATCATGTCCTGCAGTCCCTGAGTGTGAACTTATAGAAAATGTTTACTAACACTAGCAGCAAGGTTCTCAATAGATACTGACATGTAATTTACTAGAAGCTTCTAGAATCAGTACCTCTTGGATCCTGGCATACAACGAGGTCTTGATTCGAGCAATACATGATGAAGTAGATGTTTTACCATAAGCTGAGGCTTTAATCCTGTCTCTTCTGTTCTTAAATCATTGGTTTCCATTCTAGGACAGTATGTAAGACCTGAATATAGATTAGCACCATTCCAACGAATGACGAGATGCAAGTTCATGCCAAGAAATTACTGATTTACTACATCCTGGCCAATGGTGAGACCTGGTAGGATGGAGATTGGCGACTGTGGTAAGGCATGTGTGGTGGCTATCAGAAGCAGATAGGCCTCGGGTGCAGTTAAGAGGATTGGGGTTGTCGTATCTACTAGTGACTCACATGGAAAGTTTCTGAAGTGATTGCATCCCGATATGGATCTAAATATGAGTCCTGAATCTAAGAGGTTACCTGGTGTTCTACTTGTAGGCTTCATAGATAAGTATGATTGTCTGAGTTGCCAACATATTTTATTGTGATCTGAATGCCTTTTGACCATTTTTTAAATAGTTACCGCACTTCATGGCTAGGTGTCTGCAAGTATTAATGTACACGTGTTTTTCTTTTATCCATCAACTAGATGATTACGTTGAAGAGAATTTACATTTTGACCAACTTCAGTAACAATGATGCCATTCTTCCCGGAGAAAGTCATATATGTTTATATCTGGGGCCATTTTGTCGGGAATGCTAACTTTTATTTCACACAGAGACGTCAAAAGTCTGGGCAAGTGAAGGGAGATATCCAGAAGGTTATGGATGAAGTACGCAGCATCAAGGAAATTTTGAAGGATGCAAAACAGTGTCCACGATGCAAGATGGCTATATCTAAGATAGAAGGATGCAATAAGATGACCTGTTGGAACTGCGGGCGGTTCTTCTGCTACCAGTGTAATGCTGCAATCAGTGGATACGATCATTTCAAGTAAGTTCTCTTTCAGTAATATCTAATTTTGTTCATTGGCATTGCTGTGACTTGACAAATAATCATGTTGTTGCCTCCAGGGGTGATTGTGTGGTATTTGATCAGGAGGAAATTGATAGATGGGAAATGCAAATGAATCAAAGGCAACAACGCCAAGTAGTTGCACAAGCGCAGGCTGAAATCTTCGAAGGAGAATATGGTTACCCATGTCCCACTTGCCGCAACCCAATTCCAAAGGTACCGTCAAAATCCTTTATTTGTAAAGGTATCTGAGGACCAGCATCTCTAGTGATAATGGGAATGTTGCAACTGCCTATCTTTTGCCAAGAAACCAAAATGTGGTATATCATGCACAACTTTTTTTCTTAAAAGAAGTTGCCATTCAGGATTTTTACTCCCGTAGTTAGCTTTTTACCTCTAGTCCTGATTATTTACTTGAACTGTTTAATTCCAATTCAGTTGCAATTAATTTCTATGAGTCGTAGCTAGCAATTAAATCAGCGTGGTGTTTGGGTCACATACTCCTAGTGAGTTCCTAGTTTTTTCTTTTTTTGCGGATGTAAATTCATAGATCTTATCCCTGTATTTGCTTTGGTAACTTGGTGCAGATCGGAAACAACAACCATCTCTACTGCTGGGCATGCCAACGGCACTTCTGTGCATTGTGCCGGAAGGTCGTCCTCAAGACGTCGCAGCATTTTGGTCCCAGGGGATGCAAGCAACATACCGCAGATGACTGACGCTGGCTCTCCCATTTCTGCAGCCTCGGTGCAAGTGCAGTTTCCGAAGGTTCTCTGTATGTGCATACACATTGGTCCCAAGGTGCATTTGCCTTGGCGTTACCAGCAATTGGCGGCAAACTCGGTTTCAACTCTCCTACATCCGTGTACTCGTGACAGCAGCTCCGTTATTTATAGTGTTTATGAACATAAATCTGCGTCTTTAGTCCATTCGTTTCCGTGTCTGTTGTTGAGAAGAATCTGCATATTCAGGATGCCAGATGTCCCCTTGTATCATGAACGGAATCGTTGCAGTGAAACCTTGCAGAAATATTTGACATTTACTGGTACTTGTGTTGTGTCGTGATTAGTTCCATGTCCATGCAAATAAATTTTACAGTGTGTTAATGGATATTTCTCTATATTTCGGCAGTTTGACGTGTGTAGGAGTATGATGCCTTTTTTTTTTACCCGTGGCGTCAGTGTATGATGATGAACTATTGGCACACCGATATTAAGTTGCACTGCCATTCAGTGCAGGTATCCCTATTGGGCTTGGTATTGGCTTCCAGCTTTTATTTCTTGGCTTTAGGTGCAATGTTTGTCCTACGTAGATGGAGAAGATCAGAAGAGACATCCAAAAGCAATAAGGTACTCCTTCTGTAAAGAAATATAAGACCTTTTATATAGATCACTAAAGTAGTGATCTAAAATGTCTTGTACTCCCTCTGTTCCAAAATAAGTGTCGTTGAACTAGTATAAAATTTAAACTAATTTAGTACTAAATCTGTCACCCTTATTTTGGGACGGAGGGAGTATTTCTTTACAGAGGGAGTAGTATTTTGCATTGGAAGAGTTGGAGCATGCAACAAACAACTTCGATCGCTCACAGATCCTTGGCCGTGGCAGGCATGGCATGATGTACAAAGGCATCTTATCTGATCATCTTGTGGTCGCTATAAAAAAGGCGAAGGTCATTGAGCAAGGTGAGATTGACCAATTCGTCAATGAGGTCGCTATCCTTTCATAGATCAACCACAAAAACATCGCAACGCTTTATGGCGGCTGACTTGAAATTGAGACATGATGTGAGCTCCGGTGCTGAATCCTTTTCTCTTATCCATGTTAACTGGGAATCAGATAAAGCTGCACATAGATGCATCAAGCAGTCTAGTGAGGATCGTAGAAGATGTTCATGGGTAAATAATACCCCCTCTTTTCTTCTAGGATGTATTCAAATCTATTGTAATCTTCCTGAATAAGTAATAAAGCCTGTGATTCGCAAAGAGAGAGAGAGAGAGAGAGAGAGAGAGAGAGAGAGAGAGGGGGGGGGGGGGGGGGGGAGGGAGAGAGAGAGAGAGGGAGAGGGAGAGAGGGGGGGGGGGGGGGGAGAGAGAGATAGAGAGAGAGAGAGACTCTTTTTTAAAGCATTTCAGAGTGTTGATTTTGTTATTTCTGCCCAGACCTCCACGAATGTAATTCGATCACTAAAAGTTGCACATTGGCAGAAGACTAAGCAATGTTTGTTGTCAAAATAGTAATAATCAGTTTTTTTTTCTTTGTTCACATTGGGAGCATTTGAGCTCGAGATTAGAAGAACACTTTCAACTTAACAAGTACTCCCTCCGTAAACTAATATAAGAGCGTTTAGATCACTAAAGTAGTGATCTAAACGCTCTTATATTAGTTTACGGAGGGAGTACTAATTCTATAAATGTTGTGCAAGCCAACAACTATACTCTTACTAATACTATTGCTTGAGCAAGGTCTTGAATTCATGAGAACTGAGTTTCATGTAGCCCCGGTTCACCGGAAAGCTTTGCCTTTATTTTAGTTCATCAAAAAGTTTGAACTGATGAAAAGACAATATAGTTCAGGGGCACAATGCCATTCACATATAAACATGAAGCTGTCTTTGTTTGATTGCACCATAGTAAAAAACTAAGATTTCTTTCAAAAGGTTCAGACTTAATGGAGAATTCCTACAAAGAGACGGACCCCGAAATCAAACAGCCAAGCCTAGAAGAAAATTCCTAAAGAATACAGACCTCTGAAATTTCCATAAAATCATTTGAATGACAGAGGCAAATTTGTTTTGCAGCAAGGTAAGGAGTGCCAGGGTGCTATTACTTGATCACTTTACATACACACATCATACCAAAACGCCTGGCTTCTCTGGCCTGCTGCGTGGTTTTGCCTACTGACAGAACACTGACTACGGCTATGAACATACTGCCTTTCACTGCCTGTCTTGCTCCTTTCGCTCTTGGCGAGTTCGTCCTTTGCAATTGCCAGCTCTCCAATGCATGTATATAACACGCGCTCCCACCCTTGTCAATATCCAGTTCTATAAATGAAGCAAACATATAGAAAGCACTGATCATGAGAGGTCAGTTAGGTGATGCGCTCATTGTCTCAGGTATCTTCCTTGTTGGAGTATGAATGCAGTGCTTGCCAACTCTCTTAGGGCGGAACTGTGACATAGAAATGAATATTGTTATTTTTTGCGCCATATTTTGTAATTTTAGCATCGATGCCAACCGGAACATTAGATTTCAGAATCACGGACACACACTACATACATCGACCATGAAATTTGTATAATTTCATAGTTGCATTCCATGTGGTACATGCCTCAAACAATGAAGGGAGCTGGCCAATTAACTCTTTGCCTACAACCACCGCAGATGTTAACGAACCTGCAAAAATCATATATCTCTTTACGCATTCTGCAACAACTATATATCGATGGCATGCATGACACAAAGATTGATGTAAGCTGTAAAAGTTGAAATATATGGTAATAACCCAGGAGATGATCACTGAAGTGGTTAACATAACCAGCCAGAAGTCATGAACCTGACAAAAAAAATCAGAAATAGAGGTGGAAGACCCTCACTCCATATATTTCTAAGGATACAACTTGAGATTTTTTGTGCTCTCGCATGTACAGTGTAAAGACTGGAGATGAACAAAATTGGATGAGACAAGTACAACAGGAATTTACCAGTGTGCTGGACAGCAACATACGAAGCTTAAAACACGCATCATTGCATACAATTCAGGTCACTTCCATCCTCAATGCCTATCGCTGCCATTTCCTTCCTCAACCTCTCAACCATCTCGTGGTCCTCATCCTTCTCATAAGCACGGACAAAAGCATGGTATACCTCAGCACCGGCTTTGAATCCCTTCCCAGCCATCTCTGCCTGAAGTCTCATCGCCACCTCCACTTCCCCTTCCTCACAAAATCCCCTTATCAGCACCTCATAGCTTCCCCGACTCGGTGAGAACTCCTCCCTCTTCATCTCTGCCCTCAAAATACCTAACGCCTCCTCAACTCTCCTCTTCTGACACAATCTATCAACCATCTCCTCGACAACCTCCGCCGCCATACCAAACCCCCTCCTTCTGAGGTCTACGCGAACAAGCATCGCAGCATCAATATCCCCTGTCCTACAATGCCCTCTAACCAACCACTCAAATGTTGTCACACTAGGCTCAATCCCAGAAATCTCCATGTCCTTGTACATCTCCTCTGCCATCCCCATGTCCCCGGCAGCACAATACCCACCAATCATCGTGTTGTATGAGGTGACAGCTGGTTGGATCCCTCCCTGAACCATCTCATCCCACAATCCTTGTGCCTTCTCCATCTCCCTGTCATCACAGCACGCGGCCATCCGAATATTGTAAGTGCCCACATTGTGCTTGCAGGAGTACCTGTCCATTTCGTCGAGCACAATGTCGAAATCTTGGCACTTGCCGTGGCGGTAGAAAGCGAGGAGGAGGGAGTTGAAGGTCTGTGCCGTCGGCTGGAGCACGCGGTTGGTTCTTGAACCCGGAAGCGTGTAGATTCGGTGGTACATCTCGAGGGCGGACTCGGCGCAGGGAAGGGAGCGGAAGAGCAGCGCGACGGTGGAGGGGAGGGGGCAGGCGCCGGAGGCAAGGTAGCGGCGGGCGATGGAGGCCGCCGCGAGGGGTTCGCGGCGGGAGCGGAGGTAAGCGAGGAGGAGGAGGTCGAAGACGAAGGGGGCCGACGCGAAGCGGCGGTAGGTGGCGGCGAGGGCGTTGAAGATCTGGGAGGGGGAGTAGTGGCAGGTGGCGGAGGAGAGGACGGATATGGCCGCGCGGCGGAGGCGGGAGGCGGCCGCGACGTGCGCGGCGGAGGCGGAGAGGATGAGCGGGGGAGGGGAGCGGGCGGGGAGGAGGCAGCGGAGGGCGAACTGGTGGAAGCTGAGGGCTACGTGGGGCCGGTGACGGAGGAGGAGGAGGACGGCGGAAACGGCGGACGCGGGGAGGGGGACGGGAAGCGGCAGGGAGGCGAGCTGGGACCACTTGGACTTGGCGCGGTGGGAGGTGAGCGCGGAGGCGGCGGCCGCCGCGTACGGGTGGGCGGCGTCGATGAAGTACGGGGAGGAAGGGTCGGTGGTGGCATCTCCGCCGGGCGCGGCGGCGCGGCCGTCGGCGTGCATAGAGGTGTGGGGAGTGGCTTCAGAGTCAGAAGCACGACGCCTTTTCTTGCTCTTCTGAACCGGGTTAAAAATAGAAGAAGTTCTGTGCTCGATCAATTGTGTAAAACCGGAAAAAAATATATCATTACAACAGGTCTAAGCCGCTCCACGACATGACACATCTGATTACCAAGGTGCACACACCGTCGAGAAAAAACTGCCATTAAGGTAGCTAACAAATTGTCTTCACCACTTCTTCATGAGTAATTGATGACTCCGATTAGGCTCAAAAAAAAAAAATTGATGACTCCGATTTATTGTCGACAAGTGCGAATGACATTGTCTCATCCCAAACAACCGGCCGCCCGCTCCAACAACGATACATCTCTAATTTCGAAGGAGAGTTTATACTGGATTCAGAATCAGAAAAAGTCTTTCTTTCCATATGCTTGAAGTCATGAAACCCTCGCCCAATTTGTCACCTGCTAGCCTCTAACGTGATCCCCATGTCTCTGCTACCCAAATCCCGACATGTGTGTCATTCCCAAGGAGGATCGGGGGAGAAAATCCCTATGAAGGATGTGCTCGTGCGAGCAGCGTGATTTATTCCAGGTACAACTGCCTTTTAATTGGTCCCAGACTCCCAGGAATCAGTAATTATCATCGACACACAAAAATCATGATACCTCATTTTCCATGTTCATTTATTTGCAGATCCAGGTGCATTGTGAAATTCCAGATGGTATCAGCGTATGCGTAGGACCACTCCACGGTGTTGATGATGACGACTCAAACAACCAGTTCCTTGAAAACTTTAGCGTTGAGCACTTGGCTCCACTATCATTAACATGCCTCATGCCTCCATCGTACCCAAGCCACCATCCTCCTTACTTCACTCTCGGTGTACAATGGTTGGATAATGTGAAGGTTTCCTCCCTTTGTCACATGCTTGACTCTATCTGGGCCGAGTAACCTGGACAAGAAGTTGTTTATGGGTGGGTGCAATGGCTGCAGAGCTCTATGCTTTCTCACCTTGGTTTTGACAACGGAATAGTCATACGACAGCCTCATAGTGCGGTCGGTCCGGTGGATTTTCGGGTTGTGGGAGAGATTTTCTAGTCTGTCGTTCAACATTTGATCAGCTACAATGAGGAGCAATGCCATGAATCCTTTCTCCACGGGCTTCATGCCTGCATGATTTGCTTCAGTGAGTACACAGGTAACTTGAATGTTCTAGTTGATGCTCGGGTACTCTTCCTGGGGGCTCATTTCTTGCACCGTGCTCTGCATTATATTCTCTCTACTTTTTTTTCGTCTGAACATGCTGTGTTCTGCACATAGTAATTTTTTCAGGACTTACCATTTATTGTTTCAAAATATATACATTGAATCTCGAATTCGGCTCCACGATTTAATGAGCACGAATTCAAGCCAATATTAGTCGTGATTTTGAAAAGAAAGTAAGCCTTGGGGTATATATAGAGACCTAGTTGTAATGACTCACATAAATAGAATTTGAATATTTGCTTGAATTCGAATTAGTTAACATAACAATTTAATAAACATGAAAAAAGAAACACATTTCACGTACTAACTATGTATATTACTCCCTCCGTTCCATGATATAATGCATATTGTTTTTTGAAAAGTCAAACCCCACAAACTTTGACCAAGTTTTTAGCGAAAAACATTTACATCTAGAATGCCAAGCATATGCCATTCGATTCATTACACGAATTAGTTTCATATTTTATATATTTGGTATTGAGATATAAATATTTTTCTCTATAAACTTGGTCAATGTTTACAAAGTTTGACTTTTTAGAAAATCTATACGCACTACATTATGAACACAGGGAATAATAGATATAAATGTAGTGCATATGTGGCACTGTTGGGTAATAGTAACTAATCATGGGCAGTCTAAGTTCCATCATGTCAGGAGACTGGATCTTGTAAGAACTAAATCTGTGTCTTTTGCTTACCCTCAGGCGTTGATTTCGTAAAGCTTCCATGCCAGCATTACTTTTGCCAGAGGTGCATGGAGACTTACTCAAGGATTCATGTCAAGGAAGGAACAGTACTCAAATTGGTGTGCCCTGATGGCAAGTGTGGAGGGGTTGTTCCTCCCAATCTATTGAGGAGGTTGTTAGGGGATGCAGATTTTGAGCGGTGGGACAGGTTGATACTTCAGAAGGCTCTAGATTCAATGGCGGATGTAGCTTACTGTCCAAGATGTGGAGTAGCTTGCCTGGCAGACGAGGACATTGCCCTGTGCTCCAAATGCGTCTTCCACTTCTGCCCCCGCTGTAGTGATCCTCCTCACATAGGGAGGGAATGCATTGTTCCTACCCCAGAAGAAAAACTTCTCACCTTACAGGTAGCGAACAGATCTACCAGCTTAAGCTTTACTTAATATCCAATTAAACACTGCAGGTTCTCTCGTTTGTGACAAATGTCATAGTTTTAGTTCAAATTTAAACTAAAACCACGACACTTATTTTGGAACAGAGGGAGTAGTTGTGAATGTTCACTATCAGAGCCAAGCCCAGTTTCCAGCATTTTTAAGAACACGAGGACCTGGGGATGTCAAAATAGTTACTCCCTCCGATCCAAAATAAGTGTCGCAGTTTTGAACTAAGGTTAGTTCAACTTTACTTCAAAACGGTGACACTTATTATGGATCGGAGGGAGCATTAGATATATTTCATAGAAGAAAAAACTTACTTGGTTCTTTAAAATTTAGTATGAAATAGTTTCTCTAAACTTTAGTGTTAAGAACTGAATCGTGTGCTTTAGTGAAGTGCTCCACATGGAAATTTGGGATGAGTGTATATATAGTAAGAGCAAATGCGTCTGCACAGATTTCCCTACCGAATTCTATCCTCATAGAACTTATTTATTTTGATTTATTATGGAGAAAAGGCATTTAAAGTATATTTTGATGAAATAATTTTTTATATACTATTCTTTCTTTTTGAGGGGAACACATTCTTGCACATCAGGTTACTTTAGATTTTAGAAGATTTCCCAGCAAGATGTCTGGTTGATCAACACAGTGAGGTCACAATTATGAATGTGATGTTTGTTTTGTACAGGAACGTTCAAAGGTGTACACTGAAAGGAGAAAGAGAATTAACTTGGCAAATGAAATACGCAGCATCAAGGAAGTGCTCCGTTCTTGCGTTCCATGCCCGCATTGTGGTATCGCCATTTCACGTGTGTCCGGCTGCGACCACATGGTTTGCAGGAGCTGCGGCAATCCCTTCAACTACGCCTATCGTAGGCCAGAGAATGAAAGGGCAGTTGATTTCATTAAAGTGGAGCCGGTACCGATTGAACAAAGAAGAGTGTTGAGTCTGTCTGTCAGCTCCGAGACAGTATCCATGCCCGAAATGCCACCGACCATATCCCAAGGTATAATGTTGTTGTGGCTTTAAGATATCATATGGATTTAATCATCAATTTTTCATCTGATGTTGGGGAATATTTCACTTTATCTGATATGAGCAGACGGGAAACAACAACCACATCTGGTGCCTGGCATGTCAGGTTCATTACTGTGCTCTGTGTCGGAAGGTGGTGCGGAAGATCTCGGAGCACTATGGCCCCAGAGGATGCAAGCAGCACACTGTCAGACCCTGAGATTGTTAAAAAATAAAGAACAAGGATGACTCTGGGTCAGAACTTCTGTGAAATGGATTAGAGGTCAAGCATCGGTTTCGAATACATTAGGCTATTCTTATTATAGGTTTATTTGTGTGCAGTTACACACATATGCACAGTTTGGAATAGCAATAGTTACACCTACAACCTATTTTTATGGAACATGTCACTGAAGGTCAGTGAACCTCCCAATAGACTCAATTCATGATATTCGTGTTTTTAGGTTGGGGAGCATCAGTTATATTGTTGCAATGCTTGCTAGATTAAGTACAACACAATGTTCAAGGAATTAAGATTTGTTGCTTGTTTGTCGCTCTCACAAGTTTTTTTTTACGGAAATGATATCCGGCGAACGTTAGCCAGGAGGCCAACCCTAACGAACGCCTTCTCCATTGTTGCACGTTTCTTAAAAGATAATTTTAAACTGCTCTCACAACTTTTCTAGGAACCGTGGTTGTGAATTCAACTACTCAAATGTAAGAGAATGGAAGGGCATGTCCAATGCCGACCCTCAAACGCCCGTCACATCTATTCTGACCGCACGGTCCGAACGTGTTCCAACACTGTCCCGCATCCATCCACGGACCGGTCCGGATGTCCTTCTCTCCACAAATAAGAAGCAAACCGGGGGGGGGGGGGGGGGGGGCTTTGTGGTTTGCGGGCGTTTGGATCACTGCCACGCACGCGCCCGGACAACCTGACCCCACTCAGAACCATTTCCCGTGCTTTCTCTCCAACGTATGCGCCGCTTCCCTCGCCGCATTCTTGCTCGCCGAGAGCCGTAGCGGCGGACATTGATGCCGCACGATGCGATCGTACGGGAGGGCGGCAGACCGACGCGGCCACACGGGTGACGCCGCTGTAATGCAGACGCGTCGTCCCGAGAATCCTAGTCCGGCCGCTTCGCCACATTGAAGCGGGTTGGCCGTCCGTTCACCTGGCAGTGACTATTTAAGCACCGCGCCGGTGCCGTCCACATCCACATCACACTCACCATTCCCCATCTCCGCGCACCTCGTCTCCACTCACCAGCGATGGAAAAGTCTCCGTCGGGCGGCGCTGGATCCGGCTCCGGCTCCAGATCATGGCGCAATCGCCCTTGCTCTCCGGGGCCTTCTTCCTCCACGGCGATCGGCTCCTCCACGAAGGAGGAGATAGTCATCTCCTCCGGCGATGGGGAGGACAAGCCACAGCAGCAGCCGTCGCTGCTACCTGTCCTCTTGAAGGACGTAGTCTACGCGGTGACGGGCGCCGAATATGAGGAGCGGATGGAACTGATGCTCCGACGCTCGCTCCTCCACGACTGTGGTTCGGCTCCGCTCTTCCAGGCTGTCAAGCCGGAGCCGCAATTGCCTCCTCGCCATCGGGTGAAGGCGGAACCACCTTCCCGTCCCTGCTCTTCCTCGTGCAACCACGTCGTCCAAATCGGACGCAACGTAAAGGAGAAGATGCAGTCGCCACCACGACGCAGCGTCAAGGAGGAGCGATTGTCGCCACTGCCTAGCCACACAGTGAAGGCCTGTCCCACGCGATCACCAAGAAGCGCGCGGGCGCATGCCGCACTAACTCCGTGGTGGCCGCGGAGGTAGCATCATTGGCAGCAGGAGTATGCGGATAAGGAGCGGTGGTGGTGGGATAGGCGCAACGCCGCACGCCGGGCGGAGCTCGCGGACTCCAACGTCCTGTCGCCGAAAATCCCCGCGTACCCAGAGCTCGCGAAGGCCTGGGTGCTCAACCGATCAAAGACCACAACAAAGAAGAGCAAGCGCCATCTTTGCCGCCTCGATGAGGAGATGTCGAAGTACTACGATCAAGGAGTGCTCTCCACGAGACAACCGCCGTAGCTGCCTTCGGCAACTCCCATCGCACATTTCTCCCCCGCCCACGTCCGCGGTGGCCGTAGCCTCACTACACGCAGCGCAGGAGAAATTGTAGAAGATCTTCCACGAGCTCCAGGAGGCGGCCAGGAAGCCCTGCCGCAACCCCGTGCCCTATCGTCGCTCGAAGCCCGACGACGACAACTCCGATGACGACGACAGTGATGTCGCCGGCGAACCCGACATGGCGTAGGAGGTCACCATTAAGTATAGGGTAGTTTTATTTAATTCACCAGACAAATATCGTCCGATTTTATGTAAAACTTATCTAAGTTTGAATGAAAATCGTCTAGTTTGTTCAAATTTGCATCAAATTTGTTTATTGTCATTAAATTATGTTTGAAATATGACCCATATCAATGTCCAGTCCACAAATGGATACGGTGTCTGATTTGGGGGTCAGCGTTGGAGACGGACGAAGAGCATCTTTAATCGAATTGGGCAAATCCGCCCCCTTAACGTTCGCGAGCGCATCTGAGGATAGCGCCGGCCCCTCCCTCGAATGTCCTCTCGGACAATGACAACCTTCCTTTCTATATCTCTAATTCATGCAAACACATGGACCGCAATGATTACACGTAAACAATGAATATCGCATGGTAAATTAAAATTATTCGTACATAAAATACGTAGTTCAAACATAAAATTTATTCGGAGTATATAATAATTGAAACACAAAATTTGTTGATTTCCATTTTGTCGGGACCCCGATCCTAAGCCATATGAATCCAGCCTGTAACATGTCACACCACTTTGCGGCCTCACGCACGGTATCCCACGGCTGCCACCTTACCTTGGCCGGGACCGTTTGCGCCTTTTGGCTCACGGATATGAACATGTCGCTAGCATTCACACGTCAAAGAACCCGGGTCGACATGACTAGTTATAGACCCAAGTGGCACAACCGTACAAGGACATGCATACGTAACCCAACAATGCAGGTGTCGGTCATCAGCGTGTGTAGACGAGTCGTAGAAAGCTACAAGGACTCCATTACACCGCGTGACATTTCCCCGTAGGGACAGACACAGCAGCAAAGAAGGATACACGCCGGTCAATCAATGTGTCCGGAGCAGTAGCAAGCTACCAAGGCTCATGGAAGCACAAAGAGGCATTTCCCCATAAAGAAGGCTACTAAAAGCACACAACTAGGTGTCAAATCCCACACATACCAATGCATTTCAATCATACATGCACTATGCACGATATGCGTAGATACAATATGGCATCACAACAAAACTCTACAACATAACATTTATTTAGGAGGCTCCGAAGAGCCAACATTGGATAATGTTACAAGCAGGAGGGTCACAAGACCCAACATTCAGAGCATACAAGCAACAAGCGGAAGTTACATGTCTGGGTACAGACATCTAATAAAAGCGGCTGGAAGAGCCTGAAAAGCTACAACGACCCTACCATAGGAGCCAGACCTCTGTCTAGGATTCCCAAGCTAATCCGGTCAACATCGAACTTCACGTCGTAAGAATCACTAATGAGACTGACGTCTCCTCTGCAAAACATAAATTAAGCAACCGTGAGTACAAAGGTACTCAGCAAGACTTACATCAGAACTATCTACATATGCATCAATATCAATGAAGGGGGTTGTGGAGTTTATTGCAGCAAGCGAGCTTTGACTCTTGGCTAACCTATACTACGACTACATGTATTTTCTTCTGAGGTGGGATAGCGCACACGAGTCCACATATTCACCAAATCAATACACCACTATGGATCCACTCCCGTCTCCCTACGAGAAGGCCATCCATAGCACTCATACTTATCTTGCGCATTTTAGTAGTATCCATTTCATTTGTCTATGAACCACATAAGTTTTCCAAGTAGTCCATATCCGAGGACGCGGCTATTCGAACAGATTAAATCACCCTGCAGGGGTATACTTCTTCACACACGCTCCCGCCACTTACCGCCATGTGCACGTAAAAAGGCACCTCGGCAACCTTCAAGCGGAAGCCCAGCGAGGGAGTCGGCCATGGCCTGACTAACCACACAAGACTCTAGTCCAGGTTTATCGCCTATTTGAGACTGAACCCGCAAGGAAGTCCGGCCGAAGTTTCCATTACGACCCCAAACGATGTGTGCAGGGTTCCCAAGCCCACCTCGACGGATGGTACTACGCTTGGTACACCGGGCCACAGTGCATCTACCGTGCCATAGCCTACCCCTCCGGTAAGTGCTATGCACGGCTGCCAGCGCATCCTACAAACACCAGAAACTAGTTGATCAAGGCGATTAATAAGCCGAGAGAGTCAATTAAGGATCCCAATGTGCGGTAGTATCTTGTCTTGGATAACAAACACAGAACTTAGTTCTTAAGGACGGTCCCAATGAGATAACCCGCCATGTCCTCCTACATGGCCTCTCATCGCTATCTTTACCAAATCGGATTCACACAGTTAACTCTCACACAGTAGGACATGAACACACCATTCCGATTCATCGCCAGATGGATCAGACCCGACACGACTCTAAGCATAGCAGGCACGGTAAGCAAGCATGGATGAGTAAGCACAACAAGGCTCAAGCAGTTGCTACTCATGCTAAGTGGTTTCAACTATTTACTGTGACAAAGATAGGTCATGCAAAGGAACGGGTTCAACTACCGAGAACTGGTAACAGTTGAATCGTTATTGTCCTAATGCAGTAAAAGAGAGCAGGAGCGAGAGAGTGGGTTCATATCAATATGCTCAAGGGGAGGTTGCTTGCCTGACACTTCTGAAGATAACAATGAGTCTTCATCGGTGACAACGATCTCAACGTCGGAATCATCGTCTACCGGGAAGGAACACTACCGACAAAACAGGAAAGGAACACATTCAATGCAATGCAACAAACATGATGTATGATATGGCATGTTAAAGCATTGAATTGACCTAGAGCAATAGGTAGTCATATTAAGTGAAGTGGAATGCAAATATATACTAAACTCCAACACTATTTATTAAATTATCCTAATCATGAAATGTCCTACTTGGTGATGTTATCTTGCTCAAACATGCATGAACATGGCATAAACCGATTCATTGGATTTCTCTGATCATTTTTCATATATAAATTATTTTCATTGGAGTTACGGTTGAATTTCTATGATTTTTAGAAGTTTTGAATATTTCTGAAATATAATAAATCATTTAAGATTTATTTCAATTCCAGAAACATTTACTGCATCATCATGATGTCATAGTGACGTCAGCTGGTCAACAAGGCCGGTCCAGGTCAAACCTGACCAGTGGGGCCCACTGGTCAGTGACCCATCTAGCTAACAAGGTTAATTAGCATTAGTTTAACACTAAACTAATTATGTTAGTGGACGGGCCCACATGTTAGTGTCTCATCTAGTTAACAGCATTATTAACACTAATCTCTGGCTAATCTAAAAACTAAACAGGGCCGGGCTCGTCTGTCATTGACCCAACTGGGTGAAACCTCGGTCAACCGGGGTCAACCTCGCCGGAGTTGACCCGCGGCTCGTCGCCGGCATAGCCAAAGACGGCGGAGGCGTCGGAAGCGGCCCTCCGGTGACCAGAGCGATGGCGGAGATGCTCGGCATGGAGCTGGGACTCACCCGCATCCATCTGCACTAGCGGAAGGGGCTGAGGCCAAGCAGGCTCGCTGATGGGGATATGTACCTAGGGTAGGGTCATAGGCCTGACCTACATACCCTGCCTAAGGACACTGCCCTATAAAGCTTAAGGACTACAAGGAAGTCTCCGACTGAAATCACCAAGACGTACGAGTCACTCGACAACATCCAGTCACTCGACAACATCCACTCGAAGGTTTCTTCCTTCACTCGACGGCTACCTTTCACTCGGAAGAACTAGAAGACAGTCGACCGCAGAAGATCAGAAGCCACCCCGGGGAGGCCAACGGGCAGGCGCTCGGCTAGCCAAAGACGGCGGAGGCGTCGGAAGCGGCCCTCCGGTGACCAGAGCGATGGCGGAGATGCTCGGCATGGAGCTGGGACTCACCCGCATCCATCTGCACTAGCGGAAGGGGCTGAGGCCAAGCAGGCTCGCTGATGGGGATATGTACCTAGGGTAGGGTCATAGGCCTGACCTACATAACCTACCTAAGGACACTGCCCTATAAAGCTTAAGGACTACAAGGAAGTCTCCGACTGAAATCACCAAGACATACGAGTCACTCGACAACATCCAGTCACTCGACAACATCCACTCGAAGGTTTCTTCCTTCACTCGACGGCTACCTTTCACTCGGAAGAACTAGAAGACAGTCGACCGCAGAAGATCAGAAGCCACCCCGGGGAGGCCAACGGGCAGGCGCTCGGCTAGACCATAAGTAGCATTTATTACATACGTTACCAGTAACGTCCATCTTTATTACCACGATTGGACCCTTGGATGCCGGGCATTCATGAGGGGCAGCGTACTCTATATAAGCCGCCCCTCCCCTCTGGCACAAGGGTTCGCACCCTCTGTAACTCTCATATTCCACACGACAGAAAGCTCCCGAGCACCTGAGACGTAGGGCTGTTACCTCCACGAGAGGGGCCTGAACTCATACATCCGTGTGTACACCCTTGCCATAGCTAGGACTCTGCTCTCTCCTTTCGTACCCCTACCTTCTACTGTCAGGTTCGTTCCCACGACAGTTGGCACCCACCGTGGGGCAGGCGTCTAAGCGACTTCCGGCAAGGTTGCATTTTTTCTCCTTCGTCATGTCTTCCGGCGGTGATTTGTTCCTGGGCCACGAGATCCGTCTCGGAGCGTTCACCTTCATCGCCGACGATTCGGCATGGCTCCAGGAAGCGCCTCTAGATGTTGAGACGCTCCCGATCCGCGGGGCGACGCACTTCAGCGCAAGCTCCTGCGGCGTTCTTCTTCTACAGCCGTCGACTCCGTACTTGTCGGCTCTCCCCGCTGTTCGTCGCCGCAAGCGATCCGGTCGTTCGCGGCTCCAGCGCTGGGTGAAGCATGCGGCGGCTCGCCAAACTTCGTTCCCGCAGATTGCGGCTATCGAGCCCGCCGAGTCACTTCACGACGTGTTCGACTCGGCGTCGGATCCGTCTGACGTTCCCTCCGAGTGTGAGAGCTGTGATCCTGCGGCGGAGGTTCTCATGGCTGGTTCGCATCAGAGTCCACCGCCAGGCTTTGGCCGCGGCCGACGCGAAGCTGGAGGTCTGTCGGATGATCAGCAGCGCCGTGATGAGGAGGTTCTCCATACTCCCATCGTCGGTGCGACTGCTGAGGCCCAGGCCATGGAGGCCACGCGCCTTCGGCTCAAAGAGATGCAGGAGGCACTCGACGAGCGTGCCCGCCAGCGTCCACCCGTTTCCAGTCGACGTCAGCGACAACTGTTTCCGAGTGGATCTCATAACAACGTCAAGGTATTCCGTACTCCAATTCTGAATGTTGCAGCAGCTTCTAAGATTGCAGATTCCATTCAGCCGTCTCGTTCGGAGGCTGGCAGAGGTTTGCAGCAGATCCGAGCATTGCTTGATGCAGCGCAGCAGCAGAATTCGGCTGTTTCTCAGTCGCGCAACAGATTACATAGTAACTCCCCCAGAGCAGACACAGTTCAGTCGGCGCACAGTCCGGGGTCGCCTCTGCATCGCAGGGGCGGAGGTTACTGTGAGGATCAGTACCAAGATCAGGGGCGAGATCATTTTGCTCCTCGTTATCACCGTGATGAACGCCGTCGAGTGCCTACTCCCCCGCGGAGTGGATCGCATGTGCCCCGGCACTATGACGACAGGCGCCCGTTCGGCGATGAGCAGAATCCTGGGTTCGATGCAAGGAATGTCCTTGCACAAAGGCGGATCGACAGAGGCAGAGCTCACAGAGATGGTAATGACAGAGATTATCCGAGTGGAAGTGGTACCGTTGTTTCTGGTCCTGAATGTTTTAGCAGAGTCATTCGCTCTGCAGAGATTCCCCCCAATTTCAGGTTGGCGGCTGGAATAAGCAAGTTCTCCGGTGAGTCGAAGCCGGAAACATGGTTAGATGATTACCGAGTGGCTGTGCAGATTGGTGGAGGAAATGACAACATAGCCATGAAGCATTTGTCCTTGATGTTGGATGGTTCGGCCCGGGCGTGGTTGAATCGTTTAGCTCCTTCTAGCATCTATTGCTGGGAGGATCTTGCCCGAGTGTTCATCAGTACCTTCGAGGGTACTTGCAAGCGTCCTGCGGGTTTGATCGATTTGCAGCATTGTGTTCAGAAGCCCAATGAGTCCTTGAGAGATTACATTCAGCGTTGGTCCACCTTGCATCACACGGTGGAGAATGTTTCCGAGCATCAAGCTGTTTGTGCCTTCAAGGCCGGTGTGAAGTACAGAGAGCTGTACTTGAAGTTTGGGCAGACAGGTGACATTTCCTTGAGCAAGATGATGGAAATTGCCACTCGGTATGCCAACGGCGAAGAAGAAGACCGCCTCCGTAGCGGCAAAGGAAAAGCAGTCGACAACGATGCCGGCGATGGCAATTCCAGTCGGAAGCAGAAGCGTAAAGCTGATGGCCCTGTTCAGGCAGAGGCGGCCGCTCTGGCGGCGCAAGGGAAAAATAAGGGGAAGTCCAAAGGACAGTTCACCCCCAAGAAAGGAAAGAATCAGTCGGGAACCAATGTTTTGGATTTACCGTGCGCAATCCACACGAAGAAAGATGTGGAGGGCAATTTGATATTGCCTAAGCATACCACTCGACAGTGCCGTCTACTGATCCAGCAGTTCAAGGAAGGTCCGTCGAGTGAGAAAACTCCTGAAAAGGAGGATGATGAAGACAAAGAAGAGTTTCCCGAGGTCAATGCCACTCTATTGATTTTTGCTGATGTAGAAAGCAAGAGTCGACTGAAGGTTATCAACAGAGAAGTCAACATGGCTGTTCCTGCTACCCCCACATACCTCAAGTGGTCTCAGACTGCTATCACATTCGACCAGTCAGATCACCCAGCTCATATCGCTACCCCTGGTCGGCAGGCGCTGGTGGTGGACCCGGTCGTGGGAGGCACTCGACTCCGTAAAGTCTTGATGGATGGTGGGAGTGGTCTGAACATTTTGTATGCGGATACCCTAAAGGGAATGGGCATTCCGATGTCCCGACTCAGCGAAAGCAACATGCAGTTCCATGGAGTCATCCCTGGGAAGAAGGCCAAGTCACTCGGCCAG
Source organism: Elymus sibiricus (assembly GCA_039707655.1). Taxonomy (NCBI): domain Eukaryota; kingdom Viridiplantae; phylum Streptophyta; class Magnoliopsida; order Poales; family Poaceae; genus Elymus; species Elymus sibiricus. Next base: position 482,257,679 of record CM077665.1, read on the forward strand.
ATAGCATTGGATGTGGTATTCGGCACAGATAAGAATTTTTGCAAAGAGAAATTGACGTTTGAAGTGGTGGACTTCCAGAGCGCGTACCACGCCATCCTTGGCCGTCCGGCTTATGCTCGTTTCATGGCCCGTCCATGCTACGTGTATCTCAAGCTCAAGATGCCCGGGCCCAAGGGTGTGATCACAGTCGCTGGCAATCGACAGAGGGCTGAGGAGTGCCTTCAGCAGGGCTCCAAAATCGCCGATCATCAGATGGCTGTGGTCGAGTTGGAAGAGTACAAGAAGAGTGCTGATCCTGCCGACCTGCTGCGTGCCAAGAAGCCCGCCTCCGAGTCAGCTTTCCAGTCGGCAGGTGAAGTGAAGCAAGTGCACATTCACCCGATGGATCCCAATGCTGCCCCGACCAACATCTCAATGACACTCGACAGCAAATAGGAAGCCGAGCTCATCCAGTTCCTCCGTGAGAACTGGGACATCTTCGCATGGAAGCCTGCTGACATGCCGGGTGTACCCAGGGAACTGGCTGAGCACCGACTGAGAGTCGACCCGAAGGCCAAGCCTGTGAAGGAGCACTTGCGTCGGTCGGCAGCAGAGAAGCGGAAGGCAATCGGCGAGGAGGTAGCTCGTCTCTTGGCGGCTAAGTTCACACGCGAGATTTACCACTCCGAGTGGCTCTCGAACGTTGTTATGGTCCCCAAGAAAGATAAGTCACTCCGCATGTGTATTGACTTCAAACATATCAATCGGGTCTGCCCGAAAGATCATTTTCCGCTCCCCCGCATCGACCAGATTGTCGATTCGACCGCGGGGTGCGAGCATTTATCTTTTCTTGATGCATACTCCGGTTACCATCAGATCCGTCTCATTGGTCCGGATGAAATAAAGACAGCCTTCATCACCCCATTCGGGTGTTTCTGTTATATCACCATGCCTTTTGGTTTGAAAAATGCTGGCGCTACCTTTATGCGCATGATTAAAAAATGCCTGCTTGATCAGATCCCTCGGAATGTTGAAGCATACATGGATGATATTGTTGTCAAGTCTCGCAAAGGTTCCGACGTGCTGACTGACTTGGCTGAGACATTCGCCAACTTGAGGAGGTATGATATCAAGTTAAATCCGACAAAGTGCACTTTCGGTGTTCCTGGTGGGAAGTTACTCGGTTTTCTCGTTTCCGAACGAGGAATCGACGTCAATCCTGAAAAGATCCGTGCTATTACCCGAATGAAGAGCCCTAAGCGTGTGCACGATGTCCAGAAGCTCACAGGTTGCCTGGCGGCGTTGAGTCGATTCATTTCTCGTCTCAGGGAGAAGGCATTGCCTTTATACCGACTGATGAAGAAGTCTGATACGTTCGAGTGGACTCCAGAAGCTGAAGCAGCGTTTGTCGAGCTCAAAGCCCTGCTTTCCACCCAGCCGGTGCTTGCTGCTCCGCACAGCAAAGAGCCCTTGCTCCTGTACATCGCGGCCACTAATCAGGTCATCAGTACAGTTCTCACTGTCGAGCGGGAAGAGGAAGGCAAAGCTTACAAAGTCCAACGTCCTGTTTATTACATTTCTGAAGTGTTGACTCCTTCAAAGCAAAGGTACCCACATTACCAGAAGCTCGTATATGGTATATATCTGTCAGCGAAGAAGGTGGCACACTATTTTCAAGACCATTCAATTTTAGTCGTCAGCGATGCTCCATTGTATGAGATCCTCAACAATCGAGATGCAACTGGTCGAGTGGCCAAATGGGCTATTGAGCTCCTCTACTTTGATATCAAGTTTGAAGCAAAAAAGGCAATCAAGTCTCAAGCACTTGCTGATTTCTTGGCCGAGTGGATAGAACAGCAGCAGCCAATCCAAATTCACTCGGCACACTGGACCATGTTCTTTGACGGCTCGAAGATGCTGAATGGGTCTGGTGCTGGCGTAGTATTGGTATCCCCAAAAGGCGACAAACTCAGTTATGTCCTGCAAATTCACTTTGATTCCTCCAATAATGAAGCTGAATATGAAGCACTCTTATACGGGTTGCGTATGGCCATTTCACTCAGCGTCCGGCGCCTGATGGTATACGGTGACTCTGATTTGGTGGTCAATCAGGTGATGAAAGAGTGGGATGTCAGGAACCCTGCTATGACTGGATATTGCAATGCAGTAAGAAAGCTTGAGAAGAAGTTTGAAGGTTTGGAACTCCATCATATTCCCCGAGTGAAGAATCAGGCAGCTGATGAGGTAGCAAAGATTGGATCCACTCGGAAGCCTGTCCCCAGCAATGTGTTTCTCGAGCACCTACATTCTCCTTCAGTGCAGGAAGATCCCTTCACTGAAGAGCCCCCGTAAGCAAAAAGCGCCTCTGATCCGACTGAAGTTGATGTCCCGGCAGTCATAGATCTGGTGATGGAGATTTTGGTGATCACGCCTGACTGGACAATACCTTATATTGCATACATTCTGAGGCAAGAACTCCCAGATGACGAAGATGAAGCTCGACAGATAGTCCGCAGTGTTGGGGAACGTTGCATGGGAAACAAAAATTTTCCTACGCACACATAAGATCTATCCATGGAGATGAGCATCTACGAGAGGGAGAGTGAATCTACATACCCTTGTAGATCGCTAAGCGGAAGCGTTTAAGAAACGCGGTTGATGTAGTCGAACGTCTCCGCGATCCAAATCGCAAGTCGTCCCTCGATCCGATCACGAACTAGTGCCGAACGGACGGCACCTCCGCGTTCAACACACGTACGGCTTGATGACGCCTTCACCTCCTCGATCCAGCGAGCGATGGTGAAGTAGTGGTTGAGTTCCAGCAGCACGACGGCGTGGTGATGGTGGTGAGGAACAATCTCTGCAGGGCTTCGCCAAGCGCTACGGAGATTATGACGGAGGAACTAGAGGGTTAGGGTTGCCGCACACGGCTTGGGGAAATCTTGATGTGTCCCGTGTGCTAGCCCTGCCCCTCTATTTATATGTTGAGCCTTGGGGTCTAAACTTGGAGTAAAAGCCTCCTCCAGGTCGGTTTTGCCCGCACAAGGTCGGTTTGGCCCGCAGGGAAAGAGTCCAACTCGGATTCCTGCCGAACCGTGCACAGCCGCACACAAGCGGTAGTACCGCTTCACACAAGCGGTAGTACCGCTTGGGCGGTAGTACCGCTTCACACAAGCGGTAGTACCGCTCGGGCGGTAGTACCGCTTCACACAAGCGGTAGTACCGCTTACGCGGCAGCAAAACTACTTTTGCACTTTCCAATACCTCGTGGGCTTTTATCCCTTGGCCCATATAAAGTGTTGCTGCACCCGAACACTTCGGTAAACATCCGGAACCCATTCCGGTGAACTCCGGAACTCTTTCGGAGATCAAAACACTATTATCACATATATCAATCTTTACCTCCGGACTATTCCAGAGATCCTCGTCATGTCCGGGATCTTATCCGGGACTCCGAACAACTTTCGGTCACCAACAAAATAACTCAACTATACTTATATCGTCACCAAACGTTAGGTGTGTAGACCCTGCGGGTTCGAGAACTATGTAGACATGACCGAGACACCTCTACGGTCAATAACCAATAGCGGGACCTGGATGCCCATATTGGCTCCTACATATTCTACGAAGATCTTTATCGGTCGAACCTCTATGTCAAGGATTCAGTTAATCCCGTATGCTGTTCCCTTTGTTCTTCGGTATGTTACTTGCCCGAGATTCGATCGTCGGTATCTCTATACCTAGTTCAATCTCGTTACCGGCAAGTCTCTTTACTCGTTCCGTAATACAAGATCCTGTGGCTAACTCTTTAGTCACTTTGCTTGCAAGGCTCAATGTGATGTTGTATTACCGAGTGGGCCCTGAGATACCTCTCCGTCACACGGAGTAACAAATCCCAGTCTTGATCCATGCCAACCCAACAGACACCCTCGGAGATACCTGTAGAGCACCTTTATAGTCACCCAGTTACGTTGCGACGTTTGATACACACAAGGTACTCCTCCGGTGTCAGTGAGTTGCATGATCTCATGGTCAAAGGAACAGATACTTGACATGCAGAAAACAATAGCAATAAACTGACACGATCAAATGCTACGTTTACAGTTTGGGTCTTGTCCATCACATCATTCTCCTAATGATGTGATCCCGTTATCAAATGACATCTCATGTCAATGGCTAGGAAACCTTAACCATCTTTGATCAACGAGCTAGTCAACTAGAGGCTTACTAGGGACACAGTGTTGTCTATGTACCCACACATGTATTTGAGTTTCCAATCAATACAATTATAGCATGGATAATAAACGATTATCATGAACAAGGAAATATAATAATAACCAATTTATTATTGCCTCTAGGGCATATTTCCAACAGTCTCCCACTTGCACTAGAGTCAATAATCTAGTTCACATCACTATGTGATTTACATTGTAATGAATTGAACACCCATGCAGTTCTGGTGTTGTTCATGTTTAGCCCTTGGAAGAGGTTTAGTCATCGGATCTGCAACATTTAGATCCGTGTGTACTTTGCAAATATTTATGTCGTCCTCCTTGATGTAATCGCGGATGGAATTGAAACGTCGCTTTATGTGTCTGGTCCTCTTGTGAAATCTTGGTTCCTTGGCTAGAGCAATGGCACCAGTATTATCACAAAACAGAGTCATTGGGTACTAGGCACTACTCCAAGATCTGTCATGAACTCCTTCATCCAGACACCTTCCTTCGCCGCCTCCGAGGCAGCGATGTACTCCGCTTCGCATGTAGAATCTGCTACCACGCTTTGCTTGGAACTGCACCAGCTAACCGCACCCCCATTAAGAATAAATACGTATCCGGTTTGCGACTTAGAGTCATCCGGATCAGTGTCAAAGCTTGCATCGACGTAACCCTTTACGACGAGCTCTTGATCACCTCCATAAACGAGAAACATGTCCTTAGTCCTTTTCAGGTACTTCAGGATATTCTTGACCGCCGTCCAGTGTTCCATTCCTGGATCACTTTGAAACCTTCCGACCATACTTATGGCAAGGCTGACATCGGGTCTTGTGCACAGCATTGCATACATGATAGAGCCTATGGCCGAAGCATAGGGGATGACACTCATCTTTTCTCTATCTTCTGCAGTCACTGGGCATTGAGTCTTACTCAACTTCACACCTTGCAATACAGGCAAGAACCCCTTCTTGGACTGATCCATTTTGAACTTCTTCAAAACTTTGTCAAGGTATGTGCTTTGTGAAAGTCCTATCAAGCGTCTCGATCTATCTCTATACACTACTGGAATCAGCTGCTTTGCCATCTGCCAAAGCAGACGGCAAAGGCATGCTTGGCGGACGGCAAAGGCTTTCCATCTGATGGAAATGAAACCTAGGACTTGTATGTGATACAGTCCAAAGTAATTTGTCGATCCAGAGGATGCTAGTAAGTGTTGGGGAACGTTGCATGGGAAACAAAAATTTTCCTACGCACACGCAAGATCTATCCATGGTGATGAGCATCTACGAGAGGGAGAGTAAATCTACATACCCTTGTAGATCGCTAAGCGGAAGCGTTAAGAAACGCGGTTGATGTAGTCGAACGTCTTCGCGATCCAAATCGCAAGTCGTCCCTCGAACCGATCACGAACTAGCGCCGAACGGACGGCACCTCCGCGTTCAACACACGTACGGCTTGATGACGCCTTCACCTCCTCGATCCAGCGAGCGATGGTGAAGTAGTGGTTGAGTTCCAGCAGCACGACGGCGTGGTGATGGTGGTGAGGAACAATCTCTGCAGGGCTTCGCCAAGCGCTACGGAGATTATGACGGAGGAACTAGAGGGTTAGGGTTGCCGCACGTGGCTTGGGGAAATCTTGATGTATATCGTGTGCTAGCCCTGCCCCTCTATTTATATGTTGAGCCTTGGGGTCTAAACTTGGAGTAAAAGCCTCCTCCAGGTCGGTTTTGCCCGCACAAGGTCGGTTTGGCCCGCAGGGAAAGAGTCCAACTCGGATCCCTGCCGAACCGTGCACAGCCGCGCACAAGCGGTAGTACCGCTCACAAGCGGTAGTACCGCTTGAGCGGTAGTACCGCTTCACCAAGCGGTAGTACCGCTTGGGCGGTAGTACCGCTTCACAAAGCGGTAGTACCGCTTACGCGGCAGCAAAACTACTTTTTGCACTTTCCAATACCTCGTGGGCTTTATCCCTTTGGCCCATATAAAGTGTTGCTGTATCCGAACACTTCGGTAAACATCCGGAACCCCTTCCGGTGAATTCCGGAACCCTTCCGGAGATCAAAACACTATTATCACATATATCAATCTTTACCTCCAGACTATTCTGGAGATCCTCGTCATGTCCGGGATCTTATCCGGGACTCCGAACAACCTTCGGTCACCAACAAAATAACTCAACTATACTAATCGTCACCAAACGTTAAGTGTGTAGACCCTGCGGGTTCGAGAACTATGTAGACATGACCGAGACACCTCTATGGTCAATAACCAATAGCGGGACCTGGATGCCCATATTGGCTCCTACATATTCTACGAAGATCTTTATCGTTTTAACCTCTATGTCAAGGATTCAGTTAATCCCGTATGCTGTTCCCTTTGTTCTTCGGTATGTTACTTACCCGAGATTCGATCGTCGGTATCTCTATACCTAGTTCAATCTCGTTACCGGCAAGTCTCTTTACTCGTTCCGTAATACAAGATCTCGTGGCTAACACTTTAGTCACATTGCTTGCAAGGCTCATTGTGATGTTGTATTACTGAGTGGGCCCTGAGATACCTCTCCGTCATACGGAGTAACAAATCCCAGTCTTGATCCATGCCAACCCAACAGACACCCTCGGAGATACCTGTAGAGCACCTTTATAGTCACCCAGTTACGTTGCGACGTTTGATACACACAAGGTATTCCTCCGGTGTCAGTGAGTTGCATGACCTCATGGTCAAAGGAACAGATACTTGACATGCAGAAAACAATAGCAATAAACTGACACGATCATATGCTACGTTTATAGTTTGGGTCTTGTCCATCACATCATTCTCCTAATGATGTGATCCCGTTATCAAATGACATCTCATGTCAATGGCTAGGAAACCTTAACCATCTTTGATCAACGAGCTAGTCAACTAGAGGCTTACTAGGGACACAGTGTTGTCTATGTACCCACACATGTATTTGAGTTTCCAATCAATACAATTATAGCATGGATAATAAACGATTATCATGAACAAGGAAATATAATAATAACCAATTTATTATTGCCTCTAGGGCATATTTCCAACAGTCTACCACTTGCACTAGAGTCAATAATCTAGTTCACATCACTATGTGATTTACATTGTAATGAATCGAACACCCATGCAGTTCTGGTGTTGTTCATGTTTAGCCCTTGGAAGAGGTTTAGTCATCGGATCTGCAACATTTAGATCCGTGTGTACTTTGCAAATATTTATGTCGTCCTCCTTGATGTAATCGCGGATGGAATTGAAACGACGCTTTATGTGTCTGGTCCTCTTGTGAAATCTTGGTTCCTTGGCTAGAGCAATGGCACTAGTATTATCACAAAACAGAGTCATTGGGTAAAGTGCACTAGGCACTACTCCAAGATCTATCATGAACTCCTTCATCCAGACACCTTCCTTCGCCGCCTCCGAGGCAGCGATGTACTCCGCTTCGCATGTAGAATCTGCTACCATGCTTTGCTTGGAACTGCACCAGCTAACCGCACCCCCATTAAGAATAAATACGTATCCGGTTTGCGACTTAGAATCATCCGGATCAGTGTCAAAGCTTGCATCGACGTAACCCTTTACGACGAGCTCTTGATCACCTCCATAAACGAGAAACATGTCCTTAGTCCTTTTCAGGTACTTCAGGATATTCTTGACCGCCGTCCAGTGTTCCATTCCTGGATCACTTTGAAACCTTCCGACCATACTTATGGCAAGGCTGACATCGGGTCTTGTGCACAGCATTGCATACATGATAGAGCCTATGCCTGAAGCATAGGGGATGACACTCATCTTTTCTCTATCTCCTGCAGTCACTGGGCATTGAGTCTTACTCAACTTCACACCTTGCAATACAGGCAAGAACCCCTTCTTGGACTGATCCATTTTGAACTTCTTCAAAACTTTGTCAAGGTATGTGCTTTGTGAAAGTCCTATTAAGCGTCTCGATCTATCTCTATAGATCTTGATGCCTAATATGAAAGCAGCTTCTCCTAGGTCCTTCATTGAAAAACTCTTGTTCAAATATTCCTTCACGCTTTCCAGCATTTCTATATTGTTTCCAATCAGTAATATGTCATCCACATATAATATTAGAAACGCTATAGAGTTCCCACTCACTTTCTTGTAAATACAAGCTTCTCCGTAAACTTGTATAAACTCGAACGCTTTGATCACCTCATCAAAACGAAAATTCCAACTCCGAGATGCTTGCACCAGTCCATAAATGGATCGCTGGAGTTTGCAAACTTTGTCAGCATTCTCTGGATCGACAAAACCTTCTGGTTGCATCATATACAACTCTTCCTTAAGGTAACCGTTAAGGAACACTGTTTTGACATCCATTTGCCAAATTTCATAATCGAAAAAGGCAGCTATTGCTAACATGATTCTGACGGACTTAAGCATCGCTACGGGTGAGAAGGTCTCATCGTAGTCAACTCCTTGAACTTGTGAAAAACCCTTTGCCACAAGTCGAGCTTTATAGACGGTGACATTACCGTCCGCGTCCGTCTTCCTCTTAAAGATCCATTTGTTCTGAATGGCCTTACGCCCTTCAGGTAATACTTCCAAAGTCCATACTTTGTTTTCATACATGGATCCCATCTCGGATTTCATGGCCTCTAACCACTTCTCGGAATCCGGGCCCATCATCGCTTCTCCATAGCTCGTAGGTTCATCGTTGTCTAACAACATGACCTCTAAGACAGGGTTGCCGTACCACTCAGGAGCAGTACGCGTTCTTGTCGACCTACGAGGTTCGATAGCAACTTGATCCAAAGCTTCATGATCATCATCATTAACTTCCTCTTCAGCTAATGTAGGCTCCACAGAAACAACTTTCTGCGCTGCGCTACTCTCAGGTTGAAGTAAAGGTTCAACAACCTCATCAAGTTCTATCTTCCTCCCACTCAATTCTTTCGAGAGAAACTCTTTCTCAAGAAATGTTCCGTTTTTAGCGACAAACACTTTGCCTTCGGATCTGAGGTAGAAGGTATACCCAACTGTCTCTTTTGGGTATCCTATGAAGACGCATTTCTCCGCTTTGGGTTCCAGCTTTTCAGGCTGAAGCTTTTTGACATAAGCATCACATCCCCAAACTTTAAGAAACGACAGCTTTGGCTTCTTGCCAAACCAAAGTTCATATGGCGTCGTCTCAACGGATTTCGATGGTGCCCTATTTAAAGTGAATGCAGCTGTCTCTAATGCATAACCCCAAAACGATAGTGGCAAATCGGCAAGAGACATCATAGATCGCACCATATCCAATAAGGTTCGATTACGACGTTCGGACACACCATTACGCTGTGGTGTTCCAGGCGGTGTCAATTGTGAAACAATTCCACACTGTCTTAAGTGACTGCCAAACTCATAACTCAGATATTCTCCTCCTCGATCAGATCGTAGGAATTTAATCTTCTTGTTACGATGATTCTCAACTTCACTCTGAAATTGTTTGAACTTTTCAAATGTTTCAGACTTATGTTTCATTAAGTAAATATACCCATATCTACTTAAGTCATCAGTGAAGGTGAGAAAGTAACGATAACCACCGCGCGCCTCAATACTCATCGGACCACACACATCAGTATGTATGATTTCCAATAAGTCACTTGCCCGTTCCATTGTTCCACAGAACGGCATTTTAGTCATCTTGCCCATGAGGCATGGCTCACATGTGTCAAGTGATTCAAAATCAAGTGACTCCAAAAGTCCATCAGCATGGAGCTTCCTCATGCGTTTTACGCCAATATGACCTAAACGGCAGTGCCACAAGAAAGTGGTATTATCATTATTAATTCTACATCTTTTGGCATCAATGTTTTGAACATGTGTATCATTACTATCGAGATTCAATAAGAATAAACCCCTCACATCGGGCGATCACATCAACCTTGGAACCATTTCCCACGCGTATCGTCACTTCGTCCTTTGCCAGCCTCCGTCTATTCCGCAGTTCCTGTTTTGAGTTGCAAATATGAGCAACCGCACCGGTATCAAATACCCAGGCACTACAACGAGAGTTGGTAAGGTACACATCAATAACATGTATATCATATATACCTTGTTTGTTGTTGGCCGCCTTCTTGTCAGCCAAATACTTGGGGCAATTCCGCTTCCAGTGTCCAGTTCCCTTGCAATGAAAACACACAGTTTCTGGTTTGGGTCCAGCCTTGGGTTTCTTCACGAGAGGAGCAACTGCTTTGCCACTCTTCTTGGAGTTACCCTTCTTACCCTTGCCATTTTTCTTGAAACTAGTGGTTTTATTGACCATCAACACTTGATGCTCCTTCTGAATTTCAGACTCAGCGGCTTTCAGCATCGCAAACAGCTCGGCGACTGACTTGTTCATCCCGTGCATGTTATAGTTCAACACGAAGCTCTTGTAGCTAGGTGGCAATGATTGAAGAACTCTGTCAGTGATAGCCTCTGGCGGAAGGGGCATCCCTAACTCAGCCAGACGGGTGGAGTACCCAGACATTCTGAGCACGTGATCACTGATAGACCCGTTCTCCTCCATCTTGCAAGCATAGAATTTATCGGAGATCTCATATCTCTCGATCCGGGCATTCTTCTGAAAGATAAACTTCAACTCCTGGAACATCTCATATGCTCCATGACGTTCAAAACGTCTTTGAAGTCCCGGTTCTAAGCCATACAACATTGCACATTGAACTATTGAGTAATCATCAGAACGAGCCTGCCAGGCGTTCACAACGTCTAGAGACTCAACTGGAGCGGGTGGATCACCAAGCGGTGCATCAAGGACATAAGCCTTCTGGGAAGCCGTAAGGATAATCCTTAGATTACGGGCCCAGTCCACAAAGTTACTTCCATCATCTTTCAACTTAGCTTTCTCTAGGAACGCATTAAAATTCAGGGGTGCTACTGCGCGAGCCATGATCTACAACATAAATATAGTAAAGACAACTTAGACTATTGTTCTAGATAATGAGTTTTAGTTAATCATATTACTTAAAAAACTCCCACTCAAATTGACATCCCTCCGATCATTCGAGTGTAACATGATCCAAATCCACCAACTCAAGTCCGATCATCACGTGAGTTGAGGTGGTTTCAATGGTGAACATCTTCATGTTGATCATATCTACTATATGACTCATGTTCGACCTTTCGGTCTCTTGTGTTCCGAGGCCATGTCTGTACATGCTAGGCTCGTCAAGTTTAACCCGAGTGTTCCGCACGTGCAACATGGCTTGCACCCGTTGTATGCGAACGTAGAGTCTATCACACCCGATCATCACGGCGTGTCTCGAAACGACGAACTTTCGCAACGGTGCACACTTGGGGAGAACACAATTTATCTTGAAATTTAAGTGAGGGATCACCTTATAATGCTACCGTCGTCCTAAGCAAAATAAGATGCATAAAAGGATTAACATCACATGCAAATCATAAGTGACATGATATGGCCATGAACTTGTGCTTTTGATCTCCATCTCCAAAGCACCGGCATGATCTCCATCGTCACCGGCATGACACCATGATCTCCATCATCTTGATCTCCATCAACGTGTCGCCATAAGGTTGTCGCGCCGACTGTTGCTTCCACGACTATTGCTAACGTTTAGCGATAAAGTAAAGCATTACATAGCACTTAATGATTGACACGCAGGTCATACAATAATTAAAGACAACTCTATGGCTCCTGCCAGTTGCCGTACTCATCGACATGCAAGTCGTGATATTCTATACAACACATGATCATCTCATACATCACATATATCTCATCATGTAATTGGCCATATCACATCACAACATACCCTGCAAAAACAAGTTAGACATCTTCTAATTGTTGTTGCAAATTTTACGTGGCTGCTACGGGTTTGCAAGAACCGTTCTTACCTACGCAAAACCACAACGTGGTGTAGTGATTGCTTTTTGATCTTCTAAAAGAACCCTCTTCATTGAAATCGATTCAACTAAAGTGAGAGAGACAGACACCCGCTAGCCATCTTTATGCAACGAAGTTACATGTCAGTTGAAGGAACCTGTCTCGCGTAAGTGTACGCGTAATGTCGGTCCGGGCCGCTTCATCTCACAGTACCGCCGAATCAAATATCAACTAGTAACGGCAAGCAATATGTATACACCCACGCCCACAACTCGTTTGTGTTCTACTCAAGATCTCATCTACGCATAGACCCTTGCTCATGATGCCACTGTTGGGGAACGTTGCATGGGAAACAAAATTTTTCCTATGCACACATAAGATCTATCCATGGAGATGAGCATCTACGAGAGGGAGAGTGAATCTACATACCCTTGTAGATCGCTAAGCGGAAGCGTTTAAGAAACGCGGTTGATGTAGTCGAACGTCTCCGCGATCCAAATCGCAAGTCGTCCCTCGATCCGATCACGAACTAGTGCCGAACGGACGGCACCTCCGCGTTCAACACACGTACGGCTTGATGACGCCTTCACCTCCTCGATCCAGCGAGCGATGGTGAAGTAGTGGTTGAGTTCCAGTAGCACGACGGCGTGGTGATGGTGGTGAGGAACAATCTCTGCAGGGCTTCGCCAAGCGCTACGGAGATTATGACGGAGGAACTAGAGGGTTAGGGTTGCCGCACACGGCTTGGGGAAATCTTGATGTGTCCCGTGTGCTAGCCCTGCCCCTCTATTTATATGTTGAGCCTTGGGGTCTAAACTTGGAGTAAAAGCCTCCTCCAGGTCGGTTTTGCCCGCACAAGGTCGGTTTGGCCCGCAGGGAAAGAGTCCAACTCGGATTCCTGCCGAACCGTGCACAGCCGCACACAAGCGGTAGTACCGCTTCACACAAGCGGTAGTACCGCTTGGGCGGTAGTACCGCTTCACACAAGCGGTAGTACCGCTCGGGCGGTAGTACCGCTTCACACAAGCGGTAGTACCGCTTACGCGGCAGCAAAACTACTTTTGCACTTTCCAATACCTCGTGGGCTTTTATCCCTTGGCCCATATAAAGTGTTGCTGCACCCGAACACTTCGGTAAACATCCGGAACCCATTCCGGTGAACTCCGGAACTCTTTCGGAGATCAAAACACTATTATCACATATATCAATCTTTACCTCCGGACTATTCCAGAGATCCTCGTCATGTCCGGGATCTTATCCGGGACTCCGAACAACTTTCGGTCACCAACAAAATAACTCAACTATACTTATATCGTCACCAAATGTTAAGTGTGTAGACCCTGCGGGTTCGAGAACTATGTAGACATGACCGAGACACCTCTACGGTCAATAACCAATAGCGGGACCTGGATGCCCATATTGGCTCCTACATATTCTACGAAGATCTTTATCGGTCGAACCTCTATGTCAAGGATTCAGTTAATCCCGTATGCTGTTCCCTTTGTTCTTCGGTATGTTACTTGCCCGAGATTCGATCGTCGGTATCTCTATACCTAGTTCAATCTTGTTACCGGCAAGTCTCTTTACTCGTTCCGTAATACAAGATCCTGTGGCTATCTCTTTAGTCACTTTGCTTGCAAGGCTCAATGTGATGTTGTATTACCGAGTGGGCCCTGAGATACCTCTCCGTCACACGGAGTAACAAATCCCAGTCTTGATCCATGCCAACCCAACAGACACCCTCGGAGATACCTGTAGAGCACCTTTATAGTCACCCAGTTACGTTGCGACGTTTGATACACACAAGGTACTCCTCCGGTGTCAGTGAGTTGCATGATCTCATGGTCAAAGGAACAGATACTTGACATGCAGAAAACAATAGCAATAAACTGACACGATCAAATGCTACGTTTACAGTTTGGGTCTTGTCCATCACATCATTCTCCTAATGATGTGATCCCGTTATCAAATGACATCTCATGTCAATGGCTAGGAAACCTTAACCATCTTTGATCAACGAGCTAGTCAACTAGAGGCTTACTAGGGACACAGTGTTGTCTATGTACCCACACATGTATTTGAGTTTCCAATCAATACAATTATAGCATGGATAATAAACGATTATCATGAACAAGGAAATATAATAATAACCAATTTATTATTGCCTCTAGGGCATATTTCCAACACGCAGATCCAAGGCCTTTACTATCATGGATGGAAAACTCTACAGGGAAAGTGTAACTGGCGTGACTCAGCGGTGTATCTCTCCTGAAGAAGGTCGACTGATTTTGGAGGAGATTCACTCGGGAACCTGTGGTCATCATGCGTCCTCTAGGACGATTGTTGCCAAAGCATACCGAGCTGGTTTTTCTGGCCGCGCGCCAACGAGATGGCTAAGGAGATTGTTGATCACTGTGAAGGATGCCAGTTCTATTAAAACTTGTCGCACAAGCCTGCATCTGCCTTGAAGACTATTCCACTCATCTGGCCGTTTGCTGTATGGGGTTTGGTTATGGTTGGACCCCTTCGAACAGGCCAGAGTGGATTTACTCACTTGCTTGTAGCAGTCAACAAGTTCACTAAGTGGATTGAAGCTAAACCCATAAAGAAGCTGAACTCTCGCACTGCAATCAAATTTATGAAAGAGATAACATTCCGGTATGGAGTCCCCCACAGTATCATTATAGACAATGGCTCAAACTTTGACTCGGAAGAGTTCAGACACTTTTGCTCCTCTCAAGGCACTCGGGTGGATTACACATCCGTTGCGCACCCCCAGACCAACGGTCAAGCTGAGCGAGCGAATGGCCTTATCCTTCAAGGGCTGAAGCCTCGACTCATGCGAGATCTCGATCATGCAGCTAGAGCTTGGGTCACTGAATTGCCGTCTGTTCTGTGGGGCTTAAGGACGACTCCTAATCGGTCGACTGGGCGCACTCCTTTCTTCTTGGTGTATGGAGCCGAAGCCGTTTTGCCAAGCGACGTCCTTCACAATTCTCCTCGAGTAGACCTTTACTCCGAGGCCGAAGCTGAGCAAGCACGACAAGACGGGGTGGACCTCCTGGAAGAAGAACGCGAGATAGCTCTGATTCAGTCGACTGTATATCAGCAAGATCTGCGTCGCTTCCATGCGAGGCACGTCAAGAGTCGGTTGTTCCATGAAGGTGATCTTGTACTCCGAGTGGATCAGCAGCGACCTCACAAACTGGCCCCAGCGTGCTAAGGCCCTTTCGTCGTCACCAAAGTGCTGAACAATGGAGCCTACCACCTCTTCAACCTCAAGAAGAATATCGACGAGCTGCGCGCCTGGAACGCAGATTTGCTTCGACATTTTTATACTTGACGACTGAGTTGTTTTGATGTAATAAGAGTACTCCAGACAGTTTCGTTGGTTAAAGTTATGACTCCAGCAGTCTATTGTCGATTCTGATCGCATAATTTCGCATTCAAAACTTCTCCGAGTGACGAGTGATCCTGGCACTCGGGGGCTTAGCTGCGAACCGGTTTTCGCCTAAGTTAAAAACCCTTCCGAGTGGATAGTATTCCATTCACTCGGAAACTTAGCTGCGAACCAGTCTTCGTCTAAGTTCAAAACTTCTCCGAGTGACGAGCGATCCTCTCACTCGGGGGCTTAGCTGCGAACCAGCCTTCGCCTAAGTTAAAAACCCTTCCGAGTGGATAATATTCCATTCACTCGGAAACTTAGTTGCGAACCAGTTTTCGTCTAAGTTCAAAACTTCTCCGAGTGACGAGCGATCCTCTCACTCGGGGGCTTAGCTGCGAACCAGCCTTCGGCTAAGTTAAAAACCCTTCCGAGTGGATAATATTCCATTCACTCGGAAACTTAGCTGCGAACCAGTCTTCGTCTAAGTTCAAAACTTCTCCGAGTGATGAGAGATCCTCTCACTCGGGGGCTTAGCTGCGAACCAGCCTTCGCCTAAGTTAAAAACCCTTCCGAGTGGATAATATTCCATTCACTCGGAAACTTAGCTGCGAACCAGTCTTCGTCTAAGTTCAAAAACTTCTCCGAGTGATGAGCGATCCTCTCACTCGGGGGCTTAGCTGCGAACCAGCCTTCGCCTAAGTTAAAAACCCTTCCGAGTGGATAATATTCCATTCACTCGGAAACTTAACTACGAACCAGTTTTTGTCTAAGTTCAAAACTTCTCCGAGTGACGAGCAACCCTCGCACTCGGAGACTTAGTTGCGAACCAGTTTTCGCCTAAGTTCGAAATCCTTCCGAGTAACGAGCAAACTTAACCAAGCAAGAGATCAGAAAGCAAAATGCAAATAAATCCAGAATCTCTAGCGCGGTTAAAAGTTATTCGCGCAAAGGAAAGTACTCAGGCCCAAGGCCCGAATGAAGTTTTAATCGGTTACACCATCACTCGGCATACCGAGGCAAATAAAGTTTTAGCTGCAAGCAAAGTATTCTTCAAGCACCAGTGGGGCTCGAGGGTTCGACGAAGGTGTCCAGGTCAATTCCATCGGCGATCCGAGTGGCGGCTTCGATGAAGGTCTCCATGAAGTCTTCGAATTGAAGTTTCTTCGTGTTGATCACTCGTAGAGCCTTCAGTTTGTCCTCCTTCGCCTCCTTGCAATGGACCCGGACGAGTGAAAGCACCACGTCAGCTCCACAGCGAGCAGCAGACTTTTTCCATGCTTGCACTCGACCAGGGATCTCATTGAGGCGGGTCATCATCGACTCGAGGTCAGTCTGGAGGGAGTCTTCGGGCCACAGTTCCTTGTCGACCTTCTCCAACGCAGCCCTCTGTCGAGTGACATATCCTTGGACACTCCTGAGACGAGCTTCAAGTCGAAACATGTCCATGGCCACGGCGTCCCCGACAGGTGACTTGGTGGGATCCAGATTTGGCTCGATCTCTTCAGTTTCCTTCTCAAAATCTTGACAGAATTCTGCGCGAAGAGAAAGCGAAAAGATGATCACATTGCCGTTCTGAAGAAATCGAAGAAATTCACTCGACGGAAGAAAGTTACCTTCAAGCATGCCGAACATCTTCTTCGCGAAGTCTCCTAAGTATTGCTCCAGAGCGCTCCTTCTCTTGGTCTGCAGTTCGAGCTTTTTGATCCAATCGGCCCATTCCTGCTTGAGTTTGGTATTCTCTTCTTCCAATTTGCTGGCTGCGGCAAGCTTCTTCTCAGCAGCTTCAGTTTTCTCCCTCGCCACCTTCTGAGCGTCGGCGAGTGCCTTGTCCTTGTCTTCAAGCGCCTTCTTCATGGTATCTAAAGAAATAGCATTGTTGAGTCGCGCTTGGAGTCGGCGGTTCTCATCACGTACGTCTGTTCGAGTGGATACACTCGGTTCAAAGGATGGAAGACGAAAGTGATAGTACAGCTGGTCAACAAAAATTACCTCCTAGGGTCTTTAGCTCAGTCTGCGCACGGTCCAGATTGTTCCTGGACACCTCCAGATCTAGTTCAAGCTGATTCTTCTCCTTCTCCAGGTCGACGTACTTGGTCCCAAGCTCACAGGCTTTCTGAAATCAGCAAAGAAATGGTTCAGTCGACGTGGATATTTCTCTACTCCCGAGTGGAAAGGTACAAGTTCAGTCGACTGGAAGGCGGCCCGCCGCCCCACCCCACACCCTTATACAGCGTCATATCATGGTTGATGGAAATGATGTCCATGAAACCTGCAGGATAGTTCTTCAGACTACTGCCCATCGTAAACGATCGGCAGTAGTCTCGGGGACTACACCCAGTGGGTGCACTCAGCGTGCCCCCACTGGACCAGAGACCACTCGACCAGGTCCGACCTGTCCGAGTATAAAAAAAAGCAAACATGCAATCATTGTCTCTATCAGACCCGCCCTGAGGCAATGATACCATGAAGAAGGTCCAGTGAGGGCACGCTGAGTGCACCCACTGGGTGTAGTCCCCGAGACCGCCGTCGAGTTGAAGTCACTGGTGGGGCACTCGATAGCGGAACCACAGGATCAGTTCTGGCTTGGGAAGAATCACCAAGATCTCGAGAGGACGCAGCAGTCGACCCACGTGGTGTCTGTCCTGATGACGTTCTCCGAGTGCGTACGCGTGGAGTGTCCAAGGCCACAACTTCGCCTTCAGCACCCTGTTGCGGCTCGTCGTCGTCTTCCAAATGGATGACGTCGTCAACTGTCAATTGACAACATTAGTTTATTTCATTCGACGAATTGCCTTCAAAAATCAGTCTATAGTGAAGATTTACTATACCTCGTTGAGAGGTGGCCGCGTCAGGAGTGTCCACTTCCATGTGATCCCCCTCATCCCGCAGAGGCGACGTCACCGAGGTAGCAGCTCTGGTGAATGAATTTCATTCGGTCAGCAAAGACATGAAGTTTCACAACAGCAGAAAAGGAAAATAAACACTCATGTTGAGGCGACAGGCACAATGATCTTTATACGGGGCAGAGCCTTCCGAGGCTTTGGTGCGTCCGACCTGGGCTGTTTCGCAGCTTTTTCAGTCGACCCAGATGTCGCGGCGTGGTCGCGCTTTGGGTTCCTGGTGCTTGATGCCAAAGTTTTGCTTGGGGCGGCCTCTGGGTCTTCTCGCAGCTTGGTACGACGCTCGATGCGCGGAGGAGCCTGGGCCTCTACCTCGCCTTCCTCTAGATCGTCATCACTGCCTTCACTATCATCGGCGTAATCAACATCTGCGCTGCCGTCTGCGCTCCCTTCTTCGTCGTCAGGCTGTTCTCCATTCGGCACGGGTGAATACATGTTTGTGAACTCCTGCAAGATACAAACTATAAAGTCAGTCGACCGAAGACCCAATCACTCGACAAAATATGAAAGCACTCGACAGAGATGTAACTCACCAGGTTC
The DNA here is from genome assembly GCA_039707655.1 of Elymus sibiricus. Classification (NCBI taxonomy): domain Eukaryota; kingdom Viridiplantae; phylum Streptophyta; class Magnoliopsida; order Poales; family Poaceae; genus Elymus; species Elymus sibiricus. The sequence continues at coordinate 482,276,564 of CM077665.1, forward strand.
GTCGGTGGGTTCAAAGCAGAGAAGGGCAAGATTCGCTTGGCTCCCAGAGGATTATCATAGGCTCCGGTGATGCTCCTGAGCCACTGGGCAACAGTCTCGTCGGAAACTTCCTCTGGATGTGTCCGAGTGGTATTCTCGGGGCCCGAATAATGCCACATAGTGTGATCCCTGGCTTGAAGAGGCTGGATTCGTCGACTGAGAAACGTCTCTAAGAGATCCATACCAGTCACTCCGCCACGGACCAGATCTACTACTGCATTCACTAAAATCCCTACCAGGACCTTCTCTCCCTTTGTCACGCTCAGTGTTTTGGGAGTAGTAGGTCGATCCAAGGTGAAAGGGGGAAGACCAGTCGACATATTGGGAGATGCAACATCTTTGCAGTAAAACCATGTCGACTGCCAGCCCCTAACAGATTCGGGAAAGTTCATCGACGGAAATGCACTCCTACCCCTCTTCTGAAGCCCCAGACCACCGCATAACTGGATGACATGGGTCTTACTATCGCTAGGATTGGCTTTTTTGACACATTGGGACCGAATGGTGAATATGTGCTTGAATAAGCCCCAGTGAGGAGGACAACCCAAGAAACACTTGATGAGGATATCCCTACTATGGTTCCCTCTCTACCTCATGAAGATAAACAACCTGTTGCTGCAAAGAAGATGTCCAATGATGAAATCAGGATTGGCCCAATTACAAGAGCTCGTGCTAAGTTACTAGAACAACAGGTGATTTCTCTCTTAGTTGATAATGCTATTTATTTTACTGAGAGCTTTATACTGCCTAAATCCTTGTGTGTATGTGTCATTAGGTACATTGGAGAGGAAGGCATGGCACAAGGGAGCAAGGAGGGGAGCAAGGAGGCATTGCAGCTGGAAAGGGAGGAAGACCCTGCAGTTTCCAGGGCGGTAGTACCGCCCACACAAGCGGTAGTACCGCTCCAGTACTACCGTCCTAGCACCGCTTAGGAAATTTCTTCTGGAATCGAGCGACCCCAAGCGGTACTAAAGCGGCACTTGATATTGGTACGAGCGGTAGTACCGCTTATCACGGTAGTACCGCTTGCCATAAGCGGTAGTACCGCTCTGCCTGCGCGCAGGTTTTGGGCTGTCCAGCCCGTGTACCCCTTCAATCTCGTTTTAGACTATAAATACCCGTCCCCTAGAGTTAGTTAAGGTTAGACCACATTTAAGATAAACCCTAGTTCTTGAGATTGCTTGTAAGCATTCATCTTGAATCCTCATCTCCAATTCGTATCGATCTGGAGATCATATACTGCAAGTTGAGTGTAATCTGCTGTTCCACTGGGAATTAGTATATTGCAATTATACCGTTTCGTGGTCGACGGCTACGTGCGCAAGTGTGTGACGTTGTGAATATCCAAAGGGTTGAGACCTTTTGCATTGGCATCAGGGATCAAGCGAGGCAGAGTTCATCGGCGACATACAAGTTACCTATCATCTTCACCATCACCACCGCCGCTTACTGAGAAGATCGGGACACCCCATATCATCTTGGTATCAGAGATCCAGCATTGCCTCGGTAAGCATCCACCACATCATCCGTAGATTAGTTGTGTTTTTCATCCTATCTAGAAAAAGCCTCACAAAAAGATTCGGGTTAGGGTTTTTGCCATAGCCTAGATTGCATCGTAGATTGGTTTTAGTTGCTGGTCGTTGTGTCTTTCTTTTTGCGTAGCTTTTTCCTTCGAATCCATTGGTTTTTAGTTTCCATCGTAGATTGCATCGTAGATTGGATTGTTGTTCGATCAGCTATCCTGTTTTGCAAATTCCAATCCATAGCCACAGCCTGTCTACACAAAAGGTGTTAGGAACTTACCCACGAGACTAGTTTCCGCTCTACAGGCTGCTCATATAGGTTTTGGTGCTTTGCAATTTCTGGACGTGACCCAAGAACAGTTGCCGCTGCTTGCGATCTATTGTGGCCTCAAAAAAAAAGAGGAGAGAGAAAAAGGTTTTTTACTGTTCACGTCATGTTCACGTGACAGTTGAAAAAAAAAACAGAGCGAAAGAAAGAAAAGAGAGAAACAGTGGCTGGACGTGGTTGCTATCTATTGCACTGTTGGCTTCTTGCGATTGTGCACTAGTAGAATTGAGCAATCTTGTGCCTGTTTACATTGAGCATTGCTAGTGTCTCTCGCGTGCATTGCAACACCTCCTGTTTTGATAGTTGCTCTGCCACATTTTTCTCCACCGTGTGTGTTTTCCTTGGTTGTTGGCTCACACGATCAGCACTAGGACTTGTCTTCGGTGTAGATAGGATATCATACCTAGCTCCACCATATAATCCTGCTCTGTCGTGTGATTGTTCTCATACCCGGGTATTCACTTCATCACATCCGTGCATTAGTCATCCATCTGAACGGGTAAGCATTACTATTCACTTTGGAACGGTAAGATTTCCTTTTCTTGTCAGTTTTGAGTGAGTTGTGAGTGTGCCACCACACAGATTTTGATTTTTGCACTAACCTACTAATCATGTCTTCTAGTGATGTTGATGTGCTGCAGAAAAAGGCTAATGACGAGTGTGTTTCATGGAAGGACCATGAAGCTCTCCGCGTTCATTTGATAGGGGTTATTGATCGATCCGCTGAAAAAATTGAGGCTGATATTCAAGTTATACAAATGAAAGTGGACACAACTGACACTACCGTCAATGCTATGCAAACACAAGTCAATGCTCTCCAAACAAGTATACAGCAGTTGACAACTTCAGTCAATGGGTTACGTGTCGCGATTGACCAACGCCAACATGACGACCATGACGATGCTGATAGTGTCCATGACGACAATGACAACATGGTGGGCAATCATGGCCGTGGGCGTGGCTTTCAAGGGCATGGTCGCCTACCACCACCACTTGGTGCTCGGCGTGTACTGTTTCAGGAGGATGATGTTTTGGGCAAGCCCAAGTTCACGATTCCTCGATTTGAAGGCTCCACTGATGTCGAAGAGTATCTCACTTGGGAGCTTAAGATGGAGAAATTATGGAGTTTGCATGATTATACTAAAGATAGGAAGGTCAAGCTTGCTTCTTCTGAATTTGATGGCTATGCATTGCGTTGGTGGGATAGCGTTGTGAGTACCCGTCGCGATGACAATGAGCTTCCTGTTCGTACATGGTGTGAGATGAAGGCGGTTATGAAAGCTCGTTTTGTTCCCACTAATTACTTGCGCACAGTTTATGATAAATTGACACGATTGAAGCAAGGTTCCCTGACGGTTGATGCATATTACATGGAGATGGAGATGTTGATGCAGCGTGCTCGAGTGCGAGAGTCTGTTGAGATGACTATGCAACGTTTTCTCCATGGGCTGAAATATAACATTAAGGGTATTGTTCGGCATCACCAATACAATACCATGAATGAGCTACTCCATCATGCAAGAGAAGCTGAGTCCCAGTTGGCCGAAGAAGCTCAAATTAAAGGACGTTATACTACAGCTGGGCAGTTCTCTAACAGAACACCGCCGCCCCCTATTGAGGGCGCTGCCAACCGCCCCTCTTCTTCTGCAACCAAACCAGCCTTCACAGTTCCACAATCAAAGCAACCTGCTGCTCCTGCTGCTAGCTCAGGTTCCAATATGTCTACAGCCCGTAATAGAGATATGTTATGTCATACATGTGGAGGCAAGGGACACTTCAAGAGAGAGTGCCCCAATAGAAAAGTGATGATTGTAAACGATGACAATGAGTATGAGACTAGCGATGATGCTGATCCATATGCTTCAGATGACGATGGGTACACACGTGACGACGGCATAGATGCTTTCGCCTCTCCAGCACCTACTATTGTTGTCTCGCAGCGTGCTTTTAGTGTGCAGCCACATGTTGATTCACAGCGCTGCAATTTGTTCCAAACAAAAGCACTAGTTGGCCCCAACAAAGCTTGCAGAGTGATCATTGATGGAGGTAGCTGCCGCAATCTTGCAAGCAAGGAGTTATGTGCCAAGCTAAATCTGAAATATTTACCTCACCCCAATCCATATTACGTACAATGGTTGAGTGACAATGGTGAGATGAAGGTGAGTCATATGGTGCGCGTGAATTTTGAGATAGGACCATACACGGATTCCATTGAATTTGATGTGGTGCCTATGACTGTTTGTCATCTTTTATTGGGTCGGCCATGGCTCTATGACCGCCATGTGCAACACAATGGCCGTGCCAATACTTATCACTTGGAGTTCAAGGGCAAGAAAATAAATCTGCAGCCTATGTCACCACAGCAAATTGTCACTGAGTCTCGTCAGAAAACAGAAGTGAATATCGAACATCCACCTGCACGAGAGAACAATGTAAAAGCCGTGAGTGATAATATAACGAAAAGTGCGAGAGAGCCTAGTTTGCTTATATTAGCCACCAAAGAAGACATGAGAGAATTTCGAGAGGATCCTATAGCCCTGCCTCTTGTGCTTATGTACAAAGGCGAGGTTTTAGTTTCTAATGATACGCAATCTGTTTCTCTTGGTGTGTCTACTGTTTTGCAGGAATATGGCGATGTGTTTCCGGAGGAGGTACCATCGGGGCTGCCACCATTGCGTGGAATTGAGCACCAAATTGATCTCATACCCGGCGCCACCCTCCCCAACCGAGCGCCATACAGGACCAATCCCGAAGAAACGAAGGAAATACAGAAGCAAGTGCAAGCGCTACTAGACAAAGGGTATATTCGTGTTTCTCTTAGTCCTTGTGCTGTTCCTGTTATTTTGGTGCCTAAGAAAGATGGTACATGGCGCATGTGCGTAGATTGTAGAGCTATTAACAACATCACTATTCGATATCGTCATCCTATTCCACACTTAGAGGATATGCTAGATGAATTGAGTGGTGCTGCTGTTTTCTCTAAGATTGATTTGCGTAGTGGTTACCATCAAATTCGGATGAAGGAAGGGGATGAATGGAAAACTGCTTTCAAAACTAAATTTGGTTTATATGAGTGGTTAGTTATGCCTTTTGGTCTTACTAATGCACCTAGTACCTTCATGCGATTAATGAATTATGTTTTTAGAAAGTTTATTGGTCGTTTTGTGGTTGTATATTTTGATGATATACTTATTTACAGCCGCAATGAATCTGAACATTGTGATCATATTAGACAAGTTTTGCAAGTGTTGCGTGATAATAAATTGTATGCTAATCTTGAGAAGTGCACATTTGCAAAAGATAAAGTGATATTTCTGGGATACGTTGTATCTAAGCATGGGGTAGAAGTAGATTCATCTAAGATTGAAGCAATTCAAGATTGGCCTACTCCCATGAATGTTAGTCAAGTACGAAGTTTTCACGGTCTTGCTGGTTTCTATCGCCGTTTTGTGAAAGACTTTAGTACTATTGCTGCACCATTGAATGAATTAACGAAGAAAGGTGTGCCTTTTGTGTGGGGCGCAGCCCAAGATCATGCTTTTGACGAGCTGAAACGTTTGCTTACTTCTGCACCATTACTTGCACTACCAGATTTTTCCAAACAATTTGAAGTTGAATGTGATGCTAGTGGTATCGGTATTGGTGGTGTGTTGATGCAAGAAGGTAGACCTATTGCTTATTTCAGCGAGAAACTTTCTGGTGCTCGACTGAATTATCTTGTTTATGATAAAGAATTGTATGCGCTTGTTAGAGTTCTTGAGGTTTGGCAACATTATTTGTGGCCAAAAGAATTTATCATACATTCTGATCATGAAGCATTGAAGTATTTGAAAGCTCAATCCAATCTGCATCGACGCTTAGCTCAATGGGTTGAGTTTATTGAGTCTTTTCCATATATCATTAAGCATAAGAAGGGAAAAGATAACATTGTTGCTGATGCTCTCTCTAGGAAGAACATGCTTTTGACACGTCTCGATATTCAAATTCCTGGTTTAGAAAATTTGTGTGATTTGTATGCAACTGATCATGATTTTGCTGAACCATATCGTTTATGTTTGCTTCGAAATGCATGGGAGAAATACCACATCCATGATAGATACTTGTTTCGAGCTAACAAACTTTGTGTTCCAGAATCGTCCGTCCGGTTGCTATTGTTGCAGGAATCACATGCAGGCGGATTGATGGGTCACTTTGGGCGTGAGAAGACATTGCTCATGCTGGCTGATCACTTTTATTGGCCCAAGATGAGGCGCGACGTGGACAGGTTTGTTCGGCGCTGCATTACATGTCACAAGTCCAAGTCAAAACTGAAGCCTCACGGTTTGTATACGCCACTACCTACACCTACCACACCATGGGAAGATATAAGTATGGATTTTGTGTTAGGTTTGCCACGCACTAAAAGAGGTCATGATTCTATATTTGTGGTAGTGGATAGATTTTCTAAGATGGCACATTTTATTGCATGCCACAAAAGCGACGATGCATCGTATATTGCTAACCTGTTTTTCAGGGACATCGTACGCTTGCATGGAGTGCCAAAGACAATTGTTTCTGACAGGGACGTGAAGTTTATGAGCTACTTCTGGAAGACATTGTGGGGAAAGCTAGGAACAAAGTTGTTGTTCAGCACTACATGTCACCCACAAACCGATGGTCAAACGGAGGTGGTGAATCGCACATTGTCCCAATTGCTGAGAGTTATGATCAAGAAAAATCTGCGTGAGTGGGAGGAGTGTTTGCCACTTGTTGAGTTCGCTTATAACAGGGCTGTGCATTCTACCACCCAGCTTTGTCCTTTTGAGGTGGTGTATGGTTTCAAACCAATTACACCACTAGATTTGCTGCCTCTTCCATTGCATGAGAGGGTTGATATGGAGGCATCAAACAGAGCAGATTATGTGAAGAAGATTCATGAGCAGACACGGGAGGCTATTGAGAACCAATGCAAGAACATTGCTGCTGCACGAAACCAATCAAGAAAGAAAGTTTTGTTCCAGCCTGGCGATATGGTGTGGGTGCATCTTCGCAAGGACATGTTTCCACAGTTGAGACGTTCTAAACTTCGGCCGCGTGGTGCTGGCCCTTACAAGGTGTTAGCCAAGATAAATGACAATGACTACTCGATTGATATTCCTATTGCTGACTTTGGTGGCGTTAGCAACAGTTTCAACGTTGCTGATTTGTCCCCATGTGATGTCGATGACCTTGGAGCGTCGGGGTCGACGCCTTTTGAAGGGGGGGAGGATGATGAGGATATCCCTACTATGGTTCCCTCTCTACCTCATGAAGATAAACAACCTGTTGCTGCAAAGAAGATGTCCAATGATGAAATCAGGATTGGCCCAATTACAAGAGCTCGTGCTAAGTTACTAGAACAACAGGTGAATTCTCTCTTAGTTGATAATGCTATTTATTTTACTGAGAGCTTTATACTGCCTAAATCCTTGTGTGTATGTGTCATTAGGTACATTGGAGAGGAAGGCATGGCACAAGGGAGCAAGGAGGGGAGCAAGGAGGCATTGCAGCTGGAAAGGGAGGAAGACCCTGCAGTTTCCAGGGCGGTAGTACCGCCCACACAAGCGGTAGTACCGCTCCAGTACTACCGTCCTATTACCGCTTAGGAAATTTCTTCTGGAATCGAGCGACCCCAAGCGGTACTAAAGCGGCACTTGATATTGGTATGAGCGGTAGTACCGCTTATCACGGTAGTACCGCTTGCCATAAGCGGTAGTACCGCTCTGCCTGCGCGCAGGTTTTGGGCTGTCCAGCCCGTGTACCCCTTCGATCTCGTTTTAGACTATAAATACCCGTCCCCTAGAGTTAGTTAAGGTTAGACCACGTTTAAGATAAACCCTAGTTCTTGAGATTGCTTGTAAGCATTCATCTTGAATCCTCATCTCCAATTCGTATCGATCTGGAGATCATATACTGCAAGTTGAGTGTAATCTGCTGTTCCACTGGGAATTAGTATATTGCAATTATACCGTTTCGTGGTCGACGGCTACGTGCGCAAGTGTGTGACGTTGTGAATATCCAAAGGGTTGAGACCTTTTGCATTGGCATCAGGGATCAAGCGAGGGAGAGTTCATCGGCGACATACAAGTTACCTATCATCTTCACCATCACCACCGCCGCTTACTGAGAAGATCGGGACACCCCATATCAACACTCGCACAAGGTGATAAAAGCAGCAAGGTACGAGATAGCATTCGGAGGAAAGTGGTGGAGTTGCGCTCCGAAAAAGTTCAAAAACCCGCGGACGAATGGATGAGGAGGCATAGAAAAACCTCGCTCAACGTGGGTGAGGAGGAGGACTCGCTCCCCTTCGCGCGGCTCCGGCTCGATCTCCCCCTCCGACAGCCTCCACGAGCCTTCGGCCATGGGCCCGTCGGCGACGAGGTTCTAGACGTCCCCCGCTACGACTGTCGACAGGAGAAAATCTCCCTGGATCCACCCCGGCGGCGCAGTGAATCGGGCGCCCGATGGCTTCTTCGCCTTGGCTCCTCCCTTGTTGGCACGCTCGAGCTTCTCCGTCTTGCTTTTCGTCATCGAGGCGGAGTTGGGCGATGCGCGTGGAGCAGGGGAGGCGGAGGAAAAGATAAGATTTGGGGGAGAAGTACTATACCGGCCAGGTGCCGTCGCGTCTTATATCCGCCCGAGTGAGTCGCTGACCTGCAGGCCCGTCAGATATCTGGATATCCCGATTTCAGAGGAAGAGCGGTACGTGGCGGTAATGGCGGCACAAAAATCGAGGCGTCATGCCCCCACTTGCCCCAGTCGTTGCGTCATCATCGTGCGGCGCGCGCTTACCCAATTTTCGAATCTCGTGAAATCCGGGCCTGACGAAGCGACCCGTCGCATCAGAAGACCCTGCTGACCGCTCGGACCTGATTCCGCACTGAAGTTCACTCGGATACATTTCAAGACAGAATGGATCAGGGTGAATGACAAAGATTCCAATCGACGCAGACTTCTGTGAAGCCCTAAAATGCACTCGGAATTTTTGGTGCCTTATCAGAACCCGCATCGACCCCTTTTTCACTCGAACCCCGATCCATTCGGGGGCTAATGATGGGGATATGTACCTAGGGTAGGGTCATAGGCCTGACCTACATACCCTACCTAAGGACACTGCCCTATAAAGCTTAAGGACTACAAGGAAGTCTCCGACTAAAATCACCAAGACGTACGAGTCACTCGACAACATCAAGTCACTCGACAACATCCACTCGAAGGTTTCTTCCTTCACTCGACGGCTACCTTTCACTCGGAAGAACTAGAAGACAGTCGACCGCAGAAGATCAGAAGCCACCCCGGGGAGGCCAACGGGCAGGCGTTCGGCTAGACCATAAGTAGCATTTATTACATACGTTACCAGTAACGTCCATCTTTATTACCACGATCGGACCCTTGGATGCCGGGCATTCATGAGGGGCAGCGTACTCTATATAAGCCGCCCCTCCCCTCTAGCACAAGGGTTCGCACTCTCTGTAACTCTCATATTCCACACGACAGAAAGCTCCCGAGCACCTGAGACGTAGGGCTGTTACCTCCACGAGAGGGGCCTGAACTCATACATCCGTGTGTACACCCTCGCCGTAGCTAGGACTCTGCCCTCTCCTTTCGTACCCCTACCTTCTACTGTCAGGTTCGTTCCCACGACAGTCGCCGGAATCAAGCTCCCGGCGGCGGCTGGAGCTCGGGCAACGGCGGAACGGCGAAGCAGGGCATAAGGGGGCGAGCTAGGGCGATATACGGGCTGCTGGGAGCTTCCTGAGCACGATGGCGTGCTTAGTAGCGAGGCGCAGGAGCTCTGGCCATGGCAGCGACTTGGCCGGCGGCGAATGGCTTCGGCCATGATAGCGGAGCTAGCTACGGGGGCGCTAGGGCAACGGTAGGACGGGGAAACGGTTCAGAGGCTCGCCACGATGACAAGGAGGTGGTCAGGAAGCTCGGGGGTGGCCGGAGTGCGACGAATTTGACGGAGACGGCCGGCGGTCCCGAGGTTGAAGAAGGAGTCGATGGCGATGATGAGGGCCGCCCGTGCTTGCGTGCTTCGACGAGGGGCTTCAGGGCAACGGGTTGGACCTCTAGGGCACAGCTACGAGGCGAGGGAAGGACGATCGCTACGATGAATGGCGTCGGTGAGCTCACAGCGGTTTCGGCCATGGTGGGGAACAACTACAGCATGGAAGGTGGCGTGGGGAGAGAGGGAAAAGAAACAGGGGCTCACGGGGAACTCGTAGAGACACCGGGCGTGCTCGGGGACGTCTTGTAGCCGGCGAATCGACGATGGAAGTCCTTGGTGACCGGCGACGAAGATGGTGACGATGCGGTCACTAGCGGGCGTCCGAGCTTGAGTTCTTCCGCCGAGAGGGTGAGGGGGACGATACGGAGCATAGGAGCATGCTACGGCGGCTCCTAGTCGGCGGTGGCTACGCGCGCGAGCTGCGTTGGCCGGCGGGGCTCTCGGGTGACCGCGGGAAGAAGAGGAAGAGAAGGCCAAAGGAGGAGGAGAGCTCGCGGGAGAGTGAGGGCGATCCAGACGCCTCCCGGGGCCTTATCCCACTTGGCGTCGAGCCAGGCAGGCAGCTGCAGCGTGGCGTCCTCGCGCGACGCCGTGCCCTGTCTCGCCTCTGCCAGTAGGCAGAGGTTGAAAACGACTGGCAAATGCCAGGTGGGCTGGGTCGGTTCTTCTGGCCAGGTAAGTTGGCCCGGTAAGAGCTTTCCTATTTTCTGTTTTCTTTTCTATTTATTTGCTCTGTGTTTAATAATGTTTGTGCAAAAACCCTAAAGGCAAAAACCCTGGAATTTATTCTGGGGTGTAAGTATATTATTACCAAGCCCCATAATAAGTTTCAGCATTTTTGGAGAAACTAAAATATTCATAGTGCTTTTATTTGTCATTTACAACATCTTTGCTGGATTATTTAAAATGCCAAAATTGTTGTGAAAATAAAATGCACCCCTGATATGTTGTTGCCAACATTTATCAGAAATAGTGAACATTTTTGAAGGGCATTTTGTATTCATTGAAAATTCACAACTATTTGAATTGTTTGGTTAGGTGAGGTGCTAGGGTTTCTGTTAATCCCCATTTCATGTTGATGAAATTTAAACATGATTCCATGATGGTTAATGCAATGACAAGCAATGGCTAGCTAGGGCTGTGACACATTTTGGGTCCACATATACTCACACAATCATTGAGTAGTTGCATATACACCTGTTGATCTTGAAGTTATCGATGCATCCCTAGAAAGTTCACAAAATCTTTCCATCTTATTCCGGGAGGCAGACATGAACTCCAGCCTTCTCAAAATCATTCGTGTGGTCTGCCCCTTCACCCCCATCCTCCACAATCATGTTGTGTAAGATTACACAACATGTCATCAGGTGTCAAAGTGTCTTTGATTTTCACATCACTGCATCTCCATGGACAATACTCCAACAAGTTTCGAGCACTGTAAATGCCCTCTCCACATCATTCCTAACACTTTCTTACATTTGTGAAAAGAGACATTATTTTGTACCTCAGGGATCAGATATAGTCTACACTACTAGGAAAACGGCTATAGCTAATATGGACATTAATGGCGCACCATGTATGTGGTGCGCCACTGCTATATAGCAGTGGCGCACCAGATATGGGTGCGCCATTAATGTCCATATTACTAATGGCACACCTGGTGTGTGGTGCGCCACTGCTAAGTTTCTCCTGGGCACACCCCCCTCCCCAGACTTACCAGTGGCGCACCGGGGTGTGGTGCGCCATTACTAGTTTTAACTAGTAATGGCGCACCACACCCTGATGCGCCACTACTAACAATTTTTTTTTCAATTTTTTTTTCAAAACTAGTAATGGCGCACCGGGGTGTGGTGCGCCATTACTAGTTTTAACTAGTAATGGCGCACCACACCCTGGTGCGCCACTACTAACAATTTTTTTTTCATTTTTTTTTTCAAAACTAGTAATGGCGCACCACACACCAGGTGCGCCATTAGTAACCCTGGTTACCAATGGCGCATTCTTAGGAGGTGCGCCATTGGTAACCTGAGAGCAGCTAGATATTTTTGACAGCCACCTACCACACTCACTTTCCCCACTTCATTCTCTCCGCCTCTACCAAGCTTGGTCTCGGCTGCCTCCTCCTCCTCACCTCATTTGCACCATAGATTCACCCAAATTAAGTGGTTAAATTTCCTTTTTTTGATAGGTAAGTAAGGGGAAAGCTTTCTTTATGTTCTAGGTAAGTGTTTGCAGGTACCGGTATTTGAAATGCGATAGTTGCCAATATTTTGCCGGAATGTTGATTCATTTCCGTTTCGGCGAGAATTTGGCACTATGCATTCTTTTTGGTCCTATTTTTAGGCAAAGTCATGCCAAATTTTTTTTTGGTTCTAAAATATCGTTTTGCTCTACCCCGCAGGCGACCATGGTCCGCACGATGACCGAAGGCATCGTGAATAGGTTTTTGAGCTCCGCGAAGGCCGAGATGCTTCAAAAGAACGAGACGGAGATAAGATGTCCGTGTCGAAGATGCAAGCTGAAGAGCCTTATGGACCCGGATTCCAGACAGGTGCGGGACCACCTGCTCGTGCGTGGTTTCATGGATGGCTATCGGTGGCAAGGTGATGAAGATGATTATGAAGTCGTCCATGGGGGCCGGGCAATAAATAAGGAAGAGCAGCAAGACAATAGCGGCGAGGGCGGGCGAGAAGACGAAGAATCTCCAGGACATGATCACGAAGTAGATGCAGGACACAGTCATCATGTAGAAGATGCCGGACATGATGATGAGGAAGATCAAGACGAAGGGCATGATCATGAAGATGAAGATGCCGGAGCAGACGACGATGGACCATCGATGGGCTGGGTGCAGGACCCTCATATTCAAGAGCTGCTTCTCAAGCAGACGGGTAACGCAAGAGCTGCCACCCGAGAGAAAGCCAAGCTGGATCAACTGGAGATAGACGCGGTTACTCCATTGTATGAAGGATGCAAGCCCGAGGATACCCGCCTGAAAGTAACGCTCATGGCTCTGGAGATGAAGGTAAAACACAAAATGACCGACGCATGCTTCGACGAGAACATGTCATTCTGGCACGAACGTCTTCCCAAGGGGAACAAGTGCCCGACCAGTTTCGAGGAGGCGAAGAAAATCGTGTGTCCTCTGGATTTACCGCACGTGAAATACCATGTGTGCATGAACGATTGCATCATTTATCAGGACGAGCACGCGGAGTCTACCATATGTCCGGTGTGCGGCGTCACTCGATACAAGAAGAGGAAGAAAGCTCCTCGAAAAGTGGTGTGGTACTTTCCGATCACTCCTCGTCTGCAGCGGTATTTCGCGGACCCTAAGCTAGCAGAGCTCCTGCGTTGGCACGCGGATAGGAAGGAGAAGAAGCGAGAAGATGACGGAAATGATCCGGAGATAAATAAAAAAGACAAGATGCTGAGTCACCCTAAGGATGAGAGCCAGTGGCAAGCGTTGAACTTCGAACACCCAGAATTTGGGGACGATCCAAGGAACATCATGCTGGGCGCGAGCACCGATGGAGTCAATCCGTTTGGCAGTCAGAGAAGCACACATAGCACCTGGCCTGTGTTTGTGTGGATGTACAACCTTCCCCCCTAGATGTGCATGAAGAGGAAGTACATTCACATGAGTATGCTAATTGAAGGGCCGAAACAACCAGGGAACGACATCAATGTGTATCTGGGGCTGCTAAAAGAGGAGCTAGACACGCTGTGGAAAACGCCAGCCAATACGTGGGACGCCGCAGCGAAAGAATATTTCCCTATGAGAGCCGCACTGCTCACGACGGTGCACGACTATCTCGGTTACGGATATGTCGCGGGGCAGGTGGTCCACGGATTTTGTGCATGCGTCAGGTGCATGGATGACACAACGTATCGCCAGCTAGATAGAGATCCCGGGTCTTCGAAAACCGTGTTCATGGGACATCGAAGGTGGCTTCGCGACGATGACGCATGGAGAAAACGCAAGGATCTGTTCGATGGTGAAACCGAACCCCGAAGACCCCCACGTACGAGGAGCGGCGAGGAAATAGACGAGCTGTTGAAAAATTGGAAAGAGTGCCCACCGCCGGGAAAGAAGCGAAAGGCGCCAGAGCCGCTGCTGAAGGTATGGAAAACGAGGTCTGTTTTCTAGGACTTGCCGTACTGGAAGATCCTCCGTGTGCCTCACAGCCTTGATGTCATGCATATCACGAAGAACGTGTGCGAGAGTCTGCTTGGTACCCTGCTCAACATGCCAGAGAGGACCAAAGATGGGCCGAAAGCAAGGGCAGACTTGCAATCAATGGGCATCAGGGAGGAGCTTCACGCAAAACGCCCTAATGATGATGATGATGATGATGAGGCGAAGGACACGGAAAGTCGTCGCAAAGGCAAAAAGGCCAAGAAGATCGAATATGACTGCCCTCCCGCATGCTTCACTCTAAGTCAGAAGGAGATCGAGCAGTTTTGCACCTGCCTCGTAGGAGTAAAACTTCCTTACGGTTACGCGGGGAAGATAAGAAGATACCTAGACTCAGTGAAGCAGAAGTTCAGCGGGATGAAGTCTCACGACTGTCACGTGCTGATGACGTAGATACTTCCAGTTGCAATCCGTGGGATCATGGATGCGCATGTCCGTGAAACGCTATTTGGCCTATGCAACTTTTTCAACGTCATCTCTCGGAAGTCGGTTGGCATGAGGCAACTCAGAAGGCTACAGGAAGAGATCGTGGTGATACTATGCGAGCTTGAGATGTACTTCCCGCCCGCATTCTTCGATGTTATGGTGCATCTGCTGGTCCATATCGTGGAGGATATCATCCAACTCGGGCCGACGTTCCTGCACAGCATGATGCCGTTCGAAAGGATGAATGGTGTCATCAAAGGATACGTTCGCAACAGGGCACGTCCAGATGGAAGCATAGCCAAGGGCTTTCTGACCGAAGAGTGCATCTCCTTCTGCACGAATTATCTAGGCATTGAGAACCCCGTTGGTCTGCCAATCAACAGGCACCTCGGCAGGCTCGCTGGATGGGGTCACCGCGAGGGTCGCCGCGAAATGCATGTCGACTTTGAGGGTCGACTCGCCGACTTTGAAAGAGCAAACCTAGTCGCGCTACAACACATAGACGTGGTCGATCCTTGGGTGGTAGAGCACAAAACCTTTATTGAGAAGACGTACAATGACCGAGGCCAACAGAGGATGGACGGAGATATAATCAAAGAGCACAACTCATGTTTCACGCGTTGGTTCAAGGACAAGCTTCTGTCGTACCCTTTACATGAGGATTCTTCCGCGGAAGAAAAACTCATATTCGCCTTGTCACAGGGCGCCGAGCACAACCTGATGACCTATCAGGCGTACGATATCAACGGCTACACATTCTACACCGAGGAAAAGGACATGAAGAGCGATTATCAGAACTCCGGGGTAACGATGGAATCCTACACCGGTAACGACAAGGACAGATACTACGGAAGGATCGAGGAGATCTGGGAGCCGAGCTACACTGGAGAGAAGGTCCCGATGTTCCGTGTCAGATGGGCCAAGAGCGTCCTAAAAGAAGACCGGTATTTCACCACCATGGTTATACCCGAAGCCAAATCCAAGACCGCGGGCGCAAACGTCACCGCGAAAAATGTGCCATGGGTACTGGCTTGCCAAGTGGACCAATGCTTCTTCATTACCGACCCGTCAAAGCCCAGTCGTGTTGTCGTGAGGAGAGGCAAAAGGAACATCATCGGAATGGATGGAGTCGCCAATGAGCAAGACTTCGACAAGTACGGCGACCCGAAGATGGAAGATGACGACGACGATGAAGTACCATACACCACAAGAAGAAGCAGGACCACCCTACCTAAAGGACGTCCGTTCAAGAGAAGAATTCAAGGGGTTCCGGGGCTAAATTATTCAACCGCGAGAAAGAAGGGCAAGAAGATTGTGAAAAGATAGCTAAGATCGAATCACGACGTGTCGGCCGCGTGTGTGTGTCAGTGGCAAGCTCAATCTTTGATGACTGTTATTTCATGTCACTTGATTTCAACCATGTCATCTAATTCTAAATCTTGGCACAATGGTTTCTTTTGGCCTTCCCTTGATTTCCATGAATTTACATTTGAACTTCAGTTCCTGGAAAATTCAAGTGTAGTTCAAATCTCATTTGAATTTAATTCAAATGCCTGTCATTTTACTTCTGTCAAATTGGTTCAAACCAATTTTATAAAATCAGAAATAATCAATAATATCAAATCTTATTTTTATAAGATTTTATCACTCCATTTGCATTTTCCTTTTCTTTTATCTCAAATCTTAAATTATTACATGCAAGTAAAAATTCAAAAAAATAAAAAAAATGTTAGTAATGGCGCACGAGGAGAAGGTGCGCCATTGCTATCACGATATTTATGGCGCACCCCTAAGAGGTGCGCCATTGCTCTCACGATGTTTATGGCGCACCCCTAAGAGGTGCGCCATTGATATACCTGTTTTTATGGCGCACCCCTAAGAGGTGCGCCATTGATATACCTGTTTTTATGGCGCACCCCTAAAAGGTGCGCCATTGCTATCATTCTACCCTAAATTAGGGTATCCTCCCCTCCCCTCCCCGCCTCCCCACACAGTACACCCCCTCGACCCCCCCGCGCCCCCGCCGCCTTCCCGTCTCCGGCGACCCCACGCCCGTCTCCGGCGACCCCGCGCCCCTGCGCCCATCTCCGGCGACCCCGCGCCCGCCGCCGCCCGCTCAGCCCCCACAGGTACTCTCCTCCCTCCTCCTCACTCCTCCCTGCTCCTCCATTCCCCCCGTCCTCCTCTGTTCTCGATGCACAGGGCCGGCCTGAGCAGCGACGCAACACCGTACCACTCCTCTCCCTCCCTCCCCGCCTCTGTTCGCGCATGGCTCCGCCTGCCTGACGCCTTCTATCTTGTCGCAGGGGAAGGTGGTGCCGGCGTGTACGGCGTCTGCGCCTTCTTTGTGCTCCTCCTCACGCGCCGCTCCTCCTCTCCGGCGACCCCGCGCCCCCGCGCCCGTCTCCCCCGTCTCCCCCGACCCCGACCCCATCGCCTCAACAACAAGAGCAGCACAAGAATCGGACGAAGGTATGTATCCCCATCCGCTGGTACCTTTCAGAATCAGGCCAATCCTTTCAGAATTTTTTAACTCCACTTGATCTCACCTCTTGCATGTTCACCACATTCCAAGGACTCAAAATATTCTTTCTCACTCTCTTGCAAAGAAGGCCTACGCCCTACGCTAATAGATCATCTACTGGATGCTCCATTCTTTGTACCAAAGTGTTCAGATGTAATGTCAAATTGGCTTTAGATGCCATTTCCTTTCCTTATGGAAAACTTCTGCCTGTACACTGTCTAAGTTGCTAATAAATTTGTTAGCCCTCTTCGAGGGCTACAGTTTGCCAAAAAAAAAGGTTGACAAGTGTTTCCAGTGTGAGACACCAGTTAATAGTATTCTGAATATGACTGGAAAAACTTGGGTGTGGGTGTGAAAGTCGAACATCAAGTAATGGTCGAAAAATGAGAGTAGAGATCCATACATGGAGGCTACATATTTGTGGCAACCTGCACACTTAATATTAGGACAAAATGGTTCACACTGAAAACTTGTGATTGATACAACCGGATCAGGCAATCGCCTTGACATTAATCTAACCAGTCCATGCTCTCAAGCCAAACTATGATGATGTATAATTGATGACTAGCTCTCATATCATTACATTTCCCATGCATCCAGCTAGTGCCTGCCTTCAACATTTCCAGCTTGGAGTTTCGTAAGTCCGTATCACCAGTAAGAGCCCGCTACATAGACTACACTAAACATCACAAAACTGGTAGTCCAGCATCTCTTCGATAGTTTAACTCAAACTCAACATCTCACTTGATTAACTCCTGCAGAATCAAGAGACACCAGTGAACATGAATGTGAGTGACAAATATGATTATATGAAGAAAAGAAAAAATGTCATTTTGTTCAAGTATCAACACATGACTCCCTTGCTGCTCTTGCTGCTCTTGTGCTCCCTTGCTGGGCTCCCTTGCTGGGCTGTATCCTTTTGGTTTGGGGTTTATGTGCAGGTACATTGAGTTGCCAATGTTTTGCCGGAACGTTGATTAATTTCCGTCCGGCAAATTTCTGGCACTCCGGCATGACCTTTTTTAGCAAAGGTCATGCCGAATTTTTCCTAGAATTTATGTTTCCAGCTAAATTACCCCTGTCAATGAAATTACCCCTGCCATGCTCTATTAATAGTTTTAGGACACTATTCTTTCTTGTCATGACACTTATTTTGAGTGTACTTCAGATATCTTGGAATGTTGTTCCGAGGATAGATACAAATTAAAGTAAAACAAGAGGTTCTTTTTTTGTGAAGTCAAATTAAAATAAGAATGTTTTTTTAGAAAGAAAATACCCGAGCATTATCAGGTCCCAACAAAGCAGGAGCAATGTGCTTAAGATCACCATGGCACTAATTATTAGCCATTTTTTATTATTTAGAGCGAACATGGCCAACAACGATGAGGCCGGCGGTTCGGGCAAGCCATTCTGGGAGCTGTCCCAGGAGATGGAGGAAGAACCTCACCGCTATGAGGACGCCGCGGAAGACACCGATCCCGACTACACAACCCCTAGTGGCGTCGGGGATGACACCACTGATGGTGCCGCCGGGGATGCCACCACTGATGATGGCAGCGAACGCACAGATGGCAGCCAACCGAAGAGGCAACGGAAGGACCGGCGCCCGAACGTGCTCGGCACCGTCAAGGAGGAATTTACTGAAGTGTCCTCCAGTGGGCATCCAACGGCGCCCAAAGAATTAGTCGGTGGGTACGCGGGACAACTCGGGTGCATTCTCCGGAGCACCGTCTCGATCAACACCGAGAACCTAAGGCATCGTGACCGAGGGAATTTGCGCAACCTCCTCTTCACGAAGCTGCACGAACGATACAAGTTCCCCGGTGACTTCGCAAACACACGCCTCTCAGGGAATAAAGTGAATAGTGCCGCCCTCACGAAGATGAGCACGGCCCTGGCTACTTGGAGAGCCGCGGTGAAGAGAATGATTCTAAGAGGTGATAGTTATGAGAAGATCAAGGAGAAAAATCCTTCGATCAGCGAAGCTGACTACCTGGAGTTCAAGATCAAGTGCGAGAGCAACGCATCCGCGGAATCAAGTCAGTGGGGGAAAGATATGCGGGACTTGAACTTAGGGGTCCACAAACTCGGTCCCGGCGGTTACAGAGTGGCGGAACCTAAATGGGACAAGGAGGACGCGGAGCGTGCCGAGCAAGGCCTACCGCCCCTCTTCGATAAGTACCATGAAAAGCAGACCAGGAACTATGTCAGGGCCCGGTACAAGGTGGACCCGGTAACAAAGGAGCTTACCACGGATCCGAAGGTGAAGGATCTTGAGCGTGTTCTGGTAAGGAATACACCCCCGCGTAATTAGCTCCATATGGTTGCATTCTAATTAATGAAGCCAAATTTCTAAATGGTTCACGTTCCTTCTGTAGGAAACTGAAAGCAGTAGCGTGGGGTCTCAGAGCTCCCCGTCTGCCCCTTGGGACACCACTTTAAATAGGGCGTTGAACGTAATGAAACACAAGGATAAGTTCAGTAAGCCGTCGTCAGCTGGTCGTGTGGCCGGCGAAGGCTTGTCCAC
This sequence comes from Elymus sibiricus, assembly GCA_039707655.1. NCBI lineage: Eukaryota > Viridiplantae > Streptophyta > Magnoliopsida > Poales > Poaceae > Elymus > Elymus sibiricus. The sequence goes on from CM077665.1 coordinate 482,296,161, forward strand.
GAAATGGTCGGAATACTATAAGGCTGGGCGAAAGGAGAGAAAGACCAGCTCGGAAAGCCAGGAGCGCGAGGTTAAAGAACTCAAGGCACAAGTGGCGCGAATTCCGGAGATAGTCCAAGAGCAAGTGCGAGACCAACTGGGAGCGACGATCACCGCCATTATGCCTACCTTGCTTGAGGGGCTGCGGGGGTGGATTGCGGGCGGCCAACAGGGGCCGCCCCCGATTCCCAGCTTCACGGGCAGCAACTCGCACAACGCGCCGGCATTGGTGTCTCCGGCGGAGGCGACATTGGTGTCTCCGGCGACGGCGCCGGTATTGGAGCTTAATGCACCCGGGTGTGGGAAGAATACACCGGCCGGCACCTCGGCAGCAAGCGGCCCCTCCGTCACTTGCACGCCCGCCGTTGGCGGTGCCTCGACATTAGCCCAGCTCGACGCCATCACGGTAACTAAGCCTCGGCCGATGACTTCATCTCCTTGCCTTTGACTGGGCATCCCTGATGCCCTACATGTTTTCGCAGGGCGCCGCCAATGTTCCATGCAGTCTCCTGCACTTCGTGGACGACGAGTTGATCGATGTCGCCAAGGCCAAAATCATTGAACCGGGCAACCGCGTGTTCCACGGTAATCCGATGCCACCCACCGTGTATAGGGTTCAACTGGTTCGGGTGCTGCGGGGCTGCGACGACTTGTTACCTCCGTATCGACCCCCTGGGGCCGACGAAGATGATGTGATGACCCTCAGCGCCTGCTTAAACTGGTCCATGCTTTGGCCGAAGAGCCAGATTCGTTTGGGGGCGGGGGACACCACCCCACAGACAACACCGCCAGTCGTGCCGGCGCCAAGCCATGGCAAGACCGCCGCAACGCTACCGCCGTCAGCTGATCCGGACATGCATATGGCACAGGATCCGGACGACGACGACGGTACATTTTCCAACGTGGATAAGTACATCAACGAACATGGGTACGGTGACGAATTCTTGGGGCCTCCTTCTCAAGAACCCAACCCTGCAAAAGACGATCGCGATCTAGCTGGTACCACGGAGAAACCCAATTGCAACAGGCGTCGTCTGTTCAGTTCTCAGGAGACGCCTCCAGATGCCACCTTCACCGAGACTCAAATAGCCGAGGTGCGAAATATTATCAGCCCCAACACACTCAAGAAGGTGGTCTCTGAGCAGAACTCGATCCCATTACTGCAGAAGAAGCAGAAGGGACGGAAAAGAAAAAATAACAAGGGTGCGAGCCAGCCGACACCGAGTACGATCCGTGCTCAGGACGGGCCACCAATACCTAAGGATATCTCGAGGAGGGTGCATGTGGCAGGTAGGCCGATGCTACCGACTAATCTGCTCAATGCTGCAACCGGTGCTATGCGGAGTCTGCATGACGCTGTTCTTTCTATGGAGAAGCGGCGTCTCTCCGAGAATGATGTGGCATACCCGGTTTTCGTGGCCAAGGTGCCAGAGGGCAAGGGCTTTGTCGATAGCACCATCGGGCGTATGATCGTCCTGCGGTTTGATGACATCTTCGCTATGTTTAACCTTTATCCACTGCACTACACCTTCATTCGGCTATTTTCGCTCAGTATGGAGATGCGGATCATTAGAGACAAGACCCCGGACATCGTGATAGTCGACCCCTTCTACATGTGTGCCAAGATCTTGGGCAACGCTGGGGACCGGCAAGTCGCGAGTTCATACCTCGAAGGCGTCATTCTGGCGAACCCAAATAAGGATAACTTCCTCGTGCCTTACTTTTCCGAGTAAGTCATCCCCTCACCGCCCCGTAACATATGATTTCTTAGATTTCGATCGTTCTTTTTTTTTTCTAACATTCCGTGCTTTGTGCAGTGACACACATTGCACACTCATCCTCTTAAGCCCAAAATATTCCATGGCCACGTATTTCGACTCGGACCGTCAGTCGAAGAAAGACTACACAGATATCAAGAAAGTTCATGATGATGCTCTCCCCGGCTACGCCAAATCTGGAGGCACCTTCAGGAGGCCAATTTGTAGGTACGGCAAGCACGTGTTCACCCACATAACGACGTTCCCCTGCGTCAAGCAGCCGCCTGGCAGTCAGAAGGATGCCTACTACGCCCTCCATCACATGCGGGCGATCGTACGGAACCATCATCAGCGTATGCTACCAAATGATCTCAAAGAATTGGCCGCACGCTTGTCGGCAATCCAGGACGAGGACATCAGACAAGAATTCTTTTGCATCCAGTCGGAGTTAGCGGAAATCATCTATCAAGATGTCCTTCGTACCTCGGGGCAGTTCTACCTCAACTATCAACCGTCCAACAGTGAAATAGAAACAACGCTACAAATGCAGGCTGACAACGACCGCACATTCATGACCATCACGAAAGACGGCGGCTTCATCCACGCTCCGGTCCCTGAGTCGAGTCGAAAGTATTGATGCTATGTAGTTCTGAAATATCGATTAGCTCATGTTGTAATTAAACTTTAATGAACTTGTATGTCTCTTTAGTTTGGACAGTCGTTCAACTTATATGTAATCGATGCTATTTATTAGTAGGACCATGAACCGTGCTATTAATGTGTTGCTTTTCTCTTCCGATCCTTTTGTTGCATACTTATATATTGCTTATATATTATCTGTGAATTGCTACTAACGTTTTGTTTGTCTAGTGCATAGAGATGCCGTCGTATGTCGTGTACAAGGGTGAGGTTCCCGGAGTCTACGACGACTGTGAGGAGTGTCGGAAACAGGTTCACCGTTTCAGCGGTAACAGTTACAAAGGGTACACCACTAGGGCGGAGGCGGAAGCTAGATATGCGCGCTATCTAGCGGGAGAGAGGAGGGAGCGGAGGAGGAACCGGATGAAGACCAGTTTCATCGCCATGATGCTCATCGTGACCGCAGCTCTCTTCTATGTGATGGTAGTTTAGATATCGACTTGTAATGTGAAGACAAACTCGCTACTCGCGGTCTCGAGACTTGTAATGTTCTAACTTTGTTCGGTATTTTGAATTCGGAGACTAATATGATGAATTGTATTCGGAGACTAATCTTCTATTGTATTCGATAAATCTGCTGTTTATTTGTTGTGTTGTTTATATTCTGTGCTGTAATGTATTTTGTAGCCTGTGCAAATATCAGAAAAGCAAAAAAAAAATTCCTAATATTCATAGTAGTGGCGCACCATATTGCACTTTAGTGGCGCACATAAATAAACACCCCAGTGGCGCATTATCTAAAAGTGCGCCATTAGTAACCCAGAGCACAAGGTACACATGGCCCCTTGGAGTAACAGCAGTGGCGCACTTCTGGGCCTAGTAATGGCGCACTTTAGCTGCGCCATTAGTGTCTGGGATAGTAATGGCGCACCGGGTGGTGCGCCACTGTTATGTAGATTAACAGTGGCGCACCAGGCGTGCGCCATTACTATTTATTAGTAGTGGCGTGATAATAGTGGCGCACCTATAGTGCGCCATTAATAGCCAAAATAGGTGCGCCACTAACAGCCTTTTTTCTAGTAGTGACACAAACACCACCCACTAAGGATAGATACCATCGGCAAGGTAGTATCCCATTTTATAGTTGTGCTCGTTGACGGTGTAGTTTCATGCATGAGCATTCCATCACAAAGTAGCTTGAACCAAAGACATCATTGGAACACATTGATACAATTCTGAGAACCAGGCATGTCAAATCTACAAGTCCTCCGATGCCACTGTTTCAAGTATGATGGTGGCCTCTTTGGTGTAACCTTGGTACTACATGTGCAAACTTGTCGCCCAGTTCTTCCATCGATAATGCATGTGATCAACTAAGGCGCGCATATCTGGGAAACATCTTGATGTTCTAATTACCAAGAAATTTCATGTGCCCTTCACACCTGGTTCTCTCAGTTACTCCTGTCCAAACACCTTCACCACAGTGCGCACAAATTTCACCGTGGTCTGCAGGCATGTGGTCTCTCTCATCCGGATTTCAGCATCAATGGCATCTGCGACTTTGCCATAAGCAAGCATCATGAGAGAAGTCATGCATTTTCATAGAGGAGAGACAGAAAGTTGTCCGCAATAGTTACTTCCTCAGCTTGAAGTAGTCATCGACCTCTTCCATGACATTCACTACGTGCAAAATCAATTTTTTACTCATCTGGCAGCGATGTCGAAAAAACGCTTCATGGTATGTTGGGTCCAGTGTGAATTGGTAGTCCTTGTAGAAAAGCCCTGCGCGAGAGATCCTATCCCGGTGAACAACTCTCGTGCCCTTTATTGAAGCATTGAAGTTCAGAACATGCTCCTCTCGCTTCTCCAATTATTCCCGAATGATCATTGTCATCATCATTGCATCATCTTCGTCGTCTAAATCTGACAAATTGATAAACTCTTTGCATATGAATTCGTCAAGATCCTTGTTTTCATACTCATCATCCGATGGATCAATTGTTTATGTACAAATGAGCAAAAGAAAAAAAACTTCCCGAACATTTCATCGAACACACATATGTAAAGGTGTATGTTCGGATGAGTTGGACGCACCGGGATGGCGTATGGTTGCGGCACATACGGCTATGGGTTGGGAACAACGACAGAGCTATGATGGAAGCTGTGCGGGGAAGGCGGAATTGAAGAGATTTTGGATAGCCCCCCGTCAGTCCGACATGACGAACATGTCGGACATGCCGGACGTTGGCATGGGTAAAGGGGGTCCGGTCCGATGGCAACTTCATGACCTGGGATCTGCCCGGACGTATAGGGAAATTTAAGTGGCCTACTTGTAGTTGCTCTAAGTAAGAGCACTTGATTTCGTTGAAGTGAACTTGGTTTCATTAGACACTACCGGAATCAGGCTCGCCGTCGACGGCCAAAAGTATGCCGATGGCCCCCGTCGGCATATATGCACGTATGCCGACGCCCCAGGGAAAACCGTCGGCGTACAAAAGCCGTCGGCATATCTCCATCTTTGCCTACGGCAGCCGTCGGCGTACACCCGGCCGTCGGCATAGACAGATCTATGCCTACGGTGGCCGTCGGCATAGCCGGACCGTCGGCATATATCTGGGCCCGGCCACCCGGTGACTCACGTCCGTTTGACGCCGTCAAGCATATGCCGACGGCCCTAACATCTCCCGTCAGCATAGCTTATTTTGTCCACGTCATCGATCCGCGACAGGTGGCACGTCATCGATCCGAGCCTGCACCGATCCGGGGCATAGCTATGCCGACGGCCATGCCATCGGCATATCTATGCGTTTTTTCCTTTTTCCTAAATTAAAATATGATTTACTTAAGGCATGTACAACAATCTAGATAGCTTCAGTCTATAGCCCATGTCCTTGTAAAATAAAGTCTATTTAGTTATGTACTACACCAAGTTTTTACAATGCATCGTCTATTTAGGTGTGTGTATAGGCGCTAAAATCATGGGGTGGTTAGAGCAATCCTGGATGGAAAAACTTTATGATGCAGACACCCCTTCGTACAACAGGAGGATGGACGTCGCTGGTCAAACCCCGTCCGGCGAAAGTCAAAGGCCTAGATCCGCTGGTCAACTGAGCCAGGGTTAGACGGGACGGGGGACTTGGGGGGGGGGGTAGCTATGCCGCCAGGTCTTCCACTGTGCCCTCTTATGCGTCTGGAAATGTGGTGGCGGGTGCAAACACGCGGAACGCGTCTCCATAGCGTGACCCCCTTCACGGACGGCGCTGCCGCCGGCACCTGGAGGGGGGAAACGGTCGTGTCGGGTCGACACGGACGGAATCTTGCGGTGGGTTGGGCCCGGACCTTGTTCTAAGATGTTGCTATGGGCTGGCATATCACAACTAGGTGAAAATGTCCATCGGTCATACCTCGTCCGGTGAAATTCAAAGGGGTAGATTCATCTGGTGAACAGTGCCAGGGTTAGACGGGAGGGGGTACTTGGGGGGTAGCAATGCCGCCAGGTCTTGCTCTGGGCCCTCTTACACATTTGGAAGTGTGGTGGCAGGTGCAAGCACCCGGCACGCGGCTCCGTAGCGTGACCCCCCTCACGGACGTCGCTGCCGTCGTCACACAGAGGGTGGAAACGGTCACGCCGGGGAGACACGGAGGACATCTTGCGGTGGGTTGGGCCCTGACCTTGATCAGAAGTGTACCTATGGACTGTCCTATCACGGCCAGGTGAAAATGTCCATCGGTCAAACCCCGTCCAGCGAAAGTCAAAGGCCTAGATCCGTCCGGTCAACAGTGTCAGGGTTAGATGGGACGGGGGACCTCGGGGGTGGCAATGCCGCCAGGTCTTGCACTGGGCCCTCTTACACGTCTAGAAGTGTGGTGGCAGGTGCAAGCACCCGGCACGCGGCTCCGTAGTGTGACCCCCCTCACGAACGTCGCTGCCGCCGTCACACGGAGGGTGGAAACGGCCTCGTCGGGGAGACACGGAGGGAATCTTGTGGTGGGTTGGGCCCGGACCTTGATCGGAAGTGTACCTATGGGCTGACCAATCACACCCAGGTGAAAATGTCCATCGGTCAAACCCCGTCCGGCGAAAGTCAAAGGACTAGATTCACTGGTCAACCGAGCTAGGGTTAGATGGAACGCGAGACTTAGGGGGGTAGTAGGCCGCCAGGTCTTGCGCTAGGCTCTCTTATGCATCTGGAAATGTGGTGGCGGGTACAAACACCCGGCACGCGTCTCCGTAGCATGACCCCCTTCACGGACAGCGCTGCCGCCGGCACCTGGAGGGGGGAAACGGTCGTGTCGGGTCGACACGGACGGAATCTTGCGGTGGGTTGGGCCCGGACCTTGTTCTAAGATGTTGCTATGGGCTGGCATATCACAACTAGGTGAAAATGTCCATCGGTCATACCTCGTCCGGTGAAATTCAAAGGGGTAGATTCATCTGGTGAACAGTGCCAGGGTTAGACGGGAGGGGGTACTTGGGGGGTAGCAATGCCGCCAGGTCTTGCTCTAGGCCCTCTTACACATCTGGAAGTGTGGTGGCAGGTGCAAGCACCCGGCACGCGGCTCCGTAGCGTGACCCCCCTCACGGACGTCGCTGCCATCGTCACACGGAGGGTGGAAACGGTTGTGTCGGGGAGACACGGAGGGCATCTTGCGGTGGGTTAGGCCCGGACCTTGATCCGAAGTGTACCAATGGGATGGCCTATCACAGCCAGGTGAAAATGTCCATCGGTCAAACCCCGTCCGGCGAAAGTCAAAGGCCTAGATCCATCCGGTCAACAGTGCCAGGGTTAGACGGGACGGGGTACTTGGGGGTTAGCAATGCCGCCAGGTCTTGCGCTGGGCCCTCTTACACGTCTAGAAGTGTGGTGGCAGGTGCAAAAGCACCCGACACGCGGCTCTGTAGCGTGACCCCCCTCACGGACGTCCCTGCCGTCATCACACGGAGGGTGGAAACGGTCGCGTCGGGGAGACACGGAGGGCATCTTGCGGTGGGTTGGGCCCGAACCTTGATCCGAAGTGTACCTATGGGCTGGCCTATAACAGCCAGGTGAAAATGTCCATCGGTCAAACCCCGTCCGGCGAAAATCAAAGGCCTAGATCCGTCCGGTCAACAGTGCCAGGGTTAGACGGGACGGGGTACTTGGGGGGTAGCAATGCCGCCAGGTCTTGCGCTGGGCCCTCTTACACGTCTAGAAGTGTGGTGTCAGGTGCAAGCACCCGGCACGCGGCTCCGTAGCGTGACCCCCCTCACGGACGTCGCTGCCGCCGTCACACGGAGGGTGGAAACGGTCGCGTCGGGGAGACACGGAGGGCATCTTGCGGTGGGTTGGGCCCGAACCTTGATCCGAAGTGTACCTATTGGCTCGCCTATCACAGCCAGGTGAAAATGTCCATCGGTCAAACCCCGTCCGACGAAAGTCAAAGGCCTAGATCCGCCTGGTCAACAATGTCAGGGTTAGACGGGACGGGGGTACTTGGGGGGTAGCAATGCCGCCAGGGTCTTGCGCTGGGCCCTCTTACACGTCTGGAACTATGGTGGCAAGTGCAAGCACGGCACGCGGCCCGTAGCGTGACCCCCCTCACGGACGTCGCTGCCGCCGTCACACGAAGGGTGGAAACGACCACGTCGGGGAGACACGGAGGGAATCTAATGGATTGTTGGGCCCAGACCCTATTCGGGGATGTTCCTATGGGCTGTCCTATCAAAACCAGGTGGAAGAGTCCATTGGTCAAAGCCCGTCTGGCGAAAGTCAAAGGCTTAGATCATCGGGTCAACGAGGCTACGGTTTAGTCCGGTCGGGGGGTGTCCGGGGGGTAGCTATGCCATCAAAACATCGCACCGGGTCTTCGGAGGGTAGGAAGGACAGTGGATATTTTAAAAATTGCTAGGAGATTTAACGAATAAATTAAAGATAATGTCAATTAAGAAAAATAAGAAAATGAAAAGCATATATGCCGACGGCTAAGCCGTCGGCGTAGCCCAATAAAAAAAATATGAAAACCATATATGCCGACGGCTAATCCGTCGACGTAGCCCCCACCTTATCCAGTCGGGCGGCCCTCTCCTCCACTCATCTCTTGACCCCGACCCCCACTCTCTCCACCTTATCCCACTAGCTCGACCCCAACCCGCCGCCACGCCACCCCCGCGCCGCCGTCGTTGCCCACCCCCGCGCCGCCGCCATCGCCCCGCCGCCACACCCCGCCCCCTCCTCCCACCTCGCCCTCGCCCCCGCCCTCCTCCTCCCGGCCCACCGTCGCCCCCGCGCGGCCCCGCTCCGGCCAGCCCTGGCTCTCGCCCGCCCTGCCACCGTCCCGGCCCCCTCCTCCCGCCCCGCCGTCGCCCCCGCCCCCCTCTTCCCGCCCCGCCCCGCCGTCGCCCCCGGCCCCCTCCTCCCGCCCCGCGCGTGCTCGCCATCGACCCCTCCTCCCGCCCCGCCGCCGCCCCAGCCCCCTCCTCACGCCCCGCCGCCGCCCCAGCCCCCTCGCCCTCCGCCCCCGGTCCACTGTTCCCACCCCGCAGGTGCCACGCCCCCCGGCCTCCCTCTAGGTTAGCAAATTTTTTTGTTACATTAATTTGTATAGGTTTGTGTAGTTAGATGGATAGATGCATTTGGATGAATAGATGGATAGATGCATTCGAATATTATGTTTGTGTAGTATTGTTTAGTTTTTGTAGATAAATAGGTGTAGAAGAGATGGATGCATTTTGGATCATGATGATCTTGCTACAAAAAAAGTGAAGAATGTTTTTGGCACTTCTAGAATTTTTAATGGATGCATTTATTAGGTATTGCTAATCTAGTTAATAATTATATGAAGCATATCTTACAATTTGAGATGTTAAAATGCTATATGATATGTGATGATCTAAGTTGTTCTTTCGGTGGAATTTGCAGGCTTTGTGGTGTCGCATCTCCCCGGAGTGACCGTCGGCGGAAGCATTGGTCCTTGATCATCCCACGGCTGTTCGACTACTTCCCCTACAGCCGAGGGTGAGCTAGAATTCCACCTCCTCCTCCTTCTTTTTGTTCATGTCACTAGTTTACATTTTCACGTCAAGTCGCGTAACCTAGGCGTCTCCCGTCCGAAATGGTTGCAGGGATAAATATGCATTCAATTGCATATTTATCACCGCAACTGTTTCGGATTGTCCAGCGTTTTCCGCGGACAGCCCGAGGATGTGTAGATTGGGTACGTTTTCCATGCTCTACCCCGTTCCGAGACAGGATTTCGGCGGCGCATCCCCGTTGTTCTCCAGACACACATTCTCTCGGCTTTTTGTTGAGACGTGTATCTGGAGAACAGCGGGGAGGTGCTGCCGAAATTTTGTCTCAGAACGGGGTAGAGCATGGAGAACGTACTCAATCTACACATTCTCGGGTGGGATTAGGACCCTCTTTACCTATTATGGATGTAGGTGGATTCAGCGCCGTCAACGCGGTAGAAAATAAATATTTGATGTGAATAATTAAATGAATTCTTAATTTTGTTGTGTGGCTCCCAATAAAGCAGAGGATGGCAGATAATCAGTGGATGTACAATGGTTTTATCCGTCGGAATCGAGTAACAACAGAGTGGGTTGCGAAAACCGATGTGTTTTTGAAGGAGACATTCTGTGGTCCAATGAGAATTATCCCACATTGCCCTTGTGCGAAATGTGGCAGACGTCACCGTAAAGGTCAGGAGGAAATGACCTTGCACCTTCGCACGCACGGATATATGCAAAACTTTGACATGCCGATAAACTTTGCCGAGCGGGACAGTGGTAGAGAGGAGGTGATGCGACAACGCATCGGTGGTTATGTGGACGACGGGGTCAGAGACAAGCTAGATGATGTCATTGCTACAGAGACGAGACATGCGACACCTTCAGAGAATGAACCGAAGGAGCCGGAGGCAACCGCAAAGTCCTTCTTGGAGATCTTGGCTTCGTCAAAGAAGCCTCTATATGCGGGTGCCAAACTCTCTTAGCTCGATGCCATCTCACAACTGATGGCAGTTAAGGCTGAGTACGGCTGTAGCCGAGCTTGCATCGAAGCATTTCTGGGAGTATGGGCTAACAGCCTTCCTGAGGGTCATGAACTGCCGAAAAGCATGTACGCCACGAAGAAAATCATGAAGGCACTCTCTATTGATTATGAGAAAATACATGTTTGTCCGAAGAATTGCCTTTTGTTTAGGCACGAGTATGCGGATGACAAGTACTGTAGGAAGTGCGGTTCCTCTCGGTACCTTGAGGTGGTCGGTAAGGATGGTGAGAAGAGGCAGCTAGGCATCCCCGCAAAGGTTCTTCGATATCTCCATTTCATAGAAAGACTGCAGCGCCTTTTCATCATGGAGGAGTCTGCCCAAATGATGAAGTGGCACAAGAAAGGGATAAGGTACCATAAAAATAAAATCGTACATCCATCGGAAGGTGAAGTATGGAATTCATTCGATGAAGAATACCCCGAGGAAGCAGCCGAGGCTGGGAATGTCAGAGTTGCGATAACAGGTGATGGGGTCAATCCATATGGTATGTCGTCCAATCCATACAACTGCTGGCCCGTGTTTGTTATTCCGCTCAATCTCCCTCCCGGTGTCCTAATGCAACGCAAGAACATGTTCTTGTCACTGATCATTCCAGGGCCTGAATACATGGGGAAGAATTTGGCAGTGTTTATGCAGCCGCTAGTGGATGATTTGCACCATTCTTGGTACTTCCCAAGGTTGACATACGACCAACATCTGCAGAAAAATTTCTTGATGAAAGTTTGGTTGATGTTTTGCATGCATGACTTTCCCGGCTATGCCCTATTCTGCGGATGGTGTACAAGTGGTAAGATGCTATGCCCAGTGTGTATGCAGGCTCTACGTTTAATTTGGCTGTAGAAGGGTCACAAGTATGTAGCCTTTGACCTGCATCGACAGTTCCTCCCTCCAGACCATCCAGACAGGGAAGACAAGAAGAACTTCACGAAAGGTTGGGTTGTCCATGAAGTAAACGAGATTCCAACGTTTTCGGGGGCAGATGTTCTTGCTCAGCTAAAAGCTCTCAAGCCTAAAGGCAAAGGCAAAGGCAAAGGCAAAGTCAAAGGCTTCGAGGGATATGGTGAGACGCACAACTGGACTCACATTAGCCCCTTCACCAAGCTTCCCTATTTCAAGGACCTCAAACTTCCTTATAACATCGATGTGATGCACACCGAAAAGAATGTCGCAGAGTCCCTTTTTCGCACGATCCTCAACATTCCTGATAAGACAAAGGATAAGGTTCAAGCTAGAGCCGATTAACAAAAAATTTGTGATAGACCACGTCTAAACATGCGGCCTCCCACAGGCGGTCGAATAAACTGGTTCAAGCCATATGCTGGCTTCGTCCTTAAACCGCCAGAAAAGAAGGAGGTACTTATGTGGCTCAAACACATTGTGAAGTTCACTGATGGTTATGCATCGAATATAAGTAATGGATTCAATCTTTCAACGGGCAAAGTGACCGGGCTCAAGAGTCATGACTATCATGTATGGATTGAGCGGTTAATGCCGATGATGGTTCGAGGCTATGTCCCCGAGCGTGTCTGGCGAGTGCTTGCGGAGCTAAGGCATTTCTTTCGCACGCTCTGTGCTAAAGAAGTATGTCCCGAGGTGATTAGACAATTGGATAAGAAGGCACCGGAGTTGATAAGCAAGCTAGAGAAGATATTTCCGCCAGGCTTCTTTACTCCGATTACACATCTCATTTTGCACCTCGCGAAAGAGGTATTGTTGGGGGGGGCCCGTGCAGAATCGTTGGCAGTACGGCCCTGAGAGACAGTACAAGCATCTCCGAAAGAAATGTGGAAACAAAGCTAAGATTGAAGCTTCCGTAGCTGAGGCAGTTATCCTTGAGGAGGTGTCAGACCTCAGGAGATCGTACTATCCAGACCACATTCCCACTCTGCAGAATAAGGTGCCTCGATACAATACGGAAGAGACCAAGTATAAACCCAAGCTCGATCTATTCAGCGGGCAAGGTGGCAGGGCTGGGGGCTCGAAATCTTATAACATGCCAGAACAAGAGTGGTAGGACATCATGTTCTATGTCTTGCACAACATCAAGGAAGTTGAGGAGGAGTGGATGAGGTAATACCACTACACCATTCCTTTATGTCTTGCACAACATCATGTTCTATGTTCACTTAGTCTCGGCTTAAACACCGCTTTTCTTCTTTCAGACAATTCATTGATGAGGAGTGGACGGGAATGATTCCTCTTACTGAGGCGGAGGCACTTACTCTTCTTCGGCATGGAAACCCTGGAAGGAAATTTTTTGTTGCTTGGTCCATGGCGAAAGTAATTTTTCACATTCCCCTATTAAATACCTAGTTTAACATTTATTAGTTAACCAAGCTAATGCACCCAACAATTTCAATTAAACTTGTAGGGAAAAGATCGGAACATATCTATGGATGACGAATTGAGATGGGTTTCCATGGGTTTTAACCCTTCGGTCATGACATGTGAAAAGTATGATGTGAATGGGTATCGCTTCCATACAGAGGAGCACCAGAACAGCCAGCCTGATCCCAAAACTATAAATACTGGAGTGTACACCCCAGGTCAAAACGGAGTTCAGTGCTATGGAAGGGTAGGAAAAATATACGAGCTTACATTCAGCCATGGGCGCGAAACCCTAAGTCTCCCTGTGTTCAAATGCCGATGGTTCGACCCAGTAAAGGGGCTGAGACATACACCTTCTGTTGGTTTCGTCGAAGTTAAACCATCATCCGTCTATGCCGGAGCCGATCTCTTTATTGCGGCTACCCAAGCCACACAAGTTTATTATCTACCTTACCCATGCCAGAAAGAGTACCTAAAGGGTCGGGAAGTTATGTTCACGGTGTCACCACATAGTAAGCTACCGGACCCGAATGATGACGATTATTAAAACATTGACCCCATGACATACGAGGGAGTGTTCTTTCAAGAGCAACCTGGTGATGATGATGATGTGGCCAGAAGCGATGACGATGACGATCCAAACGATGACGTGGATCCAAACGATGACGATGACGATGTGGATCCAAACGATGACGATGCATGGAATGATGGTGAGACCATTATTAATGAAAAAGACATACTTATGCTAGAAAAGTTAAATGAAGAAACTAACGAAGAAGAGCCTCCACCTCCGTCCAACAATGAAGATGATATGTGTGATAGTGATAGTGAAGATGATATCGGTTACAACAGTGATGATTCGTCAGGGTTCTAGCAGATGTACGTTTCATGTCTTTTTTCTATGGTTTATTAATATGCTTTTTTATGCTTATTTATTAATGTCTTTTTTCTATTGTTTTTTCTTCATTATTAGTATACTAATTGTTTTTTCTCTTTTCAATGCAGGTTTGCTAAGCATGGGCAAGGGCAAGGCCGATGGCACGGGTTTACTAACCAAACTCACCTCGATGGCTAGTCAAAGTGGTCGAGCCCGTACTGTTCCGTCCCGACTACTTGAGGATGACTCCTCATAGGGAGGTCGAGGGAGAGGTGCCCCTAGAGGTGGAGGGGATGCGGGGAGAGCCCTTAGAGGAGGGCGGGGTTGGGGCCAGAAACAACGCTCCCTCACCGACTTAGGGGTGTCGTTTACAAGGCCCTCCTCTAGTGAGGTACCCTCTACTGAGGAGGAGGAGGTTCGTGAGGAGGTTGAGGAGGAGCAGGAGGTTCGCGAGGAGGTTGAGGAGGAGGAGGAGGAGTTTGGGGAGGGGGAGGAGGATGAGTTTGGGGAGGGGGAGGAGGTTGGTGGTGGCAGGGAGGGGGTTGGCAACAACAAGGGGTGGCTGCGTGGTGCTGCAAAACTCCCCCCCCCTTCCTGCTACCGAGGAGCAGAAGTGGATCATTACGCAAGTGGGGAAAGAGTAAGTGCCCCTTAATCATATTCTAATTCTTTTGCTTGTAAACATGCTCATATTTTCTATCTTTTGTAGGGGCTGGACAGTTGCTCAAAATGTCCGTGTTCCAAACGGTATCCTCACTATCTTGCTGAAGGAATATTGGCCGGGGTTGTTCGCTTCGGACAAAGACAAGCACCCGAAGCACCTGGTTTTGGCCATGACCTGGGACCACTACGAAGCGGCTCCCCATGCGGACTATGAGACACATGCTAAAGCCGTGAAAACAAATTTTTGGGTAAGTTCTCTTTAGAAGCATGAGTCTTGAGTTTCGTTCATAGTTTATCATCGAATGGTTTAACTCATGGCTTCTTCCATTCCGGTTTTATGAATAACTATAGAAATACTATCGAGTTCTTGAGGAGAAAAAGCCCCTTGCCGACAAGTTGTTTCTGAGAGCTGCGAGGAAGCAGGCCCGCTAGATGCAGTACGAGGTGCGCTGGGTGGCCATCTCGCAATATTATTACAACTATCGTGACATGAAGGTGCCCAAGGAGTACGCGAAGAAGGAGCGTCTTACCTTGACTAGGGAGCAGTACCTGTTGGTAAGTATAACAGTATTTTCATTCCGATGTTTGTGGTAAATTTCATTGTTTCGTGTCGACATGCCATTATGCTTTCATTATGTAGGCGTGTCCTGGTTGGTGTTATGGAAAAAAGGAATCATGGGCGGCATTGGTTGATATGTGGCTCGGTGATGATGAGAAGTGGGCTTCTAAAAGCATCCAAAACCGGGCTAACCGAGGGACTGGCGGAACACATGGTCAGGGAAACTGGAACCACTGGAGGCACAAGAAAGTTCAGGTATATCTATG
Source organism: Elymus sibiricus (assembly GCA_039707655.1). Lineage (NCBI taxonomy): Eukaryota > Viridiplantae > Streptophyta > Magnoliopsida > Poales > Poaceae > Elymus > Elymus sibiricus. The sequence continues at coordinate 482,311,323 of CM077665.1, forward strand.
TACATGAAACATTCTTCTTCTTCTATGTATGACTAACCTCTGTTTGGTGTTGTTTGGTGGTGCAGGAGGAGAAATTGAAGCGGCCGTTCTCAGACATGGAGGCGTGGGAGCTAGCCCATGTACGGAGTAAGCCCAAGGATGGCAAGGGCAAGAACTACGGCAAGTCCGGCTAGCACCTTCAGGCCTACAAGGAGGTGTATCTGGGGTTCAATCCTGACACACCTGACCCCATAAAAGAGGCTACAGACGACAGGGCGGTGGTCGGCATAGGGTCAAAGAGTCATGGTCGGTACCCAGTTCTGGATGCTGTGGTCACTCCTTCTATGTCCTACACACAACTCCGAGTTACCAACCCCCCGAGCCTGAGCTCGCACCCGAGCACGACCAGTGCACACTCACAGTCCATCCTAGTCCAACAACACTCTGTAAGAATTTTCCCTCTTATCTTCCTTTTTTCTCACTTTATTTTCCACATTGAGATGTTTTATGAGTTTCATCATGTCATATTATAGGCCTACATGGAGTACACACGTCAGGAGCTCATGGCGTGGAACGCGAGAGCTGCAGCAGTCGCGGACTACAACAGTCGCATGATGAAGGTTAGTTTAGCCCCTTTCATTTGACTTTCATATTTGCACTTTTATTTCTTCTGACCTTCGTGTTTGCTTGGTCAACTAACATGCAGCTCGTTTTTGACTCCTTGGCGACCGGCACGGTTCCTGTAATGGAACCACCACCACCACCTGCTGGAGAACAACCAGCGCTGCCTACGTTTGAAGAATTTCTAACAAATCACTGTCCGACTCTGGTTTGTACATCCCCAAACTATTCAACCACTACTAATCGTTTATTCAACACAATCATATATCTCTTTCAAACATGCAAGGAACCGGTGGATCATCCGTTGGTGGTGCTGCCAATTATGGCATCACTCCCGAGTCACGGAGCCCGATCACTTCGATCCACCGAGGAGGTGGCGGTGGCGGTCTTGACGGTAGCGGTGCCGGTAGCAGTGACGACCTGGGCTTTCGCGGTGACGAACTTGGTGGTGGACGTCCTGGCGCTTAAGCCTCTGGGTGGTGGTGGTGGTGACTTCTATATCTTTCATGCTTCTCTATTATGGACTTATGTTGTGTTGTTCGACTTATGTTGTGTTGTTTCGACTTATGTTGTGTTGATTCGACTTATGTTGTGATGATAATACTTATCTTGTGGTGATAATGATGTAGATCTGTGATATATATGTGCTGTGTATATGATCTGTGATATATATGTGCTGTGTATATGATTTGTGATATATTTGTGCTGTGTATTTGAATTGAACATGAGCAGGAAATTAAAAAAACAGGATCTATGCCGACGGCTATGCCGTTGGCGTAGCCACACGCCAGGACGCACCAGGTGCCGCCACGTGGCATAGGTACGCCGACAGCCTCCCCGTCGGCTCAGCTCTAAACATATGCCGACGGCATAGGCTATGCCGTCGGCGTAGCCGTGCGCCGGGACGCGCCAGGAGACGCCACGTGGCGGACCTACGCCGACGGCCTCCCGTCGGCTCAGCTCTGGAGGTATGCCGACGGCTAGCCCGTCGGCATAGAGGTGCCACGTGGCTTCCTCCGGTTGGGGCGGCTCGTCGACGGCGCCGTTATCCACCGTCATGTGGCAAAGGTTGCCGACGGTCTACCTATGCCGACGGCTGTACGGTGGGAGTCGGCATATGTCCCTATGCCGATGGCTTTTCTATGCCGACGAACCTGGCCGGGTACGCCAACGTTCACGTTGCCGACGGTGCGTTGCCGACGACGGCCGTCGGCATAGCCCTACGCCGATGCCATATGGCCCTACGCCGACGGCCATCGGCCTTCGGCGTAGCCCTCCAGTCCGGTAGTGAGAGTGAACGCCGTACAGATTGAACGAAAAGACCTAGTATATCCGTCCTTCGATGCCACTGCTTCAAGTATGGTGGTGGCCACCTTTTTTCAGACTTCGCTCTCCTGTAAAATATTTGCTTCCTATAATCCAATCCGGGAAGTACTAGGAAGCACGGTTAAGAGAAGTTCAAAAAATAAAAAAAGGAAGCACGGATAAGAAGGAAACCCAATCTGATTTTGTAAGCAGCCAGGCATGGTAATCTCAAGAATAAACGATTCTGATCTCAAGACGCTCGTTTCCAGAAATCCAGATTCCGACTACGAGCAGTAGTACTACGTAATATATTAGCCCGCCGGAAATCGAACCAGATAACAAGAGCGCGCCGGCCGGCCGCATCCATCCAGCCGAGGGAAGATGGAGATGGGTGATATCACTCCGACGGAGGGAGTGGACGGAGACAAATCCCACTCCGCCGAATCTGCAGATCCCACTCCCACCACCATCACCAAAAGTGACGACCACGATACAAAGCCTTCACTTGACGCTGCAGGTCCCGTTCCCGTCAACACAGGCCATGATAATGTCGACGAGATGGATGGAGGCAAATCAGCCGACCAATCAGCCATGGAGGAAGAGGAGATGGCCGACGAGGAGAAGCAGCGCATGATCGAGCGGACCAAATCCGACGTCGAGGCTGCAGATCTCTCTTCCACCATCACCGAAAGTGACTATGGCTACGACGTAGATGTTGATGAGTGGCGTGCTACCACGTTTGATCCAGACAAGCTGTTATTTTTAGCTGCAGATCCCGTTCCCAACAACATAGGTTATGGTAATGTCGATGAGAATTGACCAACCTGGGGAAGTGGTGCTGTTTGATTCTCGCTGTAGAGCGATGCCCATGGCTTCGGATGGTTACCTTCTCATCTCAAGGCAGGTTGTTTCAGTAGAAATTCAAGGCAGCCTGAAAATTGTCTTGCAGACGTACTCTGTATCTGGTGATATTGATTCAGAAACTCAGGTGTGCTTGGCGCCTGATTATTTCAGCGCTCGTGTGACAACATGTAAGCTTAGCAACATTGAGGTGGAGATGACTGTTGCTTGGTCCCGTATGGTCACGGAAAAGGATTATATCACATCACGGGGCTGGTTGCTCGTCGACTCAGACACCAAGTCACATTATGAATAGGAGGTATATAAGAAACGAGAGGACAACAGCAAACAAAACTTTGCTCTCTCCATTTGGTTTGGTGAATTATCCTTCGTATTTCTGTATATCAATTTTAGCTATGTAAGTTGTGTATGGACAACAAGATATGTTATCCAACTATTTTGTATCGACAATAACTTATGTTTTCATCCAACTATTTGTGTATTCACGGTAACTCTTAGGTTACATCTTCTGAAGTATATTTCTACTTAGATTAGTCAGCGGTCTTGTCTGATATTTGTGTGTGTATAGTTATGTTCCTGTTGCTTTTTTTTAGGGAAGTTATGCTCCTGTTGCTGTTTCTACTTGGACTTGTATTCTGGTAGTAGCATAGTAGTCTTTTTTTTCCTTTTTGTGCGGGTGCGTAGCATAGTAGTTATACTAGTAGAACGCCCGTGCGTTGTCACGGGCTTTAAAAACATTATAATGCTATTCACGGAGCTAAAATAATCGAGAACAATGTCGTCTCAGACTCCTAGCTAACACACATATTTTTTTGACAATCAGCTAACACACATCATATTATCAAACACAATAATATGTTATTCGTAACTCAAAAAATATATTTTTAGGCTTGAATGGGTTGTGTGTTATTCATTCATTTCGGCATGATCCGAGTCCAAACGTCACCAATAAAATCCGGCGGGTATCTAAACGAAGTTTTACATAATGTATACACACAACCCTGTTATGGTATCTTTCACCTCTTTTTTTTAGATTTGACATGGGAAGCATCTCCTATCCTTTCTTTGTCTCCTTTCTTTATTTATATGGGAAATTACCCCAAATGACAAATGAATAGGTGTGAAAGTTATAATTGTAAATAAATCACAATCGAATCTATGGAAGTATTGGTTTATACGTTCCTATCAGTTTTGACTTTAGGAATAAAAAAATTGCTATCTTCTTCCGAGAACCACCTAAGGTTCTACCGACTCCGACTAAAAGAATCAAATAATTTCATTTACTCCTTAGATAGCCGATAAGCAGCTCCATTAACTAAGCATTTCACCCATGCCACCCTGGACTCCTCCTTTGATCGGATGCACTCCTTTACCTCCTCCACAATAGGCCCATAGACTGATTTATCCATTTATGAGCTTCTTAACTTAGCCGCCACAGTTTTTTGAGTTAGTCTCTAAGATAAGCTTTGCAACATCCAGTTCACGCTTAAACTGAACAGCCCGTCTACAAGCCTTGAGTTCAGCCAATTCAAGGTCCGTAGTGGAGGAGAAAAAATGGCAATGCCACCGCCTGAAAAAATATGTTACCATCCATGTGCGAGCTCATGTGTGTATTGGTGGTGTGCATATGATGTTATCAGTATTTCTTTAAACTTGTATCAAGACATAGACCAATCATCTTCCCTTTTCTTTAATTCAAATACGAACACATCATAGAAATATGGAGTACGTCGTGTCAGCTATTCACATTCCCTGACCAGTCGATTTCCTGTGTTCTTGGTTATTTTACCCGTGGGGTCTATGTCTTTATTCGGCTTGGCCAAAATCTGAGTGGTCTGTCTTGACTTGTCAAATGTGCATGCCGCACGTCAGATTCAAGCAGCCTTAAGGCATCTACACCCTAATTGTAAACAACATGAAATATTGTCCTGCTTCATAAGCTCAGGAGTTTAAATCTTCTTGTACTTAGGACTACACATGTCATGGCTCTTAAGATGTTGAAATATAAATTCCATATAACGACAAGTACTCGAACCATACTGAGCAATTATTTTGAATGTTCAAAACAATATCAATAGTTCCATGTGAAACACAATTCTAAAACACGACACATTTATTATATTATCCCAGAACATTTGGAAAAATGGATGTGTGTACTCGTATTTTTAAGAGCAAGACTAAGCCCCCATAAAACCAGATGAGGTACCAACCGTTTCAGTAACAATATTAACTCACTTTCCTAAAAAACAATATTAACTCACTGGTGTGATTATTCCCGAAAATCTGGGTGTGAACTGCTCCCGAAAACTACCTAAGAAATAATTGCAAGTGATAGCAGAAATCGGTGCCCCACAGTAACGTTAAGCACGTGCCCCCGCGATCATCCCCCAAGGGGCGACACGGGCAGACACCCAATTTCGCCGCAGCCTGCTCCCCTCTCCCTCGCTCCTTCTCTCGCCGCCGTCGGTAGGCCGTGCCGGGCGAAGCCCCGACGTGGGTTGGCGGCGGCGAGGCCGCTCCACTTCTCCTTTCCCTCCCTCTCTCTCCCCTTTACTCCTCCTAAACCCTAGCTCCGCAGTTGCGCCACCGCAGGGGTCCCTGCTCTCCTTCGTCCAGCTCGGGTGGGCATCGTCCTGGAGCTCTCTGTCCGCAGCAAGGTAGGCTCGCATCGGCTTCGCCCTACCCGTGGTGCAGAGCCACCATCCCTCGAGCTCACCTCTGCCCAGAACAAGCTAGAAGTTGGGGTCGTTGACCGAGAGAGGTTGCAACCAGGGGGGCTAGGGTCCTCTCTCTGTTCCAGAGATGGGGCCCCTTCGCCGATGTTGCTCGTCCATGGGGGGTGGGGATGGTTGTGAGCGCACTTAGCTTTGGTCAGATCTGACTGAGAACATGGGTTGGTGTCGTTCAGGTTCTCCAACGGTGTCGTCTTGGCTTTCCCCTGTGGTCGAACCTCTTTGAAGACCGGTGGTGGTGCAAGAGTTTTGGTTCTCGGATGTCGGGGCGACGGTCCGCCTTGTTTGCTTTTCTCAGCATGCGTCTTGGCGGCGATGATGGAGGCATCTTCCAGTCACGTGGGCGATGGGGGATGTAGCGCTGGGTGATCCTGGTGTCGGTGGTGCCTCTGCAGTGGCGATTCCCAGATCGTGTTATGACGTGGCTTGAGACTGCGTCGGTATTTCCCCAAAGAGGAAGGGATGATGCAGCACAACGACGGTAAGTATTTCCCTCAGTTATGAAACCAAGGCATCGAACCAGTAGGAGGATCACCAACACTATGTAAACAACACCTGCACACAAAGAACAAATACTTGCAACCCGACGCGAAAGAGAGGTTGTCAATCTCTCTACGGTAAAAAGATAGATTAGGTAATGATAGATTGGATAGATAGATCTCTCAAGAACACAAAATAAAAGAGGCAAATAAAAAGTGCAGCAAGGTATTTTTTGGGTTTTTTGGAATAATAGATCTGAAAACAAAAGTGGCAAAAAGATAGATCGGAAAGCAATATGTTGGAAAAGTATACCCGGGGGCCGTAGGTTTCACTAGTGGCTTCTCTCATGAGTATAGCACACGGTGGGTGAACAAATTACTATTGGGAAATTGATAGAAGATCAAATAATCATGACGATATCCAAGGCGATGATCATTATACAGGCATCACGTCCAAGATTAGTAAACGAAAACGATTCTGCATCTACTACTATTACTCCACACATCGACCGCTATCGAGCATGGATCTAGTGTATTAAGTTCATGGAAAAACAGAGTAATGCAATAAGAACAGTGACATGATGTAGACAAGATCTATTCATGTAGGAATAGACCCCATCTTGTTATGCTTAATAGCAACGATACATGCATGCCTCGCTGCCCCTTCTGTCACTGGGAGAGGACACCGCAAGATCGAACCCATCGCAAAGCACTTCCCATGGCAAGAAAAAATCGATCTAGTTGGCCTAACTAAACAAAAGATTTGAAGAAGAAATACGAGGCTATAAGTAATCATGCATATAAGAGATCAAACAAGACTCAAATAATATTCATGGATAGAAACTGATCATGAACTCAAAATTCATCGGATCCCAACAAACACACCGCAAAAAGTTTACATCAAATAGATCTCCAAGAGACCATTGTATTGAGAATCAAAAGAGAGAGAGGAAGCCATCTGGCTACTGACTACGGACCTGTAGGTCTTTGGCGAACTACTCACGCATCATCGGAGAGGCACCAATGAGGATGATGAACCCCTCCGTGATGATGTTAGATTGGATCTCGCGGTTCTGGAACTTGCGGTGGCCGGATGTATTTTTCGTCGACTCCTCTAGGGTTTTTGGAATATTTGGGTATTTATAGAGCTCAGAGGCGGTGGAGGGGATTCCCGAGGCGGCCACAACCCATCAGGGTGCGCCCCGGTGGGTTGTGGGCGGCCTGGGCTCCCTCATGGTCACTTCTTTGGCCCACTGGGTATCTTCTGGTCCAAAAAAATCTCCAAAAAGTTTCGTCGCGATTGGACTCCGTTTGGTACTGATATTCTGCGAAGTAAAAAACAAGCAAAAACAGCAACTGGCACTTTGGCACTATGTCAATAGGTTAGTCCCAAAAAATGATATAAAATTGTTATAAAGTGATTGTAAAACATCCAAGAATGATAATATAACAGCATGGAACAAGCAAAAATTATAGATACATTGGAGACGTATCACGTATCATGTTGTGGATGTCCTGGGCAGGTGCTCGGGGCTACTCGGTGTGGCGCGACTGAGAGGAGCCGGGAAAAATCCTGGTGCTCCGGCGTTAGTGACGGCGGTGCTTGTGTGTGCCGCGTCCCTCTTGGGGGCGTCGTTGTGGCCCTCTTACCGAGCCAGGGCTCCGGGTGAAAACACTTAACCCTCTCCTTAGTCTCGGCGATGGTGACGCGTTGTGTTGCTCCCCTTCTGAGGGCATCGTCATGGAGCCTAGATTTCTTTGGTGGGCCATGTCGTCACCGGCGAATGTTTTCAGATCTTGGCTTGGAGCTCCCTCGGCTTTGGCATGGGCGGATTCACTTGCCCTCTAATCTTTTACACGGGTCTTCGTTGGTTCTGCTCGCGGCCCTTGTTTTTCGCAGGCTGGCTTGGCTCCATGATCCGGAGCGGGAGGGTAGGGGGTCCTCTCCGGTGGCAACTTGGTGTGAGCGGCGAAACAAGGTCCGACGATTTCCCTTGGCATCGATTCTTCTTGCTTGTCGGTAGTCTAGGTTGCTTTGTGCTAAGGTGTGGTCTCTCATGTATTCATGTATTTTTCTTTGGTCTGCTTTGAAAGAGGATCTCCTCATCACCATGTATCGGTTTGGTTGTGGTGCTTTATATATAAATAGAGCAGAAGTCTTTTTCGGCATATATGAAAAATGATCTGTACATTACAATAAATCACCATAGACAAATAAAAAGTTGTTTATAAAAGTGATCTGCAAATTACAAAAGTGATTCCCATCATATTTTCCTTGTGTTGTATGTGGATTATAGGTTTTGTCTTAGGTGCACGATGAGAAATTTAATTGCTTCCTAGAACAGAAAGATAGCAAATAAAAAAAAATAGCTGCTGCCTGCACGACCCAGGTTTGCAGCATACAAATAGATACACACGGTCTATGTATGTACTACAACCTTATAAGATACAAATCAGAAGAATATACATTAATATTCCATATTGTAGGGGAAAGAAATAGGAGGCACAAAGTAGAGAGAAACACGTGCCCGCAACACACGTGTAGGATATAAGATTACCTGGATGAAAATCTTCCTCGTGAGAAACATATTGATGTCAGATGCATATCAGAATTATATCTTTTCCCTATAAGATTGCCCTCTCAGGAAGAAAATGGAGGCCCTGAAACGTGTTAGCAAAAGGAGAATGTCAAAATTCGCTAGGCTTACAGTATTCCTGGGTACAAATATTTTGCTAAAAAATGCCAAGATCACGTTCTGATTATTTTCTTGCATTTTTAATATGAATTCCTATTTCTCGAAGGCATTTTGTACCAAAAAAGAAAAAGAATAACTAAAGGAGAAGAGCAAGCTATCTCTTGCAGTATGTTGATTCGGTGACCAAACACCACACACAGATCACTACAACTAAAATCGATGCCTCCATAAAAAAACTTCAACAGGGCCAACATCAGTTAAGAACCAGTCCGAAGGAACTACAAGATTATGAGACATTATGACAACAAATGAGAACCGAATAAATAGATCATATATATAGATCAAAGATGAAGCGTACTAATTTATAAGTAAGAATGGATTTACTCTAGAAAATTGTGAGGAATTAATCAGCCTGTCAAAAGAAAATCAGGAGTAAATCACAAAGCCTGTTTCAGCCAGTGGAGGAAGAAGTCTGATACTTATCATCAAAGAAGCATGTTCAACGCACGGCCTGCGATGTGTATGCCTTGAGAGCATGTCATAGCTACCTGGATACGGAGGCGCCGATGTTGCCCCCCGTGGCCTCCACCTCCTGCACGATCTGTAAGTGGCTCCCGTGTAACGTGTCCGCCAGAGCTTCTCCAGCAGGTGTTTTACGCCGTAAGACTCTGTCGACTCATTGATCAATCCCGACACCGCGAACACCCCCACTCATACCGAGGGACCTAGAAAGCCACCACAAGGAGCGTCAGCGGACAGCGACAACGCCACAACAGACTATCATATGAACTTATCATTAGAAGGAGGAGGGGGGAATGTGAGGTAGTACCAGGACGTAATCGGAGGGAGTGTATGATGCATGCGGGGAGGCGGGCCAGATGGTCGAGGAGAGGTACAACGGGAGGTCGAGCCCGGCAGGAGGCGCGGGAGCTAGGCCGACCGCGCGGTGGAGGCAACGCCCGTGACAAAGAAGTGATGCTAATTTCAAGATCAAGTGGAATACCCATGTCATCCTCCGTGCTCGATGAGGATTGCCTCGTTACCGAGTCATAACCGTAGGGAAGCTTCGATAGCACCGACTGCTCGAAATGCTTCTCCATGATCTCCTTGCAACTTCCAATAGATCAAACCCAACAAGGGAGTGTCATAGCCAACAAACAAGCACAAACAACCAATAGATGGTCCAATCGATTAGAGAGATACCTCTTGGCAAATCGTTGCTCCTGCTGCGTCAACCAACTCAAGAGGTCGCAAAAATTGGAGAGGTGCACCATATACTTCTCAATCTACAGACAGCAACACGACGAGGTCAAGTAATTGCCTAATGCAACATTTTGGTCAGTAACTGAACCACTGTGTGGTACATACTACAAAGACTGAATTCAGTCTGACCTTTTGCACGAGGAGGCGTAGGTAGGAGCAGAGCAGGAAGAGTGTGCGAAGCTCCATCTGGTATAGCGAGACCACCTGGTCGTCGATGTCGTTATTCGTGAAGAATCAAAAACATTCAATAATGTGAAGAACGACAAGACAACCAATGGCCATAGGGTACGGGAGATCATAGGGTACGGGAGACGAGGGCGGAGTTAAAGTGGAGGATCTCTAGTGCGGCCTTCTCGTTGCGCAAAGCCCGCTTCAGCAGCTCCACGTCCGTGGTCGCCGCAACCCACGCGGCGGCAGATTCCTTGTCCTTGCATGAAGACATCGCCTTCACTCCTTTCCTCTCTCGCTAACTGGCGAAGCAAGCGTCTGCGCTGCTCCTCGCTGCTCGCAATGCGACCTTGCCCTGCCCTGCCCTAGGGTTTCGCGAGGCGACGGCGGCGTCCTCCCACGAGTAGGGCGCCTCGGAGGTCGGCAGAGGAGGAAGATGGTGCGGCGGCGGCTCCTCTCGGTCCTCTACGTCCACGATTGTGGACCTCGAACGCGACCTGGCGGCGGCGAATGGCTCCGCTATGACGTCTGAGGCGTCTTGACGATCAACTTTAGGAAACAAATCAAGGCGAGGCTGGTCTTGTTTTGTTATGTGCGAGTGGGAGAGACAAAAAAACTAATGATGGTGGGAGAAGAGACGAGAAAAACCAGACGAGGGTGGGTGGTGAGGCGAAAAGGAACGTGAAACGGAGACTACCAAGTCCCCATTTAGGAGAGTAGAGATTAGATTAGAGTAGAGATTTGTTTGTCATGATTTAGATGTTAATTTCCTTAAAATCCGTTATTTGTTTCCTTAAAATCTGTTGTTTGTTTCCTAAAATAACTTGCACTAATGAGAGGGATTGATTGATTTGGATAAGTTAGGAACGTTAGATAAAAATCTGTTATTTGTTTCCTAAAAATCTTCTATTTGTTTCCTAAAACAAATTGCACTAATTAGAGGGATCGATTGATTTGGATAACTTAAGAAAGTTAAATCTGTGATTTGTTATACTTAGGAAAGTGATGGTTTGTGATGAAAAAGTCGAGAGAAAAATAAACCGATGGGCCAGGGTGGGAGGGGCGGTGGGAGCGGAGACGGAAAAAAACGAAGGTGGGAGGGGAGACGAAAATAAATCGGTAAACGTCGGCTACCAACTCCCCCTTTAGGAGTAGAGATTCCTGAACAACTCGCCATTCATCCAGCCACCTTCCATATGTAAAACCAGATGGGCACGCGCTGCTATCAAGGTGACATGTATTTGTTGCCTGCCTTTTGACTAAAATCAGTCCTACAACTCAAAAAAAAAAACAGCAAACCAACCTGTGGTTGGATTGTAGGGACAGTGGTATCCCCAGCCCACGAGGGTTCAAGTCCTGGTGCCTGCATTATTCCTGAATTTATTTCAGGATTTCCGGTGATGCGCATTCAGTGGGAGGAGACGTTCACGTCGACGACGAGACGCCTACGGTGACTTCGTAAATCACAAGATGATATGCCGGCTCAGTCTTTCGGAGGTGCTCATAAGGATAGGGTGTGCGTGTGTACGTTTATAGGGATGAATATATGCGCATGTATATGAGTGCTTGCGTCTGTACTATGTTAAAAAAAACTAAAAAAATATCATATGCTTATGGCCAAGACAGTTTTTGCATAGATATACATATAGAAAAAGGAAAAAGCTTGTGTTCAACCGACGGATCGGTGTGTGTTCCGTCCGCCTCCTTCTAATCTGGCCATGTGTCCTATAGGCCCATGCCTAGGCACCTGTTTCTGCAACAGTCATGTTGTTGCAAATCTCGACACGATTAACTACTGAGCCGGTGTTGTTTTATAAAAATAATCCCGCAACGAGACCTTCGCTGCAAAAAATTCTACAACAAAATGTCTGTTGCAAAAAATATTGTAACAAAACTTCATTGCAAAAATAATTAATTTGCAATAAAACCTCCGTTGCAAAAATTTCTGCAACTTGACGTATGTTTGCAAAAAAAATCTGCAACATGATACGTGTTGCTGAAAATTTCTGCAACACGATCTGTGTTGCAATGGTACATAGTGAAGACCCACCGCTCAATCCACCAGATCAGACGGCTCGCGCGGTGGCGGGATAAACACTTGTTTCTACAACTGGACCGTTGCTTCGAGAATTAGCAGGTAGATCGGACGGCTGCGCGCGTACATCGAACGACCATTCGGGTGGCGGATGTTTCGTACGGATCCACCGGTGGACGCGTAGCAGTCCCCGTAGAAAAAGCAAAGTATATTCATGCCTGGGTGACTGCAAAAGGTAACAAATGTATTGTATTTTTTCTCTTTTCTATAAGGAAAACGTTTTCCTCCGGCCGGCCGGCGGAACGCTCGGCCGGTCGCGTGCGACTTTCACTTGATAAAACGATGCGCTCATTGTCCACATGGTCACATCGCTAGGCGTCTGGCGACCGAGGGCTCGTGGGCTGTCGGCCTGATGGGCTCCTCCGGATGGGCTGAAATCTTATACTTTTGTTGGTATTTCTCAACCGAGGAAAGACAAATCAACCAAGACAATACACATGCAGCGTTCGGGGGCCCAGTGCCGTTTGCACATGTTGCACACCCCTAGCCCGGGTCTGCATTTCGGTTGGAGGGGACGTTTTCGTCGACTACGAGACATCTATGATGATTTCATCAATTTTAAAATGATATGCCGCTCAGTCTCTCGGGCGTGTTTATAGGAATAGGGTCAGTGTGTGTGTTTATAAGGATGAGTGTATGCGCGTATATATGAACACCTGCGTCTGTATTGTGTTCTCGAAAAAAAAGTTATTAGGTCTGTGATATATATATTTACACAGAAATTACCAGGATATGTTTCAAAAAAACAATTCTTTTTATTAGGTTAAAAAGTTTTCATGTCATTTGTACGTAACTTATCATGTCTACGGTACATCAAATTACCGGGTAAAAAATTACCACGGTATTTCTAAGCACAAGTTATCATGACTCTTCGCGTGTCTTCTAACTAGAAAAAAGGAAAAACACTAAAACAAGGGAAAGCAAATTTTGGTCGAAAAAAAGAAGAAAAACATTTTTTTCAGGTCGCATTTATAGAAGTGAAAAAAAAACTGACAAAATCATATAACAAAGATCTAGACACTATTGACAACAACTAATTGTGTGTAAGGTGGCTGGTTTGGAATTTAGCTTTTCCGATATTTTTACCTAATTAATAACAAAGCACCTATCGCTTCTGCCCACTCACTGTTACGGCAATTTTGTACAAAAGTCCCTGCTGTTTTAGTTATTCAAACCGTAGTCCTTTTTTATCTGAGAAAACGTTTCAATTTTACAAAAAAAAAATTGCGCGGGTGTGCAACGGCGAAGATGCATGCAAGGTAGGTTAGAGGCCGCGCTGTCATGGAAGAAGACTAGCGATGCGACGGCGTTCATTCTCCGGCCGGATCACGCCGGATTCCGGCGGGAATGGTTTGAGGGCGACCGGATCCATGCACGGGGAAGCGAGGCAGGCACTTGAGGCGGCGACGCGTCTCGATGCGGAAGAGGGTGGCGTGGCGGGACTTGCAGGGCATGGGCAGAGCGGATCTATGCTATGGCAAGAAGGACGACATGTAGGAGGTTCGGGGCAATCTCGAGCTCCTGCGGGTGGCCATGGCGTCTTGGAGGTCGGGTGTTGTGTCCATGTACATGGTCTCCTACTCGAAGAACATGGCGACGTTGACGAAAGTCAGCGGGCAGAGAAGAGAAAGGGAAAAAGGAGAGGGACGACAGCGGATTACCTCGGGTCGACGGCAGGACTCGCCACCCTCGTCCTCAACGGGGTAGGGGGGCGACAGGGAAGACGCTGGGTTAGCGATGCTCGCCGGACCGCGACAGAGCATGCCGCCGCCTGCTGCTTCGAGCAGGACGACGCGAGGAGGAGAGAAAATGGGAGGAGGAGAGGCGGAGCTCGCCGGAGGTATGACATCGGGCGACGGCATTTCTGGCGCGAGGCAAGCACGCGAGGGGCGGTGGCGACCGTACCTCTCTCTCTCGTGTGTGTGTCTCTGGTGGCTGGGGATCGAGAGGAGAACGAGGGGGATCAGAAGAGTGGGGATCGGGATCGAGCGAGGCTCTCCCCTGGCGGCTAGGGTTGACGAGGCGCGGTTGGGCCATGGGCCAATAGGGTCGGTTGGCGCTGCTCTCTCCCTCTTCCTTTCAGTTTTTTTCTTTGTCTAAAAAAAGTTTTCCTTTTTTTCTATTTGTGAAAAAACCAGAGATTTAGAGGAAGCAAAGGAGGTCTAGGAAAAGAGTTTGGGCATGGGGTTATTTTACCTGGACTCACAAAAATGATCTTGATCCATAAAATATAAATGGGCATGATTGAGAGTTTAAATTCAAACTTTAGGACTAGGTTTTCGAAGTGTCCAAAAAGATTGAGATTTTTGGTGGAACTTGGGAAAAAGAAAGAATAAATATCGGCAAAGTTCGGAGGTCTACCTTGAAGTAGAAAAAGGTATGGGATTTTTCGAAAGGCTCAAAGGCATTTGAAAAGGAAATAAGATAAAATAGAAGGAAGGCTCAAATGATTTTCTGAAAATGTTCATAGCTTTTAATTTGGTCATCCATGCTTTTTAGTATGTCGTCCGGGTTAGCCATATAGAGGAGAGAGAGTTCTCAGAGTTTGAGAGAGACATAAGAGAGAAGGGTACGTGAGGAGTGAGAGAAACATGAGAGATAGAGGCATAAAAAAACGTAAGAGAGAGAGAGATACGTATGTGAGAAGTTGAGGCGTGCAAGATTTAAATAAATCAAAAAAAGTAAGGAGACTCGCGTTCGTATGTGTGGGAAAGAGACCATCACAACCAAGAAAAACAAAGCAAACACCCATGTTCGGTGTGCCTGCACGACGACCTCATATCGCACGGGTCATGTGGGGTCAATAGTGGTGTCGACCCAGTTTACGGAACATACTGTGATGGGCTGGATTCATTCATTGCTTCCTCGTTGAGTTTTAGAAATACTAAAAATTAATGATTGTTGCATGAGTATTATTCTTACGAGGGTTAAGATGGAGACATATCCCATATATTGAAAAGTAATCTATTGGTGTGGTTTCGTCGGATCGATGAAGAAAAGGGACATGAACAAGATGTTGGTGTTTGTCACGATAACATAAATATTTGAATATTTTTGTTTTCCGTTACAAAGCACAAGTTCTTTTATACATTAGGAAGATGGATAAATGGGGCGAGTTTCTGAAGTTCAGCATCCAATGAAAGCATCACAAAAGGTGAATAATATAATATTAAAAGGGATGAATAATTCATCTTTAATGTGTAGATGAATTAACGAGCAGTATATGACTAAATAATTTCAAATTAACTACTATATTTTTAAATTAGGTGTCATTGCGCAATGGGCGATTTGAATATGTGAGGATTTTGAGCCGTGCATATTGGGTTAGACTTTGTGATATCCTCCAGTTGCAACACACGGTAATTTTTGCTAGTATATATAAATATAAGTATAGAGAAATTATATGGTACTAACCTCACGGATCCCAGACGTGTATATTATGGTTACTAATCTCGTAGATCCCACTGCGATGAGTGTATGGTAACAAATCTCGCAGATCCCAATAAAGGCACATTAGGCCTCTTCCAATGGCCAATGCACAAATGCTTAGATGAGGTGCTAAGCACATTAAATACTTTAGCAACTAAAGGCCCCAATGCATAGGAGCTTAACTTGTTGTTGTTAAGCTCATTTTATTAAACGATTTAGCAACTAAACTCTTGCATGCATTGGTGGGCTTCTTTCATTTAAGTGTTTTGCCTAGGTTTCCGCGCTTGGCATTGTTTCTTCCTGGGTCATCATACTCATCTCTCTCCTCTTAATTACATTGTCACGTCATATTTTTAGTCTACATGACAGCTCCCAATGCTCCACCTTGTATAGGTGCTAAGCTTGCCACGTAGGCTAAAAATCTGATGTGGCAAGATAATTAACAGGGGAGAGATGAGTGTGGTAACCTCAGTAAGATTACCCATAATGGGAAGTAACATAGAGTAGTAACATGCATATGTTACTAGTCTAAGTTACTACCTCCACAGTGGGTAATAACATAGGGGTGGTAACATTGAGCCTTTCATTTATTAGCTTATAGACTCATCTTGTCTTGGTATGTGTTATGTTACTCATAGTAGTAGTAACATAGTATGTTACTCAATTTCTCTCTCTTCTCATTAATTAGCTGCCACATCATATTTTTTTGCTTAGGTGGCATCTATGTTACTACCTATGTTACTCCCACTGTGGGTAGTCTAAGAAACAATGCGAAGTGCACGGACCTAGGCAAAACACTTAAATGAAAGGAACCCACCAATGCATAAAGAACTTTAGTTGCTAAATCATTAAATGAAGGATGCTTAGCTACAACAAGTTAAGCATCTGTGCATTGAGGACTTTAGTTGCTAAACTCATTAGTGTGCTTCGCACCTCATCTTAACACCGATGCATTGGAAGTGGCCATAGCACCGGTATAAGGTGGGGCACTGAAAAGGGTATGGTTACTAATCACCGCATACTTAAAGGTGATTGTACGCATTCCTTATCAGGAGTATCTCGCACGACGCATGTATATATAAATATATGCATTGTACCATAACTGTGCGATTGCAAATCACATCGCTGGCCTGTCATGCTTGCATATTTGGAATGCTACAATTAATGCATATGCCGTACTTAATTAGACCTGTAACCCCCTATATATACCGAGCCGAGGGTGAGGGCTGCCATTGCCTCAGATTGCCTCTAGAACTATCTCCTAATCTCGTATACAGTTCGTGGAATTTATGATGGGGAGCGTGGCGTACAAGATAGCTGTTTTCTTCATCGGGTGCCTAATTGTCGTTGGACAATGTAAGTATACACCACTATCATATTGTTTTTACATAAATTTGCATAGTGTGGAGTGATGACTATATAATATTTTACCTATGTAATAGGTCGTCCAGACCACGAGAACACCTATCAAGATGGCCATGCCGACGCGACAACGCAAGTCTCATCATTAGATAAGAGCAAAATTACTGTGAGATGGTGTCTCCAAAGGGATTGTAAGACCAAAGGTGAACCCTATGGGACTTGGAAAAGGGACTGCATCTGTTGCGTCACTCTGCCTGATGTACCGTGTTACCATTCCCAAGCTGAGTGTCAGAAGAATTGCCCAGCAAGCTGAAATTAGGGTGGGCATTATAAGAATAAAACAACATGTTGATTGATTGATGCACACGGTACCTTTTCGTTTGTGTGTATCTCCATGCTAATAAAGAAATAAGTTGAAATCCAGTGCGGCCAATCTTGTCTTAGTTATGTTATTATCTAATTCGTAGTATTGAATTCATGCTCCAGCCAACTCATCCAAAAGTCCGAACTGATGGAGGGAGGCGGGCAATATATTTCAACACCCCTCCCCCCCCCCCCCCCCCCCCCCTCACGTCTAGGCTATTTTAGTTCTTAGACGTGGAATCGATGTAGGCCGCAGAATCGTTTATTTTTAATACTGCGTTGGCAGGGTCTTGAACTCAAGACCTCTTGGCTCGGATACCATATTGAATTCATGCTCCAGCCAACTCATCCAAAAGTCCGAACTGGTGGAAGGAGGCGGGCAATATATTTCAACACGTTGCACCAATTGATCTCTTGATTTAAAACTAAACAGAAGCCGGTCGATCAAGGCTAGGAGTGCGAAGTACTATCCTGGCGATTGTTGCAAATTTTATGAAGTCTGTCAGTCGGAACAAGGATATGACTGAGCATAAATGGAAGACCCTAGAACCGAAATTTATCAAAGGGAAACACTTTCTCTCATGCGTCTGATAGGAGGCATTCGCCAAACCAGTTGAGGGACGTCGATGCGTTTTCAATCTCACGGCTGATTTGCTTCGGAAATTCAGATTTCGGTTTCCAAACGGCCCTGATCCCCCCCCCCCCCATAACTCTCGTCTATTAATAAATCTCGTAATAAATCTCACCCCATCTCGCCTGCCCCCACTACAGCTCCATCGCCGAGCTAGCCGCGCCCTCGCCGACCCGGCTCTAAACGACCTCACTCCCCCCCCCCCCCCCCTGCCGTCATGTTCCTATCCCGTGGTGTTGTCCTCTGCTCCGCCCCATGATTTTCTCTCCTGCATGGACAACCCAAAGACCCGGAACCGACAACCCAAAGACGTTCTCAGGTTGCCGCATGCAATAGCCATGTTGCTGTGTGGGGTGCCTTACTGCTAGGCGCTGATCCAATTAGTAGGTAATACTACGGGAGAGATGATCAAATGAGACGGGTCTGATGATGTTGCTATTGTACTTGTACTACATGTCCACCGGGAGCAAGGCTGGGAGAAAACAAGAGAAAAGAAACAATGAAGGCGACAAGGTCAAGTACGGATCTCGAATTGAAGCCTCTTCTACAGGGGTAAAATTCTCTCATTTGTATTGATTAATGTTTGCAATTCTTGTTTCTAGTTTTAATGCTTCGTTCAGGTATGCATCTATAATCGGTTGTACTGCATCTAATGTACATATGTCAAGTGGCAAAACATGTTTTGTGAATTCAAACATGTATGCTTCCGATGCGTCACACATATGTTATATTAGCACCAAATTAGTGCTTCTCGTTAACCATGCTTCCATGATTTCTACCATATGCTTCTAATGTAGAGATTTAGTGTGACACCACAACAGTGTTTCATGGACATTAGATGGTTGCACTCATCCCAACAAGCATGCAGATTTCTCAAATCAAATGTCTATGGTTCTAGTGCATGATAGCGGCAAATCATTGCTTGTTGTTAGCCATGCTTCCTACTTTTTTATTTCTCGCACATCTTTTGCTTCACACACTGCCCGCATCCGCATGCATGTGTTTTAGACGCTGCTGGTGCTGGTGTTGCTTCCCGGAGTGAATTTTTGTCTCAGCCATTGCCAGTGTGTGCACTTCATTATTTCATATTGAGTGCTTTTACTATGCAGATTTCTCTATGTGTTGTGAAGATGCCAGAGTATGCTACCCAACAAGATGTGGTGCCTTAATGATGACGGCGAGCTTGTGGTGCATGTGACGCGTCTTTGTGATGCTAGATAGACCGGTGTGAAAATAATGTTGTTGTGATAGATTAATTAGCAGTTTTTAATAATTGTAAAAAAGTGGGAGTAATTACCAGTTGCATTTTTTTTCTAGTGCTTCATGATCATCATGGAAGAAAATTCTCCATTTAACGGAAGCAATGGTTCATTGCTGTGGAAGCATACCTTATAAAGGAAGCAATGAGTGCTTCAAAAATAATGAAAATTTGATCCCAAGGAGCAAGAGTGTGCTTCCATGTATCTAATTACAACACAATCAGACACGAATCATTCGACACAAATGATGGAAACAATTTATATTATTGTGGAAGGAAATTGGGTCGATGAAAACCGATTCTAATGTAGTTCGAAACAAACACTAATTGTCTTAGAAGCAAATTTCAGTTTTGTGCTCCAATATTTCAAGCATCAGTGCTACGTAGGAGCAAGTAAAAAGAAAATGGCAACTCATATCATTATTACTGATTTTTTACACATATTTTGAGGAAAAAATGGCTAGGAAGCTTACAAATACTTCCTCCGTTGCTAAATATACGTCTTTTTAGAGATTCCACTACGAACTACATACGGATGTATGTAGACATACTTTAGAGTGTAGATTCACTCATTTTGCTCCATATGTAGTCCATAGTGGAATCTCTAAAAAGACTTATATTTAGGAACGAAGGCAGTATAACATTAGAAAAACCCTACTGGATCCAATTTTGAAGTGTTTAGTCGAGAGGAACCTAGAAATTATGAAGCATGTAATTTCAGTAAAGAAATAATCTAGGAAGCATGAACCTATGAAGCAAATTCAGTAGCAATTGGAATAATTTTTCGTTTCCACGAAACATTGTTTTGCTGCGTTGAAAATTCAGATCGAAGCAAATTTAAATCACAATGGAAGCAAAATTTCATATCCTTGGAAACACACTTCGTTGTCTCGGAAACAAAATGTTATATTTAGAAAAAAAATACATATCCAGTTTCGAAGCACGAAGCAAGAAGCACGAAGTCTATAGCATATTGTACGTGCTTAAAAAAATATTGTACGCGCTTCACGGAAGCTGTTACAACAAACAAAATCCCAATTAGTGGAGTCCCTTGCATGTAGCAAACTATCCTAGGACCACGGTGTGTGCGTACGTGATTTTAGGGACCTGAGATATATGGAAGGATTTTCTGTTGAGGGATATATATGGAAGGAATTGTGAACAAAGGATTCGTTTAACAATTACCAAGGCAGGTGTGGGCGCTGTTTCAGGAATGCATCCACCGCTCCAGATATTTTGATCCACTGACCATCTACTAGTCTGATGGGAAGCTATGCATCAGTAGTCTGATGCCTAGCGGTTCCTTTTTTTTTCTGATGCCTACCGGTTCCCTTTATCAAATTAAACGTAGATGATTCCTATCATACAGAGGAGGGATCCGGGGCAACAAGTGCTGTCCTACGGGACGATAAAGGCTGTTTTATTGCTGCTCACTGTAGATTCATTCCGGTGGCAGCTGATGTAACAAAAGTTGAGGCCATAGCAATGCGAGATGGTTTAAACTTGGCAAACAATTTGGGATTTAACAGAATCGAAGTGGAATCTGATTCTTTGAGTGTGGTGAATTATTGCTAGGGGCAAAATCAATGGTGGGGTGCAGCAGCTGCAATATTTGCAGAATGCATTGATACAACAACATCAACGGGGAAGGTCATCCTTTTTAATTGTTACCGTGATGCTAATTTGGTAGCTCATTAACTAGCTAAAATCTGTTTTTGTAATAAGAGTGATGATAATTGGACTGATGAACCTCCGGGGTTCCTTATCAGTCCATTAGTGAATGATGTAATTATTTTGTGATTTAATAAAGCTAGCCATGATACTCCCTTCGTTCCTAAATATAAGTCTTTTTAGAGATTTCAGAGTGAATAGCATAAAACTACCATAATTCGTTACATGGCTCCATAAAACTACCAGATTTTTGTGACTGATACCTACCGCTTTTCTCGCTGGTTGTCTCAAAAAACCCAAATTTCCGAGGATTTAACAATTGATCGCGATTATGACAGTCGGGACCCGCATGTAAGAGAACTGATTGTTTGACCGTTAACTGACATGTGGGGCCCACATGTCAGTGTCTCTTCCTCATAAAAAAAGCAAGAAAGTCCCTGCAAACATTTAAGAAACGCAATCAGGTCCCTGTAAACTTTACAAAAAATCAATCGGGTCCCTCTAAACTTTCTCGAGGCTCGCGGCTGCCGGAGCGTTGACCACGAAGTCCAGCACCATGACCTTGTCGAGCATGGGCCTGAGGGCGGGCGTCCTCCACCTTGCCGTCGCCCTACACGGCGTCCAACTCCTCGACGCTGCCGAACACGTGACCTTGCCGCTCTCTCCCTCAGCCGCCGCGCGCACTGCATCTCGTCGTTGCCCCTGCATCCACCCAGCCCCACCGTCGCTGTATCCACCTAGCCCCACCGTCGCTGCATCCACCTAGCCCCGCCGCCCCTTCATCCATCGAGCCCCGCCGCCCCTTCATCCATCGAGCCCCGCCGCCCTGCATCCACCCAGCCCCGCCGCCCCTACATCCACCCAGCGCCCCGCCCCCATCCCCTGCATCCACGCACACAATAGCACTTCCGTCCGGCGGTGGAGAGGGGAGGAGGAGGCGAGGTGGGGGAGGGGTAGGTGGAGGAGTCGAGGGGAGGGGATGGCACGGAGGGATCCGATTGCTTTTTTCAAAAGATTACAGGGACCGATTGCATTTTTTAAACATTTATAGGGATCCAATTGCTTTTGTATGAGGAAAAGGCACTGACATGTGGACCCTGCATGTCATCTAACGGTCAAACAAACGGTCAAACTGACAGTTCGTTTAGTTGCGGGCCCGACCTGTCATAAACCGGTTTAATTTCTTAGAAACGAGTGTTTTGGGTTTTTTGAGACAAGCAGCGAGAAATGTGGTAGGTATCAGTCACAAAAAAAAATCCGGTAGTTTTATGGAGCCATGTAACGAATTGTGGTAGTTTTATGCTATTCACTCAGAGATTCCACTACGGACTACATACGGAGAAAAATAAGTGAATCTATACTCTAAAGTATTGTCTATATACATCTGTATGTAGTCTATAGTGAAATCTCTAAAAAGACTTATATTTAGTAATAGAGGGAGTAGCTAAAATCAGTTTTTTGTAATATAATAAGAGTGATGATAATTGGACTGATGAACCTCCGGGGTTCCTTATCAACCAATTAGTAAACGATGTAATTATATTGTGATTTAATAAAGCTAGCCATGATGGTCTCCTCCTCTTCCAAAAAGGTCTTATATTTTAAAACGGAGGTAGTATCATGACAAATCACAGCCATTAACCAGTGAAAATATGGAAACTTTCAAAGTGGGCGTCGCATCGTTCACTCACGTGCACGGCACAGATCTGCCAATTGAAGACTTTTTTGACTCGCCCTCGTTTGTATCTCCCTCGCCACCGTAGAGGCACAACGGCCAGCCGCGAAGATGATTGCCTGCTCTGCTACCGGGGTGGATGCCACCTAGGTAGGCAGCGGCGAAGCC
Organism: Elymus sibiricus; assembly: GCA_039707655.1. Classification (NCBI taxonomy): domain Eukaryota; kingdom Viridiplantae; phylum Streptophyta; class Magnoliopsida; order Poales; family Poaceae; genus Elymus; species Elymus sibiricus. Next base: position 482,334,079 of record CM077665.1, read on the forward strand.
CGAGGCGAGGCGGCTACAGACGGCGGACGACAGGCGGACGACAGTTGAGAGGCCCTTCAGACCTTCAGCGAGTAGGGCCGCGAGGGACGCCGCCCGTGGGGCACTGGAGGATGCCTGCGTCGTCGGCCTTGGCAGCTTCACGGCCGACGCCGACCGGTGGGGTACCAGGACTGCGTAGGCAGCGACGCGTGCGTCGGCGACACAGATCGCAGAATCGTTTCTCCTTCGAAGCTTGATTCGAATCGTTTCTCCTTCTCAGGTTTATTCTTCAGTGTCTTCTTGGAAGTTGTACCTGAATTATCTAATTGTTGTACAGAACTCTATTTTTTTAAGAACGTTGTTGTACAGAACTCGTGAGAGCTTCTCATCATCTCATGTAACCGATGGATCGGTGAACAGTTTGCGAACCGCTTCGCTCTCACGCCGGAGGTGTCAGTTCCTGCCATTTTTGGAACGCCGGTGTGACGCTGATCTCCGCCCCTCCATCCGCTGCTCCGGCGATTAGAGAAGAGGGGTGGGCTCTGGCGTCTCTTCCTGTTGATCCTTTGATTTAGGGCTTCGTCTTTTTCTAACAGTATCAGTTCGGCGAGGTTGGTGCTTTGTCCAATAAGGTGGCCTCGGTCTCTTTCTCATCACGGTGGCGTTCTTTCCACCGACGCGACAGAGCCGATGGTCTCGTCTGTTTGTTGTTCGTTCAGACCGTAAAGTCCTATGTTTCCTGTGTCTGGCGGTTGTCGTCTCTCATGGCGGCACCGACAAGTGGGACACGGGGTCGGCCCTGTGTTGCGGGAGGCCCAGGGCGAATTCGACGACATGGGCCCCTATGTTCTAAGACCCTGTATAGATGTATGTCAAAAAAACTTTCAATGGTTGAATTTTCAGATCACTTTTTTTCCTTTTTCTCTTTTTTTTTTCAGCACCCGACAATTGCTTCTTCTTTGACAACATAACACGCTAATTAATGTGCAAACCAACCTGTGGTTGGATGGTTAGAGGGACTATGGTATCCCCAGCCCACCAGGGTTTAAATCCTGGTGCTTGCATTTATTCCTGGATTTATTTCAGGAACTCTGGCGATGCGCATTCAGTGGGAGGAGACGTTTCCGTCGATGACGAGGTGCCTACGGTGACTTCGTAAATTTCAAGATTATATGCCGGCTCAGTCTCTCGGAGGTGCTCATAGGGATAGGGTGTGCGTGTGTGCGTTCATAGGGGTGAGTGTATGCGCGTGTATATGAACGCTTGCGTCTGTATTGTGTTCAAAAAAAAACACGCTAATTAATGTCCTAAAATTATGAAGAAAAAAAGATACAAAAAATTAGAAATCTATACATCGAATGATTGGGATCCTGGACGTGTAATACATAGAAGGACAAAACATTAGGATACATACTAAAGAATAAAAAGCTATTTTTTTGAACACGGTACAGAAGCAAGCGTTCATATACGCGCGCATACATTCACCCATATGAACGCACACACGCACATCATACCCTTATGAGCACCCCTGAAAGACTGAGCCGGCATATCATCTCGAGATTTACGAAGTCATCGTAGGTGTCTCGTCGTCGATGGGAACGTCTCCTCCACTGAATGCGCATCGCCGGAAATTCTAAAATAAATTCAGGAATAATGCAAGCACCAAGACTTGAATCCTGATAGACTGGGAATACCACTGTCCATCTAACCATCTAACCACAGGGAATCGGGGATGGATCAGAATTTGGAAACATGGTACATGGATGGATTCATGGATACATACCGCAGTGCACTCACGGCTCACATACGTATACGTATTGCTGTCTTGCACGATGCCGGATGGCCGCACGGCACGCGCAGCGGCGACGACCAGAGCGACAGGTCGACGAACGACCAGTTGCCGGAGTTACCAAGACGAACAGACAGCGAGCGCAAGACGAGATCTTTGATTGATCTGTTTCAGAAGCGGAATGAGCGTCGTGCCTTACGTCTGGCCGGCGTGACGTTTCGCATGGGAGCAACTAAATGAGGAGCGCTCCTTCGAGAGCCTTCGAAGGGTTACTGTCACGCACCGTTACTTGGTGCGTTCTTAGCCGTCGTCACATGTCGCGTTTCGGACATTTCCTCCGGATTTTATTTTTTTATTTTTCTACACGTGTTTTCAGTTTATTAGATGGTTTCTTTTCTGGGTTTCTTCGGCGTTTTGGTTTTTCACCGGTCTTTCTTAGCTTGTGGACAAAAAAAATTCAAATTTTTTGCGCGAAAAAACGCGATTTTTTCGTTCCTCGAGAGGCACGGTTTTGCTTCCAAAAAGGGAAAACAACGTTTTTTATTTTTTTTCGTTCCTCGAGAGGCACGGATTTGCTTTCGAGAGAGGCACGGCTGTGCCTCTCAAAAAGGGAAAACAACGTTTTTTTATTTTTTTTCGTTCCTCGAGAGGCACGGGAAAAAACGCATTTTTTTCGTTCCTCGAAAGGCACGGATTTGCTTCCGCGAGAGGCATGGCCGTGCCTCTCAAAAAGGGGAAAAACACGTTTTTTTCCGTTCCTCGAGAGGCACGGTTTTGCTTCCGCGAGAGGCACGGATTTGCTTCTGCGAGAGCCACGGCAGTGCCTCTCGAAAGGGGGAAAACACGTTTTTTTCCTTCCCCGAGAGGCACGGCCATGCCTCTCGGAAAACGGGAAAAACATGTTTTTCTTTTTTTCCTTCCGCGAGAGGCACGGTTTTGTCATCCGGTTGTTTTCGTGAAAAAAAAGTTAACCAGAAACTATCAACATGGGATCTAGTTTTGAAGATCTGGACGCGAGGAATCCAATGGTGAAAACTGTTCGAGATTTGGATGCACGGTTTAAGAGATAAAACGTTTTGAAATAACGGATCTAGAAAAAAAAGGAAAACTCACAGGTTGTGACAAGTGGCATACATGTAGTGTGTCACTTGTCATAACGTGAAGAGATGAGAATGATCTTTGAAAGGAGTACTCCTCAATTAGTGATTTCGGCTTCGCATCGCTCGCTAGCTAGCTCAGGGCCGGCCCATCTCATTTCTTTTCTCATGTATAATTTTCTTTTCATACCAATTTTTCTGGGACGCACTATATATGTATCCTACATCATGGGCCCTCCCTGGCCTGGGCCCTAGGCCGTCGCCCCGCCCGCCATACACCAGAGACGGCACTGGTGGGACAGATTGATGCTGGTACAAGATTGGTGGCCCGATGGTGGCAGATTTGGCGTTCGTCCTTGGCAATAGCGGCAGATTGCGTCAGATTTGAATCTAGGTCGGCTTAAGGAACATCCTCGATCGACACACCACATCGTCAAGCGCATGTTTTGCAGGTCTGGTCTTCGGCTCACAACGCCTACAAGGCTATGGTGTTGGACTGTATTTCGGTTTGCCGGTGCTCCCCCTCTTCCATCATTGTACGTCTCGACGGCATTGACGGTCGATGACGATTTCAGATTTAGTTATTTGCATGGACTTCAATAGATATATTTGTAATATTCTTTTATGTGGGATTCTTTCTGCAATGTTTACGGAATATGTGTCGTGTCCCTATCTTTCTGATAGTTTTTGCATGGTTGTGTGCAATTGTACTATGTTTTACTGATTATATAATATAGTACAAATGCCCGTGCGTTGCAACGGGAATAGAATCTTGCAAAAATCTGCTCCATGTGTCCTTGCGCACCAATTCTTATATTCAAATTTGATAAACGCCAGTATGAATATTACACTAATTATTGCTTTTTGGTTGAATTTTGATTGTTAAGAAGCCACCATAGTGCTCTTCGTCTAATTGGAGAGTAGTGGTTCATGGAATAGTCTCCGAACTGGTTTCATTTTTTGCTTTCCAAAAAACATGTTATTTTAAGAAAAATGAATGTTTGTTAAACTTGAATTTTTTTAAGGAGCACATATAAAAAAATAGTGAATATTTTTTTGAACATTTCTAAATGCATTTTTTAATGGGCCAAAAACCACAAAAATATTTGAATGTTTTTTGGGAATTTAGACCAGTTTTTTAAAAAGTGTGATTATATATATAACTGTGTACTTTTTATAAAACTATTTTTACTATGTTGAGTTTTTTAGATATAGTTTGTTATTTGTTTGGGAAGAGTTATTCCTGTATTTTTCATTATAGCAAAATAGCTTGTGTGTTGCAATGGGATTGGTATGGAGCAAACCCCAGACTCTCAGCTCTCCCTTCTGTGTCAGGGCTTGGGCGCAGCAGGTCGAACGAGGTCTCCATACGCCAGGCGATGGATCCGTCCCCTCCCCTCGCTGGATCCGGTCCGCCACGAGCCCCAAGTCGTCTTGCCTCTTCACATCATCTCTGCCTCGCTGCCGGCAAGCCCCACCGCTCCGAACAGCCAGTGACTCTCGACTGCACCCAGCCGCCGTCGCATTCATGGTTCCGAGCCACCGCCGCCGCCGCACTTCATAATTTCGATCTGTATATAGCGGCAGCCGAGATTGGATTGAAGGCTCGTCTCGATGGATCCCCTTTTCTCTGTTTTTTTTCTTTGGGCGGAATCCCATTTTTCTGTTACTAGCAAAACGGCTCGTGTGTTGCAACGGGAGAAAAACAAAATCATAATCTTCAATAGCCGTGACCACATCTTGTTGCATCACCGAGATACACTATCACTCTCATTTTCATGAAATCGTGAACAATTTTTAAAAATCCTGAACATTTTTTAAACTCGTGAACATATTTCAAATCATTAATATTTTTCAAATTCGTAAACATTTTTACAGATTTTTGAACATTTTCTAAATCAAGACTTTTTCAAATTAATGACATTTTACACTATTTGCAAACAATTTTTAGAAATTTCGAAACAAATTAAACATTTTCCTGGAATGGAGAACATTTCTAGAATCAACGAACATTTTTATAAAAATTGGTGAAACAATTTTTGAAATTACAAACACTTTTTTGATTTAATGACCATTTTTTGAAATGCATGATAATTTTATGAAACTATTTGTAAGCACGAACAATTATTGATTTTTTAGGATATTTTTCAATTCATCAATATTTTTTGAATGGGCGAAATGTTGTTCAATTTATTAATATTTTTTAATATACAAACTTCAAAAAAATCTTGAACATTTTTGTATTTTCCCAATATTTGTTTTCAAAATTGCAAACATTTTTTGAATATGCGAAAGATTGTTAACTTTTTTTGAATCCACAAATATTTAGAATTAATAAACATTTTATTTCAAAATTTGAAATATTTTATTTTCAGATTTTTTCAAAGTTCCAAATTATTTAAAATAGAAAAAACGAAAACTGAAAAGAAAAACGAAAAATAAAAAACAGACGACCCGAACATGGGCCGGCCAAACAGACGCGCTGCATTTTCTCTCAACGCTTAGAGCGCAGTATAAGAGGTTCCTACTGCATGGGCCGGTCAAAGCGGGGATTCCCTGTGTGAAACGTTTTTCTTTCACTTATAGGTGACATTGATGGGTACTGAACCTTATGCGAGAAGTTGGCTTTTCTGTATGATGGAAACTCTCAGTCATGATGAACTAACCCGAATGACGGTTACGCTTTGGTCCATTTGGTACGCACGAAGAAAGCTCGTTCACGAAGGAATAAACCAAAGTCCGTTGTCAACACATCTGTTCATTACTCGTTTTATCTCCGAGCTAGATCAATTGTTCAAAGCTGATGAGCCACATGTGATAACAGCTCCGCGAGGGCCTCCAGCAAGGACCTGGCTTCCTCCTTGGGAGGGGTCAGTCAAAATCAACGTTGATGCGGGCGTTTCAGTTGATCATCAGGTGGGAACAACGTCTGATATGTGTCGTGACATGGATGGTAACTATCTGGGCTCATCCATCCTTGTAATCAAGGGACTCCTTGAGCCTACAAATCTTGAAGGAACCGCTTGTAGGGAAGGTCTTTCTCTCGCACTGGACTTGGGCATGGAATACGTACATATATCTTCAGATTGCAAGCAAGTTGTCTCACATATCCACCAAGGAGTTGGTGGGAGCTATGGTGGAATTATTAGAGAAATACGAGAGACTTCTACATTGTTTACATCTTCTAAACGTGTATTACGGGTTAATTTACAAAAAAACTGTTTTTTTAATGATTCGATGGTGAACCGACGGAAGCACTCTGTGCTTTATTAATAGGTATAGATAGTGGGAGAGAGACGTGCGTTTTTTAGGGTGGGAGAGAGACGTGCGTGTCCGTGCGTGTGTAAAAGAAGTGGCCTGGGCCGAGGCCCAATCCAGCAATTTGAATCATTTCCTCACTTTGAATCGTTTTTTCACGAATAATTTTTTCTTACTTATGGATGACATGGAGGGTAATTATTTGCAACTTTTAGGGATAACTTAATTACGGTGAACGGACAGAACCAATCCGTGCTTTATTATATTACTAGCAAAACGGCCCGTGCGTTGGAATGGAAGAAAAAAAATCATAATCTCCGATGGCCATGTCCACATTTTGTTGCATCACCGAGACACACTATCACTCTCATTTTCGTGAAATCATGAACAATTTTTGAAAATCATGAACATTTTTTAAGCTCGTGAACATATTTGAAATCTTGAACATTTTTCAAATATGCGAACATTTTCTAAAATCAGGAATTTTTTTTGAATCCATGAACATTTTAGACTATTTTCAAATATATTTTTTATAAAATGTGAACATTTTTAAAACATATTTCTCGAATCAGCGAACAAGTCTAGAGTCGAAGATTTTTTTTTCAAAATTGGTGTAAATTTTTTCAAAACTGATGATTTTTTTTATATATGTGATTTTGTGAATCAGCGAACATTTATGAATCAATAAAGTATTTTTTAAAATTTACGAACAGTTAATGAATTTTTGGGAATTTTTTCAATTCATGAACATTTCTTGAATTGACTATTTTTTGTTCAATTTCATTATCATATTTTAATACTTGAACTTTTTAAAAATTATGATCGTTTTTTATCTTCTGAACATTTGATTAATTTTTTTTGACATTTCTTAAATATGCGAACATTTTTTTAAAATCGATAGTATTTTCTGAATACACAAACGTTTATTATATATATATAATATAAATCCCGACAAAGATTTGTGGCCCTCCGCAACCCCGACAAACATCTCCAGCCGCAGTGGTTGCTGCAGCAGTCCGCGAGCACGCCCTCGTCGTCTTGGCCGCCGCCGCCGCCACGGCGCATCTCTTCAATCACTTGTCTTCCTGTCCTGAGGTTGAAGAGAGTTGTCGTGATGTTGTGTATCTTGGATTGCTAATTTAGTGGCAAGAAATTGACTTGTAAATACAAGAACCGGTTGTTCCTATGTTATTCTGTACTCTGATACATGTGAGCTGGTTGTGAAGCCATCGCAAGTGAAGTTATTTGTACTCTGAAAGTGTGCATATTTGAAAGGAATGGCACTATGACTCGGCAGGTGCTCCGGTGGTGGCCGAGGTGGCTGGACCCGTGCTGGCGGCACGGGGTTGCTCCCGACCGGGGGTGGCGGCGGTGCTGCTCCATGGGGCTGAGGGCTGCGGTCGGTTGGCTCTTCCGTCAGAGGTTGCAACAGCGCGGTGGAGGTGGTGGCGGTGCGGACCGGGGGTAGCTTCGGGAGGCTTGCGCTGGCGACTTCCGGGGCGACTGTCGGGTGGCGCAGGCTGCGTGATGACTTGGGCCGCGGTCCGCTGTCCCCTTCGTGCTCTTGGATGAGGGTGGCGCTTGCCCGGCGTTGTCGGGTGGCAGTGACGATTTTCGACCGCGAGCGCGTGGCGGCGGGTTGCGGTAGGTTGGTGCGGAGGCCCTCGGTGGTGGTGTCGTGGGGGCGGAGCGAGTCGCGGGGAGCCGATGGAGTTGGAGTTGAGTGCTTGACGGCCGGAGGTGCCGGCTGTCATGGGGGTCCCCCTGTCTGGATCTGGAGTTGCCGGATCTGACGGCGCGACCCCATCCTGTCCGGGTAGCGCTTGTTGACAGTTAGTCGACGGTGCAGGCTGGCCGTGCACCAGGGCAGGGGTTGGACTTGGTGCCCTTGTCGGGGGCTGGTTGTTCTTCCGTGATGGCTTCGGGCTCTCTCTGTCTAGGTCGAGGTGGAGACTTGTGGCTTGATTGGGGAGGCGGGCACGAGTTTTGGCGTCGGTGTTGAGTTGTTAGAGGACACCGGGGCGGCGGCCTTGGATGGTGGGCTTCACGGTGACCTTTCCGGCAGGCTTCGTGGTGGCGGTGGTGCCTATGTGGATGGCTAGGGTTTAGGGATGTGGGAGGCTTTGGCATGCTTTAGTGATGCCCGGATCTCGTATGGTTGGCCTGCCTCTTGCCGTGGTGTTGACTAGGGCGTCTCCTGGTGGTAATGGCGAGTTCCCGAGCGAAAGCTTCGCGCTTGGCGCCGACAACGGCGGCGCCCGTGGGTGTCGCTCCCTTCATAAAGGCGTAGCCGTGGGTTCTGTTCATATTCCAGGGCTGCGGGTGAAAACCCGTATCTATTCTCAGGCTTGGCAACGGCGACGCCACCCTCCTGGGGCTGTTGTTGTGGAGTTGTGTCGTCGCCGGTTGGTCCTAGGCAAGGTGGTAGGCTAGCTATAGGCTTCTTGTTGTATCTTCGCTTTGTAAGAGAGTCTGCTCTCCACTCTGTCTCATTTGGCCGTGTACTGTTCAGTGTTGTTACTTTATATATAAAACGGGGCGAAAGCCTGTTTCGAGAGAAACAACTATTTCTTCCAAATTTGTTGAAGTTCTTCTCTCCATTCAGAGCTGCTACTACTTGACTATGAAATTCAAAACATTTTCTCAGATTACAGAGTTAAACCAAACAAGCTGATCTAGATCACACACACAAATGACTCTAACAATATGCTGGTCGAGAGTTTAAACTATAAATGCAGAAATATTTTAAAAAACATAAGTGAAACACAGAAACATTTAAATGAAAATAAGATAATGCAAACATCTAGATCAGCTTTTGGAGACAGAGTTATCTAGACCGCACGAAAGCCTAACATCTAAAGCCGGAGGCCCCAACCAAGCCACATACTGGGTTTGTGGTACAAACCGGTCCGACGAACTCTCATGTGTCGTCGTCGCCGTCTTCCACCAATCCATCTTCAGAGAAGAACCCAACGCACCGACCTTGCCAGGCCTATCTGCCATTGATGCCACCATGATGCCAGACAACGTCCTCCTCCTACGCGAGTCCATCTCCGTGTATCGGACACCGAGTCTCCACTGCGCCACGCCGCCGCCATCCGCCGCCATCAATGTGTAAGACGAAGCACCGCTCCATCAAAGAAGTCGTCCACTGGTCCCTCGAGCCCGTGTACACCTCCAAGAATGATGCCCCCAAGGGGGAAACGGCATCAGAGCACACGCATGCCAGCGATCCAGACACAGAACACACACAAGCACAAGGACAACACCCAAACAGAGCATGAACGCACACAGCAGAAGACACACGCGGAGAGGGGAAGAGATCTATACCAAAAAAAATCAAAGTGAGGCTCATTCAGCTGGTTGGGGAGGCAGAGGTCGAGGCGGAGGTCCGCCGACGCGTCGAGCCGGAGGTCCGTCAGTCCGCCGACGCGTTGGGAAACAGGTGGGGGCGACACAGGTTGAGGCGGAGGTTCGCTCGTGCGCAGAGATGGCGGTATGCCAGTCCGCCGGCGCATCGGGAAGAGGTGGTCGGGTGGAGGTCCGCCGGCGTGTGGAGGCGTAGGTCTGCCGGTCTGCCGGCGCGTCCAATCTTCAAGGCGGCGCACGAGGAGTGGGGGCGGTGGCGGGTGTCGGTGTCAAAACTTGCAGATCTCGGGTAGGGGGTCCCGAACTGTGGACCTTAGGTCGATGGGTAACATGGGACGAAGGAGACAGTATTTACCCAGGTTCGGGCCCTCGTGAGGAGGTAAAACCCTACGTCCTGCTTGATTGTATTGATGTGTATGGAGATTACATAGTTGATCTACCTCGAGATCGTCTAAGCTAAACCCTAGATGAGTTCACCTGTCCTCTACGAATGAAGACCCTCCGGTTTATATAGACACCGGAGGTCCCTAGGGTTACACACAACCGACCCCGTACAAGGAATAGATACACAGATTCTATCTTCATAACTTGGAAGCCACGCCATTCTCCAGAGCTTCCCTTCCTGGACACAAGATCATTCATAGTTCGGCCTTCGTCAGAACAGCCCAACAAGTCAGCCCATGAGAGATGAGCCGACGGCCCGAGGACCCCTTAGTCGTAGACTCCCGCAGTAGCCCCCGAACTGGCCTTCAACGCCGAGGAATATAGTCTTCGGCAGCTTCACGCGTTCACGATATTCGGCTTGAAAGGTGAGTTCCTTCTATGCTCGGCAGATTTCAACTTTGGCTTTTTTCGTATTGTAGGACAACCATCATGGCCGCCGACAACCCCCTGACCATCGAAGCGTCACGGGGCCCACGACATTAGTTTTTCTTCACTAAGTCCAACGGCAGCCCTCGATCCCCGCGCAGAATAAAGAAAGGTGACCCAGCAGTCCTTTACGAAACCGCCTTGAGTAGACCAGAAAAGCCTTTATTTAAACAGACCGTAACCTTCGTAGGCGACATCCTCCCTCGCATCTCCATCGCGAAACCCTAAAGCTCACGAGCTCAGAGATATGGTGAGCGCTCCAGGCTCATCTTCACGTCCTTTCGGTCCCCTCCCAGGAGACTGGGCAAGCTGCTCCGTCTCCCGTCTTCAACTGCGCGACCTCGAGGTGCAAGGTTACCTTCCCCACTCAGATCTGACACCCACCCGTGCAGGGTTAACTTGTGCAAACGGCGAGGCTTTCGCGGAGAACTTCCCTACCCCTCAAGGGGACGAGAGAGTTTGTTTCGTCTCTTTCCTTTTGCAAGGCCTAGGATTCCCCATCCACCCCTTCTTGAGGGGTCTGCTAGAGTTCTACGGTCTTCAGCTCCACCATCTCACTCCTGGCTCAATCCTCCATATCTCAGGCTTCGTGGCCCTCTGTGAGATGTTTCTGGGCTGCGAGCCTCACTTTGATTTGTGGCAGAAATACTTTTGCCTCGTTCCCCGAACTAGGGGAGGGACTATCCGGGAAGTGGGTAGAGCCGAGGTATGGCGCATAGCCGGAACGGGGTACCCCATTGGGACCCTGAAGAAAGAGTCCGACGAGTGGTCTTCAGAGTGGTTTTATATCGAGGACATGCCTTTATTTGATCCAGCTCGGAGGGGTTTACCAGAGTACTCCGAGGCCCCTTTAAAGAAGCGATTCAACTGGCGACCCAGGAGTTCCTCTCAAGAAGAAAGCGCCGAGGTAAAATGCCTATCAACCAAGGTGAAGCTGCTAGCACACAACAAGCTGACCATCATTGACGTGATGGCCACGACGATTTCCCGATGCGTTCAACCGCTCCAACAGTGAACACACCCCCTTTGGTGTTACAACGGAACTAACGATACCACCCGTTGCCGTCGGCAAGGACCGGACAATCAGGAGGCCCTGGCCGTCATCTTGTCCGATCTCTTTAAAGGGGAGAAAGAAGAATTCGCCCGCCTGACAGCCAAAGAAAGCTTTTCCAGCCACAACCCCATCGAATGGATAGGCTATACTTAAACCTCTGAATTCCAGATTCTTATTCTTGATTCTAACATCGGAAACTTTCTGTTTTTCCTTAACAGAGTTGGAGGTGTTGGGTCGAGACAGCCAATTGTCCCGCTCCCCAGCCGGAGAATTATGATCGGGATGATGATCCCGGATTCCATGATGACCCGGAGACTTCAATGATCTTTGAGGATGGGGTTTATTATCAGGAGAGTGTTGAAGAACACAGAGTGGCCCTTATGGCCGATTACCCATGGAGCCTTGTGAGGGAGTCCTGGACTGAGGGGTCCTCGGGCCGCCGGCCTATCTCTCATAGGCCGGCTTTGTGGGCCATTCCCTGATTATCATAGGAAGGACCGGGCTATGCGACGACCCCGTATTCTAGAAGGAAACCTCCGAAGATGCGGCGTGCACTCCAAGTCAAGATGAGGGGATCAGCGTCTTTACTTCCAGCAGGAGACTTATCATGTGTAAACCCTAGGTACCCCTGGTGTCTATATAAACCAAGAGGTTTAGATCGTAGAGGGCAGACAAGCTCATCTAGGGTTTTGGCTACTTGATCTCTTGGTAGATCGACTCTGTAATCTTCATACACATCAATACAACCAAGCAGGACGTAGGGTTTTACCTCCATGGGAGGGCCCGAACCTGGGTAAACATCGTCTCCTTCGTCCCCTGTTACCCATCGATCCTAAACTCACAGCTCGGAACCCCCTACCCGAGATCCGCCGGTTTTGACACCGACATTCGTGCTTTGATTGAGAGTTCCGCTATGGGCAAGAGGAATTGATGGCTCGCCTAATCATTAGCGATGAAGTCCGTAACGGGGGCTCCTTTGCCCCCGGACAGATTTTTCCTTTCGGCAGCATCGTGCTGCACGCCGACCCGACCGGCCACCCTGGTCGGATTGGGAATATCGCCCCCGACCAGGAGATCAGATTTGGGAACCTAGAGTTCTCCGTAGACTCCCGGGGTGATCTTTCATTCGCTGGGCTTGCGATCTCTTCTGACGAGCCCGAAGTTTCCGAAGCCTTAACTTCGGATCTCCTTCTCGGCTCCGCCCTCGGGTCTATCCCTGCCGATGATCTGGTTCTTAGTCCGGATCCGGTTATAGTACCTGAGGGCCAGGGGTCAGCCCCTGCCGAACACGCTCTTTGTACGGACACGTTGGAGGTTAACTCCGAAAGTCCTAGGCAGATCTATCCGGTCGAGCTCTCGGCGATCACCGAGGCGCTGGACCGGATCCTATCAATAAAAATCACAGACGACCCGACCTCGACCCATGCTCAGATCGGTCTGAAGGCGGGTCATGGGGAATTTTTCGACCCACCCACCACCCACTTGGTAGCCACTATCGAAGACTTAACTGATATGCTGGACTACGCCTCCAAGGAGGCAGAAGACATGGATGAAGAGGACGGCGCCCCCGCCCCTATCAACACTGGGCGATGGACTGCCACCTCCACCTATGACGTCTACATGGTAGACACCCCTGACGATAAGGGCGATCGCACCCCTAAGAATGGCGATAAATCCGGTGAGGCACCGTCAAGGCGCCGGAAATAGCGCAAACGATCCAAGGAAAACTAGGGAAGGGACGCCATTGCAGGCACCGGGGAAAAGAACACCCCGGAAGACCTCGGCGACCCTGAAGTCCCCGAACAGCCACTGGAAGACCAGGAAAGGCTCGAAGATCGGCGCGACACCAAGGATCTTAATGATTCCGAGGACGACAACTACCTTCCCCCTGTCGAGGAGGAGGACAGCCTGGAAGCCGAAGACTTCACCGTCCCCGAAAACCCTACGGATCAGGAACGGTTTAGGCGGCAGCTTTTAGCCATCGCCCGAAGCGTGAAGGCAAAACAACAACAGCTCAAAGCAGAGCAAGACACCCTCAATGATAGATGGACGAGGGTCTTGGCAGCCGAAGAAGGGTACGGTACTGATCTACCGGACCAACCCAAGAGCTACCCACGCCGGCGGCTGCTGCCGCAGTTCGATGATGAGGTCCTTGAACCATCGTCTCCCAGGCATACTCCGTACGACCAGCCAGACCGCCCTCCCCGAGGACAGGATAGAACGGATGGCAAGACCGAGTACAGACCTGCGGTACCCCGCAGGAGAGGAAAAGAGCCAGCAGGGCCTGAGGATAGGTATGACTTACGACAGGACCTGGATTATAGAGCAGGCCACACAAGATCCATCTACAGATCTAGAGGGTACTCCCCCGCTAGACGGGACGGGTACCAGTCTTGGCTCGACCACAACAATAGAGGTCGGGAACAAAACCGGGCCCGATCTACCGCCGATCGTAGGCATGACATAGCTCGGGTCAGAGGCGCTGCCCACCCACTGTGCTTCACAGACAAGGTGATGCAACATCAGTTCCCTGAAGGGTTTAAACCCGTTAACATAGAACAATACGACGGGACAACAGACCCAACCGTGTGGATTGAGGACTTCCTCCTCCATATTCATATGGCACGAGGAGATGATCTCCACGCCATCAAGTATCTGCCCCTAAAACCTAAGGGGCCAGCTCGACACTGGTTAAACAGTCTCCCCGAGAATTCTATCGGGAGCAGGGAAGAGCTCGAGGATGCCTTCCGATCTAACTTCCAGGGCACTTATGTCCGGCCACCGGACTCCTCCGACCTCAGCAATGTTGTCCAGAAAGCAGGTGAATCGGCTCGGCAATTCTGGAATCGGTTCCTGACCAAGAATAACCAGATTGTTGACTGCCCGGACGCCGAGGCAATAGCCTCCTTTAGACATAATATCCGGGACGAGTGGATAGCTCGTCAGCTCGGCCAGGACAAGCTGAGGACAATGTCCGCCCTTACCTCACTTATGTCCCGCTTTTGCACGGGTGAGGATAACTGGCTAGCTCGACGTGGCCATAACCCCGAAGACCCCGGCACCTCCGAAGTCCGGGATGGAAATGGGAAACCACGACGTAACAAAAACAAATGTCGGCACAACAACGGCGATGCTGAGGACACGACCGTTAACGCCGGTTTCCGCAAGCCAAAATCTGGACAGCGGAAGAAACCTTCTAAAGGAAATCGAGACGGACCTACCACGCTGGACAAAATCATGGACAGGCCCTGCCAGATCCACGGCACCCAAGACAAGCCCGCTACCCACACCAGCCGTAATTGTTAGGTATTCAAACAAGCTGGCAAACTCGCAGCCAAGGAACAAGGCAAGAGCCCACATAGCGAGGACGATGACGAGCCCCGCGGTCCAAGCAATGGAGGACAAAAGCAGTTCCCTCCAGAGGTAAAAACTGTGAACATGATATATGCCACTCACATACCAAAAAAGGAGAGGAAGTGCGCCCTTCGGGAAGTCTACGCCGTAGAGCCCGTAGCCCCGAAGTATAACCCATGGTCGGCTTGCCCGATCACCTTCGATCGACGGGACCGTCCGACTAGTATCCGTCACGGAGGTTCGACAGCCCTCGTCCTAGACCCCATTATCTATGGGTACCACCTCACTAGAGTCCTAATGGACGGAGGAAGTAGCCTTAATCTGATTTACTCAGACACGGTGAAAAAGATGGGTATAGATCCATCAAGGATCAAACCTAGCAACACTACCATTAAAGGAGTGATCCCAGGCGTCGAAGCCCGCTGCTCGGGCACCATGAATCTGGAAGTAGTGTTCGGCTTGCCCGACAACTTCCGCAACGAAGACTTGATCTTCAACATTGTCCCTTTTCGCAGCGGTTATCACGCCCTACTCGCCCGCACAGCATTCGCTCGCTTTAACGGCGTCCCCCACTACGCGTACCTGAAGCTCAAGATGCCCGGGCCCAGGGGGGTCATTACTGTCAACGGCAACACAGAGCGCTCTCTCCGAACTGAGGAACATACAGCGGCCCTGGCAGCCGAATTCTAGTACGGCGACGATAGACCGAGGCCCAAATCAGCCATAAAGGCACGTCAGGATAGTAAACGAGCTCGGTCTCAACCCGAACTCCCGGAATCATCTTCCGCCCCACAAAAATAGGGATACGCCCCCCACAACATAGCCCTAGTTCCCGTAAAATATGTGCCAAGAAGGCACAACTTCGCGCTCAAAATACCATGGGCAGCTGTGGGGACCCACTATCAAAAGGATAGTGTTCGGCTGGACCGAACTACTGCCAACACATGTCTTCGGACAAACCATAGGTACCATCTAGGACCTTCCAAGCGTAAAGCTCATCGACACTGCGGCGACTTCTCAAGACCCTCTTCCCAAGGTCCGTTCGCCGATAGCAGTCACCTTTAAAGGAACGCACCCCCTCGGGAGCAAAGGAACAGACATGCGACAGGGCAAATTGAGGATGTCAAGCCACCCATCGAAGACCCCGGGTAAAACCTCTCCTTTGTAAACTTTATTTTCATTTCAAAATACCTGTAATAGTTGCTTTGGCAGTTTGAGTTATAAGAATTCATAAGAAATAAAGACCATCCTTGACGGCCTCCTCGCTGTATTTTATGTCACATACTCTGTTCTCTACTCACCGACGCCGATAGCAAAGCTGTTCGGTACATATTACGATGCGACCGGCTAATAGGCCGGCGGCTTGACTATAAAAATCGCCCCAAGCATCACCCCGACACTATTGTTTATGTGTTCGGCATCTCGGATGTTGCATTATATGAATCGGTTTCGAATTATGTCTTGGGTCAATGGTTGGGTTGCCCGGCTCCTGTGTTTGCCCTCTTACGTTCCACTCGTTCGGCTAAAAGGGTAAAGGGACAACTACTGCGATTGTGCTTCCGGCTCGCCTGGTCAAGTACCTCAGTGGAGAAGCCGAAAACTGACTGTCATAATAAGCGAGAACCGGTCTGCAATCCGAGCATAAGTGTCAAACTAAAAATCGATAGAGGTTATTCCGTGTTATAAGAGGGGTTTGTACGTTTAGAAACCATGCGATGCTGGTCTCAACCTCGGTGTATCCGAATATCACAAAACACTGGGGGCTAGTCATCAGCCCCCGCAGTCAAGCTCCTACGGCTAAGTGAAAGCACTAAAGCATCATAGTCCGATTGCCTTGTTCCCCTCGCACTACCGCCTTCGAGCACCGATACGTCAGCTAAGGGTCATGGTGTGGAGGTAGAAACACCTCGTGTAGTATCTACATGGGGGCTGAAGCCGACGACTCGCAACTTTCAGTTAAAACGGCCACATAGGAGTCAAAATAATACAAAGCTTAAAGACATGATAAACCATCCAACCGTAAAGGCGCTTGAGGAACGCCACACCCGGGTGAGCAATGCAAACCTGTTGCCGCCAAAGGTACATTGCAGTAAGTGCGGCTTACCATCCGCGATCGCCAAAGGTACAAAACAACTTATGTGCATTAAAACTCCCGAGCTGTCGGATTCAGACCCTCTGCTAAGTACTCTCTGGAGCTCTTAGCATAATGAGGGACAAAGGGTGCCTTGAGCATCATTACTAACTTTCGGTCATTTGACCCCCGGGTGGGTTTTTTAAACTCACCCAGGGCTCGGGGGCTACTACACTTATGAGGATTACATAAACTTGGCAAATTAACTTTTTCTGGGAAAAAGAGTATTACGTGGCTCACCTTGAAGCCCGTCAAAAGACCGTTGAAGGCCTCTTTCAGCCCACTATCAACGGACTGAATGCCTTGCAAAACCGCACCCATAAGGGCGCGGTGATCTTCGGCGATGGAGGAGCCGGATAAAGCTTCCTCCATCACGGCCGACCACCCAGTCATGGGCGGCACCGGTGGTGACCTGCCAACCCTCCCTCCGGTGGGGGATTGGGCGGGCAGCTCCTGAGGCATAGAGCACTCCGGAGATGTCCTCAGAGGGGCCTGGACCGGACCTCGTCCCCCCTCTTTAGTTGCCAGGAGATGTTCCTCCTCCTGGTCTTCGGTGGCCGAGGTATTAACCTCAGCCATAACGTCGTCACCCCCGCCGCCAATGTTCGGCTCAGAATGAGCCTGGCGCGATAACACCTCCGCGGCCTTCTTCGAGACCTCAGGAGGCGTAGGATGTGACGCAGTTCCGCTTTCCGCCAGGTCGGCGGGCAGAGGCTCCCCGTCTGAGATTTGGTTGGTGGGGAGATCGCGTGGTGGGCTGCAAATTAAAAGACGTTCGCCCATTTAACATTAAAAGCTCTATATAAGTGACCCGAGAGGGTCTTCGGATTCATACCTCTGGGCTGGGGGCTTAACCCTTGGGTTCCTTCGGGGAACCTTTTCAAAAGCCTCAGACTCCTTATCGGAGTCCGAGCTATCGTCGGCCAGGACTGCCTTTGTCCGGCATGTCCTCTTTGGGGCAGGAGGAAGTAGATCCTCCGCGGCATCCGCTGGCGCCGCCCTCTTCCTTGTGAGGGGGGAGTCGCACTCCCCTTCGTCCTCGTGCTCTTCCTCGTGAGTGGAAGAGGCATGGGTTTCCTTGGACTTAGCGTCCGGAAGACCCCTTAGACGAAGACCCTCTCGGGCCTCCTTCTTCTCCCCTTTCTTCTTCTTCTCCTTCTTCTCTGGCGCCGAATACGGAGCCACGATGAGCATCTCCGTCAACAGATCCGCCCGAGGGTCTTCGGGCTGCGGGGCCGGATAGTCAATGTGCACGGCCTTGCTCAGCCAATTCTGTGAAGATGAGGAGGAAGGGGATTCAGCCCTTTATCAAAAAACAGAACCGGAGAATTAATGTTTCATCATACCTTGGTAGGAGGGGTTTCGGCATCGAGACCGGTGTCCTCCTCCTCGGCCGGCCAACTCTTCTGGGGCTTGAATAGCACTTTCCACAATTTCTCGTGGGTAGTGTGGAAGAATTGACGCACGATAGCTGGGTCCTCGAGCAGGTAAGTCCACATTGGGGAGGCCCGGTGCTGGCAGGGGAGGAGACGACGGCGGAGCATGACCTGGATCACGTTGTACAGCTCGATTTTGGCCTCAATCATCGCGGAGATGCGCTTCTGCAGCGATTTTACCTCTGTGGCCGACCCCCAGTCAAGGCCTTTCTTGAGCCACGAGGTTAGCCTCGCGGGGGGGCGGATCTGAACTCGGCAGGAGCCACCCAGTCCGCGCTCCTTGGTTCGGTGATGTAGAACCATTCCTTTTGCCACATCTTGACCGTGTTGATAAAGGTGCCGTCCGGCCACTCGACACGGGGGAGGTTGCTAATTACCGCCCCTCCACAATCCGCGTGCGCGCCTACGACTGTCTTCGGCTTGACGTTGAACACTTTGAGCCACAGGCCGAAGTGCGTCTGTACTCGCAGGAAGGCTTCGCAGACGATGATGAACGCCGAGATATGCATGAAGGAGTTCGGGGGGAGGTCGTGGAAATCTAGCCCGTAAAAGAACATGAGACCCGTGACGAAGGGGTGGAGCGGAAAGCCCAGTCCCCGGATGAAATGGGGACGAACAGCACCCTCTCGCCCGGCTTCGGTGTGGGAACCACCTGATTCGCCTCTGGAGCGCGGTGGGCGATGTTGGCGGAGAGGTAGCCGGCACGCTTTAGCTCCCGGATGTCGTCGTCGGTGACGGAGGATGCCTTCCACTTGCCCATGGAGCCTGAACCAGCCATGGCTGAACTCGGAAGGAAGATCGAGGAAGAAATGGATCTGGGCTCTCGGAGCTTGGGAAGGTTGAGGAGGCAAGGGGCGTGAATTTGGAGCGTGAATAGGCCTTGGGGGTTTTCTCCCTTTTATGGGATGTCGTAATACCAAGAGCCTCCCTTTTACTGCGCCGCAGGCCTCGCCACTTCCCAAAACAATCGTGCCGTTATGCGCGCGTGGGATAACCCAGGGCATCAATCATATCCCGTAAGAAACGGGACACGATCTACACGTTGATAAGACGTGCTAATGGAGAAACGGCCTCGAACCGCGAATCGAGTTTTAGTAACCGGCGCAGCGGTCGTGATAGGCCACGACCCTTTGTCAGAAAGGTTGTCAGGAAATACTATTCACATTTTGACGTTTGGTCTTCGAGGTTAAGCAACTTATGGCATCCGGATAACTACATGTTTGGATAACTACACGTCATTGGCGTCCGGGCTAGAGCCAACCGATCATAAAGGGGGAAAAGAACTCACCCCGCAAGCCGAACACTCTGATCACGCGAAGCTGCTTAGTGTCATGACCCCTGGTGTTGGGGGCTAGTTCGGGGGCTACTGAGGGAGTCCTGTACTGAGGGGTCCTTGGGCTGTCGGCCTATCTCTCATAGGCCCGCTAGGTGGGTCGTTCCCTGATTATGACAGGAAGGACCGGGCTATGCGACGAACCAGTATTCTAGAAGGAAACCTCTAAAGACGCGTCGTGCACTCCAAGTCAAGATGAGGGGATCGGCGTCTTTACTTCCGGCTAGAGACTTATCATGTGTAAACCCTAGGTACCCCTGGTGTCTATATAAACCAAGGGGTTTAGATCGTAGAGGGCAGACAAGCTCATCTAGGGTTTTGGCTAATTGATCTCGAGGTAGATCGACTCTGTAATCTTCATACACATCAATACAACAAAGCAGGACGTAGGGTTTTACCTCCATAGGAAGGCCTGAACCTGGGTAAACATCGTCTCCTTCGTCCCCTGTTACCCATCGATCCTAAACTCACAGCTCGGGACCCCCTACCCGAGATCCGTCAGTTTTGACACCGACACCTTGCTCCTTCGACCATGAGCAAAAAGAAATCCTCATCCCAGAAGGGACATAAGTCTCCCGCCACTCCGAACATGCCGATCACTACCCCCAAGGGTCGTAGGAATATGCGCCGGGCATCTTCCCAGACCGCCCCTGTAGGGCCCATGCCAAACACGGGCGGGAGGCCTAAACGGGGGGCGGCGTTGGAAAACACCTCGCCCGTGCCCCCTGTCGGTGTCAAAACCGGTGGATCTCGGGTAGGGGGTCCTGAGCTGTGAGTTTAGGATCGATGGGTAACAGGGGACGAAGGAGACAATGTTTACACAAGTTCGGGCCCTCCTATGGAGGTAAAACCCTACGTCCTGCTTGGTTGTATTGATGTGTATGAATATTACAGAGTCGATCTACCTCGAGATCAAGTAGCCAAACCCCTAGATGAGCTTGTCTGCCCTCTACGATCTAAACCCTTTGGTTTATATAGACACCAGGGGTACCTAGGGTTTACACATGATAAGTCTCCAGCCGGAAGTAAAGACGCTGATCCCCTCATCTTGACTTGGAGTGCAAGCCGCGTCTTCGGAGGTTTCCTTCTAGAATACGGGGTCGTCGCATAGCCCGGTCCTTCCTGTGATAATCAGGGAACGGCCCACCAAACCGGCCTATGAGAGATAGGCCGGCGGCCCGAGGACCCCTCAGTCCAGGACTCCCTCAGTAGCCCCCGAACTAGCCCCCAACGCCAGGGGTCATGACACTTAGCAGCTTCGCATGATCAGAGTGTTCGGCTTGCAGGGTGAGTTCTTTTCCCCCTTTATGATCGGTTGGCTCTAGCCCGGACGCCAATGACGTGTAGTTATCCGAACATGTAGTTATTCGGACGCCATAAGTCGCTTAACCTCGAAGGCCAATAGTCAAAATGTGAATAGTATTTCCTAACAACCTTTCTGACAAAGGGCCGTGGCCTATCATGACCGCTGCACCGGTTACTAAAACTCGATTCGCGGTTCGAGGCCGTATCTCCATTGGCACGTCTTATCAACGTGTAGATCGTGTCCCGTTTCTTACGGGATATGATTGATGCCCTGGGTTATCCCACGCGCGCATAACGGCACGGTTGTTTCGGGAAGAGGCGAGGCCTGCGGCGCAGTAAAAGGGAGGCTCTTGGTATTACGGCACCCCATAAAAGGGAGAAAACCCCCAAGGCCTATTCACGCTCCAAATTCGCGCCCCTTGCCTCCTCAACCTTCCCAAGCTCCGAGAGCCCAGATCCACTTCTTCCTCGATCTTCCTTCCGAGTTCGGCCATGGCTGGTTCAGGCTCCATGGGCAAGTGGGAGGCCTCCTCCGTCACCGACGACGACATCCGGGAGCTAAAGCGTGCCGGCTACCTCTCCGCCAACATCGCCCACCGCGCTCCAGAGGCGAATCAGGTGGTTCCCACACCAAAGCCGGGCGAGAGGATGGTGTTCGTCCCCCATTTCATCCGGGGACTGCGCTTTCCGCTCCACCCCTTCGTCAGGGGCCTCATGTTCTTTTACGGGCTAGATTTCCATGACCTCCCCCCGAACTCCTTCATGCATATCTTGGCATTCGTCATCGTTTGCGAAGCCTTCCTACGGGTACAGCCACGCTTCGGCCTGTGGCTCAAAGTGTTCAACGTCAAGCCGAAGACAGTCGCAGGCGCGCACGCGGATTGTGGAGGGGCGGTAATTAGCAAGCTCCCCCGTGTCGAGTGGCCGGACGGCAGCTTTATCGACACGGTCAAGATCTGGCAAAAGGAATGGTTCTACATCACCGAACCAAGGAGCGCGGACTGGGTGGCTCCTACTGAGTTCAGATCCGGACCCCCCGCGAGGCTAACCTCATGGCTCAAGAAAGGCCTTGACTGGGGGTCGGCCACAGAGGTAAAATCGCTGCAGAAGCGCATCTCCGCGATGATTGAGGCCAAAATCGAGCTGGTCAACATGATCTAGGTCATGCTCTGCCGCCGTCTCCTCCCCTGCCAGCACCGAGACTCCCCAATGTGGGCTTACCAGCTCGAGGACCCGGCTACCGTGCGTCAATTCTTCCGCACTACCCACGAGAAATTGTGGAAAGTGTTATTCAAGCCCCAGAAGAGCTGGCCGGCCGAGGAGGAGGACACCGGCCTCGATGCCGAAACCCCTCCTACCAAGGTATGATGAAACTTTAATTCTCAGTTCTGTTTTTTGATAAAGGGCTGAATCCCCTTCCTCCTCATCTTCACAGAATTGACTGAGCAAGGCCGTGCACATTGACTGTCCGGCCCCGCAGCCCGAAGACCCTCGGTCGGATCTGTTGACGGAGATGCTCGTCGTGGTGCCGTATTCGGCGCCACAGAATAAGGAGAAGATGAAGAAAGGGGAGAAGGAGGCCCGAGAGGGTCTTCATCTAAGGGGTCTTCCAGACGCTAAGTCCGAGGAGACCCATGCCTCTTCCACTCACGAGGAAGAGCACGAGGACGAAGGGGAGTGCGACTCCCCCCTCACAAGGAAGAGGGCGGCGCCAGCGGACGCCGCGGAGGATCTACCTCCTCCTGCCCCGAAGAGGACATGCCGGACAAAGGCAGTCCTGGCTGACGATAGCTCGAACTCCGATAAGGAGTCTGAGGCTTTTGAAAAGGTTCCCCGAAGGAACCCAAGGGTTAAGCCCCCAGCCCAGAGGTATGAATCCGAAGACCCTCTCAGGCCACTTATATAGAGCTTTTAATGTTAAATGGGCGAACGTCTTTTAATTTGCAGCCCACCACGCGATCTCCCCACCGACCAAGTCTCAGATGGGGAGCCTCTGCCCGCCGACCTGGCGGAAAGCGGGACTGCGTCATATCCTACGCCTCCTGAGGTCTCGAAGGAGGCCGAGGAGGTGTTATCGCGCCAGGCTCATTCTGAGCCGAACACCGGCGGCGGGGGTGACGACGTTATGGCTGAGGTTAATACCTCGGCCGCCGAAGACCAGGAGGAGGAACATCTCCTGGCAACTGAAGAGGGGGGACGAGGTCCGGCCCAGTCCCCTCCGAGGACATCTCCGGAGCACTCTATGCCTCAGGAGCTGCCCGCCCAATCCCCCACCGGAGGTAGGGTTGGCAGGTCACCACCGGTGCCGCAAATGATTGGGTTGTCGGCCGTGATGGAGGAAGCTTTATCCGGCTCCTCCATCGCCGAAGATCACCGCGCCCTTATGGGTGCAGTTTTGCAAGGCATTCAGTCCGTTGATAGCGGACTGAAAGAGGCCTTCAACGGTCTCTTGATGGGCTTCAAGGTGAGCCACATAATACTCTTTTTCCCAGAAAAAGTTAATTTGCGAAGTTTATGTAATCCTCATAAGTGTAGTAGCCCCCGAGTCCTGGGTGAGTTTAAAAAACCCACCCGGGGGTCAAATGCCCGAAAGTTAGTAACGATGCTCAAGGCACCCTTTGTCCCTCATTATGCTAAGAGCTCCAGAGAGTACTCACTAGAGGGTCTGAATGCGACAGCTCAGGAGTTTTAATGCACATAAGTTGTTTTGTTGGCCTCGTCATCGGTGGCGGCCGCCAACGCAGTGGAGCTTGCCGAGCTAAACCGGAAGCTCAAGAGCTCCGATGAGGAGCCGATCGCCTGAACAAGAGATTCGACGAGATGCAAGGTGAGTCCGAATTGTATCATTCGGGCTATTGTCTATCCTCATTGAGTGAGATATCCGGATTGTTATCCATAAGTGTTATTTACTCATTGTTACCACAGATGTGGCTGCGGAGGTCGAGAACTTCAAGGCCGAGTTGGCAAAGGCGAGGCAGGAGGCCGCGGATGAGAAGGCGGCGGCCGAACAAGCGGCAGCCGAACTGTCAGTGTAAAAAACCGTGAGCGACAAGCATGAGGACCGAGTGGCAGAGGTGCAGCAGAAGCTCAAGGATGCCAGCACGAAGTGCGAGGCCCTTGAGCAAAAGAACGAAGGCCAGGCCACCAAACTATCCACGCTGAAATCCGAGCTCAAAGCGGAGCGAGTTGATAGGCGGTTCTTTGAAGAAGAACTTCGCCAAGTCAAGGCGATCGCGGATGGTAAGCCGTACTTACTGCAATGTACCTTTGGCAGTAACAGGTTTGCATTGCTCACCCAGGTGTGGCGTTCCTCAGACGCCTTTACAGACCTCCCGAGGAGTGCAGCAGACACGAACAAATACTTCGCCTCTCGGGATGGGGATTACGAGCCTCGGCTATTTTGGGCGCAATTTCAAGCGCCCGAGCATCCTTCCCTCCTGAGCAAGCAGATGAAACAACTGATGGAGCTGCATAGGATGGTGGAGCCGGCCATGAAGGACCTCTGCATCCGGCTGTGGCTTGCAGAGCCGTTGCCGAGCAGTTACTTCGGGTTGGTGCAGAAACTGTGCGACGCTGCGCCTCGGGTTGACGTTCTAAAGCGTTCGACGTGCATCGAGGGAGCTCGGATGGCCTTTGCAAGGACAATGGTGCACTTGCCGGGGCTCAAGCCGACCGAGATGGCCGCCGCGCCTCCACCCCCTGGGAAGGAGCATAGGCGCCCCGAGAAATACTTTTCCACCGTTATGGATGGTGCTCGGGCGATACAAGCCCAATGCCCTAAGGATGTAATTTATGAATGAGCGTTTTGTCATGTATCCGATGACTATTCCGCTTTATAATGCGGTTGCATGGTTTATCATGTCCTTAAGCTGTGTATTATTTTGACTCCTATGTGGCCATTTTAACTGAAAGTTGTGAGTCGTCGGCTTCAGCCCCCATGTAGATACTACACGAGGTGTTTCTACCTCCACACCGTGACCCTTAGCCGACGTATCGGTGCCCGAAGGCGGTAGTGCGAGGGGAACAAGGCAATCAGACTATGATGCTTTGGTGCTTTCACTTAGCCGTAGGAGCTTGACTGCGGGGGCCAATGACTAGCCCCCAGTGTTTTGTGATATTCGGATACACAGAGGTTGAGACCATCATCACATGGTTTGTAAACGTACAAATCCCTCGTATAACACGGAATGACCTCTATTGATTTTTAGTTTGACACTTATGCTCGGATTGCAGACCGGTTCTCGCTTATTATGACAGTCAGTTTTCGGCTTTCTCCACTGAGGTACTTGACCAGGCGAGCCGGAAGCACAATCGCAGTGGTTCTCCCTTTACCCTTTTAGCCGAACGAGCGGAACGTAAGAGGGCAAACACAGGAGCCGGGCAACCCAACCATTGACCCAAGACATAATTCGGAACCGATTCATATAATGCAACATCTGAGATGCCGAACACATAAACAACAGTGCCGGGGTGATGCTTGGGGCGATTTTTATAGTCAAGCCCCCGGTCTATTAGCCGGTCGCATCGTAATATGTACCGAACAGCTTTGCTATCGGCGTCGGTGAGTAGAGAACGGAGTATGTGACATAAAATACAGCGAGGAGGCCGTAGAGGATGGTCTTTATTTCTGATGAATTCTTATAACTCAAACTGCCGAAGCAACTGTTACAGGTATTTTGAAATGAAAAATAAAGTTTACAAAGGAGAGGTTTTACCCGGGGTCTTCGATGGGTGGCTTGACGTCCTCAATTTGCCCTGTCGCATGTCTGCTCCTTTGCTCCCGAGGGGGTGCGTTCCTTTAAAGGTGACTGTTATCGGCGAACGGACCTTGGGAAGAGGGTCTTGAGAAGTCGCCGCAGTGTCGATGAGCTTTACGCTTGGAAGGTCCTAGATGGTACCTGTGGTTTGTCTGAAGACATGTGTTGGCAGTACTTCGGTCCAGCCGAACACTTTCCTTTTGATAGTGGGTCCCCACAGCTGCCCATGGTATTTTGAGCGCGAAGTTGTGCCTTCTTGGCACATATTTTACGGGAACTAGGTTGTGCTGTGGGGGGCGTATCCCTATTTTTGTGGGGCGGAAGATGATTTCGGGAGTTCGTGTTGAGACCGAGCTCGTTTACTATCCTGACGTGCCTTTATGGCTAATTTGGGCGTCGGTCTATTGTCGCCGTACTGGAATTCGGCTGCCAGGGCCGCTGTATGTTCCTCAGTTCGGAGAGAGCGCTCTGTGTTGCCGTTGACAGTAATGACCCCCCTGGGCCTGGGCATCTTGAGCTTCAGGTATGCGTAGTGGGGGACGGCGTTAAAGCGAGCGAATGTTGTGCGGCCGAGTAGGGCGTGATAACCGCTGCGAAAAGGGACAATGTCGAAGATCAAGTCTTCGTTGCGGAAGTTGTCGGGCGAGCCGAACACTACTTCCAGATTCACGGTGCCCGAGCAGCGGGCTTCGACGCCTGGGATCACTCCTTTAAAGGTAGTGTTGCTAGGTTTGATCCTTGACGGATCTATACCCATCTTTTTCACCGTGTCTGAGTAAATCAGATTAAGGCTACTTCCTCCGTCCATTAGGACTCTAGTGAGGTGGTACCCATCAATAATGGGGTCTAGGACGAGGGCTGCCGAACCTCCGTGATGGATATTTGTCGGAAGGTCCCGTCGGTCGAAGGTGATCGGGCAAGCCGACCATGGGTTATACTTCGGGGCTACGGGCTCTACGACGTAGACTTCCTGAAGGGCGCGCTTCCTCTCCTTTTTTGGTATGTGAGTGGCATATGTCATGTTCACAGTTTTTACCTCTGGAGGGAACTGCTTTTGTCCTCCATTGCTTGGACCGCGGGGCTCGTCATCATCCTCGCTGCGTGGGCTCTTGCCTTGTTCCTCGGCTGCGAGTTTGCCAGCTTGTTTGAATACCCAACAATTACGGTTGGTGTGGGTAGGGGCTTGTCTTGGGTGCCGTGGATCTGGCAGGGCCTGTCCATGATTTTGTCCAGCGTGGTAGGTCCATCTCGATTTCCTTTAGAAGGTTTCTTCCGCTATCCGGAATTTGGGTTGCGAAAACCGGCGTTAACGGCCGTGTCCTCAGCATCGCCGTTGTTGTGCCGGCGTTTGTTTTTGTTACGTCGTGGTTTCCCATTTCCATCCCGGACTTCGGAGGTGCCGGGGTCTTCGGGGTTATGGCCACGTTGAGCTAGCCAGTTATCCTCACCCGTGCAAAAGCGGGTCATAAGTGAGGTAAGGGCGGACATTGTCCTCGGCTTGTCCTGGCCGAGCTGACGAGCTAGCCACTCGTCCCGGATATTATGTCTGAAGGAGGCTATTGCATCGGTGTCCGGGCAGTCAACGATCTGGTTTTTCTTGGTCAGGAACCGAATCCAGAATTGCCGAGCCGATTCACCTGCTTTCTGGACAACATTGCTCAGGTCGGAGGAGTCCGGTGGCCGGACATAAGTGCCCTGGAAGTTAGATCGGAAGGCATCCTCGAGCTCTTCCCAGCTCCCGACAGAATTCTTGGGGAGACTGTTTAACCAGTGTCGAGCTGGCCCCTTAAGTTTTAGGGGCAGATACTTGATGGCGTGGAGATCATCTCCTCGTGCCATATGAATGTGGAGGAGGAAGTCCTCAATCCACACGGTTGGGTCTGTTGTCCCGTCGTATTGTTCTATGTTAACGGGTTTAAACTGATGCTGCATCACCTCGTCTGTGAAGCACAGTGGGTGGGCAGCGCCTCTGACCCGAGCTATGTCATGCCTACGATTGGCGGTAGATCGGGCCCGGTTTTGTTCCCGACCTCTATTGTTGTGGTCGAGCCAAGACTGGTACCCGTCCCGTCCAGCGGGGGAGTACCCTCTAGATCTGTAGATGGATCTTGTGTGGCTTGCTCTATAATCCAGGTCCTGTCGTAAGTCATACCTGTCCTCAGGCCCTGCTGGCTCTTTTCCTCTCCTGCGGGGTACCACAGGTCTGTACTCAGTCTTGCCGGCCGTTCTATCCCGTCCTCGGGGAGGGCGGTTAGGCTGGTCATACGGAGTATGCCTGGGAGACGATGGTTCAAGGACCTCGTCATCGAACTGCGGCAGCAGCCGCCGGCGTGGATAGCTCTTGGGTTGGTCCGGTAGATCGGCACCGTACCCTTCTTCGGCTGCCAAGACCCTCGTCCATCTATCATTATGGGTGTCTTGCTCTGCTTTGAGCTGCTGTTGTTTTGCCTACAGGCTTCGGGCGGTGGCTAAAAGCTGCCGCCTAAACCGTTCCTGATCCGCGGGGTTTTCGGGGACGGTGAAGTCTTCGGCTTCCAGGCTGTCCTCCTCCTCGACAAGGGGAAGGTAGTTGTCGTCCTCGGAATCATTAAGATCCTCGGTGTCGCGCCGATCTTCGGGCCTTTCCTGGTCTTCCAGTGGCTGTTCGGGGACTTTAGGGTCGCCGAGGTCTTCCGGGGTGTCGTTTTCCCCGGTGCCTGCAATGGCGTCCCTTCCCTTGTTTGCCTTGGATCGTTTGTGCTGTTTCCGGCGCCTTGACGGCGCCTCACCGGATTTATCGCCATTCTTAGGGGTGCGATCGCCCTTATCGTCGGGGGGGTCTACCATGTAGACGTCGTAGGTGGAGGTGGCAGTCCATCGCCCAGTGATGACAGGGGCGGGGGCGCCGTCCTCTTCATCCATGTCTTCTACCTCCTCGGAGGCGTAGTCCAGCATATCGGTTAAGTCTTTGATAGTGGCTACCAAGTGGGTGGTGGGTGGGTCAAAAAATTCCCCATGAAGCGCCTTCAGACCGATCTGAGCATGGGTCGAGGTCGGGTCGTCTGTGATTTTTATTGATAGGATACGGTCCAGCGCCTCGGTGATCGTCGAGAGCTCGACCGGATCGATCTTCCTAGGACTTTCGGAGTTAACCTCCAACGTGTTCGTACAAAGAGCGTGTTCGGCAAGGGCTGACCCCTGGCCCTCAGGTACTGTAACCGGATCCGGACTAAGAACCAGATCATCGGCAGGGATAGACCCGAGGGCGGAGCCGAGAAGGAGATCCGAAGTTAAGGCTTCGGAAACTTCGGGCTCGTCAGAAGAGATCGCGAGCCCAGCGAAGGAAAGATCACCCCGGGAGTCTACGGAGAACTCTAGGTTCCCGAATCTGATCTCCTGATCGGGGGCGAGATTCCCGATCCGACCTGGGTGGCCGGTCGGGTCGGCGTGCAGCATGATGCTGCCGAAAGCGAAAATCTGTCCGGGGGCGAAGGAGCCCCCGTTACGGACTTCATCGCTAATGATTAGGCGAGCCATCAATTCCTCTTGCGATCCCACAGCGGAACTCTCAATGAAAGCACCAATGTCGGTGTCAAAACCGGCGGATCTCGGGTAGGGGGTCCCGAGCTGTGAGTTTAGGATCGATGGGTAACAGGGGACGAAGGAGACTATGTTTACCCAGGTTCGGGCCCTCCTATGGAGGTAAAACCCTACGTCCTACTTGGTTGTATTGATGTGTATGAAGATTACAGAGTCGATCTACCTCGAGATCAAGTTGCCAAAACCCTAGATGAGCTTGTCTGCCCTCTACGATCTAAACCCCTTGGTTTATATAGACACCAGGGGTACCTAGGGTTTACACATGATAAGTCTCCAGCCGGAAGTAAAGACGTTGATCCCCTCATCTTGACTTGGAGTGCACGCCGCATCTTCAGAGGTTTCGTTCTAGAATACGGGGTCGTCGCATAGCCCGGTCCTTCCTGTGATAATCAGGGAACTGCCCACCAAACCGGCCTATGAGAGATAGGCCGGCGGCCCGAGGGCCCCTCAATCCAGGACTCCCTCACCCCCCACCAGAAGGTATTTGATCCAGCTCCATCTTTTCGCTATTGTTGCCACGATTAATTATAATTTCTTTCACCGGGATACTTAGGAGGCGAGCAGATCAGCCCGAAGACGTCGTCGGGGCGGCGGACGACCATAATCCCTCCGAACCCTCGGTCCCCGCAGGAGCTGAAGCAGAAGTCCCAGTAGCAGATCAACTTCCCGAGGACTCCGGCGGAGTCTCAGTTACCAATTCTGAGGTCGAGAGTGCGATGAAGCATAGACATCGGAAAGAGTCCTTGCACCACACGGCATTTTCTAATCAAGAGTTCAACGCTCTCAGTTCCGTGGATGCTCACCTCGGAGCCGCCCGAGCAGGGCTCGAAGGAGCTGCCCGAATAATGTCTTCCAATATGCAAGTAAGTGGTTGGTTTTGACGACCGAATATAGGTCCCAACCCCATAGCCCCCGTACCTTGATTTGGTCAGCACGACCGAATTAAGGGTCTAAACGTCGTGCTACTTTGTGCAGGTTTTAAGAAAGCAAAACGAGAATTTGTCCCAGGATCTTGAATCCAGTTGGACGGAGCTGAGGGCTGTGAAAGTCGAACTGAAGGAGGTGAAAAAGTTCACCAGAGAAGCACATTGTAAGTAAAATGTGTGCTTTGTTAGGTGCTGATAAAAATGGGAATGCCGTCTCTAATGACGCTTTGTGGTGTAGTAGCTGAATCCCTAGGCCAGATGCAAAAGGATCTTGATGCGTCTCGTGAGGCTCAGCGGTATGCTGAGTCTCAGCTTGAGGCGAATGTCCCCGTGTTGGAGCAATGTCGTGAGGAAACGCGCCAGCTCAAAGGGGAAAACCAACGCCAAGCCCAACAAATTCAGAGCCTGAAGAATCAATTGACACAGACCTGAGAGGAAAACTAGAGACTGAAAGGCGGCATGTTCTGTAAGTGAAATTCTAACCTGGAGTGCCAGAAATTATCCTTTGTTGTGGCATGTAAGTAATGTGCCCGTTGTCATGCGTAGGCCTCTTAACTGGTCGTCCGAAAGAAGAGATCGGTTCATTTGATGGTGATCTGTTGAAGGAGCTGGCCGTAGTGCACGAGCGAGCTAGGAAGGCCATGAGGTGCATGATAAGAGCGCTCTGGTCGGTAGAGACACCTCCACAAGGGTTGCTTGAACTTACGGAGCGGTTTAGGGGAGCCCGAGGCCGTTTTGAGCTGTGGAAGACACCCGCCTGCCGAGAGGGGGCTCGGGAGTTGATACGTCTCCATCGTATCTACTTTTCCAAACTCTTTTGCCCTTGTTTTGGACTCTAATTTGCATGATTTGAATGGAACTAACCCGGACTGACGTTGTTTTCAGCAGAATTGCCTTGGTGTTATTTTTGTGTAGAAATAAAAATTCTCAGATTGACCTGAAAATTTACGGAGAATATTTTTGGAATTAATAAAAAATATTGGCGAAAGAATCAACTAGAGGGGGTCCACCCATTGGCGACAAGCGAGGGGGGCGTGCCCCCTAGGGCGGGCCCTGGCGGCTTGTGGGTCCCACAGACCTCCTCCGACCCTAATTCCAACTCTATATATTCACATCCGTGGAGAAAAAAATAGAGGAGAGGAGTTCATCGCGTTTCACGATACGAAGCCGCCGCCACCTCCTGTTCTTCCTCGGGAGAGCAAATCAGGAGTCCGTTTTGGGCTCCGGAGAGGGGAAATCGACGCCGTCGTCATCACCAACCATCCTCCATCACCAATTTCATGATGCTCACCACCATGCGTGAGTAATTCCATTGTAGGCTTGCTGGACGGTGATGGGTTGGATGAGATTTACCATGTAATCGAGTTAGTTTTTGTTAGGGTTTGATCCCTAGTATCCACTATGTTCTGAGATTGATGTTGCTATGACTTTGCTATGCTTAAGGCTTGTCACTAGGGCCCGAGTGCCATGATTTCAGATCTAAACCTGTTATGTTTCCATGAATATATATGTGTTCTTGATCCTATCTTGCAAGTTGTAGACACCTATTATGTGTTATGATCCGCATACCCCAAGGTGACAATAATTGGGATTCTTTCTGGTGATTACCATAGTTTGAGGAGTTCATGTATTCACTAAGTGCTAATGCTTTGGTCCTGTTCTCTATTAAAAGGAGGCCTTAATATCCCTTAGTTTCCATTAGGACCCCGCTGCCACGGGAGGGTAGGACAAAAGATGTCATGCAAGTTCTTTTCCATAAGTACGTCTGACTATATACGGAATACATGCCTACATTACATTGATGAATTGGAGCTAGTTCTGTGTCACCCTAGGTTATAACTATTGCATGATGAATGCCATCCGACATAATTATCCATCACTGATCCATTGCCTACGAGCTTTTCACATATTGATCTTTGCTAAGTTACTTTTCCGTTGCTACTGTTACAATCACTACAAAACTGCTACTGTCACTTTTGCCATCGTTACCGTTACTTCCATACTACTTTGCTACTAAATATTTTGTTGCAGATATTAAGTCTTTCAGGTGTGGTTGAATTGACAACTCAGCTGCTAATACTTGAGAATATTCTTTGGCTCCCCTTGTGTCGAATCAATAAATTTGGGCTAAATACTCTACCCTCGAAAACTGTTGCGATCCCCTATACTTGTGGGTTATCAAGACCTTTTTCTGGCGCCGTTGCCGGGGAGCATAGCTTTATTCTCTGAGTCACTTGGGATTTATATCTGTTGATCACTATGAAGAATTTGAAAGATGCTAAAACCAAGATCTTCCCCTCTACTACGATGACAGGTAAGGAACTGCCATCTAGCTCTGCACTTGATTCACCTTCTGTTATGAGTAAATTTGCGACACCACCACCTGCTAGTAATTCTGATATGTCGCAAGTAATTGATGATGCCACTTCTGCTATGCATGATAATACTGTGCCTTTGGGTGAATTTCTTGATGAACAACTTGCTAGGGTTGGAGAGAATGAGATCACTGAAACTGATGATATTTCTGAAACTGATGAAATTATTGAAACTGAACACTTTTAGACACCTGTTAGACCTAGCTCTCCTAGATATGAATTGCCTGTTATACCTGAGGGTTATGTTATGGATGGAGAGGTAGCTAGGGATTTTCTTGCTTGTAAAGATAGAGATGATCTTAAGAAATTACTATGCAAGTGGAAAGAAAAATCTTTGAATGCTAGAATGCAATATGATCCTAAGCCAGCTACTTCACCTATCTTTGTTACTGATAAGGATTATGAATTCTCTGTCGATCCTGAGTTAATTAAGTTGGTTGAATCTGATCCTTTCCATGGTTATGAATCTGAAACTGTTGTGGCACATCCTACTAAATTGAATGACATAGCCACCCTATTCGCTCATGAGGAAAAAATTCGCTACTACTATATTCTTAAGTTGTTTCCTTTCTCATTAAAGGGTGATGCTAAGCTATGGTTTAAATCTCCTGCTCCTGGTTGTGTGCGTAGTCCCCAGGATATGCTACATTACTTCTCTGAAAAATATTTTCCCGCTCATAAGAAACAAGTTGCCTTACAGTAAATATTTAACTTTGCACAAATTGAAGAAGAGAGTCTCCCACAAGCTTGGGGGAGGCTTCTCCAATTACTTAATGCTTTGCCTGATCATCCTCTCAAGAAAAATGAAATACTTGATATCTTTTATAATGGACTAACCGATGCTTCTAGGGACCACCTAGATAGTTGTGCTGGTTGTGTTTTCAGGGAACGTACGGTTGAACAAGCTGAACTCCTATTGAATAATATATTGAGCAATGATAATGATTGGACCATCCCCGAACCACCTCCAAAGCCAACTCCGAAGAAAAGAGTATTCTATTTCTCATTCCTGAAGATATGCAAGAGGTAAAGAAATCTATGAAAGAAAAAGGTATTAAAGCTGAAGATGTTAAGAATTTACCACCTATTGAAGAAATATATGGTCTTGATAACTCGACATAGGTAGTGGAGGTAAATTCTCTCTGTAAATTTGACGAAGGTGATATTCCTTATAATAAGTCTGCTAGTCAATGCTTGGATGAATTTGATAACTTTATTGTTAAACAAGAAAATTCAATGCTTATGTTAGTAGACAATTGAAACATAATGCTTACATGCTTGATCGCTTAGGTGATTATATGAGTAGAACTATTAATGATCTTAAGCTTATTAGTAAACATGCTTCCTTGGTAACTACTCAAGTAGAACAAGTACTTAAGGCACAAAATGATTTGCTTAATGAGATGAATGGTAAGAACAATGATCATTCTGTTAGAGTTGTGACTAGAGGTGGTAAAATGACTCAGGAACCTTTGTATCCTGAGGGCCATCCTAAGAGAATTGAGCAAGATTCTCAGAGAATTAATACTGATGCACCTAGTCGTCCCAGTAATAAAAGGAAAAAGAATGATGATAGGACTTTGCATGCTGCTGGTGAACCTGTTATAGATACACATGAAAACCCAAATGATATTTCTATTTCTGATGCTGAAACACAACCTGGTGATGAACATGAACTGGGTGATAATGTTAACGATGATGTTCATGTTGATGCTCAACCTAGTAATGATAATGATGTGGAGATTGAACCTGCTGTTGATCTTGATAACCCACAATCTAAGAATAAAAGATATGATAAAAGAGACTTCGTTGCTAGGAAGCATGGTAAAGAAAGAGAACCTTGGGTTCAGAAACCCATGCCCTTTCCTCCTAAGCCATCCAAGAAAAAGGATGATGAGGATTTTGAGCGCTTTGTTGAAATGCTTAGACCTGTCTTTTTGCGTATGCGCTTGACTGATATTCTGAAAATGTCTCCTTATGCTAAGTATATGAAGGATATTGTGACTAATAAAAGAAAGATACCGGAAGCTGAAATTTCCACCATGCTTCCTAATTATACTTTTAAGGGTGGAGTACCAAAGAAATTAGTAGATCCAGGAATACCAACTATACCATGCTCCATTAAAAGAAACTATGTTAAAACAGCTTTATGTGATTTGGGAGCCGGTGTTAGTGTTATGCCTTTCTCTTTATATCGTAGACTTGATTTGAATAAGTTGACACCTACTGAAATCTCTTTGCAATTGGCTGATAATTCAACCGCTTTACCCATCTGTATTTGCGAGGATGTGCCTGTTGTGGTTGCAAACGTTACTATCTTAACAGACTTTGTTATTCTTGATATTCCCAAGGACGACAACATGTCGATCATCCTTGGTACCCCCGGCGTCTATATAAGTCGGAGGGTTTTAGGTTGTAGACCAACATAACTCATCTAGGGTTTGGTTACTTGATCTCGAGGTAGATCAACTCTGTAATCCCCATACAATCAATATAATCAAGCAGGACATAGGGTATTACCTCCATAGGAGGGCCCGAACCTGGGTAAAAACCTTGTCCCCTTCGTCTCTTGTTACCATCGATCCAAGTCTCACAGTTCGGGACCCCCTACCCGAGATCTGCCGGTTTTGACACCGACATTGGTGCTTTCATTGAGAGTTCCGCTGTGACCGCCAGAAGGAATCGATGGCTCGCCTTCTTATCAACAACGAGATCTGTGCCCAGGGGATTCTCGCCCCGGATCAGATCCGCGCGAGCGGCGACATCTCGTCGCGCGCTTACCCGATCGGCCATCCATGCCAGATCGGAAACTTTCCCCCCGACCATGGGATCAGGTTTGGAACCCTAGAGTTCTCAGCTGATTCCCGGGGAGAACTCGCACTGATGGAATCCTTGACCCCTATGGAGAAGCCCACAGATCCCGATGCCTCGGCGCCGAAGACATCGGGCCTCGTCTCCGGAGATGAAATTGCTGTCTCCGGACCGTCTGGGCCACCCGGTCCGGTCGCCGCCACAGGATCTACCATGGTTGAACAGAATCCGAGCACGCTTTCGCGTGACTCTGGAACTGCGACACCGCATGCCGACCCCACTCACTTCAGCGACACGCATCCCACCATCGCCTCGTTTCTCAATGAGTTGTTTGATTGGATGGAGACTATGCGAATGGCCGATGACCAGATCCCGGTCTATGACCGGCTCGGGCTTAAACCCGATGACAGGGAGATTGACGTCCCCGCGGTCACCCACCTTGTCGCCACCATCGAGTGTCCGGCAGAAGACTCGACTTCCCAGCTACCGGAATTAAAAACGGTTTATACTCCAATCTCCGATCACCAAGACCCTGCTCGCAACCCGGACTCTAGCGTTCGCTCCGGAGACAGTCCGGTGTCGGTCCCTGATCTATCACACAGTTCGGAATCCGTGATCCCGAACTCTCACCATGGCGTGGGGTCAAACCTTCTCCCACCCACCTCCCAAGCCGATGACTCGAGCATCGCAACAGAGCCCAAGTCTTCGGACTTACCAGACATTGTGCATTTACCAGGGGAGTCGGTCCATCATTACTGGGCCAGACTACTACTCGCCCGAAAAAAAGTACGGGGCCTTAGTGATCAAGATGTAATGGCAACCTTCAAACGTAACTGCCACGACAAGGGGATCCTCAATGCCCTGGCGCAGCGGCACATTATTGACTTTGCCGAGCTGTCAATCTTGGTACAGAAGTATTGTGCCATGGAAAGTGCTTGGCAAGCTGAGCGGCTATTTTCGGAACCAACCTTTACCGAATACCCTAGAGGAGATCGGCACAGGAGGATACCTCCGAACCGGCCAGCCAAACTCGAGCCCACCAAAAAGAGGAACAGGCCCCTTCCAGGGGTCAGTACTGTCCTGGATGGACTACTGGACAAACCTTGCCCTATACACTCCGTATTGATGAACACAGCTCTGACTCACAGCCTTAGAACTTGCTGAGTTGTCAGGCAGATCACAAAAAGTGGTGAAGCCATTCTTGAGGCATCACCACCTAACCGGCGCTCTACAACGCCATCGGAATATAGTGCCGAAGTCCTGACGATCTACGAAACGTTCCCGTCGAGGAACAGGAGGAAAAGAGCTCTTAAAGAACTCGAAGAGGTATATAACGTGGCAACAACAAGTGCATGGGCAGACATACCCATCACCTTCGGAGATGCTGACCGACCACCCATTCTTCCCGGTCATTCACTGGCCGCACTAGTCCTGAACCCCATCATTGACGGCTTCAGGTTGCACAAGGTGCTAATGGACGGCGGCAGTGGTTTAAACCTAATCTACGAGGATACTCTAGAAAAAATGTAGTTCGACCGATCTCGCATCGAGCATAGCAACACAACTTTCCGGGGAATAATCCCGGGGAAGGAGGCACGCTGTTCAGGATGCATCACCCTGGACGTAGTGTTCGGCACGCCCGACAACTACCGATCTGAAGAACTTCTCTTCCATATTGTGCCCTTCCCCAGTGGCTACCACGCCCTGCTGGGACGTGACGCCTTCGCAAAATTCCAGGCTATACCACACTACGGGTATATGAAACTTAAGATGCCAGGACCAAACGGAGTAATCACAACCGCTAGCGATCCGAATATAGCCCTACGGGCCAAAAACAAAACAGCAGCGCTTGCCCTCGAGGCTCTAGCTGAGACCTTTGCTGCAGAGGAGCTGACCGCGCTTCGGTCAACAGTAGACAAAGATGACATGACCCTCAGCAAGAGGCCCAAATCCACATCCTTTAAGCCAGCAAAGGAAATCATTAAATTTCAGGTACACCCGACGGACCCCAACAAGACAGCGTCCATCGGAGCTCAGCTCGATCCCGTAGTGGACGAAGCACTGCGAGCTTTCCTACAAGAAAACTGGAACATCTTCGCCTGGCACCCTTCCGATATGCCCGGCATCCCACGACGGCTGGCAGAACATAGTCTGAATATTATCGCAGGCTTTAAGCCTGTCAAGCAGACTCTGCGCCGCTTCTCCGAGCCCAAACGACAAGCTATGGGTGAAGAACTGGCTAAATTGCTAGAGGCCGGATTCATTCGGGACATTAAGCACCCCGAATGGTTGGCAAATCTGGTTATGGTACCAAAGAAAGATAAATCCTGGCGGCTGTGCGTCGACTTTAAAGACCTTAACAAGGCCTGCCCTAAGGACCCTTTCCCTCTACCACGAATAGACCAGATTATTGACGCCACAGCCGGACACGACTCGCTGTGTTTCCTCGACGCTTATTCCGGATACCACCAGATTAAAATGAAGGAATCCGATCAAGCGGCAACCGCATTCATCACCCCTTATGGGCCGTTTTGCTTCAACACAATGCCTTTCGGGCTAAAGAACGCTGGGGCTACATACCAGCGCATGATCCAGACCTGTCTCGAAAAACAGGTTGGCAAAACGGTCGAGGTGTACGTGGACGATGTGGTCATTAAAACCAAACACGTTAGCAATTTGATCGACGCTTTAAGGCAAACCTTTGCCAGCTTACGCGAATACGATATTCGGCTCAATCCGGAGAAGTGTGTATTCGGAGTTCCCACTGGTAAACTGCTTGGATTCATCGTTTCCCATAGAGGGATAGAAGCGAATCCGGCCAAGATCCGTGCTTTATCAGAACTTGCAGTTCCCACAGAGCTAAAGCATGTCCAACGGTTGGCGGGTTGCGTGGCGGCGTTAAGTCGCTTTATCTCCCGCCTCGGTGAAAAAGCTTTACCGCTGTATAAGTTGCTGAAACGGACCAAGAACGTTGAATGGACCGACGAAGCAAAGGCCGCGTTAGAAGAAATCAAGACACTCCTGGCAAGTAATCCCATACTCACAGCACCAGGCGCTGGTGAGCCCATGTTATTATACATATCGGCCACCAACCAAGTCGTTAGCGCGGTGCTCGTCGTTGAACGAGAGGAGGAGGGACACAAATTCCATATACAGAAGCCGGTCTATTACGTGTCAGAAGTACTAACGCAATGCAAGTCCAGATACCCAAACTATCAGAAGATAGCCTATACAGTTTTTATGGCATCACGGAAGCTAAGACACTACTTCCAAGAGTGTTCGGTTACGGTGGCATCCGAAGTACCCTTGAATGACATAATCAATAACAGGGACGCCACCGGCCGCATAGCCAAATGGGCGATCGAGCTCCTTCCTTTCGAGATTACCTACAAACCACGCCGAGCTATTAAATCTCAGGTATTGGCAGATTTCCTCGCCGAATGGACAGAAGCCAAACTCCCCAGAGAATATAGTACATACTCCCATTGGACGATGTACTTTGATGGATCCAAAACTTTGGCCGGACTGGGGGCTGGAGTTGTTCTCACATCCCCCACAGGTGACAGCGTTCGATACGTATTACAGATCATGTATGCCGACTCCAACAATGCAGCCGAATACGAAGCCCTCTTGCACGGTCTTCGTATGGCAGCCTCAATGGGCATACCGCAGCTGGAGGTACGGGGAGATTCCAATCTGGCCATCTCTCAAGTCAACGGTGAGTTCGATGCTAAGAATCCAAAGATGGCGGCATATAGAAACACTGTCCTCAAGATATCCGCACGGTTCGAGGGGCTGGAATTTCACCACGTCGCCAGAGACGAGAACCAAGCTGCCGATATACTGGCTCGCATAGGAGCCAAACGCGATCCTGTCCCACCAAACACTTTTCTGGAACGGCTCTTTAAGCCATCTGTGGTTTGGCCAGATCAAGAGGACACCGATCCATCCAGTGCATACAAGGTTGTTCCCCCTGTAAACGAACCAGACGATCAAATCATCGGCGGCTCCGTCATGGACGAAACGCCCTCGGCTCACGAGGTCATGGCAGTAATCGCGCCATGGACCGAGCCCTTCCTCGCCTACCTCCTTCGCAAAGAACTCCCCGACGATCAGACGGAGGCGCGGCGCATAGTTCGGCGCTCCAAAGCCTTCAAGGTACATGAAGGAGAGTTATACAAGAAGAGCACCACCGGAGTGCTACAGCAATGCATATCTGAGGAAGAAGGGCGGCAGCTATTAGCCGAAGTCCATGCAGGGATGGGCGGCCATCACGCCGCAACAAGAGCCTTAGTAAGCAAGGCCTTCCGGGCTGGGTTCTTTTGGCCTACAGCTCGGGCGGACGCCCAGTCACTTGTCAAATATTGCGTGGGGTGTCAACTTTTCGCAAACCAAAGTCACATGCCCCCAACAGCTCTTCGGACTATTCCGATCACCTGGCCCTTCGCGGTCTGGGGGCTGGACATGGTCGGACCACTTAAAGGGGGGACCAAGAAAAATAAATACTTACTGGTCATGGTTGACAAGTTCACCAAATGGATAGAGGCCAAACCTGTTAAATCAGCCAAATCCGGACCAATAATCGACTTTATATCCGGCGTGGTACACCGTTACGGCGTCCCGCACAGTATAATAACTGATAACGGATCCAATTTCACGGCCCAGGAGGTCAAAGACTGGTGCGCAAAGATGGGCATCAAGCTCGATTACGCATCGGTTTATCACCCGCAGACTAATGGACAAGTCGAACGAGCAAACGGCCTCATAATGAGCGGCATCAAGCCACGTTTGGTCCGGTCTCTTCAAGAGTCCGATTGTCAGTGGGTGGAGGAGCTCGACTCCGTTCTATGGGGCTTGCGCACCACCCCGAATAGATCAACGGGGTACACACCGTTCTTCATGGTCTACGGGGCCGAAGCGGTCCTTCCTTGTGATATCATTCACGATGCACCAAGAGTGCGCATGTACGAGGAAAGAGAGGCCGAGTTATTTTGGCAGGACGACTTGGATGCCTTGGAAGAGGAGCGTGACATAGCTCGGGCCCGTTCTACTTTTTATCAGCAGCAGGCCCGGCGTTACCAGAGCAGGGAGGTCAGGGCACAAGCATACAACGTGGGCGAACTAGTCTTACGACTACCGGAGAAGCAGAAGCATAAACTCAAGCCTAAATGGGAAGGCCCCTTCATCATCGACGAGATCCTCACAGGAGGGGCTTACCGTCTTCGGAACCCGCAGGACAACCGCCTTAAACCAAACCCATGGAACGCAGCTCGTCTTCGGCGCTTCTACGGCTAGACCGGTGTTGTCATACTTTTTACCCTTCTCCAATATTTCTTTTCTTTGTTATTTTTTCTTCCTCCCACCTTGATTTCTGGCAGGGTTGCATTCTTTTTCTTCCCAACTCTATGTTCGGTTCGACCGATCTTGTACTAATGATGTTCGGCCTACACCTTTAAGTGTTAAATCCGAACACAGTACCCGGGGGCTTCTTTTCCGAAGCCAATGCTTTTATGTTATAAGCACTTACGCACATTTATTGTGTACCCATACTTTCCTTGTCATTTTTACGCCATTTTTATGCATCAATTCGAACTAAGAATTTGCCAAGCTGGGTTGCCTTGCTCCTGTGCTTACCCTCTACGTTCCCGATTGTTCGGCTAGAGGGTAAAGGGAGCACCTCTGCGATTGTTACGACCGGGTCATCCGGATACGTACCTCAGATGGGGGAAGCCAAAAGCTAGCTATCTTCAGTAGACAATTGATCGGCTACGACAGATTTAACCATGGTCGTCATGACCATTATTCGGGCTTCTTCCCTCACACAAGCCCCTGGCCGCATACTAACAGTATACGGCCTTTTTCCTACGATTTACGTAGTACCCCCGATGAAAGGTATCCATAGAGTTACTATTTTCTTCGGAAGATGTTTCTTACGCTAAGCAGTAATATAACATATCTCCCTGTGTGCTTTCTG
Source organism: Elymus sibiricus (assembly GCA_039707655.1). Taxonomy (NCBI): domain Eukaryota; kingdom Viridiplantae; phylum Streptophyta; class Magnoliopsida; order Poales; family Poaceae; genus Elymus; species Elymus sibiricus. The sequence goes on from CM077665.1 coordinate 482,375,476, forward strand.
TCTGTTCGTACCACATGGCCGGATTGCCTGGTTCCCCGAACATAGTTCCCTCCCCGTCGGGTGATAACTTACAAGGAACACTCCCAAGCTCTTAGCACGGGAGGTTAAAGCCGATGGCCGATTAAGACAAAGTTCACAACACAGACGGAGTAATTTTTCGATTATGAAGTACATAGCTACATATGATCATACATCTGGCTGCTGATCAAGATTATCGATTATGGTGTCCAGGGAGCAGCCTTGTTGTGAGAGACGGGCGGCAGGCATCACCTGGTCGTATACCAGGTGGAGCGGCACTTCTTGTCCATCTGCCCCCACCAGTCCAACCTGAGCCATACGCTCGGGGTCAAGTCCGGTATAGCGGGTCTTGATCATCGCCCACGCCTCTCGTGCTCCCTCCCGGCAAGCCGATGTCTTCCACAGCTCGAACCTAGCTCGGGCTCCCTTGAAGCTATCGATTAGTTCGGTCATCCTCTCCGGAGGTTGCTCGGCAGGCCATAGTGCCTTCACCATGCTTTTCATGGCCTTCCACGCCCGCTCATGAAGGGCGGACAGCTCCTTCAGCAGATTCCCCTGATAGGATCCGATTTCCTCTTCGGGTCGCCCGGACAATAGACCTGCATATGAGTCACGGCATGCGTATCACACCTCACTTATAAGAGATACTTCCAGATGTTAAAATCACTCTTACCGAACATGGCTCTCTATAAATTCTGGTTTTCCCCTTGGGCCTAGGCCAATTGAGCCTTTAAGCTCTCAATCTGTTCGGCTTGTTGTCTGTTCTCCTCCTTCAGGTGGTTCTTCTCTTCAAGATGCCGCTGTAAAACGCGATGGCCAGCTTCCAGCTAGGACTCGGCATATTGCTGAGATTCTCGGGCTACACCCAAATCTTTTTGTAATTGCCCTATCGATTCAGCTGATACATGGTACCCTTGCGTAAGCATGGGGATATACTAAAGATCAGTGGAATATATATACTCACCGTGTGCTTCCCGAGTAAAGCTCTTTACTTGCTCCAATTCGGCCTTCACAGATTCAACCTGTGTTCGGCTAGCTTCCAGTTCCTTGGATAGTTGCTCGCACTGTTGCTTAGAGGCCTGCAATACCGGCAAATTAATACGGGGATCCTTAATTCGGTCGTACCGACCAATTTAAGGCTCGGGGGCTACTGAGTCTACACGAGTGTTCGGACTTTAATATTCGATTACTTACCTGCAGGCTGGACGATATCAATTTCATGGCCTCCCCGAATCTGGCTCGGGCGGCTCCGAGATGTGCATCCGCTGTGCGTAGTGCACTGAACTCTTGTTCGGAAAAGGCCGGATGTCGCAGGGCTCCATGTCGCCGCCGATGATGCATAGCACTCCCAACCTCTGATTTGGTGACGGATATGGCGTCACCAGAATCGGCTGGGGCGGGATTGACGGTGGGGGCTCCCGCAGTAGGATCAGCATGGGTGGAAGGCCTGGAATCTTGAGCATCGCCGGACGTCCTGGCGACGTCCTCGGCGGGTGAGGGCCGAACCCTTTGCCTGAATATTTTGACAAAAAGGTCTCTTGTCAGACTTTATTGAACCATGATACTAAATCCAGCGATCAAGCAAAATACCTTGGGGATGAACTCGTAGGCACACTCGCCCCTGTGACCGGCTCATTTGCCGGATCCTTGTTGCTTTCCAATCCAGGTGCTGCCGCTGCTGCCGGTGTGTGTCGCGCGGATCTACGACGCTTGGGTGTAGGAGCTGGCGTGTTGGGGTCGGTAGAGGACACTTGCCTCTTGCGGGAAGTTTTCTTCTTCTTGCTTGTCGCAGGAGAAGGGAAGGATCCAGGGTAATCGGCAATAATAGCCACCTTGGAGCCGTCGAGGCCCTCTTGGTAGAAAACCCCGTCTTCGAGTTCGATTGACAGGTCTGGGTCTTCATGATAGCCCGGATCATCATCACGGGAATAGTCCTCGGGCTGAGGGGCCGGACAGTTGACTGTCTCGATAAAGCTCCTCCATTCCTGTTTACATAAAAATAAAAGACTTCGGTCATGAAGGGACAAATTAAGAATCCGAATTGTGGTCACGGGATTGAAAGGCTCACCCATTCGATGGGATTATGGCTTGAGTATCCTGCCTTGGTCGATCGCTGAATGAAATCTTCTTGCTCCCCTTTGTATAGATCGACAAGTGCGGCGGCCAGTGCCGTTTGATCGGCAGGACCCAGTCTTCGGGAGCGAGTAGTGTCGCTTGTCCCGTAATAACGCCCCAAAGGGTGTATCCTCTGTTGGAGGGGTTGGACGCACCGAGTAATGACAGCGGCCATGACATCTATCATGGTCAGCTTATGATGGGCCAGTATCCTCACGCGGGCTGCTAAGCGCTGTACCTCTACGCTGTCTTCTTGGGACAGGCTCTTCGGGCGCCAGTTGTACCTTTTCTTCAAAGGGGCATCGGAGTATTCAGGCAGACCCTTCCGAGCTGGATCGAATAAAGGGACGTCCTCGATATAAAACCATTCCGAAGTCCATAGTTCGGATTCTTTCGGTGTCCCCACGGGGTATCCCGTCCCGGCTATGCGGCATACTTCGGCTCCGCCAATCTCAAAGATTGTCTTATCTCGAGTGTGAGGGACGAGGAAAAAGTATTTCCTCCACAACTCGAAGTGCGCCTCGCAACCCAGGAACATCTCGCAAAGGGCGTCGAAACCCGAGATGTGCAGTATAGACCCTGGAGTGAGGTGGTGGAGCTGGATCCCGTAAAACACCAGTAGCCCTCTTAGGAATGGATGAATGGGAAACCCGAGGCCTCGCAGGAGGAATGGCACAAAACACACGTTCTCCCCCTTATGTGGATGGGGGAAATTCTCCGCGAGGACCTCGCCGTTGAATGACGTCAAACCGGCGAGAACGGCTGTCAGATCCGAGGAAGGAAGGTACCCTTGGGTCTCGAGGTCGCGGAGTCGAGGAAAGCGACACGGAGCAGCTGGTCCAGTCCCCGGGACGGGATCCGTAAGGATCCGAGGAGGAACTGGGGGCGCTCGCCATCTTTGGTGGAGACCTTTCGCTGGAGGTTTTTTCCGGTGGAAAAGAAGAAGATGTGGCTTGGACCACGACTCAGTTTGTTTAAATGGTTGGTGCCTCATTTGTGTTAGGGGTAGTTTTGTAAAAAGCTACTGAACAGCTCATCTCCCCACGATGCGCGAAGTCCAAGAAACACTATTACTGTGGACCTGGCAATCCCGTGACGTTTGGGATTTCACCGATGATAGGACGGTTGCCGAACAAGAAGGATGGAGGGACTCGCCTCGCAAGCCGAAGACATGCAAGATTGTCCGAATATGCCTCGGCGTTGGAGGCTAGTCCGGGGGCTACTGAGGGAGTCCTGGTTTAAGGGGTCCTCGGATAGCCAACCTGTATCTCATGGGCCGGACTATACGGGCCACTGGGTGAGCATTAGAAGATCAGGGGCCCGGTCGCCAAGGTGGAAGATTGAAGGAACCATGGCGTATTCTCCAAGATATCGACAGTAGATAGGCATGTTTTTTCCCTTTGATGTGCAACCGACTATATGTAAACCCTAGGTACCCCCGGCGTCTATATAAGCCGGAGGGTTTTAGGTTGTAGACCAACAGAACTAATCTAGAGTTTGGTTACTTGATCTCGAGGTAGATCAACTCTGTAATCCCCATACAATCAATATAATCAAGCAGGACGTAGGGTATTACCTCCATAGGAGGGCCCGAACCTGGGTAAAAACCTTGTCCCCTTCGTCTCTTGTTACCATCGATCCAAGTCTCACAGTTCGGGACCCCCTACCCGAGATCTACCGTTTTTGACACCGACAGCCTTAATATCCCTTAGTTTCCATTAGGACCCCGCTGCCACGGGAGGGTAGGACAAAAGATGTCATGCAAGTTCTTTTCCATAAGCACGTATGACTATATACGGAATACATGCCTACATTACATTGATGAATTGGAGCTAGTTCTGTGTCACCCTAGATTATAACTATTGCATGATGAATGCCATCCGACATAATTATCCATCACTGATCCATTGCCTATGAGCTTTTCACATATTGATCTTTGCTAAGTTACTTTTCCGTTGCTACTCTTACAATCACTACAAAACTGCTACTGTCACTTTTGCCATCGTTACCGTTACTTCCATACTACTTTGCTACTAAATATTTTGCTGCGGATATTAAGTCTTTCAGGTGTGGTTGAATTGACAACTCAGCTGCTAATACTTGAGAATATTCTTTGGCTCCCCTTGTGTCGAATCAATAAATTTGGGCTGAATACTCTACCCACGAAAACTGTTGTGATCCCCTATACTTGTGGGTTATCAGGAGGCGTGGGCCATGGTGAAGACCCGCTTCACCAAGCTCGACCCAGAACACCTGGCCCGGGTTGGGCCAGCGGGGCCCGATGGGCAGGAAATTCCCCTTCACCTGGTCTATGATCAAGTTATGCCAGCTGCTCGTCTCTCTCAAGAGGACTGCTCCTTGGACGTCCTTATAGACGATCTCGACTGAACTGCTTAATATGTTGGTTCTACATAACTATGTACTTAATGATACGTCTCCAACATATCTACTTTTCCAAACTCTTTTGCCCTTGTTTTGGACTCTAATTTGCATGATTTGAATGGAACTAACCCGGACTGACGTTGTTGGTTCTACATAACTATGTACTTAATGATACGTCTCCAACGTATCTACTTTTCCAAACTCTTTTGCCCTTGTTTTGGACTCTAATTTGCATGATTTGAATGGAACTAACCCGGACTGACGCTGTTTTCAGCAGAATTGCCTTCGTGTTATTTTTGTGCAGAAATAAAAGTTCTCAGATTGACCTAAAAATTTACGGAGAATATTTTTGGAATTAATAAAAAATACTGGCGAAAGAATCAACTGCAGGGGGCCCACCACCTGGCCACAAGCCAGGGGGGCGCGCCCACCCCCCTAGGGCGCGCCCCTGTGGCTTGTGGGCCCCCTGTTGCTCCTCCGACCTCGTTTCCACTCCTATATATTCCTATTTACGGAGAAAAAAAATCAAGGAGAAGAGTTCATCGCGTTTTACGATACGGAGCCGCCCCCACCTCCTGTTCTTCCTCGGGAGGGCAGATCTGGAGCCTGATTTGGGCTCCGGAGAGGGGAAATCGACGCCGTCGTCATCACCAACCATCCTTCATCACCAATTTCATGATGCTCTCCGCCGTTCGTGAGTAATTCCATCGTGGGCTTGCTGGACGGTGATGGGTTGGATGAGATTTACCATGTAATCGAGTTAGTTTTGTTAGGGTTTGATCCCTAGTATCCACTATGTTCTGAGATTGATGTTGCTATGACTTTGCTATGCTTAATGCTTGTCACTAGGGCCCGAGTGCCATGATTTCAGATCTGAACCTATTATGTTTTCATGAATATATATGTGTTCTTGATCCTATCTTGCAAGTTGTAGACACCTATTATGAGTTATGATCCGCATCCCCCAGGGTGACAATAACTGGGATTCTTTCCGGTGATTACCGTAGTTTGAGGAGTTCATGTATTCACTAAGTGCTAATGCTTTGGTCCGGTTCTCTATTAAAAGGAGGCCTTAATATCCCTTAGTTTCCATTAGGACCCCGCTGCCATGGGAGGGAAGGACAAAAGATGTCATGCAAGTTCTTTTCCATAAGCACGTATGACTATATATGGAATACATGCCTACATTATATTGATGAATTGGAGCTAGTTCTGTGTCACCCTATGTTATAACTGTTGCATGATGAATGCCATCCGACATAATTATCCATCACTGATCCATTGCCTACGAGCTTTTCCATATTGAGCTTTGCTAAGTTACTTTTCCGTTGCTACTGTTACAATCACTACAACACTGCTACTGTCACTTTGCCATCGTTACCGTTACTTCCATACTACTTTGCTGCTGAATACTTTGCTGCAGATATTAAGTCTTTCAGGTGTGGTTGAATTGACAACTCAGCTGCTAATACTCGAGAATATTCTTTGGCTCCCCTTGTGTCGAATCAATAAATTTGGGTTGAATACTCTACCCTCGAAAACTGTTGCGATCCCCTATACTTGTGGGTTATCACTTAACACCTTATTAGTTTCGTCCGTGTTATAAACATTGTCTTGACCTGGCCATCGGCTTCTGCCTCCCCTATCAATGACTTGGGAGTGTTCCTTGTTTGTATGTCCTGGAGTAGTAGGAGAGTTTTTTTGTACGGAACTAGGCAATCCGGCCATGTGGTTTGAACAGACGAAATGCACACTGGAGGGGTATGTCATATTACTGTTTAACGTAAGAAACATCTTCCAAACAAAATAGTTCCTTAATGGGTTCCTTTCTTTGGGTTTCCGCATTGACCGCAGATGCCCTAGCTATGTACCCGAAACCGGGCAAGTAGGAGCTATATCATAAGAGAAATCGAGATTGGCGGTGGAGACCGCTTATCGTAGCTTTCCTCGTCGTAGCCGATCAATTTGCTTCTTAAGAGTGCTAACCTTTGGCTTCACCCGTCTGAGGTATGTGCCCGGATGACCCGGTCGTAACAATCGCAGAGGTGCTCCCTTTACCCTCTAGCCGAACATTCGGGAACATAGAGGGTAATCACAGGAGCGAGGCAACCCGGTTTGGCAAGAAACTTAAGTACAATTGATGCATACAGTGGCGTACGAACGATCATGGAAGAATGCGTATGGCATAAAATATAACTAGTTGGTTTTTTAGAGAAGCCCCCACGCATTGCCGGGTGTGATAGTCATATATCAACCGAGAATTGGTTATAGTTCGGTTAAGCTGACCATAACTTAGGAGAATCTAAGCAACCCTATGAGAAGAAAACAGAAAAACTTATAAAAGTGCGGGTACAGGGGTTTTTGTGAAGGGGGGGCCGATGTTGGTCTATCCGTAGAAGCGTCAAAGATGAGCTGCGTTCCATGGGTTTGGCTCGAGGCGGCTATCCTGCGGGTTGCGGAGGCGGTAAGCCCCTCCTGTCAACACTTCGTCGATTACGAAGGGTCCCTCCCATTTGGGGTAAAGTTTATGCTTCTGCTTCTCGGGAAGTCGTAACACTAGTTCGCCCACGTTATATGTCTTCGCCCGTACCTCCCTGCCTTGATACCGCCAAGCTTGCTGCTGGTAGAAGGCGGACCGAGCTCGGGCTATGTCGCGTTCCCCCTCCAGGGCGTCTAAGTCGTCCTGCCGATCCAACTCGGCCTCCTTTTCTTCGTACATGCGCATGATGACCCACAAGTATAGGGGATCTATCGTAGTCCTTTCGATAAGTAGGAGTGTCGAACCCAACGAGGAGCAAAAGGAAATGACAAGCGGTTCTCAGTAAGGTATTCTCTGCAAGCACTGAAATTGTCGGTAACAGATAGTTTTGTGATAAGGTAATTCGTAACGGATAGCAAGTAACAATTGTAATAAAGGTGCAGCAAGGTGGCCCAATCCTTTTTGTAGCAAAGGACAAGTCTGGACAAACTCTTATATAAAGCAAAGCGCTCCCGAGGACACATGGGAATTTCTGTCAAGCTAGTTTTCATCATGCTCATATGATTCGCGTTCGTTACTTTGATAATTTGATATGTGGGTGGACCGGTGCTTGGGTGCCGCCCTTACTTGGACAAGCCTCCCACTTATGATTAACCCCTCTCGCAAGCATCCGCAACTACGAAAGAAGAATTAAGATAAATCTAACCATAGCATGAAACATGTGGATCCAAATCAGCCCCTTACGAAGCAACGCATAAACTAGGGTTTAAGCTTCTGTCACTCTAGCAACCCATCATCTACTTATTACTTCCCAATGCCTTCCTCTAGGCCCAAATAATGGTGAAGTGTCATGTAGTCGACATTCACATAACACCACTAGAGGAGAGACAACATACATCTCATCAAAATATCGAACGAATACAAAATTCACATGATTACTTATAACAAGACTTATCCCATGTCCTGAGGAACAAACGTAACTACTCACAAAGCATATTCATGTTCATTATCAGAGGAGTATTAATTGTCATTAAGGATCTGAACATATGATCTTCCACCAAGTAAACCAACTAGCATCAACTACAAGGAGTAATCAACACTACTAGCAACCCACAGGTACCAATCCGAGGTTTTGAGACAAAGATCAGATACAAGAGATGAACTAGGGTTTGAGAGGAGATGGTGCTGGTGAAGATGTTGATGGAGATTGACCCCCTCTCGATGAGAGGATCGTTGGTGATGACGATGGCCTCGATTTTCCCCTTCGGGAGGGAAGTTTCCCCGACAGAACAGCTCCGCCGGAGCCCTAGATTGGTTCTGCCCAAGTTCCGCCTCGAGACGGCGGCGCTTCGTCCCGAAAGCTCTGTTATGATTTTTTTCAGGTCAAAACCCTCCATATAGCAGAAGATGGGCTCTAGAGGCCTGCCAGGTGGGCCACAAGCCACAGGGGCGCGCCCAGGGGGGTAGGGCGCGCCCCCCTGGCTTGTGGGCCCACGGCAGCCCTCCTAACCCTACTCTCCGGCCTATAAATTCACAAATATTCCCTGGATACCAAAATAGCCACGAAAACACTTATCCGCCGCCAGGAGCCTCGGTTCCCGTCAGATCCAAACTTGGAGCCTTTTCCGGTAATCTGCCGGAGGGGGATTCGATCACGGAGGGCATCTACATCAACTCCATTGCCCCTCCGATGATGCGTGAGTAGTCCACCACAGACCTTCGGGTCCATAGAGAAATCCTTCTTGCTACTTCTTGAGCATGCGTTGGTTTTCCCTTGAAGAGGAAAGGGTGATGCAGCAAAGTAGATAAGTATTTCCCTCAGTTGTTGAGAACCAAGGTATCAATCCAGTAGGAGATACAAGCAAGTCCCCAATAGATGTACCTACACAAAGAATCAAACTCTTGCACCCAACGCTATAAAGGGGTGTCAATCCCTTCACGGTTACTTGCAAGGATGAGATCTGATAGAGATAGATGGAAAAGATTGCTAAAAGTAAAAACACAAGTAAATAGATCTGAAAATATAAGATGGAAAATAGACCCGGGGGCCATAGGTTTCACTAGAGGCTTCTCTCATGAAGGCAAATATTACGGTGGGTGAACAAATTACTGTCGAGCAATTGATAGAAAAGCGCATAGTTATGACGATATCCAAGGCAATGATTATGCATATAGGCATCACGTCCATGTCAAGTAGACCGAAACGATTCTGCATCTACTACTATTACTCCACACATCGACCGACTCCTGCCTGCATCTAGAGTATTAAGTTCTTGAAGAACGGAGTAACGCATTAGGTAAGATGACATGATGTAGAGGGATAAACTCAAGCAATATGATGAAAACCCCATCTTTTTATCCTCGATGGCAACAATACAATACGTGCCTCGCTACCCCTACTATGTCACTGGGTGAGGACACCGCAAGATTGAACCCAAAACTAAGCACTTCTCCCATTGCAAGAATTACCAATCTAGTTGGCCAAACCAAACCAATAACTCGAAGAGACTTGCAAAGATATGAAATCATGCATATAAGAATTCAGAAAAGACTCAAATAATATTCATAGATAATCTGATCATAAACCCACAATTCATCGGATCTCGATAAACACACCGCAAAAGAGTATTACATCGGATGGATGTCCATGAAGATCATGAAGAACATGGTATTGAAGAACAAAGAGAGAGAACAAGCCATCTAGCTACTAGCTATGGACCCGAAGGTCTGTTTTCCATCTTATATTTTCAGATCTATTTACTTGTGTTTTTACTTTCAGCAATCTTTTCCATCTATCTCTATCAGATCTCATCCTTGCAAGTAACCGTGAAGGGATTGACACCCCTTTATAGCGTTGGGTGCAAGAGTTTGATTCTTTGTGTAGGTACATCTATTGGGGACTTGCTTGTATCTCCTACTGGATTGATAACTTGGTTCTCAAAAACTGAGGGAAATACTTATCTACTTTGCTGCATCACCCTTTCCTCTTCAAGGGAAAACCAACGCATGCTCAAGAAGTAGCAAGAGTAACAATTCATTCACAAGGTAAAGTATGAATCAAGAACTCTATTGAGAACCAACAAACTATGATCTTAGTCATTGAAGCAATTCCAATTTATCATAACATAGTGAAGAGTCAATATAAGAGCTTCTAAAGCAAATCCACATACTCAATCATCTTTTAGTCTTTCACAATTGCTAACACTCACGCGGTACTTATGAACTCAAAGCTTAAATCGGACACAGAGAAAGATAGGGGCTTTTAGTATTGCCTCCCAACTATTTACCTCAAGGGTAATGTCAACAATAATAACTCATGCTCACCTACATCCGAGTGGATATATGTGTCTAGATCATTCCCCAACACATGACGCTTGCCAAGAGATAAAGGCGAAATAAAGGAAGTGGTGAAGATCACCGCGACTCTTGCATAAAGGTAAGTACTAGAAAGTAAAAATAACAGATAGGCCCTTCGCAGAGGGAAGCAGAGGTTTCCATGCGCTTTTATAGTTGGATGCACAATCCCTTAATGCAAAAGAATGTCACTTTATATTGCCCCTTGTGATAGAGAACTTTATTATGCAGTCTGTCGCTTTTATTTCTTCCATATCACAAGTTCGTATAAAGTTTATTTTCCTCACACTAATAGATCACACATATTTAGAGAGCAATTTTTATTGCTTGCACCGATGACAACTTACTTGAAGGATCTTAATCAATCCATAGGTAGGTATGGTGGACTCTCATGGCAAAACTGGGTTAAGGGTGTTTGGATGCACAAGTAGTATCTCTACTTGGTGCGGAAGTTTTGGCTGATATGGGGTGGAAGCAAGCGACACATGTTGGAGGATCCATAACCATATAACTTCTATTCAGAAATAAGCAAACATAACTCATTATGTTGTCTTCCTTGTCCAACATCAACTTCTTAACATAAAATATTTTAACGAGTGCTCACAATCATAAAAGATGTTCAAGATAATATATTTATATGTGAACCTCTCTTTCTCATTACTTCCTTTTAATTGCCACAATGACCAATCGCTATGTTTGTCAACTCACAACAAATTTCAATCGACATACTTCTTATAGGTGAAGTCATCACTCCCCATAAGATCATCATATATACTCTTTACTTTTTTTATTCTATACTTTTTCTATTTATTTTACTCATGATCATATCAAGCAAGCAAAGCTCTCAACTCAAAACTACTCTTTATTATATAACTCATGGACTTGCTTACATAGTGGGAACATAAAGCAAAACTCAAAACTAGATCACACTAAAACTTTATTCTACTAGATCAAGATATAACCAAAAGGATCAAGTTAAGAAAAACGATAAAGGTAAAAGATGTGATGGTGATATGATACCGGGGCACCTCCCCCAAGCTTGGCACAAGCCAAGGGGAGTGCCCATACCCATGTGTTTAGTTGTCTTGCTTAGGATGTAGTGATGTTGGAGTTGTTGATGATGTTGGAAGCTTGTCCTCCGTCTTCCAAGGCATAGGCTCACCATCGTAAAATGATGAATGAGTCTCCGGGATCCTCAAATCTATAGCCAAACTCATTCTCTTAAATCTGTATTCATACTCACAGTTTTGGTTTTGCAGGTCATAGATCTGGGCTTGGAGATGCTCGATTTTCTCGTAAAGCTTGAAGATGTGTTCCCCAATGTCCTTGGCGTCCAGCTTGTGCTTGTGGGTAAACTCCGCGATCATCATGTGATTGGCATTGAGTACTCGTTCCACCATCCCTTGGCACTTGAAGACTTGTTGCTCCATTGCTTCGAGCCTTGTTTCCACGCTTCCGGTCTTCTTTGGCCCCTCGACATCACGGATGTGCAGCAACCCCTCACGCAACTCAATGGTTTGAGGGTGTTGCAGCACCTCCGCAAGGTAGGGGTTGATGACCTTCTTGAAAAACTTGTCCTTCAAAGCACTTGGGGACGTCATGTTGATCTAAATCTGCTGCAGAAATGGCTCAAAACGAAAACAGGAGGTATTATCGTGATACGAGATCAAAACCTTCAGGAGATTATATAATGAATTTTTACCGACCAGAAGGAGTACTCCACAAGAAAACGGAGTCCGGAGGGTTCAGAGGTGGCCACAAGCCACAGGGGCACTGATACGTCTCCGTCGTATCTATAATTTTTGATTGTTTCATGCCAATATTCTACAACTTTCGTATACTTTTGGCAACTTTTTATACTATTTTTGGGACTAACATATTGATCCAGTGCCCAGTGCCAGTTCCTGTTTGTTGCATGTTTTTTGTTTCGCAGAAAATCCATATCAAACAAAGTCCAAACGGGATAAAAACTTACGGAGATTTTTTTTGGAATATATGTGAATTTTGGGAAGTGGAATCAACGCGAGACGATGCCCGAGGTGACCACAAGCCAAGGGGGCGCCCTACCCCCTGGGCGCGCCAGGCTGACTTGTGGCCACCCCGTAAGGCGGTTGGCGCCCTTCTTTCTCCGCAAGAAAGCTAATATCCGTATAAAAATCGTGTTAAAATTTCAGCCCAATCGGAGTTACGGATCTCCGGGAATTTAAGAAACGGTGAAAGGCCAGAATCTGGGAAGGCAGAAACAGAAGGAAACAGAGAGAGAGAGAGATCCAATCTCGGAGGGGCTCTCACCCCTCCGCCGCCATGGAAGCCAAGGACCAGAGGGGAAACCCTCCTCCCATCTAGGGTGGAGGCCAAGGAAGAAGAAGAAGGAGGGGGGCTCTCTCCCCCTCTCTCCCGGTGGCACCGGAACGCCGCCGGGGCCATCATCGTGACGGCAATCTACTCCAACAGCTCCGTCATCTTCACCAACACCTCCATCACCTTCCCCCATATATCTACAGCGGTCCACTCTCCCGCAACCCGCTGTACCCTCTACTTGAACATGGTGCTTTATGCTTCATATTATTATCCAATGATGTGTTGCCATCCTATGATGTCTGAGTAGATTTTTGTTGTCCTATGGGTTGATTGATGATCATGATTGGTTTGAGTTGCATGTTTTATTATTGGTGCTGTCCTATGGTGCTCTCCGTGTCGCGCAAGCATGAGGGATCCCCGCTGTAGGGTTTGCAATATGTTCATGATTCGCTTATGGTGGGTGGCGTGAGTGACAGAAGCACAGACCCGAGTAAGTAGGTTGTTGCATATGGGAGTAAAGAGGACTTGATACCTTATAATGCTATGGTTGGGTTTTACCTTAATGATCTTTAGTAGTTGCGGATGCTTGCTAGAGTTCCAATCATAAGTGCATATGATCCAAGTAGAGAAAGTATGTTAGCTTATGCCTCTCCCACATATAAAATTGCAATAATGATTACCGGTCTAGTTATCGATTGCCCAGGGACAATTCCGCAACTCCTACCACCACTTTTCCACACTCGTTGAACTAACTTAGTTGTTTATTTATCTAAGCAGCCCCTAGATTTTATTTACGCGCTCTTTATTATCTTGCAAACCTATCCTATCACACCTACAAAGTACTTCTAGTTTCATACTTGTTCTAGGTAAAGCGAACGTTAAGCGTGCGTACATTTGTATCGGTGGTCGATAGAACTCGAGGGAATATTTGTTCTACCTTTAGCTCCTCGTTGGGTTCGACACTCTTACTTATCGAGAAAGGCTACAATTGATCCCCTATACTTGTGGGTTATCAAGACCTTTTTCTAGCGCCGTTGCCGGGGAGCAATAGCGTGGGGTGAATATTCTCGTGTGTGCTTGTTTGCTTTATCACTAAGTAGATTTTATTTGCTGTTCTAAGTTGTTCTCTATCTTTAGTTATGGATATGGAACACGAAATACCAAAAAAATTAGGTGTACTTGCTACTCATGGAGATGGGGAACCTCCTAAAACCCTCGATGCTCGTTATGTGGAAAATATTATGCACTACTTTGATAATCCTGAGAAAACCCCATTCAACTTGATAATGGGATACACGTTGGATCAACGTGAATACTTTAGGGATTATCGCTTATCTCAAAAAGGGAAACACTTATGGGATCAAATTAGAATACTGGGATGGTTTGCTTGGGATGCATGCTCGAGATGTGACTTTACTTGTTGCTCTAATATAGAAGCTCGACACCTCCCCTTTCAATGCAAATTTAATGATAATGAAACCTTAGCTTCTTATGCTAAAGGTATTTATGATTACTATGATGTGGAACGAATAGAAGAATTTGTTGTTTCTAAAGGTGCTTATGAAATTGCTTCTTTGCTTGAAAAGTATGATGATGATGTTCCTTACGAATTTGAAATTTTTGCCATAGTTAAATATTGCTATGAGAATTATGATTGCAATGCTGATATTATTGAATTTATTGAGAGAATGTCTGCTTCCTTGGAAGAGACTAATATTTTGCAGGAATCTATGGAAGAAGAAATTCCTGACACTGTGAGCTCATTAGATGAAAAAGATGACGAGGAGAGCGAAGAACAAAAGGAGGAAGAGCGGATTAGTTACCCGTTCCCACTTCTAATGAGAGTAACTCTTCAACTCATACATTGTTTAATTTCCCTTCGTTCTTACCGAAGGATGAATGCTATGATAATTGCTATGATCCCTTGGATTCATTTGAAATATCCCTTTTTGATGAACTTGATGCTTGCTATGCTTGTGGCCACGATGCCAATATGAATTATGCTTATGGAGATGAACTTGCTATAGTTCCTTATGTTAAACATGAAATTGTTGCTATTGCACCCACACATGATAGTCCTATTATCTTTTTGAATTCTCCCAACTACACTATATCGGAGAAGTTTGCACTTATTAAGGAATATATAGATGGGTTGCCTTTTACTATTACACATGATGATTTTTATAGATATAATATGCATGTGCTTGCTGCTCCTACTTGCAATTATTATGAGAGAGGAACTACATCTCCACCTCTCTATGTTTCCAATACGATAAAATTGCAAGAAACTGTTTATACTATGCATTGGCCTTTACTTTGTGTGCATGAATTGTTCTTTTATGACATGCCGATGCATAGGAAGAGAGTCAGACTTCGTTGTTGCATGATATATGTTACTTTGTGCTCACTACTAAATTACAAATCATTGTTAATTAAAATTGGCTTTGATATACCTTGGGATCCGGGTGGATCCATTACTTGAGCACTTTATGCCTAGCTTAATGGCTTTAAAGAAAGCGCTGCTAGGGAGACAACCCGGAAGTTTTAGAGAGTCATTTTATTCTGTTGTGTGCTTTTATAAAGTTTAAAAACAAAAAAAATAAAGAGGGGAACCTAAAACTTTTTCAAAAAGAGAAGTGAAAGTAAGAAGGATGAGCATCGTTGAAGTGGGGGAGCTCCTTTAACTTTGTTCATGCCCATGGAAACTTTGCGAATCTTAATTACAGAAACTTTTCAACAAAAATAATTATCCCCTTGTATAAATCCATTGTATTATAAAAATAATGTGCCAAGATTTGCCTTTAGGATGATTAGATTGCTTGTTTGGTGTGTGCTGTGCAAAAACAGAAACTTTGGCTGTAGTGCGTGAATTTACATTTTTTACTGGAATGTCAAAAGTTTCTGAATTTTTTACAAAGTACTTCTATGCAAATTTTTTATTTTTTCCTAATTTTTCAGAATTTTTAGAGTTACAGAATTATGGTGAATGTCCAGATTACTACAGACTGTCCTGTTTTTGACAGATTTTGTTTTTGCTGCATTGTTTTGCTCGTTTTGATGAAACTATCGATTGTATCGGTGGTATAAGCCATGGAAAAGTTATATTACAGTAGCTAAAATGCAAAAACAAAATATGAATTGGTTTGCAACAGTACTTAAAGTGGTAATTTGCTTTATTATACTAACGGATCTCACGAGGATTTTGTTAAGTTTCGTGTGATTGAAGTTTTCAAGTTTTGGGTGAGATCACGATGGATGAAGGAATAAGGAGTGGAAAGAGACTAAGCTTGGGGATGCCCGAGGCACCCCAAGGTAATATTCAAGGACTCCCAAGAAACTAAGCATGGGGATGCCCCGGAAGGCATCCCCTCTTTCTTCTAACAATCATCGGTAATTTTACTTGGAGCTATATTTTTATTCGTCACATGATATGCGTAAATCTTGGAGCGTCGTGTGCTTTTTATTTTTCTTTTAATATTGCACCATGCTGGTATGAGAAAGTCCTTGGTTGATTTATAGAAGGCTCTTTGCACCTCACTTATATCTTTTGAGTTTGGCTTTATACAATGCTTCATGTGCTTCACTTATATCATTTGAAGTTTGGATTGCCTGTTTCTCTACACATAGAAAACCACCCTTTGTAGAATGCTCTTTTGCTTCACTTATATTTGTTAGAGCGTGGGCATATCTTTTGTAGAAAGAATTAAACTCTCATGCTTCACTTATATCTATTTAGAGAGTTAACAGGAGTTGGTCATTCACATGGTTAGTCATAAAATCCTACATAAAACTTGTAGATCACTGAATATGATATGTTTGATTCCTTGCAATAGTTTTGCGATATAAAGATGGTGATATTAGAGTCATGCTAGTGAGTAATTGTGGATTAGTAGAAATACTTGTGTTAAGGTTTGTGATTCCCGTAGCATGCACGTATGGTGAACCGTTATGTAACGAAGTCGGAGCATGAATTGTTTAATGATTGTCATCCTTTGTTTGATGGGTCGGGAGCGCGCGATGGTTTACTCCTACCAACCTCTCCCCTAGGGGCATGCGTCTAACCCTTTGCTTCGATAGCTAATAGACTTTTGCAATAAGTATGTGAGTTCTTTATGACTAATGTGAGTCCATGGATTATACGCACTCTCACCCTTCCACCTTTGCTAGCCTCTCTAGTACCACGCAACTTTCGCCGGTACATTAAACCCACCTTCCTCAAAATAGCCACCATATACTTTCCTCAAAACAGCCACCATATGCTTTCCTCAAAACAGCCACCATACATACCTATTATGGCATTTCCATAGCCATTCCGAGATATATTGCCATGCAACTTCCACCGTTCCATTTATTATGACACGCACCATCATTGTCATATTGCTTTGCATGATCGTAAGACAGCTAGCATGATGTTTTTATGGCTTGTCCGTTTTTTGATGTCATTTGCTATGCTAGATCATTGCACATCCCGGTACTCCGCCGGAGGCATTCATATAGAGTCATATTTTGTTCTAAGTTTTTGAGTTGTAAGTAAATAAAAGTGTGATGATCATCATTATTAGAGCATTGTCCCATGAGAGGAAAGGATGATGGAAGCTATGATTCCCTCACAAGATGGGATGAGTTTCCGGACTTTACAAAAAAATAAAAGAGGCCAGCGAAGCCCAAATAAAAAAAAGAGGCCAAAGATGCCCACAAAAAAAAACAAAAAAACAAAAAAAAACAAAAAAAGATAGAAAAGAGAGAAGGGACAATGCTACTATCCTTTTCCACACTTGTGCTTCGAGTAGCACCATGTTCTTCATGATAGAGAGTCTCCTATTTTGTCATTTTCATATACTAGTGGGAATTTTTCATTATATAACTTGGCTTGTATATTCCAATGATGGGCTTACTCAAAGTGCCCTAGGTCTTCATGAGCAAGCGAGTTGGATGCACACCCACTTAGTTTCTTTTTGAGCTTTCATACACTTATAGCTCTAGTGCATCTGTTGCATGGCAATCCCTACTCACTCACATTGATATCTATTGATGGGCATCTCCATAGCCCGTTGATACGCCTAGTTGATGTGAGACTATCTTCTCCTTTTCCCTTGCACCTCCACCATATACTATTCCACCTATAGTGCTATATCCATGGCTCACGCTCATGTATTGCGTGAGAGTTGAAAAAGTTTGAGAACATAAAAAGGTGTGAACCAATTGCTTGACTTGTCATCGGGGGTGTGCATGATTTAGATACTTTGTGTGGGGAAGATGGAGCATAGCCAGACTATATGATATTGTAGGGATAACTTTGTTTAGCCATGGTATTTAGAAAATATATGATTGCTTGTCAGTATGCTTGAAGTATTATTGTCTTAATGATAGAGTATTGCTTTGAATCACTTGTGTCTTAATATTCATGCCATGATTGGATTATATGATCAAGATTATGCTAGGTAGCATTCCACATCAAAAATTATCTTTTTTATCATTTACCTACTCGAGGACGAGCATGAATTAAGCTTGGGGATGCTGATACGTCTCCGTCGTATCTATAATTTTTGATTGTTTCATGCCAATATTCTACAACTTTCATATACTTTTGGCAACTTTTTATACTATTTTTGGGACTAACATATTGATCCAGTGCCCAGTGCCAGTTCCTGTTTGTTGCATGTTTTTTGTTTCGCAGAAAATCCTTATCAAACGAAGTCCAAACAGGATAAAAACTTACGGAGATTTTTTTTGGAATATATGTGAATTTTGGGAAGTGGAATCAACGCGAGACGATGCCCGAGGTGACCACAAGCCAGGGGGGCACGCCCTACCCCCCTGGGCGCGCCAGGCTAGCTTGTGGCCACCCCGTAAGGCGGTTGGTGCCCTTCTTTCGCCGCAGGAAAGCTAATATCTGGATAAAAATAGTGTTAAAATTTCAGCCCAATCGGAGTTACGGATCTCCGGGAATTTAAGAAATGGTGAAAGGCCAGAATCTGGGAAGGCAGAAACAGAAGGAAACAGAGAGAGAGATCCAATCTCGGAGGGGTTCTCGCCCGTCTGCCGCCATGGAAGCCAAGGACCAGAGGGGAAACCCTCCTCCCATCTAGGGGGGAGGCTAAGGAAGAAGAAGAAGGAGGGGGGCTCTCTCCCCCTCTCTCCCGGTGGCACCGGAACGCCGCCGGGGCCATCATCGTGACGGCGATCTACTCCAACAGCTCCGTCATCTTCACCAACACCTCCATCACCTTCCCCCATCTATCTACAGCGGTCCACTCTCCCGCAACCCGCTGTACCCTCTACTTGAACATGGTGCTTTATGCTTCATATTATTATCCAATGATGTGTTGCCATCCTATGATGTCTGAGTAGATTTTTGTTGTCCTATGGGTTGATTGATGATCATGATTGGTTTGAGTTGCATGTTTTATTATTGGTGCTGTCCTATGGTGCTCTCTGTGTCGCACAAGCATGACGGATCCCCGCTGTAGGGTTTGCAATATGTTCATGATTCGCTTATGGTGGGTGGCGTGAGTGACAGAAGCACAGACCCGAGTAAGTAGGTTGTTGCATATGGGAGTAAAGAGGACTTGATACCTTATAATGCTATGGTTGGGTTTTACCTTAATGATCTTTAGTAGTTGCGGATGCTTGCTAGAGTTCCAATCATAAGTGCATATGATCCAAGTAGAGAAAGTATGTTAGCTTATGCCTCTCCCTCATATAAAATTGCAGTAATGATTACCGGTCTAGTTATCGATTGCCTATGGACAATTCCGCAACTCCTACCACCACTTTTCCACACTCGTTGAACTAACTTAGTTGTTTCTTTATCTAAGCAGCCCCTAGATTTTATTTACGCGCTCTTTATTATCTTGCAAACATATCCTATCACACCTACAAAGTACTTCTAGTTTCATACTTGTTCTAGGTAAAACGAACGTTAAGCGTGCGTAGAGTTGTATCGGTGGTCGATAGAACTTGAGGGAATATTTGTTCTACCTTTAGCTCTTCGTTGGGTTCAACACTCTTACTTATCGAGAAAGGCTACAATTGATCCCCTATACTTGTGGGTTATCAAGACCTTTTTCTGGCGCCGTTGCTGGGGAGCAATAGCGTGGGGTGAATATTCTCGTGTGTGCTTGTTTGCTTTATCACTAAGTAGATTTTATTTGCTGTTCTAAGTTGTTCTCTATCTTTAGTTATGGATATGGAACACGAAATACCAAAAAAATTAGGTGTACTTGCTACTCATGGAGATGGGGAACCTCCTAAAACCCTCGATGCTCGTTATGTGGAAAATATTATGCACTACTTTGATAATCCTGAGAAAACCCCATTCAACTTGATAATGGGATACACGTTGGATCAACGTGAATACTTTAGGGATTATCGCTTATCTCAAAAAGGGAAACACTTATGGGATCAAATTAGAATACTGGGATGGTTTGCTTGGGATGCATGCTCGAGATGTGACTTTACTTGTTGCTCTAATATAGAAGCTCGACACCTCCCCTTTCAATGCAAATTTAATGATAATGAAACCTTAGCTTCTTATGCTAAAGGTATTTATGATTACTATGATGTGGAACGAATAGAAGAATTGTTGTTTTTAAAGGTGCTTATGAAATTGCTTCTTTGCTTGAAAAGTATGATGATGATGTTCCTTACAAATCTGAAATTTTTGCCATACTTAAATATTGCTATGAGAATTATGCTTGCAATGCTGATATTATTGAATTTATTGAGAGAATGTCTGCTGCCTTGGAAGAGACTAATATTTTGCAGGAATCTATGGAAGAAGAAATTCCTGACACTGTGAGCTCATTAGATGAAAAAGATGATGAGGAGAGCGAAGAACAAAAGGATAAAGAGCGGATTAGCTACCCGTGCCCACCTTCTAATGAGAGTAACTCTTCAACTCATACATTGTTTAATTTCCCTTCGTTCTTACCGAAGGATGAATGCTATGATAATTGCTATGATCCCTTGGATTCATTTGAAATATCCCTTTTTTATGAACTTGATGCTTGCTATGCTTGTGGCCACGATGCCAATATGAATTATGCTTATGGAGATGAACTTGCTATAGTTCCTTATGTTAAACATGAAATTGTTGCTATTGCACCCACAGATGATAGTCCTATTATCTTTTTGAATTCTCCCAACTACACTATATCGGAGAAGTTTGCACTTATTAAGGATTATATAGATGGGTTGCCTTTTACTATTACACATGATGATTTTGATAGATATAATATGCATGTGCTTGCTGCTCCTACTTGCAATTATTATGAGAGAGGAACTACATCTCCACCTCTCTATGTTTCCAATACGATAAAATTGCAAGAAACTGTTTATACTATGCATTGGCCTTTACTTTGTGTGCATGAATTGTTCTTTTATGACATGCCGATGCATAGGAAGAGAGTCAGACTTCGTTGTTGCATGATATATGTTACTTTGTGCTAACTACTAAATTACGAATCATTGTTAATTAAAATTGGCTTTGATATACCTTGGGATCCGAGTGGATCCATTACTTGAGCACTTTATGCCTAGCTTAATGGCTTTAAAGAAAGCACTGCCAGGGAGACAACCCGGAAGTTTTAGAGAGTCATTTTATTCTGTTGTGTGCTTTTATAAAGTTTAAAAACAAAAAAAATAAAGAGGGGAACCTAAAACTTTTTCAAAAAGAGAAGTGAAAGTAAGAAGGATGAGCATCGTTGAAGTGGGGGAGCTCCTTTAACTTTGTTCATGCCCGTGGAAACTTTGCGAATCTTAATTACAGAAACTTTTCAAAAAAAATAATTATCCCCTTGTATAAATCCATTGTATTATAAAAATAATGTGCCAAGATTTGCCTTTAGGATGATTAGATTGCTTGTTTGGTGTGTGCAGTGCAAAAACAGAAACTTTGGCTGTAGTGCGTGAATTTACATTTTTTACTGGAATGTCAAAAGTTTCTGAATTTTTTACACAGTACTGCTATGCAATTTTTTTATTTTTTCCTATTTTTTCAGAATTTTTAGAGTTACAGAATTATGGTGAATGTTCAGATTACTACAGACTGTCCTGTTTTTGACAGATTCTGTTTTTGATGCATTGTTTTCGATTGCCTAGGGACAATTCCGCAACTCCTACCACCACTTTTACACACTCGTTGAACTAACTTAGTTGTTTCTTTATCTAAGCAGCCCCTATATTTTATTTACGCGCTCTTTATTATCTTGCAAACCTATCCTATCACACCTACAAAGTACTTCTAGTTTCATACTTGTTGTAGGTAAAGTGAACATTAAGCGTGCGTAGAGTTGTATAGGTGGTCGATAGAACTTGAGGGAATATTTGTTCTACCTTTAGCTCCTCATTGGGTTCGACACTCTTACTTATCGAGAAAGGCTACAATTGATCCCCTATACTTGTGGGTTATCAGGCGCGCCCAGGGGGGTAGGGCGCGCCCTCTTGGCTTGTCGCCTCCTCGTGCACTATTCGGACTACTTTAAATTTTCCTAATTTTTTAAATATTCCAAAACAGATAAAAATTTCCATTGAGAAAGTTTTGGAGTCTGTTTACTTACCGTACCACATACCTATTCCTTTTCGGAGTCTGAAATGTTCTGGTAGGTCTCCCTAATGTACTACTCCGGGGTCATGGTATTGATAATATTGGTTTCAACATTTATGGGAGTACCTGAAATATAATGTTTGATTCTTTGACCGTTTACCACCTTCGGATTAGTGCCTTCGGCGTTGTTGATTTTGATGGCACCGGAACGATATACTTCCTCGATAATGTAAGGCCCTTCCCATTTAGAGAGAAGTTTACCTGCAAAAAATCTTAAACGAGAATTGTATAGCAAGACATGATCACCTACATTGAATTCACGCTTTTGTATCCTTCTATCATGCCATCTCTTAACCTTTTCTTTAAACAACTTAGCTTTCTCATAGGCCTGGGCTCTCCATTCATCAAGTGAGCTAATGTCAAATAACCTCTTCTCACAATCAAGTTTGAAATCATAGTTGAGCTCTTTAATTGCCCAATAAGCTTTATGTTCTAGCTCGAGAGGTAAGTGACATGCTTTACCATAAACCATTTTATACGGAGACATACCCATAGGGTTTTTATAAGCGGTTCTATAAGCCCATAATGCATCATCAAGTTTCTTAGACCAATTCTTTCTAGATCTATTAACGGTCTTCTGCAAGATCAATTTAATTTCTCTATTGCTCAACTCTACTTGCCCACTAGACTGAGGATGATAAGGAGATGCAATTCTATGATTAACATCATATTTAGCAAGTAATTTACGGAAAGCACCATGAATAAAGTGTGAACCACCATCAATCATTAAATATCTAGGGACTCCAAATCTAGGGAAAATAACTTCTTTAAGCATTTTAATAGAAGTGTTATGATCAGCGCTACTAGTTGGAATAGCTTCTACCCACTTAGTAACATAATCAACAGCAACTAGAATATGAGTATACCCATTAGATTGTGGAAAAGGTCCCATATAATCAAAACCCCAAACATCAAATGGTTCAATAACAAGAGAGTAATTCATAGGCATTTCCTGGCGTCTACTAATATTACCAATTCTTTGACATTCATCACAAGACAAGACAAACTTACGAGCATCCTTGAAGAGAGTAGGCCAATAAAAACCAGATTGTAGTACCTTATGTGCAGTCCTATCTCCAGCGTGGTGTCCTCCGTAGGCCTCGGAATGACACTTGCGTAGGATCTGTTCCTGTTCATGCTCAGGTACACAACGTCTAATAATACCATCTACTCCTTCCTTATAAAGGTGTGGATCATCCCAAAAGTAATGTCTTAAATCATAGAAGAACTTTTTCTTTTGCTGGTATGTGAAGCTAGGTGGTATAAATTTAGCAACAATGTAATTAGCATAATCAGCATACCATGGAGCATTACGCGAAGCATTTATGACAGCTAATTGTTCATCAGGAAAGCTATCATCAATAGGTAGTGGGTCATCAAGAACATTTTCTAACCTAGACAAGTTATCTGCTACGGGGTTATCGGCACCCTTTCTATCAATAATATGCAAATCCAATTCTTGTAGCAGAAGAACCCATCTAATAAGTCTAGGCTTAGCATCTTTCTTTTCCATAAGATATTTAATAGCAGCATGATCAGTGTGAACAGTTACCTTGGAGTCAACAGTATAAGGTCTGAACTTATCACAAGCAAACACAACTGCTAAAAATTCCTTTTCAGTGGTAGCATAATTTCTTTGAGCACTGTTTAGAGTTTTACTAGCATAATGAATAACATTTAATTTCTTATCAACTCTTTGTCCTAGAACAGCACCAACAGCATAATCACTAGCATCACACATAATTTCAAAGGGTAGGTTCCAATCAGGTGGTTGAACAACAGGTGCGGTAATCAAGGCATTCTTAAGAATTTCAAATGCTTCTACACAATCTTCATCAAAAACGAATGGGACATCTTTTTGCAAAAGATTGGTGAGAGGCCTAGAAATCTTAGAGAAGTCTTTAATAAACCTCCTATAAAAACCAGCATGACCAAGGAAACTTCTTATACCTCTTATGTCCGTGGGACATGGCATTTTTTCAATAGCATCAACTTTAGCTTTATCCACCTCAATGCCTCTTTCAGAGATTTTGTGCCCCAAGACAATACCTTCATTAACCATAAAGTGGCACTTTTCCCAATTCAAGACAAGATTAGTTTCTTCGCATCTCTGCAAAACTCGATCAAGGTTGCTCAAGCAATCATCAAAAGAAGTTCCGTAAACGGAAAAATCATCCATGAAAACCTCAAGAATCTTTTCACAAAAGTCAGAGAATATAGCCATCATACATCTTTGAAAGGTAGCAGGTGCATTGCATAAACCAAAAGGCATACGTCTATAAGCAAAGGTACCGAAAGGGCAAGTAAAAGTGGTCTTTTCTTGATCCTCTTTTGACACAGGTATTTGAGAGAAACCAGAATAACCATCTAGAAAGCAAAAATGAGTATGTTTGGATAGTCTTTCTAGCATTTGATCAATAAAAGGTAGAGGGTAATGATCTTTCCTAGTAGCTTTATTTAATTTCCTAAAATCAATTACCATTCTATATCATGTAACAATTCTTTGCGGGATCAATTCATTTTTATCATTAGGAACAACAGTAATACCTCCCTTCTTAGGGACACAATGAACGGGACTAACCCATCTACTATCAGCAACAGGATAAATTATACCTGCCTCCAAAAGCTTTAGTATTTCATTTCTTACCACTTCTTTCATCTTAGGATTCAACCGTCGTTGGTGATCAACAACTGGTTTAGCATCAGGCTCCATATTAATTTTATGCTGACATAGAGTGGGACTAATGCCCTTAAGATCATCCAGAGTATATCCAATAGCAGCACAGTGCTTCCTCAGAGTTTTCAATAATCTCTTTTCTTCATGCTCTGAAAGGTTAGCACTAATAATAACAGGATATATCTCCTTTTCATCAAGATAAGCATATTTCAGAGTATCAGGTAATTGTTTAAGCTCAAACACGGGATCACCCTTGGGAGGAGGAGGATCTCCAAGTATTTCAACAGGCAGGTTGTGTTTCAAAATAGGTTGCTGATCAAAGAAAATCTTATCTATTTCATTCCTCTCATTCATATGCATATCATTTTCATGGTCTAGCAAATATTGTTCTAAGGGATCAGTAGGGGGCACATCAATAGAAGCAAGACCGATAATTTCATCTTTACTAGGCAATTCTTTGTCATGGGGTTGTCTACGAAATTCAGAGAAATTGAACTCATGAGACACATCCCCAAAACTTACAGTAACTGTTTCTTTCTCACAATCAATCCTAGCATTAACAGTATTCAAGAAGGGTCTACCAAATATAATGGGACAAAAATCATCTTGTGGGGAACCAAGAACAAGAAAATCAGTAGGATACTTTATCTTCCCACACAAAACTTCAACATCTCTAACAATCCCAATTGGTGCAATAGTATCTCTATTAGCAAGCTTAATAGTAATATCAATTTCCTCTAGTTCAACTGGTGCAATATCATGCATAATTTCTTTGTATAAGGAAAAGGGAATTGCACTCATGCTAGCACCCATATCACACAAGCCATGATAACAATGATCTCCTATTTTAACAGAAACAACCGGCACTCCAACAATAGGTCTATGTTTACCTTTACTATCCGGTCTAGCAATTCTAGCAGCTTCATCACAGAAATGAATAACATGCCCATCAATATTATCAACCAAGAGATCTTTAATCATAGCAATACTAGGTTCAACTTTAATTTGCTCAGGAGGCGTAGGTGTTCTTGTACAACTCTTACGAACCACAGTTGAAGCTTTAGCATGTTCCTTTATTCTAACAGGGAAGGGTGGTTTCTCAATATAAGCAGTAGGAATAACAGGATTAGCATCATAAATAATAGTCTCTTCTTCAATTTTAATAGGTTCAACTACTTTCAGTTCAATGGGAGGATGATATTTAAACCACTTCTCCTTAGCGAGATCAACATGAGTAGCAAAAGATTCACAGAAAGAAGCTACTATCTCAGAGTCAAGTCCATATTTAGTGCTAAAATCACGAAAAGCATCGGTGTCTGCAAAGGATTTAACACAATCAAACTTAAGGTCTATACCTGACTCCTTACCCTCGTCGAGCTCCCAATCTTCAGAGTTGCGTTTAATTCTTTCCAATAAATCTCATTTGAATTCAATATCTTTCTTCATAAAAGAACCAGAGCAAGAAGTATCGAGCATGGACCGATCATTATTAGAAAGCCGAGCATAAAAATTCTGAATGATAATTTCTCTCGGAAGCTCATGATTGGGGCATGAATATAACATTGACGTAAGCCTCCCCCAAGCTTGAGCGATACTTTCTCCTTCACGAGGCCAAAAATTATAAATATAATTCCGATCACGATGAACCAGATGCATAGGATAAAACTTCTGATGAAATTCCAATTTCAATCGGTTGTAGTTCCATAATCCAATATCATCGCATAGCCTATACCATGTCAATGCCTTCTCCTTTAAATATAATTGAAAGACCTTCTTCTTGACATCATCCTCGGGCAAACCTGCAAGCTTAAATAATCCACAAACTTCATCCACATAGATTAGATGCAAATCAGGGTGTAGTGTTCCATCTCCTCCATAAGGATTAGCTAGCAGTTTCTCTATCATACCCGAAGGAATTTCATAATAAATATTTTCAGTAGGTCCAGCAGGTTGAGGAGCATCTCTTTGTGCTTCTGGTCGAGGTGAAGATACCCCGAACAAGCCCCTCAAAGGATTACTTTCCATAGTAACAAGTGACAGTAAATTTCAGCACAGTATATAAATTTTTCCTTACCAAGTTCCACTCACCAAAGGCGCTTCACTCCCCAGTAACGGCGCCAGAAAAGAGTCTTGATGACCCACAAGTATAGGGGATCTATCGTAGTCCTTTCGATAAGTAGGTGTGTCGAACCCAACGAGGAGCAGAAGGAAATGACAAGCGGTTCTCAGTAAGGTATTCTCTGCAAGCACTGAAATTGTCGGTAACAGATAGTTTTGTGATAAGGTAATTCGTAACGGATAGCAAGTAACAATTGTAATAAAGGTGCAGCAAGGTGGCCCAATCCTTTTTGTAGCAAAGGACAAGCCTGGACAAACTCTTATATAAAGCAAAGCGCTCCCGAGGACACATGGGAATTTCTGTCAAGTTAGTTTTCATCATGCTCATATGATTCGCGTTCGTTACTTTGATAATTTGATATGTGGGTGGACCGGTGCTTGGGTGCTGCCCTTACTTGGACAAGCCTCCCACTTATGATTAACCCCTCTCGCAAGCATCCGCAACTACGAAAGAAGAATTAAGATAAATCTAACCATAGCATGAAACATGTGGATCCAAATCAGCCCCTTACGAAGAAACGCATAAACTAGGGTTTAAGCTTCTGTCACTCTAGCAACCCATCATCTACTTATTACTTCCCAATGCCTTCCTCTAGGCCCAAATAATGGTGAAGTGTCATGTAGTCGACGTTCACATAACACCACTAGAGGAGAGACAACATACATCTCATCAAAATATCGAACGAATACCAAATTCACATGATTACTTATAACAAGACTTATCCCATGTCCTCAGGAACAAACGTAACTACTCACAAAGCATATTCATGTTCATTATCAGAGGAGTATTAATTGTCATTAAGGATCTGAACATATGATCTTCCACCAAGTAAACCAACTAGCATCAACTACAAGGAGTAATCAACACTACTAGCAACCCACAGGTACCAATCCGAGGTTTTG
Organism: Elymus sibiricus; assembly: GCA_039707655.1. Classification (NCBI taxonomy): domain Eukaryota; kingdom Viridiplantae; phylum Streptophyta; class Magnoliopsida; order Poales; family Poaceae; genus Elymus; species Elymus sibiricus. The sequence continues at coordinate 482,403,430 of CM077665.1, forward strand.
AGACAAAGATCAGATACAAGAGATGAACTAGGGTTTGAGAGGAGATGGTGCTGGTGAAGATGTTGATGGAGATTGACCCCCTCTCGATGAGAGGATCGTTGGTGATGACGATGGCTTCGATTTCCCCCTCCGGGAGGGAAGTTCCCCCGGCAGAACAGCTCCGCCGGAGCCCTCGATTGGTTCTGCCCAAGTTCCGCCTCGAGACGGCGGCGCTTCGTCCCGAAAGCTCTGTTATGATTTTTTTTCAGGTCAAAACCCTTCATATAGCAGAAGATGGGCTCCGGAGGCCTGCCAGGTGGGCCACAAGCCATAGGGGCGCGCCTAGGGGGGTAGGGCGCGCCCCCTGGCTTGTGACTGCCTGGTGGGCCCCCTGAGGTATTTCTTTCGCCCAATATTTTTTATATATTCCAAAACAATTCTCCGTAGATTTTCAGGACTTTTGGAGTTGTGCAAAATAGGTATCTCAGATTTGCTCCTTTTCCAGTCCAGAATTCCAGCTGCCGGCATTCTCCCTCTTCATGTAAATCTTGTAAAATAAGAGAGAAAAGGTATAAGTATTGTACCATAATGTGTAATAACAACCCAAAATGTAAAAAATATCGATATAAAAGCATGATGCAAAATGGACGTATCAGCGCACCCTAGGAGCATCGTGAATGATGTCACACGGTAGGACTGCCTCGGCGTCGTATACCATGAAGAACGACGTGTACCCAGTTGATCTGTTCGGGGTTGTGCGTAATCCCCATAGTACGGAGTCGAGCTCCTCCACCCAATGGCAGTCGGATTCTTCAAGAGATCGGACCAGGCGGGGTTTGATACCGCTCATGATGAGACCGTTGGCCCGTTCGACTTGCCAATTGGTCTGCGGATGATATACTGAGGCATAGTCAAGCTTAATGCCCAGGTTAGCACACCAGTCCTTTTACCTCCTGGGCTGTGAAGTTTGACCCGTTGTCTGTTATTATGCTGTGGGGTACACCGTATCGGTGTACCACTCCGGACATAAAGTCGATGACCGGTCCGAATTTGGCCGAGCTTACTGGTTTTGCTTCAATCCATTTGGTGAACTTGTCGACCATAACCAGGAGGTATTTCTTTTTCTTGGTCCCCCCTTTAAGTGGTCCGACCATGTCCAACCCCCAGACCGCAAAAGGCCAGGTGATCGGAATTGTCCGGAGAGCTGTTGGGGGCATGTGACTTTGGTTTGCGAATAGCTGGCATCGCACGCACCGCTGGACGAGTGTTCGGGCGTCTGCTCGGGCAGTGGGCCAGAAGAACCTGGCCCGAAAGGCCTTGCTTACCAGGGCCCTGGCTGCCGCGTGATGGCCTCCCATGCCAGCATGTACCTCGGCCAGAAGCTCCTTCCCTTCTTCTTCAGAGATGCACCGTTGGAGTACCCCCCCATGGTGCCTTTCTTGTATAGCTCACCCTCGGGCACCTTGTAGGCTTTCGATCGATGAATTATGTGTCGTGCCTCAGTTTGGTCGTCGAGGAGTTGGTTACGCAGAAGGTAGGCCAGGAATGGCTCGGTCCATGGTGCGATTACTGCCATGACCTCATGAGCCGAAGGTGTTTCTTCGACGGTAGACCCACCGATTATTTGCTTGTCCGGTTCGGGAGTGGGAGGGGCCACCTGCTCCGCATCGTTTGTCCCTGTGCTGGCATTCCCGTCCTGCCATACCACAGATGGCTTAAAGAGCCTCTCTAGGAATATGTTCTTGGGGACGGGGTCACGCTTTGCGCCCAGACGGGCGAGGACGTCGGCAGCTTGATTGCTGTCTCTGGAGACGTGGTGGAACTCTAGTCCCTCGAATCATGCGGAAATTTTTAGTACGGCGTTTCTATATGCTGCCATTTTGGGGTTTTTAGCGTCGAATTCGCCATTGATTTGCGATATAGGGAGGTTTCGAGTCTCCTTGTACTTCAAGACGTTGTATCCCCATTGACGCCGCCATACGTAATCCATGCAGCAGTGCTTCGTATTCTGCCGCGTTGTTTGAGTCCGCGTACATGATTTGAAGCACATATCGGATATTGTCTCCGGTGGGGGATGTGAGGATCCCAGCCCCTAGTCCGGCCAGGGTTTTAGACCCGTCGAAGTACATTGTCCAGTGGGCGTAAGTACTGTACTCTCGAGGGAGTTCGGCTTCTGTCCACTCGGCGAGGAAGTCGGCCAACACCTGGGATTTAATAGCTCGGCGTGGCTTGTAGGTGATTTCGAACGGAAGGAGTTTGTTGGCCCATTTGGCTATACGGTCGGTGGCATCTCTGTTGTTGATTATGTCATTGAGGGGTACCTCGGATGTCACGGTGACCGCACACTCTTGAAAATAGTGGCGGAGCTTCCGTGATGCCATAAATACCGTGTATGCTATCTTCTGATAGTGCGGGTATCTGCATTTGCATGGAGTGAGCACCTCGGATACGTAGTAGACCGGCTTTTGTACTCGGAGTTTGTGACCCTCGGCCTCCCGTTCTACGAAGAGGACCGCGCCAACTACCTGGTTGGTGGCCGAGATGTATAGTAACATCGGTTCCCCGGCGCCAGGTGCTGCTAGGGTGGGGTTGCTGGCGAGCAACGTTTTGATTTCTTCCAGGGCGTTTGCTGATTCGTTGGTCCATTCGAAGTTCTTGGTCCGTTTGAGCAGCCTATAGAAGGGCAGGGCTTTTTCTCCAAGTCGGGAGATGAAGCGGCTCAAGGCCGCGACGCATCCTGGTAGTCTTTGGAGATGCTTTAGCTCTGTTGGAACAAAGAGTTGGGATAGGGCTCGAATTTTAGCGGGGTTGGCCTCTATTCCCCTATGTGAGACGATAAATCCGAGTAGTTTCCCGGCCGGGACTCCAAAGACACACTTGTCCGGATTAAGTCGTATGTCGTATTCCCATAGACTGGTAAATGTTTGTCTGAGGTCATCGACCAATTGGCCGGCGTGTTTGGTCTTGATGACCACGTCGTCCACGTAGGCCTCAAATGTTTTCCAATTTGCTTTGCCAGGCATGTTTGAATCATGCGCTGGTATGTTGCGCCTGCATTCCTTAACCCGAAAGGCATTGTGTTGAAACAGAATGGCCCATAGGGGGTGATGAACGCGGTTGCAGCTTGGTCGGATTCCTTCATTTTTATCTGATGGTATCCGGAGTAGGCATCGAGGAAGCACAGCGAGTCATGTCCGACAGTTGTATCAATGATCTGGTCTATGCGGGGTAACGGAAAGGGATCTTTAGGGCAGGCTTTATTGAGGTCTTTGAAATCGACGCATAGCCTCCAAGATTTATCCTTCTTGAGCACCATGACCAGGTTTGCTAACAACTCGGGATGTTTGATTTCTCTGATGAATCCGGCTTTGAGTAATTTGGCGAGTTCTTCGCCCATAGCTTGACGCTTTGGTTCGGAGAATCGACGCAAGGTCTGTTTGACAGGCTTGAAACCTTCCATTATATTCAAGCTATGTTCTGCCAGCCCCCGTGGGATCCCCGGCATATCTGAGGGATGCCAGGCGAATATGTCCCAGTTTTCGCAAAGGAATGTGCGTAGAGCTTCGTCGATTATGGGGTCTAGCTGAGCTCCAATGGACGTTGTTTTGTTGGGGTCCGTTGGATGGACCTGGAATTTGGTGATTTCGTCGGCCGGCTTGAAGGAGGTAGACTTCGGCCGCTTGCCAAGGACCACGTCGTCCTTGTCCACAATGGAGCGGAGCGTGGTTAGCTCTTTTGTGGCAAGAGTCTCGGCTAGTACCTCGAGGGTGAGGGATGCTATTTTATTTTCAGCCCGGAGAGCTCTATTGGGGTCGCTGGAGACTGTGAGCACGCCGTTGGGTCCTGGCATTTTAAGTTTCATATACCCGTAATGTGGTACTGCCTGAAATCTTGTGAAGGCGTCACGTCCTAGGAGGGCGTGGTAGCCGCTGTGAAAAGGCACGATATGGAAAAGAAGTTCCTTGGATCTGTAGTTTTCAGGTGAGCCGAACACTACATCGAGTGATACTCGTCCGGTACAACGTGCTTCTCTTCCCGGGACAATCCCTCGGAAGGTGGTGTTGCTGCGTTCGATGCGTGATCTATCGAACTGCATTTTGTCCAACGTGTCCTCGTAGATGAGGTTTAGGCCGCTGACGCCGTCCATTATTACTTTGTTCAACCTGAACCCGTCTACTATGGGGTTTAAAACCAGGGCGACAGGTGTCCGGTTTATGTTGGATATCGGTTGATCTACTTCACCGAAGGTAATCAGAGTATCAGCCCATGAGTTTGCAGCCGCCACATGGTGGATATGGTGGAGCTCTTGAAGAGCCCTTTTCCGTTGATTCTTCGAAGAGAACGTCTCGTAGATCGTTAGGACCTCCGCGTTATGCTCGGGTAACGTTGCCGACCTAGTGTTCGGGATTGGAGCCCTTAGTATGCTTTCTCCGCTCTTTGCGACTTGTCTGACGACCCAACATTCCCGAAGGCTGTGGGTTGGGTTTGTGTTTAACAGGACCAAGTGTATTGGGCATGGTCTTTCCAGTGGCCCCTCGAGGACCGTTCTAACTCGTGTCTGGGTTTTATTCCTTTTCTCGACGGGCTCGGATGTTGCCGGCCGTCGCGGAGGTGCACGGCTTCTCCGGATTCCTTCATGTTGTTCGGACCGGAATGACACCGTGCTCAATCGCTGTAGTTGCCAAGTGCTCTCCATGGTGCAATATTTGTGCACCATGTCAGATAGCTCGGCGAAAGTATGAATTCGGCGCCGGGCTAGGGCGTTAAGGATTCCCTCATCACGACAATTGTGTTGGAAGGTGTTGATCGTGTCCTGTTCACTGCAGTCTCTTGCCGCTTTTTTCTTGAGAAGGAATCTGGCCCAGAAGTGATGGACTGATTCCCCCGGCCGCTGTTTGACCTCTTGCGGGCCCATTGAGCCGGGCTTTCCAGCGTCTATCGAGGGGCGCTTGAGTTGGGTGGTGGGCGGGCTAGAATTTCGTATTCCTCCCGATGTAGATCCACGATTTCGGTGGTTGCGCACCGTGTCCTAGTGGGGTTTAATGCGCCCGGCTAGGGATCCGAGGCCTCCATAGGACTTGGTAGCGATGGTTCCGATTTGTGTAGCAATTGAATATCGGGGCCAGCTTTAGCTTCTGGGCTCCCAGGAGGGCATGAGTGATTGGCGACTAGGGTGTAAACCGTTCTTAGCTCCGGCGGCTGGGGCGGATAGCCCCAGCCGGGCACTCGACGGTGGCGACCAGATGTGTGACGGGCGGGGTACGGATTTCCCGATCATCGGATCTATGTCCGACCCGATCATAGATCGTAGCCTGGTCATTGGCCATGCTCATGGCTTGGATCTGGCCGAGCAGCCCGCGTAAGAGCGGGATCCCGGGGCGAATTTCGTTGTTCCAATATTCGGAGTTATTCCGAGGTACAACTCCCTTGGGGTTCCCCGAGGGCACCTCCGAGTTAAGTTCGGTCGGGGCAGATCGGGGTATGCTGGACGAGCCAGGCTTGAGGGCCAGACCGGGGATGATGCCCATCCCGGTATCGGGGCTTGTAAGCCCCGCATCAGGGACATTAGGACCTGTAGACTATGCAAAAAGAGGCAGGGGTTTCGTGGGCGCTAGGTTCCCCTGGGGGTCGGCCGTGAACTCGAGGCTCTCGAACCTAAACTCCTGGCCAGGGGTGAAGCCTTCGACCCGACCGAGGAGACCGGTCGGGTTGGTATGGTTGTCGATGCCATTGAGTGTGATAATCTGCGCGGGGAGTTGGATGCCCCCACCGCGGACTTCTTTGCCGACGACTAGATGCCCCATCGACCTTTCTAGCGATCTCACAGCGGAACTCTCAATGAAAGCACCAATGTCGGTGTCAAAACTGGCAGATCTCGGGTAGGGGATCCCGAACTGTGGACCTTAGGTCGATGGGTAACAAGGGACGAAGGAGACAGTATTTACCCAGGTTCGGGCTCTCGTGAAGAGGTAAAACCCTACGTCCTGCTTGATTGTATTGATGTGTATGGAGATTACAGAGTTGATCTACCTCGAGATCGTCTAAGCTAAACCCTAGATGAGTTCACCTGTCCTCTACGAATGAGGACCCTCCGGTTTATATAGACACCGGGGGTCCCTAGGGTTACACACAACCGACCCCGTACAAGGAATAGATACACAGATTCTATCTTCATAACTTGGAAGCCACGCCATTCTCCAGAGCTTTCCTTCCTGGACACGAGATCATTCATAGTTCGGCCTTCGTCAAAACAGCCCAACAAGTCGGCCCATGAGAGATGAGCCGACGGCCCGAGGACCCCTTAGTCCCGGACTCCCTCAGCGGGCGTCCGTGGGAGGCAAACTGCCCAGGCGTCGTGTTTGGGAGAGGATGGCCCAGGCGTTCGGAGAAGGGCGGAGATTTGAGAAGGGGCGGAGGGGGTGGGCTGGTGGCTTCGTGAAGGGGCGGCAGGTGCGACTGGCGGTGTGAAGTGATGCGGGCCTGAGCGGCAGGTGCGAAAGGGCTGAACGGCAGGTGCGGCCCGGCCGAGCGACTGACAGCGTGAAAGGGAGGCGGGGCTGAGCGACGGGTGCGGCCGGGCAGAGCAGCTGGCGGCGTGAAGGGGAGGCGGGGCTGAGCGGCGCACACGGGAGCAGTTGGCAGGGCAACAGAGGACGTGCAGGGTGAGAGAAGCGAGGGGGGGGGGGGGTGTTAGCGTTTCGTTAGAGAGGTCAATTTCGTTAACGGAGATTTAGATGATTGATTGTGTGATTAGACGGTTTAGATTGTAATTTGAATCTATCGTTTCATGCTTTTATAAGAGTAGTACTAATAGATAGTATAAAGAAGGTGCGCGAATGGATGGTACCCTGTGATGTGTCGAGGAAACCTGCTTCGGGATTTGTGCGGCTGATCGGACGGCTACGAAGATGTTCACGCGGGGAGCCAAAAAAATCGAACGTCAGGTCTATAACGTTTCCGAATAATTTTGGCTCAAAATGTTACCAATTTTCAGTATGTTCACACCGGTGATACTCTAATTGAACTCGCGTTTTGATGAATCCGGCCGTCCGACTATAGACATAGTTTCATAAGCGATTCGTATCCGTTGCGATTCGTATTCAACGACCGTGTACATTACACACACCAAATCGGGGCGAGAGCACACACCAAATCCTTCCGTAGTACGCGCACCGTACCAACTACCAAGGCCGCTCCGGCCGCCACCCGCGGCCCGCTTATGGAGAGCCCTCACGGCGGCTCCCTCGGAGAAGGCGGCGCCCTCTCGCCGCCGCCGGAGTTGGTGAGGATGCTGCACGAGATGGCGCTCCGGGACGGCAAGGAGGGGGAGGAGCCCGATCTGCCCGACGAGTAGCTGCGCTCCAACGACCAGCTCCAGCAAGACGAGGTAACACCACTGTTACCTCGCTAGGGATTAATCCTCGGGCCATATTTTCGGAGCTGCATCGGGAATCCCTCTCGCCATCGCGGTGGTTCGTAGCTCGCAAACTGGAAATTGTGAATACCCGTTGCAAATCATGATTAATGTGTCCATGAACAACAACCTGCAGGCTGTGTAGATCGTGATTCGGAATAGCCGCCATGTTTAATGCATAGATGGTTAATGAAATAGACTGACACTTCCAAGTTCCCTTTAGAATGGAAAAATAATGATGAAACTGATTAAACAAACAATCCACGAATATAGATAAGTTAATAGTACTACGTATGTTTTTCTGCTAGACTTAAAATGAAGAAAATTTTGTGGCAATAAAATGGGCTAAAAAACACATGGTATATTAGTTTTCTCAAATTTAGATGAATGTACAATACAGTAAATTTCAAAACTCTGCCGACGTAATTTTTCTCTGGCATATGATTGCATAGATGCTGGCGCTGGAGGCAATTTACGGAGACAATTTAAACATTCTTGGTGACATTTCTGCACCACGGTATTTCCAGGTATTCTTTCTTGAGGAAACTATTGCTGTTTTAACTGGTTTCAGACTCCCAGGACTCAGCAATTGCCAAACAAATCCACAAAAATTGTGTTACTCTTTCATTTTCGTCTTCAATTCTATGCAGATCTATGTGTATTGCGAAATTCCAGATGGTATCAGTGTGTCGGTGGAACTTCTCCAGGCTGTTGATGATCACCCAAACAACCGGTTCTTTGAGAAATTCAGTGTCGAGCACTTGGCTCCAATATCACTGACATGCCTTATGCCTCCATCTTACCCGAGCCATCATTCTCCATACTTTACGCTCGCAGTAAAATGGTTGGATAGTGTGAAGATTTCCTCCCTCTGTGACATGCTCGACTCGCTCTGGGCGCAGCAACCTGGACAGGAAGTTGTTTTTGAGTGGGTGCAATGGCTGCAGAGCTCTACGCTCTCTCATCTTGGTTTTGATGACGGAATAGTAATACGGGAGTCTGATAGTACCATGGATCATGTGGATGTTCGCGTTGTTGGAGAGACTCTGCCTGTAGAGGATGTTGTTCAACAGTTGATCAGCTACAATGAAGAGCAATGCCAAGAATCGTTTCTTCACGGCTTTCATGTTTGCATGATCTGTTTCAGTGAGTACAAAGGTAAGTCGGATGCTCCATCGATGCTCGTGTACTCCCACCAGTGCTCGTAGTTGTACCATGTTATGTACTCCCTCCGTAAACAAATATAAGAGTGTTTAGATCAATACTTTAGTGATCTAAACGCTTTTATATTTCTTTACAGAGGGAGTATTAGATTAACTTTTGCAAGACCTACCGTTCGTTATTTCTCAACTCCAGCTCTTTCATACTTCTAACTTCAGTTTGTTGTTCTCGAACAGTTAGAGTGCTAGCGATATTATAGGTATCTATTTGACACCGTTCTGGGGCTCCATGGAGTCAGGGCACCATGGTTTCAAATGCACAAATCCAATCCAAAAGTTGGATATATTTTTTGGAAATTCTAGTCCTGCGGTATATACCCGATTATAAGAATTAACATACTTTGCAATGCACATACATCTCAAAGAGAACACTCGAATTTGGATATTGCAGGGCATATCTATTCGCATACCATACTGTTTTCATATAAAATCAGCACATGCCCGCAGTCAAATACTCCCTCCGTCCCACATTGTAGGACGTTTTTGCAAGCTATGTTAGCTTACAAAAACGTCTTACATTGTGGGACGGACGGAGTAGTTCAAATTTGTTTAAGTTAGTTTGTATACAAGTTATACCTGACAAAGGAAATTCCGAATTCTTTTGTGCCCCATACCTAGACGAAACTAACGAATTTGGTGCATGGTGCCCCTGCTAACTGTATATATTGTGAGTAAATCAAAGTAACTTAGAATGTTCTGCTGGATCCAAGGTACAGCTCAAACACCTAAACATAACTTATTCAATGAGAAGCTTATCTTCCCTGCAAAAATTAACTATTGAGCTTCTTTACAAAATTTCTATAATTGGCAAGATGAGCATGAATAATCCAAGTTCCATCATGTCCTGGGTCTGGAACATCTAGAAGTTAAATCTGTATCTTTTGATTACTACCAGGCATCGACTTCATAAAAATTCCATGCCTTCATTACTTTTGCCGGAATTGCATGGAAACATATTCAAGGATGCATGTGAAGGAAGGATCAGTCATGAAACTGGTTTGCCCTATTGATAAATGTGGAGGTTTTGTTCCTCCTAATTTACTAAAGATGCTGCTAGGAGAGGCAGATTTTGAAAGGTGGGAAAGATTGATACTTCAAAGGACTCTAGACGCAATGGCTGATGTAGCCTACTGTCCAAGATGTCAGACAGCTTGCCTGGAAGATGAGGACAACGCCCAGTGCCCCAAGTGCCTCTTCAGCTTCTGCACCCACTGCAGAGATCGTCGTCACGTAGGGGAGAGATGCCTTACTCCAGAAGAAAAACTCCTCTCCATGCAGGTTCAGAATCCCTATAAACACTACATATTCCCTTTTTTGTAGTATAAGTATTATCTACCAGCTCATTCTGTATCCTCTACGACACTTGGTTTTGATGCCATATGTTGCCCGATCCGATGCCAGGTGTGGTCAACTGATTGCTAACCGACCAAACCTGGTCCAAAGTGCAAAATTTTGCAGCCCACTGGTGTTATATGCAACATTTGAAGATATCTAGTCCATGCAACTAGCAACACAATATACTGGCATAAATTGCAGTTTACTCAAAAAAAATACATTACATGATCATTCTATTTGATGCATCATCAAGGCATTCTTCTTAATGCAAAGATGCCAAGGCCTTCTGCACATTCTAGAACAAATATAACTCTACTACTTGTATATAATATATCTATATTCTGGATATATTAACCATTCATTAAACTAATTTTCTTTTCAGCAGAACACATTCTTTACTATTAAACAAAGAATAGATGCTCGAAGTTCAGTATGCTGTTTGTTTTACAGGAACGTGAAAAGGTACGGCACTTAAACAAAGGCGATACTGGACCTAGTAAATTGGTGAATGAAATATCTAGTATCAAGGAAATACTTCGTTCTTGTGTTCCATGTCCGCATTGTGGTACTGGCATCACACGTGTGTCAGGCTGCAACCACATGGTTTGCAAGAACTGTGGTAAGTTGTTCTGCTATGGCTGTGGCAAGCCACTAACTCCTGCTCATACAAGGTACATTCTTCTGATAAAAATGTGATCTATCAAATATGCTGCCCGGTAGCTATTCTCTGCATACCAAATCTGAACCTATGCTCCCCTTTGAAAGTGAACAATGCAGAATCGATTGTGAGAAGCGGACAGCAAAGGCAGATTTGGTTGACACTATCAAAGAGCTACGGAGAAAACTGAACGTGGGAGGATACAAACCGCATCCATGCCCGAATTGCCACCTGATAACTTACAAGGTGAAGTTTTGGTGGCTTCCCAATATCATATGGATCTGCGATCCTTTTTACTGTGAACTGAAGATAGCTGTAGTTTATTTTTCATTTGATTCTGGTAAATGAGGACTCTCTGTCTCTGATGTGAGCAGCTGGGAAACAACAACCATGTCTTCTGCGAGGGATGCCAGGTTCATCACTGTGCTCTGTGCCGGAAGGTGGTGCGGAAGAGCTCGGAGCACTATGGCCCTCGAGGGTGCAAGCAGCACACTGCCGACCTCGAGATCACTCAGACTAGACCAAAGAAGAACGATGGTTCTCAATCAGAATCCTTGTGAGGATAAGAATTAGTTTCGGCTACGGTGAAGCTGTTCCTCATTTAGAAATACTATATGGTTTCAGTTTTCAAATAGCAATAGTCGCGCCGACAGTTTCATTTTTACCGAGCATGTCATCGATGATTAGTGAATCTCTGAACCCTGAGAATCATTTTATTTATGTTGAGAAAAAATCAGTTATGCAAAAGGTCTTCAGAATGGTGAAGTTTGCTGGATTCAGTATAACATAACTTTTCCGGCAAGAAACTTGAACATTTATTTATTTATATTAGAAAATATAGGTATACATTGCTTCCTTTTGTGCGCTCAAATATCTTAATAATTCCTCGCTATATACATCCTTTTGAGTGTCAACTAATAAACTTATTCCGGACAGAGGGAGTACATTGTAAAGATCTCTGGAATAAACTTTGTCATCCCTTTACCTAACTGCTAGCACCCCATGCCACTTCTGCTCAATGGAAGCGTATTCTACACATCAGTAACTTCTTGGTATAATCTAGTACTACTGAACCTGATATGTATCTCGTATTTGTACGAAGAATTGAAGCATCTCTAGCAGATTCCTTAAAAATCCATCGAGAATAGCCAAATGGACCTGGGTCTAGGCACATCCTCATTGAAAAAAGAATACCAAAAAAAGGTCAAACAATTCTGTAACTTCTTTGTAACGAATATTGTCTAGTGTCATTATACTCTGTCGCGCGCAACGGCTCCACCATCGCCGGATCTGTCCATCTGCTTGACCGCGACCCCAACTCCAACCCTGGCGCCCTCCTCCACCGCCCGCTTCCCCCACTCCCGCTTCGCTTCACGGGGGGCGCCGGCGGCGACACTCTGCCCGGAGTGCCATGGATCTGCGTCTGCCGGCACATTTGGTCCTCCTTCTGCTATGCTCTGTCGGCCCTGGTCCACGCCGGGGTGGCCCTCGACTCGTCACCAGGCTCCTGTGCGGCTTGCTCTCGCATGCCCAGATGCGCCATCGCCAGGTTCCCTGCTACCCCTCGGATCCAAAAAAAATGCATCCATCCCTCGCATCCATTGGCTCGGGTACGTGATGGATTTGGTGTGGTGTCTGCGCAAGACCTTCTGCTGCTCCGTCTCCGGGAGAAATCCCTTCGCTAGCTCCTTGTTAGCGGCAGCAACGGCGGCGACTTCGGCACCGCTTACCTTCTTGGAGGCGCTGCTGTGGAGCCCCGGTGCAGCAGTGGGTTCGGGCGAAAGCCCTGCGACGATGGCATCCGTGGGTGTCATTCAACCTTCCTGAAGGCGTCGCAAGAATCCACGCGTCTATCCACCCATCTCCGCTCCGTCCATCCCGTATCACCGTCGACTTTGCCTCTTCGTCAAGCCCTTCTCCATCATCCATCCGCCCCCTGCCCAATGTCTGGCGCGTCGTCCATGTTGCCGTGCTTGCTCAAAGTGCCTCCCATGACTGCCGTTGTGGTGCGGCAAGCTGTGTGCTCTTGGTGTTGTCTCGGTTCTTCTTTGCTCAATGATGATGCAAGCCACCTCCCCAACTTGTTAATCGTTCTGAACTCCTGTGGCAGAGCTCGCAGTCAAGGTTTGTGTTCAAGTAGCACTCGTTGATTGTGAATGCTCATGTGTTGTGTTGTGGGGTTCGGTACGCACGTCGGTGTGGTCCGTTAGGATGCTTGCAAAGTCTTGGTATAGTGATCCCTCGACGGTACCCCACATCTACTTGTGTCTCTCATGGTGATGGTCCTTCGGTCTGCTAGCTAGGTCAGGCCATGTTCCAGGAGTTCATTTCTCTCATCTTCACTTGCACGGTTTTCGTCCCGGTTTCCCTTATAAGAGGGTCAACTTGTTAAGGTTTTTGATCTGGTTTTTCTTATAAACTGGATCAATTTTTCTTTGAATGAGATCAAATTCAGGTGGGGAGCTCTCCCCCCCCCCCCGGTGATTGTTCAAAAAAAATTATACTCTGTCAAGTGTAAAGTTTCGGGAAGAAATGACTTCCGTGGTTTTCTATGCGCAAAACAAAAAACAAAATTAGAGCTATATAAAATTACTACTCAAGTTTTCTGAACTTGTAATTTTGCTTTTTTTGCCAGAAGAACAACAAAGTCATTTATTCATGAAACTCTCATGGTTATCTACTTCATGTCATTGTTCTTAATGCAATACTCTGTTTTACTTAATATTTTAAGATGCATGCTGGATAACAGTCTTGAGTGGACTATTAACTATAGATGGAATTGGATAACAGACTATTGATCTACGGACGTGATGCTCATATGCTAAGTATGTCATGAATAGTCATACCTATAAATGTTGTAATTTAATCATTGTCCAACTGTGATTTGTTACCACACCGTTGCCTATCCTTTTGAGAGAGACCACTAGTGAACCTATGAACCCCAGTCCATGTTTTGTCAGAAAGCTTTCAATCTTCATAAACATTTTTTTACTTTCTTATTTTAAATCCTCATTAAAACCAAAATAAACTGTCATTATTGCGTTTTATTTCTTTTGAAACTAGCAAAGCAAGTGACATTGACAACCTCAGTAGTCCTGTTGGGGGCACATGATAAAGTTTTGTTTTTTGTGTGCAAGTACCGATCATTGATTGTAATCGTGTAGCTCTTGTGGATTTGATAAACCTTGAGATCACTTGAGGGAGACTACTGCTTGCTGCAAACCCTTGCACTTGAAGGCCCAACACCTTCCTAGTTGAGAGGAAGCAAACCTGTCGCACCACCGACCACACCCCTACCAGACTGACCAAAGGCAAGCTACCGGCGGCGAAAAGCCTCCAACCGGGAGGATGGGATGATACCGTGGCCGACATGCAGCAGACCCATGCCCCTCATCAATGGTGAGATCCAATGACGAGGCCCAACTCGCATGTCTGAGCCCGTGCAAGCCCACCGGGGGAATGAGATCTCACATAAAAACAATACTCTTTTTGTGAAAGAACCGACAAAAGAAGAATCAAGCATTGTTCTATCATTATAAGAAAGTCGAGCATAAAAGTTTTGAAGAATTATATCTCTCGAGAGCTCATGATTGGGACATTTGAGCATCATATATTTAAGTTCCCCCAAGCTTGAGCGATACTTTATCTTCACATGGCCAAAAGTTATATATATAGGCAAATCCTTTTATTGCAAAAAGTAACAAAAGTAACAAGATGCAACAAGGTGGCCCATTCCTTTTATTGCAAAGGACATGTCGAAATTACTTCTTACAGTGATTAAATCATTCTCGAGGACACATGGGAATATTTTCTAGTTACTTTCACTACGATTCATTGACTCGTGTTCACTGCTTTGATAAGTTGTTATGTGGGTAAGCCGGTGCTAAGGTGTCGTTCTTACTTGAACAAACAACCTACTTATGATTACGCCCTCTTAGAAGAATCCGCAACTATAAGAAAAGAATTAAGATAAATCTAACCATATCATACATATGGACCCAAAACCGCCCCTTACGGAATACCTCATAAACTATGGTTTAGACTTCTGTCACTCTCGCAACCATCATCTACTAAAAGTTCCATAATGCCTTCCCCTAGGCCCAAACATGGTAATGTGTCACGTAGTCGATGTTCACATGACACCACTAGAGGAAGAACAACAGAACACATCATCAAAATATTGAACGAAAAGCAACTTCGCATGATTACTTATAACAAGACGTCTCCCATATGCCCTCTAGAATAAACGGAACTACTCACAAATCACATTAATTTTCAGGATGAGAGGAGATAAATATATGACTAGCAAGTTGAACATATAATCTCCAACTAAATAAACCAACTAGCATCAACTACAAGATGTAATCAACACTACTAGTAACTCACATGTACAAATCTGAGGTTAGAGACAAAGACTGGATACAAGAGAGAACCAGGGATTGTAGATTAGATGGTGTTGGTGAAGATGTTGATGTTGATGAGTCATCCCACGATGAGAGGAACGTTGGTGATGACGATGGCTTTGATTTCCCCCTTTCGGAGGGAAGTTTCCCCGGCGGCATCGCTCCATCGGAGAGGAAAAGTGATCCTGCCCAGGCCCCGCCTCGAGACGGCGGCGCTTCGTCACGAAAGTCTTCTCTTATTTTTTTCTAGGGCAAATGGCTTCATATAGCGGAAGATAGGTGTCGGTGTCAAAACCGGCGGATCTCGGGTAGGGGGTCCCGAACTGTGGATCTAGGAACGATGGTAACAAGGGACAAAGGGGACAATGTTTACCCAGGTTCGGGCCCTCGTGAGGAGGTAAAACCCTACGTCATGCTGGATTATATTGCTGAGTATGGAGGTTTACAGAGTAGATCTACCTCGAGATCACACGAGCTAAACCCTATTGAGTCGAGTCGTCTCTACGAACTAAGACCCCTGGTTTATATAGACACCAGGGGTCCCTAGGGTTACAAATGGTCGGTTTCCATCCGTGCATATATACGCCCATCCTTTCTTGGAGGACTGAAAGTGCTAGTTATCGACTAGAGGGGGGTGAATAGGCGATTTTTATGAAAGTCTTCGAAACAGGGAATGTATTGAATAGAGCGGAAACGTAAACAGGATCAGGTAGGGATACAATCAAGAATCTAATCTAGGCATGCATCACAGTGAAGACATACAAACATGTTAAGCTTTAACATCATGCACAATAAGATGAGTCGAAGATAAACTTAGACAGTACGAAGATAAACAGCAGGCATGAATGTCTTCAAGACAAGTCTTCAGTGATGAACAGGGAAAGGCTTCACGATACAGAACAGGAATGTAAAGAAGTGAAGGATAGAACCAGTAGCTTGACGAAGACACAGTATTTGTTGGACCAGTTCCAGTTGCTGTGACAACTATACGTCTGGTTAGGGAGGCTGAGATTGAACTTAGAAGACCTCGTATTCACCTTATTCCCCTTGAGCCGAAGTCACTTAGACAGCGCCCAATCACTCTGGTAAGTCTTCAGGGGAGACTTCTGAAACCCGTACAAACTTGGTCACCCGGCGATCCACAATGACTCTTGGATTTCTCTAGACCCAGACGCCTAACCGTCTGGAAGATCACAGTCTTCAAGTGTAATAAGTCTTCAGTTCTCTCAAAACAGAATGACTTCGGTGATGATCAAACACTCTAGCTCTAGGTGTTTAGGTGTATCCTCGTAGGATGTGTCTCTCTCAATGTCTTCGAGATGGGTTGCTCCAAAACGACAACAGCCGTATCTCTCTCTGAGCAGCCACGTTCTTATGGTGGAGGGGGTGGGCTATTTATAGCCAGCGGGCAACCCGACCTGATATGACCGAAATGACCCTGGGTCAATGGCCAACCGACATGTGTCACAACGGTCGGATTTCAAACACACGCGGTAGCTTTACTTGGGCTACAAGTAAAGCTGACTCAACCAACTCTGGAAGAGATTTCCACTCATTATCTTCGCTCGAAGACATAGGTATGGGTTGAGCATCACGTCAACATCTGACTTTGATCACATCGACCCCACTTAACAGTACGGTGGTTCCTATGACTCAGGAAAGAAGACACAAAACTACCAAAAGACTTTGTATTCGCGTTTCATTGTCTTCAGACGAATGCCTTCGCTTACCACCAATGGCTTCCGCCGTCATCAATGTCTTCGGACATTTTTGGGGGTCGTCTTCGACGGCTAAACCGAAACTCCAGGGACTTCTCTCTGTGTTAACCTGTGAACTCTCACAAACACATTAGTCCCTCAACCACGTTTGTCTTCAATACTCCAAAACCAAACAAGGGTGGCACTAGATGCACTTACAATCTCCCCCTTTTTGGTGATTGATGACAAACCGGTTGAAGTTTTCAACGGGGATTAAAATATTTGAAGATAATTAAATGAAGATTTTGATTACAAGATATAGAGAGCTCCCCCTGAAGATGTGCATATGAAAATTTTGCTTTGAATGCAAGTGCACATGGCAGGTTGTAGTTTGTGGAGATCTCCCCCTATACCTTGTAATCCAATCACTACGCATTAATAGATATGTCGAAGATAATGAAATGCAGAATGAAAAATGGGCGTCTGCAGAATGACTTCGAGCGCATAAAATAACTAGTAAGAAACGCCAAAGAGTACGATAAACATGAAGTGCAGACGTCCATCAGGACTTAAGTTTTACAGCCCAAAGCAGCAAATGTTCAGAAACAAGAGTTGTAAACTTAGCAAAAATAGCACCCAGCCCTTATTAGTAGACTCGCTTGAAGACTATCATCCAATGCTTCTCCCCCTTTGTCATCGAATGACCAAAAAGGGACGAAGGCATGGAAGAACTAAACGTTCCCAGCAGGTGTCGATGAAGACGGTGCAGCAGGGTCGCGGGGAGCTGGTGCAGAAGAGCCTGGTGCAGTGCCGCGATGTCGAGTCGATGGGGGCAGAGAGGTGGCATCATCAGCTTCATCTGCGAGCCTGACATTGACGGATGGGGCTGAAGAAGAGTAATCACTGTCTTCGAGAGATGGGGTCTTGCGCCATTTCTCCGCACTGGGAGGTGGTGCACCAAATCTGTAGCGGGGGTGAAAGCCATCTTCTCGAAGCTCATCTTCAGGAGCCAGCATAGTCAAAGTCCTCCATGAGCGGCGACTGGTTTCATAAGCCACAAAGGCATTCTTGGTGGCGAGATTGCGAACATGATTGACATCTTGCATCATGGCATGCATCTGGCGCCGAGTCCATTCATGGTGCTTGTCTTGCCTTTGGATCAGGGAAACAAGAAGTTCACGATCAGTGAGTGCACGCTCTCTCCTTGGTAGGCGTTGACGAGGCAGAGTACTAGAAGTGGCTTCGGTGTTGGTAGCACCGGATCTGGGCTGGCGAAATGCACCAATGAGTCTTGCCCTTGATGGATCGGAAGGAATGTGAAGACCTTCAACATCAGCAGTGCCACTAGTGCCTTCAACAATAGGATTCTTGCTCTTGGATGGATACAGATCTGCTGGCACAACTTCAATATCTGGAAGATAAACGCCATGGTTGCGAGCAGAAGGAAGAAACCTGGTGTTGGTACTGTACTTGATGAAGCGCATGATCCACAGAGCATATATCTTCGGCTCGGGGACATTGAAACCATTTGTAGCAAGGTTGCGAAGAAATAAGTCTTGAAGATTGAACCTGATGCCGTATACAATGTTGTAGAGCAATGTCTTCAGAGGCCCTTCAATCTTGCGAGATGATTTGTGTCCTTTAATCGGCCAGATAGTGTGCCGAAGAATGTGATAGATGGTCATGGGCAAGTATTGAAGATCATCCACAAAGAATGAAGTGGGCAAGTCTTCATCTCGAGCTAGAGGCTTCATCATTGTTAGCATCTCAGTCATGTTGGGTTCTCGCATGTGGAAGAGGCTTCGAGTGGCAATTGCATAGGCTTCAGAGCGAGGATCCAACTCTTCACCAGAGGCAGCAAGTGGTGTTGCAGGAAAGAAATCCAGTGGTGAAGCAGTAATATGCTCATCCCATATCATAAACTCCAGCTGCCATGTGTTCAAGTCACGACCGAAGCCAGAGATGTGGAGAGTGGCGTAGAACTGGAGTATGAGCTCTTCATTCCAGTCTTCATGGTCAGTGCAGAAAGGAAGGAGACCCACATCACGAAGACAATCCAATGCTTGATCAAAACAGGGAAGACCTTTCATAGCTTCAAAGCTGAGATGTTTGTGGGAAAGATCCTGTTTTGACCGTAAAGCACACACATATAGTACTGACGCTGTGGTGCACTCTAGAACCTGTCAGACTGAATCTTGGCATGCTTGTAAGGATTGCGTTTAGAGTTGAAGAAGGTGTTGTTCAGCCTGAACCTTTCCAACTCGAAGACTAAGGGTCTTGCTGGGCCTGACTGACGAAGACATGGAAGACGCGGCATGGGATTCATGACGTTGGGACGCCTATCAAGATGAAATTCATACTGTGGTCCCATCCTTGGTGGTGCAACGAGACGAGGCCATCTGACAGGAACCATCTCTCCTTCCCTATTGCGGGCCATCAGAATGTTGTCCTCATTGTCTTCAGTTGATGGCGTGGCAGGAACAGGAGGTCCATCTGGTGAGGGGGCTTTGGCTTCGCCCATAGTGGCATCAGCAGCAATGTCTTCGGCTGCCGTATGGTCTGTTGCAGGTTGACTTGGAAGTGCATCTTCAATCATCAGCACTCCTTCGACTGGTGCAGTCGGTGAAACTCGTACTTCGTCTTCGGGAATAGGAGACATGAGAGTGCAAGGGCCTCGACGAAGACGTTTGAGTGGGGAAGTGCGAGTGGTGGCGTCAATCTCCTCTGGAGCAAATGGAGATTCTGGCGAGGCGGACACTGGTGGGAAGAAGGGTGGTGATGGTGTACCGGGTTCAGCTTCAGTAGCTTCTGGCCGGAGGGGAGTCCCAATATCCACAAAGTCACTTGTTGGCCGTGGGGAGGAATCCATTGGCATGTCCACCTGTGGAACATGTTCTGGCTCAACATTGGCTTCAGGACCAATGTCGTCATGAGCAAAGTCTTCAGTTGCTGCAGTGTCTTCAGCAACTGGGGTATCTTCTAGATTCTGAGTCTCTGTGGAAGCAAACTCATGCAGAACAACTCTTCTTTCTAAGTTCTCTGAGGCGGGAGGTGCCACAGAGATTGGCTTGATGACCAGGGGTTCTTGCTGAGGAGCTGTGGTTGATGTTGGAGCAGGAGGAGGAACTGGTGGTTCTGAAGACTTTGATTTTCTTGTCTTCAACCTCTTCGGAGGTTGGGATTCAGAGGCAGCTGCCTTGCGTTTCTTGGCTTCAGCTTTAGCTTTCTTGGTCTTCTTGCTATCAGCAGCAGAGGAAGACGGAGGTGCACGAGGACTAGAGAAGCCAGCAGGAAACTCAATGCCACGGCGCACAGATGGTGTAGTGGAAGGCACATCCGAAGACATCGAAGCTTGCCTGGAGCGTGCAATGACTTCGGGAGCAAGTGCAGGCTGGCCAAGTGCTTTTCTCTTCAGCATGTCATTGTGAGCCTAGACCATGATTGCAGTCTTCCGCTTGAGGTGCGCAAGGGCGCCCTTGACAGCTTCACATCGCTTCTCGAAGGCAGCCTTGAGATCTGTCATCATCAGCTGATATCCCTTGATCTACTCGGCGTTGAGTCTGTGCACATTTTGCTTGAAGAGCTCTTTTTCATGGCTGATCTTGGCCTTCATTTGCTTGGCCTTCTGAGCCACAGTCAGTTCCTCATTCACAAGACCTTGGAACGTGACACTCATGCCAATTGGGAGCTGAAGTGCATCAATGCTGAGAGAGGGATCGGCAAACCATTCATCAATGAAGTGTTCAAAGATGACAAGATCAAACAGAGGCAAGTCTTCAAGCTTCTTGGCTTCCTCTTCTTTCTGCTGGATGAGCCTAGCTAAGGCTTCATCGTCGAACTCATCGTCAGACAGTTCAATCATGTTTGATGCGTCCATTAGTGACAAGGTAGGCTTCGGACCTCTGGATGCAACAGCTTTCCTTTTCATACGCCTATGAAGGCGGTCTTCTTCCTCGGACTCTTCTGGATTATCAGTGGGAGAGCGCGAAGCCTGAGGTGAGTGGACAGATGGCTTGGGAGGCTTTGAAGCCTTGGGCTTTGAAGCTTTTGACCTCTTCAGAGGCTTCAGCCTTGGGACTAGTGGATGCTCATCATCATCATCATCATCAGAGTCAGACTGTGTAGGATCTGAGCCACGAATGCTCGATGGATGAGGATTGCTGGGCATTGGGGGCCTGAGCATGCACGGATAGAAGCCTATATTGATGGCTTCTGCTTTTGTCTTTGGATGAAGATTTTTGTATACAATATCTGTCCAAGGTGCCTTCTTAGCACATTTTGCAGCATACTCAGCAGTCACAAAGTGGTAATTGAACGATTCCTCACTCCAATATCTTCGAATCCATTGGATTCGATTCTTGCGCTGTGTATATGTTTCTCCCTCATCTGACTTGTATTGCTCATAGAGCGCTGGAGGAAGATCTTTGGCAGTATTCTTGCATCTCTGTTTCCCTCCCTTCTTGACTGGATTGTTATCAGCCATTTGCTTCGACAAAGGCTTCAGCAAAGGCTTCACAGGAGTGTGCAAGTGTGAGCACGCACCAGAGGATTCCAGATGAATCTGCAAGTAGTCTGCAAATGAATTCAGACTATGAGATCCTAGCGATTCTGCTGCGGACATGTACCTGTGAAAGAGTTAGAGACGCGAGGGAAGAGGAGAGGTCATATGCATTCTCAGAAGATTTGGAATATAGCACTGTGTTTAGAAGACATTGACCTTATACCGAAGACATTCACTTCTATAGAGAATATGGTGATTTCAGATTTGTACAAGTCCAAGGATTCGTACAAGTGAGGAATCAAACCAATTTTCAGACAACAAAGTGAACATATTTGGCAAGAATAGATCTAGATCTAGATGCAGTTGAGTGGAAGGTGAAGAAACAACAACCGACAAATTTCAGTAAGAATTTTAGATGAAAGCACGCGGTGAAAATAGATATTTATTTACCGCGATGAAGAACGATACGAACAACTCGACGAGGCGGAGAAGCCGAGCGGTTCGATCTGCCTCACCCTAACTTGGTGGAGGCAGACAGCTATGGCGGCAGTGAGCGGAAGATGAACGCGGCCGGCGTGAGTACATCGGCGGAGAAGTCATGGCAGCGAAGCACTTCGTCTCCGGCGACGATGAATTCCAGCGACGGCGCTAGGGTTTTGAGCACGAGGGTGGCGGAGGAAGGGGAAAGTAATAATGGAAGGGGGTTAACTTGTACTTATAGGGTGTGGAAACCTCCGAACAAGTTGGACGGATATGCCCCTGACTCCTCGGTTTATGTGGACACGTGGCATACATGCAAACCACTTGACAACCCACTACCATAATTGAAGCGGCGGCACGGGAGTTGTTTGCTAATTATGTGGAGACAGTTGAGATTTGAGAATTAAATATGTGGTTGATTTGTCTTCAGATGTCAAGGACACAGAGAAGACAGTCAACACGTGTCAATATAGAATTCATATGACTGGATTAGAACATATTTGGACGAGGAAGAATAGAAGAGAATGTCG
The DNA here is from genome assembly GCA_039707655.1 of Elymus sibiricus. NCBI lineage: Eukaryota > Viridiplantae > Streptophyta > Magnoliopsida > Poales > Poaceae > Elymus > Elymus sibiricus. The sequence goes on from CM077665.1 coordinate 482,425,647, forward strand.
GGTCCGATCACATTTGCCTAGGAAAAAGTTGAAGACAAAACTATAGGACAAATGATGTATAGGACAAAGCTCCAATCCAAATGTAGATCTGCAAATATTTTTCAACTGAAACACACATATAAACTTTGTTCCGAAGACATCCAACTCTCGAAGACATGTGAAGAAGATAAAAGACAATTAGATGAAAAGAAGCAAAGTCTTCGAGTTTGGTTGGTGGCGTTACCCACCGTATAAGAATGTTTGACTCAGACACGGCGCACAATTATCATGGCGCTCTGAAGTCATATTCTTCGTTGATGTATTCACACTCAGATTGTATGTCTTCATGAGTTGAAGACATACGTTACATCGTGTGTTGTGCATCAAAGTCATCAACATGCATAAGCGTTAGGATGTATTCCCATTCAAAGGACATTTGAGGATGCTAAGATATTTAGCTCACACTGCAACTTGCAAAAACTCTTCTCATCCAAAGGCTTCGTGAAGATATCTGCTAGTTGATCTTTGGTGTTAGCATGCTTGATGTTGATGTCGCCCTTCATCACGTGATCCTGAAGAAAATGATGTCATATCTGAATGTGCTTTGTCTTCGAATGCTGTACGGGGTTGTGGGAGATCTTGATAGCACTCTCATTGTCGCAGTAGAGAGGTACATGCTTCAGATTTATGCCGTAGTCCTTGAGTGTTTGCTTCATCCAGAGAAGCTGAGTGCAGCATGCGCCAGCAGCAATGTATTCGGATTCGGCAGTGGAGAGTGAAACACAGTTCTGCTTCTTCGAAGACCAACACACTAGAGATCGTCCCAGAAAGTGACAAGTGCCTGATGTAGACTTGCGATCAACTCTGTCGCCAGCGAAGTTACAATCTGAATAGCCAATCAGCTGAAACTTCGAACCCTTTGGATACCATAATCCTAGTGTTGGGGTGTGAGCCAGATATCTAAGTATTCGCTTCACAGCAAGGTGATGCGACTCCTTTGGTGCCGCTTGAAATCGGGCGCACATGCAAACGCTAAGCATTATATCTGGCCTAGATGCACATAAGTACAATAAAGATCCAATCATGGAGCGATATACCTTCTGATCGAAATCTTTACCATTTTCGTCAGTGCAGAGGTGTCCATTTGTAGGCATTGGCATCTTGTAACCTTTGGCTTCATTCATGCCAAATTTCTTGAGGCAGTCTTTGAGGTACTTCTCCTGGGATATGAAGATGCCATTTGGTTGTTGTCGAATTTGAAGCCCTAAGAAGAACTTTAGTTCTCCCATCATCGACATTTGATATTTTTCTTGCATCATATAAGCAAACTCATCACTGTATTTGCTGTTAGTACAGTCGAAGATAATGTCGTCCACATATATTTGGCATACAAACAGTTCATCATCATAGGATTTAGTGAAGAGAGTGGGATCGAGTGAACCAGGTTTGAAGCCTTTCTTCTTGAGGAATTCCTTGAGTGTGTCATACCAAGCTCTTGGTGCTTGTTTGAGGCCATAAAGTGCCTTGTTGAGCTTGAAGACTTTGTCTGGATGCTTTGGATCTTCAAACCCTGGGGGCTGAGCAACATATACTTCTTCCTCAATCTTACCATTGAGGAATGCACTTTTGACATCCATTAGATATAAGCATATGTCATGATGGTTAGCATAAGCAAGCAGTATATGAATGGCTTCGAGTCTAGCTACAGGTGCAAAGGTTTCACCGAAGTCAATACCCTCAACCTGTGTATAACCTTGGGCCACAAGTCTGGCCTTGTTTCTGACGACTTGACCGGACTCATCTTGCTTGTTGCGGAAGATTCACTTGGTACCGATGATGTTGTGCTTCCTTGGATCAGGACGCTTTACGAGCTCCCACACATTGTTCAGCTCGAACTGGTGAAGCTCTTCCTGCATGGCTTGAATCCATTCTGGTTCCTTGAAAGCTTCATCTACTTTTGTGGGTTCTGTGATAGATACAAAAGCAAAGTGCCCACAAAAGTTAGCCAGTTGAGTAGCTCTTGAGCGAGTAAGTGGACCTGGTGCATTTATGCTGTCAAGCATTCTCTCAATTTGGACTTCATTTGCCACACGTGGATGAGCAGGGCGAAGACATTGTTCGGGCTGCTGAGTATTGTCTTCATCAGCAGCATTGTCTTCGGGTTCAGCATTGTCTTCGCGCTGAGTAGATGGAGGAATGATGACTTCTTCTACAACCACAGGTTCTTCAGGCACAATTTCTCCAGTGCCCATCGGTCGAATAGCTTCATCAGAGGGTAGTTCATCTAGCATAGGAGACAGGTGCTCTCTTTGCCAGCCATTAGTTTCATCGAATCGCACATCTACAGTTTCAACAACCTTGTTGTGAAGGATGTTGAAGACCCTGTAGGTGTGCGAATCCTTTCCATAACCAAGCATGAAACCCTCGTGTGCTTTCGGTGCAAATTTAGAAGTGTGGTGTGGATCCCTTATCTAGCATCTTGCACCGAAGACTTTGAAATAACTTACATTGGGTTTCTTACCAGTGAGAAGCTCATATGATGTTTTCTTGAAGAACTTGTGAAGATAAACTCTGTTGATGATGTGACATGCAGTGTCAATGGCTTCAGGCCATAGCTTCCATGGTGTCTTGTATTCATCAAGCATGGTGCGAGCCATCTCAATAAGAGTCCTATTTTTGCACTCCACAACACCATTCTGCTGGGGAGTATATGGAGCAGAGAACTCATGAGTGATGCCAAGGGTATCAAGAAAGGTGTCCAGGCCTGTGTTCTTGAATTCAGTGCCATTGTCACTCCTGATGTGCTTGATCTTGATGTTGTAGTTGTTCATACACCTATTTGCGAAGCGCCTGAAGACATCCTGCACTTCAGTTTTGTAAAGAATGATATGCACCCAAGTCAATCGAGAATAGTCATCAACGATCACGAAGCCATATAGATTTGCAGTGGTAGAGAAGGTGGAATAGTGAGTAGGGCCAAATAAGTCCATGTGTAGCAGCTCGAAGGGACGTGAGGTCGTCATGATAGTCTTCGAGGGGTGTTTGGCCCTGGTCATTTTCCCGGCTTCACAGGCACCACAGAGGTGGTCCTTCTTGAACTTGACACCCTCGACGCCAATGATCAGCTTCTTCTTGGCGAGTGTGTGCAAGTTCCTCATCCCATCATGCCCTAGCCTTCTGTGCCATAGCCAGCACTCCGAAGCTTTTGCTAGAAGACATGAGGCAACCTGTGGTCCTACAGAGAAGTCTACCATGTACAAATCACCTTTTCGAAAACCTTCGAAGACTTTGGTTTTGTCAGAGGCCATTAGTACCACACATCGAAATTTGCCGAAGATGACAAGCATATCTAAGTCACAGTGCATTGAGACAGACATCAAGTTGTAGCCAAGGGATTTAACAAGCATGACGTTTTCCATGTGCCGGTCCCTTGAGATAGCAACTCTACCTAGCCCCAGTACTTTGCTGCTGCTCTTGTCGGCAAAGACAATGTGATCTTTTGTTGGAGGTCGAAGAGTTTGCTCCATCAATAGGCTTCGATCACCAGTCATATGACTTGTGCATCCACTGTCCATAATCCATTCGGTGGCATTGGATTTGTCTTCCTGCATTGAGAATTAGTCGTGTTCACCAAAGCATGTAAAGGTAACATGCTAAGATGAGGATGTAGAAGAAGACAATGGAAAGTATTCTGAACGAGGTATGCATTAATTTTCTTGCGTTCAGACAAGAATATTTTCGGGTCCCCAGAGATGATCTTCGGGATAGGCTTCGTCCTATCTGGAGACCCGATGTTGCATATAAGATATTAGTTCTTCTTAACCACCCACATACGAAGGGGTGGCGTAGAAGCAATGAGACGTAAGGCAGCATCAGAGAACTTAGGCAGCGATGCCCTAACAGCACGTTTCACAGGAGGGTTAGTGTACTCAAATGAATAAGCAGAGAAATTCTTTGTTGGATGAACGTAGCGGTTCATGCCATTGTGTACATATTCATGAGTCATCTGAGTCTTTTCCTGTGAAACAGAATGGTTAGTGCCATTGTATGAATACTTATGTCTTCTCGAAGACATTGATCTAGGGTTTGTCTTCTTCTTGGGAGATGTCGTCAAGACATTCACGCGAAGCTTCTCTAAAAGACATTTGGGGACCCAGATCTTCTTCATAGGTGAACCATTCCTACAGTTAGTTCCAATAAATCTGGCAAACACTTCACCATTTTGACATTTGAACAGTTTATAATTGGAATCAAAGGATTCATCAATAATGAGAGGATTCGCACAGTTGAAGCCTGATAATGTGGAAGGATCAACTGAAGGACCTTTTGCAGCAACCCATGTGGTTTTGGGGTACTGCTCAGGTGTCCAGTAGGATCCATCAACAGTGAGGTTTGTTTCGAAACCTACACCCTCTTTCCTAGGGTTTTTGTTCAGTATAGTCTTCTTCAGTGCATCACAAAGAATTTGATGCCCTTTCAGACTCTTGTACATGCCAGTTTCAAGCAATGTCTTCAACCTGTCATTGTCATCAGTGATAGCAGTGGCTTCCTCAGATGAGGGGTTAGGTGCCACAGATACAGTTGAAGATAAAGCATTTTCAGAAGCATTTGAACATTCAGCAGTTGAGTCATTAGCTTCACGTGCAATACACTTTAAGCATGGAGCATCAAATTCATCCTGAGCGGTACTGATCTGCTCTGCTAGGAGTGAGTCGTTTTCCTTCCGTAGGTCATCAAGTGCTTCCCTCAACTTTTCTAGATCAATCTTCTTCTGAAAATATTCAAGAGAAAGCTTTTCATGATCAGTTGAGAGGGCATCATGACGACTTTGGAGATCCTCAAACCTTGAACGAAGACTACGCATGTCTTCAACCATAGTTTCGTTCAGACTCATCTCTTCGCGTAACAAGTCATTGCTTTTCTCTAGAGTAGTTTGCATTTTCTCCATGGCATGTTGTTGGTTGGTGGCAATTTTTACAAGTTTAGCATAGCTAGGTTTCTTGTCATTATCAGATTCAGCTTCAGATTCAGAGTCCTGACGTGAGGATTTTGAGGATACCTTGGAGGCTTTTGCCATGAAGCAGTAGGCTGGAGTAGCATCATCATCACCGGCTTCGTTGTTGAAGAATGGATCATTGTCTTCGGGTTCGAAGACAGAGGTGGAGAGATATTCCGAAGCCATTGCCAATCCAGCTACTTCATCCTCATATTCCTCCTCAGATGCTTCCTCAACTTCTGATCCAGATTCAGACTGTGAATCCATCTCTTTTCCGATGAAAGCATGTGCCTTGCCATATGAACTCTTCTTGTGTGATGAAGACTTTGCATACTTCTTCTTCTTCTTGTCATCGGAGTCATAGTCCTTTCTCTTCTTCTTGGATTCCTTCCCCCATCGAGGACAGTCAGCGATGAAATGGCCAACTTTCTTGCACTTATGACAGGTTTGCCTCCTGCTGTCTCTTGAAGACATTTCACCGAACCTCTTGGAATCGCGCTTTGAAGATTTTGTGTAGCGCTTGGACTTGGCAAACTTCCGAAACTTTCTGACAAGCAAAGCGAGTTCTTTCCCAAAGTCTTCAGCACCATCAGAACTGCATTCAGAGTTGTCTTCAGATGAAGACACTGCTTTGGCCTTCAATGCACGGGAGCGACTGTAGCTTGGTCCGTAGATATCTCTCTTCTCAGCTTGTTGGAATTCGTGAGTGTTTAATCTCTCGAGGATATCGGCGGGATCCAAACTCTTGAAGTCAGGGCGCTCTTGGATCATGAGTGCGAGAGTATCAAAGGAACTGTCAAGTGATCTGAGTAGCTTCTTCACGACTTCATGTTTGGTGATATCAGTGGCGCCAAGTGCATTTAGCTCATTTGAGATGTCGGTGAGTCGATCAAATGTGAGCTGAAAGTTTTCATTGTCGAGTCTCTTGAAGCGGTTGAACAGGTTGCGAAGCACATCAACACGAGAGTCTCTTTGAGATGAGACACCTTCATTCACCTTGGACAGCCATTCCCAGATTTGCTTAGAAGTTGTAAGTGCACTCACACGACCATACTGTCCTTTGGCCAGATGACCACAGATGATGTTCTTGGCGGTGGAGTCGAGTTGAGCGAACCTCTTCACATCAGCAGCAGTAACACCTTCGCCAACATCGGGAATGCCCGCCATGACGACATACCATAGGTCATTGTCAATGGCTTCGAGATGCATGCGCATCTTGTTCTTCCAGTAGGGGTAGTCAGTGCCATCGAAGACAGGGCAAGCAGTGGAGACCATGATTATCCCTATAGTCAATATAGCTGAAACTCCACGGTGGTTAAACCGAAACACAAAACAAGGGAGTACCTTGCTCTGATACCAATTGAAAGTGCTAGTTATCGACTAGAGGGGGGTGAATAGGCGATTTTTATGAAAGTCTTCGAAACAGGGAATGTATTCGAATAGAGCGGAAACGTAAACATGATCAGGTAGGGATACAATCAAGAATCTAATCTCACGTAAACAGGATCAGACTGGATACAAGAGAGAACCAGGGTTTGTAGATTAGATGGTGTTGGTGAAGATGTTGATGTTGATGAGTCATCCCACGATGAGAGGAACGTTGGTGATGACGATGGCTTTGATTTACCCCTTTCGGAGGGAAGTTTCCCCGGCGGCATCGCTCCATCAGAGAGGAAAAGTGATCCTGCCCAGGCCCCGCCTCGAGACGGCGGCGCTTCGTCACGAAAGTCTTCTCTTATTTTTTTTCTAGGGCAAATGGCTTCATATAGCGGAAGATAGGTGTCGGTGTCGAAACCGGTGGATCTCGGGTAGGGGGTCCCGAACTGTGGATCTAGGAACGATGGTAACAAGGGACAAAGGGGACAATGTTTACCCAGGTTCGGGCCCTCGTGAGGAGGTAAAACCCTACGTCATGCTTGATTATATTGCTGAGTATGGAGGTTTACAGAGTAGATCTACCTCGGGATCACACGAGCTAAACCCTAATGAGTCGAGTCGTCTCTACAAACTAAGACCCCTGGTTTATATAGACACCAGGGGTCCCTAGGGTTACAAAAGGTCGGTTTCCATCCGTGCATAGATACGCCCATCCTTTCTTGGAGGACTGAAAGTGCTAGTTATCGACTAGAGGGGGGTGAATAGGCGATTTTTATGAAAGTCTTCGAAACAGGGAATGTATTCGAATAGAGCGGAAATGTAAACAGGATCAGGTAGGGATACAATCAAGAATCTAATCTAGGCATGCATCACAGTGAAGACATACAAACATGTTAAGATTTAACATCATGCACAATAAGATGAGTCGAAGATAAACTTAGACAGTACGAAGATAAACAGCAGGCATGAATGTCTTCAAGACGAGTCTTCAGTGATGAACAGGGAAAGGCTTCACGATATAGAACAGGAATGTAAAGAAGTGAAGGATAGAACCAGTAGCTTGACGAAGACACAGTATTTGTTGGACCAGTTCCAGTTGCTGTGACAACTGTACGTCTGGTTAGGGAGGCTGAGACTAAACTCAGAAGACCTCGTCTTCACCTTATTCCCCTTGAGCCGAAGTCACTTAGACAGCGCCCAATCGCTCTGGTAAGTCTTCAGGGGAGACTTCCGAAACCCGTACAAACTTGGTCACCCGGCGATCCACAATGAGTCTTGGATTGCTCTAGACCCAGACGCCTAACCTCCTGGAAGATCACAGTCTTCAAGTGTAATAAGTCTTCAGTTCTCTCAGAACAGAATGACTTCGGTGATGCTCAAACTCTCTAGCTCTAGGTGTTTAGGTGTATCCTCGCTGGATGTGTCTCTCTCAATGTCTTCGAGGTGGGTTGCTCCAAAACGACAACAGCCGTATCTCTCTCTGAGCAGCCACGTTCTTATGGTGGAGGGGATGGGCTATTTATAGCCAGCGGGCAACCCGACCTGATATGACCGAAATGACCCTGGGTCAATGGCCAACCGACACGTGTCACAACGGTCGGATTTCAAACACACGCGACAGCTTTACATGGGCTACAAGTAAAGCTGACTCAACCAACTCTGGAAGAGATTTCCTCTCATTGTCTTCGCTCGAAGACATAGGTATGGGTTGAGCATCACGTCAGCATCTGACTTCGATCACATCGACCCCACTTAACAGTACGGTGGTTCCTATGACTCAGGAAAGAAGACACAAAACTACCTAAAGACTTCTTCTTCGCGTTTCATTGTCTTCAGACGAATGCCTTCGCTTACCACCAATGGCTTCAGCCGTCATCAATGTCTTTGGACATTTTTGGGGGTCGTCTTCGACGGCTAAACCAAAACTCCAGGGACTTCTCTCTGTGTTAACCTGTGAACTCTCACAAACACATTAGTCCCTCAACCATGTTTGTCTTCAATACTCCAAAACCAAACAAGGGTGGCACTAGATGCACTTACAAGGACACACCAAGTCTTCGGAATATTCCTCATAAGCCTAGGGTCATTTCGCAGTCCAACCTTTCCGAAGATGCCATAAAGCGGACCATCGGGCCGGACTATAAGAGATAAGTCAGCGGCCCGAGGACCCCTTAATCCTGGACTCCCTCAGTAGCCCCCGAACTAGCCTCCAACGCCGGTCTTTAGGACATCAGCTGTTCCGCATGTCCAGAGCATTCGTCTTGCGGGGCGAGTTCTTTTCTTCCTTTCATGCTTCGACAATCCTTAGCTTGGCCACCGATGACACCTCTCTGTCCGAACATACCTTGCTTAGCCTTGAAGGCCAAACGCCCCAAGTGTGAATAGTACCCTTCCTGACAACTTTCCTGACAAAAGGCGCAGACGGGTCGCGGCCATTCAACCAGTTATAGAAACTCGATTCGCGGTTCGAGGCCGCCCTTTTATTGGCACGTTCAATCGATGTGGAGGTCGTGCTCCATCTTTTACAGGATATGATCAATGATTTGGGCTATCCCACGCGCGTATACCGGGGAGGTCGCTTTGCGAACTGGCGTAGCTCACGGCGCAGTAAGGGGACGCTTGGTGTTACGGCCTTCCATAAAAGGGGAAAAACACCTTCACAGTCCTCCCACACTCCCCAGATTTGCTTTCTCCAACCTTCCTCGCTCCGAGCGCGCAGATCTAATCCTTCTCCAGCCCTTCCTCTAACACCCCCTCTTCTTCCCCGAGCGCGGCAATGGCTGGTTCGGGCTCGCAAGGGAAGTGGGTGGCGTCGTGCGTCACCGAGGACGACATCCAAGAGCTGAAGCGTGCCGGCTACCTTTCGTCCGACATCGCCCACCGCGCGATCGAAGAGGGCCAAGTGATCCCCACGCCACGGCCCGAGGAGCGGGTAGTGTTCATCCCCCATTTTATCCGGGGACTGGGCTTCCCGCTGCACCCCTTTGTAAGGGGCCTGATGTTCTTCTACGGGCTGGACTTCCACGACGTTCCCCCCAACTCCATTATGCACATATCGGCCTTCATCATCGTCTGCAAGGCCTTTCTTCGGGTCCAGCTGAGGGAGTCCCGGACTAAGGGGTCCTCGGGCTGCCGGTTTGTCTCTCGATAGGCCGGCTCGATGGGCCATTCTCCGAAGAAGGGCCGGACATATCAAGACTCCACGTTCCAGAAGGAAGCCTCGAAGGCACGTCGTGCACTCCAAGTCAAGATGAGAATGTCGACATCTCCATCCTCGGCCGGAGGCCCACCATGTGTAAACCCTAGTCCCCCCCGGTGTCTATATAAGCCGGGAGGGTTTTAGATCATAGGATACAGAAACTCATCTAGGGTTTTAGCTAGTCGATCTCGAGGTAGATCAACTCTGTAACCTTCATACCATCAATATAATCAAGCAGGACGTAAGGTTTTACCTCCATAGGAGGGCCCGAACCTGGGTAAACATCGTCTCCTTCGTCCCTTTGTTACCATCGATCCTAGTCTCACAGCTCGGGACCCCCTACCCGAGATCTGCCGGTTTTGACACCGACATTGGTGCTTTCATTGAGAGTTCCGCTCTGATTACCCAAGGAATCGATGGCTCGCATCTTCATCAACGAAGAGGTCCGCAGCGTGGACTCCTTTGTCCCTGGACAGATCTTCGCCTTCGGCAGCATCGTGCTGCATGCTGACCCGACCGGCCGTCTTGGCCGGGTCGGGAGTTTCGCCCCTGATCAAGAAGTCAGATTCGGGAACTTAGAGTTCTCCGTTGACCCTCGGGGCGATCTCTTGCTCACCGGGCTTGCAGTCTCGCCTGACGCGCCCGAGGACTCCGAGGCCTTAACCTCGGACGTCGTTTTCAATCCCGCTCACGGGGCCAATCCCGGTGACGATCTGGATTTAAGTCCGGATCCGGCTATAGTGCCAGATTGCCGGATACCAACTCCTGCCAAATACACTTCTCGTGCGGACGCGACGGAGGTTAACTCCGAATACGCCGGGCAGGTTGACCCGATCGAGCTTTCGACGCTCTGCGAGGCTCTAGATCGGATCTCCTTGACAAAAACTACTGATGACCTAATCCCGATCCACGCTTAGATCGGTCTTGAGGCGGGTCAAGAGGGATTTTTCGTCCCACCCACCACCCACTTAGTAGCCACAATCGAAGACTTAACCGATATGTTGGACTACGCCTCTGAAGAGGCAGAAGACATGGAGGAAGAGGATCGTGCTCCAACCCCCGTTAACACCGGGCGATGGACCGCCACCTCCACCTGTGACGTCAACATGGTGGATACGCCAGCCGGTAATGGCGAGCGCTCACCAGCAAACAATGGCGATGACCCAGGTGAGGCGCCGTCAAGACGCCGGAAACCGCGTAAGCGATCAAAGCCAAAAAAGGGAAGGGAAGCTATTGCCGGCACTAGGGAAAACGATACCCCGGAAGACCTCGGCGACCCCGACATACCTGAGTATCCACTAGTGGACCAGGAAAGGCCGGAGGACCAGCGCGACCCCGAAGATCCGAACGACTCCGATGATGACAACTACCTCCCCCCTGTAGAGGAGGAGGATAGCCCGGACGACGATGATATCATCGTCCCCGAGACCATCGAGGACCAGGAACGGTTCAGGCAACAGCTTTTAGCCACTGCCCGGAGCCTAAAGGCAAAAGCGCGGCAACTCAAGGCCGAACAAGACACCCTCAACGATAGATGGACAAGCGTTCTATCAGCCGAGGAAGAACACGGTGCCGGTCTATGGGACCAACCCAAGAGTTACCCCCGTCGGCGGCTGCTGCCACAATTCGACGACGAGCTCCCCAATACGCCGTCCCCCAAGCACACTCCATACGACTAGCCGGACCGCCCTCCCCGAGGACGTGATAGGACGGCTGGCGAGGTCGGTTATAGGCCGGCGATACCCCGCAGAAGGGGAAAGGAGCCAATGGAGCCCGACGACATGTATGACCTGCGACGCGACCTGGATGATAGAATAGGCCGCACGAGATCCATCTACGGATCTAGAGGGTATTCCCCTGGTAGAAGGGACGAGTACCGGCCCTGGCGCAACCGAACCAACAGAGTTCGGGACCAAAACCAGGCCAGATCAGACGCTGACTACCGGCGCGATATAGCACGGGTCAGAGGCGCTGCCCACCCGCTCTGCTTTACTGACGAGGTGATGCAGCATCAGTTCCCGGAAGGGTTTAAACCCATAAACATCGAGCAATACGATGGAACAACCGACCCAGCAGTGTGGATCGAGGATTTCCTCCTCCACATCCACATGGCACGAGAAGACGACCTCAACGCCATCAAGTACCTACCCCGTAAACTTAAGGGGCCAGCTCGGCACTGGCTAAACAGTCTCCCCGAAAACTCTATCGGGTGCTGGGAGGACCTCGAGGATGCATTCCGATCTAACTTCCAGGGCACCTATGTACGGCCTCCGGACTCCTCCGACCTAACCAACGTCGTGCAAAAGGCAGGAGAGTCCGCTCGACAATTCTAGAATCGGTTCTTGACCAAGAAAAACCAGATCATCGATTGCCCAGACGCCGAAGCTATAGCCTCTTTCAGGCACAATATTCAGGACGAGTGGCTGGCTCGCCAGCTCGGCCAGGATAAGCCCAGGACCATGTCCGCACTCACATCGCTCATGACCCGTTTTTGCGTGGGCGAGGATAACTGGTTAGCAAGGCGAAGCCACAACCCCGAAGACCCCGGTACTTCCGAAGTCCGGGATGGAAACGGGAAACCCCGACGTAACAAAAACAAACGACGGCACAACACTAGCGACGCCGATGACATGGCCGTTAACGCCGGTTTCGGCAACCCAAGATCCGGGCAGCGGAAGAAGCCTCCTAGAGGCAACCGTGACGGACACACCCCGCTGGACAAAATCATGGAGAGGCCTTGCCAGATCCATGGTACTCCGAACAAGCCCGCCAACCACACCAACCGTAATTGTTGGGTGTTTAAACAGGCCAGCAAACTCGCAGCCGAGGACCAGGGCAAAGGCCCACGCAGCAAGGACGACGAGGAGCCCCGCGGTCCGACCAATGGAGGTCAGAAGAAATTCCCTCCAGAAGTAATGTCAGGACCGGTTTTCCAGGATATTAATTTCCCAGCAAATGGCCATTGTGCTCACCAGCCCCAGGGTTACTGTTAGCTGATGAGACACAATCTTGATACAGAAATTCCAAGCAAAATACAATATTTGAAGTACACGACCAAAGTGGTCTCTGAGTACAACAAATTTTTTCTAGTGGTTGATGGCGGAAGCGGTTTGCGGATCATCAGCGTATATGGGACTCCATTTCCCACAGGAACAGCTGACCTGGATAATTCCTACCTTCGCGTATCTGCTATCCTCGTTGCCTAGGTTCCGGGGCTGTCATCATTGCGCTCCTCTCCAAGCAAGAAATCTGGCCAAGACAATAGCCAGGGGCAATCCAGTGAGTACTTTGAATGTACTCGCAAACATCATGAAAACAGGTATAATATAACAATTGATAATTATGCACTGAAATAATCCACGATCACTTAATCAGTCACGAAATAAAATTCATGACGCACGCAAGCAGCTTATTCATATTAAACATGAATAAGCAATCAGAGAATACAAATAAAATACACCGATCGGGTGTCTGAAGTGACGCCTCGAAATGTAATAATATAAAGCATGCCTCAGTCGGGTGTCTGTGCGACGCCACATAAAGGGCTTATAAGAAAAATAAATACTATGCGTGCCACAGTCGGGCGTCTGAGCGACGCCTCATAAAGGGCTTATAAGGAAAATAAATAACAAGCATGCCACAGTCGGGCGTCTGAGCGACGCCACATAAAGGGCTTATAAAGAACATAAATAACAAGCATGCCATAGTCGGGCGTCTCAGCGACGCCACATAAAGGGCTTATAAAGAAAATAAATAACAAGCATGCCACAGTCGGGCGTCTCAGCGACGCCACAGAAAGGGCTTATAAAGAAAATAAATAACAAGCATGCCACAGTCGGGCGTCTGAGCGACGCCACATAAAGGGCTTATATAAAAATAATCACAATGAATATCCAGGAGGTAGAACCATCCCAGGGATACTCAATCATTCAAATAATATAAATGGTTAGTCCACAATAATAATAATCATAATCATCATTTGTCACACGTCATGATCAATGTTCCGGTTTAGAAGTTTTCCTCCAAAGACCGACGCTAATACCGACACGTGACCCATCCCAGACTGTAGTCCTTAACCGTGGACACGGCTATTCGAATAGATATAAACTTTGCAGAGGGTGTACTCTTTACCCACGAGTAACAGATTCCTTTAGTCCACCGGGACTAATTCCGTTTATGGTCTTTGAACTGAAAACACACCTGACCCGCACACACCAGCTTAACTTACCGGTGCCTGGAATCACCCACGACACTCGTTAAGCAAAACTCTAAGTGGGGAGGCTCCAACCTCGATTAGCATGGGATCACAAAATTTATATCGCGCGCAAAATAGGGGAGCGACCCCCTCGGACCCACCGGAACACCCATGCCCCCGGACCAAGTGGCATGCCTACCAGATGCCTCCGGTATCTTCCACTGTGGCCTCTCTGTACGGTGTGTGCCAAGAAAGGGGTTGACAACTTACTGAACCGTACCCTACCTGCGGCAGGGACGAGTGGTAGTACGAAACAAGTATGGGGGTTACTGGCACAAGAATCAATCTACGATCGACTCAGGAGGTTAAAGTGTTTCCTGCATGATTAGTAGAACAAATATATTCCACACCAACAGACATAATCACCACTCATCATACCTCACCATGCTTTACTGATCATACTCGCTCCAACGAGATGTCAGCACCAAGCTCGTGCCTACCCAAGGCAGAGACTTCTCCGGATTCCTTCCGGTAGGTATGAGAGGTATAAGAGGATGAATACTGTCATAAGTATTTTAATTCCAACAGCAAGGAATTTCCATCATGCACTCAAGAGCATGATCACAAAATCACATGAAATAATGCATGCTTCAAGTCTTGGTGTTGTAGTCACCTCAAACAACACACAACAAATATTATACCAGGGTTCAGAATGCTTGCCTTCATGTTGTCGAGAGGTAGGGTGCATCACAAAACTTTTGAAAGTTTTCTTCTCTCTCCAAATTCCTATTTTGAAAATATTTGAATCAACACGCAATTCAAAAACAGTACAAAAAAGTTGTTTGGAAAATTTTCAAATAAATATGAAAATAAACTAGATGGAATTTGGGAAACAACAGAAAAATAATCTGGTCCATTGCAGTTGTATTTTAAAAGTTATAGCCGGTCAAAGTCTGGTCAAAACTCTGTTTTTAAATAAAACAGAAAAAGAAAACGATTCGGGCCGAATACGCTTTAGGGAGAGGGAAACGTACTTCGGGTTTTACGCTTTCACTTAAGCCAGCGCGGGCCGTCGCTGTGTCGCTGACAGTGGGTCCATCGGGCCCACTGGTCAGGTTTGACCAGTCGCCCGCGCCTCCTCCTTCCTCCGGCCGAGTGGAGGCGGGGCTCCGGCGACCAACGCCGGCGATTGGCGACTCCCCACGGGGTTCCGACGGCGGGAACGGGTTCACCGCACTAATACGATCCTCCCGGTGGTCGAGAGGGTCGCGGGGGCGAAGGGGGTCGCCGGCGGCGAGCTTCCAGGCGGGCGGTGGCTTTCTCGTCGATTGGGGTTTTGGCCTACGATGGCTCCCGACCGATTTAGAGGGGTTGGGCGGTTCTGCAAGGTCGAAGGGAAGCGGATGGTGGCGATGGAAGGACTAGGGAGGCCCTGCTCATGATGGATTGGACCGGAGTGCGGCGGCGGCCGAAGCTACCGGAGGTGGGGAAGACGGCCTCCCTCAGTCGATTGCTTGCTATTGGGGCTCTAGAGGGATGGCATGAGGTCGCCTGAGGGTCTGGTTGAGCTCGGGGGTCTCTATTTATAGTGCAACTAGGTCAGTTCCGCGGCGGTAGCGGATAACTCCGGCGACAGTGGCTTGCGGGCAACGTGGCGGCGACAGAAGCTAGAGGACGAGCCCGTGGATGAGATCGGCCTGTTCCTGGGGCAGCTGGCGAGCTGGGGTGGCTAGGGCGGCGCCGTCCATGGCAGGAACGGCAGCAGCCGCAGGCTTGCCGCCAAGGGCTCGCTGCGGCGGCGCTGTGGCGAGTCAGGCGACAGTCGTTTGATGCTAGCGGGCAGGGTGAGGCGGTTCTGGTGGTACTGCACGGCTCTTCGAGCGTATAAGGGTAAGGGCACGCGGGGGGGGGGGGGTGAGACACGGCGGCTCGGATGCGCTGACTGCAACTGGCGCGCTCTGCTCGCGCTCTGGGCGCGCACGGCACCTGCTTGACGAAATGCCAGCACCACCTAGGAGCCTTGGGTCAACCTGAAACCCAACAAGCTCACTGGTGAGGTTTCTCTAGTACTGCTGGACATGCTGATTAGGCCACTGGGGCAAGTCCATAATACAAATAAATTCTCATGTCAATTCTGTTCAGGCACACAAGGTGCTCGACAGAATGCCATTGGCATCAAATGAGGTTTGCTGGAGACCAAAATTTACAGGATGGAGTCTCCTTAGGTACCAGTAATCATGGCATGGTTGGTTTGGGCAAAATAAAACTTCCTAGTGCAAGTTTTACAAAACTACAATTCTGGACAGAAAATATGGGGCATTATTGCATGTGCTTAAAATCTTCTAATGGGCCTGATCTCCTGGACTTAAGGGTTTGGTAGGGTAAACTTCAAGTAGGAAAAATCTCATGGGCAATAGGGCAAGATAAAATGGGGTTGCAGTAGAAAATACCAAACTGGACCAGAATGAAGAAGAGGATGGTTTGCTCAAATTTTTCAAAACACAAAGTTGTTTCTTTGCATAAAAGTGATGTAGGAACCTCACATGTCTTCTACAAATTTTTGTAGAATTTTTAGATGAAGTTATCAAATGGTTGTAGTGTAAATGAGGCTCTAAAAATTATGAGAAACCCTTTTAAAAGAAATAAAGCTTAGAAGAATAGTTATAAAAATATTTCCACTGATCATAAAACAAAAGGAAATGTTCTTGAGAGGGTATTCAAGTCCAACAATATTTTTGAAAGGTTTCTATTTGGAGGAAAAACTCCACAATTCAGAAGAAAGGAGTGATTCTGAAATCAATAGATGATCCAGAAAATAAAATTTTAATTTCTTGGCAAAATTTTAATTAATAAAACATGGTTAAATATTTGGGGTGTTACAACACTACCCCCCTTAATAAAAATCTCGTCCTCGAGATTTGCTAAGGACGGTTTCAAAAATATTACTCCTGCTCTCATGCAATAATAACTCGAAAATTAAATATCCTGCTCACGCGATATGATTTGGTTACAGTGAGTGGGCAGATAATTGGTGAACTACAGTGGGGTACTGGCGCTGCGTGGAAAAATCCACGGTTGGGGAAACCGAGAGATTTCTACTTTTGGCTACGGAAAATTTAGAATAAATTTTTAAATTTCCATAATACGTCGGTCGTACCCGAGTGCATCGAGCTCTCTCTGGCTGATAGGTGGACCCAGGGCCCACTGTCAGTCTCTTCTCCTACCTCTGGCTCTCCTCTCTTCCTCTCTCTCACGCGCTTTCCCGCGCTTTCTCCACCGGCGGCGTCTAGCACGTAGGGCCTCTAGGCCGTACTGCGGTAGTGCGCGGCGTGCTAGTTGCCGGCGCAGCGTGCACTCACCTCGTGGGCCAGTGCGCTGTCGGCACTGCTGGCGGATTCGCCTCCGAACACCGGCGATCGAGCGACGAGCGGCGCTGGTGGACTTCGCTCACCGTACACCGATCTCGAGCTATAAAATGACTGCGGGGCTTCTCTCTTCTTCCTCACACCTGGCCTCGTTCCTTCTTCTCCTTCCTTCTCCTCCATTTCTGTTTGCAGGAGCTCGAGGCGAGGCTCTAATGGCGGAGGTGATGCCGGATTGGTACACGATCCTGATGTGCGGAGGGTTGGCGGCAGTGCTGGGGTTCTCCGTGCTCCTATGCGCTATGATCCACGATGATCGTCGTGATGCTGCTGCTCGAGTGGTGGCTCTCCGCGGCAGCGGTGGTCATGAGGATTAGGTGCCGGTGTCAGGTGCTAACTGCTGTTAGTGTGCTAGAGGCAACTTGCACCAGAATAATTACCCACAATTTTCTCTTTCAGAAACTGTGGTGGGTTAGTGCGGTGATCAGTTAGGTGCAAAATGTGTACGTGGTTTTGCAATTAGTGCATGTGGTCGAGTGGTTGTGGCTGTGAGCCTGCTGTCGTGGTGCTGCGTGAATTTAAATCTATGTCACGGAAAAATGCCCGTTGCAATAGCTCAAGGAAAACCACACCTCGGGATTTACTGAGAGCGAAAACAGTTGATCAAAAATCACAGCAGTAAAAATTACTCACATAAATTGAAACCAAACAATTTATTCATAGCACACACTTAGGATACAACGCATAAGTTGCAACACATAAATAAATGCTAGGCTAACAAACATAGCAGTGGCGTTTACAACGTAAACGTAAAATATGCTGGGTCCTGAGAAAATGTCTCTGGCACTGGGGCACATTCCTCTTCTACCGGAGGAAGGGGATTGACTAGTCGAAGAATGCGCCTTTCCTGGTCTGGCCTCAGTGGTCTGCCAATGGCGATCTGAGGGTTCAAATCAGCGAGGCTCTGGAGATAACCCATTACTCGCTGGGTCAAACGCTCTTGAGCGATGACGTACTGGGCAAGGTTGGCCAGTACCGGGTCCCTCTCTATTCTTCCACCGGGAAAAGATGCTTCTTCTCAGGGTGCTGCACGACTCGGGAAGTAATAATACCCCCTTTCGCTGGCATAGGGTACCGCGAATCGAAGGCGAGTAATCGCTTCGTACGTAGCAGCTTCTATGGCCATTTGTGGAGTCGGCATAGATTTCCCCACGAAGGAGACTTCCGTTGGGTCTTGGTTTGGGTTTGCGGGTGGGATGTGCACTACTGCCCAATATTTCGAGGCGGATGGGGTGATCCTCGTTTTGAGCAGCTCGTACTGGGGTGGATGGGTAGAACTCATGGTACTGCAGGTAAAGTCCCACAATATTTTTACAAAACTACCTGGGGTCGCATCTGGAGTTCTCAGATGAATACTAGAGCTCGGCATGGCAAGAATGGCTGTGAGAGCTGTGCACAAAGTGAGGGATGCTTGGTAAGGTCACGGAGTGGCCTCTTATATTGCATCAGGGCTGGGTTACCGATTGCGGTGTGGGGGCAAACTAGTTTGTCGGTTCTGCTCCATGGGGTCGGGGTCAAACCACAGATATACATATCTCACAAAAGTGACGTATTACTGTGGGTGTCGTCTGGGGTGGTTTTCGGTAGCTACGCCTGGAATTTAATATGTAACCGAACGCCAAAAAATTATTTATGCATGGATACTTGTGGTACTATAATAACTGCATTTTATTCATGGCGATTACAAGGTCACACTATTACATGGCGTAGAATACTAAGACTCGGTACTACTCGAGTGACTTAGTCTACCTCGTTAATATCTAGTCGGGCGTGCCTTGTGGACGTCGAGGCTTCTCCATGGGCTTCACCGTCGGGGTTTGCTGGATTTGGCTGAGGAGCTGCAGGGTCGGGGTAGCGATGATGACCATCGCGGGGGTTGGTGGTCACAATCCCATTGGAGTGTGTCCCCAAAAGGCGACGAAGCTCCTCCGGGGATACAAATGCATTCCGGTCGGCTGCAGGGGCAGACCTCAAGGACTCAATCGGCTGTCCGAACAACACGACTGGGTTGTCGGTGTTGGGCACATCTTCTCCTCTTGCCGGGACTCGACGGGCAAGTTCTCCACGAGCAGCGATCAGATCAAGAGTGACCTGATCGAACAATGCCTCTAGTGCACTTACATAGCGCACCAGATGCAGCAATGCAGGGTCCGTCTCGTGGTATCCGTTGGCAACCTGGGGTGGCCTACTATACCCGTCACGGCTGGGGTAATAGTAGAACGAGCGGCAGTTAACTCTTGGCGACAGGTGCCGGAGTTGAACTATAGCCTCTCGAGCGGCTAGCTGGATGGCTTGTGGCTAAAAGGAAGTTGTCCTTCCGGTGAACCTGTAGGGGCATTCTGGCGCTATACCCCTACCATAGACGTGCACCGTGGCCCAGAATTGACGGCTCTCACCGCTCATGAGCCCTTGGTACACAACATATTCTGGGGGCTCTTCTAATGCAAAGGCACGACGGGTGAGGTTTGCTAGCACGGTTACAAAACCTCCAAGGTTGGTTGCTGTGGTCTCATTGTGAACAATGGGGCCAGGCATCCTGGCTTGGTTTTGGGGTAGAGGCTGTGCTGTGCTGGGTTGGGGCTAACGTTCCCTTTTATAGAAAAAGAAAACGGAGTCTTCCTTCGCACGCTTGCGAATGAGACAAAATAGGTGTCGGTCACTGGCGCGTGATCGACGGGCTAGGCTAATAGGTTAGGCACCGACTGCCAAAAAGGTGTCGGGGTCACTGTGTGGCTATCGTATAGGATAAGCTTGGCTGTGGTTAGGTTAAGGTCTGGTGGGTGGTAACCTAGGTTTTATTGACTCGGCTAAGATAGGATTAGCCAATGGTCAGCCTGGCTCTGATACCAAGGTTGTCAGGACCGGTTTTACAGGATATTAATTTCCCAGCAAATGGCCCTTGTGCTCACCAGCCCCAGGATTACTGTTAGCTGATGAGGCACAATCTTGATACAGAAATTCCAAGCAAAATACAGTATTTGAAGTACACGACCAAAGTGGTCTCTGAGTACAACAAAATTTTTCTAGTGGTTGATGGCGGAAGCGGTTTGCGGATCATCAGCGTATATGGGACTCCATTTCCCACAGGAACAGCTGACCTGGATAATTCCTATCTTCGCGTATCTGCTATCCTCGTTGCCTAGGTTCCGGGGCTGTCATCATTGCGCTCCTCTCCAAGCAAGAAATCTGGCCAAGACAATAGCCAGGGGCAAGCCAGTGAGTACTTTGAATGTACTCGCAAACATCATGAAAACAGGTATAATATAACAGTTGATAATTATGCACTGAAATAATCCACGATCACTTAATCAGTCACGAAATAAAATTCATGACGCACGCAAGCAGGTTATTCATATTAAACATGAATAAGCAATCAGAGAATAAAAATCAAATACACCGATCGGGTGTCTGAAGTGACGCCTCGAAATGTAATAATATAAAGCATGCCTCAGTCGGGCTTCTGCGCGATGCCACATAAAGGGCTTATAAGAAAAATAAATACTATGCGTGCCACAGTCGGGCGTCTGAGCGACGCCTCATAAAGGGCATATAAGGAAAATAAATAACAAGCATGCCACAGTCGGGCGTCTGAGCGACGCCACATAAAGGGCTTATAAAGAAAATAAATAACAAGCATGCCATAGTCGGGCGTCTCAGCGACGCCACATAAAGGGCTTATAAAGAAAATAAATAACAAGCATGCCACAGTCGGGCGTCTCAGCGACGCCACAGAAAGGGCTTATAAAGAAAATAAATAACAAGCATGCCACAGTCGGGCGTCTGAGCGACGCCACATAAAGGGCTTATATAAAAATAATCACAATGAATATCCAGGAGGTAGAACCATCCCAGGGATACTCAATCATTCAAATAATATAAATGGTTATTCCACAATAATAATAATCATAATCATCATTTGTCACACGTCATGATCAATGTTCCGGTTTAGAAGTTTTCCTCCAAAGACCGACGCTAAGACCGACACGTGACCCATCCCAGACTGTAGTCCTTAACCGCGGACACGGCTATTCGAATAGATATAAACTCTGCAGAGGGTGTACTCTTTACCCACGAGTAATGGATTCCTTTAGTCCACCGGGACTAATTCCGTTTACGGTCTTTGAATTGAAAACACACCTGACCCGCACACACCAGCTTAACTTACCAGTGCCTGGAATCACCCACGACACTTGTTAAGCAAAACTCTAAGTGGGGAGGCTCCAACCTCGATTAGCATGGGATCACAAAATTTATATCGCGTGCAAAATAGGGGAGCGACCCCCTCGGACCCACCGGAACACCCATGCCCCCGGACCAAGTGGCATGCCTACCAGATGCCTCTGGTATCTTCCACTTTGGCCTCTCTGTACGGTGTGTGCCAAGAAAGGGGTTGACAACTTACTGAACCGTACCCTACCTGCGGCAGGGACGAGTGGTAGTATGAAACAAGTATGGGGTTTACTGGCACAAGAATCGATCTACGGTTGACTCAGGAGGTTAAAGTGTTTCCTGCATGATTAGTAGAACAAATATATTCCACACCAACAGACATAATCACCACTCATCATACCTCACCATGCTTTACTGATCATACTCGCTCCAATGAGATGTCAGCACCAAGCTCGTGCCTACCCGAGGCAGAGACTTCTCCGGATTCCTTCCGGTAGGTATGAGAGGTATAAGAGGATGAATACTGTCATAAGTATTTTAATTCCAACAGCAAGGAATTTCCATCATGCACTCAAGAGCATGATCACAAAATCACATGAAATAATGCATCCTTCAAGTCTTGGTGTTGTAGTCACCTCAAACAACACACAACAAATATTATACCAGGGTTCAGAATGCTTGCCTTCATGTTGTGGAGAGGTAGGGTGCATCACAAAACTTTTGAAAGTTTTCTTCTCTCTCCAAATTCCTATTTTGAAAATATTTGAATCAACACGCAATTCAAAAACAGTACAAAAAAGTTGTTTGGAAAATTTTCAAATAAATATGAAAATAAACTAGATGGAATTTGGAAAACAACAGAAAAATAATCTGGTCCATTGGAGTTGTATTTTAAAAGTTATAGCCGGTCAAAGTCTGGTCAAAACTCTGTTTTTAAATAAAACAGAAAAAGAAAACGATTCGGGCCGAATACGCTTTAGGGAGAGGGAAACATACTTCGGGTTTTACGCTTTCACTTAAGCCAGCGCGGGCCGTCGCTGTGTCGCTGACAGTGGGTCCATCGGGCCCTCTGGTCAGGTTTGACCAGTCGCCCGGGACTCCTTCCTCCGGCCGAGCGGAGGCGGGGCTCCGGCGACCAACGCCGGCGATTGGCGACTCCCCACGGGGTTCCGACGGTGGGAACGGGTTCACCGCACTAATACGATCCTCCTGGTGGTCGAGAGGGTCGCGGGGGCAAAGGGGGCCGCCGGCGGCGAGCTCCCAGGCGGGCGGTGGCTTTCTGGTCGATTGGGGTTTCGGCCTACGATGGCTCCCGACTAATTTAGAGGGGTTGGGCGGTTCTGCAAGGTCGAGGGGAAGCGGATGGTGGCGATGGAAGTACTAGGGAGGCCCTGCTCACGATGGATTGGACCGGAGTGCGGCGGCGGCCGAAGCTACCGGAGGTGGGGAAGACGGCCTCCCTCAGTTGATTGCTTGCTATGGGGGCTCAAGAGGGATGGCATGAGGTCGCCTAAGGGTCTGGTTGAGCTCGGGGGTCTCTATTTATAGTGCAACTAGGTCGGTTCCGCGGCGGTAGTGGATAACTCCGGCGACATGGCTTGCGGGCGACGTGGCGGCGACAGAAGCTAGGGGACGAGCCCGTGGATGAGATCGGCCTGTTCGTAGGGCAGCTGGCGAGCTGTGGTGGCTGGGGCGGCACCGTCCATGGCAGGAACGGCAGCGGCCGCAGGCTTGCCGCCAAGGGCTCGCTGCGGCGGCGCTGTGGCGAGTCAGGCGCCGGTCGTTTGACGCTAGCGGGCAGGGTGAGGCGGTTCTGGTGGTACTGCACGGCTCTTCGAGCGGATAAGGGCAAGGCCACGCGGGGGGGGGGGGAGACGCGGCGGCTCGGATGCACTGACTGCAACTGGCGCGCTCTGCTCGCGCTCTGGGCGCGCATGGCACCTGCTTGACGAAATGCCAACACCACCTAGGAGCCTTGGGTCAACTTGAAACCCAACAAGCTCACTGGTGAGGTTTCTCTAGTACTGCTGGATATGCTGATTAGGCCACTGGGGCAAGTCCATAATACAAATAAATTCTCATGTCAATTCTGTTCAGGCACACAAGGTGCTCGACAGAATGCCATTGGCATCAAATGAGGTTTGCTGGAGACCAAAATTTACAGGATGGAGTCTCTTTAGGTACCAGTAATCATGGCATGGTT
The DNA here is from genome assembly GCA_039707655.1 of Elymus sibiricus. Lineage (NCBI taxonomy): Eukaryota > Viridiplantae > Streptophyta > Magnoliopsida > Poales > Poaceae > Elymus > Elymus sibiricus. Next base: position 482,449,188 of record CM077665.1, read on the forward strand.
GGTTTGGGCAAAATAAAAACTTCCTAGTGCAAGTTTTACAAAACTACAATTCTGGACAGAAAATATGGGGCATTATTGCATGTGCTTAAAATCTTCTAATGGGCCTGATCTCCTGGACTTAAGGGTTTGGTAGGGTAAACTTCAAGTAGGAAAAATCTCATGGGCAATAGGGCAAGATAAAATGGGGTTGCAGTAGAAAATACCAAACTGGACCAGAATGAAGAAGAGGATGGTTTGCTCAAATTTTTCAAAACACAAAGTTGTTTCTTTGCATAAAAGTGATGTAGGAACCTCACATGTCTTCTACAAATTTTTGTAGAATTTTTAGATGAAGTTATCAAATGGTTGTAGTGTAAATGAGGCTCTAAAAATTATGAGAAACCCTTTTAAAAGAAATAAAGCTTAGAAGAATAGTTATAAAAATATTTCCACTGATCATAAAACAAAAGGAAATGTTCTTGAGAGGGTATTCAAGTCCAACAATATTTTTGAAAGGTTTCTATTTGGAGGAAAAACTCCACAATTCAGGAGAAAGGAGTGATTCTGAAATCAATAGATGATCCAGAAAATAAAATTTTAATTTCTTGGCAAAATTTTAATTAATAAAACATGGTTAAATATTTGGGGTGTTACAAGTAAAAACGGTGAACATGATATACGCCACTCATATACCTAAAAAGGAGAGGAAGCGCGCCCTTCGAGAGGTCTACGCCGTAGAGCCTGTAGCCCCGAAGTTTAACCCATGGTCGGCCTACCCGATCACTTTTCATCGACGAGATCACCCGACCAGTATCCGTCATGGAGGTTTGGCGGCACTCGTCCTAGACCGCATTATCGATGGGTATCACCTCACTAAAGTCCTAATGGACGGAAGAAGTAGCCTCAATCTGATCTACTCAGATACGGTGAAAAAGATGGGCATAGATCTGTCAAGGATAAAGCATAGCAACACTACCTTTAAAGGAGTGATCCCAGGTGTCGAAGCCCGGTGCACAGGCTCTGTTAGCCTGGAAGTAGTGTTCGGCTCGCCCGACAACTTCCGCAGCGAGGAATTGATCTTCGACATCGTCCCCTTCCACAGCGGCTATCACGCCCTGCTCAGTCGGACAACGTTCGCTCGCTTTAACGCCGTCCCACACTACGCATACCTCAAGCTCAAGATGCCTGGTCCCAAGGGGGTCATCACCGTCAACGGCAACACAGAGCGTTCCCTCCGAACTGAGGAGCATGCATTGGCCCTTGTGGCCGAATTCCATTATGAGGACGGGCGGCAAACACCCAAATCGGCCATAAAGGCCCGTAAGGTTGACAAACGAGTTCGGTATCAATCCGAACTCCCAGAATCTTCTGCTCCCCAGAAATAGGGATACACCCCCCATTGCACAACCCTAACGACCGCCAAACACGTGCTAAGAAGGCACAACTTCGCGCTCAAGATCCCATGGGTAGCAATGGTGAGCAACCATGAAGTGGTAAGTGTTCGGCTGGACTAACCAATACCAATACACGACCTCGGACAAAACACAGGTACCATCAAGGACCTGTTAAAAAGCGTAAAGCTCATTGATACTTCGGCGACTTCTCAAGACCTTTTTCCAAGGTCCGCTCGGCGACAGCATCACTCCTAATGGATGCAACCCCCACAGAGGAACAGAAACGGACAGGCTACAAGGCACATCGAAGACGTCGCGTCATCAATCGAAGACTCTTGGTACAGCCTCCCCTCTATAAGTTTTATATTTCATCTACATGTAAACAGTTGCTTCAGCAATCCAAGTTATAAGAATTATTGAGCAAGTACAAAACCATTATATGGCTACTTCGTTGTTTTTATACATTCTCTGTTCTTATCTTGGTCACGCTTCTTGCAAAAACTGTTCGGTATGTATTATGATGCAACCGGCTAATAGACCGGGGGCTCGAATTTAAAATCGCCTTGAACGTCACCTCAGTCCAACTGGTTGTGTGTTCGGCGTCTTGGGTTTTGCTTTATATGCATCGGATCCGAACTATATCTTGGGTCAATAGTTGGGTTGCCCGGCTCCTGTTCTTTCCCTCTTGCGTTCCGCTCGTTCGGTTAAAAGGGCAAAGGGAGAACCTCTGCGATTGTGCTTCCAGCTCGTCTGGTCAAGCACCTCAGGGGAGAAAGCCGAAAACTGACCGTCATAGTAAGCGAGAACCGGTCTGCGAATCCGGGCATAAGTGTCATACTAAAAAACCGATAGCGGTTATTCCGTGTGATACGATGGGTTTCGTTCTTGTACAAACCATGTGATGCTGGCTTCGGCCCCGAACATCACACTGGGGGCTGGTTATCAGCCCCCGCATTTTTCTACACTCCCACGGCTAAGTGAAAGCGATACAGCACCATAGTCCGATTGCCTTGTCCCGCTCGCACTACCGCCTTCGGGCGCCTATTCCTCGGCTAAGGGTAAAATGCGAATACAGAGACACCCCGCGTAGTATCTACGTGGGGGCTGAAGCCGACGACTCACTGCTTTCAGATAAACCGGCCACATAGGAGTCTAAATAAACACACACTACTCATAAGACATGATAAACCATGCAACTTTAATCATAAAGCGTTAAAAGTCTTCGGGCATATTACAACGTTTTCATTCGTACAAAGCGTCCTTGGAGCATTGAGCCTCTATCGACCGAGCACCCTCCAGCACTGCGAGGAAGTATCGCTCGGGGCGCCTATATTCTTTTCCAGGAGGCGGAGGTGCGGTAGCCATCTCGTTTGGCTTGAGCTTCGGCCAATGCACCATGGTCTTCGCAAAGGCCATCCGCGCGCCCTCGATGCACGTAGAACGCTTCAGAACGTCGACCCGAGGCGCAGCTTCGCATAGTTTCTGCACTAAGCTGAAGTAGCTGCTCGGCAATGGCTCATCGGGCCACATGCGTATGCAGAGGTCCTTCATGGCCAGCTCCACCACTCTGCGCATCTCCACCAGTTGCTTCATTTGCTCGACGAGGAGAGGAGAGTGCTCGGGGGACTCAAACTGCGCCCAGAATAGCCGGGCCTCATCCTCCTCTTCTCGCAAAGCATAAAACTTTTTCACTTCTGCTGTGCTCTTCTGGAGGTCCGCACCGACGCCTAAGGAACACCACACCTGGGTGAGCAAAGTAAACTTGCTACCACCAAAGGTGCACTGCAGTGAATACGGCTTACCATCAATGATAGCCTTGACTTGGCGAATCTCCTCTTGCGCAGAACGCCGGTCAACCCGCTCCTTCTGGAGCTCGGATTTCAGCGCGGCTAGCTCGGCGGCCTGCTCTTTGCCTTTCTGCTCAAGGGCCTCGCACTTCGCGCCGGCATCCTTGAGCTCTTGCTGCACCTCCTCCACCCGAGCCTTGTGCTTGGCGCTTGCAGCCTTCAAATCAGAAAGCGCGGCTGCTGCTTGTTCGGCGGCCGCCTTCTCATCCGCGGCCTTTTGCTTCATGTCCTGAAGCTCGGCCATGAGCTTTTCGACCTCCGCAGCTGAAGCTGTGGAAGCAATATACAAACGGTCACACTGGGCTACTAGTGCGGATCATTACCAATATATAGTTCGGAAGCTACAATTCGGCTTACCTTGCGCCTCGTCGAACCTCTTGTTCAGGCTAACAAGCTCCTCGTCGGAGACCTTGAGCTTCCGATTTAGCTCGGTCAGCTCAGCGGCATTATCGGCCGCCGCCGATGACGAGGCCTGCAAACAAAAATTATGCATCCAGTTATGTGCGATTCAAATCCCCTGAACTATGAAGGATATGACTCCCTGTTCGGCCCTTCCAAGGACTTTCCGAACATTGCAGGACTAGATGGTGCCTTGTGCATCATTGATTCATTCCTCACTATTTGACCCCCGGATGCGTTTTTGCATACCCATCCAGGGCTCGGGGGCTAGTACATATATAAAGAGATAGCACAAAACTTAATATTAGCATTGTCCGGGAAAAAGTTATTACTTGACTATCCTTGAAGCCCGCCAGGAGACCATTGAAGGCCTCCTTCAGTCCGTTGTCAACGGACTGAATTCCTTGCAAAACTGCACCCATAAGAGTGCGGTGATCCTCGGAGATGGGGGCGCTTGCTAGCGCCTCCTCCATAACCGGCCACCCGGCTGTTGGTGGCATCGGTGATGACCGGGCAGTCCGATCTATGATCGGGGACTGAGCCGGTAACTCCGGATGCACGGAGTGCTCCGGAGACGTCCTCGGAGGGGACTGGGCATTTCCTCGCCCCTCTTCTTCGGCGATCAGGGGAGCGTTCTCCCCCTGGTCTTCAGCAGCCTGGGGAGTTTTTTCTCCCTGGCCTTCGTCGGCCACGGCATCTGCCTCGGCCATGGCATGGTCACCCCCTCCGCCCGTGTTCGGCTCCAACGGAGCCTGGCTGGATGAGACCTCCGCGGTATCCTTCGCGACCTCTGGGGTGTAGGGATCGATGCGGTCCCGCTCTCCGCCAACTCGGCGGGTGGAGACTCCCCATCTGATATTTGGTCGATAGGGAGGACGCGCGGGGGGCTGCGAGATATTTTTGTACTTAAAACATTGAAGACTTTGCGTAAAAAACTTAGTGAGTCCTCGGATTCATTACCTTTGAGCGGGGGGCTTGACCCTTGGGTTCCTTCGGGAAACCCTCTCGAATTCCTTGGATTCTATGTTAGAATCCAAGTTGTCGTCGGGCAGGATCAACCTTGCCCGGCACGCCTTCTTTGGGGCTGGAGGAGCTGCCTCCTCCGCGGCGTCCGATGACGCCACCCTCTTTCTTACAGGGGGGGGACTCCTCCCCCCCCATCGTCATGCTCCTCCTCATGGCTGGAGGAGACATGGGTTTCGTCAGACACAGCGTCGCGCTGGTCCTTAATGCGGAGGCCCTCTCTGGCCTTCTTCTTCTTCTTCTCTTTCTTTTCGGGCGCCGAGTATGGCGCCACGACAAGCATCGCCGCCAACAGCTTCGACCTGGGGTCTTCGGGTTGTGGAGCCGGGCAATTAACCTTCGCGGCTTTGCTCTGCCACTTCTGTGGAAATAAGGGAGAAGGCGTTCAGATCTTTTTGCCAAAGAAACAGAATCGATGAATTGAAATTATATTATACCTGGGTCGGAGGGTTGACGGTGCTTAGGCCTGTATCTTCTTCCTTTGCCGGCCAGCTCTTCTGAGGCTTGAACAGAGCCTTCCACAGCTTCTCCGGGGTGGTGCGGAAGAATTGACGCATGGTAGGCTCGTCGTCAGGACGATAAGCCGACATGGGGAATGCCCGGCGCTGGCAGGGGAGGATACGGCGGTGGAGCATGACCTGGACCACGTTGACCAGCTCCACCTTCGCCTCTATCACCGAGGTGATGCGCTTCTGCAGCAGCTTAACTTCAGCGTCCGACCCCCAGTCGAGGCCCTTCCTGAGCCACGAGGTCAATCTCGTGGGGGCTCCAGATCTGAATTCGGCGGGGGCCGCCCAGCTCTCGTCCCTTGGCTCGGTGATGTAGAACCACTCCTTCTGCCAAGTTTTGATCGTGTCGATGAAGGTGCCAGATGGCCACTCGACATGGGGGAGTTTGCTAATGACCGCCCCTCCGCAGTCCGCGTGCTCGCTTGCCACGGTCTTCGTCTTGACGTTGAAGACCTTGAGCCACAGGCCGAAGTGCGGTTCGACCCGCAAAAAGGCTTCGCAGACGATGATGAATGCCGATATGTGCATGAAGGAGTTTGGCGGAAGGTCGTGGAAGTCCAGACCATAGAAAAACATGAGACCCCTAACGAAGGGGTGGAGCGGAAAGCTCAGTCCCCGGATAGAGTGGGGGACGAACACCACCCTCTCGCCCGCTTTGGGGGTGGGAATCACCTGGTTCTTCTCCGTGGCGCGGTGGAAGACGTTGGCGGGGAGGTAGCCGGCCTGCTTCAGGTCCTGAATATCCTGGTCAGTGACCGTGGAGGCCTCCCACTTGCCATTGGAACCAGAACCCGCCATGGCTAAGCTCGGAGGAAAGGGTGAGGTAGAACTGGATCTGGGCTCTTTGAGGGATCACTAGAAGAGTGTCTAGAGGGGGGGTGAATAGACTACTAGCAGAAATTTAAAACCTAACCTTTTCCCAAGTTAATTGGTTGGCAGATTTTATCAGTTTTAGCAAGTCTAGCAAGTCTAACAGCCCTACACATGCATGTCAACAAATATGGCAGCGGAAAGTAAAGACATTGCACATGAAGTAAAGAGTTGAGAAAGAGAGATCAAACACATAAGGGACATGAAGATTTTTCCCGTGGTTCCGATAGGTGGTGCTATCTTACATCCACGTTTATGGAGTCTTCAACCCACGGAGGGTAACGGTCGTGAGAGTCCACGGAGGGCTCCACCCATAAGGGTCCACGAAGTAGCAACCTTGACTATTCCATAATGGCTTCCGTCCACGAAGGACTAGCCTCACTATGGGTAGATCTTCACGAAGTAGGCGATCTCCTTGCCCTTACAAACTTCTTGGTTCAACTCCACAACACGAAGTAGGAGGCTCCCAAGCGACACCTAACCAATCTAGGAGGCACCACCCTCCAAAAGGTAATTAATAGGCTCGGTAATGACGATGAACTCCTTGCTCTTGTGCTTCAAGATGATAGACTCCTCAACACACAATCACTCTCTCACAGATTTGGCTTGGTGGAAGAGATGGGATTGGTGGAAAGCAACATGGGGAGGCTAGAAATCAAGATCCATATGGTTGGAGTGGAAGATCTTGACCTCAACACAAGGGTAGGTGGCTCTCTCTCTCAGAAAAACTGGATGGGGCAAGTATGGAATAGTTCTGAGTGCTTCACTTTCGAGTTGGTGGTGGTGAAGGGGTATATATAGGCATCCCCAAAAATCCAACCGTTACACACAAAATGACCAACTCGGTGACACCGATGTGTTAACCTCGGTGGTACCGAAGTGACCAAAAGGTGGCAACTTTTGAATCTCGGTGAGACCGATATAGGAAACTCGGTTGCACCGATAAGGTGACCAACGGTCAGATTGACATTCTCGGTGACGCCGATCCAACAATCTCGGTGGTACCGATATTGTGAATTTGCGTAACAGAAAGTTGGCAACCTAAACTCGGTGGCACCGGAATGAAATCGGTTGCACCGAAGTGGCTAGGGTTTGGCTGAGTCTGTCTGAGTTTGGGAATCGGTGGCACCGAGTGGAAAGTGTTGGTTGCACCGATTTTGAATATTTGGCTATGGACAGACTTTTGTGGAAGAGCTTGTGGGTGTTTTTGGTGACTATCACTTGTGCACGTATGAGCATTTTGTTCACCAACAAAACTTTACCCCCTTTTAATAGTATTGGCTTTCCTATGGACTCAAAGTGATTTCTCACAAAGTAAAATGTAGAGTCCTCTTGCTCGAAGCTTTGCCAATCCATTTCCTTGCATCTTGGGGTATTTCCACAATCTCCACAATCCTTTTGCCATCCCTCTCTGTGGACTATATCTGAAATACACTAGGTAAAAGTATTAGTCCAAGAGACAATGTATGTTGTCATGAATTATCAAAACCACCAAGGGAGCATGTTGTGCTTTCACTCTTGGGGCTCGGAGAGATTGAAGAGGCGAAGGATGCGAATGGGAAGCGTGAATAGGCCTTAGCGTTATTTCCCTTTTTATGGGACGTGTCACCGATTAGCCTCGCTTACCGCGCCGCAAATCCCTCCGCTTCCCAAGACATGCGTGCCGTTATGCGCGTGTGGAGATTAATCATATCCCGTGTGAAACGGAGCACGACACACGCATTGATAAGTCGTGTCGCTGAAAAAACGGCCCTGAACCGCGAATCGAGTTTTCGTAACTGGTTCAGTGGTCGTGGTAGGCCGCGTCCCTTCGTGAGAAGGAGGTGTCAGAAAACACTGTTTACACTTTGGCGATTGGCCTTCGGGGCTAAGCAATTCATGGTGTTCGTTTAAACATATGATCGGAAGAAATACGTGTCATCGGAAACCGAACTAGTCCCAGCCGATCATGGAAAAGGAAGAAGAACTCACCCCGCAAGCCGAGGACTCTGATCATACGAAGCAGCTGGAGCTGAGACCCTTGGCGTTGGGGGCTAGTTCGGGGGCTACTAAGGGAGTCCCGGACTAAGGGGTCCTCGGGCTGCCGGTTTATCTCTCGATAGTCCGGCTCGATGGGCCATTCTCCGAAGAAGGGCCGAACATATCAAGACTCCACGTTCCAGAAGGAAGCCTCGAAGGCGCGTCGTGCACTCCAAGTCAAGATGAGAATGTCGACATCTCCATCCTCGGCCAGAGGCCCACCATGTGTAAACCCTAGTCCCCCCCGGTGTCTATATAAGCCGGGAGGGTTTTAGATCATAGGATACAGAAACTCATCTAGGGTTTTAGCTAGTCGATCTCGAGGTAGATCAAATCTGTAACCTTCATACCATCAATATAATCAAGCAGGACGTAGGGTTTTACCTCCATAGGAGGGCCCGAACCTGGGTAAACACCGTCTCCTTTGTCCCTTTGTTACCATCGATCCTAGTCTCACAGCTTGGGACCCCCTACCCGAGATCCGCCGGTTTTGACACCGACACCAGCCGCACTTCGGCTTGTGGCTGAAGGTTTTCAACGTCAAGCCAAAGACCGTGAGCAGCCAGCACGTAGACTGTGGGGGAGCGGTGATCAGCAAGCTCCCTCGGGTGCAGTGGCCGGATGGCACCTTCATCGACACTATCAAGACCTGGCAGAAGGAGTGGTTCTATATTACCGAACCGCGCGCCGCAGATTGGGCGGCCCCTCCCGCATTCAGATCTGGTCCTCCCGCAAGGCTGACCTCGTGGATCAAGAAAGGGTTGGATTGGGGGTCGGCCACTGAGGTAAAGGCGCTGTAGGAACGCATCGGAAAGATGCTGGAAGCAAACATCGGCCTGACCAATGTGGTCCAGGTCATGCTTTACCGCCGCTTCCTCCCCTGCCAACTCTGGGCCACACCGATGTGGGCCCATAAGTCCGATGATTCTCCCACCATGCACAAGCTCTACCGCACTACTCGGGAGAAGCTATGGAAGGCGCTGTTCAAGCCCCAGGAGGAGTGGTCGGCCAAAGAGGAAGACACCGGCCTGGATGCCAAACACCCTCCGCTTAAGGTAAAGCTTCGATCTTCAATCTTTTTTTAGCAGGGATTCTAAACTCTCCCTTCCTGGTTTCCCTAGGGCTGGCTAGCTAAGGCCATGCGGATCAATGGTCCTGTCCCGCTGCCCGAAGCCCCCAGGTCGACCCTCTTGACGGCAATGTTGGTCGAGGCGCCGTATTCGGTGCGAGAGAAGAAGGATAAGCATAAGAAAGGCGAGAAGAAGGAGACCCGAGCTGGTCTTCGTTGAAGAGGCCCCCTGGATGCTAAGTACGAGGAGACCCAAGCCTTCTCTACTCACGAGGAGGAGCAGACGGAGGAAGGGGGGACATCGATTCCCCGCAGCCAAGGAAAAGGGCGGCATCTGTGGATGCCGAAGAGGACTCAGCTCTCCCTTTTCCGAAGAGGCCCTGCAGGGTCAAGGTGACCTTGCCCGACGTCAGCCCGGATTCCAATGAGGAATCCGAGGCATTCGAGAGGGTCCCGCGGAGGGTCCTTAGGACCAAACCCGCGGCCCAGAGGTAACGATTCCGAACACATGGCTTATGCAAAATTTCTGTGATTAGCCGGACTAATGCCTCTCATGTTGCAGCCCGGCCCACGATCTCTTGACCGAGCAGGTCTCAGAGGGAGATCCCCTACCAGCCAAGCTGGCGGAAAGCGGAACTGCATCCCGCACATCCCCTCAACAGGCCACCGACGAGGCCGTGGAGGTGATATCCCATCGGACACCTCCTCGGCCGAATACTGAGGGCGAGGAGGTCATGGCCGAGGCTCAGACCTCGGTGGCCGAGGACCAGGAGACCGGCCCCCTCCTGGTAAACTAGGAGGGAGGCTGTGAGTCATCAGAGCTCCCTCCGAAGATGGCTTCGGAGACTGACGAGGCTCTGATATCGACCACTGTCCCTTCACAAGAAGGGAGAGGTGTGGTGCCACCACCGGTGCCATCCGCGACGGGGCAGGCCACAACAAGGTGGTCGGCCGCGATGGAGGAGGCCTTGCGCAGCTCCGTCATCGTCGAAGACCACCGCATCCTTATGGGTGCGGTCCTAAAAGGCATTTAGTCCGTTGATAGCGACTAAAGGAGGCCTTCGGCGGTCTCTTGACGGGCTTCAAGGTAAATAACGTAATGCACCTCTCTCTAAGCGGAATTTCTTTGTGAGGTGTATGTATATTCCGGATAGGTATAGTAGCCCTCGAGCCCTGGGTAAGTTTAGGAAACTTGCCCGGGGATCAGAGGATCTTAGGTTCCGAGAAAAATCGATATTTTGGCTGTTTTCGGAGATGGTCTGGAGAGGAGGGTGTGGGACCAGCAGTTCCGATGTGTGTATCACATAATTTTTGCTTTGCAGGCCTCGTCGTCGGTGGCGGCTGTCGATGACATGGAGCTGACTGAGCTCAACCGGAAGCTCAAGAGCTCCGATGAGGAGCTTGACCGTTTGAACAAACGGTTTGATGAAATGCAAGGTGAGTTGGAACTTTGTCTTGGGAACCCTGCCTTATCCTCGTTGGTTGAGGTTCTCGAGATTTTAAATTCTTAAATTTTGGTCTTCCATTGTATTTGCAGCCATTTCTTCCGAGGTTGAGAACCTCAAGGCCAAGTTGGACAAGGCCAAGCGGGGGGCTGCCAATCATAAGATGGCGGCCGACCAGGCGGCGGCCGAACCGAGCTCCTTGAAGGCTGTCAGTGAAAAGCACAAAGCTCGGTGGCTGAAGTGCAGCAAGAGCTCCAGGATGCCAGCACTAAGTGCGAGGCTCTTGAGCAGAAGGCCAAGGACCAGGCGGCCGAGCTATCCACATTGTCTTCCGATCTTAAATCGGAGCGTGTGGATAGGCGGTCTTATGAGGAAGAACTCCGCCAAGTCAGGATGATCGCGGATGGTAAGCCATACTTACTGCAACGCGCCTTTGGTGGTAACAGGTTTGCTCGTCTTACACGTCTATGGTGTTCCTCAGGTACCTTCACAGACCTTCCGAGGAGTGCGGCGGACGCGGCCAAGCACTTTGCGGCTCGGGACGGGGATGCGGAACAGAGGCTGTTCTGGGCGCAGTTTCAGAATCCCGAGCCCCGTCCCGTCCTTAGTCAGTAGATGAAGCAGCTGATGGAGCTGCATCGAATGGCGAAGCCGGCCTTAAAGGACCTCTGCATTCGGTTGTAGCCTTCCGAGCCCCTACTGGGCAGTTACTTCGGCCTGGTGCAGAAGCTCTGCGACGCCTCCTCCCGCATTGAGGCCGTGAAGCGTTCTGTGTGTATTGAGGGAGCGTGGATGGCTTTTGCGAGGACAATGATGCACTGGCCAGGTGTGAAGCCGCTCGAGATGGCCACAGCGCCCCCGCCGCCCGGGAAGGAGCATAGGCGCCCCGAGCTGTATTTCGCTGCTGCAATGGAGGGTGCTCGGTCGGTAGAGAACCAGTGCCCTAAATATGTAATTTTCGAGTGAACGTGTTATTGTATCCCCGATGAATGTTGTATTTTGATAATTCGTATGCATGGTTTATCATGCTTTTGGCGTTCTGATTATTTTGACTGCTGTGTGACCGTTTTTGGAACTGAAAGTTGCCAGTCGTCGGCTTTAGCCCCCATGTAATTATTACAAGAGGTGTTCCGTCATCCGCACTATTATCCTTAGCTGAATTATCGGAACCCATAGGCGGTAGTGCGAGAGGTGGGAACGAGGCCATCAGACTATGTGGATTTACTGCTTTCACTTAGCCGGAGGAGCTTGACTGCGGGGGCTAATTACTAGCCCCCAGTGTTGTGTGGTGTTCGGGTGAACCGAGGTAGGAACCATGACCACGTGGCTTGATAATGCAAACCCCTCGTATGACACGGAATAATATCTATCGATTTTTAGTTTGACATGTGTTTGGATCGCAGACCGGTTCGCACTTATTATGACGGTCGATTTTCGGCTTTCTCCACTGAGGTACTTGACCAGGCAAGCTGGAAATACAATCGCAGTGGTTCTCCCTTTACCCTTTTAGCCGAACAAGTGGAACGTAAGAGGGTAAGCATAGGAGTTGGGCAACCCAACCTTTGACCTAATACACAATTCGGAACCGATGCATATAACGCAAAAAATCCGACACGCCAGATATATAAAGGATAATGTCGGGACGATGCTAGGGACGAGCTTTATAGCTAAGCCCCCCGGTTTATTAACTGGATGCATCGAAATTGTACCGAACAGTTCTGCTTCCGGAGGAGGGGAGTTGGAAAGCATTATAAAATTCCATAATCATACCGTAAAAGATGATCTTTATTTATTATGAATTTTTACAATTCATACTGCGGGCGTAACTATTACAGGTATGTTTAGAAACAAATGTGTACAAAGGGGAGGAGCGATCGGGGCTCTTGGTCTACAGCTTGATGTCCTTGACATGTCCTTGTGCGCCTCCATTCCTTTGCTCTTGACGAGTGGTATGTTCCTTAAAAGGTGGTTATAATCGGCAAATAGACCTTTGGGGGAGGTACATGTTTAAGTCGTCGGGACATGCATGAGTTTGACGCCTGCTGTGCTGAGAGTAGTTCGGTCGAACCGACCACTCTGGTGTGATGAGGTGTCCCCCCGCAGCTACCCACGGTATTTTAAGTGCGAAATTGTGCCTTCTCGGTACATACCTGGTGGGTAGCGGGGTCGTGCTGTGGGGGGCGCTTCCCTATTTGTGCTGAACGGGAGGCTGGTCCGGGAGATTGGGTCGTGCTTGGATCCGCTTGTTCGCCTGTCGCAGCTTGTCGCCTGGTTGGGGTCTTGGTGCCTCGATGCCAGACTGGAATTCGGCCGCTAGAGCCGCTGTGTGTTCTTCCGTCCGGAGTGAGCGCTCTGTATTGCCGTTGACAGTGATGACCCCCTTTGGTCCGGGCATCTTGAGCTTCAGGTATGCGTAGTGGGAACGGCGTTAACGCGAGCGAACGATGTACGACCGAGCAGTGCATGATAGCAACTGCGGAAAGGCACTATATCGAATATCAAGTCTTCGCTACGAAAGTTATCGGGCGAGCCGAACACTACTTCCAGCGTCACAGTACCCGAGCACCGTGCTTCCACACCGGGGATGACTCCCTCGAAGGTAGTGTTGCTGGGTTTAATTCTTGACGGGTCGATACCCATCTTTTTTACTGTATCCGAGTAAATCATATTAAGGTTGCTTCCCCCGTCCATAAGGACTCTAGTGAGGTGGAACCCATTGATAATGGGGTCCAGGACGAGGGCGGCCGAGCCTCCATGACAGATGCTGGTAGGGTGATCCCTACGATCAAAGGTGATTGGACAAGCCGACCACGGGTTGAACTTCGGAGCTATGGGTTCTATGGCGTAGACCTCCAGAAGTGCGTGTTTCCTCTCCTTTTTGGGTATATGTGTGACATATATCATGTTCACAGTTTTGACCTCGGGAGGGAATTGCTTTTGCCCACCATTGTTCAGCCCGCGAGGTTCTTCATCGTCCTCGCTTCGTGGGCTCTTGCTCTGTTCCTCGGCTGTGAGCTTGCCTGCTTGCTTGAACACCCAACAGTTTCTGTTGGTGTGGGTGGCCGGCTTCTCTTGCGTGCCGTAGATTTGGCAGGGCCTATCCATGATTCTTTCCAAAGTGGTAGGTCCATCCCTGTTCCCTTTAGGGGGCTTCTTCCGCTGTCCAGGTTTTGAGTTGCGGAAGCCGGCGTTGACGGCCGTCTCTTCCGAGTCGCCATTGCTATGGCGGCGTTTATTTTTGTTCCGCCTTGGCTTTCCATTACCATCCCGCACTTCAGAGGTGCCGGGGTCTTCGGGATTGTGGCTTCGGCGAGCTAGCCAATTGTCTTCGCACGCGCAAAAGCGGGTCATAAGGGAGGTGAGGGCAGACATCGTTCTCGGCTTATCCTGGCCGAGCTAGCCATTCATCCCGGATGTTGTGTCTGAACAAGGCTATCGCCTCGGCGTCCGGACAGTCGATGATCTGGTTCTTCTTAGTCAAGAACCGATTCTAGAATTGCTTGGACGATTCACCAGTCTTCTGGACGACGTTGCTTAGGTCGGAGGAGTCCGGGGGCCGGACGTAAGTGCCTTGGAAATTAGACCGGAAGGCGTCTTCGAGCTCCTCCCAGCTCCCAATGGAGTTCTCGGGGAGACTGCTTAGCCAGTGCCGAGCTGGTCCCTTCAATTTGAGTGGTAGGTATTTGATTGCATGGAGATCGTCTCCTCTGGCCATATGGATGTGGAGGAGTAAGTCCTACATCCAGACGATCGGGTTCGTCGTTCCGTCGTATGATTCTATGTTGACGGGTTTAAATCCTTCGGGGAACTGGTGCTGCGTGACCTCGTCTATAAAATACAGTGGGTGTGTGATACGTCTCCAACGTATCTATAATTTTTGCTTGTTCCATGCTGTTGTATTATCATTCTTGGATGTTTTACAATTATTTTATAACAACTTTATATCATTTTTTGGGACTAACCTATTGACATAGTGCCAAAGTGCCAGTTGCTGTTTTTGCTTGTTTTTTACTTCACAGAATATCTGTACCAAACGGAGTCCAATCGCGACGAAACTTTTTGGAGATTTTTTCTGGACTAGAAGACACCCAGTGGGCCAAAAAAGAGCCAGGAAGGTGGGCTGTGGAGAGCACAACCCACCAGGGCGCGCCTGGGGGCCCCCAGCGCGCCCTGATGGGTTGTGCCCTCCACGGGGCCCCTCTGCACCGCCTCTGATGCCTATAAATTCTCAAATATTCAGAAAACCCTAGGGAGTCGACGAAACACAATTCCAGCCGCCGCAAGTTCCAGAACCGCGAGCTCCAATCTAAACACCATAGCGGAGGGGTTCATCTTCTTCATAGGTGCCTCTCCGATGATGCGTGAGTAGTCCACCATAGACCTACGGGTCCGTAGGCAGTAGCTAGATGGCTTCCTCTCTCTCTCTCTCTTATGATTATCAATACAATGGTCTCTTGGAGATCTATTTGATGTAAACTTTTTCGGTGTGTTTGTTGGGATCCGATGAATTTTGAGTTCATGATCAGTTTCTATCCATGAATATTATTTGATTCTTCTTTGATCTCTTATATGCATGATTACTTATAGCCTCGTATTTCTTCTCCGAATCTTTGGTTTAGGTAGGCCGACTAGATCGATTTTTCTTGCCATGGGAAGAGGTGCTTTGTGATAGGTTCGATCTTGCGGTGTCCTTTCCCAATGACAGAAGGGGCATCAAGGCACGCATGTATCGTTGCCATTAAGGATAACAAGATGGGGTCTATTCCTACATGAATAGATCTTGTCTACATCATGTCATCGTTCTTATTGCATTACTCTATTTTTCCATGAACTTAATACACTAGATGCATGCTGGATAGCGGTCGATGTGTGGAGTAATAGTGGTAGATGTAGGCAGGAGTCGGTCTACTTATCTTGGACGTGATGCCTATATAATGATCATCGCCTTGGATATCTTCATGACTATTCGATTTTCTATCAATTGCCCAACAATATTTTGTTCACCCACCGCGCGCTATACTCATGAGAGAAGCCACTAGTGAACCCTACGGCCCCCGGGTCTACTTTTCCAATATATTGCTTTCCGATCTATCTTTTTGCATCTTTGTTTTAAGATCTACAAAACCAAAAACCCAAAAATATATTGCTGCACTTTTTATTTGCCTTTTCTATTTTGTGTTCTTGAGAGATCTATCTCTCCTATCCATCACTACCTAATCTATCTTTTTACCGTAGAGAGATTGGCAACCTCTCGTTCGCGTCGGGTGGCAAGTATTTGTTGTTTGTGTGCAGGTGCTGCTTATTGGGTATTGGTGATCCTCCTACTGGTTCGATAACCTGGGTTTTATAACTGAGAGAAATACTTATCGTCGCTGTGATGCACCATCCCTTCCTCTTTGGGGAAATACTGACGCAGTCTCAAACCACGTCAAAGGAATTTCTGGCGCCGTTGTCGGGGAGGAAGCGGTCTCTTCTATGTGCCTATCTTAGGTGCCAAGGAGACTCCATCATCATCTACCAGGTTCCTAATCACAAATCGCATCTCCTTGCAATTACATTATTTGCCATTTGCCTCTCGTTTTCCTCTCCCGCACTTCACCAATTTTCCATTTTATTCGCCCTCTTCTTCGTTCGCCTTTTTCTCGCCGGATCTCTTCCTTGCTTGCCATCTTGTTTGCCTAGTCATGAGGCCTCAACGAAAGTATTATGATGTTCCTTACCCCAATATTTTGCTTGAAATTGAGAAAAGTACTAAGGAATATATGACTACACAACTTGAGCATAACAAGTATTTTACCGATGAGCTTAGAGAACACTCTACCGTGCTAGATGCCATAACGAAACAACTTGATGATATCAGTAGAGAAGTTTACAATCTTCAATCTTAATATGCTCATGCTGAAAATTTGCTTGGTAAAATCTCCGATGCACAAGCTACTTTGATTTATCAAATGGCCGCCAAACCAATCTCTCTAGAGGATAAAAAAGATGAAGATCTTAAAGTGATTGGTGTTTCTTCTATTAATTCCTTGTTTAGTAATATTAAGATTGATGATAAAGGGATTGAAGAAGAGTCAACTTTAGCTAGAAGGCGTCCCAATAATTAGGAGGGTGAAAATCTTGATGAAATTTTTGATAAAAGTGGGTTTGAATAGGTCAAAACTTTAACTAGTGATATGCCCACTATTTTGGATTGCAAAGACTTTAATTATGATATTTTCTCTTTGATTGAATGTATTTCTTTGCTGCAATCCATGTTGAATTCACCCCACGCTTATGAGCAAAATAAAGCTTTCACTAAACATATCGTTGATGCCATGATGAAATCTTTTGAAGAAAAGTTGGAGTTGGAGATTTATATTCCTAGAAAATTACATGATGAGTGGGAACCTACCATAAAGGTCAAGATTAAAAATTATGAGTGCTTTGCTTTATGTGATTTGGGTGCTAGTGTTTCCACGATTCCGAAATCTCTATGTGATGTGCTTGTTCTTACCAATATTGAAGAATGTTCTCTTAATTTGCACTTGGCGGATTCTACTATTAAAAATCCTTTGGGAAGAATTAATGATGTTCTTATTCTTGCAAATAGGAATTATGTGCCCATTGATTTTATTGTGCTTGATATCGATTGCAATCCGTCTTGTTCCATTATACTTGGTAGACCGTTTTTACGCACTATAGGTGCCGTGATTGATATGAAAGAAGGCAATATTCGTTTTCTATTTCCACTAAGAAAGGGTATGGAACACTTCTCTAGAAAAATAATTAAGCCACCATATGAATCAATCATGAGGGCATCCTATGGATCCAAAACAAAATATGACAATACTTGAATCTATGCGTTATGCCTAGCTAGGGGCGTAAAACGACAGCGCTTGTTGGGAGGCAACCCAATGAATAAATAAATTTTTGCTTTTCCCTTTCTGTTTTTGAGTGTTGAAACAATAAGGCCTCTATTATGATTGTGTTTTTATGGTTTATTTAGTGTTTGTGCCAAGTAGAACCTTTAGGATGATTCATAAGATGAGTAGAAGCGATGCTGAATCTGAAACAGAAACTTTGCGTCCAGTATTTGAATTTTCATTTTTTGCTGAAATGTGATCTTGAGCTGACATTTTAACACAGTGTTTCTATACAAATTATTTACGTTTTACGAATTTTTCAGAATTTTTTGAGTTACATAAGTATGGTTAGAGTACAGATTACTACAGACTATTCTGTTTAAGACAGATTATGTTTTCGTTGCATTGTGTGCCTCTTTTGATGAATCTATGGGTTATATTGAAGGGTATGAGCCATTGTAAATTTAAAATACAGTAGGTATAATGCAATAACAAAATATGAATGGTTTTTCAACAGCACCTAAAGTAGTGATTTGCTTTATTATACTAACAGATCTCACAAAGATTTTGTTGAGTTTTGTGTGATTGAAGTTTTCAAGTTTTGGGTGAGATCACGATGGATGAAGGAATAAGGAGTGACAAGAGCCTAAGCTTGGGGATTCTACCGCACCCCCAAGATATATCCAAAGAGTAACAAGCAAATAAGCTTGGGGATGCCCCCGAGTGACATCCCCTCTTTCTTCTAACAACCATCGGTATTTTACTTGGAGCTATATTTTTATTCGTCACATATCATGAGTTTTGCTTGGAGCGTCTTGTATCTTTGCTTGCTTTGCTTGTTTGTTTTTCTTTTGTATCCTTGCTGTACACACCTATTTGGGAGAGCCAAAATTATGCTATGATTTGTTAGAATTGCTCTCTATGCTTCACTTAAACTTTTTGAGCTATAGCATTCTCTAGTGCTTCACTTATATCTTTTTGAGCACGGTGTGCTTGGAAATTTTTGTAGAAATACTCTCATGCTTCACTTAGATTAATTTGAGAGTTAGTAAATTTTTGAAGAAATCCTCTCATGCTTCACTTATATCTTTTTGAGAGACGAAATCTTTATGCTCATGTGATTCACTTAAATTTGTTTGAGCTTGTCAAAAAAAGCAATGGCAATATATGAAACTAGTCCCAAAGTGATAGATATCCAAGGAGGATATAATAAAAACTTTCATGAAGATCATTGGACAAATTAAACTTGATTCCTTGTAATAGTTTTGAAACATGATGATAGTAATATGTGAGTCATGTTAGTGAGTAATTATGCTTTAGTAGGAATATTGGTGTTAAGGTTTGTGATTCCCTATGCAAGTACGAAAGTCAATAGTTATGCAATGAAATTACATCCTACTTGTGGTGCATTATTCGGTGTTAGTTATACCAATGCTCACTTATGTGAATTTTTGTTTCTTGGTTTGGTTGCTTCTCAATCTATTTTCTAGCCTCCATTTGTACTAAGTAGAAATACTACTTATGCATCCAAAAACCTTAAACCAAGTTTTGCCTTATGAGTCCACCATACCTACCTATATGCGGTATTTCCATGCCGTTCCAAGCAAGTTTGTATGTGCCATCTCTAAATTTTCAAAATAAATTTTCTCTTTTTGTGTGCTCGTACCACTCATGAAACGGTGGGGAGTGTCCAATATTTTTCCATGCTAGATGTGTTATTATCAAGATGAGTGTTTATTCACTTGTCATTGCAT
Organism: Elymus sibiricus; assembly: GCA_039707655.1. Taxonomy (NCBI): domain Eukaryota; kingdom Viridiplantae; phylum Streptophyta; class Magnoliopsida; order Poales; family Poaceae; genus Elymus; species Elymus sibiricus. The sequence continues at coordinate 482,468,341 of CM077665.1, forward strand.
GAGTTTGGCGGTAATAGGGATGCCCATTCCCGAAATGAAAAAGAAAAAAAGTATTTAATTTATGTTGTCAAATAATAAATTCCTTGCAAAGTGTTGGTATGGAAGGCAACCGTGGATACGGCCCTCCATGGAAAGTGAAAGTTTGGTGGAAAAAGGAATAAACTTTATTTTCTGTTTGGGAACCGCCTATGATATATCTAACATGGAAAGTATTGTGAGCTACTTTGTCGTTTTCGTTGACAGGAAAAGCATGCCACCCAAAATATTTTGCTCTCTCAATTTAAAACCTTGAGCTCTGGCACCTCTACAAATCCCTACTTCCCTCTGCGAATGGCCTATCTATTTACTTTATGCAATTTTTATTTTTGCTTTAAGTCTCCACCTTCTCTTATATGCACCAACTAGGGGGCACTATGATCGTACTTGAGCATTAGGCATAGTTAATATTTGAGTGTGTCTCACGAATGGATCAATGATTGAGCATGATGGGCTAGGGATAACTTTCTTTAGTGTTGATATTTTGAAAGACATGGTTGCTTGTTGACATGCTTGAGTATTGAAGTCATTATGTTAAAACTAGACTATTGCTTTGAATCATTGTAAGTCCAAATGTCCATGCTATACAAAAGAAAAGAATGTGATGAACATGTTAGGCAGCATTCCACATCAAAAATTCTGTTTTTATCATTTACCTACTCGAGGACGAGTAGGAATTAAGCTTGGGGATGCTGATACGTCTCCAACGTATCTATAATTTTTGCTTGTTCCATGCTGTTATATTATCATTCTTGGATGTTTTACAATCATTTTATAACAACTTTATATCATTTTTTGGGACTAACCTATTGACATAGTGCCAAAGTGCCATTTGCTGTTTTTGCTTGTTTTTTACTTCGCAGAAAATCAATACCAAACGTAGTCCAATCGCGATGAAACTTTTTGGAGATTTTTTCTGGACCAGAAGACACCCAGTGGGTCAAACAACTACCGGAGAGGTGGGTTGTGGAGAGCACAACCCACCAGGGCGCGCCTGGGGGGCCCCGGCGCGCCCTGATGGGTTGTGCCCTCCTCGGGCCCCTTCTGCACCGCCTCTGATGCCTATAAATTCTCAAATATTCATAAAACCTAGGGGAGTCGACGAAACACAATTCCAGCTGCCGCAAGTTCCAGAGCCGCGAGATCCAATCTAAACACCATCACGGAGGGGTTCATCTTCCTCATAGGTGCCTCTCCGATGATGCGTGAGTAGTCCACCATAGACCTACGGGTCCGTAGGCAGTAGCTAGATGGCTTCTTCTCTCTCTCTTATGATTCTCAATACAATGGTCTCTTGGAGATCTATTTGATGTAAACTTTTGCGGTGTGTTTGTTGGGATACGATGAATTTTGAGTTCATGATAAGTTTCTATCCATGAATATTATTTGAGTCTTCTTTGATCTCTTATATGCATGATTACTTATAGCCTCGTATTTCTTCTTCGAATCTTTGGTTTAGTTAGGCCAACTAGATCGATTTTTCTTGCCATGGGAAGAGGTGCTTTGTGATGGGTTCGATCTTCGGTGTTCTTTCCCAGTGACAGAAGGGGCAGCAAGACACGCATGTATTGTTGCTATTAAGGATAACAAGATGGGGTATATTCCTACATGAATAGATCTTGTCTACATCATGTCATCGTTCGTATTGCATCACTCCGTTTTTCCATGAACTTAATACACTAGATGCATGCTGGATAGCGGTCGATGTGTGGAGTAATAGTGGTAGATGCAGGCAGGAGTCGGTCTACTTATCTTGGACGTGATGCCTATATAATGATCATCGCCTTGGATATCGTCATGACTATTCGATTTTCCATCAATTGCCCAACAGTAATTTGCTCACCCACCGTGCGCTATACTCATGAGAGAAGCCACTAGTGAACCCTACGGCCCCCGGGTCTACTTTTCCATCATATTGCTTTCCGATCTACGTTTTTGCACTCTTTGTTTTCAGATCTACAAAACCAAAAACCCAAAAATATATTGCTGCATATTTACTCTTTTTATTTGTGTTCTTGAGAGATATATATCTCCTATCTATCACTACCTAATCTATATTATTATCGTAGAGAGATTGACAACCTCTCTTTCGCGTCGGGTTGCAAGTATTTGTTGTTTGTGTGCAGGTGCTGCTTATTGGGTGGTGGTGATCCTCCTACTGGTTCGATAACCATGGTTTCATAACTGAGGGAAATATTTACCGTCGCTGTGATGCATCATCCCTTCCTCTTTGGGGAAATACCGACGCAGTCTCAAGCCACGTCAGCCAGTCGAGTCAGCATGCAGCACGACGCTGCCAAACGCGAAGACCTGTCCGGGGACAAAAATGTCCTCGTTTCGGGCTTGTTCGCTGATGATAAGGCGAGCCATCAATCCACAAGTGATCTCACAGTGGAACTCTCAATGAAAGCACCAATGCCGGTGTCGAAACCGGCGGATCTCGGGTAAGGGCCCCCGAACTGTGGATCTAGGAACGATGGTAACAAGGGACAAAGGGGACAGTGTTTACCCAGGTTCCGGCCCTCGTGAGTAGGTAAAACCCTACGTCCTGCTAGATTATATTGCTGAGTATGGAGGTTTACAGAGTAGATCTACCTCAAGATCACACGAGCTAAACCCTAATGAGTCGAGTCGTCTCTACGAACTAAGACCCCTGGTTTATATAGACACCAGGGGTCCCTAGGGTTACAAATGGTCGGTTTCCATCCGGGCATAGATACGCCCATCCTTTCTTGGAGGACACACCAAGTCTTTGGAATATTCCTCATAAGCCTAGGGTCATTTCGCAGTCCAGCCTTCCCGAAGATGCCATAAGCTTAAGGCGGCCTATCGGGCCGGACTATAAGAGATAAGTCAGCGGCCCGAGGGCCCCTTAATCCTGGACTCCCTCAATAGGTGTCGGTGGACCTCCGTGGGCCCTACCGAGGCTCCTCTTCGGTTCTTCTTTCTTCTAGTATTTTTAATATATTCCAAAATAATTCTCCGTAATTTTTTAGGTCAATGGGGTCTCCAGAAAATAGCTATCTTTGTTGTAGCCTTTTCAGGCTCAAAATTCCAGTTGCCAACAATCTCCTTCTTTTGATGTATCTTGCATTTTAAGAGAGAAAAGGCATTAGAATTGCATCATAAAGTGAATTAATCTCTAATTATAAATAACAGTAGGAAAACATGATGCAATATGGACGTATCAGCGGCTCCTCTCTGGTAGATTTTGGTCCTACTATTTGTTTATATATTCCCTAAAAATCTCCGTTAAGTTTCGTCTAATTATGAGAATTTTTATTTCCGCACAAAAACAACACATGATAGTTTTCCTGAAAACATCATCAATGTGGATTAGTTTCATTCAAATCATGCAAATTAGAGTCCAAAACAAGAGAAAAAGGTTTGAAAAAGTAGATATGATGGAGACGTATCAAGCATTCACAACCGGAGTGGCCAAATCCAAACCACTAAACATCCACAAGCGTGTTCAAACGCGTCCACGGATAACATTTGTCGGACCCTCAAATGTCCTCCTTGCAACCACAACCCCACTTTTCAAACCTCAAATACATGCAAACATACGCACATCGATCATTTGCTGATACAAATACACATAAGAATGAATGGTGCACACAAATAAAATTTATTCATATAGAAAAATACATAATTCAAACATAAAATTCATTCGGGGGGTGCATAATTCAAGCATAAAATTCAAAGATTTCCAGTGTGGATCCACATATGATCCAATTGATTATTGAGTAGTTGCACGTGCACCTGTTGATCTTAAACTTGTCGATGCATCTCCAGATAGTTCACAACATGCTCAGTATCTTGTTCTGGGAGGTAGACATGTACTCCAAACTTCCCAAAATTATGTCTACGGGTTGCCCCTTCGTCCTCATTATTCACAATCATGTGTGCAATATTACACAACATGTCATCAGCTATCATAATGTCTCTCATTCCCACATCATTGTAGCTCCACGAATAATACCTCAACAACCTTGGAGCACTCTGAATGCTCTCTCCACATCCTTCCTAGAACCTTCTTGCATTTGTGAAAAGATATATTATTTGTTACCTTGGGCTCAGATATAGTCTTCATAGATGCCGCCCACTCAGCATAGATACCGTCGACAAAGGTAGTACCCCATTTTATAGTTGTGTCCATGGACGGCGTAGTTGCACACTGGAGCATCCCAGCCACAATGTGTCTTGGACAACAGAGATTTCTAGAGTACATTGATGTCATCTGCGATAACTAATCATGCTAAATCGACAAGTCCTTTGATGGCACTGTCGGTGTCAAAACCGGCGGATCTCGTGTAGGGGGTCCCGAGCTGTGGGTCTTGGATCGATGGGTAACAGAAGACAAGGGAGACGGTGTTTACCCAGGTTCGGGCCCTCCTATGGAGGTAAAACCCTACGTCCTGCTTTGTTTGTATTGATGATGGTGTATCGAGTACAGAGTTGATCTACCACGAGATCGTATGTAGTGGTCTAAACCCTAAGAGCTATGCTCGTATGATGATATGATCTATGATGATCTGATTGTCCCTAATGACTAGCCTAGCCTCGGCTTATATAACACACCAGAGGCCTAGGATAACCAGAGTCCTAGTCGGCTACGTCGGTAGAGAGGAGTCCTTGTCTTGATCACCAAGTCTTGTGGAATCTTCCTCGTATGCATCATGGGTTGTCCGAACTGGCCCATTAGTGAACCGCCCTGGGGGTCCTCGGCCCGACCCACTGGTCGGGAGACGACGTGGTGAGTACCTCCTAGTCCAGGACACCATCAGTAGCCCCCTGAATCGGTCTTCAAGTTGGGGACGCTCCTCGGTTCTTCCGAATAGTTCTTTGTCTTCGGTCGTCGGTCTTGAAAACTGGTTCAACAAATCTTCCCATCTTTGATCTTGAGGATCGCCGAAGTGTATCCGAAGAGTTCACGCGTCGGGCATCCGAGGAGCCCCTTTTAAATTCTCGGCCTTTATCAATGCCTTGTTATTTTTTATGCCACACTTAGGGTATGAAGTGTCTCCCGTGCGGCGGTGTCCTCTTGCGTCCAAGCTCCAACGCCGGACTGCAACCGAGGTGTCTTTTCTGCATCCGAGCTCCAACGCCGGACTGTGTCTGAGTTCCAATGCCGGATTGTATCCGAGGTGTCATAGATTACCTCGGTCTTGAAAAGGTTGAAGGAGTTCATCCGAGCTTAATGCTGGAAATAGTCTTTTATGGAGCCAGCCATCGCATCCGAGCTTTATGCCGGACTGCTTCCGAACTCCAACGCCGGACTTCATCCGAGCTCCAACGATGATGAGCGTCCGAGGTGTCATAGATTACCTCGGTCTTTAAAAAATTGAAGGAATTCAGCCGAGCTTAATGCCGAAAATGCCCTCTATGGAGCCAGCCACTTGCGCCCGAGCTTTATGCCGGACTGCTTCCGAGGTGGTGCACCACCCCGACCGTGGGCTGATTTTTTGATTGGTGCAATTTATTCTCTGCCGAGATATATAGCCAGTAGCCCTCAAGGTGCGTGTCGGTCTAAAACCCGGGATGCACCTAAAGGATAAAATAAAACCACTAATCCCAGTAGCCCCTGAGACTCAGGTCGATTCGCGAAATCGGCCTGAGGATCAATTCCTTGCTCGGTAGCATACTTTAGGAATTAAAATGCGTTGTGCAGTAGCCCCCGAGACTCAGGTTGGGTGCGGCCGACCAACCCGAGGATCGTAATCTCGTCGAAAACTATTTTGCACTTAAATTTTTGGCATTGAATCGTCAATGTAGTAGCCCCCGAGCCTTAATTTGGGCACGGGTGGTCGAATTAAGGATCGATATTTGTTTGACACAAACTTTGTTACGTTTGACCTAATTTATTAGTAATGATTCTATGTATCTAAGTACTTTACATCATTAATGCTCGGATCCGCATTGTACAAGACTTTGTTGACCGACCATCGGCTTCAACCTCCTCGGCCAATAGCCGAGGAGTGTTTGTCCTGCTTTATAAAGCCTTTATAAGGGCAAAGATTTACGGCAAACAAGGCAATCCGGCCATACGGTTTTATAAACAAAGGTACGCGGAGAGATATGTTATATTACTACTTAACGTAAGAAACATCTTCTGGGAAAAATAGTTCATTTATAAGTTCCTTTTCCCAGGATATCATGTTGACCATGATCGTGAAACCTCAACTCCGATCAATGTGGGAGGAAAATATTGAGGATTTAGTTCGGCGAATGTTCCCGAACTTTGTGGTCTTATGAACCAAAATTTTCACTTCCGTCATTGCCGACCAATTATATTCTTAAGATGACTAGCTTTTGGCTTCACCCAGTCTGAGGTACTAACTCGGATGACCCAGACATAACAATCATAGAGGTGCTCCCTTTACCCCCTAGCCGAACAATCGGGAACGTAGTGGGTAAGCATAGGAGCAAGGCAACCCAGCTTGGCCAAAATCTTAAGTCAAACTGATGCATATCTATGGCGTTATAACGATCACTATGGAAGGCAGCGTTCGTATATTAAATACAAACGCTGATGATATGTTGGGCTCTCCAGGAATCCCAATGTATCTATGCCGAGGTGCCACAAGGAACCCTCGGTATGGTTTATTTTGACTCCGTTGCGACTGTTTATAATCTGAAAGTGGCCTATCGTCGGCTTCCACCCCTTTTTAGATGCTACGTAGGGTGTTTCCGTACAAACAAGACAACCCTTAGCCGACGTCTCTGTGCCCGGAGGCGGTTGTGTTCGTGGAAACGAGGCAATCAGATATTTAGGCTTTATAACTTTCACTTAGTCATAGGAGCATATGTTTGGGGGCAACTTAATAGCCCCTGGTATACGTCGACTCCTCGGATTATTCGAGGTCGAACCACCCACAACTTGGCCTTTTCAAGAAAGAAAGGCCCTTCGTTTTACTCGGATAACCTCGACCAGCTATATTTGGTTGAACACCGCCTGCGGTTCGCTGACCGATTTACGCTTGTTGTGACAGTCAGCTTTCGGCTTTCTCCAACTGAGGCACTTACCCAGTTAAACCGGAAGTGACAATCGCAGTGGTTCTCCCTTTACCCCTTAGCCTAACAAAGCGGAAACGTAAGGGGTAAGCACAGGAGCCGGGCAATCCAGCTATAGACCAAAGACACAACTCGAAATCAATGCATATAAATGCGAAATATCGAGGACATTTTGCCGAGGACTGCATGGAGTACCTCCGTGTTTGGTGGGTTCAGTGCTAACCGCAGAACCCCTTTAATATTGCCAATGCGTGAAATGCATCTAGCGTTGTACTGCGGGAGTTATGCTTGGAAAAACCAAAAAACTTATGCAAAAACTTTATGTTTAGATAAACGAAAATTATGCCAATCCGAAATTGGTCTAAAATTTAATTTGTGCTTCGGTCGTGCTTTAACGTGATACATCCGATCTCCGGACTCCAAGCGGGTCAACCTTTGGCTTCAACCTCCATATCCCGAGGGCGGAGTGTTTCTTCGAGGCCTGTTTAGCAAACTAAACTTGAGCGGCTTTAGAAAGAAACCAGACTATCCGGCTATTGACCGCACACTAGCGTCGAAAAAAGGAGTAGTAGAAAAAGACTTTGCAACGACCAAGAAGATAACATTTATTATAAAATGGCTCATATAAATTTAAGAGCCCCCGGTTAAATTGGGTAAAGAAAGTTGTTTTTTTGAACAAACAACATTTTTAACAAAGAAAATTCTTGTTTTGAAACAAAAACATAATGCTCGGTTGAACCGAACAAAAATTTACAAACTTAAGAAATTTGAGCATTAAAGCGACTTAGCTGGTTAATATGCTCGGCGTGGATGACGCGGTTCCAGCTACGACGAGACAAGGTCTCAGCCGCCAAGCCGGTCACGGGGTAGCCGACGAAGTGCTCGGCTTGATGAAGTGACAATACAACACTTCCGAAAGGCCGAGGTGAAACCCCCGGTCCAGCCGAGGAGACAGAACAGTTCAGCAGCATGTTGGCGAAGCCCCCACGTCAGTCGACCATGTCGATGACGTGATTTGGTTGATGGAGGCGGGACGACGATGTCGGCACGCCGAGGTGACCGCATGACACAGCCAAAGTCCATTACCTGTGCACACAATATAGTGCAAACCAAGAGTAATAACAAATAAAGGTAATAATATATTTAAAAAAATCTTCTACTTAGTTAATTTAAGTGAAGCAAATAAGTAAAGGAATATGGCCTGGGCGCCGAGGTGCCTGAACGAAGAGTTCGGCTTGACGAAGTGGCAACGCTGCACGGTCGATGTGGAGAGGCGAAGTCCCTAGTCCAGCTAACATGGCGAAGCTGGTCGGCTGGTGACGCCGAAGTCCCTGGAGCAGGTTGACGAAGAGATGCCAAAGCCCCCGGTCTAGCCGAGGTGACGAAGCAGGTCGGCTGGTGACGCCGAAGTCTCATGCCAGCCGAGGTGTCGAAGCAGGTTGACTGGTGACGCCGAAGTCTCACGCCAGCCGAGGTGTCGAAGCTGGTCGGCTGGTGATGCCGAATTCTCATGCCAACCGAGGTGTTGAAGCTGGTTGGCAGGTGACGCCAAAGTCCCCGGAACGGGTAGATGAGGAGATGACGAAGCCCCCGGTATAGCCGAGGTGACGGATCAGATCGGTAAGGTGACGCTAGAGCCCCATGCCAGCCGACGTGTAAAAGCAGGTCGGCGTGGTGGACGTCAGCTTGAAAAAGTAACGGCGCGGCGATGCCGACACAGGTCGGAATTTGTGACGAGGTTAATGCTGGCTTGATAAAGCAAAGGAGCGCCCGACCCGTACAACCCGCGGATGACGAGGTTCTCTTGATGATTATTCGGCCCTCGCGATGTTGAACTCTTGGTCGGTTGATCGAGGTGATGAGAAAATTTCCTTCAAGAAGGACGCCTCACAACCTGTTCATGAAAAAGATGAACTCGGGTCGGATTAGTTTTCGCGCAGAAAATAGATCCAAAATTCGTTGTACTCATCGGACGTTTCCGGGGTTTGGACGGTCGGATCGAGCTGAAATTTTGAGGGGTGATAGGTATAGGAATTCCGCAGCCGATGAATGGTGGGATTTACCAATGGATATCCGAGCTAGATACTGGACACCTCGTCCTAAACTCATCCAGATTCCCGTCCAGATTCGATAGGGCTCCGGTATATTGGAGATTACCGGAGATTCCTCCATCGGAACGCGACGAAATTTTACAGGGTTGTTGTAGATACAATTCCGCACAATTCCACCGAAGCAATCGTCAAAACGATACTCGAGGAAACGGGGACGACGAGCACAAATTCGCTGTCCGAAAAAAACTGTAATATGCAGACGAGACATCAATCCTTCTAGCGATCCCATAGCGGAACTCTAATGAAAGCACCAATGTCGGTGTCAAAACCGGCGGATCTCGGGTAGGGGGTCCCGAGCTGTGGGTCTTGGATCGATGGGTAACAGGAGACAAGGGAGACGGTGTTTACCCAGGATCGGGCCCTCCTATGGAGGTAAAACCCTACGTCCTGCTTTGTTTGTATTGATGATGGTGTATCGAGTACAGAGTTGATCTACCACGAGATCGTATGTAGTGGTCTAAACCCTAAGAGCTATGCTCGTATGATGATATGATCTATGATGATCTGATTGTCCCTAATGACTAGCCTGGCCTCGGCTTATATAACACACCAGAGGCCTAGGATAACAAGAGTTCTAGTCGGCTACGTCGGTGGAGAGGAGTCCTTGTCTTGATCACCAAGTCTTGTGGAATCTTCCTCGTATGCATCATGGGTTGTCCGAACTGGCCCATTAGTGAACCGCCCTGGGGGTCCTCGGCCCGACCCACTGGTCGGGAGACTACGTGGTGAGTACCTCCTAGTACAGGACACCATCAAGCACCGCTTCAAGTATGATGGTGGCCTGATACGTCTCCATCGTATCTACTTTTCCTAACGCTTTTGCTCTTGTTTTGGACTCTAATTTGCATGATTTGAATGAAACAAACCCAGAGTGACGCAGTTTTCAGCAGAACTACCATGGTGTTGTTTTTGTGCAGAAATAAAAGTTCTCGGAACTGGACGAAACTTTTTGGAGATTTATTTTACAATAAATAAAAAAATATTGGAGCCAAGAACCATCGGAGGGGGTGCCCTGGTTGGGCACGATACACCAGGGCGCGCCACCCCCTCCAGGCATGCCCTGGTGGGTTGTGCCCACCTCGGGGCCCCACTGACCCTAATTGCAGCGCTATAAAATCCTATTTTCGGAGAAAAAAATCAGAGAGAAAGTTTCATCGCGTTTTACGATACGGAGCCGCTGCCACCTCCTGTTCTTCCTCGGGAGGCCAGATCTGGAGTTCATTTGGGGCTCTGGAGAGGGGAATCTTCGGTCTTTGTCATCATCAACCCTTCTCCATCGCCAATTCCATGATGCTCCCCACCGAGAGTGAGTAATTCCTTCGTAGGCTTGCTGGTCGGTGAGGAGTTGGATGAGATTCATCATGTAATCAAGTTAGTTTTGTCAGGGCTTGATCCCTAGTATCCACTATATTCTGAGATTGATGTTGCTATGCCTTTGCCATGCTTAATGCTTGTCACTAGGGCCCGAGTGCCATGATTTCAGATCTGAACCATTTATGTTATCACCATTATATCTATGTTCTTGATACGATCTTGCTATTCATATGCACCTATTACGTGTTATGATCCGTAAACCCCGGAGTGACAATAGTCGGGATACTTTCCGATGATGACCGTAGTTTGAGGAGTTCATGTATTCACTATGTGTTAATGCTTTGTTCCGGTTCTCTATTAAAAGGAGGCCTTAATATCCCTTAGTTTCCTTATGGACCCCGCTGCCACGGGAGGGTAGGACAAAAGATGTCATGCAAGTTCTTTTCCATAAGCATGTATAACTATTTACGGAATACATGCCTATATTACATTTATGAATTGGAGCTAGTTCTGTGTTGCCCTAGTTTATGACTGTTACATGTTGAATATTATCCAACGAGTTCACCGATCTAGTGCCTACGATTTTTCCACTTATTGTTCTTGCTAAGTTACTATTGCTACTGGTACCGTTACACTTGCTACGAAACTATTGCTATCACTGCTACCGTTACTGTTACTATTGCTACTGCTATCAAAACTATCATACTACTGTGCTACTGATCACTCTGCTGCAGATATTTAATCTCCAGGTGTGGTTGAATTGACAACTCAACTGATAATACTTGCAAATATTCTTTGGCTCCCCTTGTGTCGTATCTATAAATTTGGGTTGAATACTCTACCATTGAAAACTGTTGCGGTCCCCTATACTTGTGGGTTATCAAGACCTTTTTCTGGCGCCGTTGCCAGAGAGCATAGCTATATTTGTTGAGTTGCTTGGGATTTATATCAATTGATCACTATGAAGAATCTGAAGGATCCAAGAATCAAGATTTTTCCCTCTAAGACGAGGGGAAGTAAGGAGTTGCCATCTAGCTCTGCACTTGATTCACCTTCGGTTATGAGTAGACTTGCAACACCACCAGATGCTATTAATCCTGATATGTCGCAAGTTATTGATGATGCTACTTCTGCTATGAATGATGCTTATGATGATGATGCTAGTACCATGCTTGATGATAATGTGCCACTAGGTGAATTTCTTGAAATGTGATGAGATTAATGAAACTGATGAAGTCTTTTAAACTAAGAACTATGAAACACCTATTAGACCAAGCTCTCCTAGATTTGAAATGCCTAAGATATCTGAAGGTTATGTTTTGGATGGATAGATAGCTAGAGAAATCCTTTCTGGTAAGGATAGAGATGATCTTAAGAAATTATTATGCAAGTATAAGGAAAAGACTTTGAAACTGATGAGATTAATGAAACTGATGAAGTCTTTTAAACTGAGAACTAGTACCATTCTAAAGAGAATGAAATTATTGAAACTGATGAGATTAATGAAACTGATGAAGTCTTTTAAACTGAGAACTATGAAACACCTATTAGACCAAGCTCTCCTAGATTTGAAATGCCTAAGATATCTGAAGGTTATGTTTTGGATGGACAGATAGCTAGAGAAATCCTTTCTGGTAAGGATAGAGATGATCTTACGAAATTATTATGCAAGTATAAGGAAAAGACTTTGAATGCTAGAATGAAATGTGATCCTAAGTTTGCTACTTCACCTATCTTTGTTACCGATAAGGATTATGAATTCTCTGTCGACCCAGAGTTAATTACTTTGGTTGAATCTGATCCTTTCCATGGCTATGAAACTGAAACTGTAGTGGCACATCTTACTAAGCTGAATGATATAGCCACCCTCTTTGCTCATGATGAGAAGATTCGCTACTACTATATTCTCAAATTATTTCCGTTCTCATTAAAGGGTGATGCTAAGATATGGTACAATACGCTTGCTCCTGGTTGTGTGCATAGTCCCCAGGATATGATTTACTACTTCTCTGAAAAATATTTTCCTGCTCATAAGAAACAAGCTGCCTTACAGGAAATATTTAACTTTGTGCAAATTGAAGAAGAGAGTCTCCCACAAGCTTGGGGGAGGCTTCTCCAATTGCTTAATGCTTTGCCTGATCACCCTCTTAAGAAAAATGAAATACTTGATATCTTCTATAATGGACTAACCGATGTTTCTAGGGACTTCCTAGATAGTTGTGTTGGTTGTGTTTTCAGGGAACGAACTGTTGAACAAGCTAAGGAACTATTGAATAATATATTGAAGAATTATGATGATTGGACTCTTCCTGAACCACCACTTAAACCCACTCTGAAGAAGAGGGGTATCTTATTTCTCAGTCCGGAAGATATGCAAGAGGCAAAGAAATGTATGAAGGAAAAAAGGTATTAAAGCTGAGGATGTTAAGAATTTACCACCTATTGAAGAAATACATGGCCTTGACACACCACCACCTCCACAGGTGGTAGAGGTAAGTTCTTTATTAAAGTTTGATGAATGTGATATCCCTTACAATAAACATCCTAGTCAATGCTTATATGAGTTTGATAACTACATTATGAAACAAGATCACTTCAATGCAAATGTTCTGAAACAATTGAAATATAATTCTGATATGATTGCTCGCTTGAGTGACTTGTTATTTAGAATCAGTAATGTTGTTAGAGGTGTAGGAAAACATGCCTCTATGGTTCAAACCCAGTTAGAACAAGTTGCTAAATCTCAAAAAGAATTGCTTGATGAAATGAATAATAATATGAATGATTTTGCCGCTAGAGTAGTAACTAGAAGAGGTAGAACGACCCAAGAACCTCTTTATCCTGAAGGTCATCCTAAAAGAATTGAACAAGATTCTCTAAGAATTAACACTGATGCACCTAGTCCTTCTAAGAAGAAAAAGAAAAAGAAAAATGATAGGACTTTGCCTACCTCTAGTGAACCTGAGATACAAAAACCTCCTGATAATAACGATGTCTCTATTTCTGATGCTGAAACTCAATCTGGTAATGAACATCCACCTAGTGATAATGAAAATGAAAATGATGATGTTCATGAAGATGCTCAACCGAACAATGATAAAGAACCAGATAATGATGTTGAAATAGCGCCTGCTGTTGATCTTGATAACCCACAACCTAAAAACAAACGATATGATAAAAGAGACTTTGTGGCTAGAAAACATGGTAAAGAAAGAGTGCCATGGGTTCAGAAACCCATGCTCTTTCCACCTAAACCATCTAAGAAAAAGGATGATGAAGAATTTGAACGCTTTGCTGAAATGATTAGGCTAGTCTTTTTGCGTACCCGCTTAACTGATATTTTAAAGATGGCCCCTTATGCAAAATACATGAAAGACATCATCACTAATAAAAGAAAGATACCTGAAGCTGAAATATCCACCATGCTTGCTAATTATTATTTTAAGGATGGAGTACCTAAAAAACTCGGAGATCCGGCAATACCAACTATACCTTGCTCCATTAAAAGAAATTATGTCAAAACTGCTTTGTGTGATTTGGGAGCTGGTGTTAGTGTTATGCCTTTCTCTTTATATAAAAGACTTGATTTGAATAAACTCACACCTACTGAAATATCATTGCAAATGGCTGACAAATCAACTGCCATACCTATCGGTATTTGTGAGGATGTGCCCGTTGCTGTTGCAAATGTTACTATCTTAACAGACTTTGTTATTCTTGAGATGCCCGAGGACAACAACATGTCGATTATCCTTGGTAGACCCTTTTTGAATACTGCAGGGCTGTTATTGATTGCAATAAAAGCAAAGTCACTTTTCATATCAATGGTAATGAGCATACGGTGCACTATCCGAAGAAACAATTCCAAGTGAATGGTACAAATGTTATTGAAGAATCTCCGACACTCACTATTGGAAGTTTCCAATTACCTCTACCTACTGCCAAAAAGAAATATGACATACTTATTATTGGGGTTATGTATATCCTCATTGAGTTAACTTAGTGTTTTACAAAAGTTCTTCGGTTTCATGCTAATCGGAAGTGGTTGTTAATAAGACTTGATCAACCTTATTAATGGATCATTTTTGAGAGGTATGAAGTTGATGAATCTAGTAGGCACAACCTTCTGCTCCCACCTTTTGTTTTCTATTTTTTTTCTTAGTCAAATAAAATAAAATGCCATGTTTATCCTGTTTTCTGTTTTCTCCGTGCAATAAAAAATGACCAAAAATAAAAGTTCTCAGAATATCCTGAAAATTTGATACGATTTTTTTTCTGAATATTTCTGAATTTCTGGTGCAAATAACATCAGAGGGGGGTGCACCTGGTGCCCACAAGACACCAGGGCGCGCCAACAACCCCAGGCGTGCCTTGGTGGGTTGTGGCCCCCACGTGGGCCCCCTCACTTATCCCTTTAGCCCATGTCATCTCCTACCTCCAAAAATATAACCATAGCTCTCATTCCCGTGTTCTTGCTCTCAAACCCGCGAATTTCGATCTCTTTGCTCGAAGCTTCATTTCCGAAACTGTTTTGGGGGATTGCTACTTGGTATGTGACTCCTCCATTGCTCCAATTAGTTTTTGATTTCATGGGTTATTTTTAGAATAATTAGCTACTCTTGGTGCTACTGTAGATGAGCTTGCATGTTGAATTCTTATAGTTCTAATTAGTTTGAATGCTTGATATGGCCTCTATGCATCCTTAGGAGTAGTTGTTATCAATCTTACAAAGTTTTGTTAACAAAATTTTGTGTCCCAAAAATATTTCAGCAATTTGTTCGCAAATAAAAATGCAATTCTTTAGGAGTTCTTTGAGGAGAAGGTCCTTGCAGGCCTCATCAAGTGGAAGCTTAGTCTGACAATCTTATGTTGAGCCAAGTGAAAGCTCGATGCGAGATGCCGCTACCAAATCATGTTTGTGACCGTGTGATGAATTCGTGGAAGCTGCAGGTATCAAGGAGGAATTCGAGCAATTTATCCACTATGGAGAACTTGCTCCCTTCATCGCAGATAAGTGCCCTCAACATCTCGAACTCACAAAAACATTCACGAAGAAATTTAAATATTTTCCCCATGAGTCTAGAGTTTCATTCAACCTTTATGACCGTCCCTTTACCATGCCTTTAGAAGTGTTCAGTAGAGCGTGCAAGATTCCATATTGGGGTTCGCTAGACGAACCACCAACATCTGAGTATGAGTCATTTCTGATTAATCTCTATTTCGGTGAAGATAGAGGAGTGACACAAGGTAGAATAAAAAGCATCCATTTTCCATCAATACATTACTTTGCACTCTTTAACGGCAAATGTGTCGTAGGCAAGCAAGATTGCAGCACACTGTGTGCTCCTGATTTGAGTCTCATACACACTGCTATAACAGGAGATAAACGTTATAATTTTGGAGCAATTGTTGCACGGAGATTGTAGCACAATGCTGCTAGTTGTGATTTTTATGGACGAATTTATGCCTCCCGTGTAGCTGAGAAGCTAAATGTATCACCTTGGCCTAACGATCCTATTTTACCTACCCAGTACTTAGACATTGAGGCTATGAAACATCATAAGTTTCTTAAGGGCACAGTCACTAATTATACTTACAACTTGAGGTTTAATAAAGATCCTATTGTACCTGTTACTTTGCCTGCTCCTGCTCTCTTTGATTTTCACAGTAGGGAAAGATACTATGTTCTTGAGAGCGAGGCCCGCGCGTACAATGCAGAGGTTGAAGCGGCCAGGTGGGCTGAGGAAGTTGCGCCAAGAACCTCGGTGGGCTATCACGCAGACTATTATCCAGGCCGTAGATGGTGATTACCAAGCTAGGCCAAAAACCTAAGCTTGCGGGAGTACGTATATCCACCGACATTATATTCATCTTTACACATTTCATTCCAGTCGTCGGTGTCTACACTTTTTCATTGTATTATCCATGCTAGATTTATTTTCTTGCTTACTTCTGGCGTGTTTGAAAAACTTTGAGAAAACCCAAAAAATATTTCCTACTTCTTTTCGGTTTTTCTTTCTAGTCTAATTTAATTGTAGTATCAAAAGAAAACCCAAAAAGATTTCTCTTTTCTTCTTTTACTTGTTGGGAGCTCTCCCGTGTAAATAGTTTTTCTCGTTTTTGTTTTTCCTCTTTAATTTGCTTTCTTTAAGAAAAACCAAAAAAACTCCAAAAATATTTCAGTGTGTTTATCTGAATTTCTTTTTTTAGTCATACCAAGGAGAAGACCACGATGAAAATGTTGAGTGGCTCTCATTTGCATCACTGTTAATCTAACAAAGAGCCCATGTTACTTTGTCTTCTCCTCTTGAATAAAATGTTTGCAGATTCCAGCTTAGTCCACGGCACTCTTGCACTATTATTATTTTCATATCATTCGGTCGTGCAAGTGAAAGGCAATAATGACGATATTTGATGAAGTGACTATGGCAGAGAGAAGCGGGTATGAACTCAACTTGTTTTTGTTTTTGTAAATATGTTTAACCTAGTATCCATGATTTAGCATATTATGATCAAACATGTTTGCAATAACAATTAGAGATTATAGTTGCTCATGCCATGCTTAGGTAGCTAGGAGTGGATAATGATTTATCTTGGATGTCAACATGCATTAAAATGATTGTGATGTGGTATGATGATATGGTATCCTCCTCTGAATGTTTCAAGTGGCTTGACTTGGCACATGTTCACGCATGTAGTTGAATCAAAACCAACATAGCCTTCATGATATTTATGTTCATGGTGTCCATATCCTACTCATGCTAGTATTCAATGTTTATTATTCGTAATGCATGCTCATGACCGTTTTCGCTCTCTAGCTGGCCGCTTCTCGATCTATTTGCTAGCCTTCGCCTGTACTAAGCGGGAATACTGCTTGTGCATCAAAATCCTTAAACCAAAGTTATTCCAGACGAGTCCACTATATCTACCTATATGTGGTATTACCCTGCCGTCCCAAGTAAATTTGCATGTGCCACCTCTAAAAATTCAAATGAACATCTGTTTTGTGTGCCTGGACCGCTCATGGAGCGACAAGGGGCGGTCAGTATCTTCCATGTTAAGCGGGTTATTCTCATGATGAGTGTTTATTCACTCGTCCTTGCATGAGAGGGGCGGTAATAGGGATTCCCAGTCCCGAAATAAAAAAATTACAAATAATTAAACAAAACTCCCCCAGGAATGTTGTTGGTATGGACGGTACCCGTGGATTCAGCTAGCCGTGGAGTGTGATTGTTGGTGGAGGGGGAGTAAACCTTTACTTTTACCGCTTGGGAACCGCCGCTAATGTGTTTAGCATGGAAGATATTGATAACTCTTGGTCATAACGTTGACAGGAAGGGTGCACCTCCCAAAATTATATTTATCTCTGATTTAAGCTTTGAGCTCTGGCACCTCTGCAAATCCCTGCTTCCCTCTGCGAAGGGACTATCTATTTACATTTATGTTGAGTCATCACCTTCTCAAATAAGCGCTAAACCTGAGAGCACTATTGTCATCCTCATGCATTGTGTATAGTTAATGTTGGGTGCAGCATGACTGGATCTTTTCTACCATGAATTACAATGTTTAGTCGCTGCTTGAACTTTGGAGGTGCTCTGCATTTATGTTTTGCGGTCTCTGAAAGGGCTAGCAAGATACCACTGTTGTCATATTATATCATGATTGTTTTGATAAAGTGTTTGCATTTGAGATATTTTATTATTGCTCCCTAGCTGCTTGTGTCATTGATATGAGTTAATATAATTTTTAAGAGTTATTACTGACATGGTTAGTCATAATCTTTGCTGAAAACCTGGGTGCTACTTAAGCATATATATGTAAACAAGAACAAAAGAGTTCGTAAAAGTTTTTCTTTATCACTTTTAGTTTGTCAACTGAATTGCTTGAGGACAAGCAATGGGTTAAGCTTGGGGGGGTTGATACGTCTCCATCGTATCTACTTTTCCTAACGCTTTTGCTCTTGTTTTGGACTCTAATTTGCATGATTTGAATGAAACTACCCCGGACTGACGCTGTTTTCAGCAGAACTACCATCGTGTTGTTTTTGTGCAGAAATAAAAGTTCTCGGAACTGGACGAAACTTTTTGGAGATTTATTCTACAATAAATAAAAAATACTGGAGCCAAGAACCATCGGAGGGGGTGCCCTGGTTGGGCACGATACACCAGGGCGTGCCACCCCCTCCAGGCGCGTCCTGGTGGGTGGTGCCCATCTAGGGGCCCCACTGACCCTAATTCCAGCGCTATAAAATCCTATTTTTGGAGAAAAATTCGGAGAGAAAGTTTCATCGCGTTTTACGATACGGAGCCGCTGCCACCTCCTATTCTTCCTCGGGAGGCCAGATCCGGAGTCTGTTTGGAGCTCCGGAGAGGGGATTCTTCGGTCTTCGTCATCATCAACCCTTCTCCATCGCCAATTCCATGATGCTCCCCACCGGGAGTGAGTAATTCCTTCGTAGGCTTGCTGGTCGGTGAGGAGTTGGATGAGATTCATCATGTAATCGAGTTAGTTTTGTTAGGGCTTGATCCCTAGTATCCACTATGTTCTGAGATTGATGTTGCTATGACTTTGCCATGCTTAATGCTTGTCACTAGGGCCTGAGTGCCATGATTTCAGATCTGAACCATTTATGTTATCACCATTATATCTATGTTCTTGATCTGATCTTGCTAGTCATATGTGTTGGGGAACGTTGCAAGGGAAACAAAAAAATTCCTACGCACACGCAAGATCTATCCATGGTGATGAGCATCTACGAGAGGGAGAGTGGAACTACGTACCCTTGTAGATCGCTCAGCGGGAAGCATTCAGAAACGCGGTTGATGTAGTCGAATGTCTTCGCGATCCAAATCGCAAGCCGTCCTGCGATCCAATCACGATCTGTCCCGATCTAGCGCCGAACGGACGGCACCTCCGCGTTCAGCACACATAAAGCTCGATGACGATCTCCGCCTTCTTGATCCAGCAAGAGGGAGCGGAGAGGTAGATGAGTTCCCCGGCAGCACGACGGCGTGGTGATGGTGGTGGTGGTGCTGTCCCGGCAGGGCTTCGCCAAGCGCAACCGAGACGATCTAGTGGAGAACAGATCTAGAGGGAGAGAGAGGCAGCCGTGGCTTTTCAGGTTGGGGGGGCTGCCCTCAAAACCTCCAGTATATATAGGAGGGAGGGGTGAGGAGGCAGCCCCTGGGGTTTCCACTAGGGGTTCGGCTGAACCACCACACGGGAGGAGTCCACCTCCCACAAGGGAGGTGGACTCCTAGTAGGACTCCTCCCACTTGGCCCCTCTCCCACCCCTTTGCGCAAGGGCCTCCTAGGGGCTGGCCGGCCAGCCCACCAGGGGTTGGTGCGCCACCTCCTAGGCCCATGTGACCCTTGGGGTGGGTGGGCCCTGATACGTCTCCATCGTATCTACTTTTCCAAACTCTTTTGCCCTTGTTTTGGACTCTAATTTGCATGATTTGAATGGAACTAACCCGGACTGACGCTGTTTTCAGCAGAATTGCCTTGGTGTTATTTTTGTGCAGAAATAAAAGTTCTCGGATTGACCTGAAAATTTACGGGGAATATTTTTGGAATTAATAAAAAATACTGGCGAAAGAATCAACCGGAGGGGGTCCACCACCTGGCCACAAGCCAGGGGGGCGCCCA
Source organism: Elymus sibiricus (assembly GCA_039707655.1). Lineage (NCBI taxonomy): Eukaryota > Viridiplantae > Streptophyta > Magnoliopsida > Poales > Poaceae > Elymus > Elymus sibiricus. Next base: position 482,488,464 of record CM077665.1, read on the forward strand.
ACCCCCCATACGGCGCGCCCCCCTGTCTTGTGGGCCCCCTGGAGCTCCTCCGACCTCAACTCCAACTCTATATATTCCTATTCGTGGAGAAAAAAATCAGAGAGAAGAGTTCATCGCATTTTACGATACGGAGCCGCTGCCACCTCCTGTTCTTCCTCGGGAGGGCAGATCTGGAGTCTGATTTGGGCTCCGGAGAGCGGTGTTGGGGAACGTTGCATGGGAAACAAAAATTTTCCTACGCACACACAAGTTCTATCCATGGTGATGAGCATCTACGAGAGGGAGAGTGAATCTACATACCCTTGTAGATCGCTAAGCGGAAGCGTTAAGAAACGCGGTTGATGTAGTCGAACGTCTCCGCGATCCAAATCGCAAGTCGTCCCTCGATCCGATCATGAACTAGTGCCGAACGGACGGCACCTCCGCGTTCAACACACGTACGGCTTGATGACGCCTTCACCTCCTCGATCCAGTGAGTGATGGTGAAGTAGTAGATGAGTTCCAGCAGCACGACGGCGTGGTGATGGTGGTGACGAACAATCTCTGCAGGGCTTCGCCAAGCGCTACGGAGATTATGACGGGAGAGCTAGAGGGTTAGGGTTGCCGACACACGGCTTGGGAAATCTTAATGTATCCCGTGTGCTAGCCCTGCCCCTCTATTTATATGTTGAGCCTTGGGGTCTAAACTTGGAGTAAAAGCCTCCTCCAGGTCGGTTTTGCCCGCACAAGGTCGGTTTGGCCCGCAGGGAAAGAGTCCAACTCGGATCCCTGCAGTACCGCGCACAAGCGGTAGTACCGCTCACGAGCGGTAGTACCGCTTCACACAAGCGGTAGTACCGCTTATGCGGTAGTACCGCTTCACACAAGCGGTAGTACCGCTTACGCGGTAGTACTGCCTTTACCAGCGGTAGTACCGCTTAAGGCAGTAGAAAAACTTCCTTTTGCACTTTCCAATACCTCGTGGGTTTTACCCCTTTGGCCCGTATAGAGTGTTGTTGCACCCGAACACTTCGGTAAACATCCGGAACCTCTTCCGGTGAATTCCGGAACCCTTCCGGAGATCAAAACACTATTATCACATATATCAATCTTTACCTCCGGAGTCTTCCGGAGATCCTCGTCATGTCCGGGATCTTATCCGGGACTCCGAACAACCTTCGGTCACCAACACAATAACTCAACTATACTAATCGTCACCAAACGTTAAGTGTGTAGACCCTGCGGGTTCGAGAACTATGTAGACATGACCGAGACACCTCTACGATCAATAACCAATAGCGGGACCTGGATGTCCATATTGGCTCCTACATATTCTACGAAGATCTTTATCGGTCGAACCTCTATGTCACGGATTCAGTTAATCCCGTATACTGTTCCCTTTGTTCTTCGGTATGTTACTTGCCCGAGATTCGATCGTCGGTATCTCTATACCTAGTTCAATCTCGTTACCGGCAAGTCTCTTTACTCGTTCCGTAATACAAGATCTCGTGGCTAACACTTTAGTCACATTGCTTGCAAGGCTCATTGTGATGTTGTATTACCGAGTGGGCCCTGAGATACCTCTCCGTCACACGGAGTAACAAATCCCAGTCTTGATCCATGCCAACCCAACAGACACCCTCAGGGATACCTGTAGAGCACCTTTATAATCACCCAGTTACGTTGCGACGTTTGATACACACAAGGTACTCCTCCGATGTCAGGGAGTTGCATGATCTCATGGTCATAGGAACAGATACTTGACACGCAGAAAACAATAGTAATAAACTGACACGATCATATGCTACGTTCGTAGTTTGGGTCTTGTCCATCACATCATTCTCCTAATGGTGTGATCCCGTTATCAAATGACATCTCATGTCCATGGCTAGGAAACCTTCACCATCTTTTGATCAACGATCTAGTCAACTAGAGGCTTACTAGGGACACAGTGTTGTCTATGTACCCACACATGTATTTGAGTTTCCAATCAATACAATTATAGCATGGATAATAAACGATTATCATGAATAAGGAAATATAATAATAACCAATTTATTATTGCCTCTAGGGCATATTTCCAACAGTCTCCCACTTGCACTAGAGTCAATAATCTAGTCACATCACTATGTGATTTACATTGTAATGAATCGAACACCCATGCAGTTCTGGTGTTGTTCATGTTTAGCCCTTGGAAGAGGTTTAGTCATCGGATCTGCAACATTCAGATCCGTGTGTACTTTGCAAATATTTATGTCGTCCTCCTTGATGTAATCGCGGATGGAATTGAAACGTCGCTTTATGTGTCTGGTCCTCTTGTGAAATCTTGGTTCCTTGGCTAGAGCAATGGCACCAGTATTATCACAAAACAGAGTCATTGGGTTAAGCGCACTAGGCACTACTCCAAGATCTGTCATGAACTCCTTCATCCAGACACCTTCCTTCGCCGCCTCCGAGGCAGCGATGTACTCCGCTTCGCATGTAGAATCAGCTACCACGCTTTGCTTGGAACTGCACCAGCTAACCGCACCCCCATTAAGAATAAATACGTATCCGGTTTGTGACTTAGAGTCATCCGGATCAGTGTCAAAGCTTGCATCGACGTAACCCTTTACGACGAGCTCTTGATCACCTCCATAAACGAGAAACATGTCCTTAGTCCTTTTCAGGTACTTCAGGATATTCTTGACCGCCGTCCAGTGTTCCATTCCTGGATCACTTTGAAACCTTCCAACCATACTTATGGCAAGGCTGACATCGGGTCTTGTGCACAGCATTGCATACATGATAGAGCCTATGGCTGAATCATAGGGGATGACACTCATCTTTTCTCTATCTTCTGCAGTCACTGGGCAATGAGTCTTACTCAACTTCACACCTTGCAAAACAGGCAAGAACCCCTTCTTGGACTGATCCATTTTGAACTTCTTCAAAACTTTGTCATGGTATGTGCTTTGTGAAAGTCCTATTAAGCGTCTCGATCTATCTGTATAGATCTTGATGCCTAATATGAAAGCAGCTTCTCCTAGGTCCTTCATTGAAAAACTCTTGTTCAAATATTCCTTCACGCCTTCTCACATTTCTATATTGTTTCCAATCAGCAATATGTCATCCACATATAATATTAAAAACGCTATAGAGCTCCCACTCACTTTCTTGTAAATACAAGCTTCTCCGTAAACTTGTATAAACTCGAACGCTTTGATCACCTCATCAAAGCGAAGATTCCAACTCCGAGATGCTTGCACCAGTCCATAAATGGATCGCTGGAGTTTGCAAACTTTGTCAGCATTCTCTGGATCGACAAAACCTTCTGGTTGCATCATATACAACTCTTCCTTAAGGAAACCGTTAAGGAACGCTGTTTTGACATCCATCTGCCAAATTTCATAATCGAAAAAGGCAGCTATTGCTAACATGATTCTGACGGACTTAAGCATCGCTACGGGTGAGAAGGTCTCATCGTAGTCAACTCCTTGAACTTGTGAAAAACCCTTTGCCACAAGTCGAGCTTTATAGATGGTGACATTACCGTCCGCGTCCGTCTTCCTCTTAAAGATCCATTTGTTCTGAATGGCCTTACGCCCTTCAGGTAATACTTCCAAAGTCCACACTTTGTTTTCATACATGGATCCCATCTCGGATTTCATGGCCTCTAACCACTTCTCGGAATCCGGGCCCATCATCGCTTCTCCATAGCTCGTAGGTTCATCGTTGTCCAACAACATGACTTCTAAGACAGGGTTGCCGTACCACTCAGGAGCAGTACGCGTCCTTGTTGACCTACGAGGTTCGATAGCAACTTGATCCAAAGCTTCATGATCATCATCATTAACTTCCTCTTCAGCTGTTGTAGGCTCTACAGAAACATCTTTCTGCGCTGCGCTACTTTCAGGTTGAAGTAAAGGTTCAACAACCTCATCAAGTTCTATCTTCCTCCCACTCAATTCTTTCGAGAGAAACTCTTTCTCAAGAAATGTTCCATTTTAAGCGACAAACACTTTGCCTTCGGATCTGAAGTAGAAGGTATACCCAACTATCTCTTTTGGGTATCCTATGAAGACGCATTTCTCCGCTTTGGGTTCCAGCTTTTCAGGCTGAAGCTTTTTGACATAAGCATCACATCCCCAAACTTTAAGAACCGACAGCTTTGGCTTCTTGCCAAACCAAAGTTCATATGGCGTCGTCTCAACGGATTTCGATGGTGCCCTATTTAAAGTGAATGCAGCTGTCTCTAATGCATAACCCGAAAACGATAGTGGCAAATCGGCAAGAGACATCATAGATCGCACCATATCCAATAAGGTTCGATTACGATGTTCGGACACACCATTACGCTGTGGTGTTCCAGGCGGTGTCAATTGTGAAACAATTCCACACTGTCTTAAGTGACTGCCAAACTCATAACTCAGATATTCTCCTCCTCGATCAGATCGTAGGAATTTAATCTTCTTGTTACGATGATTCTCAACTTCACTCTGAAATTGTTTGAACTTTTCAAATGTTTCAGACTTGTGTTTCATTAAGTAAATATACCCATATCTACTTAAGTCATCAGTGAAGGTGAGAAAGTAACGATAACCACCGCGTGCCTCAATGCTCATCGGACCGCACACATCAGTATGTATGATTTCCAATAAGTCACTTGCCCGTTCCATTATTCCAGAGAACGGCGTTTTAGTCATCTTGCCCATGAGGCATGGCTCGCATGTGTCAAGTGATTCAAAATCAAGTGACTCCAAAAGTCCATCAGCATGGAGCTTCCTCATGCGTTTTACGCCAATATGACCTAAACGGCAGTGCCACAAGAAAGTGGTATTATCATTATCAATTCTACATCTTTTGGCATCAATGTTATGAACATGTGTATCATTACTATCGAGATTGAATAAGAATAAACCCCTCACATCGGGTGCATGACCATAAAAGATATTACTCATATAAATAGAACAACCATTATTCTCTGATTTAAATGAGTAACCGTCTCGCAATAAACAAGATCCAGATATAATATTCATGCTTAACGCAGGCACTAAATAACAATTATTCAGGTTCATCACTAATCCCGATGGTAATCGAAGAGCGAGCGTGCCGACGGCGATCACATCAACCTTGGAACCATTTCCCACGCACATCGTCACTTCGTCCTTTGCCAGCCTCCGTTTATTCCGCAGTTCCTGTTTTGAGTTGCAAATGTGAGCAACCGCACCGGTATCAAATACCCAGGCACTACAACGAGAGTTGGTAAGGTACACATCAATAACATGTATATCATATATACCTTGTTTGTTGTTGGCCGCCTTCTTGTCAGCCAAATACTTCGGGCAGTTCCGCTTCCAGTGTCCAGTTCCCTTGCAATGAAAGCACACAGTTTCTGGTTTGGGTCCAGCCTTGGGTTTCTTCACGAGAGGAGCAACTGCTTTGCCACTCTTCTTGGAGTTACCCTTCTTACCCTTGCCATTTTTCTTGAAACTAGTGGTTTTATTGACCATCAACACTTGATGCTCCTTCTGAATTTCAGACTCAGTGGCTTTCAGCATCGCAAACAGCTCGGCGACTGACTTGTTCATCCCATGCATGTTATAGTTCAACACGAAGCTCTTGTAGCTAGGTGGCAATGATTGAAGAACTCTGTCAGTGATAGCCTCTGGCGGAAGGGGCATCCCCAATTCAGCCAGACGGGTGGAGTACCCAGACATTCTGAGTATGTGATCACTGATAGACCCGTTCTCCTCCATCTTGCAAGCATAGAACTTATCAGAGATCTCATATCTCTCGATCCGGCCATTCTTCTGAAAGATAAACTTCAACTCCTGGAACATCTCATATGCTCCATGACGTTCAAAACGTCTTTGAAGTCCCGGTTCTAAGCTGTACAATATTGCACATTGAACTATTGAGTAATCTTCAGAACGAGCCTGCCAGGCGTTCACAACGTCTAGAGACTCAACTGGAGCGGGTGGATCACCAAGCGGTGCATCAAGGACATAAGCCTTCTGGGAAGCCGTAAGGATAATCCTTAGATTACGGGCCCAGTCCACAAAGTTACTTCCATCATCTTTCAACTTAGCTTTCTCTAGGAACGCATTAAAATTCAGGGGTGCTACTGCGCGAGCCATGATCTACAACATAAAAATAGCAAAGACAACTTAGACTATTGTTCTAGATAATGAGTTTAGTTAATCATATTACTTAAAAACTCCCACTCAAATTGACATCCCTCCGGTCATTCGAGTGTAACATGATCCAAATCTACCAACTCAAGTCCGATCATCACGTGAGTTGAGGTGGTTTCAATGGTGAACATCTTCATGTTGATCATATCTACTATATGACTCATGTTCGACCTTTCGGTCTCTTGTGTTCCGAGGCCATGTCTGTACATGCTAGGCTCGTCAAGTTTAACCCGAGTGTTCCGCACGTGCAACATGGCTTACACCCGTTGTATGTGAACGTAGAGTCTATCACACCCGATCATCACGGCGTGTCTCGAAACGACGAACTTTCGCAACGGTGCACACTCGGGGAGAACACAATTTATCTTGAAATTTAAGTGAGGGATCACCTTATAATGCTACCGTTGTCCTAAGCAAAATAAGATGCATAAAAGGATTAACATCACATGCAAATCATAAGTGACATGATATGGCCATGAACTTGTGCTTTTGATCTCCATCTCCAAAGCACCGGCATGATGTCCATCGTCACCGGCATGACACCATGATCTCCATCATCTTGATCTCCAGCAACGTGTCGCCATGAGGTTGTCGCGCCGACTGTTGCTTCCACGACTATTGCTAACGTTTAGCGATAAAGTAAAGCATTACATAGCGCTGAATGATTGACACGCAGGTCATACAATAATTAAAGACAACTCTATGGCTCCTGCCAGTTGCCGTACTCAACGACATGCAAGTCGTGATATTCTATACAACGCATGATCATCTCATACATCACATATATCTCATCATGTAATTGGCCATATCACATCACAACATACCCTGCAAAAACAAGTTAGACATCCTCTAATTGTTGTTGCAAATTTTACGTGGGTGCTACGGGTTTGCAAGAACCGTTCTTACCTACGCAAAACCACAACGTGGTGTAGTGATTGCTTTTTGATCTTCTAAAAGAACCCTCTTCATTGAAATCGATTCAACTAAAGTGAGAGAGACAGACACCCGCTAGCCATCTTTATGCAACGAAGTTACATGTCAGTTGAAGGAACCGGTCTCTCGTAAGCGTACGAGTAATGTTGGTCCGGGCCGCTTCATCTCACAATACCGCCGAATCAAGTATCAACTAGTAACGGCAAGCAATATGTATACACCCACGCCCACAACTCGTTTTTGTTCTACTCGAGATCTCATCTACGCATAGACCTAGCTCTGATACCACTGTTGGTGAACGTTGCATGGGAAACAAAAAATTTCCTACGCACACACAAGATCTATCCATGGTGATGAGCATCTACGAGAGGGAGAGTGAATCTACATACCCTTGTAGATCGCTAAGCGGAAGCGTTAAGAAACGCGGTTGATGTAGTCGAACGTCTCCGCGATCCAAATCGCAAGTCGTCCCTCGATCCGATCATGAACTAGTGCCGAACGGACGGCACCTCCGCGTTCAACACACGTACGGCTTGATGACGCCTTCACCTCCTCGATCCAGCGAGTGATGGTGAAGTAGTAGATGAGTTCCAGCAGCATGACGGCGTGGTGATGGTGGTGAGGAACAATCTCTGCAGGGCTTCGCCAAGCGCTACGGAGATTATGAAGGGAGAGCTAGAGGGTTAGGGTTGCCGACACATGGCTTGGGAAATCTTAATGTATCCCGTGTGCTAGCCCTGCCCCTCTATTTATATGTTGAGTCTTGGGGTCTAAACTTGGAGTAAAAGCCTCCTCCAGGTCGGTTTTGCCCGCACAAGGTCGGTTTGGCCCGCAGGGAAAGAGTCCAACTCGGATCCCTGCAGTACCGCACACAAGCGGTAGTCTCGCTCACGAGCGGTAGTACCGCTTGAGCGGTAGTACCGCTTCACACAAGCGGTAGTACCGCTTATGCGGTAGTACCGCTTCACACAAGCGGTAGTACCGCTTACGCGGTAGTACTGCCTTTACCAGCGGTAGTACCGCTTAAGGCAGTAGCAAAACTTCCTTTTGCACTTTCCAATACCTCGTGGGTTTTACCCCTTTGGCCCGTATAGAGTGTTGTTGCACCCGAACACTTCGGTAAACATCCGGAACCTCTTCCGGTGAATTCCGGAACCCTTCCGGAGATCAAAACACTATTATCACATATATCAATCTTTACCTCCGGACTCTTCCGGAGATCCTCGTCATGTCCGGGATCTTATCCGGGACTCCGAACAACCTTCGGTCACCAACACAATAAGTCAACTATACTAATCGTCACCAAACGTTAAGTGCGTAGACCCTGCGGGTTCGAGAACTATGTAGACATGACCGAGACACCTCTACGATCAATAACCAATAGCGGGACCTGGATGCCCATATTGGCTCCTACATATTCTACGAAGATCTTTATCAGTCGAACCTCTATGTCAAGGATTCAGTTATTCCCGTATACTGTTCCCTTTGTTCTTCGGTATGTTACTTGCCCGAGATTCGATCGTCGGTATCTCTATACCTAGTTCAATCTCGTTACCGGCAAGTCTCTTTACTCGTTCCGTAATACAAGATCTCGTGGCTAACACTTTAGTCACATTGCTTGCAAGGCTCATTGTGATGTTGTATTACCGAGTGGGCCCTGAGATACCTCTCCGTCACACGGAGTAACAAATCCCAGTCTTGATCCATGCCAACCCAACAGACACCCTCGGAGATACCTGTAGAGCACCTTTATAATCACCCAGTTACGTTGTGACGTTTGATACACACAAGGTACTCCTCCGATGTCAGGGAGTTGCATGATCTCATGGTCATAGGAACAGATACTTGACACGCAGAAAACAATAGCAATAAACTGACACGGTCATATGCTACGTTCGTAGTTTGGGTCTTGTCCATCACAGCATTCTCCTAATGATGTGATCCCGTTATCAAATGACATCTCATGTCCATGGCTAGGAAACCCTCACCATCTTTAGATCAACGAGCTAGTCAACTAGAGGCTTACTAGGGACACAGTGTTGTCTATGTACCCACACATGTATTTGAGTTTCCAATCAATACAATTATAGCATGGATAATAAACGATTATCATGAACAAGGAAATATAATAATAACCAATTTATTATTGCCTCTAGGGCATATTTCCAACAAAATTGACGCCGTCGTCATCACCAACCATCCTTCATCACCAATTTCATGATGCTCTCCGCCGTTCGTGAGTAATTCCATCGTGGGCTTGCTGGACTGTGATGGGTTGGATGAGATTTACCATGTAATCGAGTTAGTTTTGTTAGGGTTTGATCCCTAGTATCCACTATGTTCTGAGATTGATGTTGCTATGACTTTGCTATGCTTAATGCTTGTCACTAGGGCCCGAGTGCCATGATTTCAGATCTGAACCTATTATGTTTTCATGAATATATATGTGTTCTTGATCCTATCTTGCAAGTTGTAGACACCTATTACGAGTTATGATCCGCATCCCCCAGGGTGACAATAAATGGGATTCTTTCTGGTGATTACCGTAGTTTGAGGAGTTCATGTATTCACTAAGTGCTAATGCTTTGGTCCGGTTCTCTATTAAAAGGAGGCCTTAATATCCCTTAGTTTCCATTAGGACCCCGCTGCCACGGGAGGGTAGGACAAAAGATGTCATGCAAGTTCTTTTCCATAAGCACGTATGACTATATATGGAATACATGCCTACATTACATTGATGAATTAGAGCTAGTTCTGTGTCACCCTATGTTATAACCGTTGCATGATGAATGCCATCCGACATAATTATCCATCACTGATCCATTGCCTACGAGCTTTTCATATATTGATCTTTGCTAAGTTACTTTTCCGCTGCTACTGTTACAATCACTACAAAACTGCTACTGTCGCTTTGCCATCGTTACCGTTACTTCCATACTGCTTTGCTACTGAATACTTTGCTGCAGATACTAAGTCTTTCAGGTGTGGTTGAATTGACAACTCAGCTGCCAATACTCGAGAATATTCTTTGGCGCCCCTTGTGTCGAATCAATAAATTTGGGTTGAATACTCTACCCTCGAAAACTGTTGCGATCCCCTATACTTGTGGGTTATCAGGCCCCACTTGGTGGACCCCCGGAACCCATTCGTCACTCCCGGTACACTGCGGGAAATGCCCAAAACTTTTCCGGAGACCAAAACGGGACTTCCTATATATCAATCTTTACCTTTGGACCATTCCGGAGCTCCTCATGACGTCCAGTATCTCATCTGGGACTCCGAACAATCTTCAGTCACCAACATACATAACTCAATACTACCGAAATTTCACCGAACGTTAAGTGTGTAGACCCTGCGGGTTCGAGAACTATGTAGACATGACCGAGACACCTCTACGGTCAATAACCAATAGCGGGACCTGGATGCCCATATTGGTTCCTACATATTCTATGAAGATCTTTATCGGTTGAACCTCTATGTCAAGGATTCAGTTAATCCCGTATGCTATTCCCTTTGTTCTTCGGTATGTTACTTGCCCGAGATTCGATCGTCGGTATCTCTATACCTAGTTCAATCTCATTACCGGCAAGTCTCTTTACTCGTTGTGTAATGCAAGATCCCGTGGCTAACTCTTTAGTCACTTTGCTTGCAAGGCTTATTGTGATGTTGTATTACCGAGTGGACCCTGAGATACCTCTCCCTCACACGGAGTAACAAATCCTAGTCTCGATCCATGCCCACTCAACAGACACCCTCGGAGATACTTGTAGAGCATCTTTATAGTCACCCAGTTACGTTGCGACGTTTGATACACACAAGGTATTCCTCCGGTGTCAGTGAGTTGTATGATCTCATGGTCATAGGAACAGATACTTGACATGCAGAAAACTATAGTAATAAACTGACACGATCATATGCTATGTTCATAGTTTGGGGCTTGTCCATCACATCATTCTCCTAATGATGTGATCCCGTTATCAAATGACATCTCATGTCTATGGCTAGGAAACCTTGACCATCTTTGATCAACGAGCTAGTCTACTAGAGGCATACTAGGGACACATTGTTGTCTATGTATCCACACATGTATTATTGTTTCCAATCAATACAATTATAGCATGGATAATAAATGATTATCATGATGTGGGATCACTAGAAGAGTGTCTAGAGGGGGGGTGAATAGACTACTAGCAAGAATATAAAACCTAACCTTTTCCCAGGTTAATAGGTTGGCAGATTTTAACAATTATAGCAAGTCAAGCACACCCTACACATGCAAGTCAACAAGTATGGCAGCGGAAAGTAAAGACATTGCACATGAAGTAAAGAGTTGAGATAGGGAGATCAAACGCATGAGGGACGGGAATATTTTTCCCGTGGTTCTGATAGGTGGTGCTATCGTACGTCCACGTTTATGGAGTCTTCAACCCACGGAGGGTAACGGTCGTGAGAGTCCACGGAGGGCTCCACCCATAAGGGTCCACGAAGTAGCAACCTTGACTATTCCATAACGGCTTCCATCCACGAAGGACTAGCCTCACTATGGGTAGATCTTCACAAAGTAGGCGATCTCCTTGCCCTTACAAACTTCTTGGTTCAACTCCACAACACGAAGTAGGAGGCTCCCAAGCGACACCTAACCAATCTAGGAGGCACCACCCTCCAAAAGGTAATAGGCTCGGCAATGTCGATGAACTCCTTGATCTTGTGCTTCAAGATGATAGACTCCTCAACACACAATCACTCTCTCACAGATTTGGCTTGGTGGAAGAGATTGGATTGGTGGAAAGCAACTTGGGGAGGCTAGAGATCAAGATTCATATGGTTGGAATGGAATGGCATGATCTCAACACATGAGTAGGTGGCTCTCTCTCAAAAAATTGGATGGGGCAAGTATGGAATAGTTCTGAGTGCTTCTCTTCCGAGTAGGTGGTGGTGAAGGGGTATATATAGGCATCTCCAAAAATCCAACCGTTACACCTAAAATGACCAACTTGATGACACCGATGTGTTAATCTCAGTGGTACCGAAGTGACCAAAAGGCAGTAACTTTTGAATCTCGGTGAGACCGATATATACAACTCGGTTGCACCGATAAGGTGCCCAATGGTCAGATTGCCCAATCTCGGTGACGCCGATTCCACAAACTCGGTCGGACCGATTTTGTGAAATTGGGTAACAGAAAGTTGGCAACCCAAACTCGGTGGCACCGAAGCAGAATCGGTTGCACCGAAAGGCTAGGGTTTGGCTTAGGTCTGTCTGAGTATGGGAATCGGTGGCACCAAGTGGAAAGTGTTGGTTGCACCGATTTTGGATATTTGACTTTGGACAGACTTTTGTGAAAGAGCATGTGGGTGTTTTTGGTGACTATCACTTGTGCACGTATGAGCATTTTGTTCACCAACAGTACCTTACCCCCTTTTAATAGTATTGGCTTTCCTATGGACTCAAAGTGATTTCTCACAAAGTAAAATGTAGAGTCCTCTTGCTTGAAGCTTTGCCAATCCATTTTCTTGCATCTTGGGGTTCTCCACAATCCTTTTTGCCAACCCTTCTTCCTCTATGGACTCTTATCTGAAATACACTAGGTAGAAATATTAGTCCAAGAGACAATGTATGTTGTCATGAATTATCAAAACCACCAAGGGAGCACATTGTGCTTTCACATGAACAAGGAAATATAATAATAATCACTTTATTATTGCCTCTAGGGCATATTTCCAATAGTCTCCCACTTGCACTAGAGTCAATAATCTAGCTCACATCACTATGTGATTTACATTGTAATGAATCTAACACCCATACAGTTCTGGTGTTGATCATGTTTAGCCCTTGGAAGAGGTTTAGTCAATAGGTCTGCGACATTCAGATCCGTGTGCACTTTGAAAATATTTATGTCCTCCTCCTTGATGTAATCGCGGATGGAATTGAAGTGTCGCTTTATGTGTCTGGTCCTCTTGTGAAACCTTGGTTCCTTGGCCAGAGCAATGGCACCAGTGTTGTCACAGAACAGAGTCACTGGGTTCAGTGCACTGGGCATTACTCCAAGATCTGTCATGAACTCCTTCATCCAGACACCTTCCTTCGCCGCCTCCGAGGCAGCAATGTACTCCGCTTCGCATGTAGAATCAGCTACCACGCTCTGCTTGGAACTGCACCAGCTTACCGCACCCCCATTGAGAATAAATACTTATCCGGTTTGAGACTTAGAGTCATCCAGATCAGTGTGAAAGCTTGCATCGACGTAACCCTTTACGACGAGCTCTTGATCACCTCCATAAACGAGAAACATGTCCTTAGTCCTTTTCAGGTACTTCAGGATATTCTTGACCGCCGTCCAGTGTTCCACTCCTGGATCACTTTGAAACCTTTCGGCCATACTTATGGCAAGGCTGACATCAGGTCTTGTGCACAGCATTGCATACATGATAGAGCCTATGGCTGAAACATAGGAGATGACACTCATCTTTTCTCTATCTTCTGCAGTCACTGGGCATTGAGTCTTACTCAACTTCATACCTTGCAATACAGGCAAGAACCCCTTCTTGGACTGATCCATTTTGAACTTCTTCAAAACTTTGTCAAGGTACGTGCTTTGTGAAAGTCCTATTAAGCGTCTCGATCTATCTCTATAGATCTTGATGCCTAATATGAAAGCAGCTTCTCCTAGGTCCTTCATTGAAAAACTCTTGTTCAAATATTCCTTCACGCTTTCCAACATTTCTATATTGTTTCCAATCAGCAATATGTCATCCACATATAATATTAGAAACGCTATAGAGCTCCCACTCACTTTCTTGTAAATACAAGCTTCTTCGTAAACTTGTATAAACCCGAACGCTTTGATCACCTCATCAAAACGAAGATTCCAACTCCGAGATGCTTGCACCAGTCCATAAATGGATCGCTGGAGTTTGCAAACTTTGTCAGCATTCTCTGGATCGACAAAACCTTCCGGTTGCATCATATACAACTCTTCCTTAAGGAAACGGTTAAGGAACGTTGTTTTGACATCCATCTGCCAAATTTCATAATCGAAAAATGCAGCTATTGCTAACATGATTCTGACGGACTTAAGCATCGCTACGGGTGAGAAGGTCTCATCGTAGTCAACTCCTTGAACTTGTGAAAAACCCTTTGCCACAAGTCGAGCTTTATAGACGATGACATTACCGTCCGCATCCGTCTTCTTCTTAAAGATCCATTTATTCTGAATGGCCTTTCGCCCTTCAGGTAATACTTCCAAAGTCCATACTTTGTTTTCATACATGGATCCCATCTCGGATTTCATGGCCTCTAACCATTTCTAGGAATCCGGGCCCATCATCGCTTCTCCATAGCTCGTAGGTTCATCATTGTCGACCTACGAGGTTCGATAGCAACTTGATCCGAAGCCTCATGATCACCATCATCAGCTTCCACTTCAACCAATGCAGGCTCTACAGAAACATCTTTCCGCGCTGCGCTACTTTCTGGTTGAAGTAAAGGTTCAACAACCTCATCAAGTCTATTTTCCTCCCACTCAATTCTTTCAAGAGAAACTCTTTCTCGAGAAATGACCCATTCTTAGCGACAAACACTTTGCCCTCGGATCTGAGATAGAAGGTGTACCCAACCGTCTCTTTTGGGTATCCTATGAAGACGCATTTCTCCGCTTTGGATTCCAGCTTTTCAGGTTGAAGCTTTTTGACATAAGCATCACATCCCCAAACTTTAAGAAACGACAACTTTGGTTTCTTGCCAAACCAAAGTTCATATGGCGTCGTCTCAATGGATTTTGATGGTGCCCTATTTAAAGTGAATGCAGCTGTCTCTAACGCATAACCCCAAAACGATCGTGGCAAATCGGCAAGAGACATCATAGACCGCACCATATCCAATAAGGTTCGATACGACGTTCGGACACACCATTGCGCTGTGGTGTTCCAGGCGGTGTCAATTGTGAAACAATTCCACATTGTCTTAAGTGATTGCCAAACTCATAACTCGTATATTCTCCTCCTCGATCAGATCGTAGGAATTTAATCTTCTTGTTATGATGATTCTCAACTTCACTCTGAAATTGCTTGAACTTTTCAAACGTTTCAGACTTATGTTTCATTAAGTAAATATACCCATATCTACTTAAGTCATCGTTGAATGTGAGAAAATAATGATATCCACCGCGCGCTTCAATGCTCATCGGACCGCACACATCAGTATGTATGATTTCCAACAAGTCACTAGCCCGTTCCATTGTTCCAGAGAACGGGGCCTTAGTCATCTTGCCCATGAGGCGTGGTTCACATGTGTCAAGTGATTCAAAATCAAGTGACTCCAAAAGTCCATCAGCATGGAGTTTCTTCATGTGTTTTACACCAATATGACCTAAGCGGCAGTGCCACAAGAAAGTGGTGCTATCATTATCAACTCTACATCTTTTGGCATCAATGTTATGAGCATGTGTATCATCACTATCGAGATTCAATAAGAATAAACCCCTCACAATGGGTGCATGACCATAAAAGATATTACTCATATAAATAGAACAACCATTATTCTCTGATTTAAATGAGTAACCGTCTCGCAATAAACAAGATCCAGATATAATGTTCATGCTTAACGCAGGCACTAAATAACAATTATTTAGGTTCATCACTAATCCTGATGGTAATCGAAGGGCGAGCGTGCCGACGGCGATCACATCAACCTTGGAACCATTTCCCACGCGCATCGTCACTTCGTGCTTAGCCAGCCTCCGTCTATTCCGTAGTTCCTCCTTTGAGTTGCAAATGTGAGCAATCGAACCGGTATCAAATACCCAGGCACTACAACGAGAGTTGGTAAGGTACACATCAATAACATGTATATCATATATACCTTTTTGTTTTGGCCGCCTTCTTGTCAGACGGATATTTGGGGCAGTTCCGCTTCCAGTGACCAACTCCCTTGCAATGAAAGCACTCAGTTTCTGGCTTGGGTCCAGCCTTGTGTTTCTTCACGGGAGGGGCAACTGCTTTGCCACTCTTGTTGGAGTTACCCTTCTTGCCCTTGCCATTCTTCTTGAAACTAGTGGTTTTATTAACCATCAACACTTGATGCTCCTTCCCAATCTCAGACTCAGCGACTTTCAACATCGCAAACAGCTCGGCGACTGACTAGTTCATCCCTTGCATGTTATAGTTCAACACGAAGCTTTTGTAGCTAGGTAGCAGTGATTGAAGAACTCTGTCAGTGATCGCCTCTGGCGGGAGAACAATTCCCAACTTAGCCAGACGGTTGGAATACCCAGATATTCTGAGTACATGTTCACTGACAGACCTGTTCTCCTGCATCTTGCACGCATAGAACTTATCGGAGGTCTCATACCTCTCGATCTGGGCATTCTTCTCAAAGATAAACCTCAACTCCTGGAACATCTCATATGCTCCATGACGTTCAAAACATCTTTGAAGTCCCGGTTCTAAGCCATACAACATTGCACATTGAACTATTGAGTAATCATCAGAACGTGCCTGCCAGGCGTTCGCAACGTCTGCGGCCTCTACTGGAGCGGGTGGTTCACCGAGCAGTGCATCAAGGACATAAGCCTTTTGGGAAGCCATGAGGATAATCCTCAGATTACGGGCCCAGTCTACAAAGTTACTTCCATCATCCTTCAACTTAGCTTTCTCTAGGAACGCATTGAAATTCAGGGGTGCTACTGCGCGAGCCATTGATCTACACCATAAGTTTTGCAAAGACAACTTAGACTATTGTTTAAGATAATGAGTTTAATCATATTACTTAAAAACTCCCACTCAAATTGACATCCCTCAGGTCATTCGAGTGTCACATGATCCAAATTCACCAACCCAAGTCCGATCATCATGTGAGATGAGGTGGTTTCAATGGTGAACATCTCCATGTTGATCATATCTACTATATGACTCATGTTCCACCTTTCGGTCTCTTGTGTTCCGAGGCCATGTCTGTACATGCTAGGCTCGTCAAGTTTAACCCGACTGTTCCGCATGTGCAACACTGGCTTGCACCCGTTGTATGCGAACGTAGAGTCTATCACACCCGATCATCACGTGGTGTCTCGAAACGACGAACTTTCGCAACGGTGCACACTTGGGGAGAACACAATTTTATCTTGAAATTTTAGTGAGGGATCACCTTATAATGCTACCATCGTCCTAATCATAATAAGATGCATAAAAGGATTAACATCACATGCAAATCATAAGTGACATGATATGGCCATGATCTTGTGCTTTTGATCTCCATCTCCAAAGCACTGGCATGATCTCCATCGTCACCGGCATGACACCATGATCTCCATCATCTTGATCTCCATCAACGTGTCGCCATCAGGTTGTCGCGCCAACTATTGCTTCTACAACTAATTGCTAACTCATAGCGATAAAGTAAAGCAAAAACGGCGAAAATAAATTAAAGACAACCCTATGGCTCCTGCCGGTTGCCGTACTCATCGACATGCAAGTCGTGATAATCTATACAAAACATGATCATCTCATACATCACATATATCTCATCATGTTTCTGGCCATATCATATCACATCATACCCTGCAAAAACAAGTTAGACGTCATCTAATTTGTTGTTGCATGTTTTACGTGGCTGCTATGGGTATCTAGCAAGAACGATTCTTACCTACGGAAAACCACAACGGTGATATACAAGTTGCTATTTCACCTTCTACAAGGACCGCCTCTGTTGAATCCGATTCAACTAAAGTGGGAGAGACAGACACCCGCCAGCCATCTTATGCAACAAGTTACATGTCAGTTGATGGAACCGGTCTCTCGTACATGGACGAGTAAGGTTGGTCCGAGCCGCTTCATCCCACAATACCGCCGAATCAAGAAAAGACTAAGGAGGGAAGCAATCTGAATATCAATGCCCACAAACTCCTTTGTGTTCTACTCGAGATCTCGTCTACGCATAGACCTAGCTCATGATGCCACTGTTGGGGAACGTTGCATGGGAAACAAAAAATTTCCTACGCACACGCAAGATCTATCCATGGTGATGAGCATCTACGAGAGGGAGAGTCGATCTACGTAACCTTGTAGATCGCTAAGCAGGAAGCGTTAAGAAACGCGGTTGATGTAGTGCCGAACGGACGGCACCTCCGCGTTCAGCACACGTACAGCTCGATGACGATCTCCGCCTTCTTGATCCAGCACGAGGGAGCGGAGAGGTAGATGAGTTCCCCGGCAGCACGACAGCGTGGTTACGGTGGTGGTGGTGTTGTGCCGGCAGGGCTTCGCCAAGCGCAACCGAGACGATCTAGTGGAGAATAGATCTAGAGGGAGAGAGAGGCAGCCGTGGCTTTTCATCTTGGGGGGCTGCCCTCAAAAAATACTGGAGCCAAGAACCACCGGAGGGGGTGCCCTGGTTGGGCACGATACACCAGGGCGTGCCACCCCCTCCAGGCGCGCCCTGGTGGGTTGTGCCCACCTAGGGGCCCCACTGACCCTAATTCAGCGCTATAAAATCCTATTTTCGGAGAAAAAATCGGAGAGAAAGTTTCATCGCGTTTTACGATACGGAGCCGCTGCCACCTCCTGTTCTTCCTCGGGAGGCCAGATCTGGAGTCTGTTTGGAGCTCCGGAGAGGGGAATCTTCGGTCTTCGTCATCATCAACCCTTCTCCATCGCCAATTCCATGATGCTCCCCACCGGGAGTGAGTAATTCCTTCGTAGGCTTGCTGGTTGGTGAGGAGTTGGATGAGATTCATCATGTAATCGAGTTAGTTTTGTTAGGGCTTGATCCCTAGTATCCACTATGTTCTGAGATTGATGTTGCTAGGACTTTGCCATGCATAATGCTTGTCACTAGGGCCCGAGTGCCATGATTTCAGATCTGAACCGTTTATGTTATCACCATTATATCTATGTTCTTGATCCAATCTTGCTAGTCATATGTGTTGGGGAACGTTGCATGGGAAACAAAAAATTTCCTACGCACACGCAAGATCTATCCATGGTGATGAGAATCTACGAGAGGGAGAGTGGATCTACGTACCCTTGTAGATCGCTCAGCGGGAAGCGTTAAGAAACGCGGTTGATGTAGTCGAACATCTTCGCGATCCAAATCGCAAGCCGTCCCGCGATCCAATCACGTTCCGTCCCGATCTAGCGCCGAACGGACGGCACCTCCGCGTTCAGCACACGTACAGCTCGATGACGATCTCCGGCTTCTTGATCCAGCAATAGGGAGCGGAGAGGTAGATGAGTTCCCCGGCAGCATGACGGCGTGGTGACGGTGGTGGTGGTGCTGTCCCGGCAGGGCTTCGCCAAGCGCAACCGAGACGATCTAGTGGAGAACAGATCTAGAGGGAGAGAGAGGCAGCCGTGGCTTTTCAGGTTGGGGGGGCTACCATCAAAACCTCTAGCATATATAGGAGGGAGGGGGAGGAGGCAGACCCTAGGGTTTCCCCTAGGGGTTCGGCCGAGCCACCACAAGGGAGTAGTCCACCTGCCACAAGGGAGGTGGACTCCTAGTAGGACTCCTCCCACTTGGCCCCTCTCCCACCCCTTTGCGCAAGGGCCTCCTAGCGGCTGGCCGGCCAGCCCACCAGGGGCTGGTGCACCACCTCCTAGGCCCATGTGACCCTTGGGGTGGGTGGTCCCCACTTGGTGGACCCCCCGGAACCCATTCGTCACTCCCGGTACACTGCCAGAAATGCCCGAAACTTTTCCGGAGACCAAAACGGGACTTCCTATATATCAATATTTACCTCCGGACCATTCCGGAGCTCCTCGTGACGACCGGGACTCCGAACAATCTTCGGTCACCACCATACATAACTCAATACTACTGAAACGCCACCGAACGTTAAGTGTGCAGACCCTGCGGGTTCGAGAACTATGTAGACATGACCGAGACACCTCTACGGTCAATAACCAATAGCGGGACCTAGATGCCCATATTGGTTCCTACATATTCTACGAAGATCTTTATCGGTTGAACCTCTATGTCAAGGATTCAGTTAATCCCGTATGCTATTCCCTTTGTTCTTCGGTATGTTACTTGCCCGAGATTCGATCGTCGGTATCTCTATACCTAGTTCAATCTCGTTACCGACAAGTCTCTTTACTCCTTCCATAATACAAGATCTCGTGGCTAACTCTTTAGTCACTTTGCTTGCAAGGCTTATTGTGATGTTGTATTACCGAGTGGGCCCTGAGATACCTCTCCGTCACACGGAGTAACAAATCCCAGTCTCGATCCATGCCCACTCAACAGACACCCTCGGAGATACCTGTAGAGCATCTTTATAGTCACCCAGTTACGTTGCGACGTTTGATACACACAAGGTATTCCTCCGGTGTCAGTGAGTTGCATGATCTCATGGTCATAGGAACAGATACTTGACATGCAGAAAACTATAGCAATAACCTGACACGATCATATGCTATGTTCATAGTTTGGGTCTTGTCCATTGTCGGTGTCAAAACCGGCGTATCTCGGGTAGGGGGTCCCTAGCAGTGAGTTTAGGATCGATGGGTAACAAGGGACGAAGGAGACGATGTTTACCCAGGTTCGGGCCCTCCTATGGAGGTAAAACCCTACGTCTTGCTTGGTTGTATTGATGTGTATAAAGATTACAGAGTCGATCTACCTCGAGGTCAAGTAGCCAAAACCCTAGATGAGTTTTTCTACCCTCTACGATATAAACCCCCCAGTTTATATAGACACCTGGGGTACCTAGGGTTTACACATGATAAGTCTCCAGCCCGAAGTAAAGACGCTGATCCCCTCATCTTGACTTGGAGTGCACGCCGCGTCTTCGGAAGTTTCCTTCTAGAATACGGGGTCGTCGCATATCTCGGCCCTTCCTGCGATAATTAGAGAGCGGCCCACCAAGCCGGCCAATGAGAGATAGGCCGGCGGTCCGAGGACCCCTTAGTCCAGGACTCCCTTAGTAGCCCCCGAACTAGCCCCCAACGCGAGGGGTCATGACACTAGCAGCTTCGCGTGATCAGAGTTTCCGGCTTGCGGGGTGAGTTCTTTTCCCCCTTTATGATCGGCTGCCTCTAGTCCGGAGGCCAATGACATGTAGTTATCCGATCATGTAGTTATCCGGACGCCATAAGTCGCTTAACCTCGAAGGCCGAACGTCAAAGTGTGAACAGTATTTCCTGACAACCTTTCTGACGAAGGGTCGTGGCCTATCATGACCGCTGAGCCGGTTACAAAAACATGATTCGTGGTTCGAGGCCGTTTCTCCATCGGCACGTCTTATCAACGTGTAGATCGTGTCCCGTTTCTTACGGGATATGATTAGTGCCCTGGGTTATCCCACGCGCGCATAACGGCACGATTGTTTCGGGAAGTGGCGAGGCCTGCGGCGTAGTAAAAAGGGGGGGCTCTTGGTATTACGGCACCCCATAAAAGGGAGAAAACTCCCAAGGCCTATTCACGCTCCAAATTCGCACCCTTTGCCTCCTGAACCTTCCCAAGCTCCGAGAGCCCAGATCCAGTTCTTCCTCAATCTTCCCTCCGAGTTCGGCCATGGCTGGTTCAGGCTCCATGGGCAAGTGGGAGGCCTCCTCCGTCATCGACAATGACATTCGGGAGCTAAAGCGTGCCGGCTACCTCTCCGCCAACATCGCCCATCGTGCTCCAGAGGCGAATCAGGTGGTTCCCACACCGAAGCCGGGCGAGAGGGTGGTGTTCGTCCCCCATTTCATCCGGGGACTGGGCTTTCCGCTCCACCCCTTCGTCAGGGGCCTCATATTCTTCTACGGGTTAGATTTCCATGACCTCCCCCCGAACTCCTTCATGCACATCTCGGCGTTCATCATCGTCTGCGAAGCCTTCCTGCGGGTACAGCCGCACTTCGGCCTGTGGCTCAAAGTGTTCAACGTCAAGCCGAAGACAGTTGCGGGCGCGCATGCGGATTGTGGAGGGGCGGTAATCAGCAAGCTCCCCCGTGTCGAGTGGCCGGACGACACCTTTATCGACACGGTCAAGATCTGGCAAAAGGAATGGTTCTACATCACCGAACGAAGGAGCGCGGACTGGGTGGCACCTGCCGAGTTCAGATCCGGACCCCCCACAAGGCTAACCTCATGGCTCAAGAAAGGCCTTGACTGGGGGTCGGCTGCAGAGGTAAAATCGCTGCAGAAGCGCATCTCCGCGATGATTGAGGCCAAAATCGAGCTGGTCAACGTGATCCAGGTCATGCTCCACCGCCGTCTCCTCCCCTGCCAACACCGGGCCTCCCCAATGTGGGCTTATCATCTTGAGGACCCGGCCACCGTGTGTCAATTCTTCCGCACTACCCACGAGAAATTGTGGAAAGTTCTATTCAAGCCCCGGAAGAGCTGGCCGGCCGAGGAGGAGGACACCGGTCTTGACGCCGAAACCCCTCCTACCAAGGTATGATAAAACTTTAATTCTCCGGCTCTGTTTTTTGACAAAGAGCTGAACCCCTTCTCCCTCATCTTCACAGAAATGGCTGACCAAGGTCGTGCAAATTGACTGTCCGGCCCCACAGCCCGAAGACCCTCGGTCGGATCTGTTGACGGAGATGCTCGTCGTGGCGCCGTATTCGGCGCCAGAGAAGAAGGAGAAGAAGAAGAAAGGGGAGAAGAAGGAGGCCCGAGAGGGTCTTCGTCTAAGGGGTCTTCCGGACACTAAGTCCGAGGAGACCCATGCCTCTTCCACTCACGAGGAAGAGCACGAGGACGAAGGGGAGTGCGACTCCCCCCTTACAAGGAAAAGGGCGGCGTCAGCGGACGCCGCGGAGGACCTACCTCCTCCTGCCCCGAAGAGGACATGCCGGATAAAGGCAGTCCTAGCCGACGATAACTCGGACTCCGATAAGGAGTCTGAGGCTTTTGAAAAGGTTCCCCGAAGGAACCCAAGGGTTAAGCCCCCAGCCCAGAGGTATGAATCCGAAGACCCTCTGGGTCACTTATATAGAGCTTTTAATGCTAAATGGGTGAACGTCTTTCAATTTGCAGCCCACCACGCGATCTCCCCACCGACCAAATCTCAGACGGGGAGTCTCTGCCCGCCGACCTGGCGGAAAGTGGGACTGCGTCACATCCTACGCCTCCTGAGGTCTCGAAGGAGGCCGCGGAGGTGTTATCGCGCCAGGCTCCTTCTGACCCGAACACCGGCGGCGGGGGTGACGACGTTAAGGCTGAGGTTAATACCTCGGCCGCCGAAGACCAGGAGGAGGAACATCTCCTGGCAACTAAAGAGGGGGACGAATTCCGGTCCAGTCCCCTCCGAGGACATCTCCGGAGCGCTCTATGCCTCAGGAGCTGCCAGCCCAATCCCCCACCGGAGGGAGGGTTGGCAGGTCACCACCGATGCCGCCCATGACTGGGTGGCCAGTCGTGATGGAGGAAGCTTTATCCGGCTCCTCCATCGCCGAAGATCACCACGCCCTTATGGGAGCGGTTTTGCAAGGAATTCAGTCCTTTGATAGCGGACTGAAAGAGGCCTTCAACGGTCTCTTGACGGGCTTCAAGGTGAGCCATGTAATACTCTTTTTTCCAGAAAAAGTTAATTTACCAAGTTTATGCAATCCTTATAAGTGTAGTAGCCCCTGAGCCCTGGGTGAGTTTGAAAAACCCACCCGGGGGTCAAATGTCTAAAAATTGGTAATGATGCTCAAGGCACCCTTTGTCCCTCATTATTCTAAGAGCTCCGGAGAGTACTTAGCAGAGGGTCTGAATCCGACAGCTCAGGAGTTTTAATGCACATAAGTTGTTTTGTAGGCCTCGTCATCGGCGGCGGCCGTCAATGCAGTGGAGCTTGCCGAGCTAAAACAGAAGCTCAAGAGCTCCGATGAGGAGCTCGATCGCCTGAAAAAGAGATTTGACGAGACGCAAGGTGAGTCCGAATTGTATCATTCGGACTATTGTCTATCCTCATTGATTGAGATATCCGGATTGTTATCCCTAAGTGTTATTTACTCATTGTTACCACAGCTGTGGCCGCAGAGTTCGAGAACCTCAAGGCCGAGTTGAAAAAGGTGAGGCGGGAGGCCGCGAATGAGAAGGCGGCGGCCGAACAAGTAGCAGCCGAACTGTCGGCGTTAAAAGCCATGAGCGACAAGCATGAGGCCCGAGTGGCAGAGGTGCAGCAGGAGCTCAAGGATGCCAGCACGAAGTGCGAGGCCCTTGAGCAAAAGAACGAAGACCAGGCCACCGAACTATCCACGCTGAAATCCGAGCTCAAAGCGAAGCGAGTTGATAGGCGGTTCTTTGAAGAAGAACTCCGCCAAGTCGAGGCGATCGCAGATGGTAAGCCGTACTTACTGCAATGTGCCTTTGGTGGTAACAGGTTTGCATTGCTCACCCGGGTGTGGCGTTCCTCGGGCGCCTTTACGGACCTCCCGAGGAGTGCAGCGGACGCGAACAAATACTTTGCCTCTCGGGATGGGGATGTTGAGCCTCGGCTGCTCTAGGCGCAATTTCAAGCCCCCGAGCATCCTCCCCTCCTGAGCAAACAGATGAAATAATTGATGGAGCTGCACAGGATGGCAGAGCCAGCCATGAAGGACCTCTGCATCCGGCTGTGGCCTGTAGAGCCATTGCCGAGCAGTTACTTCGGCTTGGTGCAGAAACTATGCGACGCTGCGCCTCGGATTGACACTCTAAAGCGTTCTACGTGCATCGAGGGAGCTCAGATGGCCTTTGCAAGGACCATGATGCACTGGCCGAGGCTCAAGCCAACCGAGATGGCCACCGCGCCTCCACCCCCTGGGAAGGAGCATAGGCGCCCCGAGCAATACTTTTCCACCGTGATACATCCTGAGGGCATTGGGCTTCTATCGCCCGAGCTCGGGCGATAGAAGCCCAATGCCCTAAGGATGTAATTTATGAATGAGCGTTTTTTCATGTATCCGATGACTGTTCCGCTTTATAATGCGGTGCTACTTCTTGAGCATGCGTTGGTTTTCCCTTGAAGAGGAAAGGGTGATGCAGCAAAGTAGATAAGTATTTCCCTCAGTTGTTGAGAACCAAGGTATCAATCCAGTAGGAGATACAAGCAAGTCCCCAATAGATGTACCTACACAAATAATCAAACACTTGCACCCAACGCTATAAAGGGGTTGTCAATCCCTTCACGGTTACTTGCAAGGATGAGATCTGATAGAGATAGATAGATAGGATTGCTAAAACGAAAAGATAAAACAAAGGTAAAAATATTGCAGCTAAGTATTTTTGGTATTTTTGGTTTATAGATCTGAAAATATAATATGGAAAATAGACCTAGGGGCCATAGGTTTCACTAGAGGCTTCTCTCATGAAGGAAAATAATACGGTGGGTGAACAAATTACTGTCGAGCAATTGATAGAAAAGCGAATAATTATGAAGATATCCAAGGCAATGATTATGCATATAGGCATCACGTCCGTGTCAAGTAGACCGAAACGATTCTGCATCTACTACTATTACTCCACACATCGACCGACTCATGCCTGCATCTAGAGTATTAACACTACTAGGAGAAAGCCTATAGACAGGATTTTAGCAGTAGCGCTGGATATAGGGAAAGTGCTATTGTTATGTAGTAGTAGCACTGGAAACCAACCAGCGCTACAAGTAGACCAGTAACAGCAGCACGGGCTACCGAACCAGCGCTACTGATAAGTGGTCCTGTCGCCACCGCCAGTGGCTACCTGTAGTTGTAGTGGCTGTCCAAAACCAGCGCTACTACTACTGCTGTAGCAGTAGCGCTTGTCGGTGGACCATCGCTACTGCTACGGCTGTACGTTGCCAGCAGGTGGGCCGTGATTAGCAGCAGCGCCTGGGCTCCGACCAGCGCTACTGCTATGATACTTAGCAGTAGCGGGTTTCTGTTCCAGCGCTACTGCTACTCGACCCACCGTCTCCCTCTCCCTCCCCATTCGATCCCCACCGTCTCCCTCCCCATTCGATCCCCTCTCCCTCTCATCAGTCCTCTCCCCCGACCGCCGCCGTCGCCATCGCCTCGACGCCGCCACCGTCGCGCCCCGGCCCTCACTCGCCGTCGCGCCCCCTCCCTTGCCTTCGCGCCCCCTCGATCGCCGTCGCGCCCCCTCCCTCGCCTTCGCCCCCCCTCGATCGCCGTCGCGCCCTCCCTCACCGTCGCCCCCTCCCTCACCGTCGCGCCCTCCCTCGCCGTGGCCCCCTCCCTCACCGTCACGCCCCCTCCCTCCGCAGGTAGCCCCTACTCCCTCCTTACTCCCTCTTCCCTCTCCCCTCACTCCCTTCACCCCCTCTCGCATCCGGCCATTTTGTAATATTAGGGGGGTTACGTTGATTCTAGGGTTAGGTTTGTTAGGTCATTATGAATGAGCGTTTTTTCATGTATCCGATGACTGTTCCGCTTTATAATGCGGTGCTCAGGTACTGTAACCGGATCCGGACTAAGAGCCAGATCATCGGCAAGGATAGACCCGAGGGCGGAGTCGAGAAGGAGATCCGAAGTTAAGGCTTCGGAGACTTCGGGCTCATCAGATGAGATCATGAGCCCAGCGAATGAAAGATCGCCCCGGGAGTCTACGGAGAACTCTAGGTTCCCGAATCTGATCTCTTGATCGGGGGCGAGACTCCCGATCCAACCAGGGTGGCCGGTCGGGTCGGCGTGCAACACGATGCTGCCGAAAGCGAAAATCTGTCCGGGGGCGAAGGAGTCCCCGTTACGGACTTCATCGCTAATGATTAGGCGAGCCATCAATTCCTCTTGCGATCCCACAGCGGAACTCTCAATGAAAGCACCAATGTCGGTGTCAAAACCGGCAGATCTCGGGTAGGGGGTCTCGAGCTGTGAGTTTAGGATCGATGGGTAACAAGGGACGAAGGAGACGATGTTTACCCAGGTTCGGGCCCTCCTATGGAGGTAAAACCCTACGTCCTGCTTGGTTGTATTGATGTGTATAAAGATTACAGTCAATCTACCTCGAGATCAAGTAGCCAAAACCCTAGATGGGTTTTTCTGCCCTCTACGATCTAAACCCCCCGGTTTATATAGACACCTGGGGTACCTAGGGTTTACACATGATAAGTCTCCAGCCGGAAGTAAAGACGCTGATCCCCTCATCTTGACTTGGAGTGCACGCCGCATCTTCGG
Organism: Elymus sibiricus; assembly: GCA_039707655.1. Taxonomy (NCBI): domain Eukaryota; kingdom Viridiplantae; phylum Streptophyta; class Magnoliopsida; order Poales; family Poaceae; genus Elymus; species Elymus sibiricus. Next base: position 482,515,626 of record CM077665.1, read on the forward strand.
AGGTTTCCATCTAGAATACGGGGTTGTCGCATATCCCGGCCCTTCCTGCGATAATCAGAGAGCGGCCCACAAAGCTGGCCTATGAGAGATAGGCCGGCGGCCCGAGGACCCCTTAGTCCAGGACTCCCTCATCCATCACATCATTCTCCTAATGATGTGATCCCGTTATCAAATGACATCTCATGTCTATGGCTAGAAAACCTTGACCATCTTTGATCAACGAGCTAGTCTACTAGAGGCATACTAGGGACACATTGTTGTCTATGTATCCACACATGTATTAGTGTTTCCAATCAATACAATTATAGCATGGATAATAAACGATTATCATGAACAAGGAAATATAATAATAATCACTTTATTATTGCCTCTAGGGCATATTTCTAACAATATGCACCTATTACGTGTTATGATCCGTAAACCCCGGAGTGACAATAGTCGGGATACTTTCCAGTGATGACCGTAGTTTGAGGAGTTCATGTATTCAGTATGTGTTAATGCTTTGTTCCGGTTCTCTATTAAAAGGAGGCATTAATATCCCTTAGTTTCCTTATGGACCCCGCTGCCACGGGAGGGTAGGACAAAAGATGTCATGCAAGTTCTTTTCCATAAGCACGTATGACTATTTACGGAATACATGCCTACATTACATTTATGAACTGAAGCTAGTTCTGTGTCGCCCTAGTTTATGACTATTACATGATGAATATTATCCAATGAGTTCACCGATCCAGTGCCTACGAGTTTTCCACTTATTGTTCTTGCTAAGTTACTATTGCTACTGGTACCGTTACACTTGCTACGAAACTATTGCTATCACTGCTACCGTTACTGTTACTGTTGCTACTACTATCAAAACTATCATACTACTATGCTACTGATCACTCTACTGCAGATATTTAATCTCCAGGTGTGGTTGAATTGACAACTCAACTGCTAATACTTGCAAATATTCTTTGGCTCCCCTTGTGTCGAATCTATAAATTTGGGTTGAATACTCTACCCTCGAAAACTGTTGCGATCCCCTATACTTGTGGGTTATCATGGCCTATTTGGTATGACCTTGTTACTGTCCGCGCAAACCTCTTGCATAGTTCTTTCATTGCATTGTATGCGAATTAACTAAACCGAGCATACTAGGAACCTCTTGCCGCTCCAATTGCTAATGATTTTCTGTTTCCTCTACAGTTGGTTCTCCTAGGTACTCAGATCCATACACCTTCACCATGGTGCAGGAAAATTTCATTGGCACGAAGGCATGTGGTCTCTTCCATTCGGATTTCAGCATCAACAACATTTGCGGCTTTACCATCTACAAGCATTCTGAGACCAGCTATGCATTTCTGCATAGGAGTGAAGGACAATTGTCCGCAACAATCCTTCCTCAGGTTGAAGTAAGGATGGAAGAGACCACATTCACTATGCGCAAGAAGAAATGTTTGCTCGTCCAAAATGTTTTGTTGGGTCCGGTTTGAAGTAGTCATTAAAGAAGTTGTGCGCCAGCGATCCTATCCCGAGGAACAACTCTCATGCCCTTTATTGAACCCTAGAAGTTCCGAATATGCTTCGCTTCTCCATTTCTTCCTGGATGCTCACTATCATCATCATTTCAGCATCTTCGTTGTTCATATCCGACGAATCGATGAACTTTTGTATATGAATTTGTCAAGGTCCTTGTTCTCATAATCATCATCTGACGAATCCACCGTTTGCCCCAAAATGAGCAAACGATCAAAAAAATCCTGGACATTTTGTCGAACACATAGAGGGGCGGGGCCACGTTCGGTGGCGGCATGGACGATGGCGTTGTGGGTTATGAACGGCGGTGGCGGTGTTGTGGGTTGGGGATGACGTCGGGGCTAGGTAAGGGGCAATGAAGAAGAGGCAGAAGATAGAAGAGGAAGATGGTAGATCGAGTCAAGATTGAAAGAGATTCGGGATGGGTTAGGTCTACCATATCCGACATGAGAGACGCGTCCGGACACGTCCACACGTTTCCATGTCAGCTTCACACGTAGGTTAGGTTTGAGAGATGCCGGACAACCCAAATGCTTAGGTTGTCGTTGAAGGATATGGTTGGTGATCTGGACAATGACGCGCAGTGTGCTCGGACTTTTGGGAAGAGTTTAAGGGTCCAGTTATAGATGCTCTTTCACCAGATCGCTGTCGTGCAAGACATGATGTGTGGTTCCTTGGATCCAACGCGTCTCACAAGGAAAAGAATTCAACAGGTTAAAATCCTATAAATCTTACCTACTAATAAAGGCGCTATTGCTTCTGCCTGTCCGACATTAAAATTACCCTCAATGTTGTCCTAAATTACCCACTATGCAACCCATAAGTGAAGAAAACTATTCGAATTTTTTCTGTCAAAATCGTCGTCCGTTTGGTTCTTATATAGTAAGACCATGAAGAATCATGAGCACACGCGAGCCCCAGTGGTCAGAACGACAGTCCTCCACGGAGGAGACCCTGGTTCTCCTTCACCTTTTTCATCCCCCTTTTCTCTTTTTAATAATAGCAGCATGGGTTCATGGGCCGGCTCATGTGCTAATGTTTCATTATTTCAATTAGTTTTTTCTTCGTTAAATTTATTTGGGATTTTCCAAAATTTTAAAAGTTTCAAGTTTTAAAAAAAATTCATGAAAAGAAAAAATATTTGGGAATTCAAAAATAGGTTCAAGAAATCATAAAATGTTCAACGATTCAAAAAATGTTGATGATTTTAAAAAATATTCGCATATTATAAAAGAATTCACGATGTCAAAAAATATATTCAGCAAATATAAAGCGTTCATGAAAATTTAAAAAATGTTCACAAAAACTAAGAAAAAATGCGAATTTCAAAATTTGTTCCCCATTTTCAAAAAAACTTCATCGATTCGAAGAATATTCATTGAGTAAAAAACTGTCCATGCATTGCAAAAACAAAAGATAAGTGGACATCAATTGACAAAATTTGATCACATGATTAAAATAGAAAAATAGAGAACGCTTATATGTCGGGTATTGAGCTATACTCATCTGACTACGGCGTAATATTATTGTCTCCCGTTGCAACGCACAGTCATATTTGCTAGTTCCCATAAAGGAAAAACTTCAATCCAAGTAGTTACGCTAGAGTGGTGATATGGGTATGTGACTGAAATATCGCAGATGGGAAATACTTTGTTGATTTCCACGTAGTTACTACAAGGGGAAAGTAATATGATATGCAGTTGGTATGATTTATATCATACTTACGGTGTGTAAGGCCATATGTGTCCAGCAAGAGGCTGGTAAATTTACAGTTCTTTAAGATTGCGCATGTAATTAATTTCACTATATTTGATTAGATATTGAAGTAAACCATTCTGGGTATGTACATAAAGTACTGAATGCAAACAAAAAATGTGCATTGAATGAGTTCAACAACATTGTTCATTTGAATGGGTTTATAGATCCTGTTTTCAGGAGAATTTTCTCTTACTTTCATAAGTTGAGCAATTTATTTAGTAAGATCGTGCATGGTTGTGTGTGATAAGAGACACACTTGAAATCATTTTATAAATGTTTTTATGAGTACCATGTATCTAAATAATCCCATGTAATGGATATGTGATCCACATATATCTTTTGGATGTGTTGAAGGAAGATTGAGTGGCTCATTTAGAATTATAAGGTGAGAGTGCCTTAAATTAATTTCCCCTATGGCACATGTGGTGCACATAAAATCTTATGATTTGGGAAATTTTACAACTTGGTAAGTTGTGACCAACAGAATTGTCAACAATTTTCTAATCATCCCCAAACCAGGATGGCTAAGGCTATCAAGCCTAATATTTAGTTTATTACTCCCTCCGTCCCAAAATAAGTGTCGATGATCTAGTACAAAATTTGTACTAGTTTAGTACAAAATCTGCGACACTTATTTTGGGACGGAGGGAGTATTATTTAGAAAATCATTGTGTACGCAACAATATTGAGTATGAATTGAAACATGCATTCAAATTTATCAAATATTCTATCCAAGGGATATGATAGTGGACATTTTACTACATGTAGTAGTACAAGTATATGCTAATAATATGTTGGGATAATTAGGAGATTACCTGAGGTCTCCGATATTATTGAGTGCAAATAAGTTCATCCTCCATTTACTGCACTAGATTTTGGTTGTCCTTCTGATGAAGATCCCGAGAACAATCATCTACCAGAATATTTTTTATTGTTATTTTAAGTTCTCAAATTTACCCCATTGAACTTAGCGGCTGATTAAAATAAATTGGTGGTGTGGTTTGACCATATGGTTGATGGTTTGGTAATCATAGGTCTGATATTTGTAGAACCGCACATTTGAGAAACTTGAGAGTGGTCTTTGTGATCGTTCGAAAACGATCTATTCCCTATTAAGAGGTAATTCTGTCTTTGGTTGTCTTTTAACCTCCACTTCATTTTGAATTCGTCATATTTTTTAAACACTAACTTGCTTAGTATTTTCATTACTAACAAGAATGTCAAATAATGGCATAGCACCCGTTGGGTGAATCTGATGATTTTAAGAAATTTTTATGTTTCTTTACCATGGAAAATGGTAGTGCCATCATAAGGACATGTAAAGTGTATTCATGGCTTTTCAACCAGATCTGCATATGAAAATATTTGATCATGAGATCTCAACTTGAAGTTGATTAAGTGACTGAATTGTGAGCTGCGACAGACTTGATGTCTTGGAAAACGAATGGGTGATCATTCGTGATGTGCTCATGGCATCATGTTTCATTCATTATGTACTTAGTTTGAGAACTAAGTGAAGTTGGTGACATATAAAATGCATATGTACATATTTAGCTATTAGAGAATAGTCATGGCATTTTTTTGGACGTGGGTTAGAATGGCAATAAGGCCACATATGGACACAATGACGGATGTCCATGACCCATCTTAAATACTCCCATCTAATGTGAGTTAAGCGCATTTGAAAATAGCAGCCATGTGTAACATGAAATGCCCATGCATTATTTAATTTATTTCTTGGAGTGCAAGATGCATATGGATGAAATGATTTGCCTGAGCACATTTATGGCCAAGGTGATCCTTGGTGAACCTAGGCGTAGTTTCAATACAACGCATGTGATGAAATCATTGCTATTGTTTTGGACTTCATTTTTGAGGAAATGCGTGACTTTAGAGTCACCGCCAAAATGCATAGATTTTGCATGATTAAACTTGGTTATTCACTATGAAAGTATAACAACAATATGATGTGGACATTGTATAGTGTTAAGACACTCATTTGTTGTTATAAATTATGGTATCCATCCTGATGGATGGGCGACACTATAATTACAAATAGTGACATAGCCTCCACTGCTATGCATTTTACCAATGTATAGAAGGTAATCATTGGGGTATGCAAATATTTGTGTAATATTCCATGACACATTCAAGCAAAGTGAGGCTTGAATTAGCATAAAAATACCATTTTGACATATAGTGATTGCACATACCATGAGAGTAAATCATTTTGGAACAACCAATGCTTCAGAGGAGCATTTTTTATAAATGTAGCTGATGCTACCGGGATCTTATGTGTATACCACAAACTATATAGTATAACACTTTGAATATAATCACCGTATGCGGTGTAGATCTCGCAGTAATAGGATGCATAATCTAACTTTTGTCAGTAGATGCTCATGATTCCTATTACCTTGTGTTTACTATATATTAGTATTTGGAAGAGCACTTTGAAGGTAGTAATCTTATTACATTGACAAGATGTAGACCTCACAGTAATAGTGGATAATCTGTAAATGGGACAGTAGATACCACTAATACCTTGTGATTCACAAACAAAAATTGAGGTAAGTACACTAGGAAGATCATATTGAAGGTAGTCATCTTGTCAAATGGACAAGGCATAGACCTCATAGTAGTGGTGGATAATCTGCAAAGTGCAGTAGATGCCACCAAATACCTTGTGATTAACAAATAAATGCGGGTAGTCATATTGAGTATGACAATTCATAATTCATGTTTGAATTACAATTAGAATCAATTGCAAAAATTATAGTTGTTCTTCTAAAATGTAGGAAATGTTTGCGGCAAAGACATATATAATGTCTTAAATTCCGAAGGAATAAATTTACGCAAAACATTCTTTTGCATTAGTATTATACTGTGGTAATACATATAGATGCAAAACTTAACAATTTACATATTTACGTAACATATGAAGACATGAGGCTTCAAATGATATTTTACATGTTGTAAAACTGTGTATAATTATAATTTATACAATTTTGGAAGACCTAAGGATCTATTGTGCATGTATTTAGCGCTGAAAATATGTGTCTGCACAAAATCTGTATAAACTGAGTGTTATAATGCAGATTTACAGAAACAAATTGTGCATTTTAGATAACTTTATAACCTAAGGGTTATGGTGCAAACTGTAGACCAGTACGTAGTTCATAAAATTCCAAGGGCTAAATCGAAAAAGGTGCCAACTTCGCTGCATCTTGTGCGCTCGTGGCGCGACCGGCGAGGTTGCTGCGCTGCGCGCCCGAGGGCGCCGCTGTGGGGATGGAGTCCCCGGCGTGCCTTAGGCGATTGCCTCTGTGAATCCAGGCGGAGGGCCACGGGCGACGGGCTTGTTTCCGGCCGGCTGTTGCCGCGTCGGATGCCAATCGCCGGGGCCGAGGGCCTTGGCTGCTGCATGATGACCGGGCTGAGGCCGCAGTCGTCGTCCCGCTTCATCGTTCAGGTCAGCACAACGCCGTGCGCGAATACCTCCGCGGCTGCCGGTCTTCTCCCTTCTTCCTCTGTGAAACGCTCGGTTGTAGAGGGAAGTGTTGATAACGTATTTGAAGTAACTCGTAAAAGGACCCGTGCGTTGCAACGTGAGAAAAAAATTCATAATCTCCAATGGTCATAAACACATTTTGTTGCATCATTGAGATACACTATCACTTTTAATTTCGCGAAATCATGAACATTTTTTCAAACTCGTAAACATATTTGAAAGCGCGAGCATTTTTCAGATTCATGAACACTTATGAATTCATGACCATTTTATAAAATCAAGAATATTTTTTGAATTCATAAACATTTAATACTATTTGCAAACATTTTTTAAAATTGTGAAAAAATTAGACAATTTTCTGTATTCGGCGAACATTTCTAGAATTGACGAACATTTTTTTGGTAATTGATGGAACAATTTTTGAAAATCACGAATATTTTTTTATTTCACGAATATTTTTTAAATTTAACAAACAATTTTATTGTATCATCATTTTTTTACTGAATAAACTATTTTGTAAGTCACGAACAATTTTTAAAATTTTAGTGTATTTTTCCATTGATGAACATTTTTTTGAATTTGCGAAATTTTATTCAATTTCATTAACATTTTTTTAATACACAATTTTTTAAAAAGTCATGAAATTTATTATTTTCCGAACATGTGTTTTCAATGTTGCAAACATTTTTCAAATAAGCAAATATTTTTTTACAAAATTGCGAACTTCTTTTGAATGCACAAAGATTTTATGATTTATTAAACATTTTATATCAAACTTTTCTTTTTTTATTTTGGGAACTTTTAAAAATTCCTAAATAAATTATTTAAAGTAAAATGAATAAAGGCGGAAAATAAAAAAGAAAAAAAATTAGAAACAGGCCGCCCGGACATGGGCCGGTCCAAACTGGCACGCTGCGTCTTCTCCCAGCCCAAAGCGCAGTATAGGCGGTACCTACTGGATGGGCCGATCCAGACAGGAATTACCCTATGTGAAACTTTTTTATCACTTACGGTTGGCATTGGTGGGTAATTCTTGTCAACTTTGAGAGTATTTTGGATGACGGACGACCAGAAACAATGCGTGCTTTATTATTAGGTAGAGAATAGTAGAGAACGAAAGAGTTGAATGAAAGATGATTCATTGTTCTTTATTGATGATAGAAATTGGGTATTTACTAGTAAGATGTCCGTGCTACGCCACGGAGTCACAAAAGATCAGGTGAAATATTATTTACTTAAGTGTCAGGAGTTTAGTAAACAATAAAAGATGTACCAACACATTTATCAAAGTGATGCCATATTGTGGACAGGTACACATCGAGCAAAATCAAACATATGGTTTCCAACTGATATACCCCCTTGGCCAAGCCAAAGATCTTTTTTCTCCATTTACACCTTGTAGAAGACTTACTAAACCTACCCTATTTTCTCATGGCTGTCCCATGGTGAGGGGACAAAGAGCATGCGGCAAATAGAACATCCATCCACACAACAGTTTGTTCACACAGTGCTAATATCTGACAAGGGCAAGAACTTAGCTTCAAGAGAGCTTTTTCTTAAGCCTAACAACAGAGTTATTGATTTCATTGATATGAGTGCATAATGTACAAACACATGAATAGCAGATGAGAAAACATAGAATGGTCGGGGACCAATAAGCTAGATTTTTATCACACAAACAAATGATGTGTGGTGCGTCAGCCTCATCAACGACAAGACATGCCAGCAAAGCAGCCGACAACTCCAAATTGTGAAAAGTGCGGCAACTGTGCTCACGCCAGATCTCCCAAATCACCGGCACGGCCTGCGATCTCAGGTGCATATTATCATGTACAACCTTAGAACAACTATTGCAATAGAACTGTTGCTTTCCTTGAAACAACGGCAGAAAACAAAACAATATATGTTGTTACCTTTTATCCAAGTATTCAATAACGCTATAGTATATTAGGCAGACCAGACTTAAATGTGAGATAAATGGCAGCAATTAATATATCCAAACAACATACATTCTATAGCCTGAGCACACAATTATAAATGGTTCAGAAGAAAAACAATAATGAATTAGAGGTGTTTTGACTTAATACTTGGGCTCTCGCTTCTATCTTCTCACCTAAAAGTACATCAAACAAGCACCCGCAGTATATTTAGACAAAGGAAAAAAAGGAACCTGTGGAGGGTCTGTAGTATATTTAGGCAAAAGAAAAAAGAACAATGGACAACACTCCCAATACATTTTGTACAGAGCGAAGAAACAAAACGTAAAGTAAAAGATGATTCTTTTTTTGCAAGTAATAAAGATGATTCTGAAACATATGTTGGATGTGGGGAACCATGCTTATAACATTTAGAGAGGAAGTATAGATATGCATACCTGTGACCAAGGCGTATATCTAGACCTTTTGCCTAAGTGCTCTCCAAAATGATTGCAATGGCCTTAGCTATAGAAATATCTCCCTTGGTTTATTTCCTTAATTTGCCAGACTCTGCACATATAAAATGTTTTAGAAAATCGAAACCCAAGAGATATCAGGGGGAAAAAAGCACTACAAACTGAGAAAAGTAATTACCTCTTCCAATATAGCCTCAAACACTTTCCCTATCTTTTGTACAAACTCTTGCCGAAGTTGAGATCCATTAGTGCCATAAGGTTCATAGCTGAAAGACAATATAACATGTTAGTTGCAGCCTTATTTGGTTTCATCATATCTATGAACATACAGAACCTAGATAAAGCTGTACCTCTCAAGATCATGGTCAAAAAGCAGTCATCTCCACTTGTGTGGTACAATGGAAGCCCAAGTGTATCAGGCCATGAAATCATGTGTGTCAAGCATACCTTAGGAATGACTCATATAGCTAGTTCCAATTACTTAGTTACAAGCTTAGGCATCTATCAGGACATGGAATCATGTGTGTCAAGCATAGTATACACTTCTTTTAGTTGTTTGCTCAAAACATCTGTGCTAATAATGTTGGTCCTCGAGCTCTGGCTTCATCCATCTTCTCACCTAAAAGGACATCGGGTAATCAGTACTGCATATATATGATGGTCTGTAGTATATTTAAACAAAGGAAGAAACAAGAAGCCTATAAAGGGTATGTACTCTGTAGAATATTTAGGCAACGGATAAAACAATGAACAACACTTGTAGTACATTTTGTACAGGGCAAAGAAACAAAATGTAAAGTAAAAGATGTTTTTGAATCATATGCATATAGAAGGGGTGAGTGCACATGTATGTACATACAAATATATGAGTACTGGACTACTTGTAACTTTCTTATATCAACCAGGTTTTTGCAAAGAAAAATAATAGGATGTGGAGCTACCAAGCAAAGGAAATACGCTGATGACAAAGCAACCTGCTGACGGTGTTGTCTGAATTTTTTTGAACAGAGGGAGTAACGAAGGAAACTACTAAAAGAACAATTCGAACACACATATAATTTTTTACAAAACAAATCATGAACACTAAAGAAAGTATCTAAGTCGTCTTTCTGTAAATCCTCCACATGACCCTAGTTAGATAGATATAAGTTTTACGGCCATCAAATTGTACTTGAGTGATTCATACCTTTGGACTACATACTGAGAACTTCTTTGTAGACTATGTTCTTTGTAATATTTGCAATGGAGTTGGACTGGCCATCCTTTTTCTTATCCGGGACAGTAAGAATCTTCATATTACTTCTAGATGTAGCTCTAGAAAGAGCAACATAGAGCTGCCCGTGTGAAAATACCGGTTCAGGGAGGTATACACCCTCTTACCAGCATGCTGACCCAACACAATCTCAGCATCGATTGCATTCCTCATGAATCCCCGGACAATCAACCTCGTCCCATTGCACAAACCACTCGCTGGGTCAATGTTTCGTAACAATATAATAGGGCAATTAATTTTCAGCTTTACGATATGGGGAGGTAGCCCATTAGGTGTCAATGAATTCAGGAATTCTGCAGGGTAGTAGTTGTGTGGATCATCCTCCGCGCGATCAAAACTGCAGTATATCATTTCCTCCCCAGGAAATCTCTCAATCATCCTCATATTAATCTTGTCGACATACTCATTCCGAGTTGACAAAATTGCTCGGGACGTTATGTAATTTGGATCCAAGAGGTTTTCATCTAGGGTCCTCCAGAAAACACTTTCAATAAGCTTATCAATATCAGTGGCATCGCCGGTGTATGGTACACAAATCTCATCTGGAAGCCGTATGTAATCATCATCCACGGTATCTTAAGTGCCATTCCCAACACGGAGAAGGTAACCAGCAAACCATGGATCGCTCTGAGCCCTCATATTACGGACAAGTCTTAGTTGTCTCATATTCTCCCAAAGGTAATACTTACGTAGTGTCGCGTCGGTTATTTGTGACCTTGTTCCCTTACGAACAACAGGAAGAACTTGTCTGAAGTCTCCCCCAAACACAACTGTCTTTCCACCAAACGGTAGGTCAGGTCGAGCCATGATGTCCCTCATGCTATTGTCAAGGGCCTCAACCGCCTGCCGCTTTGTCATGGAGGCCTCATCCCAAATTATGAGGGACGCCCTCATAAGAAGCTTAGCTGTCCCACTTTGCTTGGTGAAATTGCAGACCCCATCATCTTTGGTGTTCAATGGTATTTTAAACCTTGAGTGTGCAGTCCTCTCTCCAGGCAAGATGGATGCAGCAACACCTGATGTCACTGTTGCAACAACTATTTTACCCTCGGCACGTACCTTTGCAAGTAGCGCTTTGTACAGATAAGTCTTTCCCGTGCCTCCAGGTCCATCAACAAAGAACACACCTCCTTGGCCACTATTGATTGTCGCAAGTATCTCATCATATGCATATCTCTGTTCTGTGTTTAGGGAAGATGACAAGCCAAGGTGTTCTGGGTCCACCTCTATCGTGGACTCCTCTATGATCTCCCTAGCCTCATTATCTGAGGCATCATATGACTCGTCAATTTTTGGGAGAGGGAATGATGATATGTCCTTGCCCATCAATTCAAGCATATTCTTTATATCTAATAACGCCATCTGCTCAACTACATGGGGACAAATTTGGGTTAGTAGATAGTCTTCTGTCATGGCTTCCAAGTGTCTGTCCCATAGGCCACGCACATTGCTGGGCTCACAAAAGACCAATATAGTGGCAAATAGCCTCCGAAGGGAAGATGGCATCTGAAAAACCTCAGCTTCATTAAGACACTATTCGATAGTATTATCTGACTCGATAAGACCCCTCCTTTCAGCAGCTTCACGGAATGTCAGGTAAACAATACCGTTCACTGTTCTAAGGTCTTGGAAGGATGTAGCACCTGTGACATGGTTTAGAAGCACTCTAAGATAATACCTCTCCCCTTCAGCTGGATGTGGAGACACAATTCTCCCAATCTGCGTGCGCTCATCCCTCCTTTTCCAATACTTTCCACCTGAGATCCAAACAAAATATGATGGGAAATCCTTATATAAAATTCCTCGACCCAACTCATATTTCTTGTTTGCCTCAAAATACTCAGTTAGCATGGTCTTAGAAGCTCCTTCTTGAGAGAGGACATCATTCAGATTTGCACTCGCTGGAAATGACACCATGTGCATATGAGGGAGGTGGAGTTGGAGTTGTCTAACAGATGGAAATATCTCACTAAGGTCAAAACCATATATCCTCCATAATGCTTCTGGTGGCGTAACCCACCTGGAATCTCTGTATTGCTTTATCTCATCAATGTTCCCATCACTATCCACCTCGTCAATAGAAATAGATGCTCGATCATGCCCCTTATATATGTATTTAAAGAGGTACTTTACAGCTTTTATGCTTGAGCAAACCTTGACATTGATGTGGCAATTATACCTTCTTAGTAGGTAAGGATTATACGGAACAAACCACCTATTGTCTAACTCTTGGTTGCGTACCTTTGCACGGCGTCCATCATCTCTCCTCCTATATATGGGATATGAGTCCTTTCCCTGAAGGGTTGACGCATTAAACGGTCGTGGATAGTAGTTCTTGCAGCTACCTTTCTGCATGCACACGTTCTTGGGGTTTAGGACTCCACACGGGCCATGCATCATGTGCTTGACGACCATTTTGTACAACTCAGGGTATTTGGATTTGTCTGGCAATTCAGCAGATATGAGACACTCATATTGCTCTGGGCATGTTAGCTTGTACTTCCCCTCCATGATTAGGAGGAAATGAGCATGTGGTAGACCTCTTTTCTGGAACTTAACGACATACACATATGCTGCTACCTTACCAAGAATGTGCTTTTTAAAAAGTTGTATCTTGAGGTCTTCCAACTTTGCTCGAAATACTCGTACAATGAGATCAAGACGATCCCGTGGGGTTTGTCCAGGCTCTAGCTCACTAATTATTTCATCCCAATTAGGATTGCAAGTCATGGTTAAAAAAATGTCTGGCTTCCCATACTTTTGCACCAAGGCCATGGCATCAAGGTATCTTCGTCTCCTATCTCTTCTCCCCCCCCCCCCCAATAAATGATGAAGGAACTATAGTTCGTTTGCCCATTGCATCCGCCCGGTTTTCCCCAACTTGAAGGCTATCGACAACACCTTGGTATAGATCAGCACGTATTTGTTTCTGGTGTTTTTTTATATAGTCCAATCTTGAGCTTTCAACCTTGATGTACATATCGACCACATATTGTTGGAATAGTCGTTTACCGTATAGCATGGTGTTAAATATACCACGACGCATTTGAAACTTGTAGCAATAGTAGTCTCTAACGGAGACGCATAATCGACTATTTGTGCATGAACCTATAGAAATGAAAGATAACAAAAGGACAATATTGGGAATTAGGAAAAGTACGATGAGGATAAACAAAATTAACACATGCTATTTTCATCATATGAATTACCTAGACTCTATCGGCCACTGCGGCGGGACTGAAGCATCTCATTCAAGCTGACACCATTCTTTGGAATCTCAGGATGCCAACCAATCTCCCCTCTTGGGAAGAATAAAGGGTAAGGCAACGGATCATAACATCCATAATATGGTTGGATGCTATATCTCTTGTTGTCGTTGCCAAACAATACTATGCTACGATCAAAGTGCTTACAGAGTTCACTACCCTCAACCCAAATAGCTGCAACCTCCGATGATATAGGCACATTATACCTCCGTTGGTCCAACCTCATGTCGGTGTTCAGTTCAATACGGTATTCCTCAAGGTCATCGACTCCACCTAGATTCCTGAATGTTTCGGAATTAGGATTTTCCTTGAGGATGTCAACAGGCCTTCGAATGACATCTCGGTCTAGGTTTGGGGAGCGCCGAACCTATGTTGTAAACCGGGATCGTCATCATAGAAGTAGAGTTCCAAATGCTTTGGCCCATCTTGAGTTGGACCAAATGAGAAGATGTTGTGGTAAATCTGACCGTGAGCTCGAAAAGTATAGACTCCTGACTTCATGTTCGTGTATTTGTTGTCCAGACTGACTCCAAGGGTGGTGAATGAAAAGTGTCCATTGAAGTATCGAATGTTATCTCTAAAATGCATGGCATTGGGATCTGAACTTGTGTATAACATTTTAAGTTCCAAGGGTGGTTCGAAGTGTGCTAACTTAACTTTTCCAGACAGGGAACAAAATCCATTTGTCTCATATTGGAATCTCTTTGCACCACAATGCTTGCAATCAGGTTTAGGTGCCAACATGTGAGTACTTACATGTATATTTTGGTAGACACGATCATATGGGTCAGGAAAAATGGTATCTGCTGTAAATGCATCTATCAGGTCATCACAGTCTTCATCATCGCCTACATATACATGAGATGAATAGTGTTATATATGTCTTGCAGTTTTTGTGCTATACATGTGTAGGGAAGTAAGGCATCCACGTCATTGGCAATACCTTTGCCAGCACATATGAAGTACTCTTCATCTTCTTCATCAGTCTCATCATCGTCTGCAATAAAGCTTTCTGTTGGGGAACCTAGACATATGAAGCCATTGGGAGCCAATAATGAATAGTCCATTCTAAGTTATAAGGATGGTTCTGAGTGTGTGTCATAATATAATTATCAGTAGAGAAAAGAAGGCATCCACGCCATAAGCATACCTGTGTTAGTGAAAACTATGTGATCCTCTTCCACCGCTTCAGGTATGCTTTCAAGATTACCTGTTATTTCGATGATAGTGTAAAATACCGGCTCAACCTTTGGAAAATTGGCGAGATAAAGGAATGTGTATGTGAGAATTACCTTGAACAGTAGCAGAAGTTTGTGTCAGCGTACTTGGGCAGCTAAAGGCATAAGAGCTAGATGATAGATGTCCCACCAATGAACCTGTAGGACACTGTAGTGCGATAGAATCCTTACAGAGGGTATCTCGTTTAGATGCGTAGCTTGCCTTACGATGAGCTAGGAGTGCTTGCCGCTCTTCAGGTGGTAGGCTTTTCCTACGCGCCCGCTGGCGTGCATTTCTTTGTTGCCTCTCATCTAGCGTCAACCTCTGCCTACGTGCTCGTTGGCTTGCACTCCTCTCATCAAGTGTCATACGTTGTATTTTCTATCTTCTCCGTGCATTAATCTTTTCCTTCTCATTTGGTGTCAAATTTTGCCGACGTGCTCTCACACGTTCGCGCCTTGCTTGGATCTGTTCTGGTGTACGGCTAGCATACCTCATTGCTTCACGTGCACACTTTCGCCCTATAGTATTTTCCAAGAAATTAATTAAATGGGTAAAGAAAATTAGATAAGCACACACTTTCACCTTACAGATTTACCTTTTGAACTTTCTCCTCGCTCCAAATCCCCAATTTATGTGAGCATACCATCAGTAGGAATAATCATAGCTGATTGGTTTGTCACTTCATCATCCAAAGAAGACGTGTAACCTAAATGTGTCACGTATGTCGGCTCACGTATAAATAGACTCGTATGAGCTTGTGGCATGCCATTGGAGCCTGTTCTGTTGGACTTATTATTGTCACGGACCACTGTTATTTAAAGTTGGACAATAAATAGTTAGATACTACAAATTAAGAAATATTCAAACAGATTTCTCCGCCACACAATAAGGTACAAGATAGTAACCTTTTTGTTTTCCTTTATTGCTTTGTCGGCGCGAGTGCTGTATCATTTGGGCGCAAGATCTGATTCCCCCCCCCCCCCCCCCCCCCCCCCCCAAAAAAAACATGACGAAGTATGAGGTTAGCCAAATACACTTAAATATGAAGCCAGTTGCACTCCTTATAAATATCTGATAACAATTACCAATCTCTAAATGAGTGCTCATACTGAATATCTATTCAATCTAGCTCAGCCACTATGTCCTGACCTTGTGGTTCTTTAGTTTCACACCTAAATCCAAGGGTTTCTCATGGAGACTTCTAATTTCTGAGCTTATCGAGTATCTTTTGAACCTGCCATGTGGATCATCATTTAGAAAATCAGTGATTTGGTAAGAACGAAAATCCAATTGCAGTTGGAGCCAGTACTGAGTATTTATGTGCATAGATTAATTACAAATGCATATTTGGTCAACTTAAGCAACTTTTTCAAGACTTCAGCTTTAAGCAATACCTTTTGCCTTTTCTACATAGCTACAAGGTGGAACTAATTACTTCAATATCAATGGCAAACAATTCGCATTTGGTCAACAGTACAATTAACTACTTCAGAATGAAAATACAGACAAGTAGTGAATGCATGTATAATATGGTACCACAAAGTGGCTATCTGCTGTCCAGCAATCTATGTGAATACATTAATAAAAAATCAAACTACTATCATTTATTGTGTACCAATGATATTAGCATAGTAGTGGCTAGCATAGCAAATATAAGCACATTACAGTATTCCTGGAGTATTATAGGGGAAAGGTACCAATGCTTGCTCGCCTAATCAATCAGTTAGTTGTGTCAAAGAGAATATAGAACAATAAAATAATATTGCTCAGTAGAAGAACCCAGAACATAACAAACCAAATATTGCTTTAGGGTCCAGAAATAGAACCATACAATGACTCACGACTTCCAGTGTTCATGTCGACTACGCCAAATAAAAATGACATTATTGTCCAATAGTAGTACATGATGAATCCGCATATTGCAATAATAAGTAAAATTTTGATATACTAAAGAACTTCAACACAATCTGTAGCCTTCATGACATTCAGGTCTATTCCCCTAGCAGTAACAATGGCATGTGTGTTTATATTTTCATGCAACTCTTGTGATTCATTTCTAAAATAGCTAATGTTGCAGAAAATGTATAACTTGTATAGTTACATCGGTTGGCACCATCACATATATGCAGTTGTGCAAGTAAGAAGAATCACCCATACCTTGGAACTTAACGAAGGAGATCAAAAGGCGAAGTCCGTTCAATCTGACTATTGTTGTGACCAGCGCGTGGCTTCTTTGGGTGTACTTGACGCAGCGTGAGTCACATATGCCTGCCCATTTGCTTTATATTGGTCTGCAAGAGTAGTTTCTAGATAACTCGACCTTGGCGCGCGAATTTGAACTCTGGGTCACGGAAAAATTGATATATGTATTGGGCTGCAAGTGGTTTCCAGAGACTTCGGCCTGGGCGCGCATATTTAACATTGGGTGACTGAAAAATTAAATCTGGGAGGCGGCACGGGTGGGCAGGACGGGGATTGTGAAGGAGGGGCAGTAGCCAAGCATAGTGAGTCAGAGGGACGGATAAGGAGCAGTGGGTGGCGGCGCCGCCGCTGAGAGCAGCTCGTAGCCGGCGGCATACTTGCAGCTGTCGGCATTAGAGGAGAAGGGGAAGGGGGCGGATGACACAGCGAGGAGGGGGAGGTGGTCCATGGGACCGCTGCAGCATAGGAAGAGACAAAAGAGGCGCCGAGGAACATACTGCGTCGGCGGCGTACCTGCGACGGTCGGTGTCGGTGCAGACATGTGACGGGGAGAGGGGATTGCGAGAAGGAGGGAGAGGTGGCAGTGATGGTTGCCGGTGGTCCTGCAGCGGCAGGCAAGGAGGCAGTAGAGGCGTCGGCGTCCTGCTTGCCGAGATCAACGTCCAATGAGACGGGGAAACGGGCGGAGGAGACGGCGGGGAGGATGGGGTCGTGGCGGCGGCGGGTCGTGAGGCTGAGAGGAGGCATGCGAGGGGCTGGGGTCGGATGGCGCCGGCAACGACCATCTCGCCGGATTTCAAAGCTGCCGGCGGTGGCGCCTCCCTTTTCCCCCTGTTTTGGAGATTGGAGATGGTCGGATGGGTTGGGGCCTCGGGGGAGATGGAGTTGACCTGTTGACGGGAGAGATGGGGATGACATGCCTTATGTGTAAATGTTAACGTAGTAGCGGGTGTTTCTTGCAAGATTTGCCGCACATTGCTTTGTGTGCGTAGGATGCAGATCCAACGATCGTCGATGAAGCATGGCAGGCACACCATCATCACCAACTCAGTCTTTTATAGGAGTAGAGATACCCGAGCGGAAGTACCCATGTAACTTGGGAGTCAAGTAAACTCAGAATTACTTAAGAGTCAAGAAATTACATACTTGTCTTGAAAGCCAAAAAAGTACATGGTTGCTTGAGAACCAGGCAACCTATCTAACAATTAACTTAATACTAATAAGCAACTAATCTATTCTTAACACAGCTCGTTTCTCTTCTCTTTCCTCTTCTCTCATCCAACTCAGCAATAATATAATATTTAATTTCTTACAGCCCGCTTATGTCACCTTATTATATTTTCTCTTAAAATCCTATAAATTTCCATAAAGGAAAAACTTCAATCCAATGATTGCTTATTAGTACACGAGTAAATTAATTTTGAGGCGTGGACAGATGGTTCCAGAAGCACTGCTCCAATCGTAGCAATTCGTATCCCACCGGCGCCAACACCCACGCCCACGCCCCAAGACTGCCTCGGCCAGAGCACAACTGAAAAAAAGGAAGACCACCCCGGCCGCCGGCCGCCACCCCCCAGCCCGCCGATGGAGAGCCCTCGCCACGCCTCCCTCGGAGAGGGCGGCCTCTCGCCGTCGCCGGAGGCCGTGAGGATGCTGCGCGAGATGTTGCTCCGGGACCTCCAGGAGGGGGAGGGCCCCGATCTGCCGGAGGAGCTGCTGCGCTCCAACGACCAGCTGCAGCAAGACGAGGTACTGCCACTGCCTGCTCGAATCGATTGCTTCGTTCCCCGCTCTTCACGGATGACCCCCCTGTGGGAACCGCGTCGCTGACCTCTCTCTGGATTGCGGCAGTTCTAGTGTCCGATTGCGGCATAGTTGTGCCTCGTGAGTCGTGACTTGGTTGGGTGCGGAAGAGGCCCAGGCTAGGAGCATTTTTATGGTACCCTATACTGTTAGTTGGGAGGTAGCAGTATACATGTCATCCTCGTCGCTCCCTCCTGCCTCCAGGCATCACCCGTTGCCAGCCGCCACGCTAGTCGACCTAGCTAGTTCCTAATTTTGTGCACGATTCAGCAATCAGCATGCCTTGTCCATCGGCCGGCTTAACCTCCAGGACAAGCACATATGCAGATTAGAATCTAATACTACATGCTTGAATGAATCTAATCTGTGGAAATTTTTCTGAAGATGTCCGATCCAATCCCATAACAAGATATGAATCTGTGCGGTAATTGCAAGTTGTTCACATGAACCCAGCTCTTGTTCTCACCTGTCACTTGATCTCTTTCATGGCTAAGCATTCTGAAGAAACTCCTTGCTTAACCTGTACTCGGTTCATACCTAAGATGCAGAGCTCAAGCTCAAGCTCAAATTTGCATTGTACTATATCACAATCTGTATTTTTCAAATTAGCAGGGATTTTTTTTTTTGAATGAATGAAAGGGGTTTCCCCCCTGCTCCATCATTTTATTAATGAAGCAAAGCCAGGCAAGGTTCCGCACAGAAACAAGTTCAACTCCAAACTGACACATCCTACAGATTGAACGAGATGCTAGTCGGGATTTATATTTGGCTGCACCTTGGAACAGCCAACAGGTTAGAAAAGAAAAGTTCCATTGAAAACATCTTCAAATCATTCCAATTGGCTGCCAATTTCACTTAAACACACCAAGAATCCTCTCAAGAACACCCTTCAGTGCCACATCTCGAGAGCGTATTGTAGCCGAGGTGCTCCCCGATAAGGAGGATATGGCTGTGTAGAAGGCGTTCCTCTCGTCAAAGTAGACGTTCATTCAGGACGCAGCTTGCACACCGATGGCATCGGTGGTGATGACCAGAACACGAGCAGGACAGCAGGTTGAGCACCGCTTGGGTGAGCGCGACAGTGAGCACAACGCAGCCATCGACCTCATGGTGGAGGCCGACAAGCGCCTCCTCGTCTCCGCGGCCACTGAGAAGCATGGAGCGCGAGCGGTGGGCACGCAGATGAAGAGGAGGCGAGCGCGCGGCGGCAGTCGGATGTCGGAACCTCAGCGCGTGGGCGGGTGGGGAATGAGAGGTGCCGGGAATCATCGAAAGAACGAGGAGAAAACGTGGATTGGATCGATCTATTTGGCGAGCTGAAAACGTGTGATCTCTATATAATGCCCTCCGAGCAGGTATACTGGTGGTCGTGCAACGAGCCGTAGTGGCTATACCGCTGCTCCAATTCCATCAGTATACATCGGTATGCACCGTTGGATATATGTGAATGGACGACCTGTATTCATCACAGGGTACCATAAAAGAGCTCCAGGCTAGTCAAGCGGAGTGGGTGAAAAATCAGCACTTTCTTTCAATCTAGGGATCAACGGTTCGGTCTCTAGCAGTCATCGTTCCTAGTCTTAGGGATGATGAATGCGGAAGGCACGCGAGGAAGAAGGGACGACGGGGGGAGGGGCTAACCAACGCCCAGATGGGTGGTGGACGGGAGGTGGTAGAACCGTAGAAGGGAGGTGGAGGCGAGCAGGGAGGGGGCCATCGCGAGGAAGAAGATGGTGGCTTGGTGCAGGGGAGAGGGATCTTTTTTTTTTTCATCATTGACCATGTTAATGTTGGTATGTAACCATGATATGACCATGGCCAATCGTGCAGGCCAGTTTTGTAGACCTCGTATGTTATGCATAGGTTGTGATTCCGAATTGCTGCAACCTGATTGTGAGATTGAAATGGTTGTTAATCAGCTAAACCGCCTTTGGAACTGAAAAGCATGCATATTGCACACAGCTCTATGTCAATGGTCTAGAAAAGATGGTTGCAGAATTACAGTGACACTTGTAGGCTCCATTAGGAATGCAAAACAGTGGAATTGGTAGAAAAATCAAACTATTTTTCTCAGATCAGATGAAAAGAGAACTCGGTAAATTTTGAGACTTTCTTCTGATGTACTTTTTCTGTGATATATGATTGCACAGATACTGGCACTTGAGGCAATTTATGGAGACAATTTGGATATTTTTGGTGAAAAGTCTGTACCACGCTCCTTCCAGGTATATCCAGCAAACCATTGTTGTTTTAATTGGTTCCAGACTTCCAGGACTCATCAATTACCAAAATATCAACAGAATCTGTGATACTCTTTCCTTCTTCGTTTTCAATTCTTTGCAGATCCATGTGCACTGTGAAATTCCAGATGGTATCAGTGTGTCCACAGAACTCCAGAGTGTTGATGATTATCCAAACAACGAGTTCACATTCAGTGTCAAGCACTTGGCTCCAATATCACTGACATGCCTTATGCCTCCATCATACCCGAGCCATCATCCTCCATACTTCTCTCTTGGTGTACAGTGGTTAGATACTGTGAAGGTCTCGGCCCTTTGTCACATGCTTGACTCGATTTGGGCACAACAGTCTGGACAGGAAGTTGTTTTTGAGTGGGTGCAGTGGCTGCAGAGCTCTACGCTCTCTCATCTTGGTTTTGATGGCGGGATAATCATACGTAAGTCTGATAGTACGATGGCTCATGTTGATGCTCGGGTTGTTGGAGAGATTCTGTCGGTAGAGGATGTTGTTCAACGGTTGATCAGCTGTGATGAAGAGCAATGCCTTGAAACATTTCTTCGTGGCCTCCATGTCTGCACAATTTGTTTCAGTGAGCAACCAGGTAATTCAGATGCTCCATTTGATGCTTGGATACCCTCCCTGGTGCTCATTTCACAACTACATCTCCATCATAACTTAAATTTGTTGTTTTGAAACAGTAAGGGAGAGCACTACCGATACAGTATATATTGGACACTGAATTGGTGCTCCATGGAGCCAGGGCACCATGATTTATGCACAAATCCAAACCAAATTTTGGTATAGTTTTGAAAATTTTGGTTCTGGGGTATAATACCTGATTATTAGAATTCAAATGCTCTACATTCTGGGATATTGCTGGGTATATCTATTTTTGCATACCATACTGCTTTTATATAAAATCAACACATATCTGCAGTCAAACAATCATTAGAAAAAGTAACTACAATTCGGCTTTAGTTCAAACTTTTTTCAACTAGTTAGTAGACAAGTTAAACCTCATAAGAAATGTATAATTATTTTGCACTCCATATCTAGGCGAAACTAACAATTTGGGCCATGGCCCCTTTACTACATATATCGTTAGGAAATACAAGTTAAAGGTTCTGCAGGAACCCAGGTACAGCCCAAATGCCTATGAAGCTAATCCCTTGCTCAATGATAAGCTTACTTTCCCTGTAAAAAATAATTATTTATAAGCTTCTTTACACAGTTTCTATAATTGCAACATTAGCACAATTAATCATGTTCATGTGTCATGCTGCTGAGGTACATCCTCATGAACAATCCAAATTCCATCATGCCCAGAGTCTGGAATATTTAAGAGTTTAATCTGTATCTTTATTCTTTTGATTCCCCTCAGGAATCGACTTCGTAGAACTTCCATGCCGTCATTACTTTTGCTGGAGGTGCATGGAGACATACTCAAAGATGCATGTCAAGGAAGGATCAGTCCTGAAATTGGTGTGCCCTGATGAGAAATGTGGAAGTTCTGTTCCTCCTAAACTATTGAAGAAGTTGCTTGGAGATGCAGGTTTTGAACGGTGGGAAAGATTGGTATTTCAGAAGACTCTAGACTCAAGGGCTGATGTAGCTTACTGTCCAAGATGTGAAACAGCTTGCCTGGCAGATGAGGACAGCGCCCAGTGCTCCAATTGCCTCTTCACCTTCTGCGTCCGCTGCAGAAATCGTCGCCACGTAGGGGAGAGATGCATGACTCCAGAAGAAAAACTTATTTCTGTACAGGTTCAAAATCCATATAAACACTACATATTCTTTCCTTTTTTGAAACAAGTGTTAGCTAACTGTCCATGTTCTGATTAAGATCCATCTAATGGTGCATATTCTGTTGTAAGGTTTAGCTGTTATGTTTAATACGAGAGCTAACTTCCAACATATAAGAACACGAGTATTGGGAACGCCAAAATTATTATTGGATATTTCATAGAATAGATAACTTATTCATTTCTTCAGAACAGTAAACATAGTTTTCTTTAACTCTTCACTGTTGAATGGTTAATCATGGAATCTAGTGAAGTTCCAGACATGGGAATGTCTGTCCAGTGTTTTGTCGTATTTTCCCTACCGAATTATCATTAGAGAACTTAACATGGCACTTTGAATGTCACGTGGTACCTAATCTGATGCCACTGTGGAACCTGACAGGTGGGACTTAGCTGGTAAAGCATTGGGTTTTTGCTAAACCGACCAGACCTGGTGTTATGTACAACATTTAAACATACCTAGTCCAAAATGCAACTAGCAACACAATACCTGGTCTAAGTGGAAATTACTAAAGGAAAATCCATTACAAGATAATATACTAACTACGGATCATGGCCTTCTTCTTAATGGGGTGTTCTTCTTAATAGAAAGATGCACAGACCTTTCTGTATATTCTAGAAAAAGCTATAGCTCTACTCGCATATAATATATCTGCATTCTAGATACAGACATACAGTAACTATTCAGAAACTAATTCTGTTTTCAGAAGAGCACATTATTTTACTTTAAGGTTATTGCAAAACATGGTGCCATTTCCAGCAAGATGGGCATTCCAAGTTCCATCATTTGTTTTATGGCTATTCATCATTTTTGTTCGACTTTTTCAATGCAATGAGAACAGTTTTGAGATCACATTGTTTATTGCGCTATTTGTTTTTATACAGGAGCGTGAGAAGGCACGCAACTTGAGCAAAGGCAATGCTGGACGTAAAGTCTCGGCTAGTGATATATTTAGCATCAAGGAAATACTCCGTTCTTCTGTTATGTGTCCGCATTGTGGCTTTGCCATCTCACGCGTGTCAGGCTGCGACCAGATGCTTTGCAGAAACTGTGAGAAGTCGTTCTGTTATGCCTGTGGCAAGGCATCAAGTCAAGGTCATACAAGGTATATATTTCTTGTGATGTCCCCTGGTTAAGTCTGATCTGTCAATTATCATGTGTAGCATAGCTATTCTCGGGATACTAATTTTGAACCAATTCTCCCTTTTGACAGTGAACAATGCAAAATCGATAGGGAGAAGCTGAGAGTGAAGGTGGAGGTGAATGATGTCGTCAGAAACATGCAGAAAGAGCTGAAACTGGCACTGTCCAGAGCGCATCCGTGCCCGGGCTGCCGCCAACCGAATTTCAAGGTAAAATTTTGGTGGCTTCCATATATCATGTATGGATCAGTGATATTTTCAGAAGTGTATTCTGAAAGATAGCTCTAGTTTTTTTTTTCTCTTGAATGATTCTGGTGGATGAAGACAGTCTCTGATCTAAGCAGGTTGGGAACAACAACCACATCTTCTGCGAGACATGCCGGGTTCACTACTGCGCCCTGTGCCACACGGTGGTGCGCAAGAGCAAGGAGCACTACGGTCCCCGAGGGTGCAAGCAGCACACCGTCGACCCCGACTTCGTTTAGAGAGACTGGATCAAAGAAGGGCGACGATCATGAATTAGAATTTTTTGTGAGATGATCCTGGGGCGAGCCCCGGTTTTTGCCTACGGCGAACAGGTTTTTGTCCTCTGCCGTTTGATAGTATTGACAGTCACACTTACAACTCTTTTTTGAAACCAAACATGTTAATGGGTATCAGTGAACCTCTGAACCCCGGAGAAGAGATCATCTTGTTTTTTTTTTTACGTTGAGAAGCGTCTGTTTTGTGCGAGAGGTTTATAACAGCAAAGCTTGCTGGATCTTTTTCAGTATACAATGGCGTTTACATGCATCCTTTATTGTGCAAAGGCCCCGACACTTTTTATTGTGACAGTAAAAGAAAAATAATGCTTCGTTTGGTGCTCTCATGTATCCGTATGATTCCTCTTGGCGCCGCTGGTATCATTTTCCGCCGGTAGGCACAGGATCGTCCCTCTGACGAACTCCCAGCACCCCCTTGACTCCTGCTCATCCAAAACGTATATGAATTTACACATCAGATATCCTGGATTCCTAGGATGAAATAAGGTAGGAATTTTTCACTCACTTGATAGCCTACGGGCCTGGTTGTTGGTGAGGTACGCGCTGAACGTGCCAGGATAGGTCTCGAACGTGACGCTCCGTGCGGCCTCGACGCTTCAGGTTACCAGAGAGAGATCAGAGAACACGAGCGAGAAGCGTCAGGAAATGGAGTAGAAATGGAGCCTGGGAGCCGTGGAAATTCAGAATCAGAAGGAAGCATGCCAGGCGACCGACCTGCCGAGCACAGCGGCGAGCAGGCGGTAGTTGTAGTCGTCGTCCGCGCTGTCCACCAGGTCAACCGTCACCTCGAACAGGTGGACCTCCTGGCCGCTCCGCTTCGGCGGCGCCTGGGCGACCGCGAGGGTGGTCACGGCGAGCATCAGGACGGCGATCGCTGCCACCGACTGGTTCATGGGTTTCGACATGGTTGCCGGTGCGTTGCGGCAGCTGAAGAGAAAGAGATCGGTCTCGCTGTTGGTGATCTTGGGGAAAAGGGGCGTGAACTGGGAGGGTTTTGTAGGCGCTCTCGTCCGGGGGGTTTCAACTGGAGCAATGCTACACCTACGAAAGTTTACGTGAGGCTTTTACTTTAAAGCTGATGTGGAAGTACTTAATTGGGCTAAAATTAGCGACTGGGACCCACACCCGGTGAAAATCAGGGGGCCGAGAGGATTTGTATGGAAGGTTTCGTAAGCCTTAGTAATCTATTCGTAGATGTAGAATTATTGTTTCAACTGTTCCGTGGATCCCATTTAACAATGGTTGGTTCAATGGTCATTACGGCTGACGTTTCCAGTGCCTGTTAATGCGAGATTTAAGTCATGCACAACTCTGTGCAGTGCAGCAGTAGAAGCAGCTTCGAACGTCTCCAACAGATGCGCAACCGTACCGCATGCTAAAACCATTTTACAGCGTCGAAATAGCCTCTTTTAACGCGCTGGAGAGCGCTGGCTTCAGCAGCCGCTGCAAAAATTTACGCGCGCGCACCGCTCCAGCAGACTTACAGCGCGCGCGAGCAACCGGCGCTTGCAACATGTCCATTTTGAAGGCAATATGGTGATATTTCAAACATAAAAATAAAGACATAGCATAGTTTAATTGCACGACACATCAACAATCATGCTACGTCATCTCATCCAACCAAGTTCAAAATCACCCAACCAAGTTCATGACATGAAAAGTTCACACAAACAAATGGCACATCAACAATCATGTCGCATCCTCATCTTCGTCCTCCTCTTCCTCCGATTCTTCATCCTCATCCGAAGACGATTCTTTCTCCTCCTCTTCATTGTCGCGCGCCGCATCATCATGGGGAGCTCGGAAGGTGTTGGCAAGATCTCCAACGGCATCATGCGAAGGTATGTGAGGCACACCGGAAGACATGCGTCCACCCATGTCACCCGGAGGTGCTCCCATGCCTCTCATGAGAGACGCAAAACTCATGCCTCTCATGGTAGCTCCGAAGCCACCCATGCCTCCCATGCCCCCCATGGTAGCTCCGAAGCCACCCATGCCTCCCATGACGCTCATGGTAGCTCCGAAGCCATCCATGCCTTCCATGGTAGCCATGCCTCCCATGCCACCCATGCCATCCATGCCTCCCATAGTAGCTCACATGCCTCCCATGGCCATGGCTCTTTATTGGACCAAGACTTCTTCACGGGCAAGATTGACGTACTCCTTTTGCTTCTCATCGAGGGTAGATGTGTCCATGACGAACAAGTACTTCTCCCATTCCAACAATCTAGTTCACTCCTCCATGGCCAATTTCTTTCTCCAATGCCACCTTCCTCTCCTCGGCCGCCACCCTCCTCTCCTCGGCCGCCGCATCTTGGTTCCTTGTCATCTTCCTCACCGCGTTCGCTTCATTTCTTGCGTTCACAATAGCTTCCATAACATTTTTTAGGTCATCATCTCCTTTCCTCTTCTTCTTTTCTTATCCTTCTTTCTTGCCTCCATTTGGTCTTTTTGGCTTCGAGTAGGCAACCGAGTTTGGTGTAGGGCTTCTCTTGCCGTCATCACTTGATGCCTTCTCCTCATCATCATCCAAATCAATAGTTCGCTTGCGTTTGTTGCTCTCCTCATCGACACCTTCACGGGGCTTCCATTTCTCATCATCCTTCAACTCATCATAGCAATGGGGCAAGGTAAATGGTCTCCCTTTCTTAATCTTCCCTTTCTTGGTCTTCTTCTCCTCTCCTTGAAATAAGTTTTGTGCAATAGTGAGCTACAAACAAAAGAACAAGTTAGCACTTGAAACACCAAAGAAGAAGCATGAACATGGAAGAATCATGAAAGAAATGACACTTACCCTATCGCTATCATTAGTGCCACTTGGGTTTAGCGTGTCAACCGCCTTAAGTGCGGCCGCCCATCTTTGACAATCTTTGTTGATTGTCGACCACCGGGAGCGAAGAGATCTTTCCGTGCAGTCAATTCCACTTTTGTTGTGTAAATCAAAGTGCTCCTTCATCCGGATCCAATATGCATCTCTACTTTGGTCCCCTCCAACGGTGGCATCCCCAGACACTTTCAACCATGTATTGCATAGCAGGATGTCTTCATCCACGGTGTAGTTGCCCGCTCTTCCTTTCGGTGCATCGACGATACCCTCACCATCCTCGTCCACCTCAAACTCAAGATCATCTGAATGCACATCATTGGTTTGAGGCCAATGAGAATTGTTGGAGCCAACACCCATAGTTGACATATATGTCTCATCATTGAAACTACAAAGTATATACAACAAAACAAATAAGCTATCCATATGTATCCATTCATGTAAAAAACAACAACGAAAAAAAATGGACGAAATCATACCTTGTGGGCATTTCATCGAACACATTGTGCGCATCGGCCGCCGGCGCAACAAGCGAGCTCGCCGGCGCTTCGGTCGCCTAGAGGAGCCGTCCGCCGCCTTCTTCTTCTTCCCGGACACCTTGCCCGCCTTCGCCACCACCGCATTTGGGAGCTTCGAGAGGGGGGCACGTGGCTTCACGGCGGGCGCCGGCGCGACGCCACCCGCCGAGGTCGTCCGTGGCGCCATGAAAAGCCCGCGCGCGAGCCCGATGCTTGGAGGAGCACCGGCGGAGGCAAAGCCAAAGCTCCCCGCGCTAGGGTTCGCGCCGGCGGCGGCGACGGCGGAGGGGTCGCGGGTGTAGGAAGGGGTGAGGGGGATGTCGGCGCGGCCGTCCATCGGGTGAATTCGCCGGCGGCGCCGCGGGGCGGGGCGAAAGCGACGCGGCCGGAGAGGGTGGCGGCAGTGCGGCGCGGGCGCTCGAGTGTGCAGCGCGCGGGAGCGGGCGCACGAAATAAGCGGCACGCGATGCCGTTTCGCTCCGCGCGCTGAACCACTTATGCCGCGCGCGCGTTTTTTGCACTTCCGCTGGAGCACCCGGAACGACTGCGCGTGCGAAAAAAATGGTATTTTTCCAGCGCGGCGCTAATATCGCGCGTCTGTTGAAGATGCTCTTACAGCCAGTCAGTTACATAGGTTCAGTTGGTACTTTCAGTAGTAAAAATTAACATCCATATAAATCAGCAGTACTACAATCTCTCCCACACGGAAAGCACAACGATGAAATGACCTCCCATGTTACAAGATGGTGAGGATGCCATCCAGCCCCCGTCCCCGAAGGTGTTCATTGGCCATCCGTCGGCCCTCATGGACCGCGGCCTCTTCTATCGCGTCACGAGTCAAGACATACCTCTTCCTTGCCTCCGGATCGATGACCATGCGCTCGAGCGCCATGGCGGCTCGAGCATAATGCAGCGCCAGGACGAAGAAGTTGTTGTAGCCGTAGACTCCCGTCATCAGTAATGTCTTCAGACGATAATGCGGCTCACGGGCCGGGGGCAGCTCCTCTATCGGACGCAACATCTCTCCTGTTCTGAGTACGCATAGCAGCTGCATCATCAAAGCAGTAAACAAAACAAGCGCCACAATTAATCTCTATTTCACAAAAGCACATCTCTGAATTTTTTTTTTTAAAAGCGCCCATGAGGTATATGGATGATGTTTTGCTCGATCATATAATCAAAATATCAAAGAGATGGATGACCTACATGCAGTTCAAGGTGCTTCAAAACCGGGCTTAATTCCAAAAGGCAAGCCAAACGAAGAACGCCACTTGTACGGCTATCACGAACGACGACATCCACGGTCAATATAAGATGCTTCAGGTTGACAAACTTGCTTGGGCATTTTGCACATCCAGGCACCTGCATGACATGAACGCACACAACCACGACAAAAAGAAACATGAGATGATCAGAACACGAACAACAATTAATTGATCACCACCATGGATCGACACTAAAAAGGGCAAGGTAGTTGAAAGTAAACTAGTAAAACTAACATGGAAGATATCCTTTTTTGTTAACGTATATATAAAACAAAAGGGTCACCTTGGCATCAATTGTAAGTTCCACGGAGAGCTTGGGCACATTCGCCATACCATGATCCGCGAAGGCGTAGTCGAAAAGGTCACTCCTATATGTTGGCAACTTGATGATCACCTCCTGTATCTCTACACACCCATCAATCATAAATGGAACTGGGTGGGCCTCCAAGCTGTCAAACATGAAGGTATTAAGGTTCGGAGCTTGCACCTCAAGCTTGTGCACACCGAAGCAGCAGCGCACACACAGGTATCGCAACTGACGCAACGGCTGGGAAGAAGTCAAGCTGTGGAGGGTGCAACGCGTGATGCTAAGCCACTCAAGCATGGAGCACGCCGGCAACAGCAGGCACTGGATATCTCCAGACACCGAGTCGAGCTTGAGCTTTCTAAGGTTTGTGAAGCCACAAAAACCAGGCAGTGGGTTTAGGTAGGCAGACATGAGACACAGAGACCTGACAGCACGGGCGCCGTTGATGAAAAGGTGGAGCGGGAAGCTGAACGAGTTGTCGTGTTTGCCCCATGACCCTGGTTTGAAATTGAAGACAATGTGCTTCGCTCTCGATGCGGCACAAAAGGTGACCCATCTGTCAACATGGGGCTGCACATTTGTGTTGATGAGCTTGAACTCGAGCACGAACTTGTCCCTAGGAGTGGTAGGATCGAGCTGGTACAACACGCACTCAACGTTCCTGATGAAAGCTTCTCGATCCTCTTCCTCCCGGCTCATGGCCATGGGGCGGCACATTGTCTCCCTAGTGAAGACCAAGTCTCTGATGCATGATCTCCAGAGATGTCTCCACTGGCTCGACAGTAGGCTCATGCGCGCAGCCTCCTTGAAGCTTAACAATGACATCATGTCACTTAGAGTATCCTGCGTGCGACAGCAATACAGTTTGATCATAAGCTTCTTTTTAATGTCTAGTTGTAGGAAATCTGTCGTGCAACTATATTCCAATTGGTTGGAATTATTAATATTCAGAATACCTTAATATGAAATTACAGATGTGTTACATGGAACTGCTATGATTCATGGACTTTAATTATGCTTGCTGGAATGTACTTAAGGAAATTGTATACTTAAGGAAGCTAATTAATAATGGAATACGTCATATATGTTAACTGATGGAAAGACTTCCTAGGCACATTGATAATTGGAGGGGCCTAGATCATATGATAAAATTACAAAACTATGTCAATCTACATGTTAGAAAACAAAGTCTATCATATCGCGTTGCTCATCATGCGTGCTCCCACTCAGATTCGAACCGAGATGCTTGAGCACTGCTTCCTAAGAGCAGCGTGTCTACCGATTTGAAAGAACTTGACAAATAGTACTATTTGTTAATTATGTCTAAGGTGAGGAGGGCGATGATCTGAGTTAACTGAAACTTCATTGACCCCCTTACTAAAATCGCAATAAATTACTACAAGAATATAGAAAGATGAAGAGCAGAGTAGCGTGTACTCACAAGAGGCAGATTATGGAGCTGCAGAGCACCCTTGTGCCCCCTCCTCGTCCTCTTGTGAGCATCATCCTTCTTGAATGATGATACTGCTAGCTATTGCTATGCCCCCACAATCTGCGGCGCCGGCGGTTGATTTCATCATCTTCCACCGGGGCTCTGGCAGCGAGGCGGAGGCGGATGGCTAGGGTTTTATATTCTTTTTGTTTGTGCTTGATTGAAGAGTTAGCTGGACACTCGCGCTGGGGCTCGCGTGGCTAGCCTGTGGGTCCAAGTTGGGCTGGTTGCCACTGCCGCAGCTCCGTCCCCTCCGTCTCCATCCTGCCGGCTGCCGATCCTCTCCTCTATGTGGTCGCCATGAACTATCGGGTGACGACGGCCGCCCCTCCACAAGCAGAACCGTGCATAGTCAATCCCCGGCGGCTGCCTTGCTGCTCGATCTAATGCTCCGTGGGAGGTTCCACTTGCGCATGTTCCACCACCAGTGACCTACACGCTTTCGTTTGCTAAGGTTTCCGGTTGACTCAGTTGCATTGTTCGTAAAATTATGATGTGCCTCACTGAACACTTTCTGCCATTAGTTAACTATATGCTTCTAACCTTTTTGAATTTCTTAAGGTAAAAGTTATTCTTTCATTTACAGATTGAATGCTCCCAGACGGCAGACATGCATGGCAAAGGAAATTGTGATGGTGATTTCCTGGCATTTTCCTTATAAACTCCCCAAGCTCTAGTGGGTTTTTTTCGTTTTTGCATGGGTTTCCATTCAGTTTTCCCTAATTAACCGAGAATGTTAGGTTTTTTGGTTCGGTTTTTCTTATACATTGGATCATCTCTCTTCTTCTTAATGAAATGAACGGACGCCCTGCCATCTCAAGAGGTTTCTCAAAACCAAAAAAATATCCTGGCATTTTACTATACAGTTTGTAACCATAGCCGCATAAACATGCAAATATCAGTATCAAATTATTTTTCTTGATACAAAAAAGGAAAGAAGACTGAGACTTGATACTGAAATCATGTGTGTTTGCATAACCTTAACGTGACATCTATGAATTTCATTAGTGCACTTTTTAAGCATTATATCATACACTTACTGCTATCAAGGACTTTGGCTCCCAGGAAACCATACAGTCTTCCCTGTACAAACTATTGGCACAAAATGCTCTGCCGCCGACGCATAAGCTTTTGTCGCAAAAATAGATAAATAGCAAGATAGATGAAAGAGTACTATCACGAAGGGAATTGACCATGCATGATCTCATATACAACATGTACCAACTTAGTCACCCTTGCTTGCAATATATTGTGTTTTATCAACTCATCAGAATACATCAAAGGTATATTAGTCTTAATTTCAAAACTGTAATTTAATCCGCAAAACTACAACAATAAGAGCACATATATGACTGAGGCTAGAACTTTATCCCCACACATTGCGGTGACCCCCAATGCTCGCTCTGCATCCCGCTAAACTGGACCTGCTTTCTGCACATCGTGCAATAGGTGGCTTGGCACTCCCAGCAGAAAATATACTTGTCGTCGCCCTGGGTACATGCAGACATTGGTTAGAAGCAACAGAGGCAAACCAGTGCTCATTCATGTGATCTTACGGAGTGAAAAATATAGGGTCTCATTACCTTATAAATCTTTTGACGGCATTTCGGGCATTTCACGGTGCTGCCTACCGGCTGGCTTTGAGCTCGCATGCGGTTTCTGGTTTCGAGCTGTTCCAGGCGCTTCCGCCAGTCCGTCGTGTCCTTTTCTTTCTCCGCAAAGAGGTCACAGTTCCTACTGCAGTTTGTCACAAATCATACACGCATAATGATAAGTAAGCCTGAGACACTGGAACCCCACTTCCTTTAATTTAAAACACCCTGGATGTATCAGACGACTGGCCTACCTGAAATGGGCATAGCCAGCGATGATAGCCTTGCCGCAAAGGAAGCAGGATGGCTGACCACAGCTAATGCACACCACCTTGTTGCACCCTTCAGTTTTGCTGATGGTCATTCTGCATTTTGGGCACGACCTGGCATCGTTATAAAGCTCCTTGATGCTCATAAGTTCCTCCACCATATCTCTTGCGCTCATCTTGCCCGTCGTCTGCCAACATAAAATCGAGGATAACGGGTGGCAGATATTCAGTAACTTAAAATTTTATTCAGCGGCCAATTAGACTGATAGGGTGGTGATGCGACAAGGAGATACCAAAAGCATATGAGACTCTTCAAAGATCTATGATAGATTGCAAATCAAATGTATATTTGAAGGATTTACCAACAAACCGCTTTGTACTCACTCCATTCCACAATCTAGTGCATATAGATTTTTCTGAAAGTCAAGCTTTGCCAACTTTGACCAAGTTTATAGAGAAAAATGTCTACATCTACACTATCAAACATGTACATTATGAAAATATAACTCATGATGTATCCAGTGATGTGCATTTGGTATTCTAAATAAACCTATTTTTCTCTATAAATATGGTCAAAGTTTATAATGTTTGAATTTTAGAAAAATCTGTAGGCACTACGTTATGGAATGCAGGGAGTAGTAGTATAGCAATGCAAGTTTGGAACACAAATAATCTAGTCTCAGTCACCGTCCAACCCCACAACATATTACTAAAATTTTAATCATATAAGTGAAAAACCAGTCAAAGTTGTGCACTAGAGACCGTAAAAGGTATAAAATGACTTATATTTTGGGAAAGAGGGACTAAGAGATGCATTTATACCTGCCGCTGTCGGATTTTTTCTTCTAGAGTTAGACACTGCTTCCCTGGATGGCGTGAATCCTTGCACAACGAGCAGAAGACAAAGCAACATTTTGGGCATTGCGCGTTGTTATCCTCATCTTCCAAGCAAGCAATTGCACATCTTGGACAATGAACCACGTCTGACATCGAGTCCAATGCTTTCTCAAGAGTAAGCCTATCCCAACGTTCGAATTCTTCCTCGTCGAGAAGTCTATTTAACAAATACGGCGGAATAGAAGCACTGCACTTGGTATCAGGGCATATCAACTGAAACAAAGTACCTTTCTTTACATGCATCCTGCATAAGATCTCCATGCACTTGACACAAAACAGATGCTCGCACGGAAGCTTGATGAAATTTGAACCTAATTGTTTCAAAATTAAAGTTAGTTTACCAAGAAAGAAATTTAATGAGCCTAATTCAGTTTCTTAAGAAGCTTAATTAGAAGCTCAGGTGGTCCTTCAAATATCTCCATGAGCTATGAAAATTTCAGCCACAGATTTCTACCTCCATGGCTCAGTTCAATAAGAGACTAGTATATCTATAAAAGAGCATGCTATTCTTCCTAGGAAGATCAAGACGGGTGACTAAAAACAGGGCATGCTATTTTTGCACAATTTTGACACGATTGCACAACAGAAAAGTCAAAAAGGCTTACCTTTAGTCTGGTTAAGGCAAATCATGCACATATGGAGATCCTCAAGAAAAACTTGATAACACTTCTGACTACTGTAACTGAGCATGGAAGGGATTACAGACTCCAATGAAAGACTTCTCGAGATTGCACGGTCATCTCCTTTGCACGTAGGACTATCTGGACCCAAAGTTATTTCTCTATCGAACCCGAGGTGCGGCAAAGAGGAACTACGTATCCACTCGACCCACTGGTATACCACTTCTTGCCCCGGCAGCTCGGCCCAGATGGTGTCGAGCATCTCACAGAGTCGAGAAACATTAGGCCCATCCATCCATTTAGCAGTGACTACAAAATGTGGGGGGTCTTTGCTGGGATATGACCGGGGAAACACACATGTCAATATTAAAGGGGGCAGATGCTCAAAGCTGCAAGAGTACGAGAAGTCATCTGGTTCGTCCTCGTGTTGTTCTACTTCTGTACCATCATCAAGGCAACATCCATCTTTTGCATGTTCATTATCTGAAGAGAACTTGGCGCATACTTCGGCGCCATCTTGCAAATCATAGCGTATGTAAATCTGTAGTTCAAGTTTTTTTTTTTTTGGACAAAACCATTAGGCCCAAATCATCAGCATCTAAGAAGAGGTGAAGTAGCACTGAAGGCCAAAGAAGCAAACCTGGAAGTAGCGGAGCCCTGCTTTGCTTTCGAATTCAACAAGGTCATCCCCATATATTGCTTCCAATGCCATCAGCTGCAGTGGAGATGTCATGTGAGGAAACAAACACATAGTATATGCTTCCTACTTTCCTAGCAACTGTCTAGAGCTGAAAGAGAACATTCTCTCGGAACCACTTAATGTGAGCCCAGTTTAGTACAGTGTACAGACAACTAATGAACAACAACATATATACAACTATAGATGCAGAACAAATACTCTTCCCAAGTCGGGCCACAGTCGGTACCCAGTTATGGAGGCAATGCAATCAATACAATAGTCAACGGTTATGAATAACGATCCTACGAACGGAGAGACTAGATGGCGACTAGGAATTACAGCACAAGCTCAGATCTTGATCATGAAAACAGTAGTACCAAATTCCAATTTATTCAGTAGTACGTACGTACTACGTAGATTAGTGCACTCACCTCGTCCTCCTGTCGCTGCAGGTTGTCTCGTATCTCGTCCTGCCCCGCCTCCTCCTCAGAGCGAAGGCCAGCTCCCGCGGCCTTGGCGGCCTGCTCGAGCCTCGATCCCGCCTCGGCCGCCGCCGCCCACGGAGAGTCCAGGTCGAGCACGTCCTCCTCGCCGCCACCATCATGCGACAACGGCCTCGACGCCTGGGCCGAGGATCCCGTGCCAGGTGTGTGCTCGGGTTCCAGCGTGCGCGACGACGACGCTGTTGCCATGGGCGGGAGCACGCGAGAGCTCGGCTGATGGTTGGTCACTTGGATCGCCGGGAAAACTCACGCGCACATACTTCGTGTACTAAACCATCACGGTGTCGGTATGGCCGTATATACGGACGACAGTGCTTAGTCCTACTCCGATACAAACTCTGGCAAGTAACCATGCAAAAAAAAAAAAAAACTCTGGCAAGCAATACGACACGCACACGAACACAAGCAAAAGATTCTTTCCGAACCTATCGTATGTTTGGTAATTATTACGTATTTTCAAGACTACCGGCTAAAGACATGATGCCGAATATTTTGTTTATTATATATATATATATATATGCCCGTACATTCGCACATAGCGATGACTAGAACTGGACAACTTAAATGTTGGTCATTGTTCGTAGAAAAATTATAACCAGCGAACGCCAGCTGCTTGTTAGCTTTAGCTCTCGCGGGGCAACTTCCTCTTCTCATATGGTCGATGCGCATGCAGTGTGAATTGTGAATCTGTGATAACCTCTTTGTTCGTCTATTGTTTTGCGCATAACCAGATTTTGCCTATTTTTATTGTTTTGCTGATTGACAGTTTTTTTCCATATTTCTTGATTGCATGATAAATTACAAAGTTCACCATAGCTTTGGTTCAATAATCACAAACTCAACCTAAAGTTGCAAAAATGTGATGGTGAGAGTACATGTGTAATCAATTCCCCACAAAAAGTAAAAAGAGAGAGTACATGTGTAATGCTAGAATTTATCAAGCCCCAGACACTCCATCGAACCCCAGTGCTCGCTCTTCATCCTCTTATTATCGACCACCCGCTTGCACAATTGACAATAGCTGGCTCGGCACGCCCAACAAAATAGGTATTTCTCGTCATCCTGGATGCATAGACACATATATGCCATCAATTAATCGGTTATAGGTGTATAGTGAAAATTGGATTCGTCACACAAGGCAATTTCGCTGAGACAGACCGAATTCTACTACATTCATGTGTTGATGTATGTAGATTCAAATGGTAGGTTTACCTTGAAATTTCTCTCACCACATTTTGGGCATCTTAAGATGCCACCTAATGGCTTCTGCTGGGCTCGCATCTGGTTTCCTATTTGTAGTTGGTCCATTTCCCTCTCCCATTCTGCCATATCTCTAGCCTCAAAGAGGCGACAATCCCTGCAATAGATACATGGACAAAGAGGTAAGTAATGGATATACATGATGCCTTCCCAGGGGGTGGGGGTGGGGGTGGGGAGCGGATGTCGCAGAATGGCCTACTTGAAATGATCGTAGCCAGTGACTGGCTTGCCACAGCGGAAGCAAAAGTACTCATTAAAATAGATAATGATAGCAGAAGAAAATGGGAGAGGGAAATGGATATACATGACGGTTTGTTGCCACAGCGGAAGCTCCCTCTCACTCATCCTGCCCGATGCCTGCGGTCATAAAAATTGCAGAAGAAAATGATAGATACTCATTAAAATTAATAAAGACACAAGTTTATAATAAAAGGTAAATAAATGAACTCATTTCATCACGGTCTTTGGGTCGCAATATTGCATAGAACTAGATCAGTTTCTAACAAATCGTCCATGAACGTGTAGTGCATGCTCGTTTGTCTCACCGATGCTAAAACATAAGAGATATTAGTTGCACGTTTACCTTCCGGTGCTGGATCTTTTGTTCCGGAGTTAGGCATTGCTTCCCTGGATGCCAGAGCTCCTTACAAAACGAGCAGAAGATGAAAGAACACTTTGGACATTGCGCAGTGTTATCCTCGTCTTCCATGCAACCAATTACACACTTTGGGCAGAAAACCACGTCTGCCATCGAGTCCAATGCTTTCTCAAGAGCAATCCTATCCCAGCGTTCAAATTCTTCTTCGCTAAGAAGCCTCTTTAAGGCATGTTGTGGAATGGAAGCATTGCACTTGGTGTCTGGGCATACCAACTGGAACACACTCCCTTCCTTTACATGCATTCTGCACAATGTCTCCATGCACTTCACACAAAACAAGTGCTGGCATGGAAGTTTGATGAAGTTTGAACCTAATTAATACAAATTGAAAGTTAGTTTGCTAGCGAACGAACTTTGATTGGCAGTAGCATAGTTCAGCATCCCTAAAAACATGATTGGAAAGGAATAACACGTTTTTCTGTTCACAAACACACATCAAAACGTGTGTTATTTTGTTCGAAAAGAGTCACGGGGTCACTAGTCTTTCCTTGTGGGGAAAGATAGTATGAAGCACAAATTTACAGAATATGTTCACATCTCTACCATGAAGCACGGAAATTTCATAGGCTACAACGTGAAATTAATGATGACCTAGAGACTAGAACGTGGAATTAGCTAGCACGATAAAACCAATAGCATTCTTCCTACAAATGACCTAGAGACTAAACGTACCAGATTGATCTCTTGCTATGTATCTATGCTGAATAAACAAGAAATCATAAAGGAAACACACTTACCTTTGCTCTGGTTGAGGCATATCATGCACATATGGAGATCCTCAAGAAAAGCTTGGTAATGCTTCTTACTAGCTACAATAGCTGAGCATTGAAGGGATCACAGACTCCAATGAGACCCTTCTTGAGATTGCACGCATATCTCCTTTGGGTGTTGGGGTGTCTTGGCCTAACATTATTTTGCCATCAAACCAGAGATGTGACAACGAAGAATTGCGTATCCACTCAACCCATTGATAAACCACTTCCTGCCCCGGCAGCTCTGCCCAGATGGTATCAAGCATCTCACAAAGTTGAGAAACATTACGCCCATCCATCCATTTAGCAGTGAGAGCGAAATATGGTGGGTCCTTGCTAGGATATGATTTTGGAAGTAAGCATGTCAACACCAAAGGAGGCAAGTACTCAAAGTTGCTAGTGTAAGAGAATTCATCTGGTGCATTTTCATGTTCTTCGCTGCCACCATCACGGCATCCTCCATGTTTTGGGTCTTCATTGGCTGAAGAAAGCTTAGCGCACACTTCAGCACCATCATGCAGATTGTAACGTATGTAAATCTGCACTTAAAAAATTCAAAGCATTAATTAAGTCCAAATTTCCATCATCTAGGAAGAAATGAAATAGATACAGTGAACACTGAACAACATAAGAAACCTGGAAATAGCGGAGCCCTCCTCTGCTTTCAAATTCAACAAGGTCATCCCCATATATTGCTTCTAATGCCATCAGCTGCAGTGAGCCAACAAATGATCGAAGGTGAAAGTGTAAGCATCAAACAATTTGGAAAATAAAAGTAAGCTTGAAATAAGCAGCATGAGTCGTAAAATCAAAATAAACGAGTCCGTGTGAACTGCATATATAAGTGCAAACACTCCAGTTTGGCATCAAGCTCCTGCGAATAAAAAAAAAGGCTCCAGCGTAACAATCTCTTTTAACTGCTACTTCACCATTGCAACTGTGAGTCGTAGCTGTAATCTTTTTTACGATCTGGTAAATTAGTAGCTACGGCGGTAAATTAAATTTCTGACGAGACAATTCATCAAGGTTTAGTATCAGTCTGTTCAAGCTATAGAACACTAATCGCAATGCTTTCCGGTTTTCAGAAGAACCAAAGTCGAACCCCCGCCCGAAACCTTAACAATCACAACACAGATCAATATGTTGGATACAGGACAAGTGAGATCCTCCAATTTGATATCAGCGGACTAGTAATACTACTGCACCTCATCGTCCTGCCGCTGCAGGTTGTCACGCATCTCATCCGCCTCTGCCTCGTCCTCGGCGCGAAGGCGGAGTCCTGCCGCAGCCGCGGCGATCGCGGCCTCCTCCAGCCGCGACTCCGCCTCGGCCGCCGCGATCCACGGGGAGTCCAGGCTGCGCACGTCGTCCTCGGCGCCGCCATCACACGACGACGACGCCGCGTGTTAAGCGTAGCGTTGGTTAGCTGTAGCTATTGTTTAGGGATTGTGTATATCCTAACTATGGCAAGGATCGGCTGTGATCCTTAGCCTTGCCGTGTACTCCAAACAATGTATGTGTTGTTGTCTATATAATGAGAAAGCCCCACGCTGGGCAAAGTACGGCAAACAAAATCGATCTATTAGTTTTAACTTGGTAATCAGAGCGATCGTTCCGATCCAATCTCCCGAGGCCGCGCGCGATGACAACGTCCGCGCTGCAGCTCTCTGGCACCACCGCCGGCGCGCTCACCTCCTCCTCTTCCGCTTCCTTAGCTGCCGGCGTTGCCACCTCCATCCCCACCACCCTACCTACCTCTTTCAACAACACCATTACCGTCCGTTTAGATCGCTCCAACTATCTCCTGTGGAAAACCCAGGTCGTGCCCGCCATTGCCGGCCAAGGGTGGTATGGCTTCCTGGACGGGTCTTGCGCCTGCCCTCCCGCCACCATCACCACGGGAAGCGGGGATGCCGCCACCACGGCGGCCAACCCGGAGTATGCGCGCTGGTGGTACGCCGATCAGCGTGTCCTCTCGATTCTTGTCGGATCGATGAGCGAGGACATCCTCGCGCAGATGGTCGGGCGCACCACGTCGGCTTCGGTGTGGAGCTGTGTCACCGACCTGTTTTCCGCCCAAAATCGGGCCGGGATCCGTCAGATTCGTCGCCAGCTGACGACGTTAAAGAAGCACGACATGTCCGCCGCCGACTACTACAGCAAGATGAAGGGGTTTGCCGACGCCATGGCGATGGCGGGCTCCCCCGTCCCCGACGATGAACTGATCGACTACATCGTCGTTGGCCTCGGATCCCAGTTCGAGGCACTTCAGCAGTCTCTTGCCGTCCTTGGTGCCGCCAACGCCTCCCTGTCTCTCTCTGAATTTTACCCCATGCTGCTTTCTTGTGAGGTGATCCAGGTGCAGAACGCTCAGGCCGGCGGATACTCCTCCTCGGCGAACGCCGCGGCTCGGCAGGGTGACAGCAGCCGCGGTGGCGGCCGCCCTTTCGACATCACCGGGCGCTCTGGTGGTGGCCCATCGCATGGCAGCGGTGGCCAACACGGTGGTGGCCACTATGGCGGTGGAGGCTCCTACAACGGTGGCCAGCAGGGCAACCGTAACACAAACCGCAATGGTGGCGGTGGTACCGGCGGACAAGGCGGCGGCGGTGGCGGTCAAGGCGGTGGCAACCGTCGTTGGCGTCCACGTTGTCAGGTCTGCAAGGCATGGGGTCATGAGGCCCTCTCCTGCAAGAATCGCTACAACGACGCGTTTCAGGCCGAGGGACAGCGCTCCGGCAACGCTGCCGCCTCCACCCACGGCCACAACGAGCGGGTGCCCCAGCCACAGCCGTGGTTCTTCGACACAGGGGCAACCGATCATCTCACTAATGACATGGAGCAACTAGGCATCCATGAACGCTACCACGGGAAGGACCAGGTTCAAGCCGCAAACGGCTCAGGTATGTCTATTACGCACGTTGGTCAATCTCGTTTAGCTGGTTCTTCCCTAGCTTTGAACAATATCCTCCATGTTCCTTCGTTAGCCAAAAATTTACTCTCCGTTTATCGCCTTGTTTCTGACAATGACATCTTCCTCGAATTTCACAAATATTTCTTTCTTGTTAAGGACAAGGTAACGAAGAAAATCCTCCTTCGCGGTAGGAGTCGTGGCGGCCTTTATCCTCTTCCGATCGGTCGAGCCTCCCATCATGAGAGGCATGCGTCTTCTGGTGTCAAGCTTTCATCGCACCACTGGCACCAGCGTCTTGGTCATCCGTCCAATAAAGTAGTTCAAACAACTATCAAGTCCAATAATCTCCCGTGTACTCCAAACATTGAGTCTTCTATTTGTGATGCTTGTCAACGTGCTAAGAGTCATCAATTACCTTATGGTTATTCCACTCGTGTGTCTACTGCACCTCTTGAGCTTGTTCATACCGATGTTTGGGGTCCGGCGTTGTCTTCTTCTGGGGGTTTTAAATACTACGTTAGTTTCATTGATGACTATAGTCGCTATTGCTGGATATACTTGCTTAAGCATAAATCCGATGTTGAGAATGTTTTTTATGTGTTTCAGAATCACGTTGAGCGCCTCTTATACACCACTATTCGCGCCGTGCAGTCTGATTGGGGCGGTGAGTATCATCGTCTCCATGCCTATTTCCAGCGCACCGGTATTTCCCACCGTGTGTCATGTCCTCATACATCTCAACAAAACGGTATTGCTGAACGGAAGCACCGACATCTTGTCGATACTGGGCTAGCTCTACTTGCGCATTCCTCTCTTCCACTCCGGTTCTGGGATGAAGCGTTCCTCACCGCATGTTATCTTATCAATAGAATGCCTACCCCAGTCATAAATCACGCCACTCCTCTATTTCGCCTCCTCAACATAGCCCCCAAGTACTCCTTCCTTCGTACGTTTGGATGCGCTTGCTGGCCTAGCCTCCGAAAATATAACTCCCGTAAGTTAGAGTTTCGCTCCAAAATGTGCGTGTTTCTTGGATATAGTCCTATGCACAAAGGCTACAAATGCCTCGATCGCAGTACCGGTCGCATCTACATATCTCGCGATGTTGCTTTCGACGAGAATGTTTTTCCGTTTGCCACTCCAGGTGCGGTGGTAGACGTGTCTCAGCTCCTCCCTGTGTCGTTTCCTCCGAAAGAACCAGTTGTTCAGAATGACCATGCGCGTAATTATGACATGTCCTTGTTACCCGTTGATGCTGCTGGTGTTTCTCCTGTTGTTTCTGTTCAGGTACCAGCCCGGGCGATCGACGTACCAGGCGCAGGATCACTTGACGTGCATGTGCATGCCCCGCCTCCCGAGGCGCCCAGCGCTCCGCACTGGCCCGCCAGCCCACTCCTGGCCACTGCCTCGTCCTCACCTTGTCCCGTCCCCACGGGTGGCCTTTTGCTCCTCGGGCCTTGCTCCGCCTCCGGCCCATCTGACGGGCCGCAGTCGCCCGACGCCGATACTGGGCCGTCATTGCCCGGCGCTGATGCTGGGTCGTCCTCTCCAGTGGCCAGCTCCCCTGTGCGCGACCGGGGGGGTCTGTCGCCGCCGCCCTCTGCTGATGTCTCCTCATCTGCGACATCCTCGGTGCCGCCTGCTCCTCCGACAGCGCCTCAGCCTATGACGACACGGCAGCGCAACAATGTGTTCCGTCCGAAGATATGGACGGACGGTACGGTCCGTTATGACCCGTATCGCCGCGGAGCGTTTCTTGCTGTTCCGGCGACGCATCGGGTTGCTCTTTCGGAACCAGCATGGAGGACCGCGATGGAGGCAGAGTTCGACGCCCTTCAGCGGACTCAAACATGGGTACTTGTCCCTCGGCCCCCTGGTACTAACATTGTTGGCAGTAAATGGATATTCAAGACGAAGTTTCGCCCCGATGGCTCTGTTGATAAATACAAAGCCCGTCTCGTTGCCCGTGGTTTCACTCAGCAGCATGGCATCGATTATCATGACACCTTCAGTCTAGTGGTCAAACCTGTCACTGTTCGTCTTGTGCTCTCCCTCGCCATGTCGCGTGGATGGTGTCTTCGCCAGATTGATGTCAGTAATGCGTTTCTCCACGGTTTCTTGTCTGAGGATGTGTATATGCAGCAGCCTCCTGGCTTTGAGGATCCTTGTTATCCGCGACATGTTTGCAAACTTCAGCGTGCTTTG
The DNA here is from genome assembly GCA_039707655.1 of Elymus sibiricus. NCBI lineage: Eukaryota > Viridiplantae > Streptophyta > Magnoliopsida > Poales > Poaceae > Elymus > Elymus sibiricus. The sequence continues at coordinate 482,559,053 of CM077665.1, forward strand.
TATGGTCTGAAGCAGTCTCCTCGCGCCTGGTATGCCCGTTTGAGTGATAAACTTCATCAGCTTTGTTTTGTTTCCAGCAAGGCAGATACCTCTCTGTTCATCTTCGATCATCAAGGTGTTAAGGTATTCATGTTGGTGTATGTTGACGACATTGTTATAGCTGGTTCTTCTGCTGCTGCTGTTGATCGCCTCGTTCAGACTCTCGCCGGCACCTTTCCTATCAAGGATCTTGGGCGTTTGGAGTATTTTCTCGGTATTGAGGCTACATATCGTTCCTCTGGCCTGCTTCTTACTCAGCATAAGTATGCTCTCGATCTTCTGCATCGTGCTAACATGGAGAGTTGTCGTTCAGTTCCCACCCCCATGTCATCCACGGATAAACTCTCTCGTACTGCTGGTATTGTGCTTTCTGCTGAAGAGTTGGGGGTTTGCAGTATCTCACATTGACGCGGCCAGATCTTTCTTTTGCTGTCAACAAAGTTTGCCAGTTTCTGTCTCAGCCGACCACTGTTCATTATGAAGCTGTCAAGCGTATCCTTCGGTATGTCAAGGGTACTGTCTCCACGGGACTGCAGTTTGCACGTTCTCCTTCGTGTGCTCTCAACATCTACACTGATGCTGATTGGGCTGGCTGTTCAGATGATCGGCGCTCCACTGGCGGTTTCGCCATCTTCTTTGGTCCCAACCTTGTCTCGTGGAGCTCTCGTAAGCAACCCACTGTCTCTCGTTCGAGTACCGAAGCTGAATACAAAGCTTTGGCTAATGGCACTGCCGAGGCTACTTGGATACAGTATGTGCTGCGGGAGCTTGGAGTGCATCTATCGACACCCCCAGTTTTATGGTGTGACAACCTCGGCGCTACGTATTTATCGGCGAATCCTGTCTTCCATGAACGTACCAAGCATATTGAGATTGACTTCCACTTTGTTCGCGAGAAGGTGGCCATGGGCGCTCTTGATGTTCGGTTCATCGCGTCTGGTGATCAACTAGCTGACATGTTCACTAAACCCGCTACTCATCTCACCCTCCGTAGATTTCAGTCCAATCTAAACCTCGTTCATGTCGGTTCCGATTGAGGGGGAGTGTTAAGCGTAGCGTTGGTTAGCTGTAGCTATTGTTTAGGGATTGTGTATATCCTAACTATGGCAAGGATCGGCTGTGATCCTTAGCCTTGCCGTGTACTCCAAACAATGTATGTGTTGTTGTCTATATAATGAGAAAGCCCCACGCTGGGCAAAGTACGGCAAACAAAATCGATCTATTAGTTTTAACTCCGCGACCCACGGGGAGTCCACGGCGCGTGAGGAGGACGAGGAAGAACCTCCGGGTGAGAATTCCGGGGAGAGGTCGTGGAGTGGTTGCAGCAATCGCGATGTCGTGGCGCCGACGGAAGCTGCTGCCATGGATGGCGGGAGCTTGGAGCTGGTCTTTGCGTCGGGATCGTAGTCGTAGGCGTTTGCTCGCTTTTGTCGCCCCCCGTTGGGTTTTCGCCCTCGGCCCGTTAGGTTTGTGTAGTTTAGGTAAGAGTCTCAGGTTTCCTTTGCGTCATCAAGTGACGGGCATCTTAGCTTTTGCAACATAGATTCCGTTGCAGAATTTTTTGCAATAAAGATCATGTTATGAAAATGCATGTAGATTTTTTTTTGCAAAAGAGTTTGTTATAAATATTTTCTGCAACAAAGATCGTGTTGCGGAAACACCTGTATAATTCTTTTTTGCAACGGAGTTTGTTATAGAATATTTTCTGCAACAAAGATCGTGTTGTGGAAACACATGTATAATTTTTTTGCAACAGAGTTTGTTATAGAATATTTTCTGTAACAAAGATTGTGTTGCGAAAACACCCGTAGAATTTTTTTGCAATAGATTTTGTTATAGAATATTTTCTGCAAACAAAGATCATGCTGCGGAAACACTTGTAGAATTTTTTGCAACATATTTTGTTATAGAATATTTTCTGTAACAAAGATCGTGTTGCGGAAACACCTGTAGATCGCCATGGCTGGGTCCAGAAAGAAAAGGAGATAGAGAGCAGTGGAGAATTGGGGAAAGGAGATAACGCGAGGTTGTTTCCAGACGTGGCATGGCTGGACGCGTGGCACGCGTGGAAGGCAGCCGATCGTGCCGATGTTTTTTGGCTGGCTGATTCACAGTGTTTCCCTTTCTTTTTGGACTATTTTTAGAGTGCGGACTATATCCTAGTATTAAGCGAGTCCGTAAAGAGTCTCGCGTCGAGGTTTTTGTTGTCGTGGTCGTTACAGGGCCGACCCATCATAGTTAAATAACAACATAAGGAAAAGGGGAGCACGAGGGATCGATCCCTGGTCGCCACGAAGAAAGCCAATAGTACTAGCAACCGCGCCCGCCTACAGTTCATGATAAGTAAAAGTAGGGGTGGGCGTTCGGTAGAAACCGAAATCTCGGGTTTCCATTCGGTTTTTCTTTGAATTCGGTTAGCAAACTTGAAAACCAAAAATGTGAAGGAAAAACAGCTAACCAACAATTCGGTTAACCGACTTATTTGGTTTGGCATTCGGTTGATACCGAGCGAACTCTTCACATGCGTTCTCACCCTCGCACGACACCCTCGCTTTATGTAGCCGAGCTCTCGGCGGGTTGGGACTAAATCTCGGTGCTCTATTGTAGCGGTTGTACGCACACTTCACAAAAGGCTCACACAAGTTTCTTTGGGCCTTGGTGGTTGGCTAGGCCCACGTGATTGAACGTTCCTGTTACATATGTGGGTGCCATTCTCTCACAGAAAAACGTATATGGGTGTCAGGACCGTAGATTGCTAACGCTAATCGCTATCTGGCTTCGGCTAGCGACTGGGTCCCACGACATTTGCAGGAGGCAAAGACAAGACTGGTGCGATCCAGAAGGGGATCATTAATTGGTCATTTCATGGGGAGGTAGGGAAATAACTGTGCCTAGGCACACAATTCGGTTTTCTCGGTTAACCGAGTACTAAGACACTAAACTGATCGAAGCGTGTTTGGTTACTAGGCCTAGAAACCGAATAACACTTAGGCAACGTAAAAACCGAAATTTCGTTCTTTTCGGTGTCGGTTTTGGTTTGGCATTCGGTTTCATGGTTTTTATGCCCACCCCTAAGTAAAAGGGCATGACCTACTTGAAGCGAGTCGAGCCAGCTTTTTCCGGCTTTTTTTCAAAAAAAAAATTATTTTTCATCTTTTTTATTCCCTTTTTTTCATTCCTTTTGAATTTATTCTTTGTTTTTTAATTTCTTTTTACTTAGGTTTATTTTGTTTCTATTTCGGTTTTCATTTTTTTCTTAGTTTCTTTTGGTTTTCATTCTACATATTTTGTATATGTCAACAATATTTTTTAATACACATTTAACATTTTTTCAAGACAAATTTAATATTAATTTAATACATGGTCAACATTTTTTTCTATTCACAGGTTAAACATTTTCTAAATTCTTACTTAACAATTATCAAATAAAAGATTAGCATTTTCTGAATACATGATCAATATTTTTCCTATACATACTTTTATACCTTTTCAATTGCTTGATTAAAAAAAATCAAATTCAAGATTAACATTTTCTAATACAATTTCAACATTTTTTTAAACAGATTTATCATTTTTCAAGTACTTATTAACTTTTTTTGAATTACTTATTCAACATTTTTAAATTCTTAAATAACAATTTTATATACATGATAATATTTATCATCATTTTTCAATACATGGTCAATACTTTTACTATATACATTTAACAGTTATCAAATGCTTGATTCACAATTGTTATATACTTGTTCAACATTTTTTCAAATACTTGATTAACATTTTGATATACATGATAACATATCATCATTTCCTAATAAATGATCAACAATTTTCTATACATATTTAACATTTTCTAAATGATTAATTGAAAACAATCGAACACTTGTTCAATATTTTTTTAAATGCCTGACTAATATATTTTTAATACATAATAAAATTGTTTCATACATATTTTATTTTTTGTATAAGTTGTTCGTATATGTGATAAACATTTTCTCTATACACATTTAACATTTTTCAAAAGCTTGGGCGACGTTTGTCAAATGTTTTATGGATAGTAATTTTGTACTATATTTATTAAAAATTTGAAAGTATAAACAAAAGTAAAACAAATAAAGAAAAAACGAAAAAAATGTAGAAAAAGGGTGAAACCAAAAACGAGGCACTTGTTCCCGCGTGATGGTTCCTACCATCTCGTTGAATATGAGATATAAGGGCGTGCTCTTTTTAATGGTAGATTTCCTTTTTGGTGGAAACTCTACATATTCGTGGGATGGGAGCCCAATATGAGTGGGCCCAATAAACTTTAAGGTCATCAACAACGGCATGAAGATATTGCTTTTGGCTTGTCAAGAAAATTGTATTGCTTTAGGCTCTAAGGAGTATATGCTCCTGCGCGGCAAAACTGTATTTTGCCAATGTCATTTTTTTGGTAAAAAAATAGATGTGTTCATTGTCAAACCCAAATGCTACCAGAGGAAAAGATTAAGCATTTTTTAAATTTGGCAAAACTACATTTGGGTTTGACAAATTTAAAAAATGCTTATTTCTTACACTAATATGAACATCTACAAAAAATCAGCATTTTTTAAATTTATTTTCTATTAGTTTTTAGTTTACTGTTCATCAGGGAGCCTGCCTAAGGATATTTTGGCACTATTCTGCCCAGGGGGCTATATCTCGCTTAGTGCTTGACGTAGCCCCGCTTCACCAATGACACAACACTAAACAGGCCGGCCAATATTGACTGGTCCACAACAGTTTCTGACCTTTGTGTGTGACTTTTTTCCCTTTTATTTCTATACATGTTTTTAGTCAGTTTTCTTTGGTTTTTATTTTAATTTATTTTTTTCTCTTTCGCTTTTTCTTATTTTTTTTCAAATGCATGTCGACTAGTTTCAATAAAAAACGTACATTCTTTGTATACACACGAAACATTTGCTTTATACACACTGAATGTTTTTAAATAAATGATGAGCACTTTTCAAATACATGTTAGATTTTTATTCGAACTAATTTTTTATTTTCATAAAATAAATTTTGAACATTTTGTTTGAATGATAAAAAATATTTATTTATATTACATGAATACCCATTAAATTAATATTTTCTAAAGAAACGACACGAATATATTTTTGAATCATGTGAACACTTTTAAAATGCTGCATAATTTTTTAAACGGTATGAAACATGTTTTTGACATTGCATTAAACGTTTCTAGTTCCTACTGCTTTTTTACTTATTATTTATGTAAAAACAGTCAGCCAAAATAATTAATTGTAATTCCAATTAATCATGGAAGAAATGAAAAAGGGATTAAATAAAAAAAATCCAAGTCTTAAATGAAAGGATCTGGTTGGAATCATTTAAACAAAATATCATGAACATTTTTTTATATGGTAGTACCAAACTGTTTTTCTAACTAATCTACCTTTTTTACATTTACAAACATTTTTGCAAAAATATCATGACCCCTTTTTTTATAAACGCTGGAACATTTTTTAAATTTCACGATTTTTTTTGGAATGATACAACATTTTTTTAAATTGCACGACCAAACTTTTTGACACTGCGTTAACATGTTTCAATATGTGATGAACATTTCTGAAAAATTAGATAAATGACTTCACTTTTGAAGTGTGTGTGTTTGCATGCCTGCATACGTTCGCACATGCTTGTTTATGGGCCTGGTGATCCTAAAAAATGAGGTTATGGGCCTGGTCTATTTATATTTTGTAGATGAATTTGATGCATGTTGTTTGTAGTTTTAAACTAGTTTAAATTCAATATTATAGATGAGTTCATCCTACGGTTCTTCCGACGAAGAATTAGATATTCAAGAGGAGGAGGACCTCGCAATAATCCTAGCTATGATGTCAATAAAAAGCCGAAGCACGGTGGTTCGGTTATCGGTCGTCAGAAATTGTGGAGGGATAAGATCGATGCCCACAACAGATTGCTGAGGAACTATTTTACAGAGGATGCCACATATCCCGAGTCCTACTTTCGACGCCGTTTTAGGATGAGCATCGAGTTGTTCAAACGCATTGCAGAGAAACTGACGAGCCATGATCGATTTTTTCAGCAAAGGAGGAATGCCGCCGTAGAATTCGGGCATAGCACATTCCAAAAGGTGACCGCCGCTTTGCGTATGTTGGCATACGGCATTCCGGCGGATCTCGTTGATGACCACTTGGCCATGGGTAAGAGTCAAGCCATCATGTGTGTCAAGCGCTTCGCAGTCGGAATTGTTCAAGTGTTTGGTCCGGAATATTTGAGAGCTCCCAATGCTAAAGACACCACAAGGCTTTTAGAGATGAACAAAGCTCGCGGGTCCACAGGTATGCTTGGCTCAATAGATTGCATGCATTGGAGTTGGAAGAACTGCCCTAAGGCATGGCATGGATAATTTCACGGCCAGAAAAAGGGTCCCACTCTAATCCTTGAAGTAGTGGCCGATCAGGAGACTTGGAATTGGCATGCTTTTTTGGAATGCCTGGATCTTTGAATGACATCAACATTCTTAATTGATCACCACTCATGAATAAGATTGCAAATGGTGAAACTACACCGATGGAGTTTGTAGCAAATGGACAAACATACAACTATGGCTACTATCTTGCAAATGGCATCTACCCAAGGTGGCAAACATTTGTGAAGCCGTTGACGGCACCGCAAGGTAAGAAAAATCTTGATTTCCACAATGCTCAAGCGGCAGCTAGGAAAGATGTGGAGAGAGCTTTTGAGATTTCGCAAACCCAATTTGCTATTGTGAGGGGACCAGTTAGATTTTGGGATCAAAAGATCCTTTGGTACATAATGAACGCTTGTGTGATCATGCATAACATGATCATCGAGAATAAGCATGGGCAAGATTTAGACTATTCTCAATATGAGTTGTTGGGACGTCCCGTACGAGTGCGGAGGAGGGCTGCAAGGGTGGCCCGATTTATTGCCTCCTTCATGCCATTCGATGTGCCGAAATGCATGATGATCTTCAAAAGGATCTAATCGAGGAGTGGTGGGCATGGAATGAGTGACAAAAATAGTTTGATGTTGCATGTTTGATGTTGTATTGTTGAACTATTTGTTGTATTAGAAGATAAACTATTTGTTTGAGTTGTAATAATAATCGAACTATCTATTGTTGATTTATTTTTTTATGTGTTCGATTTTCTTGGTTCTATTTTGAGTGAGAAATGTTGTTTGTGCTGGGCGCGCGCGCTGTAAATTAAGCGTGCCTGCTGGTGCTATAGCGTCGCGTCATATTTTGCAGCGCATGCTGGAATAAGCGCCCTGCTGCATGCTAAAAAAGGCTATTTCGACGCTGTAAAAATAATTTAGCGCGCCGCACGGTTGCGCGCCTGTTGGAGATGCTCTAAGTGTGACAAAGTCACGCTCCTATTCTTCGGGCGTGTCTACATATTGCTCCTAGCAGAGGCCCAACTTTAGTTGGATGGCCTAATAAATTGGGCATGATTTTTTGTTGGTTGTAACAGAAAAAAGATTTTATTGTTGATTTTTATGGCTGGTTTTTTAATGTTGGTTTTTCAGCAGTTTTTATAGGGTTCATAAAACCCGTATTCACATATCTCCTTCCAATACCAAAACGTGTGTGCACACACACATAGAGAATCACATCTTTACCTTCCGCATTGGAGCTTTTGTTCTGGAGTTAGACATTGCTTCCCTGGATGCCAAAAGTCCTTGCAAAAACTGCAGAAGATAAATGAACATGACATTATGGTACTCTCATAAATCCGAGAGCATGGTAATATCCTCTCAGTATAAAGATTCAGAAATTGGGATTATCTGCCTCGAAGGCTGACACGTCATTATTCTCCTACAAGAAAGATAAGATCGTCATTTTTATGCTTATCCATATTGATGACATTATTGTTGCCCGTTCCTCTCAGGAAGCAACATCAACTCTTGTTTGTGATATTCAAGCTGGTTTTGCTCTCAAGGACTTGGGAGATCCACACTATTTCCTTGGCATAGAGGTGAACAAAAATTGAGGTTGATTGCTTCTAACTCAAGAAAAGTATACCTAAGACATTTTGAAGCGTGTAGGTATGGAAGGTCGCAAGTCATCTTCGACCCCTCTCTTTACAACAAAGAAATTATCCTTGCAAGAAGGGGAGGCATTGGAACCAGAAGAGTCTAAAAGGTACATATATATTGGAGCCCTACCGTACTTGACTTGTCCACATATAGCTTTTCTGTGAACAGAGTATGTCAGCTCTTGCATTGTCCACTTCATTGCGTTGAGCAACAATTAAAAGAACAATTCGGTATCTTCATGGTACTCTAGCGGTTGGACGATAAGCAAATCCACCTCTGCACTAGTAAGTGCTTTCTCTGATGCAGACTGGGCTTTTTTTCTGAATGCCAGAATGTCTAGATGAGATTTTGCAATTTATTTTGGCTCAAATTTAGTGCCTTGGAGTGCATGAAAACATGTCACGATATCCTGATCTAGCACAGAGGTTGAAGCTAATGCAACAACTGAAGTCATGTGGGTTCAAAAACTACGAATCCTAAGGCAAAGGGGCGAGAAACTCAAGGCCACTCTTCCTCCGGGCTTTCTTTACGCTATTTTCGTGCCTTTAGTAGGCTTAGTATTTTCGGCAATTGCAATGACTTCTTTATTTCTTTATGTGCAAAAAAAAGATTGTCTAGTATTTTTTAGTGTAAGTAATATAATATGGTAGGGTATGTGGCTTTTTCTACACACACTTTTGGGTCCATAACCACGAGTTCCAGTGCACTAGATCTTGTAGCACTTAGCAACGAGGCCCTATCCATTAGTATTCCACATAAGAAATCTATTAAGAAATTATATCTTCTAGCAAGACATTCACCGAGCAAGCGGAAATCCTTTTGAAGGAAGCTATTCAGGAATAGCTGGAACGGTTTTCCCTAGTGTCTTACTCTTAAGTATAGCTATGGTATTCTCAGTTCAACTGTCTATTCAACAAATAAATGGAACTTCTATCTATGAATATCTATGGTCTTGGACCGTCAATAATGATTTTTTCTTTAGAATTTGGATACTTGATTGACCCACTTACTTCTATTATGTTAATACTAATTACTACTGTAGGAATCCTGGTTCTTACTTAAATGGGAGCAGAGCAGGTTTGAAAAAGGATCTTACAGTGTCTAGGGTTGGGCCAGGAGGGTCTCTTAACGCCTTCCTTTTTCTGCCCACAATTTTGTTAAGTTATTTTACTCTACTTCGACATAAGATAGATGAAATCATGCTCTGTAGGATTTGAACCTACGGCATCGAGTTTTAGAGACCCGCGTTCTACCGAACTGAACTAAGAGCGCTTTCATTCATTCAAAAAGAAAATAAACTGAGTGAATAGCGAGCTTTCTTATTCATGCAGTAGAGGTACAACCGCAACCACTCGGGGTGTTGGAAATATGCCCTAGAGGCAATAATAAATTAGTTATTATCATATTTCCTTGTTCATGATAAATGTTTATTATCCATGCTATAATTGTATTTATTGGAAACTCAAATACATGTGTGGATACATAGACAACACCGTGTCCCTAGTGAGCCTCTACAGGACTATCTCGTTGATCAAAGATGGTCAAGGTTTCCTGGCCATAGACATGAGTTGTCATTTGATAATGGGATCACATCATTAGGAGAATGATGTGATGGACAATACCCAAACTATGAACGTAGCATATGATCGTGTCAAGTTTATTGCTATTGTTTTCTGCATGTCAAGTATCTGTTCCTATGACCATGAGATCATGCAACTCACTGACACCGGAGGAGTACCTTGTGTGTATCAACCGTCGCAACGTAACTGGGTGACTATAAAGATGCTCTACAGGTATCTCCGAGGGTGTCTGTTGAGTTGGCATGGATCAAGACTGGGATTTGTTACTCCGTATGATGGGGAGGTATCTCAGGGCCCACTCGGTAATACAACATCATAATGAGCTTTCAAGCAAAGTGACTAAAGAGTTAGCCACGGGATCTTGTATTACGAAACGAGTAAAAGAGACTTTCCGGTAACGAGATTGAACTAGGTATGGAGATACCGACGATCGAATCTTGGGCAAGTAACATACCGATGAACAAGGGGAACTACATACGGGATTGACTGAATCCTTGACATCGTGGTTGGACCGATAATGATCTTCGTAGAATCTATGGGAACCAATATGGGCATCCAGGTCCCACTATTGGTTATTGACCGTAGAGGTGTCTAGGTCATGTCTGCATAATTCTCGAACCCACGGGGTCTGCACACTTAACGTTCGGTGACGATTAGGTAATGTTGAGTTATATATGTTGGTGACCGAAAGTTGTTCGGAGTCCCGGATGAGATCCCGGGCATCATGAGGAGTTCCGGAATGGTCCGTAGGTAAAGATTGATATATAGGAAAGTGATATTCGGGCACCGGAATGGTTTTGGGGTTTGTCGGATTCTATTGGGAGTGCCGAAAGGAGTTCTGGGGGTCCACCGGGGAGGACCACCTGCCCCGGAGGGCCCCATGGGCTGAGAGGGAGGCGCACCAGCCCCTGGTGGGCTGGGCGCCTCGCCTCCCAAGGCCACATACGGCCGAGGGCAAAGGCTGGGCCTGGGGTGGCCGCTGCCCCCTTGCCTTGGGGGCCAAGGCAGCCCCCTAGGCCGCCGCGCCCAACCCTAGGGAAACCCTAGGGCGGCCGGCCCCTCCCCTTGCCCCTATATATATGAGAGAGGGAGGAGCGCAGCCGCACCCAAGCCACGGCGCAGCCCTCTCTCCCTCCCTCTAGATTGCTTTCTCCTATAGATCGGTTCGGTAGTGCTTGGCGAAGCCCTGCCGGATCAGCTCCACCACCGCCGCCACCACGCCGTCGTGATGCCGGAGAACTCATCTACCTCTCCGCCCTCGCTTGCTGGATCAAGGAGGCGGAGAACGTCAACGAGCTATACGTGTGCTGAACGCGGAGGTGCCGTCCGTTCGGCACTTGATCAGGAGTTCGCGGGATGGATCGTGATGGGATCGCGAAGACGTTCGACTACATCAACCGCATTTCTTAACGCTTCCGCTTAGAGATCTACAAGGGTATGTAGATGCAATCTCTCCTCTCGTAGATGGTCATCTCCTAGATTGATCTTGGTGAAGCGTAGGAATTTTTTTGTTTCCCATGCAACGTTCCCCAACAGTGGTATCAGAGCCAGGTTTATGCGTAGATGACATCACGAGTAGAACACAAAGGAGTTTTTGTGCATTGAAATTCAGATTGCTTCCTTCCTTGGTCTTTTCTTGATTCAGCGGTATTGTGGGATGAAGCGGCCCGGACCAACTTTACATGTCCACGTACATGAGACCGGTTCCATCGACTGACATGTAACTTTGTTGCATAAGATGGCTGGCGGGTGTCTGTCTCTCCCACCTTAGTTGAATCGGATTCGACAAAGGTGGTCCTTGTAGAAGGTTAAATAGCAACTTGTATATCACCTTTGTGGTTTTGCGTAGGTAAGAATCGTTCTTGCTAGATACCCATAGCAGCCACGTAAAACATGCAACAACAAATTAGAGGACGTCTAACTTGTTTTTGCAGGGTATGTTGTGATATGATATGGCAAAAGACATGATGATATATATTTGATGTATGAGATGATCATGTTTTGTAATAGTTTATATCGACTTGAATGTTGATACGGCAACCGGCAAGAGCCATAGGGTTGTCTTTAATTATTATGAGGCCTGGGTGTCACTCATTAAGCGCTATGTAATGCTTTACTTTATCGCTAAGCGGTAGCAATAGTAGTAGAAGCATGGTTGGCGCGACAACCCCGATGGCAACACGATGATGGAGATCATGGTGTCATGCCGGTGACGATGGAGATCATGCCGGTGCTTTGGAGATGGAGACCAAAAGCACAAGTTCATGGCCATATCATGTCACTTATGATTTGCATGTGATGTTAATCCTTTTATGCATCTTATTTTGCTTAGGACGACGGTAGCATTATAAGGTGATCCATCACTAAAATTTAAGATAAAAATTGTGTTCTCCCCGAGTATGCACCGTTGCGAAAGTTCGTCGTTTCGAAGCACCACGTGATGACCGGGTGTGATAGACTCTACGTTCACATACAACGGGTGCAAGCCATTTTTGCACATGCGGAACACTCGGGTTAAACTTGACGAGCCTAGCATGTACAGACATGGCCTCGGAACACAAGAGACCGAAAGGTCGAACATGAGTCATATAGTAGATATGATCAACATGGAGATGTTCACCACTGAAACCACCTCATCTCACATGCTGATTGGACTTGGGTTGGTGAATTTGGATCATGTAGCACTCGGATGACCAGAGGGATGTCAATTTGAGTGGGAGTTTTAAGTAATATGATTAACTAAACTCATTATCTAGAACAATAGTCTGAGTAATCTTTGCAAATTTATGTTGTAGATCAATGGCTCGCGCAGTAGCTCCCCTGAATTTCAATGCGTTTCCTAGAGAAAGCCAAGTTGAAAGATGATGGAAGTAACTTTGTAGACTACGCCCGTAATCTGAGGATTATCCTCACGGCTTCCCAAAAGGCTTATGTCCTTGATGCACCGCTCGGTGCGCCACCCGCTCCAGTGTCATCTGTAGACGTTGCGAATGCCTGGCAGGCGCGTTCTGATGACTACTCAATAGTTCAGTGTGGTATGTTGTATGGCTTAGAACCGGGAATTCAAAGACATTTTGAACGTCATGGAGCATATGAGATGTTCCAGGAGTTGAAGTTTATTTTTGAGAAAAATGCCCGGATCGAGAGGTATGAGACCTCCGATAAGTTCTATGCTTGCAAGATGGAGGAGAACGGGTCTGTCAGTGAGCACATAATCAGAATGTCTGGGTATTCCAACCGTCTGGCTGAGTTGGGAATTACTCTCCCGCCAGAGGTGATCACTGACAGAGTTCTTCAATCACTGCCAACTAGCTACAAAAGCTTTGTGTTGAACTATAACATGCAAGGGATGAACAAATCAGTCGCCGAGCTGTTTGCGATAATGAAATTTGCTGAGTCGGAAATCCAGAAGGAGCATCAAGTGTTGATGGTCAATAAAACCACTAGCTTCAAGAAGAATGGCAAGCGCAAGAAGGGTAACTCCAAGAAGAGTGGCAAAGCAGTTGCCCCTCCCGTGAAGAAACCCAAGGCTGGACCCAAGCCGGAAACTGAGTGCTTTCATTGCAAGGGAACTGGCCACTGGAAGCGGAATTGCCCCAAGTATCTGGCTGACAAGAAGGCGGCCAACACCAAACAAGGTATATATGATATACATGTTATTGATGTGTACCTTACCAACTCTCGTTGTAGTGCCTGGGTATTTGATACCGGTTCGGTTGCTCACATTTGCAACTCAAAGCAGGAACTACGGAATAGACGGAGGCTGGCAAAGGACGAAGTGACGATGCACGTGGGAAATGGTTCCAAGGTTGATGTGATCGCTGTCGGCACGCTCGCTCTTCGATTACAATCAGGATTAGTGATGAACCTAAATAATTGTTATTTAGTGCATGCATTGAGCATGAACATTATATTTGGATCTTGTTTAATGTGAGACGGTTACTCATTTAAATCAGAGAATAATGGTTGTTCTATTTATATGAGTAATATCTTTTATGGTCATGCACCCATTGTGAGGGGTTTCTTCTTATTGAATCTCGATAGTGATGATACACATGTTCATAACATTGATGCCAAAAGATGTAGAGTTGATAATGATAGTACCACTTTCTTGTGGCACTGCCGCTTAGGTCATATTGGTGTAAAACGCATGAAGAAGCTCCATGCTGATGGACTTTTAGATTCACTTGATTTTGATCACTTGACACATGTGAACCATGCCTCATGGGCAAGATGACTAAGACCCCGTTCTCTGGAACAATGGAACGGACAAGTGACTTGTTGGAAATTATACATACTGATGTGTGCGGTCCGATGAGCGTTGAGGCGCGCGTTGGATATTGTTATTTTCTCACCTTCACCAATGACTTAAGTAGATATGAGTATATTTACTTAATGAAACACAAGTTTGAAACGTTTGAAAAGTTCAAGCAATTTCAGAGTGAAGTTGAGAATCATTGTAACAAGAAGATTAAATTCCTATGATCTGATCGAGGAGGAGAATATCTGAGTTATGAGTTTGGCAATCACTTAAGATAATGTGGAATTGTTTCACAGTTGACACCACCTGGAACACCACAGCGTAATGGTGTGTCCGAACGTCGTAATCGAACCTTATTGGATATGGTAAGTTCTATGATGTCTCTTGCCGATTTGCCACTATCATTTTGGGGTTATGCATTACAGACAGTTGCATTCACTTGAAATAGGGCACCATCTAAATCCGTTGAGACGACGCCGTATGAATTGTGGTTTGGCAAGAAACCAAAGTTGTCGTTTCTTAAAGTTTGGGGATGCGATGCTTATGTCAAAAGGCTTCAGCCAGAAAAGCTCGAACCCAAAGCGGACAAATGTGTCTTCATAGGATACCCAAAAGAGACGGTTGGGTACACCTTCTATCTCAGATCCGAAGGCAAAGTGTTTGTCGCTAGGAACGGATCATTTCTCGAGAAAGAATTTCTCTCGAAAGAATTGAGTGGGAGGAAGATAGAACTTGATGAGGTTGTTGAACCTTTGCTTCAACCAGAGAGCAGCGCAGCACAGAAAGATGTTTCTGTGGAGCCTACGTCAGTTGAAGAGGAAGCTAATGATGGTGATCATGAAGCTTAGGATCAAGTTACTATCGAACCTCGTAGGTCGACAAGGACACGTACTGCTCCTGAATGGTACGGTAACCCTGTCTTAGAGGTCATGTTGTTGGACAACGATGAACCTACAAGCTATGGAGAAGCGATGGTGGGCCCAGATTCCAACAAATGGTTAGAGGCCATGAAATCCGAGATACGATCCATGTATGAAAACAAAATGTGGACTTTGGAAGTATTACCTGAAGGGCGAAAGGCCATTCAGAATAAATGGATCTTTAAGAAGAAGACGGACGCGGATGGTAATGTCACCATCTATAAAGCTCGACTTGTGGCAAAGGGTTTTTCACAAGTTCAAGGAGTTTACTACGATGAGACTTTCTCACCCATAGCGATGCTTAAGTCCGTCAGAATCATGTTAGCAATAGATGCATTTTTCGATTATGAAATTTGGCAGATGGATGTCAAAACAGCGTTCCTTAACGGTTTTCTTAGGGAAGAGTTGTATATGATGCAACCAGAAGGTTTTGTCGATCCAAAGAATGCTGACAAAGTTTTCAAACTCCAGCGATCCATTTATGGGCTGGTGCAAGCGTCTCGGAGTTGGAATCTTCGCTTTGATGAAGTGATCAAAGCGTTTGGGTTTATACAAGTTTACGGAGAAGCTTGTATTTACAAGAAAGTGAGTGGGAGCACTATAGCATTTCTAATATTATATGTGGATGACATATTGCTGATTGGAAACAATATAGAATTTCTGGAAAGCGTGAAGGAATATTTGAACAAGAGTTTTTCAATGAAGGACCTAGGAGAAGCTGCTTTCAAATTAGGCATCAAGATCTATAGAGATAGATCAAGACGCTTAATAGGACTTTCACAAAGCACATACCTTGATAAAGTTTTGAAGAAGTTAAAAATGGATCAGTCCAAGAAGGGGTTCTTGCCTGTATTGCAAGGTGTGAAGTTGAGTAAGACTCAATGCCCAGTGACTGCAGAGAATAGAGAAAAGATGAGTGTCATCCCCTATGCTTCTGCCATAGGCTCTATCATGTATGCAATGCTAGGCACAAGACGAGATGTTAGCCTTGCCATAAGTATGGCCATAAGTTTTCAAAGTGATCCAGGAGTGGAACACTGGACGGCGGTCAAGGATATCCTTAAGTACCTGAAAAGGACTAAGGAAATGTTTCTCGTTTATGAAGGTGATCAAGAGCTCGTCGTAAAGGGTTACATCGATGCAAGCTTTGACATTGATCCGGATGACTCTAAGTCTCAAACCGGATACGTATTTATTCTTAATGGGGGAGCGGTAAGCTGGTGCAGTTCCAAGCAAAGCGTGGTAGCTGATTCTACATGCGAAGCGGAGTACATAGCTGCCTCGGAGGCGGCAAAGGAAGGTGTCTGGATGAAGCAGTTCGTGACAGATCTTGGAGTTGTGCCCAGTGCACTGGACCCAATGACTCTGTTCTGTGACAACACTGGTGCCATTGCTCTAGCCAAGGAACCAAGGTTTCACAAGAGGACCAGACACATAAAGTGACGCTTCAATTCCATCCGCGATTACATCAAGGAGGAGGACATAAATATTTGCAAACTACACACGGATCTGGATGTCGCAGACCTGTTGACTAAACCTCTTCCACGAGCAAAGCATGATAAACACCAGAACTGTATGTGTCGTGGTTTTGTCACGGCAAGCTGTCCTTGTCAGAGAACTTAGGTGTGAGGCCATCGCAACTATGTGGCGGCTTGAGAGGGGTTGGTCGGAATCGAGAGACGCGAGTTTACCCAGGTTCGGCCCCTCCGATGGAGGTAAAAGCATACGTCCTGCTTTGTGTCTATATTGATGATGATGAGGATCTCGATTACAAGGGTGCGGAGTCGCTACCTCTAATCTCGAGAGCCTCTAATATGTCTATCTCTAATGACTTGAACTTGTCCCTCTTGGGGCGCCTTACCCCTCCTTATATAGGTTGAAGGGGTAGGTTTACATGTAGAGTCCTACTGGAAGTAGGATTAGGACTAGTCTCTCTTGAATCCTAATCCGGGTCTTTTTTCCTTTGTGAGGGAGTCTTTCCTTTCCTTGAGCCTTCTCTGTGAGCCGGCCCACCATAATATGAGTCGGCCCTCCCATGAGCCGCCCTCTGGGCCGTTGGGTCTTGTCGTTCGTCTGACCCACCTGCCGGGTCACCAATGAGTCGCCAAGCGCCAGCCGGGTCACCAGTGAGTCGCCAAGTCCCGGCCGGGTCATACTTCAGGCCGGGTTATACCGCGGGGTAATATCCCCAACATTAGCCCGTAGGTTAGCTTGAATTTATTCATGGTAAGCTCCTGAAATAAGAATAACAAATATGTTAAGGGATCGGCTTGTTCCACTGGTTGGCTTAATGAAGTAGCTCCTTGAAAATCTGGGTTTCTTCTTCATATTAACAAGCCGTCTTCACAATCATTCTGCAGGTCCGTGTCCTTTGCAAAATATTGGGAATAAAACACCCAAATGCCGTTGAGTCAACCTCCAATGCTTTGGCTTAAAGATACTTTTTTTGGGAATAAGAAAATCCGCATGATGTTGAGCCGGCTTTCCATTGCTTTGGCTTCGATGAAAATATTGGAGATAAGAAAACCATATGAAGTTGAACCGGCTTTCCATTGCTTAGATTGGGAATAGAAAATCATCCATTGTTAAATCACTTTCAACTTGTGAAGCCGGGTTGCTTATATGGACTCTGCCGGGTT
Organism: Elymus sibiricus; assembly: GCA_039707655.1. Lineage (NCBI taxonomy): Eukaryota > Viridiplantae > Streptophyta > Magnoliopsida > Poales > Poaceae > Elymus > Elymus sibiricus. Next base: position 482,576,553 of record CM077665.1, read on the forward strand.
ACGATCCTTTGATAATGTCAGGTCATGATTGTTGGTGATGCGGGTTAAACAATTGGACTCTAGCTGACTTGATAAAATTATTGGGAATAAAGAAATCCGTGTGATGTTGAGCTGGTCTTTCAACGTTTCAGCTCCATGAAGAAATGAGACCCGTCTTGCTCTCAATTGACATCTTGAAAGTGTTCTTCTATTTTTTATATCCATATTACCTGTATCCCCCAAGTCTTAAGAGGGGAACGTAGTGATAGCTTTAAGACTTGCTTCAATATAAATATTGCAACCCTAGAGAAATCCGGATTGTTCATCTGAGTCACCAGTCATAAGTTGAATGTTCCACATATGCAGCCCCTAAGTACCGGGTTGTCTTGCTTACAGCAACCTGGGACTTGTAAATGTCTTATGCTCATAAAACTTTAGCCAATGTAGCCCCCAAGGGCAGGGTCATTATGCAATAATGAGCAGGAACTTTTTGTAAATCTGATCATATAGACTAGAGGAGCAATGTGTAGCCCCCAAGGTCCGGCTCAGTAAGAAAATACTGGGCTGGGACTTAGAAAAAGATAGAAAGGCCGGCTCATCTCCTTGAGATAACATGACCTGTTGACAATGTAACAACTTTCATTAGCCCCCAAGTGCCGTGGTGCATGCTTGCAACGACATGAGACTTTGAACTTGGTGTTGAATGTTGAGAAATCTGGGTTGTCATCTGAGTCGCCAGATATAGACTGAGTGTCTTGTATTTCACATGTGTAGCCCCCAAGGGCCGGCTCATCAATATGTGATGGGCCGGGTCTTCAATTTGGGCCTTTACAATGTGTTTCAGCAGCTGAATACTGTAGCCCCCAAGTGCTGGGTCGTTTGGCTGCGGCGGCTCGGGACTCATATGCACTTCTCCTTTGAAAAGAAAAAACATCAAATGATGTAGCCCCCAAGTGCCAGGTCGTATGCCTGCAGCGACTTGGGACTGTGTGAGAATAATATAACTCATCATAATTCGTTGAATGACTCCTTGACCGTGGTTGTAACCCGGTATTTTGTTGAATATCCTGGAATAATGCCCTTGTCCTTGAAATGAAAATCCCTGCTCGTGGTTGCGGTGCAACCCGGCAAATATATGTTTGAGAAATCCATAAGTGTTGTAGTTTACTACAGAGCACAAGTTGAAATAATCCAAGAGCCGGTCAATTAAATGACCCGGCATTATGTGTGATAGGGCGGCTCTTCGAGAATAATCAATTCCTCCGAGTTGGCTTGAAAAACCCCAATCATTTAATACTGGTTATGATGAACCATGATGAAGATCCAGCCATTTTGGCTATCAAAGATCTATTTGTTCCTGTAGAGGTTACGATGTAACCCGGTTTGATATGCAGGATGATGCATGATGCAATGCAGGATGATGTATGTATATGATAAAAACAACTAACAGAGAATATATACATGTATATCTCAAATATTTGTAAGTCGGCCTTGAAGGCACAACCAAAAGAGATCAACTCTTGTTCTTATTTTGAAAAAACTCAAGGTTTTTGCTTCCAAGAAGCTTGGCATGAAAGCCTTTTAATCCCGTAGGCTGGCTCTCACGTGACATAAATTCATCGTTTTAACCTTAACAAGTTCAGGGTCTTAAAAAAGATTGACTGTTAAGAGTACGAACGGGCCACATAGCGGAGAGACTACAGCGGACAGGTGAGTTTATCCTAGCTCACTGTAAGCCGGCTCTCTCATGACAAGAGCCGCCGTTTTAACCTTGACAAGTTCAGGGTCTTATTGCGAGATTGACTGTCAAGTTCAGAGTCTCTTTGCAAGATTGACTGTCAAGAGTTCGGCGGGTCACCTGGTGGAGTAGCAAGTTGCAAATAGGCAGGTTTAACTCATATATGGCATGGAAGCCAGTCAAGAGGGTATGAAAGCTAAACTCATTGAGTTGGAAGCCCCCAAGTGACTTTATGATGATCCAATAAATCAGGGCACCCATGTTTGAACGGTCGCAACATGGCAGCTCGTCCTCTTGGGCGACTTTAAATCTTTCGCCAATAAGGTAGTGCACCCATGTTTGAACGGTCGCATCATGGCGTCTCGTCCTCTTGGGTGACTTTAAATCTTTCGCCAATAAGGCAGCAGACCCCGGGACCAGGTTGTCTTCCTCGCAATGACCCGGGTTTATTGTATTTGTTGAAACCGGTCAAATCTGCCGAGTCATATCTGTGTAGCCCCCGAGTCTTAAGAAGACTTCGAGGAGTTGTCTTGAGATTCTTCACACTTGACTGTAGCATAAACCGGCATAACGTGGACAGCTGAACGATGTAATTTATCCAAACTGGAGACGATGTAGTGAGCTGATGATCTTCGTGATGCTCATCATATGTTCTTTGGCGTTGATAACGCAACATGAACCCGCGGAAGGTTGAGATGGCGGGTTATAAATGATCCCATATGAGTTTTGTCAGTAACTCGGCCGATGGTTCGACCCGGCTGGTTGTTGAATTTAACCAAACCGCAGTGGCGGCGACTTGTGTGCCTGTCCATTGAGCCATCTGATGCGAGCAGAAGCTGATAATATATTGTTATTTGCTCCAGAGTTGTTGGAGGAGATGGGCCGCGGGGGCGGCGCCTCATGAGTGTCCTTTGGGCGGCTTGAGTGAGCAGGCGCGACACCAGCGTGTTAATGTAGATATAAAAGCTGGCCGGTAACCTGGCGCCGACATGGGATTCGGCCGCGGCATTGTTAAGCCGGCGTGGTCGAGAGAGTCGACCGCGACGTTTGGAGGCCGGTGCGGGCACAGGCGCGGATGATATAACCGACTGCGGCGTTGGAGGCCGGGGCGGACGCCGCGAGTTGACCGGAACGCGAGGGTGACGGCTCACACGTTCGTTGGATTGTCCAACGCACTGTGAACGCCGGAGCGGCCTCCCATTTATAATTTAACCTGAGCGTAAATTCGTACAAGTCAAAGTACATAAAACTCTTGATAGAATAAGTTCGGATGAATAAATTTACCAGGAAAAATATCACCTGATGATAATCTCATCCCGTCACGAACGCAATCCTAACGAAAAAAGCTCTTTGACTGTAGAATCTTCAGTTTTTTTTCTTTTTTTTTCATGCGGCCCCCACCTCCTTTTCTTAGCCGGCTCATCATAGCTTTTTCCTCCGCGTGGTCATCCGGCTGCAAAATTTGGGGAGCAGGAGGAGCCAGTGAGGCACGGCGAGCCGGCGGGCACGCAGTGGGGGACCCGACCGACGTGGCGAGGGAGCGGCCGAACGGAACGGGCGCACGGGGGCGAGCCGGAGCGGGGCGAGGCACGGCGGGGGCGGCGGCGATGCTGGGGTGGAGCAGAGAGTCGGACGCGCGGCGGCTGACGGAGCTTGGCACGACGCAGACGCGCAGAGGCGTGGTGGAGGTGAGGCGAGGTGAGGTACTGCGGCGGCGGCAGGGAGCGGCCTCAACAGTAGCAGGCGCGCGAGGAGCCACGAGCCGGCGAGCGCAAGAGGAGCGACTAGCCGCCAGGCGCGCGAGGAGCAGCGAGTCGGTGATGGAGATGGCGAGCTCGCTGTTGAGATTGGCCGAGGAGCAAAAAACTTCAGTGCCTGGTCAAATTTCTAGCGGCCCCTCAAATCTCTGAATTTTGTACGCCCTCAACCTTTTGCATGTAGCATCGGCGGGATGTTGCGCGACAGGCGCGGGCGAGGCGATGTAGGACGAGCGCGTTGAAGCGGCCCAATACGGCGGAGCAGAGGTAAGGCGAGGATACGGTGGAGGGTCTGCTCCGGGCAAAGTCGAGTCCGACACGGGCGACGGCTGGGGCGGCGACTCGAGGCGAGGCGAGGCGAGGCCAGCTCGTACGCGAGGCGGACGGCGGCTGGCACGGCAGGGCGAGGCCATGGCGTCGAGCCTATGGTCGATATGGACTTTCAGCTAGCCTTCTCTGTTGCCGCAGTTTTCATCTGACCGACAGTGGCGGAGCTATGTTGAGGCCGAGGGGGGCCGCTGCCCCCCAGCCTTGGACCAAACACTGAAGATTCTTTTTTAAAGAAGGGCTTAGATCAGATATTTTTTAGCAATTTGCATCCTGCAATAGTCATGTTTTTGCCTTGGCCCCCCCAGCTATTTCTACCAAGCTGCGCCACTGCTGACCGATCTCCTCTGTTGTGATGGACCCTTCGTACGTGTGCGCTTGGCAGTAATCCGTACTGGATCTGAAAGTTTTGATCCGGCGGGCATTTGGAAAACTTCTGAATTTGATGCGCTAGGTTTGCCTGTTGGCAAAGTGTTGATTGTTCGGGACACCACAGATGAAGTTCTGAGAGTCCTGAAGATGCGGAGGCCGACAGATGGTCGGAAACGGAGGGCGCTGAAGCATCGGCCGCAGAGTTTTGCTGGTAATTTTCACTTGACGACCAATTTCTAGCACCAGCATCTAGTACCACGTTGATTTGAGATGATGGCTTGATGGATAGGTACGATGCAGTGTACGACATCCATTAAAAAAATCTGAACCATAGCACTGCCTCCATGTGAGCAAGGGAGCACTAAAATTCAGTAGTACTCGTGCCATATGAACTTGGCTTCGGCCTTCACACGAAAAGAGTAGCACCAGCAATGATGAGTTGATGCCTCGGGATTTGTAGCGTGTCCAATCAACAAAATAGACTGCAGTGCAAAAAGACGGCTTTGCAGCGGAAAATCGATGGTCTCGGCGACTTGAAGATTCGACGGATTTGCAGCTGAAATCGATCCGTTTACGTTTAGATGGATTGCCTGGTCGTTGTGGCAGCATACACAGACGCAACCTTAATTTTTTTCTCGATCCAATTTCGTATATGTTGTTTTGACTGTTCGCCAATGATGTAGATTTTCACGTCGGCTCCTGTTCATCCAATCAATTGTGGTATTCTCGATCCGTGAAGAGCTCCCTCCAAGAACTCAATACCACCGTCGCGGAGGCCCCACGGTGGGCGCCAACTGTCGTGGTTTTGTTACGGCAAGATGTCCTCGTCAGAGAACTTAGGTGTGAGGCCATCACAACTATGTGGCGGCTTGAGAGGGGTTGGTCGGAATCGAGAGACGCGAGTTTACCCAGGTTCGGCCCCTCCGATGGAGGTAAAAGCCTACGTCCTGCTTTGTGTCTATATTGATGATGATGAGGATATCGATTACAAGGGTGCGGAGTCGCTACCTCTAATCTTGAGAGCCTCTAATCTGTCTATCTCTAATGACTTGAACTTGTCCCTCTTGGGGCGCCTTACCCCTCCTTATATAGGTTGAAGGGGTAGGTTTACATGTAGAGTCCTACTGGGAGTAGGATTAGGACTAGTCTCTCTTGAATCCTAATCCGGGTCTTGTTTCCTTTGTGAGGGAGTATTTCCTTTCCTTGAGCCTTCTCTGTGAGCCGGCCCACCATAATATGAGTCGGCCCTCCCATGAGCCGCCCTCTGGGCCGTTGGGTCTTGTCGTTCGTCTGACCCGCCTGTCGGGTCACCAATGAGCCGCCAAGCGCCAGCCTGGTCACCAGTGAGTCGCCAAGTCCCGGCCGGGTCATACTTCAGGCCGGGTTATACCACGGGGTAATATCCCCGACAGTATGGGTGTTAGATTCATTACAATGTAAATCACATAGCGATGTGAGCTAGATTATTGACTCTAGTGCAAGTGGGAGACTGTTGGAAATATGCCCTAGAGGCAATAATAAATTAGTTATTATCATATTTCCTTGTTCACGATAAATGTTTATTATCCATGCTATAATTGTATTTATTGGAAACTCAAATACATGCGTGGATACATAGACAACACCGTGTCCCTACTGAGCCTCTACAGGACTAGCTCGTTGATCAAAGATGGTCAAGGTTTCCTAGCCATAGACATAAGTTGTCATTTGATAATGTGATCACATCATTAGGAGAATGATGTGATGGACAAGACCCAAACTATGAACGTAGCATATGATCGTGTCAAGTTTATTACTATTGTTTTCTGCATGTCAAGTATCTGTTCCTATGACCATGAGATCATGCAACTCACTGACACCGGAGGAGTACCTTGTGTGTATGAACCGTCGCAACGTAACTGGGTGACTATAAAGATGCTCTACAGGTATCTGATACGTCTCCAACGTATCTATAATTTATGAAGTATTCATGCCATGTTTACAATAATTTTATATGATTTTATTAGAACTAACCCGGACTGACGATGTTTTCAGCAGAACTACCATGGTGTCGTTTTTTGTGCAGAAATAAAAGTTCTCGGAATAGGCTGAAAATTTACGGTGATTTTTTATGGAGCAAAAGAGACCCCCGAAGCATTGGAGTTGGGCCAGAAGAGCCACGAGGCCACCACAAGCCTGCAGGGTGCCCCCCCCTACGGCGCGCCCTCCTGGCTTGTTGCCGCCTCGTGGCCCCCCTTGACTTGTTTCCGACGCCAAAAATTCCTATAAATATAGAAACCTCCAGAAAGAAACCGAGATCGGGAGTTCCGACGCCGCAAGCCTCTGTAGCCATGAAAAACCAATCGGGAGCCCGTTCCGGCACCCTGTCGGAGGGGGAAACCATCACCGGAGGCCATCTTCATCATCCCGGCGGTCTCCATGACGAGGAGGGAGTAGTTCACCCTCAGGGCTGAGGGTATGTACCAGTAGCTATGTGTTTGATCTCTTTCCCTCGTGTTCTTGAGATGACACGATCTTGATGTACCGCGAGCTTTATTAATATAGATGAATCATATGGAGTTTTCCCCTCTCTATCTTCTTGTGATGAATTGAGTTTTCCCTTTGAAGTTTTCTTATCGGATTGAGTCTTTAAGGATTTGAGAACACTTGATGTATGTCTTGCGATGGGATATCCGTGGTGGCAATGGGATGTTCTATTGATCCACTTGATGTATGTTTTGGTGATCAACTTGCGGGCTCCGTGACCTTGGGAATCTATGCATAGGGGTTGGCACATGTTTTCGTCTTGACTCTCCGGTAGAAACTTTGGGGCACTCTTTGAAGTTCTTTGTGTTGGATTGAACATGATGAATCTGAAATTGTGTGATGCATATCGTATAATCAAGCCCATGGGTACTCGTGGTGACATTGGAGTATCTAGGTGACATTAGGGTTTTGGTTGATGTGTATCTTAAGGTGTTATTTTAGTACGAACTCTAGGGCTGTTCGTGACACTTATAGGGATAGCTCATAAGATTGATCGAAAAAGATAAATTTGAGGTGGTTTCGTACCCTACAATAATTTCTTCGTTTGTTCTCCGCTATTTGTGACTTTGGAGTGAACTCTTTGTCGCACGAGAGGGATTTACATATGATTCAACTATGTCAGTATTGTTGAGAGAACTTGCACTAGTGAAAGTATGAACCATAGGCCTTGTTTCTAAGCATTGCAATACTGTTTGTGCTCACTTTTATCAATAGTTACCTTGCTGTTTTTATATTTTCAGATTACAAAAACCTATATCTACCATCCATATTACACTTGTATCACCATCTCTTCGCCGAACTAGTGCACCTATACAATTTACCATTGTATAGGTTGTGTTGGGGACACAAGAGACTCTTTGTTATTTGGTTGCAGGGTTGTTTGAGAGAGACCATCTTCATCCTACGCCTCCCACGGATTGATAAACCTTAGGTCATCCACTTGAGGGAAATTTGCTACTGTCCTACAAAACTCTGCGATTGGAGGCCCAACACGAGTCTACAAGAAGAAGGTTGCGTACTAGACATCAAGCTCTTTTCTGGCGCCGTTGCCGGGGAGGTGAGTGCTTGAAGGTATATCTTTAGATCTTGCAATTAAATCTTTTAATTTCTTGTTTTTCACTAGTTTGGTTTTATAAAATAAAACTACAAAAAAAAATGGAATTGAGGTTGCCTCATATGCTTCATCTTTTTAATGTCTTTCGTGAAAATGATGGAAAGGAAAATTGTGCTCAAGTGTTAGAAGAAGAAGTTATTAAAATGTTTGGCACTAAATCTTTGAATGATGAGCATGATATAAATATTGTTAGTATGAATTCTCTGAATATTCATGATGCTAATGATATGCAAAGCCACAAGCTTGGGGATGCTATGTTTGATGAATATGATATTTTTAGTCCCCCAAGTTTTGATGAGCAAAACTATTATGATGATGGCATGCCTCCTATCTATGATGATTATTGTGATGACATGTATGCTATAAAGAGTGATAGTAACCATGAAACTTGTCATCATGATTTCAATATTCTAAGTGGTTATGTCAATCAAGTATCCCATGATAGTTATTTTGTTGAGTTTGCTCCCACTATTATGAATGAGAAGAAAATTTCTTATGTGGAGAGTGACAAATTTTCTATGCTTGTGGATCATGAAGATAATGCTTTATGTGCTGGTTATACTGTTGAATTCGTTCATGATGCTACTGAAAATTATTATGAGAGAGAATCTTATGCTTATACATATTGCAATAATATCAAGTTTCCTCTCTATGTGTTGAAAATCTTGAAGTTATGCTTCTTTTGCCTTCCTATGCTAGTTGATTATTGCTCCCATAAATTGTTTGTTCAAAAAATCCCTATGCATAGGAAGTGGGTTAGGCTTAAACGTGCTAGTCATATGCTTCATGATGCTCTCTTTGTGTTGCAATTCTTATCTTTTTTGTGAACATCATTGAAATCATCATGCCTAGCTAAAAAGGCATTAAAGAAAAGCGCTTGTTGGGAGACAACCCAATATTTATACCTACTGTTTTTGTGTGTCCACATGATTAAGCTACTGTATAATCGTGTTTTATAGCTTTTGTTTCAACTAGTGGGCAGAAGGTGCGGCGACACGCCGCACCCGAGTTTAAGCCCGTCATTTAGCAAATTTGTTTTTTTATGTAATATTTGTTTTTATATTTTTTTGGTAATGTTATCTTTTCATTTGGAAGAAATCATGAAAAATTGTTCGTCATAATTATTGGTTAGCTATAGTTATCGTTGAGCCACTATTATTATTTGTAGAAAAGTGATGTAATATTTGTTTTTTTTTGTAAATTTATCTTTTTGATTTTGATTTTGAAGAAGAGGTAAAAATTGTGGAAGTATTGTTCAGGAGAGGTACTGTTCATTGTAACCATAGTTTATTGTTTGACCGTAATTACTATTTACAAAAAAGTGATGTAATGTCTGTTTTCAAATTTTTTGGTAATTTTAAATTTTGAAGAAGAAGGGGAAAAATTGGTAATTTTGTAATCTTAATAATTTTAATTTCAAAGGAGAAGGGGGAAAAAGAGAAATAATATATGTTTTCATTTTTCTTGGGAATTTTATGTCCTTGATTTAAATTTTAAAACAGAAGGAGAAAAAAGAGGTAGGTTGTTCATGGGGGGGGGAGGTATTGTTCATGGTACTCGTAGTTATTGTTTGATCACCATTACTATTTTGTAGAAAAGTAATTATTTAAATTTTAAAAAAGAAGGAAAGAAAAGAGGTAGGTTGTTCATTGGGGGGGGGAGGTATTGTTCATGGTACTCGTAGTTATTGTTGAATATCCTGGAATAATGCCCTTGTCCTTGAAATGAAAATCCCTGCTCGTGGTTGCGGTGCAACCCGGCAAATATATGTTTGAGAAATCCATAAGTGTTGTAGTTTACTACAGAGCACAAGTTGAAATAATCCAAGAGCCGGTCAATTAAATGACCCGGCATTATGTGTGATAGGGCGGCTCTTCGAGAATAATCAATTCCTCCGAGTTGGCTTGAAAAACCCCAATCATTTAATACTGGTTATGATGAACCATGATGAAGATCCAGCCATTTTGGCTATCAAAGATCTATTTGTTCCTGTAGAGGTTACGATGTAACCCGGTTTGATATGCAGGATGATGCATGATGCAATGCAGGATGATGTATGTATATGATAAAAACAACTAACAGAGAATATATACATGTATATCTCAAATATTTGTAAGTCGGCCTTGAAGGCACAACCAAAAGAGATCAACTCTTGTTCTTATTTTGAAAAAACTCAAGGTTTTTGCTTCCAAGAAGCTTGGCATGAAAGCCTTTTAATCCCGTAGGCTGGCTCTCACGTGACATAAATTCATCGTTTTAACCTTAACAAGTTCAGGGTCTTAAAAAAGATTGACTGTTAAGAGTACGAACGGGCCACATAGCGGAGAGACTACAGCGGACAGGTGAGTTTATCCTAGCTCACTGTAAGCCGGCTCTCTCATGACAAGAGCCGCCGTTTTAACCTTGACAAGTTCAGGGTCTTATTGCGAGATTGACTGTCAAGTTCAGAGTCTCTTTGCAAGATTGACTGTCAAGAGTTCGGCGGGTCACCTGGTGGAGTAGCAAGTTGCAAATAGGCAGGTTTAACTCATATATGGCATGGAAGCCAGTCAAGAGGGTATGAAAGCTAAACTCATTGAGTTGGAAGCCCCCAAGTGACTTTATGATGATCCAATAAATCAGGGCACCCATGTTTGAACGGTCGCAACATGGCAGCTCGTCCTCTTGGGCGACTTTAAATCTTTCGCCAATAAGGTAGTGCACCCATGTTTGAACGGTCGCATCATGGCGTCTCGTCCTCTTGGGTGACTTTAAATCTTTCGCCAATAAGGCAGCAGACCCCGGGACCAGGTTGTCTTCCTCGCAATGACCCGGGTTTATTGTATTTGTTGAAACCGGTCAAATCTGCCGAGTCATATCTGTGTAGCCCCCGAGTCTTAAGAAGACTTCGAGGAGTTGTCTTGAGATTCTTCACACTTGACTGTAGCATAAACCGGCATAACGTGGACAGCTGAACGATGTAATTTATCCAAACTGGAGACGATGTAGTGAGCTGATGATCTTCGTGATGCTCATCATATGTTCTTTGGCGTTGATAACGCAACATGAACCCGCGGAAGGTTGAGATGGCGGGTTATAAATGATCCCATATGAGTTTTGTCAGTAACTCGGCCGATGGTTCGACCCGGCTGGTTGTTGAATTTAACCAAACCGCAGTGGCGGCGACTTGTGTGCCTGTCCATTGAGCCATCTGATGCGAGCAGAAGCTGATAATATATTGTTATTTGCTCCAGAGTTGTTGGAGGAGATGGGCCGCGGGGGCGGCGCCTCATGAGTGTCCTTTGGGCGGCTTGAGTGAGCAGGCGCGACACCAGCGTGTTAATGTAGATATAAAAGCTGGCCGGTAACCTGGCGCCGACATGGGATTCGGCCGCGGCATTGTTAAGCCGGCGTGGTCGAGAGAGTCGACCGCGACGTTTGGAGGCCGGTGCGGGCACAGGCGCGGATGATATAACCGACTGCGGCGTTGGAGGCCGGGGCGGACGCCGCGAGTTGACCGGAACGCGAGGGTGACGGCTCACACGTTCGTTGGATTGTCCAACGCACTGTGAACGCCGGAGCGGCCTCCCATTTATAATTTAACCAGAGCGTAAATTCGTACAAGTCAAAGTACATAAAACTCTTGATAGAATAAGTTCGGATGAATAAATTTACCAGGAAAAATATCACCTGATGATAATCTCATCCCGTCACGAACGCAATCCTAACGAAAAAAGCTCTTTGACTGTAGAATCTTCAGTTTTTTTTCTTTTTTTTTCATGCGGCCCCCACCTCCTTTTCTTAGCCGGCTCATCATAGCTTTTTCCTCCGCGTGGTCATCCGGCTGCAAAATTTGGGGAGCAGGAGGAGCCAGTGAGGCACGGCGAGCCGGCGGGCACGCAGTGGGGGACCCGACCGACGTGGCGAGGGAGCGGCCGAACGGAACGGGCGCACGGGGGCGAGCCGGAGCGGGGCGAGGCACGGCGGGGGCGGCGGCGATGCTGGGGTGGAGCAGAGAGTCGGACGCGCGGCGGCTGACGGAGCTTGGCACGACGCAGACGCGCAGAGGCGTGGTGGAGGTGAGGCGAGGTGAGGTACTGCGGCGGCGGCAGGGAGCGGCCTCAACAGTAGCAGGCGCGCGAGGAGCCACGAGCCGGCGAGCGCAAGAGGAGCGACTAGCCGCCAGGCGCGCGAGGAGCAGCGAGTCGGTGATGGAGATGGCGAGCTCGCTGTTGAGATTGGCCGAGGAGCAAAAAACTTCAGTGCCTGGTCAAATTTCTAGCGGCCCCTCAAATCTCTGAATTTTGTACGCCCTCAACCTTTTGCATGTAGCATCGGCGGGATGTTGCGCGACAGGCGCGGGCGAGGCGATGTAGGACGAGCGCGTTGAAGCGGCCCAATACGGCGGAGCAGAGGTAAGGCGAGGATACGGTGGAGGGTCTGCTCCGGGCAAAGTCGAGTCCGACACGGGCGACGGCTGGGGCGGCGACTCGAGGCGAGGCGAGGCGAGGCCAGCTCGTACGCGAGGCGGACGGCGGCTGGCACGGCAGGGCGAGGCCATGGCGTCGAGCCTATGGTCGATATGGACTTTCAGCTAGCCTTCTCTGTTGCCGCAGTTTTCATCTGACCGACAGTGGCGGAGCTATGTTGAGGCCGAGGGGGGCCGCTGCCCCCCAGCCTTGGACCAAACACTGAAGATTCTTTTTTAAAGAAGGGCTTAGATCAGATATTTTTTAGCAATTTGCATCCTGCAATAGTCATGTTTTTGCCTTGGCCCCCCCAGCTATTTCTACCAAGTTGCGCCACTGCTGACCGATCTCCTCTGTTGTGATGGACCCTTCGTACGTGTGCGCTTGGCAGTAATCCGTACTGGATCTGAAAGTTTTGATCCGGCGGGCATTTGGAAAACTTCTGAATTTGATGCGCTAGGTTTGCCTGTTGGCAAAGTGTTGATTGTTCGGGACACCACAGATGAAGTTCTGAGAGTCCTGAAGATGCGGAGGCCGACAGATGGTCGGAAACGGAGGGCGCTGAAGCATCGGCCGCAGAGTTTTGCTGGTAATTTTCACTTGACGACCAATTTCTAGCACCAGCATCTAGTACCACGTTGATTTGAGATGATGGCTTGATGGATAGGTACGATGCAGTGTACGACATCCATTAAAAAAATCTGAACCATAGCACTGCCTCCATGTGAGCAAGGGAGCACTAAAATTCAGTAGTACTCGTGCCATATGAACTTGGCTTCGGCCTTCACACGAAAAGAGTAGCACCAGCAATGATGAGTTGATGCCTCGGGATTTGTAGCGTGTCCAATCAACAAAATAGACTGCAGTGCAAAAAGACGGCTTTGCAGCGGAAAATCGATGGTCTCGGCGACTTGAAGATTCGACGGATTTGCAGCTGAAATCGATCCGTTTACGTTTAGATGGATTGCCTGGTCGTTGTGGCAGCATACACAGACGCAACCTTAATTTTTTTCTCGATCCAATTTCGTATATGTTGTTTTGACTGTTCGCCAATGATGTAGATTTTCACGTCGGCTCCTGTTCATCCAATCAATTGTGGTATTCTCGATCCGTGAAGAGCTCCCTCCAAGAACTCAATACCACCGTCGCGGAGGCCCCACGGTGGGCGCCAACTGTCGTGGTTTTGTTACGGCAAGATGTCCTCGTCAGAGAACTTAGGTGTGAGGCCATCACAACTATGTGGCGGCTTGAGAGGGGTTGGTCGGAATCGAGAGACGCGAGTTTACCCAGGTTCGGCCCCTCCGATGGAGGTAAAAGCCTACGTCCTGCTTTGTGTCTATATTGATGATGATGAGGATATCGATTACAAGGGTGCGGAGTCGCTACCTCTAATCTTGAGAGCCTCTAATCTGTCTATCTCTAATGACTTGAACTTGTCCCTCTTGGGGCGCCTTACCCCTCCTTATATAGGTTGAAGGGGTAGGTTTACATGTAGAGTCCTACTGGGAGTAGGATTAGGACTAGTCTCTCTTGAATCCTAATCCGGGTCTTGTTTCCTTTGTGAGGGAGTATTTCCTTTCCTTGAGCCTTCTCTGTGAGCCGGCCCACCATAATATGAGTCGGCCCTCCCATGAGCCGCCCTCTGGGCCGTTGGGTCTTGTCGTTCGTCTGACCCGCCTGTCGGGTCACCAATGAGCCGCCAAGCGCCAGCCTGGTCACCAGTGAGTCGCCAAGTCCCGGCCGGGTCATACTTCAGGCCGGGTTATACCACGGGGTAATATCCCCGACAGTATGGGTGTTAGATTCATTACAATGTAAATCACATAGCGATGTGAGCTAGATTATTGACTCTAGTGCAAGTGGGAGACTGTTGGAAATATGCCCTAGAGGCAATAATAAATTAGTTATTATCATATTTCCTTGTTCACGATAAATGTTTATTATCCATGCTATAATTGTATTTATTGGAAACTCAAATACATGCGTGGATACATAGACAACACCGTGTCCCTACTGAGCCTCTACAGGACTAGCTCGTTGATCAAAGATGGTCAAGGTTTCCTAGCCATAGACATAAGTTGTCATTTGATAATGTGATCACATCATTAGGAGAATGATGTGATGGACAAGACCCAAACTATGAACGTAGCATATGATCGTGTCAAGTTTATTACTATTGTTTTCTGCATGTCAAGTATCTGTTCCTATGACCATGAGATCATGCAACTCACTGACACCGGAGGAGTACCTTGTGTGTATGAACCGTCGCAACGTAACTGGGTGACTATAAAGATGCTCTACAGGTATCTGATACGTCTCCAACGTATCTATAATTTATGAAGTATTCATGCCATGTTTACAATAATTTTATATGATTTTATTAGAACTAACCCGGACTGACGATGTTTTCAGCAGAACTACCATGGTGTCGTTTTTTGTGCAGAAATAAAAGTTCTCGGAATAGGCTGAAAATTTACGGTGATTTTTTATGGAGCAAAAGAGACCCCCGAAGCATTGGAGTTGGGCCAGAAGAGCCACGAGGCCACCACAAGCCTGCAGGGTGCCCCCCCCCTACGGCGCGCCCTCCTGGCTTGTTGCCGCCTCGTGGCCCCCCTTGACTTGTTTCCGACGCCAAAAATTCCTATAAATATAGAAACCTCCAGAAAGAAACCGAGATCGGGAGTTCCGACGCCGCAAGCCTCTGTAGCCATGAAAAACCAATCGGGAGCCCGTTCCGGCACCCTGTCGGAGGGGGAAACCATCACCGGAGGCCATCTTCATCATCCCGGCGGTCTCCATGACGAGGAGGGAGTAGTTCACCCTCAGGGCTGAGGGTATGTACCAGTAGCTATGTGTTTGATCTCTTTCCCTCGTGTTCTTGAGATGACACGATCTTGATGTACCGCGAGCTTTATTAATATAGATGAATCATATGGAGTTTTCCCCTCTCTATCTTCTTGTGATGAATTGAGTTTTCCCTTTGAAGTTTTCTTATCGGATTGAGTCTTTAAGGATTTGAGAACACTTGATGTATGTCTTGCGATGGGATATCCGTGGTGGCAATGGGATGTTCTATTGATCCACTTGATGTATGTTTTGGTGATCAACTTGCGGGCTCCGTGACCTTGGGAATCTATGCATAGGGGTTGGCACATGTTTTCGTCTTGACTCTCCGGTGGAAACTTTGGGGCACTCTTTGAAGTTCTTTGTGTTGGATTGAACATGATGAATCTGAAATTGTGTGATGCATATCGTATAATCAAGCCCATGGGTACTCGTGGTGACATTGGAGTATCTAGGTGACATTAGGGTTTTGGTTGATGTGTATCTTAAGGTGTTATTTTAGTACGAACTCTAGGGCTGTTCGTGACACTTATAGGGATAGCTCATAAGATTGATCGAAAAAGATAAATTTGAGGTGGTTTCGTACCCTACAATAATTTCTTCGTTTGTTCTCCGCTATTTGTGACTTTGGAGTGAACTCTTTGTCGCACGAGAGGGATTTACATATGATTCAACTATGTCAGTATTGTTGAGAGAACTTGCACTAGTGAAAGTATGAACCATAGGCCTTGTTTCTAAGCATTGCAATACTGTTTGTGCTCACTTTTATCAATAGTTACCTTGCTGTTTTTATATTTTCAGATTACAAAAACCTATATCTACCATCCATATTACACTTGTATCACCATCTCTTCGCCGAACTAGTGCACCTATACAATTTACCATTGTATAGGTTGTGTTGGGGACACAAGAGACTCTTTGTTATTTGGTTGCAGGGTTGTTTGAGAGAGACCATCTTCATCCTACGCCTCCCACGGATTGATAAACCTTAGGTCATCCACTTGAGGGAAATTTGCTACTGTCCTACAAAACTCTGCGATTGGAGGCCCAACACGAGTCTACAAGAAGAAGGTTGCGTACTAGACATCAAGCTCTTTTCTGGCGCCGTTGCCGGGGAGGTGAGTGCTTGAAGGTATATCTTTAGATCTTGCAATTAAATCTTTTAATTTCTTGTTTTTCACTAGTTTGGTTTTATAAAATAAAACTACAAAAAAAAATGGAATTGAGGTTGCCTCATATGCTTCATCTTTTTAATGTCTTTCGTGAAAATGATGGAAAGGAAAATTGTGCTCAAGTGTTAGAAGAAGAAGTTATTAAAATGTTTGGCACTAAATCTTTGAATGATGAGCATGATATAAATATTGTTAGTATGAATTCTCTGAATATTCATGATGCTAATGATATGCAAAGCCACAAGCTTGGGGATGCTATGTTTGATGAATATGATATTTTTAGTCCCCCAAGTTTTGATGAGCAAAACTATTATGATGATGGCATGCCTCCTATCTATGATGATTATTGTGATGACATGTATGCTATAAAGAGTGATAGTAACCATGAAACTTGTCATCATGATTTCAATATTCTAAGTGGTTATGTCAATCAAGTATCCCATGATAGTTATTTTGTTGAGTTTGCTCCCACTATTATGAATGAGAAGAAAATTTCTTATGTGGAGAGTGACAAATTTTCTATGCTTGTGGATCATGAAGATAATGCTTTATGTGCTGGTTATACTGTTGAATTCGTTCATGATGCTACTGAAAATTATTATGAGAGAGAATCTTATGCTTATACATATTGCAATAATATCAAGTTTCCTCTCTATGTGTTGAAAATCTTGAAGTTATGCTTCTTTTGCCTTCCTATGCTAGTTGATTATTGCTCCCATAAATTGTTTGTTCAAAAAATCCCTATGCATAGGAAGTGGGTTAGGCTTAAACGTGCTAGTCATATGCTTCATGATGCTCTCTTTGTGTTGCAATTCTTATCTTTTTTGTGAACATCATTGAAATCATCATGCCTAGCTAAAAAGGCATTAAAGAAAAGCGCTTGTTGGGAGACAACCCAATATTTATACCTACTGTTTTTGTGTGTCCACATGATTAAGCTACTGTATAATCGTGTTTTATAGCTTTTGTTTCAACTAGTGGGCAGAAGGTGCGGCGACACGCCGCACCCGAGTTTAAGCCCGTCATTTAGCAAATTTGTTTTTTTATGTAATATTTGTTTTTATATTTTTTTGGTAATGTTATCTTTTCATTTGGAAGAAATCATGAAAAATTGTTCGTCATAATTATTGGTTAGCTATAGTTATCGTTGAGCCACTATTATTATTTGTAGAAAAGTGATGTAATATTTGTTTTTTTTGTAAATTTATCTTTTTGATTTTGATTTTGAAGAAGAGGTAAAAATTGTGGAAGTATTGTTCAGGAGAGGTACTGTTCATTGTAACCATAGTTTATTGTTTGACCGTAATTACTATTTACAAAAAAGTGATGTAATGTCTGTTTTCAAATTTTTTGGTAATTTTAAATTTTGAAGAAGAAGGGGAAAAATTGGTAATTTTGTAATCTTAATAATTTTAATTTCAAAGGAGAAGGGGGAAAAAGAGAAATAATATATGTTTTCATTTTTCTTGGGAATTTTATGTCCTTGATTTAAATTTTAAAACAGAAGGAGAAAAAAGAGGTAGGTTGTTCATGGGGGGGGGAGGTATTGTTCATGGTACTCGTAGTTATTGTTTGATCACCATTACTATTTTGTAGAAAAGTAATTATTTAAATTTTAAAAAAGAAGGAAAGAAAAGAGGTAGGTTGTTCATTGGGGGGGGAGGTATTGTTCATGGTACTCGTAGTTATTGTTTGATCACCATATCTTTTTTATTTTGATTTTGAAGAAGAGGTAAAAATTGTGGAAGTATTGTTCAGGAGAGGTACTGTTCATTGTAACCATAGTTTATTGTTTGACCGTAATTATTATTTACAAAAAAGTGATGTAATGTCTGTTTTCAATTTTTTTGGTAATTTTAAATTTTGAAGAAGAAGGGGAAAAATTGGTAATTTTGTAATCTTAATAATTTTAATTTCAAAGGAGAAGGGGGAAAAAGAGAAATAATATATGTTTTCATTTTTCTTGGGAATTTTATCTCCTTCATTTAAATTTTAAAAAAGAAGGGGAAAAAGAGGTAGGTTGTTCATTGGGGGGGGGGGGGAGGTATTGTTCATGGTACTCGTAGTTATTGTTTGATCACCATTACTATTTTGTAGAAAAGTAATTATTTAAATTTTAAAAAAGAAAGGGAAAAAAGAGGTAGGTTGTTCATTGGGGGGGGGGGGAGGTATTGTTCATGGTACTCGTAGTTATTGTTTGATCATCATTACTATTTTGTAGAAAAGTAATGTATTTTTTATTTTCATTTTTTTGGTATTTTTATCTCCTTAATTTTTAAAAGTGGTGTAATATTTGTTTTAGAACTTGGGGAAATGTATATTTGTAAATTTTAACTTTTAAATTTTAATTTAAAAAAGAGGGGAATTTCAAAAGGAAAAGAAAAAAAAGGGTTATTGTTCATCGCAGGGTTCATTTATTTTTTTGTATTTTTATCTCCTTAATTTTAATTTCAAAGAAGATGTCGTGCAGGGGAGAGCCCTGGCCATAAATCAGAGAAATGTTTTTTTTGTAATTTTTAACTTTTTAATTATTTTTAAAAGGGGTTTTAAATAAAGATAATTTTGAAAAAAGGTGGGGTTAAAAAAAGGGAGAAAACACAGGGCATTATTTCGTTTTAAAACTCGGGGAAAAGGTTAAAAAACAAGAAAGTACTGTTCATCGAAGGATACTGTTCATGGTTTAAAAACGCGGAGAAATGTTTTTTTTTTTGTAAATTTTTAATTTTTAATTTAATTTCGGAAAAAGGGGGAAAATACAGGAAACTATTTCGTTTTAAAACTCTGGGAGAAGGACAAAAAAATATATCAAGGAAGCACTGTTCCTACGGGACCACTGTTCACCAGATGCTACTGTTCACAGGGATAACTGTTCATGCAGGGTTACTGTTCATTGGTTTACACTGTTCACATGGGGACACGTGTCGGCGTGGGGGAGAGCCCCGGCCACAATGGGCGAGCGCCCTGGTGGCTTGCTGCTTAGCAGCTTTAATATAGTGTAATATAAAGTGCCAAGTAAAGCCTTTGGGATAGTGTGGATGATAGTTGACTTGATTCTGTGCAAAAACAGAAACTTTTTCTCTCAGTCCAGGAATTTTGTAAATTCACTGGAACGTGCTTTTGATCTGAATTTTTTACACATGATTGACATACAAATTTCCTAGATTTTCCTAATTTTTCAGAATTTTTAGAGACAGGGAAGTATGGTTACGCTACAGATCTTCACAGACTGTTCTGTTTTTGATAGATTCTGTTTTGCATGCATAGTTTACTTGTTTTAGTGTTTCTATAGCTTATATTTAGTGGTATAAATTATGGGAATGGTATAATACAGTAGGTATCATGTGGGAACAATTATGAATCTTGTCTTGACAGTAGCTAAGTGAATTATCTTTATTTATTATACTAACCCATCTCACGAGTTCCGTTAAGTTTTGTGTGATTGAAGTTTTCAAGTTTTGGGTGAGACACCGATATGAGGAGAATAAGGAGTGACAAGAACCTAAGCTTGGGTATGCCCAAGGCACCCCCAAGATAATATTCAAGGAAGACTCAAGCGTCTAAGCTTGGGGATGCCCCGGAAGGCATCCCCTCTTTCGTCTTCAACATTATCGGTATATCTTACTTAGAGCTATATTTTTATTCGTCACATAATATGAGTTTTGCTTGGAGAATCATTTTATTTTGTTTTTATATGTTAGGTGTCATTTATAATCTTGTTTTTCAATAAAAAGTTCCAAGAATTGCCTTTAGGATGCTTGCATTGCATGTTTGATGTGTGCTGTGTAAAAACAGAAACTCTTGCTGTAGTGTTTGAATTTTCATATTTTACTGGAACGTGGAAAGTTTCTGAATTTTTTACACAGAATTATCATACAAATTATTTAGCATGTCCTAAATTTTCATAATTGTTTGAGCTACAGAACTACACTGGTTTAATAAATTGCTACAGACTGTTCTGATTAGACAGATTGCTGTCATAGTTTTGTTATCTACTTATCCTATAGTTTCCATAGCCTATATTGGTAGATATAAATTGTGGAAATGATAGTATACAGTACCTAATGTTTGAAAATTATTGTGCAACTTGTCTTTGCAGTACATAAAGAGTTGATTTATTATTATGTGTACTAACCTATCTCACGAGTTCTTGTTGAGTTTTGTGTGGATGAAGTTTATAAGAATTAGGGAAACCATGATATGAGAGGATTGAAAGAGATACAAAAGCTCAAGCTTGGGGATGCCCAAGGCACCCCAAGTAAATATTTCAAGAAGTCTCAAGCATCTAAGCTTGGGGATGCTACGCATCCCATCTCTCTTCATCAACAATTATCGGTTAGCCTATGTTGAGCCTAAATTTTTATTCGTTCACATGATGCGTGCTAATCTTGGAGCGCTATTTTTCTTTTGCTTGCTGTTTAATAAAATTCTTAAGATCTGAAATTCTTAGATGAGAGAGTCCTCACATAGTTATTTAATTGTTGGCAACTCATTGATCTTCACTTATATCTTTTTGGAGTAGTTTGTCATTCACTCTCGTGCTTCACTTATATCCTATGAGTAAATGGTTGAATGAATTGAATATCATAAATCTGAAATTAAATATGCTTCATATACTTATCCCATGGGGAGTAATGACTTAACACATAATAAGTATAGGTGGTAAAATTTATTGAAAGTTAGCAAACACCGCATTGGTCACTTGAACAATTCATGAAAGAATATTGAAGGAAGAGAGATTTCACATATAAATATACTATCTTGGACATCTTCTATGATTGTGAGCTCATTAATTATTTTCAAACTCGGGCAAATTAGTTAAAATTGGACAAGGAAGACAACTTAATGAGTTATGTTTGGGTATATTTGTATAGAAGTTATATTGTTATGGATCCTCCAACATGTGGTGCTTGCTTCCACCTCATACTAGCCAAAACTTCCGCACCAAGTAGAAATACTACTTGTGCATCCAAACACCCTTAAACCTAAAGTTGTTCCATATGAGTCCACCATACCTACCTATATGTGGTATTTACCCGCCGTTCCAAGTAAATTTGCATGTGCCAATCTCTAAACCTTCAAATAATATTATGTTTTGTATGCCCGAATCGCTCATATAGTGACTAGGGGCTGTCAGTATCTTCCATGCTAGGTGGGTTATTCTCACGATATGTGTTGATTCACTATCATTCACGAGAAAGTGGTTGGTATTCGGGATGCCCAATTCCATGCTCAAAAATCAAATCAAAATATAATGAAACAAAACTCCCCCAAGATTGTTGTTTGTATGGACGGTACCCGTGGATTCGGCTCGCCGTGGAGTGTGATTGATTGGTGGAGGGGGAGTAAAAACTTTACCATTCTGTTTGGAAACCGCCTATAATGTATCTAGCATGGAAGATACTGAGATCTCTCAGTTGTTATGTTGACAATGAAAGCATACCGCTCAAAATTATTATTCATCTCTGTTTTAAAAGCTCGAGTTCTGGCACCTTTGCAAATCAATGCTTCCCTCTGCGAAGGGCCTATCTTTTACTTTCTAGTACTTACCTTTATGCAAGAGTCATGGTGATCTTCACCACTTCCTATATTTCGCCTTTTTCTCTTGGCAAGCGTCATGTGTTGGGGAATGATCTAGACATATATATCCACACAAATATATTTGATCATGAATTATTATTGTTGTCAATTATCTATATGATAAATAAGTTGGGAGGCGAAACATTAAGCCCCTATCTTTCTCTGTGTTCGATGGATGCTATTTGTTCTAAAAATATGCTTTGAGTGTCAATAATCATGGAAGACTATATGATAGTTGAGTATGTGGAATTTGCTAAATCAAAGCTCTTACTTAGACCCTTCCTGAAAATAAGATGAATTGCAATTGTTCGATGACTAGGAATATGGCTTGTTAGTTTTCAAGAAACTTTCTGGTCTATACTTTAACATGTGAATAGCTTGTTACTTGATCATGAGAAGTTTTATGAGGTGAGCTACTGTTTATGGTTTATATTGATGCTAGAAAAAGTGATTGGAATTATCATTGATCAAACTTGTGCACTTGCTAGCATTCACACTTCATAAATTATTTCTTTTATCATTTACCTACTCAAGGACGAGCAGGAATTAAGCTTGGGGATGCTGATACGTCTCCAACGTATCTATAATTTATGAAGTATTCATGCCATGTTTACAAAATTTTTATATGATTTTGGTATGATTTTATTAGAACTAACCCAAACTGACACTGTTTTCAGCAGAACTACCATGGTGTCGTTTTTTGTGCAGAAATAAAAGTTTTCGGAATGGGCTGAAAATTTACGGTGATTTTTTATGGACCAAAAGAGACCCCCGAAGCATTGGAGTTGGGCCAGAAGAGCCACAAGGCCACCACAAGCCTGCAGGGCGCGCCCCCCCCCCCCCTAGGGTGTGCCCTCCTGGCTTGTCGCCGCCTCGTGGCCCCCCTTGACTTGTTTCCGACGCCAAAAATTCCTATAAATACAGAAACCTCCAGAAAGAAACCGAGATCAGGAGTTCCGCCGCCGCAAGCCTCTGTAGCCACGAAAAACCAATCGGGAGCCCGTTTCGGCACCCTGCCGGAGGGGGAAACCATCACCGGAGGCCATCTTCATCATCCCGGTGGTCTCCATGACGAGGAGGGAGTAGTTCACCCTCGGGGCTGAGGGTATGTACTAGTAGCTATGTGTTTGATCTCTTTCTCTCGTGTTCTTGAGATGACGCGATCTTGATGTACCGCGAACTTTATTAATATAGATGAATCATATGGAGTTTTCCCCTCTCTATCTTCTTGTGATGAATTGAGTTTTCCCTTTGAAGTTTTCTTATCGGATTGAGTCTTTAAGGATTTGAGAACACTTGATGTATGTCTTGCGATGGGATATCCGTGGTGACAATGGGATGTTCTATTGATCCACTTGATGTATGTTTTGGTGATCAACTTGCGGGTTCCGTGACCTTGGGAATCTATGCATAGGGGTTGGCACATGTTTTCGTCTTGACTCTCCGGTAGAAACTTTGGGGCACTCTTTGAAGTTCTTTGTGTTGGATTGAACATGATGAATCTGAAATTGTGTGATGCATATCGTATAATCAAGCCCATGGGTACTCGTGGTGACATTGGAGTATCTAGGTGACATTAGGGTTTTGGTTGATGTGTATCTTAAGGTGTTATTTTAGTACGAACTCTAGGGCTGTTCATGACACTTATAGGGATAGCTCATAAGATTGATCGGAAAAGATAACTTTGAGGTGGTTTCGTACCCTACAATAATTTCTTCGTTTGTTCTCCGCTATTTGTGACTTTGGAGTGAACTCTTTGTCGCACGAGAGGGATTTACATATAATTCAACTATGTCAGTATTGTTGAGAGAACTTGCACTAGTGAAAGTATGAACCCTAGGCCTTGTTTCTAAGCATTGCAATACCGTTTGTGCTCACTTTTATCATTAGTTACCTTGCTGTTTTTATATTTTCAGATTACAAAAACCTATATCTACCATCCATATTACACTTTTATCCCCATCTCTTCGCCGAACTAGTGCACCTATACAATTTACCATTGTATTGGGTGTGTTGGGGACACAAGAGACTCTTTTTTATTTGGTTGCAGGGTTGTTTGAGAGAGACCATCTTCATCCTACGCCTCCCACGGATTGATAAACCTTAGGTCATCCACTTGAGGGAAATTTGCTACTATCCTACAAAACTCTGCGCTTGGAGGCCCAACACGAGTCTACAAGAAGAAGGTTGCGTAGTAGACATCAGTATCTCCGAGGGTGTCTGTTGAGTTGGCATGGATCAAGACTGGGATTTGTTACTCCGTATGATGGGGAGGTATCTCAGGGCCCACTCGATAATACAACATCATAATGAGTTTGCAAGCAAAGTGACTAAAGAGTTAGCCACGGGATCTTGTATTACGGAACGAGTAAAAGAGACTTTCCGGTAACGAGATTGAACTAGGTATGGAGATACCGACGATCGAATCTCGGGCAAGTAACATACCGATGAACAAAGGGAACTGCATACGGGGTTGACTGAATCCTTGACATCGTGGTTCGACCGATAAATATCTTCGTAGAATGTGTGGAAACCAATATTGGCATCCAGGTCCCGCTATTGGTTATTGACCGTAGATGTGTCTAGGTCATGTCTGCATAATTCTCGAACCCGCAGGGTCTGCACACTTAACGTTCGGTGACGATTAGGTATTGTTGAGTTATATATGTTGGTGACCGAAAGTTGTTCGGAGTTCCGAATGAGATCTCGGACATCATGAGGAGTTCCAGAATGGTCCGGAGGTAAAGATTGATATATAGGAAAGTGATATTCGGGCACTGGAATGGTTTCGGGGTTTCTCGAATTCTATCGGGAGTGCCGGAAGGAGTTCCGGGGGTCCACCGGGGAGGACCACCTGCCCCGGAGGGCCCCATGGGATGAGAGGGAGGCCCACCAGCCGCTGGTGGGCTGGGCGCCCCACCTCCCAAGGGCCGATGCGGCCGAGGGCAAAGGCTAGGCCTGGGGTGGCCGCCGCCCCCTTGCCTTGGGGGCCAAGGCAGCCCCCAGGCCGCCGCGCCCAACCCTAGGGAACCCTAGGGCGGCCGGCCCCTCCCCTTGCCCCTATATATATGGGAGAGGGAGGAGGGCAGCCGCACCCAAGCCACGACACAACCCTCTCTCTCCCTCTAGATTGCTTTCTCCTCTAGATCGGTTAGGTAGTGCTTGGCGAAGCCCTGCCGGATCAGCTCCACCACCACCGCCACCACGCCGTCGTGTTGCCGGAGAACTCATCTACCTGTCCGCCCGCTTGCTGGATCAAGGAGGCGGAGAACGTCATCGAGTTGTACGTGTGCTGAACGCGGAGGTGCCGTCTGTTCGGCACTTGATCGGGAGTTCGCGGGACGGATCATGATTGGATCACGAAGACGTTCGACTACGTCAACCGTGTTTCTTAACGCTTCCGCTTAGCGATCTACAAGGGTATGTAGATGCAATCTCTCCTCTCATAGATGGTCATATCCTAGATTGATCTTGGTGAATCGTAGGAAAATGTTTGTTTCCCATGCAACATTTCCCAACAGGGGGTTCCATAGTTCTATTGGAAAAATTCCTTTTGTCTGACCACAACGACTGAATTAATTATCCTCATCGAGAAACTTAGACTACTAAATAGAAAAGATTTGAAAATCAGGTGTTCCTCATTCTCCATCAACATGTTTATGGTGTGATAATCATGGTGCTACATATCTGTTAACAAATACGGTATTTCACGCACAAACTAAACACATCGAATTTGATTATCAATTTGTTAGAGTGAGTAGCTACCAAACTGCTGGATATACGATTTATTCCCACAAGTGATCAAGTTGCAGAAGGGTTCACACCGTTGCCACCACGCAATTGGCGAACTAAGCACAATCTCAACTTGGTGAGGTTGTGCTTGATGAAGCGTGTTAATTTGTTAGCTTCTAGAAGGGTCTATGAGTGTGTATATTCCTGATTGTACAGTTCCGGTAGTTAGGATCGATCTCTATCTCTATGTAGCTAATTTGGATATCAATCCATAATGCAACAACCCTTGTAATCTGATCGGTCCTTTCGTTGTATATATGCACACACACGTCCATGTCTAACGACATACACTTCACCCCATCGCTCCATATTTACAAAGAGGTAGCAATGGCAACTTTTCATTTCGGTTGCTCCTATACTATGATCCTACACATCTACCTCTCTTGTAAAAATTGAACAAATAATAATCGAAAAGTTCATCCTTCAACAATCATATGTTAAGTTCAATAGAGGGTAGTTTTGGTAATTGTATACTCGGCCAGAAAGTCCTAGGCTGTGAAAAAAGTCGATAGAGTAGAGACAGGGTGACTTGGTGGTACTTTGACTAGTAGCATTCTGATGACCCCTAGTGCCCCTCCTGCATCCTCCTACTCTCGATGTTCCGTTTGCACATTGTGCAAGTGCTTGCTCCGCACGCCACGCAAAAGATATATTTCTCGTCATCCTGGATGCACACTGGTTAGACAGATTGATAGAGGCAAACCGGTGCTATATAATTGGATAGAATGGTCATTATGCAGCTTTAAAAGTTAGGTATGGTTACCTTGAAAGTCATTTCACGACACCTTGGACATCTCACCATAGCGCCTATCGGTTTCAACTGATTTCGCATCTGGTTTCCAAATTGTAGTTCGTCCATTTGTCTCTCCAAGTCTGTTATATCATGAGGCTCAAAGAGACGACAGTTCCTGTAGTTAACAGACCGTTTGTGCTATAGTTAGTCAAAGCATATAATGCACATGGATAAGTAAGTAGCAATCCACGCCTCCCCTTATTTCATGAAAAAAATGTAAAGTGTGAAGGGCATACGTGAAATGATCATAGCCACGGATCGCCTTGCCGCAGCGGAAGCAAAAGAACTGACCACAATTTCCACACACCATTTTGTTGCAGCCTTCACTTTTGGCGATGGCAATACGGCATTTCGGACATACCCGAACATCTTTGTATAACTCTCTGATGGTCGCTAGTTCTTGCGCCACCTGCCTCTCAGTCATCCTTCCTGACCCCTACGACAGTACAACAAAAATTAAATAATCATCATACGCTCAATAAAATAATTGCATTCACAGTCTCCCTCCAATGCCAACACACACACTCTCTCTCTCTCTCGCTCGCTCTCGTGAGAGAGAGAGAGAGAGAATTTTGTTTCATCTTTACCTTCCGGCGTTGGAGCTTTTGTTCTGGAGTTAGACACTGCTTCCCTGGATGCCATAATTCCTTGCAAAACCCACAAAAGGCAAATGAACATTTCGGACATTCCGCATTGTTATCCTCATCCTCCACGCAACCGACCACACACTTTGGGCAGTAAACCACGTCTGCCATTGAGTCCAACGCTTTCTCGAGAGCAAGCCTATCCCAGCGTTCAAACTCTTCTTTGCTAAGAAGCCTCTTTAGCTGATAGTGTGGAATGGAAGCATTGCACTTGGTGTCAGGGCATACCAACTGAAACAAAGTGCCTTCTTTCACATGCATCCTGCATAACGTTTCCATGCACTTCACACAATACAAGTGCTGACATGGAAGCTTGATGAAGTTTGAACCTAGATATTTCAGAACTAAGGTTAGCTTACAGGGGGGAACTTTGACCGGTATAATATAATTCAGTATCCAAGGAAACTTGATTTGAAAAGAAAAAAGTCGGAGAAATTTTATAACAAACGTATAACAGATCAGTTCCTCGCTAGTATTACCGCCCAATAAAGAAGAAGTGGGCAAGAAGGAAACGGTTTTACCTTTTGTCTGATTAAGGCATATCATGCACATATGGAGATCCTCAAGAAAAACTTGGTAACGTTTATTGCTACTGTAGCTGAGCATGGAAGGGATCACAGACTCCAGCGAGAGACTTCTTGAGATGGCACGCTGATCTCCGTTGTGTCTCTGAATGTCTTGACCTAAGAATATTTTGCCATCAAACCAGAGATTCGACAAGGAAGAATTGCGTATCCACTCGACCCATTGATATACGACTTCCTGCCCCGGCAGCTCTGCCCAGATAGTATCAAGCATCTCACAGAGTTGAGAAACATCAGGCCCATCCATCCATTTAGTGGTTACGGTAAAATATGGGGGCTCTTTGCTAGGATACGATTTTGGAAGTAGGCATGTCAATATCAAAGGAGGCAAGTACTCAAAGTTGCAGGTGTAAGAGAATTCATCAGGTGCAGCATCATGTTCTTCTGTATCATCATCATCATCAGGACATCCTCCATATTTTGCTTTTTCAGTGGCAGAAGATAGCCTGGCACACACTTGAGCGCCATCATGAAGATCGTAACGTATGCAAATCTGTAATTGAAGTGGTACAGATGAAACAGCATTAAACCCATGTTTCCACCATCCAAGAAGAGATGAAATAACACTCATGAGCAACACAAGAGACCTGGAAATAGCGGAGCCCTCCTTTGCTTTCAAATTGAACAAGGTCATCCCCATATATTGCTTCCAATGCCATCAGCTGCAGTGGAGATACAGTGAGGAAACGAATGAGACATGCTACAAATTGTTAGAATGAACTCAAAATCAACAGCCCCACATTTTTTGTTTCTCAAACAGGGCTTTTTCTTTTTAGCAAAAGAGGGTTCTCTCCTCCGATTTCATTAACGAAACCATTAGTCTGAGAACAGGGCTATGCCTCTTAGTTATCAGGGCATTGTCTACATGCCACGAACTTCGGCATTGGTCTGTACGGGCTAGAGAAAAATAATCGCAAGGCAGAACCATCGCCCAAAATCAAACAAATCGAGCTCAGTGTCACGATCGTCACAGCAAGGTTCAAGATCACAAGATTAGTGAGATTTTCCCAACTTGATCCCGGTAGATTAGTTAGTATACTGGACCTCGTCCTCCTGTCGCTCTTTTTTTCGACAAAGAGCATATATTAATATCGCGGAGATACCAATTACACCCAGCCTCTGCAACAACGCAATGCCCTAGCGACATTATGGATGCACACAGCCAAAAAAAGAAAGAAGAATTACGAAAAAGAAAAGTCCCGCTGCAATGATCTATTCCCTGAAACAGCAGCACTAACACCACCAAGACAGCACCAGAAGTCCAGCTTCTCCAAAAGCGACGCCTCCATTAAGGGAACAGTGCACAAACACCGTCGTCGCCCGATCGTCGATCTTAGGTTTTCACCCTGAAGAAAGTCCTCGCTCTCAAAAACAATGCCTTCAACAAGGCCATTGCCAGGCACAACCAATTAAGGCCAGACCTTGGATTTTCATCCTGAAAGAAAGACTTTGGACTTCTCCTGTGCAGTCGCCCCCACTAGCATGCCGCTGCTCCAAGTCACGAATCACCAAGCCAATTCCTCATCGCCACAGAGACTCGAATCACCATTGCTAGTCCTCAGATCTCAGCTTCCATGACATTCTCCGCCAGCTGACTTCACCATGGAACGAGAAAGCATACCCCATGCCTCGTCCTCCTGTCGCTCTTGGTTGTTTCGTATCTCGTCTTGGTCCGCCTCGCTCTCAGCCACCACGGCTTCCTCCAGCCTCGAGTCAGCCTCTGCCGCCGCGACCCACGGAGAGTCAATGTCGAGCACGTCCTCCTCGGCGCGGCCATCACAGGTCACCGGCTGCGCCACCGCGGCGCGCGAGGAGGATGAGGAGGAAGCCTCGTGTGAGAATTCACGGGAGGGGCCACGGTGGGGTAGCGGCGGTGGCGATGACGAGGTGCCGGCGGAATCTGCAGCCATGGCGGGGAGGGAGCTCGGAGCTTGGAGCCTTGGAGTTGTAGTACTTGAGTCGGGACGGTGCGTGTTCCCCGTAGGATGAAGATTCCTACAGTCGACCGATTATGCCACGTCATTGTTGGATTTTGGTATGAAAAG
Source organism: Elymus sibiricus (assembly GCA_039707655.1). NCBI lineage: Eukaryota > Viridiplantae > Streptophyta > Magnoliopsida > Poales > Poaceae > Elymus > Elymus sibiricus. The sequence goes on from CM077665.1 coordinate 482,606,265, forward strand.
ACTGGCCATAAGGCATACGCTCACAATAGTAGCCATAACTTCAATTAGTGGCCATAACTTCTTCTTTTTAAATCTAAAAAAAATCTTTTTTCGGAAAAGATACATGGGTGTGTCTAGAGCACATCTAGATGTGACATAGTTATTGCACATCTAAATGACTAAATCAAGCATAAAAAGAAAAGGAAAAAGAAAAAGGAAATACCCGTATGAATCTCCACGTAAGATCAATGATGATATAGGACTTAGATGTGCAATACTTATGTCACATCTAGATGTGGATTTCAAGCCCATCACGCCCAAGAGAAATTGTAGACTTAACCGTGTCTCAGATTTTCTGAATACGGATGGGTCCTGGAATACGCCTTTGTTGGAGGAGCATTTCTGGCATATGGATGTTCGCGAGATTCTTAAGATCAGAACATCACCAGGACGTCGACCGGACTATTTGGCTTGGTTCCCGGATAGGTTTGGTCGGTTTTCTGTAAAGAGTGCATATAAGTTAGCAACCGCAGATCATGATGACATGTTTGCAGGTGGAGCTTCTAGTTCCAACCCAGATGGTGAACGCTCATTATGGAGAGGCATTTGGCGGGCTAACGTACCACTGAAGATGCGTATCATGGCGTGGAAGGTGGTGGCCGGTGCGTTGCCAACAAATCAGTGCAAAGTGTATCGTCATATTTCAAAACAAAGCACATGCCCTTTGTGTGGGGTGGAAAGAGAAGGAAGTTTCCATGCACTAGTTACGTGTACGCATGCAAGTGGGATGGTACGCGTTTGGTCTGGCCATTTCCACAACTGGAATTATTTCAGGACACTGGCAAAGATTGGTTGTTACTTCTGTTAGCAGGGTGCAATGAACTGGTCCGGGATATGATCATTATGATTATTTGGCGGATTTGGCAGGTACGCACAGACTACGTTCACGGCAAAGAGCTGCCCCATGTGGAGACTACGGTTGACTTTCTTGTAAGCTACTTTAATTCTTTGAGATTAGCAAAGAATTTTGAAGTGGGGGAAATACTAAAAGGAAAGATGCCGATATTTCATGATGATGCTCAGTGAGCTATGGCGCCTGTCAAACCACCGCTGCCTTGGCCGCCACCACCGGTAGGATGGGCGACCCTATCTGTGGATGGTTCTTTTTCGTCTAATGATGGCACGGCAGCGGCTGGCATGGTACTGCGAAGGAGTGACGGTTCAGTGATTTTCACAGCCTACCGTTTTATCTTCAATTGTAATGAGGCGGTGGAGTCAGAGATCCATGCATTGATGCAAGGTATGGCACTGGCCATACAACATACGGATTTGCCGATCATCGTTCAATCTGACTCGTCGGAAGCTCTATCTACCCTGACCGACGATACTCTTTCCCGGTCAGCGTACGGTCATTTAGCTGCTGAGATTAAGGCCCTTATGGAAAGGAGGGAGTTTGTTCCGCGGAAAATTAGAAGAGAGCAAAATAGGGTAGCAGATCGATTGGCTGTTTATAGTCGTACCGAGTCTTGCATGGCTGTTTGGATGAACAGAGGTCCTCCATGTATCGAGGAATTGTTGCCTCTGGATTGTAACCCTATTATTTTATAATAAAACCCCTTTTCATCGCAAAAAAAAAAAAATTTGTAATTATCAAGGAAAAAGTAAAAGCCCAGTATAATAGACAAACAATTGGACGCAAACAAAAGTAAAATTACATTGAAAATCATACTAGCAATTTTCTTCCTTCGATTGAATGCCGCCAACCGGAGATTGATAATTGCTAAAAAAATAAAAATAAAAGAGTAGGGCTGATGGTCATTTGGTCCCAAAAAAAGATGGGTGAGTCCAAAATGCGAAAAAAAAAGAAAATCTGAAACAAAATCACTTTCTTACTAAACATACCATTTTACATAGTGATATTTTGTCATAGATAAAGAAAAATGTGCTTATGGGGCAAGCTAAAGGGGAATGTGTGTCAGACTTGGAGTTTTTCTTATCCCAAGCTCACATGCATCCTCGGGAACACTAAAACCTAAAATAGTAATAAATGAATCTTATTTAGATAAACACTAATGAATTCTTGACACGTGTACAAAATTTCGTGACGAAATGACATTCATGAAGGTCTGAGAAGAAAATTGATGCTCTGAAAAGACTATTTTTGGGAGCATTTTGGAGCATCATTTTTTTTGCCGGACCTCCACGAATGCCATTTCATCACAAAATTTTGCATGCAGTTGAAACATTCAACAATGTTTATGAAAAATGATTTTTAGTTGTTTGATTATTTTACTATTTGTTTGAGATTAGGGTCAAAAGAGCACTTTTGAAAGTGTGTCATTCATCAACTACCTCTAGAAGAGCTAGGTAGTTTATCATCGTTACATGCCCCCTCCCCCTATCAAGTACTTGAAACCCTTTTTTTAGCCTAAGTACTTGAAAACTTGGTTCGAACTTGAAAAGTAAATAGTCAGATCGAGCTAGCCTTTTGAAAGCGTCAAGTCCACGGACCTTACAAGCCGACTTAGAGCATCGTCAAGGCCAATGGGAAAATTTGCCCCCCCCCCCCGTTTGTCCGCGGTTGTAGGAGCTCAAGCACCATTTGTCCTAAAACAGCGGCCTCCATTCTCACATCCCCAAATCCATGTAAATCATGTGGCATGGGTCAACATACCATACATTCGATAGATCAACATACCATACACTCGTAGTAGCCACCGCCTGCATTGCTGCACCCAGGCAGTCGGGACAGAGCATATGGGGATGAGAAGAGTGGGTGGGGGTGAGTATAAATTGTCAGGACCGCGGGGATGGGCTGCTGTCACTGGACCCACGCACGGTGAGCCGAATGCACTGCTGCTGGATCCACCCAAGGTGGCGGGGCCGGCAGCCTGTTGTGGGACTCTAACCAGGGATCAGCGGAGCACGAGGCGTGCGGGCTCCTCATCCTCATTTGTCGTGAGGAGCTTGGTACTTGTGAACTGCGTTGGGATTTTCCCCGAAGAGGAGAGTAGATGCAGCATAGTACAGATAAGTATTTCCCTCAATGAGAACCAAGGTTACCGAACCAATAGGAGAACCATGAAAATTCCTTTCAACAGCACCACACACACAAAACCAAACACTTGCACCCAACGCGGGCAAGAGGGTTGTCAAGCCCCTTGAACTCGTTACTTGCAAGGATTAAATCTTGATAGAAATAGATATTATAAAAGCAAAATAAAATAAAAGTAAATAAAATGCAGCAAGGTATTTTTGCAGTTTTGTATTTATCTTTAAGTAGACCCAGTGACCATAGTGTTCGCTAGAGGCTTTTCTCTCAAAAATAGTATACGGTGGGTAGACAAATTACTGTTGGACAATTGACAGAATTGCGCATAGTTACGACATGTCATTCACGGCAATGATCATGTATATAGGCATCGCGTCCATAAACAAGTAGACCGAAACGATTCTACATCTACTACTATTACTCCACTTCGAGAGCGCTTCTATGCTTGCCTCTCGAGGTATTATATTCATAACAAACAGAGTAATGCTTGGAGCAAGCTGACATGATGTAGACACAATAAGACAAGCAATATGTTCACATCCTGTCGTTTTATCCTTAATGGCAACAATACAAATACGTGTCTTGTCCCCTTCTGTCACGAGGATATATAGCACCGCAAGATTGAACCCACTACAACGCACCACTCCCGCTGAAGATAAATCATTCTACTTGGCCAAACCAAACCGACAGATCGAAGAGAAATATGAAGTTATAATAATCATGCATAACAGAATTCAGAAAAAACTCAATTAATTTCAATGAATAACCTGGTCATAAACCCACAATTCATCAGATCCCAACAAACACACCGTAAAAGAATATTACATCGGATAGATCACCGCGGGAATCGCGATGAACTTTGTATTGAAGATCAAAGAGAGAGAAGAAGCCATCTGGGTACTAGTTATGGACCCGTAGGTTTGTAGTGGACTACTCACGCATCATCATGGAGGCAGCAAGGTTAATGTAGATGGCCTCCATGGTTGATCCCCCCTCCGGCAGAGTACCAAAAAAGGTCTCCAGATGGCCTCACGTCGGAATAGAGGCTTGCAGCGGCGGAAAAAGTGTTTCTGGTGGATCTCTGTTGGTTTCCCAATTTTAGAGAATTTATGGAGGTGGAATTAGGTAAGACGGAGACACAAGGGGCCCACAAGGCATCAGGGCGTGCCTACCCTCTGGGCCCGCCCTGTTGCCTTGCCGTCTCCTCGTCTCACTTCTGGTCTCCTCCCGAAGCTTCCTGGGTCTCTTTTGTCCAGAAAAAAATCGTAGTGTTTGGACTTTGTTTGGTACATATTTGCTAGAAAGCCAAAAACAACAATTGACACTTGGAACTAGGTTAATAGGTTAGTTTCCAAAAATGATATAAAATAGCATATAATTGCATATAAAGTACACTAGATTGATAATATAATAGCATGGAACAATAAAAAAATATAGATATGTTGGAGACGTATCAGAGCTCCAAGTCCATCCCATCACAGTCTAATCCGGAACCAAACATGGATAGGTAAGGAGAGGAAAGGAGAGTAAGAGTGACCTAGGATTAGGGTTTGGGCCATATGCACCAAATGATACCGGTCGCTCGCTGCGAGCGCTAAGCACGTCATCGCCTACACGTGCTCGCTAGCGGGTCGACCCAAGCGCCACTGAGTATTTTCTCTGGCAACTATTTTAGGAAGGCTTCAGAAGCTTATCGTTCGGTTTTCGGAAGCTTGCGGGCTCCTTTTTCTTGTTGTTTTTTATGTTTATTACTTTCTTTTACAGCTTTCTATTTGTGCATTTATTTTTAAATATGTGAACATTTCTTACATTCGTGAACATTCTCTCAAATTCATGAACAATTTCCAAATTTGCTAATATTCTTAAAATACAAAAAAATCAGTTTCATGAACATCTGTAAAATTGATGAAGCTATTTCCCAAATTTGTGAAATTTCTAAAATCCTGACTATTTCTTTGCACTCATGAAATTTTTGAAATTCACGAGGATTTTTAAAGTTTGCAAAGATTTTTAAATTTTCATGAACATTTTTCTATTCACAAACATTATTTTAAATTTATGAAAATCCATCGATATTCTTACAAATACTTGAATGTATATAAATTCCAGGAATAATTTCCAGTTTCATGAATAATTTTGCCAAATTTGTGAACTTATTAAAATTCACAAACTTTTTCCTTGAATTCATAAAAACAAATTTAAGTCATGAATAATTTTTGATCTCGTGTAGATTTTTTTCCAATTTTTAACATTTTCCAAATTTGCAAACATTCTTTCAAATTTTAGAACATTTTTAAAATGCACTAATATTTTTAAAATTCTATGAACTTTTGATTGAATTCATGCACATTTTTTAAAATAACAATAAGTTGTTGAATTTGGGAATAATGTTTGAATTTGTGAATATGTTTTCAAATTAGTGAACATTTTTCAAATATATGAAAAACAAATTTGTGAACATTTTCCAAATTTAAGAAATCTTTTGATTTGTGATTTTGTTATTAAAATAACTGGGCAAAATATATAAAAGAAGTGGCAAAAGGAAATGGGAAAACATGTGCTCACGGGGAAGAGGTTCATGTCGCTCGCCAAGTGATGGGCTTCTACCCACGCCACCAGCTCCACGTGAGCCACACCTATTATATGTGTCGCTAGACGTGATACATATCACATAGCATAGTGCGGGCCAACATGGTGGACATTATCATATCCATTCTACATTTGAGTTGGGTTTAGTGCAGTTCATGAGAAATGAGATGGATATGGGGAGGACCATTGGGTTGCATCTTTTTTTTCAAATAGAATATGCTATGGGAAAGCCCCTTGGAGATGCTTCGAGCATCTCCAAAGGGACTCACCAAATCGCCCCCAAATGTCTGGACACTTTTAGGCCTCCAGCACGGCTCACCTAATTGGATCGTAGCGGTGAACGTCCAAAATCTCCTAGGCGGTCTCAAATTAGGAGCACCTACGGGAAATCTCGACATCAACCGTCGGATTCAGACACCCATGTTTCGGATGTCCCACCCAAAACCCCAACCGAAGCCCGTGTTATTTCCAGAACCCGCACTCCTCATCTGCTCTCTTCTCTCAGCTCCCTGAGACTTACGGCGCCACCATAACCCTCCTAACGCCGCCTAGGCCTTGTCACCCCCTCCCCCCACCCTCGCCACCAAGTCTTGTCAGACGCCCAATACCATGCAAAATGGTTGTTTTATGCACTAGTAGAAAACAGACCTTTTGTGCGGGTTCGTAAGGGCCTTTAGTGCCGGTTCTCCAACCGGCACTAAAGGGTGGGGACTAAAGCCCCCCCCCCCCCCTTAGTCCCGGTTCAACACGGCCCGGCACTAAAGGCCCACCACGTGGCACCTGCCGGCGCCGTGGGCTGGGGGACCTTTAGTCCCGGTTGGTAACACCAACCGGGATTAAAAGTATTTCATTCTTTTAATTTTGGTTTATTTTTCCTTTTAATCCTTTAGGGGTTTATGAATTAATTATGGTTTATTTTTCCTTTTAATTTTGTGTTTTCCATTTAATTATTTTTCATTTCAAACATATATTACGCTACTACATACTGTACACGTTGTGCATATATATATAAATAGAATTTCTCGTAGAACCGATCATATATATATATATATATATATATATATATATATATATATATATATATATATATATATATATATATATATCATCGAATTTCTCGTACAACGACCATTCACGTACATATATATATATACAATTCGGTATATACAATTTCTCCTACAATTTGCGGATCATTACATATGCAGGCATTACTGCTTGATCTTGTAATGGTATTCTCCTTTGGGATCTATGACCTGGTCGAGCAGAAATCCAACTATTTCCTCTTGAATTGCTCGTACGCGAGCCGTTGGTAGGAGCTGGCCCCGCATCTCCGTCAGCTATAAGAAGGAGATCAAGATGAATATATTAGTTGTGTGTATATATATTAGCTAGATCATGATAAAAATATTATGGATAGTGTTCTGGCAAACGTACCCAAAGATTTCTTTCGTTTCTGCTCCTTTCAGACGTGATCATGCGAATGTTCTCGCAAACGTAGTATGCGCATAAACTATTTCCCTGTTCCTGCCTCATGCACTTTACGAGAATAAAATTCAATCAGGTAATAATTAATCAAGCATGATAATGATATTGAAACTAGAATTAAAGAGATGCACGGACGTAGCTAGCTAGTACTACTTAATTACCTTGGGTCGCACCCATGTCAGCTTTTGTTCCCAGTCGCCTGGGACCAGTTTGACGAACTTGGCACAAGCCCTGCCCGCCGGCAAAGAAAATGAATAAAGGAGTTATTAACTAGTTGATATCAGGAAATGAAGTAAAGAGGCCGACATAGTGCGATAATGATTGAAATTACCTGTCGACCATCCCCCTCACGGTTGCGTATTCGGATGGATTCTTATATAGTGAGTCCAGTACTTCAACTTTTCCCTTGTCAACTTCAATGATTAACAAGATCCAATGGTAACTGCATGCGCACATGTTTTGTATAATTAAGCGGGCATGTGCATAACTCATCAACTACACTTATTAACATCTAGTAAGCAAAAAATAGAATTTGTAGTACAAGATATAGTAACACTCACCCGAAGTTGTAAGGAAGTAGTATTTCTGGTTGGGTGTTTAGTTGCTTCAAAAACTCTAGCAGGAATCTCTCTGTGTCTTTTCTCGAATATTCAGTTTCCCATATCTTTTGATTAACCGTATTTGTGTCAATGAACCCAATGCCATAGCGTCCAGCTTTTTTCATTTCATACATCTTCATTCGGCATAATTCCACAGAAAAGAATATAGTGAGGATAATTACAGGTAATGAACGAGAGCACAGCTAGCTAGCTAGAGACTTAAATTACAGAAATAAATCACTTACAGACAATAGCAACTGACGATAGATTTGTCGAGTGCGTCTTGATTGAATAACTGAAACAACTCTGAATAATGAATCCACAAAGCTTTTTTATGGAAGCAATGCTTTTTCTTGACTTTCACCATGAGGGACTCTTGATTGGTATTTGCTGTTTCTGGCATGTACCACGTATGCAAATTGTACAATCTCGTTGGTAGAAGCTTGACATCGTCAGGCTTGACCAGAGGTTTGCCACGGACATATTGGTATTTTAGTTCCTCCTTTGTAATCCCGGGGATTTCCTCAAGGCGTAGGAGTTGTTCAACAGTGACACCAGCCTCTTTAGCCTGCCTTTTATGATCGTCGGTTATTACCAGCCGATCGGCGGTACTCACAGGTGTTTGTACAATGAGCGGGGGGATCGATTGCACTGCATGTTCTCCCAGCTGGGGAACAGTTTTCCCGCTTTTTTGCCAACTGCTTGGCTCGAGCTCGAGCTCGACTCCTTTTGTCCTGCAAAATATGACTTCTTGATAGACCGCACATAGTCAGAGTCCTTTGGATTGTCAGCCGGTCAAGCCATATCAATAAAGTGTTGTGAGACATGCTCAGGTACTTTCTCCTTTGGCGGCGGGGGCGGTTTCGGTCCAAAATGGGCCTTCAATTGGGCATTCACTACGGTGTTGAGTTCCTCCTCAGTCAGGTGGTAAGACAACTTCGGAAGAGGCTTGAGGTTTGGACCATATTTGAATTTCTTGCCTGTTGTACCGCTAGCCGTCGTAGCTGTGGCCTCTCTCTTCCGCTGTTACTTAGGCGACGGAGCACGCTGAGTCGGCCGAGACGGCAGACGCGGTGCCGGACTTGGAGGAGGAGGAGTCGGCTGACGCGGTGCCGGACTTGGAGGAGGAGGAGTTGGCTGACGTCGTGCCGGACATGGAGGAGGAGTCGGCTGACGCGGTGCCGGACTTGGAGGAGGAGGAGTCGACTGACGCGGCGGCGGACTTGGAGGAGGAGGAGTCGGTGGCCTTGGAAAGACGATGCAATCCTTTTTCCATAGAATTATACGATGTATGGCCTCTCCCAGTGTTCTCTCCTCGTCACCTCCAAGAATGTCAAGTTGTAGCTCGTGATATCCTGACATCACTTCATCAACCCCGACACGAGCATAGCCAGCTGGAATGGGATTGCAATGGAAGGTTGCTTCAGGGGGATTTGCTAAAGCATAGCCGTCCGCCACCTTCATGGATAAGTTCTTCACTTTCATGTGTAGCTCACAGTTAGTCATGTCTTTGATATCATCCATAGGGTAGCTAGCTAGAAGTGCATCATCGATATCGGCCGGGGCGGAACCCACGCTGGTTCTCGGCATAGATGGGACGGTGCTATCCAATGCTGGATCGATCTGCTCATGCTGCCGCTGAGACGCCCTTTCCGGGCTGAGTGAGTCGATCTGCTCCTGCTGCCGCCTGAAAGCGCGTTCCAACTCCAGGTGCTTTGATTCTAGGCCTTCAAGGCGGAGTGCTTCCTCCTTCTTCTTCTGCTCCTCCTGCTTCTTCTTTCTCGCACGGCTTCTGTCGTCGTCGTTCCAATCCACAAACCCCTCAAACCACGGAACAACGCCTTTGCCTCGTGTTCTTCCCGGGTGTTCAGGATTCTTCAAGGCGCGCGTAAGCTCGTCGTTCTCTCTGTTGGGCGTGAACACCCCCGTTCGAGCTTCTTCTATTGCAATAAGTATTTCGTCTGTCGCTTCTTTAAGACTTTCCTTCACCTTAACCAGCCCTGTCTCTGGGTCCAACTTCCCCCCATGCGCATAAAACCATGTCCTGCACCTGGGGGGCCATGTCAATGTAACTGGAGTGACCCCTGCACTAATCATCTCTTGCTCAGATTGATCCCACTTAGGCAGGGCCACCTGGTAGCCACCTGGCCCCAGAGTATGGTGCCACTTCTTTTTCGCAGCATTAATCTTGTTTTTTCTCGACCGTTCCTTAGCGTGTTCCGATTCCTTGAACTTCACGAAAGCGTCCCAGTGATATTTTGCCTTCACCAGTGCTCCCTTGAATTCTGGAGTCTTCTTTTTTGCTTTGACGTACGCAGTCCATGTATTTTTCTTGAAGGTGTTGAATGCGATCGCCATCTTTTTAAGAGCATAGTTTCTGACTTTCTTCAGATCTGCATCTGTAAAATTATCTGGTAGGGTGAAATGCCGCATGAGCGTATCCCAAAGCACATCTTTTGCTCTTTCGTCGACAAAAGTAACTCCTGCTCGATCTCCCTTTGCTGGCTTTTTCCATTCTTGAACGGAGATCGGGATTTGGTCCCTGACAATAACTCCGCATTGATTCTTGAACTTGGTCGCATTTTTCCAAGGTTCAAGCGGTTCGCCATTTGATGTTTTGATGGAATCGATGTTGAACTTTACGCCAGGATCCAACTTTCTGGCCGGGCCTCGAACTACCCTGTCGCTTGTAGAAGATTTGCTGGATCCGGAGGCCTAAAAGAAGAAAGATCGATTCGTTAATACATACAAATCAATTAAGACATGTAATGATCACCGGATGGCTTATATAATAAATATACCTCGCCGGTCTTTGTTATTTGAAGAACATTTTCTTCGTCAACATCGTTGTCGTCGCCTTCATCTATTCGTTCGTCGTCATCAAATATCATACAACCCTCACCGGAATTGTTCAGATATTGCGAGCCGTCATCATCTTCAGGTTCATGCTCTGGGCTCGGGGAGCGTATGATGTCGAACAGAGCCTCTTCTCCTTCTCTGCCGGTATTGTCCATAGCTTTTATTTAACTAATCCAGAAGAAAGATAAAACAATTTAGTATTCAAATTAGAATGCATGCAATCAATAAGGAAAAAATGAATCATAGTACATAATATGCATCTCGAATAATTCATATAATATGCATCATCGAATATAATCTCGAATAAATCGTCTCGAATATTATCGAATATAATCTCGAATACATCTCGAGTATTATCACTAATACATCTCGAATATTATCATATATATATAACATCACTAGCTAATACAGATCGAATATTATCGAAGAATCTAGTTCACTCGCGGTTCCTGAGGCGCGGGTGGTGGACACCCAAAGAGAAGGAACCATCACAGGATCATAGCTCAGGTGAGATCCCTGAAGAACCTGCTAGGTATTGGAGAACCTGACGTCCAACGCATCCATGTAGCGACGGACGTGCTCGTCCTCCTCCCTGACACGGCGACGTACCACCTCTGGCGGGGCCGGCTGCATCCGCACCGAAAGTGGCCCACGCAAACGCCACCAAAAAAGCTCCGGGTCGACGACGGGACCCGGGGCCGGGTTCCTCACCAAGCTGCGCGCCCCTGAAGGTAGCACCTCCCAGTGCCAGCCCGGCGGAGCCGAGTCCCGAACGTTGCCCCTCTGAAGCAGGACGTCGTCGCGAACGAGTCGACGACGAGGATGCGGGCCGGGCATCGTTGACTCCGAGAAGAAATTCTTATGAAAAAAATTCCTATATATGCAATGTCATTTTATTAGGAAATTTTGAGCAAAATATCCTCTTTTCAATTATAATGTCCCATTCCTAGGTTATAACTACCCTAATAATATTCCTTTCTCAAAAAATTCCGAAACTTTTCCCACTTTTATATAGTCCTTCTAACAAATATATATATGGTCAACTTTTTCCTATGCAACTTTTTTATATGCAATTTTTTTCTATACTATGATATACAACATTATATAAAATTAAAAAACAGAAAAAGAAACACTAATTAAGCATACTTCTATACATCCATTAAAAACAGAAAAACAACATTATATAAAAAAAATCTATACTAATTAAACACTAATTATATCCATCTAACATGCATTCATACATACATATATACTAGTGAAAAACAACTAAAACATCTAAATAGAAAATGTGTGTGTGTGTGTGTGTTCATGCATGTGTGTGTGGGGGGGGGGGGGGCTCGGGGCCGGAGGGGCGGCCATGGCAGTAGGGGGCGAGGGAGAGGGGGGAGAGGGAGGAACTGAGCTCACAGCGGGGCGACGGCGAGGCGAGGCGAGTCGGGGGCAGCGACGGCGTCGGGGCAGGCGGCGCGGCGAGGAGCGGACGCGGGTGGCACCGTCGGGGATCAGCGAGGAGGGCGCGTCCGGAGTAGGGGTCGACGAGGAGGCACGGGCGGCCGGCGTCAGGGGCGGCGCGGGCGGCCGACGTCGGGGGCGGCGATGGCGTCGATCGGGGCAGGCGGCGGCGCGCAGCAGCCTAGCGGCGTCGTCTGTGTTTGGCATCGAGAGAATGGAGAGGATGGGGGATTTTTCGTAAGTGGCGCTATATATATGAGAGCCTTTAGTCGCGGTTGGTGGCTCCAACCGCGACTAAAGGCCACCTTTAGTCGCGGTTGGAGCCACCAACCGCGACTAAAGGTATTTTTCGCCAGGCGAAGCGGCGGGAAGCGCAGACCTTTAGTCGCGGTTGGTGGCACGAACCGCGACTAAAGGTTACCTTCAGTCGCGGTTGCAGCCACCAACCGCGACTAAAGGTCTCGTGCTGCCACAGCCGCGGTGCAGAAAGTTTAGTCCCACCTCGCCCAGCGAAGGGCAGCCGCACTGGTTTATAAGCCCCGCTGCAGCTGCTCCCTCGAGCTCCTCTCTAAGCAGGCCTGTGTAGGCCTATCGAACCTGTGCTGCCCTGTTGGGCCTACTGGGCCTTGTGAGCCTGCGGTTGCGGCCTAGTAGGCGGGCTTTTTTTTTACTTTTCAGTTTTTTTAATTTCTGTTTTATTTATTTTCTTTTCTTTCTGAGTTTTTTTTGCTTTATTTAGAGTTAACGAGTGAATGTTTTTGCGTTAGGTCAAAAAAATTATAAACTTTCTGTTAGTGGCAGTAGTTTTCAAATTTGAATAGTTTAAATTCGAATTATTGGAAATTTGTGTACATCACTAATTTATGAATAACTTTACTTTAAAAATAGATTTTGCAGTGATTCTTTTTTCTGCTGTTTAATATTAGCGTGTTTTATCATTATATTCAATTTGGTAATTCTTAGGTTATTTAAAAAATGAAATGCCTTTATAACAGACGAGTTTTCATCTGAAACCCTTATACTTCGAAAGAGATTGTCCATTTTGTACACGAAGTGCATCCAGTTTTTGCCGTATCCCTCTCAACTTTTTAGCACATGCTATGTGGGTGAAATGATGATACCATGCCAACTTTCAACCTTTTCAGAGTTCATTTGTAGTGCTTTTCAATTTCAGGGTTATTTAGCTCAAAAAATCAGTAAATGCATGAAAAATAGCAAATGAAGTCAGAAAGGGTTTAAAATTGATGGCGTGGCTTTGAATGGTGCATACTGAACACACAAAAAGGCTGGAGTTTAAATAAGTTTAAAAAAATGAAATGCCTTAGTAACAGACGAGTTTTCGTCTCAAACCCTGATACTTCGAAAGAGATTGTCCATTTTGTACACGAAGTGCATCCAGTTTTTGTCGTAACCCTCTCAACTTTTTAGCACATGTTATGTGGGTGAAATGATGATACCATGCCAACTTTCAACCTTTTCAGAGTTCATTTGTAGTGCTTTTCAATTTTAGGGTCATTTAGCTCAAAAAAATCAGTAAATGCATGAAAAATAGCAAATGAAGTCAGAAAGGGTTGAAAATTGATGGTGTGGCTTAGAATGGTGCATACTGAACACACAAAAAGTCTGGAGTTGAAATAAGTTTAAAAAATGAAATGCCTTAGTAACACACGAGTTTTCGTCTGAAACCCTGATACTTCGAAAGAGATTGTCCATTTTGTACACGAAATGCATCCAGTTTTTGCCGTAACCCTCTCAACTTTTTAGCACATGCTATGTGGGTGAAATGATGATACCATGCCAACTTTCAACCTTTTCAGAGTTCATTTGTAGTGCTTTTCAATTCCAGGGTCAATTAGCTCAAAAAAATCAGTAAATGCATGAAAAATAGCAAATGAAGTCAGAAAGGATTGAAAATTGATGACGTGGCTCTGGACATAATATTTCGACGCGTTTCAAATGCCAAAACACATAAGTACACTACTATTACAAAGATTCCCTCCGGTTTGTCCGAAGTGGGACTTTCCAGATATATAAGTCCGGAAACTAACTAGAGAAGCCGGTCACATCCCAGAGTGGGATCTTTGGGTATAAAACTTTTTCTTCACGTGTGTCCCTTTGCGTCGTAACCATGGACAATCTTCATTGTTTAACTTGATGCTCGGGTCAACATTCACTCTGAAGGGAGCAATTTCATGAAACTTTTCATAATCTTCTGACATGTCTGTCTTGTCCTCCACTCCCACGATGTTTCTTTTCCCTGAAAGAAATATGTGGCGCTTTGGCTCATCGTATGATGTATTCGCTTCCTTATCTTTTCTTTTTCTCAGCTTGGTAGACATGTCCTTCACATAGAAAACCTGCGCCACATCATTGGCTAGGACGAATGGTTCGTCTGCGTACCCAAGATTGTTGAGATCCACTGTTGTCATTCCGTACTGCGGGTCTTCCTTTACCCCGCCTCCTGTCAGATTCACCCATTTGCACCAAAACAAAGGGACCTTCAAACCAAGTCCATAGTCAAGTTCCCATATCTCCTCTATGTAACCATAATATGTGTCCTTTGGCCTATTGGTGTTTGCTGCATCAAAGCGGACACCACTGTTTTGGTTGGCGCTCTTTTTATCTTGGGCGATCGTGTAAAATGTATTCCCATTTATCTCGTACCCTTTGAAAGTCAATATAGTCGAAGATGGTAACTTGGACAGCAAGTACAGGTCATCTGCAACAGTGTCGTCATGCATGAGACGTGTCTGCAACCAACCGGCGAAAGTCACCGTTTGTTCATGTGTAATCCAGTCGTCAGACTGCTCCGGATGTTTGGAGCGTAGAATATTCTTGTGTTGCTGGATATACGGAGCCACCAAGGCGGAACTTTGTAGAACTGTGTAGTGTGCTTGCGCCAAAGAATGCCCGTCCTGGCATATTACTGAATTCTTTCCTAGCGTCCCTTTTCCACCCAGTCTGCCCTCATGCCGCGATTCAGGAACACCAATCGGCTTAATGTCAGGAATAAAGTCAACACAAAACTCAATGACCTCCTCTGTTTCATGGCCCTTGGAGATGCTTCCTTCTGGCCTAGCACGATTATGAACATATTTCTTTAAGACTCCCATGAACCTCTCAAAGGGGAACATATTGTGTAGAAATACAAGACCCAGAATGGCAATCTCCTCGACTAGGTGAACTAGGACGTGCGTCATGATATTGAAGAAGGATGGTGGGAACACCAACTCGAAACTGACAAGACATTGCACCAAATCATTCTCTAACCTTGGTAGGATTTCTGGATCGATTACCTTCTGAGAGATTGCATTGAGGAATGCACATAGCTTCATAATGGCTAATCGAACGTTTTCTGGTAGAAGCCCCCTCAATGCAACTGGAAGCAGTTGCGTCATAATCACGTGGCAGTCATGAGACTTTAGGTTCTGGAACTTTTTCTCTGCCATATTTATTATTCCCTTTATATTCGACGAGAAGCCAGACGGGACCTTCATACTGAGCAGGCATTCGAAGAAGATTTCCTTCTCTTCTTTGGTAAGAGCGTAGCTGGCATGACCCTGAAACTGCTTTGGATCCATGCCGTCTTCTCCGTGCATACGTTGCTGGTCCTCCCGTGCCTCCGGTGTATCTTTTGTCTTCCCATACACGCCCAAGAAGCCTAGCAGGTTCACGCAAAGATTCTTCGTCACATGCATCATGTCGATTGCAGAGCGGACCTCTAGGTCTTTCCAATAGGGTAGGTCCCAAAATATAGATTTCTTCTTCCACATGGGTGCGCGTCCGTCAGCGTTATTCGGAACAGATTGTCCGCCAGGACCCTTTCCAAAGATTACTTTTAAATCCTTGACCATATCAAGTATATCATCACCAGTACGGTGGCGAGGCTTCTTCCGGTGATCTGCCTCACCTTTGAAATGCTTGCCTTTCTTTCTTACGGGATGCCTGCTCTGAAGAAATCGACGATGCCCCAGGTACACATTCTTCTTACATTTATCCAAATATATACTGTCGGTATCATCTAAACAGTGCGTGCATGCGTGGTATCCCTTGTTTGTCTATCCTGAAAGGTTACTGAGAGCTGGCCAATCATTGATGGTTACAAACAGCAACGCATGTAGGTCAAATTCCTCCTGTTCTTTCTCATCCCACGCACGTACACCTTTTCCATTCCAGTACAGCTATAAAAGTTCTTCAACTAATGGCCTTAGGTACACATCAATGTCGTTGCCGGGTTGCTTGGGGCCTTGGATGAGCACTGGCATCATAATGAACTTCCGCTTCATGCACAACCAAGGAGGAAGGTTATAGATACATAGAGTCACAGGCCATGTGCTATGATTGCTGTTCTGCTCCCCAAAAGGATTAATGCCATCTGCACTTAAACCAAACCATACATTCCTTGCGTCCTTTGCATAGTCCTTCCAATTTCTCTCAATTTTTCTCCACTGCGATCCGTCAGCGGGTACTCTCAACTTCCCGTCTTTCTTACGGTCTTCGTTGTGCCATCACATCAACTTGGCATGCTCTTTGTTTTGGAACAAACGTTTCAACCGTGGTATTATAGGAGCATACCACATCACCATGGCAGGAATCTTCTTCCTGGGGCGCTCGCCCTCAACATCACCAGGGTCATCGTGGCCAATCTTATAGCACAATGCACAACATACCGGGCATGCATTCAAATACTCGTACTCACCGCGGTAGAGGATGCAGTCATTAGGGCATGCATGTATCTTCTGCACCTCTAATCCTAGAGGGCAGACAGCCTTCTTTGCTTCGTACGTACTGTCGGGCAATTCGTTGTCCTTTGGTAGCTTCTTCTTTAACATTATCAGCAACTTTTCAAATGCCTTGTCAGATACACCATTCTCTGCCTTCCATTGCAGCAATTCCAGTGTGGTACCCAGCTTTTTCTTGTCATCTTCGCAATTTGGGTACAACAATTTCTTGTGATCCTCTAACATGCGCTGCAACTTCAGCTTCTCCTTTTCACTTGCGCAGTTTCTCTTTGCATCGGCAATGGCCCGACCAAGATCATCAGCGGGCTCATCTGATGCCTCTTCTTCAGCTCCTTCCCGCATTGCCGGCTCAGCTTCTTCCCCCATTGTTGTACCATCATATTCATGGAACCCATGGCCAGGATAGCTGTCGTCATCCTCTTCTTCTTCATTCTCTTCCATTAGGATCCCTCTTTCTCCGTGCTTGGTCCAACAGTTATAGCCGGACATGAAACCGGACTCAAACAGGTGGACGTGAATGGTTCTTGAGTTAGAGTAATTTCGATCATTCTTACAGCCAGCACATGGACAATACATAAAACCATCCGCCCGCTTGTTTGCCTCAGCCGCAACCAGAAAAGTATGCACGCCATTAATGAACTGGGGAGAGCATCGGTGATCGTACATCCATTGCCGGCTCATCTTCATTACACAACACCGAAAAGACCAAATTAATACAAGTTCATACATAAAGTTCATACACACTTGTTCTCATAAAACAACATACAAACTCTCTAGCTAAAGCATTTAAACGCAACAACAAATGCGATCAAGATCGCAACTAAGGTAACAATTGATCCAACAGCATAGTGATACCAAGCCTCACTATCAATGGCATATTTTCTAAATTTTCTAATCTTCAAGCGCATTGCATCCATCTTGATCTTGTGATCATCGACGACATCGTCAACATACAACTCCAGTTTCATCTTCTCTTCTTCAACTCTTTTCAATTTTTCTTTCAAATACTCGTTTTCTTTTTCAACTAAATTTAACTTCTTGACAAGAATATCTATGTCGGTTGCAATTTCCGGTTCACATACCTCCTAGATAAAAATATCTATGTCAACTTGATGGGCATAATTGTCATAAACACGAAATGCAACAAATAGTTATAAAAGAGAGTATATACCACATCCGAATCATAAACCGGACGAGGGCCGACGGGGACGGATATCAAAACCATGCCACTATGTATAACAAACAACCATATAGGTAAGAAAACTATACAAGTAACTATCTAAATCTTACAAACATGATTTCTTTTTATAAAAAGGATAAGAACAAGAGGCTCACCAAGGTGGTGCTGGTGACGGGACGGTGCGGGCGATCGATGGTGGTTAGGACGGGGACAGGAAGGCACTAAGTAAACCACACCTACACATGCAAAGTAAGAAGTTAATTTGAGCTCAAATTGCATATAAATCAAATAAACTACCACATATAAATACCCCCAAACTAAAACCCACAAATCACTATACTTATAGAGCATTGCAAGAGCTAATCTAGCAATGAGAGATGAAAGGACAAAGTTGCTAACCTTTGTGAACACTTGGATGGATGGGGTGCCTCCAAATCTTGACAAATTTTGGCAAAAATGGAGGTGAGCTCGAGCAAGGGGAAGAACAAAGGAGAGGAAGAAGGGGAAAAACAGGGAGGAGTGTGCTCGGGCTGGCCGAAGGGTTCATGTAGGGGATCTTTAGTCCCGGTTCGTGACACGAACTGGGACTAAAGGTGAGCCTATAGTCCCGGTTCGTGCCACGAACCGGGACTAAAGGTGATTGTGGGGCCCCAGGGTGACACCAGCCTGCCACCACCCCTTTAGTCCCGGTTCGTGTTACGAACCGGGACTAAAGGTCCGGAACGAACCGGGACTAATGACGCCCGTCCCGAACCGGGACTAATGGTCACATTAGTGCCGGTTCAAAACCAGACCGGGACTAATGCTTTGGACAAAAGGTCTGTTTTCTACTAGTGATGTACGAGGTTTATCACTGTACGCTTTCTCAAAATGCCCGAGAGACTTGAGTAGTACACGCATTTTAGTGGCATTATGCAGATCGTGTATATAAATCTGTAATTAAATAAAAAATAAAACCCCATTAAACTCAATTTTTCACAACCTACCAAGAAGATGAAATATCACTCATGGCAATCTAAAAAGTCATATATGCCCAGCCCAAGAAACCTGGAAATAGGAGCTCTCCTTTGCTTTCAAATTGAACGAGGTTCTCGCCATATATTGCTTCCAATGCGATCAACTGCAGTAAATGATGACATCAAGTAGGCAAACAAATGACCGATTCTACGATAGTGCAAAGCAACCATGTTTGAATGAAGTGGAGACCCTCATAAATTCAAAATCAACATGGTGCAGACAAGTCAGTTATTAGGAGAAAATCAAAATCAATTTGCGGGACAGGGGTAACTCAAATTGAAATGCTACAAGCCGCAAACTGAAATAGTGCAAATGACTAGCAATATATTTCTTAATAGAACTTTATGGTTCTCTTTGCGGTCTCTGGCAAAACTCTCGCCAAAATCTTGGTAATTCCAAATACTCCAACTCAGCGGGTCAAATTGTAATGCAATTCCTCACATCACAAACCAATGTTACGAGATTAGCAAAGTTTCCCCGGCCCATTTGATTAGTGACCATACCTCATCCTCCTGTTGTTGCTGGTTATCTCGCATCTCATCCTCGCCCCCCTCCTCCTCACCACGAAGGTGAAGTTCCGTCGTCGTGGCCTCCTCCAACCTCGATTCCACCTTGCCCCCCACCACCCACAGCTAGTCCAGGTCGAGCACGTCATCCTCTCCGCCACCGCCACATGACACCGGCCTCGCTTCAACAGGGAACGATGAGGACGGGAAGAATGCCTCAACTGAGAACTGCTAGGCGGAGACGTCGCGGTGGGATCCCAGTACCCTCGACAAGGAGCAGACGACGAACGTCGCTGCCATTACTAGAGCTCAATTGGAGTTGTCTTGGGTGCCGGAATCGTGGAGTGGAGTGGAGCTCGCTTCTCTTTTGCTCCTCGGCGGTTGGGGGTCAGGGGTTTGTTGTTGTAGGGGGGAGAAGAACTGCCAAGCTTCATTTTATTTTGGACTAAACTGTGGAATATATTTCATGTGCTGAAAAAACGATTGACCTTTCTTAGGGGAAAAACAATTGACCTAGGTGGACCTAAAGTCGGAATACAATTCTGTTATCCATAAGGTTGACCCAGTGGTTAGATGGGTTAAACCCTTCCGGCCCATCAAGAAACAAGATTAGACTTGGGTCAATGAATTTTCCGTTTTTGATAACTTCAGCGCAGTTGAATTTTATTGTGCTTGCGAAGTCTCTTGTTCCTGGAAAAATAGATATTAATATTTCAATTCTTTTACAATCGTTTGTGATATAATGGTAAGCCTATTTTCTTGCTCCGGCATCGGTGGATGACGAAACAAGGTTTGTTGTTTGCGCCATGCTTGATGTTCTTCCACGAAATTAAAACGCATAGTGTACGTCAGCTTAGGCGAGGGACACAGAATATTCGACGAGGCATATCATTCATTTCCACCACTTGAGAGTTGGGCGGGATGGCCGTGATCACAAAAAGCATATATTGAGCCATAGACCATAGCCCATCGACAACGAAGCAGCTTAGAGCATTTACAGCCGGACCCCTCATACCCGTCTCAAACATTCGGGCAGGCCGCCCGGTCACTGCCCGGTCACGAAAATGCGATCCAGACGGGCCTCTCAAACCGGCCTAAACGCCCGGGCTGACAGGCACCCCCCATTTCTAGCCCAAATATGGGGCAGATATAGGGGAGCCCGGGCACGCCTGGGCACGCCCGCCACGTCGGACTGACGGCGTGGCCCCACGCGGACTCGCCGGGAAACCCGCCGGTCCGACGGGCGCCTCGATCGTCGGCGCAGTGTGAACGTCGCGTGGCGCTGCTCCGGCTCCCCGCCCGAGGTCGGGGCCGGCTATTTAAGCAGGCCGCCACCCCCAGCCTGCACATCCGTCTCCTCCATCTCTCCACCGCCACCCGAGCACATCCGCCTCCTCTCGCACTCCCCTTTCCGTCGGGATGGTCCGGCGGCTCGTCACCACCTACGCGTAGCTCACTCTGGAGCAGCGCCTGCAGATCGAAGCGGAGATCCAGGCTCGTCGCGCCGCCCGCATCGCTGCGGGGCTCCCTCCGGACTCGCCGGAGACGGAGGAGGAGGAGGAGGAGGACGAGGAGGAGCAGGAGGAGGAGGAGCAGCCGGAGTGTTGGAAATATGCCCTAGAGGCAATAATAAAAGTAGTTATTATTATATTTCCTTGTTCATGATAATCGTTTATTATCCATGCTATAATTGTATTAATTCGAAACACTGATACATGTGTGGATACATAGACAACACTGTGTCCCTAGTATGCCTCTAGTAGACTAGCTTGTTGATCAAAGATGGTCAAGGTTTCCTAGCCATAGACATGAGATGTCATTTGATAACAGGATCACATCATTAGGAGAATGATGTGATGGACAAGACCCAAACTATGAACGTAGCATATGATCGTGTCAGTTTATTGTTATTGTTTTCTGCATGTCAAGTATCTGTTCCTATGACCATGAGATCATGCAACTCACTGACACCGAAGGAATACCTTGTGTGTATCAAACATCACAACGTAACTGGGTGACTATAAAGATGCTCTACAGGTATCTCCGAGGGTGACTGTTGAGTGGGCATGGATCAAGACTGAGATTTGTTACTCCGTGTGACGGAGAGGTATCTCAGGGCCCACTCGATAATACAACATCACAACAAGCCTTGCAAGCATTGTGACTAAACTGTTAGCCACGGGATCTTGTATTACAGAACGAGTAAAGAGACTTGCCGGTAACGATATTGAACTAGGTATAGAGATACCGACGATCGAATCTCGGGCAAGTAACATACCGAAGAACAAAGGGAACATCATATGGGATTAACTGAATCCTTGACATAGAGGTTCAACCGATAAAGATCTTCGTAGAATATGTAGGAACCAATATGGGCATCCTGGTCCTGCTATTGGTTATTGACCGTAGAGGTGTCTCGGTCATGTCTGCATAGTTCTCTAACCCGCAGGGTCTGCACACTTAAGGTTCGGTGACGTTTCGGTAGAATAGAGTTATGTATGGTGGTGACCGAAGGTTGTTCGGAGTCCCGGATGAGATCCCGGACGTCACGAGGAGCTCCAGAATGGTTCAGAGGTAAAGATTGATATATAGGAAGTCCCGTTTTGGTCACCGGAAAAGTTTCGGGTATTTCGGTAGTGTACCGGGAGTGCCGGGAGGGTACCGTGGGACCATCGGGAGGGGCCTCTCGCCCCAAAGGGTCTCATGGGCTGTGGGAGGAGTCAAACCAGTCCCTAGTGGGATGGCCGAACCCCCCACTAAGGCCCATGCGGCTAGGGGTGGGAAAACCCAAAGGTGGAAAGGGTTTCCAAGTGGGGAGGAGGAATCCTACTCCTAGTAGGATTGGAGTTGGACTCCTCCACCTCCCCACTTCGGCCGCACCTAGGGGCAGCCCTAGGGGCGCCGGCCTCCCTCCCCTTCCTCCTATATATATTGGAGGGGAGAGAGGGCAGCCGCACCAGAAAACCCTAAGCCACGGTGCAGCCCTCTCTCCCCAATAGATCAAGTCCTCTAGTTTTCAGCAGTGCTTAGGCGAAGCCCTGCTGGAATAGTTCCAGCACCGCCGCCGCCGCGCCGTCACGCTGCCAGAGAACCCATCTACCTCTCCGCTCCCTCTTGCTGGATCAAGAAGGCGGAGATCGTCATCGAGCTGTACGTGTGCTGAACGCGGAGGTGCCGTTCATTCGGTACTAGATCGTGATTGGATCGCGGGACGCTCGGCGATTTGGATCGCGAAGACGTTCGACTACATCAACCGCGTTTCTTAACGCTTCCCGCTTAGCGATCTACAAGGGTATGTAGATCCACTCTCCCTCTCGTAGATGCTCATCACCATGGATAGATCTTGCGTGTGCGTAGGAATTTTTTTGTTTCCCATGCAACGTTCCCCAACAGTGGCATCATGAGCTAGGTCTATGTGTAGATGAGATCACGAGTAGAACACAAAGGAGTTTGTGGGCGTTGATATTCAGATTGCTTCCTCCCTTGGTCTTTTCTTGATTCGGCGGTATTGTGGGATGAAGCGGCCCGGACCAGCATTACTCGTACGCTTACGAGAGACCGGTTCCATCAACTGACATGTAACTTCGTTGCATAAAGATGGCTGGCGGGTGTCTGTTTCTCCCACTTTAGTCGGATCGGATTTGACAAAGGCGGTCCTTGAGAAGGTTGAATAGCAATTTTTGTATCACCGTTGTGGTTTTTGCGTAGGTAAGAATTGTTCTTGCTAGATACCCGTAGCAGCCACGTAAAACTTGCAACAACAATTAGAGGACATCTAACTTGTTTTTGCAGGGTATGTTGTGATGTGATATGGCAAATTACATGATGAGATATATGTGATGTATGAGATGATCATGTATTGTATAGAACATCACGACTTGCATGTCGATGAGTATGGCAACCGGCAGGAGCCATAGGGTTGTCTTTAATTATTTTCGCCGTTTTGCTTTACTTTATCGCTATGAGTTAGCAATAGTCGTGGAAGCAAAAGTCGGCACGACAACCTCATGGCGACACGTTGATGGAGATCAAGATGATGGAGATCATGGTGTCATGCCGGTGACGATGGAGATCATGCCGGTGCTTTGGAGATGGAGATCAAAAGCACAAGTTCATGGCCATATCATGTCACTTATGATTTGCATGTGATGTTAATCCTTTTTATGCATCTTATTTTGCTTAGGACGACGGTACCATTATAAGGTGATCCCTCACTTAAATTTCAAGATAAAATTGTGTTCTCCCCGAGTGTGCACCGTTGCGAAAGTTCGTCGTTTCGAGACACCACGTGATGATCGGGTGTGATAGACTCTACGTTCGCATACAACGGGTGCAAGCCAGTGTTGCACAAGCGGAACACTCGGGTTAAACTTGACGAGCCTAGCATGTACAGACATGGCCTCGGAACACAAGAGACCGAAAGGTCGAACATGAGTCATATAGTAGATATGATCAACATGGAGATGTTCACCATTGAAACCACCTCATCTCACGTGATGATCGGACTTGGGTTGGTGAATTTGGATCATGTACCACTCGGATGACCGGAGGGATGTCAATTTGAGTGGGAGTTCTTTAGTAATATGATTAACTGAACTCATTATCATGAACATAGTCAAAATGTCTTTGCAAATTATGTTGTAGATCAATAGCTCGCGCCGTAGCTCCCCTGTATTTTTGATACGTTCCTAGAGAAAAAGTAAGTTGAAAGATGATGGTAAGCAATTATGCGGACTGGGTCCGTGATCTGAGGATTGTCCTCATTACTGCACAAAAGGCTTATGTCCTCGATGCACCGCTCGGTGCGCCACCCCCTCAAGCGTCGTCTGTGGATGTTGTGAACGTCTGGCAGACACGTTGTGATGACTACTTGATAGTTTAGTGCGCCATGCTTTACGGCTTAGAATTGAGGCTCCAAAGATGTTTTAAACGTCATGGAGCATATGAGATGTTCCGAGTGCTGAAATTGGAATTTTGGGCTCATGCCCGTGTTGAGAGGTATGAGACCTCTGACAAAGTTCTTTGCCTGCAAGATGGAGGAGAATAGCTCAATCGGTGAGCATGTGCTCAGAATGTCTGGGTACTACAATCGCTTGAATCAAGTGGGAGTACATCTTCCAGATAAGATAGTGATTAACAGAGTTCTCCAGTCACTATCACCAAGCTACTAGAGCTTTGTGATGAACTATAACATGCAAGGGATGGAGATAGTGATCCCTGAGCTATTCGCGATGTTTGACACCGCGAAGGTAGAAATCAAGAAGGAGCATCAAGTGTTGATGGTTAGTAAAACCACTAGTTTCGAGAAGGGCAAGGGCAAGAAGGGAAACTTCAAGAATGGCAAACCAGTTGCCGCTCCAGTGAAGAAACCCAAGGTTGGACCCAAACCCGAGACTAAGTGCTTCTATTATGAGGGGAACGGTCACTGAAGCGGAACAACCCTAGATACTTGGTAGATAAGAAGGATGGCAACGTCAACAGAAGTATATTTGATATACGTGTTATTGATGTGTACCTTACTAGTACTCCTAGTAGCACCTGGGTATTAGATAACGGTTCAGTTGCTAATGTTAGTAACTCGAAATAAAAGCTACGAAATAAACGGAGACTAGCTAAGTGCGAGGTGACGATGTGTGTTGGAAGTGTTTCCAAGGTTGATGTGATCACCATCGCACGCTCCCTCTACCTTCGGGATTAGTGTTGAACCTAAATGTTATTTGGTGTTTGCGTTGAGCATGAACATGATTAGATCGTGTTTATTGCAATACAATTATTCATTTAAGTCAGAGAATAATGGTTATTCTGTTTACATAAATAATACCTTCAATGGTCATGCACCCAATGTGAATGGTTTATTGAATCTCGATCGTAGTGATACACATGTTCATAATATTTGTGCCAAAAGATGCAAAGTTAATAATGATAGTACCACATACTTGTGGCACTGCCTCTAAGGTCATATTGGTGTAAAGCGCATGAAGAAACTCCATGTTGATGGATCTTTGGACTCACTCGATTTTGAATCGCTTGAGACATGCGGACCATGCCTCATGGGCAAGATGACTAAGACCCCGTTTTCCGGTATGATGGAGTGGGCAAGTGACTTATTGGAAATGATACATGTTGATGTATGTGTTCCAATGAGTGCTGAAGCGTGCGGTGGATATCGTTATTTTCTTACCTTCACTGATGATTTGAGTAGATATATGTATGTTTACTTAATGAAACACAAGTCTGAAACGTTTGAAAAGTTCAAGCAATTTCAGAGTGAAGTGGAAGATCATCGTGACAAGAAGATAAAATGTCTACGATATGATCGTGGACGTGAATATCTGAGTTACGAGTTTGGTATGCAACTTAAGACAATGTGGAAATTGTTTCACAACTCACGCCACCTGGAACGCCATGGTGTGATGGTGTGTCCGAACGTCGTAGTCGTACTCTATTGGATATGGTACGTAGTATGATGTTTCTTATCGTTTTGCCACTATCGTTTTGGGGTTATGCATTAGAGACAACTACATTCACTTTAAAATAGGGCACCATCTAAGTCCGTTGAGATGACATTGTATGATTTTTGGTTTGGCAGAAACCTAAGCTGTCATTTCTCAGAGTTTGGGAATGCGACGCTTATGTCTGATAAGCTCAAACCCAAAGCGGAAAAGTGCATCTTCATAAGATACCCTGAGGAAACAGTCGGGTATACCATCTATCTCGGATCCAAGGGCAAAGTGTTTGTTGCTTAAAACGGGTCCTTTCTCGAGAAAAAGTTTCTCTCGAAAGAATTGAGTGGGAGGAAAGTAGAACTTGATGAGGTTGTTGAACCGTCACTTTAGTTGGATAGTAGCATGACGCAGAAAGATGTTTCTGTGGCGCCTACACCGAATGAAGAGGAAGTTAATGATGATGATCATGACACTTCGGATCAAGTTACTACCGAACCTCGTAGGCCGACAAGAACTCGTACCGCCTCTGAGTGGTACGTCAATCATGTCTTGGAGGTCATGTTGTTAGACAACAGTGAACCTACGAGCTATGAAGAAGTTATGGTGGGCCTGGATTCCAACAAATGGCTAGGAGCCATGAAATCCGAGATAGGATCCATTTATGAAAACCAAGTATGGACTTTGGTAGACTTGCCCGATGAACGGCTGGCCGTTAAGTACAAATGGACCTTTAAGAAGAAGACACACGCTGATGGTAAATGTCACCATTTATAAAGCTCGACTTGTCGCAAAGAAGTTTCTGACAAGTTCAAGGAGTTGACTACGATGAGACTTTCTCACCCGTAGCGTTGCTAAAGTCTGTTGGAATTATGTTAGCAGTTGCTGCATTTTTCGATTATGAAATCTGGCAGATGGATGTCAAAACATCGGTTCCTCAATGGTTTCCTTGAGGAAAGGTTGTATGTGATATAACCGGAAGATTTTGTCGATCCTAAGGATGCTAAAAGGTATGCAAGCTCCAATAATCCCTCTATGGACTGGAGCAAGCATCTCGGAGTTGGAATATACGCTTTGATGGGGTGATCAAAGTTTTTGGGTTTATACAAAGTTTGCAAGAAACTTGTATTTACAAGAAAGTGAGTGGGAGCACTATAGAATTTCTGATAAGTATATGTGGATGACATATTGTTGATCGGAAGTAATGTAGAATTTCTGGAAAGCATAAAGGGTTGTTTGAAAGGAGTTTTTCAAAGGAAGACCTGGATAAAGCTACTTAAATATTGGGCATCAAGATCTATAGAGATAGATCAAGACGCCTGATAAGACTTTCAATGAGTACATACCTTGACAAGATTTTGAAAGAGTTCAAAATGGATCAGTCAAAGAAAGAGTTCTTGCCTGATTTGTAAGGTGTGAAGTTGAGTAAGACTCAAAGCTCGACCACGGCAGAACAAAGAGAAAGGACGAAGGTCGTCCCCTATGCCATAGCAATAGGCTCTATGTAGTATGCCATGCTGTGTACCGCACCTAGTGTGTGCCTTGCCACGTGTCTGGCAAGGGGGTACAAGAGTGATTTAGGAGTGGATCACTGGACAGCGGTCAAAATTATCCTTAGTAACTAGACACTACAGGAATCAGCTGCTTTGCCGTCTGCCATAGCAGACGGCAAAGGCATACTTTGCGGAAGGCAAAGCCTTTGCCGTCTGCCAGCAGACGTCCAACACTCCGGCTGAACGGCTGCCGACAAAGGCCTCTTTGCCGTCTGCTGGCAGACGGCAAAGAAGCAAAGCTCTTTGCCGTCTGCTGGCAGACGGCAAAGCACCTGGACGGCGGACAAAAGGTGCCAGCCCCGTTAGGGGGCTAACGGCGCTCTTTGCCGTCTGCCAGCAGACGGCAAAGAGATGCAGCTGACGTCATGCGTCAGCTGGGCCAACGCAGGCTCTTTGCCGTCTGCCAGCAGACGGCAAAGAAGCAAAGGTCTTTGCCGTCTGCCAGCAGACGGCAAAGAGGCCAAATAGGCCAGCCCAGGTTGCACAGGTTGCTGCCACGTGCCCACTTTGCCGTCTGCTAACAGACGGCAAACCTCTTTGCCGTCTGCTAGCAGACGGCAAAGTGGCTATATAGCAACTGTTTTTTCTGTTTTTTCTTATATCAATTCATTTTCACAGAAATTCAAACACACACACACATATATATATATATATTCAGAATCACATAATAAGGCAAAACATTATGTCTTATCCACCACATAATATGTCTCATCCACCACATAATAAACAACACATATGCAAATAATATGCAAGCCATATGGATATGATCATCCAACACATACCAAATCAAAACATATGCAAGTCTCATCCATACATATGCAAGTTTCATTCATCTATACATACATATGAAAGTGTCACATTGTTGATCCTACAAAATCAAAACAAAATGGAAGGACAAGGACTCCATGAACGCAAGCTTCCGTGAAGTGAATCAAATCTGCAAAATGAGAAAGAAGAAAGTTAGAAGAAGAAGACTAGAAGAAGAAGAAGAAGAAGAAGACTAGAATTTTTCTCCTCTTCTTGTTCTTCTTCTTATTGCTTACTTGTGTCATTTTAGAGCTAACCTAGGTAAATAGGCCATTTTTGACCTAAATATGCTAAGTATATCATAAATGAACTAAAAAAAGCTAAGTATAGGTCATTTTTGTGCTAACATAAGTAATTATGCCATTTTTGAGCTAATTAAGCATATTAAGTCATTTTGGAGCTAAATAGGTCATTTCTTAAGCATATTATGTCATTTTTGAGCTAGCTAAGCATATTAAGTCATTTTGGAGGAATAAATGCTAAGTATAGGTCATTTTAGAGCTATCCTAGGTTAAATAGGTCATTTTAGAGCTATCCAAGGTTAAATAGGTCCATTTTTTAGCTAGCTAAGCATATAAATTCATTTTGGAGGAATAAATGCTAAGTATAGGTCATTTTAGAGCTATCATATGTTAAATAGGTCATTTTTGAGCTAATTAAGGTTATTATGTCATTTTTGAGCTAGCTAAGCATATAAATTCATTTTGGAGGAATAAATGCTAAGTATAGGTCATTTTAGAGCTATCCTAGGTTAAATAGGTCATTTTGGAGCTAATTAAGGTTATTATGTCATTTTTGAGCTACCTAAGCATATTAAGTCATTTTGGAGGAATAAATGCTAAGTATAGGTCATTTTAGAGCTATCCTAGGTTAAATAGGTCATTTTGGAGCTAATTAAGGTTGTTATGTAATTTTTGAGCTAGCTAAGCATATAAATTCATTTTGGAGGAATAAATGCTAAGTATAGGTCATTTTAGAGCTATCCTAGGTTAAAGAATGAATACCTGACATGAATAATATGTATATAATTTAAGTGTATCATCATCATGAACATAATAAAAAATTGAATACCTAACATGAAATAATTAATAATATATATTTACATAATAATAATTGAATACCTGGCATGAACTATAATATTAATCTTCATCGTCATCATTAATAAATGCATCATCATCGTCTATATATGCTTCGGGGTCAATAAATGCATCATCATCATCATCACTATCAGTAATGACGTGCTCATCATCATCATCAATAAATGCATCAACATGTGGAAGGCCTCCTGTACGTAATCGGTCAAGCATTGACAGGTCATCCGCAGCAGTAACCTCTTCTTGTTCCGGCTCTTCTTGTTCCGGCTCAGGCTCGGATTCACTGCCGCTGTCTACTTCAATGTTCTGGTGTGAAGTAGAGCGGTTCTTGAAATGTTTTTTGGAAAGACGTGTTTCTTGGAAGAATTCTCCTTCATATGTGTCTGGGTTAATGTGAGGTTAATGGGACGTGTTTCCTTTTTCCTCTTCTTCTTCTCCTCCTCTCCTCCTCTTCTTCTTCTTCTTCTTCTTCTTCTTATTTTTTCTTCTCCTCCTCCTCTTCTTCTTTTTCTTTTTCTCTTCTTCTTCTTCTTCTTCTTCTTCTTCTTCTTCTTCTTCTTCTTCTTATTTTTTCTTCTTTTCCTTTTTCTTTTTCCTTTTTTTCCTTTTTCTTTTCTTCTTTTTCTTTCTTCTAGGTTTCTTTCTACCTAAATGTCTAAATATCTAAAAACCTAAACATCTAAGTATCTAAACTCCTAAATGTCTAAATATCTAAAACCTAAACAGAAAAAATAATAAAAAAACAGAAAAAGGGGCAGGAGGGGGAGCTAACCAGAGGGGGGCAGAGGGGTTGGCCGGCGAGGGGGCGGCGAGGGGGCGGCCGGGCCGCGACGGGGCGGCGAGGGGCAGGCCTGGGCGCGGCCGCGCGGGCACGAGGCGGGGCAGTGGGGCGGGGCAGTGGGCAGCGTCGGCGGTCGCGGGTGCGGCGGCGGCGAGCGGCGGGAGGCGGGCCGGGGCGGGTCGGGGGCGGCGGCGGGTGCGGCGGCGGCGTGGGGTCGGGGTCGGGAGGGGAGAGGCAGAGAGAGTGGAGAGAGTGGAGGGGGGGGGTGGGCCGTTAGGGCCGTTAGTAGGTATTTTCTTTGCCGTCTGCTAGCGGACGGCGGGTGGGCCGTTGCAGTTAACTGGCCTCCACTGGGCCCCACCCCACCTCTTTGCCGTCTGCTAGCGGACGGCAAAGAAACTTTGCCATCCGCTAGCAGACGGCAAAGAGCTGGCTGATGGCAAACAGTGTCTTTGCCATCAGCCAGATCTTTGCCGTCTGCTTTCCCAAAGCAGACGGTAAACAACCTCTTTGCCGTCTGCCAGCAGACGGCAAAGAGCTGGCAGATGGCAAAGTCCCTGATTCCAGTAGTGAGAGGACTAAGGAAATGTTTCTCGATTATGGAGGTGATAAAGAGTTCCTCGTAAAGGGTTACGTCGATGCAAGCTTTGACACCAATCCGGATGACTCTGAGTAGCAATCCGGATACGTATAGGTGAGCAGTCATTTGGAATAGCTCCAAGTGGATCGTGGTAGCAGCATCTACATTATGACATAGAGATCTGCAAAGTGCACAATGATCTGAATGTCGCAGACCAGTTGACTAAACCTCTTCCACGAGCAAAACATGATCAGCACCAGAACTGTATGGGTGTTAGATTCATTACAATGTGAATCACATGGTGATGTGAGCTAGATTATTGACTCTAGTGCAAGTGGGAGACTGTTGGAAATATGCCCTAGAGGCAATAATAAAAGTAGTTATTATTATATTTCCTTGTTCATGATAATCGTTTATTATCCATGCTATAATTGTATTAATTGGAAACACTGATACATGTGTGGATACATAGACAACACTGTGTCCCTATTATGCCTCTAGTAGACTAGCTTGTTGATCAAAGATGGTCAAGGTTTCCTAGCCATAGACATGAGATGTCATTTGATAACAGGATCACATCATTAGGAGAATGATGTGATGGACAATACCCAAACTATGAACGTAGCATATGATCGTGTCAGTTTATTGCTATTGTTTTCTGCATGTCAAGTATCTGTTCCTATGACCATGAGATCATGCCACTCACTGACACCGGAGGAATACCTTGTGTGTATCAAACGTCACAACGTAACTGGGTGACTATAAAGATGCTCTACAGGTATCTCCGAGGGTGTCTGTTGAGTGGGCATGGATCAAGACTGGGATTTGTTACTCCGTGTGACGGAGAGGTATCTCAGGGCCCACTCGGTAATACAACATCACAACAAGCCTTGCAAGCAATGTGACTAAAGTGTTAGACACGGGATCTTGTATTACGGAACGAGTAAACAGACTTGCCGGTAACGAGATTGAACTAGGTATAGAGATACCGACGATCGAATCTCGGGCAAGTAACATACCGAAGAACAAAGGGAACAGCATACGGGATTAACTGAATCCTTGACATAGAGGTTCAACCGATAAAGATCTTCGTAGAATATGTAGGAACCAATATGGGCATCCAGGTCCCGCTATTGGTATTGACCGTAGAGGTGTCCCGGTCATGTCTGCATAGTTCTCGAACCCGCAGGGTCTGCACACTTAAGGTTCGTTGACGTTTCGGTAGTATAGAGTTATGTATGGTGGTGACCGAAGGTTGTTCGGAGTCCCGGATGAGATCCCGGACGTCACGAGGAGCTCCGGAATGGTTTGGAGGTAAAGATTGATATATAGGAAGTCCCGTTTTGGTCACCGGAAAAGTTTTGGGTATTTTGGTAGTGTACCGGGAGGGTACCGGGGGACCATCGGGAGGGGCCTCTCGCCCCAAGGGGTCTCATGGGCTGTGGGAGGAGTCAAACCAGCCCCTAGTGGGCTGGCCGAACCCCCACTAAGGCCCATGCGGCTAGGGGTGGGAAAACCCAAAGGTGGAAAGGGTTTCCAAGTGGGGAGGAGGAATCCTACTCCTAGTAGGATTGGAGTTGGACTCCTCCACCTCCCCACTTCGGCCGCACCTAGGGGCAGCCCTAGGGGCGCCGGCCTCCTTCCCCTTCCTCCTATATATACTGGAGGGGAGAGAGGGCAGCCGCACCAGAAAACCCTAAGCCACGGTGCATCCCTCTCTCCCCAATAGATCAAGTCCTCTAGTTTTCAGCAGTGCTTAGGCGAAGCCCTGCTGGAATAGTCCCACCACCACTGCCGCCGCGCCGTCGCACTGCCGGAGAACCCATCTACCTCTCCGCTCCCTCTTGCTGGATCAAGAAGGCGGATATCGTCATCGAGCTGTACGTGTGCTGAACGCGGAGGTGCCGTCCGTTCGGTACTAGATCGTGATTGGATCGCGGGATGCTCGGCGATTTGGATCGCGAAGACGTTCGACTACATCAACCACGTTTCTTAACGCTTCCTGCTTAGCGATCTACAAGGGTATGTAGATCCACTCTCCCTCTCGTAGATGCTCATCACCATGGATAGATCTTGCGTGTGTGTAGGAAATTTTTTGTTTCCCATGCAACGTTCCCCAACACGGAGGCCATGGAGGAGGACGATCCGGAGGAGGAAGCTCCCGGCTTGAGCATGGCGGAGGCGGAGGCGGAGTTCATCGTCGCCCAATCGGAGGAGATGGCGGAGCAGAAGGCCATCCTGGATTCCATCCGGGATGAGGCCGAGGTGGAGGCCAACCGCCGGCTCATCCGGCAGAGGCAAGCGTAGGCCGACGCCCTCTTCGACGAGCTGGAGGCGGAGGAGGCCGCAGCGGAGCAGCCGGAGCCGCCAGAGGGGGCGGAGCTGTGGCAAGCGGTCATTTATCCGTCGAAGGGCACGGAGATCGTCGACATCTCCGACGAAGAGTAGATAGGTTCTATGTAGCACGTAGGTTTTTTATCATGCATGCTTTTGTATGGATTTGAGGCTTCTAATATGAGATGTCCGGTTGTAGAATGAATTATTTGAGGCGTGACCGGTCAGTGCCCGCGGACGCGCCCGGACGCTTCTGCGGGCGTTTGAGAGGCCGGATTTGCAAGGTCCGGCTGTAGATGCTCTTAGAGCATATATAGCCGGACCCCCTATATGCTCCTCAAACGTCCGAAATGCGCTCCCGGTCACTGACCGGTCACAAAAATGCGACCCAACCGGACCCCTCATATCTGTCTCAAATGCCCGAACTGACCGCCACCCCTCATATCCATCTCAAATATGAGGACGGTATGAGGGCTTGCGGATGCATCCGGGCATGCCCGGTCAGTCCGCCACGTAGGACGCGACCCCACTCCGGACCACCTTTTCTCTTTTCTTATTCATTATTTTCTTTCTCTCTTTTTTTCTCCACCGATCACGTGCAAGTGATCGAACATATGAGAAAAAAATAAGAAATGTGGCTGTGCGGACCAAATTATAGGGATTCAAAACGGACACGACCAGTCACTGACCAGGCGCATCCGCGGGCGTTTAAGTGATCAAATTTGCTAGTCCGGTTGTAGATGCTCTTCGATATGTTTTATCAAAGACAAATAGGCAGCGGTACCCCAGTTTCTTCCCCAGGGCACTCCCAAGTCCAAGAGTCACCTTTTCCAATGGGAAACGTTCCCAGCCGGACGACCGGCCAGCCGTTCGGCCGGATCGCGCCACACCCGTGTAGAATCATGTGGTCTCTAAACAACAGCACGTGGCTCATTGGGCCCCCACGCACCGCCAGGCTTCCTTATCCTTTTCACACGCGTTCTCATCCACTCGTTCTCTCTCCCGCAAGAGCCTAGTCCCCTTTCTTTCTCTGTTTCTTCTCAAACCTGCAGCCGCATCCATGGCTACCTCTTTTGCTGAGGTCCCTCTCTTCCCTTCCGCCGGGATCCCTTCCCGGAGGCACCCACAACCATGCGAGGCAAGGGGGAGGTCATGTCCTGGCCTGCGGCGCCGACGAGGTGACGTGCTGGAGACCGGCCGGGAGATTTGCTTCAACCGGCGACGATGGTGATGGGCGGCGACGGCGGCGACCGCAATCATTTTTTTGCTGCATCATTTTTTTTTGCTGGAACCACTTCTATTTTTTGCTGGAACCTGCTTTCAATTTTGCTGCAAATTGAGAGGATGGTGGTGCCGTAGCCGCCATGATTTTTTGCTACATCAAATTTTGCTGGAACTAGCATTCATTTTTGCTACCACGGTCTTTGAATTTTGCTGGAACCAGCCATTTTGTTTGTTACAAACGGGTCTTTTTTGCTATCACCATCTTTAGATTTTTGCTGGAACCAGCCACTTTTTTTGCTACAATCGGCTTTCTGTTTTGCTGGAACTAGCACTTTTTTTTTGCTACAAACGCTTGCGGCTTGTGCTGGAACCAGCGTATTTTTGCTACCACCATTTCTTTGTTTTGCTGGAACCGGCCTAATTTTTTGCTACCACCGGCTTTGGCTGCGAGCGACACCGTGCCGCCATTAATGCTGCAACAACCAGTGTCTTAGGAAGCTTCAAACGAAGGCGACGGAATTTGGTGACCGGCCACCACGCAACCGCGAAAGCTGGAACCATCGACGAAAAAAGCTTCAACCGTTACGTGGAAAAGCTTCAATGGGCGTGGGAAAAAAGCTTCAATGGACGGCGACGAGGACGGCGACCCGCCGACGAGGATGGCGACCGGCGAGGAGGACGGCGACCCGGCGACGAGGATGGCGACCGACGGCGAGGACGGCGACCGGCGGCAAGGATGGCGACCGGCGACCGGAGACGGCGAGGACGGTGACCGGCGGCGACGAGGACGACCACCGGTGTTCGATGGCGAGGATGGCGACCTGCACGAGCTGGTGATGCTTCAAGGTCAGGCCTCAGAGCGTCCATGGCGTGGGACCAGCACGAACAGTTGTCTTTTGGATTGGATGCGTATTTTTGTTGGAAAGAAAAAAACAATTTAAAGGCTGATCTGACGGTGGGCGACAATGGGCAAAAGAAATCTGACGTGCTAGACGTGACCGGCGGAACCATTGCGCCGGTCCGCCGGCGCAGATCACTGCCCTTTTCCAATCCTACATGACCGTACTCACCAAATACGACCCGGCCGTAACTTGTCTGGATCCCGGGTTAGGTAACCTACCTCCATGTCATGATCGGCCATGACGCCCGGCCCCGGTGAATCAATCATGCAGTCTGCTCACTCAAGGACACGACAGCAAATCTAAGCTAAACTAGAGCCAAAGTGGTTCGAGGAAGTAGAAAACATGAGCAGCGAATGAGAAAGCAGAATGAGACAGGCTACACACCAAACCAATCAATATTTTGTCAAGAAAGCACAAAGCTGTTTGCTACACCACATGCATAGTCCAAAAGCCAGGACCGGCCGATTGGCC
This sequence comes from Elymus sibiricus, assembly GCA_039707655.1. Classification (NCBI taxonomy): domain Eukaryota; kingdom Viridiplantae; phylum Streptophyta; class Magnoliopsida; order Poales; family Poaceae; genus Elymus; species Elymus sibiricus. Next base: position 482,641,914 of record CM077665.1, read on the forward strand.
GGGCCGAAACGGTAGTAGTAGGAATTTTGATGATAAAGCGCTTGCGTCACGCTGACGGAATGCCATTGATTTTTTTTTTAAACATAATACAGACGTTACTATACTTGGTCGCTGGTGTGTACCATTTGGCAGCTGAAGTTTTCAAGTTACATCCCGGAAACTCTTGACCCCTTTTTGTGTGGCTAATTTGCGTTTGCATTGCACCACTTACACTTTGCTGCTGCCAAAGTACGTGGTGTGGTGTGTACACATCTTCACCAAAAGTTATTGTAAGCATCTCCTCTTGTGTGTGCGTCCTAGCCTAACTATCACCTTTTTGTATAGTCCTCGTGCTGGGTTTGTACGTACGTATACGTACGTACGTACGTACTCCTCTTGCAGGCGTACGATTGTACAGTTTGTACATGTATATGCTGTGCTAGCATCAGTGGTGGCCGTCCGATCGCGTTGTTTGTTTCTATACTAAGAGATCGGACGGGCAGTGATAGTGATCTCATAGATCCATGGGGATGTCTGTGAGAAGTGCAGAGACTCCGGGTCCCTGGACGTGGCCGGTCGACGTGGCGGCGGAGCCGGGGCCAGCTTGGAAGTAGCACGACACGAGGTCGTCCACGCTGGCGGAGAGCGGGCCCACACGACCCGACATGGCTTGTGGGTCCGGTTGTTGGTGCTGGTAGTCCTCGATGGGCCCCCACAGGCCCAGCTCCTTTTCCAAATCTTCCAACCACCACTCCTTTCCGTCGTCGTCGTCGTCGGCCGTTGCGGTTGCGGCGCTCGCCTCTGTTCCGTTGCCCTGGCACGGCGCCGCATTGCCCCACGGGGCCTGCGCCGTCTCCACGCACGCGCCGGCGCCGCCTTCTTCGCCGTCCATGATGCTCCACAGCTCCGGCACGATGTCGATCTCGGGCAGGTCGAGCAGCGCGTCATCGTCCGCCACGCACGGCGGGGACGCGGACGTGCAGGACGAGGTCGCCGCCGACGAGATGGCCGGGCAGCGCGCCTCGGGGACGGCGTTAAGAAGCATGTCGATGTCGATGTCGAAGCCGAGGTCCAGCATGGGGATCTCGATCTTCTCCAGCTCCAGTTCTAGTTCCTTGCTGCTGGTGTTGCTCTGCTCGCCGGACTCGCCGCTGGAGCAGTTGGTCGTGGTCGTCGTGGTGGTGGTGGAGGACGACGGAGACGGCGACGGCGCCGGCAGGTCGACGCAGGTGGTTTTCTTCTTGCCCTTGGCCCCGCCCTTCTTGTTCTCCCCGGCGCTGGCCGCGACCCGCTTCTTGAGGTGCGTGTTCCATACGTTCTTGATCTCGTTGTCCGTCCTCCCCGGCAGGCACGCCGCGATCTTGGACCACCTGGGCGGGCACAATTCCGAAAGCAATCGTCAGGCCACTGCAATTGACTACACATGTACTCCATGTATGCATGTATTGATGATGGCGCGCGCTTTCTTGAGGGGTGTTTGCAAAAGGTGAGTGATCAAGACGAACGCACTTGTTGCCGAGCATGTTGTGCAGCTTGATGAGGGTCTCCTCCTCCTCGACGGTGAAGTTGCCGCGCTTGAGGTCCGGCCGGAGGTAGTTGATCCACCGGAGCCGGCAGCTCTTCCCGCACCGGAGCAGACCTGTCGAACCAAAACACATCACATCAGTCAGTCGAGTTCTCTCTTAAACAAAATCGGCATGAACTCAAAGAGCTCAAAGCGTGTTACTGTTTGATCGATTGATCGGTGGGCGGGCATTACCTGCTTGCTTGGGCAGGGCGCGCCAGTTGGCGTGGCCGTACTTGTGAATGTAGGCGATGAGGCGCATGTCTTCCTCCGGCGTCCAGGAGCCCCTGTTGAGCCCCACCTTGGCGCAGCACGGTGCCCGGCCTTTCCCCATCGGCCCCAGTTACGAGCTACCAATATAATCCGGCAGCTTCAAACAGCTAGCTAGCTAGCTCGATAGGTCGCCGCCGACGGCCTGTCTCTGCGCTAGCTCTCTCTCTCTCTCCCTCTCTTGTGCCGGACGTGTGCAAGCTGCAACCGGGACACGGCCAGGACGGCCGGTATATATACACGCGCGCGCGGGCGGGGCCAAGCTTTTGCTGCTGGTACGCGCGCGGGGCGCGGCCCCTGACCCTGCCACAGCTGACACCCAGCCAGCCAAGCAAAGCCCCACGGCTTGCTCCGTGTGTTTATGTGTCCCCCCGTCCGTCCCCACCGCTCACCAAACCCGGCCCCACCTGTCACCACTACACTCTTTTTTTTTACGGCATTTTTTCTTTTTTTTTTGACGGCAGTCACCACTACACTCGGCTACTACACTGCAAAACTGATCCCGTCCGTCCCGATCCATCCATCCATCCATCCCCGACGACAAGGTGTCCGCCGGGTTAATTCATTTCCCATTCACCTGATTTCCCCGGCCGCGAGCGAGCGTGCCGACGTTGCGCCGGCGCTGCCCTCTTTCGTGCCCAGCTGGGTGTCCGAGTACGATGCCCGCCACGGGACCGGCGTGACCGCGCGCCCCACGACTGGACGTGTGTCGCCGCCCGGCCCCGGCGACCCGCGTCGCGGCGACACGGCGGCATCACACACCCCACGGTTCATGATCTGGCCATGGCGAAAACACACACACACACACACACAAAAGAAAGTAGGTTAATCGGGACAGGGATGGGCCGTGGAACGGATCACATCTTTCTCACGATTCGTCCAAATCAGTTTTAAATGGCGGGGAACAGTTAGCAAAATAAAGCCCCTTTGCTTGGAACCAAATTATCGGGGAACAGTACGCGCGCACTGTTCGGAGGCTCCGATAGGCGAATCAAATCAACGGAGCTTTAGTTTGCACCCTACGATTTATTAGAGCAGACTCGCTGTCTAATTCGGCCCCCCTTTTTTTTTCTTCAGTTACAACCTGCAGGACGGTGGTGGATCGCAACCCCACAACGAACAGTTAAGACCATAATTGGAGCGCATGTTTTTGCTGCCTGTTTTCAATTCAAAACAATGGGTGGGGAAAACGTCCCCGATTGGGTACGGACATATGGCATGATTTGTTGAATGGCCTGGGCGCCGAAGTTTTCAACGTCCCCGATTAAAGCACGGATTCGGGAGAATATATATGTGGTGGTAACTAGCCGTTCAAATGTTCCGTGAGTAAACTTGACTCCTATTATTATGTGTTCACAAAGCATACTTTCAATATATATATAGAACTATAAAATTGCTGCAATTTGGCGAGTTGATCCATGCAACCAGCTGATATTTATGTAACTCAGCCGCTTGAGTTGATCCGTGTAACTATGTGAGCACACGTAACGTGTGCACGCACTAGTAGCTAATTTAAGCTTGCAAACAGATCCTCAATTGGCATTCTCCGTGTTTCCTGCCCGGATAACGCTTATCGGATGCCGGATTGCACTTCAACCTCGCTTCATTATCCATCCAACCAAATTTGACTGGAGACGGGGCCGTGTGTCCGGCAACTAATGCTTGTTGAATTGCATCCTGGGAGAAATTGTCACCTCAAATCGCACACAGTTTCGTGATGGCAAGCAATTTCGCTGCAGACTAATCGGGGCGCCCAAACTAGCAAGAGGGATGCTTTGACCGTCCATCTGCCTCCCATGCACATGGACCGGAGCGGCCACACCCACACACGATCGGTGCCAAGTCGCCTGTCCTATTTGGTTCACCACGGGATCAGGACAGCAAGGAACGCCATCTCTCACTCGTCACTTCGATGCAATTTATATGTTATCATTTCCATATAAAATTATCTCTCACTCATCATTTCAATGAAATATGTATGCTAGTATAACATATTCATATACTAGCTGGCAAGGCTCGCATTCAGAATTGGAAAGGATCTGCATGCTTGCTTCGTTTTAAATAACAGAAGTCGTGCACGCTGCGCATCTAAAAATAGTGGCTGCAAGAAGAGGAGGGATCCTGTTCCGGTTGGAACCCTGATCCCCGCAGCTGGTCCGACAACGGCGACATTAGACAAGTCGAGAGCACACGGCGTTAGACGATCGAGCGGGATCTCTAACGCTGATTAGCAGGATCTTGCAGCAGTTGAGGGCCTGCGACGTCAAACATAATTATTTTCGAGCTGCGCAAGTTGCATACGTACGTACTACTACTCCAGCTAGTAGTACCAGTATTCTACCCTACCACTACCTAGTAGCAGTTGTTCAGTCCTGCTCCCATGCATATACTAGCACCAGCTAGTAGCTACCCTACGATCATGATGATTGCAGAAGCTATAGAAAACAATCGGATGTGTTCTTGGTGATGACTAAACTGGTGCCCTTGAACAACCAGTCGCTTTCCATCCGGAGACTGGAGCAGATTCTTGGCTGCGTGTGTGCCCCAGCAGCTCAAGTCTTTGAGTTAGGGTAACCAACATCAACACGCGCTGCCGTTTTACCTTCCCCCTGCACCTAACCCTTGACAACATGCCTCTCTTCTCTTCTCTCCGACGTTGAAAACAATGCATCACGCGACGCATTGTTGTGGACTCGTATTGTGTCGCCCTGGAGAAAGAAACATACTCTAGAAAACAAACGGACTCGCGCGCCCGCCCGCCCGTCTTTAAGTTGAGGTTTCTTGACCTGCAGGCTGCAGCCCTGTGTGATCCCCTACCTAGATCTGAATGACATTTTAGCTAATCTCATCGGTGACATGTTGCACGGACAGACAGGATCGATAAGCTAATCGCATGAGGAAGACGAGGGAGACATCACCTCCAAAGCATGAGTGTTGAGTGGTGTGTGGGCAAGGCTTGACATGTTGCTACTTCTCTAATTTCACAGGTGTGAAACTAGATGTGCCAGAAAACGAAATAATTTAACTCTGTCTACTACTGGCAGTGCTTTTGGTCCCTAAACTTGTGAATCAAGCAAACTCGACTTTCAGTTATTCCCTTGTCTCACTCAAATCTTCTCTTTAACTGATTGACCAATAAACCCTGAAAATCGTAGGTAATAAATTGTTAAATATATTTTTGTCGTCCTTTTGGTCCCTAGACTGCAAAATCAACCAGACTAGACTTTTAGTACTAGTCCCCTATCTCACCACAATATGACATGACAATTGTTTTGTACACCGGGAAATCCGATAAACCCAATACAACCCTAAAACTCATAATACATCAAAGGAATAATATGCATATTTACAAAATCAGCTTAATAAGAGAAATAACTGCTTTTTAAAGAAATTCTATTTTTTGGCAATAATAATTATTAAAATCATGTAAAACAAAAAAAAAAACTAGAAAATTGATTCCATATATTTTGTAAATATGAAGATGTTCCAGATGGAAAATAATTAGAAAGGTACAAAAATGGGGAATGGGTATTCTGGGAAAACCCAAAAAAACTAGAGAAAGCTAACAAATAATTCATGAACTATGAGCGTTCATGGAAGATCATTGTATTCCCATTTTGCATGAATATATTGAACTTCTTTTGTTACCCCATATTCCCGATTACCAAAATCAGGGATTTTCTATCAATGTTTCTTCATTTTTTGATCTATTTTCAAATATTCACATATTTTAAAACAATGTTATGATTTTACCTAATTTCCCCTGAATGTCCCTTTTTTGTTCATTCCTTTTGTGCCGAATAGGCTGTCTTGTCATTTGTCGAACATCAAAGCGGTTCAGGTGAGGATCCAGATCAACCATGTTTGCCACGTTTTAGATTGTTAGGAACCAGGGTTAGATTCAACTTAATTATTTGGGAGACCAAATATTCTTTTTTGTCATGTTGCACGTACGCGCGTTGGAAGACTTGAAAAGAAAAAAGGCTAGGCACACTAGCACACGAGCTTTGCTTTTGCAAACACGAAAACTCATATAAACAAAAATCGACAAACCCAATGCAACCCGAAATCTCATAGTAATAAACAAAGAATATGCAGAGTTATAAAAATAGCTATCACTAAAATCTAATTAATAATAAAATAAACCATATAATTAAGAAAAGAAAATGAAATATTCCACAAAGTTTCTAAAATATGGAAATGTTAAGGGTGAAAAATATTCAAAATAAAATAAAAGGTATGGGTAGGAGGTATTTTGGGAAAACACAGAGAATTAGAGAAAGCTCCCAAAAGGAATTTACGGATTATGAGCATTCATGGAAGATCATTGTATACCCCTTCTGCATGAATGTATTGAACTTCTTCTTATACCCTATATCCCCCGTCACCAAATTAAGGGTTTTTCTACCAATGTTTCCGCATATTGATATATTTAAAAAAATCATATGTTAAACTAATATTTTCCCCAATTTCCCTTGAATGCTCGTTTTCTTTTTGTTCATTCCTTTTGTGCCGAATAGTCCTTTGAGCCGAATAGACCGTCGGGTGATTTGTCGAACATCAAAAACGGTTCGGGTGAGGAGCCATATCAGCCATGCGTGCCTAGTTTTAGGCTTTTAGGGACCTAAACTAGACTTAACTCAATTATTAGCTTTGAGACCAATTTTTTTTTTGTCACGTTGCACGTACGCCCGGGGAAAGACTTGGAAGGGAAAGGCCAGGGCACACCAGCACACGCGCTTCCTCGCTTTTGCAAATACGCGCACACCCAAAAAAAAGGCCAAAAGGTGGCTCCCCACATTTTGTAAAAGCAACACATTTTCCTTTGTTAGCGGTGTACTTGATGAACAGTTCCAACTTTGAGATGCTGCAGCAGGCCAGGGGAGGACAAAATAAGGACTAAATTAGGGACGCAGCTGTTCTGCTCCCGAGCTCATGTGAGCTCGGGTGAACAGTAAAATCGAAAAAAATAGTAAAAAAAATAAAAAAAATCTGATTTTTTTTTGTTAGAAACATTGATATTTTTTCCACATGCGTGCAAAATTTCATCACTAGATGACATTCGTGGAAAATGTGGCAAAAAAAACAAAATCGATGCTCCAAAAAATCTGTTTTTTGTAGCATTTGAACGGAAGTAAAAAATAGGAACGGGACGAAAAGGGATCGAGATGTAGAATCTGCGGAGATCAGCTGCGGCTCAGTGCCGGTAGGTGACGACTGCTCCGGACAAGGCTAGGACGCGCGATCACACTGTGTAAAGTAGTGCAACGAACCAAGAAAATAATAATGGATGGGCAATGTAGATAAACAAATGACGGGCATTTGGCGTCCCGCCGTGTGCATGCACCACGACACCCTTAAACGAGGCACCCCGCATGGCACCAAAAGAGGCTTCAACGGCGCGCTCTTTTCCGCGAGACCTTTTGCGCGGCAAATGATGGCCCATTTTCAACACGTGAGGACTTTGGATCGAGCCGAGTGACGGCGACGACGGAGCATTTCTGATCCGATGCCGGTGGATGGAATTGATGAAGCACGCACGGTCGCATGATGGAGCGGCGCCCGCCCTTGGCGCGGGACCCCGCCACGCGTGCGTGCGAGAGCCAGCCCTGCGGCAACGACCGGAGGGGAGGAGGAAGGGTGTGAACCACGGGCGCGCGCGCCGCAGTTGTTGCCCGGGGCCACGGTCGGGTCTCCGCATCATTCGTTTTGTTTCGTTTGACCGGCAGGTGGGGTCGCCTAGACACGTGTGCCGCGCCATGCTGACGGTCGAGACCTGTGGCTTGGAAGGGCGCGGGCCTTGCGGCGTGGGAGTTTAATGGTCCGGCTATCACTGGGCGGACTGGAGCCGGTGGATGCTTCCGGTTTCGGCAAGGTCTCGCTCGCGGGCGGCACCGTCGCCGGCCCGGACGTGCGTCGGTTGTGTTGTGTCATGTCTGCCATGCCATGTGCCTACGGGTTAGATGCGTTCATCACCGGAAAAGGCTGGGGTCGGGTACTCCATGCTGGTCTACGGGCGTTGTTGCACCATACAGATCATCGTCGATGTGTCGGGATGCCAAAGTTGACGCGCGGCCGGCCAGACGGGTGTCGCCGTCGGCGCCACACATCTCACCCAGGTTTCCCGGCCGACCCCACAGAAATAGGACTGGCAGCAATGCTTTTTCATTTTGCTGCCTTTTATTTAATCCGTAAAACGAAAAAGGGCAATTGTAGAAAATGGTCTTCTTTTGGCGTTAGGTCAATTTCCTTTTGCGAAAAGACTTAAGGGCATCTCCAATGCCGTCCCTAATACAAACACAATTTGTCCGCGGATTGATTAGACTCAATACGAGAGCTGGTCATCCAACAATGTCTTCTAAATGTTCATCGCTGTTTATTATTTCTATAAGTCCACAATATATGCTGGTGGTTTAACTATATTGCAGTATGCGGACGGCACTATTTTTTGTTTTGAAGGTGATTTGGAAGGGGCTAGAAACCACGAAATCATTCAATGTGTTTTTAAACACATCACCGGTCTGAAAATCGACTTTTTGAAAAGTGAAATCTTCTGTTTCGGGGAAATTCTAAGGAGACAACGTGATTATGCAAATATTTTTCCATGCGCTACTGGTGATTTCATCTTTAGATATTCAGGTACTCCTTTGCATTTTAAAAAGCTTCGTAATGCCGACTGGAAGCCATCTGAGGAAAAAGTAGACAAAGAGGCTGCCTCTTGGCTAGGTGGTTTACTTTGTATGGGTAGGAGGCTTACCCTAATAGAGACTTGTTTGCGCAATATCCCTAGTTTCTTGCTTTCTTTTTTTCGCCTGTCTAAAAGTGTGGGAAAAAGAATGGATTTCTTTCGTGCTCGCGTGCTTTGGCAAGAGAAGGATGGTGTCCGTAATTTCACCTGGTCAATTGGATGGATGTTTGTCAACCCAAGGATCATGGTGGGTTGGGGGTTACTAATATAGATGTCAAGAACATTAGTTTGTTATGCAAATGGCTTTGGAGATTGGAGAATGAGGAGGGGGATTGGCAAGATATGGTTAGAGCAAAGTATTTGCAAGAAAAAACTTTGTCTTAGTGTGAACCATCTCCTACCAACTCTTACGTTTGGAATGGCCTCTTGGGTGTGAAGGACATTTTCTTTAGTTGATGTCAGAGGATTGTTGTCAATGGGTGTAAGACCAGGTTTTGGGTGGATGCTTGGGTTCATAACAAACCTTTGTGTCAACTTTTTCCTCAATTATATAGTCTTACACGTTGTCAAAATATCACTGTGGCTAAGGTTGTCAACTAGGATTTCAACTATATCAGGTTTAGGAGATCCTTGCATGGCGAAACTTTAGATATGTGGAACAAACTTCTAGATATGTAGTCAGGTCATTCTAAATGATGAACCTAACAAGGTTAGATGGTTGTTGACTAGTTTGGTGACTTTTCGATTAATTCCCTTTATCAGTACATTATAGCTAGGAGGGTTACCTTTCCTTTAAAGTACTTTGGACGATGAAAATTCCTTTGAAAGTAAAAGCCTTTCTTTGGCTAGTGGTCAAAGGTAGGATCCCGACGAAAGATAATTTACGTAAATGTGGTCAAACTTGCGCCAACAAATGTGAGTTTTGTGGTGCCCAGGAAAGTATTGACCACTTATTATTTACATGTTCGATGGCTCATTTCCTTTGGAATTTTGTGGGGAGTGCTTTGGTAATCCGAAAACTCCTGTGTCCTTTTTTTTTATCTTTGTCAAAATTGGATCCCAGCCTATACTGGTAAAGATCGTACCGTTGTTTCTGTTGGGATTGCTTCTTTACTTTGGCCGTTATGGAAAGCAAGAAATAGATCTTGCTTTCAAAGCATTCTGCCTAAAGATCCTACTGATGTTATTTTTATTGTATGCTCCTTGCTGGATTCTTGGGCTATTTTGCAGAAAAGAGGAGTGCTAAACATGCTTAGGGAGGTGACTAAGAGGATGATCCATGTGGCGCGTGATGTCTAAGGGGGGCTCATGGATGGGGCTCGGCTGTGAAGAGAATCTGTTGAAGTTGTCTTGTTAACGTGGCTGCCCAATTCTTGTTTTTAGTCCTTCGTTGTCCTCCGTTTAGTGTTGTAGGGAGGTATTGTGGTTCTTTGCAGTCTAAAAGTCATTTCTATGATGAGAGCATCCTGTAGATATAGTCCAGATATATGAGGATGTATGTGGTTTTCCTTGGTGCTGCAGTATGTGCTACCCCAAGTAGAGTATGTCGGATGGATGTTGTGTAGCTCCATTTTCACATTGAAAATGGGAGCCGTGTGGCCCCTTCTATCGAAAATATATATTCAAATGTGTTAGTACTTCAAATGTAAATATTACAATCCAAGTAAGTTCTGAAATAAAGTACTTCAAACATGAAATCAACGTGTGCATATGTTCTAGTTGTTCCCTTTAAATGTGATTTTTCTTAAGCTGCTCATGAGTTGATCAATGCCGAATTTGTTGATGCATTTAGACAAACTCATCAAATATAGCCGGATTATGATTTGAAAGTTGAATGCGATCTCTCGTGTTTTCAAATTCCAGACCTACGCACCATCTTCACTCTCATCCTCAGGATCATGTTGTGCATGATCACACAACATGCCATCGCCTCCCAAGAGGTATTCATACCTCATTATTTAGCAGGTGCATGAACAATTGTAAAAATGGTCTTGGAGCACTCCAAATGCCCTCCCACGCTATTTCTAGCCCCTTCTTGTCTTTGGGCAAAGAGATCTCTTTTCTGATCAACTGGCTCAAAGATGGTCTTGACAAAGGTCGTCCACGGAGAATAGATACCGCCAGATAGTTATCCATATTGTAGTCATGCTCATTGACAGTATAGTTACACGAAGGAGCTTGTCCTTCAGTCAACCTAGCAAACAAATAAGACCACTGCAACACATTGATGTCATTATGGGACACGAGCATGACAAGGAAAACATGTCAAATTCAAAGATAATGTGAAGCAACTGCTTCAAGAATGATGGTGAGCTTCTTAACATGGCCCTAATATTGCTCTTGTAGAGCTTTTGGTCAGTTCTTTCATCTCTAGTGCATGCAATCAAGAGATCCGTGCATACCTAGCCACCCTCTTGCTAACATTGCCATGAGTGTTTCGGTGTCTACGACAGTTGGTTCTCTCATATACTAACATCCAAACACCTCAACCACCGCAGTAGCAAATCGCACCATGGCGTCTCAACATGTGCTCTCACATATCCGGAGGTACTCATCTCACAAATCAGCGGTCGTGCCATAAGCAAGCATCTGCAATGCAGCAACGCACTTCTGGTAACTACAGAATCCAACTCTTCCTATCCCATTCTTCTTCAAGATGAAGTAGTTATCGTAGGCCCGGACGGCGTTGGAGAGGCGATTGAACACATTTATCTGCATCCAAAAGCGTCGACAACACATTGTCCGCGAATAGAGCATCAGGGGCAACTTAGTCATCTATGAGCGTCAAAATGGCCTCGTGCCCTGTTCCGATTCAGCATTCGATGACCCTTGACCGATCCTTGAAATTGAGAACATGCTCTTCCACAAGCTCTCATATCTACAAGGACCGCCTGCATCATCGCCGTTTCATCCACATAATCCTCCTCATCGGACAACTCAACATAGTGCTCGTAGATGTACTCCATGTCCGAATCTATTGCTTCAAAGAAGGGACACAGATTGTCAAAAATTTAGCACTTGCATTTCAAGAAACATTTGTTGGCGTGGTGACACCCACATACGACATCTGTAGGGGCGGATGGTACCTACGCGGCCGAAGGACAAGAGGTGTGGAACGACAGAGTAGGCGGATTACTTCCCTTAGTGATCCGGGAATGGAGCACTAGTAGAAAACAGGCCATTAGTCCCGGTTGGGAAGGGCCTTTAGTCCCAGTTCCCCAACCGGGACTAAAGTATAGAGACTAAAGGGTCCAAGCCTTTAGCCCCGGTTGGCTATGAACCGGGACTAAACCCTGGCCACGTGGTCGGCAGCGCGCGCCAGGGCATGGGGACCTTTGGTCCCGGTTGGTAACACCAACCGGGACTAAAGGTTTAGGGGTTTAGGGGTTTAGGTGTTTCGGGGTTTAGTGTTTATTGTTTATTTTTCCTTTTCATTTTGTCTTTTCCATTTAATTCTTTTTCATTTCAAACATATTTTACGCTACTACATACTGTACACGTTATGCATATATAATAGAATACTTCGTAGAACCGATCATATATCATAAAATTTCTCGTACAAACAATCATATATCATAGAATTTCTCGTGCGATCGCATGCATACACACATATATATACAACTTGGTATATACAATTTCTCGTACAATTTGCAGATCATTTGGGGATCGGGTAATGGTATTCTCCGTCGGGAGATATGACCTGCTCAAGCAAAAATCCCGCAATTTCCTCTTGAATTGCTCGTATGCGGTCCGTTGGTAGGAGCTTATCCCGCATCTCGTGCATCTTTAAAGAAGGTGATCAATATGAACATGTTAGTTGTGTGTATATGTATTAGATCATGATAAAAAAATATGAATGGTGTTTACGTACCCAAAGATCTCTTGCACTCCTGTTGCTTTCGGTCATAAAGCGAATGTTCTCGCAAACGTAATATGCACATAGTTCAGTCCCCTATGCCTGCCTCATGCACTTTACGAGAATAGAATTCAATCAGATAATAATGAAGCATGACAATGGTATTGAAACAAGAATTAAAGAGATGCGCGGACGTAGCTAGTACTACTTAATTACCCTGGGCTTTCGCCATCTCAGCTCCTCTTTCCATTCACCTCTAACATCTTTGGTGAACTTTTCCCAAACCCTGCCCGGCAAACAAAATGAATAAAGGAGTTATTAATTACTTGATATCAGGAAATGAACTAATAAAGAAGCCGACATAGTGCGTCAATGATTGAAATTACCTTTCGAGCACCAAATGCAAGCTTTTGTAATCTTGAGGGTCTTTACTTAGCGAGTCCAGTACTTCAACAGTTCCATCATCAACTCTAATGATTAGAAGGATCCAGTGGTAGCTGCGCACACGATTTGTATAAGCGGGCATGCATAACTCATCAACTACACTTAACATCAAGTATATATATATATATATATATATATATATATATATATATATATATATATATATATATATATATATATATATATATATATATATATAATATAAGCAAAAATAGAATTTGTAGTACAAGAAAGTAACACTCACCGGAAGTTCCAAGGTAAAAGTATTTCTGCTTTGTACTTTAGGGCCTTCAAAAACCTTAGAAGCATTTTCTCCGTGTCTTTAGGGTCCCTTCTCAACACTTCTTCATTGACGGTATTTGGGTCAATGAACCCAATGCCATAGACTCCAGCTCTTTTCAATTCAAAAATCTTCATTCTGCATAATACCACATAAAAGAATATAGTGATGAGTATAATAACAGGCAATGAACGAGCTGAGCTAGAGACTTAAATTACAGAAAGAAATCACTTACAGACAATAGCAACTGACGATAGATTTGTCGAGTGCTTTTTGATTGAATAACTGAAAAAATTCCGAGTTTTCAATCCACAAATCATTTTTATGGACGTAATGCTCTTTCTTGACTTTCACCATGAGGCTCTCCATCCCGTTCTTTATTTCTCTCATGTACCAGGCATGCAATTTGTACATTTGCATTGTTAGAAGCTTCTCGTCGTCAGGAAGGACCAGAGGTTCCCCGGGGACATATTGCCGTTCTATTTCGTTCTGATCTAATGGTGGAAATTCCTCGATCTCTAGGAATTGTTCAACGGTGATACCGAGCATTCTAGCAGTCTCTCTATCAGCATCGGTTATTACCACGTTATTGGCACTCACCTTGAGCGGGCTGATCGATTGGACTGCCTGTTCTCCGAGCTGGGGAACAGTTTTCCCGCATTTACTGTTACCGCTCGACTTCTGTCTTTTCTGGGATGATGCATAGGACTTGGTAATACATCGTTCATAGTCTGATACCGGTCTTTTCTCCGCCGGTTTAGCTGCATCAATAAAGTGTTGTACGACCTTTGGTGGCGGGGGCGATTTCGGTCCAAAACAGGCACGCAAAGCGAGATTCACTGATTCTTCGAGTTCCTCGTCAGTCTTCTTGTAAGATAACTTCTTTTTGGCAGGAGGCTCGGGTTTCTTCTTTTGTGTTCTCTTCTGCTTTGGAGATGCTGTTTTTTGATATCGCGGACGTCTCGCGCTAGGCTCCGTCTCGGGGTGGGATGGACTCTGCTGACGTGGCGGAGCTTGATATCGCGGACTCGCCATGCGCTCCGTCTCGGGGTGGGATGGATTCGGCTGGCGCGGCGGAGATGGATTCGAAGGACTCACCCTGCGCTCCGTCTCGGGGAGGGTTGGAGTCTGCTGACGCGGCGGACTTGGAGGAGGAGTCGGTGGCCTTGGCACCGAGTTTGGAAACACGATGCATTCCTTTTTTCCATTAAATGACACAACGCCTGGCTTCTCCCAGTGTCCGCTCCCCTTCACCTCCAGGGTAGTCAAGATCTAGTGTTTCATATGCCGGCACAACTTGATCCACCCCGACACGAGCATAGCCAGGTGTAATCGGATTGCCGTGGAAAGTTGCTTCATGTCCACTCGGTAAAGCAAAGCCGTCCGCCGCCTTCATGGATATGTTCTTCAGTTTCACGTGTAGCTCACAAGGTGTCGACTCTAAGATATCATCCACGGGGTAGCGAGCCAGTAGTGCATCATCGGCTGGGACCTCCGTGGAACCCACGCTGCTTTTCGGCATAGATGATGGAATGGTACCATCCAATGCTGGATCTGGTTGCTGCTGCTGCTGAGACGCGCTTTGCTGGCTAAGTTTGTTGATTTGCTCCTGATGCATGTTATATTTGCGTTCCAAGTCCTGGATCCGATCTACTTCATGCTTCTTCTTTCTGTCACAACTTCTGTAGCTGTCGTTCCAATCCGCAAACCCCATAAACCACGGAACCATGCCTTTGCCTCATGTTCGTCCCGGGTGTTCAGGATTCTTGAGGGTGCGCGAAAGCTCGTCGTTCTCTCTCTTTGGCTGGTACACACCCGCTCGAGCTTCTTCTATTGCTTTAATTATCTCGTCCGTGGCATCTTTAAGACTGGCCTTCAAGAACCTGGCCTGTCTTTGGGTCCAACTTTCCCCCATGTGCATAAAACCAAGTCCTGCACCTCTCGGGCCAAGTATCTGTTACTGGAGAGACCCCTACAGCCCTCATGTTTCGCTCAGATTCATCCCACTTAGGCAACCCAGACTTGTAGCCGCCTGGCCCCAGACGATGGTGCCACGTTTTTTTGTCGGCATTTTTCTTCTTTATTCTCGACCGTTTCTTAGCTTCTTCTGATTCCTTGAACTTCACAAATTCGTCCCAGTCATCTACTAACTTCACATATTCTCCTTTGAATTCTGGAGTCTTCCTTTTGTTTTCCACGTAACTTTTCCATAATCTTTTCTTCCAAGACTGGAATTGTGTGGCCATCTTCTTAAGAGCACACTTCTTGACTTTCTCCCGTTGGAGATCTGTGAGAGCCTCTGGTAGGGTGAAATGTTTCATTAGCTCCTCCCAAAGCAGATCTTTTGCTCTTTGGCTGACAAAAGAAACTGCTTGGGTATTTTTTGGCTGATTCCATTCTTGAACGGTGATTGGGATTTGGTCCCTAACGATAACTCCGCATTGACGTATAAATTTGTCCGCATTCTCTTTAGGAGCAAATGGTTCGCCATCTTCTCTGATTTGATCGATGTTAAACTTTACGCCTTGTTTCAACTTTTTTGTCGGGCCACGTTTAACCCTCGTAGAAGATTTGCTCGAACCGGAGAGCTAAAAGGAAGAAAGATTTGTTAATATATACAAATCAATCAATACATCTGATGATCACCAGAGGGCAAATTAATACCTCGCCGGACTCTGTTAAATGGACACAAATTTCTTCGCCATCGTCATTGTCAGCTGGTTCGCCTTCGTCTCTTGGTTGTTCTTCCTCAATTCCCTCACCGGATGGGTTAAGGTATTGTGAGCCATCATCTACTTCATTCTCTTCGTTTCCGGAGCGTATCAGGTCGTACATGGCATTCTCTTGATCACGGTCGTCCATAGCTTAACTAATCCAGAACAAATATAAAACAATTAGAATGCATTCAATAAGCAGAACCGGAGATATGAAAATCAATACAAGGCTTATGGTCCCATTATGTACATGAATTTCTGTGCTAGACCATTCGATTACCTGCACATCTATTTTTAGTTGTTCGTCTTGCTTTATTAATTGATCATTTGTAGTGAGCTTCAAAGTTCCACTAAAACTATGAAATACATCAGATTCATGATTCTTAAGAAAAGACCAACTCGAAGAGCATCAAGCAGTTAGTTAAAAATTTGTACTTTGACAATCACTTGATCTTATTTAAACAATAAAAATTAAACACACAATAGCCAAAAAATAATTTCAGCAGTGCCTCTTATCAAGATATGTTAGACAACAATAAAGTATTTAGCACTTCACCATAATTAGTTAAAGACACAGTTGCACCCATTATATACTAGTAAAAGGCATGTGCCATTTACGAAACATTGAAATTTCTAGAGAAAATGATGACGCGAAAACTGGCGATGCATCCAACTTTTCACACATATCATGAACGCATATTTTTCAGTTAGTAAATAGTCAACCTAGCAACACTATATTTCACTACTTTTCTCATAGTAGGTTACATGTATTTCCTCCAAGCAATGGTGTAAAATGGGAGGGGAAAACTACCATCTCTGAACCAGGTAGTACACCAATAGCAACACTATTACTTATGTTCAGTTTATTGCTCCTCAATTTTTTCAGTATTCATTAAAATAAATTGAGCAACTGAATTATGTATCCTGAAGTCTAAAAATAGAATATTTTCTGGTAACCAAGTAGTTGATTCAGAGATTAAATCCCACTGCATTTTTTTCTTGGCATACATGATCATATTACTACTACCATCATGGCACATCTTACAGAAAAATGTTCAAAGAAAAATGTTCAGATTAGCCATTTTACAGAATTCTTTGATTTTCAAAGAAAAATGTTTAGATTAGCCATTTTACAGAATTCTTTGATTTTCACCTTTCTTTTTTGTGTGTGTATCTTTTAACTACAGTATAATAGTTTCTCCACATGATAAAATCTAACCAAACTTAGACTACTGCATAACAAATCAGAATGACCTTTCTTTTTCTGTCCATGAATTTATTTTTAAGACAGCGGGAATTCATTCTTTCTTGAGCCGTCGAATGAACTGAATGTATCACAGCAGGTCACTGAAGAAACTATGTACAACACGATTAAAATGGTGCTTACGGCGTGGAGGAGGAGAGCGGCGCCGGCGGAGCTGAAGGCGATGGCGTGGAGGAGCGGCGCCGGCGGAGCTGAGGGCGCCGGCGTGGAGGAGGAGAGCAGCGCGCGGCGGAGTCGGCGGAGGTGAGGGAGGATCGGCGGAGCTGAGGGCGATGGCCGGCGGCTGGGAGGAGCGGCGCCAGCGGAGCTGAGGGCGATGGCGTGGAGGAAGAGAGCGGCGGCGACACGTGGACGGACGGCACCGTCGATCGAGGGCGCGGGCGGGGCAGCCTGGCGGCGTCGTCGAAGCGAGTGAAGACGGAGTGAATTTGGGGGAGGAAGGAGAAGTTGCTATATAGGAGGACCTTTAGTCCCGGTTGGTATCACCAACCGGGACTAAAGACCCTTTAGTCCCGGTTGGTGTCACCAACCGGGACTAAAGGCCCCCCTTTAGTCCCGGGCCTAAAGAGGCCTTTTCGGCGGCCCAAATTCGCGCGGGAAGGGACCTTTAGTCCCGGTTGGTGGATCCAACCGAGACTAAAGGTCCATTTTCTCTTTTTTTTGTTTTTCTGTTTTTATATTTGGAATAACTGTTTTTATATTTGCAATAACTGTTAGAATATTTATAGTTTTTTAATGAATCTTTTTGCTTTAGGTCAAAACAATTACAAACTTTCTGTTAGTACAAAATGGACAATCTCTTTCGAAGTATCAGGGTTTCGGACGAAAACTCGTCTGTTACGAAAGGATTTCAATTTTTTTTAACTTATTTCAACTCCAGACTTTTTGTGCATTCAATATGAACCATTAGAAGCCACATCCTAAAATTTCAACCCTATCTAACTTCATTTGCTATTTTTCATGCATTTAATGAATTGTTTTGAGCTAAATGACTCTGAAATTAAAAAACACCACAAATGAACTCTGAAATGGTTGAAACTTGGCATGGTATCATAATTTCACCGACATAGCATGTGCTAAAAAATTGAGAGGGTTACGGCAAAAACTGGATGCACTTCGTGTACAAAATGGACAATCTCTTTCGAAGTATCAGGGTTTCGGACGAAAACTCGTCTGTTACGAAAGGATTTCAATTTTTTTAACTTATTTTAACTCCAGACTTTTTGTGCATTCAATATGAACCATTAGAAGCCACATCCTAAAATTTCAACCCTATCTAACTTCATTTGCTATTTTTCATGCATTTAATGAATTGTTTTGAGCTAAATGACCCTTAAATTAAAAAGCACCACAAATGAACTCTGAAATGGTTGAAACTTGGCATGGTATCATAATTTCACCGGCATAGCATGTGCTAAAAAATTGAGAGGGTTACGGCAAAAACTGGATGCACTTCGTGTACAAAATGGACAATCTCTTTCGATGTATCAGGGTTTCGGACGAAAACTCGTCTGTTACGAAAGGATTTCAATTTTTTTTAACTTATTTCAACTACAGACTTTTTGTGCATTCAATATGAACCATTAGAAGCCCCATCCTAAAATTTCAACCCTATCTAACTTCATTTGCTATTTTTCATGCATTTAATGAATTGTTTTGAGCTAAATGACCCTGAAATTAAAAAGCACCACAAATGAACTCTGAAATGGTTGAAACTTGGCATGGTATCATAATTTCGCCCACATAGCATGTGCTAAAAAGTTGAGAGGGTTACGGCAAAAATTGGATGCACTTCGTGTACAAAATGGACAATCTCTTTCGAAGTATCACAGTTTCGAACGAAAACTCGTCTGTTACGAAAGGATTTCAAATTTTTTAACTTATTTCAACTCCAGACTTTTTGTGCATTCAATATGAACCATTAGAAGCCACATCCTAAAATTTCAACCCTATCTAACTTCATTTCCTATTTTTCATGCATTTAATGAATTGTTTTGAGCTAAATGATCCTGAAATTAAAAAGCACCACAAATGAACTCTGAAATGGTTGAAACTTGGCATGGTATCATAATTTCACCCACATAGCATGTGCTAAAAAGTTGAGAGGGTTACGGCAAAAACTGGATGCACTTCGTGTACAAAATGGACAATCTCTTTCGAAGTATCAGGGTTTCGGACGAAAACTCGTCTGTTACGAAAGGATTTCAATTTTTTTAACTTATTTCAACTCCAGACTTTTTGTGCATTCAATATGAACCATTAGAAGCCACATCCTAAAATTTCAACCCTATCTAACTTCATTTGCTATTTTTCATGCATTTAATGAATTGTTTTGAGCTAAATGACCCTGAAATTAAAAAGCACCACAAATGAACTCTGAAATGGTTGAAACTTGGCATGGTATCTTCATCACAATGCGTCAGAAAGCTTGCTCACATCATACTAAATATTCTTACACACAAACCGTACTTAAACAGGGACATAATAGAAATAATAGTTCAGATATCCATTACAGAAAGTACTGCATAATTGAAGATACCAATCCTACTCGTCGTCCGGATCAGAATACCCCCAAGCAGGAGATACTAGCGGTACGAGGTGACGCTGCCCATAATTGAAGATTCCAATCCTGCGGCACAACTCGTATGCAACGTACCCATCTATTGCTGCATACTCAATGTTGATAGGGTCAAGTGGGGTCTTCTCCCAATGTTGGTGCCCTGACTTGGGGAATTTTGTCTTCATATCAGCGTAGTCCTCGTCGATCAGGGCGGCTGCCATATCAGCCATTGAAGTCTTGTCATGCTCAAGCCTGAACCTGCCCTGAAGATCAATGTGACATTCAGCTGGTATCTCAATACCCCAGGTGCGCCTCATCTTGATCTTGTCATTTGTTATATCAACGCTAGCAAAATATATGCCGCTGCGAAGGAACTCCATGAGTTTTGGACAGTGCTTGTCACTACTGCAACAACAAAATGGAACAAATGTGTCAAATACTGCTGCAACAAGTATATTTTAGAACAAGTATAATAAGAATCATAACAAGTATATTTTAGAACAAGTATAATAAGAATCATAACAAGTATATTTCGGCACAAGTATAATAAGAATCATAACAAGTATAATAAGAATAACCATAACAAGTATAATTTAGAACAAGTATATAATAAGAATCATAACAAGTATAATTCGGAACAAGTATAATCAGAATCATAACAAAGGAAAATTCCTATGCATTTCCTATCCTATGAATCAAAAGAAGCCCCTAAACTATGACATGTTCTCCCACGATGGCCAATATATATATGCAACTACAAGGAAAATTCTTATGCAATTTTCCTATCCTATTCCTATCCTCCTATTCCTATTCCTATGCAATTTTCCTAATCCTCCTATTCCTATGCAATTTTCTATTCCTATGCAAGTTTCCTATGAATCAAAGAAAAAGCCCCAATTTTCCTATGAATCAAAGAGAAGCCCCAATTTTCCTATGAATCAAAGAAAAGCCCCAATTTTCCTATGCATTTTTCCTATGAATCAAGGAAACTATGACATGTTCTCGACGTTCCCAATCCTCCTATTCCTATGTGCAATTTACCTATCCTATGAATCAAAGAAAAGCCCCGATTAAAACTATGACAAGTTCCGTATTACCTTGCCCACTGGAAGACCATGACATGTTGCTTCAAACAAAGTTGGACGACGGCAACATTGCGACCATCAGCCGTGTACTCGAGATCGAGGCCCATGAACTTGTGTTTTTCCTCTTGAAGCCATTCCTCGAACATGGAAAGAAAACCCTCGACTTTGGCGCTATCGTTCGTGTAGACGACATGGAGATTGGTCGTGCCATGTGCGAGCACGTTCTCGTAGCGAGTTCGTGGATTCATGGTGGAGGATGGGGAAGAAGAGAGGAGAGGGAGACGAACAAAAGTGGTGGCCAGTCGCGTTACTGTAGTGTTTCCGATGTATATGATCTCGTGCGGAACAACTTCCAAGGCGTGAGATTTGAACGGTTGGGACCTTTAGTCCAGGTTGGTGACACCAACCGGGACTAAAATGGCATGCGCCAGGCGAACAGTTGCCACCACCCCTTTAGTCCCGGTTGGTGACTCCAACCGGGACTAAAGGGTCCTCACGAACCGGGACTAATGCTTATCGTCACAAACCGGGACTAATGGAGGCATTAGTCCCGGTCCAAAATGCGACCGGGACTAATGCTCTGGTCGAAAGGCCTGATTTCTACTAGTGGAGCAACAAGGATCCTCGCCCTTTTCCATGGAGTTGGCCCTCAGTTATCGAACCCGCGGGAAAGTGATGCCCATTAAACTAGGGTCTCAAATAAGGTTTTGTTAATGAATCAATTCGATCTTTTGAACCGGATCAAAATCAAGTTACAAACTCTTATAATAGAAATAGGTACGGCTATGAGTTCTTAATACTAACAACCATATATTTGCGAAGGACCAGATATGATCTTAATTTGTGGGCTGGAAGTCACCCATCGAGATGTGTTTGTTACGGACTGAAGTGGGGGATGTGTCCAAATTACATCTTGACTGACATGCGTCCTACATCAAGAGTTAGTTGCCCAAACGAAGGCCCTATCCATCTCGCGGGGTTGCCGCGATAATTAAGATTGCAATAATCAAACAAAAACATTGATTTTTAATGACTACGCCTCTTGAATCGCCAGGGATATGATCCGTGTTACTGTACTAAATCTTTATGTTACTAGTATTCAGAATAACACTTCACGGACTCCCTGTCCTTAGCCTCTTCGTGAGTCGTTCCTCATGATCCTGGTTACCTATAGGGATGTAGAACGAGACAAGAGACAACTATGGATTTTTTTATTTCACACATACGGAACATTAATTCAAAGCTCTTCCATTGATCCATCCAACAAATACATCGGGTTGCAAGGCTCTTGCCTCAACCCATACTTTATCAGACTACTCACACATTGAGATCACATCACACGAAGAACTCATTGAAGAATACATTATTTAGATTGATTGATTGATAATATGTCTTACAATAAGGGCCTAGTGTGATACAAGATTATAGGTATGGCTAGCCTACGGGAAACTATGGTGATGGTGATGGAGATGGTGGCCATGGAGATGGAGATGGGAAATGGCGGCGGCTAGGGTTGGTGGAGATGGCTTCTATTGATGATGATGAAGATGCAGTGTTTCTGGCTCTCCCTTAGCTCACTTGACGTTGGGCTCTTTATAAAGATTGTTTAGGTGGATGAGGAGCATCAGTTTTCACGCCATATGACCGGCCATATGGGCGCTTCCGGTCGCATGGAAGTTCATCTTTTTCCATGTCTCCTCTGGTGCGCCTCCCTCTTGATTTCTTCTATCTCCCCTTTACTCTTTCCAAGTATTGGCTTGATTTCATCTATATAACTCATTTCCCGTGGAAACAAAATAAGGATCAGATATTTGGAATCATTTGCTCACTAGTCATTAGTGGTAATATCAGAGTAAATATCTCAGTTTAAACTCAGGGTAGATGAGTGTAGTAATAACACTCATCATAGGCAAAGCAATGTGGTGACTGGGTGGAGGGACGAAGGTCAAACAAGGGCTTGGCGGGCGATTGGGGTGGTATATCGAGAATGTCAGACGTGAAGGTAGCCACTGCAGAGAAGGGGAAGTGGTAGAGATGCGGGGTCCGGGCGTGGTTTTGGGTGGGTCGAGGGTGTAGGAGTCCTACATAGTGTTGGTTCTGACTCCTATAAAGCCCCCTAGTTTGAATTCAATGAACATTATGATCATAAAGTGACAATTCATCATATCCCAACAAACACACCAACGATTACATCGAATTGTTCTCGATCATGTGAATTGGTATTGAAGATCAGAGAGAGAGAGAGAGAGAGAGAGAGAGAGAGATCTAGCTACTTCTACAAACACTGAGGTCCTAAAGAAATTACTCACACATGGTCATGAAGGTAGCAAGATTGATGAAGAAGCCTCCGACAATGGATTCTCCCTCTCACAGAGTGCAGGAACAAGCCTTCTGATCGGATCTCTCGGAATAGAAACTTGTGGTGGCAAAAAAGTCGGAGACAAATCTTGCGAAGGGTTTTTGCGAAATATGGGATTTATATACAAAAGAATAGTCATAAGGCCGTGCTCGTGGGGCCCAAACAAGCATCCCCGACCACGCTACCAAGCCGTGTGGAGGCCCTATGGGCCCCCTTGTCTCCCTTAGGTTCTTTCTGGAACCTTCGTGCTGATACGTCTCCAACGTATCTATAATTTTTTATTGTTCCATGCTGATATATTGTCATTCTAGGATACTTTTTGGGTCATTATTTACCAATTTACAATATTTTTTAGCACTAACCTATTGACCCAATGCCCAGTGTCAGTTGTTGTTTTCTGCATGTTTTTGGCTTTTCAGGTTTACAGTACCAAACGAAGTCCAATTGCCACGAAACTTTTTGATGATTTTTTCTGGACAAAAAGAAGACCTGGAAGCTTCGGAAGGAGGCCGGGAGGCACACGAGGGCCCCACCACACATCAGGGTACGCCCTAGGGGGGTCGCACCCTGATATGTGGTGGCCCCCACGTGGCTCTCCCGACGTCCCTCTCTGGCCTATAAATTCTCTAATATTGCAAAAACCCTAGAGGCAGTCCCGAAACCCTTTTTCCGCCGCCGCAAGTCTCTGTTCCGTCACGAGGCCATCTGGAGCTCCGTTCTGGCACCCTGCCGGAGGGGGGATCGATCACGGAGGGCCTCTACATCAACCTTGCTGCCCTCATGAAGATGTGTGAGTAGTTCACCACAGACCTACGGGTCCATAGCTAGTACCTAGATGGAAATCTCTCTATCTCTTGATCTTCAATACAATGGTCATCGCATCTTTACTTTGATCTATCCGATGTAATCCTATTGTGCGGTGTGTTTGTTGGGATCCGATGAATTGTGGGTTTATGTTCAGATTATTCATGAAAAGTATTTGAGATACCTCTGATATATATTGTCTCTTAATTGCATGATCATTATAGCTTCGTAATGCTCTCCGATCTATTGATGTGCTTTGGCCATGTAGATTGATATTTCATCGGTGGGAGTGGTGCGTTGTGGTAGGTTCAACCTGGCGAGTTTCTATATCCCAGTGACAAAGTAGGGGACAAGATGCATCTTTGTGTTGTTGCTACTAAGGATAACATGATGGGGTTCATTCATATTGCTTGAGTTTAGTTTGTCTACATCATGTCATCGTTCTCCAAGCATTACTCTGTTTTACTTAATACTCTAGATGCATGCTGGATAGCGGTCGATGAGTGGAATAATAGTAATAGGTGCAGGCAGGAGTCGGCCTATTTGTTTATGGACGTGATGCCTATATACACATGATCATTTCCGTGAAAATCGCATTACTATCCGCTTTTCTATCAATTGCCCTATAGTAATTTGTTATCCACCGTATGCTGCCTACATGAGAGATGCCGCTAGGGAAAACTATAGCCCCCGGGTCTATTCACTTATATATTTAGAAACGCTATAATTACCTCACTGCCTTTATTTATATTTTATTTTATTTTGCAATTTATATTTACCAATAATTATCTACACAACTCATTTGCTTGCAAATAACGAGATCAAGGGGATTGACAACCCTCTTGCCCGCGTTGGGTGCAAGTTGTTTGTTCATTTGTGTGCACCCGCTGAAGACGGTTGAGGATTGATATTCCTATTGGTTTGATAAACCTTGGTTTCATAACTAAGGGAAATACTTACCCTTTCTTTTATTTTCTGTTATATTTATCTTGCCTCATAAAAATAAAAAATACAAAAATATTTATCTTTGCTTGCTACTAGTTTACATCTTCGCTTGCTAGTTTACTTGTCTTGCTTGTTACTTTGCTTGTTGGGTTACCATGGCTCAAGATACTACTAAGTTGTGTGACTTCTCAAATACTAATAATAATGATTTTATTAGTACTTCTATACCACCCGCCACTAGTGCGGAAGCTTTTGATATTAATGCTGCATTGCTAAATCTTGTCATGAAGGACCAATTTTTGGGAAGTCCTAATGAGGATCCCGCGTCACATCTTAATACCTTAGTTGAATTATGTGATATGCAAAAGAAAAAGGATATGGATAATGATATTGTGAAATTAAAACAATTTCCTTTTTCACTAAGAGATAAAGCTAAAGCTTGGTTTTCATCTTTAACGCGTAATAGTATTGGAACATGGGATAAGTGTAAAGATGCTTTTATTGCCAAGTATTTTCCTCCTTCTAAGATCATCTCCCTTAGAAATCAAATTATGAATTTTAAACAACAAGATCAAGAGCATGTTGCACAAGCTTGGGAGAGAATGAAATTGATGATAAGAAATTGTCCAACGCATGGCTTAAATTTGTGGATGATCATCCAAAACTTCTATGCTTGACTAAACTTTGTGTCTAGAAATCTTCTAGATTCTGCTGGAGGTGGTACCTTTATGGATGTGACCTTAGGAGAGGCCACCAAACTTCTGGACAACATCATGACAAATTATTCTCAATGGCATATGATAACCCACAAGTATAGGGGATCGCAACAGTTTTCGAGGGTAGAGTATTCAACCCAAATTTATAGATTCGACACAAGGGGAGCCAAAGAATATTTGCGAGTATTAGCAGCTGAGTTGTCAATTCAACCACACCTGGAGATTAAATATCTGCAGCAGAGTGATCAGTAGCACAGTAGTATGATAGTTTTGATAGCAGTAGCAACAGTAATAGTATCAGTAACAGTGATAGCAATAGTTTTGTAGCAGTTGGAACAGTAGCAGCAGTAGTAACTTAGCAAGAACAATAAGTGGAAAACTCGTAGGCACTGGATCGGTGAACTCGTTGGATGATATTCATCATATAACAGTCATAACCTAGGGCGATACAGAACTAGCTCCACTTCATAAATGTAATGTAGGCATGTATTCCGTAAATAGTCATACGGGCTTATGGAAAAGAACTTGCATGACATCTTTTGTCCTACCCTCCCGTGCCAGCAGGGTCCATAAGGAAACTAAGGGATATTAAGGCCTCCTTTTAATAGAGAACCGGAACAAAGCATTAACACACGGTGAATACATGAACTCCTCAAACTATGGTCATCACCGGAAAGTATCCCGATTATTGTCACTCCGGGGTTTGCGGATCAGAACACGTAATAGGTGCATATGACTAGCAAGATCGGATCAAGAACATAGATATAATGGTGATAACATAAATGGTTCAGATCTGAAATCATGGCACTCGGGCCCCAGTGACAAGCATTAAGCATGGCAAAGTCATAGCAACATCAATTTCAGAACATAGTGGATACTAGGGATCAAGCCCTAACAAAACTAACTCGATTACATGATGAATCTCATCCAACTCCTCACCGACCAGCAAGCCTACGAAGGAATTACTCACTCCTGGTGGGGAGCATCATGGAATTGGCGATGGAGAAGGGTTGATGATGATGAAGACCGAAGATTCCCCTCTCCGGAGCCCCAAACGGGCTCCAGGTCTGGCCTCGCGATGAAGAACAGGAGGTGGCGGCGGCTCCGTATCGTAAAATGCAATGAAACTTTCTCTCTGTTTTTTTTCTCCAAAAATAGGATTTTATAGCGTCGGAATTAGGGTCAGTGGGGCCACGAGGTGGGCACAACCCACCAGGGTGCGCCCGGGGGGGGGGGGGGGCTGGCGCGCCCTGGTGTATCATTCCTAGCCAGGGCCCCCCTCCGGCGGTTCTTGGCTCCAGTATTTTTTATTTATTCTAAAATAAATCTCCAAAAAATTTCGTCCAGTTCCGAGAACTTTTATTTCTGCACAAAAACAACACCATGGTAGTTCTGCTGAAAACAACGTCAGTCCGGGTTAGTTTCATTCAAATAATGCAAATTAGAGTCCAAAACAAGGGAAAAAGTGTGAGGAAAAGTAGATACGACAGAGACATATCAAATCCCCCAAGCTTAACACATTGCTTATCCTCAAGCAATTCAGTTGACAAACTAAAAGTGATAAAGAAAAACTTTTACGAACTCTTTTGTTCTTGTTTACATATATATGCTTAAGTAGCACCCGGGGTTTCAGCAAATATTATGACTAACCATGTCAGCAATAACTCTTAGAAATTATATTAACTCATATCAATGACATAAGCAACTAGCGAGCAATAATAAGATATCTCAAGCGCCAACACTTTGTCAAAACAATCATGATACAATATGACAATAGTGGTAACTTGCTAGCCCTTTCTGAGACCGCAAAACATAAATGCAGAGCACCTCCAAAGTTCAAGCTGCGACGAAACATTGTAATTCATGGTAGAAAAGATCCAGTCATGCTACACCCAACATCAACTATACACAATGCATGAGGATGACAATAGTGCTCTCAGGTCTGGCGCTTATTTGAGAAAGTGATGACTCAACATAAAAGTAAATAGATAGTCCCTTCGCAGAGGGAAGCATGGATTTGCAGAGGTGCCAGAGCTCAAAGCTTTAAACAGAGATATATATAATTTTTGGGAGGTACACCCTTCCTGTCAACGTTACAACCAAGAGTTATCAATATCTTCCATGCTAAACAAATTAGCAGCGGTTCCCAAGCGGTAAAAGTAAAGGTTTACTCCCCCTCCACCAACAATCACACTCCACGGCTAGCCGCATCCATGGGTATCGTCCAAACCAACAACATTCCTGGGGAAGTTTTGTTTAATTATTTGTATTTTTTTTTGATTTCGGGATTGGGAATCCCTATTACCGCCCCTCTCGTGTAAGGACGAGTGAATAAACACTCATCATGTGAATAACCCGCTTAGCATGGAAGATACTAACCGCCCCCCTATTGCTCCATGAGCGGCCCAGGAACACAAAACAGATGTTCATTTGAATTTTTAGAGATGGCACATGCAAATTTACTTTGGAACGGCAGGGTAATACCGCATATAGGTAGATATAGTGGACTCATCTGGAATAACTTTGGTTTAAGGATTTTGATGCACAAGCAGTATTCCCGCTTAGTACAGGCGAAGGCTAGCAGATAGATTGAGAAGCGGCCAGCTAGAGAGCGAAAACGGTCATGAACATGCATTACAAATAATAAACAATGACTACTAGCATGAGTAGGATATGAACACCATGAACATAAATATCATGAAGGCTATGTTGGTTTGGATTCAACTACATGCGTGAACATGTGCCAAGTCAAGCCACTTGAAACATTCAGAGGAGGATACCATATCATCATACCACATCACAACCATTTTAATGCATGTTGACATCCAAGATAAATCATTATCCACTCCTAGCTACTTAAGCATGGCATGAACAACTATAATCTCTAATGGTCATTGCAAACATGTTTGATCATAATATCCTGAATCAAGGATACCACTAGTGCAGAATCGGCCTATAGTGCCGGTTCGTAAGGGCCTTTAGTGCCGGTTCTCCAACATGCACTAAAGGGTGGGAACTAAAGCCCCCCCCCCCCTTTAGTGCCGGTTCAACACGGCCCGGCACTAAAGGCCCACCACGTGGCACCTGCCGGCGCCGTGGGCTGGGGGACCTTTAGTCCCGGTTGGTAATACCAACCGGGACTAAAAGTATTTAATTCCTTTTAATTTTGGTTTATTTTTCCTTTTAATCCTTCAGGGGTTTATGAATTAATTATGGTTTATTTTTCCTTTTAATTTTGTGTTTTCCATTTAATTATTTTTCATTTCAAACATATATTACGCTACTACATACTGTACACGTTGTGCATATATATATAAATAGAATTTCTCGTAGAACCGATCATATATATATATCATCGAATTTCTCGTACGACGACCATTCACATACATATATATATATATACAATTTGGTATATACAATTTCTCCTACAATTTGCGGATCATTACATATATGCAGGCATTACTTTTTCTTGATCTTGTAATGGTGTTCTCCTTTGGGATCGATGACCTGGTCGACCAGAAATCCAGCTATTTCCTCTTAAATTGCTCGTACGCGAGCCGTTGGTAGGGGCTGGCCCCGCATCTCGTTCAGCTATAATCAGGAGGTCAAGATGAATATATTAGTTGTGTGTATATATATTAGCTAGATCATGATAAAAAAATTATGGATAGTGTTCTGGCAAACGTCGTACCCAAAGATTTCTTTCGTTTCTGCTCCTTTCAGACGTGATCGTGCGAATGTTCTCGCAAACATAGTATGCGCATAAAGCATTCCCCTGCTCCTGCTTCATGCACTTTACGAGAATAAAATTCAATCAGGTAATAATTAATCAAGCATGATAATGGTATTGAAACTAGAATTAAAGAGATGCACGGACGTAGCTAGCTAGTACTACTTAATTACCTTGGGTCGCACCCATGTCAGCTTTCGTTCCCAGTCGCCTGGGACCTGTTTGACGAACTTGGCCCAAGCCCTGCCCGCCGGCAAAGAAAATGAATAAAGGAGTTATTAACTAGTTGATATCAGGAAATGAAGTAAAGAGGCCGACATAGTGCGATAATGATTGAAATTACCTGTCGACCATCCCCTTCACGGTTGCGTATTCAGATGGATTCTTATATAGTGAGTCCAGTACTTCAACTTTTCCCTTGTCAACTTCAATTATTAACAAGATCCAGTGGTAACTGCATGCGCACACGTTTTGTATAAATAAGCGGGCACGTGCATAACTCATCAACTACACTTATTAACATCTAGTAATTAAGCAAAAAATAGAATTTGTAGTACAAGATATAGTAACACTCACCCGAAGTTTTAAGGAAGTAGTATTTCTGGTTGGGTGTTTAGTTGCTTCAAAAACTCTAGCAGGGATTTCTCTGTGTCTTTTCTCGAATATTGATCTTCCCATATCGCCTGATTAACTGTATTTGGGTCAATGAACCCAATGCCATAGCGTCCAGCTTTTTTCATTTCATACATCTTCATTCTGCATAATACCACAGAAAAGAATATAGTGAGGATAATTACAGGTAATGAACGAGAGCACAGCTAGCTAGCTAGAGACTTAAATTACAGAAAGAAATCACTTACAGACAATAGCAACTGACGATAGATTTGTCGAGTGCGTCTTGATTGAATAACTGTAACAACTCTGAATAATGAATCCACACATCTTTTTTATGGAAGTAATGCTTTCTCTTGACTTTCACCATGAGGGACTCTTCATTGGTATTTGCTATTTTTTGCATGTACCACGTATGCAAATCGTACATTCTCGTTGGTAGAAGCTTGACATCGTCAGGCTTGACCAGAGGTTTGCCGCGGACATATTGCCATTTTACTTCCTCCTCTGTAATCTCGGGGATTTCCTCAAGGCCTAGGAGTTGTTCAACAGTGACACTGGCCTCTTTAGCCTGCCTTCTAAGATCGTCGGTTATTACCAGCCGATCGGCGGTACTCACAGTTGTTTGTACAATGAGCGGGGGGGTCGATTGCACTGCCTGTTCTCCCAGCTGGGGAATAGTTTTCCCGCTTTTTTTGCCAACTGCTTGGCTCGAGCTCGAGCTCGACCCCTTTTGCCCTACTAAATATGACTTCTTGATAGACCGCACATAGTCGGAGTCCTTCTCATTGTCAGCCGGTCGAGCCATATCAATAAAGTGTTGTGAGACATGCTCAGGTACTTTCTCCTTTGGCGGCGCGGGCGGTTTCGGTGCAAAATGGGCCTTCAATTGGGCATCACATGCGTCGTCGAGTTCCTCCTGAGTCAGGTGGTAAGACAACTTCGGAAGAGGCTTGAGATCTGGACCATATTTGAATTTCTTGCCTGTTGTACCGCTAGCCGTCGTAGCAGCGGCCTCTCTCTTCCGCTGTTGCTTAGGCTGACGCCGTGCCGGACTTGGAGGAGGAGTCGGCTGATGCGGTGCCGGCGGACTTGGAGGAGGAGGAGTTGGCTGACGCCGTGCCGGACTTGGAGGAGGAGTCGACTGACGCGGTGCCGGACTTGGAGGAGGAGGAGTCGACTGACGCGGCGGCGGACTTGGAGGAGGAGGAGTCGACTGACGCGGCGGCGGACTTGGAGGAGGAGGAGTCGGTGGCCTTGGGAAGACGATGCAATCCTTTTTCCATAGAATGATACGATGTATGGCCTCTCCGAGTGTTCTCTCCTCGTCACCTCCAAGAATGTCAAGTTGTAGCTCGTTATATCCTGACATCACTTCATCAACCCCGACACGAGCATAGCCTGCTGGAATGGGATTGCAATGGAAGGTTGCTTCAGGGGGATTTGCTAAAGCATAGCCGTCCGCCACCTTCATGGATAAGTTCTTCACTTTCATGTGTAGCTCACAGTTAGTCCTGTCTTTGATATCATCCACAGGGTAGCTAGCTAGCAATGCATTATCGATATCGGCCGGGGCGGAACCCACGCTGCTTCTCGGCATAGATGGGACGGTGCTATCCAATGCTGGATCGATCTGCTCATGCTACCGCTGAGACGCCCTTTCCTGGCTGAGTGAGTCAATCTGCTCCTGCTGCCGCCTGACAAATTTTTCCAACTCCAGGTGCTTTGATTCTAGGCCTTCAAGGCGGAGTGCTTCCTCCTTCTTCTTCTTCTCCTCCTGCATCTTCTTTCTCGCACGGTTTCTATAGTCGTCGTTCCAATCCGCAAACCCCTCAAACCACGGAACAACGCCTTTGCCTCGTGTTCTTCCCGGGTGTTCACGATTCTTCAGGGCTCGCGTAAGCTCGTCGTTCTCTCTATTGGGCGTGAACACCCCCGTTCGAGCTTCTTCTATTGCAATAAGTATTTCGTCTGTCGCTTCTTTAAGACTTGCCTTCACCATAACCAGCCCTATCTCTGGGTCCAACTTCCCCCCATGTGCATAAAACCATGTCCTGCACCTGGGGGGCCATGTCAATGTAACTGGAGTGACCCCTGCAATAATCATCTCTTGCTCAGATTTATCCCACTTAGGAAGGGCCACCTGGTAGCCACCTGGCCCCATATGATGGTGCCACTTCATTTTCGTAGCATTAATCTTGTTTTTTCTCGACCGTTCCTTAGCTTCTTCCGATTCCTTGAACTTCACGAAAGCGTCCTAGTGATCTTTTGCCTTCACCAGTGCTCCCATGAATTCTGGAGTCTTCTTTCCGGATTTGACGTACTTAGCCCATGTATTTTTCTTGAAAGTGTTGAATGCGATCGCGATCTTTTTAAGAGCATAGTTTCTGACTTTCTGCAGATCTGCATCTATCAAATTATCTGGTAGGGTGAAATGTTCCATGAGCGTAGTCCAAAGCACATATTTTGCTCTTTCGTCGACCAAAGTAACTCGGCCTGCTCGATCTCCCTTTGCTGGCTTTTTCCATTCTTGAACTTGGTCGCATTTTTCCTAGGTTCAAGCGGTTCGCCAGTTGATGTTTTGATGGAATTGATGTTGAACTTTACGCCTTTATCCAACTTTTTGGCCGGGCCTCGAACTACCCTGTCGCTTGTAGAAGATTTGCTCGATCCGGAGGCCTAAAAGAAGAAAGATCGATTCGTTAATACATACAAATCAATTAAGACATGTAATGATCACCGGATGGCTTATATAATAAATATACCTCGCCGGTCTTTGTTATTTGAAGAACATTTTCTTCGTCAACATCGTTGTCGTCGCCTTCATCTATTCGTTCGTCTTCATCAAATATCATACAACCCTCACCGGAATTGTTCAGATATTGCGAGCCGTCATCATCTTCAGGTTCATGCTCTGGGCTCGTGGAGCGTATGAGGTCGAACAGAGCCTCTTCTCCTTCTCTGCCGGTATTGTCCATAGCTTTTATTTAACTAATCCAGAAGAAAGATAAAACAATTTAGTATTCAAATTAGAATGCATGCAATCAATAAGGAAAAACCGAATCATAGTACATAATATGCATCTCGAATAATTCATATAATATGCATCATCGAATATAATCTCGAATAAATCGTCTCGAATATTATCGAATATAATCTCGAATACATCTCGAGTATTATCACTAGCTAATACAGATCGAATATTATCGAAGAATCTAGTTCACTCGCGGTTCCTGAGGCGTGGGCGGTGGACACCCAAAGAGAAGGAACCATCACAGGATCATAGCTCGGGTGAGATCCCTGAAGAACCTGCCAGGTATTGGAGAACCTGACGTCCAACGCATCCATGTTGCGACGGACGTGCTCGTCCTCCTCCCTGACACGGCGACGTACCACCTCCGGCGGGGCCGGCTGCCTCCGCACCGAAAGTGGCCCACGCGAACGCCACCAATGAAGCTCCGGGTCGAAGACTGGACCCGGGGCCGGGTTCCTCACCAAGCTGCGCGCCCCTGAAGGTAGCACCTCCCAGTGCCAGCCCGGCGGAGCCCAGTCCCGAACGTTGCCCCTCTGAAGCAGGACGTCGTCGCGAACGAGTCGACGACGAGGATGGGGGCCAGGCATCGTTGACTCCGAGAAAAAATTCTTATGAAAAAAAATTCTAATTAACATTTCTATACATCTAATTAATATCTAATTAACATTATATACATCTAATTAACATTTATAAAAAAAATTCTATACATCTAATTAACATTTAACATTTCTATACATCTAATTAACATCTAAAAAAAATTCTAATTAACATTTATATACATCTAATTAACATTACCCTAATATCTAACATTTCTATACATCTAATTAACATCTAATTAACATTATATACATCTAATTAACATTTATAAAAAAAACTCCATGGCGGCAGGGGCTCACAGCGGGGCGACGGCGACGGCGACGGCGACTGCGACGGCGACGATGCGCAAGCTCGAGGAGGTGGCGGCGCGCGACGGGGGCGGCGACGGCGTGGGCAGCGCGTCGGGGGCGGTGACGGAGTGGCGGCGCGTTGGGGGCGGCGATGGCGTCGGGGCAGGCGGTGCGTCGGGGCGCGCAGCGGCGATCTCCTCTATTCAGTGGTCGAAGAGACGAAGAAGCAGAGGGAAAATGAAAAAATTTCAACAGTTGCTTATATAGGAGGACCTTTAGTCGCGGTTGGTGGCTCCAACCGCGACTAAAGACCCCCCTTTAGTCGCGGTTGGAGCCACCAACCGCGACTAAAGGTGAATTTCTCCAGCCGAAGCGGCGGGAAGCGAAACCCTTTAGTCGCGGTTGGTGGCTCCAACCGCGACTAAAGGGGGGGTATTTAGTCGCGGTTGGAGCCACCAACCGCGACAAAAGACCTGTTCCTGGCACGGCGCACTGCGGTGGAAGTTTAGTCCCACCTCGCTAGTCGAGGGGCGCCTCGACCAGTTTATAAGCCCCGGCGCGGGCACTGCATTGAGCTCCTCTCTAATGTAGGCCTTCTGGGCCTACCTCTGCTGCGATTCCCTGTGGGCCTACTGGGCCTTGCGGGCCTGCGTCCTGGCCCAACTACAGGTTGGGTTTCTAGTCGTATGCAGGCCGTTGTGGCCCAGTAGGCGGGATTTTTTTAATTTATTTATTTTTCATTTTTTTTGTTTTCTGCTTTAATTTTTTTTATTTCTGAGTTGTTTTTTCTTTATTTAGAGTTTCTTTGTGAATCCTTTTGCTTTAGGTAAAAAAAATATAAACTTTCTGTTAGTGCCAATAGTTTTCAAATTTGAATAGTTTAAATTTGAATTATTTGAAATTTGTGTGAATCACTAGTTTGTGAATAACTTTACTTTAAAAATAGATTTTTCAATGATTATTTTTTCTTTTGTTTAATTTTATTGTGTTTTATCATTATATTCAGTTTGGTAATACTTAGGTTATTTTAAAAAATGAAATGCCTTTGTAACAGACGAGTTTTCGTCTGAAACCCTGATACTTCGAAAGAGATTGTCCATTTTGTACACGAAGTGCATCCAGTTTTTGCCGTAACCCTCTCAAATTTTTAGCACATGCTATGTGGGTGAAATGATGATACCATGCCAACTTTCAACCGTTTCAGAGTTCATTTGTAGTGCTTATCAATTTCAGGGTCATTTAGCTCAAAAAAAAATCAGTAAATGCATGAAAAATAGCAAATGAAGTCAGAAAGGCTTGAAAATTGATGACGTGGCTTCGAATGGTGCATACTGAATGCACAAAAAGTTTATAGTTGAAATAAGTTTAAAAAATGAAATGCCTTTGTAACAAACGAGTTTTCGTCTGAAACCCTGATACTTCGAAAGAGATTGTCCATTTTGTACACGAAGTGCATCCAGTTTTTGCCGTAACCCTCTCAACTTTTTAGCACATGCTATGTGGGTGAAATGATGATACCATGCCAACTTTCAACCTTTTCAGAGTTCATTTGTAGTGCTTATCAATTTCAGGGTCATTTAGCTCAAAAAAAATCAGTAAATGCATGAAAAATAGCAAATGAAGTCAGAAATGGTTGAAAATTGATGGCGTGGCTTCGAATGGTGCATACTGAATGCACAAAAAGTCTGGAGTTGAAATAAGTTTAAAAAAATGAAATGCCTTTGTAACAGACGAGTTTTCGTGTGAAAGCCTGATACTTCGAAAGAGATTGTCCATTTTGTACACGAAGTGCATCCAGTTTTTGCCGTAACCCTCTCAACTTTTTAGCACATGCTATGTGGGTGAAATGATGATACCATGCCAACTTTCAACCTTTTCAGAGTTCATTTGTAGTGCTTATCAATTTCAGGGTCATTTAGCTAAAAAAAATCAGTAAATGCATGAAAAATAGCAAATGAAGTCGGAAATCATTGAAAATTGATGGCGTGGCTTCGAATGGTGCATACTGAATGCACAAAAAGTCTGGAGTTGAAATAAGTTTAAAAAAATGAAATGCCTTTGTAACAGACGAGTTTTCGTGTGAAAGCCTGATACTTCGAAAGAGATTGTCCATTTTGTACACGAAGTGCATCCAGTTTTTGCCGTAACCCTCTCAACTTTTTAGCACATGCTATGTGGGTGAAATGATGATACCATGCCAACTTTCAACCTTTTCAGAGTTCATTTGTAGTGCTTTTCAATTTCAGGGTCATTTAGCTAAAAAAAATCAGTAAATGCATGAAAAATAGCAAATCAAGTCAGAAAGGGTTGAAAATTGATGGCGTGGCTTCGAATGGTGCATACTGAACGCACAAAAAGTCTGGAGTTGAAATAAGTTTAAAAAAATGAAATGCCTTTGTAACCGATGAGTTTTCTTTCGTTGACGTTCTATAATGAATTTGCTATACTTTTTGTTTTTATATAATTATTATTTTTGCATATCTTTATAACCTTGGGCGGTGAAGGTCGTACCAATCAGGAAGAAGCACACGGATCATGTGTTTCTTTCAAGCGCTTGTGAGCTATTGTATCAGCACTATAACGACTAGTCCCGGTTCGTGCTAGCAACCGGGACAAAAGAGGCACACGACCCTATATATAGCCCACCTCTCGGACATGTTCGACACTTAGTGTGTGTACTCATTCGGATTCAAATCATTCAGATTCCCTGCATACGGTCCAACGGTGCATTTCATATTTCCACCGTTGGGCTGTATGCAGGGGAAACCGTGTGTTTTGTTGATCTATCTAGAAATCCTTTAGTTCATCGACCAAATACAAATCATTCGGATTCCCTGCATACGGTCCGACGGTGCTTTTCATATGCGGGCACTCACGAGCCACCGTCGGGCTGTATGCAGGGGAAACCGTGTGTTTTGTTGATCTATCTAGAAATCCTTTAGTTCATCAACCGAATACAAATCATTCGGATTCCCTGCATACGGTCCGACGGTGCATTTCATATGCGGGCACTCACGAGCCACCGTCGGGCTGTATGCAGGGAAAACCGTGTGTTTTGTTGATCTATCTAGAAATCCTTTCATTTTCCGACGGTATATTTTATTTTTCCATCTCCATTTTTACAAAGACACTTAGAAAGAAACAAAAGACAAATAGAAAGGATGATGCTCAATTGGCGGTGAAGCCGGTCACATCCCAGAGTGGGATCTTTGGGTATAAAACTTTTTCTTCGCGTGTGTCCCTTTGCGTCGTAACCATGGACAATCTTCATCGTTTAACTTGATGCTCGGGTCAACATTCACTCTGAAGGGAGCAATTTCATGAAACTTTTCATAATCTTCTGACATGTCTGTCTTGTCCTCCACTCCCACGATGTTTCTTTTCCCTGAAAGAACTATGTGGCGCTTTGGCTCATCGTATGATGTATTCGCTTCCTTATCTTTTCTTTTTCTTGGCTTGGTAGACATGTCCTTCACATAGAAAACCTGTGCCACATCTTTGGCTAGGACGAATGGTTCGTCTGCGTACCCAAGATTGTTGAGATCCGCTGTTGTCATTCCGTACTGCGGGTCTTCCTTTACCCCGTCTCCTGTCAGATTGACCCATTTGCACCGAAACAAAGGGACCTTCAAACCAAGTCCATAGTCAAGTTCCCATATCTCCTCTATGTAACCATAATATGTGTCCTTTGGCCCATTGATGTTTGCAGCATCAAAGCGGACACCACTGTTTTGGTTGGTGCTCTTTTTATCTTGGGCGATCGTGTAAAATGTATTCCCATTTATCTCGTACCCTTTGAAAGTCAATATAGTCGAAGATGGTAACTTGGACAGCAAGTACATGTCATCTTCAACAGTGTCGTCATGCATGAGACGTGTCTGCAACCAACCGGCGAAAGTCACCGTTTGTTCATGTGTAATCCAGTCGTCAGACTGCTCCGGGTGTTTGGAGCGTAGAATATTCTTGTGTTGCTCGATATACGGAGCCACCACGGTGGAACTTTGTAGAACTGTGTAGTGTGCTTGCGCCAAAGAATGCCCGTCCCGGCATATTAGTGAATTCTTTCCTAGCGTGCCTTTTCCACCCAGTCTGCCCTCATGCCGCGATTCAGGAACACCAATCGGCTTAATGTCAGGGATAAAGTTTCTGGAACGTTTTCCGGTAGAAGCCCCCTCAATGCAACCGGAAGCAGTTGCGTCATAATCACGTGGCAGTCATGAGACTTTAGGTTCTGGAACTTTTTCTCTGCCATATTTATTATTCCTTTTATATTCGACGAGAAGCCAGATGGGACCTTCATACCGAGCAGGCATTCGAAGAAGATTTCCTTCTCTTCTTTGGTAAGAGCGTAGCTGGCATGACCCTGAAACTGCTTTGGATCCATGCCGTCTTCTCCGTGCATATGTTGCTGGTCCTCCCGTGCCTCCGGTGTATCTTTTGTCTTCCCGTACACGCCCAAGAAGCCTAGCAGGTTCACGCAAATATTCTTCGTCACGTGCATCACGTCGATTGCAGAGCGGACCTCGAGGTCTTTCCAATAGGGTAGGTCTCAAAATATAGATTTCTTCTTCCACATGGGTGCGCGATTGTCAGCATCATTCAGAACAGATTGTGCGCCAGGACCCTTTCCAAAGATTACTTTTAGATCCTTGACCACATCAAGTATATCATCACCAGTACGGTAGCGAGGCTTCTTCCGGTGATCTGCCTCACCTTTGAAATGCTTGCCTTTCTTTCTTACGGTATGCCTGCTCTGAAGAAATCGACGATGCCCCAGGTACACATTCTTCTTACATTTATCCAAATATATACCGTCGGTATCATCTAAACAGTGCGTGCATGCGTGGTATCCCTTGTTTGTCTGTCCTGAAAGGTTACTGAGAGCAGGCCAATCATTGATGGTTACAAACAGCAACGCATGTAGGTCAAATTCTTCCTGTTCTTTCGCATCCCACGCACGTACACCTTTTTCATTCCACAGCTGTAAAAGTTCTTAAACTAATGGCCTTAGGTACACATCAATGTTGTTGCCGGGTTGCTTGGGGCCTTGGATGAGCACTGGCATCATAATGAACTTCCGTTCATGCACAACCAAGGAGGAAGGTTATAGATGCATAGAGTCACAGGCCATGTGCTATGATTGCTGTTCTGCTCCCCAAAAGGATTAATGCCATCTGCACTTAAACCAAACCATACGTTCCTTGCATCCTTTGCAAAGTCCTTCCACTTTCTCTCGATTTTTCTCCATTGCGATACGTCAGTGGGTACTCTCAACTTCCCGTCTTTCTTACGGTCTTCGTTGTGCCATCGCATCAACTTGGCATGCTCTTTGTTTTGGAACAAACGTTTCAACCGTGGTATTATAGGAGCATACCACATCACCTTGGCAGGAATCTTCTTCCTGGGGCGCTCGCCCTCAACATCACCAGGGTCATCGTGGCCGATCTTATAGCGCAATGCATAGCATACCGGGCATGCATTCAAATCCTCGTACTCACCGCGGTAGAGGATGCAGTCATTAGGGCATGCATGTATCTTCTGCACCTCTAATCCTAGAGGGCAGACGGCCTTCTTTGCTTCGTACGTACTGTCGGGCAATTCGTTGTCCTTTGGTAGCTTATTCTTCATTATTTTTAGCAACTTTTCAAATGCCTTGTCAGGTACACCATTCTCTGCCTTCCATTGCAGCAATTCCAGTGTGGTACCCAGCTTTTTCTTGTCATCTTCGCAATTTGGGTACAACAATTTCTCGTGATCCTCTAACATGCGCTGCAACTTCAGCTTCTCCTTTTCACTTGCGCAGTTTCTCTTTGCATCGACAATGGCCCGACCAAGATCATCAGCGGGCTCATCTGATGCCTCTTCTTCAGCTCCTTCCCGCATTGCCGGCTCGGCTTCTTCCCCCATTGTTGTACCATCATATTCATGGAACCCATGGCCAGGATAGCTGTCGTCATCCTCTTCTTCTTCATTCTCTTCCATTAGGACCCCTCTTTCTCCGTGCTTGGTCCAACAGTTATAACCGGACATGAAACCGGACTCAAACTGGTGGACGTGAATGGTTCTTGAGTTAGAGTAATTTCGATCATTCTTACAGCCAGCACATGGACAATACATAAAACCATCCGCCCGCTTGTTTGCCTCAGCCGCAACCAGAAAAGTATTCACGCCATTAATGAACTGGGGAGAGCATCGGTCATCGTACATCCATTGCTGGCTCATCTTCATTACACAACACCGAAAAGACCAAATTAATACAAGTTCATACATAAAGTTCATACACACTTGTTCTCATAAAACAACATACAAACTCTCTAGCTAAAGCATTTAAACGCAACAACAAATGCGATCAAGATCGCAACTAAGGTAACAATTGATCCAACAGCATAGTGATACCAAGCCTCACTATCAATGGCATATTTTTTAAATTTTCTAATCTTCAAGCGCATCGCATCCATCTTGATCTTGTGATCATCGACGACATCGGCAACATACAACTCCAGTTTCATCTTCTCTTCTTCAACTCTTTTCAATTTTTCTTTCAAATACTCCTTTTCTTTTTCAACTAAATTTAACTTCTTGACAAGAATATCTATGTCGGTTGGAATTTCCAGTTCACATACCTCCTAGATAAAAATATCTATGTCAACTTTATGGGCATAATTGTCATAAACACGAAATGCAACAAATAGTTATAAAAGAGAGTATATACCACATCCGAATCATAAACCGGACGAGGGACGATAGGGACGGATATGAAAACCATGCTACTATGTATAACAAACAACCATATAGGTAAGAAAACTATACAAGTAACTAACTAAATCTTACAAACATGATTTTTTTTATAAAAAAAGGATAAGAACAAGAGGCTCACCAAGGTGGTGCCGGCGACGGGACGGTGCGGGCAATCGACGGTGGTTAGGACGGGGACGGGAAGGCACTAAGTAAACCACACCTACACATGCAAAGTAAGAAGTTAATTTGAGCTCAAATTGCATATAAATCAAATAAACTACCACATATAAATACTCCCAAACTAAAACCCACAAATCACTATACTTATAGAGCATTGCAAGAGCTAATCTAGCAATGAGAGATGAAAGGACAAAGTTGCTAACCTTTGTGAACACTTGGATGGATGGGGTGCCTCCAAATCTTGACAAATTTTGTCAAAAATGGAGGAAGAGCACGGGGAAGAGAGGAAGAACCAGAGGAGAGGAAAGGGGAAGAACAGAGAGCTCGGGCTGGCCGAAGGGTTCATATTGGGGACCTTTAGTCCCGGTTCGAGACACAAACCGGGATTAAAGGTTAGCCTATAGTCCCGGTTCGTGGCACGAACCGGGACTAAAGGTTATCGTGGGGCCCCAGGCTGACACCAGCCTGCCACCACCCCTTTAGTCCCGGTTCTTGTTACGAACCGGGACTAAAGGTCCAGAACAAACCGGCAGTAATGATGCCCGTGACGAACCGCGACTAATGGTCACATTAGTGCCAGTTCAAAACCAGACCGGGACTAATGATGTGGACAAAAGGTCTGTTTTCCACTAGTGTACTAGGTTAAACATATTTACAAAAACAAAAACAAGTTGAGTTCATACCCGCTTTTCTCTGCCACAATCATTTCATCAAATATCGTCATTATTGCCTTTCACTTGCATGGCCGAACGATAAGAAAATAATAATAGTGCAAGAGTGCCGTGGACTAAGCTGGAATCTGCAAACATTTTATTCAGGAGGAGAAGACAAAGTAACATGGGCTCTTTGTTAGATTAACAATAGTGCATATGAGAGCCACTAAACATTTTCATCGTGGTCTTCTCCTTGGTATGACTCAAATAAAAGGAAAAGAATTTCAGAGAAACACACTGGAATATTTTTGGAGTTTTCGGTTTTTTTCTTGAAGAAGGCAAATAAAAAGGAAAAACAAAAACGAGAAAAACTATTTACACGGGAAAGCTCCCAACAAGTAAAAGAAGAAATGAGAAATCTTTTTGGGTTTTCTTTCGATACTACAATTAAACTAAGCTAGAAAGAAGAACTGAAAAGAAGTGGGAAATATTTTTGGATTTTCTCAAAGTT
This sequence comes from Elymus sibiricus, assembly GCA_039707655.1. Classification (NCBI taxonomy): domain Eukaryota; kingdom Viridiplantae; phylum Streptophyta; class Magnoliopsida; order Poales; family Poaceae; genus Elymus; species Elymus sibiricus. The sequence goes on from CM077665.1 coordinate 482,683,787, forward strand.
TTTCAAACACACGAGAAGAAAACGAGAAAACAAATTTAGCATGGATATTGATGTCTACTACGCAACTTTATTCTTGTAGACTTTGTTGGGCCTCCAAGCGCAGAGTTTTGTAGGACAGTAGCAATTTTCCCTCAAGTGGATGACCTAAGGTTTATCAATCCGTGGGAGCTGTAGGATGAAGATGGTCTCTCTCAAACAACCCTGCAATCAAATACAAGAAATCTCTTGTGTCCCCAACACACCCAATACAATGGCAAATTGTATAGGCGCACTAGTTCGGCGAAGAGATGGTGATACGAGTACAATATGGACGATAGATATAGGTTTTTGTAATCTAAAAATATAAAAACAACAAGGTAGCAATTAACAAAAGTGAGCACAAACGGTATTGCAATGCTTGAAAACAAGGCCTAGGGTCCGTACTTTCGCTAATGCAATCTCTCAACAATAATAATATAATTGGATCACATAACCATCCCTCAACGTGCAACGAAGAATCACTCCAAAGTTCTTATCTAGCGGAGAACATAAAAAGAAATTGTTTGTAGGGTACGAAACCACCTTAAAGTTATCCTTTCCGATCAATCTATCCAAGAGTTCGTACTAAAATAACACCAAGTTTTCCTTTCCGATCAATCTATCTAGAGTTCGTACTAAAATAATAGCATATGATACGCATCAACCAACTCTAATATCATGGTTTCACCTATTCTCAAAAACTTCATGCACACAAAACTCGAAAAGAACTCGTGAGATAGGTTAGTACACATAAGAATAAATCAACACTTCATGTACTGCCAAGACAAGTTGCACAATAATTTTCAAACATCATCTACTGTTTACTATCGTTTCCACAATTTATATCTACCAATATAGGCTATCGAAACTATATGATAAGTAGATAACAAAACTATAACAGCAATCTGTCCAAACAGAACAGTCGGTAACAATTTATTAAACCAGTGCACTTCTGTAAATCACAAAATTATGCAAATTTAGGAGATGCTAAAGAATTTATATTAAAATACTGTGTAAAAATTTCAGAAACTTTCCACGTTCCAGTAAAATATTGAAATTCAAACACTACAGCAAAAGTTTCTGTTTTTACACAGCACACATCAAACATGCAATTCAAGCATCCTAAAGGCAATTCTTGGAAATTTTTATTGAAAAACAAGATATAAAACCTAAAAGAAAATTAAAAAAATAAATTGACTCTCTAAGCAAAACTCATATTATGTGACGAATAAAAATATAGCTCTAAGTAAGATATACCGATTGTGTTGAAGACGAAAGAGGGGGCACCTTCCGGGGCATCCCCAAGCTTAGGCTCTTGAGTATTCCATGTATATTACCTTGGGGGTGCCTTGGGCATCCCCAAGATTAGGTTCTTGTCACTCCTTATTCTCCTCATATCGGTGTCTCACCCAAAACTTGAAAACTTCAATGACACAAAACTTAACGGAACTTCGTGAGAAGGGTCAGTGTAATAAAGATAAGTCATTCACTTAGGTACTGTCAAGACAAGATTCATAATTGTTCCCACATGATACCTACTGAATTCTATCATTCCCGTAATTTATACCACTAAATATAAGCTATGGAAACACTAAAACAAGCAAACTATGCATGCAAAACAGCATCTTTCAAAAACAGAACAGTCTGTGAAGATCTGTAGTATAGCCATACTTCCCTGTCTCTAAAAATTCTGAAAAATTAGAAAAACCTTAATAATTTTTATATGAAGACTGTGTAAAAATTTCAGATCATTATCACGCTCCAGTAAAAAATGAAAATTCCTGTACTGGAGTCAAAAGTTTCTGTTTTGGTTTAGCATCAATTCTACTCATCTTGTGAGTCATCCCAAAGGCTTTAGTTGGCACTTTATTGAAATAAAAGTCACAAAACATTATTAATACAGTAGCTTAATCATGTGAACACATCAAAACATAAAGTATAAGTGTTGGGTTGTCTCCCAACAAGCGCTTTTCTGTAAAGCCTTTTAGCTAGGCATGATGATTTCAATGATGCTCACATAAAAAGTAGTAATTGAAACATGCAAGAGAGCATCATGAATCTCATGACAAGAACATTTAAGTATAACCCACTTCCTATGCATAGGGATTTTGTGAGAAAACAATTTATGGGAGCAAGAATCAACTAGCATAGGAAGGCAAAACAAGCATATATTCAAGATTTTCAACACATAGGGAGGAAACTTGATATTATTGCAATTCCTACAAGCATATGTTCCTCCCTCATAATAATTTTCAGTAGCATCATGAAGTAATTTCACAATATAACTATCACATAAAGCATTCTTTTCATGATCTACAAGCATAGAAAATTTATTACTCTCCACATAAGCATATTTCTTCTCATTCATAATAGTGGGAGCAAACTCAACAAAATAACTATCATGTGACACTTGATTGACATAACCACATTCAATATTAAAATTATGATGACAAGTTTCATGGTTACTATCACTCTTTATAGCATACATGTCATCTTCATAATCATCATAGATAGGAGGCATGTCATCATAATAAATTTTCTCATCAAAACTTGGGGGACTAAAAATATCATCTTCACCAAACATAGCATACCCAAACTTGTGGCTTTGCATATCATTAGCATCATGAATATTCAGAGAATTCATACTAACAATATTGCTATCATGCTCATCATTCAAGGAATTCTCATTAAGTATTTTCATAATTTCTTCCTCTACCAATTGAGCACAATTTTCTTTTCCATCATTTTCAAGAAAGACATGATAAAGACGAATAATATGAGGCCACCTCAATTCCATTTTTTTAGTTTTCTTTTATAAACCAAACTAGTGATAAAACAAGAAACTAAAAGATTCAATTGCAAGATCTAAAGATATACCTTCAAGCACTCACCTCACCGGCAACGTCGCCAGAAAAGAGCTTGATGTCTACTACGCAACTTTATTCGTGTAGACTTTGTTGGGCCTCCAAGCGCAGAGTTTTGTAGGACAGTAGCAATTTTCCCTCAAGTGGATGACCTAAGGGTTATCAATCCATTGGAGGTGTAGGATGAAGATGGTCTCTCTCAAACAACCCTGCAATCAAATACAAGAAATCTCTTGTGTCCCCAACACACCCAATACAATGGCAAATTGTATAGACGCACTAGTTCGGCGAAGAGATTGTGATACAAGTGCAATATGGATGATAGATATAGGTTTTTGTAATCTAAAAATATAAAAACAGAAAGGTAGCAAGTAACAAAAGTGAGCACAAACGGTATTGCAATGCTTGAAAACAAGGCCTAGGGTCCGTACTTTCGCTAGTGCAATCTCTCAACAATGCTAATATAATTGGATCACATAACCATCCCTCAACGTGCAACAAAGAATCACTCCAAAGTTCTTATCTAACGGAGAACATAAGAATAAATGGTTTGTAGGGTACGAAACCACCTTAAAGTTATCCTTTCCGATCAATCTATCCAAGAGTTCGTACTAAAATAACACCAAGTTATCCTTTCCGATCAATCTATCTAGAGTTTGTACTAAAATAACAGCATATGATACGCATCAACCAACTCTAATGTCACCACAAGTATCCATGAGTTAATTATACGATACGCATCAAACAATTTCAGATTCATAATACTCAATCCATGAAAGTGCTAGTTATCAACTAGAGGGGGGGGGGGTGAATAGGCGATTTATATGAAAGTCTTCGAAACAATAAATGTATTCGAATAGTGCGGAAACGTAAACAGGATCAGGTAGGGATACAATCAAGAATCTAATCTAGGCATGCACGACAGTGAAGACATACAGACAGGTTAAGCTTTAACATCATGCACAATAAGATGAGTCGAAGATAAACTTAGACAGTACGAAGATAAACAGCAGGCATGAATGTCTTCAGGACAAGTCTTCAGTGATGAACAGGGAAAGGCTTCACGATACAGAATAGGAATGTAAGAGAGTGAAGGATAGAACCATTTGCTTGACGAAGACACAGGATTTGGTGGACCAGTTCCAGTTGTTGTGACAACTGTACGTCTGGCTAGGGAGGCTGAGATTGAACTCAAAAGACCTCGTCTTCACCTTATTCCCCTTGAGCCGAAGTCACTTAGACAAAGCCCAATCACCCAGGTAAGTCTTCAGGGGAGACTTCCAAAACCCGTACAAACTTGGTCACCCGGCAATCCACAATGACTCTTGGATTGCTCTAGACCATGGTCACCCGGCAATCCACAATGACTCTTGGATGCACTAGACCATGACGCCTAACCGTCTGGAAGATCACAGTCTTCAAGTGTAATAAGTCTTCAGTTCTCTCAGAACAGAATGACTTCGATGATGCTCAAACACTCTAGCTCTAGGTGTTTAGGTGTATCCCCGCAGGATGTGTCTCTCTCAATGTCTTCGAGGTGGGTTGCTCCAAAACGACAATAGCCGTATCTCTCTCTGAGCAGCCACCTTCATATGGTGGAGGGGGTGGGCTATTTATAGCCAGCGGGCAACCCGACCTGATATGACCGAAAAGACCCTGGGTCAATGGCCAATCGACACGTGTCACAACGGTCGGATTTCAAACACATGTTGTAGCTTTACTTGTGCTACAAGTAAAGCTGACTCAACCAACTCTGGAAGAGATTTCCTCTCACTGTCTTCGCTCAAAGACATAGGTTTGGGTTGAGCATCACGTCAGCATCTGACTTCGATCACATCGACCCCACTTAACAGTACGGTGGTTCCTATGACTCAGGAAAGAAGAAACAAAACTATCAAAAGACTTCGTCTTCGCGTTTCATTGTCTTCGGACGAATGTCTTCGCTTACCACCAATGGCTTCAGCCGTCATCAATGTCTTCGGACATTTTTGGGGGTCGTCTTCGACGGCTAAACCGAAACTCCAGGGACTTCTCTCTGTGTTAACCTGTGAACTCACACAAACACATTAGTCCCTCAACCACGTTTGTCTTCAATACTCCAAAACCAAACAAGGGTGGCACTAGATGCACTTACAATCTCCCCCTTTTTGGTGATTGCTGACAAACTGGTTGAAGTTTTCAGCGGGGATAAAATATATGTGAAGATAAGGTTTGATGATTTTGATTACAAGATATAGAGAGCTCCCCCTGAAGATGTGCATACGAAAATTTTGCTTTGAATGCAAGTGCACATGGCAGGTTGTAGTTTGTGGAGATCTCCCCCTATACCTTGTAATCCAATCACTATGCTTTAACAGATATGTCGAAGATAATGAAATGCATAATGAAAAATGGGCGTCTGCAGAATGACTTCGAGCGCAAAAAAAAAATAACTTGAAGAAACGCCAAAGAGTACGGTAAACATAAAGTGCAGACGTCCATCAGGACTTAAGTTTTACAACCCAAAACAGCAGATGTTCAGAAACGAGAGTTGTAAACTTAGCAAAAATAGCACCCAGCCCTTATTAGTAGACCCGTTTGAAGAGTATCATCCAATGCTTCTCCCCCATTGTCATCGAATGACCAAAAAAGGACGAAGACATTGAAGAACTAAATGTCCCCAGCAGGGGTCGATGAAGACTGTGCAACAGGGTCTTGGGGAGCTGGTGTAGAGGAGCGTGGTGTAGTGTCGCGACGCCGAGTCGATGGAGGCACAGAGGTGGCATCATCATCTTCATCAGCGAGCCTGACGTTGGCGGAGGGAGCTGAAGAAGAGAAATCACTGTCTTCGAGGGATGGAGTCTTGCGCCATTTCTCCGCATTGGGAGGTGGTGCACCAAATCTGTAGCGGGGGTGAAAGCCATCTTCTCGAAGTTCATCCTTAGGAGCCAGCATGGTTAAAGTCCTCCAGGAGCGGCGACTGGTTTCATAAGCCACAAAGGCATTCTTGGTGGCGAGGTTGCGAACATGATTGACATCTTGCATCATGGCATCCATGTGACGCCTAGTCCATTCATGGTGCTTGTCTTGCCTTTGAATGAGTGAAACAAGAAGTTCACGATCAGTGAGTGCACGCTCTCTCCTTGGTAGGCGTTGACGAGGTAGGGTGCTGGCAGTGGCTTCAGTGTTGGTAGCACCGGACCTTGGTTGGCGAAAAGCGCCAATAAGTCTAGCCCTTGATGGATCAGAAGGAATGTGAATACCTTCAATATCAGCAGTGCCACTAGTGCCTTCGACAATAGGATTCTTGCTCTTGGATGGATACAGATCTGCTGGCACAACTTCAATATCTGGAAGATAAACGCCATGGTTGCGAGCAGAAGGAAGAAACCTGGTGTTGGTTCTGTACTTGATGAAGCGCATGATCCAGGGAGCATATATCTTCGGCTCGAGAACATTGAAACCATTCGCAGCAAGGTTGCGAACAAATAAGTCTTGAAGATTGAACCTGATGCCATATACAATGTTGTAGAGCAATGTCTTCAGAGGCCCTTCAATCTTGCGGGATGAGTTGTGCCCTTTAATCGGCCAGATAGTGTGCCGAAGAATGTGATAGATAGTCCTGGGCAAGTACTGAAGATCATCCACAAAAAATGAAGTGGGAAATTCTGCATCTCTAGCCAAAGGCTTCATCATTGTTAGCATCTCAGTCATGTTGGGTTCTTGCATTTGGAAGAGGCTTCGAGTGGCAATCTCATAGGCTTCAGAGCGAGGATCCAACTCTTCACCAGAGGCAGCAAGTGGTGTTGCAGGAAAGAAATTCAGTGGTGAAGCAGTGATATGCTCATCTCTTATCATAAACTCCATCTGCCAGGTGTTCAAGTAACGACCGAAGCCAGAGATGTGAAGAGTTGCGTAGAACTGGAGAATGAGCTCTTCATTCCAGTCTTCATGGTCAGTGCAGAAAGGAAGGAGACCCACATCGCGAAGACAATCCAGTGCTTGATCAAAACAGGGAAGACCTTTCATAGCTTCAAAGCTGAGATGTTTGTGGGGAAAGATCCTGTTCTGACCATAGAGCACACACATGTAGTACTGACGTTGTGGAGCACTCCAGAACCTGTCAGACTGTATTCTTGCATGCTTGTATGGATTGCATTCAGAGTTGAAGAAGGTGTTGTTTAGCCTGAACCTTTCCAACTCGAAGACTAAGGGTCTTGCTGGGCCAGACTGGCGAAGACATGGAAGACGCGGCATGGGGTTCATGACATTAGGGCGTCGATCAAGCTGGAACTCATACTGTGGTCCCATCCGTGGTGGTGCAACAAGACGAGGCCATCTGATAGGAACCATCTCTCCTTCCCTATTGCGAGCCATCACAATGTTGTCCTCATTGTCTTCAGTTGATGGTGTGGCAGGGATAGGAGGTCCATCTGGGGAGGGAGCATTGGCATCGCCCATAGTGGCATCGGCAGCAATGTCTTCGGCTGCCGTATTGTCTGTTGCAGGTTGGCTGGGAGGCACACCTTCAATCATCAGCACTCCTTCGACTGGTGCAGTCGGTGAAACTCACACTTCTTCTTCAGGAATAGGAGACATGAGAGCTCGAGGACCTCGATGAAGACGTTTTAGTGGGGAAGTGCGGGTGGTGGCTACAATCTCCTCTGGAGCAAATGGAGATTCTGGTGAGGCTGACACAGGTGGGAAGAAAGGCAGTGACGGTGTACCGGGTTCAGCTTCAGGTACATCTGGCCGGAGGGGAGTCCCAATATCCACAAAGTCACTTGTTGGCGGTGGGGAGGAATCCATTAGCGCGGCCACCTGTGGAACGTGTTCTGGCTCAACATTGGCTTCAGTACCAATGTCGTCATGAGCAAAGTCTTCAGCTGCTTCAGTGTCTTCAGCAGCTGGGATATCGTCTGGTTTCTGAGTCTCTATGGAAGTAGACTCATGCAGAACAACTCTTCTTTCTAAGTTTTCTGAGCCGGGAGGAGCCACTGAGATTGGCTTGATGAGCAGAGGCTCTTGTTGAGGAGCGGGAGTTGATCACGGAGTAGTAGGGGGTACTGGTGTTGGTTGTTGAGCTGGCTCTGAAGACTTTGATTTTCTTGTCTTCAACCTCTTTGGAGGTTGTGCTTCAAAGGCAGCTGCCTTGCGCTTCTTGGCTTCAGCTTCGGCTTTCTTGGTCTTCTTGCTATCAGCAGCAAAGGAAGATGGAGGTGCACGAGGACTAGAGAAGCCAGCTGGAAACTCAATGCCACGGCGCACAGACGGTGTGGGAGAAGGTACATCCGAAGACATCAAAGCTTGCCTGGAGCGTGAATGACTTCGGGAGCAAGTGCAGGCTGGCCAAGTGCCTTTCTCTTCAGCATGTCATTGTGAGCTTGGACCATAATGGCAGTCTTCCGCTTGAGGCACGCAAGGGTGCCCTTGACAGCTTCACATCGCTTCTCGAATGCAGCCTTGAGATCTGTCATCATCAGCTGATATCCCTTGATCTGCTCGGCGGTGAGTCTGTGCACATTTTGCTTGAATAGCTCCTTTTCATGGCTGATCTTGGCCTTCTGAGCCACAGTCAGTTCCTCGTTCACAAGTCCTTGGAACGTGACACTCAGGCCAATTGGGAGCTGAAGTGCATCAATGCTGAGGGAGGGATCGGTGAACCATTCATCAATGAAGTGTTCAAAGAAGACAGGATCAAACAGAGGTAAGTCTTCAAGCCTTTTGGCTTCCTCTTCTTTCTGCTGGATGAGCCTAGCTAAGGCTTCGTCGTCGAACTCATCGTCAGCCAATTCAATCATATTTGATGCGTCCATTAGTGATAGAGTAGGCTTCGGACCTCTGGAAGCAACAACTTTCCTTTTCATGCGCCTATGAAGGCGATCTTCTTCCTCAGGCTCTTCTGGATTATCAGTGGGAGACCGCGAAGCCTGAGGAGAGTGGACATATGGGTTGGGAGGCTTTGAAGCCTTGGGCTTTGACGATTTTGACTTCTTCAGAGGCTTCGGCCTTGGGGCTGGTGTATGCTCTTCATCATCATCATCCGAGTCAGATTGTGTAGGATCTGGGCTGCCACGAACGCTCGATGGATGAGGATTGCTCGGCATTGGGGGCCTGAGCATGCACGGATAAACACCCATATTGATGACTTCTGCCTTTGTCTTCGGATGAAGATTTCTGTATACAATATCTGTCCATGGTACCTTCTTAGCACAATTTGCAGCATACTCAGCAGTCACAAAGTGGTAATTGAACCATTCCTCACTCCAATATCTACGAATCCATTGGATTCGATTCTTGCATTGTGTGTATGTTTCCTCCTCATCTGACTTGTATTGCTCATAAAGCGCCGGAGAAAGATTTTTAGCTGTATTCTTTCGTCTCTGCTTCCCTCCCTTCTTGACTAGATTGTTATCATCCATTGGCTTCGACAAAGGCATCGGCAAAGGCTTCATCGGAGTGTGCAAGTGTGAGCACGCACCAGAGTATTCCAAATGAATCTGCAAGTAGTCTGCAAATGAATTCAGACTATGAGATCCAAGCGATTCTGCTGCGGACATGTACCTGTGAAAGAGTTAGAGACGCGAGGGAAGAGGAGAGGTCAAATGCATTCTCAGAAGATTTGGTAGATAGCACTGTGTTTAGAAGACATTGACCTTTTACCGAAGACATTCACTTTTATAGCTTATATGGTGATTTCAGATTTGTACAAGTCCAAGGAATTGTACAAGTAAGGAATCAAACCAATCTTCAGACCAAAAGTGAAAGTATTTGGCAAAATAGAGATCTAGATCTATATGCGGTTGAGGTGAAAGTGAAGAAACAACAACCGAGTATTTTCAGTAGAAAGTTTAGATCATACATGCGGTAAAAAATAGCTTTTTATTTACCGCAAGGAAGAACATGACGAACAACTCGACGAGGCGGAGAAGCCAAGTGGTTCGATCTGCCTCACCCTAACTTGGTGGCGGCCGACAGCTACGGCGGCGGCGAGCGGAGGATGAACGCGGCCGGCATGAGTACGTCGTCGGAGAAGGCGTGGCAGCTAAGCACTTCGTCTCCGGTGACGATGGAATCCAGCGACGACGCTAGGGTTTTGAGAACGTGGGTGGCGGAGGAAGGGGAAAGTAATAATGGAAGGGGGTTAACTTGTACTTATAGGGTGTGGAAACCTCCGAACAAGTTGGACGGATATGCCCCTGACTCCTTGGTTTATGTGGACACGTGGCATACATGCAAACCACCTGACAACCCACTACCATAATCGAAGCAGCGGCGCAGGAGTTGTTTGCTAATTATGTGGAGACAGTTGAGATTTGAGAATTAAATATGTGGTTGATTTGTCTTCAGCTGTCAAGGACACAGAGAAGACAGTCAACACGTGTCAATATAGAATGCATATGACACTGATCACATTTGCCTAGGAAAAAGTTGAAGACAAAGCTATAGGACAAATGCTGTATAGGACAAAGCTCCAATCCAAATGTAGATCTGCAAATATTTTTCAACTGAAACACATATAAACTTTGTTCCGAAGACATTCAACTCTCGAAGACATGTGAAGAAGAAGAGATAAAAGACAATTAGATGAAAAGAAGCAATGTCTTCGAGTTTGGTTGGTGGCATTACCCACCGTATAAGAATGTTTGACTCAGACACGGCGCACAATTATCGTGGCGCTCTGAAGTCATATTCTTTGTTAATGTATTCACACTCAGATTGTAAGTCTTCATGAATTGAAGACATACGTTACTTCGTGTGTTCTGCATCAAAGTTATCAACATGCATAAGCGTTAGGATGTATTCCCATTCAAAGGACATTTGAGGATTCTAAGATATTTAGCTCACACCGCAACTTGCAAAACCTCTTCACATCCAAAGGCTTCGTGAAGATATCTGCCAGTTGATCTTCAGTATCAGCATGCTTGATGTTGATGTCACCCTTCATCACGTGATCCCTAAGAAAATGATGTCGTATCTGAATGTGCTTTGTCTTCGAATGATGTACGGGGTTGTGGGAGATCTTGATTGCACTCTCGTTGTCGCAGTAGAGAGGTGCATGCTTCAGGTTGATGCCGTAGTCCTTGAGTGTCTGCTTCATCCAGAGAAGCTGAGTGCAGCATGCGCCAGCTGTCGGTGTCAAAACCGGCGTATCTTGTAGTAGGGGTCCTAAGCTAGGCGTCTTGGAAAGATGGTAACATGGACACAGGATTTTACCCAGGTTCGGGCTCTCTTGAAGAGATAATACCCTACGTCCTCCTTTTGATTGTATTCATATGGGGTGTTGTACAGAGTACATGTATCTACCACGAGATTATGAGATGTAATGTAATGATCTATTGCCTAGCCTGGCCTCGGTTAATATATGCACCGTAGGCCTAGGGTTTAGAGAAGTCCTTGTCTTGTGCGCCAAGTCTTGTGGTATCCTCCTTGTATTCGGCATGGGCTGCCCGAAGTGGCCCATTAGTGAATCGCCCTGGGGGTCCTCGGCCCGACCCACTGGTCGGGAGACGACGTGGTGAGTACTCCCTAGTCCAGGACACCGTCAGAACCCCCCTGAACCGGTCTTCAAGTTAGGGACGCTCCTCGGTTCTTCCGAACAGTTCTTCGTCTTCGGCCGTCGGTCTTGAAAACCGGTTCAATAAATCTTCCCATCACTGATCTTGAGGATCACCGAGGTGAATCCGAAGAGTTCACAAGTCGGGCATCCGAGAAGCCCCTTTAAGTTATCGGCCTTTATCAATGCCTTATTATTTTTTACGCCACACCTCGGGTTTGAATGGTTTCCCGTGCGGCGGTGTCCTCTTGCGTCCGAGCTCCAACACCGAACTGCATCTGAGGTGTCTTTTTACAGCCGAGCTCCAACGCCGGACTATGTCCGAGCTCCAACGCCGGACTGTATCCAAGGTATCTTTTTGCAGCCGAGCCCCAACGCCGGACTGTGTTCGAGCTCCAACGCCGGACTGTGTTCGAGCTCCAACGCCAAACTGTATCCGAGGTGTCATAGATTACCTCGGTCTTGAAAAAGTTGAAGGACTTCATCCGAGCTTAGATGCCGGAATAGTCTTTTATGGAGCCAGCCATTCACATCCGAGCTTTATGCCGGACTGCTTCTAAGGCGTCTCCGATCTTGAGCTTTATGCCGGACTGCTTCCGAGCTCCAACGCCGGACTGCATCCAAGCTCCAATGATGATCAGTGTCCGAGGTATCATAAACTACCTTGGACCTTAAAAAATTAAAGGAATTCGTCCGAGCTTAATGTCGGAAACGTTCTCTATGGGGCCAGCCACTTGCGCCCGAGCATTATGCCGGACTGCTTTCGAGGTGGTGCACCACCCCGACCATGGGCTGATTTTTTGTGGATATTTTCGGTTGGTGCAATTTATTCTCTGCCGAGATATATAGCCAGTAGCCCTCAAGGTGTGTGTCCGTTGAATGTCCGGCATGCACCTGAAGGAAAACATAAACCCGCTGATCCCAGTAGCCCCTGAGACTCAGGTCAATTCACAAAATCGGCCTGAGGATCAACTCCTAGCTCTGCAGCTTACTTAGGAATAGAAACGCGGTGTAATATATTAGAGGAAATAGTGATCGGCAAGCGGGCCCTTGAGAGAGGGTCTTGAGAAGTTGCCATAATATATTAGCTTGATGCCGGATAGGTCCAGATGGTACCTATTGTTGTCCGAAGACACGTTTGCCCATAGCTCGATCAAGCCGAACACTGAGCATTTTGAATTTTCTGCATTGAATAGGCAATGCAGTAGCCCCCGAGCCACTGGTCGGGTGGCAACACCAGATCAGGGGATCGATGTGCCCATTTAATATTTGTAAATGATAAGCGCGAAGCCCAGTAGCCCCCGAGACTTAATGTGGGCACGGGTGGCCGAATTAAGGATCGATATCCGGAGTACATTGACCATGATCATGAAACCTCATCTCCGATCAACGTGGGAGGAAAATATTGAGGAGTTAGTTAGGGGAAAGTTCCCGAACTCTGTGGTCCATAATGAACCGAAAGTTTCACTTCCATCGTTGCCGACCAATTATATCCTTTAAGATGGCTAGCTTTCGGCTTCACCCAGTCTGAGGTACTAACCCGGATGACCCGGTATTAACAATCACAGAGGTGCTCCCTTTACCGCCTAGCCGAACAATCGGGAACATAGGGGTAAGCACATGAGCCAGGCAACCCAGCTTGGCCAAAATCTTAAGTCAAATTGATGCATATTGATGGCTTTATTACGATAATTATGGAAGGCAAATTCTCCATTGAGACTGTTTGTAATCTGAAAGTGGCCCATCGTCGGCTTCCACCCCTTTGTAGATGCTACACATGGTGTTTCCGTACTAACAATACAACCCTTAGCCGACGTCTCGGTGCCCGGAGGTGGTTGTGTTAGCGGAAACGAGGCAATCAGATATGCAGGCTTTATAACTGTCACTTAGTCATAGGAGTTTAAAGTTCGGGGCCAGTTACTAGCCCTCGAATAGTGTTCGGCATCAGCCGAGGTCAACTAGCAACACTTCGGCCAATCTTATGAAAGGCCCATCGTTTAACATGGGGCGACATCTATCGATCTGTAGTTTGACACAGTCATCGGATTGCTGACCAGTTTACGCTCATTGTGACAATCAGTTTTCGGCTTTCTCCACTGAGGCGCTTAACCATTCGAGCTGGAAGCACAATCGCAGTGGTTCTCCCTTTGCACACCTAGCCGAACAAAGCGGAACATAGGAGGCAAGCACAGGAGCCGGGTAACCCAACTATTGACCGAAGACACAATTCAAAACTGGTGCATATAAAGCAATATCCGAGAACATTTCGCCGAGGACTCCTCGGAGTGCCTTGGCTTTTGGTGGGTTCAGCTCTAGTTGTAGCCCCCCCGTTGATATTACCTATGCTTTAAAAGTGTACTGCGAGAGTTATGTTCGGAAAAAACAAGATTTATGCAAAAAACTTTATGTTTAGATAAAAGAAAATTGTGCCAATCCGAAACTGGTCTTAAAATTAATATGTGCTTCGGTCGTGCTTTAACATGATACATCCGATCTCCAGACTTCAAGCGGGTCCCCTTTCGGCTTCAACCTCCATATCCCGAAGGCGGAGTGTTTCTCCGAGGCCAGTTTAGCGAACTAAACGCGGGTGGCTCTAGAGAGAAACCAGGCTACCCGGCTATTGACCACACACTCGAGTCGAGAAAGGAGTAGTAGAAAAAGGCTTTGCAACGACCAAGAAGAAAACACATTTATTATAAAACATCTCATACAAATTTAAGAGCCCCCAAGTGACTTGGGTAAAAGAATTTTATGTATAATGATTGTAGGTACCGAAGTACTTATATAATATCTGTGTTTGCCCGAACTTTGAACGCGTCTTAACCGACCATCGGCTTCTCCCTCTTCGGCCAAGGGCCGAAAAGTGTTATCTACTCCGCCTACCGAAAATATCGGTGGTGTTTCGGATAACCAGGCAATCAGGCCATGAGGCTGTAACAGACAAACCGCGCCCAGGGAACTGATGCTATATTACTTATGGAACGTAAGAAGCATCTTCAAAGAAAATACTGCCCCCAACGATACCTTTCTTTGGTCGCTCATGATTACTATGAGACTTGTGCAATAGATTTGTGTACGCGTGAGTTCCGTCGTGTGCCGACCATAGTTGAAAACAATAAGAGCGCTCGCTTTCGGCTTCACCCGTCTGAGGTTCGAGTTCGGATGACCCGATCGTAACAATCGCAGAGGTGCTCCCTTTACTCCCTAGCCGAACAATCGGGAACGTAGGGGGTAAGCATAGGAGCCAGGCAACCCAGCTTTGCGGAACACTTAAGTCAACATGATGCATATTTTGGCATAATACACGAGCAAGGAAAGAAGTTGTACAATAATAATCACATGCAAAGAGAAAAGGTTTCATAAAGGAAGCCCCCAAGTAAGCGGGGTATTTGAATTTGTATGTAACAAACAAAGTTTTGACAAAGAAAGTTTTTCACAAACAACTTTTTGTCAAAAAAGTATAACGCTTGGTCGAACCGAACAAAAAGTAAAATTCTAAAGAGAGCTGAGCACGAAAACTACTTAGCTGGTTAATGTGCTCGGTGCGGTCCGGGGTTGTGGCGGGACAAAGACGTAGTCCTCGACCTGGCCGAGGTCCCAGCCCCCAAGCCCGAGGTAACCGAGCGAAGAGCTCGGGTCGAGAAGTGGCAACGCAGCACGGTTGCTGCGGCGAGGCAAAGCCCCCGGTCCAGCCGAGGAGACAGAGTAGTTCGGCAGCGTGACGACGAAGCCCCCAGTTATCATGGGAAAAGGAAGTGTTGTTAACGAACAAACTTTTTTATTTAACATAAATATAATGCTCGGTAGAACCGAACAACAATTTAGAAATTTGAGCATTAAAGCGACTTAGCTGGTTAATGTGCTCGGTGTTGACGACGCAGGCCGAGCTTATAGCGGGTCAAGGTCCCAGCCCCCAAGCCGGTCCTGAGGTGACCGAACGAGGAGTTCGGCACTCCGAAGTAGCGTCACGGCTCGGCCGATATGGCGAGGCGAAGCCCCTGGTCCAGCCGAGGTGGTGGAGTAGGTCGGTAAGGTGACGCCGGGGTGACCGCATGACGGCAGTCGAAGTCGATTTCCTGCACTCATAAAATAGTGCAAGCCAGAAGTAATAACAAAGAAAGATAATAATATATTTAAAAAAAATTCTTCTACTTAGTTAATTTAAGTGAAGCAAATAAGCAAAGGAATATGGCCTGGGCGCCGAGGTGCTTGAACGAAGAGTTCGGCTTGACGAAGAGGCGACGCTGCACGGTCGATGTGGCGAGATGAAGTCCTCGGTCCAGTTAACATGGCGAAGCTGTGATCGGCGAACGCCGAAGTCTCATGCAGGTCGGCTGGTGACGCCGAAGTCTCATGCCAGCCGAGGTGTTGAAGCAGGTCGGATGGTGACGCCGAAGTCCCCGGAGCAGGTTGATGAAGGGATGCCAAAGCCCCGGTCTAGCCGAGGTGACGGAGCAGGTCGGCTGGTGACGCCGAAGTATTAGGCCAGCCGAGGTGTTGAAGCAGGTCGGCTGGTGACGCCGAAGTCTCAGGCCAGCCGAGGTGTCGAAGCAGGTCGGCTGGTGACGCCGAAGTCTCCGGAGCGGGTTGATGAGGAGATGATGAAGCCCCCAGTCTAGCCTAGGTGTCGGGGCAGATCGGTAAGGTGACGCTAGAGCCCCATACCAGCCGACGTGTCAAAGCAGGTCGGCGTGGTGGACGTCAGCTTGAAAAAGTAACGGCACGGCGATGCCGACGTAGGTCGGAATTTGTGACGAGGTCAATGCTGGCTTGATGAAGCAACGGAACGCCCGACCCGTACAACCCGCAGATGACGAGGTTCTCTTGATGATTATTCGGCCCTCGCGATGCCGAACTCTTGGTCGGATGACCGAGATGATGAGAAAATTTTCTTCAAAAAGGACGTCCGACAACCCGTTCATGAAAAAGATGAACTCGGGTTGGATTCGTTTTCGCGCAGTAAACAGATCGGAAAAATTGATGCACTCATCGGACGTTTCCCGGAGTTTGAACGGTCGGATTGATCTGAAATTTGGAGGGGTGATCGGTATGGGAATTCTACAGCCGATGAACGGTGGGATCTTCCAAACGATGTCCGAGCTGGAAGCTGGACACCCCGCCCTAAACTCATCCCGATTCTCGTCCAGATTCGACAGGGCTCCGGTATTTCGTAGATCGCCGAAGACTCCTCCATCGGAATACGATGAAATTTTATGGTGTCATTATAGACTCAATTCCACACAGTTCCACCAAAGCATTCGTCATGTCGGCTCGAGGAAGCGGGGACGACGAACACGAGTCGCTGTCCAGAAAAACTGCACGCTTGCTCGAGGACGATGTCAACATCGAGCGCCCGAGCTCCATGGATGATTTCTCGTGATCTTGATAGAGATCGGAGATGATGACGATGAAAGTATCCGTCCGATCTTGACGATCCGGCACGGAGCGCAGTCCTCGGTCCAGCCGAGGTGACCAGTGAGCCGGCGACGAAGATGTTGACATCGACAACAAAGCTCGGTTCCAACGCGTAGATCGCGCCGGAGACGATCTAAACTCCCATCGCACCACGGCGACTGCCAGCAGGCTCTCAATGAAAGCACCAATGTCGGTGTCAAAACCGGCGTATCTCGTAGTAGGGGTCCTAAGCTAGGCGTCTTGGAGCGATGGTAACATGGACACAGGATTTTACCCAGGTTCGGGCTCTCTTGAAGAGATAATACCCTACGTCCTGCTTTTGATTGTATTCATATGGGGTGTTGTACAGAGTACATGTATCTACCACGAGATTATGAGATGTAATGTAATGATCTATTGCCTAGCCTGGCCTCGGTTTATATATGCACCGTAGGCCTAGGGTTTAGAGAAGTCCTTGTCTTGTGCGCCAAGTCTTGTGGAATCCTCCTTGTATTCGGCATGGGCTGCCCGAAGTGGCCCATTAGTGAATCGCCCTGGGGGTCCTCGGCCCGATCCACTGGTCGGGAGACGACGTGGTGAGTACCCCCTAGTCCAGGACACCGTCACCAGCAGCAATGTATTCGGCTTCGGCAGTGGAGAGTGAAACACAGTTCTGCTTCTTCGAAGACCAACACACTAGTGATCATCCCAGAAAGTGACAAGTGCCTGATGTAGACTTGCGATCAACTCTGTCGCCAGCGAAGTCAGAATCTGAATAGCCAATCAGCTCAAACTTCGAACCCTTTGGATACCATAATCCTAGTGTTGGGGTGTGAGCCAGATATCTAAGTATTCGCTTCACAGCAAGATGATGCGACTCCTTTGGTGCCGCTTGAAATCGGGCGCACATGCAAACTCTAAGCATTATATCTGGCCTAGATGCACATAAGTACAACAAAGATCCAATCATGGAGCGATATACCTTCTGATCGAAATCTTAACCATTTTCGTCAGTGCAGAGGTGTCCATTGCTACGCATTTGCGTCTTGTAACCTTTGGCTTCGTTCATGCCAAATTTCTTGAGGCAGTCCTTGAGGTACTTCTCCTGGGATATGAAGATGCCATTTGGTTGTTGTCGAATTTGAAGCCCTAGGAAGAATTTTAGTTCTCCCATCATCGACATTTGATATTTTTCTTGCATCATATAAGCAAACTCATCACTGTA
Source organism: Elymus sibiricus (assembly GCA_039707655.1). Lineage (NCBI taxonomy): Eukaryota > Viridiplantae > Streptophyta > Magnoliopsida > Poales > Poaceae > Elymus > Elymus sibiricus. The sequence continues at coordinate 482,701,824 of CM077665.1, forward strand.
TTTGCTATTAGTACAGCCGAAGATAATGTCGTCCACATATATTTGGCACACAAACAGTTCATCATCATAGCATTTAGTGAAGAGAGTGGGATTGAGTGAACCAGGTTTGAAGCCTTTCTTCTTGAGGAATTCCTTGAGTGTGTCATACCAAGCTCTTGGTGCTTGCTTGAGGCCTTAGAGTGCCTTGTTGAGCTTGAAGACTTTGTCTGGATGCTTTGGATCTTCAAACCTTGGTGGTTGAGCAACATATACTTCTTTCTCAATCTTACCATTGAGGAATGCAGTTTTGACATCCATTTGATATAAGCATATGTCATGATGGTTAGCATAAGCAAGCAGTATACGAATGGCTTCGAGTCTTGCGACAGGTGAGGGAGTCCGAGATTAAGGGGTCCTCGGACTGCCGGCCTATTTCTCATAGGCCGGGCTCATGGGCCGCTCGCTGAGGATGGGATTGATCGAAGGCCTCATCGCTATGGAGGAGACCTCAGGAGTCGTGGCGTGTCTTTCAAGTTTGAGATAGTAGATTAGGCCTGTTTTTCCCTCCGGTGGGCAACCGACTATGTGTAACCCTAATGACCATTGGCGCCTATATAAGCCGAAGGGTTTTAGATTGTAGGACAGAGAAACTCATTTAGGGTTTTAGCTAGTCGATCTCGAGGTAGATCAACTCTGTAACCTTCATACCATCAATATAATCGAGCAGGACGTAGGGTTTTACCTCCATAGGAGGGCCCGATCCTGGGTAAACATCATCTCCTTCATCCCCTTGTTACCATCGATCCAAGACTCACAGCTCGGGACCCCCTACCCGAGATCCGCCGGTTTTGACACCGACATTGGTGCTTTCATTGAGAGTTCTGCTGTGATCACCAAAAGAATTGATGGCTCACCTTCTCATAAGCCATGGAGTCTGTTGCCAGGATGTCTCCGTCCCTGGTCAGATCCCCACAGGCGGCAGTACCCTGTCGCATGCCGATCCGACTGACCATCTTGGCCAGATCGGAAGTTTCTTCCCCGATAAAGAAATCAGATTTGGGAACCTAGAGTTCGTCACTGATTCACGGGGAGAACTTGTTTGGATGAAGCCCTCAACTCTCATGGAGGAGCCCGCAGAGCCCGACACCTTGACGCCGGAAGCATCGGGCATCGCCCCTGAGGTGGCCTCTACCCTCGGGCCGTCTAGAACGCCCAACCCCGTCGATACGCCCGGATCCGCCGCGGCCGAATACGGCCTGGATTCGCCTCCGAGCGATCCTGGGACCACGGCGCTGCGGATCAACCCCGTGCGCTTCGGCGACACATACGCATGACCGCCGACGTCTCGTCCTTGAGCGAGCTACTGGTTCAGATTCGAACCATGCGCATGACCGACGACCAAACCCCGGTCACTCACTTAGTCGCCACCGTCGAGTGTCCGGCTGGAGGCTCGTCCCCCCAGCAACCGGAACTAAAAACGGTTTATATCCCAATTCCCGATCGTCAAGATCTCCCTTGTAACCCAGACTCTGGAGTTCGCTCCGGAAATAGTTCGGGATCGATCCCCGATCTAGCGCGCAACTCGAACTCCGCGCCGAACGATCCTGCGGACGAGGCGGGCTCCAATTCCCCCGCGCCGAACCCCGTGATTCCGGAGTCACATCGTGGCGCGGAACTAAATTTTTTCCCACCCACCACCCAAGTCAAGCACTCAAGCATCGCAGGAGAGTCCAAGTCTTCGGACTTACAGGATGTCAAACAATTACCAAGGGAGTCGGTTCACCACTTTTGGGCTAGACTCCTCCTCGTTAGAGACAGAGTACCAGGCTCTAGTGACCAGGAGATAATGGCAACTTTCAGTCGCAATTGTCATGATGAAGGGATCCTCAATGCCCTATCCCGTCGATACATTCGCGGCTTCACCGAACTATCGGACCCGGTACAAAAATACTGTGCCATGGAGAGCACCTGGCAAGCCGAACGGCTACTTTAGGAACCAGACTTTACCGAACACCCTAGAGGAGATTGGAAAAAGCGGATACCTCCGAAGCGGCTAGCCGAACACGAACCCGCCGAAAAGAGAAATAGACCCCCTGCGGGGGCCAGAACTGTCCTTGACGGACTATTGGACAAGCCATGCCCTATACATTCTGTATTGCTGAACACAAGCCCGACTCACAGCCTCAGAGCTTGCTGGGTCATTAGGCAGGTCGCAAAAAGTGGAGAGGCCATCCTCGAGGCACTACCGCCGAACAGGCGCTCCACAACGCCACCAGAATACAATGCTGAAGTCCTGACGATCTACGAAACGTTCCCCTCTAGGAACAGGAGGAAAAGAGCTCTTAGAGAACTCGAACAGGTCTACCATGTGGCGGCAACAAGTTCATGGGCAGACATACCAATCACCTTCGGAGACACTGACCAACCAACCATCCGTCCCGGTCAAACACCGGCCGCACTGGTGCTAAACCCCATCGTCGATGGTTTCAGGCTACAGAAGGTGCTAATGGATGATGGCAGTGGTTTAAACCTCATCTACGAAGACACCCTGGAAAAAATGCAGTTCGACCGATATCTCATCGAGCACAACAACACAACCTTCCGAGGGATCATCCCTGGGAAAGAGGCGCGTTGTTCAGGACGTATCACCCTGGACGTAGTGCTCGGCATGCCCAAAAACTACCGATCTGAAGAACTTCTCTTCCATATCGTGCCCTTCCCCAGTGGCTACCACGCCCTATTGGGGCGTGACGCCTTCACAAAATTCCAGGCTATACCCCTTCGAGCTGCCAGGCCCAAACGGGGTAATCACAGTCGCCAGTGATCCGAATATAGCCCTTCGAGCTGAGAACAAAACAGCAGTGCTCGCCCTCGAGGCACCAGCTGAGACCTTTGTTGCAGAGGAATTGACCGCACTTCGGTCAACAGTGGACAAGGACGATATGATACTTAGCAAAAGGCCCAAACCTACGTTCTTTAAACCTGCAAAAGAAATTGTTAAATTTCAAGTGCACCCAATGGACCCTAATAAGACAGCGTCCATCGGAGCTCAGCTGGACCCCATGGTGGACGAGGCACTGCGAGCATTCTTACGAGAAAACTGGGACATCTTCGCCTGGCATCCTTCCAATATGCCAGGAATCCCACGGCAGCTGGTAGAACATAGTATGAATATAATCCCAGGCTTCAAACCCGTCAAACAGACTCTACGCCGCTTTTCCGAGCCTAAACGACAAGCTATGGGTGAAGAACTAACCAAATTGCTAGAGGCTGGATTCATACGGGAGATCAAACACCCCGAATGGTTGGCAAACCTGGTGATGGTACCGAAGAAAGACAAATCCTGGCGGCTGTGCGTCGACTTCAAAGACCTTAACAAGGCCTGCCCTAAGGACCCTATCCCCCTACCACGCATAGACCAGATTATTGATGCCACAGCTGGACACGAGTCATTGTGCTTCATCGACGCTTACTCCGGATACCATCAGATCAAAATGAAGGAATCCGATAAAGCTGCAACCGCATTCATCACCCCGTACGGGCCATTCTGCTTCAACACAATGCCTTTTGGGCTAAAAAACGCTGGGGCTACATACCAGCGCATGATCCAGACTTGTCTCGAAAAATAGGTTGGTAAAACAGTCGAGGCATACGTGGACGACATGGTCATTAAAACCAAACACGTCAGCCAGCTGATCGACGACCTAAGGCAAACCATTGCCAGCTTACGCGAGTACGATATACAACTCAATCCGGAGAAATATGTCTTCAGAGTTCCTGCTGGTAAACTGCTCGGATTCATTGTTTCCCATAGAGGAATAGAAGCGAATCCAGCTAAGATCCGCGCCCTATCGGAACTTGCAATTCCCACAGAGCTAAAGCATGTCCAAAAGTTGGCGGGTTGCGTGGCGGCGTTAAGCCGCTTTATTTCCCGTCTCGGTGAAAAGGCTTTACCGCTCTACAGGTTGCTGAAACGGACCAACAGTTTCGAATGGACCGATGAAGCAGCTGGTGCGTTAGAGGAAATTAAAACACTGCTGGCAAGCAACCCCATACTCACAGCACCAGGCGCCGGTGAACCAATGTTATTGTACATATCGGCCACCAACCAAGTGGTTAGCGCAATGCTCATCGTCGAACGAGAGGAGGAGGGTCACAAATTCCGGATACAGAAGCCGGTCTACTATGTGTCAGAAGTACAAACGCAATGCAAGTCCAGATACCCGCATTACCAGAAGATAGCCTATACAATATTTATGGCATCACGGAAACTAAGACACTACTTTCAAGAGTGTTCGGTCACGGTGGCATCCGAAGTACCCCTGAACGACATAATCAATAACAGGGACACCACCGGCCGCATAGCCAAATGGGCCATTGAACTCCTTCCTTTCGAAATCGCCTATAAGCCACAACGAGCTATTAAATCTCAGGTGTTGGCAGATTTCCTCGCTGAATGGACGAAGGCCGAGCTCCCCAGGGAATATAGTACATACTCCCATTGGACGATGTACTTCGACGGATCCAAAACACTGGCCGGACTGGGGGCTGGAGTTATTCTCACATCTCCCACAGGCAACAACGTCCGTTACTTGTTGCAAATCATGTATGCCGATTCCAACAACGCAGCCGAGTACGAAGCACTTTTGCACGGTCTTCGGATGGCAGCTTCCATGGGTATACAACGGCTGGAGGTACGGGGAGACTCCAACTTGGCCATCTCTCAAATCAACGGCGAATTCGATGCCAAAAACCCGAAGATGGCGGCATATAGAAACGCCGTCCTTAAAATATCCGCACGATTCGAGGGGCTGGAATTCCATCATCTCGCTAGAGACAACAACCAGGCCGCTGACATACTGGCCCGCATGGGGGCCAAACGCAACCCTGTCCCAAAAAACACTTTCCTTGAACGGCTCTTCAAGCCATCGGTGGTTTGGCAGGACGACAATAAGGGCGCCGGATCCATCAGCGCGGAAGAGGTTGTTCCCCCTATAAATGAATCAGACGACCAAATCATCGGCGGCTCCGTGATGGACGAAACGCCTTCGGCTCATGAGGTCATGGCAGTAATTGCACCATGGACCGAGCCCTTCCTCGCTTAACTTCTTCGCCAAGAACTCCCCGACGATCAGACAGAGGCGGGATGCATAATTCGGCGATCCAAGGCCTATAAAGTCCATGAGGGTGAGTTGTACAAGAAAAGCACCACCGGAGTACTCCAGTGGTGCATATCTGAGGAAGAAGGAAGGCAGCTTTTGGCCGAAGTCCACGCAGGAATGGGCAGCCATCACGCAGCGGCAAGGGCCTTAGTAAGCAAGGCCTTTCGGGCTGGTTTTTACTGGCCCGCCGCTCGAGCAGACGCCCAGTCACTTGTCCAGCATTGCATGGGCTGTCAACTTTTTGCAAATCAAAGCCACATGCCCCCAACAGCTCTCCGAACTATTCCGATTACCTGGCCTTTCGCGGTCTGGGGGCTGGATATGGTCGGACCACTTAAAGGGGGGACCAAAAAGAATAAATATCTGCTGGTCATGGTTGACAAGTTCACCAAATGGATTGAAGCAAAACCTGTCAAATCAGCCAAGTCCGGATCAGTGGTCGACTTTATATCCAGCGTGGTACACCGTTACGGCGTCCCCCACAGTATAATAATGGACAATGGATCCAACTTCACCGCCCAAGAGGTAAAAGACTGGTGTACAAAGATGGGCATCAAGATCGATTACGCATCGGTGTATCACCCGCAGACTAATGGACAAGTCGAACGGGCCAACGGCCTCATCATGAGTGGTATTAAACCACGTCTGGTCCGATCTCTTCATGAGTTCGACTGCCATTGGGTGGAGGAGCTTGACTCCGTTCTGTGGGGCCTGCGTACCACCCCGAATCGATCAACAGGATACACACCGTTCTTCATGGTCTACGGGGCAGAAGCAGTCCTTCCTTGTGATATTATTCACGATGCACCAAGGGTGCGCATGTACAAAGAAAAGGAGGCCGAGTTAGATCGGCAGGACGACTTGGACGCCTTATAAGGAGAGTGCGACATAGCTCGGGCTCGCTCTACTTTTTATCAGCAGCAGGCCCGTCGTTACCAAAGCAGGGAGGTCAGGGCAAAAGCGTATAATGTGGGTGAACTCGTCTTACGGCTCCCCGAGAAGCAAATGCATAAACTCAATCCCAAATTGGAGGGCCCCTTCATAATCGACGAAGTACTGATACGTCTCCAACGTATCTATAATTTTTTGCTTGTTCCATGCTGTTATATTATCATTCTTGGATGATTTACAATCATTTTACTACAACTTTATATTATTTTTAGGACTAACCTATTAACCTAGAGCCTAGTGCCAGTTTCTGTTTTTTCCGTGTTTTTGAGTTTTACAGAAAAGGAATATCAAACGGAGCCCAAACGGAATAAAAATCTACGGTGATTTTTTATTGACCAGAAGAAGCCCAGGGAGCATTGGAGTTGGGCCAAAAGAGCCACGAGGCCACCACAAGCCTGGGGGGCGCCCCCCCTAGGGCGCGCTCCCCTGGCTTGTCGTCGCCTCGTGGCCCACCTTGACTTGTTTCCGACGCCAAAAATTCTTATAAATACAGAAACCCCCAGAAACAAACCTAGATCGGGAGTTCCGCCGCCGCAAGCCTCTGTAGCCACGAAAAACCAATCGGGAGCCCGTTCCGGCACCCTTCCGGAGGGGGAAACCATCACCGGAGGCCATCTTCATCATCCCGGCGGTCTCCATGATGAGGAGGGAGTAGTTCACCCTCGGGGCTAAGGGTATGTACCAGTAGCTATGTGTTTGATCTCTCTCTCTCGTGTTCTTGAGATGACACGATCTTGATGTACCGCGAGCTTTATTAATATAGATGAATCATATGGAGTTTTCCCCTCTCTATCTTCTTGTGATGAATTGAGTTTTCCCTTTGAAGTTTTCTTATCGGATTGAATCTTTAAGGATTTGAGAACACTTTATGTATGTCTTGCGATGGGATATCCGTGGTGACAATGGGATGTTCTATTGATCCACTTGATGTATGTTTTGGTGATCAACTTGCGGGTTCCGTGACCTTGGGAATCTATGCATACGGGTTGGCACACGTTTTCGTCTTGACTCTCCGGTAGAAACTTTGGGGCACTCTTTGAAGTTCTTTGTGTTGGATTGAACTTGATGAATCTGAAATTGTGTGATGCATATCGTATAATCAAGCCCATGGGTACTCGTGGTGACATTGGAGTATCTAGGTGACATTAGGGTTTTGGTTGATGTGTATCTTAAGATGTTATTTTAGTACGAACTATAGGGCTGTTCGTGACACTTATAGGGATAGCTCATACGATTGATCGGAAAAGATAACTTTGAGGTGGTTTCGTACCCTACAATAATTTCTTCGTTTGTTCTCCGCTATTTGTGACTTTGGAGTGAACTCTTTGTCGCACGTGAGGGATTTACATATGATTCAACTATGTTAGTATTGTTGAGAGAACTTGCACTAGTGAAAGTATGAACCCTAGGCCTTGTTTTCAAGCATTGCAATACCGTTTGTGCTCACTTTTGTTACTTGCAACCTTGCTGTTTTTATATTTTCAGATTACAAAAACCTATATCTACCATCCATATTACACTTGTATCACCATCTCTTCGCCGAACTAGTGCACCTATGCAATTTACCATTGTATTGGGTGTGTTGGGGACACAAGAGACTCTTTGTTATTTGGTTGCAGGGTTGTTTGAGAGAGACCATCTTCATCCTACGCCTCCCACATATTGATAAACCTTAGGTCATCCACTTGAGGGAAATTTGCTACTGTCCTACAAAACTCTGCGCTTGGAGGCCCAACACGAGTGTACAAGAAGAAAGTTGCGTAGTAGACATCAAGCTCTTTTCTAGCGCCGTTGCCGGGGAGGTGAGTGCTTGAAGGTATATCTTTAGATCTTGCAATTGAATCTTTTAGTTTCTTGTTTTATCATGAGTTTGGTCTATAAAAGAAAACTACAAAAAAATGGAATTGAGGTTGCCTCATATGCTTCATCTTTTTAATGTCTTTCGTGAAAATGATGGAAAGGAAAATTGTGGTCAAGTGTTAGAAGAAGAAGTTATTAAAATGTTTGGCACTAAATCTTTGAGTGATGAGCATGATTGCAATGTTGTTAGTATGAATTCCTTGAATATTCATGATGCTAATGATATGCAAAGCTACAAGCTTGGGGATGCTATGTTTGATGAAGATGATATGTTTAGTCCCCCAAGTTTTGATGAGCAAATTTATTATGATGAAAGCATGCCTCCTATTTATGATGATTATTGTGATGACATGTATGCTAGAAAGAATAATGATAACCATGAAACTTGTCATCATGATTTTAATTTTCAATTGGATTATGCTTCACATGATAGTTATTTTGTTGAGTTTGCTCCCACTACTATTGATGAGAATAAATTTGATTGTGTGGGGAGTAGTAAAATTTCTATGCTTGTAGATCATGAAAAGAATGCTTTATGTGCTGGTTATATTGTTTAATTCATTCATGATGCTACTGAAAATTATTATGAGGGAGGAACATATGCTTGTAGGAATTGCAATAATATCAAGTTTCCTCTCTATGTGTTCAAGGTTTTGAAGTTATGCTTGTTTTGCCTTCCTATGCTAGTTGATTCTTGCTCCCATAAATTGTTTGCTCACAAAATCCCTATGCATAGGAAGTGGGTTAGACTTAAATGTGCTTGTCATGAGATTCATGATGCTCTTTTGCATGTTTCCATTACTATTCCTATGTGAGCATCATTGAAATCATCATGCCTAGCTAAAAGGCATTAAAGAAAAGCGCTTGTTGGGAGACAACCCAACAATTTTCCTTTCTGTTTTTGTGTGTACACATGATTAAGCTATTGTATAATCATGTTTTATAGCTTTTTTTTCAATAAAGTGCCAAGTAAAGCCTTTGGGATAGTGTGGATGATAGTTGACCTGATTCTGTGCAAAAACAGAAACTTTTGCTCTCAGTGCAGGAATTTTTTAAATTCACTGGAGCGTGATAATGATCTGAAATTTTTACACAGTCTTTATATACAAATTCTTCAGGTTATCCTAATTTTTCAGAATTTTTAGATACAGGGAAGTATGGTAACACTACAGATCTTCACAGACTGTTCTGTTTTTGACAGATTCTGTTTTGCATGCATAGTTTGCTTGTTTTAGTGTTTTCATAGCTTATATTTACTGGTATAAATTATGGGAATAATAGAATACAGTAGGTATCATGTGGAAACAATTATGAATCTTGTCTTTACAGTACCTAAGTGAATGATCTTTGTTTATTATACTAACCCATCTCACGAAGTTCCGTTAAGTTTTGTGTGATTGAAGTTTTCAAGTTTTGGGTGAGACACCGATATGAGGAGAATAAGGAGTGACAAGAACATAAGATTGGGGATGCCCAAGGAACCCCCAAGGTAATATCCAAGGAAGACTCAAGAGCCTAAGCTTGGGGATGCCCCGGAAGGCATCCCCTCTTTCGTCTCCAACATTATCGGTATATCTTACTTAGAGCTATATTTTTATTCATCACATAATATGAGTTTTGCTTGGAGCGTCATTTTATTTTGTTGTTTTCTATTAGGTGTTATTTATAATCTTGTTTTGCAATAAAAAGTTCCAAGAATTGTCTTAGGATGCTTGCATTGCATGTTTTGATGTGTGCTGTGTATAAACAGAAACTTTTGCTGGAGTGTTTGAATTTTCATATTTTACTGGAATGTGGAAAGTTTCTGAAATTTTTACACAGTGTTGTCATATAAATTCTTCAGCTTGTCCTAAATTTTCATAATTTTTTGAGTTACATAAGTACACTGGTTTAATAGATTTCTACAGACTGTTCTGTTTGGACAGATTGCAGTCATAGATTTGTTATCTACTTATCCTCTAGTTTCCATAGCCTATATTGGTAGATATAAATTGTGGAAACGATAGTATACAATACCTAATGTTTGAAAATTATTATGAAACTTGTCTTGGCAGTACATAAAGAGTTGATTTATTATTATGTGTACTAACCTAGCTCACGAGTTCTTTTCGAGTTTTGTGTGGATGAAGTTTTTGAGAATAGGTGAAACCATGATATGAGAGGATTGAACGAGATACAAAAGCTCAAGATTGGGGATGCCCAAGGCACCCCAAGTAAATATTTCAAGAAGTCTCAAGCATCTAAGCTTGGGGATGCTACGCATCCCACCTCTCTTCATCAACAATTATCGGTTAGCCTATGTTGAGCCTAAATTTTTATTCGTTCACATGATGCGTGCTATTCTTGGAGTGCTATTTTTCTTTTGTTTGCTGTTTAAATAAAATACTCAGATCTGAAAATATTTATTGAGAGAGAGAGAGTCCTCACATAGCTACTTAATTGTTTGACTACTCATTGATCTTCACTTTTATCTTTTGAGGGTAGCTTGTCATTTCCTCTCATGCTTCACTTATACCTTTTTGAGGGATGAAATCTTTATGCTCATGTGTTTCATTTAAATTTGTTTGAGCTTGTCGAACAAGCAATGGCAATATATGAAACTAGTCCCAAAGTGATAGATATCCAAGGAGGATATAATAAAAACTTTCATGAAAGATCATGGGACAAATTAAACTTGATTCTTTGTAATAGTTTTGAAACATGATGATAGTAATATGTGAGTCATGTTAGTGAGTAATTATGCTTTAGTAGGAATATTGGTGTTAAGGTTTGTGATTCCCTATGCAAGTACGAAAGTCAATAGTTATGCAATGAAGTTACATCCTACTTGTGGTGCATTATTCGGTGTTAGTTATGTTCAATGCTCACTTATGCGAATTTTCGTTTCTTAGTTTGGTTGCTTCCCAATCTATTTGCTAGCCTCCATTTGTACTAAGTAGAAATACTACTTGTGCATCCAAAATCCTTAAACCAAGTTTTCCCTTATGAGTCCACCATACCTACCTATATGCGGTATTTCCATGCCGTTCCAAGCAAATTTGTATGTGTCATCTCTAAATTTTCAAAATAAATTTTCTCTTTTGTGTGCCCGTACCGCTCATGAAACGGTGGGGAGTATCCAATATTTTTCCATGCTAGGTGTGTTATTCTCACGATATGTGTTGATTCACTATCATTCACGAGAAAGTGGCTGGTATTCGGGATGCCCAGTTCCATGCTCAAAATTCAAATCAAAATATAATGAAACAAAACTCCCCCAGGATTGTTGTTTGTATGGACGGTGCCCGTGGATTCGGCTCGCCGTGGAGTGTGATTGATTGGTGGAGCGGGAGTAAAAACTTTACCATTCTGTTTGGGAACCGCCTATAATGTATCTAGCATGGAAAGTGTTGTGAGCTACTTTGTCATTTTCGTTGACAGGAAAAGCATGCCACCCAAAATATTTTTCTCTCTCAATTTAAAACTTTGAGCTCTGGCACCTCTACAAATCCCTACTTCCCTCCGCGAAGGGCCTATCTATTTACTTTATGCAATTTTTATTTTTGCTTTGAGTCTCCATCTTCTCTTATAAGCACCAACTAGGGGGCACTATGATCGTACTTGAGCATTGGGCATAGCTAATATTTGAGTGTATTTCATGAATGGATCAATGATTGAGCATGATGGGCTAGAGATAACTTTCTTTAGTGCTGATATTTTGAAAGACATGGTTGCTTGTTGACATGCTTGAGTATTGAAGTCATTATGTTAAAACTAGACTATTGCTTTGAATCATTTACAAGTCCAAATGTCCATGCTATACAAAGAAGAAAAGAATATGATGAACATGTTAGGCAGCATTCCACATCAAAAATTCTGTTTTTATCATTTACCTACTCGAGGTCGAGTAGGAATAAAGCTTGGGGATGCTTATACATCTCCAACGTATCTATAATTTTTGCTTGTTCCATGTTGTTATATTATCATTCTTGGATGTTTTACAATCATTTTACTACAACTTTATATTATTTTTGGGACTAACCTATTAACCTAGAGCCCAGTGCCAGTTTCTGTTTTTTCCGTGTTTTTGAGTTTTACAGAAAAGGAATATCAAACGGAGCCCAAACGGAATAAAAATCTACGGTGATATTTTATGGACCAGAAGAAGCCCAGGGAGCATTGGAGTTGGGCCAGAAGAGCCACGAGGCCACCACAAGCCTGGGGGGCGCGCCCCCCTGGCTTGTCGTCGCCTCGTGGCCCACCTTGACTTGTTTCTGACGCCAAAAATTCTTATAAATACAGAAACCCCCAGAAACAAACCTAGATCGGGAGTTCCACCGCCGCAAGCCTCTGTAGCCACGAAAAACCAATCGGGAGCCCGTTCCGGCACCCTGCCGGAGGGGGAAAGCATCACCGGAGGCCATCTTCATCATCCCGGCGGTCTCCATGACGAGGAGGGAGTAGTTCACCCTCGGGGCTGAGGGTATGTACTAGTAGCTATGTGTTTGATCTCTCTCTCTCTCGTGTTCTTGAGATGACACGATCTTGATGTACCGCGAGCTTTATTAATATAGATGAATCATATGGAGTTTTCCCCTCTCTATCTTCTTGTGATGAATTGAGTTTTCCCTTTGAAGTTTTCTTATCGGATTGAATCTTTAAGGATTTGAGAACACTTTATGTATGTTTGGCGATGGGATATCCGTGGTGACAATGGGATGTTCTATTGATCCACTTGATGTATGTTTTGGTGATCAACTTGCGGGTTCCGTGACCTTGGGAATCTATGCATAGGGGTTGGCACACGTTTTCGTCTTGACTCTCCGGTAGAAACTTTGGGGCACTCTTTGAAGTTCTTTGTGTTGGATTGAACTTGATGAATCTGAAATTGTGTGATGCATATCGTATAATCAAGCCCATGGGTACTCGTGGTGACATTGGAGTATCTAGGTGACATTAGGGTTTTGGTTGATGTGTATCTTAAGGTGTTATTTTAGTACGAACTATAGGGCTGTTCGTGACACTTATAGGGATAGCTCATACGATTGATCGGAAAAGATAACTTTGAGGTGGTTTCGTACCCTACAATAATTTCTTCGTTTGTTCTCCGCTATTTGTGACTTTGGAGTGAACTCTTTGTCGCACGTGAGGGATTTACATATGATTCAACTATGTTAGTATTGTTGAGAGAACTTGCACTAGTGAAAGTATGAACCCTAGGCCTTGTTTTCAAGCATTGCAATACCGTTTGTGCTCACTTTTGTTACTTGCTACCTTGCTGTTTTTATATTTTCAGATTACAAAAACCTATATCTACCATCCATATTACACTTGTATCACCATCTCTTCGCCGAACTAGTGCACCTATACAATTTACCATTGTATTGGGTGTGTTGGGGACACAAGAGACTCTTTGTTATTTGGTTGCAGGGTTGTTTGAGAGAGACCATCTTCATCCTACGCCTCCCACGGATTGATAAACCTTAGGTCATCCACTTGAGGGAAATTTGCTACTGTCCTACAAAACTCTGTGCTTGGAGGCCCAACACGAGTCTACAAGAAGAAAGTTGCGAAGTAGACATCAAGTACTCGCAGAAGGGGCTTATCATCTTCGAAGCCCGCCAGATAACCGCCTTGAACCACACCCATGGAATGCAGCTCGTCTTCGGCAGTTTTACGGCTAGACCGGTGTCGTCATACTTTTTACCCTCCTTTTTCTTTTCTTTCTTTTCATTTTCCTTCCGTTCCACCTTGATGTTTGGCAGGTTCGGATTTTTTCTCTCCCCAAGTCTATGTTTGGCTAAACCGAGCTCGTGTTAAGTCTTTCGGCATACATCCTCAAATGTTAGACCCGAATAAAACACCTGGGGGCTTCTTCCCGAAGCCGATGATTATATATTTTAAGAATCTATTCACATTTCCTATGTATGCATGTTTCCCTTGTCGATTTTTAAGCCATTATATGCATCAATTCGAATTAAGATTTTTGCCAAGATGGGTTGCCTCGCTCCTGTGTTTACCCTCTACGTTCCAGATTGTTCGGCTATAGGGTAAAGGGAGCACCTCTGCGATTGCTACGACCGGGTTATCCGGATACGTACCTCAGACGGGTGAAGCCAAAAGCTAGCTATCCTTAGTAGAAAATTGGTCGGCTACGACGGAAGCAAAAAATAAAATTATGGTTGTTATTACCATTACTCGGGCTTCTTTTCTCAAAAAGGCCATTAGTCGCATACTAGCAGTATACGGCCTTACTATCCACGATTTACGTAGCAACCTAAAGGAAGGCACCGATAGAGGTACTATTTTCTTTGGAAGATGTTTCTTACACTAAGCAGTAATATAACATATCTCCCTGTGCATCTTCTGTCTGTTCGCACCAAATGGCCGGATTGCCTGGTTCCTCGAAAGAATTCCCTCTTATCAAGGGATATTTTATACGGAACACTCCCAAGCTCTTAGCGCGGGAGGTCGAAGCCGATGGCCGGTTAAGACAAAGTTTACAACACAGACGGAGCAATTTTTTGATTTAAAGTACATAGTTACATGAAATCACGCATCTGGCTGCCGGTCAAGATTGTCTATTAAGGCATCCAGGGCGCAATCTTCCTGCGAGAGACGAGCGGCAGGCATCACTTGGTCGTACACCAAGTGAAGTGGCACTTCTTGCCCATCAGGCCCTGCTGGCCCAACCCGAGCCATATGCTCGGGGTTAAGACCGGTATAACGGGTCTTGATCATTGCCCACGCCTCTCGTGCTCCCTCCCGGCAGGCCGATGTCTTCCAAAGCTCGAACCGACTCCGGGCTTCCTTGAACCGATCGGCTAGTTCGGTCATCCCTTCCGGAGGCTTCTCGGCAGGCCATAGCGCTTTTATCATGCTCCTCATAGCCTTCCGAGCCCGCTCATGCATGGCGGACAGTTCCTTCAGAAGGCTCCCCCGGTAGGAGCCGATCTCTTCTTCAGGCCGCCCGGTTAGGAGACCTATACATGAGACAAGGTATGTCCATTACAGTTCATGTAGGAGAGATACCCTTCGACGTTATAATCACACTTACCGAACATGCCCCTCTGTAATTTCTGGTTCTCTTCTTGGGTCTGGGCCAATAGAGTCTTTAAACTCTCAATTTCTTTGGCCTGCTGCTTGTTTTCCGCCTGGAGGCGTTTCTTCTCCTCCAGGTTTCATTGCAACGAAAGGCAGCCGGCCTCATACCGGGACTCGGCGTACCTCTGAGATTCTCGGGCTGCATCTAAATCTTTTTGCAACTGCCCTATAGATTCAGCTGGTAAAAAGTACCCTCGCGTCAGCATGGGATTATATACTAAGATCAGCATAATAGATATACTCACCATGCGCCTCCCAAGTAAAATTCTTCACTTGTTCAAGTTCCGCCTTCACGGCTTCCACCTGTGTTCTACTCGCCTCCAATTCGTTGGCCAATTGCTCGTTCTGCTTCCTTGAGGCCTGCATCATCCATAAAACAATATGCGGATCCTTAACTCGGTCGTCCCGACCAATTCAAGGCTCAGGGGCTACTGGGTTTACATATGTGTCCGGATTCTCAAAATCAATCACTCACCTTCAGGCTGGATGATATCAGTTTCACGGCTTCCCCAATCCCAGCTCGGGCAGCTCCGATGTGTGCGTCTGCCGAGCATAGAGCATTGAACTCTTGTTCGGAAAATGCCGAGTGGCGCAGGGTTTCTCGTCGCCGCCGGTGGTTCATCGCACTCTCTACTTCGGATTTAGTGACTGATACTGCGTCCCCGGAGTCTTCAGGGGCCGGATTGACCACAGGGGCCTCCGCGGGAGATTCAGCATGAGCAGAAGATCTTGATTCATGAGTGTTGCTAGGCATCCTGGCAACGTCCTCGGCAGAAGATGGTTGTACTCGTTTCCTGAGTATTTCGACATAAGATCTTCTGTGAGATCCTATCGATCATAATAACAATAGATTAAGCAGCCGAACGAAGTACCTTTTGGTTGAACGAGTGGTCGGCGCCGTCTCCACGACCGGCTCACATGAAGGACTCCTGTTGATGCCCGGTCCGGGCATTGCTGCTGTAGCCGACGTTCGTCACGAGGACCGACGACGTTTGGGAGCGGAAACCGGCATATTTGGGTCGACGGAGGACATTTGCCTTTATCGGGAAGAATTTTTCTTCTTGCCTGTAGTGGAGGAAGGGAGTGATCCGGGGTGATCAGCTATGATAGCCACCTTGGATCGATCAAGGCTCTCTTGGTAAAAGACCCTATCTTCGTACCCAATTGACAGCTCCGGATCGTCATGGAATCCTGGATCGTCATCACGAGAGTAGTTCTTTGGTTGGGGGGGCGGACAGTTGACTGTCTCGACAAAGCTCCTCCATTCCTGTTTGCGCAGATTGAAAGCTTTGGTCAAAAAAGGGCAAATAAAAAACCCGAACTCAGGTCGCAAAGTCGAAAGGCTTACCCATTCGATGGGGTTGTAACTCGAGTAACCCTCCTTAACCGGTAGCCGAACGAAGTCTTCTTTTTCTCCTTTGTACAGGTCGGCAAGTGCGGCTACCAATGCCGCTTGATTGGCAGGGCCCAGCCGTTGGGAGTGAGTGGTGTCACTTGTTCCATTGTAACGCCACAAAGGATGTATCCTTTGCTGAAGAGGTTGAACGCATCGGGTGATGGCGGCAGCCATCACGTCAATCATGGTCAGCTTGTGATGAGCCAGTATCCTTACGTGGGCGGCCAAGCGTTGAACTTCAGCACCGTCCTCTTGGGATGAACTCTTCAGTCGCCAATTGAACCTTTTTTTCAAAGGGGCGTCGGAGTATTCGGGCAAACCCCTCCAAGCTGGATCGAATAGGGGAACGTCCTCAATATAGAACCATTCCGAAGACCATTCTTCAGACTCCTTCTTCGGTGTCCCCACTGGATACCCTATCCCGGCTATACGACATACTTTGACTCCTCCGACTTCCCAAATTGTCTCACCCCGAGTTCGGGGGACGAGGCAGAAGTACTTCCTCCATAATTCAAAGTGTGCCTCGCAGCCCAGGAACATTTCGCAAAGGGCAACAAAGCCCGAGATATGCAGAATAGATCCGGGGGTAAGATGATGGAGCTGGATCCCATTGAACTCCAGTAATCCCCTCAGGAAAGGATGAATGGGGAACCCTAGGCCCCGCAAGAGGAAAGGCATGAAGCATACCCGCTCTCCCTTGTGAGGATTTGGGAAGTTCTCCGCGAAGGCTTCGTTGTCAAAAGAAGTCAAACCGGCGCGGGTAGCCGCCAGATCCGAGGAAGGAAGATACCCATGGGTCTCGAATTCACGCAGTCGAAGGAGGGATACAGAGCAACTTGCCCAATCCCCGGGATGAGAGCCGTAAGGACGCGAGGAAGAGCTGGGGGCGCTCGCCATGTTTTTGTGGTGATCTCTCGCTTGAAGATTTTTCTGATGGGGAAGAAGAGGAAGATGTGACCCAGACCACGATTCGACTTGTTTAAATAGGTGGTGCCTCCCTTGCGGGAGGGACAATCTTGTAAAAAGCTACCGGGCTGCTCGTCTCCCCTCGGCGCACAAGGATCGAGAAGCGCTGAAAGTTACTATAGTGGGTCCCGTAGATTCTCAACGTTTGAGAATTCTCCGATGACGGGATGGTTGCCGAGCAAGAAGGGATAGAGGGACTCGCCTCGCATGCCGAAGACTTCAACGCGCAAGATTGTCCGGATGATATTCCTCGGCATTGGAGGCTAGTCTGGGGGCTACTGAGGGAGTCCGGGATTAAGGGGTCCTCGGATGAGGATGGTAATGGTCCTAAGACATTTCTCATAGGCCGGGATCATGGCCCGCTCGCTGAGGATGGGAATGATCGAAGGCCTCGTCGCTATGGAGGAGACCTCAGGAGTCGTGGCGTGTCTTTCAAGTTTGAGATAGTAGATTAGGCATGTTTTTTCCCTCCGGTGGGCAACCGACTATGTGTAACCCTAATGACCCTTGGCGCCTATATAAGTCGAAGGGTTTTAGATTGTACGATAGAGAAACTCATCTAGGGTTTTAGCTAGTCGATCTCGAGGTAGATCAACTCTGTAACCTTCATACCATCAATATAATCGAGCAGGACGTAGGGTTTTACCTCCATATGAGGGCCCGAACCTGGGTAAACATCGTCTCCTTCGTCCCCTTGTTACCATCGATCCAAGACTCACAGCTCGGGACCCCCTACCCGAGATCCGCCGGTTTTGACACCGACAACAGGTGCAAAGGTTTCACCGAAGTCAATACCCTCAACCTGTGTGTAACCTTGGGCCACAAGTCTGGCCTTGTTTCTGACGACTTGACCGGACTCATCTTGCTTGTTGCAGAAGATCCACTTGGTACCGATGATGTTGTGCTTCCTTGGATCAGGACGCTTTACGAGCTCCCACACATTGTTCAGCTCGAATTGGTGAAGCTCTTCTTGCATGGCTTGAATCCATTCCACTTCCTTGAAAGCTTCATCTACTTTGGTGGGTTCTCTGATAGATACAAAAGCAAAGTTCCCACAAAAGTTAGCCAGTTGAGTAGCTCTTGAGCGAGTAAGTGGACCTAGGGCATTTATGCTGTCAAGCATTCTCTCAATTTGGCTTCATTTGCCACACGTGGATGAGCAGGCCAAAGACTTTGTTCGGGCTGCTGAGTATTGTCTTCATCAGCAGCATTGTCTTCGGGTTCAACATTGTCTTCGCGCTGAGTAGATGGAGGAATGATGACTTCTTCTACAATCACAGGTTCTTCAGGCACAATTTCTCCAGTTCCCATCAGTCGAATAGCTTCATCAGGAGGTAGTTCATCTAGCACAGGAGGCCGGTGCTCTCTTTGCGAGCCATTAGTTTCATCGAATCGCACATCTACAGTTTCAACAACCTTGTTGTGAAGGATGTTGAAGACCCTGTAGGTGTGCGAATCCTTTCCATAACCAAGCATGAAACCCTCATGTGCTTTCGGTGCAAATTTGGAAGTGTGGTGTGGATCCCTTATCCAACATCTTGCACCGAAGACTTTGAACTAACTTACACTGGGTTTCTTACCAGTGAGAAGCTCATATGATGTTTTCTTGAAGAACTTGTGAAGATAAACTCTGTTAATGATGTGACATGCAGTATCAATGGCTTCAGGCCATAGCTTCCGTGGTGTCTTGTATTCATCAAGCATGGTGCGAGCCATATCAATAAGAGTTCTATTCTTGCGCTCCACGACACCATTCTGCTGAGGAGTATATGGAGCAGAGAACTCATGAGTGATGCCAAGGGTATCAAGAAAGGTGTCCAGGCCTGTGTTCTTGAATTCAGTGCCATTGTCACTCCTGATGTGCTTGATCTTGATGTTGTAGTTGTTCATACACCTATTTGCGAAGTGCCTGAAGACATCCTGCACTTCAGTTTTGTAAAGAATGATATGCACCCAAGTGAATCGAGAATAGTCATCAACGATCACGAAGCCATATAGATTTGCAGTGGTAGAGAAGGTGGAATAGTGAGTAGGGCCAAATAAGTCCATGTGTAGCAGCTCGAAGGGACGTGAGGTCGTCATGATTGTCTTTGAGGGGTGTTTGGCCCTGGTCATCTTCCCGGCTTCACAGGCACCACATAGGTGGTCCTTCTTGAACTTGACACCCTCGACGCCAATGATGAGCTTCTTCTTGGCGAGTGTGTGCAAGTTACTCAACCCAGCATGCCCTAGCCTTCTGTGCCATAGCCAGCACTCCGAAGCTTTTGCTAGAAGACATGAGGCAACCTGTGGTCCTGCAGAGAAGTCTACCATGTACAAATCACCTCTTCGAAAACCTTCGAAGACTTTGGTTTTGTCAGAGGCCATTAGTACCACACATCAAAATTTGCCGAATATGACTAGCATATCTAAGTCACAGAGCATTGAGACAGACATCAGGTTGTAACCAAGGGATTCGACAAGCCTGACGTTTTCCATGTGTCGGTCCCTTGGGATAGCAACTCTACCTAGCCCCAGTACTTTGCTACTGCTCTTGTCAGCAAAGACGATGTGATCTTTTGTTGGAGGTCGAAGAGTTTGCTCCATCAATAGGCTTCGATCACCAGTCATATGACTTGTGCATCCACTGTCCATAATCCATTCGGTGGCATTGGATTTGTCTTCCTTAGAACCTTTTGCCATGAGACAAATGGCAGGATCAGTTTGGATGATGTTTTCCTTCTCATCATCAAGACACTTCCTGAAGTCAGTGATGAAAGGATCTTGACGAGTGTAGGCTCCCTCGAAGATATAAGAGATCTTGTCCCAGATAAGCTTCGCAGAGCCCAGATGGCATACATACTTGAACCACATCTTGGATAGGTGCAAACATATGATATTCTTGGCGCGAGCGTCCAGCTGAGAATATAGACGAATATCTTCATCTGTAGCATCATTGCAGAGCAATGTGACGCCCTTATCAGTGATAGTCCATAGATCATCCTTTGACGCTTGAAGAAGTTTACACATTGACTTCTTCCATAAGGGGTAGTCGGTGCCATCGAAGACAGGGCACGCAGCGGAGACCTTGATTATCCCTGCTGTCGACATAGCTAAAACTCCACGGTGGTCAAACCGAAACACAGAACAAGGGAGTACCTTGCTCTGATATCAATTGAAAGTGCTAGTTATCAACTAGAGGGGGGGGGTGAATAGGCGATTTTATGAAAGTCTTCGAAACAATAAATGTATTCGAATAGTGCGGAAACGTAAACAGGATCAGGTAGGGATACAATCAAGAATCTAATCTAGGCATGCACCAAAGTGAAGACATACAGACAGGTTAAGCTTTAACATCATGCACAATAAGATGAGTCGAAGATAAACTTAGACGGTACGAAGATAAACAGCAGGCATGAATGTCTTCAGGACAAGTCTTCAGTGATGAACAGGGAAAGGCTTCACGATACAGAACATGAATGTAAGAGAGTGAAGGATAGAACCAGTTGCTTGACGAAGACACATGATTTGTTGGACCAGTTCCAGTTGCTGTGACAACTGTACGTCTGGTTAGGGAGGTTGAGATTGAACTCAGAAGACCTCATCTTCACCTTATTCCCCTTGAGCCGAAGTCACTTAGACAACGCCCAATCACTCAGGTAAGTCTTCAGGGGAGACTTCCGAAACCCGTACAAACTTGGCCACCCGGCAATCCACAATGACTCTTGGATTGCTCTAGACCATGGTCACCCGGCAATCCACAATGACTCTTGGATTGCTCTAGACCATGGTCACCCGGCAATCCACAATGACTCTTGGATGCACTAGACCACGACGCCTAACCGTCTGGAAGATCACAGTCTTCAAGTGTAATAAGTCTTCAGTTCTCTCAGAACAGAATGACTTCGATGATGCTCAAACACTCTAGCTCTAGGTGTTTAGGTGTATCCTCGCAGGATGTGTCTCTCTCAATGTCTTCGAGGTGGGTTGCTCCAAAATGACAACAATCGTATCTCTCTCTGAGCAGCCACCTTCATATGGTGGAGGGGTGGGCTATTTATAGCCAGCGGGCAACCCGACCTCATATGACCGAAATGACCCTCGGTCAATGGCCAACCGACACGTGTCACAACGGTCAGATTTCAAACCCACGCGGCACCTTTACTTGGGCTACAAGTAAAGCTGACTCAACCAACTCTGGAAGAGATTTCCTCTCACTGTCTTCGCTCGAAGACATAGGTATGGGTTGAGCATCACGTCGGCATCTGACTTCGATCACATCGACCCCACTTAACAGTACGGTGGTTCCTATGACTCAGGAAAGAAGAAACAAAACTACCAAAAGACTTCGTCTTCGCGTTTCATTGTCTTCGGACGAATGTCTTCGCTTAACACCAATGGCTTCAGCCGTCATCAATGTTCGGACATTTTTGGGGGTCGTCTTCGACGGCTAAACCGAAACTCCAGGGACTTCTCTCTGTGTTAACATGTGAACTCGCACAAACATATTAGTCCCTCAACCACGTTTGTCTTCAACACTCCAAAACCAAACAAGGGTGGCACTAGATGCACTTACAATCCACCACAAAGAACCTCAAAGAGTGCCCCAAGATTTCTATCGGAATATGTAGGACAAGAACGTGCATCAACCCCTATGCATAGATTACCCCAATGTCACCTCGGGAATCTGCAAGTTGAGTACTGATAACCCACAAGTATAGGGGATCATTTGTAGCTTTTTTCGATAAGTAAGAGTGTCAAACCCAACGAGGAGCTAAAGGTAGAACAAATATTCCATATATTTCTATCGACCACCGATACAACTCTACGCACGCTAATGCTTGCTTTACCTAGAACACGTATGAAACTACTTTGTAGGTGATAGGATAGCTTGCACGAATAAAACTAGAATTACTTAGCGGGAAATAAAACTACGAGTAAAATGCAAGATAATAAAAGTTAGTTGTTTAGTAGAAAGCTTTTGTCAAACAAGAACGTTACTTGTCCCTAGGCAATTGATAACTAGACCGGTAATCATTCTTGCAATTTTATATGAAGGAGAGGCATGAGCTAACATACTTTCTCTACTTGGATCATATGCACTTATGATTGGAACTCTAGCAAGCATCCGCAACTACTAAAGATCATTAAGGTAAAACCCAACCATAGCATTAAGTATCAAGTCCTCTTTACTCCTATATGCAACAACCCACCTACTCGGGTCTGTGTATTCTGTCACTCACGCCACCTACCATAGGCAAATAATGAACATATTGCAACACCCTACAGCGAGGATCCCTCACGTTTGCGCGAGACGAAGGGCACCGTAGGACAGCACCATAATAAAATATACAATCATACCAACCACGATCATCAATTAGCCCATAGGACAAAACGGATCTACTCAAACATCATAGGATAGCCACATATCATTGGGAAATAGTATATGGAGTTGAGCACCATGTTTAAGTAGAGATTATAGCGGGGAAAAGGGGAGTTACACCGCTGCATAGAGGGGGAGAGAGTTGGTGTTGACGGCGGCGAAGTTGTTGGAGTAGATCGCCGTCACGATGCTTGCCCCAGCGGCGTTCCGGTGCCACCGGGAGAGAGGGGGAGAGAGCCCCCCACCTTCTTCTTCTTCCTTGGCCTCCCCCCTAGATGGGAGGAGAGTTCCCCCTCTGGTCCATGGCCTCCATGGCGGCGGAGGGGCAGGAGCCCCTCCTAGATTGGATCTCCCTCTCTGTTCTCTTCTGTTTCGCGTTCCTGTTTTCTGGCCGAAAACCGTTTCTTATATTCCCGGAGATCTGTAACTCCGATAGGGCTGAAATTTTGAGGGGATTTTTATCAAAAAAGTAGTCTCCTTGTGGCCGAAGGAGAGCACCAATCAAATTACGAGCTGGGCACAACCCACCAGGGCGCGCCTGGGCCCTGGAGGCACGCCCTGGTCTCTCGTGGGGGCTGTTGGCCTCCGTTTGCGTTGATTCCACTTCTCAAAATTCACAAATATTCCAAAAATAATGTCCATAAATTTTATCGCGTTTGGACTTTGTCTGATATGGATATTCTACGAAACAAAAAACATGCAACAAACAGGAACTGGCACTGGGCATTGGATCAATAGGTTAGTCCAATAAATCATATAAAATGTTGCCAAAAATATTTGAAAGTTGTATAATAATGGCATGAAACAATAAAAAATTATAGATACGACGGAGACGTATCATCACCCCCAAGCTTAATTCCTGCTCGTCCTCGAGTAGGTAAATGATAAAAAAGATAATTTTTGATGTGGAATGCTACCTAGCATAATCTTGATCATATATCTAATCATGACATGAATATTAAGACACAAGTGATTCAACGCAATAGTCTAGTTTTGACATAAAGACATTACTGCTCAGGCATCCCAACAAACAATAATGTCTTTCAAAATATCAAGGCTAAAGAACGCTATCCCTACAAAATCATATAGCCTTGTCATGCTCTGTCTTCTTAACACAAAGTATAAATCAGGTACTACCCCGATGTCAGCCAAGCAATTGGTTCATACTTTTTAACGCGCTTCAGCATTTTCAACTCTCACGCAATACATGAGCGCAAGCCATGGATATAGCACTATGGGTGGAATATAATATGGTGGTAGGTTTCAAAGGGGTAAAAGTGGAGAAGAAAGTCTTGCATCAACTCAGCGTATCAACGGGCTATGGAGATGCCCATCAATAGATATCAATGCGAGGAGTAGGGATTGCCATGCAACGGATGCACTAAGAGCTATAAGTGTATGAGTGCTCAATATGAAAACTAATTGGGTATGCATCTAACTCTATAATGAAAAATTCCCACTAGTATACGAAAGTGACAACATAGGAGACTCTCTATATGAAAAACATGGTGCTACTTTGAAGCACAAGTGTGGAATTAGCATGCCCCTATTCCTTCTTCTTTCATTTTTTTTCTTTCTTTTCTTTTTTTTCTTTTCCTTTTTATTTTCTATTTTTTCTTCTTCTTTTTTCTTTATTTGTCCAGAGCCTCATCCCCACTTGTGGGGGAATCATAGTTTCCATCATCCTTTCATCACTAGGGCATGCTCTAATAATGAATAATGATGATCATCACACTTCTATTTACTTACAACTCAATGCTACAACGATAGTATAACAAAGTATGACCCTATATGAATGCAATGATCTAGCGTAGCAAAGATATCAAAAAACGGACAAGCGTGAAAACATCATGCTAGCTATCTTATGATCATGTAATGCAATATGACAATGAATGCTCAAGTCATCAAAACAGAGGCGGTGGAAGTTGGATGGCAATATATCTCGGAATGGCTATGGAAATGCCATAATAGGTAGGTATGGTGGCTGTTTTGAGGAAGATATAATAAGGCTTATGTGTGATAGAGCGTATCATATCACGGGGTTTGGATGCACCGGCGAAGTTCACACCGACTCTCGAGGTGAGAAAGGGCAATGCACGGTACCGTAGAGGCTAGCAAATTGCGGAAAGGTAAGAGTGCGTATAATCCATGGACTCACATTAGTCATAAAGAACTCACATACTTATTGCAAAAGTTTTATTAGCTCTCTCGAAGCAAAGTATTACTACGCATGCTCCTGGGGGGGAGGTTGGTAGGAGTTAACCATCACGCGCCCCCGACCTTCACATAAAGATAGACAATCAAGGATAAATTGTGCTCCAACTTCCTAGCATAACGGGAGACTATACGTGCATGCTTCGGGAATCACAAACCTTAACATCAATATCTTACTAAACACGATAATCCACTAGTACCTCCCACATATTATCATCTCTATATCGCAAAACTATTGCAAGGAATCAAACATATCATATTCAGTGATCCCTAAGTTTTATGTAGGATTTTGTGACTAACCATGTGAATGACCAATTCCTGTTGACTCTCTAAATAGATATAAGTGAAGCAAGAGAGTTTAATTCTTTCTACAAAATACCATGCTCTAATAAATATAAGTGAAGCAAAAGAGCATTCTACGAATAATGGTTTTCTATGTGAAGAGAAACAGGCAATCCAAACTTCAAATGATATAAGTGAAGCACATGAAGCATTCTATAAAGCCATACTCAAAAGATATAAGTGAAGTGCAATGAGCATTCTATAAATCAACCATGGACTATCTCATACCAGCATGGTGCATAAAATAAAATTGAAAACTAAACACAAAAGACGCTCCAAGATTTACGCATATCATGTGATGAATAAAAATATAGCTCCAAGTGACATACCGATGATTTGGAATAAAAGAAGGGATGCCTTCCCGCGGCATCCCCAAGCTTAGACGCTTGAGTCTTCCTAGAATATTACCTTGGATTGCCTTGGGCATCCCCAAGATTAGGCTCTTGCTGCTCCTTATTCCTTCTCATCGTGATAACACCCAAAACTTGAAAACTTCAATCACACAAAACTTAACAGAAAATTCGTGAGATCCGTTAGTACACAAAACACCAAATCCCATCATGTATTTCCATAACATTATTGCATAATTATAATCTAACATTACCCACTGTATGCTATCACAATTCTATGGCTCCCAAGTTAACGGGGCTCAACAAGAATTCAAACATAAGCACGCAAAGCATCTATGACAATAATCTGTGAAAAACAGGACAATCTGTAAAGATTTGTAGACACGTATACTTTTGTAGCTCAACAAATTCTGAAAAAATAGGAAGTGAGATTTTATTTGCATAACAGTAGTGTGTAAAAAATTCATAATTTTTGCACGCTTCAGTAAAATAAGAAAATTCAAACACTACAGAAAAAGTTTCTGTTTTTGCACATCACACATCAAACAAGCAATTCAAACATCCTAAAGGAAAATCTTGGCACATTATTTTTATAATACAATGGATTTGTACAAGGGGATAATTATTTTTGTTGGTAAAGTTTCCGTGATTCAAGATTCACAAAGTTTCCATGGGCATGAACAAAAGTTCAAGGCTAGCCCCCACTTCAACGATGCTCATCATCTCTTCTCACTTTCACCTTTCCTTTTGTGAAGTTTTAGGTTCCCCTCTATATTTTTTTTGTTTTTAAACTTCATAAAAGCACACAACAGAAATAAATGACTCTCTAAAACTTCTGGGTTGTCTCCCTGGCAGCGCTTTCTTTAAAGCCATTAAGCTAGGCATAAAGTGCTCAAGTAATGGATCCACCCGGATCCCAAGGTATATCAAAGCCAATTTTAATTAACAATGATTTGTTATTTAGTAGTGAGCACAAAGTGATATATATCATGTGACAATGAAGTATAACCCTCTTCCTATGCATCGGCATGTCATACAAGAATAATTCATGCACATTAAGTAAAGGCCAATGCATAGTATAAACAGTTTCTTGCAATTTTATCGTATTGGAAACATAGAGAGGTGAAGATGTAGTTCCTCTCTCATAATAATTGCAAGTAGGAGCAGAAAGCACATGCATATTATATTCATCAAAATCATCATGTGTAGTAGCTAAATGCAATCCATCTATATAATCCTTAATAAAAGCAAACTTCTCCGATATAGTGTAGTTGGGAGAATTCAAAAAGATAATAGGACTATCATGTGTGGGTGCAATAGCAACAATTTCATGCTTAACATAAGGAACTATAGCAATTTCATCTCCATAAGCATAATTCATATTGGCATCATGGCCACAAGCATAGCAAGCATCAAATTCATCAAAAAGGATGTTTCAAAAGAATCCAAGGGATCATAGCAATAATGATAGCATTCCTCATGGCATTCATCCTTCGGTAAGCACGAAGGGTAATTAAACAATGTATGAGTTGAAGAGTTACTCTCAATAGCAGGTGGGCACGGGTAGCTAATCCGCTCTTCCTCCTTTTGTTCTTCGCTCTCCTCCTCATCTTTTTCATCCAATGAGCTCACAGTTTCAGCAATTTCTTCTTCCATAGATTCCCGCAAAATATTTGTCTATTCCAAGGCAGCGGTCGTTCTCTTAATAAATTCAATAATATCGGCATTGCAATCATAATTCTCATAGTAATATTTAAGTATGGCAGGATTTTCAGATTCGTAAGAAACATCATCATACGTTTCCATCAAAGAAGCAACTTCATAAGCACCTTTAAAAGCAACAAATTCTTCTATTCATTCCACATCATAGTAATCATAAATACCTTTAGCATAAGAAGCTAAGGTTTCATTATCATTAAATTTGCATGAAAAGGGAAGGTGTCGAGGGTTCATCCTAGAGCAACAAGTAATATCATATCTCAAGCATAGCTCCCAAGCATACCAATGCAACATATGAAGTTGATACCATAACAATTTCCCTTTTTGAGTCAATAAAAAATCTCTAAAGTATTCATGTTGATCCAACATTACTCCCATTATCAAGTTGAATGGGGTCTTCTCAGGATTATCAAAGTAGTATTTAATACTTTGCACATAACTAGCATCAAGGGTTCTAGGAGGTTCCCCATCTCCATGAGTAGCAAGTAACACTAATTTTTTTGGTGTTTCGTGTTCCATATCCATAACTAAAGATATAAAACAACTAATAAAATAAAATAAAAATTACTTAGTGATAAAGCAAACAAGCACACACGAGAATATTCACCCCACGCTATTGCTCCCCGACAACGGCGCCAGAAAAAGGTCTTGATAACCCACAAGTATAGGGGATCGTTTGTAGCCTTTTTCGATAAGTAAGAGTGTTGAACCCAACGAGGAGCTAAAGGTAGAACAAATATTACCTCAAGTTCTATCGACCTCCGATACAACTCTACGCATGCTAATGCTTGCTTTACCTAGAACAAGTATGAAACTACTTTGTAGGTGATAGGATAGTTTGCACGAATAAAACTAGAAGTACTTAGCAGGAAATAAAACTACGAGTAAAATACAAGATAATAAAAGTTAGTTGCTTAGTAGAAAGCTTTTGTCAAACAAGAAGGTTATTTGTCCCTACGCAATTGATAACTATACCGGTAATCATTCTTGCAATTTTATATGAGGGAGAGTCATGAGCTAACATACTTTCTCTACTTGGATCATATGCACTTATGATTGGAAGTCTAGCAAGCATCCGCAACTACTAAAGATCATTAAGGTAAAACCCAACCATAGCATTAAGTATCAAGTCCTCTTTACTCCTATATGCAACAACCCACCTACTCGGGTCTGTGTATTCTATCACTCACGCCACCCACCATAGGCAAATCATGAACACATTGCAACACCCTACAACGAGGATCCCTCACGTTTGCGCGAGACGGAGGGCACCGTAGGACAGCACAACAATAAAATATACAATCATACCAACCACGATCATCAATTAGCCCACAGGACAAAGCGGATCTACTCAAACATCATAGGATAGCCACATATCATTGGGAGATAGTATATGGAGTTGAGCACCATGTTTAAGTAGAGATTACAGCGGGGAAAAGGGGAGTTACACCGCTGCATAGAGGGGGAGAGAGTTGGTGTTGACGGCGGCGAAGTTGTTGGAGTAGATCGCCATCACGATGCTTGCCCCGGCGGCGTTCCGGTGCCACCGGGAGAGAGGGGGAGAGAGCCCCCCTCCTTCTTCTTCTTCCTTGGCCTCCCCCCTAGATGGGAGGAGAGTTCCCCCTCTGGTCCATGGCCGCCATGGCGGCGGAGGGGCAGGAGCCCCTCCTAGATTGGATCTCCCTCTCTGTTCTCTTCTGTTTCGCATTCATGTTTTCTGGCCGAAAACCATTTCTTATATTCCCGGAGATCCGTAACTCCGATCGGGCTGAAATTTTGAGGGGTGTTTTATCCAAAAATTAGCCTCCTTGCGGCCGAAGGAGAGCTCCAACCGACTTACGAGCTGGGCACAACCCACCAGGGCGCGCCCTGGTGTCTCGTGGGGGATGTGGGATCCGTTTGCGTTGATTCCACTTCTCAAAATTCACAAATATTCCAAAAAAAATCTCCGTAAATTTTTATCGCGTTTGTACTTCGTTTGATATTGATATTCTACAAAACAAAAAAAACATGCAACAAACAGGAACTGGCACTTGGCACTGGATCAATAGGTTAGTCCAATAAATCGAATAAAATGTTGCCAAAAATATGTGAAAGTTGAATAATAATGGCATGAAACAATAAAAAATTATAGATACGACGGAGAAGTATCAAGTACTAAAACATACATCAAGTGAATCAGTAGAACACCCCATTGTCACCACGGGTATCCATATGCAAGACATATATCAAGTGTTCTCAAATCAAATGTTCAATCCAACATAACGATATCTCAAAGGGAAAGATTCAATTCATCACAACAAGGTAGCAAGGGAATAACATCATGTGATCCGACTATATTAACAAAGCCCGTGATACATCAAGATCGTGACATCTCAAGAACACGAGAGAGAGAGATAGAGAGAGAGATTGAACACATAGCTATTGGTACATACCCTCAGCCCCGAGGTGGACTACTCCCTCCTCATCATGGCCTCCGCCTCCGGAGATGGCCACCGGAGATGGATTCCCCTCTCCGGCAGGGTACTAGAACGCCTCCAGATTGGTTTTTCGTTGATACAGAGAGTTGCGGCGGCGGAGCGGAGAGTCTAGGGTTATTTATGATGGTTTCTATATTTATAGGATTTTTTGGCGTTGGTTTCACGCGAAGGTGGGCCACGAGGTGAGCACGATACACCAGGGCACGCCGGGGGGGATTGGCGCGCCCTGGTGGGTTGTGCCCACCTCGTGGCTCTTCTAGCCCTCCCACGAAGCGTCTAGTGCCTATTTTGTTCCAATAAAAATCGTCACAAAGTTTCGGGTGATTCCGAGAACTTTCATTTTCTGCACAAAAACAACACCACGATAGTTCTGCTGAAAACACCGTCAGTCCGGGTTAGTTCCAAATAAATTATATAAAGTGTATTAAAACCATATAAAAGTATTGTAGACATAGGAGAATATGGCATGAATACGTCATAAATTATCGATACGTTGGAGACGTATCAGATATTAGAATGAAAAAGTATGAACACCGACAACTGGAATGAAAAGCGTGAACATGAATGTAATGTCGGTGAAAATACGTACTCCCCCAAGCTTAGGCTTTTGGCCTAGCTTGGTAATCACCATCCGCATGGATAATAGTCTGAGCGATAGCTCACCGAGGCCCTTGGTGCAAACTCCTCGGCCCTCCTGGTAGCTTCAACCTCCGCATTGTACGCATGGGCCTCGCTCTCAAGAACATAGTATCTTCCCCTACTGTGAAAATCAAAGAGAGCAGGACCAGGCAAAGTGACAGGCACAACGTTTTTTTATTAAACCTCAAGTTATAGGTGTAGTTAGTAGTCGAGGCCGTGAGGAACTTATGACGCTTCATAGCCTCAAAGTCTAAATAGTGAATAGGTAAGATGGGGTCATTAGGCCAAGGTGATACGTTTAGTATCTCTGCTACACGGGAGGCATAAATTCCTCCATAAAAATTACCACTAGCAGCATTGTGCTGCAATCTCCGTGCAACAATTGCTCTGAGATTATAACATTTATTTCCTCTTATGGCAGTGTGTATGAGACTCAAATCAGGAGTACACAGTGTGCTACAATCTTGTTTGCCTACGATACATTTGCCATTGAAGAGTGCGAAATAGTGTATTGATGGGAAATGGATACTTTTAATTCTTCCTTGTGTTACTCCCCTATCTTCACCATAGCAAAGATTAACCAAAAATGACTCGTACTCAGATTTTGTTGGTTCATCAAGGGAACCTCAATATAGAAGTTTGCATGTTTCACTAAACAATTCTAAAGGCATGGTGAAGGAACGGTCATAAAAGTTGAATGAAACTCTAGACTCACGAGGAAAATATTTAAATTT
Source organism: Elymus sibiricus (assembly GCA_039707655.1). NCBI lineage: Eukaryota > Viridiplantae > Streptophyta > Magnoliopsida > Poales > Poaceae > Elymus > Elymus sibiricus. Next base: position 482,733,061 of record CM077665.1, read on the forward strand.
CTTTGTGAATGTTTTCATGAGTTCGAGATTTTGAGGGCACTTATCTGCGATGAAGGGAGCAAGCTCTGTATTGTTGATAAATTGTTCAAATTCCCCCTTAATACCTGCACCTTCCATGAACTCGTCGCATGGCCACAAGCATGATTTGGTGGCGGCATCTCGCATCGAGCTTTCGCTTGGCTCAACATAAGATTTTCGAACCGAGCTTCCACTTGATGAGGCCTCCGAGGATCTCCTCCTCGAAGAACTCTTAAAGAATTGCATTCTTATTTGCGAACAAAATTCTGAAATAATTTTGAGACATAAATTTTTTTGTCAACAAAACTTTGTAAGATTGATAGCAACTACTCCTAAGCATGCATAGAGGCCATATTAAGCATTCAAACTACTTAGAACTCTAAGAATTCAACATGCAAGCTCATCTACAGCAGCACCAAGAGTAGCTAATTACTCTAAAAATAACCCACTAAATCAAAAACTAATTGGAGCAATGGAGAAGTTACATACCAAGTAGCAATCCCTCCAAACAGTTTCGGAAAACGGAGCTTCAAGCAAAGAGATCAAAATCCGCGGGTTTGAGAGCACGAACACGAGAATGGTGGCTGTGGTGATTTTTTTCTGGAGGTAGGGGATGATGTGGGCTAAAGGAATAAGTGAGGGGGCCCACGTGGGGGGCCACAACCCACCAGGGCGCGCCTTGGGTTGCTGGCGCGCCCTGGTGTCTTGTGGGCACCAGGTGCACCCCCCTCTGGTATTATTTGCACCATAAATTCAGAAATATTTGGGAAAAATCGTATCAAATTTTCAGAACATTCTAAGAACTTTTATTTTTGAGTCATTTTTTTATTGCACGGTGAAAACAGAAAGCAGGATAAACATGGCATTTTATATTTGACTAACTAAAACAGAAAATAAAATGTGGGAGAAGAGAGTTGTGCTTACTAGATTCATCAACTTCATACCTCTCAAAAATGATCCATTAATAAGGTTGATCAAGTCTTATTAACAACCACTTCCGATTAGCATGAAACCGAAGAACTTTCGTAAAACACTAAGTTGCCTCAATGGGGATATGCATATCCCCAACAATAAGTATATCATATCTCTTTTTGGCAGTAGGTAGAGGTAATTGAAAACTTCCAATAGTGATGGTTGGAGATTCTTCAATAACATTTATACCATTCACTTGGAATTGTTTTTTCGAAAAGTGCACCGTATGCTCATTACCATTGATATGAAAAGTGACTTTGCTTTTATTGCAATCAATAACAGCCCCTGCAGTATTCAAAAAGGGTATACCGAGAATAATCGACATGTTGTCGTCCTCGGGCATCTCAAGAATAACAAAGTCAGTTAAGATAGTAACATTTGCAACAACAACGGGCACATCTTCACAAATACCGATAGGTATGGTAGTTGATTTATCGGCCATTTGCAATGATATTTCAGTAGGTGTGAGTTTATTCAAGTCAAGTCTCTTATATAAGTAGAAAGGCATAACACTAACACCGACTCCCAAGTCACACAAAGCAGTTTTGACATAGTTTCTTTTAATGGAGCAAGGTATAGTTGATATTCCCGGATCTCCAAGTTTTTTAGGTAATCCATCCTTAAAAGAGTAATTAGCAAGCATGGTGGAGATTTCAGCTTCAGGTATTTTTCTTTTATTTGTGATGATGTCTTTCACATATTTTGCATAAGGGGCCATCTTTAGGATATCAGTTAAGCGGGTGCGCAAAAAGACTGGCCTGATCATTTCAGCAAAGCGTTCAAATTCTTTATCATCCTTTTTCTTAGATGGTTTAGGAGGGAAGGGCATGGGTTATTGAACCCATGGTTCTCTTTCTTTACCATGTTTCCTAGCCACAAAGTCTCTTTTATCATAACATTTATTTTTAGGTTGTGGGTTATCAAGATCAGCAGTAGGGTCTATTCCAACATCATTATCTGGTTCTTTATCATTATTAGGTTGAGCATATTCATGAACATCATCATTATCATTTTCATTATCACTAGGTGAATGTTCATTACCAGACTGAGTTTCAGCATCGGAAACAGAGACATTATTATTATCTGGAGGTTTTTGTATCTCAGGTGCACTAGAGGTGCGCAAAGTCCTATCATTTTTCTTTTTGTTTTTCTTTCTAGAAGGACTAGGTGCATCAGTATTAATTCTCTGAGAGTCTTGTTCAATTCTTTAAGGATGACCTTCAGGATAAATCGGTTTTTGGGTCATTCTACCTCCTATAGTTACTACTCTAGCAGCAAAATTATTCATATTATTATTCATTTCATCAAGCAATTCTTTTTGAGACTTAGCAACTTGTTCAAACCGAGTTTGAACCATAGAGGCATGCTTTCCTACACCTCTAACATCATTACTGATTCTAAATAGCAAGTCACTCAAGCGAGCAATCATATCAGAGTTGTATTTCAATTGTTTCAGGACATGTGCATTGAAATGATCTTGCTTCATAATATAGTTGTCAAACTCATATAAGCATTGACTAGGATGTTTATTGTAAGGGATATCACCTTCATCAAACTTTAATAAAGAATTTACATCTACCACCTGTGGAGGTGGTGGTGGTGGTCTGTCAAGGCCATGTATTTCTTCAATAGGTGGTAAATTCTTAACATCCTCAGCTTTAATACCTTTTTCTTTCATAGATTTCTTTGCCTCTTGCATATCTTCAGGACTGAGAAATAAGATACCCCTCTTATTCGGAGTGGGTTTGAGCGGTGGTTCAGGAAGAGTCCAATCATCATAATTCTTCAATATATTATTCAATAATTCCTCAGCCTGTTCAACAGTTCGTTCCCTAAAAACACAACCAGCACAACTATCTAGGAAGTCCCTAGAAGCATCAGTTAGTCCATTATAGAAGATATCAAGTATTTCATTTTTCTTGAGAGGATGATCAGGCAAAGCATTAAGCAATTCGAGAAGCCTCCCCAAGCTTGTGGGAGACTCTCTTCTTCAATTTGCACAAAGTTAAATATTTCATGTAAGGCGGCTTGTTTCTTATGAGCAGGAAAATATTTTTCAGAGAAATAGTAAATCATATCCTGGGGACTACGTACACAACCAGGAGCAAGAGTATTGTACCATGTCTTAGCATCACCCTTTAATGAGAACGAAAATAACTGAAGAATATAGTAGTAGCGAATCTTCTCATCATGAGCAAAGAGGGTGGCTATATCATTCAGTTTAGTAAGATGTGCCACTACAGTTTCAGTTTCATAGCCATGGAAAGGATCAGATTCAACCAAAGTAATTAAATCTGGGTCGACAGAGAATTCATAATCCTTATCAGTAACAAAGATAGGTGAAGTAGCAAACTTAGGATCACATTTCATTCTAGCATTCAAAGTCTTTTCCTTATACTTGCGTAGCAATTTCTTAAGATCGTTTCTATCCTTGCAAGAAAGAATTTCTCTAGTTACCTCCTCATCCATAACATAACCTTCAGGTTCTTAGGCATTTCAAATCTAGGAGAGATAGGACTAATAGGTGTTTCATAGTCATCAGTTTCATAGGCTTCATCAGTTTCAGCAATCTCATCAGTTTCGGCAATTTCATTCTCTTTAGCTCTAGCAATTTGTTCATCAAGAAATTCACCTAGTGGCACATTATCATCAAGCATGGTACTAGCATCATCATAACCATCATTCATAGCAGAAGTAGCATCATCAATAACTTGCGACATATCAGGATTACTAGCATGTGGTGTTGTTGCAAGCTTACTCATAACAGAAGGTGAATCAAGCATAGAGCTAGCTGGCAGTTCCTTACCTCCCGTCGTCTTAGAGGGAAAAATCTTGGTCTTTGGATCCTTCAGATTCTTCATAGTGATTAATTGATATAAATCCTAAGTGACTCAACAAATATAGCTATGCTCCTCGGCAACGGCGCCAGAAAAAGGTCTTGATAACCCACAAGTATAGGGGATCGCAACAGTTTTTGAGGGTATAGTATTCAACCCAAATTTATAGATTCGACACAATTGGAGCCAAACAATATTTGCGAGTATTAGCAGCTGAGTTGTCAATTCAACCACAGCTGGAGATTAAATATCTGCAGAAGAGTGATCAGTAGCACAGTAGTATGATAGTTTTGATAGCAGTAGCAGCAGTAACAGTAACAGTGATAGCAATAGTTTTGTAGCAGTTGGAACAGTAGCAGCAGTAGCAACGTAGCAAGACAATAAGTGGAAAACTCGTAGGCACTGGATCGGTGAACTCGTTGGATGATATTCATCATATAACAATCATAACCTAGGGCGATACAGAACTAGCTCTAGTTCATAAAGCCGAGGGATTGCTCTGACCCGGGTCAATCAAGTTTTGACTCCACCATTGGAACAAATAAATTATTAGCGGCTTCCCAGCTTCCCTAGCATTTTGTAAATGTAATGTAGGCATGTATTTCGTAAATAGTCATACGTGCTTATGGAAAAGAACTTGCATGACATCTTTTGTCCTACCCTCCCGTGGCAGCGGGGTCCATAAGGAAACTAAGGGATATTAAGGCCTCCTTTTAATAGAGAACCAGAACAAAGCATTAACACACGGTGAATACATGAACTCCTCAAACTATGGTCATCACCGGAAAGTATCCCGATTATTGTCACTCCGGGGTTTGCGGATCAGAACACGTAATAGGTGCATATGACTAGCAAGATCGGATCAAGAACATAGATATAATGGTGATAACATAAATGGTTCAGATCTGAAATCATGGCACTCGGGCCCCACTGACAAGCATTAAGCATGGCAAAGTCATAGCAACATCAATCTCAGAACATAGTGGATACTAGGGATCAAGCCCTAACAAAACTAACTCGATTACATGATGAATCTCATCCAACTCCTCACCGACCAGCAAGCCTACGAAGGAATTACTCACTCCCGGTGGGGAGCATCATGGAATTGGCGATGGAGAAGGGTTGATGATGACGAAGACCAAAGATTCCCCTCTCCGGAGCCCCAAACGGGCTCCAGATCTGGCCTACGGATGAAGAACAGGAGGTGGCGGCGGCTCCGTATCATAAACGCGATGAATCTTTCTCTCTGGTTTTTTTCTCCAAAAATATGATTTTATGCGTCGGAATTAGGGTCAGTGGGGCCACGAGGTGGGCACAACCCACCAGGGCGCGCCGGGGGGGGGGGGGTGGTGTGCCCTGGTGTATCGTGCCTAGACAAGGGCCCCCCTCCGGTGGTTCTTGGCTCCAGTATTTTTTATTTATTCTAAAATAAATCTCCAAAAAGTTTTGTCCAGTTCCGAGAACTTTTATTTCTGCACAAAAACAACACCCTGGTAGTTCTGCTGAAAACAGCATCAGTCCGGGTTAGTTTCATTCAAATCATGCAAATTAGAGTCCAAAACAAGGGCAAAAGTGTGAGGAAATGTAGATACGACAGAGACGTATCAGCATGCCGAAAGGGCTCCAACCGGTAAGAAGGTAAATTCTGTTGAAGAAATCGCTACTTTGAGTGAAAAAGTGGATGCTCTTATGAATATGGTTGCTAGTCAATATGCTCATGTTGATCCCAATGATATGCCCTTGTCCACTTTGATTGAGAAAAATAATGATGCTATTGATGTGAACTTTGTCTCGTGAAATAATTTCAATAACAATGCTTTTAGAGGAAACTTCAATTCTAGACCATATCCCGGTAATTCCTCTAACAACTATGGAAATTGTTATGGTAATTCTTATGGAAATTCTTCTAAAAAATCTAATATGATTCCCTCTGATCTTGAGAACACAATTAAATAATTTATTAATTCTCAAAAGGTTTTCAACACTATGGTAGAAGAAAAATTGCACGTAGTTGATAATTTGGCTAAAAACATGGATATAATTGCTCTTGATGTGGAAACTCTTAAAAATATTGCTTTGCCAACTAAGAATGATTTTAATGACGCTATTAAATCTATCCAAATATCTATTAATGAAAGTAAGGAGAAGACCGCTAAGTTGAGAGCTAAGCAGGAATTCTAAGAAAAAGCTCTTCCACCCGGTTTTTATCGGAATCATGATGAAGATCTTAAAATGATTGGTACTTCTCCTATTGAATATTTATTTACTTATCTGAATATAAATGATAAAGGGACTGGAGATGAGTCAACTCTAGTTGAGAAGCGCCCCGTTTGCTTGGAGGGTGATGATTTTGATGCTAAAACTGAAAAACGTGGGTTTGGTGAGGTCAAAACTTTAACTAGTGATGTGCCCACTATTTTGGATTACAAGGACTTTAATTATGATAATTTCTCTTTAGTAGAATGTATCTCCTTGTTGCAATCCATTATTAGCTCACCCAATGCTTACAAACAAAACAAAGCTTTTACCGAACATATAGTAGAAGCTATGATAAAAGCTTATGATGAGAAACTTGAGCTTGAAGTTTCTATTCCTAGAAAATTGCATGATGAGTGGGAACCTACTATCAAAATAAAGATCAATAAATATGAATGCAATACCTTGTGTGACCTTGGTGCTAGTGTTTCAACTATTGCTAAAACTCTTTGTGATGTGCTTGGTCTCACTAATATTGAAGATTGTTCCGTCAACTTGCATCTTGCGGATTCTACCATTAAGAAACCTCTAGGTAGAATTAATGATGTGCTTATTATTGCAAATAAAATTATGTGCCTGTAGATTTCATTGTGCTTGATATTGATTGCAATCCTACTTGTCCCATAATACTTGTAAGACCATTCTTACGAACTATAGGTGCAATCATTGACATGAAAGAGGGAAACATAAGCTTCCAATTCCCATTAAAGAAAGGGATGGAACACTTCCCTAGAAAGAGAATTAAACCACCTTATGAATCAATCTTGAGAGCTACTTATCGGTGGAGTGTCAAAGATGACAACACTTGAAACTATGCATTCCATAATTCTACACTTACGGATGCCATCTACGAAATTTGCTTACGGACTCTCTCCCCAGCCAATCTTCCACTAATATGCCCCCTGAATCTCAAGGTGGGCCCCATTCCTCCCCAATTAACCATTTACAACTCATGTCCGTAACAACCTTTAAGTAAAATTGGTCCGTAGATGTAGCAAAGTCCCTATGCATTATGCCTAGCTAGGGGCATAAAACAATAGCGCTTGTTGGGAGGCAACCCAACAGTTATCTTTAATTTTTTGCTTTAAAATTTCTATTTATTTTTAATAACATGATTATTTCCTCTATAATTATTATGTGTTTGTGTTTAAATTAGTGTTTGTGCCAAGTAAAGCCTTTGGGGTGACTCACAAGATGAGTAGAATCGATGTTGAAACAAAACAGAAACTTTTGACTGCAGTACATGAATTTTCATTTTTTTTGGAGCGTCATAATGATCTAAAAAAAATTCACAGTGTTTATATACAAATTTTCGAGGTTTTTCTAATTTTTAGAGTTACAAAAGTACAGGTTCTCTATAGATTGCTACAGACTGTTCTGTTTTAGACACATTCTATTTTTACTTGCATAGTTGCTTATTTTGATTATGCTATGGATTGTATCGGGGGGGGGGGGGGTATAAGCCATGGACAAGTTAGAATACAGTAACTATTATGCATTTATGAAAATTGAATCAATTTATAACTGTACCTAAAGTATGCAATAAGTTTCTTATACTAACGGATCTCACGAAGTTTTATTGAGTTTTGTGTGATTGAAGTTTTCAAGTTTTGGGTGTTATCATGATGGACCAAGGAATAAGGAGTAGCAAGAGCATAAGCTTGGGGATGCCCAAGGCACCCCAAGGTAATATTTTAAAGGAGACTCAAGTGTCTAAGCTTGGGGATGCCCCGGAAGGCATCCCCTCTTTCGTCTCAATCCATCGGTATGTCACTTGAAGCTACATTTTTATTCGTCACATGATATGAGTTTAGCTTGGAGCGTTATTTGCTTTTATTTGCTTTTACTTTCATTTTGCCACAATCATTGTTTTCTGGACACACCTATTTAAGAGAGATACACCTTCATCATAATTTGTTAGAATACTCTATGTGCTTCACTTATATCTTTTGAGCTTAGTAGTTGCTCTATTACTTCACTCATATCTTTTTTAGCACGGTGGCGTGTAGATTTTATAGAAATAATTTCACTATCGTTCTTCACTTATATTTTTTTGAGAGTTATTAAATAGTGATGGTAATTTGCATGGGTCATAAGACTAGTCTAAAAATATTTGGTATTCAATGAGTGATAATCAAAACCATCAAGTAGCACATATAGAGAAATTATGGGTCAATGATATTGATATGGTAATATGAAAAAGGTGTGAGTTCATAATTGTTAAACCGTAGAAGTGTCGATATTAAGATAGGTTGACCTTTTTGTTCAGCTAAAAATTAAAGAGCCATGGTGATGATGTGTGAGATTTTCTATTCCTCGTTGAAATCCTAGTGTTGTTTCGGGTGGAAGCGCGCGATGGTTAACTCCTACGAACCTCTTCCCTCGGGGCATGCAAGTAGTACTTTGATTTATGATAAACTAATAAAAATTTGCAATAAGTATATGAGTTCTTTATGACTAATGTGAAACCATGGACATGCGCAATCTCACCTTCCCATAATCTCACCTTCCCATATTTGCTAGCCTCTTCGGTATCGTGCATATCCCGTTCTCACCTCGAGGATCGCTGCAACTTTCGTCGGTACATCCAAACCCTGTGACATGACACGCTCTGTTGCACATAATCCTTATTATATATTCCTCAAAATAGCCACCATACCTACCTATCATGGCATTTCCATAGCCATTCCGAGATATATTGCCATGCAAATTCCATCGTCACTTCACATGACTAGTTCGTTCATCATCATATTGCTTTGCATGATCATATAGAGCTGATAAAGTATTTCTGGCAAAGCCATCGTTCATCATATTTTTGATACATGTCACGCTAGATCATTGCACATCCTGGTACACTGCCAGAGGCATTCATACAGAGTCATATCTTCATATCAGTTCTCCATATCGAGTTGTAAGTAAATAAAAGTGTGATGATCATCATTATTAGAGCATTGTCCCAGTGAGGAAAGAATGATGGAGACGATGATTCTCCCACAAGTTGAGATGAGACTCCGGACGAAAAATAGAGATGGGGGAGGCCAAATGAGCCCACCATCCATTCAAAAAAATATGAGAGAAAATGAGAGAAGGGACTTTGCTACTATCTTTTACCACACTTGTGCCTCAAAGTGGCACCATGCTCTTGATACGTCCATTCTGCATCATGATTTCATACCACTATCTACCTTATTTGTGTTCATTATTCCACATTATCATGCAATTCTTATGTTTATTCTCTCTGAATATGCAAGGTACATCACAAGGAGGGAAATATCTGGAAACTGGAATTCTGGACCAAAAAAACGAGAAAAAGGCAGAAAAAACACCAGTCTCAGAATGACCTGAAAATTTACGAAGAATATTTTTGGAATATCTAAGAATTTCTGGAGCAAAAACATACCGGAGAGGGGCTGCCAGCAGTCCACAAGCCAATAGGCCGCTCCCCCCTAGGGGCACAGCCAGATGGCTTGTGGGCCCCCTGTTGGTCCTCCGATGCCCCTCTTCTCCTATATGGTGTGTTTTACCCTATAAAAAATCATAAGCAAGCTTTCGGGACGAAGCGCCGTCGTCTAGAGGCGGAAACCTGGGTAGAGGCCCTTTTGCACTCCGGCAGTGAGATTCTGCCGGGGAAATCCCTCTCCGGGAGGGGGAGATCGAAGCCATCGTCATCACCAACGCTTCCTCCTTCATGGGAGGACCAATATTCATCAACCTCTTCACCAACACCATCTCATCTCCAACCCTAGTTCATCTCTTGTATTCAATCTTTGTCCCAAAACCTCAGATTGGTACCTGTGGGTTACTAGTTGTGTTGATTACATCTCGTAGTTGATGCTTGTTGGATTACTTGGTGGAAGAGATTATGTTCAGATCCTTAATTATCATTATTACTCCTCTGAGCTTGAACATGTTGATGATGTGTGAGTGGTTACTATTGTTCCTGATGACATGGGAGAAGTCTTGTTATAAGTAATCTTGTGAAGTTGGTATGCGTTCGATATTATGATGATATGTATGTTGTTACTTGACGTGGCGAGAGACTGCGTCGATATTTCCCCAAAGAGGAAGGGATGATGCAGCACATCGACGGTAAGTATTTCCCTCAGTTATGAAACCAAGGTTATCGAACCAGTAGGAGGATCACCAACACCCAATAAGCAGCACCTGCACACAGAAAACAAATACTTGCAACCCGACGCGAAAGAGAGGTTGTCAATCTCTCTACGATAATAAGATAGATTAGGTAGTGATATATAGGAGAGATAGATCTCTCAAGAACACAAATAAAAAGAGTAAATATGCAGCAATATGTTTTTGGGTTTTTGATTTTGTAGATCTAAAAACAAAGATTGCAAAAAAGTAGATCGGGAAGCAATATGTTGGGAAAGTAGACCCGGGGGCCGTAGGGTTCATTAGTGGCTTCTCTCATGAGTATAGCGCACGGTGGGTGAACAAATTACTGTTGGGCAATTGATAGAAAATCAAATAGTCATGACGATATCCAAGGCGATGATCATTATATAGGCATCACGTCCAAGATAGATAGACCGACTCCTGCCTGCATCTACCTCTATTACTCCACACATCGACCGCTATCCAGCATGCATCTAGTGTATTAAGTTCATGGAAAAATGGAGTAATGCAATAAGAATGATGACATGATGTAGACAAGATCTATTCATGTAGGAATAGACCCCATCTTGTTATCCTTAATAGCAACGATATATGCGCGTCTTGCTGCCCCTTCTGTCACTCGGAAAGAACACCACAAGATCGAACCCATCACAAAGCACCTCTTCCCATGGCAAGAAAAATCGATCTAGTCGGCCTAACTAAACCAAAGATTCGGAGCAGAAATACGAGGCTATAAGTAATCATGCATATAAGAGATCAAAGAAGACTCAAATAATATTCATGGATAGATACTGATCATGAACTCAAAATTCATCGGATCCTAACAAACACACAGCAAAATTTTACATCAAATAGATCTCCAAGAGACCATCGTATTGAGAATCATAAGAGAGAGAGAAGGAGCCATATAGCTACTGCCTACAGACCCGTAGGTCTATGGTCGACTACTCACGCATCATAGGAGAGGCACCTATGAGGAAGATGAACCCCTCCGTGATGGTGTTTAGATTGGATTTCGCGGTTCTGGAACTTGCGGCGGCTGGAATTGTGTTTCGTCGACTCCCCAAGGGTTTTTGGAATATTTGGGTATTTATAGGCATCAGAGGCGGTGCGGAAGGAGGTCGAGGAGGGCACAACCCATCAGGGTGCGCCGGGCCCCCCTGGCGTGCCCTAGTGGGTTGTGGTCTCCACGGCCCACCTCTCTGGCAGTTCTTTGGCCCACTGGGTGTCTTCTAGTCTAGAAAAAATCTCCAAAAAGTTTCGTTGCGATTGGACTCCGTTTGGTATTGATTTTCTGCGAAGTAAAAACAAGCAAAAACAGCAAATGGCTCTTTGGCACTATGTCAATAGGTTAGTCCCAAAAAATGATATAAAGTTGTTATAAAATGATTGTAAAACATCCAAGAATGATAATATACCAGGATGGAACAAGCAAAAATTATAGGTACATTGGAGACATATCAACATCCCCAAGCTTAATTCCTACTCGTCCTCGAGTAGGTAAATGATAAAAACAGAATTTTTGATGTGGAATGCTGCCTAACATGTTCATCACATTCTTTTCTTTTGTATAGCATGGACATTTGGACTTATAATGATTCAAGGCAATAGTCTAGTTTTAACATAATGACTTCAATACTCAAGCATATCAACAAGCAACCATGTCTTTCAAAATATCAACACTAAAGAAAGTTATCCCTAGCCCATCATGCTCAATCATTGATCCATTCATGAAACACACTCAAATATTAGCTATGCCCAATTCTCAAGTACGATCATAGTGCCCCCTAGTTGGTGCTTATAAGAGAAGATGGAGACTCAAAGCAAAAATAAAAATTGCATAAAGTAAATAAATAGGCCCTTCGCGGAGGGAAGTAGGGATTTGTAGAGGTGCCAGAGCTCAAGTTTTAAATTGAGAGAGAGAAAATATTTTGGGTGGCATTCTTTTCCTGTCAACGAAAATGACAAAGTAGCTCACAACACTTTCCATGCTATTTATATCATAGGCGGTTCCCAAACAGAAAATAAAGTTTATTCCTTTTTCCACCAAACTTTCACTTTCCATGGCAGGCCGTATCCACGGTTGCCTTCCATACCAACACTTTCCAAGGAATTTATTATTTGACAACATAAAGTAAATAGTTTTTTCTTTTTCATTTCGGGAATGGGCATCCCTATTACCGCCTGGTATGTCTCCAACGTATCTATAATTTTTGATTGTTCCATGCTATTATATTATCTGTTTTGGATGTTTTATATGCATTAATATGCTATTTTATATTATTTTTGGGACTAACCTATTAATCTAGAGCCTAGTGCCAGTTTCTGATTTTTCCTTGTTTTTGAGTATTGCAGACAAGGAATATTAAACGGAGTCCCAACGGAATAAAATCTTCGATATGATTTTTCTTGGACCAGAAGAAACCTGCCAGACATGGAGATGAAGGCAGGAGACCTGCCGGGAGGCGACAAGCCACCTGGGCGCGCCCTAGGGGGGGCGCCCCCTGGCTTGTGGCCCCCCAGCAGGTCTCCTAACCCTATTCTTCGGCCTATAAATTCCCAAATATTCCCCCAATACCAAAAAGAGCCACGAAAATACTTTTCCACCGCCTGAAGCCTCTGTTCCCGTGAGATCCCATCTTGGAGCCTTTTCCAGTAATCTGCCGGAGGGGGATTCGATCACAGAGGGCATGTACATCAACTCCATTGCCCCTCCGATGATGCGTGAGTAGTTCACCACAGACCTTCGGGTCCATAGCTAGTAGCTAGATGGCTTCTTCTCTCTCTCTTTGTTCTTCAATACCATGTTCTTCATGATTATTGGTAATAACGCGTATAGAGGTAATTTCAATCCTAGGCCGTTTCCTAGTAATTCCTCTAATAATTATGGTAATTCCTACAACAATTCTTATGTAAATTATAATAAGATGCCCTCTGATCTTGAGAATAATATTAAAGAATTTATTAGTTCGCAAAAGGGTTTCAATGCTATGATTGATGAAAAAATGTTCAAGATTGATGATTTGGCTAGGAACGTTGATAGAATTTCGCTTGAGATTGATTCTTTGAAAATTAGATCTACTCCATCCAAGCATGATATTAATGAGTCTTTAAAAGCTATGAGAATTTCTATTGATGAGTGTAAGGAAAAAAACGCTAGAATACGTGCTAAGCGTGAACGGCTTGAAAAAGTGTGTTCTCGTGATAATATTGATGAAGATCTTAAAGTGATTGATGTGACTCCTATTGAATCTTTGTTTTCTAATATAAATCTTGATAAATATGGGACTGGAGATGAGTCAACTCTAGTTAAAAGGCGTCCCAATGATTCAGAGTTTATAGATCTTAATGCTAAGATTGATAAAAGTGGGATTGAAGAGGTCAAAACTTTAAATAGCAATGAACCCACTCTTTTGGACTTCAAGGACTTTAATTATGATAGTTGTTCTTTGATTGATTGTATTTCCTTGTTGCAATCCATGTTGAATTCTCCGCATGCTTATAATCAAAATAAAGTTTTTACTAAACATATCATGGATGCTATGATGAAATCTTTTGAAGAAAAACTTGAGTTGGAAGTTTCTATACCTAGGAAGATTTATGATGAGTGGGAACCTACTATTAAGATTAAAATTAAAGATTATGAGTGCCATGATTTGTGTGATTTGGGTGCTAGCGTTTCCACATTCCGAAAACTTTATGTGATGTGCTAGGTTTCCATGAATTTGATGATTGCTCTTTAAATTTGCATCTAGCGGATTCCACCATTAAGAAACCTATGGGAAGGATTAATGATGTTCTTATTGTTGCAAATAGGAATTATGTGACCATACATTTCATTGTTCTTGATATAGATTGCAATCCTACATGTCCTATTATTCTTGGTAGACCTTTCCTTAGAACGATCGGTGCAATTATTGATATGAAAGAAGGAAACATTAGATTCCAATTTCCATTAAGGAAAGGCATGGAACACTTTCCTAGAAATAAAATAAAATTACCTTACGAATCTATTATGATAGCTACTTATGGATTGCATACCAATGATGACAATACCTAGATCTATTGCGTTATGCCTAGCTAGGGGCGTTAAACAATAGCGCTTGTTGGGAGGCAACCCAATTTTATTTTTTATGCTTTTGCTTTTGCTTCTGTTTTTGAGTGCTTTACACATTATTACCTCTGTAGTAATTGTGTTTTCTTGTTTTAATTAGTGTTTGAGCCAAGTAAGACCTTTGGGATGGTCTACGGTGATTGTGATTTGATTTTACTGAAAAACAGAAACTTTTGCGCTCAGTCCAGGAATTTTATAAATTCACCAGAGCGTCGAATGAGTCTGAAATGTTTACACACGATTGATATACAAATTTCCCTGATTTTACTAATTTTTCAGAATTTTTGGAGTTACAGAAGTATTCGAAGTCTAAAGATTGCTACAGACTGTTCTGTTTTAGACAGATTCTGGTTTCTTTGTGTTCTTTGCTTATTTTGATGTATCTATGGGTTGTATCGGGGGGTATGAACCATGGAGAAGTTGGAATACAGTAGATATTACACCAATATAAATAAATAATGAGTTCACAACAGTACCTAAAGTGGTGATTTATTTTTCTTATACTAACGGATCTCACGAGTTTTCTGTTGAGTTTTGTGTTGTGAAGTTTTCAAGTTTTGGGTAAGGATTTGATGGACTATGGAATAAGGAGTGGCAAGAGCCTAAGCTTGGGGATGCCCAAGGCACCCCAAGACATATTCAAGGATACCAAAGAGCCTAAGCTTGGGGATGCCCCGGAAGGCATCCCCTCTTTCGTCTTCAATCCATCGGTAAATTTACTTGAGGCTATATTTGTATTCACCACATGATATGTGTTTTGCTTGGAGCGTCTTGTATGATTTGAGTCTTTGCTTTTTATTTTGCCACAATCATCCTTGCTGCACACATCTTTTGAGGTGGACATGCATTAATCGTGAATTTATTAGAATAATGTATGTGCTTCACTTATATCTTTTGAGCTAGGCAATGTTGCTCTAGTGCTTCACTTATATCTTTTTAGAGCACGGTGGTGTTTTATTTTATAGAAATAATTGAACTCTCGTACCTCACTTATATTATTTTGAGAGTCTTTAAACAGCATGGTAATTGGTTTAGGTTATGAATTTAGTCCTAATGTAATGGGCATCCAAGAGGGATATAATAAAAACTTTCATATTAAGTGCATTGAATACTATGAGAAGTTTGATTCCTTGCATATAGTTTTGAGATATAAAGATGGTGACATGAGAGTCGTGCTAGTGAGTAATTGTGAATTGGTAGAAATACTTGTGTTAAAGTTTGTGATTCCCGTAGCATGCACGTATGGTGAACCGTTATGTAACGAAGTCGGAGCATGATTTGTTTAATGATTGTCATCCTTTGTGTGAGGGTCGGGAGCGCGCGATGGTTAACTCCTACAAACCTCTCCCCTAGGAGCATGCGTCTAATATTTTGCTTCGATAACTAATAGACTTTTGCAATAAGTATGTGAGTTCTTTATGACTAATGTTGAGTTCATGGATTATACGCACTCTCACCCTTCCACCTTTGCTAGCCTCTCTAGTACCGCGCAACTTTCGCCGGTGCATTAAACCCACCTTCCTCAAAACAGCCACCATATACCTTCCTCAAAACAGCCACCATACCTACCTATTATGGCATTTCCATAGCCATTCCGAGATATATTGCCATGCAACTCCCACCGTTCCGTTTTTCATGACACGCACCATCATTTTCATATTGCTTTGCATGATCGTAAGATAGCTAGCATGATGTTTTCATGGCTTGTCCGTTTTTTGATGTCATTTGCTAGGCTAGATCATTGCACATCCCGGTACACCACCGGAAGCATTCATATAGAGTCATATTTTGTTCTAGGTATCGAGTTGTAAGTAAATAAAAGTGTGATGATCTTCATTATTAGAGCATTGTCCCGTGAGAGAAAAGGATGATGGAAGCTATGATTCCCTCACAAGTTGGGATGAGTCTCCGGACTTTACAAATAATAAAAGAGGCCAATGAAGCCCAAATAAAAAAAAGAGGCCAAAGATGCCCACCAAAAAAAATGAGAGAAAGAGAGAAGGGACAATGCTACTATCTATTTCCACACTTGTGCTTCAAAGTAGCACCATGATCTTCATGATAGAGAGTCTCCTATTTTGTCACTTTCATATAACTAGTGGAATTTTTCATCATTATGCATGACCACTTAGTTTATTTTTGAGCTTTCATACAGTTATAGCTCTAGTGCATCCGTTGCATGATAATCCCTGCTCACTCACATTGATATCTATTGATGGGCATCTACATAGCCCGTTGATACGCCTAGTTGATGTGAGACTATCTTCTCCTTTTTCCTCACAACCTCCACCATATTCTATTCCACCTATAGTGCTATATCCATGGCTCACGCTCATGTATTGCGTGAGAGTTGAAAAGGTTTGAGAACATAAAAGGTGTGAAACAATTGCTTGACTTGTCATCGGGGTTGTGCATGATTTAAATACTTTGTGTGGGGAAGATGGAGCATAGCCAGACCATATGATTTTGTAGGGATAACTTTCTAAGGCCATGTTATTTCGAAAGGACACAATTGCCTTGTTAGTATGCTTGAAGTATTATTGTTTTTATGTCCATATTAAAATTTTGTTTTGAATTTTACAGATCTGAATATTCATGCCACAATAAAGAATATTACATGGATAAATATGTTAGGTAGCATTCCACATCAAAAATTCTGTTTTTATCATTTACCTACTCGAGGACGAGCAGGAATTAAGCTTGGGGATGCTTGATACGTCTCCAACGTATCTATAATTTTTGATTGTTCCATGCTATTATATTATCTGTTTTGGATGTTTTATATGCATTAATATGCTATTTTATATTATTTTTGGGACTAACCTATTAATCTAGAGCCTAGTGCCAGTTTCTGATTTTTCCTTGTTTTTGAGTATTGCAGACAAGGAATATTAAACGGAGTCCCAACGGAATAAAATCTTCGATATGATTTTTCTTGGACCAGAAGAAACCTGCCAGACATGGAGATGAAGGCAGGAGACCTGCCGGGAGGCGACAAGCCACCTGGGCGCGCCCTAGGGGGGGCGCCCCCTGGCTTGTGGCCCCCCAGCAGGTCTCCTAACCCTATTCTTCGGCCTATAAATTCCCAAATATTCCCCCAATACCAAAAAGAGCCACGAAAATACTTTTCCACCGCCTGAAGCCTCTGTTCCCGTGAGATCCCATCTTGGAGCCTTTTCCAGTAATCTGCCGGAGGGGGATTCGATCACAGAGGGCATGTACATCAACTCCATTGCCCCTCCGATGATGCGTGAGTAGTTCACCACAGACCTTCGGGTCCATAGCTAGTAGCTAGATGGCTTCTTCTCTCTCTCTTTGTTCTTCAATACCATGTTCTTCATGATTATTGGTAATAACGCGTATAGAGGTAATTTCAATCCTAGGCCGTTTCCTAGTAATTCCTCTAATAATTATGGTAATTCCTACAACAATTCTTATGTAAATTATAATAAGATGCCCTCTGATCTTGAGAATAATATTAAAGAATTTATTAGTTCGCAAAAGGGTTTCAATGCTATGATTGATGAAAAAATGTTCAAGATTGATGATTTGGCTAGGAACGTTGATAGAATTTCGCTTGAGATTGATTCTTTGAAAATTAGATCTACTCCATCCAAGCATGATATTAATGAGTCTTTAAAAGCTATGAGAATTTCTATTGATGAGTGTAAGGAAAAAAACGCTAGAATACGTGCTAAGCGTGAACGGCTTGAAAAAGTGTGTTCTCGTGATAATATTGATGAAGATCTTAAAGTGATTGATGTGACTCCTATTGAATCTTTGTTTTCTAATATAAATCTTGATAAATATGGGACTGGAGATGAGTCAACTCTAGTTAAAAGGCGTCCCAATGATTCAGAGTTTATAGATCTTAATGCTAAGATTGATAAAAGTGGGATTGAAGAGGTCAAAACTTTAAATAGCAATGAACCCACTCTTTTGGACTTCAAGGACTTTAATTATGATAGTTGTTCTTTGATTGATTGTATTTCCTTGTTGCAATCCATGTTGAATTCTCCGCATGCTTATAATCAAAATAAAGTTTTTACTAAACATATCATGGATGCTATGATGAAATCTTTTGAAGAAAAACTTGAGTTGGAAGTTTCTATACCTAGGAAGATTTATGATGAGTGGGAACCTACTATTAAGATTAAAATTAAAGATTATGAGTGCCATGATTTGTGTGATTTGGGTGCTAGCGTTTCCACATTCCGAAAACTTTATGTGATGTGCTAGGTTTCCATGAATTTGATGATTGCTCTTTAAATTTGCATCTAGCGGATTCCACCATTAAGAAACCTATGGGAAGGATTAATGATGTTCTTATTGTTGCAAATAGGAATTATGTGACCATACATTTCATTGTTCTTGATATAGATTGCAATCCTACATGTCCTATTATTCTTGGTAGACCTTTCCTTAGAACGATCGGTGCAATTATTGATATGAAAGAAGGAAACATTAGATTCCAATTTCCATTAAGGAAAGGCATGGAACACTTTCCTAGAAATAAAATAAAATTACCTTACGAATCTATTATGATAGCTACTTATGGATTGCATACCAATGATGACAATACCTAGATCTATTGCGTTATGCCTAGCTAGGGGCGTTAAACAATAGCGCTTGTTGGGAGGCAACCCAATTTTATTTTTTATGCTTTTGCTTTTGCTTCTGTTTTTGAGTGCTTTACACATTATTACCTCTGTAGTAATTGTGTTTTCTTGTTTTAATTAGTGTTTGAGCCAAGTAAGACCTTTGGGATGGTCTACGGTGATTGTGATTTGATTTTACTGAAAAACAGAAACTTTTGCGCTCAGTCCAGGAATTTTATAAATTCACCAGAGCGTCGAATGAGTCTGAAATGTTTACACACGATTGATATACAAATTTCCCTGATTTTACTAATTTTTCAGAATTTTTGGAGTTACAGAAGTATTCGAAGTCTAAAGATTGCTACAGACTGTTCTGTTTTAGACAGATTCTGGTTTCTTTGTGTTCTTTGCTTATTTTGATGTATCTATGGGTTGTATCGGGGGGTATGAACCATGGAGAAGTTGGAATACAGTAGATATTACACCAATATAAATAAATAATGAGTTCACAACAGTACCTAAAGTGGTGATTTATTTTTCTTATACTAACGGATCTCACGAGTTTTCTGTTGAGTTTTGTGTTGTGAAGTTTTCAAGTTTTGGGTAAGGATTTGATGGACTATGGAATAAGGAGTGGCAAGAGCCTAAGCTTGGGGATGCCCAAGGCACCCCAAGACATATTCAAGGATACCAAAGAGCCTAAGCTTGGGGATGCCCCGGAAGGCATCCCCTCTTTCGTCTTCAATCCATCGGTAAATTTACTTGAGGCTATATTTGTATTCACCACATGATATGTGTTTTGCTTGGAGCGTCTTGTATGATTTGAGTCTTTGCTTTTTATTTTGCCACAATCATCCTTGCTGCACACATCTTTTGAGGTGGACATGCATTAATCGTGAATTTATTAGAATAATGTATGTGCTTCACTTATATCTTTTGAGCTAGGCAATGTTGCTCTAGTGCTTCACTTATATCTTTTTAGAGCACGGTGGTGTTTTATTTTATAGAAATAATTGAACTCTCGTACCTCACTTATATTATTTTGAGAGTCTTTAATATGCTATTTTATATTATTTTTGGGACTAACCTATTAATCTAGAGCCTAGTGCCAGTTTCTGTTTTTTCCTTGTTTTTCAGTATTGCAGATAAGGAATATTAAACGGAGTCCAAACGGAATAAAATCTTCGATATGATTTTTCTTTGACCAGAAGAAACCTGCCAGACTTGGAGATGAAGGCAAGAGACCTGCCGGGAGGCGACAAGCCACCTAGCGCGCCCTAGGGGGGGGGGCGCCCCCTGGCTTGTGGCCCCCCAGCAGGTCTCCTAACCCTATTCTTCGGCCTATAAATTCCCAAATATTCCCCCAATACCAAAAAGAGCCACGAAAATACTTTTCCGCCGCCGGAAGCCTCTGTTCCCGTGAGATCCCATCTTGGAGCCTGTTCCGGTAATCTGCCGGAGGGGGATTCGATCATGGAGGGCATCTACATCAACTCCATTGCCCCTCCGATGATGCGTGAGTAGTTCACCACAGACCTTCGGGTCCATAGCTAGTAGCTAGATGACTTCTTCTCTCTCTTTGTTCTTCAATACCATGTTCTTCATGATCTTCATGGAGATCTATCCGATGTAATACTCTTTTGCGGTGTGTTTGTCGAGATCCGATGAATTGTGGGTTTATGATCAGACTATCTATGAATATTATTTGAATCTTCTCTGAATTCTTATATGCATGATTTCATATCTTTGCAAGTCTCTTTGAGTTATTGGTTTGGTTTGGCCAACTAGATTGGTAATTCTTGCAATGGGAGAAGTGCTTACTTTTGGGTTCAATCTTGCGGTGTCCTCACCCAGTGACAAAGTAGGGGTAGCGAGGCACGTATTTGTATTGTTGCCATCAAGGATAAAAAGATGGGGTTTTCATCATATTGCTTGAGTTTATCCCTCTACATCATGCCATCTTACCTAATGTGTTACTCTGTTCTTCTTGAACTTAATACTCTAGATGCAGGCAGGAGTCGGTCAATGTGTGGAGTAATAGTAGTAGATGCAGAATCGTTTCGGTCTACTTGACACGGACGTGATGCCTATATGCATAATCATTGCCTTGGATATCGTCATAACTATGCGCTTTTCTATCAATTGCTCGACAGTAATTTGTTCACCCACCGTATTATTTTCCTTCATGAGAGAAGCCTCTAGTGAAACCTATGGCCCCCGGGTCTATTTTCCATATTATATTTTCAGATCTATAAACCAAAAATACCAAAAATACTTCGCTGCAATCTTTTTACTTTTGTTTTACTTTTCGTTTTAGCAATCTTTCATATCTATCTCTATCAGATCTCATCCTTGCAAATAACCGTGAAGGGATTGATAACCCCTTTATAGCGTTGGGTGCAAGAGTTTGATTGTTCGTGTAGGTGCGAAGATTGGGGACTTGCTTGTATCTCCTACTGGATTGATACCTTGGTTCTCAACAACTGAGGGAAATACTTATCTACTTTGCTGCATCACCCTTTCCTCTTCAAGGGAAAACCAACGCAAGCTCAGGAAGTAGCACCGCTGCACTCTCGTGCAATGACAAGTGAATAAACACTCATCTTGAGAATAACACATCTAGCATGGAAAAATATTGGACACTCCCCACCGTTTCATGAGCGGTACGGGCAAACAAAAGAGAAAATTTATTTTGAAAATTTAGAGATGGCACATACAAATTTGCTTGGAACGGCTTGGAAATACCACATATAGGTAGGTATGGTGGACTCATAAGGCAAAACTTGGTTTAAGGATTTTTGGATGCACAAGTAGTATTTCTACTTACTACAAATGGAGGCTAGCAAATAGATTGGGAAGCAACCAAACCAAGAAACGAAAATTCACATAAGTGAGCATTGAACATAACTAACACCGAATAATGCACCACAAGTAGGATGTAACTTCATTGCATAACTATTGACTTTCATGCATGCATAGGGAATCACAAACCTTAACACCAATATTCCTACTAGGCATAATTACTCACTAACATGACTCACATATTACTATCATCATGTTTCAAAACTATTACAAGGAATCAAGTTTAATTTGTCCAATGACCTTCATGAAAGTTTTTATTATATCCTCCTTGGATATCTATCACTTTGGGACTAGTTTTATATATTGCCATTGCTTTTTGGCAAGCTCAAACAAATTTAAGTGAAGCACATGAGCATAAAGATTTCATCTCTCAAAAGGGTATAAGTGTAGCATGAGAGGATTTCTTCAAAATTTACTAACTCTCAAATTAATCTAAGTGAAGCATGAGAGTATTTCTACAAAAAAATTCCAAGCACACCGTGCTCAAAAAGATATAAGTGAAGCACTACAGCAATTCTATAGCTCAAAAAGTTTAAGTGAAGCACATAGAGCAATTCTAACAAATCATAGCATGATTTTGGCTTTATCAAATAGGTGTGTCCAGCAAGGATACAAGTGGCAAACTAAGAAACAAAGCAAGCAAAGATACAAGACGCTCCAAGCAAAACTCATGATATGTTACGAGTAAAAATATAGCTCCAAGTAAAATACCGATGGTCGTTAGAAGAAAGAGGGGATGCCACTCGGAGGCATCCCCAAGCTTAGTTGCTTGTTACTCTTTGGATATATCTTGGGGGTGCAGTAGCATCCCCAAGCTTAGGCTTTTGTCACTCCTTATTCCTTCATCCATCGTGATCTCACCCAAAACTTGAAAACTTCAATCACACAAAACTCAACAAAATCTTTGTGAGATCCGTTAGTATAATAAAGCAAATAACCACTTTAGGTACTGTTGAAAACCCATTCATATTTTATTATTGCATTATACCTACTGTATTTTAAATTTACCATGGCTCATACCCTTCAATATAACCCATAGATTCATCAAAACAAACACACAATGCAACGAAAACAGAATCTGTCTTAAACAGAATAGTCTGTAGTAATCTGTACTCTACCCATACTTCTATAACTCTACAAATTCTGAAAAATTAGGACAATGTAAGGAATTTGTATAGTAAAACTGTGTTAAAATTTCAGCTCAATATCACGTTCCAGAAAAAAAAATGAAAATTCATATACTGGACGCAAAGTTTCTGTTTCAAATTCAGCATCACTTCTACTCATCCTATGAATCATCCTAAAGGCTTTACTTGGCAGAAACACTAAATAAACCATAAAAACACAATCATAACAGAGGCATAGTTGTGTCAACACACAAAAACAGAAATTAAAAATCAAAAATTTATTTATTCATTTGGTTGCCTCCCAACAAGCGCTATCGTTTTACGCCCCTAGCTAGGCATAATGGATAGATTCAAGTATTGTCATCTTTGGTTTTGGATCCATAGGATGCCCTCATGATTGATTAATATGGTGGTTTAATTATTTTCCTTGGGAAGTGTTCCATACCCTTTCTCAAGGGAAATTGAAAACGAATATTGCCTTCTTTCATATCAATCACGGCACCTATAGTATGTAAAAACGGTCTACCAAGTATAATTGGACAAGACGGATTGCAATCAATATCAAGCACTATAAAATCAATAGGCACATAGTTCCTATTTGCAAGAATAAGAACATCATTAATTCTTCCCAAAGGCTTTTTAATAGTAGAATCCGCCAAGTGCAAATTAAGAGAACATTCTTCAATATTGGTGAGACCAAGCACATCACATAGAGATTTTGGAATCGTGGAAACACTAGCACCCAAATCACACAAAGCAAAGCATTCATAATGTTTAAACCTGACCTTAATGGTAGGTTCCCACTCGTCATGTAATTTTCTAGGAATAGAAATCTCCAACTCCAACTTTTCTTCAAAAGATTTCATCATGGCATCAACGATATGTTTAGTCAAAGCTTTATTTTGCTCATAAGCATGGGGTGAATTCAACATGGATTGCAGCAAAGAAATGCATTCAATCAAATAGAAACTATCATAATTAAAGTCTTTGCAATCCAAGATAGTGGACACATCACTAGTTAAAGTTTTGACCTCTTCAAACCCACTTTTATAAAAAAATTCATCAAGATTTTCACCCTCCAAATTATTGGGACACCTTCTAGCTAAAGTTGACTCTACTTCAGTCCCTTCATTATCAATTTTCATATTACTAAACAAGGAATCAATAGAAGAAACACCAATCACTTTAAGATCTTCATCTTTCTTATGAAGGCAATCACTAGAAAACGATTTTTCCAAGATTTCTCTTTTAGCTCTAAGCATAGCGGTTCTTTTCTTACTTTCATCCATAGAGACATATAAAGCTTTAATAGATTCATCAATCTTAGGAACAAAAGCTTTCAACTTGAGATTTTCAACATCATGAGAAATTCTATCAATGCTTCTAGACATATCATCAATCTTATTCAAATTTTCCTCTATCGTAATATTCAAAGCCTTTTGCGCATTGATAAATTCTTTAATATTACTCTCAAGATCAGAGGTGTTCCTATTATTATTGAAGGAAGAATTGCCATAGGAATTACCATAATTATTAGAGGAATTCCCAGGAAAAGGCCTAGGATTAAAATTACCTCTATAAGCATTGTTATTGAAATTGTTTCGAGAGACAAAATTCACATCTACGGAATCGCTATTTTTCTCAATCAAAGTAGACAAAGGCACATCATTAAGATCAATAGGAGCATTTTTACTAGCAACCAATTTCATCAAAGCATCAACTTTATCACTCAAAGTACTAATTTCCTCTACCGAATTGACTTTTTTACTAGTAGGTGCTCTTTCGGTATGCCATTGAGAATAATTAGCCATAATATTATCTAGCAATTTAGTAGCTTCACCCAAAGTAATCTCCATAAAAGTACCACCCGTGGCGGAATCTAAAAGATTTCTAGAGACAAAGTTCAATCCCAGATAAAAAGATCATCCAAAGATTTAAACCATGAGTAGGACAATTTCTTAGCATCAACTTCATGCTTTCCCAAGATTGTGCAACATGTTCATGCTGAAGTTGCTTAAAATTTATGATTTGCGTCCTAAGGGAAATAATTTTCACGGGCGGAAAATACTTAGTGATAAAAGCATCCTTGCACTTATTCCAAGAATCGATACTATTGCGAGGCAAAGAGGAAAACCAAATTTTTGCACGATCCCGCAAGGAGAAAGGAAATAGTTTCAACTTCACAATATCATTGTCCACATCTTTTTTCTTTTACATATCACACAATTCTACGAACGTGTTTAGATGGGATGCGGCAGCCTCATTAGGAGTACCGACAAATTGATCTTTCATGACAAGATTCAACAAAGCGACATTAATATCACAAGACTCCGCACTACTGGCGGGAGGAGCAATCGGTGTACTAATAAAATCATTATTAT
Source organism: Elymus sibiricus (assembly GCA_039707655.1). Lineage (NCBI taxonomy): Eukaryota > Viridiplantae > Streptophyta > Magnoliopsida > Poales > Poaceae > Elymus > Elymus sibiricus. The sequence goes on from CM077665.1 coordinate 482,758,360, forward strand.
TAGTATAGTAAAAATAACACAACTTGGTGTTCTCTTGAGTCATCGTGACTACGCAAGCAAGATTGCAAACAAGGAAGAGATCCGGCAAGAAAAAGGCAAACGAAGAAGAGGGCGAATAAAACGGCAAATTGGTGAAGTGGGGGAGAGGAAAACGAGAGGCAAATGGCAAATAATGTAATTGCAGGGAGATGAGATTTTTGATTAGGAACCTAGTAGATGATGGTGGAGTCCCCTCGGTGCCTACGATAGGCACGTAGAAGAGACCGCTTCCTCCCCGGCAACGGCGCCAGAAATTCCTTTGACGTGGCTTGAGACTGCGTCGGTATTTCCCCAAAGAGGAAGGGATGATGCAGCACAGCGACGGTAAGTATTTCCCTCAGTTATGAAACCAAGGTTATCGAACCAGTAGGAGGATCACCAACACCCAATAAGCAGCACCTGCACACAAACAACAAATACTTGCAACCCGACACGAAAGAGAGGTTGTCAATCTCTCTACGGTAATAAGATAGATTAGGTAGTGATAGATAGGAGAGATAGATCTCTCAAGAACACAAATAAAAAGAGTAAATATGCAGCAATATGTTTTTCGGTTTTTGGTTTTGTAGATCTGAAAACAAAGATTGCAAAAAAGTAGATCGGAAAGCAATATGTTGGAAAAGTAGACCCGGGGGCTGTAAGGTTCACTAGTGGCTTCTCTCATGAGTATAGCGCACGGTGGGTGAACAAATTACTGTTGGGCAATTGATAGAAAATCGAATAGTCATGACGAAACCAAGGCAATGATCATTATATAGGCATCACGTCCAAGATAGATAGACCGACTCCTGCCTGCATCTACCTCTATTACTCCACACATCGACCGCTATCCAGCATGCATCTAGTGTATTAAGTTCATGAAAAAACAGAGTAATGCAATAAGAATGATGACATGATGTAGACAAGATCTATTCATGTAGGAATAGACCCCATCTTGTTATCCTTAATAGCAACGATACATGCGTGTCTTGTTGCCCCTTCTGTCACTGGGAAAGAACACCGCAAGATCGAACCCATCACAAAGCACCTCTTCCCATGGCAAGAAAAATCGATCTAGTCGGCCTAACTAAACCAAAGATTCGGAGAAGAAATACGAGGCTATAAGTAATCATGCATATAAGAGATGAAAGAAGACTCAAATAATATTCATGGATAGAAACTGATCATGAACTCAAAATTCATCGGATCCCAACAAACACACCGCAAAAGTTTACATCAAATAGATCATCAAGAGACCATTGTATTGAGAATCATAAGAGAGAGAGAAGAAGCCGTCTAGCTACTGCCTACGGACCCGTAGGTCTATGGTGGACTACTCACGCATCATAGGAGAGGCACCTATGAGGAAGTTGAACCCCTCCATGATGGTGTTTAGATTGGATCTCGCGGTTTTGGAACTTGCGGCGGCTGGAATTGTGTTTCATCGACTCCCCTAGGGTTTTTGGAATATTTGGGAATTTATAGGCATCAGAGGCGGTGCAGAAGGGGGCCGAAGAGGGCACAACCCATCAGGGCGTGCCGGGGCCCCTCTGGCGCGCCCTGGTGGGTTGTCGTCTCCACGGCCCACCTCCGGCAGTTCTTTGGCCCACTGGGTATCTTCTCGTCTAGAAAAAATCTCCAAAAAGTTTCGTCGCGATTGGACTTCGTTTGGTATTGATTTTCTGCGAAGTAAAAAACAAGCAAAAACAGCAACTGGCACTTTGGCACTATGTCAATAGGTTAGTCCCAAAAAATGATATAAAGTTGTTAGAAAATGATTGTAAAACATCCAAGAATGATAATATAACAGCATGGAACAAGCAAAAATTATAGGTACGTTGGAGACGTATCATTACTTCTCTTAGTGGTGTCATGTGAACGTCGACTACATGACACTTCACCATGTTATGGGCCTAAGGGAAGTCATTGTGGAGTAACAAGTAGATGATGGGTTGCGAGAATGACAGAAGCTTAAACCCCAGTTTATGCGTTGCTTCATAAGGGGCTGATTTGTAACCACATGTTTCATGCTATGGTTAGGTTTATCTTAATTCTTCTTTCGTAGTTGCGGATGCTTGCGAGAGGGGTTAATCATAAGTAGGTTGTTAGTTCAAGTAAGAACAGCACCTTAGCACCAGTCCACCCACATATCAAATTATCAAAGTAGCGAACATGAATCAACTCAACATGATGAACATGACTAGACAGAAATTCCCATGTGTCCTCGGGAGCACTTGCTTAATATAAGAGTACTTTCAGGCCTGTCCTTTGCTACAAAAAGGATTGGGATACCTTGCTGCACCATTGGTACTATTGTTACTTGTCACTTGTTACGAATTATCTTGCTACAAAACTATCTACCACTGTTACTCACAGCACTTGCAGAGAATACCTTGCTAAAAACTGCTTATCATTTCCTTCTGCTCCTCGTTGGGTTCGACACTCTTACTTATTGAAAGGACAATGATTGATCCCCTATACTTTTGGGTCATCAAGACTCTTTTCTGGGGCCGTTGCCGGGTTGTGAAGCGCCTTTGGTAAGTGGAAATTGGTAAGGAAACATTTTCTATACGTGCTGAAATTTACTGTTGCTTGTCACTATGAGCAGTCACCCTTTGAGTGGCTTGTTCGGCGCATCTTCACCCCGAATGGAAGATGAGGAAATTTTTCCTCCACCTACTGCACCTACTGAAAATATTTATTATGAGTTTCCTTCGGGTATGCTTGAAAAACTATTATCTGATCCTTATGATGGTACGACTCATCCTGATTTCCATTTGATATTCGTCGATGAGGTTTGTGGATTATTTTAGCTTGCAGGTTTGTCCAAGGACGAAGTTAAGAAGAAAGTTTTCCCTTTATCTTTGGAGGGAAAATCAGTAATGTGGTATAGGCTATTGGATAATATTAAATCATGGGATTGAAATCGCTTGAAGCTGGAATTTCATCAGAAGTTTTACCCAATGCATCTAGTTCACCGTGATCGAAATTATATATATAACCTTTGGCCTCACAAGGGAGATAGCATCACTCAAGCTTGGGGGAGGCTTAAATCTATGATGCACACTTCCCCCAACCATGAGCTTCCAAGAGAAATGATTATACAAAATTTTTATGCTCGGCTTTCTCAGGATGATCAAAAATTATTGGATTCTTCTTCCTCGGGCTCATATATGAATGAAACTATTGAATTCAAATGGGATCTTTTGGAAAGAACTAAATGCAACTCTGAAGATTGGGAGCTCGACAAAGGTAACGAGTCAGGTATAAAACTTAATTTTGATTGTGTTAAATCTTTTATGGAAACCAACACCTTTCAAGAGTTTAGCAACAAGACTCTGAAATAGTAGCTACTTTCTGTGAATCATTTGCTACTCATGTTGATCTTCCCAAAGAAAAGTGGTTTAAATATCATCCTCCCATCGAACCACCATAAGAGAAACCAATTAAAATTGAGAAAGAAGAGATAATTTTTAGTTATGCTGATCTTGTTGTCCCCACTGCTTACATTGAGAAACCTCCTTTTCCTCTTAGAATTCGGGAACATGCTAAAGTTATAACCGTGGTCAATAAAAGTCATGTTAGGACATCTACACCTCCTGAACAAATAAATGTTGAACCTAAATTTGCTATGATTAAGGACCTCTTAGTTCATAATATTGATGGTCAGGTTATCCACCTCTGTGATGAAGCTGCTAGAATCGCAAAACCTGTTAGAAACGAGCGAGATGAGCTTGATAAGAATAAACCAGTCGTAGGCATGGCTGTTGTCTCAGTTAAAATTGGAGATCATTGTTATCATGGCTTGTGTGACTTAGGTGCTAGTGTCAATGCTATATCGTTCACCTTATATCAAGAAATTATGAATGACATAGCACCCGCTACTATTGAAGATATTGATGTTACTATTAAACCTGCAAACTGAGACACTATTTCGCCACTTGGGATTGTTAGAGATGTTGAGGTTTTATGTGGAAAGTTCAAGTACCCTGCTGATTTCTTAGTTCTTGGTTCAAAACAAGATAACTTTTGTCCCATTATATTCGGTAGGCCTTTCTTGAACACTATTAATGCTGAAATCAATTGTGCTACTCAAAAGGTTAAAATAAGATTTGGTGATGAGTCTCATGAATTTAATTTCTCCAAGTTTACTAATCAAATGCAATCGAAGGAATTACCTAGTAAAGATGAAATGATTGGTCTTGCTTCTATTGTCGTACCTCCTACTGATCCTCTAGAACAATATTTGCTTGACCATGAAAATGATATGCAAATTAATGAAAGGAATGAAATAAATAGGATTCTCCTCGAACAAACACCTATTCTCAAACACAACTTACAAGTTGATATTTTAGGGGATCCTCCTCCACCTAAAGGAGATCCCATGTTTGAATTAAAGACTTTACCTCATACTTTGAAATATGCTTATCTTGATGAAAAGAAGATATATCCTGTTATTATCAGTGCTAACCTTTCAGAGCATGAAGAAAGAAGATTACTTAAAACTCTGAAGAAGCACATGGCTTCTATTGGATATACTCTCGATGATCTAAAGGGCATAAGCCCCACTCTATGTCAGCACAAGATTAATATGGGACCAGATGATAAACCTGTTGTTGATCATCAATGCCGCTTAAATCCTAAGATGAAGGAAGTGGTAAGAACTGAAATACTAAAGCTTCTGGAGGTAGGTATAATCTATCCTATTGCTGATAGGAGGTGGGTAAGTCATGTCATTATGTTCCTAAGAAATGAGGTATTACTGTTGTCCCTAATGATAAGAATGAGCTTATTCCACAAAGAATTGTAACTGGTTATAGGATGGTAATTGATTTTAGAAAATTAAATAAAGCTACTAAGAAAGATCATTACCCCTTGCCTTTTATTGATCAAATGTTAGAAAGGTTATCCAAGCACACCCACTTTTGTTTTCTTGATGGGCATTCTGGATTTTCTCAAATACCTGTGTCAAAATAGGATCAAGAGGAAACTACCTTTACATGTCCTTTTGGAACTTATGCTTATAGACGTATGCCTTTTGGTTTATGCAATGCACCTGCTACGTTTCAAAGATGTATGACTGCTATATTCTCTGACTTTTCTGAAAAGATTGTTGAGGTTTTTATGGATGATTTTTTCGTCTATGGGACTTCTTTTGATGACTGCTTGAGCAATCTTGATCGAGTTTTGCAGATATGTGAAGAAACTAGTCTTGTCTTGAATTGGGAGAAGTGCCACTTTATGGTCAATGAAGGCATAGTGCTTGGGCATAAAATTTCTGAACGAGTCATTGAGGTAGACAAGGCTAAAGTTGATGCGATAGAGAAAATGCCATGCCCGAAAGATATCAAAGGTATAAGAAAGTTTCCTCGGTCATGCTGGTTTTTATAGGCGTTTCATTAAAGATTTCTCTAAGATTTCTAGGTCGTTAACTAATCTTCTTCAAAAATATGTTCCTTTTGTTTTTGATGATGATTGTGTAGAAGCTTTTGAAATACTTAAAAATGCTTTAATTTCTGCACCTATTGTTCAAGCACCTGATTGGAACCTACCATTTGAAGTTATGTGTGATGCTAGTGATTATGCTATTGGCGCTGTTGTAGGGCAGAGAGTAGACAAGAAGTTAAAAGTTATCCATTATGACAGTAAAATTCTAGATTCTGCTCAAAGGAATTATGCTACCGCTGAAAATGAATTTTTAGCAGTTGTTTTTGCTTGTGATAAGTTTAGACCCTACATTGTCGATTCCAAAGTAACTATTCACACCGATCATGCTGCTATTAAATACCTTATGGAAAAGAAAAATGCTAAACCTAGGCTTATTAGGTGGGTACTTTTACTTGAAGAGTTCGACTTGCATATCATTGATAGAAAAGGAGCTGAAAACCCCGTAGCAGATAACTTGTCTAGGATGGAAAATGTTCTTGATGACCCACTTCCTATCGATGACAGCTTTCCTGATGAACAACTAGCTGCTATAAATACCTCACGTAGTGCTCCTTGGTATGCTGATTATGCTAATTATACTGTTGCTAAATACATTCCACCTAGTTTCACATATCAACAAAAGAAAAAATTCTTTTATGACCTATGATACGTCTCCGTCGTATCTATAATTTTTTATTGTTTCATGCCAATATTATACAACTTTCACATATTTTTGGCAACATTTTATATGATTTAGTGGACTAACATATTGATCCAGTGCCCAGTACCAGTTCCTATTTCTTGCATGTTTTTTGGTTCACAGAATATCCATATCAAACGAAGTCCAAACGCGATGAAAATTTACGGAGAATTATTTTGGAATATATGTGATTTTTGGGAGTTGGAATCAACGCAAAAGTGGGCCCACAACCCGCACAAGACACCAGGGCGCGCCCTAGGGCCCAGGCGCGCCGTGGTGGGTTGTGGTCACCTCGTAAGTCGGTTCGAGCTCTACTTCAGACGCAAGGAAGCTTATATCCGGAAAAAAAATCATGTTAAAATCTCAACGCAATCGGAGTTACGGATCTCCGGGAATATAAGAAACGGTTTTCGGCCAGAAAACAGGAACGAAAAATAGAAGAGAACAGAGAGGGAGATCCAATCTCGGAGGGGCTCCTGCCCCTCCGCCGCCATGGAGGCCATGGACCAGAGAGGAACTCTCCTCCCATCTAGGGGGGAGGGCAAGAAAGAATAAGAAGGAGGGGGGCTCTCGCCCCCTCTCTCCCGGTGGCGCCGGAATGTCGTCGGGGAAATCGTCGTGACAGCGATCTACACCAACAACTTCGCCGTCGTCAACACCAACTCTCTCCCCCTCTATGCAGCGGTGTAACACCTCTCTTCCATGCTGTAATCTCTACTTAAACATGGTTCTCAACTCTATATATTATTTCCCAATGATATGTGGCTATCCTATGATGGTTGAGTAGATCTGTTTTGTCCTATGGGCTAATTGATGATCGTGGTTGGTATGAGTTGTATGTTTTATTTTAGTGATGTCCTATGGTGCCCTCCGTTTCGCGCAAACGTGAGGGATCCCCGCTATAGGGTGTTGCAATATGTTCATGATTTGCTTATGGTGGGTGGCGTGAGTGGCAGAAGCACAAACCCGAGTAGGTGGGTTGTTACGTATGGGAGTAAAGAGGACTTGATACTTAATGCTATGGTTGGGTTTTACCTTAATGATCTTTGGTAGTTGCGGATGCTTGCTAGAGTTCCAATCATAAGTGCATATGATCCAAGTACAGAAAGTATGTTAGCTCATGCCTCTCCCTCATATAAAATTGCAATAATGATTATCGGTCTAGTTATCAATTGCCTAGGGACAAATAACCATCTTGTTTGACAAAAGCTTTCTACTAAACAATTAACTTTTATTATCTTGCAATTTACTCGTAGTTTTATTCCCGCTAAGTACTTCTAGTTTTATTCGTGCAAACTATCCTATCACCTACAAAATAGGTTCATACTTGTTCTAGGTAAAGCAAACATTAAAGTGTGCGTAGAGTTGTATCGGTGGTCGATAGAACTTGAGGGAATATTTGTTCTACATTTAGCTCCTCGTTGGGTTCGATACTCTTATTTATCGAAAAAAGTCTACAAACGACCCCCTACACTTGTGGGTTATCAACCTACGACATTACTTTTGGGATGACCCACATCTTTACAAAGAGAGAGTAGACGGTATTATTAGACGATGTGTACCTGAGCATGAACAGGAACAGATTCTTCGGAAATGTCATTCCGAAGCTTATGGAGGACACCATGCCGGTGACCGAACTGCACACAAGGTATTACAATCTGGTTTCTATTGGCCTACTCTTTTCAAAGATGCTCGTAAGTATGTCCTTTCATGCAATGAATTCCAAAGAGTTGGCAACATTAGTAAGCGTCAGGAAATGCCTATGAATTATTCACTTGCTATTGAACCATTTGATGTCTGGGGCTTTGACTTTATGGGACCTTTTCCTTCCTCAAATGGGTATACTCATATTCTAGTTGCTGTTGATTACGTTACTAAATGGGTAGAAGCTATTCCAACTAGTAGTGTTGATCATAACACCTCTATTAAAATGCTTAAACATATTATTTTCCCGAGGTTTGGAGTTCCGAGATATTTAATGACTGATGGTGGTTCACATTTTATTCATGGTGCTTTATGTAAACTCCTAGCTAAATATGATGTTAACCATATGATTGCATCATCTTATCTTCCCCAGTCTAGTGTTCAAGTTGAATTGAGTAATCGAGAAATAAAATTAATATTGCAAAAGACTGTTAATAGATCCAGGAAGAATTGGTCTAAGAAACTAGATGATGCACTTTGGGCTTACAAAACTGCTTATAAGAATCCTATGGGTATGTCTCCGTACAAAATGGTCTATGGGAAAGCTTGTCATTTACCTCTTGAGTTAGAACACAAAGCTTATTGGGCAATTAAAGAACTTAACTATGATTTTAAACTTGCCGGTGAGAAGAGGTTGATTGATATTAGCTCACTTGATGAATGGAGAACACAAGCCTACGAAAATGCTAAGTTATTTAAAGAAAAGGTTAAAAGATGGCATGACAAAAGGATTCAAAAACGGGAATTCAATGTAGGAGACTTAGTGCTTTCATACAATTCTCGTTTTAGATTTTTTGTAGGAAACCTCCTCTCCAAATGGGAAGGCCCATACGTTGTTGAGGAGGTTTATCCCTCCGGAGCTATAAAAATCAACAACTTCGAAGGCAATAATCCGAGAGTGGTGAATGGGCAAAGAATTAAGCATTATATTTCAGGTGCACCCATTAATGAAGAAACAAATGTCATCCAAGTCATTACACCGGACGAACACATCAAGGAAGTCTTCCGGAACACTCCAGGAACCTGAAAAAGGGATAGGTATGTGGTACGGTAAGTAAACCGACTCCAAAAATTCCATAAAAATATTTTCTGTCGTATTTGGTATTTTAGAAAAATTACAAAAATAAAATGGAGTCGGAAGGACCCACGAGGGAGGCACAAGCTAACAGCCCCCCCCCCCCCCCCCCCGGGGGCACGACCTGATGGCTTGTGGGCCCCTCGTGTGGCCTCCGGACTCCGATTTCTTCTGGAGCACGTATTCTGACCTAGAAAAAATCATTATATATACTCCCAGATGTTTTGACCACCGCATCGCGAGATTTTCCTCTATTCTTGTTTCGAGCTGTTTTTTTGGCAGAGTGGAAAATATGTCGTCCCAAGATTCGGATGGAGAGAGCTATGTATCCAATTATATTGCCAATCCAAAGATCTTTGGGGATATTTAGCCCTATCTATGGTCCTCGGAGGAGGAAGAAGACACCGACTTGGAGGAAATAGAAGATGCTGGCCCGGACGCTAGCTCAGATGAAGATAAAGCTCCACTACCTAAACTTGGAGATATGCACATGGAGTTCAAGAAGTCAAGCCTCCCTAATGGAGGGAACAAACCCAATACCCAGTTTATCCCTTCTCGTTTTCTGCAGGAAAGCAAGGCAACTCTATGCAAGAGGATATTGAAGCTTGAGCAAGAGAACGATGATTTAAGGGAAGAAAACTTCATCCTCAAGCGCAAATTGGAGAAGACGAATATTACTACACCACCACCATCACCGAAGAACACTTGAGTACATGGGTATGAGCACAACCCCTAGCTTGTTCCAAGCTTGGGGAGGTGCCCCGGTATCGTATCACCATCACTTTTTCACCGCCATCTTTTATTTTAGTTTGATCCTTAGCTATTTAGTGGTTTAAGAGAAATAAAGTTTCAGATTTGCTTTGCTTAAAAATTTTCTTTGAGTTATACCTATCCTTGTAATCGAGTGTGAGAGTTATATAATAAAGTTAGTTGAGATCGTGTGTCCCTTCTTCACTTGCACCCATCATCTTAGCAAGGCAATAAAAAGAATAGAAAAGAAAAATCATATGCCTATCTCTTGAGAAGTAATGACTTCACATAGAAAAGGAGGTATAAGCAATAAGAAGTGTTGGAAACCAACAAACATAATGTTAGTAATTGATATGATCTATGCAAAAGTGTGGTAGAGAAGAGGAGATTTACATATAAATATACTATCATGAACCCCTTCTATGATTGTGAGCTTCCATCAAAATATTACATAATGATCATCAAGTGTTGAAGTGGGACATGGAAGACAACATAATGATCATGTTTGTTTACATTTGCATAGAAGTTATATGGTATTGAATCCTTTAACATGTGATGCTTGCTTAGGACCTTTTGCTAGCCCAAAGATTCGCACTAAGTAGAGATACTACTTGTGCATCCATAACCATTAAACCCAGTTTCTTGCCATGAGAGTCCACCATACCTACCTACGGATTGAATAAGATCCTTCAAGTAAGTTGTCATTGTTGCACAAGGCAATAAAAATTGCCTCTAATCATGTAAGATTTTTTATTGTAAGGGAAAGTAAGCTTTGTACGATCTTGCGATGGTGAAGTAATAAAAGCGACGGAATGCATAATAAAGTTCGCTATCACAAGGGGAAATATGAAGTGATGTTATTTTATGTTAAGAGATTGAACATATCAAACAAATAAAAGCTCATGACAACCTCTGCTTCCCTCTGCGAAGGGCCTATCTTTTACGTTCTTACAAGTCTTATTTTCATGCAAGAGTTATTAATATTTCCCTTGTTCTTATTCTCCAAACTATTTAGTGGCAAGCATTATATGTTGAGTAAAGATTCAAACAAATATATCCAGCTAAATGTAAATGATCATGTTCCATTATTGTTGACATTATCCTTGAGGTAAATAAGTTGGGGGACAAGAACATTAAAGTCCCCATCTTCCTATGTGTCCCGCGGAGTCACTTGTTCCAAAAATATGCAATGTATGTTAGCAATCATAGAAGGTTACATAATAGTTGAATATGTGAACTTGCTAGAAATATAAGCTCTTACATAGACTCTTCTCTCGATTGCAAAAGCTATGATCATCTGAAGGACTAATTGCATTGCTTGTTGGTTCTCAATAAAGATTTTGCCCTATATTTCTTCAGTTGTGAATAGATTGTTACTTGTTCATGGGAGATTATATGATTGAAAAGTTGCTGCTATGATGATATTCACGATGATCTCATGTCCGTATTCTGTTTTTTATCGACACCTCTCTCTCAAATTATGTGGTCATTATTTTAGAGTTCGGCTTTCGCTTGAGGACAAGCGAGGTCTAAGCTTGGGGGAGTTGATACGTCCATTCTGCATCATGATTTCTTACCACTATCACCTTTTTTTTGTTCATTATTCCACATTATCATGCAATTCTTATGTTTATTCTCTCTGAATATGCAAGGTACATCACAAGGAAGGAAATATCTGGAAACTGGAATTCTGGACCGGAAAACCAAGAAAAAAGCAGAAAAAACACTAGTCTCAGAATGACCTGAAAATTTATGGAGAATATTTTTGGAATATTTAAGAATCTCTGGAGCAACAATATACCGGAGAGGGGCTGCCAGCAGGCCACAAGCCAACATGCCGCGCCCCCCCTAGGGGCAAGGCCAGATGGCTTGTGGGCCCCCTGCTGGTCCTCCGATGCTCCTCTTCTCCTATATGGTGTGTTTTACCCTAGAAAAAATCATAAGCAAGCTTTCGGGATGAAGCGCCGCCGTCTCGAGGCGGAAACCTGGGCACAGGACCTTTTGCACTCTCACAGTCAGATTATGCCGGGGAAATCCCTCTCCGGGAGGGGGAGATCGAAGCCATCGTCATCACCAACGCTTCCTCCTTCGTGGGAGGACCAATCTTCATCAATCTCTTCACCAGCACCATCTCATCTCCAACCCTAGTTCATCTCGTGTATTCAATCTTTTTCCCAAAACCTCAGATTGGTACCGGTGGGTTACTAGTTGTGTTGACTACATCTCATAGTTGATGCTTGTTGGATTACTTGGTGGAAGAGATAATGTTCAGATCCTTAATTATCATTATTACTCCTCTGATCTTGAACATGTTGATGATGTGTGATTAGTTACTATTGTTCCTGGGGACGTGGGAGAAGTCTTGTTATAAGTAATCTTGTGAAGTTGGTATGCGCTCGATATTTTGATGATAAGTATGTTGTTACTTCTCTTAGTGGTGTCATGTAAACGTTGACTACCTGGCACTTCACCATGTTATGGGCCTAAGTGAAGTCATTGTGGAATAACAAGTAGATGATGGGTTGCGAGAGTGACAGAAGCTTAAACCCCAGTTTATGTGTTGCCTCATAAGGGGCTGATTTGGATCCACATGTTTCATGCTATGGTTAGGTTTATCTTAATTCTTCTTTCGTAGTTGCAGATGCTTGCGAGAGGGTTTAATCATTAGTAGGTTGTTATTTCAAGTAAGAACAGCACCTTAGCACCGGTCCACCCACATATCAAATTATCAAAGTAGCAAACATGAATCAACTCAACATGATGAACATGACTAGACAGAAATTCCGATGTGTCCTCGGGAGCACTTGCTTAATATAAGAGTACTTTCAGGCCTGTCCTTTGCTACAAAAAGGATTGGGCTACTGAAAGGACGTGGATGTCGCCTAGAGGGGGGTGAATAGGCGCTTTCAAATAATTACGGTTTAGGCTTGAACAAATGCGGAATAAAACTAACGTTTAATATGTCAAGCAAAAAACCTAAAACAACTAGGCTCACCTATGTGCACCAACAACTTATGCTAAGCAAGATAAACAACTAAGTGATAGCAAGATATATAACAAGAAACAATATGGCTATCACAAAGTAAAGTGCACAAGTAAAGGGCTCGGGTAAGAGATAACCGAGGCACGTGGAGACGACGATGTATCCCGAAGTTCACACCCTTGCGGATGCTAATCTCTGTTCGGAGCGGTGTGGAGGCACAATTCTCCCCAAGAAGCCACTAGGGCCACCGTAATCTCCTCACGCCCTCGCACAATGCAAGATGTCGTGATTCCACTAAGGGACCCTTGAGGGCGGTCACCGAACCCGTACAAATGGCAACCCTTGGGGGCGGTCACCGGTACCCGTACACTTTGGCAACCCTTGGGGGCGGTCACCGGTACCCGTACAAATTGGTCGGGGCAATCTCCACAACCTAATTGGAGACCCCGATGCTTGCCCAGAGCTTTACACCACAATGATTGAGCTCCGAGGCACCACCAACCATCTAGGGCGCCAAGGCACCCAAGAGGAACAAGCTCTAGGGTGCTCAAACACCCAAGAGTAATAAGCTTCTCAAACTTCACTTCCACGTATCACCGTGGAGAACTCAAACCTATGCACCAAATGCAATGGCAAGGGCACACGGAGTGCCCAAGTCCTTCTCTCCCAAATCCCACCAAAGCAACTAATGCTAGGGAGGAAAATGAGAGGAAGAACAAAGAAGAACACGAAGAACTCCAAGATCTAGATCCAAGGGGTTCCCCTCACATAGAGGAGAAAGTGATTGGTGGAAATGTGGATCTATATCTCCTCTCCCTTTTCCCTTAAGAACTAGCAAGAATCATTGGAGGGATTGAGAGATCCTACTCACTTGAGAGCCCCCCTTGATAGTACGGCTATCGATCCTATAACCCGGTCTCCCAACTCCCACCATGAGACCGGTAAAATAGAAAACCCTATCAAGGACAAACCTTTGCCTTGCGCATAGTCCACTTGAGCGAGATGATGACGATCTTGTCCTCCTCAAGATGGACCACCTTTCCAGATTGTGTTGGCTTGATGAAGACTAGTTGATTGCTCCCCCATACTCCACTATGGGTGAGCCACTCTTTGGCAAATCTTCACAAGTCCATTGTCACCACAATGGACGGCAAGCTTCAAGCATGATCTCTCTGTGATGCTTCACTTGAACTTGCACACCGCAACCTTGATGACGATCACCACTTGATGTCATCCTCCATGGGTTGTATGAGATCTTCCTCTTGACGTTAGACCATGGAAATATACCTAACCCCACAACGAACTCTCATGTAGACCATGGGTTAGTACACAAAGTGTAATGGACAATGCTTACCATACCATGGGATCACTTAATCCCACTTGGTACATCTTCTACGCTTTGTGTGTTGATCAACTTGAATCATTATTTGCCTTAATCTTGATCAACCTTGTGTCTTCTCTTCTCTCACAAAGATGATGTCTTGAAGGTAAACATGAATGTTCACACAATCTTGTTCTTCAAGACATGCTTGCAATGAGATCAACTCTCACATGACCAATCTTTGGATAAAACCTTACATACCACCTTGGTCACCATATAAACTCCTTGAAACCAACACATGTACTTCAATAAGTGCCTATGGACAAATCCTTCGAATATAACTCAAGGCAACCATTAGTCCATAGGAATTGTCATCAATTACCAAAACCACACATGGATAAATGTGCTCTTACAATCTCCCCCATTTTGGTAATTGATGACAACCACTTTCAAGAGAGTTTATATAAGGAAATAAGCACAACCAAGTACACACATGCAAAGCAATGCATGGGTATGAGATGCAAATGCTTAAGCAATCAAAAGCAAAACTCTCTAAACTTTCCAAACTAAACTCTCTAAACTTCTCCCCCATTGGCATTGATTGACAAAATGGACGAAAAGCTTAGAAAGCCAATATACTAGGTGCTCCTTCAAAAAGTGTGTATTTCTCAAAATATGATTGCAATGAAATACACATATCCAATTATAAGTAGTTGGAGGAAAACAAACTATATTGAGGATCCAAATATTGCAAAAAGGATCGTATGACACAAAGACATACAAAAGAGAAGCAAGCAATCAAAAGATACCAATTGGAACAAACAATCACATGGACCTACCAGCCACATGAATAAAAGATATTATGATATGGGCAATAGAGTGTTATAGTGAAACTAGGGAAGCTCACCATGATTTGTGCACTATTAAGAATTTTTTTGTATTTGGATACGAGAGCAAAAAATAGGATCATCACTCCCCCAACATCAATAGAAACACACAAAAAGTGCAAGCAAGTAGATAAGACAATAACAATATCACTTGCACCAAACATATGGTTGAGCAACATGTAAAAGAGGCAATTTAAGAATAGGCTCAACCAAAATGATGTGTGTGAGTCATGGCAAAGCACTTTGAGAAGACTAGTATAAGGATGAGCATTAAGCAACAACATAGTTTTGAAGAAATGAGACACAAAGTGCAAGCCATATCCTTCCCACAAACACAAACCACTGGAAAAATGGGTCCACAAGCTTACTAATAAGAAAACTAAAAACCAAAGCTTGTGATAACCCCTAGTGAAGATATGATATAATAGCCTTGTCAAGAGGAGGGATACCAATCGAGATGGCAAAACCCTCGTGAAGACAAGCATGAGGAAAATAATCTTCACCACCAAAGAGTGCATAAAGATGCAAGGATATAAGATCCGGACTCAAGACAAATTCTTTCACGAAACCACCAAGGAAATAAAAGGGAATGCAACGGTGGACGTGAAAGAAAAGAGGATATCAACTAGAGATGTAACTTATCTCATGTGTATAAGGCTCTAGGTAGGAGACAATCATGATGATATATATCCACAAAGAAGGATGTACACACGAAATAGTTAAAAGAAAGAATGAACAAGATATCCAAAAGGAAGTCATAAATATACCAATAAGATCTTTGCTTGAAAGCATAGCACATGGCCTAATATTTTCTTATTGTACATAAATGAACTTCCACCATACGAACATCAAAGACATCACAACTAGCAACAAGAGATCATCGTTGTGATGCTTTGAGAAAGGAAACAAGTACCACAAGAACGAATCAAGAAATTCATGCCATGATGCAACCTACACAAGGTCGAATGCAAGAAATGTATGCATGAAGTAGATACTTGTTACTGAGATAGCATTGGAATGATGTAGTAGATAATGGTTCTTTGATCATCCTTGCTAGGCTCCAATAAGCACATGGTGTCAACACCTTCCTCGTAAGTGAGACGAGCATCCAATGCATCTCCAATTGTTCCTAGAACAACAACACAAACAAAATGGTACCCAAACTCATCGGGACCAAAGTGTTAGAGAACCAAAAATACATAGGACAAACTCCCCATAACTATGTGCATATAGGTATGAAATTGAATTTCATGCACACTTTAACCAATTTATGACATGGTGGAGTTTCCCCTATATATTGGGTCAGGAAAGAAAGCATGCCAAAGAAATTACATATGGTAGATATGCATGCTCAAGGCTTTCAAACATCAAATCAACACATAGTTGATAAGATCCCAAAAGACAAGGTATCAAGTGAGCATAAGATACAAAACGAAAAATTATCACTTGAAGGATACCAATTAAAAGATATATCAAGGAATGAGATATCCATCGACACCTGCCAAATAAAAGGCAACAGGATACCAATTGAAGGAAAACAAACAAGAGGTATCAAGTTCCCAAAAGAGAGCTAGGTTCCAAATTATCCAAGCCCTCGGCAAATTTTCATGATGGCACAAAGCATCATAAAGAAAAGGCTTGCCTTCCACCAACACACACTTGATAGGGATCAAAAGATTTTATGATAAACATATAATGAGAGTGTTCTAAAGGAAATAGGATAGCTCGCCCAAAAGATGAGCACTATAGAGAATTTGCATTTGAATACAACATGCACAAGATGGGATCACCACTTTCCCTATATCCATAGAAACACTAGACATGTTCAAAAAGATCCACAAGAGGCGAGGAAGACAAACGAATAAACAAAATCCACTGTAAAGATGATTAGCAATTTCTACCACATACAAGAATACCAATTGTCAAAGGACAAGAAGTATTTGGAAGAAATTCCATTGGTAGATTGCAAAGATATCCACCATCATCTTCACACCAAAACATAAGCAAATGACACTTGTAGAGCTAACATGCCACCTAGGAACAAGATAATTTACAATATCAATTCTAAGTGGCAATACCTCAAATGTACACATTTTGTAGGCTTGTAACATGCACATAGCCTATTACTCCCCCATAATGTGATAACCCAAAATAGTCAACAAGTGGCAAATTAAATCCAACATGAGATAATTAATGGACCATTTAGAATTTGAATTTCTCATGAGAATACATACCACATAGAAGCTAGATAATCTTGTAATATCAATACTAAGTGGTATTCCTCATGTACACACATTTTTAGGATCGTGAAGTGCACAAAGCACATCACTCCCCCAAAATGGGATAATCCATTAATCTCTCGAAAGAGCCAACTAAGATACAAACACGATGCAAAAAGGCTCAACACAAGACTCACACATACATGCTATGCAACCCACCATAAATAGGAAGCACAACATATACAAGCACATGCAAGGTACAAAACCACAACATGCAAAGGGGCAAGTAACTAACAATGTATTCAATTTAGTACAAGTTACCGTAAGGAGGAACATTGGTTATAATATCGAAACTTGGCGATCCAAATGACTTGGCTTGAGAAAATATGAATGATGAAGACCCCTTGGTTCTTCATAATGTATCCAAGTCTCCACTGCCCTCCCACAACACCTATTGATCAAGTTTGAGCTTGTTGGTCCCCAACCAAGTTGGGTCCTAAGAGGTTAGTCACAATAGCCTTGGCTACCCAAATGGTTCTTTTCTTGACACCACTTTGAGTACCAACGAACTTGGCAAATACATTGCCAACCTCATCCTTCCCAAGAGAATAGATATCATCAATAATAATTGGGTTGGATACTTTACCATTAGTGCATGAAGAAGCAAAGTGACCCTTCTCGCGGCATAAGTTGCAACATCTACCCTTTACTTTCTTCTCAATTGATTTCTCAACTTGAGGAGCGTTGACTTGGGTCTTCTTGGGAAGAGGCTTTGCTTCAACTTGAGGTTTAGCATGAGATTGAACTTGTGGCCGCTTCCCTTGTTGCTTGTCACTATGGGGCTTCTTCTTCAATGGGCAAGATCTAACATGGTGCCCTTCTGACTTGCACTTGAAGCAAATAATCTTGGCCGAATTCTTGACTTGTTCTTGGCCCTTCTTTTTGTTGCTCTTGGACTTCTTCTTCTTCTTATTGGAGTTGAATCCAAGTCCACCTTTTTCATTGGGAGGTTTTTGCACACTCAAGATATTGTTGAGCGTGGACTTCACTTCATGACTCTTTTTCAAGTCTTTCTTCAAAGAAGTGACTTGGGCCTTGAGCTCTTTGACTTCCTCTACATGGTTAGTATCAACACAAGTACTAGAGGAAGTATAAGCTTCATCATTAGAGCAACAAGGCAAGGAAAGTAATTCATCACAAGATGTAGCAACATTATGTGTAGATGAATTACGAGGACTAGCACATGGCAATGTAGTATTTTGACAAGTAGTGCTAATATCTACATAAGGCTCACTTGATGTTACCTTGGTAGTAATAGCCTCATGAGCTATCTTTAGCACACTATGGGATACTAGAAGATCACCATGAGAGCTAGAGAGCTTCTCATGACTTCCTTCCAATTTCCCATAATTGCTAGATAGCAACTCAAGTTGAGCCCTTAGCTCAACATTCTCCTTCAAATTGGATGCTTCACAAGGAATAGAGTTAGTAGCACAAGCATCATCATTAACAACAAGAGGAGAAGGCAACTGGGCAAGCTCTTTAGCATATGAAGCTTCAAGTTGAGCATGAGACTCGGTGAGTTCAATGAGCGAACTCTTAATGACCCTTGAGCCATTTTCGAGGTGCTCAAAGTCCTCAAGGAGTTTAGCATGTGCAACTTCAATCTTATCATTTTTAGTTCTAAAATCATTAGCCACCTCGAGAGCTATTTCATGGGATTCCTTTAATCTTGATAATTCTAGAGCAAAGTGTAGGAGATATGCCCTAGAGACAATAATAAATGTTATTGATTATCTCCCTGTTCATAATTAGGTTTATGTTCCATGCTATAACTGCTATGGTTCTCGAGTATGCAATAACCACGAGGCTCGGAGGAAGACTCATATGCACGTGTGGAATAATAAATGGTAAAATGTATTCCTAGTCTGGCCTCTAAGACTGGCTCAAGTATTGGATGATGATCCTGTTTTCCTGATCATGGGCATGGCTATGCCGGCAATTTTGAGGGCACAATGTTGGAAGAACATTTGTGTTGAATCGACCCGAATTGATGTTATGCTATGAGATTCATTCGTCACAAGTTAATGGTTAATAACACAGAGATGGTTAACGTTTGCATGATTCCTTAGACCATGAGAGTATCGAGTTTCTTCATGCTTGCTTCATGAACTTTGGGGTTTGTTAAACGTCATCCGTAAATGGGTGGCAATTACGGCGGCTTACGGGTTCATGGAAAAGTATGTCAGGTAACTTGATAGCTCAAGATTGGGATTTGCTACTCCGACGATGGAGAGATATCTCTGGGCCCTCTCGGTGTTACGGTATCCATCATCGTCTGGCCAGACACTTTGTGATTTGATCACGGGGATGCCGAAACACGTGAACGAGAAAAGAGAACAATACCGGTAACGAGGTAACTGGCATAGTGGACAAGTTGTTGATCCACGGGGATGCCAACATGTCTCACCTCGGGTATTTGTAACATATCGCGAAGCAACAGGAATAGCACACGGCAACTAGAGGTTCACTCGAATATTCATTCGTGTGGGTATAGGGGTCAATATGGGTGTCCACGGCTCCGATGTTGATCATTGATCGGAAGCGATTCCGGGTCATGTCTATACTTCACCGAACCTATAGGGTCACACGCTTAAGGGTCATCTATCATTTGAATACTAGACAGGGAGTCTGAGAGAAAATCACCGAAAAAGTTTCGGACACCGGAAAAGTTTCGCACAGCGGAAAAGTTCCGCAGAGAGAACACCGGAACAGTTTCGGTAAAACTGAAAAGTTGTTTCAGGGGATACCATTAAGTCAAATTGGTTTCGGCACATGCCTGATAATTCTTGAAGGGTGCCAGAATCATTCTGGAAACTTCTGGGAATTTTCCGGAAGAAAAACCGGAAATGTTCCGGAGCTGCTGGAACCGCTTCGGATGCTTTTCGCAGATGAAAATCACTAATCCGGAATTGTTCCGGATCGCATTGAAAATTATTTTAGTGGGTACTGGAAATGTTCTAAGCCCACATAAATATTTTCAGTTCGACCGGACGCTGAAAAATGTCGTCGTGAATAGTGAAAGTGCTTTTTGGGATATTTTTGGAAACTCACCTTTTGGGATATTTCCAAAAGGCTTCTAGAAGGGCTTGGGGGCCAAGGAAGCCCCTCATGGGGGGGCCCCCAAGGGGTGGCCGGCCAAGGGTGGAGCTCCTCCATGGAGCTCCACATGGCACCCATTTTTCCCTCTTATGGCCTTTATGTGTGACATAAAGTGGGGGTACTTTTTCCCCCTTGGCTTTCCTATAAATAGAGGAGGTGTGGGCTGCCATATCTTCATCCTTGCTCTCATACACAAACCATGCATGATCTGGCCTTCTCTCTCCCTCCCAGCGAAATAGTTTCGTAGAGCCGAAAGGCTGTCTGGGTTCCGACAGGAACTAGTTCTGGACGGCGAAGCCCTGCCGGATAGATGACACCGTATGTGTGCAACTCTATAGAGAGATCGTAGTTTCAGTCTTAGTTCGAGAGTGCCTCCCGAAGGGCTGTCCGAGTGACTGTCCGAGTTTCGGGGGTCCTCCGTAGGGCTGTCCGAGTGACTGTCTGAGTTTCGGGGGTCCTCCCGAAGGGCTGTCCGAGACACCGTCCGGGGGACTGTCCGACCGCCTCCCGGAGGGCTGTCCGAGGGGCGGATGAGGGTATACATCCTCGCGGTTGGGAGGTTGTAAATCCTAGCTGCGGGGATCTGCACCGCCGATCGTCATCGACTCTACTTCCGCTGCGCTACGAGTCGGTAACGAAAATGATCAAACCTTGTATGCAGTCTCCATAGTGGTCCTGGGCTGGTGCGTAGGTCGGAAAATTTTTGTTTTCTGCTGCGTTACCCTTCACAAAGGTACCCTCAAGAGATTCCTTGGTGGTTTGTTCATTTTCAAGAGCTTGAGATATCTCCGCGATCTCATTAGCGTAATCACGCTCATGACCTTCCATTTTATCAATGGTGGCCTCATGCTCCTCGAGATGAGCTTCCAACTCCTCAATATATTTCTTGCCCTCAATGGCAATAGATATGATTTCCATGAAGTTGGAACGAGCAATTTTATTCTTATGAAGAGCTTTAAAAACCATTTCTCCCTTAATTTTTAAGGAAGCAATATTATCACTCTCTTCATCATTATCATCAACATCATTATCATGAGATATATTGGGATTCAAAGTAGGAGATACCTTTGAAGCCTTAGTCATAAGGCAAAAGTGAGAAATAATAGATGATGATGTAGGATCCCTTGAAGCACCATTCAAGACCACATCTTGTTCCGTGGAGTGTTGGGTTTCCTCTACACTGTTAGCACAACAACTCGAGGAAAGCGATGCATTTTTATCATGACAACAAGACATGGCAAGCATATCATCATGAGATTTAGTCAAGCAATTTCTACATGATATGCAAGGACTATCAACACAAGCATGTGGAACATTTAGAGTGCTCGAAGTGTTAAAGTCCAAAGGTGAAGCATTGCAATAAGATAGTGATGAAGTATCATCAACAATAAGCCTACTATCATCATTATAATGATCACCACTACTCACCATATTATTACCTTGTGGCAATCCACATGTAGGTGAAGTAGATGAAGTTGAGAAGACAACGCGACCAGAGGTGGAGGGAGAACAATCATCCCAACAAATCTTGGACATAGCATATTTATCTTGCAGCTTTGTCCACAACTCATGAGCATCCCGGAACGGCATGAGATGAAATATAACTACATTGCTCAAAGCATCAAAAAGCACATTAGAAGCTTGAGCATTGAGATAAGAGTTTTTCTCATCCTCTAAAGATATGTGTTGAGAATCCTTTGGAGGAGAAAAACCCATATCTACAATTCGCTCCAAATTTGGGTCCATGACCCTAAAGAGATTAAGCATGCGAATTACCTAAACATCAAAATTTGTGCCATCGAAACTAAGAGTGTCAGAGAATCCTAATCCCCTAGTCGACATCCTTACTCTCTAGGTGGTTAAACCTAATAATGAGAGACCAGGCTCTGATACCAATTGAAAGGACGTGGATGTCGCCTAGAGGGGGGGTGAATAGGCGCTTTCAAATAATTACGGTTTAGGCTTGAACAAATGCGGAACAAAACTAACGTTTAATATGTCAAGCAAAAAACCTAAAACAACTAGGCTCACCTATGTGCACCAACAACTTATGCTAAGCAAGATAAACAACTAAGTGATAGCAAGATATATAACAAGAAACAATATGGCTATCACAAAGTAAAGTGCACAAGTAAAGGGCTCGGGTAAGAGATAACCGAGGCACGTGGAGACGGCGATGTATCCCGAAGTTCACACCCTTGCGGATGCTAATCTCCGTTCGGAGTGGTGTGGAGGCACAATGCTCCCCAAGAAGCCACTAGGGCCACCGTAATCTTCTCACGCCCTTGCACAATGCAAGATGCCGTGATTCCACTAAGGGACCCTTGAGGGCGGTCAGCGAACCCGTACAAATGGCAACCCTTGGGGGCGGTCACCGGTACCCGTACACTTTGGCAACCCTTGGGGGCGGTCACTGGTACCCGTACAAATTGGTCGGGGCAATCTCCACAACCTAATTGGAGACCCCGACGCTTGCCCGGAGCTTTACACCACAATGATTGAGCTCTGAGGCACCACCAACCGTCTAGGGCGCCAAGGCACCCAAGAGGAACAAGCTCTAGGGTGCTCAAACACCCAAGAGTAATAAGCTTCTCAAACTTCACTTCCACGTATCACCGTGGAGAACTCAAACCTATGCACCAAATGCAATGGCAAGGGCACATGGAGTGCCCAAGTCCTTCTCTCCCAAATCCCACCAAAGCAACTAATGCTAGGGAGGAAAATGAGAGGAAGAACAAAGAAGAACACGAAGAACTCCAAGATCTAGATCCAAGGGGTTCCCCTCACATAGAGGAGAAAGTGATTGGTGGAAATGTGGATCTATATCTCCTCTCCCTTTTCACAGTAGCAATTTTCCCTCAAGTGGATGACCTAAGGTTTATCAATCCGTGGGAGGTGTAGGATGAAGATGGTCTCTCTTAAACAACCCTGCAATCAAATACAAGAAATCTCTTGTGTCCCCAACACACCCAATACAATGGCAAATTGTATAGGTGCACTAGTTCAGCGAAGAGATGGTGATACAAGTGCAATATGGATGATAGATATAGGTTTTTGTAATCTGAAAATATAAAAACAGCAAGGTAGCAAGTAACAAAAGTGAGCACAAACGGTATTGCAATGCTTGAAAACAAGGCCTAGGGTCCGTACTTTCGCTAGTGCAATCTCTCAACAATGCTAATATAATTGGATCACATAACCATCCCTCAACGTGCAACGAAGACTCACTCCAAAGTTTTTATGTAGCAGAGAACATAAGAAGAAATTGTTTGTAGGGTATGAAACCACCTTAAAGTTATCCTTTCCGATCAATCTATTCAAGAGTTCGTACTAAGATAACATCAAGTTATCCTTTCCGTTCGATCTATCTAAGAGTTCGTACTATAATAACACCATATGATACGCATCAACCAACTCTAATGTCACCTAGATACTCCAATGTCACCACAAGTATCCATGAGTTAATTATACGATACGCATCAAACAATTTCAGATTCATAATACTCAATCCAACACAAAGAACCTCAAAAAGTGCCCCAAGATTTCTACCGGAGAAAGTAGGACAAGAAAGTGTGTCAACCCCTATGCATACATTACCCCAATGTCACCTCGGGAATCCGCAAGTTGAGTACCTGATAACCCACAAGTGTAGGGGATCGTTTGTAACCTTTTTCGATAAGTAAGAGTGTCGAACCCAACGAGGAGCTAAAGGTAGAACAAATATTTCGTCAAGTTCTATCGAGCACCGATACAACTCTACGCACACTTTAACGTTTGCTTTACCTAGAACAAGTATGAAACTACTTTGCGGGAATAAAACTACAAGTACTTTGCAAGATAATAAAGAACGTGGAAATAAAAGTTAGGTGTTGTTTTACTAAAAGAACAATAAAAGTAAATAACTTAGTAGAAAGCTTTCTGTGTAACACAAGAGAAGGATTGTCCCTAGGCAATTGAATATGATACGGTAGATACTTGTTATATGCAATGAGGGAGAGGCATACGCTAACACACTTTCCGTACTTGGATCATATGCACTTATGATTGGAACTCTAGCAAGCATCTGCAACTACCAAAGTTCATTAAGGTAAAACCCAACCATAGCATTAAGTATCAAGTCCCCTATACTCCCATACGCAACAACCCACCTACTCGGGTTTGTGCTTCTGTCACTCACGCAACCCACCATAGGCAAATCATGAACATATTGCAACACCCTACAGCGGGGATCCCTCACGTTTGCGCGACACAGAAGGCACCATAGGACAGCACCATATCAACATACAACTCACATCCATAACATCATACCACAATTAACCCATAGGACAAAAGAGATCTACTCAAACATCATAGGATAGCCAAATATCATTGGGAAATAATATATGGAGTTGAGAACCTTGTTTAAGTAGAGATAACAGCGGGGAAGAGAGGTGTTACACCGCTGCATAGAGGGGGAGAGAGTTGGTGTTGACGGCGGCGAAGTTGTTGGAGCAGATCGCCGTCATGATGATTGCCCCGACGGCGTTCCGGCGCCACTGGGAGAGAGGGGAGAGAGCCCCCCTCCTTCTTATTCTTCCTTGGCCTCCCCCCTAGATGGGAGGAGAGTTGCCCCTCTGGCCCATGGCCGCCATGGTGGCGGTGGGGCAGGAGCCCCTCCTAGATTGGATCTCCCTCTCTGTTCTCTTCTGTTTCACGTTCCTGTTTTCTGGCCGAAAACCATTTCTTATATTCCCGGAGATTCGTAACTCCGATTGCACTGAGATTTTAACACGCTTTTTTTCCAAAAATTAGCTTCCTTGCGCCCGAAGGAGAGCTCCAACCGACGTACGAGGTGAGCACAACCCACCAGGGCACGCCTGGGCCCCCTGGCCGTGCCCTGGTGTCTTGTGGGGGTTGTGGGCCTCCGTTTGCGTTGATTCCACTTCTCAAAATTCACAGATATTCCAAAAGAAATCTCCGTAAGATTTTATCACGTTTGGACTTCGTTTGATATGGAATTTCTACGAAACAAAAAACACACAAAAAAACAGGAACTGGCACTGGGCACTAGATCAATAGGTTAGTCCAATAAATCATCTAAATTGTTGCCAAAAGTATGTGAAAGTTGTATAATATTGGCATGAAACAATCTAAAATTATAGATACGACGGAGACGTATCAGCATCCCCAAGTTTAATTCCTGCTCGTCCTCGAGTAGGTAAATGATAAAAAAGATAATTTTTGATGTGGAATGCTACCTAGCATAATCTCGATCATATATCTAATCATGGCATGAATATTAAGACACAAGTGATTCAAAGCAATAGTCTACTTTTGACATAAAGACATTAATACTCAGGCATCCCAACAAACAATCATCTCTTTCAGAATATCAAGGCCAAAGAACGCTATCCCTACAAAATCATATAGCCTTGTCATGCTCTATCTTCTTAACACAAAGTATAAATCATGTACTACCCCGGTGTCAGCCAAGCAATTGTCTCATACTTTTTAACGCGCTTCAACACTTTCAACTCTCACGCAATACATGAGCGCAAGCCATGGATATAGCACTATGGGTGGAATAGAATATGGTGGTAGGTTTCAAAGGGGTAGAAGTGGAGAAGAAAGTCTCGCATCAACTCAGCGTATCAACGGGCTATGGAGATGCCCATCAATAGATATCAATGCGAGGAGTAGGGATTGCCATGCAACGGATGCACTAAGAGCTATAAGTGTATGAAAGCTCAATATGAAAACTAAGTGGGTGTGCATCTAACTCTATAATGAAAAATTCCCACTAGTATATGAAAGTGACAACATAGGAGACTCTCTATATGAAAAACATGGTGCTACTTTGAAGCACAAGTGTGGAATTAGCATGCCCCTTCTACTTCTTTCATTTTTTTCATTTTTTTCTTTTCCTTTTTTTTATATTTTTTTGTTTTTATTTTTTTTCTTTCTCCGGAGCCTCATCCCGACTTGTGGGGGAATCGTAGTTTCCATCATCCTTTCATCACTGGGGCATGCTCTAATAATGAATAATGATGATCATCACACTTCTATTTACTTACAACTCAATATTACAACGATAGTAGAACAAAGTATGACTCTATATGAATGCAATGATCTAGCGTAGCAAAGATATCAAAAAACGGACAAGCCATGAAAACATCATGCTAGCTATCTTACGATCATGTAATGCAATATGACAATGAATGCTCAAGTCATCAAAAACGGAAGCGGTGGAAGTTGCATGGCAATATATCTCAGAATGGCTATGGAAATGCCATAATAGGTAGGTATGGTGGCTGTTTTGAGGAAGATATAATAAGGCTTATGTGTGATAGAGCGTATCATATCACGGGGTTTGGATGCACCGGCGAAGTTTGCACCGACTCTCGGGGTGAGAAAGGGCAATGCACGGTACCGTAGAGGCTAGCAAATTGCGGAAAGGTAAGAGTGCGTATAATCCATGGACTCACATTAGTCATAAAGAACTCACATACTTATTGCAAAAGTTTATTAGCCCTCGAAGCAAAGTATTACTACGCATGCTCCTATGGGGGAGGTTGGTAGGAGTTAACCATCGCGCGCCCCCGACCTTCACACAAAGATAGACAATCAAGAATAAATTGTGCTCCAACTTCCTAGCATAACGGGAGACTATACGTGCATGCTTCGGGAATCACAAACCTTTACACCAATATCTTACTAAACACGATCATCCACTAGTACCTCCCACATATTATCATCTCTATATCGCAAAACTATTGCAAGGAATCAAACATATCATATTCAGTGATCCCTAAGTTTTATGTAGGATTTTATGACTAACCATGTGAATGACCAATTCATGTTGACTCTCTAAATATATATAAGTGAAGCAAGAGAGTTTAATTCTTCCTACAAAAGACCATGCTCTAATAAATATAAGTGAAGCAAAAGAGCATTCTACGAATAACGGTTTTCTATGTGAACAGAAACAGGCAATCCAAACTTCAAATGATATAAGTGAAGCACATGAAGCATTCTATAAAGCCATACTCAAAAGATATAAGTGAAGTGCAATGAGCATTCTATAAATCAACCATGGACTATCTCATACCAGCATGGTGCATAAAAGAAAAGTGAAAACTAAACACAAAAGACGCTCCTAGATTTACACATATCACATGAACGAAACGAAAACGCAAACATACTGATACTTGTTGAAGAAAGATGGGATGCCTTCCGGGGCATCCCCAAGCTTAGATGCTTGAGTCTCCTTGGATATTTACTTGGGGTGCCTTGGGAATCCCTGCTTGAACTCTTGCCTCTCCTCCTTCTCCTCATATCGAGATCTCCTCGATGTTCGAACACTTCATCCACACAAAACTTAACAGAAGATTGGTGAGATCCGTTACTATAATAAAGCAAATTCCTACTTTAAGTACTGTTGCAAGCCCATTCATATTTTATATTTTCATTATCCCTGCTGTATTATAAATTTTCCATGGCTTATACCACCGATAAAATCGATAGTTTCATCAAAACAAGCAAAACAATGCATCAAAAACAGAATCTGTCTTAAACAGGACAGTCTGTAGTAATATGAACTTTGACCATACTTATGTAACTCCAAAAATTCTGAAACATTAGTAAGAAATAAATATTTTGTATAGAAATACTGTGTAAAAATTTCAGAAACTTTTGACGTTCCAGTAAAAAATGAAAATTCACGCACTACAGCCAAAGTTTCTGTTTTTACACCGCACATACCAACAAGCAATCTAATCATCCTAAAGTCAAATCTTGGCACATTATTTTTATAATACAATGGATTTCTACAAGGGGATAATTATTTTTGTTGGAAAAGTTTCCGTGATTCAAGACTCGCAAAGTTTTCATGGGCATGAACAAAGTTCAAGGATATCCCCCACTTCAACGATGCTCATCATCTCTCTCACTTTCACCTTTCCTTTTGTGAAGTTTTAGGTTCCCCTCTATATTTTTTTTTGTTTTTAAACTTAAAAAAAGCACACAACAGAAATAAATGACTCTCTAAAACTTCTGGGTTGTCTCCCTGGCAGCGCTTTCTTTAAAGCCATTAAGCTAGGCATGAAGTGCTCAAGTAATGGATCCACCCGGATCCCAAGGTATATCGATGCCAATTTTAATTAACAATGATTTGTGTCGATGTACTAAAGATTGGGTCCTTTAGTACCCCATACTTGTGCACGGACAGTTGTAGCCATACCAGCGGCAAGGCTTGCCGGAGAACAGCTAGACACAAATTCAGCAACATCAAGAAAGCATCCAAGCCACTGACCAGCAGATAGAAGACCGAAGGCTAGGCGCCCCGGCAAGATCTTGCCGGGCCAGTCGCATAGCCCCGGCAAGACTCGCACCCGGCAAGACCCTGCCACCCTGCCCCCGTTCCAGTACGGCCACCAACTTGTCCTTTAGCTGTTGTCCTCCTGGTAACGTGTCAGGTGCTAGTGGTGGATGGGCTTAAGCGGTGCTGATGGGACGGCCCCTTTTTCCGTCCCCAAGACGCTAAGGGACACCTCAACGGAGCATTTAATGTTCTTGTCCTAAACCGTCAGTGTTAGGTATGATAACACTGTAGATACTTTTACACCTCATGTATGCCCTGTACGCCACTGTTGGTGACCCCTTCGAACATATAAAAGGAGGCCCAAGGCGTAGCTACAGGGGGGATCGATCTTCTTCTGGCCGATTCTGCATGCGCAGCTGCTGAGTACTGTAGCGCTCCCAGAACTTGAGCTAGAACACATCTAATATAACCAAAGCAGGAGTAGGGTTTTACGCTTCTCAGCGGCCTGAACCTGGGTAAAAATCCCGCGTGTTGATCACTTGATCTGCTCTTTGTGCAAACCTTCTCCCTGCCGAATCGTAAAGGGGTCCTCTCGATCCCATAGGTGTCATTTCTCCGACAATTTGTAATTTAGTAGTGAGCACAAAGTGATATATATCATGTGACAAGGAAGTCTAACTCTCTTCCTATGCATCGGCATGTCATACAAGAACAATTCATGCACATTAAGTAAAGGCCAATGCATAGTATAAACAGTTTCTTACAATTTTATAGTATTGGAAACATAGAGAGGTGGAGATGTAGTTCCTCTCTCATAATAATTGCAAGTAGGAGCAGCAAGCACATGCATATTATATTCATCAAAATCATCATGTGTAGTGGTAAAACGCAACCCATCAATATAATCCTTAATAAGAGCAAACTTCTCCGATATAGTGTAGTTGGGAAAATTCAAAAAGATAATAGGACTATCATGTGTGGGTGTAATAGCAACAATTTCATGCTTATAATAAGGAACTATAGCAAGTTCATCTTCATAAGCATAATTCATATTGGCATCTTGGCCACAAGCATAGCAAGCATCAAGTTCATCAAAAAGGGATATTTCAAATGAATCCAAGGGATCATAGCAATCATCATAGCATTCATCCTTCGGTAAGCATGAAGGGCAATTAAACAATGTATGAGTTGAAGAGTTACTCTCATTAGAAGGTGGGCACGTGTGATCAATCCGCTCTTCCTCCTTTTGTTCTTCGCTCTCCTCCTAATCTTTTTCATCTAAGGAGCTCACAGTTTCAGCAATTTCTTCTTCCATAGATTCCTGCAAAATATTAGTCTCTTCCAAGGCAGCGGTCATTCCTTCAATAAACTCTTTAACATAAGCATCAGAAGCATAGTTTTTATAATAAATATTTAAGTATGGCAAAATTTTCAGATTTGTAAAGAGTAGCATCATACTTTTCAATCAAAGAAGCAATTTCATAAGCACCCTTAAAAGCAACAAATTCTTCAATTTGTTCAACATAAAAATACAATAGGATTCCTTGGCATAATAAGATAGTATTTCATTATCATTAAACACACATTGGTAGGGAAGGTGTTTTTTAGTTTCTTCAGAACAACAAGTAAAATCATGTATTTCGCATATATTCCAAGCATAGCAACACAAAGTATTAATTTGATGCCACAAGAGTTTCCCTTTTTGAGATATGCGGTGTCGCACATAATAAGCATGCTTAGTTAATGATTTTCCCTCAACTAAGCTAGTTGGGGTTTCAGCACGAGCACAAATGGAACGAAGATGATCCAAGTATTATTCTTCGGTAGTACGGAACACTAGTGGTTCCTCAACTTTTGGAGCAGCAAGTACATCTAATTTTTTTGGTATTTTGCGTTTCCTACCCATATCTAAATATAGAAAACAAGAGCACGGAATAAAAACTACTTAGTGATAAAGCAAACAAGCACACACGAGAATATTCACCACACGCTATTGCTCCCCGGCAACGGCGCCAGAAAAAGGTCTTGATAACCCACAAGTGTAGGGGATCGTTTGTAGCCTTTTTCGATAAGTAAGACTGTCGAACTCAACGAGGAGCTAAAGGTAGAACAAATATTCCCTCAAGTTCTATCGAGCACTGATACAACTCTATGCACACTTTAACGTTTGCTTTACCTAGAACAAGTATGAAACTACTTTGCGGGAATAAAACTACAAGTACTTTGCACGATAATAAAGAACGTGGAAATAAAAGTTAGGTGCTGTTTTAATAAAAGAACAATAAAAGTAAATAACTTAGTAGAAAGCTTTTTGTATAACGCAAGAGAAGGATTGTCCCTAGGCAATTGAATATGATACGGTAGATACTTGTTATATGCAATGAGGGAGAGGCATACGCTAACACACTTTCCGTACATGGATCATATGCACTTATGATTGGAACTCTAGCAAGCATCCGCAACTACCAAAGTTCATTAAGGTAAAACCCAACCATAGCATTAAGTATCAAGTCCCCTTTACTCCCACACGCAACAACCCACCTACTCGGGTTTGTGCTTCTGTCACTCACGCAACCCACCATAGGAAAATCATGAACATATTGCAACACCCTACAGCGGGGATCCCTCACGTTTGCGCGACACGGAGGGCACCATAGGACAGCACCATATCAACATACAACTCACATCCATAACATCATACCACAATTAACCCATAGGACAAAAGAGATCTACTCAAACATCATAGGATAGCCAAATATCATTGGGAAATAATATATGGAGTTGAGCACCATGTTTAAGTAGAGATTACAGTGGGGAAGAGAGGTGTTACACCACTACATAGAGGGGGAGAGAGTTGGTGTTGACGGCGGCAAAGTTGTTGGAGCAGATCGCCGTAACGATGATTGCCCCGGCGGTGTTCCGGCACCACTGGGAGAAAGGGGGAGAGATCCCCCGCCTTCTTCTTCCTTGGCCTCCCCCTAGATGGGAGGAGAGTTCCCCCTCTGGTCCATGGCCGCCATGGCGGCGGAGGGGCAGGAGCCCCTCCTAGATTGGATCTCCCTCTCTGTTCTCTTCTGTTTCACGTTCCTGTTTTCTGGCCGAAAACCGTTTCTTATATTCCCGGAGATCCGTAACTCCGATTGCGCTGAGATTTTAACACGGTTTTTTTTCCAAAAATTAGCTTCCTTGCGCCCGAAGGAGAGCTCCAACCGACGTACGAGGTGAGCACAACCCACCAGGGCGCGCCTGGGCCCCCTGGCCGCGCCCTGGTGTCTTGTGGGGGCTGTGGGCCTCCGTTTGCGTTGATTCCACTTCTCAAAATTCATAAATATTCCAAAAAAATCTCCGTAAATTTTTATCGCGTTTGGACTTGGTTTGATATGGAATTTCTGCGAAACAAAAAACACAAAAAAACAGGAACTGGCACTGGGCACTGAATCAATAGGTTAGTCCAATAAATCATCTAAATTGTTGCCAAAAGTATGTGAAAGTTGTATAATATTGGCATGAAATAATCAAAAATTATAGATACGACGGAGACGTATCGGTACCAAAACATATATCAAGTGAATCAATAGAACACCCCATTGTCACCACGGGTATCCACATGCAAGACATATATCAAGTGTTCTCAAATCCAATATTCAATCCAACATAACGATATCTCAAAGGGAAAGATTCAATTCATCACAACATGATAGCAAGGGAATAACATCATATGATCCGACTAAATTAACAAAGCCCGTGATACATCAAGATCGTGACATCTCAAGAACACGAGAGAGAGAGAGAGATTGAACACATAGCTACAGGTACATACCCTCAGCCCCGAGGGTGGACTACTCCCTCCTCGTCATGGCCTCCACCGAGATGATGAAGATGGCCACCGGAGATGATTTCCCCTCTCCACAGGGTACTGTTTTCTCTCCAGATTGGTTTTTCGCCGATACAGAGGATTTGCGGCGGCGGAACTTCCCGTCTAGGGTTATTTATGATGGTTTCTATATTTATAGGATTTTTTGGCGTTGGTTTCACGCGAAGGTGGGCGACGAGGTGAGCACGAATACACCAGGGCGTGCCGGGGGGCCTGGCGCGCCCTGGTGGGTTGTGCCCACCTCGTGGCTTTTCTGGCCCTCCCACGAAGCGTCTAGTGCCTCTTTTGTTCCAAAACAAAATCGTCAAAAAGTTTCGGGCGATTCCGAGAACTTTCATTTTCTGCACAAAAACAACACCACGGTAGTTCTGCTGAAAACAGTGTCAGTCCGGGTTAGTTCTAAATAAATCATATAAATTGCATCAAAACCATATAAAAGTATTGTAAACATAGGTGAATATGGCATGAATACTTCATAAATTATCGATACGTTGGAGACGTATCAGCATCCCCAAGCTTAATTCATGCTCGTCCTCGAGTAGGTAAATGATAAAAGAACTAATTTATGAAGTGTGAATGCTGGCATCATCTATAAGTTTGATCATTGATAATTTCAGTCAATTTTCTAGCATCATAACCAGCAACTTTTTCTCATAAAAATCATCATGATAGAGCAATCAATTCACATGTCATGGTTCAAATAATGAATTCTCTTGAAACTTAACAACCTATGTTCTTAGTCACCAAACAATTGCAATTCAACTTATTCTCAACAAAGTCTAAGTAAGAGCTCCACATACTCAATCATCATATAGTCTTCTATGATTTCTAGTACTCAAAGCATATTTTTAGAACAAATGGCATCCTTCG
Source organism: Elymus sibiricus (assembly GCA_039707655.1). Taxonomy (NCBI): domain Eukaryota; kingdom Viridiplantae; phylum Streptophyta; class Magnoliopsida; order Poales; family Poaceae; genus Elymus; species Elymus sibiricus. Next base: position 482,791,649 of record CM077665.1, read on the forward strand.
AACACAGAGAAAGATAGGGGCTTAATGTTTCGCCTGCCAACTCATTTATCATAGAGATAATTGTCAACAATAATAAATCATGATCAAATATATTTGACTGGATATATATGTTTGGATCTTTCCCCACCACATGATGCTTGCCAACTAATAGACTGAGGTTTGAATAAGAAGTTGACTCAACATGAATAGTAAATAACATGAAAGTAAATAGATTCTCCCTTCGCAGAGGGAAGCAGGGATTTGCAAAGGTGCCAGAGCTCATTGTTTAGAAACAGAGATGAATATAGTTTTGGGAGGTGCACCCTTCCTGTCAACGTTACGACCAAGAGTTATCAATATCTTCCATGTTAAACACTTTAGCGGCAGTTCCCAAGCGGTAAAAGTAATGGTTTACTCCCCCTCCACTAACAAACACACTCCACGGCTAGCCGAATCCACGAGTACCGTCCATACCAACAACATTCCTGGGGTAGTTTTGTTTAATTATTTGCATTTTTTTGGGGACTGGGAATCCCTATTACCTCCCCTCTCGTGCAATGACGAGTGAATAAACACTCATCGTGAGAATAACCCGCTTAACATGGAAGATACTGACCGCCCCACGTTGCTCCATGAGCGCTCCAGGCACACAAAACATATGTTTATTTGAAATTTTAGAGGTGGCACATGCAAATTTACTTGGAACGGCAGGGTAATACCGCATATAGGTAGATATATTGGACTCTCATGGCAAGAAACTGGGTTTAAGGGTTTTTGGATGCACAAGTAGTATCTCTACTTAGTACGAATTTTTGGCTAGCAAAAGATCCTAAGCAAACACCACATGTTTGAGGATCCATAACAATATAACTTCTATGCAAATATACACAACCATAACTCATTACGTTGTCTTCCTTGTCCAACTTCAACCAATTTGCTCAAGTTTGAAAATAATTAATGGGTATTCACAATCATAGAAGATGTCCAAGATAATATATTTGCATGTGAAAGTTCTCTTCCTTATACTAATCACTCACGAATTGCTTGTATGACCAATATTGTGATTGTCAAACTTCAATAGAATTTACTTTCTAAACCAGATGTGAAGCTACTACTAAGAATAAAGCACATTGATAATTTCATATTTATGATATTTCATTGATTCACAATTTACTCATAGGATATAAGTGAAGCTCAAGAGTAAACATCAAACTACTCTTCAAAAGATATAAGTGAAGATCAATGAGTAGTCAAACAATAAAGTAGCTATGTGAGGACTCTCTCTCTCTCAATAAAGATTTTCAGATCTGAGTATTTTATTCAAACATCAAACTAAACAAAAAATAGAACTCCAAGAATAGCACGCATCATGTGAACGAATAAAAGTTTAGGCTCAACATAGGCTAACCGATAGTTGACGAAGAGAGGTGGGATGCGTAGTATCCCCAAGCTTAGATTCTTGAGACTTATTGAAATATTTACTTGGGGTTCCTTGGGCATCCCCAAGCTTGAGCTTTTCTATCTCGTTCAATCCTCTCATATCCCGGTTTCACCTATTCTAAAAAACTTCATCCACACAAAACTTGAAAAGAACTCGTGAGATAGGTTAGTGCACATAATAATAAATCAAATCTTTATGTACTGCCAAGACAAGTTGCATAATAATTTCCAAAAATTATCTACTGTATACTATCATTTCCACAATTTATATCTACCAATATAAGCTATGGAAACTATAGGATAAGTAGATAACAAAACTATGACAGCAATCTGTCCAAACAGAACAGTCTGTAGAAATCTATTAAACTAGTGTACTTCTGTAACTCAAAAAATTATGAAAATTTACTACGGGCTAAAGAATTTATATGATAACACTTTGTAAAAATTTCAGAAACTTTCCACGTTCCAGTAAAATATGAAAATTCAAACACTACAGAGAAAGTTTCTGTTTTTACACAGCACACATCAAACATGCAATGCAAGCATCCTAAGGCAATTCTTGGAACTTTTTATTGAAAAACAAGATTATAAATAAGTCCTAACAGAAAATAAAAAAATATAATGATGATCCAAGCAAAGCAAATATTATGTGATGAATAAAAATATAGCTCTAAGTAAGATATACCGATAATGTTGAAGACGAAAGAGGGGATGCCTTCTGGGGCATCCCCAAGCTTAGGCGCTTGAGTATTCCTTGGATATTACCTTGGGGGTTCCTTGGGAATCCCCAATCTTAGGTTCTTTTCACTCCTTATTCTCCTCATATCGGTGTCTCACCCAAAACCTGAAAAGTTCAATCACACAAAACTTAACGGAACTTTGTGAGATGGGTTAGTATAATAAAGATAGATCATTCACTTAGGTACTGTCAAGACAAGATTCATAATTGTTCTCACATTATACCTACTTTATTATACCATTCACATAATTTATACCACTAAATATAAGCTATGGAAACACTAAAACAAGCAAACTATGCATGCAAAGCAGAATCTGTCAAAAAACAGAACAGTCTGTGAAGATATGTAGTCTAACCATACTTCCCTGTATATAAAAATTCTGAAAAATTTGTACTACCTGAATAATTTGCATATTAAGACTGTGTAAAAATTTCAGATCATTAGCACGCTCCAGTGAAAAATTAAAATTCCTGTACTGGAGTCAAAAGTTTCTGTTTTGGTTCAGCATCAATTCTACTCACCTTGTGAGTCATCCCAAAGGCTTTACTTGGCACTTTATTGAAATAAAAGACACAAAACTTGATTAATACGATAGATTAATCATGTGAACACATAAAAACAGAAAGGAAAAGTGTTGGGTTGTCTCCCAACAAGTGCTTTTCTTTAAAGCCTTTAGCTAGGCATGATGATTTCAATGATGCTCACGTAAAAAGTAGTAATTGGAACATGCAAGAGAGCATCATGAATCACATGACAAGAACATTTAAGTCTAACCCACTTCCTATGCATAGGGATTTTGAGAGCAAACAATTTATGGGATCAAGAATCAACTAGCATAGGAAGGCAAAACAAGCATAACTTCAAAATTTGAACACATAGAGAGGAAACTTGATATTATTGCAATTCCTACAAGCATATGTTCCTCCCTCATAATAAATTTCAGTAGCATCGTGAAGGAATTCAATAATATAACTATCACATAAATCATTCTTTTCATGATGCACAAGCATAGAATTTTCATTACTCTCCACATAAGCAAATTCCTTTTCATCCATGGTGGTGGGAGCAAACTCAACAAAATAACTATCATGAGACAGTTGATTGACATAACCACATTCAATATTAAAATCACGATGACAAGTTTCATGGTTACTATCACTCTTTATAGCATACATGTCATCACCATAATCATCATAGATAGGAGGCATGCCATCATCATAATAAATTTGCTCATCAAAACTTGAGGGACAAGAAATATCATCTTCATCAAACATAGCATCCCCAAGTTTGTGGCTTTGCATATCATTAGCATCATGTATATTCAGAGAATTCATACTAGCAACATTGCAATCATGCTCATCATTCAAGGAATTCTCATTAAGTATTTTCATAATTTCTTCCTCTACCAATTGAGCACAATTTTCCGAATCCTTATTTTCACGAAAGACATTATAAAGACGATACAAATGATGCAACCTAAACTCCATTTTTTTGTAGTTTTCTTTTATAAAACCAAACTAGTGAAAAACAAGAAACTAAAAGATTTAATTGCAAGATCTAAAGATATACCTTCAAGCACTCACCTCCCCGGCAACGGCGCCAGAAAAGAGCTTGATGTCTACTACGCAACTTTATTCTTGTAGACTCGTGTTGGGCCTCCAAGCGCAGAGTTTTGTAGGACAGTAGCAATTTTCCCTCAAGTGGATGACCTAAGGTTTATCAATCCGTGGGAGGTGTAGGATGAAGATGGTCTCTTTCAAAAAACCCTGCAATCAAATACAAGAAATCTCTTGTGTCCCCAACACACTCAATACAATGGCAAATTGTATAGGTGCACTAGTTCGGCAAAGAGATGGTGATACAAGTGCAATATGGATGATAGATATAGGTTTTTGTAATCTGAAAATATAAAAACAGCAAGGTAGCAAGTAACAAAAGTGAGCACAAACGGTATTGCAATGCTTGAAAACAAGGCCTAGGGTCCGTACTCCTAGGCCTTTCGCTACTGCAATCTCTCAACAATGCTATTATAATTGGATCACATAACCATCCCTCAACGTGCAACGAAGAATCACTCCAAAGTTCTTATCTAGCGGAGAACATATGAAGAAATTGTTTGTAGGGTACAAAACCACCTTAAAGTTATCCTTTCCGATCGATCTATTCAAGACTTCGTACTCAGATAACATCAAGTTATCCTTTCCGTTCGATCTATCTAAGAGTTCGTACTAGAATAACACCATATGATACGCATCAACCAACTCTAATGTCACCTAGATACTCCAATGTCACCACAAGTATCCATGAGTTAATTATACGATACACATCAAACAATTTCAGATTCATAATACTCAATCCAACACAAAGAACCTCAAAGAGTGCCCAAAGATTTCTACCGGAGAAAATAGGACAAGAACGTGTATCAACCCCTATGCATAGATTACCCCAATGTCACCTCGGGAATCCGCAATTTGAGTACGAAAACATATATCAAGTGAATCAATAGAACACCCCATTGTCACCACGGGTATCCATATGCAAGACATATATCAAGTGTTCTCAAATCCAATATTCAATCCAACATAACGATATCTCAAAGGGAAAGATTCAATTCATCACAACATGATACCAAGGGAATAACATCATATGATCCGACTATATTAACAAAGCCCGTGATACATCAAGATCGTGACATCTCAAGAACACGAGAGAGAGAGAGAGAGAGAGAGAGATTGAACACATAGCTACAGGTACATACCCTCAGCCCCGAGGCTGGACTACTCCCTCCTCGTCATGGCCTCCGCCGGGATGATGAAGATGGCCACCGGAGATGATTTCCCCTCTCCGGCAGGGTACTGTTTTCTCTCCAGATTGGTTTTTCGCCGATACAAAGGCTTTGCGGTGGCGGAACTTCCCGTCTAGGGTTATTTATGATGGTTTCTATATTTATAGGATTTTTTGGCGTTGGTTTCACGCAAAGGTGGGCCACGAGGTGAGCACGATACACCAGGGTGCGCCGGGGGGCCTGGCGCGCCCTGGTGGGTTGTGCCCACCTCGTGGCTCTTCTGGCCCTCCCACGAAGCGCCTAGTGCCTCTTTTGTTCCAAAAAAATCGTCAAAAAATTTCGGGCGATTCTGAGAACTTTCCTTTTCTGCACAGAAACAACACCACGGTAGTTCTGCTGAAAACAACGTCAGTCTGGGTTAGTTCTAAATAAATCATATAAAGTGCATCAAAACCATATAAAAGTATTGTAAACATAGGTGAATATGGCATGAATACTTCATAAATTATCGATATGTTGGAGACGTATCAAGAGTCTCATGATATATCATTTTCATATGCTAGTGGGAATTACCTATTCATTATTACAAACTTGGCTTGTATATTCCTATGACGGGCTTTCTCAAATGCCCGAGGTCTTCATGAGCAAGCAAGTTGGATGCACACCCCACGTAGCTTCATTTGAGCTTTCATACACTTATATCTCTAGTGCATCATTTACATGGCGATCCCTACTCCTCGCATTGACATCTATTGATGGGCATCTCCATAGCCCGTTGGTACACCTATTTGATGTGAGATTATCTTCTCCACTTTTTACCCCTTTGATATGTACCACCATACTCTATTCCACTTAAATGATATGTCTAATGGCTCACGCTCATGTATTGTGTAAAGAATAAAAAGTTGATGCATATTGAAAAGGTACGAACCAATTGCCTGACTTGGACACCATGGTGCTTGACATTTGTATTAATGTGGTGAAGATGGAGCAATGCCTTGCTAATATAATAAGATAAATGGGGGGTAAACATTCCTTAAGGATCATATACTTTTAAGGATTGATGGTTCTGTTTCTTACACTTTAAATATTGCTATGTTAACACTACTGGAAACAGGGAATTTGCCATCAGTCCGCTCTTTGCCGTCTGCCAGCGGATGGCAAAGAACGTCTTTGCCATCTGCTTACAAAAAATAGATGGCAAAGAACTGACAGATGGCAAAGAACCTGGTTGCCATCAGCCAATTCTTTGCCATCTGCCAGCAGATGGCAACGAATCTTTGTCGTCTGTTGGCAGACGGCAAAGAGGTTGGTGGGGTCCAGCGGACGACGGCGTTGTAACGGCGCACTAGGCCCACCTCTTTGCCATCAGCCAGCAGATGGCAAAGGCCCACCTTTTTGCCATCAGCCAGCAGATGGCAAAGCCCCACCTCTTTGCCATCAGCCAGCAGATGGCAAAGTTCTTTGCCATCTGCTGGCTGATGGCAAAGAGGTGGGGCTATCTCCCCTCTCTCCCAGCCCGGCCCCACACCCCTCTCTCTCTCTCCCTCTCTCTCCCAGCCCGCCACCGAACCCAATCGAGAGCAGCAGCCGGCCGCCGGATCTCCTCGCTAGGGTTCGCCACCGCCAGCTCCTACAGCCGGACTCCGGCGACCTTCCAGCCACCGCCGTCGCCCGGAGCTCCATCCCCGCCGCCCGGAGATCCATTCCCGCCGCCCGTCGCAGGTAATACTCTCCTCCCCTTCGTTCCTCCCTCCTCCCCTTCGTCTCTCCCTCCTCCCCTTCTTCTCTGCTTGGCTGGGCGGAGCACCGCCGGCTGGCCGGCGTACCGGCTCCATCCTCCCCGCCCCCCGCCCCCCCGCCCCAACCCCCTCACAGGGGCCGCCCCTCCCCATCCCATGCCGGACAGGGTCGGCCGGCCGGTGTCCCAGATCCGGCAGGAACCCCCACCCTAGTGCACCGGCCCCCTTCCTCCTCCCTCCTCCTTCCCCACCCCCTTCCCCACCCTAGTGCACCGGCCAGGGTCTGGTCCCCTTCTGGTTGCTTGTGCTTTAGAAAAGACACAAGTTCAGAAGAGAAAGTAGTCCTCCTTGTGAATGTTCAGAAGAAGAAAAGGAAGAGAGAGGACAATTGTTGCTTGTGCTTCAGAAAAGCATCAGCTGTTGTTTGTTGTATTCAATTTAGTTTAGTTAAATTCAGATTTGTAGAAGAGACATAAGTTTAGCTCAACCAATTTAGTTTATTTCTTTTGTTTGTTTTTCCGTTTGCAAGTTTTATCAATCATAGGTGTTTGCATAAATAGATAATATATAACAACAATAATGCGGTGATTGCATCTGATTTGCTGCCTGCACAACTAGGCAATTCAAGATCACCTTGGAAAGACTGTCTGCTTATGTAACTGAAACCATATTTCTTTTGGGGGGAAACTGGAACTGAAGTTTGTATGTTGAAATAATCAGTTTGAAACATCACAAGATAAACACACTCATTAATAGTAACATGTTAACAGAGTAGTGTACTACAATGTCTCCACAGAGACTTCAGATCTCGAGTGTAGAACCTGAATTCATTAATACTCCCTTCGTTCCTAAATATAAGTCTTTTTAGAGATTCCACTGTTGAACTACATACTTTAGAGTGTATATAGACATACTTTAGAATCAAGATTCATCCATTTTGCTCCGTATGTAGTCCCCTGTTGAAATGTCTAAAAAGACTTATATTTAGGAACGGAGGGAGTAGATACTAACGGGTGCAATTGTGGTTATGGATTATTGACCGTCTACTGCTGATTTGTATTGCACTTGCACTGAGTGGTTGTGAGCCTGATTAACACGCTGAAAGTTGAACATACCATTTATCTCCTCCTTAATTAATATAACTCAGCAAACTGGATTCATAAACTCAAATAATATCTGTTTGGTGAACCAGGGCAGCATATACTCTATACTTTGGATACATACACAGCTGGGAAATGACAGATGTAGTCGGTTCCAAGTTATAACTAATGCCTAGAACAAGCAGAAAGTAATTGATTTAGCCCTTGGATGGGCAAAGACAGATAGGCAGGGGCTCCTGCAACTTGACATTGGATGCCACAAGCCAGGGAGGGTGCGCCATTACTAACATCTCACACACACCCAAACACACACCCCACCACACACACACAAACACAAACACCCCCCCCCCCCCCCCCCCGTGGATCGCCTTTTCAGTTTAAAAATAAATAGAAGAAAATGATAAAAAATTCAAATTTAAAAATCCTTCGAGATGCCCATGTGTTATGTGTTCTAGTTGTTAGGAAAATTAACCAACATGAATTTTGAATTTTTTTGCAAAAGGTCGCCGTGTTTCGGTAAAATGGCCGTAACTTTTGCATACGACCTCCGATGAAAAAGTTTTTTATATGAAAAAGCATCTACTCGAAAAGTTACATCCGAATTCAACCAGCTATGCCCGTTATCGATTTTTTAGAATCCTCAAAAACCTAACAGAAAAAAAGTTACGGTGCTTTTAAGATCTGGAGGCAAAAAAATAAAAAAATTAAAAAAAGTTAGCAATGGCGCACCAGTGCATAGTGCGCCACTACTATTTTCCCGCCTTCAAAATTCAAAAAAATTTAAAAATAGTAATGGCGCACCACACCTAGGTGCGTCACTGCTATTTTTTTGACTCATTACCCAGGGTCATTACAGACAATTCACAGTCAAATCTACAGTTTCACAGCTGTTTCATCCAAACAGCTTCCAGCTTCTCCACAGCTGAAAGTTCACAGCAGCTTTTTCACAGCTCACAGCTCACAGCTCACAGCAGCTGTTACAGAATCTGCAGCTCAACCAAACACAGCCTTAGACTTCGAAAAACACATGCATGCAGCCAAGATTTAGGATATGCTTATAGATGTTTTGAGGATCATGTAGCAGGCTTTTCTTTACAGTCCACTTTTGCCGGATAGAATTTATCTTTGTCCTTTTGACACCACGACACCCAGACACGACACCCCCGACCCCCGACACCTCTTCGGCCTCCTGTTGACCGAAAAGGTGCTTTTCGGCCTTCCAGAGGCCGACGGGGTCATATATTTGTGAATTATGAGTTAGGTCATATATTTTATGATTTTGTTATGAAAAACATCATATATATTTGTGTTGATCGGGTGGATTTAAATGTGCAGTTGTTTCGTCGCTGCGAGGGTCTGGTGTTCGACGACCTCCCCGTGCGTTCGACGAGCTCCGCCCCTGCGTTCGTGGGTGAGCACAAATGACATCTCCTCCTCTCCCTCTTCATTTGCTCTGTTCCGGTCTTTGTGCCGATGAAACTTGCTAGCTATAGGTGTCTTCAATCATCAGTATGCGTGACCACTATGCGTCTCCCGTTCGAAAGGGTTACATCTATAAATATGCATTCATTTGCATATTTATAACCGTGATTCTTTCGAATTGTCCAGCGTTATCCATGGACAGCCCGAGTATGTGTAGATTGGGTTCGTTTTCCCATATGCTCTGCTCCGGATCCGATGCAGAATTTCGTCAGTGCCTCCCTGTTGTTCTCCGGGTACACATCCTCTCTGCTTATTGCCGAGACGTGTATCAGGAGAACGGCGGGGAGGTGCTGCCGAAATTTTGCGTCGGATCCGGAGCAGAGCATGGGAAAACGAACCCAGTCTACACATACTCGGGTGGGATTAGGACCTATCTTTACCTACTAGCGTCTAGGTTGCATGGACGTAATAAAACTGACAAACTCTATTAACTGATGAATATGGTTTGCTGAATTACGTATATATTTCTTGTGTGTCCAGTAGCTAGGCAAGATGAGTGATCGTGCGTGGATGTACAGCGGTCACACTAGTCAGAAAGACATGACCCATGAATGGATAAGAAAAACCAAGGGGTTTCTGAGAGCCGCATTTGAAAATGGACAGCAAACAACCTGGTGCCCCTGTGTCGATTGCGACAACTATCATAAGAGGTCAGAGTTTGAAATGATCAAACACCTGCAGAAGTGGGGTTTTACCCCTACGTTGTGTTTTCTCCTTTGATTGGCAACCCTAGTGATTGTACTAATCCGTGTTTTCTTGTTTGATTGCAGACCTTCTACAGGTGTGCTGAGGGACAGGAGGAGGCCGCGGCTCGGGTTATCGACAACGAGTGCAGGCTCCTACTTGGAAACTTTCGGCACAAGGCTCGGACGCAGTCTGTTCGAGACTACTTCGCCTCGACTGGTATTAGGAGGAAAAAAGAGAAGTGTCGCGTCAAGTATCTCAGTAAGGAGAAGTACATGAAGGTAATTACCTATTCTTAAGGCCTTGTACTTAGTTCCTTGATTTGATTCGTAGGCGTAGCGCTCAAATTTCTCTTGCTTAACTTAGGTGCCCCCGAGATGGTGTGCGGATAGGATGGACTATTGGGAGGAGTTGGTGGATGAGTGGTGCACTACCCAATGGCGCTCCGTCCACGACACTGCAAAGGACAAGCGTGCCAAAATGAAAGGTGTCCCACACCATCTAGTCAGCGTCAACCTACGTCAGTTCGGGGAAAACTGGGTATGTGTTTTGCTTCATGATTCATGCAAATTCATTCTTCATGCTAGCTTGAGCTCTTAACTAATACTCTGTTCCTCTCTTTTAGGCGCGACACAACAAGGCTCCAGTGCCAGAGCTGTTCGACCTCTATGCCATGTCCAATACTGCCTCGTACAAGAAGGCCAAGTCATTCTCTGAGTCTGACCTCGATGATCCAGAGAAATTCAGCAACCGCGCCTCCCACCACAAGCTTGTGAGGTACAGAGACGAGGGGAAGGCGAGGAAAGGGCCGGACTTTAACCCGAGCCAGCAACCTCTTGATCCAGAGCTGGTGATGATATCTGGTGGCGGGAGGCACCATGGCTCGTTAGCCATTGGGGATGGACTGATACGTTGTACTAGCACTCTCCTGCAGATCAAGAAGCGCCAGACCAGCTCCGATCCTGAGATAAGGCCTCGTGCACAGCCAATGGAGCTCGAATTCCAGGTTAGTTATACGGACTCAGATACCTTTCCTCCATTACATTGTGTGTGCGGCCGTCGATGATTACAACGCTAACGAGGAGTGGTGTTGCAGACTGCTATTGAGAAAGAGAGAGCGAAGACCGAGGAGCTTCTGGCGGAGAGGGAGAGGGAGATGGAGGACAGGACGGCTAAGCTGTTGGAGGAGGAGAGGAACCGGAATGACGCGCAGAACCGGGCCTTATACGAGCTCTTCGTGGTAAGTTTCTTCTGCATATTAGCCAAATCATGCACGTAATGTTCCTTTCATTACTAACTAATATGACTGACTCGTGAAAACCAAATGTGCAGACCATGTGCCAGGGCAACGGTCAGACCCCTCCGCCGATGCCAGTCATTGCTCCGGCGGACACGGTGAGTTTCATTTCAATGGAGATTACTTACTAGTCTTCACATTTGAGTTGCATCATGCTAACGATACATTGGAAATAATCCTTGGTGCAGCATAACTCCCGACAAGCATCGACCGATCCTTCTCCGTCTGCCACTGGCGCGACCGGTCCTACACCTACACATACACCTCCGTGATGACGGTAAGTTTTCCCAAGTGTTTTGCTTAATAGAGTTTTGTTGTGATGCCATGTTGTATCTACACATATCGTGCATAATGTGTGTATGTTTGAAATGCATTGTATGTGTGGGATTCGACACCTAGTCGTGTGCCTTTGGTAGCCTTCCATACAGGGAAATGCCTCCTAGTGCTTCCACTGAGCCATGGTAGTTCGCTACTGCTCCGGAACACATGGATTGACCGGCATGTGTCCTTCTTTGCTCCTGTGTCTGTCCCTACGGGGAAATGTCACGCGGTGTATCACCGAAGTTCTTGTAGCTTGCTACGACTTGGTTGCACTCGCTGATGACCGACACGTGCATTGCTGGGTCATGTATGCCTGTCCCTGTACGTTTGTGCCACCTTGGTTCTATGACTAGTCATGTCGGCCCAGGTTCTAAATGACTTCATATGCTTAGCTAGCTTCAAAATGACATAATAACCTTACTTAGCTCCAAAATGACCTATTTAACCTAGGATAGCTCTAAAATGACCTATACTTAGCATTTTTTCCTCCAAAATGACTCAATATGCTTAGCTAGCTCAAAAATGACATAATAAGCTTAATTAGCTCCAAAATGACCTATTTAACCTAGGATAGCTCTAAAATGACCTATACTTAGCATTTTTTCCTCCAAAATGACTTAATATGCTTAGCTAGCTTAAAATGACCTATTTAACCTAGGATAGCTCTAAAATGACCTATACTTAGCATCTTTTCCTCCAAAATGACTTAATATGCTTAGCTAGCTCTAAAATGACATAATATGCTTAAGAAATGACATATTTTAGCTCCTAAATGACTTCATATGCTTAGTTAGCTCCAAAATGACATAATAACCTTACTTAGCTCCAAAATGACCTTACTTAGCATTTTTTACACCTAAATGACTTAGTATGCTTAGCTAGCTCAAAAATGACATAATAATCATACTTAGCTCCAAAATGACATATTTTACAGATATAAGTTGCATCATAATAGTCTTCACATTTTAGTTGCATCATCATAATCTTCTTCTTCTAGTCTTTTTCTTCTAACTTTCTTCTTTCCCATTTTGCAGATTTGCTCTAGATCACGGAAGCTTGGGTTGATGGAGTGCTTGTCTTTAGTTTTTTTTTTTTGACTTTGTGAAACTTGCTACCTATGGATGAAACTGTGTAATATTGATGAAACTATGTATATGTATGGATGAAACTTGCTACTATTGGTAACATGTGTTGGATATGTGTTCATGGATGTGTTGGATATATATGTGTTCATGACTATTGGTAATATGTGTTGAATATGCTATATTGGTTATATATATGTGTGTGTTTGATTTTCTGTGAAGATGAATTGATATAAGAAAAAACAAAATTAAATGGGGCAATATAGGCACTTTGCCATCTGCTGGCAGATGGCAAAGAGCTTTGCCATCTGCTGGCAGATGGCAAAGAGGCCACGTGTCAGCTACCTGTCCGAACGGGGAAGGGCCTATTTGGTCTCTTTGCCATCTGCCAGCAGATGGCAAAGGCCAGAATCTTTGCCATCTGCTGGCAGACGGCAAAGCACGCCGTTAGCCTTCTAACGTGGCTAACCCCGTTCAGAGGCTTTGCCATCTGCCAACTGATGGCAAAGGCTGCAGGCTCTTTGCCATCTGCCAGCAGACGGCAAAGTAGCCTTTCCCGGCTGGGTTTCAGCCAAACTGTTTGCCGTCTGCTGGCAGATGGCAAAGCCTTTGCCATCCGCCGACCATGCCTTTGCCATCTGCCATGACAGATGGCAAAGTGGCTGATTCCTGTAGTGTAATATTTGTTGATTCATCTTTTCTCAATGAGCATACATACATAAGATTACCTAATGGATAGCATGTCACATCAAAAAAATTGTTTTTATCATTTACCTACTCGAGGACGAGCATGAATTAAGCTTGGGGATGCTTGATACGTCTCCAACGTATCTATAATTTTTTATTGTTCCACGCTGATATATTATCATTCTAGGATACTTTTTGGGTATTTATTTACCAATTTATAATATTTTTTAGCACTAACCTATTGACCCAGTGCCCAGTGCCAGTTGTTGTTTCTGCATGTTTTTGGCTTTTCAGGTTTACAGTACCAAACGAAGTCCAATTGCCACGAAACTTTTTGATGATTTTTTCTGGACCAAAAGAACACCTGGAAGCTTCGGAAGGAGGTCGGGAGGCACACGAGGGGCCCACCACACATCAGGGCGCGCCCTGATATGTGGTGGCCCCCTCGTGGCTCTCCCGACGTCCCTCTCTGGCCTATAAATTCTCTAATATTGCAAAAACCCTGGAGGCAGTCCCGAAACCCTTTTTCCGCCGCCGCAAGTCTCTATTTCGTCGCGAGGCCATCTGGAGCTCCGTTCCGGCACCCTGTCGGAGGGGGGATCGATCACAGAGGGCCTCTACATCAACCTTGCTGCCCTCATGATGATGTGTGAGTAGTTCACCGCAGACCTACGGGTCCATAGCTAGTACCTTGATGGCAACCTCTCTATCTCTTGATCTTAAATACAATGGTCATCGCATCTTCGCTTTGATCTATCCGTTGTAATCCTATTGTGCGGTGTGTTTGTTGGGATCCGACGAATTGTGAGTTTATGTTCAGATTATTCATGAAAAGTATTTGAGATACCTCTGATATATATTGTCTCTTAATTGCATGATCATTATAGCTTCGTAATGCTTTCCGATCTATTGATGTGCTTTGGCCAAGTAGATTGATATTTCATCGGTGGGAGTGGTGCGTTGTGGTAGGTTCAACTTGGCGAGTTTCTATATCCCACTGACAAAGTAGGAGACAAAATGCATCTTGTTGTTGTTGCTACTAAGGATAACATGATGGGGTTCATTCATATTGCTTGACTTTACTTTGTCTACATCATGTCATCGTTCTTCAAGCATTACTCTATTTTACTTAATACTCTAGATGCATGCTGGATAGCGGTCGATGAGTGGAATAATAGTAATAGGTGCAGGCAGGAGTCCGCCTATTTGTTTATGGACGTGATGCCTATATACACATGATCATTGCCGTGAAAATCGCATAACTATCCGCTTTTCTATCAATTGCCCAACAGTAATTTGTTACCCACCGTATGCTGCCTACATGAGAGATGCCGCTAGGGAAAACTATGGCCCCCGGGTCTATTCACTTATATATTTACAAATGCTATAATTACCTCGCTACCTTTATTTACCTTTTATTTTATTTTTTAATTTATATTTATCAACAATTATCTACACAACTCATTTGCTTGCAAATAACGAGATCAAGGGGATTGACAACCCTCTTGCCCGCGTTGGGTGCAAGTTGTTTGTTCATTTGTGTGCAGCCGCTGAAGACGGTTGAGGATTGATATTTCTATTGGTTCGATAAACCTTCGTTTCATAACTGAGGGAAATACTTAGCCACTTTGTGCTGCAATTACCCGTTCCTCTTCACGGAAAACCCAACGCAGATCACAAGTATCACGTGCCCGATAAATTTTTACTAAATCCTCATGGTTTTTTAAACTATGTAGATATTGACTTTCTTTAAAGTTTGAAAATACAGAAAACATCAACTAACACTGGGCATTGTATTAATAGGTTAGTCCAGAAAATAATATAAATTGGTATAAAAAGTAAACAAAGATAATAATATAGTAGCATGAACAATCAAAATTATAGATACGTTTGAGACGTATCATAGGTGCACGAATCTGGCCCGTTCTCGCGTGCTTAAGCCTCATCAAGATCCTGTCGCGACTAGCAGCCACCGCCCACGGGGATGCCATGGCTCCCATCCTTGCACGGAGGTGGCTCCTGCCAAGGAGGCCGGAGGTGAGGTCCCGCCTTTATTTCTGCCGGACTAAGCAAGGGCTGGCGGTGCCTCCTATCGCGGCGGCGGTCATGGGCACATCAGCGTTGCCAGCCGGCATCAGCACTGGGTACCACTCTACTCGGGTGGACTTGGCCAGATGCGCGGCTCCCGGATCTCCGGCGTGTGGCGGTGGCCTCATTGCAATGCGGTGATCATCGAAAGATCTTCGCGAGGATTCCTCCAAATCCGGTGGTTGACTTCGGTGGTGAGTTGCAACCTACAGACCACGGCTTGACGCAATGGGATGGTTGTGCAGCGGGATAGTGGCAAAGCGGCGGTGGGACCGCATGAGTAGCATCGATGGTGGTGCTACTCGAGCACCCGGTCTCGAGCTCCGGGGTATGAGCCTGGTCTGACCCAAGGTGGTTATACCTGGCAATGGATATGTATGTACATCATTACCTTGTTAAAGGCATTGCTCGGATATGCTCATATTGATTCGTCAGGGTGAAAACATAGATTCTGGCCTAGGTGGTTGGATCTGATGACAGCGGCACTTGAGTGTCGCTCCTTTCCCAAAGGCATTGCTTTTGAGGAATCTCGTCGTTCATGTGGTGTATTTAGATGATTGGTGTGGATATGATCGTTTGTGTAGTTTGTGATTGCAGATCTGATCGCTTCTGGTTTTAGTTTTGTTTTCCTCACCTACGCAGAGCTTTGGTTGTATATGACCTTGCTGTTTGCTCGCGTGTTTTGTGTGTGTGTGTGTGTGTGTGTGTGTGTGTGTGTGTGCGCGCGCGCGCGCGCGCGCGCATCCCTTTGTCGAAAAAATATGAACAACATGGTCAACTTATTTGAAATCAAGTGCAAACAAACTTTAAGAAATAAGCAATTAGTTAACCTTGAACTCAACTAGTGGTAAAACCTAAACACCTGATTTATCCTTAGCAGAGTGATTTTTGTTTAGAAGGTGATTTCCGTTATACGGTCCCTCGGAGCGAAGGCTTAGACAGGTAGTACGGGCTCTATGACTTCCAGCTATGTATTGTGTGCGACTGCCGCGAAGCGACAGAAGGGAAGCTCTTCGATATTTCTCCGCCGGCGGCTTATGTGGTGGCCGGCATTTCTACATGCTTCGACTGATCCCCACTGGAAATTATATGTGTGGTCTTGGAAACCGTTGTGACGCTTTGGGACAAATGTCACAGGGGTGACTATGGAAGGATTCCGTGGTCGTCTCTCCCTCCAACTCAATCAATATCAAGAACATGTCATGAGCATGGGGGTTTGTCCGAGTTCTAAATTAGACTTTGGTTAGGCTGTAGAAAAAAATACGCTAGCATAGCGTGTCGCGTGCCTCGACAACTAATGGTTCTCATGATAATTATCGTATATGTCGAACTGATGGGCATTATCGAAAGTCCGTGTCATCATTTCTCTACAATAACGGTGTGTCTGTGTGTGTGCGTGTGTGTGTGTGTGTGTGTGTGTATGTGTGTGTGTGTGTGTGTGTGTGTGTGTGGATAAATACTCATAAGTATATGACACTTGTGAATTCATTAAACTTTTGTTTTTTTTGGATTTTTGTTACCACACTTATCTAGAGAAATGCTGACAAGGACACTCATTCAATAGGCTCCCACTATTAGTTTTCTGCAAATCCAACAAAAGTTCAAACACCTAGCCATTGTCAATAAGTCAAAGAGAAGAAAGATTAACAAAATTAACATGGAACCCCAAGTGAAAGAGGCCCAAGATTGATGAGAGATAGATGTGGTAATCCACCATAGAATATGCACCACACTCTACCCTTAGTTCATCATGGACTAGTGGAGGAAAGATTACCAAATGTGCCCCTCTTACTACTTTCCGCCTTAGTTATTTATAAAGAAAATAGCAATGTGTCGTAAGCTCTAAAGTTGAGATAGCACTTAATATATCGTTGTCTTGATAGCGACAATAAAAACAACAGACTTCATATAATTTGAAATGTCATGGTATAATGATGTGTCTTACAAAAATGCAACCCAAGCCGAGTGGTGTATAACAACACAAATAGATAAACACAAATTCTCGTCAAGCACATCTTCTCTCTTTTTCTCTTTGCCTCCAGATGTCTTTGTTAGTAGTTATATTCTATTTTATTTGTCAATATTGATCAAATTATGTGTATGTCATGAGATATTAATAATATTAATGTTGTACAAATGTTGTAAAAAACTATTGACTTTCATGATAGTTTATACCAACATTTCAATGTCGGTATCACCGTGTCACAGGCGACTAAGATATGCCCTCAAGTAGGGTTGTACTTTGTATCTTTTTTCGAAAAAGGAAAAAAAATATGTTATATATGCCAGGAGTATGTTAGATGCATATGGTGTTGACGGTATCAATCTTTTACAGATTCAACAGTGACTTTTTGATACTTCAGTGATCTGCCATCTTTTATGGAGATGACAGGTGCACAAAGAAATATCCTTTGCCTACAAAGGAGAGAGATAGGTGCACAAGAGGCTAGGTAATACAAGTGGGTCCTGAGTAGGTATGCAAATGATTTTATGTGCCAAAGCAAAGCCAAGACTTAGCTTGTGAATCATTCAGCACGTCAGGGGTTAAATTACTTGTTTGAAGCACTGGATGTCAAATGTTCACGACAAAACTGCATCTACATGTCCGTGGCCAAGTCCACAAAATTCATGACAGCCAAGTATGTGCTTTGAAACTCTCCTGTTTTGAAGCGCGATCGTTTCCATGAGAACGTGGCGTTCGAATGTCTATGGGCGGAAGCGACGATGGCTCAAATCACAGGTCACTCCAGCGTAAGCAAAGCATGGCGTTGCTGCATTTTGTCTCCAACTAGAGCTTCAGTTTTCTAAGCATCTTGTGCAAGTTGGCGTTCCGAATCTAGTCTCTGGCCAGGTCCACAAATTTCATGACAGCCAAGTCCGTACTTCGAAACTCTTACATTTAGGAGCGACCATTTCCACGTGAACGAGACGTTTGAATGTCTACTACTTAGGCCCTGTACAATGACAGGTGCTTAGACAGGTGCTAGAGGAAAAAAAACAGTTTATTTTCTAAGATTGGATTAGAGGGGTGCTTAGGAAGGGAGACAGAAGCAAAGTTTTGCTTCCGGTGCTTCAATCCACTGCTAGCGCAGCGTTGTACAGACAGGTGCCAGGCTAGGCTGGGTGCTACGTAAACTTTAATGCAACTTAAGCAACCGACGCTAAGCGCTTTGCCTTGTGAGAAGACTTCTTTTTTGCGATGTAAGCTGCTCTCTCTCCTTAAGCACCTGTGCGTAAGCACCCGGCGTTGT
Organism: Elymus sibiricus; assembly: GCA_039707655.1. NCBI lineage: Eukaryota > Viridiplantae > Streptophyta > Magnoliopsida > Poales > Poaceae > Elymus > Elymus sibiricus. Next base: position 482,810,327 of record CM077665.1, read on the forward strand.
ATAAGGCCTTATGGAAGCTTGTAGGTGACCCCATATGAGGAAGCATGGAGTTGCTAATTGAATTTTTCTGCACAACTTGGCAACTTTCTTCTGTTTTCTAATCATGTGCTGCGAGCCCATTTACTTACTGAAATCGTGTATTTTTTTCAAAAAACCTTCCGATCTATTCATTAACTGCCAAGCTAGTATAAAGAACATCAGAAGTAAAATTACATCCAGGTCTGCAGACCACCTAGCGACGACTACAATCACTGGAGCGAGTCGAAGACCCGCCACCATCATCGCCCCTCCCACGTCGGAGCCGGGCAAACCTTTTTGTAGTAGACAGTCGGGAAGTCGTCGCGCTAAGGCCCTATGGGACCAGCGCATCAGAATAGTAAGCACCGTCGATGAAATGAATCATAGATTGGAAGGATCCCACCAGCAAACACATGGACACAGACGAACAAAGACCGGATCCAAGCGGATCCACAAAAGACAAACGCCGACCGAATCTCACAAGATCCGCCGGAGACACACCTCCGCATACCCTCCGACGAGGCTTGGCGCATCACCGAGACGGGGGGTAGGTGGGGAGGACGTTATTTCATCTCCAGAGAGCCGCCAGCACCTCGTCTTTCTAAACATGTTACAAACCTAAATGGACAGAAAAAGACAGCTAAAAGCGGATCTAAAGCCATCCCGCCGGCAAAGGCTGAGATCCACCGCGCCTCCATGGCCTAAGGCCACCGGAGACGGGTAGACCTGCAGCGGCGTCGGCAAGAGGCGAACAACCTAATCACTTCTGACAGCTCCGGTTGATATCCGCTTTTACCGAAATCGTGTATTCTTATAGTCAAGATGCACGTATAGAGGACTTTTCCTTATTGTACATAATAACTCAAGAACTATATATTTCAGAAAACTCAATAACTAAGATCTTCGGTGTTGCAAAGAAAGAGAAAGTTCATTGTATTTCTTGTAGTCAAGATGCGTGTATAGCGGACTTTTCCTTATTGTACATAATAACTCAAGAACTATATATTTCAGAGAATTCAATAACTACGATCGTCGGCGTTGCAAAGAAAAATGAAAGTTCACTGTATAATAAGCAAAGAAAAGGACGATATTTCTTCAAAAACTAGCTTTCATTTTCTGTACCAGGAATCATATAAAATGGTATGCATGATTTGAATAATTAAAAGTCGTACAAATATGAAAAATGTCCTAATTGAAAATTATTAAGTAGAATACGCCACAGAAGACAGAAAATTATTAAGTAGAATACCATCTGATCTATTATTAATACTAAACTTCACAATTTCGTGCCCTATCATATTGGCCTGGCGACTGATCTTAGTCAGTTTTTTTTTGGGGGGGGGGGGGGGGGGGGGGGGATTTTGTTTTTACGAACGACCTAAAACATAACAGCTCAGTTTCAAATATGAAGTTGCTTACAGCACAGTACACACACAGCACCTTACAAGAAAAAAAAAAATGCACGTAGCAGACTTTTCTTTATTGATAAAGAACTATATACAAGTCACGAAATTCAACAACTATGTAGTACAAATAAACATTGTCGGTGTTGCTAAACAAGGGGAGAAAGGTCAGTGTAGACTGAGCAAAGAAAATGAAGACATTTCTTCAAAAACCAAATTTCATTCTCTATAAGTACCAGGAATCTTATAAAATGGTATGCACGATTTGTTGAATAACTATAAAATAACATATAAAATATAAAATAGTTGACTAAGTCGGGCAACTTGTTTTGAAGTCACTAACCTATCATTGGAAGAAATAATAATCTATTGCACCAATCGGACAAAGTGGTTTATTTATATCTAGCAGTGACATTTCCCCACAAGCATCACGTAAAAATACAAAATTCTCCACGAGCATCTCCAAGGATTCATCCATCCGTTGACGAGTCCCTTGCAACCCCGTTGGGCGGCAAAGGTTGCGACTGATGCATCCAATGGAATTTCGCAATATACGATCATTAACCGAGTCGAAGCGGACGCCGGAATGTGAAAGCACGGCGAGGGCCTTGCCGGCTTGGACGACGCTGACGAGGCGCCGGAAAGATTCCCGCTCCCGGTGGCCTTCCCCATCGGTGAGCGTACGTTGACGCGCGCCGCGGCGTGTCCATCGTCGCCCATCCCTACGTCACGCCGATCCGCAACTTTGCGACTTCGCCGCTAGCTAGCAGGCTCAAATTCTCCTCGTGTAGAATCACGCACGCACGCACGCATCTCCTTTCTTCAGGTTCGTCGCGCCGTATTCTCACCGCCGTCCCGTCGTCGTCGCCGTCGTCGTCGTCTACCGCGGCGACGTCAGCCGGCGCGAGCAGTCTCGCCCGTGCATGGGCGGCAGGAGAGGATTGGATGCCCGGAGAGGCAGCATTGCGGCGTGCAAGATACGCTCGCTGACTAGTTAACTTACCGGTGATGTCTGAAGTTTGAACGGTGGTGATTTCGTTGTACTGGAGTTTTCAGATGGTCCGGTCGTCTAGTCAGGTGACCGGCGCAGAAAGATCTTGTCCCAAGCGACAGGTGAAAACCCACCTCGACAGTTCACATTTCTTTCGGATGATATAAAAAAAGGCAGGCAGTGTCTTCGAGTTCGGTGTGTAACCCGAGCACGCAACGCCTAGTTATCTACTATCTCCCCTACTAGCTAGCTAGCCAGTTCATGCCGACGGCCCGGCCGACGGTTCCAGCCTACGATGATCCGGCAGAAAGTTTCAGGATCCAGACCACTCCCAATCAAGGCAGCTAATCCGTGACTCAAAAGGCATCACGGTCACTGAGGTTTCACCGCACGGAAAACAACCCGTGGCAGCTAATCGGAGTACTAGGTAAGTGACAGGCCCCTGGAAAATTGATGCGGCAAATGATTACTATCGTTGAACTGCATGCGAAGCTAGCGTTTTGACAAATCCGGCCATGCCGCCCTACCCAACTTTCAGTTTCAACTAGGTGGTACTAGTGTTGCCAGTGGCACAGTGTTTTCAGTTGGGATTAGGATTAGGTGTGTGGGTGGGAGCCCTGGACTTCGCCGATTAAACTAGTCGGAATGTGTCGTTGGATGTGAGGGAATTTGGTGGGATTTTCCGTCCTTCCCCTCGACGATCGATCGACTGATTGACAGGTCGGTCGAGTTTGTTGGGGGTGGGACGGGTTGCGTCGTGAGATGACCGAGTGACATACTGCTGCTGTAAGCCCCGCGTAACTCGGCGTGTCACCGTGTCAGGGCTGGGACACGGCGCCCGTCACCAGGCCACTGGGCGCTGATGGGCACCCTAATGTTTCTTTCGACGACATTATCTGTAAGACTACAAAATTTATTTAAATCGGGGAGACTTTCGAAGCGAAAGGGAGGGTTCATTTTTTCGGTAAAGAAGATTTAGGCGGCATAGATGGGTGTTTTTTGTTGCTGTTGAGTGAGATCGATGGGTAGAAATGGAAGCCTGAACTGTTTTTGTTTTTGAGGCAGGGAAGCCTGAACTTTTTTTTTTTTTTGAGAAACAGGGAAGCCTGAACTTGTTAACCTGCTTTTTGTTTGTTTGTTTTTGGAGCAGTGCACTTTCGGTCCACGGGCCACGGTGTCGGCCTGTTAAGATGCGCAAGTATGAGACCGTGTGTGTGTGTGTGTGTGGGCGGGCTAATCGTCCGCCGCCGGTAGAGCCCAAACTAGCTGTAACACAGTGTCATCTTCTAAAAAAAAAAAAAAAAAAAAAAACTGTAACACAGTGTCCGTATGCATGTATGGCCCTGATTAGTACACGCCATAGCCCCCTATCTCTATATCTTTGTCTCTATATGACTATATATACTGCTTCCTCCGTTCTATAATGTAGTGCGTTCGTACTTTTTGAGATTTAAGTTTGACCATAAATTTAATCAACGAGACCGATTGCGGCGGGAGCAAAAATTATATCATTGAATTCGTATTCGAATGAAGTTTTCGATGGTACAATTTTTTCTCTCGCCGCAGTCGCCCACGTGGTTAAATTTATGGTCAAATTTAAAGCTCGAAAACTGAGGACGAACTATATTATGAAATGGAGGGAGTATTTATAAAAACTATCATTCCTTTTCCTGTCAAGCGGAGAGCTTCGTCCAACCTTCATCCTTTTACTAAGCATCACCTTAAAACTGGTATTAATTGTCTCACCTTTTATTGACTTATCAAATAAACTTATATTTTCTTAGTTAAGCCAATAAGTGATTAAAACATAAAATCCTAAAATATGGACAGGCAAATCATGCTTAAGATTTGATAAACATTTATTTACAAAATCAAATTAATATGGACCGGTAAATGATGGGCTAACGTACTAGAATATTTATACCCAATGGCAATGAACGGACAATTATATCTATAAAAGAAAAAAAATGGTACACGCAATATGGTACGATACCAAAAACTAAGACAAATTTTGTTTGGGAAATATCAGGTGCTCCCGCACCTGAAATGCCTCCCGCTTCTTTAAAAACAAAACAAAAATCTTAAATGCTCCCATGCTATGAACATAAAATAAAAAATTTAATATTTTAAATTCCTCAAAAGAAAACAATTGTGAATGTTTGTAGATATATATATCCACAATATCTATAAAGATTATAAATTAAAATTACAAACATGCATGAAAAAAAAGAAGTAAGTCTGAAATCACCAGGCCACTAGGCAATAATGGGCGTGTTATATTGATGGGGTTATTACCCCTGGTTATGCCAAGACGAGGGAGTCCAAGCCCCTTTCAGAAAAACCATACGGCCGGCTAGCCCGCGACCAGCTGGTGAATGGCCGGCTGGTCCACGACCGGCTGGCTCCCTAGCCGGCTGGCCCTCGGTCGGCTGGTCCGTGGCCGGCAGGCGAGCGGCCGGCTGACCACCTGGCCGGCTAGCCCGCGGCTGGCTGAACAGGAGCCGGCCGCCTGGCCCTCGGCCAGGCGCACCCGGCCGCTACACGACCGGCCTGCCCGCTGACCTCTAGACGGGTAGGTATCCATCCCCTCCCACTGTGGCCAAGTACGCTGACGGGACGCGACCCCCATGACGGACTCCGATATGGCTACAGCGGCCGCCGACGCACGGGCGCGCATGGCTACGGTCCGGTCGGTCGTACCGCTAACCGAAGACTGATCGAGACCCGGCGGAGCCACGGCACCGCTGTGCCACCGTCCACTCCGTTACCTGCCCCGGCGTGGCTACAGCGCTGCCGGCCGTACCACTAACTTCGGCCGGCTGGCGCAAGACGACGCCGGGCGGGGCGGCCCGTGCCGCGGCAGGTGAGCGCGGGCCAATAAAAGAGCCGGCTGGCGGGCCCCAGTTGGCGATGGGACCGTGCAGCCGGCGGGCCCTATGGGCGACAAGACGACCCAGCCGGCGGGCCCCCTGGCTGGCTGGGGAGGCTGCCAGCCGGGTCCCCCCTCTTAGTACCTTAGGAATATTGTAAGCCGGGGGGTTGGCCTATAAAAACCCCTGAGGCCCCCATGCATCGGGCAAGGCACGCAGGGAGGCATTCGCCCCATCTCACGCTCACACTCCACGTAGCAAGGGAAGAGGAGCCGGCTGCTCCTTCTTCCTCCCCCAGACGAACAGCTCAAGGAGCACCATTGTAACATCACCCACCATCTAACTAGACCAGCAGGACTAGGGCTATTACCTCCCACGGAGGGCCCTGAACCTGGGTACATCGTGTGTCCCTCACCGCTTGTGCCTAATCCCGCTCCCGGAGCCCGTCGGCGTCCTTCGACCCCAACCACTCTCGATAAGCCACCCCATGGCATCTGCCGTGAGAAAAACACGACAGTTGGCGCCCACCGTGGGGCCCTCCGCGGCGCCGGCCGGAGTCACGCTCCGGGCGGGACCCTTCACCACCTCCCCCGGTCGCCCCGCATCCGGGCGGAACTGCACGCTCGCGGGGCTTGCTCTTGCGGGGCGGAACCCCGCCCCCGCTGGCCCTGTGGGCGACGCTGCCGGCCTCTCCGTTGAGCGGCTCGGCAGCGACCCTCTGATCGACATCGCCATCCTCACCGAGCGCGTCGGTATGCTGAGCCTCGCCGACGAGCCAGCCGCCGACGAGTACCCTAGCTAGGTGCTCGACTGCCTCGACCCGCCCTCGTCCGTGGGCGCACTCGCCCCGGGCGAGGCCAGCAACTCCCGCGTCCGCGCGGGGGTAATGGCCACCGGCTCCTCCACGACCTCCGGCCGTGCCAGGGCGGAGGCGGACGCGGCCGCCGCGGCCGCTCGCGCCGGCACCTCTGACCCCCTCGGCTCCGTGCTTCGGGGCCTCAGCACCCCCGTCGCACCGACGACCAACCCAGCCACGGCCACGGCTGAGCTGGAAGCTGCTCGCCGGCTGCTGTTCCACGAGGCAACCGTGCTTGCCACCACCAAGCGCCGGATGGAGTCCGCGCAGCGCGAGTATAACTCCGCCTACGGCCTCACCCCCGCCGGCAACGAGCCCAGTCGGCGCGGTGATGTCCGCAACCGTGGCCGCGTGGTCGCGGAAATCCTCGGTGGCAGGCTTCCCACCTACGACACGTAGGCCGCCAACCTGAGGGCGGCCCACGTGGCCTACGCCGACCTCGCCAGCCTGGAGGGCGAAGAGCGAGAGCTGCAGGAACGACACATCCAAGACCTCATCGCCACAGCCAACGCCCAGCAGGCCCGGCTCGACGGCATCAACGCTGGCTCTGAAATCCCCGTCCCTAAGGGGGACGCTCCGCCTACTGCTGGCCAGCGCCGGCCGGTCCAGCAGGCCTCTTCCCCTCGCGCCTCTGGCCGGCAGGGCGCTGAGTCCCACAACGGACGCACCCGGCTGCGAGACGAGCAGCCGACCGTCAGCAGCCGGCGCAACGACGCTCCGGCTGGTGGCAGCCGGCGCAGCCGGGACCATACCCCGCCCCCGCGGCGGGAACGTGCCCGCTCGCCTGCCCCAACTGTTCGCCCCGAGCTCGCCGCTCGGCTCGGCCCGCGCGTCCCACGGAGCGAGAACGACGCTCGGACCCGCATCGAGCGGCTAGCGCAGTCGGCCCTCCTCGAGGTGGAGGGCTCGATCGGCCCGGCGTGCTTCGGCCCCCAGATTCGCAACGAGCCGTTCCTGGCCGGCTTCACTCTCCCCCGCGACACCCCGAAGTACAACGGCTCCGCCAAGCCGGAGGACTGGTTGGTCGACTACACCACCGCGGTCGGCATTGCCAGGGGGAACAAACGCGTAGCCGTGCGTTACGCCCCCCTAATGTTGACTGGCTCGGCCCGAACCTGGCTTAACAGCCTGTCGGCTGGCAGCATCAACACCTGGATGGACTTCGAGGAAGCGTTCATCCGCAACTTCACCGGCACCTACAAGCGGCCCGGCCGGCCCCGCGAGCTGGCCATGTGTGTCCAGGGGCCGGAGGAGCCCCTCCGCGACTACCTCACTCGCTGGACCGAGCTCCGCAACTCCTGCGAGGGAGTGCACGAGGTGCAGGCCATCCAGTATTTCATCGAGGGTTGCCGCGACGGCACCCACCTCAAGCACAAGCTCTTGTGCTCCAAGCCGGCTACCCTGGCGGACCTGATGGCCAAGGCGGACAAATACGCCACGGCCGACTCCGCAATGCGGATGAAGGTCACCACGCCAGCCAAGCCGGCTCCGCCGCCTGCCGCGCCGCGGGCGGCCGCCGACAACCGGCAGCAGCAGAACAACAAGCGCAAGCCCGACCAGCCGGATCCCCGCTACGGGAGCCGGCAGGTCGCCACCATCGAAGAAGAACAACCGGCTGCCCAGGCCCCCAGCCAGCGTCAGCGCACCGGCAAGGCCGCCTGGCAGCCCAAGCTTACCTTCGAGCAAATGCTTGACCTACCCTGCAAGCACCACTCCGGGGCCAAGTCGGCCACCCATACGCTTCGGCAGTGCAGCTTCTCCCAGCGGCTAGCCCGAGGCGAGGGCCTTCCGGCTCCTCCGCCTTCGGCTCCCCGCGAGCCGGCTCCGGCCCAGGCCCCGCCGCCTGCTCCGGCCCCGACGGCCAACGACGGCCGCCTCCACGACCAGTTCCCTCGCCAAGACGGGTCCTACGTCGTCTTCACCAGTGAAGCAACCGACAAACACAGCGTGCGCCAGCGCCGGCACGAGGTGAACGCCACCACCCCCTCGGTCCCCCAGTTCATGCATTGGTCCGAGAAGCCGGTCACCTGGAGCCGGGCGGACCACCCGGCCGTGATGCCAAACCCAGGCAGCCACGCCCTCGTTCTCGATCCCACCATCGTCTCCGAGAGGCGCACCTGCCGTTTCTCGCTGGTGTTGATCGACGGAGGCAACAGCATCAACATCCTCTATCGCGACACGATGCTCAAGCTGGGGCTCAAGGAGAAAGACTTGCGAGCAAGCCGGACGGTTTTCCACGGCATCGTGCCGGGAAAGTCCTGCACCCCCATCGGCAAGATCGAGCTCGACGTCCTCTTTGGCAACCAGAGCCACTTCCGCCGTGAGCCGGTCTGGTTCGAGGTGGTGGACCTCGACAGCCCCTACCACGCGCTGCTGGGCCGGCCGGCCCTCGTCAAGTTCATGGCGATCCCCCACTAAGCATACCTCAAGCTCAAGATGCCGGGTCCCAAGGGCATCATCACCATCGCCGGCAACTACAAGATGTCGATCGAGTGCACTCGCGACGGCAGCCGGCTGGCCGAGGCCCTGGAGATAGCGGAGGAGAAGCGGCAGTTCGACCGGTTCGTGGCTCACGCCTCCAACGAGCCGGCCGTGCCGGCTCCCCCGTCCCAGACGGCCGGCGAGGCGTCGTTCCAGCCGTCCAAAGACACCAGGCAGGTGCCGCTCGACCCGGCCAACCCCAAGTAGTGCGTCACCATCGGCGCCAACCTCAGCAGCAAATAGGAAGGCAAGCTCGTCGACTTCCTCCGTGAGAATCGGGACATCTTTGCATGGTCTCCAAAAGACATGCCGGGTGTTCCGAGGAAGTTCGCCGAGCACAAACTTCATGTACGGCCGGATGCAAAGCCGGTCAAGCAACCCCTGCGCCGTTTCTCCGAGGAGAAGCGGCGTACCATAGGAGAGGAGATCGCCTGGCTGCTCGCAGCCGGCTTCATCATGGAAGTGTTCCACTCGGACTGGCTGGCCAACCCAGTCCTGGTGCTAAAGAAAAACAAGACGTGGCGCATGTGTATCGACTACACGAGCCTGAACAAGGCATATCCCAAGGACCCATTCGCCCTGCCGCGGATCGATCAAGTTATTGACTCCACGGCCGGCTGCGACCTGCTGTCTTTCCTGGACGCCTACTCAGGCTATCACCAGATCAAACTGGACCCGGCCGACCGGCTGAAGACCTCCTTCATCACCCCCTTTGGGGCCTACTGCTACATCACCATGTCCTTCGGCCTGAAGAATGCAGGCGCCACTTTCCAGCGCTGCATGCAGAAGTGCCTCCTGCCGCAGATCGGCAGGAACGTCCACGTCTACATGGACGACATCGTCGTCAAGACCAAGAAGCATTTCAGCCTCCTCGACGATCTCCGGGAGACCTTCGCTTACTTGCGTGAGTACAAGATCAAGATAAACCCGGAGAAGTGCGTGTTCGGCGTGCCAGCCGGCCAGCTCCTGGGTTTCTTCATATCCGCCCGCGGCATCGAAGCTAACCCAGAGAAGATCAGAGCCATCGAGCGCATGCACAAACCGGCCAAGCTCGTCGACATCCAGAAGTTCGCCGGCTGTCTTGCCTCGCTCAGCCGGTTCATCAGCCGGCTGGGCGAGAAGGCGCTGCCTCTCTACCAGCTCATGAGGAAGACACCCAAGTTCGAGTGGACCGACCAGGCGGATGAGGCGTTCCGCGATCTCAAGCGCGCGCTCTCTAGCGCTCCCATCCCGGCGGCGCCGGCTGAGAAGGAGCCAATGCTCGCATACATCGCGGCCACCACCCGCGTGGTCAGCGTCGTGCTGGTGGTGGAGAGGCCAGAGGAGGGCAAAGCGCTGCCGGTCCAGCGCCCCGTCTACTACCTCAGCGAGGTCCTTTCCGCCTCCAAGCAGAACTACCCCCACTACCAGAAGATGTGCTACGGCATATACTTCGCCGCCAAGAAGGTCAAGCAGTACTTCCAGGAGCACACCATCACCATGGTGAGCACGGCCCCGCTCGGTGAGATCATGAGCGGCCGGGACGCGACCGGCCGGATCGCCAAATGGGCCATCGCCCTCGCCGACCACGAGATTAGGTACGAGCCGCGCACCGCCATCAAATCACAGACCATGGCGGACTTCCTCGTCGACTGGGTCGAGACCCAATTCGTGCCGCCTCCCCCAGACTCCAAGCATTGGCGCATGCACTTCGACGGCTCGAAGATGCGAACCGGCCTGGGAGCCGGATCGTCTTGTCATCCCCGAAGCGGGATCAACTCAAGTACGTGCTCCAGATCCTCTTCGCCGCCTCCAACAACGTGGCCGAGAACGAGGCGCTCGTCCACGGCCTCCGGCTCGCCAAGGAGATCGGGATCCGGCGCATCCTCTGTTTTGGCGACTCCGACCTCGTGGTGCAGCAGGTCTCTGGCGAATGGGATGCCAGGGACGCCAACATGGCTAGCTATCGCTTCCTCGTCCAGCTGCTCACCGGCTCCTTTGAGGGTTATGAGTTCCACCACGTCCCCCGAGCGGACAACGAGGCGGCCGATACGTTGGCAAAAATCAGCTCCACCCGACAGGCCATCCCAGCCGGTGTCTCCCTCGAACGGCTGCTCAAGCCTTCCCCCGAATCGGAGTCTATCTTTGTGCCGGCTGCCCCGGCGGCTCCGCCGGCGCCGTCGGCTCCGGCTGCTCTGCCGGCACCATCAACTCTGGCGGCGATGCCGACACCGCCGGCTCCAGCATCCGGCACCTCCGCGGCGGCTGGCTCTAACTCTACGGCCGTCCTAATGGGCGATCGCCGCACCCCCCGCTGTCCCAGTCTCGGGGACTGGCGAGCCGGGCCCGGGGGCTGACGGGCCAGTTTCGGCAGCTCCGGCTGCCCCCGGCGCACCACTCGAGCTCGAGCCGGCTCCCGTCTCGGCCCCCTCGTGGGCCCAGCCCATTCTGGCTTTCCTCTTGCGCGGTGAGCTCCCCCCTAACGAAGACAAGGCCCGGCAGATCCAGCGCCGTGCCCCGGCTTACATCATCATCAACCGCGAGCTTGTTCATCGCAGCACCACCGGCGTGTTCCAACGTTGCGTCGAGCCGGAGAAGGGGCAAGAAATCCTCCTCGACATCCACCAGGGTGAGTGCGGGCATCACGCCGCCTCCAGAACCCTAGTGGCCAAGGCGTTCCGCCACGGCTTCTACTGGCCAACAGCCTTGGAAGAGGCCAAGCGGCTGGTCGACAAGTGCGAGGGATGCCAGCGCTTCAACACACAGAGTCACCTGCCGGCAACGGCCCTCCAGACCATCCCGCTCTCGTGGCCCTTTGCCGTCTGGGGGCTGGACATGGTAGGGCCCTTCAAGACCGCCCGGGGCGGCATGACGCATCTGCTGGTGGCTGTCGACAAGTTCACCAAGTGGATCGAGGCCAGACCCATCAAGAAACTGGACGGCCCCACAGCCGTCCGGTTCATCAAGGATATCACGGTCCGCTACGGCGTCCCCCACAGCATCATCACCGACAACGGCACGAATTTCGCCAAAGGCGCGATGGCGCGTTTCTGCTCCCAGGATGGCGTCTGGCTCGACCTCGCGTCGGTGGCCCACTCACAGTCAAACGGCCAGGCGGAGAGGGCAAACGGCTTGATCCTCGCCGGCCTCAAGCCTCGGCTCGTGGCGCCCCTCGTGCGATCGGCCGGCTGCTGGGTCGATGAGCTGCCGGCCGTCCTCTGGAGCCTCAGGACCACGCCCAACCGGTTGACCGGCTACACCCCCTTCTTTCTCGTGTACGGGTCCGAGGCAATCATCCCCACTGACATCGAGTTCGATTCGCCTCGGGTCACCCTGTACACGGAGAAGGACGCGAAGGAAGCAAGAGAAGACGGCGTCGACCTACTCGAAGAAGCCCGCGAGCTGGCCCTGAGCCGGACGGCCATCTACCAGCAGAAGCTCCGGCACTACCACAGCAAGCGGATCCGGCCCCTCTCCTTCCGCGAGGGGGACCTAGTGCTCCGGCGGATCCAGCGGATAGCCGGCCAGCACAAGCTGTCTTCCCCATGGGAAGGCCCATTCATTATCAGCAAGGCGCTGCACAACAACGCCTACTACCTGATAGATGCCCAGAAGTCGCAGAAGCGCAAAAGAGACGCCTCCGGCGAGGAGACGGAGCGCCCATGGAACGCGGCACTCCTTCGACCGTTCTACTGCTAAGGAAAAAAATTGTGTATGTGTGTATCTTCCCTTTTGTTGGAACTTAATGAATGCAATGGGGGCCCCAAGCCGGCACTTGGGGCACGCCCCTTTTTCAATTCCATCGAAGGCTTGTCATTTTTTTTAAGCAAGGCACCCGGGTCCGGCTCCCTGGCCCGGGGGCTCGCCGGCTCTTCTCCAAAGCAGGCAAGTAACGTGGGCAAGCAGCCTTTCCCTACCCTACCTACCCAGCCACAGACCGGCCCCCGGCTGTCCGGCTGGCGGAACCATGGGGTAGGAAGAAACTTACCATGTGAACACCACCTGAAGAGTAGCAGGCGGATAGGTCCAACCGGACCATGTTACCTCTAGAAACCAGCCTCTGCCGGCTCGCCCCAACCCTAGCCGTACGACTCTAAGACCCGCTCGTTTTCCCCAAGGACGATGCCCCGTCCCTGTCCCAGTCCGGCTCTCGGCTGGCTGACAGGTGGGGCGAAAGCCGGAAGGAACCCTTGCGTAAAATATGAGTCGAAAGGTAAAAGGCAGGGGAGAAGCCGGCACGCAAACATGTTAGACCTCAAGAAAATTCATAAGCAAAAGGCCACAGGCCGAGCATTCTTTACAATACACCCCCAGTGGGTGGAAATGCATTCTAAACAAGTCTTGCAGCAAAAGGAACAGATACAATAAAAAGAAAAGGAGAGGCGCCTAGGCCTCCGGTGCATCGCCGGCCGGCTCTTCCTCCATGGCCTCGGTGTCGCTGCCGGTGCTGGAGGCGGTGCTCTCGTCGGCGACGTCGTCGTCCTTAGGGCCTTGAGGATTGCCGAAGGAGTCCTCGGCGACCGGCTCGCCGTCTTCACCTAGCGCCGGCAGGAGCTCGTCCGGGTCGACGTAAGACGCCAGCTCGTTGGCTCGGCGGACCAGGGCGCCTTCGCGGGCGGCTCGCTCCGCTTCGGGGACCTCGCGCATCGTGACCAGCCGGTCCAGGTTGACGCCGGGGTACCACGAGGTGACAAACCGAAGGGCCATCTGCGCTCCGGGGCGGGCCGCCGACACCTTCCAAACCTCGAGCCAGGCCGCCGCATTCTCCAGCCACAGCGCCACGCGGCCCTCTGGGGCCCCACGACCCGGCCAGAGGGCCGAAATCACCTCCTTGCCAGCCGTAAGGAGCCGGTCCGTGCAGCGCCGAACGTGGATCAGCCGGTTCTCGACGGCCAGCGCAAGCTCCGGCACGTCCCAGCCGGCGTGCTCCTCGACCTCCTGCCCGCGCTGCCGCAGGCACTCCCGGTGCTCCGCGACAGCCCGCTCGGCGCGGCGCTGGGTCTCCGGGAACCGGTCTAGAGAGAGAGAGAGGAATTAACAAACAAGACAAAAGCAAGTCAAAAGCGGTCGGCAAAGGAAGAAGACTCGAAAACAAAACTTACGCTGGAAGGCCTCGTCCATCTCAAGGGCGAACTGAAGGACTGCGCTCCGCTCCCTCTCCAGCGCCTCCTCCACCTGAGCAAGGGCAACCCCGCGCGTCTCAAGCTCCCCCTTGAGGCGATCTACCTCGTCCTGAAGAGCGGTGGCCCGCTGGGTGGCGTCGGCCGCCTGCTTGGCGGCGTCCTCCCGGGCCGCCACCTCCCGCTGCAGCTCCGCGGTCAGGCGCTCCTGCGCCGCCTGACCGTCAGCAACCAGGCCGCCCAGCCGTTCCGCTCCAACGCAGCCGCCTGGAGCTCCTGCCCCAGCCGGTCCCGTTCGGAGGCCAGTTCATCCCTCTTCTGCCGAATCGGGATCAGCTCCTCTACAAAAAACCAAGCATGAGCTACTCAAACGCGGAAGACCCGGACCGACTGCCGAGCAGCCGGCCCGACTCTCGGGGGCTACACCCAGTGGGTGCGCTCGCGCGCCCCCACTGGAATAAACATACCTTGCGCCTTCTTCAGCTCCTCCTGGACCCGGTAGAAGCCGAGCTTGCCGCGGTTGTGGATAGCGACCGCCTCATCGAAGAGCGCCTGCCGCCTGGCGTTCTCAGCCTGCTCCGTGCCAAGAAACAAGGAGTTAGACAAACAAAAGTGGGTTAGATCCGGCCCGGCTGCCACGCAGCCGAGCAGCCGGCCCGAATCTCGGGGGCTACCCCCAGTGGGTGCGCTCGCTCGCCCCCACTGAAAGATCAACGCAAGGCAGAAGAATCTCACCTCCACCGCCTCCTCTACACGCCAAAAATTGCTTTCGGCGGCCTCCGCGAACCTAGCCAGTCCCTCACGGCAGTGCGCCATGATGCGGCCTGGCTCCCCAGGTGCAAGGGCCGGGACGCTGGCTGGCGGGGCCGGGACGGCCGGGACGAGAGTCGGCGCCTCCCAGTCCCGGATCACGTCCAGCATGGTCCTCCTTGACCGGCTCGACCCACCGCTCGACCCGGCGTCCACCACGGCGGCAGCCGGTGGAAGGTTGGCGGTGACCACCAAGGCTCGGGAGCCGGCCTCGGGCCCCTCCACGACCGGCACCACCGGCTCCACCACCTGCCGGGCCGGCTCGATAGCCGGCTAGGCCGGCTGGCTCCTCCCGCCGGCCGATGCCTCCGGTGCCGCCTCCGGCACGGCCGGGGCGACAGGCACGCCCGCTGCGGCCGGCTCGATGGCGGACGGGGTCACCACCGCCTCCCCCCGCTGGGCCGTCTCCGGAGCCGGCTCGGGGACCGCTCCCGCCGGCCGGATCACCTCCGCCATGGGCGGGGCCACGGCCGTCTCCACGGCCGGCACTCGCGGCTCACTCGACGGAGGCCTCGACCTCCGCGTCGATTCTGCCGCGGAGTCCGTCGCGCGCTCCGGGTCGGCGGACCGCCTCCGCCTCCCGCCGCTCGAGGCCCCCGAACGCGAGGGCGCGCCCTTCGCCCCTGCCTTCGCGGCTCACATCTCCGCGAGCCGCCTCTTCTCCTCCCGCGCCGTGGCCGCGTGCTCCTGCGCCTGCAGGCTGGCGGCGTCCACCGGGTCGGCGGTCGACTCCGTGTCATGGAGCTCGATGGCATCCCTGGGGCAGACAAAAGATGGGCCTCAGGCGCTTGCCGGCTCGCAAACCCGAAAAACCGATAAGAGTCCAGAAGAAGTGCTTACTCAGCGACGACGGGGAGGACCCGCCTGGCCCGGGGCGGCGGCTTCGCGGCAGCCGCTCACACTCTCTTGCGAGCCAGCGGCGTTGCCGGCGGCTGCCCCGACGCCGGCCTCTTCCCCTGATGGGAGGCCTCGGCCGTCTGGCCACGAGCCGGTCGCTCCTCGCTCCGCCCGCGTGTCTCCCGCCGAGCTGTGGGGGGAGGCGCGTCCAAGATCCGGACGTCATCATCATCATCATCGTCGTCGTCAGTCCAATCTCTGATGGAGGGTCCGGAGGGGAACTCACCAGCCACTCTAGACCCGCCGGCTCCCGGGTCGCCCATCGCCCCATCCGCCTCAAGCTCCCCCGAGGAGTCGGCCCCTTCTTCGACGTCTCCCCCCAGCTCGAAATCCTCCGGGTTGGATTCGGCGCGTTCCGCCTGGAATACCCTGGGGTGCGGGCCGTCCGGTGTGTTCTGTCGAACGAAATGCTGCGGTCAGCGCGGCGAGTGAGCAAGGGGTGGCCGGTTAGAAAAACGAAGAAGAAAGAAAGTTACCACGTCAGGGCGTACCAGGGGCGCCGGGTCGTGCCGGCTGTACGACAGCTTGCCGAATCTCCAAGTCCCCATCTTCAGCTTGAAATTGGTAATGGCGTTCACCCGCCTCGCCACCTGGGACGTCGACAGGTCGAAGGTGGACAGCCGGCAGGGGTCCCGCCGGCCCGACTTGTCGCAGATCCGGTGCGGCCTCTGCTGCAGGAGCAGCACCCGACGGTCGATGAAGGCGGCCACCAGGTCGGCCGCGACCAGCCCCTCTCCGGCCCTCATGGTCTTGAGCCGGCCCAGCTCCCCGACCAGGTCTCCAGGCAGCCCGTCGCCCGTCCAGTTTATCCCCAAAGACGGGGCGTTGACGAAGGCCGACAGCCGGATGTAGTCCCGCACCGGGTCGGCGTTCTTCACGTAGAAGAATGTCCGGTTCCACCTCTTGACGGAGTCGATGAGGGTAAGGCGGGGGAACAGCGGGCCCCGGACGCATATCACCGTGCCCCCGCAGGCGTACGGCTCGTCGTCGTTCCTCAGGGCCTTGAGGTAGAAGAGCTTCCTCCACAACTCCACGAAGGGGAGAAGTCCGAGGTAGCCCTCGCAGAGCATCACAAAGCTCGAGAGCTGGAGGATGAAGTTGGGCCCGAGGTGGTGCGGCTGGAGATCAAATGTATCCATGAAGAAGCGGCAGAATTGGCTCACCGGCAGACCGAAGCCGCGCGAGAAGTGCCACGCGAACACCACGAACTCCCCCTCCTGGGGCTCGGGCGCCACCTCGCCGCCCGGCGGACGGGCGGCAACGCGGTCCTCTAACGGCAGCATACGGGCGCGGCGGAGGTGCGCGATGTCCTCCTCGGTGATGATGGATCCGTTCCAGCTGCCGGAGGGTCCGCCGGCCATCTCCGCGGCGATCGAGCGTGAGGAAGAAGGCGAGTGGAGCAGCGGCGCAAGCCAAAGCGACGAACTGCGCAAGAGAACGAAGACGAAGGGGAGAGGGGTGTGCGAACTGCCTCCGCCCCTCCCCCTCCCCTTATAAATACGGGGCGACGCCCGGGGGACGTGGGGATTAACTGCGCCCACTCCCCCGGGGAATCCGCGGGGCGTGGGCACCGCGCGTCGCGGCCGCTGGGGTCCGGGCGCAGAGGATCCTGGCCTGCGGCCCGAGGCCTACCAGGCTAGGCCCGCGGCCTATCGGGCTAGGCCCAGGAAGGCGTCCCGTCAGGCCTTAGGTGCGGGACCCACGGCATCATCACGCCCCGCCTGGCGCGCCACGGTCCGGCACGGGGCCCGAAGCGGCACGGCAGGACCCGAGGCGTCGGGGGCGGTTGCCGGCGCAGCTGACCGACCGGTCCCACACGACAGGCGAGCATAGCCGGATTAAACCGCCGGCTGCCCCTCGTCGGCCGGCTTTGGGGACTACTGACGGGGTTATTACCCCTGGGTATGCCAAGACGAGGAAGTTCAAGCCCCTTTCAGAAAAACCATACGGCCGACTGGCCCGCGACCGGCTGGCGAATGGCCGGCTGGTCCACGACCGGCTGGCTCCCTAGCCGGCTGGCCCACGGTCGGCTGGTCCGTGGCCGGCAGGCGAGCGGCAGGCTGACCCCCTGGCTGGCTGGCCCGCGGCTGGCTGAACAGGAGCCGGCCGCCTGGCCCTCGGCCAGGCGCACCCGGCCGCTACACGACCGGCCTGCCCCGCTGACCTCTGGACGGGCAGGTATCCGTCCCCTCCCACTGCGGCCAAGTACGCTGACGGGACGCGACCCCCACGACGGACTCCGATGTGGCTACAGCGTCCGCTGACGCACGGGCGCGCATGGCTACAGTCCGGGCGGTCGTACCGCTGACCGAAGACTGATCGAGACCCGGCGGAGCCACGGCACCGCTGCGCCACCGTCCACTCCGTTACCTGCCCCGGCGTGGCTACAGCGCTGCCAGCCGTACCGCTGACTTCGGCCGGCTGGCGCAAGACGACGCCGGGCGGGGCGGCCCGTGCCGCGGCACGTGGGCGCGGGCCAATAGAAGAGCCAGCTGGCGGGCCCCAGTTGGCGATGGGACCGTGCAGGCGGCGGGCCCTATGGGCGACAAGATGACCCAGCCGGCGGGCCCCCTGGCTAGCTGGGGAGGCTGCCAGCCGGGTCCCCCCTCTTAGTACCTTAGGAATATTGTAAGCCGGGGGGTTGGCCTATAAAACCCCCCGAGGCCCCATGCATCGGGCAAGGCACGCAGGGAGGCATTCGCCCCATCTCACGCTCACACTCCACGTAGCAAGGGAAGAGGAGCCGGCTGCTCCTTCTTCCTCCCCCAGACGAACAGCTCAAGGAGCACCATTGTAACATCACCCACCATCTAACTAGACCAGCAGGACTAGGGGTATTACCTCCCACGAAGGGCCCAGAACCTGGGTACATCGTGTGTCCCTCACCGCTTGTGCCTAATCCTGCTCCCGGAGCCCGTCGGCGTCCTTCGAGCCCAACCACTCTCGATAAGCCACCCCATGGCATCTGCCGTGAGAAAACCACGACATATATGACGATATTACTCCCTCCGTACGGGTTTGTTAGGCACCATCTTATTTTATACTAAAATTTGACCTACAAATTTAACTAATAAAAAATAAACTATATGTCACAAAATTATATTGTTGGAAAGCTCTTTTAAATACAAATCCAACGGTGTACTTTTTGTATCATATACTTCATATAATTTTAGTAATATAGATGATCAAAATCTAGCACAAAATACCAGAGGGCCTAATAAACCCGGACGGATGTAGTATCTACAAAGCTTAATTGTTTTATGACGACTCTTGAAGGGAAAATGAGGGGTAATGTTGATTAAGCAAAACCGTGCCACATACATGAGCGCTTTTTGTTGCTGTTGAGGGAAATGGATAGGTGAAAATGGTAGCCCCAAGTGTTTTTCTTTTTCTTTTTGAGTTGAAGCAAGGAAAGCCATTGTTGCTGTTGAGGGAAATAGGTGAGTGCTTTTTGTTGCTGGTGTTGAGGGAAACAACTTGTGTTCAAGAAGATTGCTCCACATAGACGAGTGCTTTCTGCTTCTGTTGAGGGAAATCGATGGGTTTAAATGGAAGCCTGAACTGTTTTTCCTTTCTTTTTGAGACAGAGGAAAGCCTGAACTTGTGAAGAAGCATGTTTTGGTTCGTAGGCCCTAATGCAGGCCTCTTAAGCTGGGCAGGTATGACCGTATGGGCGAATCGGCGAATCGTACGACCATGTCCGTATGTAGTATGGCCCTGATTGGTACACGCAGTATGGAATACTGTTGAAAAGATGCCTACTCATACGAAAACGGCGACGAAATTTCTGATATTTGAACAACGGGTTCGTTGTTTCAAAGTAGTCTTTTCAAAGAAGAAAATGCCCGCTCTCTCGGTTGCGATCCAACGCCGAAAGGTGCCCCGGAATGGAGCCACGGAACAACGGCCGTTGGCTATTGATATGGTGATGGACCAACACGGCAGCCAAGACCTCCTCCTCATCATCGGACGAGGAATCGTCGGAGTCACAAAGAAAATTATGAAAGAAGAACTCGTCGGCGGAGTCCATTTTTGTACCTTGGCAAATTGTCAAACAGCTTGCGGGCGTTGACGAAGAAGCCGGCCGGTGAAGGGAGCGGCGCCAGACGAGTGTGCCTGCGTCCGACGAGCGTGCCGGTGTCAAGACGAAGGAACTGGCCGGGGGGGCGGCGAGGCGGCTTCTTGGCCGCGGCCTCGGCTGTGTTGGGGAGTGGGGGTGGGAAGCTTTTGGTTGCCCGGCGGCAAGACGGCGGGGAGCGGGGCGACGTGGGAGGTGGCAACATTGCAGGTGACGGCGCCGGCACCGGAAAAATGGGCGGCGGCGTCGGCGACGAAGGAGAAGGGTTTGCTGTTGGAATGGGAGAGGATGGCCAATGTGCCACCGACCAGCGGGCCAGGAAGAGAGTAGGCGGGCGCGCGCGCGTCCGTCTCGTGTCCGCGCCAACGCAAATCCGGCTCAAAAATGGGTCGGGAATGAATCGGCAGGCAGACGAAAGGCGGACGTGCGTCCGTTTGGGTCGACGCGTTGGACCGACTTTTCTATCCGCGTCGACCTAAACGGACGCGCACGGACGAAATGGGTCGTCACGTTGGAGTTGCTCTAATGCAGGCCTCTTAAGCTGGGCAGGTATGACCGTATGGCCGAATCGACGACTCGTACGACCATGTCCGTATGTAGTATGGCCCTGATTGGTACCCGCAGTATGGAATACCCATGATAGCCAGGACAATTTTGGTTCGGCGTTCAACAGTTCCACTGTATGGGCACAATGTCCATGAGCGAAATATCGAGGTTGTGTTACTCACTAGGTGAAGGGGAAATTGTAGTCAGCAAACATGTTCTCCATCCACTGGGGCTTCTGCCCCTAATGAGCTAGCTTTGTTACACAAGGAAATGGCACCAAAATGAGCTTAGCCTGGAGGACTCAGCTGATCGTTACAAATAGCAAAATGGTAACAGTTCAGGTAAAGGATGAGCGAATACGCGGCGGTACCGTGCGTAGATTCATCGGCACCGCTCGGAACCCGGATTCAAAGCAGCACGTGACGAGAATCCCCAGTCGCCGGCGGCCAGGACGTCTGGGCACGCCGTCTGATGCAGCAGTGCGCCATTAATGTACCGGCGACTTGTGAACCCCGACGCGACCACAAAGTCAGGGGCTCAGGGCCACACACACGGCAGCACCACGATGATCCCTTTCACCTTCCCCATCGTCGTGTTCCTGCGTCGCAGCGCTCGCAGGAATCCATCTCGCTGACTGAAGCCCTCCCTGCCCGTCTCAGGTTCAGGTTCAGGTTCAGGTGCAGGTTCAGCACGCACCGCTTGCACGTCGTTGTGACCGGCGGCCGCACTTGGCCGGCCACTGGTGCAGCACAGCTCCGCACGCTGAATCGAACCTGTAGTCCCGTACCTGCTGCAGCCAACATGTGCCCTGAACAAGCTACGTGGAGCTCACAGTAAGCTTGTCTGCAGATTCATCCAACCATCTCACTGACTGAAGCCCTGCCCAGCTAGCCAGCCCGTCTCAGGTTCAGCACACACCGCTTCGACGTCGTTGTGACCGGCGGCCACACGGCCACTGGTGCAGCACAGCTCCGCACGCTGAATCGAACCTGTAGTCCCGTACCTGCTGCAGCCAACATGTGCCCTGAACAAGCTACGTGGAGCTCACAGTAAGCTTGTCTGCAGATTCATCCAACCATCTCACTGACTGAAGCCCTGCCCAGCTAGCCAGCCCGTCTCAGGTTCAGCACACACCGCTTCGACGTCGTTGTGACCGGCGGCCACACGGCCACTGGTGCAGCACAGCTCCGCACGCTGAATCGAACCTGTAGTCCCGTACCTGCTGCAGCCAACATGTGCCCTGAACAAGCTACGTGGAGCTCACAGTAAGCTTGTCTGCAGATTCATCCAACCATCTCACTGACTGAAGCCCTGCCCAGCTAGCCAGCCCGTCTCAGGTTCAGCACACACCGCTTCGACGTCGTTGTGACCGGCGGCCACACGGCCACTGGTGCAGCACAGCTCCGCACGCTGAATCGAACCTGTAGTCCCGTACCTGCTGCAGCCAACATGTGCCCTGAACAAGCTACGTGGAGCTCACAGTAAGCTTGTCTGCAGATTCATCCAACCATCTCACTGACTGAAGCCCTGCCCAGCTAGCCAGCCCGTCTCAGGTTCAGCACACACCGCTTCGACGTCGTTGTGACCGGCGGCCACACGGCCACTGCTGCAGCACAGCTCCGCACGCTGATTCGAACCTGCAGCACTGTACTCGCTGCAGCGCACATGTGTTCTGAACAAGTTACCTGGAGCCGGAGCTCCCTTTGGACCTTTGCTTCGGAAAATGGAAAGGCCCCCCCTTTCTCTCTTTCCTTCCTTCCTTCCCTTGGAGGCGCCTCGCGTACTCAAAGCACCAAACTGTTGTTAGTGCTAAGCAAACCGGCTAATCGAGGCACGTGAGCCGACGCGTGAGATTGAGAGAAGCGTAAAAAAAAATGTTGGAAATGGTAGCAGTATCTCGGAATTCGGCGGCCATAAGAAGTACGAAACGCAGCAAGTAGGAGTATCAGCCAGCGTAGGAATCCGAGTCCGAGCGTAAACGTTCCCTGCCTGCCGTGTAGCGAGACCGGAGAGGATGCAGAGGCCGGTGAGCACCCCGTCGTTCCCCGTGTTCGCGGACGAGGAGGAGGGGGAGGACCTGGAGGCCAAGCCGGAGAAGGCGCCCGCCGTCCGGCCGTCGGCGGCGGCGGAGCGGTCCGTCCACCTCGTGTTCCCACGCCCCCTCCCCATCCGGTACGTACGTGTGCGTGCAGGCAGCGACGGCCGATCCTGAACTGAACTCGTGATACAGTGGCGATGCTGACTGTTGTAGTTTAAGCTCTGCATTTTGCTCTGTTGTGCAGACATGTCGAGCTTTGGAGGCAAGTCCGGGGGCCGGAAGCCCAAGCTGCTCTGATGCGTGGCGTAACAAGAAGACGGTCGAGAGAAGAGATCAAGAACTGAGCAAGTGACATGCCAAAAATATGTGAACGTTTTCTGTTTTCTTTGTTGGTGATCTCAACTGTGTTAGACAGTAAGCTGTACTGATCTCGCTGCAGCAACAATAAAGCGCACACAGAACGCAATAGTAATGCTCCGATGGCTCCGATCATGTTTCTTTTTTTTTTTAAAGATAACGCCCACACGTGTGGCAGTTTGCACTTCGCCCACACGTGTCTATCTCCGTTGATTCTATTTTGCACAAATCTTAAAGGAATCTGTTGGAATTTCTACGCCACGTAGACATCATCGTATGGGTGGGCGTTGGAGAGTTCGCCCACACGACCCACAACGCGCGGTTGCCAGCTGCGCCGTGTGGGCGAACCGGTTTCTGCCCACACAGTCATCACCTAGTCCACCGCGTGTGGGCGAACTGCTCTTCGCCCACACATCACTCGTACGTTGCTAGATGGCAACTGCAGTGTGCGTACGTGGCAACTATGTAAACACACATGGCAACTACGATTCGTTGCTAGATGGCAACTGCAGTTGCGCGCACGTGGCAACCAGGTAAACACACATGGCAACTACGATTAACCATACATGACAACTATGGTTGAACCACACGCGGCAACTAGGTAAACACACATGGCAACTATCCCCGGGTAACTAAAGTGTTATCCCGCGGGTAACTATAGTTAACCAAAACAGAGAGAGTTGCCATGCTTTTACAACTACAGTTGCTATCCGGGATAACTAGAGTTGCTAGCCCCGGGGGTAACTAGAGTTGCCATCCCGCGGGTAACTAACGTAGCTGCGCGAGGACGTGTAGGCAGATTTGCTTCGTGCCACACACGCGGGTGTGGATGACTAGTACTTGTTGGGCGTGTGACACGAAGTAGCCGCGCCCACACGTGTGGGCAGTTCTATTGTTCGCCCACACACGACCCGTGTGGACTGCCTCCTACGTATGCCACACACGGTGTGTGGACGCGTGTCTAATATACCACACGTGTGGTGAATATCGGGACTTTTTTTTTTTTAAAGGAAGGCCATCATGGCTAGCTTTGCTTTATTAATCAACGCAAAGGAGTAGTACATCATCTACGAGGTTGGAAATCAGACAGCCCGGAGGCTCATCTGTCCAACTCGATGTGGTCTTGATGTGGTCTTATTACAAACGGAAAATTTAGCTAGCACATGAGCCGCTTGATTACTGGAGCGAAAACAATGTCTGAAGACAACCTTCCCAATCGACGAAGCCAGGTCCACACATTCCGATCATGTTGGTTTCATGGTCCGGTGCCATTTGGTCACTCATAATTCTGCAGTGAACAAACCTCTGGCCATTTCTTCATTCAAGAGGGTATAAAATGCGGCCTGCATCTACAATCCGGCCGCAGAAATAACTGGGCTTTTGACACATTCACTCATCTTATCAGTCTTATCCTCTCAGGGTAAGAAGAGAACATATCAAAGAAGTGAATATCGTACACAAAACATTTTGACACTGCAAGTGCATGATAATATTGTTTGATTAATTAAAAATAGCTGCTACAAATCCCAAACTCTTTCGGTCCCAATAAATTTCAACCTTCAAACAGGTGAATCAGAATATAGCAACCACAACACTACAGCCAGAATTCAACAACCCATCCCATGTCTATTTACATTCATGTATCAACCAGATCATAGTATCAATCCCTGTGCAGGTTCCGGCTTCTTAGGAAGAGCCGCAGCAGGTGGTGGTGGAGAATCCTCCACTGTAATGGGGACAGTTGCAGCTGTAGATATGGGGATATCTTCAGGGTTTTCAGAGACATGTATCTTTGTGATTTCACCATCCAAATCCCTGGGCTTTTCATGGGCGTCCGACATGTCAGCTTGTGCATACCCGGCCGCTACAGTCCTGCCCTCCTGCTCAGCGGCTATTTTCTCCTTCGCCTTTGCCCCGACGTCGTTTGCGGTATTCGCAACCTTACTGAAGGCACCAGTTACCCATGCTGCTCCAGTAAGGACATACCTGTTCTTCATGATGGCAGATCCAGCAGTCGAGACACCCTGTTCAGCAGCTGCAAGTGCTGACCTTGTCTTCTCGGAGACCAGATATTTCTGGTCCATTTCCTTTACTTTGTCGTTTACAACTGAAGTACCGACGCTGATCTTCTCACTCAGACCGATTCTCTTGTCGAAGGAAGAAACTCGAGCAGTTGCAGTGGATGTGAGCTGATGCTTCTCATCCAAAGCTTTTGCTTTGTCGAGAGCATCCCTACCAAGAATGAACCCCTTGGCCAGCATGGTCCCAACGATGTCCTCTGCCTTCTCAAGAGCAGAGGACTTTGCATCTTTGGGCTGTGGATGCAAAGCAATGTAAGGAATTCCATTACCACCAGACAAAGACCATACTACAGACATGGATATTACACGTCTCTAACCATACCTCTAGAGCAGCTAAAACATCAGCTGGTAGCTCATAATCAGTGGCTGGTGTTACGATGACAGCCATATCGACTATCGTGGCACCCTGCAACAGCAATCGAACTGGTTGTATCAGATACTCATCATAGGAGCAGTTCCAGCAAGTATAAATCAATTAAGCAGCAGATATATCCACAATTCAGTGGCATGCTATGAATTTGCAAACATAAATCCTTTTCTATCTATCCAAAAGATATTGAGTTAGTGTTAAAATTTCTGTTGGGCAATGATTACGTAAACTTAAACATTCAAATAAGCAAGCATGTACACATTATTTGCTTGAAAGAGTCAATGGAACCAAGGTAGATCTTTTTACATGATGCTGTTTATTAAGATGAGGTCACGCCAACAACTTACATAACATGGTTTCATATCAAAGATATCTATGTTTGGTAACAAATACACAATCCATTCAGAAATATAGGGAATTTTTTGTCTTGCTGTAGACCAGGTAAGCAATACAAATTTTGTCTTGCTGTACAATCCATTAAGTTGTACTAAAGCAGCGACAATTAATATGATCGGAGGGAGTACTATATTCAACACATGCCGTAGAGCAGGTAAGCAACCTCACTCGTTATCTCTAAAGTACTATATCCAAAACATGCACACGGGGAATAAAACGTGAAGCTGGGCATTTGTTAGGGATATAGAAGGAACAACACACTTATGTTGCATTGGAATATGAATTCCGCCTTCTATATTCAAACAGATGGAGCATATTGGTGCATGCCATCAATGATGCGTAATTGCATGACAACACGTTCCACACACTCAAGCAACCATATATCCTTGGGGGAAAAGGAAGTTTTTCGGAGATAGAAGGTAAAAGAGGTACCGTCAGAAGCATCGCTGTCTCAGCTCCTTGCTTATCTTTAAAAGTAATATATGCAACTTGAGACAGCTCGTCGCGACTGCAAAGCATTTAAAAGGTTAACGCGATTTATAGTACACAGTGGACCACAAGCATAATGAAGATCGTATTACTAACCTTTGCATTTCAACATGCACAAGATCACCAGAAAAGGAAAAGAATTCCTTTACATCTCTTAGTGCCGCTTTCAGTGACAAATTGCTCACCATGACTGTGCTAAGTGTGCTTGTCTTCAAAGAAATAAAAATATAAAACAAACAATTAATACTTCATCTCAAAGACGGTATGTTGTTCTAGGCTATACAAGAAGAAGCTCTGCAACACACACTTGTACAATATTTGAAAATTAATAAGTAATGCAGATTTCTATGTACGATCATATAAACAACACCCATGGCCTAAATTGATAACTTGTGCCTTATCATGTTTCTACTAAAGTGTCACACAATATCTAATGGGTGGAGTTCCTGCATGAAATTTCCTAATCAACATTACACTTACTCGGTTAAAAAATAAAGACCCATACCACCTCCACGGCTCCCAATCTTTTAGGATTATTTTAAATCCAGTGCCCCAGAGAGATCTTTTTGGACAACATTGACCACTAACTGTTCATATCAAATGGCTGGAAACATATTCAGCCACTTTATGCATCAAGCTTAATATTTTAGCCTCAGATGTTCATAAGTGATTATGCATGCTAAAAAATCATCTCCTTAAAAGGTTTGCATGTTTAAACTGTGCCATCATGCTAGCTTTTATGCATAACTACAACTATTCAATTTATATGCAGATCAGTATGTGCCGTTCATAATGATCATAGTGATTTAGTACTCACCACCAAGACCTTTTGCCGTAACATGCATTGTATGTACCCCAACTACATTTTACTAGCCAGTGCACAAATAAAATAAAATAACTAAACTGTAAACTGACGCAATTGACGCTCTTTTGCTATCGCTGACACCACTATAACCATTTTACGAAATATAGAGGAGAAAGAAAACTCAATATTCACCATGTACTGATTGTTACATAACATTCTTGGTGTTCACAAAATCACAATGCAACGAAAAGAAGTAATAAGATGCTTTTGCAGCTAATACTTCAGCACAAGCAAGTAGGCATAAACAGATAACAGAGACAGGATATTAACCAAGTATACATGCTGGTTAAACCAGTCACTGCAGACATTAATATCAACAAAAGTTTGCCAAAAAGAAAGGGTCAAGGAAGGCTGCTCGTGGCTCACAAATCACAACACTTAGCCACAGTAACAATAACTAGATGAATCGACTGGACTGACACTTGTTCATTCCAGAACATACTAAGTGATTTGAGTACCCCGACAGCATTCTACCGTGACAGGGCAGCAGATTCAGCTCCCCCGGCCATCGCACAATCAGCCAGGTAGAATGCTGACCGAGATGGGACGAGATTTGACTAGAATCAATTGGTTATAAACGGCTGCCCGGCTGCCTCTGATACACCATCTCGCCTTACATTCCAATCGAATACCAATTTCTGGAGCCAAAAATCTATAGTTTCCCCATCTTTGGCAGCACAAATTGACTAAAGAAAAATCTATCCTGGACAGCGTATGCCCAAATCTAGAACCCACCAAAACCCAAGCACCTGTTTCTAAACTCTAGCACGCAAACCAAAACCAGATCAACGGAGCCAGGAAGCACTCCGGCCAGAAAACGGCGCTGCCGACGGCCGACAGAGGGGGGAAGGGAACCGGGAGCTCACCGCCATGGCTGCGATGCGACGCCGAGATCTCCGAACCCTAACCGCTGACTTGAATCGGGAAACGGAAAGAAAATATGCGAGAAATGGATCCGCCGTGTCCAGCGGGCGGGGATTTATAGGTGGGGGGAGAAGGCGGAGACGCGGAGTGGAGTGGAGCAGGCGGCGGTTCCTGCCGTCCAACTCCAGCACTAGACGTGGAGGCGGTGACGTGGCGACCTGTGGGGCTAGCCGGCTTGCTGTGGGCCCCTACCACGGTTCGGCCCTTTTACTTTGGGCCCTCCCTGCTGGGTCCGGTCCAGGGAGGGGCTCCTATGCAGTCTCAGGCCAGCCTCGCCAACGAGAAAGCACAAATATTCCTCAAAAAGAAGGGGAAAAAAAAGACAAAGGTCATGCAGAGTAGGGAGGGGAGGCGAAGCAAGGAACCCAAAAAAGGGAAGTTCCTAACGAAAATAATGAGGGCCTCTACAAGATTTCTAAAACATAAGAATAGGAAAAACACAGGAACCAAGTGCATGCCATGTTCATTCCTACATGATTAGTCAGGAAAAACCTAGGGTTTGTTTGCTTCTCTTGCATGTTCGCTTTGCTGAGCGAGGCTAGCCAAATCGGCTCATCCGCTCCATCGAAGGAAAATTTGAAAACCGTAGGTAACGAGACACAATCACCCATAAATCAAATAATCGGCTTCCTTGCTAGGCTGGGCAGGGCAAGCGTTTGCCATAGAACCAAACACTCCCTTAGGATACTTCACATGAGATTGGAGTAGATGAAATTTTTCCTATCAAAACTAGTACGAACAAATTCTATGGATTGTAATCTTATGAATCAAACATCCATTGTAGAGAAGAATTTCTAAGGATTAAAATCCTTCAAAATTCCTTTAGGAATCCTTTAAATCAAAGGGACCCTGAGTTCAAGAAAGGACTAGTGAAACATTTTCTTGTGGGATGTGCTCAACGTCGGTATTATTCCTCCATGTCGCATCCGGTCTTTACTCCGCTCTCTTCTTCATCGCTCGTGTGATATCCATCTTCTCTTACAACGCCCCACTCCCCCCTTCCTTGCTTCGGTGAGCTGGCCATTGTCTCCACACCACCGCCTGCTGATAATTACAAATAAAATTAAGGTTATAAATAACTCCCAAATTATTTTAAACTCCAAAAAAAATCAAATAGAAAATCCAGCTCTTTTTATGTTGATGGAGTCATATTCATATTACCTTCTTCTCATTTGATTTTCATTTTGAGTTGGATTTGTTTTAAATATTAAAATTCAAATAAGTCCAATCTAAAATCCTAAGCGAATATTTGGGAAATTTATTTTATTCCGTCTCATTTAATATTCATTTAGACATTCCAAAAGTTTCAAATCCTTATCATAACTCTATAACATCAAGCAATACAAGCAATTATTTGAATTAAACCAATTTAATAATTAACATTTCAAAATTTAAAATTTTAGGATGTTACACTATCTTTTCAAAATCTCTGTTCGAGAATGATTAAAGTGGTTCTGAAGAAATTAGACAGGCTGGAATATCTAACACGACTTCATATTCGCCATGGCGTCGACCAACCTGGATTAAAGCACAGTGCCAACATTTTGCAAGACAGTTTAAACGATGTGGTAATTGTTTTCCCTATCCAATAAAATGTGTCATGAAGGCTTTCGATCAAGTGAAAAAAGAACCATCGTGTAAATTTATGGATTTCCTGAGAGCATCTACAGCCGGATCTTGCAAATCGAATCCCTCAAACGCCGGCGGACGCGTCCGGGCGCGTCCGCGGACACTGACCGGACACTTCCTAAATCCGTGCCTCCACACCTGCGTATCTTATATCCGACCCCCTATATCCATACATATGCATGCAATGTAGTACGTAGATCATCGAACGATAGAAATCGACAGAAAACTGTTGGGGAACGTTGCATGGGAAACAAAAATTTTCCTACGCACACACAAGATCTATCCATGGTAATGAGCATCTACGAGAGGGAGAGTGAATCTACATACCCTTGTAGATCGCTAAGCGGAAGCGTTAAGAAACGCGGTTGATGTAGTCGAACGTCTCCGCGATCCAAATCGCAAGTCGTCCCTCGATCCGATCACGAACTAGTGCCGAACGGACGGCACCTCCGCGTTCAACACACGTACGGCTTGATGACGCCTTCACCTCCTCGATCCAGCGAGCGATGATGAAGTAGTAGATGAGTTTCGGCAGCACGACGGCGTGGTGATGGTGGTGAGGAACAATCTCTGCAGGGCTTCGCCAAGCACTACGGAGATTATGACGGGAGAACTAGAGGGTTAGGGTTGCCGACACACGGCTTGGAAAATCTTAATGTGTCCCATGTGCTAGCCCTGCCCCTCTATTTATATGTTGAGCCTTGGGGTCTAAACTTGGAGTAAAAGCCTCCTCCAGGTCGGTTTTGCCCGCACAAGGTCGGTTTGGCCCGCAGGGAAAGAGTCCAACTCGGATCCCTGCAGTATCGCGCACAAGCGGTAGTACCGCTCACGAGCGGTAGTACCGCTTCACCCAAGCGGTAGTACCGCTTATGCGGTAGTACCGCTTCACACAAGCGGTAGTACCGCTTACGCGGTAGTACTGCCTTACCAGCGGTAGTACCGCTTAAGGCAGCAGCAAAACTTCCTTTTGCACTTTCCAATACCTCGTGGGCTTTACCCCTTTGGCTCATATAAAGTGTTGCTGCACCCGAACACTTCGGTAAACATCCGGAACCTCTTCCGGTGAATTCCGGAACCCTTCCGGAGATCAAAACACTATTATCACATATATTAATCTTTACCTCCGGACTCTTCCGGAGACCCTCGTCATGTCCGGGATCTTATCCGGGACTCCGAACAACCTTCGGTCACCAACAAAATAACTCAACTATACTAATCATCACCAAACGTTAAGCGTGTAGACCCTGCGGGTTCGAGAACTATGTAGACATGACCGAGACACCTCTACGGCCAATAACCAATAGCGGGACCTGGATGCCCATATTGGCTCCTACATATTCTACGAAGATCTTTATCGGTCAAACCTCTATGTCAAGGATTCAGTTAATCCCGTATGCTGTTCCCTTTGTTCTTCGGTATGTTACTTGCCCGAGATTCGATCGTCGGTATCTCTATACCTAGTTCAATCTCGTTACTGGCAAGTCTCTTTACTCGTTCCGTAATACAAGATCCCGTGGCTAACACTTTAGTCATATTGCTTGCAAGGCTCATTGTGATGTTGTATTACCGAGTGGGCCCTGAGATACCTCTCCGTCACACGGAGTAACAAATCCCAGTCTTGATCCATGCCAACCCAACAGACACCCTCAGAGATACCTGTAGAGCACCTTTATAGTCACCCAGTTACGTTGCGACGTTTGATACACACAAGGTACTCCTCCGATGTCAGGGAGTTGCATGATCTCATGGTCATAGGAACAGATACTTGACATGCAGAAAACAATAGCAATAAACTGACATGATCATATGCTACGTTCGTAGTTTGGGTCTTGTCCATCACATCATTCTCCTAATGATGTGATCCCGTTATCAAATGACATCTCATGTCCATGGCTAGGAAACCTTCATCATCTTTTGATCAACGAGCTAGTCAACTAGAGGCTTACTAGGGACACAGTGTTGTCTATGTACCCACACATGTATTTAAGTTTCCAATCAATACAATTATAGCATGGATAATAAACGATTATCATGAACAAGGAAATATAATAATAACCAATTTATTATTGCCTCTAGGGCATATTTCCAATAGTCTCCCACTTGCACTAGAGTCAATAATCTAATTCACATCACTATGTGATTTACATTGTAATGAATCGAACACCCATGCAGTTCTGGTGTTGTTCATGTTTAGCCCTTGGAAGAGGTTTAGTCATCGGATCTGCAACATTCAGATTCGTGTGTAGTTTGCAAATATTTATGTCGTCCTCCTTGATGTAATCGCGGATGGAATTGAAACGTCGCTTTATGTGTCTGGTCCTCTTGTGAAATCTTGGTTCCTTGGCTAGAGCAATGGCACCAGTATTATCACAAAACAGAGTCATTGGGTTAAGCGCACTAGGCACTACTCCAAGATCTGTCATGAACTCCTTCATCCAGACACCTTCCTTCGCCGCCTCCGAGGCAGCGATGTACTCTGCTTCGCATGTAGAATCAGCTACCACGCTTTGCTTGGAACTGCACCAGCTAACCGCACCCCCATTAAGAATAAATATGTATCCGGTTTGCGACTTAGAGTCATCCGGATCAGTGTCAAAGCTTGCATCGACGTAACCCTTTACGACGAGCTCTTGATCACCTCCATAAATGAGAAACATGTCCTTAGTCCTTTTCAGGTACTTCAGGATATTCTTGACCGCCGTCCAGTGTTCCACTCCTGGATCACTTTGAAACCTTCCGGCCATACTTATGGCAAGACTGACATCGGGTCTTGTGCACAGCATTGCATACATGATAGAGCCTATGGCTGAGGCATAGGGGACGACACTCATTTTTTCTCTATCTTCTGCAGTCACTGGGCATTGAGTCTTACTCAACTTCACACCTTGCAATACAGGCAAGAACCCCTTCTTGGACTGATCCATTTTGAACTTCTTCAAAACTTTGTCAAGGTATGTGCTTTGTGAAAGTCCTATTAAGCGTCTCGATCTATCTCTATAGATCTTGATGCCTAATATGAAAGCAGCTTCTCCTAGGTCCTTCATTGAAAAACTCTTGTTCAAATATTCCTTCACGCTTTCCAACATTTCTATATTGTTTCCAATCAGTAATATGTCATCCACATATAATATTAGAAACGCTATAGAGCTCCCACTCACTTTCTTGTAAATACAAGCTTCTCCGTAAACTTGTATAAACTCGAACGCTTTGATCACCTCATCAAAGCAAAGATTCCAACTCCGAGATGCTTGCACCAGTCCATAAATGGATCGCTGGAGTTTGCAAACTTTGTCAGCATTCTCTGGATCGACAAAACCTTCTGGTTGTATCATATACAACTCTTCCTTAAGCAAACCGTTAAGGAACGCTGTTTTGACATCCATCTGCCAAATTTCATAATCGAAAAAGGCAGCTATTGCTAACATGATTCTGACGGACTTAAGCATCGCTACAGGTGAGAAGGTCTCATCGTAGTCAACTCCTTGAACTTGTGAAAAACCCTTTGCCACAAGCCGAGCTTTATAGACGGTGACATTACCGTCTGCGTCCGTCTTCCTCTTAAAGATCCATTTGTTCTGAATGGCCTTACGCCCTTCAGGTAATACTTCCAAAGTCCACACTTTGTTTTCATACATGGACCCCATCTCGGATTTCATGGCCTCTAACCACTTCTCGGAATCTGGGCCCATCATCACTTCTCCATAGCTCGTAGGTTCATCGTTGTCCAACAACATGACCTCTAAGACAGGGTTGCCGTACCACTCAGGAGCAGTACGCGTCCTTGTCGACCTACGAGGTTCGATAGCAACTTGATCCAAAGCTTCATGATCATCATCATTAACTTCCTCTTCAGCTGATGTAGGCTCTACAGAAACATCTTTCTGCGCTGCGCTACTCTCAGGTTTGAAGTAAAGGTTCAACAACCTCATCAAGTTCTATCTTCCTCCCACTCAATTCTTTCGAGAGAAACTCTTTCTCAAGAAATGTTCCGTTTTTAGCGACAAACACTTTGCCTTCGGATCTGAGGTAGAAGGTATACCCAACTGTCTCTTTTGGGTATCCTATGAAGATGCATTTCTCCGCTTTGGGTTCCAGCTTTTCAGGCTGAAGCTTTTTGACATAAGCATCACATCCCCAAACTTTAAGAAACGACAGCTTTGGCTTCTTGCCAAACCAAAGTTCATAAGGCGTCGTCTCAACGGATTTTGATGGTGCCCTATTTAAAGTGAATGTAGCTGTCTCTAATGCATAACCCCAAAACGATAGTGGCAAATCGGCAAGAGACATCATAGATCGCACCATATCCAATAAGGTTCGATTACGACGTTCGGACACACCATTACGCTGTGGTGTTCCAGGCGGTGTTAGTTGTGAAACAATTCCACATTGTCTTAAGTGACTGCCAAACTCATAACTCAGATATTCTCCTCCTCGATCAGATCGTAGGAATTTAATCTTCTTGTTACGATGATTCTCAACTTCACTCTGAAATTGTTTGAACTTTTCAAATGTTTCAGACTTGTGTTTCATTAAGTAAATATACCCATATCTACTTAAGTCATCAGTGAAGGTGAGAAAGTAACGATAACCACCGCGCGCCTCAATGCTCATCGGACCGCACACATCAGTATGTATGATTTCCAACAAGTCACTTGCCCGTTCCATTGTTCAAGAGAACGGCGTTTTAGTCATCTTGCCCATGAGGCATGGCTCACATGTGTCAAGTGATTCAAAATCAAGTGACTCCAAAAGTCCATCAGCATGGAGCTTCCTCATGCGTTTTACGCCAATATGACCTAAACGGCAGTGCCACAAGAAAGTGGTATTATCATTATCAATTCTACATCTTTTGGCATCAATGTTATGAACATGTGTATCATTACTATCGAGATTCAATAAGAATAAACCCCTCACATCGGGTGCATGACCATAAAAGATATTACTCATATAAATAGAACAACCATTATTCTCTGATTTAAATGAGTAACCGTCTCGCAATAAACAAGATCCAGATATAATGTTCATGCTTAACGCAGGCACTAAATAACAATTATTCAGGTTCATCATTAATCCCGATGGTAATTGAAGAGCGAGCGTGCCGACGGCGATCACATCAACCTTGGAACCATTTCCCACGCGCATCGTCACTTCGTCCTTTGCCAGCCTCCGTCTATTCCGTAGTTCCTGTTTTGAGTTGCAAATATGAGCAACCGCACCGGTATCAAATACCCAGGCACTACATAGAGAGTTGGTAAGGTACACATCAATAACATGTATATCATATATACCTTGTTTGTTGTTGGCCGCCTTCTTGTCAGCCAAATACTTGGGGCAGTTCCGCTTCCAGTGTTCAGTTCCCTTGCAATGAAAGCACACAATTTCTGGTTTGGGTCCAGCCTTGGGTTTCTTCAGGAGAGGAGCAACTGCTTTGCCACTCTTCTTGGAGTTACCCTTCTTACCCTTGCCATTTTTCTTGAAACTAGTGGTTTTATTGACCATCAACACTTGATGCTCCTTCTGAATTTCAGACTCAGCGGCTTTCAGCATCGCAAATAGCTCGGCGACTGACTTGTTCATCCCGTGCATGTTATAGTTCAACACGAAGCTCTTGTAGCTAGGTGGCAATGATTGAAGAACTCTGTCAGTGATAGCCTCTGGCGGAAGGGGCATCCCCAATTCAGCCAGACGGGTGGAGTACCCAGACATTCTGTGTACGTGATCACTGATAGACCCGTTCTCCTCCATCTTGCAAGCATAGAACTTATCGGAGATCTCATATCTCTCGATTCGGGCATTCTTCTGAAAGATAAACTTCAACTCCTGGAACATCTCATATGCTCCATGACGTTCAAAACGTCTTTGAAGTCCCGGTTCTAAGCCATACAATATTGCACATTGAACTATTGAGTAATCTTCAGAACGAGCCTGCCAGGCGTTCACAACGTCTAGAGACTCAACTGGAGCGGGTGGATCACCAAGCGGTGCATCAAGGACATAAGCCTTCTGGGAAGCCGTAAGGATAATCCTTAGATTACGGGCCCGGTCCACAAAGTTACTTCCATCATCTTTCAACTTAGCTTTCTCTAGGAACGCATTAAAATTCAGGGGTGCTACTGCGCGAGCCATGATCTACAACATAAATATAGCAAAGACAACTTAGACTATTGTTCAAGATAATGAGTTTAGTTAATCATATTACTTAAAAACTCCTACTCAAATTGACATCCCTCCGGTCATTCGAGTGTAACATGGTCCAAATCCACCAACTCAAGTCCGATCATCACGTGAGTTGAGGTGGTTTCAATGGTGAACATCTTCATGTTGATCATATCTACTATATGACTCATGTTCGACCTTTCGGTCTCTTGTGTTCAGAGGCCATGTCTTTACATGCTAGGCTCGTCAAGTTTAACCCGAGTGTTCCGCACGTGCAACATGGCTTACACCCGTTGTATGTGAACGTAGAGTCTATCACACCCGATCATCACGGCGTGTCTCGAAACGACGAACTTTCGCAACGGTGCACACTCGGGGAGAACACAATTTTATCTTGAAATTTAAGTGAGGGATCACCTTATAATGCTACCGTCGTCCTAAGCAAAATAAGATGCATAAAAGGATTAACATCACATGCAATTCATAAGTGACATGATATGGCCATGAACTTGTGCTTTTGATCTCCATCTCCAAAGCACCGGCATGATCTCCATCGTCACCGGCATGACACCATGATCTCCATCATCTTGATCTCCATCAACGTGTCGCCATGAGGTTGTCGCGCCGACTGTTGCTTCCACGACTATTGCTAACGTTTAGCGATAAAGTAAAGCATTACATAGCGCTTAATGATTGACACGCAGGTCATACAATAATTAAAGACAACTCTATGGCTCCTGCCAGTTGCCGTACTCATCGACATGCAAGTCGTGATATTCTATACAACACATGATCATCTCATACATCACATATATCTCATCATGTAATTGGCCATATCACATCACAACATACCCTGCAAAAACAAGTTAGACGTCCTCTAATTGTTGTTGCAAATTTTACGTGGCTGCTTCCTAAATCCGTGCCTCCACACCTGCGTATCTTATATCCGACACCCTATATCCATACATATGCATGCAATGTAGTACGTAGATCATCGAACGATCGAAATCGACAGAAAATTGTTGGGGAACGTTGCATGGGAAACAAAAAATTTCCTACGCACACACAAGATCTATCCATGGTGATGAGCATCTACGAGAGGGAGAGTGAATCTACATACCCTT
The DNA here is from genome assembly GCA_039707655.1 of Elymus sibiricus. NCBI lineage: Eukaryota > Viridiplantae > Streptophyta > Magnoliopsida > Poales > Poaceae > Elymus > Elymus sibiricus. Next base: position 482,846,805 of record CM077665.1, read on the forward strand.
GTAGATCGCTAAGCGGAAGCGTTAAGAAACGCGGTTGATGTAGTCGAACGTCTCCGCGATCCAAATCGCAAGTCGTCCCTCGATCCGATCACGAACTAGTGCCGAACGGACGGCACCTCCGCGTTCAACACACGTACGGCTTGATGACGCCTTCACCTCCTCGATCCAGCGAGCGATGATGAAGTAGTAGATGAGTTCTGGCAGCACGACGGCGTGGTGATGGTGGTGAGGAACAATCTCTGCAGGGCTTCGCCAAGCACTACGGAGATTATGACGGGAGAACTAGAGGGTTAGGGTTGCCGACACACGGCTTGGGAAATCTTAATGTGTCCCGTGTGCTAGCCCTGCCCCTCTATTTATATGTTGAGCCTTGGGGTCTAAACTTGGAGTAAAAGCCTCCTCCAGGTCGGTTTTGCCCGCACAAGGTCGGTTTGGCCCGCAGGGAAAGAGTCCAACTCGGATCCCTGCAGTACCGCGCACAAGCGGTAGTACCGCTCACGAGCGGTAATACCGCTTGAGCGGTAGTACCGCTTCACCCAAGCGGTAGTACCGCTTATGCGGTAGTACCGCTTCACACAAGCGGTAGTACCGCTTACGCGGTAGTACTGCCTTACCAGCGGTAGTACCGCTTAAGGCAGCAGCAAAACTTCCTTTTGCACTTTCCAATACCTCGTGGGCTTTACCCCTTTGGCTCATATAAAGTGTTGCTGCACCCGAACACTTCGGTAAACATCCGGAACCTCTTCCGGTGAATTCCGGAACCCTTCCGGAGATCAAAACACTATTATCACATATATTAATCTTTACCTCCGGACTCTTCCGGAGACCCTCGTCATGTCCGGGATCTTATCCGGGACTCCGAACAACCTTCGGTCACCAACAAAATAACTCAACTATACTAATCGTCACCAAATGTTAAGCGTGTAGACCCTGCGGGTTCGAGAACTATGTAGACATGACCGAGACACCTCTACGGCCAATAACCAATAGCGGGACCTGGATGCCCATATTGGCTCCTACATATTCTACGAAGATCTTTATCGGTCGAACCTCTATGTCAAGGATTCAGTTAATCCCGTATGCTGTTTCCTTTGTTCTTCGGTATGTTACTTGCCCGAGATTCGATCGTCGGTATCTCTATACCTAGTTCAATCTCGTTACTGGCAAGTCTCTTTACTCGTTCCGTAATACAAGATCCCGTGGCTAACACTTTAGTCATATTGCTTGCAAGGCTCATTGTGATGTTGTATTACCGAGTGGGCCCTGAGATACCTCTCCGTCACACGGAGTAACAAATCCCAGTCTTGATCCATGCCAACCCAACAGACACCCTCGGAGATACCTGTAGAGCACCTTTATAGTCACCCAGTTACGTTGCGACGTTTGATACACACAAGGTACTCCTCCGATGTCAGGGAGTTGCATGATCTCATGGTCATAGGAACAGATACTTGACATGCAGAAAACAATAGCAATAAACTGACACGATCATATGCTACGTTCGTAGTTTGGGTCTTGTCCATCACATCATTCTCCTAATGATGTGATCCCGTTATCAAATGACATCTCATGTCCATGGCTAGGAAACCTTCACCATCTTTTGATCAACGAGCTAGTCAACTAGAGGCTTACTAGGGACACAGTGTTGTCTATGTACCCACACATGTATTTAAGTTTCCAATCAATACAATTATAGCATGGATAATAAACGATTATCATGAACAAGGAAATATAATAATAACTAATTTATTATTGCCTCTAGGGCATATTTCCAACAAAAACATGCATATAAACCGATACTAAATGGGCATAATTCACATAAACATCACCAAAAGGTCACCAAACTGACATAGTTCAAAGATCCGGCACATTCTAATAACTACTCCATCTGTACCACAATACATGTAGCTGTGGGAACCTGGTCCAGGTTTCCACAGCTACATGTATTGTGGTATAGAGGGAGTACATGCTAATAATAGAAGAGAGGGCGAGCTTCACCACTCCCTCATCGGTCCTTTGCCCTTTCGGTCGCCGACGCTATTATAGGCGTCTGCAGCAGGAGGTGGGTCGACGTCGGAGTCAGACCCGTCGGAGGAGGAGGAGGAGATGACGACAAAGCCTTGCAAGCGCCATACGATGTGGTCTTGCTTGCGCTCCAGCTTGGCCACCCTCGCCGCCTTCGCCGTTGTCAACGCCGCCTCCCACTCGGATTGCTCAATGCCGAGCCGGAGATTCTTGGCGTTGATCCTACGGAGCCGCCGGGCGCCCGTCTCCGTCGTGGTCAGTGACCGACGGTACACCCGCTGGAGGAGACGGCCCTCCCCGCTTGGCACCCGTCCGCCCTTTTTCCTTGCCCTCTGCCTCTCGTGGCGGGCGATGCGTGCCTCTGACTCCGGAGTCCGCATCCGTGGCGCCGGCGGAGCGGGCACTAGAACCCACCACTGCCCGCGCGGAGCAGCGGTCGGAGGTGGAGGAGGCCGTCGGGCCGGCAGAGCAGACTGCGCAGGCCTCGCAGATCCGCGCGTGGGGCGTGAAGGGTCGGCGCCGGCGCTATGGCGACGGGCAACAGGAGGCGTCGCACCGGACCTGGAGCCGCCGCCCGTATCGACCCCTGCGCGATACGGAGCGCCGGCTCCTCCTCGTCAACCTTGCTGCCATCGAAGTGGCTATCGGTGTTGGACATGGTCGCTGACACTACGGGTTCGCTGGATTGGGGAAAGTGGAGAGTTGGGGAAACGGAGCAGAGCGGAGTGAACTGGGCTAGGGTTTGCGTCGGATGGGTTTTTTATGGGGTCGGGGTGGGCCAGGTTGACGTGGCGGACATGCCCGGGCCGCCTCATATTTGGGCTAGATACGAAGGATGCCGTTCAGCCTAGGCGTTTGTCCATGATTTGAAAGCTCCGTCTGAGTTGAAATTTTGTGACCGGACACCGAACGATGGTTTGATCGTGCTTTGAGGGAGGTACGGGGTCCGGTTGCAGATGTTGTGAGATCTTTTACGCCAATGGTTCTGATATTTCGAATTCGAAGCGGCGTCCCTCCGGCACACGTCACCTTCCTAGATAACGAGGATTCAAAATTCAAAAATTGTGACCGTTAACCCCTTAAGCCCCTTATAAAGCCACACGGATCAGATCACCGGCCAATCCATCCCCATCATCGCACGCATCCACATCTCCCTGCTCTCCCCTGATCGATCCCATGGCGACCGTGAGCAACAGGAGGAGCGGCCGGAGCCGCAAGCCACTCGCGCCGGTGCTCGACAACGACGCCAACATCTCCGCCGGAGGGGCCGACCTCGCGTCTGCCCTCCTCCCGCAGCCGCACAAGGCCAAGAGGACGTCGCCCAAGACGCGCAAGGCGGAGGCGGCCCAGGTGTCCCCGGTAGCCGACGAGCCGATGGAGACGCCTCCCGCCCAGGTCGACGAGGCCGACGTCTCCCTTGGGAAGGTGGATGTCGCCATGGCACCCGCCTCGACACGGAAGGTGAAGAGGGCGTCATCCAAGGGCGGCAAGGCCAAGGCCGCGGCGCCGTCGATGGCCGACGAGCTGACGGAGCTGCAGGGGATGCTAGAGAGGCTGCGGCTGGAGAAGGAGAAGGCGGAGGAGATGGTGCGGGAGCGGGACGAGGTCATCCGGAAGAAGGAGGAGGAGATCGAGACAAAGGGCAAGCAGCAGGAGCGCCTCCAGGCCGAACTCAAGAAGATGCAGCGCGTCAAGGTGTTCGAGCCCACCATGGTATGACCGTGCAACGATCTGCTTCACTTTGTTTTCGTTTCCTTTTACCTGGTAGATAGATTGCATTCTCTATGGTTAGTTCGGATTGAATTTGGAGTCTGATCTGAAATTCTGAATTGAACTGCAGAACTTTCCTCTCGTCCAGTCTCTTCTCGGCAAGGACCAGGAGGAAGGAGGTGACAAAGGCAAGAAGAAGAAGAAGGGGAAAGGCAAGGCTGGCAATGAGAGGAAGAAGCCAGCACCGGCGTACATTCTGTGGTGCAAAGACCAGTGGGCCGAGGTGCGGACCTTGAAACCAACCATCAAATGTTCTCTCTGTTTCCTTGCATGTCAGGTGTTTGATGAAACGTCCACGGTCTTTTCAGATCAAGAAGAGCCCGGATGCAGACTTCAAGGAGGTCTCGAACGCTCTGGGCGCCAAATGGAAGACCCTGAGCAACGAGGAGAAGCAGCCCTACGAGGAGAGGTACCGGCAGGAGAAGGAGGCCTACCTACAGGTGGTCGGCCAGGAGAAGCGCGAGGCCGAGGCGATGAAGCTGCTCGACGAAGAGCAGATGCGCTGGACGGCGAAAGAGCTGCTGGAGCAGTACCTCAAGTTCAGGCAGGAGGCTGAGGGAGACGGCGGCAGCAAGAAGGCCAAGAACAAGAGGAAGAAGGAGAAGGACCCCTCCAAGCCGAAGCAGCCCATGTCGGCCTACTTCCTCTACTCGCAGGAGAGGCGTGCCGCGCTGGTCGGCGAGAAGAAGAGTGTGCCTGAGGTAATGGACTGGCTGTCGAGCTGTCTCTCTCTCTCTCTCTCTGGTTTCAGTTTGTCCTTTGGTCTGATGAAAGAATTTTGGTGCTCTCGCAGATTGGGAAGATCACAGGGGAAGAGTGGAAGGGCATGACGGAGGCTCAGAAGGCTCCTTACGAGGAGGCTGCGAGGAAGCAGAAGGAGGAATACCAGAGGCAGATGGAGGTGTACAAGCAGAAAAAACTTGAGGTGTGGAAATTGTTTTGTTGCACAGTTTGTATTATATAGGTTTCTCAGGTTCAAGTCGTCTCATGAAATAAATTAAGGTATCTAACGTGGTGGACTGTATCAGGAAAATGCCAGCTTGGAGAAGGAAGAAGAGGAGCAGAAGAAAATCCTCAAGCAGGAGGCCCTGCAGCTTCTCAGGAAGAAGGAGAAGGCAGACAACATCATCAAGGTATATACCCCCAAGTTCCACATGAAATCCTCAAGCTAGGGAATCAACCTTGCTTCATGTGTTGATTTTCCTTTTAATCAGAAAACCAAAGAGAATCTTCAGAAGAAGAAGCAGCAGAATGCTGATCCGAACAGGCCCAAGAAGACGGCCTCTTCCTTCCTGCTCTTCAGCAAGGAGGCGAGGAAGCAGCTGGCGGAGGAGCGGCCCGGGGTGAACAACTCGACGCTGAGCGCGCTCATCTCGGTGAAGTGGAAGGATCTGAGCGGCGAGGAGAAGAAGGTGTGGAGCGAGAAGGCGGCCCAAGGGATGGCGGCGTACAAGAGGGAGATGGACGAGTACACCAAAGCTCAGACATCCGCCGCCGCCTCCTCCTCCTCCTCGCCTAGTGCTTGAGGTGGTGCTGGGTTGTCGCGGAGGCCCTAGGTTCAAGTGTGTTACACTGAGTTGAACTATGGACACAAGGATTCACGTCTCTGAATCCTTAGTGGTAGATTTAGCGTTCTGGTCGTGAAGTTGTTTTCTATGTCATGCATGGTTGCTTCATTAAACTGCACAATTCAAAATGTTTGAGAAATATCAGGCAATTTCACCGGAGCTAGGTTAAATTATCCGAGCTTACATCAGTTGTATCGTTCGGGCGTGTATTTCTCTGGTTGTTGCTTTATATATAAAGCGGGACGAAAGCCTGTTTCGAGAGTTTTTTTTCTTCTTTTTCGACAAGGAGAATATATTAATATCGCGGAGATACCAATTACATCCAGCCTCTGCAACAACGCAATAAAAACATTACGGATGCAGACAACCAAAAGATTTAAATAAAAGGAAAGATCCCGCTACGGTGATCAATTCCTTGTAACTGCAGCATGAACCACCACCTAGACAGCACCCGAAGTCCAAATTCTTCAAAAGCGACGTCTCCAAGAAAGAAACAGTGCACAAGCACCATCATCGCCCGATCGTAGATCTTAGGTTTTCACCCTGGAAAACATCCGCACTCTCAAAACAATGCCTTCATCAAGGTCACTCCCAGGCACAACCAATTAAGGCCAGGCCTTGAGTTTTCGCCCAGAAAGCTAAGACTCAGTACTCCGCGTGTGCTGCCGCCCCCACTTGCCGATGCCGCTGCTACGAGTCACGAATCACCAAGCAAAATCCTCATCGCCACGAAGACTCGATCCGCCAGTACAAGGCCTCGGATCTCAACCACCATGACGTTCTCCAGCACTGTCTTCACCATGAAAATCGAAATACCGACGTGTCCCATAACGTCAACAGAAACCGAAGCTTCGTGTCACACTCTCCTGAAGCCACTCGGGCTCAAATAGAGGCGCACATGACCGGATCCCGTCCGATCCAACAATCTACATGCGTCAAGCAGCCAATGAAGATCTCCGGCGGAGCATTCCGGAACACATCAACGGGCAAATCCATATGGGCCGGCAGAACATCATCTGAGAGCAACAAGAATCCGGGGACCGCGCCACCCGCCAAGCCACACGTCGACCGGGTCAGAGGAGACGATGACGAACCAACGCAGCGGAGGAGGGAAATCTCCACATCGCCGACCGCCGCCACCGGAGGGAAGACGCTGCCACCCGCCAGATCTGGCATCCAGATCCGGGCGGGGCTTGCCCACGGCACCGAGGCACCTAGGCACGACACGACAGCAGCCGCACCCCCTCCGAATGAAGGCGAGGCCCGCCCGCATCCCGCTCCCGACCCTATCCCCGCGGGCAACGAGGACGACCCCCGCCAGCAGCACAACTGCCAGCAGGCCACCACACCGGAGGACGGCCCGGCCTAGCCGGACGCCCCCCAGCCCATGCTGCCGCAACCCTTGGCCCCTGTCGCGGGGATCTGACGAGGGAGCGCCGCCGCAGCCTGCAACCTCGTTCTCCCCACGTACAGGCCCGCGCCACCCAAACAGCAGCACAACGACACGCTGCCCGGGTTGCCGCCGCGCCGTCCCATGTGAACGTCGCGCTCCTCGCTGTGGACCCGCGTCTCGCGCCGCAGCTCACTAGATACGGAGGGAATGGAGGCCCCGCGGCCACCGACGCCACCGGTGGGTAGGGATCGCCCCGTCGCCCGCGAGAGCGACACGGGCGACAATCCGAGGAAGTCTTTGATATTGCTCCCCCCCCCCCCCCCCCGGGTTTCGAGAGCTACAGGAACAAAAAGAAGCTTGAACTCGTGAGCCGCGAGCTTTTGCTTCCACCCCCTACTTTGGTACCAGCCTTCTAGGCAGGATGATGCAACACACATAAATCGCATCAAATATCTTCGTTTTGATCTGATCAAAGCTTCTCAAAAAAAAATTCATGTGAGAGAAGTGACACACATGTATTCCTTTTTTGAGAACAAACACAACCTGTATTCTCACTCGCGACGAGATTACTGGAGCTAGTGGCATTGCAAAGTGATTCAGGTATCATCTTAGACTAGAAGGACAGGGCGCGCTTTGCTGCGCAATTAGATTAAAAAAACCTAATTACTCTGTTTCAAAATATAATGTGTATTACTTTTTAAAATGTCAAACCTTTTAAATTAAATTAAATTTGTAGATAAATATATCAAATCCATAATATCAAATTGTTGTGATTAGATTCATCGTTAAATGAATTTTCATATTTTTTTATTTAATATTGTGGATGTCGATATTTTTGCTCTCAACTTGGTCAAAGCAGTAGTATTTGACTTTTCAAAAAACTAATACCCCTTATATTTTGAAACTAAATGAAATATTTCATTTGATGTGTGGGGGAGATGACATAGTGTGTTTTATTTTTATTTATAATTTTGTAATTTGATGGGCCTTTCGTGGTGTGATTATATATTATATGCTAACCAATCTTATATATATGGAAAAATTTATACGTCGAAGGCTGCATGTACGTGGTCGATATGTTTTTATAGGCCGGTTGCTATTGATTGATTTAAAAAATGGTTGGTTCGGTCAAAATCGTAAATCAAACCCATTAGGAAGCATAGTGTATTGTCTAAAGAATTGAACAAGTGAGTTTTGGGAAATTGTTGACCCGGTCAAAATCGGATGACTCAATTTTAATTGAAATCTTGGAGACCTGAATTGAATGTGAACTCTTTAAAACTAAGGAGTATACTGTTATAGATGTATAAATAAAATAATTAAACGAGAGAGCTTTGATAAATTGGTCATAATTAAATGAGAGAGCTTTGATAAATTGTTGACTAGGTCAAAATCGGGTGTCACAATGTCAATTGGAGACCTCAATTGAATGTGGGCTTTCCAATTCTAGAGAGGTTAGTGTTATAGTATATTAGATCAGCGAGTCTGCTACCTAGACCTGATCATTGGTCGGGCCGGGTCGGCTTCGGGCCGGGCTTTGCAAAGCCCGAAAAAAATCCCAAGCCCGAACCCAGCCCGAAGCCCGAAATGCACTCTTTTTTCAAGCCCGAGCTAGGCCCGAAGCCCGACCCGAAGCCCAAAAGCCCGACCCGTATGCTATTTTTTTATTGTTTGTACATGTAAGCCCGGCCCGAAGCCCGAAAACTCGGCCCGAAATCCTTAAAAAGAGAAGCCCGAACCCGGCCCGAACTATCTTTCGGGCTGAAAAATGAAGCCCGAGCCCGGTCCGAATGCCAAGCCCGAAGCCCGAAGCCCGGTTTTTTCGGACCGGGCTCGGGCCGGGTCGTCGGGCCGGGCTGTCCATGCCCAGGTTTACCGCTACCTCTTGATAGTTCATAGCAAGTTAACCTCCCGCTTGTGATGATTTAGGCACGCCAGCCGCATTAAGGTGATCGGTGGACAGCGCGGTGATGTGCCCGCCTCCACTACTCACCCTACTCGCTGGGGCGGTGGTGGAGACCGGAGCGTAAAAACTGATTTGCTGATTACTTGGTAGAATGGCACGTCACTACCTGTCCAGTTTTCTTCTTCGTCTTCTTCCTGCGAATCACTGCCTGTCTGTCCACATGTATCACGATCGATTTCGCAAATGCATATCGCCTGCGGTAGTTTTACGGGTAGAAAGTTGGCCTATCCTGTTCCAGCTCTGGCCTGAACCACGCACCGCCACTTAGGGGTTCACGAATCAGATCACACTGAGCGAGCACTACTATACTAGTGCACACACTACCTTACCTTCCACTCGGGTTAACGCAGGCAGGCAGGCGCGCGTGGGAAATCAGAAATGCATGCGCCCTACTATCTACTCGTACTATACTACTGCTAGCTAATGCACGCGCCGTCAGAGCCCACCATCGATCCATCTCCACCGCGCCGCGCCCTCAGTTGGCGCCGCATCGAGCGAGCGACAACTCATGGCCACCATCGAGCTCGCGTGCCCTCGTACGCGCGCAGTGCGCCTATAAATGGTGCAACTCGTGGCCGGGCAGTGCACATTGCAAGGACACAAGGGACTTACACAGCGCTCAACTGACAGAACTAACGAGCAGTAGATACATTATATAGCTGGCTAGTGACAAGTTGACAACAGATACGACACGGTCATGTGGTTTCCTCTCTGCCTCGTCGTTGCTCTTCTCGTCGCCCTGGGAGGATGCCATGGTGAGAGCACCGGGGTGTACGTGGTGTACATGGGCGCCGTGCCGCCCCGGACCTCGCCCGACTTCCTCCGGCAGAGCCACCTCCGCCTCGTCGGCACCATTCTCAAGAGGTGCGCATGCAGCTCCGCCTCCACGCGTGCTTACAGATTCAGTTAAAAATATAACAATGTTCAAAAGTAAATTGCACGGCGTTTGATAACCATCCGCAGGGGGAAGGTGGCGCAGAGCGTGGTGGTGCAGCAGTACAAGCACGGCTTCTCCGGGTTCGCGGCGCGGCTGTCCAAGGACGAGGCCGCCGCGCTCAGGCACAAGCCCGGCGTGGTCTCCGTGTTCGCCGACCCCGTGTACCAGCTCCACACCACCAGGTCCTGGGACTTCCTGCAGCAGACGGAGGTGAAGATCGACTCGGCCCGGCACCGCTCGCCCAAAACCACGGCGGCATCGACGTCGGCGCCGACCACGGAGACCATCATCGGCCTCCTGGACTCCGGCATCTGGCCCGAGTCCCCCAGCTTCGACGACGCCGGCTTCGGACCCGTCCCGAGCAAGTGGAAGGGCGTCTGCATGGCCGGGGATGACTTCAACTCCTCCAATTGCAACAAGTGAGCCACACACCGTTGTAAGTCGGGTACGTGACATGTGCCATGGCATCTGATTAATTTTGCGGTGCAGGAAGCTGATCGGAGCAAGGTACTACGATCTCGGCGAGGTGGACAGCGGCCGGACCCGGGGCAGCGGCGGCTCGCCGAGGGACGCGGCGGGCCACGGGACGCACACGTCGTCCACGGCGGCCGGGAACGCGGTCACCGGCGCCTCGTACTACGGCCTGGCCCAGGGGACCGCGAAGGGGGGATCCGCCGCGTCGAGGGTGGCCATGTACCGCGTCTGCTCGGACGAAGGCTGCGCCGGGTCGGCCATCCTCGCCGGCTTCGACGACGCCATCGGCGACGGCGTCGACGTCATCTCGGTCTCGCTCGGCGCGTCGCCCTACTTCTCCCCGGATTTCTCCGAGGACCCGATCGCCATCGGCTCGTTCCACGCCGTGGCGAAGGGCGTCATGGTGGTGTGCTCGGCGGGCAACGCCGGGCCGGACGCCTCCACGGTGGTGAACGCGGCGCCGTGGATCATGACGGTCGCGGCCACGACCATCGACCGCGACTTCGAGTCGGACGTCGTGTTGGGTGGAAATAGCAGCGCTGTCAAGGTACTATGCATGCCTTAATTTACTGCATCCTGCCTTTTTAATTTCTCTGTTTGTCTTTGCGTAGCATTTCTTGGTTCATCAGAAAGAAATTTAACTCTGTTCAATGGTCATGTCAATGCAGGGTGGAGCTATAAATTTCTCTAATTTGGACAAGTCCCCGAAGTATCCATTGATCGCAGGTGCATCAGCAAAGTCTAGTTCAGCTTCTAGTACTTCTGACTCAGCAAGGTACACATATATGAACCAATTTAATATATAAGGTATCAAAGGACCGTATGCAATACCCGTGATGTGATTTGAATGTTTTGGTGCAGTCACTGTGAGCCCGGCACCCTGGATGCCAGCAAGATCAAAGGCAAGATCGTGCTGTGCAACCACTCGCAGAGCGACACGTCCAAGATGGTCAAGGTCGACGAGCTCCAGAGCGCCGGGGCGGTGGGGTCCATCCTGGTGAGCGACTTTGGGAGGGCGGTCACCACCGCCTACCTCGACTTCCCGGTCACCGAGGTCACCTCGGCGGCGGCGGCCGACCTTCACAAGTACATTGCCTCCACAAGGTACGCCATTGTTGTACGCACCAACCATAAGCTCGCTCTCAATGTATGTCAAGCTCACTCTCACTGCATGGAATTAGCGAACCCGTCGCCACGATCACGCCGACGATCACCGTGACGGAGTACAAGCCGGCGCCCGTCGTGGCCTACTTCTCGTCCAGGGGCCCGTCGGCGCAAACCGGAAACATCCTCAAGGTTGAGTTCAGCCTAAACCGGCCCTTAGCCCAGTTGATCGATATTAGTAATTGTGTTTTGTGTATGCAAACTCACGCACCCATATGGTATATGCAGCCGGACGTGGCTGCGCCGGGGGTGAACATCCTTGCCTCATGGATCCCGACGTCGTCACTACCGGCCGGCCAGAAGCAGCCGTCGCAGTTCAACCTCGTCTCCGGGACGTCCATGGCCTGCCCCCACGTCGCCGGGGCCGCGGCCACCGTCAAGGCCTGGAACCCGACGTGGAGCCCGGCAGCCATCCGGTCGGCCATCATGACTACGGGTATAGAATCAAACAAACTGACAGATTAATCGTGTCCACGCCAGGGGCTCAAAGTCTGAATTGCGGTCGTGTCTGCCGTGTGGCATGCAGCAACTCAGCTGAACAACGACAAGGCTCCGATGACGACGGACGCGGGGACGGCGGCGACGCCGTACGACTACGGCGCGGGGCAGGTGAACCCGACCGGCGCGCTGGACCCCGGGCTGGTGTACGACCTCGCGGCGGACGACTACCTGAACTTCCTCTGCAACTACGGCTACGGCGCGTCCCAGATCAAGCTCATCACCTCCCCTCCGGCCGCCTTCAGCTGCGCCGGCAACGCGAGCAAGGACCTCATCTCCGACCTCAACTACCCGTCGATCGCCGTCACGGGGCTCGCCGCCGGCGCCAGCAGGACAGTGACCCGTGAGGTCACTAACGTCGGAGCGCAGGAAGACGCGACCTATACTGTCGCCGTCAGCGCGCCGGCCGGTCTGGATGTGAAGGTCGTGCCCAGCAAGCTGCAGTTCACCGGCAGCGTGAAGAAGCTGGCTTTCCAGGTCACGTTCTCTGGCAAGAACACAGCGGCCAAGGCCGCCCTGACAGGATCCATAACATGGTCAGATGGAAAACATACCGTCCATAGCCCATTCGCGGTCAGCAGCTGAAATGTATGAAACCTAGGTATGCACAAGATGAGACGACGTTGGGTACGTACAATGTAGTAGCACCAAGTTGCTGGCATTTTGGTCATGCAGTTTCATGATCAAATTATAATGGATAAAGCACACTCCGAAGTCGGAACAAGTTATCCCTAAAAAAAAAAAAGTCGGAACAAGTCAGGATCATGTAACGTAACCTATAAAGGCATCTTTGGTTTGGTTTAAGGCATTTTATTAAAATTCCTCTGGAGAGGACGCGAAGTTTTTAGCCCGAGCTCAAATGAGCTTAGGTGAACAGTAAAATCGGTTTAAAAAAACTGGTTTTTTGTGACAAACATTAATAAATGTTTCGAGTGCTTGCAAAAGATTCGTCATTAAAATCACATTCATGGAAGGCATGGCCAAAAAAAAGTAAGAAATCGATACTCTGAAAATGATACTTTCAAAAGCATTTTGTAGCACTGATTTTCTTTTTCTTTTCATGACTTCCACAAATGTGATTTGATGATGCAATTTTGCAAGCTCTTAGAACATTTGTCACAAAAAAATTCAATTGTTTTTTAATTTATCTTGATTTTACCGTTCACTCGAGCTCATTTGTGCTCGAGGTAAGAAGGTTACTTTCTTGGAGCCTTATGCTTTGTAGAAATGGATTTCTATTCCTACGCAGGGCAGCGTCAAATGACATTTGTTTTCCTTGTAGTATTTGACATACATATTGTCTCTCTTTCTATGATTTTTCATGTTGTCTTCATATGTTCGTCCTTTCTTAAGCACTCAAACCCAGACCATATATAAGAAGAAAATAAGGATGTCCACACGTGTCCGGGCCGGTCGGACGTGACCCGCCCCAGACAACTATACAATATCCTTTTTTATTCTGTCATCTCTCTTTTTTCATTCCTACCAATCATATACATGTGATCGTGGTCATTTCATTATAATGATTTGTTCACCAGTGGCGGAGTGGATCAGTTACCTTATCATCAGTTTTTTTTTATAAATGTCATTTCATTGAACTGATTTATCAAGGTGATACAACCGCATCGAAAGAATGCCCGGCCTCTGCATAATATGATGCACACAGCCAACAAGTCCAAGTGACAAAAATAAACATTGTTTTGCAGCAAAAATAAATCAATCGAGCCTAGGGTGGAGCAGATCCTATCCAGAGATTACACCACCATCCATGGAGGGAGAAAACCTCCTTGGCCGTACGCTCCAACCGTGTAGATGCCATCATAAAAAGATCTTTGTCCTCCGGCCTCCGTAGAATAGACCAAGTACGGAGTCATCACGTACATGCATGAATAACATGCACAGGAGAAAAAATGCATCTATATTATTAAAAACCACATCATTACTGGTAAGTCACAATGCCCATCATAAGGTAGCCGCCCCTACGAAAATATGCGCAGAATGTTTTTTATCAATATCCCGCAACCAATTGCCGAACATGTTACGTGCACTACATGAGGAGTATAGATTTGAAACTAATTGAACTATGGCCCACAGTGCACAAGCAAACTTACACTAAAAAAAATAAGTGTTTAATAGGCTCAGACTCATCATGTTGGCAAAAGACACATGTCTTAATATCTTGCCAGTTACGTCATGCCAGGTTATATCTAATTAAGATGACCCCTCTGCTTAAAAATCAGAGGAATATCTTCATTCTTAGAAGTATTTTTAGCTTCCACAATTTTTTGTTATCAACAGGGGCATCACTATAAGCCATTGCATCGTACAAGGACTTGACTGAGAACGTGCCGCAATAATGCAACTTTCATCGAAACTTGTCTGGCTCGCTTGTCAGCTAACTGTCCTCCAAACGAGAGAGTAATTCATTCAATGCTGCCACACGAGGGTCAAAGAGGTCCCTACGGAAAGAAATATTGGGGTTTCTTGTCCCAAAACTTATTTGATCATGACAAATTTATGTCCGACAATCCCATACAAGCTAGGGTATTGCACCATAAGTGGGGTGACGCCAAACCAGGTATCTTTCCAGAATCGAACTTGAGAATCATCCCTAACTAAGAAAGTCCCAAATTGAAAAAAAAAAATCCTTGGCCTACATGACACCATACCAAAAATGTCAATTACCGGGTTTCCAATGAACTTAGGAAATGGCTATGGGTCCCAAGTATTTGGTACGAATGATTTCGTGCCACACTCCATTCTTAGTGAGTAATTTGTAGACCCATTTACTTAGAAGAGCGATGTTTTTAATCTCAAGATCTTGAATTCCAAGGCCCCCTTTACTTTTAGGGCGGCATAATACGGTCCACCTAGCTAGCTGATATTTCTTGGATTCATTATCACATTGCCAAATTTTTTTTGATCTAAATTAATCCAAACGCTGAAGAACCCCTTTCGGTAAGTGAAAGAAAGACACCATGTATAAAACCATATTGTTCTGGATGGAATTGATTAAAACCAACCGCCCCCATGTGACAAGAGTTTGGCCTTCGAGTTGGCTAGCCTTTTCTCAAGTCTCTCTTCCACATACTTCCACTCAACGATAGTTAAGCGTGGATAGTGAATCGGAATACCGAGATACCAAATCGGGAACTGCGCGAGCTGGCAGCCGGAAGTGTCAGCATACTTAGTTGCATACTCTGCAGCATCACCGAAGCAGAAAAGATCGCTCTTATGAAAATTAATTTTGAGACCAGAGAGCTCCTCAAATGCGCATAAAAGTAGCTTGACGTTTATTGCTTTATCTAGGTCATTATCCATAAAAGAATAGTGTCATCCGCGTATCGTAAAATAGACAAACCTTCTTCTATTAAATGGGGAATAACACTAGTAATCTGACCGACCACCTTAGCCCTCTCAACAAGGATAGCTAACATATCAGCCGCGATGTTGAACAAAATAGGGGATATGGGGTCCCCTTGGCGAAGACCCTTCTCAGTCTTAAAATAGTTACCAATATCATCATTGACTTTGATAGCCACACTACCTCCAGAAATAAAACAAAACACTTTACCCATAGGCACCATTTTGGCCAAAAAAAACCTTCATGCATAAAGTTTTCAACAAAAAGGGCCATTTTACTTTATCATAGGCCTTTTCAAAGTCAATTTTAAGGATGACTCCGCTCAACCTTTTACGGCGAAGGTCATGTACGGTTTCATGCTGCAAAACCACTCCGTCTAGTATGTTATGTCCTTGCATAAACGTTGTTTGAGTGGGTTTGACCACATGGTCAGCCACCCCGTTCAACCGATTTGTTGCAAGCTTCATAAAGATTTTAAAGCTGACGTTTAGAAGGCAAATCGGTCGATATTGTTGAATATGACTAGCCCCCTTAGTCTTGGGCAGTAAAGTAATTTCTCCAAAGATTAGATCGTCAATGTCAAGGTTTTTGGTATGTAGTTGGTTAAATAACTGAACCAAGTCCACCTTAATCATTTCCCAAAAACATTGATAAAACTCCGCCGGAAAACTGTCTGGCCCAGGGGCCTTGTTGTGTTCAATTTAAAACACCGCGGTCTGAATTTCAATTTCCTCACTGAACGGGGAGGTTAAAAATCATTTTCTGACATCAAAACTTGAGGAATGTCATCAGTATTGGATTCATCCAGTGCAAAGGAACTTTTTGTTGGAAATATGCCCTAGAGGCAATAATAAATTAGTTATTATCATATTTCCTTGTTCATGATAATCGTTTATTATCCATGCTAGAATTGTATTGATCGAAAACTCAGATACATGTGTGGATACATAGACAGAACTATGTCCCTAGTGAGCCTCTACTAGACTAGCTCGTTGATCAAAGATGGTCAAGGTTTCCTGGCCATAGACATGAGTTGTCATTTGATAATGGGATCACATCATTAGGAGAATGGTGTGATGGACAAGACCCAAACTATGAACGTAGCATATGATCGTGTCAAGTTTATTGCTATTGTTTTCTGCGTGTCAAGTATCTGTTCCTATAACCATGAGATCATGCAACTCACTGACACCGGAGGAGTACCTTGTGTGTATCAAACATCGCAACGTAACTGGGTGACTATAAAGGTGCTCTACAGGTATCTCCGAGGGTGTCTGTTGGGTTGGCGTGGATCGAGACTGGGATTTGTCACTCCGTATGACGGAGAGGTATCTCTGGGCCCACTCGGTATTACAACATCACAAGAAGCTTGCAAGCAATGTGACTAAGGAGTTAGCCACGGGATCTTGTATTACGAAACGAGTAAAGAGACTTGCCGGTAACGAGATTGAACTAGGTATGGATTTACCGACGATCGAATCTTGGGCAAGTAACATACCAATGGACAAAGGGAACTGCATACGAGATTGTCTGAATCCTTGACATCGTGGTTCGACCGATAAAGATCTTCGTAGAATATGTAGGAACCAATATGGGCATCCAGGTCCCGCTATTGGTTATTGACCGTAGAGGTGTCTCGGTCATGTCTACATAATTCTTGAACCCGCAGGGTCTGCACACTTAACGTTCAGTGACGATTTGGTATTGTTGAGTTATATATGCTAGTGACCGAAAGTTGTTTGGAGATCCCGGATGTCACGAGGAGTTCCGCAATGGTCCGGAGATAAAGATTTATATATAGGAAAGTGGTATTCGGGTTCCGGAAAAGTTTCGGGTGTTTCCGGTATTGTACCGGGAGTGCCGAAAGGGTTCCAGGGGTCCACCGAGAGGGGCCCACCCACCCCGGGGGGCCACATGGGCCTAAGAGGTTGCGCACCAGCGCCTAGTGGGCTGGGCAACCGACCCCAAAGGGCCCATGCGCCCAAGGGTAGGTGGGGGTGGTTCCTTGGGGAGGGAGGAGTCCTCCCAAGGGCGCCCACCTCCCTTGTGGGAGGTGGTCTCCTCCCCACCTTGGCTGGCCAGCCCTACTTGGAGGAGGGGCCAAGGCTGCGCCCACCTACCCCCTCCTCCTATATATAGAGAGGGAGAGGGAGGGCAGCCGCACCCCAAGGCATAGGTGCAGCCCTCCCTCTCTCCCTAGATCTGTTTCTCCACCGAAAACGTATCCGCGACAGCGCTTGACGAAGCCCTGCTGAGATTGCTCCACCACCATCGCCACCATGCCGTTGTGCTATCAAAGAACTCATCTACCTCTCCACCCTCACTTGCTGTATCATGGAGGCGGAGACGTCATCGAGCTGTACGTGTGCTGAACGCGGAGGTGCCGTCCGTTCGGCGCTAGATCGGAACGGATCACGATTGGATCGCGGGATGGATCGTGATTGGATCCCGAAGACGTTCGAGTACACCAACCGCGTTTCTTAACGCTTCCCGCTTAGCGATCTACAAGGATATGTAGATGCAATCTCTCCTCTCGTAGACGGTCATCTCCTAGATTGATCGTGGTGAAGTGTTGGAAATTTTTTGTTTCCCATGCAACGTTCCCCAACACTTTCATCTGAAGGTCACTTGATGAATTTGCCGTAATTGGCCATGCAAATCAGAACACGGCCTTCCAAAAGAGACTTGAGGGGTCATTTGATCATTTTTTAAAGTAAGCAATCTAACTTTAAACAAATTATATCAGATCAAGCATACTGAAATGAAAACAAATAATAAATATCCATAAAAAACGCTCTAACTTCAGTTTTTGTATCTCAACTATCCACCATGAGTAAGTAGGGAAACTGGAAAAGACCAAAGAACACAACTTGAACTAACCTCCAAGGTTTTAAAGTTGTAGGAATCACACATGCTAAGGTCGTTAAATACACTGTGGCTAGGAACAAAACCTCGCAAGGCAAGTAGGCGATCATCTGATTTGTTGTCGTTATGTGGATGAAGACCAGTAGCACAAAAGATCCAGAATGAAAACCTCTCATGAAAATATCCCTAATTCTGTCAACAGGATCAAGGGACATTGATCCGCCAAATCAAAACACCACAAGTTCTCTTTATTAGGGGACTAAAATGACACAAAAATAGGTAAGGGGCTAGATTTGCTCGCAACCCATATGAGGTGGTTAATATTTTACTTTGGAAAAATATATGTAACTTTATTAAAAGGAAACAACCACTACATTTACAATGCTTTGGGTCAAAGATCCAAAAAAAGTAGTGTAAAGTAGCTCCAAAAAATATGATACAATGGGTTTCCTTGCCTCTAGGTCATTGGTTTGTGCTTGTTGGTGGAGTCTAGTTTTGGTTAGGAATTGCTTGTGTTAGTTTTTTTTGCATGGTTGTCCTCTAATCAACCAGGTTCTTGTGTAGTTTTCATTCTACTTTTCCTTATAAACTTGACCAAATCTCTTAATTCTATTATTAGTAAAATCATAGGAGCACCCTTCCCTCTGACGAGGTTCCGTAAAAAATGTGTCGGTGTGTGGTTCTAAACAAATATAACAAATATAACCTTCTTAGAAAGAATTGGCATGGAATATCTACATATAGCTTATGTAGTGAGGATGAATCAAATATGTCATATTTTTAATGTCATTTAGCTAGAGCCATGTGACATGTAGTTTCAGGTAGCATCTAACTTACCTCTGCCTCTAAGTGTTAGCTGATATCCTATATATCTAAATAGTTCACACTTACTACTAATTCTCCCAACATGCACACATGCCCCATCACCCTCATATGCCACCTCATCACCCCACTGCTAATATTTCTCTCAACATGCATGTGAAATGCTATTTATAGCCCCTCCCAACATGCATACATGCAACCTCATTAATCCCAATACTTCTCTTTCTATTAACATGTAATAAAAATAAAATAAAATTGTGCATTTAAAATTCCATTTTCCTTTCCAAAACCCAGACAACTATATTTCACTAAAACATATTGCAACATATTCCCCCAACACACGTTTTTTTTGAAATGGAGGATTACCCCGGCCTCTGCATCAAAATGATGCATGCAGCCATATTATTAGGCTGGTCACAATGGGGGTATCATATGTAGTCTCATGCATGCCAACTAGATATTTTGTTGAGGTGACACACAATTAAATGTGAAAAGAGATAATTGAGTATCATAATATGATATCATATCATATTAAATGTTGTACTAGTATGTGTCATGCATGACAATAATTGAGGTCACTATGATACCAAGCTAAGATACAATGCATTGTAGAGATAGTACCATACACTAGTATCATATGAATGATACTAGTATATGATACTCAGGGGCGGTTGCCACAGGCCTCCGATACCAAAGGGGCCCCCGGCAGATGTGTTTCTATACCGGGCCTTGCCTTGAGTAGCGCATGATCAGACACACCGACTGTCGGTGTCAAAACCGGCGGATCTCGGGTAGGGGGTCCCGAACTGTGATACTTAGATCGATGGTAACAGGAGACAAAGGGGACAAGGTTTTACCCAGGTTTGGGCCCTCCTATGGAGGTAATACCCTACGTCCTGCTTGATTATATTGATTGTATGGGGATTACAGAGTTGATCTACCACGAGATCGTATGACTAAAACCCTAGATGAGTTCTCTCTCCCTCTACACCCTAAAACCCTCCGGCTTATATAGACGCCAAGGGTGCCTAGGGTTTACACATGGTCGGTTACACGTCGAAGGGATAAACATGCCTATCTACTACTTTAAACGTGAAGGACAAGCCACGATTCTCGAAGCTTCCTTCCTGGAGGCGAGATCTTCAATCCTCCCAGTATTCGGCAGATGGCCCATACAGTCCGGCCCATAAGACATAGGCCGGCCTCCCGAGGACCCCTTAATCCAGGACTCCCTCAGTAGCCCCCGAACTAGCCTCCAACGCCGAGGGTCCAAGCTCCAGCTGCTTCGAGTGATCAGAATCTTCGGCTTGCGAGGTGAGTTCCTTTATTCAAACAGTGATCGGCCGGGCTTATAGTTCGGCTTCTGTCGACGTGTAATTTCCTCCGATCATAGATCGTCCATATACCATGAGTAGCTTGGCATTTGAAGGCCAAACGTCGGAGAGCCAATAATGTCCTCTGACAACTTTTCAGTCGAAAAGACACGGCCTACCACGACCACTGAACCAATCGTGCAAAGATCGTGCCCCCATTTTACATGGGATATGTTTAACCACGCGCGTACAACGGCACGCACTCCTCGGGAAGCGGAGGGATTCACGGCGCCGCGGAGGGAGGCTAACCGGCAACAACCTTTAATAAAAGGGGAAGAAAACCCCAAGGCTTATCCACATCTCCCATTCGTGTCCCTGCTTCCCCAACCTTCCGAGCTCCCTGAGCCCAGATCTAGGTCTTCCATTCTTCCCCATCCGAGCTCAGCCATGGCCAGCGGCAAGTGGGAGGCTTCCACGGCCACAGACCAGGACATCCGGGATCTCAAGGACGCCGGCTACCTCCCCGCCAATGTCTTCCATCGTGCTGCAGAGGAGGGCCAGGTGATCCCCACCCCCAAATCAGGCGAGAGGGTGGTCTTTGTCCCCCATTTCATCCGGGGATTAAGCTTCCCACTTCACCCCTTCGTGAGGGGTCTCATGTTCTTCTATGGGCTCGACTTCCGCGACCTCCCGCCGAACTCTTTCATGCATATATCGGCCTTCATCATCGTCTGCGAGGCTTTTCTGCGGGTCGAACCACACTTCGGATTGTGGCTCAAGATCTTCAACATCAAGCCGAAGTGCGTCGCCGGTGCTCATGCAGACTGCGGCGGGGCAGTCATCGGCAAGCTTCCGCGCGCAGTGTGGCCATCCGGCACCTTCATTGACACCATCAAAACTTGGCAGAGGGAGTGGTTTTACATCACCGAGCTAAAGGAGGAGGAGGGCGGAACTGTTCCTGCTGAATGCGGAACTGTTCCTGCCGAATTTAGGTCCGCCCCCCCGACCAGATTGACCTCGTGGGTCAGAAAGGGTCTCGACTGGGGGTCAGAAACAGAGGTGGAGGACCTGCAGAGGGGCATCGCCTCCCTAATCAGGGAGGGAGTCGGCCTGACCAACATGATCCAGGTCATGCTCCGGCGGCACATCCTCCCCTGCCAGCGCCGGAGCTCTCCTATGTGGGATTACCGGACTGACGACGATCCTACAGTTCGTCGACTCTTCCGCACTTCGCGGGAGAAGCTACGGAAGGCGCTGTTCAAGGCGTAGGAGAACTAGCCAAGCAAGAAGGAGGACAGGGGCTTGAGCGCCATCAAACCCGCACCCGAGGTATAGTATAGTTTCATTTCACCGGTCCTATCTTCTTAAAGATAGTCTAAGCACTTTTCCGATTACCTTTCACAGGAATGGTTGAGCAAAGCCACGGGCATCAAGTGTCCGGTTCCACAGCCCGAAGACCCCAAGTCTCCGCTGCTACTGGAGATGCTTGTCGTGGCGCCTTACAAGGCGCCAGAGAAGAAGGAGAAGAAGAAGCCAGGCCGAACTGGCCTGCGCAACAGGGACCAGCCAGGGGCTGTGTCCGAAGAGACTCATGCCTCCTCGAATCAAGAGGAGGAGCACGAGGCTGAGGGGGGAGGCGATTCCCCCCTCACAGGAAAGAGGGCGGCGTCATCGGACGCCTCGGAGGAGGTAGCTCCTCCCACCCAGAAGAAACCGCGCCGGACACAGGTAGTCTCGTCCGACGACAGTTCGGACTCGAACACCGAGTCCGAGGACTTCGAGAGGGTTCCACGGAGGAACCTCAGGGTCAAGCCCCCACCTCGAAGGTACAGATCCGAAGACCCTTTCGTGCTATTGATGCAAAGCTTCGAATGTTACTAATACGTGAGCGCTTACTGACTTGCAGCCCACCACGTGTTCTCCCCACCGATCAAGTCTCGGACGGGGAGACCCCACCCGCCGAGCTAGCGGAGAGCGGGTCTGCGTCGCGCCCTTCTCCTCCGGGCACTACGAAGGATGCCACGGAGGTGTCATCCCAGCAGGCTTCCCTGGAGACGAACACTGGAGGTGAAGGTGACGACGTCATGGTCGAGGCTAATACCTCGGCCACCGAAGGCCTGGGGGAGAAGACTCTCCCGGACACCGAGGAGGCCGGACATGGAGGTGCCCAGTCTCCTCCAAGGTCATCTCCGGAGCACACAATGCCTTTGGAGGTACCGATTCAATCTCCGGTTGGAGATCGGGTTACCCGATCCCCACCGGCTCAACCGACCACTGGGTGGCCGGCCATGGGGGAGGCTCTGTCAAGTGCCTCCATCTCCGGGGAGCACCACATCCTTATGGGTGCGGTATTGCAGAGCATTCAGTCCGTAGACCACGGACTGAAGGAGGCTTTCAATGGTCTCCTGACGGGCTTTCAGGTGAGCCACGTAATGTTCTGTCCTTTGAAATACTATTTTCTTTGTATTATGGTTATATACATGGCAGCCCCTGAGCCCCAAGTGAGTTTGAAAAAACTTACCTGGGGGTCCAACATAGCCTTTTATCCGAACTGTGCGCCAGACAATATGTGTTCAGATAGTTCTAACAGCCCAGTAGCGGTCCGGACACAGGGTCAGTTTTAGTGACAGTTCGGAGTTTGTTAACCTCTTTAATGGTTATATAACTCTGTGATACAGGCTTCGTCGACAGCAGCGGCTACTAATGCCGCCGAGCTAGAGGAGCTGAATCGGAAGCTCAAGAGCTCCGAAGACGAGCTTGATGCTCTAAACAAGAGATTCGACGAGGCGCAAGGTAAGCCGAATTAGAGTATCGAAACCCTTCTTTACCGCTCTATCAACACGGTTTCTTAATATAAGTCGATGCTTACGCAGCCTCGGCGAAAGAGATAGAGAAGCTCAAAGCCGAGCTTGAGAAAGCGAAGCAAGAAGCTTTAGTTGAGAAGGCGGCGGCCAAAGAAGCGGCCACCGCTCTATCCGCCCTGAGAGCCACCAGCGACAAGCATGAGGCTCGGGTGGAAGAGATTCAACAGGAGCTCAAGGACGCCAGCAAAAAGTGTGAGGTCCTTGAGCTGAAAGGGAAGGTGCAAGCCGCCGAACTATCCACCCTGAAAACTGAACTCCAAAAGGAGCGGGTGGATAGGCGATCCTACGAAGAGGAAGTCGGCCAAGCCAAGGCTATTCTGGATGGTAAGCCATATTTATTGCAGTGTATCTTCGGGGATGGCAAGTTCAAAGTGCTCACCCAAGTATGGCGTTCCGCAGGCGCCTGCTTGGACCTCTAGAAGAGCGCAGCTGAGGCGAAGCAGTTCTATGCTTCGCGGGGAGAAGGAGATGAAGCTCGTATATTCTGGGCACAATTCGAAGCCCCCGAGCGCCCTCCTCTCCTTAATGAGCAGCTGAAGCAGCTGTTGGAGCTGCATCGGATGGCGGAGCCAGCCATGAAGGATATCTGTATCCGGCTATGGCCCAACGAGCCGCTGCCGGACAGCTACTTCGGCCTGGTGCAGAAGCTGAGCGACGCCACTCCTCGAATCGACGCATTGAGGTGGTCCTCCTGCATCGAGGGAGCTAGGATGACCTTCGCGAAGGCCAAGGTGCACTGGCCGGGGCTAGATCCGATGAAGGTAGCCACAGCTCCTCCGCCTCCAGGAAAGGGTCATAGGCGCCCCGAGCTGTACTTCGCCGGAGTTATGAAGGGTGCTCGGGCGATAGAATCACAGTGTTTGAGAGATACCGTGTATGAGTAAACGCCTGTTGTAATATGTCCAAAGACCTTTGAACGCGTTTATATAAAGTTGCATGGTTTATCATGTCTTGTATGTGTTTGCATCCTTTATAACTCCTTTGTGGCCGTTAACCCTGAAAGCTGCGAGTCGTCGGCTTCAGCCCCCGTGTAGATACTACACGAGGTGTCTCTACCAACCGCACTGTAACCCGTAGCCGAACTATCGGCGCCCGAAGGCGGTAGTGTGGGGCGGACGAGGCAATCGGACCATAATGCTTTATTGCTTTCACTTAGCCGTAGGGGCGCGAGAAAGGAGTGCAGGGGCTGATGACTAGCCCCCAGGTGTTTGTGATGTTCGGATGAACCGCGGCCAAAGCCTATATCACCTAGCTTGTACTAACACAAAACCCATCGTATGACACGGAATAACCTCTGACGAGATTTTAGTTAAGCTTGGATTTGCAGACCGGTTCTCGCATACCATGACAGTCAGTTTTCAGCTTTCTCCGCTGAGGCACTTAACCAGACTAGCCGGAAGTGCAATCGCAGCGGTGCTCCCTTTGCCCTTTTAGCCGAACTAGCGGAACATAAAGGGGCAAGCACAGGAGCCGGGCAACCCAACTATTGACCCAAGACATAGTTCGGATCCAATGCATATAAAGCGGATTTCCAAGACGCCAAACACTTAAAGAAATTGTGATTAGGGCGATTTGTAAGGTCGAGCCCCCGGTCTATTAGCCGGTTGCATTGTACAGTATACCGAACAGGTTCGTAAGAAGAGGGAGAAAACAGAAAGTGTTCCGAAAAGGGACAGCAAAGAGAAAATCATATATCTGTATTTTACTCAACAACACTTATTATTCAAATTGCCGATGCAACTGTTTACAGGTATTTGATAAATAAAATAAAGGAAAACTTTGCAGGAGGGGTTGTACCAAGGGCCTTCAATGGGTGACCTGACGTCCTTGATGTGCCCTGTCGCTTATCCGCTCCTGCATCTCCTAAGGAGGTGTATGCCTTTATGGGCTTTGCTTGTTCGGCGAGCGGACCTTGAGGAAAGAGTCTTGAGAAGTCGCCGAAGTATGGATGAGCTTGACGCCCTTAACAGGCACTATTATGGTACCTGTAACATGTCCGAAGACGTGTTGACGGTAATAGTTCGGTCCAGTCGAAAACTTACCTTATAATAGCTTGTCCCCACCGCTGCCCATGGAATTTTGAGCGCGAAGTTGTGCCTCCTGGGCACGTACTTTGCTGGTGTTAGGTTCGTGCGATGGGGGGCGAGTCCCTATTTATGGGAAGAGGAAGGTTCTGGTACCTCGGATTGAGACCGAGCTCTCTTCCCAGCTTTGGGTGCCTTTACGACAGATGTCGGCGTTTGCCAATCATCGGTGTAATGGAATTCAGCCGCCAGGGCCAATGCATGTTCCTCAGTGCGGAGGAAGCGCTCTGTGTTGCCATTTACAGTAATGACCCCCCTAGGGCCAGGCATCTTGAGCTTGAGGTATGCGTAGTGCGGGACGGCGTTAAAGCGAGCGAACGCTGTACGGCCGAGCAGGGCGTGATAGCCACTGCGGAAAGGTACGATGTCGAATATCTAGTCCTCGCTTCGGAAGTTATCGGGCGAGCCGAACACAACCTCCAGGCTTACAGAGCCTGTGCATCGTGCTTCAATGCCTGGGATCACTCCTTTGAAGGTAGTGTTGCTGGGCCTGATCCTCGAAGGGTCTATGCCCATCTTTTTCACCGTATCTGAGTAAATCAGGTTAAGGCTACTTCCACCGTCCATGAGGACTTTAGTAAGGTGGTACCCATCTATGATCGGTTCTAGGACGAGTGCGGCCGAACCCCCGTGCCGGATACTGGTCAGATGGTCGCGTCGATCGAAAGTGATCGGATATGCCGACCATGGGTTATACTTCGGGGCTACAGGCTCTATGGCGTAGACATCTCGAAGGGCACACTTCCTCTCCTTTTTGGGTATATGAGTGGCGTAGATCATGTTTACTGTTTTTACCTCTGGAGGGAATTTCTTCTGACCGCCACCGATCGGACCACGAGGCTCATCCTCGTCCTCGCTGCGTGGGCTCTTGCCTTGGTCCTCAGTTGCGAGTTTGCCGGCCTGTTTGAAGACCCAACAGTTACGGTTGGTGTGATTGGCGGGCTTCTCCTGAGTGCCATGGATCTGGCAAGGCCTTTCCAGAATCTTGTCCAGCGGGGTGGGTCCGTCGTGTTTGCCTTTAGGAGGCTTCTTCCGCTGCCCAGAACGGGAATTGCGGAAGCCAGCGTTGACAGCCGTGTCATCGGCATCACTATTATTGTGCCGGCGCTTATTCTTGTTGCGCTTCGGTTTCCCGTTGCCATCCCGAACTTCAAAGTTTCCGGGGTCTTCGGGGTTATGGCTACGTCTAGCTAGCCAGTTATCATCGCCCGCGCAAAATCGGGTCATGAGTGATGTGAGGGCGGACATTGTCCTTGGTTTGTCCTGGCCGAGCTGTCGAGCCAGCCATTCATCCCAAATATTATGCCTGAAGGAGGCTATAGCTTCGGCGTCTGGGCAGTCTACGATCTGGTTCTTCTTCGTCAGGAAACGATTCCAGAATAGCCGTGCGGACTCTCCTGGCTTCTGGACGACGTTGCTTAAATCGGAGGAGTCCGGCGGCCGAACATAAGTGCCCTGGAAGTTAGATCGGAATGCCTCTTCTAGGTCCTCCCAACACCCGATGGAGTTTTCGGGGAGGCTATTTAACCAGTGCCGAGCTGGCCCCTTGAGCTTCAGGGGTAAGTACTTGATGGCGTGGAGGTCATCTCCTCGTGCCATGTGGATGTGGAGGAGGAAATCCTCTATCCATACTGTTGGGTCAGTTGTCCCATCGTATTGCTCTATGTTTACGGGCTTAAACCCTTCCGGGAACTGATGCCGCATTACCTCATCTGTGAAGCATAGTGGGTGTGCAGCCCCTCTAACTTGAGCTATGTTGCGCCGATGGTCGGCGTCTGCCCTAGCTCGGTGCTGTTCCCGATCTTCATTGTCGCGGTCGAACCGAGGCCGGTACCCGTCCCGTCTATCGGGTGAGTATCCTCTGGATCCGTAAATGGATCGCGTGCGGCCTGCTCTATAGTCCAGGTCGTGTCACAGGTCGAACCTGTCATCGGGCTCTAGTGGCTCCTTTCCCCGTCTATGGGGTATCGTCGGCCTGTAGCCGGTATCATCAGCCGTCCTGTCTCGTCCTCGAGGGGGGCGATCTGGCTTGTCATATGGGGTATGCTTGGGAGACGGCGTATCGGTGAGCTCGTCATCGAATTGCGGCAGCAGCCTTCTGCGTGGGTAGCTCTTAGGTTGGTCCGATAGACCGGTGCTGTATCCTTCCTCAGCCGATAGGACTTTCGTCCAGCGGTCGTTGAGGTCGTCTTGTTCGGCTCTGAGCTGCCGCTCTTTTGCTTTCAGGCTGCGAGCTGTGGATATGAGCTGTTGCCTGAACAATTCCTGATCTTCAGGATTGTCGGGAATGGCGAAGTCATCGGCATCCGCATTATCCTCCCCCTCGATAGAGCGGAGGTAGTCGTCGTCCGCGGGATCATCTGGATCATCGGGGTTGTGACGGTCTTCGGGTCTCTCCTGACCCTCTAACGGGTGCTCAGGGATTTCGGGACCGCTGATGTCTTCCGGGGTATCTCCGTCCCCGGTGCCATCGATAGACTTTCGCCCCTTTTTTCCTTTTGACTGTTTATGCGGCTTTCGGCGTCTTGACGGCGCTTCATCGATTTATCGCCGTTGTTTTTCGGAGTGTCCACCATGTAGACGTCATATGTAGAGGTGGCCGTCCACTGCCCGGTCTTAGCGGGGGTGAGGGCGTGGTCCTCCTCATCCATATACTCTGCTTCCTCGGAAGCATAGTCAAGCATGTCATTTAAATCCTCGACAGTGGCTATGAAGTGGGTGGTGGGTGGGACGAAAAATTTGTCCTGACCCGTCCAAAATCCGGTCTGAGAACAGATCGGAGTTGGATCGTCGGTGATCTTCATCGACGAGATCCGATCCAGAACCTCATTGAGTATCGAGAGCTCGATCGGGTCGGCCTGCACAGGGCTTCCGGAGTGAACCTCCGATGTGTCCGTGCAGGGGGAGTGTTCGGCAAGAACTGGTGTCCGGACATCGGGCGCTATGACCTGATCCGGACTGAACGTCGGGCCCTCGCCGGGTTAGATCCTAGGGGAGGGGCCGAATAGTGGGTCTGGGGTTAAAGCCTCAGAGCCTTCGGGCATGGCGGGCAAGACCGCGAGCCCGGACAGTGATAGATCGCCTCGAGAGTCTACGGAGAACTCTAAGTTCCCGAATCTGACCTCTTGATCAGGGGCGAAGCTTCCGACGCGGCCTAGACAGCCGGTTGGGTCGGCGTGCAGCACTATGCTGCCGAAAGCGAAGATCTGTCCAGGGGCAAAAGTGCCCGTATTGCGGACCTCTTCGTTGACGACTAGGCGGGCCATCGATTCCTTCTGGCGATCACAGCGGACCTCTCAATGAAAGCACCAATGTCGGTGTCAAAACCAGCGGATCTCGGGTAGGGGGTCCCAAACTGTGATACTTAGATCGATGGTAACAGGAGACAAAGGGGACAAGGTTTTACCCAGGTTCGGGCCCTCCTATGGAGGTACTACCCTACGTCCTGCTTGATTATATTGATTGTATGGGGATTACAGAGTTGATCTACCACGAGATCGTATGACTAAAACCCTAGATGAGCTCTCTCTCCCTCTACACCCTAAAACCCTCCGGCTTATATAGACGCCAAGGGTGCCTAGGGTTTACACATGGTCGGTTACACGTCGAAGGGATAAACATGCCTATCTACTACTTTAAACGTGAAGGACAAGCCACGATTCTCGAAGCTTCCTTCCTGGAGGCGAGATCTTCAATCCTCCCAGTATTCGGCAGATGGCCCATACAGTCCGGCCCATAAGACATAGGCCGGCCTCCCGAGGACCCCTTAATCCAGGACTCCCTCACCGACACAAGTTGTTCGCTCGAAAATATCTCCAATGACGCCGAGATCCCCTCGTGCGACGCTTCAATGTTGGAGGATCTCTCGCGGTGTCATCATCTCCTCCCGAGATTTCTCCATCGCTGTCCCCGCATGACACTTCTCAACTCTATCCTCATGCAGATCCAACTTCTGTGGTAACTCTAACCAATCACCAATCAGTCAATCCTTTCTGCAATACATACGTGCTCATGGATCTACTCCCTCCGTCCCATAATATAAGAGCGTTTTTGACACTAGTGTAGTGTCAAAAACACTCTTATATTATGGGACAGAGGGAGTAGAATACAACCCAACTCAACCCCAACATAGTTCAGGAAGAAATGCTATTGGGATTTGTCATCTGTGACCTTGGCGTGAGTTGTTGATCTGTAAGATTGTATTGCATTGATCTAATACCTTTTGGAAGGATCGATATGGTTGACTAGAGGGGGGGGGGGGTGAATAGGCAACTTCCACTTTTTAACTTTTCTTTAACAAGTTAGGCTTAGCAACAAATAGGTTTGCTAGATATGCAACTAGGTGAGCAACCTATATGATGCTAACAACAATAACCATACAAGCAAAGAGATAAACAATACAAATAGCTTGCACAAAGTAAGGGTAAGAAGTAACCACAAGTGGAACCAATGGAGACGAGGATGTGTTAACGAAGTTCCTTCCCGGTAAAGGGAAGTACGTCTCCGTTGGAGCGGTGTGGAGGCACAATGCTCCCCAAGAAGCCACTAGGGCCACCGTATTCTCCTCACGCCCTCACACAATGCGAGATGCCGTGATTCCACTAGTGGTGCCCTTGAAGGCAGCAACCGGACCTTTACAAACAAGGTTGGGGCAATCTCCACAACTTAATTGGAGGCTCCCAACACCACCACGAAGATTCACCACAATGGAGTATGGCTTCACGGTGACCTCTTCCGTCTAGGGTGCTCAAACACCCAAGAGTAACAAGATCCACAAGGGATTAGTGGGGGGAATCAAATTTCTCTTGGTGGAAGTGTAGATCAAGGCCTTCTCCTCCAACCCCTAGAGCATCAACAAGAATCGATGGCTAGGGAGAGAGATCGGGAAAGGGTAAGCTTTTGGAGCAACAATGGAGCTTTTTGGGAAAGAGGCAACTCTCACTAGAGAAGAAGACCCCTTTATATAGGGAGGTGGGAATCTGACTGTTTTCTGCCCATTGGTCGTGCATAAGCGGAAGTCAAAGAGCCGGTAGTTCCGCCGGAGCGGTACTTCCGCTTAGCGCTGTGGGATGCCCAGACTTAGTGAATAGGAAGGAGGCAGTAAGTCAGTACCGCTCAGAGCGGTACTTCCGCTTACAACTGCCGCTCAAAATTCACTCAAGTGATAGAAAGCCAGAGAGCCAAATATAAGCGGAAGAGACCCGAAAGGGGAGGGCGGCAGTAACGCATAAGCGGTACTACCGCGCGCACCCAAGCGGTACTTCCGCTCAAAATGGACATGCCCACCCGAGGAAGCCAGAGAGCAATAAATAAGCGGTAGTACCCCGGTAGTGCAGGGCGGTACTACCGCCGGAGCGGTACTACTGCGCACTGGAGCGGTACTTCCGCTTAACCTATTACTCAGGGCCCAGAAGATAGGGGCAGCTCCATAGTGCCGGGAAAAGGGAAGAAAGCGGATGTGTACGTGTTTGATTCTCCCAACCTTTCCATGTGCGGGCCCCCTCTTGATAGTACGGATTTTCCTATGACTCAAGTCCACCAACACTAAATCAAGGAAAACGCCGTCTTCTCTTTTTACAACTGAGGGGCTCACACACCATCTCGTGCTACCTGATAATCTCTGAAAACTGAATGCACACGATTAGTCCGCAAGGGTATTGTCATCAACCACCAAAACTACTTAGGGAGAAATATGCACTTACAATCTCCCCCTTTTTGGTGGGTTGATGACAACACGGGATTTGCCAAAAACAATAAGCAGTAATGATATAGACAAACCCGACAACTACCAAATATAGAGGGGCTCCCCCTAGATGTGTGCACTATTTTAATATGCCTTTGGGATGCAAAGTGCACACGGCTAGGATCAACACTCCCCCTATATTTTATAGACACAGCCAATTAACTTGCTAATCAGATAGAGAGATATAAGCAGGTGGTTTCATAAAGTAACTAATGTAAGCATAACAAGATAGGATGGATAGCATGTCTTACACCATACATTAGTACTCATAGGTCAGGACCACATAAACCAAAGCAAGCAAAGAAAAGAGTTCACGAGAGATAAAATGCGCAGATAGAATAAACACTCGTGACTCAGCAAAGCCAACAAATCCAAATCCCTACTCACTCTCTCCCCCTTTGGCATCGAGACACCAAAAGGGGCATAGAGGACTAAAGTAAGTCAAGGTGATGGAAACCTAAAAGAGATCAGTCCTCCTCCTCATCATCCTCCTCATCAGAGGTAGCAGGGACATCCTCATCTGACGCAGCCCATGGACAGTGCTTCTCGACCCATGCCTCCTCCTCAGTAATCTGGTCCTCAGACCCGCTGTCAACTGTGAGGCCAAGCTTCCTCATAATGATCTTGTCACGGCTGCGGGCCTTCTTGGCGTTAACATGTGCCTTATACCGTCCCTTGATCTGGAAGCAGAGAAGGTTCTTCATCTTCGTCTTCAGCTTAGCAGCCCATTATGGCACGTGCTCAGAGGGAGGAACATAAGTGTCATCAGCATAGTCCGACTCTGGCTCATCATCAGAGTCAGTGGGAGCAATCTCAGGCACAGCAGGAGCAACGCCCCAGTTCTCCTTCACACGGAGTCTAAGTATACCATGAGTCACCATGTGTTCTGTAACTAGATCCTCACCAGGGAATGCAGCAGCCCAGGTATCCTCAATGAGCTTAAACAGATAAGGACCATAGATATGCACCTTCCGGTCAAGGACAACAGACCGAAGCTCCTTCCACATGATGTGGGAAATATCCAAAGTAGAGTCACGGCCACGCTCCTTAATGCACAACAGCAGAAGATTCACAAGGTAGGAGTGAACCTGATCCTTGTTCCCAACACGAGGAAACAGAGTGTTGCGGAAGATACGATGCATAATGTCAAGAAATGGAATGAGCTCAGTGCGAGTACCCTTGCCTGTCTGAACCACCGTGGAATAGCGAACAAGCTTGGACTTGTGAATAGCTGTTTCTTCAGTGTGAGGCCTCAGTCCAATAGGCACATCCAGACCCTAATCAGCAATGCCCAGAGAGTTCATGAAGGTCTTCCAGTTGGAGCGTAAAACTCTGCCGCCAGTCATCCAAGTCAAGTTGCGCTCCTCATCAGTGTGAAAGTGAAGGGTGGCATAGAATTGAGCCACAATCTCATAATCGAAGTCCTTATTGAAGATGATGATAGGATCCAGACCCCATTGAGCGCATAGAGCACGAGCCTCAGCAAAATAGTCAGAGTGGGGGTTGTTGTTCATGTGCCCCATATCAATGGACTTGGCATCAGGTACATATAGATTGGTATTGGTCTTCAGGACCCCCACGTAAATGAGAGATTGCTCCTTGGTCCAGAAAGGACGTCCAACCAGCGCCTCGTCCTGAGGACGGCGATACGGGTTATGCTGGCGAAACTCCACAAACTCCTTGTTTGTCATATCCTCAGGAGATTTGGCCACCTTCTTCTTGCTGACAGTCCGCTTCACCGATTGAGCACTAGAACTAGCCCCTGCAGCCTCTGAAGTGCGAAACCTCTTAGAACCACCTGGCCGTCCAGGATTCATGCGACGAGGAGGAGCAGAACTGCCATCACCTGGAACCAAGAAAAAAGGAATGGAAAGAGACACACCAACTGTAAATAACCAAAAAAAGCCAAGCAAAAATTACTAGAGAGAATACAACACAGGCCGTGAGGGATCCAGTGACCAGCGGTAGTACCGCTGGGCAGGAGCGGTACTTCCGCTTGGAGCGGTACTACCGGGCATGCCCGAGCGGTAGTACCGCCCTGGCGACGGGAAGATCCTGCGGCAAGGAAGTAACCATGGATCCAACACAAAATGAGTGATTAACAAGTATATGTATCTCTAGTAATCATCTCATGTCCTACTCATGCCAAGATTTAGTGAGAAACAGGAGAAATCGCACGCATTGCCCTAGATGCAAGAGTCAAGAAAACTAGGTCAAAAAGAGGAAGATCGAGGGCAATACCAGGGTCCATGGCACGAGGAAGAGATGGGGAGCAACCCCACCGGACGGAAATGCGAAGACCGGCACGGAATGGGAGATCCGGAGCCGGCCTCCGGGAGAGATTTGGTCGCCAAGGCCGGAGAAGAGACAGTGAATGGGTATGGGGGGAGTTAGAACTCCCCCTACCCATCACTTGAATCGACCATGAGTGCCCACTGAAGCGGTAGTACCGCTTGTACGGGCGGTACTTCCGCTGGAGCGGTAGTACCGTCCTCCCGAGCGATAGTACCGCTTATGACCAAAAACTGCTCCCAGCAAAAAAAAACAGATGAAAAACATGTTTTATGGTGGACGAGAATTCTGAGACGATGAAGAGCATCAAGACGTTCTACTAAAATACATAAAAGAAGTTACTCCAAGTCTTTATGAGAAACCAAACACGAAGAGACAAAGACTTGAATCAACACATTCGAACTAATATGCTCTAGAATGCAAATGCCTCACTAGGAGATGGGGGCGGTGGCTGAAGCCACCTATGTTTGAGTCAATTGGTATGGCACCGCGAAGATTTTAACCTTGGGCCCATGACCAAAACTCGTCTTTGAAGCACAAGTGTCATAAAAAATGACTAATGTGAAAGACTTGATCAATTTATGCATAATAGGAGGAGGGATAGTTCATTGAGAGAACTAGACTCCCCCTATGTCCATGCCTACACCTAAACAAGACATGATGATGAGTGTGGTGGGGTGTGCACAAAGTCAAGCCACATTGCTCGAATCAATGATATTTAGCTCATGCCTTAACTCGCAAAATCTTGCTTCATCCAATGGCTTCGTGAATATATCTGCAAGCTGTTCCTTAGTATAGAGATGAATAAGATCAATGTCTCGACGCTTGATGTGATCCCGGATGAAGTGATGACGAATCTCAATATGCTTAGTCTTGTAGTGTTGAACCGGGTTGTTGGAGATCTTGATCGTGCTTTCATTGTCACAGTAAAGAGGCACTTTGTCACACTTGACCCCATAATCCTTTAAGGTTTGCCTCATCCAAAGAATCTGAGCACAACAGCTTGCGGTGGCTACATACTCGGCCTCGGTGGACGAGAGATAAACACAGTTTTGTTTCTTGGAAGACCAACTTACCAGAGAGCGGCCAAGAAATTGGCAACCTCCGGAAGTGGACTTACTTTCCACACGGTCTCCCGCCCAATCCGAGTCAGTATATCCAATGATATCAAATGAAGCACCTTTGGGGTACCATAAGCCAAAGTTTGGGGTATGAGCCAAATATCGAAAGATTCGCTTGACAGCCACATAGTGACTCTCCTTAGGTGCAGATTGAAATCGTGCACAAATTCCCACACTCAACATGATATCCGGCCTAGATGCACAAAGGTAAAGCAGAGATCCAACCATGGAGCGATATACCTTCTGATCCACAGCTTTACCATTGGGATCACTGTCAAGTTGGCATTTGAGTGGCATTGGAGTGTTGGCCTTGGGAGGATTGAGCTCATCCATCTTGAACCTCTTGAGCATGTCTTGAGTGTATTTGGCTTGGTTGATGAAGGTTCCTTGGCTTCGTTGCTTGACTTCGAATCCAAGGAAGAACTTCAACTCCCCCATCATAGACATTTCAAACTCTTTGGTCATTAGT
The DNA here is from genome assembly GCA_039707655.1 of Elymus sibiricus. Taxonomy (NCBI): domain Eukaryota; kingdom Viridiplantae; phylum Streptophyta; class Magnoliopsida; order Poales; family Poaceae; genus Elymus; species Elymus sibiricus. The sequence goes on from CM077665.1 coordinate 482,881,537, forward strand.
GCAGCGAACTCATCATTAAAAGCTTTGTTAGAAGAGCCAAAGATAATATCATCTACATATAGTTGGCATACGAACAAGTTCCCGTTAACCCTCTTAGTAAAAAGAGTGGGGTCAATTTTCCCAATTTCAAACCCACGATCTTGCAACATCTCGGTAAGGTGCTCATACCACGCACGTGGGGCTTGTTTAAGGCCATAGAGTGCCTTATCGAGAACGTATACATGATTGGGGAACTTGGGATCCTCAAACCCCGGGGGTTGCTTGACATACACCAACTCCTTAAGAGGACCATTAAGAAAAGCACTCTTTACATCCATTTGATATAATATGAAGTCATGATGAGAGGCATAAGCAAGCAACATGCGAATAGATTCAAGGCGAGCAACAGGGGCAAAGTTGTCACCGTAGTCGATACCCTCGACTTGGGAGTAGCCTTGAACCACTAGTCTTGCCTTGTTGCGAATAATAATGCCATGTGCATCTTGCTTGTTCTTAAAGATCCATTTGGTTCCAATGACATTGTGCTTCTCCTTTGGTCTTGGCACCAATCGCCACACTTTGTTGCGATCGAAGTTGTTGATTTCACCATGCATGGCTTCAAGCCATTCCTCGTCTTCGAGTGCGTCTTGTACCTTGAGGGGTTCAAAGCAAGAAGCAAACACATGATGTGCACAAAAGTTTGTTAATTGACGACGAGTAGTTACCCCTCTCTTCAAACTTCTTTAAACATTCTTTAATAGGTGTTGCTTGACTCTTAGTTTGGAAGCGATCTTGGCAGCTCGTCTTTCAAGAATTTCCTCCATGGAAAGTTGAGGCTTGGTAACTTGACGAACTTCGGTACTAGCACCGGCTGGCTCTTGATCTTGAGCATGGTCTTAATCTTTAGCTTGACCTTCATCTTGAGCTTGATCTTGGTCATGAGCTTCATCTTGATCTTGAGCTTGCACAGGGGTGTGAGCAAAATCTTGAGCATCATGTGAAGTAGAATCATCACCATCAAGTTGATCTTGCTCTTGATCTTGATCACGGGGTTGAGGGCCTTCACTTTGTTCTTCGGAAGCTTGTGGGTCGTGCATTGGTGATTGTTGGGGATATAACCCCAGGGTGAGACCCGCCCAGGTGGGGCCGGGTCATGCGGTTGGCGGCTTACGACAAGATTAGGAGTAAGTTTATCCAATGGGCTAGGAGGCCCAGAGCCAGAAGACAGGATGTAACCCGGCGGGCTTGAGCCGCCGGGGGTGACTTGTTAGATAAGGCATGTATAGTTAGAGGCGAGGTCGGTTGTCAAGTCTGACCCGGCCCGGACTCTTGTAAGCCCAGGGTCTTGACCCGTGTATATAAGGGCGGGTCACTAGGGCGGCTGAGGACACGAAACAACTAATCGAGAACTAGGTCAAGCGAACTCGCTCCCTTGTAATCGATACCCAATCAATACAACACAAAGCAGGACGTAGGCTTTTACCTCTTTCTGAGGGGCCGAACCTGGGTAACTCCTGTCTCTCGATTCCAATCAACCCCTTCGAGCCCAACCTAGCGATGGCCTCGAACCTAAGTCCTTTCACGAGGACATCTGCCGTGACAAAACCACGACAGTGATGGTTCCACTTGAGTGGAACATTGTCCTTCTCCTTCAGCCACAAGGGGTTCCTCAATGGGTAGGAAGTATCCCACACCCATTCTTCTTATGGCTTGGGGAGGAATTTCATCACCTACATCACAAAGACCACTTTGCTCCACTTGGGAGCCATTATTTTCATCAAACTCTATGTTACTCGTCTCCTCAATGAGTCCCGTGGACTTGTTGAGGACACGGTAAGCATGAGAGTTTGCAGCATAACCAACAAATATGCCCTCATGGGCTCTAGATTCAAATTTAGACAAACGAATACCTTTCTTGAGAATGAAACACTTACAACCGAACACCCGGAAGTATTTGAGGTTGGGCTTGTTCCCTGTAAGAATCTCATAGGGAGTCTTGTTCAAGCCTTTACGGAGATAGAGCCGATTTGATGCATGACACGCGGTGTTGATGGCTTCGGCCCAAAAGTTGTACGGAGATTTAAACTCTGCCATCATGGTTCTTGCCGCATCCATCAACGTCCGGTTCTTCCTCTCCGCAACACCGTTTTGTTGAGGGGTGTAAGGTGTGGAATATTGGTGTTTTATCCCCTCATCACTGAGAAACTCATCTAGGGTGTAGTTCTTGAACTCAGTGCCGTTGTCACTTCTAATCAACAAAATCTTAGCTTCATGTTGACGTTGGACTTCATTTGCAAAGTTGATGACGGTCTGTTGGGTCTCACTCTTCCTCTTGAAGAAATATACCCATGTGTATCTTGAGTAATCATCCACAATCACCAAGCAGTACCTTATTCCTCCAAGGCTGTCAAAAGATGGAGGCCCGAAGAGATCCATGTGAAGGAGCTCTAAGGTCCTCTTTGAATAAATCGTAGTAGTTGGACGATGAGCCTTTTCATGTAGCTTTCCTTCGATACAAGCACTGCAAGCACGATCTTTGGCAAAACTCACATTTGTTAGTCCAAGAATGTGATCCCCTTTGAGGAGACTTTGCAAAGATCTCATATTGATATGGGCTAGTCGGCAATGCCAAAGCCATCCCACATCAACTTTAGCCATTAGACATGTCACGGTCTTAGTGGGTCGCTCCGAGAAGTTAATCACATAGAGACCGTTTTCGACATGCCCAACGAAGGCTACTTTAACTGTCTTGCTCCACAAAAGGGTCACGGTATCAATGCCAAAGAAGGTACTAAAGCCCATAAGTGCAAGTTGACGAACAGAAAGTAAATTGTATGCAAGGGTCTCAACAAGCATGACTTTCTCAATGGTTAAGGTTGGAGAGATAACCACCTTGCCAAGACCCAATACCTTTGAGATTGCGTCATCGCCAAAGGAGACTTGGGTGGCCACGGATGCATCGGGTCGAACATCCACCACCAAGTCCTTGCTTCCGGTCATATGATTTGTTGCTCCGCTATCGAGCAACCATGAGACTCCCCCAGAAGCAAAGTCCTACAATAGATCAATGCTTGGATTTAGGTACCCATTCTTGAATGGGTCCTTTCATGTTAGTGACAAGAGTCTTAGGTACCCAAATAGACCACTCAATGTACTCATAAGAAGAACCAACATATTTGGCATAAACATGCCCATCATTAGCACGGCACAAAACATAGGAGGGGTTAAAATCGCCGGCCCTGTTGGAGGGAGTGATCTTGCCCTTCTTGGCACTATCACTCACAACCTTGTCCTTCTTCTTCTCATGAGTAAAGTTCCCCGCTTTGACAAATGTTTCCTTGAGCGGAGCAACCTGCATGGTCTTCATCTTCTTCTTCTTTTTGGACTTGGGTGCAAACCCAACTCCTTCCTTTGCAACCACTTCCTTTTGATTGCTCAAAAGGTCATTGAGATTCTTCTCACCTTGGATACATGTCACAAGGCCTTTCTCAAGCTGCTCTTTCAGCTTGGCATTTTCCTCCACAAGATGTGCATGCTCGCAACACGGGTTAGTAGCAGAGGCATTATCAATTAAAACAAAAGGAGGACACGTAGCAATTTCCTTAGTGAGTTTTACTTGGAGTTGATCATGTGACTCCTTAAGAGAAGCATGAGCACTCTTCAATGCCTTGTGAGCATTGTCAAGTGTGTCAAACTCATCCTTGAGACGATCATGCCCAATCCCAAGTGCAACCTTTTCAGATTTGAGCACACGGTAAAGAACGATAGCATGATCATAATCTTTACGTAATTTAGCAAGGTCATCATTTTGTGACTCCTCAAGAGTCAAACGAAGACCTCGTTCTTCCTCAAGAGCAATAGAAAGATCTGCTATCTCGTCGGCATAATCACGACTATGCCCTCTCAACTCCTCAAGATATTCTTCTTGAGAATCAATAGTGTCATTAGCCTCACCAAGTTGTTCCAAGAGAGCAACGAAGTGCTTCTTGGATTCTCCCTTGAGTTTACATAAGAACTTGTCAAACTCATTCTCACTCTCTTTTGCCTCCTCATGTTCATCCACACAATCTAAAGACGGAGTGGAAGAAATAGACGTATTAATGTTTGAGGTTTTGGCATTGGAGGTTACCTTGGTGATACCTTTAGCCATGAGGCACCGAGCAATGTGGTTCTCGTTGGGGGCACCGAAGAGTGACACCTTTGTTGGGGGTAGAAGATGCAATCGCCACAGATGCCATTGCCATTCCTTCACCACTTGTGTCTTCGTCATCTCCGTCATCGTCGGAAACGTACTCTTCTTGTGCCACCAACACTTTGTGAGGAGCCTTCTTGGTGAAGTTGGTCTTGTTGGGGAAAGACTTGGCCTTATCTTTGCGGATGAGCTTGCCACCATTGTCTTCCCTCTTCTCATATGGACAATACACCACAAAGTGACTCACATTACCACAGTTGTAGTAGGTCCTCACACGTTGCTTGCCCTTTGACCCGCTTGAGTTGTTCTTGGAGAAGTTGGGCCTTGTGTTTATCTTGTTGCCCCAGAATTGCCTAGACGCTAGAGCCATATGCTCATGGTAAGCATATTTGGTGTCCTCGGGGCAACCCTCCTCCTCTTCTTCTTCTTATTCTTCCTCTTGACTGACCTTGGCCTTCAATGCATGGTTGGGAGATGATTTCTTTGACCGTTGCACACGAGCAAGAGCATTGTCTGCGGTCGTGTTCAAGATGTTCATTGCAATAAATTCATCCAACACATTGCTAGAGGACAAGTTGTGAAAGTCCGGTCTTTGGCGGATGACGGCGGACATGGCCTTGTTGAAGGGCATGATGGCCTTCGTAAACTTACGCTTTATCCAGGTGTCATCCACATCCTTGCTGCCATGATCTCAGAGGGCGACGACAAGAGTAGTTACCCTCCTATAAAGCTCACGCGGTTCCTCATCTTCTATCATTACAAACTCATCCGACTGATCAAGCACGACCTCATAGTTCGACCATTGAATGCTTGAGCTGCCCTTGTACATGGAGACAATGTGTTCCCAACACTCTTTAGCAACGGTGAAGGGTCGCAGGTGAGGTAGGTCTTCGGTAGGAACTGCAGCTTGGAGAATGAACATGGCTGAGGAATTTAGCTGTTTATCAGCCTCTTCTCTTGGAGTGAGGTTGCATGGATCACGAGGATAGTATCCTTCTTCAATGACTCTCATCAGTTGAATTGAGCTGTGATCCAAATGAGACTTGATACGAAAAACCCAATTAGCAAAATCATTCTAAACAAGTTTAGGAGGAGGACCGAGATTAACTATATGAGGTGGGTGCACCGGTCCTCCATAGACCAAGGGAGGGGGAACTGAGGCAAAGGTCCCCAACCCATTAATTCCTTGAGAACGAGTGTCCTTATCAGCACTAGCCCCCTCCTTACCGGAGTTGACATCCGATGTCGAGTTAGTGGGATTAGCCACTTGCATCGCATCGGTGGAAAGTTTAAGAGTATCAAGGAATTCTTTAAACATGGATTTGACCTCGGTCGTCATGGAGGATTTAAGCGAGGACATGGCCTCGTTTAAATCCTCACGAGAGACCATGTTCACACCCATGGCCTCGGGGAGTTCAACCGTCCGTTCCGCGTTGTCAACCATACTCTTAGGGCCCTTAATAAATAGACGTAGCTCTGATACCAATTGAAAGGATCGATATGGTTGACTAGAGGGGGGGGGGGGTGAATAGGCAACTATCGCTTTTTAACTTTTCTTTAACAAGTTAGGCTTAGCAACAAATAGGTTGGCTAGATATGCAACTAGGTGAGCAACCTATATGATGCTAACAACAATAACCATACAAGCAAGGAGATAAACAATACAAATAGCTTGCACAAAGTAAGGGTAAGAAGTAACCACAAGTGGAACCAATGGAGACGAGGATGTGTTACCGAAGTTCCTTCCCGGTAAAGGGAAGTACGTCTCCGTTGGAACGGTGTGGAGGCACAATGATCCCCAAGAAGCCCCTAGGGCCACCGTATTCTCCTCACGCCCTCACACAATGCGAGATGCCGTGATTCCACTAGTGGTGCCCTTGAAGGCGGCAACCGGACCTTTAGAACCAAGGTTGGGGCAATCTCCACAACTTAATTGGAGGCTCCCAACACCACCATGAAGCTTCACCACAATGGAGTATGGCTTCACGGTGACCTCTTCCGTCTAGGGTGCTCAAACACCCAAGAGTAACAAGATCCGCAAGGGATTAGTGGGGGGAATCAAATTTCTCTTGGTGGAAGTGTAGATCAAGGCCTTCTCCTCCAACCCCTAGAGCATCAACAAGAATCGATGGCTAGGGAGAGAGATCGGGCAAGGGTAAGCTTTTGGAGCAACAATGGAGCTTTTTGGGAAAGAGGCAACTCTCACTAGAGAAGAAGACCCCTTTATACAGGGAGGTGGGAATCTGACCGTTTTCTGCCCACTGGTCATGCATAAGCGGTAGTACCGCTCTGGGGAGCGGTACTTCCGCTTGCACGGAAGTACCAGGCAACACACACAGCTGACGGTAGTCAAAGAGCCGGTAGTTCTGCCGGAGCGGTACTGCCGCTCCCGCAAGCGGTACTTCCGCTTAGCGTTGTGGGATGCCCAGACTTAGTGAATAGGAAGGAGGTAGTAAGCCAGTACCGCTCAGAGCGGTACTTCCGCTTACAACTGCCGCTCAAAATTCACTCAAGTGACAGAAAGCCAGAGAGCCAAATATAAGCGGAAGAGACTCGAAAGGGAAGGGCGGCAGTACTGCATAAGCGGTACTACCGCGCGCACCCAAGCGGTACTTCCGCTCAAAATGGACATGCCCACCCGAGGAAGCCAGAGAGCAATAAATAAGCGGTAGTACTCTGGTAGTGCAGGGCGGTACTACCACCGGAGTGGTACTACCACGCACTGGAGCGGTACTTCCGCTTAACCTATTACTCAGGGCCCAGAAGATAGGGGCAGCTCCATAGTGCCGGGAAAAGGGAAGAAAGCGGATGTGTACGTGTTTGATTCTCCCAACCTTTCCACGTGCGGGCCCCCTCTTGATAGTACGGATTTTCCTACGACTCAAGTCCACCAACACTAAATCAAGGAAAACGCCCTCTTCTCTTTTTACAACTGAGGGGCTCACACACCATCTCATGCTACCTGATAATCTCTGAAAACTGAATGCACACGATTAGTCCGTAAGGGTATTGTCATCAACCATCAAAACTACTTAGGGAGAAATATGCACTTACACTGTCGGGGGGATGACCCCCGGGTAGGCCCAAGACGGCGAAACGACACTTGCTGAAATCTGGCACTGTTCACCCTGGCACTGTTCACCCTAGCCGGGTTCCCATGGCCGGGTTCCCATGTCCGGGTCGAGCCATCCGGGTCGAGCCCGTCCGGGTGGAGCCGTCCGGTTGGAGCCCGTCCGGCTGGAATCTGGCGAAGTCAACCACGACGTCCCGTCGGACTGCGCCGACAAGACGGCCACGCACTGTAGATTTAGCGGCTGGCACTGTACATTTAGCGGTTGTCACTGTACATTTAGCGGCTGTCCCCCCAATAGTGTAGATGTGGGCCACCCTTGTCCCCTGGGCTCCCCTTTATAAGGAGCACCAGGGGAGGACACACAAAGGACGCTCACGGCCACCAGGCCGGCTCTCTCTCGTGCTCTCACAGGAGAAGAGGAGAGCTCAGTGCCTCCTTCTTCCTCCTCCAAACAGCTCCAGGAGCACCTCTGTACAGATATACTCCACATATACATCAAACATGCAGGAGTATGGGTGTTACCTCCCACGGAGGGCCCCGAACCTGGGTAAACCATCGTGTACAGTTGCCCAAACCCGTCCCGGATCTCCACCGCAGCCTTGCCCTCACCTCAAGCCATCCCATGGCATCTGCCGTGACGCGGCACCCCCCGCGAGAATACCACGACAGTTGGCGCCCACCGTGGGGCCCGCTGCTACTGAAATCGCGGTCCGGGCAGGACCTTCTTCGTCACCACCACCGCGACGCCGGCCGCCCGTCGCAGTGCCTGCGTTGCTCCGTCCGCGCCCGGCCTCATCGCCCTCGCGCACGCTGCTCCACCCTCTGCCGTCTCCCTGGTCGTGGTTCCGGCCTCGTCGCTCATGCCCGGCTAGCTAGCTAGCAGGGCCAATCGATCCAACTGTCGTGCGAGCTAGCTAGCTAGCTAGCTTAGCTCGTGTGCCAGCCACACTGGCGTCTTCCTCCACTCGCCGGCTCCGCGCGGCCCGCCCGCGCACGCGCCAGCTCCGCCCGGACGCCGTCCCATCTACGGGCCCCCGCGCCGTCCTCAGCCCGCTCCACCACTGGGGCCGGCTGCGCGCCCGCTCGCCCCTGCATCCGGCTGCCTCGCCCCCCTGCCGCAGCTGGGCGCCCCGGGCCCCCGCTCCGCCCGTCTCGTCCTCGCGCGCTTCCTGCCTCCCCGCCCGCTGTGGCCGGCCGCCGGCTTCGCCTGCTTCGCCGCGCGACCGCCCCGCCTCGCGCCGCCGGCTGGCCGGCTTCCCCGCCTGGCCGCCTCGCCGGGCCGGCCTCCTGCACGCCGGCTGGCCAGCTCCCCCGCTTGGCCACCTCGCCTCTGCCTTGCCTCGCGCGTAGCCGCCCCTCGCGCCGACGGCGCCCCTGCTCCCACGGACGGCTCCACCCGCGCGTCTCATCTGCTCCGCCGCGCTCGCGGAGGGGAGCGAGAGCTCGCGCCCGAGCCTCCTCCTTCCCCGCGCCGTCTTCCTCGAGCCCGACCGCGTCCGGCCTCGCGCCGGCTCCCGGCGCCGCCCCGAGCCTGGCCAGGTCCGGCTCCCTCCGTCTCCTGTCGCCCGCCCCCGGCCGGCTCCGGGTCGCCGCCTCCTGCCGGCTCCCTCGCACCCCGTCGCGGCCCCCGCTCCACCCTTGCGTCGCCCCAGGCCGCCCGCCTGGCCGCCTCCGCCCACATGCCGCTGCGTTGCTCCGCCTCCACCGCTCTGCCACTCGGCCCCGCTGGCCTTCCGTCTCCAAGCCGGCCACCTCCCGCGCCGGCTGCTCCGCCCCGCCGGGCGCCGGGTTCGCCGGCCTCCTCCGCGCCGGCTGGCCATCCCGAGCCGGCCAACTCCCGCGCCGGCTGGTTCCGGCCTCGCCAGGTTCGCCGCCTCCTCTGCACCCGCAGCCGGTCCGCCTGTCTCCCCTCCGCGCGCGTCGCTCCTCTGCTTCGGCCCTCTGCGGCCGCGCGCCCGCGAGCCGGCCCCGCTGGCCTCTCGCGCCGCTTCGCCCTCGCCCCGCCGCTCGGGCACCCGCGCGCCGGCTCCGCTCGCCGCCGACTCCCGCTCCGAGCGCCTTGGCCGGCTGCGCCCCGCGCAGCTCCCGCTGCTCAGCCACCCATGCAGGGAAAAGTCAAAAGGGGCCGGCTGGATATAAAAAAGAAGAACAAAAGACGTCAGGCTAGCCCGTCTGCCTACTTCGCCACTCAGATGGCCAGCCGTGCCCCGCCTCGGCCGGCTCCGTCGCCGCTTTGCCCGGCCGGCTCCGTCGCCGCCTCGCCCGGCCGGCTCCGCTCTGCCTGTCCGGTTCGGCCCAGGCCGACTGGGGCGCCCCTCGACCGCCCGGAGGCTTGGGCCGTCTGCCGACGGACACCTCCGCCCCGTCTACACGAAAACCAATGTGAGCTCCCCATTCGCATACCTTCGTCTCGTTACACAGCGCACAAGACGGATAACCCCGAGCAACCCTCGGGGGCCGCCTCCGCTCTTTTCCAGTTGCGTTGCTGTTCGCCCCGGCGCCAGCTAGCCTTGGCCCGGAGGCTTGCCGTTTGGCCCCATTCGTCCTTCCCCGCAGACGGCTTAGTAGTGTGCGCGGTACCGAAGGCCCACTCTTCGTCTCAGCCACAGACCGGCTCCCGGCTGTCCGGCTAGCAAGAGCAAAAGCTGTAGGTCACCTCACGAGAAAAACGTACGGGGAAGGAAGCGGCTTGGGCGACCCGGTCGTTTTTGAGTATCTGCTCGGTCAAATCTGCTCCCAGAGTCCGAGTACTGTACGCTCTACTCCGCGGCCCACTCTTCGCCTCACCTACAGACCGGCTCCCGGCTGTCCGGCTGGCAAGAGCAAAAGCCAAAGAATGGAGGGGACACGAAAAAGACTGAAGGGGGCTCGGACGAAACCGAGTCGGCACCCTCTGCATAAAACTTGCGCTGCCAAAGCTAAAAATTTGATATATCTGCACTAACTAACTTTGTCTTTTGCATAACCATTTCCGTGGGGAACCCTCCCTCCTCGCCCGGAGGCTCGGAGGCTACACCCAGTGGGTGTGCCGGCGTGCCCCGCTGGGAAAACGCCACGCCGGTTCGGCTCAGTCGCCGCCTCGCCCGGCCAGCTCCGTCGCCGCCTCGCCGGCTCCGGCCTCGCCCGCGCCCGCGCCCTCGCGCTCCTCGCCGGCTCCATCGCCGCCTTGCTCGGCCGGCTCCGTCGCCGCCTCGCCGGCTCCGGCCTCGCCCGCGCCCTCGCCCTCGCGCTCCTCGCCGGCTCCTTCGCTGCCTCGCCCGGCTGGCTCCGTCGCCGCCTCGCCGGCCGGCTCCGTTTGCCGCCTCGCCAGGCCGGCATACTCGACGCCACCGTCTGCTCCAACGACGGCATATACCCTCCGCACGACTCTTCGAGTCGCCCGGAGGCTTGGAGGCTACACCCAGTGGGTGCGCTAGCGCGCCCCCATTGGAAGCAAGCCACGCCGGCTGCCGCCCGCAGCCGGCTGTCATCAACGACATCTGCCACGACAACTGCAAATACCCTCCGCACGACTCTTCGAGTCGCCCGGAGGCTCGGAGGCTACTGTCGGGGGGATGAACCCCGGGTAGGCCCAAGACGGCGAAACGACACTTGCTGAAATCTGGCACTGTTCACCCTGGCACTGTTCACCCTAGCCGGGTTCCCATGGCCGGGTTCCCCTGGCCGGGTTCCCATGGCTGGGTTCCCATGTCCGGGTCGAGCCATCCGGGTGGAGCCCGTCCGGGTGGAGCCGTCCGGGTGGAGCCCGTCCGGCTGGAATCCGGCGAAGTCAACCACGACGTCCCGTCGGACTGCGCCGACAAGACGGCCACGCACTGTAGATTTAGTGGCTGGCACTGTACATTTAGCGGTTGTCACTGTACATTTAGCGGCTGTCCCCCCAATAGTGTAGATGTGGGCCACCCTTGTCCCCTGGGCTCCCCTTTATAAGGAGCACCAGGGGAGGACACACAAAGGACGCTCACGGCCACCAGGCCGGCTCTCTCTCGTGCTCTCACAGGAGAAGAGGAGAGCTCAGTGCCTCCTTCTTCCTCCTCCAAACAGCTCCAGGAGCACCTCTGTACAGATATACTCCACATATACATCAAACATGCAGGAGTAGGGGTGTTACCTCCCACGGAGGGCCCCGAAACTGGGTAAACCACCGTGTACAGTTGCCCAAACCCGTCCCGGATCTCCACCGCAGCCTTGCCCTCACCTCAAGCCATCCCATGGCATCTGCCGTGACGCGGCACCCCCCGCGAGAATACCATGACATACACCTTTGTAACTTTGCGTCAGTTTCAAATACTGATTTCTTTAACTTTTATTAGCCATGTCATCTAAACATATGCAGCCGGTGGCGAGGAAGGAGAAAATAAGAAAGAGAAAATGAGCAGACAAGTTGATAGAATTATAGAGAGGATGCATTGGTAGTTTATTAAGAGCAATTTGGTCAGTTGAAGAAATCTAGACGACTTGTTGTGGAGTATCAACTAATGTTAATTTGAAGATGGAAATCAACAGATGGTAGCAATGTGAGTGAGTATGAGCACTTATTTAATTCATTTGTTATAGAATATGTTAGTCTTGGCACAAAACCAATTTTTACTTTGGATATCTATGATCTAACAAATTGGGATAATCTTGACAATAATAAAAGGAACACACTAGTGTAAAAGGGGCCTATAATAGAAGCAAAAAGTGTTAAAACTTAGAAGAAATTTTAGTACTTCAAGTATTTATTCATACAATTTGATGAGTATGCATATTAATTATTACTCCCTTCATCTCTATTTACATGACGGATATGTATTTCAAGGACCAAGTTTGACCACTAATTTAACAAACAAAACGTGGCTTATGTATCAAAAAAATTATACAGTATGGAATTTATATTGAAAATGTAGTTTCAACGGTATAATTTTTATACCAGAAAAGTATAAATTATTGGTGAAATTTATAGTCAAAATTTAATCACAGAAAACGATAATGCCATGTAAATAGTGAAAACGGAGTATTACTCTGGTATTTATAAGGGCCCCCGGATTTAGTTCCGCCCTGGGCCTCCTAAATCTCAAGACTGACCCTGATGATACTCCCCATTGTGACCAACCTTAACCAAAGTGTCCACCAAATGCGTAGTAATTGGCTGAGCGGCCTATCAAATAGGTCGTGCGGCCTGTCAAATAGGTTGTGCAATATGGCTTGTCCTAATAGTGTTGTTGTTTTTAAAAGGATTACCAACTGTCCTAAGATGGCAATTTAAGTTCGCAAGGACGACAATTTTCTGGCGGAAAACAGAACTGCAACATATTTGTCATGCTCGCTAACTAAAATTGCCACGCTCATGGTAACTAAAATTGCCATCAAAATGTTTGCAATTGCTATTCCTTTCAAGAGAACGTCGTTGACTATTGGGGTCCTAATTTTTTTGTGATTGTATCGTCTAGATACACAGTGGTGGAGACATGCCTGGGGCAGGTAGGGCTATAACCCCAGGCTTAGTAATAACTTTGCTTGTAATTCCTTCATAAAAAGTATAGAAAATAATAGAAGTTTTTCACTCAACATAGCACAGCCTCAGGCGTAACCTGCTTCTAGCTCCGCCACTGATACATGACAAATAATGTATGAAAACTTCAATTTTCAAAAATATTTGAGTGACAAAACATTGATACAATTATCTTCCAAGTTCTAGTTCATTAAGGGGAATTAGGACATACAAGTACGATTTATCATACGAACTTTCTAAGTCCAAGTTGGGCAAGGGGAATCAGGAAATAATTAGTCATTCCTAATATAGGTCGGAGCTGAGGTGAAGCTGCTTCTTATTGTCCTTGGGAGGCAGAAGCACCGAGCTGAGAGCACTATTGGGACTCACCAAGGCAGCTTTCAGTAGCTTCGTTACCTATAAAAGAAAATCAATATCAGCTACAGTTTGCAGATCAAAGGATAACAACATATGGGACATATAATTGACAAAGTATTGACCTGGGATTTTGTGAGAGTAAATTCTTTCTCAACGAGATCTTTTGAGTGGATCTTGGCCGCACAAACCACCTCTACAGTGTTTCCTAAGGACAGGGGAAGGATATGCAGATCATCAGTCACCATGAAGTTCTGAGGGCCATGCTTGGCATACGCTTCACCCTTGTCACTTCCTCCGTTTTGGGATTTTGGATCAACCTCACAAAGGGTTGTTGTCTTTACTCTGTCAGAGCAGTAGGTATAATAACCATTTCTGATCTCTTGACAATTGACATATTTTGGAAAACCATACTTCTGGATGCACTTGAAGCATGCTTTGATCTGTTGCTTTCTTGGGGCTGATTCTTCAGATTGCACTATCTTGGTAGCGCAGGAAGTAAAGAAAGGCGTCAGCTTTGGTGATAGCAGCAAGCTCTGACATTGTTCTCTGATGCATCCTTTAGCACTTCCATCTATACTACTGTACAGATTACCGATGCATCCAATTGACGCATTTGGGGAAGGATATGTAAAGAAAGTCTTAATTATGGATCCTAGTGGTATGGTCAACAAGCCAAACAGGAGATCAACGAAATCATCATTAACTTCACCATACAGCAGCAATGAACTCTTCGTCTGAAGAACTTTTATCTTCAAATTTTCTAGCGCATGTTCAGCATCAGTACCCTGCTTAGAATGTAAACTCTCAGGGAGCATCTCTAGGGCTGAATCATCATTTGAGATGGCAACATCAAAACAATGACCAGTTAAAGGCTGCTTCGACGTCAATGATCTCTTCAGCAAGTTAGTCATCTGAAAGAAAAAAATAATAAGAGATTATAAAAGAAATGCACGGAATATTGCCGAATTTTATAAAACAACAATCAGAATAGTTGGAGAAAAAAAAAACTGCGTTTGATTGACAAACCTCGACTGAACTGAGCTGGATCATCCTCTGCTCAAGACTGGAGGGATCCTGCACTCCAAACTTGTTAAAAAGTGACAGCATGAGAGAAGTTGAGGCTTGTGCAACTTGGAGATCGTCAGTGACGATAAACTTCAAGCATCCTTTGACAAAAACTCCATCTGCAGAACCAGTAGCAAAAGTGCTATCGCAGTTCTCCGGCCACTCTCCAGGGATCTGCTCCATCACTTTGCCGCATTTGCAGAGAACGCCTGGAACCGAGCTAAACGAGCCGTCGGCCTTCGCGCAGCAGCTCGTGTCACCGCAAACATAGACCTCCCCGTTCTTGGTGTCGTCGACTCTGACCTTGAGGTCACAGCATTGCTTCGCCGCATTGATGGGCCTAAGCAGCATCGCCTTGCAGGCCTCGGTTCTGAAGAAGTCGGTGGAGAGCTCCTCCACGCTCTTGTAGATCTCGTCGAGGCATCCTACCTGGGACTGCTTGCCGAGGAGGCGAGCGACGGTGTCGAGAGGCAGCGTGAGGAAGCCGAAGAGCACGTCGACGAACTCCTTGCCGGACTCAGCGAAGAGGACCCTGTTCTTCTCCTTGTCCACGAAAAGCTTCACGTCGACCGTCGGTTCTTCTATCGTCGCCATGGTGGAGATGGTGACCGATGGGGGATGCGTGTTATCTGGCCTACAGAGTGTCCCCTTGGGTCTTAAATATGGTACTCCATGCTATGGATTCTGGTCGGGAAGTTCACGAGACGTCTGAAGCGGGAACGGCGGATGGAATGCACGGCCTTTGGGCGAAGAGTCGGTCTAGCAGTTATGTTTAGCTCTTCGATTTCCACATGAAAGCTTCTGCATGCCCTGGAGTGGAACAGTTTTATCGCATTGACTTTGCTATGACTTCTGCATCCAATTACTCACGAGACAGTGGAAATGCTTCGTCGATGATCAACTTTGGTTATGTTTTTATTTGAAAGCATCTTTAGCTGTTTTCTGTTTGAGCAGATGTAACTTTGCTCTGTCGGCTGGAGCTCATTCAGTTTTTTTTTTAAAGTCTGAAAGGCTATATATTATGATAAAATCAATCCTTACAAAAATAAAAAGTTAAGAGTTGATCTGAGCTGATGCGAGCTGGAACCGTGTGGCTGTTCAGGAAATCTTTCTACCCACGGATGCGGAAGCGATCCTCTTCATACCTCTTTGCGCACCAAAAACATTGAGGATTCTGGTCTTGGACACATGAGAAAAACAGAGTGTTTAAAGTACGCTCAGCGTATCCTATGTTAGTCTCCGCAAAATTGAGAAGAGAGGCATGGTTGAAGCCTTGAAGGGCAGGTCTAATTCCTCGGATTCGGCCAAGGAGCAGAAGTGATGGACGAAGCTATGGAAAATTGATGTTCCCTCGAAAACGAAAATTTTCATGTGGAGATTAGCCCAACAATCAATTCCAACTGCCGATCTGTTACATCATCGCAACATGTCCATTGTCACTTGTTGCGGATTATGCAGGGCAGATGACTCATGACAGCATTCGCTTCTTCACTGCAACGTTGCTCGATGTGTATGGGCTCTCCAAGATCATGAGTTGTTTCAAGTTCTGAACGACACCACCAAGCTAGATGCTAAACGGTGGGTGTTTGTGTTAATTGATGTTCTCCCTGCCGCTGAACTCATGCTCGGAGGATATTGCCAAGTACCAGTCTCGGTTCTTCTGGGCTGGGAAGGCCGACAAGCAGAAATACCACATGGTGAAGTGGTCGGAGGTCTGCAAGCCCAGGGACCAAGGAGGGTTAGGGGTCATCTCATCCAAGCGGATGAATATCGCTCTATTGCCTAAATGGCTATGGCGAATTGCCTCGGGTGACGGAGGGTTGGTGGCTGGATATTATCCGCGCGAAGTATTTGCATGGCCAACCCCTAGCTTTCGCCCAACGCTCGGGAGGATCACAGTTCTGGCAGTCGATCATTCAATTGCTCCCAGTTCTTAGGATTGGATCTTCGATTAGTGTGGGGTCGGGCTACGACACGTTGTTTTAGTTAGACAGTTGGTCGGATTCTAGACCTTTTGCCGAGCGGTTTCAGCCGTCGTTTTCCATTTGTGCCCGGCCTCAATTGACGGTCAGCTCCGCCTTAGCGGACCTTGGGAATATTGCGTTCAGAAGAATGTTTGGTCCCCTTGAGCGGGACCAATGGGAGGAGCTGTTGGAGTGCATTGCCTTGCATACTCCGTCCCTTGCTCCGGATGCCATCTCATGGCATCTTGAGACAAGTGGATTGTTTTCGACGAAATCCCTATATCGTGCCATTGTGGTCTCCCCAGGTCCGGAGGAACTCAATCTCCTATGGGAAATAAATCTTTCCTTGAATATTCACATCTTCCTCTAGCAATGGGTACGTGGCCGCCTACCTTCGGGTACGGAAGTGCTTAAGGGCCACGGCCCTAGCGATGGGCTATGCCCTCTGTGTGGAGTCCCGGAGAACTTCGATCACATATTCTTCACTTGCCCAGCGCGATATTCCTCTGGAGTTGTGTTCGAGACGTTGTAGGAGGTACTTGGTGCCACGATAATCTCCCGGACATGTTCCGTGAGATTCTTGGCTTCCCGTGCTCTTTACGCCCATCTCTCTGGGTGGTGATGGGCACCCTTGCTTGGACCTTGTGGAATATTCGCAATAAGCTCGTGATCGAGCAGGTGATTCCTCGACGTGCGACTCATGCTATTTATAAAATGTGCGGCTTCTTGCAGCTCTGGAGGCCGCTAAGCAAGCGCTGCGAACAGCATTGACACCGTCATTGCTGGTCTCCGTTCTTCCACCGGATCTCTCGCTCCACCCCTCCCACCGCCATCCCCCGAACCGGATTAGTGTCTTCTCTAGCTTATTCAGGGGTTGTTGTGTTGTGCCCCCAGCAAGACTATTTATTTCGCTGTTGTACTCTTCTTTATTTGCTTGAACCTTGAACCTTGTTCATGGGATGTTGTTGAACGTTGGCGTGGTTGCTTTATAATATAAAGAGGGGGGAAACCTTTTTCGTCAACTCACCAATTTATTATGAAGTATATTCATGAGCAAGACGAGTGCAAGCCAAAGTAGTTGCAACGAGCCACCACTACATCAAGTAACAGCGCCAGGCCAAGATGGGTGCGGCCCTCGAAGGGTATGGCAAAGATTCTAGTTGATGGAGTTGTTCTAAGAGATGCGAATGAGGGGACCTATAGTGCAGTGTGCAAGGATCACAATGGCAACTACTTGGGCTCTTCAGCTATCAGGGTCTCGGGCATTACCGACCCGTCGACTCTCGAGGCATTAGCTTGCCGAGAGACGCTTGCTCTAGCTTTGGATCTTTCGCTGGCATAGTTACTCGTTGCATTGGATTGCAAAGGGGTTGTAAATGACATTAGGCAAGGCACCGGAGGCATGTATGAAAGTATAGTAAAGGAGATCGTTTGACACGACAGCGCATCTGCAACAATGCACCTTCATCTTTTTAAGATCGTGAATCAAAATCATGAGGGACATAGCCTTGCTAAACACGCTTTTGGTCTGGATTCAGGGCGCCATTTGTTACACACCCTCCAGATTTGAATTCTATTCCTATGAGCATTTTAGTTCAATAAAGCAGTGCGTTTAGATGGGAAAAAACTAGTTAAGAGTTGCCAGTTGTAAATGTCACTCCCCATTTCCTTAGGTGTTGACAAATGACGCATTGTAAGTGTGTCATTTGTCGCAACCTAGGAGTTATCTTATTTTTCGTAGATTCGTTTATTCAAAAGTTTATCCTTTGAACCGTGCGTCCAAATAGCGAACATTTTTCACCTTCAGATTTTTTGAGTTGAGATCTTCGAAACTAGATCCCATGTTAATAGATTTCGATGAACTTTTCTTCACGAAAATACTGAAAACAAATATATAAAAAACAGAATAAAAGGGAAAAAATCGGCAACCAAAAAAATCATAAGAAATAAACCGGAGCCCGGAAAAACAGTTTCAGTTTTTTACTTTTCTATAAGCGAAGCACGGGTTGTGTATTTCCCTTTTTACGGGAAGCACAACTCGCAGAAGTACATGTTGTGCCTCTTGCGGAAAAGCATTGCGTCCCAAAAAAAAACATCCTCCAAATCCTAACAAAAATCAAGCAAAAACCAAAAATTCAAAAAAAATTCAAAAATCTAATATTCGAAACACGTGCAGAAAAATAAAAAAATCCAGAAAAAGCGCCAAGCACGCGACACGTGACGACGGCTGGACGCATGACTTAGTGCGCTCCTTGGAAAAAAATGACCCTTACAAAAGTGTCCCAAGGTGTAACCTTTAGTTTGTTGCTCCCTCGATTTGACGTGGGTTCAATTTCCTTTGTGATGCGTGTGGATTGCTATGGTACAGTCCATGAGTTGTGTCCTCCTTTTCTAAAAAAAAATATGTATGCATTTTTTGTTTTGCTTGGTTTCCAGCCTCTAAAGCCCATTAAAAATGTTTGAACTGCCCGTTTGGATGTCACTTGGTACCATACTCCCTTCATATGAGCTGATGCCACTCGGTGGTACTACTCCATCCTTTCAAAGGGGTCAACTCAAAAATCCCTTTCACGAGGGTAGATTGTGAGTGGTGAAACAAATTTCGTAGGTTGCAAAATTGTCCAATTAGCACTCTTGTTTGCCGGCATTTAATCAGGATTACTGCAACACATGCATGCATGGGAACTAAATAAATAGAAATGGCTACATGCACTGGTTAGTTTTTTAAAACTAACAAAAAAAAATTTGAAAGGAAAAATAAGCCCAAAAAAGTATCACGTAGAGCTAGGCATGTGAAAGGGGACTTTTGGGGGGGTGGGGGGGCAGGCGCCGGCATATGCCTCCCCTACCCTCTCCCATCTCCGTTGGCTCTACCTTGGTGAAGCAATTGTACGTGACAATGATGTTGGTCGTCACGACGACACAACTCATCGCACGAGCCACTGATGTCAAAGGCGAAGGCCTTGGCTGTGGCTGCGAGAAGGCGCTCCGGTCCATCTCCTCGTCCCTGCTGTTGGCGACTGCTATCGAGGACCATAGCGGCGCATGGAGTACAAGTTGATACGACTTCCAGAAGTTTTGTCTTCAAGATGATGATGATTCAAACTGCTTCATATATAGAGAAAATTCATGTTCTGGCCTTGATTGGTTGGGCTGCAGCAACGAATTTGCGTCGTTATCTAGCATTGTCTACTTGTTGATGTGATGGCCCTTGGTGGTTAGTTTCAGCAATCAGGATGAAAATCATTTTCTTGGCCATCTTTGGCTGGACATAGCAGCGGCGGTGCGATGGCGCTTATTTCTTGTTGAAGGTGTTGCTGCAAAAAAATATGTTTATTTTATATCTTGTAACAATTCTACCTTGTGCGCATCACAATAATACAGAGCCCGAGGTTTAACATCCTTTATTTAAAAAAACACATGACAACGTTGCCAAAACTTCACAATTCTCCTCAAATTACCACTCCTTTCCCTACGCGCCACTCACCCTCACCCCCCATCTGTTACCCGTCTTTTCCCTCGGTCAGTGCATTTCTTTGACATGATCTGAACGCTGCCACAGTGCCACTATGGTGCTAATAATCAGATGGTTTGTGAGTGTTCCTGATCATAGGCCAAACTATAAAAGTACGTACTCTCGGGGTCAGGGTAAAGAAAGGATGAACAGAAATTTTAAGCAACTCAAAGGGACAGAATTAAACGAGATCATGTGTAAACTGCGCAGGTAAATGGTTTAAAACATTCGAATTCCAAAACTTGGTACTAATGGAGCACATCAGATAGGAGTAATAGGACACGATTGCAACATGCATGGTCATGGACCGAACATCAAGATTGATAATATGGTAATATATGATAATATCTTCTTCGCATCTTCTGGCTCCAGATCAGGGTACTCCAGAAATCCTGCCACGGTTCAACTGAAGCTGCTACTTAGGCAAGAGGACGCTGCTGAGTGCGCCACGAGTCAGCATTGCAGCTTTCAGTAGCTTCAAAACCTGTTAACCAGCAAACCCACATCAGTGAGCAACAACATAGACACTAAAATAGTAGAATGGGCTAGTTTTCCCGAGTCAGAATGTTCAACTTCATGTTGGAAATCATTTGATCAAATGTTATAGGGATTTACCTGTGTTTTGTCAAGAGTCAGCTCTTTCTCCACAAGCTTCTCCTTAGGAATCTTGGCTACGCGAATGGCTTTGAGACTATTGGCCAAGGAGAAATTGGAGATATGGAGATCATCAGTCACCATAAAGTTTGTCGAACCTTCCTTTATGTATGCCCTGCGAGTACTACCTCCTCTAACTGGTTCTTTTGGATTGACCTCGTGATTATAGTATGACACACTTCTAGGTGGTAGCTCTTCCACTTGGAGCAAATTGCTGCTGCAGCCAAAGAAAGGGGGAAGCTTTGGTGATAGAAGCAAGCTTCGGCATTCTTGTTTTACACAAGCTTCCTTATTCACACTCTTGTAAAGATTATCAATGCTGCCATTTGGTGACCATTCACCAAAAGCTTTAATTATGGATCCAATTGGAATGCAAAGCAGGCTAAAGAATATGTCAACGAAATCATGCCCAACTTCTGCATACAACACCGAGGTATCATCTTTTGAGTGAATAAGCCTCATCTTTATTGCTTTGAACATGGGCTCAGTCTCATCTGCTTGTTCTGCCAATAAATTCTCAGGAAGCTGGAAAACATTTGTGGCGGCATCAGGTGTGATGGTAACATCAAAATAGAGGCCAGCTAAAGGTTGCTTCAACAGCAGTGCTCTGGCAAGCAAACTAATCATCTGGAGGAAATGCGATATGAAAATTATTAATTAAAAGTCTGATTTGTACCGATAATTTTTTATGTTAGAGACACATACTTTGCTGGAATTGAGTTGTAGCACCACTTCCTCGATATTCGCTTGTTCCTGGAGGCCAAGCTTGTCCATAAGGGAAAACATGAGACCTGTGGAAGAAGGAGCAACTTGGAGATCATCTGTGATGATGAACTTCGTGCGACTCTTCACAAAAATCTCATCCAGACTGTCTTTCTCTGAACATTCCCTAATTGTTATATCCATTGTACCGCAAAACGGGCAACGAACGTCAGGGACTGAGCTGAAGTACCCCATGTGACGCTTGCAAGCATAAAACTGTGTTTGATCTATGTCGTCAACTTGGACTTTAAGCCGACCTAAGTGACCTGCTGCAGCATTGCGGGGACTAAGAAGCATGGTCTTGCAAGGCTTCGTTTGGAAGTGATCTTCCCCGAGATTCTCCACGCTCTTGTACAGCTCGTCGAGGCACCCCACCTGAGACTGCTTACCGAGGCGGCGAACGATGGTGCCGAGGGGCAGAGTGAGGAAACTGAAGAGGACGTCGACGAAGTCCTGGTCAGATTCTGCAAACAGAACCATCTTCTTCTCCTTGGCGATGAACAGCTTGACAGCAACAGTTGGTTCGCCATCGCTCGACATGGTGGCTGAAGTAGTTCAACCGGTGGTGAGAAAGATGATTTGAGGCGTCGTATGTATATATATTCCGTGAGTGGCATTGGTAACAGAAGAATTAAATGGTTGGATGGAATCTGAAAGGTGCGGAAGGCTTCACACGAAGAGTTTCACATTTCCCGACGGGAAGACGTGGTGCTCTGTTTCAGTTATTTCTCCTCGAAAGTTGTTATCCACGATGGAAGGCGTATGGCCATGCTAATTAACCCAGATAATTTGAAGTGGCCTCCTCTATCTTGAGATTTTCTTTTGGGATTCTATGAACATGACGTGCTAGAATGATTACCTTGGAGAACAGAGGGTAGCTGGTCCTTTTTATTGGGAAAAGATAACGCCCACACGTGTGGCAGTTTGCACTTCGCCCACACTCGTCTATTCACGTTGATTTTATTTTGCACGAATCTTAAAGGAATCTGTTGGAATTTTTGTGCCACGTAGGCATCATCGTGTGTGTGGACGTTGGAGAGTTCGCCCACACGACCCACAACGTGCGGTTGTGAGCTGCGCCGTGTGGGCGAACCGGTTTCTGTCCACACAGTCATCACCTAGTCCACCGCGTGTGGGCAAACTGCTCTTCGCCCACACATCACTCGTACGTTGCTAGATGGCAACTGCAGTACGCGTACGTGGCAACTATGTAAACACACATGGCAACTACAATTCGTTGCTAGATGGCAACTGCAGTTGCGCGTATGTGGCAACCAGGTAAACACACATAGCAACTACGATTAACCATACATGGCAACTATGGTTGAACCACACGCGGCAATTAGGTAAACACACATGGCAACTATCCCCGGGTAATTAAAGTGTTATCCCGCGGGTAACTATAATTAACCAAAACAGAGAGAGTTGCCATGCTTTTACAACTAGAGTTGTCATCCGGGATAACTAGAGTTGCCATCCCCGGGGGAAACTAGAGTTGCTATCCCGCGGGTAACTAACGTAGCTGCGCGAGGACGTGTGGGCAGATTTGCTTCGTGCCACACACGCGGGTGAGGATGACTAGTACTTGTTGAGCGTGTGGCACGAAGTAGCCGCGCCCACATGTGTGGGCAGTTCTATTGTTCGCCCACACATGACCCGTGTGGGCTGCCTCCTACGTATGCCACACACGGTGTGTGGGCGCATGTCTAATATGCCACACATGTGGTGAATAGCGGGACCCTTTTTATTTTATGAACCACCTTTAAAACGGAAAAGATAACGCCCACACGTGTGGGCGTTTTGCAACTCGCCCACACGCGTGGGTCGTCATCCATTCGAGTATGCACGGATCTTGATATAATTTGGCAGATTTTGTGTACCACGTAGGAAGGGGCTGGTGTGTGGGCGTTTATCAGTTCGTCCACACGCCTGTTTCACGCACGCAGAGCCCGCGGCTGTCAACCCGACGTGTGGTGGAACTATCGTCGCGCCCACACGCCCGCACGTCTCCTCTTCATCCTCTCGCCCGTCTGCTCTATCTGCACGCCGCGCATGGAGAGGTCGCATTTCGTTTTGTAGGTTAATGGCAGTTGGGTGTTCCTTAAAACTGACTTATTTGCCATGCTTTTTTGTTCAAACATGGCAACTTTAATCTACTGGTTTAGCTACAAATTGCCCCCTCCGTTTATTTAGTAGATGGCAATTACCCAGTTGAATCCAAACTGTCAGTTGCCATGTTTTTGCACTGATTCATAGGTCATTTTACCTATTGTGCATTTAAGCAGATGGCAACAACATGTTTTACATCAAGACTTTATTTGCCATGCTGTTTTGTGCAAACATGGCAACCTGAATTTGTTGGTTCATCTACAAATTTGCCACTCTGTTTACTTAGTAGATGGCAACTGCCTATTTAACCCAGAATGTCAGTTGCCATGTTTCTACAGTGATTCAGGGGTCAATTTACCTACTGTGCATTAAAGCAGACGACAACAACATGTTTTACACCAAGACTTTATTTGACATGTTGTTTTGTGCAAACACGGCAACTTTAGCTACAAATTGCCCCTCTATTTATTTAGTAGATGGCAACTACCTAGTTGAAACGAAACTGTCAGTTGCCATACTTTTGCACTGATTCAGGGGTCAATTTACCTATTGTGCATTTAAGAAGACGGCAATAACATGTTTTACACCAAGACATTATTTGCCATGTTGTTTTGTGCAAACATGGCAACCTGAATCTGTTGGTTCTTGCCACTTTGTTTACTTGGTAGATGGCAACTGCCTATTGAACCCAAAAATGTCAGTTGCCATGTTTCTACAGTGATTCAGGGTGTCAATTACCTACTGTGCTTTTAAGCAGACGACAACTACCTATTTACAACAAGACATTATTTGCCATGCAACTGCCTATTGTGCTTAGGAGCACATGGCAACTCTCACTTTACCCTAACATATTTTTTTGCCATGCATTTCAAGTGTTACATGGCAATTCCCTACTCTATTTTCAGTTTGCAGGTAGCAACTCCCTCTCTTTTACCCAATATATTTTCTGCCTTACTTTCGGTAGTGTAAGATGGCAACTGTCTAATGTATTTTGTTTAGCAGGTGGCAACTCCCTCTTTTTACACCAAGATTTTCTTTGCCACGTATTCCGTAGTGTTACATGGCATGTTTGCACAAAACAGCATGGGGGGGTTTTGGTTGTGCGGGCCGGGGGGTGGGAAGCCCAGACGTGCGGT
Organism: Elymus sibiricus; assembly: GCA_039707655.1. Taxonomy (NCBI): domain Eukaryota; kingdom Viridiplantae; phylum Streptophyta; class Magnoliopsida; order Poales; family Poaceae; genus Elymus; species Elymus sibiricus. Next base: position 482,905,836 of record CM077665.1, read on the forward strand.
CCACGCAGTGGCAAGCTAGGACGTGCGGGCAATCGGCCCGGACACCGGACATGCGGGCTGCGAGGTGAGACGCCCGGACGTGCGCGTGCGGGCGGACCTGCGTCGATGCCACACAGGGCATTTGAGGCGCGCCCGGGCTCCCCTATATCCGCCCCATATTTGGGCTGGAAATGAGGTGTGTCGGTCAGCCCGGGCGTTTGAGGCCGGTTTGAGAGGCCCGTCTGGGTCGATTTTTTGTGGCCGGGCAGTGACCGGGTGGCCTGCCCGGTCGTTTGAGGAGGGTATGAGGGGTCCGGCTGTAGATGCTCTTACCCCCACTATGACCAGCCTCATAGTGGGAGTAGTTTAGCTAGAAACATAGAGCACCCTAAGACAAGTTTTCTTAGGCTAGTCAGAGTGGGGAGTAACTTAGACGAGTGTTTATGTTACTACATTCATAATGCAAAATAACATAGAAGTAGGATCATAGATGATTGCATTTACTATACTGTACTCATTTTGATTTGAGTTGTGTTATGTTATAGTAACATATTATATTACTCTAGACACATCTCTCCTCATTAACTACATGTCGCATAAGCAAACTTGTCTTAAAATGCGCTGTGTTAGTACTCCATCCGGTTCGGTGTGTTAGGCTAGTCAGGCCTCTCCCAATGCCCCACTGTGTACAGGTGCTAAGGATGCCACGTAGGCAAAAAAAATGATGTGGCAAAGCAATTAAAGAGGAAAGAGAGCATTATAGTGACCCCAGGACGATATGATGCTAAGCGCGTGGACCTGGGCAAAATGCCTACTAACCAATGCATGAAGGACTTTAGTTGCTAAACAATTAAATAAAGCAAGCTTAGCTACAAAAGCTAAGCACCCATGCATTGGGGACATTAGTTGCTAATACTTTTAATGCACTTAGCACCTCACCTAAGCACAGATGCATTGAAAGAGGTCTCATAGTGGGGAGTGAAAGAGGTCTCATAGTGGGGAGTAACTTAGACTAGTAACATGCATATGTCACTAGTCTATGTTACTACCTTCATAATGGGTAGTGTCATAGATGTGGTAACTTAGATGTCTTCATTATTACTTTGTAGACTCATTTTGCATTGGAAAGTGCTATGTGATGGTAACATATTATGTTACTCTATTTGCCTCTCTCCTCATCAACTATTCGCCACATCATCATTTTTTCTTATGTGCATCTATGTTAGCCCCACTATGACCAGCCTTAGGCTGGTTGTAATGGGGAGTATAATATACTAGTATCATGCATATGATACTAGTGTATGATACTACCTTCGTAGTGCATAGTATCATAGGTTAGTATCATAGATGACCTTATTAATTATCATGCATGACACATAATAGCACATCATTTATTATGATACGGTATCATAATATGATATTCAATCATATATTTCTTCATTTAATTCAATGACACCTCATCAAAATTGTCTACTTGGCATGCATGATACTACCTATGATACTCCCATTACGGGCAGCCTTAGGCTTTGTAGCAAATTCTCTGCGACCAAGGCTCTAGTTGATTGGGCAATTAAATTTTGGTGAGATGAAATATCCTCCAATGACAGGGCTTATCTCTGACGTCCAATGAATCTGAACCGGTTTGGAATGCCCATGAGGAACGACCATACAGTGGTCATTCTTTGTTCCATGCAACGATTAATTAGGACAATTAGTTACCCAAGCAATTTTAGTGGAGGAGAGGGACGGCCAACCGCAATTACTAGGACAATTAATTACCCAAGCGGGCCTTATTCAAGCGTCAATATGGAACACATAGCTTTTGGGAGTGAGCCCTATACACCGGAGCAAAGGCAGTAGCTAAGTTACATCCACTATGACAAGCCTTATGTGTCAAGTAATTAATAAGGAGAGAAGTGTTTGTGTAACATCAATATGTTACTGTAACATAGCACATCCCAAGGTAAAATGAGTCTATATCTAAAAAATGAAGCCTTGCATGATACTACCTCCCTTCCAGTTTACATGGCTCAATTCAAAAATCTCACCAATCAAGGTAAATGGTGAGTGATGGAATAGTTTTTAGTTTGTAAAAATATGCACTCGTTTTTCTCAAATAATGTGTATACCAATGTATTAAATGTAATGCATGAATGCTTGACCAATAAATGCCCAAGAATTTTTACATGCATTGGTCAGTTCTCTCTTAATCTTTAAATGCAATAATTTAATGCACCTTAAAATCTGAACATGTGATGGGAAACAATCAAATTGAGACTGACGTGGCTTGATACTGCGTCGGTATTTCCCCAAAGAGGAAGGGATGATGCAGCACAGCGACGGTAAGTATTTCCCTCAGTTATGAAACCAAGGTATCGAACCAGTAGGAGGATCACGCAACACTATGTAAACAACACCTCCACATAAAGAACAAATACTTGCAACCCGACGCGAAAGAGAGGTTGTCGATCTCTCTATGGTAAAAATATAGGTTAGGTTGTAATAGATTGGATTGATAGATCGCTCAAGAACCCAAAATAAAAGAGGTAAATAAAAAGTGCAGCAAGGTATTTTTGGGTTTTTGGATTGATAGACACTAGTAGAATACAGGGCATCTGTCCCGGTTCCAGAGGGCCTTTAGTCCCGGTTCTGCAACCGAGACAAAATGATCGGGACTAATGCCCATCACTTTTAGTCCCGGTTGCCTTACGAACTGGGACTAAAGGAGATCCACATGGCCGCCGTGGGGTGCCCAGGCAGGAGGACCTTTAGTCCCGGTTGGTAACACCGACCGGGACTAAAAGGCAGCCACGCGTCAGTATCGGGGGTTTAGTTTTTTTTAAAGGACCGTGTTTCATTTTGTGTTTTCATTTTCTTTTATATTTATATTGTATTTTCACGCGGTTACACATAAAATATACAACATCAATACAAATTATGGAAGAACAACATCCAATTTTAGTACAAATTAGATGGATGCAGTAGACCAAGTTGAATTAATTAGAGGAAAATACAATGTTGCGAATCACAACATCGTATTTTCCTCTAATTCAACTTGCTCTATTGCATCCATCTAATTTGTACTGGTATATGTCATATAACAATTCATCATCATCATCTTAATCAACTCATCATCATTCAACATCCAACAACTCATCATCATCTTAATCAACTCCTCATCATTGTAGTTATCACAATTCACAAGGTTGAAACACTAACTTCTGCTCTCTCTTAGCTAAAATAGAATAATAAAGGCGAACTCCGACATCTCCCCACTGAAGAACACAGATCAACCTATCTCCAACCTGTGGGATGCGCAAGTATTCCTCTCCAAGTGGTAGCATGGTTGCTTGCATTGCCTTTCTCCATCCTTTGATTTTCAGGGTTTTTTCACTTTGAGATATCTTGTATTTGCCATTGTAATTAATCGGGAGTGGCCGTAAGCTAACCATTTGCAAATCACCATTTTGAAACATCCATTTAGGCACGGTCTCTGGGGGGAGTACCTGTTGAAGAACATTAGTAATAATAACATAGTTACCAAACTAGTTTTGCTTTAAGAACAATGTATGAAAAAGATGGACTAGTGACGCAATGATAAAAAAAATCTTACAAAGTTGTCTGAAGTGATGTTATAATGGTTCAACTTGTGCACTAGTGGCACATATCCATGATAAATGTTGCCAATCATGTAATATTTAGCATGATAATCAACATCATGAATAAATGATATCAGATGATCTTTCTCCAACCAAGTAAGCTCGGAGCCATAACTGTAGTAGGTGCAATGTATTATCTGTTGGGTAGTTCTTGTAGCACGGAAATAAGCTAATAATAAAAAGTAAAGACATTTAGTCGGGATGAGTACCAAATACTTTTCAATAATCAATATAAATTACCTAAAAAATCTGTTGACAAACGCACCTGGAGGTAAAACTGGAATCAAGTCATCCTCCGCATGCACCCAAATTTCTATATTACTATCACGAACATCGTGATTACCAAGATCGAAGGTAATGTTCATGTCCTCATCCAACGCATATGCTTTGCAAAATGCTCTCCAATTAGAACAACCAAAATATGTGTGATCTTCGTTACTTTTCACCTTACAACAAAAGTGTAATGCTCCGTTCTTAGGTGAGCTATCTTAGGCTCCGCGCTATCCTTCTCTTTGAAATGGAACTTGTCCAGGACAGCGAATCTTGCATGGCAGGGAATGCACTAGTTGAATTGTAAAAAAGAAGATTAAAGGTTAATTAAAGCAAAAAAGCACACGTCATACTTTATTAACAAAAAATACATGCCGTCTTTACATACCGTAATAATTGGAAATTCCTCCGTTAGCTTGACGGTGAAGGATGTACCGTTTTCTAGGTGAGGACAAAGGTCGCATATACCCCTCTCATCCCAGCACGAAGGGCACGGAGCGATCCTCCCAGCGTCGTGAGACGACGTCGACATTTCCTGTTCATGATTCTAAGATTAAAAATCGACGGCAATTTGTTTTAGCAAGATCATGATATAATATCACTAATACATATAATATCACCGGCGATTGTCAAGGACTCTTCATATAATAGTATCAGATAACATCACTAATACATCTTCAATAATCCAATTAATGGAGCATCGAATATTATCAAATACTATCACTAATACAACTCGAATATTATCGAATAATCTAGTTGACTCGTGGTTCCTGACGCGCGGGCGGTGGACACCCAAAGAGAAGGAACCATCACAGGATAATAACTCGCGTGAGATCCCTGAAGAACCTACCAGGTATTAGAGAACCTGACGTCCAATGCAATCATATAGCGACGGACGTGCTCGTCCTCCTCCCTGACACGGCGACGTATCACCTCCGTGGGGGCCGGCTCCCTCCGTACCGATAGTGGCCCACACGACCGCCACCAAAGAAGCTCTTGGTCGACGACGAGTCCCGAATTCCTCACCATGCCGCGCACTCCGAAAGGTAGCATCTCCCAGTGCCAGCCCGGTGGAGCCCAGTCCCGGACATGGCGCAACTGGTTGTCGGCGCCGAGTCGACGACGAGGATGCGGGATGGGCATCGTCGATGAGAACAAATTGTGGCTAGCAAATAACATTTCATTTAACAACAATACCATATGTAATAAATTTTGCATGGTAATTATGCATAGAAACATGGCTAGCATCAACACAACATGGCATTTTGAAGAAAACATATTCTCAAACTTAGTGAAATTAGACTAGACATGTGCAGCCGTTTTTTAACAGATTGACATGTTGGACAATAAATATAACTATGATGCAAATCCTATACATGGCATAAAATGGCACAACCTGGTAGACAACAACATGCTTAACAAAAGTCCCCTTGGGAGCAACCACAAAAGACTCCTAGATCAATAGCAAATCACATGGCAACATGGCAACAAAATGTTGGGATTCGCATCGAATGGTTCAAAACTTTTGTTGTACCTCGCAAAAAAACACTTTTGTTGTATATAGGAAAACTTTATACAGGAAATCAGTTCATATACCCCTCCGATCCATATTAGTTGTCGTTGAAATGGATCAAAAATTACAAGAGGTCCCCGGGTTATCTATACATACATACATACATGGACAAAAAAATTCATATATACATATACATATGAACATACATACATACATATACATACATACATACATATGAACATATGAACATATGAACATATGAACACATTGACAAAAAATCCATCCATCCATAAGCAGGAGGGGCTCACTGGGGGCAGGGGCCGGCGCGGCAACGGCGACGGCGACGGGGCAGGGGCACGGTGACGGCGACGGGGCAGGGGCACGGTGACGGCGATGGCGGGGCAGGGCAAGGCGATGGCGGGGCAGGGGCTAGGGGGCGGCATGGCGTCGGCGAGGGGCATCGGCGAGGGCAAAATCCGGCAGCCTGGCGACGTCGTGGTGGTCGTCTCGCCGTCGGGGGAGAGGAGGAGAAACTGATGGATGGAGGACAAGAAACTGCCAAGTCCCGCTTATGTAGCCCCCCTTTTAGTCCTGGTTGGTGGCTCCAACCGGTACTAAAGGCCCCTTTCGCCGCGGTTGGAGCCACCAACCGGGACTAAAGGTAAATTTCAGCAGCCCAAAGGGCGGGAAGCACAACCCTTTAGTCCCGGTTGGTATCACCAACCGGGACTAAAGGCCCCCCTTTAGTCCCGGTTGGAGCCACCAATCGGGACTAAAGGGATGTGCTTCCCGCAGCCAAAAGCTTAGTCCCACCTCACTAGTCGAGAGGGGCTCGGAGTGGTTTATAAGCACTGCTGCCGCTGTCCTCTCGAGCTCCTCTCTATTGCAGGCATTACATGCCTATCTCACGCCCTGTTGGGCCTGCTAGCACTGCGGGCCTGCATCCCGTCCCATTTCTAGGGTTTCTAGTCGTATGCAGGCCATTGTCGCTAGTAGGCGGGCCTTTTTTTTATTTTTTGCATATATTATGTTTTTAAATTTTTAATGTTATATTTTGCATATGTTTTAGTTGATTCCTTTTGCTATTAGAGTTTTATAAAAGCTTTTTACTATTAAAGTTTTTAACAAATAAATACTTTGATAATTTTAGTTAATATTATTTTGATTCTTTTTAGTTGATTCTTTTTGCTATTAGAGTTTTATAAAAGCTTTTAATTTTCTATTAAAGCTTGTAACAAAATATACTTTATGAAAATTCTTTTTACTATTAAAGTTTTTAACAAATAAATACTTTGATAATTTTATTAATATTATTTTGATTCTTTTTAGTTGATTCTTTTTGCTATTAGAGTTTTATAAAATCATATTAGTTCATTCTTTTTCCTATTAGAGTTTTATAAAATCTTTTTACTTCATTCTTCTTGCAATTAGAGTTTTATAAAAGCTTTTTAGTTCATTCTTTTTGATATTAGTTCATTCTTTGAGCTAAATGACCCTGAATTTGAAAAGCACTGCAAATGAACTCTGAAAAGGTTGAAACTTGGCATGGTATCATAATTTCACCCACATAGCATGTGCTAAAAAGTTGAGAGGGTTATGGGAAAAACTGGATGCACTTCGTGTACAAACTGGACAATCTCTTTCGAAGTAACAGGGTTTCAGACGAAAACTCATCTATTACAAAAGGGATTTAATTTTTTTATCATATTTTAACTCCAGACTTTTTCTGCATTCAATATGCACCATTCAAAGCCACATCATCAATTTTCAACCCTTTTCTGACTTCATTTGCTATTTTTCATGCATTTCATGATTTATTTTGAGATAAATGACCCTGAATTTGAAAAGCACTGCAAATGAACTCTGAAAAGGTTGAAACTTGGCATGGTATCATAATTTCACCTACATAGCATGTGCTAAAAAGTTGAGCAGGTTACGGAAAAAACTGGATGCACTTCGTGTACAAACTAGACAATCTCTTTCGAAGTAACATGGTTTCGGACGAAAACTCATCTATTACAAAAGGGATTTCATTTTTTTTAACATATTTTAACTCCAGACTTTTTTTGTATTCAATATGAACCATTCAAAGGCACATCATCAATTTTCAACCCTTTTCTGACTTCATGTGCTATTTTTCATGCATTTCAAGATTTATTTTGAGCTAAATGACCCTGAATTTGAAAAGCACTGCAAATGAACTCTGAAAAGGTTGAAACTTGGCATGGTATCATAATTTCACCCACATAGCATGTTCTAAAAAGTTGAGCAGGTTACGGAAAAAACTGGATGCACTTCGTGTACAAACTAGACAATCTCTTTCGAAGTAACATGGTTTCGGACGAAAACTCATCTATTACAAGAGGGATTTCATTTTTTTAACATATTTTAACTCCAGACTTTTTCTGTATTCAATATGCACCATTCAAAGGCACATCATCAATTTTCAACCCTTTTCTGACTTCATGTGCTATTTTTCATGCATTTCAAGATTTATTTTGAGCTAAATGACACTGAATTTGAAAAGGACTGCAAATGAACTCTGAAAAGGTTGAAACTTGGCTTGGTATCATAATTTCACCCACATAGCATGTGCTAAAAAGGTGAGAGGGTTACCGGAAAAACTGGATGCACTTCGTGTACAAACTGGACAATCTCTTTCGAAGCATCAGGGTTTCGAACGAAAACACGTCTATTACAAAGGGATTTCAATTTTTTGAACATATTTTAACTCAAGACTTTTTCTGCATTCAATATGCGCCATTCAAAGCCACATCATCACTTTTCAACCCTTTTCTGACTTCATTTGCTAGTTTTCATGCATTTCATGATTTATTTTGAGCTAAAATGACCCTGAATTGAAAAGCACTGCAAATGAACTCTGAAATGGTTGAAAGTTGGCATGGTATCATAATTTCACCCACATAGCATGTGCTAAAAAGTTGAGAGGGTTACGGGAAAAACTGGATGCACTTCGTGTACAAACTGGACAATCTCTCTCGAAGTATCAGGGATTCGGACGAAAACTCATCTACTACAAAGGGATTTCATTTTTTAACATATTTTAACTCCAGACTTTTTCTGCATTCAATATGCACCATTCAAAGCCACATCATCAATTTTCAACCCTTTTCTGACTTCATTTGCTATTTTTCATGCATTTCATGATTTATTTTGAGCTAAAATGACCATGAATTTGAAAAGCACTGCAAATGAACTCTAAAAAGGTTGAAACTTGGCATGGTATCATAATTTGACCCACATAGCATGTGCTAAAAAGTTGAGAGGGTTACGGGAAAAACTGGATGCACTTCGTGTACAAACTGGACAATCTCTTTCGAAGTAACAAGGTTTCGGACGAAAACTCATCTATTACAAAAGGGATTTCATTTTTTTAACATATTTTAACTCCAGACTTTTTCTGCATTCAATATGCACCATTCAAAGCCACATCATCAATTTTCAACCCTTTTCTGACTTCATTTGCTATTTTTCAAGCATTTCATGATTTATTTTGAGCTAAATGACCCTGAATTTGAAAAGCACTGCAAATGAACTCTGAAAAGGTTGAAACTTGGCTTGGTATAATAATTTCACCCACATAGCATGTGCTAAAAAGTTGAGAGGGTTATGGGAAAAACTGGATGCACTTCGTGTACAAACTGGACAATCTCTTTCGAAGTAACACGGTTTCGGACGGAAACTCATCTATCACAAAAGGGATTTCATTTTTTTAACATATCTTAACTCCAGACTTTTTCTGCATTCAATATGCACCATTCAAAGCCACATCATCAATTTTCAACCTTTTTCTGACTTCATTTGCTATTTTTCATAAATTTCATGATTTATTTTGAGCTAAATGACCCTGAAATTGACAAGCACTGCAAATGAACTCTGAAAAGGTTGAAACTTGGCATGGTATCATAATTGCACCCACATAGCATGTGCTAAAAAGTTGAGCGGGTTACGGGAAAAATTGGATTCACTTCGTGTACAAACTGGACAATCTCTTTCGAAGTAACAGGGTTTCGGACGAAAACTCATCTATTACAAAAGGGATTTCATTTCTTGACATGTAACTGCAGTGATATTCTAGATCAAAGCCATCATCAGAATAGTTGTGGAGAGAAAGTCTTCACTTTTTCTTCGCGTGTGTCCCTTGCTTATTGCGCCGTAACCATGGATAATCTTCATCGTTTAACAGGATGCTTGGGTCAGCCTTCACTTTGAAGGGAGGAATTTCATGAAACTTTTCATAATCTTCAGACATGTGTGTCTTGTCCTCCACTCCCACAATGTTTCTCTTCCCTGAAAGAACTATGTGGCACTTTTGCTCATCGTTTGATGTATTCGCTTCCTTATCTTTTTTTTCTCGGTTTGGTAGACATGTCCTTCACATAGAAAACCTGCGCCACATCATTGGCTAGGACGAATGGTTCATCTATGTACCCAAGATTGTTGAGATCCACTGTTGTCATTCCGTATTGCGGGTCTAACTATACCCCTCCTCCTGACAGATTGACCCATTTGCACCGAAACAAAGGGACCTTAAATTCATGTCCATAGTCAAGTTCCCATATCTCCTCTATGTAACCATAATATGTGTCCTTTGCCCTATTGGTGATTCCTGCATTAAAGTGGACACCACTGTTTTGGTTGGTGCTCTTTTTATCTTGGGCGATCATGTAAAATGTATTACCATTTATCTCGTACCCTTGGTAAGTCAATACAGTCGAAGATGGTGTCCTGGCCAACAAGTACAAGTCATCTCCAACAGTGTTGTTATGCATGAGATGCATTTGCAACCAACCGCCGAAAGTCCCGATGTGTTCACGCGTAATCCAGTCGTCAGACTGCTCCGGGTGTTTGTAGCGTAGAATATTCTTGTGTTCATTGATATACGGGGCCACCAAGGTAGAATTCTGTAGAACTGTGTAGTGTGCTTGCGCCTAGGAATGCCCGTCCCTACATATTATTGAATCCGCTCCTAGCGTGCCTTTTCCACTCAGTCTCCCCTCATATCGCGATTTAGGGACACCAATCGGCTTAAGGTCAGGAAAAAAGTCAACACAAAACCCAATGACCTCCTCTGTTTGATGGCCCGTAGAGATGCTTCCTTCTGGCCTAGCACGATTACGAACATATTTCTTCAAGACTCCCATGAACCTCTCAAAGGGGAACATATTGTGTAGAAATACAGGACCCAGAATGGTAATCTCGTCGACTAGGTGAACTAGGACGTGCGTCATAATATTGAAGAAGGATGGTGGGAACACCAACTCGAAGCTGACAAGACATTGGACCAAATCATTCTGTAACCTTGGTAGGATTTCTGGATCGATTACCTTCTGAGAAATTGCATTAAGGAATGCACATAGCTTCACAATGGCTAATCGAACATTTTCTGGTAGAAGCCCCCTCAATGCAACCGGAAGCAGTTGCATCATAACCACGTGGCAGTCATGAGACTTTAGGTTCTGGAATTTTTTCTCTGCCATGTTTATTATTCCCTTTATATTCGACGAGAAGCCAGACGTGACCTTGATACAGAGCAGGCAGTCAAAGAAGATTTCCTTCTCCGCTTTGGTTAGAGCGTAGCTGGCAGTACCTTGATACTGCTTTGGATGCATGCCGTCTTTTTCGTTCACACGTTGCTGGTCCTCCAGTGCCTCCGGTGTATCTTTTGTCTTCGCATACACGCCCAAGAAGCCTAGCACGTTCACGCAAACATTCTTCGTCACATGCATCACGTCGATTGTAGAGCGGACCTCTAGGTCTTTCCAAAAGTGTAGGTCCCAAAATATAGATTTCTTCTTCCACATGGGTGCGTGTCCCTCAGCGTCATTCGGAACAGATTGTCCGCCATGACCCTTTCCAAAGATTACTTGTAAATCCTTGACCATATCAAGTATATCATCACCAGTACGGAGGATGGGCTTCTTCTGGTGATCTGCCTCACCTTTGAAATGCTTACCTTTCTTTCTTAAGGCATGCTTGGTCGGAAGAAATCGATGATGTCCCAGGTACACATTCTTCTTGCATTTGTCCAAATATATACTTTGGGTATCATCTAAACAGTGCATGCATGCATTGTATCCCTTGTTTGTCTGTCCTGAAAGGTTACTAAGAGCAGGCCAATCATTGATGGTTACAAACAGCAACGCTCGTAGGTCAAATTCCTCTTGTTCATGCTCATCCCACACACGTACACCTTTTCCATTCCACAGCTATAAAAGCTCTTCAACTAATGGCCTTAGGTACACATCAATGTCGTTGCCGGGTTGCTTAGGGCCTTGGATGAGCACTGACATCATAATGAACTTCCGCTTCATGCACAACCAAGGAGGAAGGTTATAGATACATAGAGCCACTGGCCATGTGCTATGCTTGCTGCTCTGCTCACCCAAAGGATTAATGCCATCTGCACTTAAACCAAACCATACGTTCCTTGCGTCACCTGCAAAGTCCCCCCACTTTCTCTCGATTTTTCTCGACTGCGACCCGTCAGCGGGTGCTCTCAACTTCCCGTCTTTCTTACGGTCTTCTTTGTGCCATCGCAACAACTTGGCATGCTCTTTGTTTCTGAACAGACATTTCAACCGTGGTATTATAGGAGCATACCACATCACCTTGGCAGGAACCCTCTTCTTGGGACGCTCGCCCTCAACATCACCAGGGTCATCTCGTCTGATCTTATACCGCAATGCACCGCATACCGGGCATGCGTTCAATTCCTCGTACTCACCGCGGTAGAGGATGAAGTCATTAGGGCATGCATGTATCTTCTGCACCTCCAATCCTAGAGGGCAGAGAACCTTCTTTGCTTCGTACGTACTGTCGGGCAATTCGTTATCCTTTGGAAGCTTGTTCTTCAAGATTTTTAGTAGCGAACCAAATCCCTTGTCAGATACACCATTGTCTGCCTTCCATTGCAGCAATTCCAGTGTGGTACTGAGCTTTGTGTTGTCATCTTCGCAGTTTGGGTACAAACCTTTTTTGTGATCCTCTAACATGCGATCGAACTTCAACTTCTCCCTTTCACTTTCGCATTCTCTCTGTGCATCAACAATAGTCTCACCACGGTGGTGTCGGCGACGAGATCGGCGCGGGCGATCGGCAATGGTGAGGACAGGGACGGGACGGGACAGACCGCCAAACCTAGACAAATCTTCGGGAAAATGGAGCTTGGAGGTCGAGCTTGGAGAGGAGAAAGCTTAAGCGTGGCTCGGGCATTTCATCGAACACCTCGTGTGCATAGGTGGTGAGAGCAGAGCAGCACACAACTCCCACACGCTGGCCGGCCAAAAAATAGAGGAGTGAGCGGGCAGGGGCAAGCATATATATAGGCATCTCGTTAGTCCCGGTTTGTGGCTAGAATCGGGATAGAAGACTGCCCTTTAGTCCCGGTTCCAGCCACCAACCGGGACTAAAGGGGCTGCGCCAGGAGCGAGGACCTTTAGTCCCGGTTCGTGTCTGGAACCGGGACTAAAGGGGTCAGACGAACTGGGACTGCTGCCCGCCGAGGCCCGGCCGGCGTCCTCGCCTCACGAACCGGGACTGATGCACCCATTAGTCCCGGTTCGTAACACGATCGGGACTAATGCACTTATCTGGCCTGGACCAAAGCCCTGTTTTCTACTAGTGAGATCTGAAAACAAAGGCAACAAAAAGTTAGATCGGAAAGCAATATGTTGCAAAAGTAGACCCGAGGGCCGTAGGTTTCACTAGTGGCTTCTCTCATGAGTATAGCACACGGTGGGTGAACAAATTACTATTGGGCAATTGATAGAAAATCGAATAATCATGACGATATCCAAGGCAATGATCATTATATAGGCAGCACGTCCAAGGTTAGTAGACCGATTCCTGCCTGCATCTACTACTATTACTCCACACATCGACCGCTATCCAGCATGCATCTAGTGTATTAAGTTCATGGGAAAACGGAGTAATGCAATAAGAATGGTGACATGATGTAGACAAGATCTATTCATGTAGGAATAGACCCCATCTTGTTATCCTTAATAGCAACGATACATGCGTGCCTCGCTGCCCCTTCTGACACTGGGAGAGGACACCGCAAGATCGAACCAATCACAAAGCACCTCTTCCCATGGCAAGAAAAATGATCTAGTTGGCGAAACTAAACCAAAGATTCGAAGAAGAAATATGAGGCTATAAGTAATCATGCATATAAGAGATTAAAGAAGACTCAAATAATATTCATGGATAGAAACTGATCATGAACTCAAAATTCATCGGATCCCAACAAACATGCCGCAAAAGTCATTACATCAAATATATCTCCAAGAGACCATTGTATTGAGAATCAAAAAGAGAGAAGAAGCCATCTAGCTACTGCCTACCCGTAGGTCTATGGTGGACTACTCATGCATCATCGGAGAGGCACCAATGAGGATGATGAACCCCTCAGTGAAGGTGTTAGATTGGATCTCGAGGTTCTGGAACTTGCGGTGGTTGGATGTGTTTTTCGTAAACTACTCTAGGGTTTCTGGAATGGGGTATTTATACAGCTGAGAGGTGGTGGAGAGGGGCCCCGAGGAGGGCACAACCCACCTGGGCATGCCAGGGGCCTCTGGCGCACCATGGTGTATCGTGGTCTCCTCGGACCTCCTTCCAGATGCTTCTTTGGTCCCCCTAGTGTCCTCTGACCCCAAAAAAACTCCAAAAAGTTTCATGATGTTTGGGCTTTGTTTGGTACTGAAATTCTGCGAAGTAAAAAACAAGCAAAAAACAGCAACTGGCACTTGGCACTATGTCAATAGGTTAGTCCCAAAAAATGATATAAAGTTGCTATAAAATGATTGCAAAACATCAGAGAATGATAATATAACAGCATGGAACAAGCAAAAATTATAGATACGTTGGAGACGTATCAGCATCCCCAAGCTTAATTCCTACTCGTCCTCGAGTAGGTAAATTATAAAAACAAATTTTTTGATGTGGAATGTTTCCTATCATGTTCATCACATATTCTTTTCTTTGTAGCATGGACATTTGGACTTATAGATGGTCCAAAGCAATAGTCTCGTTTTGACATGAAGACTACAATACTCAAGCATACTAACAAGCAACCATGTCTTTCAAAATATCAATACTAAAGAAAGTTATCCCTAGCCCGTCATGCTCAATCATTTATCCATTCATGAAACACACTCAAATATTAACTACACCCAATGCTCAAGTATGATCATAGTACCCCCTGGTTGGTGCTTTGTAAGAGAAGATTGAGACTCAAATTGAAAAATAAAAATTGCATAAAGTAAATAGATAGGCCCTTCGCAGAGGGAAGTAGGGATTTGTAGATGTGCTAGAGCTCAAAGTTTAAATTGAGAGAAAAAATATTTTGGGTGGCATGCCTTTCCTGTCAATGAAAACGACAAAGAATTTCACAATACTTTCCAGGCTAGATACATCATAGGCGGTTCCCAAACAGAAAATAAAGTTTATTCCTTTTTCGACCATTCTTTCACAATCCATGGCTAGCCGTATCCATGGGTGCCTTCCATACCAACACTTTCCAAGTAACTTATTATTTGACAACATAAAATAATTGTTTTTTCTTTTTCATTTCGGGACTGGGCATCCCTATTACCGCCGTACTCTCGTGCAATGACAAGTGAATAAACACTCATCTTGAGAATAACACATCTAGCATGGAAAAATATTGGATACCCCCAACCGTTTCATGAGCGGTACGAGCACACAAAAAGGAAATTTATTTTGAAAATTAGAGATGGCACATACAAATTTGCTTAGAACGGCAAGGAAATACCACATATAGGTAGGTATGGTGGACTCATATGGCAAAACTGGGTTTAAGGATTTTGGATACACAAGTAGTATTTCTAGTTAGTACAAGTGGAGGCTAGCAAATAGATTGAGAAGCAACCAACCAAGAAACAAAAATTCACATAAACAGGCATTAAGCATAACTAACACCGAATAATGCACCATAAGTAGGATATAATTTCATTGCATAACTATTGACTTTCGTGCTTGCATAGGGAATCACAAACCTTAACACCAATATTCTTACTAAAGCACAATTACTCATCAACATGACTCACATATTACTATCAACATGTCTCAAAACTATTACAAGGAATCAAGTTTAATTTTTCCAATGATCTTCATGAAAGTTTTTATTATATCCCTCTTGAATATCTATCACTTTGGTACTAGTTTCATATATTGCCATTGCTTTTGACAAGCTAAAATAAATTTAAGTGAAGAACATGAGCATAAAAAAATTCATCTCTCAAAATAGTATAAGTGAAGCATGAGAGAATTTCTTCAAAATTTACTAACTCTCAAATTAATCTAAGTGAAGCATGAGAGTGTTTCTTCAAAAATTTAAATCACACTGTGCTCAAAAAGATATAAGTGAAGCACTAGAGCAATTCCATGGCTCAAAAAAGTTTAAGTGAAGCATATAGAGCAATTCTAACAAATCATAGCATAATTTGGCTCTCTCAAAATAGGTGTGTTCAGAAAGGATACTAATGACAAACTAAAAAGAAAAACAAGAAAAGATTCAAATAATACAAGACGCTCCAAGCAAAACTCATGATATGTGACGAATAAAAATATAGTTCCAAGTAAAATACCGATGGTCGTTAGAAGAAAGAGGGGATGCCACTCGGGGCATCCCCAAGCTTAGTTGATTATTTCTCTTTGGATAATATCTTGGGGTGCCATGGTCATCCCCAAGCTTAGGCTCTTTTCACTCCTTATTCCTTCATCCATCGTGATCTCACCCAAAACTTGAAAACTTCAATCACACAAAACTCAACAAAATCTTTGTGAGATCCGTTAGTACAATAAAGCAAATCACCACTCTAAGTACTGTTGCAAACCCATTCATATTTTATTGTTACATTATACCTACTATATTCTAACTTTACCATAGCTTATACCCCCCCAATACAAGCCATAGATTTATCAAAACAAGCACACAATGTAACAAAAACAGAATCTGTCAAGAACAGAACAATCTGTAGTAATCTGTATTCTAACGGTACCTCTGGAACTCACAAAATTCTGAGAAATAAGGAAAACGTAAATAATTTGTATAGAAATACTGTGTTAAAATTTCAGCTAATTATCACGCTCCAGTAAAAAATGAAAATTCACTCACTGGAGTCAAAGTTTATGTTTCTGATTCAGCATTGTTTCTACTTATCGTATGAATCATCCTAAAGGCTTTACTTGGCACAAACACTAATTAAAACATAAAAAACACAATCATAACAAAGGCATAATTGTGTCAACACTCAAAAATAGAAAGGAAAAGATAAAATAAATTTTATTCATTGGGTTGCCTCCCAACAAGCGCTATCGTTTTACGCCCCTAGCTAGGCATAAAGCATAGATTCAAGTATTATCATCTATAGATTTTGCTCCATAGGATGCTCTCATAATTGATTCATACGGTGGCTTAATTATTGTTCTAGGCAAGTGTTCCATACCCTTCCTTAGTGGAAATTGAAATTTAGTATTACCTTCTTTCATATCAATCACGGCACCTATAGTGCGTAAAAACGGTCTACGAAGTATAATAGGACAAGAAGGATTGCAATCAATATCAAGAACAATAAAATCTATGGGCACATAGTTCCTATTTGCAAGAATAAGAACATCATTAATTCTTCCCAAAGGCTTTTTAATAGTAGAATTCGCCAAGTGCAAATTAAGAGAACATTCTTCAATATTGGTAAGACCAAGCACATCACATAGAGATTTCGGAATTGTGGAAACACTAGCACCCAAATCACATAAAGCAAAGAATTCATAATTTTTAATCTTGAATTTAATGGTAGGTTCCCACTCGTCATGTAATTTTCTAGGGATTGAAATCTCTAATTCCAGCTTTTCTTCGAAAGATTTCATCATGGCATCAACAATATGTTTAGTAAAAGCTTTATTTTGTTCATAAGCATGGGGTGAATTTAACACGGATTGCAGCAAAGAAATATATTCAATCAAACAGAAACTATCATAATTAAAGTCTTTGCAATCCAAAATAGTGGGCACATCACTACTTAAAGTTTTGACCTCTTCAAACCCACTTTCATCAAAAAAAATATCAAGATTTTCACCCTCCAAATTATTGGGACGCCTTCTAACTAAAGTTGACTCTTATTTAGTCCCTTTATCATCAATTTGAATATTACTAAACAAGGAATAAATAGAAGAAACACCAATCACTTTAAGATTTTCATCATTTTTATGAATGAAATCACTAGAAAACGCTTTTTCTAAAAATTCTCTTTTGGCTCTAAGCATAGCGGTTCTTTTCTTACTTTCATCCATAGAAACATATAAACTTTAATTGATTCATAAATCTTAGGTGCAAAATCTTTCAACTTGTGATTTTCTAGATCATGGGAAATTCTATCAATGCTTCCAGACATATCATCAATCTTATTCAACTTTTCTTCTATCATAGTATTGAAAACTTTTTGAGCATTGATAAATTCTTTAATATTACTCTCAAGATCGGAGGGGTTCCTATTATGATTGTAAGAAGAATTACCATAGGAATTACCATAATTATTACAGGAATTTCCGGGAAAAGGCCTAGGATTAAAATTACCTCTATAAGCATTGTTATTAAAATTGTTTCGCGAGATGAAATTCACATCTACAGAATCACTATTTTTCTCAATCAAAGTAGACAAAGGAACGTCATTAAGATCAATAGGAGAATTTTTACTAGCAACCAACTTCATAAGAGCATCAAGTTTTTCACTCAAAGTACTAATTTCTTCAACTGAATTAACCTTTTTGCTAGTAGGTGCTCTTTAAGTATGCCATTGTGAATAATTTGCCATAATATTATCTAGCAATTTAGTAGCTTCTCCCAAAGTAATTTCCATAAAAGTACCACCCGCGGCGGAATCTAAAAGATTTCTAGAGACAAAATTCAATCCCGCATAAATTTTTTGTATGATCATCCAAAGATTTAGAACATGAGTAGGACAATTTCTTAGCATCAATCCCAAGATTGTGCAACATGTTCATGATCAAGTTGCTTAAAATTCATGATTTGAGTTATAAGGGAAATAATTTTCACGGGAGGAAATTACTTAGTAATAAAAGCATCCTTGCACTTATCCCAACAGTCGATACTATTGCGAGGCAAAGAAGAAAACCAAAATTTTGCACTATCATGCAAGGAGAAAGGAAACAATTTCAACTTCACTATATCATTGTCCACATATTTTTTCTTTTGCATATCACACAATTCTACGAATGTGTTTAGATGGGATCCGGCATCCTCATTAGGAGTACCGGAAAATTGATCTTTCATGAAAAGATTCAACAAAGCGGCATTAATATCACAAGACTCCGCACTAGTGGCGGGAGGAGCAATCGGAGTACTAATAAACTCATTAGTATTGGTTTTTGGAAAAATCACACAACTTGGTATTCTCTTGAGTCATTATGACTACGCAAACAAGATTGCAAGAAAACAAGAGATCTCACGAGAAAAAAGCAACAAAAAAGAAGGCGAATAAAACGACAAATTTGTTAAGTGGGGGAGAGGAAAACGAGAGGCAAATGGCAAATAATGTAATTGCAAGGAGATGAGATTTGTGATTAGGAACCTGATAGATGTTGATGATGTCTCCCCAGCGCCAAAGATTGGCACGTTGAAGAGACTGCTTCCTCCCCGGCAATGGCGCCAGAAATTCCTTTGACGTGGTTTGATACTGCATCGGTATTTCCCCAAAGTGGAAGGGATGATGCAGCACAGCGACGGTAAGTATTTCCCTCAGTTATTAAACCAAGGTATCGAACCAGTAGGAGGATCACGCAACACTATGTAAACAGCACCTGCACACAAAGAACAAATACTTGCAACCCGACACGAAAGAGAGGTTGTCAATCTCTCTACGTAAAAAGATAGATTAGGTTGTAATATATTGGATTGATAGATCGCTCAAGAACACAAAATAAAAGAGGTAAATAAAAAGTGCAGCAAGGTATTTTTGGGTTTTTGGATTGATAGATCTGAAAACAAAAGCAACAAAAAGATAGATCGGAAAGCAATATGTTGGAAAAGTAAACCCGGGGGACGTAGATTTCACTAGTGGCTTCTCTCATGAGTATAGCACACGATGGGTGAACAAATTACTGTTGGGCAATTGATAGAAAATCGAATAATCATGACGATATCCAAGGCAATGATCATTATATAGGCATCACATCCAAGATTAGTAGACCGACTCCTGCCTGCATCTACTACTATTACTCCACACATCGACCGCTATCCAACATGCATCTAGTGTATTAAGTTCATGGGAAAACGGAGTAATGCAATAAGAACGATGACATGATGTAGACAAGATCTATTCATGTAGGAATAGACCCCATCTTGTTATCCTTAATAGCAACGATACATGCGTGCCTTGCTGCCCCTTCTATCACTGGGAGAGGACACCGCAAGATCGAACCCATCACAAAGCACCTCTTCCCATGGCAAGAAAAATCGATCTAGTTGGCCTAACTAAACCAAAGATTCGAAGAATAAATACGAGGCTATAAGTAATCATGCATATAAGAGATCAAAGAAGACTCAAATAATATTCATGGATAGAAACTGATGATGAACTCAAAATTCATCGGATCCCAACAAACACACCGCAAAAGTCATTACATCAAATAGATCTCCAAGAGACCATTGTATTGAGAATCAAAAAGAGAGAGGAAGCCATCTAGCTACTGCCTATGGACCCATAGGTCTATGGTGGACTACTCACGCATCATCGGAGAGGCACCAATGGGGATGATTAACCCCTCCATGACGGTGTTAGATTGGATCTCGAGGTTCTGGAACTTGCGGTGGATGGATGTGTTTTTCGTCGACTCCTCTAGGGTTTCTGGAATATTGGGGTATTTATAGAGCTGAGAGGCGGTGGAGAGGGGCCCCGAGGAGGGCACAACACACCTCGGCGCGCCAGGGGCCTCATGCTCGCCCTGGTGTATCGTGGCCTCCTCAGCCTTCCTTCCAGATGCTTCTTTGGTCCCCCGGGTGTCTTCTGGCCCAAAAAAAATCTCCAAAAAGTTTCGCGATGTTTGGGCTTCATTTGGTACTGAAATTCTTCGAAGTAAAAAACAAGCAAAAAACAGCAACTGGCACTTGGCACTATGTCAATAGGTTAGTCCCAAAAATGACATAAAGTTGCTATAAAATGATTGTAAACATCCAAGAATGATAATATAACAGCATGGAACAAGCAAAAATTATAGATACGTTGGAGACATATCAGAGACTTATAAAATGGAAATACTAAAATTTGAAATAAGCCCTATAAACTGGAAGGATATATTTTGATCCCCCCTCCCCCCCCCCCACACACACAGACACATTTTTTATGCCAACTCAAGACATGCACTATAATGAAGAGAAGGATATGTTTTTTGTTTGTTCTTGAGTTTAAGGATCTCGCACTATTAAGAGAAGGATGCACTATTAAGAGGGGATCATTGTGAATTTGTAAATAATTTCCTCAGGACATATCTCTTCATAGCCTACCAAAAACTCAAAGCCAAAAGTCCTAACTAAAATTCATGTACAATTGTAGCTCGAAAAATGCATGCTCTCATATGGCTTAACCGCCATAGAGAAAAAAAATCCAAAGATGTGGAGGTATTTTTACCTAATCCAGCAGAGCTAAGTGATCCAATAGTGGATACTTCAACGAAGGATGAGAAGATTTATAGCTTCACGAATATAACTAGAACGTTAGATGAACAATCAATCAACATACGAGCTCTAGTTATTAAAGTGGTGATAAATAGATGGCATTAGGAAACCTCGGTGTCACTTCTACAATTAGTTCAACCGAGGTTTCATCATCGGTGGTCATGCCCCATTCCTCTCCATCTACCTTCCTACCTTCGGGAAGCAATCCCGGTGAATTTGCTTGGAATTACCAAAAAAACACTACCTAGAGAACCCAAATTTAATTTTCAAGTCACACCGCTTTGTATGATGCAAAAGGAAAGCTCTAAACATGGAAATTGATATGCAGGATCATATGAAGAGTACCTCCAATGATTTGTGGGAGATCATGGAAAGTAATTTTCAATCCCGCCAACCCCAATGATCTAACTCCACAAGAAGCCTACGATAAAGAACTCAAAGTTGCCGCATGTATGATGATAAGGAAGGGTTTGTCCGTAAGTCAAAGGCAACCATATCTCCATGTCAACTCCCCCAAACAACTATGGGATACTTTGTGTTGACAAAAACTGATACCTCCATTCTTCAACCATCAATATATGAAATGCGGAGAATGATATGCACTACTTTGTGTTGGAAAACGCCGAGACACCTCAAGAGCTTCATGAACGTCTCAAAGCTCTCACTGCAAACATCGAGAGCTTTGAATGTGACAAGGCCTATGATGAATTTACCATGACCAACCACTTACTTGTTGACAAGATGTTAACTACTCTTGCACCTCACTATAAAACCATGGTTTGGACCATAAGGTGTGTTCATTGTTTCACAGAGGTGACTCACGATGTGGTTTCTACCTTCTTGCGACATGAAGAATTCATGAAGAAAGGTAAGAGACGACTTTCCATGCAATGGTTTGGACAAAAAACAAACCTTTCATTCAAGGCCAAGCACGTCCAAGTTTTTAAATGAATCAATGTAGAAGGTGAAGATGATGGGGATTAAGTTGACTCCAATGAATTCCCCTCATATGATCAAATGACACTCTTTGTGAAAATATTTAGGCTAAGTGCTGATACGTCTCCAACGTATCTATAATTATTGATTGTTCCATGCTGATATATTATCATTCTAGGATATTTTTTGGGTCATTATTTACCAATTTATAATATTTTTTAGAACTAACCTATTGACCCAGTGCCCAGTGCCAGTTGCTATTTTTTGCTTGATTTTTATTTTGCAGTTTTCCTTTACCAAACGAAGTCGAATTGTCATGAAACTTTTTGACGATTTTTTCTGGACCAATACAAGACCTAGAAGCTTCGGGAGATGGCCGGGAGCCGCACGAGAGCTCCACAAGCCATCAGGGCGCGCCCAAGGGGGGTCGCGCCCTGTTGGCTTGTGGGCCCCCTGTGGCTCTCCCGACCTCCCTCTCCGGCCTATAAATTCCCTAATATTCTAGAAACCCTGAAGGGAGTCTTGAAAACCTTTTTCCGCCGCCGCAAGTCTCTGTTCCGTCGCGATCCCATCTGGAGCTCTGTTCCGACACCCTGCCGGAGGGGGGATCGATCACGGAGGGCCTCGACATCAACCTTGCTGCCCTCATGATGATGTGTGAGTAGTTCACCACAGACCTATGGGTCCATAGCTAGTACCTAGATGGCAATCTGTCTCTCTTATGACCTACAATACAATGATCATCGCATCTTCGCTTTGATCTATTCGATGTAATCCTTTTGTTCGGTGTGTTTGTTTGGATCCGATGAATTGTGGGTTTATGTTCAGATTATTAATGAAAAGTATTTGAGATATCTCTGATATATATTGTCTCTTAATTGCATGATCATTCTAGCTTCGTAATGCTCTCCAATTTATTGATGTGCTTTGGCCAAGTAGATTGATATTTCATCGGTGGGAGTGGTGCGTTGTGGTTGGTTCAACCTGATGGGTTTCTATATCCCAGCGACAGAAGGGGAGAAGATACATCTTTGTGTTGCTGCTACTAAGGATAAAACGATGGGGTTTATTCATATTGATTCTTTGTCTACATCATGTCATTGTTCTCCAAGCATTACTCTGTTTTACTTAATACTCTAGATGCATGATGGATAGCGGTCAATGAGTGGAGTAATAGTAATAGGTGCTGGCAGGAGTCGGCCTATTTACTTATGGATGTGATGCCTATATATACATGATCACTGCCGCGAACATCGCATAACTATCCGCTTTTCTATCAATTGCCCAACAGTAATTTATTACCCACCGTACGTTGCCTACATGAGAGATGCCACTAGAGAACACTATGGCCCCCGGGTCTATTCACTTATAAATTTACAAACGCTATCGCTACCTTGCTGCCATTATTTACCTTTTATTTTATTTTGCAATTTATAATTATCTACAATTATCTACACAACTAACTTGCTTGCAAATAACGAGATCAAGGGGATTGACAACCCTCTTGCTCGTGTTAGGTGCAAGTTGTTTGTTCTTTTGTGTGCAGGCCGCCGAAGTCGGTTGAGGATTGATATTCCTCTTGGTTCGATAAACCTTGGTTTCATAACTAAGGGAAATACTTACCCATCTTGTGCTGCAATAACGCGTTCCTCTTCACGAAAAACCCAACGCAGATCACAAGTACCAGGAAGGATTTCTGGCGCCGTTGCCGGGGAATATCATCATCAACTATCAAGTAGCTTATCGCAATTTTTCATTCACTTGTTTTTCTTTTTTATTTCCTGTTATATTTAGCTTGTCTCATAAAAAACAAAAAAACAAAAAATATTTATCTTTGCTTGTTACTAGTTTACTTCTTAGCTTGCTAGTTTACTTGTCTTGCTTGTTACTTTGCTAGTTCGGTCACCATGTCTCAAGATACTACTAAGTTGTGTGACTTCTCAAATACTAATAATAATGATTTTATTAGTACAAATATACCGTCCGCCACTAGTGCGGAGGCTTTTGATACTAATGCTGCATTGCTGAATCTTGTCATGAAAGATCAATTTTCGGGACGTCCTAATGAGGATCCCGCATCACATCTTAATACTTTTGTTGAATTATGTGACATGCAAAATAAAAAGGATATGGATAATGATATTGTTAAATTAAGATTATTTCCTTTTTCACTAAGAGATAAAGGCTTGGTTTTCATCTTTACCACGTAATAGTATTGGAACTTGGGATAAGTGTAAAGATGATTTTATTGGCAAGTATTTTCCTCCTGCTAAGATTATCTCCCTAAGAAATCAAATAATGAGTTCTAAAGAGCCAGATCAAGAGCATGTTGCACAAGCTTGGGAGAGAATGAAATTGATGATAAGAAATTGTCCTACTTATGGCTTAAATTTGTGGATGATTATCCAAAACTTCTATGCCGGACTAAACTTTGTGTCTAGAAATCTTCTAGATTCTGCTGTAGGTGGTACCTTTATGGATGTGACCTTAGGAGAGGCCACCAAACTTCTGGATAACATCATGGAAAATTATTCTCAATGGCACACCGTGAGAGCTCCAACTGGTAAGAAGGTAAATTATGTTGAAGAAATCGCTACTTTGAGTGAAAAACTGGATGCTCTTATGAATATGGTTGCTAATAAAAATACTCATGTTGATCCAAATCATATGCATTTGTCTACTTTTATTGATCAAAATAATGATGCTATAGATGTGAACTTTGTCTCGCGTAATAATTTCAACAACAATGCTTATAGAGGAAATTTCAATGCCAGGCCGTATCCCGGTAATTCCTCTAACAACTATGGAAACTCTTATGGTAATTCTTCTGGAAATCCTTCTTCCAATCCTAATAGGATGTCCTCTGATTTTTAAAACACCATTAAATAATTTATTAATTCTCAAAAGGTTTTCAACACTACGGTAGAAGAAAAAATTGCATGTGGTTGATGCTTTGGCTAAAAATGTGGATAGAATTGCTCTTGATGTGGAAACTCTTAAAAGTAAAACTTTTCCACCTAAGAATGATTTTAATGATGCTATCAAGTCTATCCAAGTGTCTATTAATGAAAGTAAGGAGAGGACCGCTAAGTTGAGGGCTAAGCGGGAGTTCTTAGAAAAAGCTCTTCCACCCGGTTTTTACCGGAATAATGACGAAGATCTTAAAATGATTGGAATTTCTCCTATTGAATCTTTGTTTACTTCTCTGAATATAAATGATAAGAGTACTGGAGTAGAGCCAACTCTAGCTAAGGAGAGTCCCATTTTCTTGGTGAGTGAGGATTCCAATGATAAAACTAAAAAAAAGTGATTTTGGAGAGGTTAAAACTTTGTCTAGTGATGTGCCATCTATCTTAAATTACAAGGATTTTAATTATGAGAGCTGCTCCTTATTAGAATTTATTTCCTTGTTGCAAACCATTATTAGCTCACCCCATTCTTATGAACAAAACAAAGTTTTTACCGAACATATAGTGGAAGCCATGATAAAAGCTTATGATGAGAAATTTGAACTTCAGGCCTCTATCCCTAGAAAATTGCATGATGAGTGGGAACCTACTATTAAGATAAAGATAAATAAATATGAATTCAATGCTTTGTGTGACCTTGGTGCTAGTGTTTCAACTATACCTAGAACTCTTTGTGATGTGCTTGGTCTCACTAATATTGAAGATTGTTCCCTAAACTTGCATCTTGCGGATTCTAGCATTAAGAAACCTTTAGGTAGAATAAATTATGTTATTATTATTGCAATTAAAAATTATGTGCCTATGGATTTCATTGTGCTTGATATTGATTGCAATCCCACTTGTACCATAATACATGGAAGACCTTTCATACGAACTATAGGTGCAATCATTGACATGAAGGAGGGAAACATAAGATTACAATTCCCATTAAAGAAAGGGATGGAACACTTCCCTAGAAATATAATTAAACCACCTTGTTAATCAATCATGAGAGCCACATATGGGCTGTGTGTCAAAGATGACAACACATGAAACTATGCATTATGCCTAGATAGGGGCATAAAACAATAGCGCTTGTTGGGAGGCAACCCAATAGTTATCTTACTCTTTTATTTTAAATTTCTGTTTGTTTGTGATAACATGATTATTGCCTCTCTAATGACTGTGTTTTCATGTTTTAATTAGTTTTTGTGCCAAGTAAAGGATTTGGGATGACTTACATGATGAGTAGAATTGATACGGTGCAAAAACAGAAACTTTTTCGGTCAGTACAAGAATTTTCATTTTTTACCGGAACGTGGTAATTATCTGAAATTTTTACACAGTATTAATATGAAAATTATTCAGGTTGTCCTAAGTTTTAAGAATTTTTATTGTAACAGAAGTATACATGTCTACACATCTTTAAAGACTGTTCTGTTTTAGACAGATTCTGTTTTTGCTTGCATAGTTTGCTTATTTTGATGATGCTATGGCTTGTATTGGTGGATATAAGTCATACAGAAGTTAGAATACAATACTTATTATGCAATTATAAAATAATAATCAATTTATAACAGTACCTAAAGTATTTGATATGTTGCTTATACTAACGGATCTCACGAAGTTTTGTTGAGTTTTGTGTGATTGAAGTTTTCAAGTTTTGGGTGTTATCACGATGGACAAAGGAATGAGGAGTGGCAAGAGCCTAAGCTTGGGGATGCCCAAGTCACCCCAAGGTAATATTCTAAGGAAGACTCAAGCTTCTAAGCTTTGGGATGCCCCGGAAGGCATCCCCTCTTTCGTCTCAATCCATCGGTATGCCACTTGAAGCTATATTTTTATTCGTGACATGATATGAGTTTTGCTTGGAGCATTGTTTGCTTTTGTTTGCTTTTAATTTCAGTTAGACACAATCATTGTTTGCTGGACACACCTATTTAAGAGAGACACACCTTCATCATAATTTGTTAGAATACTCTATGTGCTTCACTTATATCTTTTGAGCTCGGCAGTCGCTCTGGTACTTCACTTATATATTTTTGAGCATGGTGGCGTGTAGATTTTATAGAAATAATTTTACTCTTGCTCTTCTCTTATATTTGGTTGAGATTTAATAAATAGTGATGGTAATTTTCATGGGTCATAAGACTAGTCTAAAAATGTTAGGTATTCAATGAGTGATAATCAAGACCATCATGTAGCACATAGAGAAGTTGAGAATTAATACTATTGATATAATAATCTGAAAAAGTGTGAGTTCAATATTATTAATTTGTAAAAGTTTTGATATTCAGTGGGGTTAACTTTTTTTTTTCTAAAAATTAAAGAGGCATGGTGATGATGTGTGAGCATTTCTATTCCTCGTTGAAATCCTAGTGTTGTTTCGGGTCGGAAGCGCGCGATGGTTAACTCCTACCAACCTCTTCCCACGGGGCATGGGGGGAGTACTTTGATTTGTGATAAAACTAATAAAACTTTGCAATAAGTATATGAGTTCTTTATGACTAATGTGAAACCATGGACATACGCAATCACACGTTCTCATATTTGCTAGCCTCTTCGGTACCATGCATAGCCCGTTCTCACCTCGAGGATCGGTGCAACTTTCGCCGGTGCATCCAAACCTCGTGACATGATATGCTCTGTTGCACATAAGCCTCATTATATGTTCCTCAAAACAGCCACCATACCTACCTATCATGGCATTTCCATAGCCATTCCGAGATATATTGCCATGCAAATTTCATCGTCACTTCACATTGTTAGTCGTTCATCATCATATTGCTTTGCATGATCATATAGAGCTGACGTAGTATTTGTGGCAAAGCCGCCATTCATCATATTTTTGATACATGTCACGCTAGATCATTGCACATCTTGGTACACTACCAAAGGCATTCATACAGAGTCATATCTT
The DNA here is from genome assembly GCA_039707655.1 of Elymus sibiricus. NCBI lineage: Eukaryota > Viridiplantae > Streptophyta > Magnoliopsida > Poales > Poaceae > Elymus > Elymus sibiricus. The sequence continues at coordinate 482,933,800 of CM077665.1, forward strand.
CATATCAGTTCTTCATATTGAGTTGTGAGTAAAATAAAAGTGTGATGATCATCATTGTTAGAGCATTGTCCCAGTGAGGAAAGGATGATGGAGACTATGATTCCTCCATAAGTCGGGAAGAGTCTCTGGACGAAAAATAAAAAAATGGAGGAGGCCAAATGAGCCCACCATATAAAAAAATGAGAGAAAATGAGAGAAGGGAGTTCGCTACTATCCTTTACCACACTTGTGCCTCAAAGTGGCACCTTGTTCCTCACATGTCGAGAGTCTCATGTTATGTCATTTTCATATTGCTAGTGGGAATTTCATTATTATAAACTTGGCTTGTATATTCCTATGACGGACTTCCTCAAATGCCCGAGGTCTTCATGAGCAAGCAAGTTAGATGCACACCCACTTAGCTTCATTTGAGCTTTCATACACTTATAGCTCTAGTGCATCACATTTGCATGGCAATCCCTACTCCTTGCATTCACATCTATAGATGGGCATCTCCATAGCCCGTTGATATGCCTAGTTGATGTGAGACTATCTTCTCCACTTTTTTACCCTATTGATACCTACCACCATATTCTATTCCACCTAAATGCTATATCCAATGTTTCACGCTCATGTATTGCGTGAAGAATAAAAAGTTGATGCACCTTGAAAAAGTACAATCCAATTGCCTGACTTGGGCATCGTGGTGCTTGACATTTGTATTAATGTGGTGAAGATGGAGCCATGCCTTGCTAATTTAATAAGATGAATAAGGGGTAAACATTTCTTGAAGATCGTATACTTTGAAAAAAAAATGATCTTGTTTCTTATACTCACAAGTATTACTATGTTAATGTTGATTGATTCATCGTTTCTCATTGAGCATACATGCATAAAGATTACATAATGTATAGCATGTTACATCAAAAATTCTGTTTTTATCATTACCTACTCGAGGACGAGCAGGAGTTAAGCTTGGGGATGCTTGATACGTCTCCAATGTATCTATAATTTTTTATTCTTCCATGTTGATATATTATCATTCTAGGATAATTTTTGGGTCATTATTTACCAATTTATAATATTTTTTAGCACTAACCTATTGACCCTAGTGCCCAGTGCCAGTTGTTGTTTTCTGCTTGTTTTTTACTTTGCAGATTTTCTTTACCAAACGAAGTCCAATTGTCACGAAACTTTTTGACGATTTTTTCTGGACCAATACAAGACCTAGAAGCTTCGGGAGATGGCCGGGACCCGCACGAGGGCTCCACAAGACATCAGGGCACACCCCAAAGGGGTCGTGCCCTGTTGGCTTGTGGGCCCCCTATGGCTCTCCCGACCTCCCTCTCGGGCCTATAAATTCCCTAATATTATAGAAACCCTGAAGGGAGTCCCAAAAAACTTTTTCCGCCGCCGCAAGTCTCTGTTCCGTCGTGATCCCATCTGGAGCTCCGTTCCGGCACCCTGCCGGAGGGGGGATCGATCACGGAGGGCCTCTACATCAACCTTGTTGCCTTCATGATGATGTGTGAGTAGTTCACCACAGACCTACGGGTCCATAGCTAGTACCTAGATGGCAATCTCTCTCTCTTATGATCTTCAATATAATGATCATCGCATCTTCGCTTTGATCTATCCGATGTAATCCTTTTGTGCGGTGTGTTCGTTGGGATCCGATGAATTGTGGGTTTATGTTCAGATTATTCATGAAAAGTATTTGAGATATCTCTGATATATATTGTCTCTTAATTGCATGATCATTATAGCTTCGTAATGCTCTCCGATTGATTGATGTGCTTTGGCCAAGTAGATTGATATTTCATCGGTGGGAGTGGTGCGTTGTGGTAGGTTCAACCTGACGGGTTTCTATATCCCAGTGATAGAAGGGGAGAAGAGACGTCTTTGTGTTGCTGCTACTAAGGATAAAACAATGGGGTTTATTCATATTGATTGAGTATTCTTTGTCTACATCATGTCATTGTTCTCCAAGCATTACTCTGTTTTACTTAATACTCGAGATGCATGCTGGATAGCGGTCGATGAGTGGAGTAATAGGAATAGGTGCAGGCAGGAGTCGGCCTATTTGCTTATGGACGTGATGCCTATATATACATGATCATTGCCGTGAACATCACATAACTATCCGCTTTTCTATCAATTGCCCAACAGTAATTTGTTACCCACCGTACGTTGCCTACATGTGAGATGCCACTAGAGAACACTATGCCCCCCGGGTCTATTCACTTATAAATTTACAAACGCTATTGCTACCTTGCTTACATTATTTACCTTTTGTTTTATTTTGCAATTTATAATTATCTAAAATTATCTACACAACTCACTTTCTTGCAAATAACGAGATCAAGGGGATTAACAACCCTCTTGCCCGCGTTGGGTGCAAGTTGTTTGTTCTTTTGTGTGCAGGACGCTAAAGAGGTTGAGGATTGATATTCCTATTGGTTCGATAAACCTTGGTTTCATAACTGAGGGAAATACTTACCCATCTTGTGCTGCAATAACCCATTCCTCTTCACGGAAAACCCAACGCAGATCACAAGTATCAAGTGCCTATAGGAACAAGGGATAGTTCTCATTAAAGAAGAAAGTGAGGTCTTGCAACAATTGTGAGTCTCCATATCACTTTTTTGATGAGTGTCCATGCGACAAGAGGTGATACAAGCAAAGGTTTCCAAGAAAGAACTTCGTCAAAACAATGTTTCCTAATCCCATGAATGCCAAGCTCGAAAAGAAGGAATGGAAGGCCATAATTTCTCAAGAGGACTCCTGCCCCGATGATGTTGCCAAAGTTGCCGGTGTAGCCCAAGTGAAGCCATTGAATCTTGTCAACAAAAAAGGCGATGAAATCAAATATGAATACATGGTGACTACAAGGGAAACTCTCATAGGTGCTTATTGGTCAAGGTGGCCGATGAGATGATCAAAAGGCCTCTCCAAGCAAGTCTAAGGTATCTTCAATTCCTAACCCTCCTCTCTTCACTTCCAAGACTCCTACCGATGTTTATCATTATGTGAAGGGTGAGTGTGTGTTCTTTTATAAGATGCATAAGGTCATGGACTCCCTCAAATCAAGGAACCTCACTATGTTTCGTTGTCTAATGTATATGATGGGTAATAACACCCAGACATTGAGGAACTCGAAGCCCTTGTTTCCAACAAAGGGGGAATAGTGATCTCCTCCAGCAGATAGTCCAATTTGTGAAAGAACGCAATCACGACTTATGTTTGACTATTCAAAGAACTAATGAAACAAATGCTATGAATTTTGCCTCCTTTAAAAGGGCTAAAACTTGTCAAGAGCTAAAAACTTCCAAGAGCCAAGTCGAAGTAGCTCATTCTTCTCTCTCTCTCTAAGGATCTTGAGATCCTCATCATGTCTATTAAGTCTAAGGAGAGGTGTCTCACCAAACTACAAGAGTTATGATACACTTTGACTTACTCATCTAGACAATCTTGCTAAAATTAACTTGCCTATGGTTATAAATGTCGATGCTTGTACCACTACTCTACTTGGGATCAAGACTCTCTATTGAGGAGAATAAGTTATTAAGGGCTCAACTTGAGAAGGGCCTTGTGTCTTGCATCCAAGGAGAAAATAACATTAACGAGGTGTTGATTCAACACAAGGAAGTTGTTGACAAAGAAGGTCTTGGGTTTGACCAAAGCAGAAGAAAGACAAAGAATTCTTCTCCAAGAAGGTTGCAACCCCTCAGAAGGTTGTATTTATGCATGAAAAGGGGTGGACCAAAGTTTGTGATGTAGTTGCGAGTGGGAGTGCCACTAAGGGAAGTTGACTCCCAACAAGGCAAGAGTAGTGATGCCTCCATCTGATATGCTTCGTAAGGCAGAGGATGGAGATGTGTATGCTAAATTAATTGGTCCTGGCAATTCATTTTGATTCTACTCCATTTAAGTTCCAAAGACCCTTGTTACTAATTTTAGAGGTCCCATTGTCAAACGCTAACCAAGACTTAATTGTGTGTATGGTGCTTCCTCCGGTGGAGACAAATGCATGGTAGATAATGGATACACCAATCATATGACTGGAGATAGCCATTTTCGCATTGACTTCATGGATGCTACCAAGCCATTCGTGAGCTTTGTCGTTGGTGGACGATTAAAAGGAAACGTAGTTGGGTTGGGCAAGGTGCCTATTGAGAATGTCATGCTTGTCCAATCTCTTAAATATCATTTGTTTTCCATTCGTTAGCTAGCTTATGTGGGATATGATACACTATTTGGGCTAACAAGTGTGAAATTCCTTAGGGGAGATATTCTCGAAGTGGCCTTTGTTCGACAATGGGTGTCTATGGCATCGCCGACTAGCCCATGTCGACATGACACTAGTAGAAAACAGGGCTTTGGTCCAGGCCAGAATATTGCATTAGTCCCGGTCATGTTACGAACCGGGACTAACGGGTGCGTCAGTCCCGGTTCATGATGCCAGGACGCTGGCCGAGCCACGGCGGGCACCAGTCCCAGTTTGTCTGGCCCCTTTAGTCCCGGTTCCAGACACGAACCGGGACTAAAAGTCCTCACTCCTGGCGCAGCCCCGTTAGTCCCGGTTGGTGGCTGGAACCGGGACTAAAGGGCAGTCTTCTGTCACAGTTTTAGCCACAAACCGGGACTGAAGAGATGCCTATATATATGCTTGCCCCTGGCCGCTCACTCCTCTGTTTTTGGCCGGCCGGTGTGTGGGAGGTGTGTGCTGCTCTGCTCTCACCTCCTATGCACACGAGGTGTTCGATGAAATGCCCGAGCCATGCTTAAGCTTTCTCCTCTCCAAGCTCCATTTTCCCCAAGATTTGTCTAGGTTTGGCGGTCCGTCCCGTCCCATCCCCGTCCTCACTGTCGTCGATCGCCCGCGCCGATCTCGTCGCCGGCACCACCGTGGTGAGCCTCTTGTTCTTATCTTCTTTTCAAAAGAAAAAAATTCTTACTTCTATGAGAACTATGTATGAACTTTATGTATTTATTTTTTCAGTAATAACATTTGATTACTACTGTACTTTGGTTTCAATGTGATGATGAACTTGTATTAATTTGATCACTTCTCTATTCATGATGTTCTGTAATGGTTTTGATACACTTATTTATATAATGCACGCAGATGAACCGGCAATGGATGTACGGTGACCGACGCAACTCCAAGTACATTGAGGGCCTGCATAAATTTCTCGAAGTGGCTGAGGCAAACAAGTATAATGGTTTTATGTATTGTCCACGTACTGTCTGTGAGAATACGAAGGATTACTCTAACACGAAAACCCTTCACTCCCACCTGCTTGAGAAGGGTTTCATGCCACACTATAATATTTGGACCAAGCATGGAGAAAGAGAGGTTATGATGGAAGACAACGAAGAAGAAGAGGATGATGACATCTATCCTATGTTCCGTGAATACGGTGATACTGCAACTGGGGAAGCTAAAGATCAAGAGGCACCAGACGATGTGCCCGATGATGATCTTCGCCGGGTCATTGTTGATGCACAGAGAGAATGCAAAAGTGAAAGGGAGAAGTTGAAGTTCGATCGCATGTTAGAGGATCACAAAAAAGGGTTGTACCCAAATTGCGAAGATGACAACACAAAGCTCGGTACCACACTGGAATTGATGCAATGGAAGGCAGTCAATGGTGTATCTGACAAGGGATTTGGTTCGCTACTGAAAATAATGAAGAAGACGCTTCCAAAGGATAACGAATTACCCGACAGTACGTACGAAGCAAAGAAGGTTCTCTGTCCTCTAGGATTGGAGGTGCAGAAGATACATGCATGCCCTAATGACTGCATCCTCTACCGCGGTGAGTACGAGGAATTGAACGCATGCCCGGTATGCGGTGCATTGCGGTATAAGATCAGACGAGATGACCCTGGTGATGTTGAGGGCGAGCATCCCAGGAAGAGGGTTCCTGCCAAGGTGATGTGGTATGCTCCTATAATACCACGGTTGAAACGTCTGTTCAGAAACAAAGAGCTTGCCAAGTTGTTGCGATGCAACAAAGAAGACCGTAAGAAAGACGGGAAGTTGAGAGCACCCGCTGACGGGTCGCAATGGAGAAAAATCAAGAGAAAGTGGGGGGACTTTGCAGGTGACGCAAGGAACGTATGGTTTGGTTTAAGTGCAGATGGCATTAATCCTTTTGGGGAGCAGAGCAGCAAGCATAGCACGTGACTCTATGTATCTATAACCTTCCTCCTTGGTTGTGCATGAAGCGGAAGTTCATTATGATGCCAGTGCTCATTCAAGGCCCTAAGCAACCCGGCAACGACATTGATGTGTACCTAAGGCCATTAGTTGAAGAGCTTTTACAGCTGTGGAATGGAAAAGGTGTACGTGTGTGGGATGAGCATGAACAAGAGGAATTTGACCTACGAGCGTTGTTGTTTGTAACCATCAATGATTGGCCTGGTCTTAGTAACCTTTTAGGACAGACAAACAGGGGATACAACGCATGCACACACTGTTTAGATGATACCCAAAGTATATATTTGGACAAATGCAAGAAGAATGTGTACCTGGGACATCGTCGATTTATTTCGACCAAGCATGCCTTAAGAAAGAAAGGCAAGCATTTCAAAGGTGAGGCAGATCACCAGAAGAAACTCGTCCTCCGTACTAGTGATAATATACTTGATATGGTCAAGGATTTACAAGTAATCTTTGGAAAGGGTCCTGGCGGACAATCTGTTCCGAATGACGCTGAGGGACACACATCCATGTGGAAGAAGAAATCTATATTTTGGGACCTACCCTATTGGAAAGACCTAGAGGTTCGCTCTGCAATCGACGTGATGCACGTGACGAAGAATGTTTGCGTTAACGTGCTAGGCTTCTTGGGCGTGTATGGGAAGACAAAAGATACACCGGAGGCACGGGAGGACCAGCAACGTATGAACGAAAAAGACGGCATGCATCCAAAGCAGTATCAAGGTACTGCCAGCTACGCTCTAACCAAAGCGGAGAAGGAAATCTTCTTTGAATGCCTGCTCTGTATCAAGGTCACGTCTGGCTTCTCGTCGAATATAAAGGGAATAATAAACATGGCAGAGAAAAAATTCCAGAACCTAAAGTCTCATGACTGCCACGTGATTATGACGCAACTGCTTCCGGTTGCATTGAGGGGGCTTCTACCAGAAAATGTTCGATTAGCCATTGTGAAGCTATGTGCATTCCTTAATGCAATTTCTTAGAAGGTAATCGATCCAGAAATCCTACCAAGGTTACAGAATGATTTGGTCCAATGTCTTGTCAGCTTCGAGTTGGTGTTCCCACCATCCTTCTTCAATATTATGACGCACGTCCTAGTTCACCTAGTCGACGAGATTACCATTCTGGGTCCTGTATTTCTACACAATATGTCCCCCTTTGAGAGGTTCATGGGAGTCTTGAAGAAATATGTTCGTAATCATGCTAGGCCAGAAGGAAGCATCTCCACGGGCCATCAAACAGAGGAGGTCATTGGGTTTTGTGTTGACTTTTTTCCTGACCTTAAGCCGATTGGTGTCCCTAAATCGCGGTATCAGGGGAGACTGAGTGGAAAAGGCACGCTAGGAGCGGATTCAATAATATGTAGGGACAGGCATTCCTGGGCGCAAGCACACTACACAGTTCCACAGAATTCTACCTTGGTGGCCCCGTATATCAATTAACACAAGAATATTCTACGCTACAAACACCCGGAGCAGTCTGATGACTGGATTACACGTGAACACATCGGGACTTTCGGCGGTTGGTTGCAAATGCATCTCATGCGTAACAACAGTGTTGGAGATGACGTGTACTTGTTGGCCAGGACACCATCTTCGACTGTATTGACTTACCAAGGGTACGAGATAAATGGTAATACATTTTACACGATCGCCCAAGATAAAAAGAGCACCAACCAAAACAGTGGTGTCCGCTTTGATGCAGCAATCACCAATAGGGCAAAGGACATATATTATGGTTACATAGAGGAGATATGGGAACTTGACTATGGACATGAATTTAAGGTCCCCTTGTTTCGGTGCAAATGGGTCAATCTGTCAGGACGCGGGGTACAGTTAGACCCGCAGTACGGAATGACAACAGTGGATCTCAACAATCTTGGGTACACAGACGAACCATTCATCCTAGCCAATGATGTGGCGTTGGTTTTCTATGTGAAGGACATGTCTACCAAACCGAGAAAAAAAAAGATAAGGAAGCGAATACATCAAACGATGAGCCAAAGCGACACATAGTTCTTTCAGGGAAAAGAAACATCATGGGAGTGGAGGACAACACACACATGTCTGAAGATTATGAAAAGTTTCATGAAATTCCACCCTTCAAAGTGAAGGCTGACCCAAGCATCCTGTTAAACGATGAAGATTATCCATGGTTACGGCGCAATAAGCAAGGGACACACGCGAAGAAAAAGTGAAGACTTTCTCTCCACAACTATTTTGATGATGGCTTTGATCTAGAATATCACTGCAGTTACATGTCAAGAAATGAAATCCCTTTTGTAATAGATGAGTTTTCGTCCGAAACCCTGATACTTCGAAAGAGATTGTCCAGTTTGTACACGAAGTGCATCCAGTTTTTCCCGTAACCCTCTCAACTTTTTAGCACATGCTATGTGTGTGAAATTATGATACCATGCCTAGTTTCAACCTTTTTAGAGTTCATTTGCAGTGCTTTTCAGATTCAGGGTCATTTTAGCTCAAAATAAATCATGAAATGCATGAAAAATAGCAAATGAAGTCAGAAAAGGGTTGAAAATTGATGATGTGGCTTTGAATGGTGCATATTGAATTCAGAAAAAGTCTCGAGTTAAAATATGTTAAAAAAATGAAATCCCTTTGTAGTAGAGGAGTTTTCGTCCGAAACAGTGATACTTTGAAAGAGATTGTCCAGTTTGTACACGAAGTGCATCCAGTTTTTCCCATAACCCTCTCAACATTTTAGCACATGCTATGTGGGTGAAATTATGATACCATGCCAAGTTTCAACCTTTTTAGAGTTCATTTGCAGTGCTTTTCAAATTCAGGGTCATTTTAGCTCAAAATAAATCATGAAATGCATGAAAAATAGCAAATGAAGCCAGAAAAGGGTTGAAAATTGATGATGTGGCTTTGAATGGTGCATATTGAATGCAGAAAAAGTCTGGAGTTAAAATATGTTAAAAATGAAATCCCTTTGTAGTAGATGAGTTTTCGTCCGAAACCCTGATACTTCGAAAGCGATTGTCCAGTTTGTACACGAAGTGCATCCAGTTTTTCCCGTAACCCTCTCACCTTTTTAGCACATGCTATGTGTGTGAAATTATGATACCATGACAAGTTTAAACCTTTTTAGAGTTCATTTACAGTGCTTTTCAAATTCAGGGTCATTTTAGCTCAAAATAAATCATGAAATGCATGAAAAATAGCAAATGAAGTCAGAAAAGGGTTGAAAATTGATGATGTGGCTTTGAATGGTGCATATTGAATGCAGAAAAAGTCTGGAGTTAAAATATGTTAAAAAATGAAATCCCTTTGTAGTAGATGAGTTTTCGTCCGAAACCCTGATACTTCGAAAGAGATTGTCCAGTTTGTACACGAAGTGCATCCAGTTTTTCCCGTAACCCTCTCAACTTTTTAGCACATGCTATGTGGGTCAAATTATGATACCATGCCAAGTTTCAACCTTTTTAGAGTTCATTTGCAGTGCTTTTCAAATTCATGGTCATTTTAGCTCAAAATAAATCATGAAATGCATGAAAAATAGCAAATGAAGTCAGAAAAGGGTTGAAAATTGATGATGTGGCTTTGAATGGTGCATATTGAATGCAGAAAAAGTCTGGAGTTAAAATATGTTAAAAAATGAAATCCCTTTGTAGTAGATGAGTTTTCGTCCGAAACCCTGATACTTCGAGAGAGATTGTCCACTTTGTACACGAAGTGCATCCAGTTTTTCCCGTAACCCTCTCAACTTTTTAGCACATGCTATGTGGGTGAAATTATGATACCATGCCAAGTTTCAATCTTTTTAGAGTTCATTTGCAGTGCTTTTCAAATTCAGGGTCATTTTAGCTCAAAATAAATCATGAAATGCATGAAAAATAGCAAATGAAGTCAGAAAAGGGTTGAAAATTGATGATGTGGCTTTGAATGGTGCATATTGAATGCAAAAAAAGTCTGGAGTTAAAATATGTTAAAAAATGAAATCCCTTTGTAGTAGATGAGTTTTCGTCTGAAACCCTGATACTTCGAAAGAGATTGTCCAGTTTGTACACGAAGTGCATCCAGTTTTTCCCGTAACCCTCTCAACTTTTTAGCACATGCTATGTGGGTGAAATTATGATACCATGCCAACTTTCAACCTTTTCAGAGTTCATTTGCAGTGCTTTTCAAATTCAGGGTCATTTTAGCTCAAAATAAATCATGAAATTATGCACCTGCTATGTGGGTGAACTTATGCAACTAAAACTATATAAAATTTATGCAACTAAAATTATATAAGTAAAAATTACATATGCAAAAAAATAACATTAAAAATTTAAAAACATAATATATGCAAAAAATAAAAAAAGGCCCGCCTACTAGCCACCACGGCGTGCATACGACCAGAAAACCCTAGAAATGGGCTAGGATACAGGCCCACAGTGCTAGCAGGCCCAACAAGGCGTGAGATAGGCATGTACTGCCCGCATTAGAGAGGAGCTCGAGAGGCCAGCGACAGCAGCGCTTATAAACCACGCCGAGCCCCTCTCGACTAGCGAGGTGGGACTAAACTTCTGGCTGCGGGAAGCCCAACCCTTTAGTCCCGGTTGGAGCCAGCAACCGGGACGGAAGGGCTGGGCTTCCCGCCCTTTCGCCTGGTGAAATTCATCTTTAGTCCCGGTTGGTGGCTACAACCGGGACAAAAGGGGGGCCTTTAGTCCCGGTTGGGGTTACCAACCGGGACTAAATGCGGGGCTATATAAGCGGCACTTTTCTGATCCCCCATCTAGTTTCATCGATCCTCTCCCGACGGCGCCGACGACCACCTCGACGCCGCCAGGCTGCCGGACCTCACCGTTGACGCCCTCCCCGCGCCCTGACGCCCTCGCCATCGCCGACCACCTCGACGCCGCGCTGCCCCGATGTCGCCATCGCTGAGCTGTGGCCCAACGCCGTCCCCGCCCCCTACAACACTGTGAGCCGCCGCGCCCTTCCCCTCCTCTCCTCCTCCCCCCCTCATGTCGGCCCCTCGCGCGCGGTGGAGACCAATGCCGGCGGCTCACTGTTATTTTGAAGAAAATTGTTATTTTGTTGCCATGTGTTTTGCTATTGATCTAGGAGTCTTTTGTGGTTGCTCCCAAGGGGACTTTTGTTAAGCATGTTTTTGTCTACCAAGTTGTGCCATTTTATGCCATGTATAGGATTTGCATCATAGTTATATTCATTGTCCAACATGTCAATCTGTTAAAAAACTGCTGCACATGTCTAGTCTAATTTCACTAAGTCTGAGAATCTGTTTTCTTCAAAATGCCATGTTGTGTTGATGCTAGCCATGTTTCTATGCATAATTGGACCTTGCCACCACGGTATTAATTGTAGTGCATCATGTCCTCGACCATGTTGTAGATTTTCATGCAATTATATGACCTGTAGCATATAGTCTGCCAATATGTCTTCATGAAAATCTGCTATGCTAAAACCTGATAAATGAAGATGAAATGGTGTTTCCGACCTTATTTAAGATGCCTAGATAGTGTAGTTTCTTTATGCTTCACCTCTTGCCATGTTTAACAACATTTAATATTGTTGAGTACCTAATCGAGATTGAACTAAGTAATTCAAATGTGGAGTTTCGTGAGCTTCACTTAATGTGTAGTAATTGATTGTTGTACTTTGTCTTGTCATGCATAATTTAAATGGACATGCATCATACTTTATTGTGCATCATATCATGCATATGTTGTGGTGTTTTTCGTGTTCATACTTGATTGCTTCTTCTCGATAGAGTTCCGAAAGCATTCGGAGTGTGAGGATTCGTTCGACTACGTTGGTTCGTTCGACTACTTGTAAAATTACCATGAAAAATTGATTACATATGGTATTGTTGTTAAATGAAATGTTATTTGCTAGCCACAATTTGTTCTCATCGACGATGCCCATCCCGCAACCTCGTCGTCGACTCGGCGCCGACAACCAGTTGCGCCATGTCCGGGACTGGGCTCCACCGGGCTGGCACTGGGAGATGCTACCTTCCGGAGTGCGCAGCTTGATGAATAATTCGGGACACGTAGTCGACCCAGAGCTTTTTTGGTGGCGGTCGCGTGGGCCACTATCGGTGCGGAGCGAGCCGGCCCCCGCGGAGGAGGTACGTCGCCGTGTCTGGGAGGAGGACGAGCATGTCCGTCGCTACATGATTGCGTTGGACGTCAGGTTCTCCAATACCTGGCAGGTTCTTCAGGGATCTCACACGAGTTATGATCCTGTGATGGTTCCTTCTCTTTGGGTGTCCACCCCCCGCGCGTCAGGAACCACGAGTCAACTAGATTATTCGATAATATTCGAGTTGTATTAGTGATAGTATTCGATAATATTCGATGCTCCATTAATTGGATTACTGAAGATGTATTAGTGATGTTATCTGATACTATTATATGAAGAGTCCTTGACAATCGCCGGTGATATTATATGTATTAGTGATATTATATCATGATCTTGCTAAAAAAATTGCCGTCGATTTTTAATCTTGGAATCATGAACAGGAAATGTCGACGTCGTCTGACGACGATGGGAGGATCGCTCCGTGCCCTTCATGCTGGGATGAGAGGGGTATATGCGACCTTTGTCCTCACCTAGAAAATGGTACATCCTTCACCGTCAAGCTAATGGAGGAATTTCCAATTATTACGGTATGTAAAGACGGTATGTATTTTTTGTTAATAAAGTATGACGTGTGCTTTTTTCCTTTAATTAACCTTTAACCTTCTTTTGTACAATTCGACTAGTGCGTTCCCTGCCATGCAAGATTCGATGTCCTGGACAAGTTCCATTTCAAAGAGAAGGATAGCGCGGAGCCTAAGATAGCTCACCTAAGAACGGAGCATTATACTTTTGTTGTTAAGGTGAAAAGTAACGAAGATCACACATATTTTGGTTGTTCCAATTAGAGATCATTTTGCAAGGCGTATGCGTTGGATGAGGACATGAACATTACCTTCGATCTTGGTAACGACGATGTTCATGATAATAATATAGAAATTTGGGTGCATGCGGAGGATGACTTGATTCCAGTTTTACCTCCAGATGCGTTTGTCAACAGATTTGTTAGGTAATTTATATTGATTATTGAAAAGTATTTGGTACTCATCCCGACTAAATTTATTTATTTTTTATTATTAGCTTAGTTCTGTGCTACAAGAACTACCCGACAGATAATAGATCGCACCTACTACAGTTATGGCTCCGAGCTTACTTGGTTGGAGAAAGATCATCTGATATCATTTATTCATGATGTTGATTATCATGCTAAATATTACATGACTGGCAACATTTATCATGGATATGTGCCACTAGTGCACAAGTTGAACCGTTATAACATCACTTCAGACAACTTTGTAAGAATTTTTTTATCATTGCGTCACTAGTCCATCTTTTTCATACATTGTTCTTAAAGCAAAACTAGTTTGGTAACTATGTTATTATTACTAATGTTCTTCAACAGGTACTCCCCCCAGAGATCGTGCCTAAATGGATGTTTCAAAATGGTGATTTGCAAATGGTTAGCTTACGGCCACTCCCGATTAATTACAGTGGCAAATACAGGATATCTCAAAGTGAAAAAAACCCTGAAAATCAAAGGATGGAGAAAGGCAATGCAAGCAACCACGCTACCACTTGGAGAGGAATACTTGCGCATCCCACAAGTTGGAGATAGGTTGATCTATGTTCTTCAGTGGGGAGATGTCGGAGTTCGCCTTTATTATTCTATTTTAGCTAAGAGAGAGCAGTAGTTAGTGTTTCAACCTTGTGAATTGTGATAACTACAATGATGAGGAGTTGATTAAGATGATGATGAGTTGTTGGATGTTGAATGATGATGAGTTGACTAAGATGATGATGATGAATTGTTATATGACATATACCAGTACAAATTAGATGGATGCAATAGAGCAAGTTGAATTAGAGGAAAATACGATGTTGCGATTCGCAACATCGTATTTTCCTCTAATTAATTCAACTGGGTCTACTGCATCCATCTAATTTGTACTGAAATTGGATGTTGTTCTTCCATAATTTGTACTGATGTTGTTCTTCCATAATTTGTACTGATGTTGTTCTTCCAAAACCCCTAAACCCCTCCTTTCAAAAAAAAAAACCAGCGCCTGGCAGCTGCTGATGCGTGGCTGCCTTTTAGTCCCGGTCGCTGTTACCAACCGGGACTAAAGGTCCCCCTGCCTGGGCGCCCCACGACGGCCACGTGGAGCTCCTTTAGTCCCGGTTCGTAAGCCAACCGGGACTAAAAGTGATGGGCATTAGTCCCGATCGTTTTGTCCCGGTTGCAAAACCGGGACTAAAGGCCCTCTGGAACCGGGACTGATGCCCTGTATTCTACTAGTGTGATACATCTCATAGATCTCCTAAAAAGTAAGCACATTCTTAGACTAACGGATGTTTCTTTTTTAGAAAGATCGTGTGTGTAGTGCAAGCATAGCCGGAATGCAACATCAATCAAAGCATACTACCAAGGGTATCATGTCAACATCAAGGCCTAAAGAGCTTCTTCATGATGATCCCTTTGGGTATCTATCATGGGATAGCCTTGAGGGAAGAAGTGTGGTATAGTCAATGTTGATGATTACTCACGAATCAAGATATACATGGGCGTACTACCTCATGTCCAGGGACGAGGCGAAAGTGACATTTGTGGATTTTGCCAAGCAAGACCAACGCACGTTCGATAAGGTGATATTTGCAATTATAAGTGATAATGGCTCAAACTTCAAGAACTGCACCTTGAAAGGATTTCTTAGTGATGAGGAGATTGAGCATCAATATTCCACACCCCATAGAAGTTGTCTTCACTGCGTGTTCCTTCACGTTGTGCTAGGCAAGACTGTTGAAGGTTGAAGATAGAGTTTCTTTCGAGGTTGGAGTGCAGAGGGTGTTGCAAGTGTGTCGTCATTGACTGATTGTTCTGTAAACCGTGGAAGGCTTGTGACCTTGGATGTTTCAAGTGCTCACCGCAGATGAAGCTTTCGGCTCTGTGTTTAGTTTCGTGTTTTGAACACTAGGGTTAACTCACTGGGGCTCAAGGCCCGCTGAGATACTCTATGTCATCATTTTGCTGATATTACTCTGCTTGCAACTCTCATTCGGGTTCTGGTTCTAACAAGTTTTTGTCTCGTAGTAGGTGTATCGACGGCGAGCATTTTGCAGTGGGTTTCCTGTCAGTGCCCCAGCCTTCCCCCCTTTCCTGGCCCCTTGTAATTTCTTTAGATGATACTTAAATTGATGGAAAGGAGATGATGAAACTAATGGAAAGGGGTGCGAGCCTGGTTGGAGAAAAAATAAGACAAGCACCACTACGCTTACCAATTGATGTTTTTCTCTTTCACACAATATATGATTTTCAGTGTGAACTAATTTCTAGATTGCGTCTATGATGGGTTGGGAATATAGATAGCCAATTTAGAATTATAAAATGGAAAGAGAAAACTGATCGGTGAGGGTGGTCCAAGAAGAGTTAAATGCACAGAACCACCACTTTAGCGTCGTAGCTCTCATAAAACCACCACTTTACAAAATGTGACACTTTGCACCGCACCGCAATTTTGACACTGGAAAAAAACACTGATGGCTGATGTCTACTACGTAACCTTCTTCTTGTAGACTCGTGTTGGGCCTCCAAGCGCAGAGTTTTGTAGGACAGTAGCAAATTTCCCTCAAGTGGATGACCTAAGGTTTATCAATCCATGGGAGGCGTAGGATGAAGATGGTCTCTCTCAAGCAACCCTGCAATCAAATAACAAAGAGTCTCTTGTGTCCCCAACACACCCAATACAACGGTAAATTGTATAGGTGCACTAGTTCGGCGAAGAGATGGTGATACAAGTGTAATATGGATGGTAGATATAGGTTTTTGTAATCTGAAAACATAAAAACAGCAATGTAGCAAGTAACAAAAGTGAGCAAAAACGGTATTGCAATGCTTGAAAACAAGGCCTAGGGTTCATACTTTCACTAGTGCAATTTCTCTCAACAATACTAACATAGTTGAATCATATGTAAATCTCTCACACGCGACAAAGAGTTCACTCCAAAGTCACAAATAGCGGAGAACAAACGAAGAAATTATTGTAGGGTACGAAACCACCTCAAAGTTATCTTTTCCGATCAATCTTATGAGCTATCCCTATAAGTGTCACGAACAGCCCTAGAGTTCGTACTAAAATAACACCTTAAGATACACATCAACCAAAACCCTAATGTCACATAGATACCCCAATGTCACCTCGAGTACCCGTGGGTTTGATTATACGATATGCATCACATAATTTCAGATTCATCTATTCAATCCAACACAAAGAACTTCAAAGAGTGCCCCAAAGTTTCTACCGGAGAGTCAAGACAAAAACGTGTGCCAACCCCTATGCATAGATTCCCATGGTCACGGAACCCGCAAGTTGATCACCAAAACATACATCAAGTGGATCAATAGAACATCCCATTGTCACCACAGATATCCCATCGCAAGACATACATCAAGTGTTCTCAAATCCTTAAAGACTCAATCCGATAAGTAAACTTCAAAGGGAACACTCAATTCATCACAACTAGATAGAGAGGGGAAACACTCCATATGATTCATCTATATTAATAAATCTCGCGGTACATCAAGATCGTGCCATCTCAAGAACACGAGAGAGAGAGAGAGATCAAACACATAGCTACTGGTACATACCCTTAGCCCCGAGGGTGAACTACTCCCTCCTCGTCATGGAGAGCGTCAGGATGATGAAGATGGCCTCCGGAGATGGTTTCCCCCTCCGGCAGGGTGCCGGAACGGGCTCCCGATTGGTTTTTCGTGGCTCTGGAGGCTTGCGGCGGCGGAACTCCCGATCTCGGTTTATTTTCGGAGGTTTCTCTATTTATAGGAATTTATGGCGGTGGAAACAAGTCAGGATGGGCCGTGAGGTGACGACAAGCCAGGGGGGCGCGCCCTAGGTGGGGGGAGGGGCGCCCCCCAGGCTTGTGGTGGCCTCGTGGCTCCCCTGGCCCAACTCCAACTCTCCCTGGGCTTCTTCTGGTCCATAAAAATTCACCGTAGATTTTTATTCCATTTGGGCTCCGTTTGATATTCCTTTTCTGTAAAACCCAAAAACACGGAAAAAACAGGAACTAGCACTGGGCTCTAGGTTAATAGGTTAGTCCCAAAAATAATATAAAGTTGTAGTAAAATGATTGTAAAACATCCAAGAATGATAAGATAACAGCATGGAACAAGCAAAAATTATAGATACGTTGGAGACGTATCAGCATCCCCAAGCTTAATTCCTGCTCGTCCTCGAGTAGGTAAATGATAAAAACAGAATTTTTGATGTGGAATGCTGCCTAACATGTTCATCATATTATTTTCTTCTTTGTATAGAATGGACTTTTGGACTTGTAAATGATTCAAAGCAATAGTCTAGTTTTAACATAATGACTTCAATACTCAAGCATGTCAACAAGCAACCATGTCTTTCAAAATATCAACACTAAAGAAAGTTATCCCTAGCCCATCATGCTCAATCATTGATACATTCATGAAACACACTCAAATATTAGCTATGCCCAATGCTCAAGTACGATCATAGTGCCCCCTAGTTGGTGCTTATAAGAGAAGATGGAGACTCAAAGCAAAAATAAAAATTGCATAAAGTAAGTAGATAGGCCCTTCGCAGAGGGAAGTAGGGATTTGTAGAGGTGCCAGAGCTCAAGGTTTAAATTGAGAGAGAAGAAATATTTTGGGTGGCATGCTTTTCCTGTCAACGAAAACGACAAAGTAGCTCACAATACTTTCCATGCTAGATACATTATAGGCGGTTCCCAAACAGAATGGTAAAGTTTTTACTCCCCCTCCACCAATCAATCACACTCCACGGCGAGCCGAATCCACGGGTACCGTCCATACCAACAACATTCCTGGGGGAGTTTTGTTTCATTATTTTTTTTGATTTGAATTTTGAGCATGGGACTGGGCATCCCGAATACCAGCCACTTTCTCGTGAATGATAGTGAATCAACACATATCGTGAGAATAACACACCTAGCATGGAAAAATATTGGATACTCCCCACCGTTTCATGAGCGGTACGGGCACACAAAAGAGAAAATTTATTTTGAAGATTTAGAGATGGCACATACAAATTTGCTTGGAACGGCATGGAAATACCGCATATAGGTAGGTATGGTGGACTCATAAGGCAAAACTTGGTTTAAGGATTTTGGATGCACAAGTAGTATTTCTACTTAGTACAAATGAAGGCTAGCAAATAGATTGGGAAGCAACCAAACCGAGGAACGAAAAATCTCATAAGTGAGCATTGAGTCATAACTAACACCGAATAATGCATCACAAGTAGGATGTAACTTCATTGCATAACTATTGACTTTCGTGCATGCATAGGGAATCACAAACCTTAATACCAATATTCCTACTAAGCATAATTACTCACTAACATGAATCACATATCATGTTTCAAAACTATTACAAGGAATCAAGTTTAATTTGTCCAATGATCTTCATGAAAGTTTTTATTATATCCTCCTTGGATATCTATCACTTTGGGACTAGTTTCATATATTGCCATTGCTTTTTGGCAAGCTCACACAAATTTAAATGAAGCACATGAGCATAAAGATTTCATCCCTCAAAAAGGTATAAGTGAAGCATGAGAGGAAATGACAAGCTACTCACAAAAGATATAAGTGAAGATCAGTGAGTAGTCAAACAATTAAAGAGCTATGTGAGGACTCTCTCTCCCTCAATAAATATTTTCAGATCTTAAGTATTTTATTCAACAGCAAGCAAAAGAAAAATAGCACTCCAAGAATAGCACGCATCATGTGAACGAATAAAAATTTAGGCTCAACATAGGCTAATCGATAATTGTTGATGAAGAGAGGTGGGATGCGTAGCATCCCCAAGCTTGGATGCTTGAGACTTCTTCAAATATTTACTTGGGGTGCCTTGGGCATCCCCAAGCTTGAGCTTTTGTATCTCGTTCAATCATGGTTTCACCTTTTCTCAAAAACTTCATCCACACAAAACTCGAAAAGAACTAGTGAGATAGGTTAGTACACATAATAATAAATCAACTCTTTATGTACTGCCAAGACAAGTTTCATAATAATTTTCAAACATTAGGTACTGTATACTATCATTTCCACAATTTGTATCTACCAATATAGGCTATGGAAACTATAGGATAAGTAGATAACAAAACTATGACAGCAATCTGTCCAAACAGAACAGTCTGTAGCAATTTATGAAAACAGTGTACTTATGTAACTCAAACAATTATGAAAATTTAGGAAATGCTATAAAATTTATATGACAACACTGTGTAAAAATTTCAGAAACTTTCCACGTTCCAGTAAAATATGAAAATTCAAACACTACAGCAAAAGTTTCTGTTTTTTACACAGCACACATCAAGCATGCAATGCAAGCATCCTAAGGCAATTCTTGGAACTTTTTATTGAAAAACAAGATTATAAATAACACCTAACAGAGAAAAACAAAATAAAATGACGCTCCAAGCAAAACTCATATTATGTGACGAATAAAAATAAAGCTCCAAGTAAGATATACCGATAGTGTTGAAGATGAAAGAGGGGATGCCTTCCGGGGCATCCCCAAGCTTAGGCGCTTGAGTCTTCCTTGGATATTACCTTAGGGGTGCCTTGGGCATCCCCAATCTTAGGTTCTTGTCACTCCTTATTCTCCTCATATCGGTGTCTCACCCAAAACTTGAAAACTTCAATCACATAAAACTTAACGGAACTTCGTGAGATGGGTTAGTATAATAAATAAAGATCATTCACTTAGGTACTGTCAAGACAAGATTCATAATTGTTCCCGCATCATACCTACTTTATTCTATCATTCCCATAATTTATACCGCTAAATATAAGCTATGGAAACACTAAAACAAGCAAACTATGCATGCAAAACAGAATCTGTCAAAAACAGAACAGTCTGTGAAGATCTGTAGTATAGCCATACTTCCCTGTCTCTAAAAATTATGAAACATTAGTACAACCTGAGAAATTTGTATATAAATCATTTGTAAAAAATTCAGATCAAAAGCATGTCCCAGTGAATTTACAAAATTCCTGGACTGAGAGCAAAGGTTTCTGTTTTTGCACAGAATCAAGTCAACTATCATCCACACTATCCCAAAGGCTTTACTTGGCACTTTATTGAAATAAAAGACACAAAACATGATTAATACAGTAGATTAATCATGTGAACACACTAAAACAGAAAGTAAAAGTGTTGGGTTATCTCCCAACAAGCGCTTTTCTTTAATGCCTTTTAGCTAGGCATGATGATTTCAATGATGCTCACATAAAAGATAAGAATTGAAACACAAAGAGAGCATCATGAAGCATATGACTAGCACATTTAAGCCTAACCCACTTCCTATGCATAGGGATTTTGTGAACAAACAATTTATGGGAACAAGAATCAACTAGCATAGGAAGGCAAAACAAGCATAACTTCAAAACTTTGAACACATAGAGAGGAAACTTGATATTATTGCAATTCCTACAAGCATATGTTCCTCCCTCATAATAATTTTCAGTAGAATCATGAAGGAATTTCACAATATAACCAGCACATAAAGCATTATCTTCATGATCCACAAGCATAGAAAATTTTTCACTCTCCACATAAACAATTTTCTTCTCATTCATAATAGTGGGAGTATCATATGAAGCTCGAATACTAAAAAATGTTTCCACATTAAAAGAGTAATGTTCAGTAAAAGGATATTCAAAATTATGACAATAATTATCACTACTCTTTATAACATAAGTATCATCACAATAATCATCATAAGTAGCAACTTTGTTCTCATCATAGTCAATTGAAACCTCTTCCGAAATAGTGGAATCATTAATAAATAAAGTCGTGACCTCTCCAAATCCACTTTTATCATTATAATAAGATTCAACACCCTCCAAAATAGTGGGATAATTATTATCTAAAGTTGACACTCTTCCAAACCCACTTTCATAAATATTGCAATCATCATAAATAGGGGGTGTGCTATCATCATAATAAATTTGCACATCAACACTTGGGGGACTAAAAATATCATCTTCGTTAAACATAGCATCCCCAAGCTTGGGAAAAACATTAATTGCAGCAAATAAATTCTCAAACATGTCATTCTCATCAAACATAGCATCCCCAAGCTTGTGGTTTTGCAAAACATAAGCATAATCACTCTCATCATTAATAGTATGAATAGCATCAATCGTATAACAATTATTATCATCACAATTTTCTAAGTTGGTGCCAAAAAGATTTTCAAGATTATAAGGGGTGTCATTATTTGGGAGAAATACCTCTTTAACTTTACTTTTCCTTCTTTTCTTCTTCTTCACCACTTTTTGTGTGGGTTTATTTAATTCCTCCAAGCTTCTTTTTGAAGAGATTGGTTGAATATGAAGCTCCTCCTCGTTACCTGATTCATCATAAGAAAAAATAGGGGGATATTGGGAAACCTCTTCCCCTTCATTAGTATTCTCTTCATCTTCTATTTGTTTCCTTGTCTTTAAGTAATTGGCAATATAAGGATTCTCAATGCAATTTACCATGCAATACATATAGATTTCATTTAGATCAAAATCAATCATTTTCATGAGAACCCAAGCTGGAACATCCTTAGTTTTATGTTTCATTTCTTCATAGCCCAAAAATAGACTAAGTTCATTATGATGCTCAAGGGTAATGAGGCTATCACAATTTTTGGACACAATTCGATCATGAAATAATTCACATTGGAAATTAAAATGATCACTTTCATTGCAAAGTTCACAAGGACGGCGAGAAATATTAAGTCTTTCAGCACAAACATATAGCCTCTCTTGCAACCATTTAGTTTCTAAATACTTATGCCTCTTACAAAATCTATCTTCCCTTTTAGGCATGTCTTCACAAACTCTATGCACTCAACAAAAATTGACATGCTTATAAGAAATCTTTTTATCATGACTAGTGCAATCATCATTAGTACTATGGATATTCAAAGAATTCATACTAACAACATTGCAATCATGCTCATCACTCAAAGATTAAGTGCCAAACAATTTAATAACTTCTTCTTCTAACACTTGAGCACAATTTTCCTTACCATCATTCTCACGAAAGACATTAAAAAGATGAAGCATATGAGGCAACCTCAATTCCATTTTTTTTGTAGTTTTCTTTTATAAAACCAAACTAGTGATAAAATAAGAAACTAAAAGATTCAATTGCAAGATCTAAAGATATACCTTCAAGCACTCACCTCCCCAGCAACGGCGCCAGAAAAGAGCTTCGTTGACGGGATGTGAGTGCCGCTTACCTAGCCTCCCCGGCAACGGCGCCAGAAAAGAGCTTGATGTCCACTACGTAACCTTCTTCTTGTAGACTCGTGTTGGGCCTCCAAGCGCAGAGTTTTGTAGGACAGTAGCAAATTTCCCTCAAGTGGATGACCTAAGATTTATCAATCCGTGGGAGGCGTAGGATGAAGATGGTCTCTCTCAAGCAACCCTGCAGTCAAATAACAAAGAGTCTCTTGTGTCCCCAACACACCCAATACAACGGTAAATTGTATAGGTGCACTAGTTCGGCGAAGAGATGGTGATACAAGTGTAATATGGATGGTAGATATAGCTTTTTGTAATCTGAAAATATAAAAACAGCAAGGTAGCAAGTAACAAAAGTGAGCAAAAACGGTATTGCAATGCTTGAAAACAAGGCCTAGGGTTCATACTTTCACTAGTGCAATTTCTCTCAACAATACTAACATAGTTGAATCATATGTAAATCTCTCACACGCGACAAAGAGTTCACTCCAAAGTCACAAATAGCGGAGAACAAACGAAGAAATTATTGTAGGGTACGAAACCACCTCAAAGTTATCTTTTCCGATCAATCTTATGAGCTATCCCTATAAGTGTCACGAACAGCCCTAGAGTTCGTACTAAAATAACACCTTAAGATACACATCAAGCAAAACCCTAATGTCACCTAGATACCCCAATGTCACCTCGAGTACCCGTGGGTTTGATTATACGATATGCATCACATAATTTCATATTCATCTATTCAATCCAACACAAAGAACTTCAAAGAGTGCCCCAAAGTTTCTACCGGAGAGTCAAGACAAAAACGTGTGCCAACCCCTATGCATAGATTCCCATGGTCACGGAACCCGCAAGTTGATCACCAAAACATACATCAAGTGGATCAATAGAACATCCCATTGTCACCACAGATATCCCATCGCAAGACATACATCAAGTGTTCTCAAATCCTTAAAGACTCAATCCGATAAGTAAACTTCAAAGGGAAAACTCAATTCATCACAACTAGTTAGAGAGGGGAAACACTCCATATGATTCATCTATATTAATAAAGCTCACGGTACATCAAGATCGTGCCATCTCAAGAACACGAGAGAGAGAGATCAAACACATAGCTACTGGTACATACCCTCAGCCCCGAGGGTGAACTACTCCCTCCTCGTCATGGAGAGCGTCGGGATGATGAAGATGGCCTCCGGTGATGGTTTCCCCCTCCGGCAGGGTGCCGGAACGGGCTCCCGATTGGTTTTTCGTGGCTCTGGAGGCTTGCGGCGGCGGAACTCCCGATCTCGGTTTATTTTCGGAGGTTTCTCTATTTATAGGAATTTATGGTGGTGGAAACAAGTCAGGATGGGCCACGAGGTGACGACAAGCCAGGGGCGCGCCCTAGGGGGGGCGCCCCCCAGGCTTGTGGTGGCCTCGTGGCTCCCCTGGCCCAACTCCAACTCTCCCTGGGCTTCTTCTGGTCCATAAAAATTCACCGTAGATTTTTATTCCATTTGGGCTCCGTTTGATATTCATTTTCTGTAAAACCCAAAAACACGGAAAAAAACAGGAACTGGCACTGGGCTCTAGGTTAATAGGTTAGTCCCAAAAATAATATAAAGTTGTAGTAAAATGATTGTAAAACATCCAAGAATGATAATATAATAGCATGGATCAAGCAAAAATTATAGATACGTTGGAGACGTATCAATGGCAGATGCTAAGCATTTGGATGACGTAACTAATCGGCCAGGCCCATCTATCGGGCTGAGTTGTAATTTTTTTTTGCCACATGGACATAAAAACTGCCACGTCTTCTTATTCCTCCTCCCCTCTCTTGCTCTTTTAGACATTTTATCAAACACCTCATGTGCATAGAAAAAGCCACGGGAGCACCTCACCCTCGATCGCAGTCAGCCCCACCCTAATGCCCCTGCCATGCGGGGCACCTGCCATGCCGGCACGCACATGAGCACGTTCGCGGTCGTGCTCTGCTGCTGGCCATTGTGTGCCGATGATGCTCGCTGCCTCCGCATGCTGCTGCCGCCGCTCCAACATGGGTAACGCCCACGCGCGCATTGGCTGTCGGAGCTGGACGTGCGGCTGCTGGGCACCGGGTGGGGGAGACGCACGTCCGCGCCACTGACGAGATGGATGCGCTGGATTGGGGCGACGCGCGCGTGCGCCGCTGACGAGCTGGGAGCGTAGCTGCTCGGCACCAGATGGGGGTGATGCCCGCGCACGTCGCGGAGCTTTGTCACACCCTGTGTTTTGCATCATATTACTAAGTTAAAAAAGCTCGAAATTTTGGACCAATAAAAACTTTTTGCGTGGATGTGATGGTTGATTGATTGTTATTTGTTTGCTTGCCTATTTGTGCTTTAATTCATAGAAATCCTCCTACTCTCAAAAACTCACCTCCTTGATCCAAACCTTTGCCTAATGATAATGTCATGTGTATACGACATAAAACTAATTTTATACAAAACCATTTTGGCCAAAAGGCATTTATTAATTTCAGGTTTTCAAAAACCCGTGATTTAAGACTTGAACTACAAGTCCTTAAATTAGGGCATTTAAATTCATTCAAAAAATATATTTGAAACCTATTATATATAATACTTCCCAAAACCACAAAATATTAGTATTAATGCTTATTTCATATTTTTTAAATGCTTTTTCTTAATGCTGGAAATGGTCTTTATAGGGAAAAAATATTTTAATGTTTCAAAAATATCTGAGAAAATTTAGGGGAACTAAGTGGACATATATTTTCCATATATATGAGTTTCAACACATGGTCATGTTTAAAATATTGGACAAAACCCTCCAAAATCCTTTCTGGATATTTCAAGTTATTGAAATATTTCTGTAAAAATATTGTCAAATAAATCAAGGAACATTCTAGCAAGTCACATTTACCCCATATGATGATCATGCCAAGTTTCATCCTAATCCAACTTGTTTTGGTTCACAAAAGTGCCCCAAAACCCTCTTTGTTCCCATCCAAATTTGAACAACTTTACATTGCCAAATGTCACAAATTGATCTCAAACTTTGTGGGCATGTTCAAATCCTCTCATGATGCATCGACACCAAGTGGTGCATCATGAAGAATAGTTCTACTTGCTCAAATCCCACCAAATCTATTTCTGTTGATTTGTAGGTTTGAAATAGTTACATTAGCAAGTTTATCCTAATGAGCTAAAAAAAATACCACAAGTCCATGTGACCCTACTTTTCCATCCTACCAAATTCCATGGTGAGGAGGACAAGTTAGCTGTCCCAAACCAGCAACAAACACCTTCTGGTGGTTTCCAAAGTTACTATTTTCACCACTTACCGTGTTCTCCTTGTGCTGAAATTTTTACCCCAGTCTCTCCTAACACCCTTCTACCTCCAGTAACATTTGCAGCCCTCAGGCCCTCAGCTCAACTATTTGGGGGGGAGGGGTAAAACCTCTTTCTTCTCTCTCTAGATGACATGGCAACACTCTCTCTCCCTTCATTTGTTTTTCCTTGCCACTTCCTTAGCCCCTAACTGTTCAAGGGCGTCTCCAAAACCTACCAGACGCTAGAGGACACGCTAGGGCACGCGTGTGTAGGCCATGCCGACCATTTGCATGCTCTGGAGCATGCTACAGTGTGGCCCGACATTGTAGCGGCGTCCACTCCTGTGCCCCGACCACCTCGGGCCAGGTGGGCACGCCAGGAGGTTCTCCCCGACGACCACAAGGTGCCACTAGGTCGCCCCCTTCCTCTCTCCTTCCCTCTCGCCCTGCCGACGCGTCCCCGAGCGCCGCCCGATACAGCCATTCACTGCCCGAGCTCGGGACCTGTCGTGGTTTTGACACGGCAGATGTCCTCGTGCAAGGACTTAAGTGTGAGGCCATCGCTGCTAGGTGGCGACTCGAAGGGGTTGAACGGGAAAGAGAGCTGGGTTTACCCAGGTTCGGCCCCTCCAATGGAGGTAATAGCCTATGTCCTGCTTTGTGTATATTGATGAGTAGATCTCGATTACAAGGGTGTGGAATCACTAACCTAGCTTTCGAGAGGTTGGAACTTAAGTCTTTTGGCCCTAGGGGCTTGCCTTTATATATAGGTCAAGACCTAGGGTTTACAACAGAGTCCGGGTCATATCATGACTCATATTCTACTATGTTTCTACCTTATTCTACTCCTTGCGCAAGACAATGAGTCGGCAACTTCTCCCCCATGGGCCAAGAACCACCATCTCATTGAGTTGGGCCGACAGGCGACTTAGGAGGCCGTCACCTTATCCGTCTTGTATACATGTCCTGGCCCATCTCAATGTCTTCCACCGAAGTTGCCAAGGTATTAACCCGGCTCGATAAGGCGGGTTATATTGCGGGGCTATATCCCCGACATTAGGCCCCAGATTGATTTGAATTTATTCATGTCAATTTCTTCCTCCCTATGGCGGCTTATTATAGTGTCGGCTTATAATGCTTCTGTACTTCGTCATTTCCTGGTATGCTCGCCCCTCAATGACGTCATTCTCGCTGACCGTTGTCCTTCAAAGCCATCATAGCGCACCCCTTCAAAAACCGTGCCAAATCTGGGCAAGCGCGAAAAACGAGGCGCCCTTTTAGCCGCAACTTTACTGCGACCGTTCCGTTTTCCTTTTTCTTATAAATAAGTCCACCGGTCCCTTCGGTCACTCCCATCGTCTTCTTCCTTCCGCTCTGCCACTAGTCGAACTCCGTCAGCGCCCCCGAAGTAGCCCGAAGCCCTAGGCTCCTTCGCTGTCGTCCTCGAGCCTCCCCGCGGCCATCGCAGCGAGCGCAATTGTCACTGCCTCTGCTTCAACGCAACCGGTATGCTCCTTCCCCATTTAGGGTTTGATACATCCGGCGTTCACGTCGAGTTCATCGTGTTCGTCCAAAACGTAGTTTGTAGGTTCGTGTACTCGATTCCCATGGCTGCTTAGCTTTAGTATGATCCCCGCCTTATTTCCTCATAGACAGATCTAAAATGATCCACCGAAGTTATCCCTTGAATGTTGTAGTTTCGGTCTTTCCGTCGGCTAGAACACATATTTCGTTATTTTTCCTTTCATAACCAGATCCACCCGTATGAATCACTTTGTAGAAACTTGTTTGTGACCCATCACCTTTGCTAAGTGTTGTGGAAACGTGCCTTCGATTCCTTTATGTTGCCGGCTTAAAAAGTAATATGGGTGTCTCATAATTCGCGTCGGCTTATTTTCCTTGTTACTATTGTAGTCATTACTTAACCCGCCATGGCTCCAAGGAATTCCAAGGTCTGCAACTGGGCCCAGTCCAAAGAGTCCAAGCTCACTTCGAAACAGCTTGTAGATCAAGGTTTGTTGCCGACTCGAGAGACTATAGAGTGGAGGGCTCCCAAGGAAGAGTCGTTCCCACAACCACGACAAGGAGAGGTCGTGATCTTCACCGATCACCTGCGTAGAGGCTTCTGTCCTCCCGGCTCAAAAAAATTCAGAGATCTTCTACACTTCTTCAAGCTCAGGCCTCAAGATATTGGGCCAAATTCTATGACCAACATTTGCCAGTTTCAAGTGTTATGCGAGGTCTACCTTCAGGTTGAGCCATTTGTGACCCTTTTTAGGGAATTCTTCTATCTTAACCGCCAGACTGAGGTGAAGAACGGCACTGCTTGTGAGCTTGATGGCATTTCAATTCAGAAAAGTAAGAAAGGTGGCTTCCCGGAGTCGAGGCTGGCGAGTCACCCGAACGGGTGGAATAAGACCTGGTTTTATTGTAAGAACACCGCACCTGAAGGGGAAAATCCCTTGCCGGGTTTCAGATTGGAAAGACTCAGTCAAAAAGAAGATTTCCCAGGCTGGCCAACAGACGAAGAGAGGGCTCCACTAGCTCATCTTCATACCAAGTTAAGAGCTCTGACTGCCCACGGCCTGAGAGGGATAGATCTAATTCGCTGCTGGCTGCAATGGCGAATCCAACCCATCAGCCTGAGGGACGGCTTGATGTGTGACTATTCGGGCGCCTCAGACGACCCTCAACGCTTCTCTCGCAAGAATCTCAAAAATAACGCTCTTACAAGGGAGACAAAAAGTTTCTTCTCCGACTCAAGAGAGCAATGTAGCGTCAACGGCTTGGGTCCATTCTATCTTCTCAACCCGTCACCTCCGGTACTGCTCGCCTTTATTAGATTTTTGTTCAACATTACCTTTGACTTGCCATTGTTCGTCATGTACTTTGTGTATTTTGCAGGTAGATGCTATCTTTTGGAAAGTGACTTCCCAAGCTGCTGCCCCCTCCGCGGGTAGAAAAAGTACCCCAGCCTCGGTGTCATCTTCAGAGGAGGAATCCGAGGTAGAACTCGACTCTCTCGGCCGCCTGTTTATCGAGCTTGCTGACACGGCTTCTTATCAGGATGACTCGGAGTCTAGCCAAGCTGGCGAAACTGAGGTAACAACTTCCAATTCTTCAGAAACGTTTGTCCCTCAAAAGCCACGACAAACCGTCCGGAAGGTTAAGTTATCTCATCCAGAGGCTTATTTGGCTCCTGATTTTCCTTTGAAGAAGGAGCAATTTGCCGGTTCATCTAAACTCAAGGCCCAGGAAGATATAGGCAATGTAAATGCCAGTCCGTCTCATGCGCCGCCGGCTCGCAAACCATGCCTTGAGGTACCCCACAACCCAACAGATTTTCGTCCCAAGGCCGGTTTATTTAAACAACCTCTTAGTCCTTCAAATTCCCTTTATCAGGCTTCTCCTTCATCATCTGGCGACTCAAGCACATCACAACTTCCCCCTTTGATCGTCAATCGTGGGTAGGTTTCTGTCTTTGCAAAGTTGCTTTTATGCCTTTCACCTTTTAACTCGTCTTGTCATGACCTTTGTCTCACTGGTTTTGTTTTCAGGGCAAAGGCTGTTGTGTCCAAACGGGCTGGTGGGTCATCCTATGGGATAATAAGCCAAGAAACGCCAGTCCCTCCGCCAGGGAAAACAACTTAAATGGCCGACCCTTCTATTGAAAAAGAACCAGATATGGAGGTAGAACCAACGCCTGTCGCCGAGACCTCTGAGGCAAATGACCCGGATGTTACTCCTGAGTTTGAGTCGTTTTCTCCTTTGCCCGAGCAGGCCCATGAAGACGTTGTATTGGTTAAGGAGAACTTTCAGGCTCCAACTGCTTCCACTTCCTTGGCCAAGATTGTGAACAAGGATGAGCTAGAGGTCTTAGACAAAGGGAAATCTAAGATGGAGTTCCCAGAGTTGTCTACACCGAGTATTGAAGATTTGTACCAGCAATACCTAACCCGTCTATCTGAAAGCCGGGAAGTCGAGAAGAATATGATAAACGCCACGAAGGAGAAATATGAGGTAATCTTCTCGCTTTACCATTTTGTGTATCATCATTAGCTTCCAAAGACCAACTTATAATGATAAGCTAGTTTTATAGAATCCCTAGGACCCATTCCTGTAGCCCCCAAGGGCCGGCTCATCTTCTTGAGATGAGTTGGGTCTTTAATATTGTAAGAAGTTCGACCTGTAGCCCCCAAGGGTCGGCTCATCTTCTTGAGATGAGTCGGGTCTTTAATATTGTAAGAATTTCGACCTGTAGCCCACGAGGGCCGGCTCATCTTCTTGAGATGAGTCGGGTCTTCCTTCCATATCATAGTTATAAAAGAACTGGCATGCATTAGCCCCCAAGTGTCACGGATATTGCTTGCAATCTTCTTGGGACTTGTAAAAACAAGCCGTCTTATAATGATACGGTCTTATCAATATGCATGTTGCTAATCCTTCTTGTGTATCTCAGGGATATGTTGAAGATGCTGAGTCGGTTGCTGTGAAACTGCAGAAACGACTCAAGGAAGAAAAGAAATTGTAAACTGAAGCCGAGTCCGTGGCAGCTCATTTCGAGAATTCTGCACGGCAGGCGGCTGGAAGTCTTGAACAAGCCGTCAAATTGTTTGAAGCGGAGAAAGCCATCTTAACCAAATGTGTTGAGAAGGCTGAGAAGAAACTCGAGCCTTTCATGGAGAGATACAACACTCTTTTGAAGCATATCAATGAAATGTTGACAGCGATCTTTGGTGCGTGCCCCGTTTTTCCTCTGTTAATATGCCAACTCATAATCATGCGGCGGCTTATTTTCCCTCCTTGTCCCCTTTGTTTTGTAGGTCGCAAAGATCACCGCCTTGTGGAGCTGTCGATAGTGAAACTGAAGGCTATCTTCACATATGTTGAGCAGCTGCTCACCGTCTTTGTCTACTCAATCATGGCGGTGAAGAATTTGAAATACCCGCCAAGAAATATCAAGGACATGCTGAAGCAGCTGTCAACTGTGCCGCAATGGGTAACCGAGACTCGGAAATCGGCGGCTCGAGGTGGAGCTAACTTAGCGCTTCCCCGAGCAAAGGCTTATCTGCCAGAGTTGGACGTGGAGCTTCTAAGAGGTGGCTTCCCTGAGTTCAAACTTGATGGCTCTGTGTTCACTCATTCTGATTATGCAAAGTGCATCACGGAGACTCGATCGTTGGCGTCCTTAATAGCTGAATAGATGGACCTCTCGAAGTATCACCCTGCTTATACTGCTGACAACGAATGTGTCAACGCGCCTAAGGACGAGCCGGCTGATCTTGTACCTCCTCGACATAAGAGAAACTTTGCTCCTGATGTTGACGCATCATCTTTTGTTGAAGAGGCACAAAACTTCGAATCCCTGATCTCGATCCGATGGCTACAGAGGGGTCAACAGGTTGACGATGATGAGCCGACCGAATCAGAGACCGAGGCGGCCGACGACAAGTCATAAAAACGTCTTCTGAAGTTTCGAGGAACCACTCCTAGGCGGGTCCCCTTCGAGCAGATTGAAGATTTTGCGTGGCTCTTGTTGCGAGCCTGTAATAGGATTAGCTCTTGAAGACTTGGGAATTGTCTCTGTCGTGCCATCGTGCACGCTAACTCCCTTTGTCTGTCTGGCTTCTGCTATCATGTTGATGCCTTGTTATTATATGTTTTCACTTTTTTCCCTTATCTCATATTCTGAAGCTTTTATCTTCTTGAATAAGGAATAAGCCGGCATCATGACTTGGCTTCCGAGCCGCAGTTATTGAATTTCCTTTCGATGATTATCAAAAAAGAGCCCTCTTTGGGTGCTGGTCATAACACAAACCCGATCACGTAACCCGGTCATTTAATATGAGCCAGTAACAAGGAGAAACTTGTACCTGAAAAACATGGTTATGTAAATATTCCATTTAAGACGGCTCAATGAGACTCAAAAAAATAGGGACCGGCTTTCGAGGCCAAGTCCTGCTTCATGATGAAGCGGGCTTGATAACCCATGGTTTCTCCTAGCTTTCTGCATGCCGGTTCTCACATGACTCAAACAAGTGTTTTAACTTTAAAAGTTCAGGGTCCAAAAGGAGTAACTTTTTAAGAGTTCACGGGGTCATCTAATCGGAGTCGCATCAAGCATACAGGCAGGTTTAATCATTTTAATGGCATTTTTGCCGGGTCAAAAGGGTGAGAAAGCTAAACTCGATGAGTTAGAAGCCCCCAAGTGACCTATGTTTCAAACAATAAAGACTCGTGCTCAATCAATAGGCTGAAACGACAGAGACCCAAGTTACGGGAGTGCCGGCTTTATTATATTGAACATAAAAGAAGTATATACAGAATAGTATAAAGAGGGAAGAATTACAAAAAGGTTGAGCCTGTGGCCCCTAAGTGTATAAGGCCGTAAGTGCGCAATGTTCCAAGGCCGGGTTGTCTCCTCCTATGAAGTGTACGACCCTTCTCGTAAGTCGATCAGGTAGTACGAACCGTTATTGAGGTCTCGGCTGATGACGAAAGGACCTTCCCAAGGTGGGGAGAGCTTGTGCATCCCTGTTTGGTCTTGAATCAGCCGAAGCACCAAGTTGCCTTCTTGAAAGGTACGGCTCCGGACCCTACGGTTGTGATAACGTCGCAGGTCCTGTTGATATATAGCTGATCTGGCCGCTGCTAAGTCGCGTACTTCCTCCAAGGCATCCAAGGAGTCCTGGCACGCGAGCTCATTATCCATCTCAACGTAAGCGAAAACTCTAGGCGAGTCATGACGTATGTCACTCGGCAAAACAGCTTCGGCTCCATAAACCAAGAAAAAGGGAGTGTACCTAGTGGACCTATTCGGTGTTGTCCGGATACTCCATAGCACTGAAGGGAGTTCTTCAACCCAACAACCCAGCGTGCGTTCCAGAGGCACCATGAGCCGGGGTTTGATTCCTTTCAGGATCTCCTGGTTGCCTCTTTCAGCTTGTCCATTGGACTGCGGGTGTGCAACTGCCACCACGTCGAGCTGGATGTGCTCTCTTTGGCAAAATTGTTCCATGGCCCCTTTGGACAGATTGGTACCATTGTCAGTAATTATGCTGTGAGGGTAGCCAAAACGGAAAATTAACTTCTTCACGAATTTGACCACAGTTTCTGCATCACAACTGCTAACCGGCTATGCTTCGACCCACTTGGTAAATTTATCAACCGCTGCCAATAAGTGAGTTTTCTTGTCGAAGGACGGCTTAAATGGACCCACCATGTCAAGCCCCCAAACCGCGAACGGCCAGGTGATTGGGATCATGCGCAATTCCTGAGTCGACACGTGGGCTTGACGACCAAATCTTTGACAACCATCACACTTGCGCACAATTTTCTCAGCGTCGGCATGAGCCGTCAACCAGTAGAAACCATGCCTAAAAGCTTTGGCAACCAACGACCGTGAGCCGACATGATGCCCACAGTCACCAGCATGAATTTCATTAAGGATTTCGTAGCCTTCTTCAGGAGAAACACATCGTTGGAAAACACCAGTGCGGCTTCGACGGTGTAACTCACCATTGATAATTGTCATGGACTTGGACCGCCGGATGATCTGTCTAGCGTCAACTTCGTCCTCTGGGAGTTCCCCTCGAGTTAAGTAAGCTAAGTATGGCACCGTCCAATCAGGGGTGGCATGCAGAGCCGCCACCAAGTGTGCCTCCGGGTCAGGAACGGCTATGTCATCTTCGGATGGCAATTTAACTAATGGACTATGAAGGACGTCCAAGAACACATTAGTCGGCACCGGCTTCCTCTGCGAGCCAAGCCTGGATAAGGCATCAGCCGCCTCATTAAGTCGACGATCTATATGATCAACTTGATAACCTTGAAAATGACCCGCCACATCGAAGACCGCTCGGCGGTAAGCCGCCATCAGGGGATCCTTCGAATCCCAAGTCCCTGAAACTTGCTGAGCCTCTAGATCTGAGTCACCGAAACATCTAACCCGGCTGAGGTACATTTCCTTAGCTATCCTGAGCCCATGTAATAGGGCCTCGTACTCGGCTGCATTGTTAGTACAGGGGAACATGAGTCGCAAGACATAACAAAATTTGTCACCTTTTGGAGAGGATAATATAACTCCAGCCCCCGAGCCCTCCAGCTGCCTAGACCCGTCAAAGTGTATGGTCCAGTACGTGTTATCTGGCCTATCTTCTGGGATCTGTAACTCTGTCCAGTCGTTGATGAAATCCACCAACGCCTGTGACTTGATGGCGGTTCGAGGTGCATATTGCAGGTGGTGATCACCAAGCTCAATGGCCCACTTGGCGATTCTTCCCGTGGCTTCCCGATTTTGTATGATATCTCCGAGAGGCGCCGAGCTAACCACAGTGATCGGGTGTTCCTGAAAGTTATGTTTCAACTTTCGGCTTGCCATAAAGATCCCGAAGACCAACTTCTGCCAATGTGCTAACGTTGCTTGGACAAAGTTAAAACTTCACTGAAAAAATAGACCGGGTGCTGACCCGGAAACTCCTTCCCTTCTTCTTTTCGCTCAACCACAACTGCAACGCTTACCACCTTGGAGTTGGCAGCAATATACAGGAGCATAGGCTCTTTCTCAGTAGGAGTAGCCAAGATGGGTGGGTTAACAAGCTGCTGTTTGAGCGCCTCACAGGCTTCGTTGGCTTCATCCGTCCATTTAAAATCGCCCGACTTCTTCAGCAACTCATAAAAAGGAATCACCTTTTCTCCCAAACGGCTTATAAAGCGGCTTAAAGCCGCAATGCGACCAGCAAGGCGTTGAACTTGATTTACATTCGCCGGCTCACACAAAGAAGTCATCGCCTTGATTTTGTCCGGGTTGGCCTCAATTCCCCGCTCGGAGACTAGGAACCCCAATAGTTTGCCTGCAGGAACACCGAAGACGCACTTCGCCGGGTTAAGCTTCATCTGGTATACTCGAAGGTTGTCAAAAGTTTCCTTGATATCATCCAAGAGCGTCTCCTTCTTCTGAGACTTCACCACAATGTCATGAACGTAAGCATGAACGTTGCGCCCGATCTGTGGCTCAAGGCAATTTTGAACACAACGCTAGTAAGTCGCCCCGGCGCTCTTGAGCCCAAACGGCATGGACACATAGCAGAAAGCTCCAAAGGGCGTAATGAAAGCCGTCTTCTCCTGATCCTCAACAGCCATCTTGATCTGATGGTAGCCAGAATACGCATCCAGGAAACATAAGCGCTCACAACCCGCCGTAGAATCAATGATCTGATCAATACGCGGGAGAGCGAAAGGATCCTTAGGGCAAGCCTTGTTAAGATCCGTGTAATCTACACACATGCGCCAAGTACCGTTCTTCTTTAGAACAAGCACCGGGTTAGCCAGCCACTCAGGGTGAAAAACTTCCATGATGAACCCGGCAGCTAGGAGCCGGGCCACTTCTTCTCCAATGGCCTTACGCCTCTCCTCGTTAAAATGACGGAGGTACTGGCGCACTAGTTTCATCTTGGGATCCACATTAAGGTGGTGCTCAGCAAGTTCCCTCGGGACTCCAGGCATGTTAGAAGGTTTTCATGCAAAGATGTCTCGATTCTCACGGATGACCTTGATGAGCGCGCTTTCCTATTTGGGATCCAAGCCGGTCCCGATGGTGAACTGTTTGGATGAGTCGCCTGGCGTGAAATCGACCTGTTTTGTATCCTCAGTCGGCTTAATCTTTAGAGGAGGTTCTGACTCAGTGTTGGGTTTCTTGAGCGGGCTCATATCGGTCGGGTCAACATTGGCCGTGTAGAACTTTACTCCTCTGCCGCACAGGCCGACTCGGCATACGCAACATCTCCTTCTTCACACTCCTGAGATATCTTCCGGCTTCCGTTCACGGTTATGGTGCCTCGGAGTCCCGGCATCTTGAGCTTGAGATAAACATAGCAAGGGCGAGCCATGAATCGAGCATTAGCCGGCCGGCCAAAAAGAGCATGGTATGGACTCTTTATCTTGACGAGTTCAAACATCAAGGGTTCACACCTATAGTTGAACTCATCTCCAAAGGCGACATCAAGCTTAATCCGCCCTATCGGATAGGCTGATTTCCCAGGAACGATTCCATGAAAAACTGTTGTCGATGGGAGAAGCTTGCTTTCTGACAAGTTCATGCGGTGGAAAGTATCGTAATACAAGATGTTTATGCTGCTACCTCCGTCCATAAGGACCTTGGTCAAAGTGTAACCACCGACCTGGGGCGCCTGGATTGTCAACCCAGGGGGGATGATCTTCCCTGCTCCAGGTAATCGCTTGCTTAGACCAATTGAGATACCTGGGAACCGTCGGCTCGGCCATGTTGACAGCCCTACTCTTGACTTTGTTATCTCGCTTGCAAGTATTGGTAGTGAACACATGATACTGACCGCGACTCAGCTGTTTCGGGATTTTCAGGAAAACACTTGAGTCGCCAGGTTGCTGAGACCCTATCGCCAAGCCGTCATGCGTCTCCTGAGAGCCGCCCGGAGCTTTGGCCGCAAGTGGTGCGCGAACCGCCATGTCCGCCCGGAGCGTGCAGGAGCCCGCCGGAAAGACGGAGCCGTGCCGCGATGCTGGCCGACTTGATGCTGGTGAGAAGGGGTGCGCCGAGCCGGCTCGATGGTGTTGATACAGATGTCCGGCTCGAGCACCGACGCGACGATCTTGCCGATGAAGACATGAATTTTTCCAAAGGGGACCCGGTAGCCGTACTCGATTGAGTCGCCCTCGGGGCCCCAGCCGGAATCGTCGATGTAGATCTTACCGCGGCGGCTCTTAGTCATTCGACCGACAGCGTAGCTCCCAAACCCTGGAAGGGCTCCCTTCAAGAACTCAACTCCACCGGGCGAGAGCCCCACGGTGCGCGCCAACTGTCGTGGTTTTGACACGGCAGATGTCCTCTTGCAAGGACTTAAGTGTGAGGCCATCGCCGCTAGGTGGCAACTTGAAGGGGTTGAACGGGAAAGAGAGGCAGGTTTACCCAGGTTTGGCCCCTCCAATGGAGGTAATAGCCTACGTCCTGCTTTGTGTATATTGATGAGTAGATCTCGATTACAAGGGTGCGGAATCGCTAACCTAGCTTTCGAGAGGTTGGAACTTAAGTCTTTCGGCCCTAGGGGCTTGCCTTTATATATAGGTCAAAACCTAGGGTTTACAATAGAGTCCGGGTCATATCATGACTCATATTCTACTATGTTTCTACCTTATTCTACTCCTTGCGCAAGACAATGAGTCCGCAGCTTCTCCCCCATGGGCCAAGAGCCGCCGTCTCATTGAGTTAGGCCGCCAGGCGACTTAGGAGGCCGTCACCTTAACCGTCTTGTATACATGTCCTGGCCCATCTCAATGTCTTCCACGGGAGTTGCCAAGGTATTAACCCGGCCCGAAAAGGTGGGTTATATTGCGGGGCTATATCCCCGACAGGACCTGCCCCTGAGCTCCCTCCACTTCCCCTCTTACTTCCCCTAGACCAGGACCGCTCCCACGAACACTGGCGACACGAACCAGAGGGCACTCGAGGCCTCTGGAGGAGCCGGACCATGGCTGTAAGCCCTGTCCACGACGAGCACCAGCCACGGATATAAAAAGGGCCCCCCGAACCTCTCTTCCTCCCCCTACAACCCTCCTTCGCGCCCAATTAAGCCCCGAAACCATCCATCTCTCATCGGAGGGCCTCTGTGCTCAGGATCGAGTAGGGCATCGCCGCCTCGGGTCGTTATCATCCTCGCGTTAGAAGGCTTCCCCGCCTCTTATTCTCTCCCGATTTGGAACCACCGCAACTCCGTGACCTCATTCCCCCTCTTTCCTGCTTCGATTGCAGCTCAGGGTGACGGTTTCGAGCTCGGTCTGAAGTACCACCGCCCTGCTTCATTGTCGCCGGCAACTCGGGCACCTTCGGCGAGTATCTCCTTCATTTCCCGACTGGTGACGTCTCCGTGACCTCGTTGGTGCCCTCAGCTGGCCTCGTCATTGAGTGCATCAACGTCGATGAGCTCCCCTGCTCCCTGCCATGAGCTAAGGGATGACAGGTGGAGCCGACCTGTCATGCCCCCGCCCGTACCCCTCTCACTAACCGGCCGGTCCCACCGGCACGTTTAAGCATTAAACTACGCACGCGTACTGCTTCTCTTTGGGCCAGATCCCTTTTGGAGCGGCTAGGCTGTGACAGTTCCGGCCCGCTGTGAACAGTATCATTTCTTTTTATTAATTTTTCCAAAAACTTTGCAAAATTCCACAAAACAAAATACATGTCCAAATGCCATGATTCAAATTCCTATAATCTTCCAAAAATCCAACCTATCATTTGGCACAACTTTCATATTTTTCCACGACACTTTTCTATACTGCTCAGATTTAAATTCAAATTTGAACTATGAAAAGCCCACTTTGTAAATCCTTAGAGCATTCATTCTAGCTCCAAATGGGATGATTCCAATTTATATGTGCTTTGAATATTATGCCCTATTTAACTAAAAATAGTGAACATTTATCCTAGGCATAGATTCTGTTGGATCTATTAAATGGTCTTTTTCTTCAAGTGACTCAACTTGGAAAATTCCTAGAGTGTTCATATGATGTCCAACTCTAGTGAAACCAATTTCTAAATGCTTCTAAAATCGGACCTGAATTAATGTGGACTCATGTTGCCTGTCTTCACTCATGTTCATAAAAAGGCATTATGTGGACTCCTTGCAAGCCCATGTTCCCTTTTGGTGCTCTTCAAATGAGATCTCTAGTGCTTCAAAATCTAGTAGAGTCACTTTGGTTATTTTTCATATAGCCAGAGGTGTCGTAGAAAAATGAAATTCCTATTTTTAGAACAGTTCTATCGCGTGCTCTGTTGTGTTGCTTATTGATTGCTTTCAACGATGTTGACGAAATAGACTGAGTGCTTGGTGAAGGACCAGAAGAATCGATGACTTTGCTGAGACAGGCAAGCAACCCATTGACCATGTTGATGAAACTACTTTGTGCATGGCATTATAGCATTTTACTTGTTACATGAAAAAGCATGATGATGTCGTAATGAACTTGCTAGGTTTGTTCCCGTTGCATATTCCATTGATACTTGCATAGTCATGAATCCATTTTCCGCTTAGAGTTATGTGGGTGGGAAGTAGATAGGATTCTAAGTATATGCTACATAAGTGGGACGGGGATATGCATCGGGATGGAAACAAAAGAGTTTTTCAAAGAACTTTCGAAAAACCCATCGGGTGCCACTAATGCCCGAGGGAGATGTTGAGCTAGGTAACCACTTGACAAATAAGTGGTGTACCGAGGCAAGTTGTGTGTTGTTTTCAAAAAGGGATTTGTTTAAGTTGCGACCGTTACTCCAACGGTCCAACCTTACATGTAAAACCACACTAACCCTTATGGGACGGGGCTTTGTTGATTACTTTGGTCGATGCTAGCAGAGAGCCTGCATTACTAGTGGCGGGAGTGGCGTGGCCAGTCTTGATACGTGGTCGTGCCTGAATGGGCGACTATGGTTGTTTTCACAGACACCGGACACACCGTTGTGTCCCATTGTGGAAGGTATGATGTGATGTCCATCATGAGGGTCGGGTATCAACGAGTGGACTCTTTGTTTAGTGTTGTCAAGGGAAAGATATTGTTCGGGTGCTTACCTCGGGTATGTAATATACCGCGAGTCGTGGATTGACACGGAAGTTCCCCGAGTCTTGTGGGTAAAGTGTGCAATCTCTGCAAAGTGTCAAACTATTCGAATAGCCGTGTCCACGGTGAAGGACAGTTGGATAACAGCTCTTGGGCTACATCCAGTGTTTTACAAAACGTGGGTGTGAAAAAGGAAATTCTTGAACTAAGTCCGATGACTTGGTGAGCTGATAAAACTATAGTTGTTCATACTATGTTTATGTTGATATCTGTAACCTCATGATGCATGCTTTATAAAATGTTAGGACATGATATTGCACTCAAAACTAGCTTTCAGCAAAAGTACCTACTAGTGTTATACCATGCAATATTGCCTTGTTCCAAAACATGGGTTGCTTGCGAGTACATTCAAAGTACTATTGGCTTGTCCCTGATTATTTAATTGGGTAGGCATGGAAGAACATGAATTTTATGAAGAGTACCTTTGTAACGAACATGCGAATTAGGACGTTTCCCAGTCAAAATGCCTATAGGGTTAAGGCAAATGGCATGGGTCCAAATTATCGTTGAAGGTTTCCGTTGTGAGTGTTTGTTTGATGTTTGGCCTTCATGGCCCTATCTATGTAAAACTTGACCATAATGGTCATATTTGTTTAAGACGGTATGTAATGGATGTAGGACTCTTGTTATTCAATTTCTGTGTCTTCAGTGAGCATTGATCCTGGGATCACTGTACACATGCATTCGGTGATTTCGACTTATGAGTTGAGGTCCCCAAATGTTGGGCGCTAGCTTGGGGCGACGCCCGTGCGCGCGTCGCTGACGAGCTGGGAGCGTGGCTGCTGGGCACCAGGTGGGGCGATGCGCGGCTGCTGGGAGCACAGGGTGCGCGCATGGTATGACTTCCGGGTAGGATCCGCCGCCGGAGTCGAGGAAGTACATGAGCAGAGCAAGGTCATGTGGCCTCTCGCGCGAGAGCACCTGCAGCACGTAGTTGGAGACGTCGGGCCACAGCTCCCCGGGGCCGACCAAGGAGCACGACAGCCCGCCGCTGCAGCTGAGCTTGTCCGTCATCAGCTCGACCCGCGGCGTGCCACGGAAGCAGCACCCTGGGTCTCGCATGGCTGACGTGGCATGCGGGAAGTGCACCGGCGGGATGCCGGCGGGCGAGAACCACTCCGGCAGCCACTTGAATATGTACCATTTGGGTGATGAGTAGGGCTGAGTTGACTTTTTTTAAGGTGTGGAAGATAAGGTGTGAGTCCACCCCACTTGCACATGAGGTGTTTGACGAAATGCCTTAAGAAGATAGGAGGAGGAAGAAGACAACGTGGCAGTTTGTTTCTTACGTGGCATCCAACTCAGCCCTACGGGTGGGCCTGGCCAATTAGTGACGGCGTCCAAACGCTTAGTATCTATCATTAATGTTTTTTGTCAAAATTTCGAAACGATATAAAGTGTCAAGTTTTGTAAAGTGGTGATTTTACAAGAAGTATGACGCTGAAGTGATGGTTTTATGCATTTAACTCCTCCAAGTATGCCCATGTGTGTTTTCCACGGTGGTCGGGTGCTTGGAGGATTTCGCTCAAGGTGGCTCTACGCACACACGGCCAACTCGACGGAACACGCCCGATACAGAGTGGTCGCGGTTGCCGCGAGATGTGATCTGTGGCACCCAAGCATTTCTCCCAGATGAACTCCCCGACTCCCCGTTGATGGTTCGTTCCCCACTGCTCGACACGGTGGAGGCAAAGCAGTGTATGTTTTTCACTGTGCCTGCTAGCCAGTCCTGCCTTACCTCCGTAGCTACCTTAGCTCTTTAGGTGCACTAATAGATACATTAAACTCAATTAATTTACAGGACTGCGATGACCATAAACACCTGATTCAGTCTCCATCTACAACCTTACACGCAGGGAGGCCCTACTGTTTGGCCTGGCTGCTGCCACATGCACGCTCATCTGCCCAGGGAGGCAGGGAGGTACTCTACTACCTTCTTCTCTTCACGATCTTTGACTTGATCGCCGTCCGGTTTTCGGGGAACCCTGAACTAACCAGATTTGTCGCCGTCAGCTGTCACCGAAACATAACAAATGTGAGGAAACGATGATAGTTTAACCAAGGTGGCCAGATAACTGGTTGCGAATGTGTCGAGCAAAAATGGGAGGGGGTGTACAATCCCTACCTGAACGTCGTCTCAGGACGAAAAAGCACACGCTGATCACCGCGTAGCAAAGGAGGAGGAGCAGTCCCTTCAGATAATGCGATGATCCGTCCTGCGCACCACACGAACAATTCCTTCACTGTGTTAATAGTTGCTAGTACCATGATGTTAACATCAATGCCAGAAACACCGACTGAACATAGGTTGGCTCGACGCACGTGGCTACGCGAATCAGAAATGGAAATTACCTGGAGGGTGAAGCTTGTCACCAATATTGCCAGGAACAAGGAACCAGTCTCTAGCAGGTTGAAATCAAGATCCATTGGAACCCCCATGACCCAAGCCACAAGGACACTCACCGGCACCTACATAGGACGGTTCAGTTTCATCAGGAAACAGAACAAGGCAAAGACCATAGGAGTCTGAAGTTAACAATGTCTAGAGGTTAGTTAATACAGACCACAAACATTGAAATCTGCGTAGCTGACCCCAAAGATACTCCAAGGGTGATGTCCTGTCACAACGAACAACAAGGAAAAAAATAGATTTGGTGTTAGCAATCGCTCCCTTAACATTTCGATGAGTATGCACCGGATCTGATGCAGTGATGCTACTTACCAGCTTGTTCTTAAAGGCAAATATGATCGCCCCAGCATGCTCTGCTGCATTCCCAACAATCGGAATCAAGATGATGCTAATGAAGCTCACCGATAGTTCCCAGGATTCTGAGGCCGCCTACAAAATTTGTTCCCAAAAAACAATGTTAGCTACACCTTTTTTTTTTGAGCAAATGTTAGCTACACTGTAGGTTAGCTCAGAGTAAAGTTACAGAGGAAATTTCGTCAGAACGCCCACGCAAACTTTAGCCAACATGGACATAGGATGGTGCTGCATACCTCAATTGTGCTCACGACATACTCCGATAGTAAGGCGGTTATCACAGTCATGACTGCTAGCCAAACCATCGCACTTGTAAATCCCAGTACCGCCTCATCTTCAGAGACCAGATCATCACTATCATCTTCAATCTAATCATTTTGTCATCAACCAACTAGTTATATGCATGCTAGTAGCTCATTCTGGTTTCTGATCAGCACTATACCAAATATTACACACCTCCTGGGGTTCAAAGAGCTGGCGATGCGTCTTCAGCTGGAAGTAAAGGTAGGCTCCATAGGCCAGGATCATGAGAACGCTGCACGCCCGGGATAGTACCAATCCTGAATCTTCAGAGTTTACTGCGTGCTCACCGGCGCTTACTGCATACCTCAGCATCAGCGGCATCGATTGGCATAGCACGCCAAGGATCAGAAGCCCTGTGCTGACATCTGCTTGCTTCTGCAGAAAGCAAAACCATATGGTTATTTCCTATTACAGCATAACAGTAATACAATTAGATAGCTGAGTTGATTACTCTGTCGTATGGCTGCTCGACGCCGAGGTTGGCCAGCCCACCAAAGAAGAGGGAGGTGCCGAGGACAAGCAGCAAGTTGGACAAGATAGAGCCAAGCAGGGAGCATTTCACCACCGTTATCTTGCCTTCCCTCAGGGCGAATAGCGCGATGATAACCTCGGTGACGTTGCCGAACGTCGCATTCAACAGTCCACCCACTGCAGTTCAGGTAGATGAGTACATGATGTCCAAGTTGTATAGGTTGGTTAGAATGATTTGACGTTTACAGGTCAACAACTCTTACCAGTGGGACCGGTGTAGAAAGCGATCTGTCTGTGATAAAAATAAATCAACACAAAGAACAGAGTGCAAGTTTAGTCAGCAACATAATAAAGAAGGCGACGCCGAACGGAACACGCTATGAAGATGAACAGAAGAGGCTTACTCCGTCAGGAAACTGAGTCGCTCCGCAAGAGGAATGAGCCCGATTAAGCTAAGCACGAAGAGCCACACCTGTATGAGCTCAGCATTAGGGAAAATATAGCATGCGTTTGAAAAGATGGGCAAACGGTGCAGAATATTTGGATCCATGTCAACCACAGTAGATCACGAGCAAGTACACTTCCTGTTGTATTGGTTTTGGCCACGAAAATATTACTGTCCCTGTTTAATCGGCCAGATTTTTGAACATACAGCTTGGAATATGTTCGTACTTTGTACTACAAAACATAGGCAGTCCTGGCGTGTCTCACGTGTTCTCTGTAGCACAGACGCGACAGTGAGAGCTGAGAAGAGACGTAGGAGTCACATGCCGGACGAAACGGTGGTAAAAAGACAAGAGCAGGCAGTACAGCAAGGGCATCAACCTCTGCTTTGCCCAGAGGAATCCCACAGTGAAGACGGCCCGTGTTCGTGTTTGACCTGAGCTCTCGCCGATCAGCCGCAGGATTGTGGCAAGGAACTGCTGGCGCAGTGGAGCCTACGTACGGACAGGATTCACCTGGTGACCACGTTGTTAACTTGGTGCAGCACTAGTGCTAATCTTAATCATTGTTGCTGCTGCATGTGCAGTGAACCAAGGGACGAGACTAATGGCTGCCATCGCTGGATGGATGGATAATATACAGTATACTTGTAGTAGTGGATGTGAGGTGCAGACATGGATGTTGATGGAGCGACATGGGCGACATGGGTGGTGGTGGAGAGCAAGAATGGGCATGTGATCGGCAGGTCCGGGGCATATTAACTGCGGCTTATTCCATTCCACGATTCCATTTGTAACGCGTCGATTTTGATTAGTAGTTGGGGTTTGAGGCCTAGCCCACATGCCGGTAGCGGTATGGGGTCACATGTAAACAGCTCGATATGGGGTCACATGTAAACAGCTCGATGCTAATCAAATCTTTCTCAAAAAAAAAAATGTAAATTAAATCACCATCATTCCATTCTCTCATAAACCTATACTAATTGCTAAGAATAGTTATGTTTTCGGTTTCTTTAATGGAAATCGATGGAAGATTGGAAGGCCCACTGTTTCATCAAACAAGAAAAACTTAGTATGGGACTATGAATGCGTTAGCCACCACAGCTCTCGTTCTCTCTCACTCTTCACATGTTTCCTCTTGACCGCGCGGATGGCTAGTTTGTGCAACGCTCCGTTGAACTATTAATCTAAGCACTAACTGGGTAATAACAAATGTAGGAGTTAGTTAGCTGTGGCCGCGTTACGAGACAAAAGCAGAGGGGAATAAGATATCTTTTATTGGTGATGAAAATGTAATGCTTGTTTTATGTTGGAGACAAGGAACCTGTACTGTACTAAGTTTTACACAGAGCGGGTGGTCAGAGAGCAAAACAATCGTCCCTAATGGCCTAATCACCTGTATTATATTAGCTACTAGTTGTGCTTGC
The DNA here is from genome assembly GCA_039707655.1 of Elymus sibiricus. NCBI lineage: Eukaryota > Viridiplantae > Streptophyta > Magnoliopsida > Poales > Poaceae > Elymus > Elymus sibiricus. The sequence goes on from CM077665.1 coordinate 482,978,737, forward strand.
GTTGATGTGACAAAGGCAGAGGAGAACTAGAGATATTTTGTGCCGAAGAAATGGCACTGAAACCGATGTACGACCGTAATCCTCCTAGAGTGATGACATGAAAATGTAATGTGTGTTTTATGTTGGATACTACAAAGGCACATGTAAGCTTAACACAGAGGTGGTCACAGTCACAGAGCAAATCAATCATCCTTTTTATACCTAGTAAGTAGGAGTATAACATATGATCCGATCCAATTGTGATGGACGGAGAAAGCAATCAGAACCGGAGAGGAGAGGTTCGAATTCGATCGAGCAAACAAACAATCAGAAAGGAGCATCCAAGTTAACGACAGACGACCTGACACTAGCTACTGCTATTAGGTGAAACTGGGATAAACAAACACGGAAAATCAGGTGGAAGCAGGCGGTGAAGGGCCGGTGAGAAAGATTGGAGGAAGTTACAGGGAGAGGGAGAGACGAGGGCGAAACGCACCTGGCCGAAGCGCATGTATCTGGCGACGATGGCGAGGAGGACGGCGGGGAAGAGGACGAAGAGCTTGGTGCCGAAGAGCACCTCCTGGAGGGTGGAGAGGAAGCCGCGGAGCGCGGCGCAGGGCACCTTGCGCACCAGCGAGGTGTCGGACTTCTTGCGGAGGGAGGAGGAGGACATGTTGTGCGCCGTGCGGCCCAGGTGCCGCATCTCCTTGCCGCCGGCCTCCAGCAGCGGCGCCGCCGCGGTGGAGTCCATCTCCCCTCTCCTCTCCTCGCGGGCCGCGCTGTGTTTCGGCTGTGCGTGCTCTGTTTCGGCTGGCTACCTCAACATACAGAGGAGTGCGTTGCGGGGGGCGCGGGCACATGTATACCGTGTCGTGCAGGGGTTAGAAAAGGGGCAGGCAACGTGGCGTGCGGCGCCGCTGGTCCGTTAGCGCTCCCTCCACCTCGCTCGGCTGTGTGGCGGGGCGGGGCGGGCCGGGGCACCGCCCGCGGGATAGGCCGAGGAGAGGGCTGAGGCCCGCGCGGATCGGCCTGGCCGGTGGCCGGTGGCCGCTGGCGCTGGGAATGGAAGCCTGGGATGACGTGAACGGGGTAACCGACGCCCCCGATCGCCTCGCCTAGATTTGTTGCCACCCCGCTCCCACCCACCCGCAACATACAGCGAAGCCAACCGGTGGATGTGTACGTACGTACTCGAGGGATCCGGACTGACGAGGAAACACGATGAATACAGCAGTGCTGGCCTCTGATATATTGGACACGTCTTCTGTATGTATATAAAAAAGTACGGCAAAGCTAAGCGGTGGATACGTACGTACAATGGGTCTGTCGATGGGGACGGGTGAGGGGAGACGAGTCTGGGATGCGTTCTTTCTTTTTTAGCGACCAAACAAATTAAGGGAGAGACAAAAAACCTTGAAGCTACCGGGAACCTTCCTTCTACCAGCTCTCGTGTTTTCTCTTTTTTTTTTTTTTTTGATATAAGTGTTTTCTCTCTTTTTTTTGAAGGGTTGGTGTCGCGTGTGCGTGTTGGTCTTGGATTTTGCTCGTTTTGGGGCTCCCGGAGCGGCGTCAGCGCGCTACTTGCGATCGTGCACCTCTCCCGGGCCGGAACCGGGACATTACTCGGTCCGTGTGCCATATGTGGCATTTCGTCATGGAGCTACAGTATTTTTTGCGGGGTTGGAGCTACAGTACCATGCACTTCTTGAGGACAGAAGCAACCTCGAGAAAAAAGAATCGCCACGGTAAACATTGACGACCTGTTTGTTACTTTGTTTGTGTCGTGGCTGGATTATATTAATAAAAGAGCTGGTAGAAGCTGCGAAGCGGTTGGAGCCAGTTGAAGCGTTGAAAACTAAAACAATTGTTGAAGCTGCGAAGGGTTGGGTGCCTCGGATTTAGAGACTTCCGCCTGTTTAACCAAGCTTCGTTAGCTCCGCAGGCTTGGCGCCTCCTAACTAAACCAGATAGTTTATGTGCGCAGGTTTTAAAAGCTCGGTATGAACGCCTTGAGGATACGGTTTTTTCGGCAATGCTTCGGCATCTTGGCAGGGCATCCAGCACAGCCTCGACCTTTTGAAGAAAGGGCTGATTTGACACGTTGGTAATGGCGAAAATATCCTCATTTGACGAGATAGGTGGATACCGAGGAAGCATGGAGGGAATCTCATCACATCGCAGGGCACGTGTCGGCTGAGACGAGTGGCGGATCTTCTAGATGAGTGCGGTGCATGGCGGTTGGACCTTCTTCGTCGATACCTCCTCCCAGTTGATATTGACGTCATCACACGCATCCGGGCTTGCCCCCGTGTTTTTGACGACACTCTTGCTTGGGCGCCGGAGAAGAACGACATCTTAACGTTCGTCCGGCATACCGCCTAGCCATGGACGAGCGCGAATGCCCATCGGCTTGTGCCACGAGCAGGGCACCGGATGGTCATCGCGCCATCTGGAAGATCATATGGGAGTGTCCTGCCCCCCCCCCCCCCTAAGGTACGCGTCTTTGCATGGCGGCTCGCGACTAACTCTCTGCCACTTGATCCAACAAATGCTCTCATCACTTGGAACCATCTAATATATGCCCTATGTGTGGAATGGAATGCGAGGACGGCTTTCATGCTATGTGTAGGTGTCCTCATGCGGCGGACCTATGGCTTGCCGTGGCGCAGGATTGGCCGCTGCCAGATATCAGCTTTGTTCGCAACACAGGGCCGGAGTGGCTGTTTGAGGTGCTGGAGCCGCTCACCGACACCTCACGAATGGCTCTACTGATGACTATGTGGCGCTCATGGCATGTCCGAAATGAAATCACACATGAGAAGGAGGCGCCACCGACCGAGGCATCACGCAGATTCCTGCACAGCTACATCACGTCCCTCCTTTGTATCCAACAGCATCCCAAAGGCGACCATGAGAAAGGCAAAATGGTGGTGTAGCTGTCGACGCCCCATATGGCTGAAACGTCGTTCAGCAAACTGGCCAGAAGGGGCGGGGTTTCACGGCAACCGGACAGATGGGAGCCGCCTCCCGTCGGATGGCTGAAGCTCAACATTGACGGCCCTTACTCGGAGCAAGCAGGGAATGGCGGTATCGGGATGGTCATGCGAGACGCGGAGGGCCATATCGTTTTTTCATCTTGCCGCCACATGTTCACATGCAATAATTCACTAGCAGCTGAATTTGAAGCATGCAGAGAAGGGGTTGCCCTTGCTATGGAGTGGAGTTCAACGCCATTCACTAGTGGAAAACGACCCATTTGTCCCGGTTCCAGAGGCCCATTTGTCCCGGTTCTAGAACCGGGACTAAAGGGTCGGGACTAAAGCCCAAAACCTTTAGTCCCGGTTCGCTTACAAACCGGGACAGAAGGGGCTCCACGTGGCCGCTGCGGGGAGCCCAGGCAGGAGGACCTTTAGTCCCGGTTGGTAACACCAACCGAGACCAAAAGGCATCCACGCGTCAGCATCTGGTAGGAGCTGGGGGTTTTGTTTTTTTTTTTTTTGAAAGGGGGGGGGGTTTAGGGGGTTTTGTAGGGTTAATTTAGGAGTTTCATATTGTGTTAGCTAGCTAATAGAGAGAAGTGTCCTCTCTTTCTCCGTGCTTGGTCGACGCTAGCTACTATAGAGAGAACTCGACACGCTAGCTAGTAAGCAAATGAAGGAACCATTAAGTACACAAGATCGTCATGAACATATACAGAGAGAAGTGATCGACCTCTCTTTCTCCGAGAGATTGGTCGAACAACAAGTTTTCGTATATCTATCTGACGGTACTACATATATACAATATAACATCTTTTACAATCCCTAACATCATCTACCTAAGATCCAATCACAAATCCGCATGGTATTCTCCGTCTTTAGGTATGACGTGGTCAAGAAAGAATTCCGCCAATTCCTCTTGAATTGCTCGTATGCGATCATGTGGTAGGAGTTCATCCCGCATCTGCTAGATCTAATTTAAAGAAGGGGGTCAATACATGCATATATATGAATAAAACTCAACACAATTGATGGTAATATATAAAATAAAATTGTGAATATTATTTACGTACTTCAAATTGTTTGTCAGAGAAGTCCCGCTCAGAGGTCGAGTGGCGAATGAACTCGCATACGTAGTATGCACATAAAACAGTCCCTTCTTTCTGGTACAAGCACTTTACGAGAATAGAGTTCAATCAAACTGATAAGCAAACATGGTAATGATATATTGATGAAAATTTGAATCAATTAGAGATGCGCGGAACTAGCTAGTACTACTTACTTTGGGGTGCGTAAATCGCAACTCTTTGTTTAGACCGGGAACCTTTCGGGTGAACTTCTTCCAAACCCTGCCAGGCAAAGAAAATGATTACTTGATATCAGGAAATTAACGAAAGTTGCATGCCGATATGGTCCCGGTATTGACTGAACTTACTTCTTGAGCATTGCAGTCATGTCCGCATAATTCTCGGGATCTTTACGTCTCGAGTCTAAGACAGTTACTAATGCCCCGTCAAGCTTAATGGATAGCAGAATAAAGTGGAAACTGCGCACGCATATATAACTCATCAATTACATTACTTAACCTCGAGTAAGCGAAACCGAGTATACAGAGAAGACAGCAACACTCACTTGAAGTTGTAAGGAAAGAGTATTTCCCTTTTGTTTTGATGTATAAGGAACGACTTTAGCAAGTTCTCCTCGGTCTCTTTGATTGAGTTTCGTATCGTCCATTCATTTACGGCATCTGGACTAATGAACCCAACGTCGAAGATTCCTATTTTTTTGCATTCGACGATCTTCAATCTGCATAATATAGTGAGGATAATTATATATACATGCAATGAACGAGCTGAGCTAGAGACTTAACTATAGAAGTAATACTTACAGACAGTAGGCAGTCATGAGTTGTTTGTCGAGGGCCAGTTGATTGTATAACTGAAATAACTCCACAAATTCAATAGGCATCACGGGAAGTCCAATGAATTCGTGCTCTGGTTTCACTGCCACATACATAGTGTCTCTCCCAGACTCCCTGCAGGTTTTCATGTACCACTCATGCAATTTGTACATCATCGTTGTTAGAGGAGGATGATCAGGTTTGACGAGAGGCTTCCCGTGCACGTATTTATATTCTTCTTTTGTTACCTCAGCCGTTTCAAAAATTACATCATCCCCCAAGTAATCACCAGGATTGGTACCGGGCAGTAGCACCGGATGATTAGCGACGATATCGCTAGACACCTTGAGTGGGGGGCACGATTGCTTCTCCTGTTCGCCGAGATGGGGAATTGTTTTCCCACTTCTTCGTTCTGCTAACCTTGCATCACTGGAAGTACTTCCCGACCGCCGCGCTTCTTCATATGTCTTATGAATAATGCGGTCATAGTTGGATTGCGGCGGAGGCGGTGGTGGTCGCTTCAGGGCATCGATAGTGCGCTTCACTTTCACCGGATCTAGCTTCTCCTTCGGAGGTGGAGTTTTCTTTGCAAAATGGTCCCTCACTTGGGCACGACATATGTCCTCGTTTTCCTGCTCGGTCCTCTCATATGGTAACTTTTCCAGAGGCTTGAGAGATGGACCGTATCTGAATTGCCTCCCGCCTCTGCTTGTACTGCTAGCCGCCAGAGCGGCGGCGTCTCTCTTCCGTCATAAGCTCACAATGTTGAGCCTCCGTGATAGTATCCACGGGGTAGATAGGAGCCGTGAAGTCAGGCTGAACGGGCTCCGTGGAAGCCACGATGCTTCTCTGCTGAGATGGCGGGGTAGCTTCGTGCCGCTGAGATGGTTGGCCGGCAGCTTGCTGGCTCTCAGCTTCCTCTAGCTTTTGTAGTCTTGCATTGAGCTTCTGCATGTCGCTCAGCTCCGCTTTCCTCTTTCTCTCCCGGCTTCTGTAACCGCCTGCGTCGGGAAACCCAACCTTCCACGGAACGGAGCCTGGTGTGCCTCGTGTTCGTCCAGGGTGCTCAGCATTCCCTAGGGCCTCAGTCAGCTCATCCTTCTCTCTGTCGGGAATGAACGTCCCTTCCTGCGCTGCGGTGATATACTTCTGAAGCTTCGTGACGGGTATTGCAAGTTGCTCGTCCGTCCAACGGCACTTCCCTGTTTCAGGGTCCAAAGTTCCCCCAACCCCGAAGAACCAAGTCCTTGAACGGTCTGGCCAGTTCAATGTCTGTGGTACGACCCCTTTAGCAATCAGGTCATTCTCAGCTTTGTCCCACAACGGACGGGCTTTGAGGTAGCCACCTGACCCCGTGTGATGGTGATACTGCTTCTTTGCAGCATTGTTCTTGTTTGTCTCTGACATTTTCTTACTCTTGTCCGATGTCTTGTAGGCCACAAATGCGGGCCAGTGATCTCTTATCTTCTCAAATCGGCCGATGAATTCTGGAGTCTCCCCTTTGTCGACAAACTTTGATTTCAACTCATTCTTCCACCTTCTGAATAGATCTGCCATCTTCTTAAGAGCACACGCCTTGACCAGTGGCTCTATAACTGGCTTATTCGGATCCTCCTCTGCGGTAGGGTGAAATTTGCCTTCAGCGCGGTCCAAAGATCATCTTTCTGTCTATCGGTGACATAATCACCTTCAGGGGCGTCGTCCTTAGGCTTATTCCATTGCTTGATGCTGATCGGGATGTGGTCCCTAACAATAGCTCCGCACTGAGCAGAAAATGCGTCCTTGGTCCGCTTGGGTTCAATCGGATGGCCATCGTCCGCGAGTGCTGTGATCGTGAACCTTTCATCCTTGCGCAACCTCTTCTTTGGGCCTCGTCTCGTTACCGAAGTTTGGCTCGATCCGGAGGGCTATAAAAGAAGAAAGAAGAGTTAATATATGTACATACCAAAACAATTAATGCATCAATTAGCTAGTCAGCACAGGCTTAATTAATATATATACCTCGCCGGACTTTGCAACAGCTCCCTCCTCCGTTCGGTCACCGGAGCCGTCATCATGGTCTCCTTCTTCCTCCGGCATTCGGTCACCGGAGCCATCATGATCATGTCCTTCCTCCTCCATTGTTCGATCACCGGAGCCGTCATCCTCTCCTTCCAGACCATCGGTGTCGTTGAGAAACGACAAGACATCACGTCCGGCGAGGATTATCTCCCCCAACAATTGTTCTTGTTCCAAGTCTCTTTGAGCCATAGTTTCTGCAAATATTACAACATGGCAATTAATATACAAACATGAAGAGCTTCGTAGCATCATACGCATGTTACTTTCGGCTAATGATGAAGCCATGGATTTCTTCAATACTTTGACAGACAACGTGACATATAGAAGAATATATATATAGATGAGATCAGAAAAAAATTGGATCAACTTGTGCACATCCATAATGGGGGCATTCTTGATAAATCTATGTTACCGGAGTTTTCTATATGAACAAAAAAAATTCCACATGACATGTCCGACGCCCCCCCTTATGTCGAAGTTATCGGGGAGGGGGTAGACGACAACGACGCTCACCCCTCATGTCATGTCCGACGTCCCCCCTAATGTCGAAGTTATCGGGGAGGGGGTAGACGACAACGACGCTCACCCCTCATGTCCGACGTCCGACGTCCCCCCTCATGTCATGTCCGACATCCCCCCTCATGTCGAAGTTATCGGGGAGGTGGCCTCGACAACGCTCTTTTAACTTGGTAAATTTGGGTGGCCTTGACAACTCTTCTAGGGTTTGGGGTGGCCTCGACAACGCTCTTTTAACTCATTTAACTTGGTAAATTTGGGTGGCCTCGACAACGCTTCTAGGGTTTGGGGTGGCCTCGACAACGCTCTTTCAGTCCCAGTTTGGGTGGACTCGAGAGTTTCTATGAGCATAAAAAAATCTATACAAAAAACTTTCTTCTATGAACAAAAAACTTTCTTCTATGAACAAAAAACTTTCTATGAACAGCATTGCTCATATATCAATGCATACATCCATGGATCATCATTGCTCATATATCCATGGATCATCATTGCTCATATATCCATGGTTTAGTGGGACATTATATATGGAAATAATATGCAACAAATGAGCTCTAAAAACACAAATGAACTATAAAGCTTGTGTTGAAAATCAAAGTCCGAAAGTATCATCGTGCGAGCATCCAACAGTTGACTAGCACAGAAGTAATACATGCAATCCTCTTAGCTTCATTAGAAAGTAGATGGGTCCGTAGGAGAAACGTCTATGGGCATAGGACTTTCGATGTTTTAGTTCAATGTGATTTGCCTGAATGATTTTTGCTAAATAAATGTGTGAACTTTCCCGCTCCTTTATAAACGAGTCTCTTAATGCATCATCATCCGCCATTGCAACTATCAACGGGCATAATTGTATATGATTTGGTTTTTGGTTGCAACGCGCGGTGCACTTTGCTTTTGATAATAAATCCATACCGATATCGGTAAATCATTATGATTGCATACATAAACTCCCTAAAATTTTACCGTCAGCAACATACAAATTATGCCCCGTTGCTACGCACGGAAAATTACCTAGTTTGATTGATAAAAGAAGCGTAGTTTTTGGATATTTACTCTTCACTCAATCATATGCCTCGTATTAGACGCGAACTTGTCAAGCCTAGCTTGTGATCTGATTCACCTCTCCCTTGCATTTGCTTGTGTCAAGGATGGAAAGCTCCAACAATCACATCTCCCAAATTATCGGATGTCTTGTTAGGGTAACTAGTATTGGATTCCAGAAATAAAAACTACCAATCACGTCCAATCACCTAGACCTAGATCCCTTGCTCATGTTCAACTCATCTTCAAGACCAGATTGATGAGGACACGGTCGCCGAGCCGGAGACTTGGCAGTGCATCTCCAAGCACAGGCGGCAGCGATCGTCTACCAAGATTCGAGGGCGTGATGACGCGAGCGCGGCGCCGCCGCTGTGGAGCTGCCGATCTTCTGCTGCTGGCTTGCACTCGTAGTGGCGGCGAGTCTGTTCGTTCGAGGACGCGACGGCCGAGGGTGAAAGAATGGTATGTCCGGCGGGGGGCGGGGGGCGGCGGCGGCGTCGGGGCGCGGGGGGCGGCGGCGTCGCGGCAGGCGGCCGGAGCGCGGGCGGCGTCGGCATCGCGGCGGGCGGCGGCGTCGGGGCGCGGGGGGGGGGAGGAGAGGAGGGGAACGGCGCGGCGGCTCACAGTGGGAGCGGGGACGGCGTCGGGGTAGCTCGGCGACGACGACGACGGCGAGGTGGAGCAGCCTGACGGCGTCGGGGCAGGGCTCGGCGGCGACGGCGACGAGGAGCAGCCTGGGGGCGTCGGGCGGAGAAGAACAAGTGATTTCGAGAAACTGCTAAGTGTGGGCTTATATACACAGAGCATTGGTCCCGTTTGGTGGCACCAACCGGGACCAATGCACCCCTTTAGTCCCGGTTGGTGCCGCCAACCGGGACCAAAGGTCAGTTTTCAGCAGCCCAAAGGGCGGGAAACAGGGACCTTTGGTCCCGGTTGGTGGCACCAACCGGGACTAAAGGGGTGCATTGGTCCCGGTTGGTGCCACCAACCGGGACCAAAGGTCAGTTTTCAGCAGCCCAAAGGGCGGGAAACAGGGACCTTTGGTCCCGGTTGGTGGCACCAACCGGGACTAAAGGGGCGCATTGGTCCCGGTTGATGCCACCAACCGGGACCAAAGGGTGGTGCTGCCCGGGGCCAAATTTTTAGTCCCACCTCGCTAGCTGAGAGAGCTCGAGAGTGGTTTATAAGCGTTGCTGCGCACACCCTCTCGAGCTCTTCTCAACTGCAGGCTTCCGGGCCTAATCTGTCACTGCCTGTGGGCCTATTGGGCCTTCTGCGGGCCTGAATCCTGGCCCAACAAGCTGGTTGGGTTTCTAGTCGTATTCAGGCCGTGGTGGCTCAGTAGGTGGCATTTTTTTTTAAATCCAGTTTTTTTGTTTTGTTTTTTGCTTTATTTATTTTATTTTGTTCCTACTTACTGTTTTTCAGTGATTCTTTTTGCTTTTAGGTCACAAAAATTATAAACTTTCTGTTAGTGCCATTAGTTTTCAAATTTGAATAGTTTAAATTTGAATTTTTTGAAATTTGTGTGAATCACTAGTTTGTGAATAACTTTACTAAAATAATAGATTTTTGAGTGATTCTTTTTCCTGCTATTTAATATTACTGTGTTTTATCATTATATTCAATTTGGTAAGTTTTAGGTTATTTTAAATTTCTGTTTTAATCAAAAACAGATTTGGTTATTTTAGTTTGCTATTAAAGTTTCTAACAAAAAAATTATTTATGAAAATTCTTTTTGCTATTAATGTTTTGAACAAAAAATACTTTGATAATTTTAGTTGCATAAATTTTATATAATTTTAGTTTCAAAAATACTAGAGGTTTATAAAAGCTTTTTAGTTGATTCCTTTTGCTATTAGAGTTTTATAAAAGCTTTTAAGTTGATTCTTTTTGCTATTGAAGAATATTATAGTTTTGTTTTAGTTGATCATAACAGAATATTTTAATTGATTATTTTTAGTTCATTCTTTTTGCTATTAGAGTTTCATAAAAGTTTTCTAGTTCATTCTTTTTGCTATTAGTTCATTCTTTGAGCTAAATGACACTGAAATTGAAAAGCACTACAAATGAACTCTGAAAAGGTTGAAAGTTGGCATGGTATCATCATTTCACCCACATAGCATGTGCTAAAAAGTTTAGAGGGTTACGGCAAAAACTGGATGCACTTCGTGTACAAAATGGACAATCTCTTTCGAAGTATCAGGGTTTCGAACGAAAACTCATCTGTTACTAAGGGATTTCATTTTTTTGAACTTATTTGAACTCCAGACTTTTTGTGTGTTCAAAATGCACCATTCAAAGCCACATCATCAATTTTCAACCCTTTCTGACTTCATTTGGTATTTTTCATGCATGTACTGCTTTTTTTAAGCTAAATGATCCTGAAATTGAAAAGCACAACAAATGAACTCTGAAAAGGTTGAAAGTTGGCATGGTATCATCATTTCACCCACATAGCATGTGCTAAAAAGTTGAGAGGGTTACGGCAAAAACTGGATGCACTTCGTGTACAAAACAGACAATCTCTTTCGAAGTATCAGGGTTTCGGACGAAAACTCATCTGTTACAAAGGTATTTCATTTTTTTGAACTTATTTGAACTCCAGACTTTTTGTGTGTTCAAAATGAACCATTCAAAGCCACATCATCAATTTTCAACCCTTTCTGACTTCATCTGGTATTTTTCATGCATTTACTAATTTTTTTAAGCTAAATGACCCTGAAATTGAAAAGCATTACAAATGAACTCTGAAAAGGTTGAAAGTTGGCATGGTATCATCATTTCACCCACATAGCATGTCATAAAAAGTTGAGAGGGTTACAACAAAAACTAGATGCACTTCGTGTACAAAATGGACAATCTCTTTCGAAGTATCAGGGTTTCGGACGAAAACTCATCTGTTACAAAGGTATTTCATTTTTTGAACTTATTTGAACTCCAGACTTTTTGTGTGTTCAAAATGAACCATTCAAAGCCACATCATCAATTTTCAACCCTTTTTGACTTCATCTGGTATTTTTCATGCATTTACTGATTTTTTTTAAGCTAAATGACCCTGAAATTGAAAAGCACTACAAATGAACTCTGAAAAGGTTGAAAGTTGGCATGGTATCATCATTTCACCCACATAGCATGTCATAAAAAGTTGAGAGGGTTACGACAAAAACTAGATGCACTTCGTGTACAAAACGGACAATCTCTTTCGAAGTATGAGGGTTTCAGACGAAAACTCATCTGTTACAAAGGTATTGCATTTTTTTGAACTTATTTGAACTCCAGACTTTTTGTGTGTTCAAAATGAACCATTCAAAGCCACATCATCAATTTTCAACCCTTTCTGACTTCATCTGGTATTTTTCATGCATTTACTGATTTTTTTAAGCTAAATGACCCTGAAATTGAAAAGCATTACAAATGAACTCTGAAAAGGTTGAAAGTTGGCATGGTATCATCATTTCACCCACATAGGATGTCATAAAAAGTTGAGAGAGTTACGACAAAAACTGGATGCACTTCGTGTACAAAACGGACAATCTCTTTCGAAGTATCAGGGTTTCGGACGAAAACTCATCTGTTACAAAGGTATTTCATTTTTTGAACTTATTTGAACTCCAGACTTTTTGTGTGTTCAAAATGAACCATTCAAAGCCACATCATCAATTTTCAACCCTTTCTGACTTCATCTGGTATTTTTCATGCATTTACTGATTTTTTTAAGCTAAATGACCCTGAAATTGAAAAGCACTACAAATGAACTCTGAAAAGGTTGAAAGTTGGCATGGTATCATCATTTCACCCACATAGCATGTCATAAAAAGTTGAGAGGGTTACGACAAAAACTAGATGCACTTCGTGTACAAAACGGACAATCTCTTTCGAAGTATGAGGGTTTCAGACGAAAACTCATCTGTTACAAAGGTATTGCATTTTTTTGAACTTATTTGAACTCCAGACTTTTTGTGTGTTCAAAATGAACCATTCAAAGCCACATCATCAATTTTCAACCCTTTCTGACTTCATCTGGTATTTTTCATGCATTTACTGATTTTTTAAGCTAAATGACCCTGAAATTGAAAAGCATTACAAATGAACTCTGAAAAGGTTGAAAGTTGGCATGGTATCATCATTTCACCCACATAGCATGTCATAAAAAGTTGAGAGAGTTACGACAAAAACTGGATGCACTTCGTGTACAAAACGGACAATCTCTTTCGAAGTATCAGGGTTTCGGACGAAAACTCATCTGTTACAAAGGTATTTCATTTTTTTGAACTTATTTGAACTCCAGACTTTTTGTGTGTTCAAAATGAACCATTCAAAGCCACATCATCAATTTTCAACCCTTTCTGACTTCATCTGGTATTTTTCATGCATTTACTAAATTTTTTTAAGCTAAATGACCCTGAAATTGAAAAGCACTACAAATGAACTTTGAAAAGGTTGAAAGTTGGCATGGTATCATCATTTCACACACATAGCATGTCATAAAAAGTTGAGAGGGTTACGGCAAAAACTGGATGCATTTCGTGTACAAAACGGACAATCTCTTTCGAAGTATCAGGGTTTCATACGAAAACTCATCTGTTACAAAAGGCAATTCATTTCTTCACATGTAACTGCAGTGATATTCTAGATCAAAGGCATCATCATGCTAGTTGTGGAGAGAAAGTGTTCACTTTTTCTTCGCTTGTGTCCTTTGCTTATTGCGCCGTAACCATGGATAATCTTCATCGTTTAACAGGGTGCTTGGGTCAGCCTTGACTTTGAAGGGAGGAATTTCATGAAACTTTTCATAATCTTCAGACATGTCTGTCTTGCCCTCCAATCCCACGATGTCTCTTTTTCCTGAAAGAACTATGTGGCGCTTTGGCTCATCGTATGATGTATTCGCTTCCTTATCTTTTCTTTTTCTCGGTTTGGTAGACATGTCCTTCACATAGAAAACCTGCACCACATCATTGGCTAGGACGAATGGTTCGTCTGTGTACCCAAGATTGTTCAGATCCACTGTTGTCATTCCGTACTGCGGGTCTTCCTGTACCCCGCCTCTTGACAGATTGACCCATTTGCACTGAAACAAAGGGACCTTCAAATCATGTCCATAGTCAAGTTCCCATATGTCCACTATGTAACCATAATATGTGTCATTTCCCCTCTTGGTTGCTGCATCAAAGCGGACACCGCTGTTTTGGTTGGTGCTCTTTTGATCTTGGGCGATCGTGTAAAATGTATTCCCATTTATCTCGTACCCTTTGTAAGTCAATACAGTCGAAGATGGTCCCCTGGCCAACGAGTACAGCTCATCAGAAATAGTGTTGTCACCCATGAGACGTGTTTGCAACCAACTGCCGAAAGTCCTGATGTGTTCATATGTAATCCAGTCGTCACACTGCTCCGGGTGTTTGGAGCGCAGAATATTCTTGTGTTCATCGACATACGGGGTCACCAAGGTAGAATTCTGTAGAACTGTGTAGTGTGCTTGAGACCAAGAATGCCCGTCCCTACATATTATTGAGTCCGCTCCTAGCGTGCCTTTTCCAGTCAGTCTCCCCTCATACCGCGATTGAGGGAGACCAATCTTCTTAAGGTCAGGAATGAAGTCAACACAAAACCCAATGACATCCTCTGTTTGATGGCCCATGGAGATGCTTGCTTCTGGCCTAGCGCGGTTACGAACATATTTCTTTAAGACTCCTATGAACCTCTCAAAGGGGAACATATTGTGTAGAAATACAGGGCCCAGAACGACAATCTCGTCGACTAGATGAACTAGGACGTGCGTCATGATATTGAAGAAGGATGGTGGGAACACCAGCTCGAAACTAACAAGACATTGCACCAAATCACTCCTTAACCTTGGCAGGATTTCTGGATCGATCACCTTCTGAGAGATTGCATTGAGGAATGCACATAGCTTCACAATGGCTAATCGAACGTTTTCTGGTAGAAGCCCCCTCAATGCAACCGGAAGCAGTTGCGTCATAATCACGTGGCAGTCATGAGACTTTAGGTTCTGGAACTTTTTCTCTGTCATATTTATTATTCCCTTTATATTCGACGAGAAGCCAGACGGGACCTTCATGTTGAGCAGGCATTCAAAGAAGATTTCCTTCTCTTCTTTGGTAAGAGCGTAGCTGGCAGGACCTTCATACTGCTTTGGATGCATGCCGTCTTTTTCATGCACACGTTGCTGTTCCTCCCGTGCCTCCGGTGTATCTTTTGTCTTCCCATACACTCCCAAGAAGCCTAGCAGGTTCACGCAAAGATTCTTCTGATCTTATAGGAGCATACCACATCACCTTGGCAGGAACCCTCTTCCCGGTGCGCTGGCCCTCAACATCACCAGGGTCATCTCTTCTGATCTTATACCGCAAGGCACCGCATACCGGGCATGCGTTCAAATCCTCGTACGCACCGCGGTAGAGGATGCAGTCATTAGGGCATGCATGTATCTTCTGCACCTCCAATCCTAGAGGGCATAGAACCTTCTTTGCTTCGTAGGTACTGCCGGGCAATTCGTTATCCTTTGGAAGCTTCTTCTTCATTATTTTCAGTAGCGAACTAAATCCCTTGTCAGATACACCATTGTCTGCCTTCCATTGCAGCAATTCCAGTGTGGTACCGAGCTTTCTGTTGTCATCTTCGCAATTTGGGTACAACCCTTTTTTGTGATCCTCTAACATGCGATCGAACTTCAACTTCTCCCTTTCACTTTCGCATTCTCTCTGTGCATCAACAATGACCCGGCGAAGATCATCATCGGGCACATCGTCTGGTTCCTCTTGATCTTCAGCTTCCCCCATTGCAACATCACCGTATTCAGGGGGCGGGTAGTTGTCATCATCCTCTTCTTCTTCGTTGTCTTCCATCATAACCCCTCTTTCTCCGTGCTTGGTCCAAACATTATAGTGTGGCATAAAACCCTTCTCAAGAAGGTGGAAGTGAAGGGTTTTAGAGTTGGAGAAAGCCTTCGTATTCTCACAGACAGTACATGGACAATGCATAAAACCATTCTGCTTGTTTGCCTCAGCCGCTTCGAGAAAATTATGCAGGCCCTTAATATACTCGGAGGTGCGTCGGTCACCGTACATCCATTGCCGGTTCATCTGCGTGCGTTATATAATAAAGTGTATTAAAAACCATTACAGCATATCATGAATAGAGAAGTAACCAAATTAATAGAAATTCATCATCACATTAAAGCCAAAGTAAAGTAGTGACCAAAATAAATACATAACGTTCATACATAGTTCTCATTATTGAACAACATATAGCTCTCTAGATCATGTAATTAAAACATACATTGAAACTATAAAATTTAAATGCAACAACAAACGCGATCATAACCGCAACTAAGGTACCAATTGATCCAACGGCATAATGATACCAAGCCTCAGTATGAATGGCATATTTTCTAATCTTTCTAATCTTCAAGCGCATTGCATCCATCTTGATCTTGTGATCGTCGACGACATCAGCAACATTCAACTCCAATTTCATCTTCTCCTCTTCAACTCTTTGTAATTTTTCTTTCAAGTAATTGTTTTCTTTTTCAACCAAATTTAATTTCTCGACAAGAATTTCTATGTCGGTTGGAATTTCCGGTTCACATACCTCCTAGATTAAAAAATCTATGTCACGTTGGTCGGCATAATTGTCATAAACACTAAATAAAACAAATAGTTATAAAAGATAATATATACCACATCCGAATCATAGACAGGACGAGGGCCGACGGAGGTGGATACCAAAACCATCGCACTATATAATAACAAACAATAATAAAAGAAAGAAAATTACACAAGTATCTATCTAAATCATACAAGTAAGAACTTTTTTCTTTTAGAAAGAAGATAAGAAGAAGAGGCTAACCACGGTGGTGCCGGCGCCGAGATGGGCGCGGGCGATCGACGGCGGTGAGGACGGGGACGGGACAGGACGGACCGCCAAACCTAGACAAATCTTGAGGAAAATGGAGCTTGGACAAGGAGCTTCGAGAGGAGAAAGCTTAAGTGTGGCTCGGGCATTTCATCGAACACCTCATGTGCATAGGAGGTGAGCTAGAGCACCACAAAAGCTCTCCCACGGCCGGCCAAAAAAACAGAGCAGTGCACTGCTCTGCTCGCGGGCAGGGGGTATATATAGGCCGACCATTGGTCCCGGTTTGTGGCTAGAACCGGGACTAAAGGACACCATTTGGTCCCGGTTCCAGCCACAAACCGGGGCCAATGGTTGTGGGCCAGGAGCCAGGCCCATTGGTCCCGGTTCGTGTCTGGAACCGGGACCAAAGGGGTCAGACGAACCGGGACCAATGGCCCACGAGGCCCGGCCGGCGCCCTGGCCTCACGAACCGGGACCGATGCCCCCATGGGTCCCGGTTCGTGAGTGAACCGGGATTAATGGGCTTTTCAGGGCTGGACCAAAGCCCTGTTTTCTACTAGTGATTCATCCTCGAGACAGACTGCTCAGAGGCTGCTGCTATGATCATGAACAAGTATATAGATCGGTCACCAAATGCAGGCCTCGTTCATGAGATTAAAGCTAGTATTTATGGTAGGAGAGAAGTGAAGGGTAGAGCCATTAGGAGGGAGAGTAATCAAGTTAGTAACGAGCTAGCTAGAATAGGACATGCATGTGTTAAAACAGCCATTTTGCTGCGATCTGTACCTAAGGAGGTTGTAAACTTATGCTCCTTGGATCACCCTGATCCAGACTGATTAATAGAAGGACTTTCACCCCGCAAAAAAACTAAAAAAATTGTTTCTTTTTTTGGAAAAGGAGGATCACCCCGGCCTTGCATCATGATGATGCATGCAGCCATTTTATTAGAATAAAAAGGTCATCAAAAGTGCCAGGTCCAACAAGATCTCAAAAAGCTCAAAATAAAAAAGAAAAGTACACACCACATCTGGCAAGATAGTAGTAGGCTACGATGACTAAACACCTAGCCTATTAGTTTGCCGCCATCTATATCGGTTGAAGATAACCCGTGCGGCCGTCTCCCACTGGTTGCACTCAGTAACCAAAATCTCCCTGGACTCCGCAGGCGTGAGTAACGACCACGTACGGATCCATGCAGTAGCTCTGTAGATAACCTGCAAGAAATTAGTGAATTTCTTCATGTTAAATATCATGTCATTCCTGCAATTCCATATAGCCCAAAGCATTGCACAAATTCCTATTCAAATGTGTCTAGCTATATAAGCCACGTCCCAAATAACGTGTTCATACTTGTTGGAGGGTTTATATCGAAGGCTATATGAATCGTATGCCATAAGAGTCTAGCTAATGGGCACTCGAGAAAGAGATGTTTAATAGTCTCATTGTGATCACAAAAACAACATTTACAGTTACCAGCCCACCTTCGCTTAATCAGATTATCTTTCGTGAGTATCACTACTTTGTGAACAAACTACATAAAGATCTTAATCTTAAGCAAAACTTTTATCTTCCAAATGTGTGGAGAAGTAGGTATTGGTCCGACATTAATTAGGTCTAGATACATTGACTTGACGGAGAAACTACCACTTGTAGTTAACTTCCAATGAATTGTGTTTTGTTGGTCCGAAAGTTGAACCTCCATCAACCTAGGTATCAGATGGAGCCACGCACTCCATCGCTCTCCTACCAGAGACCTCCTAAATTGAATATTTAGAGGAAATGTCTGCAATATCGTAGCAACATAAGCCTCCTTGTGTTGCACAATGTTATACAAAGCCGGATATTGTGTAGCTAGGGGCGTCTCTCCTAACCGCGTGTCTTCCCAAAACCTGGTCGTGCTACCATTCCCAATGTGAAACTTCACCCTATGGAGAAAAGCATATTTAGTCCTCATTAGCCCTTTCCAGAACGGTGAGTTCGAATGTTTCAGTGTAACTTGAGCCAGAGTCTTGGTTTGTAGGTACTTATTCTGCAAAATTTGTACCCACGTACCTTCCGTCCCCACAAAGAGTCTGTAGAGCCATTTGCTCAATAGACATCTATTTTTAGTTTGTAAATTTTCAATTCCTAACCCACCCTGATATTTGGGTCTACACATCATGTCCCATTTAGCAAGTCTATATTTCGTCTTACTATCATCACTTTGCCAGAAAAATCTAGATCGATAGAAGTCAAGTCTTTTCCGTACCCCTACTGGTACTTCGAAGAATGATAAAATAAACATCGGTAGACTTGTCAACACTGAGTTTATTAGCACAAGCCGACCTCTATAAGACATAAGCTTGCCCTTCGAGCAGCTTAGTCTTTTTTCAAATCGATCTTCTATGCACTTCCATTCATTGTTGGATAATTTACAGTGATGAATAGGTATACCCAAGTAACTAAACAATAGAGATCCCATCTCACAACCAAATAGTTGTTTGTAAGCATCATGTTCTTCTTTGGCTCTCCCAAAGCAGAACAGTTCACTTTTTTCTTAATTTATCTTGAGTCCCGATAATTGTTCAAACAGACAAAGTACCAACTTCATGTTTCTAGCTTTAGCGAGGTCATGTTCCATGAAAATAATCATATCATCCGCATATTGCAGGATGGACACCCCTCCATCCACAAGATGTGGTACTAATCCTCCTATTAGATCGTTCTCTTTTGCTCGTCCTATGAGAACTGTCAACATATCAGCCACTATGTTGAATAAGATTGGGGACATCGAGTCTCCCTGTCTTAAACCTTTATAAGTTTGAAAATAATGACCCATGTCATCGTTCATTTTTATCCCAACACTACCTTCCTGAACAAAGGAATCAACATGTTTCCTCCAGGCTTCATTGAATCTCTTCATACGTAAGGCTTGTTGGAGAAAAGGCCATTTGACTTTGCCGTAGGCTTTTTAGAAATCCACCTTAAAGATGACTCCATCGAGTTTCTTGGAGTGAATTTCATGTAGCGTTTCGTGTAGGACCACAACCCCTTCTAGGATGTGTCTACCCGGAATGAAAGCCGTCTGAGAGTGATGTACAACTGAATGGGCTATCTGCGTCAACCTATTTGTTGCAACCTTAGTAAAAAAAATTGAAGCTCACATTAAGCAAACAGATCGGCCTGAACTGCTCAATGCGTACGGGCCCCTCCTTCTTTGGTAGCAGCGTGATTGCACCAAAGTTTAAGTGAAATAACTATAGCTGCCCACTGAATAAATCATGGAACATGGGCATAAGATCATCTTTGATGATATGTCAACACCTCTTATAAAACTCCGCTGGGAACCCGTCTGGTCCGGGAGCCTTGTTTTGTTTCATTTGCATGATTGCTTCGAACATGTCTTTCTCGATAAACGGAGCCGATAGCACCTCATTCTCTTCATCATTCAGATGAGGGATATCCTCTGTTACACTTTCATCTAGCGATACAGAGTTAACTTCGGGGGCTCCGAAAAGCTTTTTATAATATCCAGAGATGTACAATTTCAGGTTCTCTTGCCCTACAATTGTACCCTCATCCTGTTCGAGCTGAATTATTTTCTTCTTTCTGCGCTTCCCATTAGCTATCATGTGGAATAATTGGGTGTTGTCATCCCCTTGGACGACCGTAGACACCTTAGCTCTCAGTGCCCACTTAATCTCTTCCTCTTTAAGTAGAGAACGAAGCTTCTCCTCTGCCTCATTCTTAATACTCCGATCAGAACTATTAAGAACTGATGCTTCAGCTTTCAACCCTAACTCGTTGATGAGCTAAATAAGTCTTTCTTTTTCCACTCTGTACAACCCACTTTGATTCTTGGCCCAGCCCCTCTAGACCTGGCGTAAATGTTTGATTTTGTTTTGCCATCTATCCATACTAGATATCCCTCGAGTCTCTTTGGCCCATTCATTATCTATTAGGTCCAAAAATCCCTCTCTCTCAAACCATCCTAATTAAAAAGAGAAGATATTTCTATTGCCCACATGTGTCGCCTCCCCTGAGTCGACGAGGAGTGGAGTGTGATCCGAAACTGCTCTCTACATAGCCTGGACTATTACAACAGGAAACTTCTGTTCCCACTCGACTCTAGTGAGCACCCGACACAACTTATCATACATTGGAGTGGGTAATGAGTTCGCCCAAGTAAATTGTCTACGAGTGAGGTCAATTTCCCTTAGGTCAAAACTCTCGATAATCATGTTAAACATGTATGACCATCTAGCATCAAAATTATCATTATTTTTCTCTTCTCGCCCTCAAATGATATTAAAATCTCCCCTAACTAAAATAGGCAAGCCCTTCATTTCCAAAAATCCTCACAAGATCTGAAAGAAATTCAGTTTTTAGCTCCTGTTGAGCTGCTCCGTAAACTGCCACGAGAGCCCATCGAAAACCATCAACTTTCGACCTCACTCGAAATTTGACGGTAAAATCACCATACACCACATTAAGCACTTCCAGTGCTTCACACTTGACCCCAAGAGTATCCCTCCGGATCTACCCCTTGGTGGTAAGCAATGCCAATCAAAGTCAACCCCACCTGAAATAACCAAAAACAATTGTTTGCCAATTGCTTTTGGGACAACCGGTAGCTAGGGGTGAGAGCTCGAAATAACCTTTTTTGCTGAGGATGTTGTTTAAACACTACTCCATTTGTCTCATAATATAAAAGTGTTTTTTACATTGGTGGTGTCAAAAACGGTCTTATATTATAAAACGGAGGGAGTAATTTGATACGTTTTTTTTATTATGCTGGTCGAGAACGGGGGAGGTTGGGGAAAGGAGGCGTTGCGAGAACGAAGCAGAGAAAGAGGGCGCTGGAACGTGAAACAAACGAGGTTGAGTTGATCGGTGAGGACGCGCTTACCCTTTAGGCCTAAATCAATCAGAGGAGCCCGTTTTTTCGAATAGCTACATCTTCAATGGAAGGTGTAAATTTGGAGAAGTAAAAGCAGAAAATGTAAAATTTACCTCTTCAATAAGTGATTTTTACATCTTTAAAAAAGATCCAACTCCAACAGATAATGCAAAACAGAGATGTAAAAATGTAACTTCAATAGGTGATGCAAAATGGAGATGTAAACCGGCGACCGGCCAAGCGGCTGTTGTACAGCCGCACAATTTGAAATAAAACATCCCGAATTGAAACTTGAAAATTGCACATGTCCACAAGATCAAATTATTACATAATTCATCGAATCCACAACATCAAATGCAACACAAATACAATAAAGTTCTTGCACAATACAATAAACAAATTATGAAACTAAACCGCTCTTTCGCCATGGCATTTTTAGTACTCCTCCATCAAATCCTTCTGAAGTTGATCGTGTGCATCGGAGTCTCTAATTTCATTGTACACCGTCATGAAATGTTTGATAGCTCCTTTTTACTCATCGGCATAATGTGTACACCCATCAGATCAAAGTAGCTGTAATCTAAATCTTGTCCACGCTCATCTTAATAATCATGTTATGCATGATCACGCATGCAGTCATTGATATACCAAATGTTTTTTGATCCTAGAATCTAGATGGTCCTCGCACAACAGCAAATTGGGATTGCCAAATCCCAAATGCCATCTCAACATCTTTCCTAGACGCCGCTTGTGCATTATGAAAGATGAGTTCTTTCTTACCTTCGGTTTTTAGTTAGGCTTGAAAAAAATACTCCATCTCGGGTAGATCCCATCCACGAGATAGTACCCATAATTGTATGCGCGTCCTTTTGCTTCAAAGGTCATCGATGAAGCTTCTCCATTGGCTAAATTGACAAAAAGAGGTGACTGGTCGAGCACATTGATGTCATTGTAAGATCCAGGCATCCCAAAATATGAATGCCAAAACCATGTTTCATGATCAGCAACTGCCTCAAGAATGATAGTGGCATATTTCCCGTGACCCTTAAATTATCCATGCCATGCTTTTGGACAATTCATTCACTTCCAATGCATGCTATCCACGGACCCTAGCATACCTGGGAACCCACGGGCTTTGTTTATCTCCAAAAGCCTCTCAGTGTCCTGAGCATTGCGTGCTCTCAAGTACCGTGGAACAAACACTTCTACCATAGTCTTTGCAAATTGTTTGACATAAAAGATAGAAGTGCTCTCTGCCATCACCAAATTTCCATAAATGTAGCATGCCGGAACACCATAGGCCATCGTGCGCAAAGCGGCGATGACCTTCTTCTCGGTGCTATGTACAAGCATCACAGCACAATTCCTCCTCTGCTCGAAGGACCGGTCATGTTAATTCATGGAATTGCAAATGTGGATGAAAAAAATCTTTGGGCATTCTAAACCGGCATTGAAAATACCTCTCAAGGAAAATGTGTGGTGTAGCAAAATAGTTGCTCATCAACCCCTCGTGCACATCAAGCCGTTCTCTCCGGATGAACGCACGGCCAAACACGGAACCGTCGTGCTTCGACTTATTCCTCTTATGCATTGCCACTAGCATAGCAATGCCCTCTTCTTCGGTGAAATCAAATTCCTCATCGGAGGAGGAACCGTGCATGTAAGTGGTGTCACACGATCTCATCTAGAATATGAAAATCATCATCAAACTATATCATCACGGCCATGAAGAAACGCATGGTTTGCACAGTTTTTACCTTGGGGGAATTTCCTCCAACACCTTGCGTGCGAGGTGGAAGGATTCGGCCGACGGCGGGATAGCACCGTTCGGTGGTAGCTTGCGCAATCGACGGTGGCAGCTTGGCAGAGGAGACGACCGCAACCCTGCGCAATTGACGACAAAAGCTTGCACAATCAACGGTGCGGGCGGCCGGCTTCACGAGGCGGGAAGAATGGCGGAGGAGGGCGGCGATGCGCTCCTCCCCTAGCTCTGGCGGTGGTTCGAGGCTAGAAACAAGCCCAACTCGTCTACGACCATGCCGTCGAATCCATTGCGGCAGCCGGACCTCTGATGAAGCGACGGTCGAAATCGAATCGGCGGTTGTGGGGGAAAACCGTCGCTACTCCTGCAAGGAAGACGACGAGGGGCTGGCAGGCGGAGTCGCGGTGGGGTCGAAGGTGGGCGGGCAGGTGGCGGCGTCGATTTTGGTTTGAAACGGCCGACGGCGGGGGCGGTCGGGCGACGTGCGGGCGGACTGGCTAAAGGCGAATGAAGGCAGTTGGGCAGATGGCGCGCGACCGGCCGTTTTACATCTCCTATAGGTGGAGGTGTATATATGCATCTCGAGGTGTTGTATTTTACATCTCCGGGAGACGGAGACGTAACTTTTTTGCATCTATATCATCTGTTAGAGGAGGGTTTTTGGGTCTCGGGGATGCAAAAGTTAATTCATTTTGCATCTACATCTTTTATTGCAGCCGCTCTTAGGACAGTCGGCCGTTCACCGACTTAGCCGGAAAATACAACACAACACAATAATTGAATGACAAAATTACTGGAACACGACATTTGATGAGCAAAATTGTTGAGTGCATGAGAAGGCTAGGATGTGGCTCGCATCCATGCTTATCCTCCAGTGGCGGATCCTACATGATAGGGTGGTCCAACAATGCAATTGTTCATAGAAATATATTATTTAGTTATTTGATATATAGGCTATGTGGAAATCTCAGGGTGGTCCATGGACCACCTTGTCCACCCCTAGATCCGCTACTATTTCCCTCAGGGGTACCGCTTGCCCCTCTTTTTAGGCGAGAATCTCCCACCTGGCCCACGCCCTTGATGAGCTCGGCAACCACTGCAAGTCTAGTGCTGAGCATGTATGAAGGCAAAGTATGTATCTCGCTGACTATATCATAACTCATATGCGTCCTTGGAAGCCTTTGGCTTCATCACACGATGTATTTATCAGGGTACCTAAGATCTTGTATTGCATCTTTCCTAATCTATTCATTTTATCTCACATATTCTGAAGGTCATTGATGTAATGGATTTCATGAGAATCAACATTTGAATTTTGATGGAACGATTTGTGATGATGCTATTCGAACAATGATGTATTGCAGTTTAATTAACGATTCATGGACACCCGATATGTAGTATTTAACTTATGCTATTGACAAATTTGATCAATGGTTTTGCTTCAAACATTTGAAAATAATTTATGCAACTACTGTGAAACTGCATTATTTTTTTCAGTACTGCTATTTTTGAAGCCAACCACAACATAATTGATAATAGCTCAAAATAAATATCTAATGCATTAGCACAAAATTTCCATCAACAATATACATTATGTTTTTCCACATATTTACAAAATTTCATTATAGTGTAAAAATGGACAAGCGCGCCAACACACACCATCAATGATCTAGTGTATTGTACAATAATAGCCCCCAATTTTTGCTCATCACTACAGGGTTACTAGATGCCTAGATCAGCAAGAAAACAAAATGTGTGTTCCTTTCGCTGCCTAGGCCAGGAAAGAAAGCCTTTTTATTCTTGATAAAGAAGAAATACCCTATTGAAGGGCCGCCGCTTTAAAGGTGAAGCAATTATGCACATGGGCTGTAATAAAAAGGACTCAATCAATATGTGCCAAACCGGTCGACCGGGGAAACGTCTTCACCCCGTATTTGCCTAAGTTCTGTCAACTTGATGAAATCGTAGCAGTAATTTAAGAGCTTCAAGCATTGGTGATCGCTGCCCAGCTCTAGAGTGCGTAATGCATCTTCTTCCGAATCGAGGGATCTCGCCAGCAAATTCTCGCACATGGCCTTCATCCTATCGAGACCGAACCAGCACGCCTCAACCAACATATCTTCAGCAATCATCACCTCATCTTGGTCAGCACCATCATGGACTAGGTCTTGAATAGGAGGCAACTCATCGGTGTAGATGAAGTGGAGCATGGCCTTGAAGACCGCAACCGTCACACCGCCAACCGGTATGACGTGGTCATCCTTGTTGCCCATTACCATCATTTCACATAGGGTCGGTGATCGTGTGGCGATTACAAGGCTGTGCGCGCGGAGCTCGCAGTCCTCGACCAAGAAACTTACATCCGACCCGTGCTCACTCACCAACAGCTGCTTCAGGTGTGAACCAAGATCAAACGGTGGCATTGTGGCTCTGGTGCCGATGGTGGTGGTGGTAGTACTACTAGTGTGGACCTTCTTCGTGATGGCAACATCGCAACGTATGGTAAGGGAGTCATCATGTGCTAGGTGACATGACTTGGCGGATTCAATGGTGACGAATTTTGCATATCCCCAATCTGACTTGGTTGTAAAGTTTTTCTCTAACCATTTTATCAAATGTGGTGACTCGCCACTATGATCATCCAATTTAAAGCACAGTGTCACACTGACACCTTCAGGTCCAGGATCAGTCAATAGGTCGGCGTACACGGAAATGTGCCCTTGTGCCTTCTCCGATGACGATGATGGGTATACCTTTATCTTCCAACTGTAATCGCCGACCTGAAAAGCTTCGGAACTGATTTCTTTGCCAACTCCATGCCTCCTTTGCACAAAGGAAAAATGGGGGATTTTAAACTCGTGTGTGCCCTCAGCCACCTCCAATGAGTAATGTGTGGACACGTTCATCTGGGGCTGGCGGCTGCTAGAGGAGGAAGGAGCATTGGAGCACAAGTTATGAGTCATGTTGGCGGCTGCTACTTTATCGGCTACCTCAAATACGAAAGAGCAACAACTCTCCTTCAGCTCCTGGTACTCATCTGTTGCCTTCACAGCGGCGTACACGGCAGGATCTTATGCCATGTACTCGATGCAGGAGGCCTCCATCGACCTGCAGCTATGCCGGCCATGAACCTCCATCAATGTCGACATGACAGACGTGACTTCCATGCTCTCGGACAAGATATTCTCACACACGAGCCTCAGGCCTTTGATGTCGTACCGATCCGCCGCCACAAGTAGGTCGAGCGCCATAGGCGTACGGCCACCATCAGCGGTTTTTAGTTGGAGCTGATCGGTGTAGATGAAGTGTAGCATGGCCCTGAAAGTGGAGGCACTTATGCCGTCGACCCGTAGCGTGCTCTCGGTCGTGTGCCATCGGAATTCCGCAGCGAAGACCGGAGACCGCATGGCGAGCACGAGCTTGTGCGCCTGTATCTCGGTCTTCTCGACAATGAAGGTCACGTCCGGCAACATGCAGCGCCTTCGCGACAACTCCGACTCCGTCTCAGGCACTCCCTCCCCCTGTATTAGAAGAAGCCTGCCAAGATCTCTGGAGATTGTCTGCGGCGGCACCATGATAATATGGTCTGCATTTGCCGGTATGTCGGTGTCCTCCTGTAGGACGTCCACCTCACAGTAGACGTGGAGGCTACCGTCCTCGTCGTCGATGTATAGATGCTCCCGGCCACGGAACATGTCGGGGAGAGGCAGCTCCAAGCATCTGCAAGTAGCCATGGACGATAGGGAGGGCCAAGCGGGGAAGACGTTGGCGTCGCTCCGCCACTGGGCGATCCTCCATCGGTCCGCCGGGCTTTGGATCCCGAGGGTGGCCACGGCGACAACGTCCGTGGCGCCGTCGGTGTGGACCAGCTCGAGGGAGACGGACACGAGTTGCTTGTCGTCGAAGCCGCAGGAGAGAGCCCAGATGTGGCCGCCGGCCTCGAAGTCGGCGGACCTGATGGCCTTCCGCCTGCTGTAACCGCGGATGCGCATCAGGTGCGTGCCACGGACCAGCGCCGCGCCGTGCGTCGATGTGGTCGCCGTCATTGTCGCCATCGATCCCATCGCCGGCCGGCCGGCCGGTCTGGTTAACTGCTAATTCTCTAGATCCGTCATCGATCGATGATCCCGATCGACGTTCGAGGCTTCATTTTACTCTGTTTTTCCGGTGTTGATTTGTTTGTCAGTTCGATCCAATATGTACGGAGTATTCTCTATATATACGGCACGACCAGCACGCGATATATGCAACTACGAACCGGTCCCAAATAGGTCAGTCGATCGTCTCTACCCAAACTGTTCCGATCGATCTATGGATTCCTAATATACACGTGCTTCTACTTGGACACCGTCAAAATCCTATCATGCCAGGACTCAGCCCCATGCACTTGAAATGTCCACAAATACGGCAAAACTCCCCGAAACCCTAAAGTCCTCGGCGGCGATTAGGGCTAGGCGACTTTGACGGCGCCCGCAGATCTCATCGGCAGGGCGCACCCAGATCCCGGCGGCGATGGCAACACCGAGCGCGGGCAAGGGGAAGCAGGGCAGCGGCGCTCTCACACCACGCGCGGCTCGGGCGCAGATGGAGGAAGCGCTAGGCAAGCTCGACATATCTGAAGAAGAGGCGACGCCTCTGATCATCGACGACACGGATGAAGGTGCAACACCGAAGTGGCTCCTGGCGGGCAAGGTCTTGTATCGGAATCTTCTGCACATCGAGACAATTACCAATGCCCTTGGCCCAGCATGGGGTAACCCTAGGGGCTTGGCTTTTCATCCTTTGGGGAAAACATGTTCGCTGCAGAGTTTGAATCCAAGAGAGACAGGGACCGCGTTTGGGACGGATCCCCATGGCACATCAGCAAGCACGCAGTAATATTGGAGTCACTACCTCCCCTGCTTCCTACACTAAGGTTTTTTCTTTTAGGGCTGGCTCGGCTTCATGGGTGTTGGCTAGCTGGGTTGTGTCAGACTGCATCGTCTTCAGATCAAGTGTTATCCTTCTTCAGATATTCCTCAAAAAAATAAAATCCTTCTTCAGATAACGGGCGGCTAGGATTCAAGCTCACGACAATCATGGATGGCTCACAACGCTCGCCATCCTTAGAAGCATTATTTACTTTTAACTGTATCATTTCACTTGTCATATTGTTCATCTCTTTTACTTGCCAGCTCGGCCTTATAAGCCAGCAGCTCCCTCTCATTGTAAGGCATGCTTACTCTGGATCATTCCTTTGCAAACTCAATCATACAGCTAATAGAGAATATTCCAGCAGTATACTTTCCCTTTTCCCTTGCAATCCTTCGAACCCTAGCCACCAAATCGATCTCGATCCCAAGCAAGGTATGACAGGCCGGCTGTGATGTTGTGCTTGCTGGGCAGGTTGGTCTACCTGGCCTCTCTTTTTCCCTTTTTTTTCCTTTCTTTCCTGTTTTCCTTCTCTTTCTACTTTCTAATTGAATTGCAAAAAAAAAAACTTGCTCTACATCCAATTAATAAATTTATTAGAAGGTTAAACAGTTAAACTTAATATTTTGGGTTTATGCAAATTGTACTCCTACCAAAATAAAATATGTAGCCATATTCACTTAAATCTTTGGGCAAAAATAACAGAGGCTCAAAATATTATTTGGGACTTATCAAAAATACTTTCATACCCTAATTAAATATTTGAACTTGTCACCCTATTTTGGAATGACAGTTTATTTCCTAAATCTTTTTGGTTCAGTTTAATTCTAATATTCCCATTCAGGGTTTTAATTTAGGGACAATTCTATTTCTGTCCCTAACTAAAATCCACTACTCACATTTACCCCTAATTTTCAGATCTACCAGTTTTGCCCCTATTTCGTTGTGTGGTGTTGTATAAACTAGATGATACATCCCGCGTTGTTGAGGGAGCTCGTAGCCATATGCAATGATAATACATAAAGCAAATAACTTTGTTTGCACAGTAGATATAAGATCCTAACATGAAAACAATGCTATGGATATAGTAGTTGGAATACAATTATAAAGATTGCAAAATGTGAATTATGCAATCAGGATATGACATAAGTAATCTGACATGACTCACATAAATATTAATATATGTAAACACACTAAGAAAATGGATTCCAAAATGGGGACACTATGAATGGAAATGCAGAAATTTTCATGTTGAAATACTATGGGTACTTAAGATCTCCAAAGAATGAATGGCTCTGTACACATCAGGAGGTAAATCAATATCCATCTATATACATCAAATATGTAAAGAATGAAAACTAAAAATGAATATTAGCCATTGTATTAGCTTGCTATGCTTGCTACTGAGTGACGGAGATCCGGTATCCATAACAAGAACAAAAAGAATCATGTCGCTGGAGCGAAAGAGTAACAATTTATTCTCTCCCCCCCCCCCCCCCCCCCCCCCCCCGAAGTGAGTTCTAATTCCTTTTGTCTCAAAAGCCTGCTGAAAAGAGCCATGAGAACTTATACATAGATAATAAAGGCCTCCTTTTCATAGAGAACTGGATCAAAGCATTAACACATAGTGAATACATGAACTCCTCATATTATGGTCATCATCTGAGTGAATTCCAATTCTTGTCACTATGGGGGTTGCGGATCATAACACGTAATAGGTGCATACAATTTGCAATATATGATCTAAAACTCACTTATATTCATAAAAACATAATAGGTTCAGATCTGAAATCATGGCACTCGGACCCTAGTGACTAGCACTAGGCATAGCAAAGTTATAGCAACATCAATCCCAAAACATAGTGGATGCCAGGGATCAAGCCCTAACAAATTGACTCGATTACATGATCAATCTCATCCATCTCCATCTACCTCCAGTATGCCTACAATGAAATTACTCACTCTCGATGGTGAGTATCATGAGGTTGTCAATGGAGAAGGGTTGGTGATGACGACGGCGACAATTTGCCCTCTCCGGAGCCCTGAACGGGCTCTAGATCAGGCCTTCCGATGAAGACAGGAGGCGGCAGCGGCTCCGTATCGTAAAACGCGATAATTCTTTTTCTCTAATTTTTTTCTCGGGAAGACGGTACTTATGGACCTGGGGGTAGGGCAAATGGAGCAGCCATAGGCCCACAAGCTCAAACGGTGCGCCCCCTAGGGCGCACCACCTGAGCTTGTGGCTCTGTGGTGGCCCTCCTCCGGTGGATCTTTTCGCCGGTATTTTTTATATATTCTGATATAATTCTTTGTCAATTTTCGTCCAATTCCGAGAATTTTTATTTCTGCATAAAAAACAAAACCAAGGTAGTTTTGCTGAAAACAACGTCAGTCCGAGTTAATTTCATTTAAATTGTGCAAATTAGAGTCCAAAACAAGAGCAAAAGTGTTTGGAAAAGTCGATACGTTTGAGACGTCTCACACACCTTTTAGGATTTGTATTTTTTTCATAGTCGGTTTCAATTTTTCCGAGATCTATAACTATGACAAGTGATACTCTCATCACTAGAGTGCAAACGAGAATGAAAGTATTTGAAAGAATAATCAAACTTGCAAGGATTAACCGACAAGTCCTCAACCTCCTCGTCGGAATCGTTCTCCGCTAGCAACCGGAAGCAGTTGCGAGCAGGAGAAACTCCTACTCCGCTGCCGCGGAGAAAGTGAGGCTGAGTAGATGAGCAGAACGGCGGGGGAAGCGCAACAACCTCCTTGGCGTATACACCACCTCCTTGTTATTCTTCTCCCGCGGCTCGGGCCCGCCGTCGTCGATGATGGTAGGCATCTCCCTCATTTCCGGCGATGGGAGGGCCATCACCACCACCACCTAAAACTCCTCCATACCGGCAGGAGCTTGGATGCGGGAGTGATAGGCCGCCCACTTCTTTGCCTACACCGGATCTGGTGACTTCGCTTCCATCATGGCCCAGTGCAGAATCTCGAGCGAGTAATTCAGACATCTTGAGTAAGCATCTCGTCTCCTCCCACTGTCAGCTCTATGTAGATCCCCACCTATGCCTGGTTCAGCTCACTTGAAATCGCGAACCACAACCCGATCTTGGGAAGCTGTGTCATCTTCTCTGCATCACCGTCGGTGATCATCGCCATGCGCTCCTCCCACGCAGTCATCAAGGCCTGGATGGAAAGGGGGTCGACGACTGAACGCAACTGGCGAGGAGGAATCGATTTGGGAGGGGATGCGAAGAAAGTGCAAGTCTCTCGATGTAGGCAGAGTGAAGTAATGAAATGGGGAACCGGTCGCCCAAGCCACAAGTCATGGCGTCCCTCGCCAATCCTGACCTCGATCCACGCGACGTGTCCCTCAAGACCGTTCACCGTGCCTTTCCGTGGTGCACCAACCATGGACACAGGAAATGTAGCAACGCACCTTCCGCGACGATTCCTCGCCACGTCATCTACGAGAATTGACGACGTGTCTGGGGTCATCGAGAAGCACGATCTGACGTGTCCTTCCTCGCCAGTGGAGGAATCACAGCCGGAAAAGAAGCAGGCTCATCGATCGGAGATAAAAAAAAAACGAACGAGCACGACAAGCGTGTATCACAAGCCATCTATTGGCTCTAACCTTTATACTCCCTTCGTCCCGAATTACTTGTGGCATAAATGGATATATCTACAACTAAAAATACGTCTAGATACATCCATTTCTGCGACAAATAATTTGGACGGAGGGATTTATCTGTTAAGTAAAGATGAAAGTTAAATGTAAATGCATTGGCTCAAGTATTTTTGTCACATAAAATAAGGCTAATTTGGGAATCTTTGCACAATATTAAACCAGACGGGCATCCTCTCCCATCAAACAAACCGAAGCTCTAATACCTACGAACCGAACAGTCTGACAGCTACATAATCTAATTTTCCAATCGACATAGAGCAGCTCATAATCTATAATTCTACACGCTATGCTAGCGCTAAGCTAGGTGCATGCTTCATGTGTTGATCAAGGTTTGAACTCTGAGTCTCAGAGGACGGGGCATCCGTCCACCAGCACGCCCTTGGCGATGGGGCAGACGGCGAGGTCGCAGTGCTCGCCCCTGGAACCCCACCAATCGAGCTGGCTGCCCCAGCTGGTGAGCGCGAAGTAGAGGAGCACCCCCATGATGGCCACGCCGCCGTCCATGGCCGCCGACAGCACGTAGTTGTACCGCTTCCACCACCCCTTGCGGTACCGGAACACGAAGAAGTTGAAGACCAGGCCGACGAAGCCCCACGCCGTGTAGTTGAGCGCCGACGCCGGCGGCATCATGGCCGTGCCCCCCAGGATGACGGGCAGGTTGATGAGGCTGATCCAGCCGGCGTGCCGCGGCAGCGCCTTGGCGAAGAGCCACACCACCACCGGCCCGGCTAGCCCGACGAGGAAGAACCAGTTGAGCGCGGAGTAGTAGCCGAGCGGCCCGAAGATGCGGCGTGGGCCGACGAGGCCCCAGATCACGGACGCGTCGAAGAAGACGTGGTCGCCCGGGCACGTCCACTGGCTGCCCGCGGGGAGCTGGTCCTTCTCGCAGATGTGCGGCACGGTGGTCAGCAGCCACCACGCCACCACCATGTTCACCGTCGACGCCACCACCGTCCCCACGAACTGAAGATGAATCGATGTTGGTTGGACTTGGACGTACGTACGTACGTACAAGATTAATCCGCGACTGCGAGGCTTAATTAATAATGTGTTATCAGCGTGCAGTTACGTACGTACCTGCACCAGGAACATGGATCTTGGGGGGATCTTCATGTAGTGGCCGAGCTTGAAGTCGGTAAGGAAGGAGACGGCCTGGTTCATGCTCATATAGCCGTACACCTTGAAGCACACGTTGGCGATCGGCTTCCCCGGCATGATCAAACCCCAGCAATACTCCGTGACGATATTCAACCCCGGCGACTGCAGTTGATCCAACGCCACAACCGATTAACGAATAATAACGATACGATTGTGCACGTACGTCGATCGACGACAGACGGTCAGCTGTCAGCAATAAGCATGCATGTACCGTGTTTGTGGTTGCGGTGATGACACTGATGGGGAGCGTGAAGACGAAGGCCATGGCGCAGGCCATGAGGAGGCCCCACCACGGCAGCTGCACCTCCTCCTTGAACACGGTGCAGAGGACCAGGGATACCGCCATGGACGCCGCGAGCAGGATGTAGAACCACCAGTTTGGTATGTCGTCGTACCTCTTCATCAGCCTCGCGTGCACGTCCATCTTGCCCTTGTACGACTCCCGGAACCTCTGGTACATCTCCCTTCATGTACGCAGGAACAAATCAATCAATCAATCAAACGGAGTACAAGGGCAAGAGATCAATCATCGGCATGCCCATGCATGTGCATATACTAGCTAGGGAGGATCGCTGATTTAGTAACATATACGTACCTGCCGTAGAAGAATGTGACGTGGGTCAAGGTGGCGGCGATGGTGGCGAAGCCGAGGCCGTAGCTGACGGCGAAGAAGAGGCTGAGGTGGATCCTGCCCTGCTGCGCGTAGGCGTCCATGTCGATCTCGAACTTGTCGTTGACGATGGAGTGGATGTTGTAGAGCTGGCCGGAGGCGTCGAAGAGGTCGTTGGAGAAGAGGGGGTACTTGCTGGCGCTGTAGAGGTTGAGCACCCAGTAGGCGACGGGCAGCATGATGTAGACGAGCAGGACGTAGCCGACGAGCACGTTGGCGGTGGCGAAGAAGGGCGTCACCAGCGGGCTCCCCAGCCAGGACACCACCGTGGGCCAGTCGAGGGTGAAGGCGCCGATGCCCAGCCCGTTCAGGCCGGACCCGATCTGCTGCATCGTGATGGACTTGGGGAACACCCAGCACACCCACGACACGGCCGTCAGCGTCGGGAACAGGTACCCCGGCACCGTGTACCACGCGAAGCTGCAGATGAGCGCGATCAGGAAGAACTTGCCCCGCGTCATCCGCCGCTTCTCCTTCTCGTGCATCGCCCTGCCATGCCAACAAGTTTCATTCTCGGATCAGATCGGTATGAAATTGATTAGGTTAGACTTGACGAAATAAATCATCGATCAGGGACGTACGTACGTACCTCATGAAAGAAACCTGCACCAGACTCGTCGGCCACCACATGTGCGCCGGCTCCACCACGTACTTCCTCATCAGCCCTGCCCAGCCGTACCCCAACACCTACGTACGTGGATCAGATTCATAAGCCTACAGTTAGATCGAGTGATGAAACAACAAACAAATCTAACTAATAGGTCACCTGGGTCGTGATGACGAGGAGCAGGCCGGTGACGAAGGAGATGTTGCGCTTGTAGAAGGCCTTGATGATGGTGACGATGCCGATGGCGTACGCGTTGCCGCCGCCGAAGGACGCGCCGGCGTTGGCGAAGATGGAGATCAGCACGTGCTCCTTCACGTTGAAGGGCCCCGGGTTCAGCGAGCACTCCCGTCCGAACACCCTGAACTTCTTCTCCGGCAGCACCCGCGCCAGGAAATGCCCGATCGGCAGCGCCACCACCTGCATCCATCCATGCATGCACGCGCCATCCGTGAATTCCCCCAATCACCATGATCTACTGAGCACTGAGTAAGTAGGGTACCGACCTGGATGGTGATCTGGTTTATGATGATGGGCTCGGCGCGGTAGGCGAAGAACTGGTTGAGGAAGGAGAGGAGCGCGCAGGAGAGGAAGCCCATCGTCCACATCCGGAACGTCCAGACGGGCAGCGACGGGTCGTCGGTCACCGGCACGGTCAGCCGGACTTGCTCCACCGGGGACACGTTGTCCTCGTCGCCCGCGCCGCCGGCACGTTCGATCTCCATTGCGGCCTGCGAGACAGATCAGAGTCTGAACAGTTCAAGAACGAGGTTCCCGGCTATAAATACAAGCGGTTTGTTAAGATCCATTGACCAGAATCTGAGATTCCCCAACTAACCAGCTCCCTATTCTGTTTTGCCCTACATTTCGGTCGACATTTCTGCGATTTTTATGTTCGTCCGATGGCGCGCAGCTATCCCTGCAGGGCGCCCCTATGTCTAGATTCAAGTGAGGCCGAGCGTCCGCTCGCTGAAGGGACGTGGGAATGGGCCCGCCCAGTTGCACTCTTCGTGCGTTTTGGATTTCTTTACTTACTAGCAAATATGCCCGTGCGTTGCAACGGGAGAAAAAAAAAACACCCCCTTTAAACGCCGGACAATATCAGCAAATCCCTTAAAAATCTTCACACAACAAATAACATGATAAGTGGTGTTACGTAAAAACGTAATGATTGGATGATTTAAGTGTACTCAAGGTGTTTTGAAAAATCTTTCAGGGCACGATTTAAAAAATATGGATGTTAACATTAAGTCATTTGTTTACATAAAGCTCGTATCAGCAGTTTAGTGTACATCATCGTATATTGGTTGGTTATTGTGCACGATGGAAAATAGGATGACTGTACCTATTGTAACCTTTAGCATAGAGTAGCTAGTAGAAATCAACATCCGCTATAGTGCCAATACTATCTTTTGTGAGAGTATTAAACTAAATGGGATAAGAAACATATGTAATAGGCATTTTTAAAATACCAAATATAGAGAAAGTATTAATTAAGGTTGCATCATAAACTTTATTTTAGAAATGAGTAACATGCAAAATAATAGCATATTTGAAATCCACATTTTTTTTGAGCGGTTTTCATATATAACATGTTATATTTGGAGTTAGGGTTTGAAAGATATGGAAAAAAAAAGTGAAAAGGGGGTGAAGCTGGGGTCAAACTCAGGTCTTCTAGGTGGGGCAATAAGGCTTTGGCCAGTGGACTAGCTGTGTTGTAGTGTTTAATTCTGGGTCGCGCCGTATATAAACCAAATAAAACAGCCCATGTAGTAATTTGAATCGTTTTTTTTCACTTATGGGTGGCATAGTGGGTAATTTGTGTGAACTTTGGGGGTAGTTTTAATGACGGACGGGCAGAAGCAATAACCCTTTTATTAGTAGGTATAGATATATGGGCTAATTTTTTAAAAATAATACACTTTTTGAATAAATTTGAAAAAAATTACGCCGTTTTATTTTTTTCAATTTCAAAAGTAATACAAATGTTGCGTCAGCGAAGCCGGTTGGGTTCTGTCGGTCACGGCGAAGACAATACGGCCCAATCGGCCTGGGCGAAGCCGAGTAGGGCCTAGTCGGCCACGACTAAGACGATTAGTGGCTGGGCCACCTGACGCACGATCAGTCGGCCAGGCGCGCATGCAGTCGTCCACAAGCCGCTAAGTGGTTGTATGCCTCGGCCAGCCTCGCGCCTCCTTCTTCTTCCTTTGTTCTTCTTCTTTCTCCGTTGCTTCTCTCCCCAACCCGAAAACACTCGAATTAATACACAAATCTTAGCCGATTTCTTGTCCGTTTTCCACCGTAGTTGAATTCTAGAGGGTTGGGGGAGGCAAGGGAAATCTCAAACTCGTGATGGGATAGCTCGTGGTGGTCGTGGTGATGGTTGTGGTGGTGGTGGAGGTGGTTGTGGTGCTGCTCGTGGTGGTGGTGGTGGTGTTGCTGCTCGTGATGATGGTGGTAGTGGTGGTGCTCCGCTGACTGTAGGCCGCCAAACGGAGTTGCTTCGCATGCTTCAAGGGTAAGATTCAACTGTCATTTTGTCTGTCACATTTGCATATGTGTGCGAATATTCGGGTATCGTTGGTCCGGTAGTATTCGTTAAATTTTAGTTGTCAAATATGTAGGTGTGCGGATATTTTTAGTTGGTCCGGTAGTATTCGGTAATATATTTAGATGTGAAATATTTAGATGTGCGAATATTTTTAGTTCATCCGGTAGTATTCGTTAATATATTTAGTTGTCAAATATGTAGGTGTGCGAATATTTTTCGTTGGTCCGGTAGTATTCGGTAATATATTTAGATGTTAAATATTTAGCTGTGTGAATATTTTTAGTTCGTCCCGTAGTATTTTTTTATATGGGTTGAATACTATAGACGATACTATGTCCTGCTGCTTAATAGTTGTCCATGTTGAATAAATTTTTAGGTCAGCAAAGATGTCTGATGTAGTGAAGTTTGTGTTTTATTATGGTCCGGGTACCGTCCAAACAAATGAGATGGGAGCTGATCTAAGTGATTTTCAATACATAGAGGTGCCACTGACTGCCCCTCAAACATGGTATGTTAGACTGGTTGGCAGGATGTTTAGGGCTTAATAGTGAAACATACACTGTCGACGTCCATGCATTGTGGACCCGGTCAAGTTCAACCGTTTATTTTTATTTGAGGCCAATAGAGCGGGACTCTCATTGGGTACGCTGGTTACAAGGTTGCGAAAGCAGGGGATGTCATCTTGTCACCTTAGTGCTTCCCATCTTGAAGGAGTCAGTGCACCTGAAGGCGAGGGTGGTTACGATCATGGCCAGAGCAGTGAAGGGATGCATGATTCACCGTCAAATTATGTGTCAAATGCCAGATATGATGGTTACGAATCAGGGCAAAGCAGTCAGGTAGAACGAGAAAATGTTGATGGTTATGTTAGTGGCGAGGAGGATGCTGACGAGATATATGGGCACATGCAAAACCAGATGGAAGATGAAGATACATATGTTGAAAGTGGTCATGCCTATGATTCCAATGAGTCGGATGAAGAAGAGAACACAAAGGAGGTGCCTAATCCTGCATCATGGAACCAGGACTTCTCATCTGCAATGACCGTCAACGATGGCCATGATTCTGCCTGGCAATATGACCAGAACAACATTGCGACGGGTGTTATGTATCCAAACAAGCAAGCTCTGAAGGATGCAATAATTGATTGGGTAATGTCCATGCAAAGGGAATTCAGAGCTTAGGTGTCAAGTCAGAAATACTTGACAACAGTTTGCAAGAACAGTCATTGTCCCGGCATGGTGCATGGCTATCTCCCTAAGTATGGCACAAGCTGGGTGATCAGTGACTTAGTTAATCACACTTGTGTTATTCCTTGTATCCCTCAAGATCATGGTAAACTTTCGTCCATGCTTATTGCTCGGTTTCTTTACAGCGAGATAGTGGAGTGCAAAGCGATGGAAGTGAAGGCTATCTAGACAAAAGTCTTCGTCGGGTTCAAGTACAAAATTTCTTATGGCAAGGCTTGGAGGGCTAAGCATAGGGCGCTTGAGACCAGATTTAGTTCGTATTTCGATGCATATGACTCTGTTGCCGGCTCCTCCACACACTACAGGACCGGAATCCAGGCGCCTATGTCGACATCCAAGACTTCTTCATGCCAGAGTTCCCAACTGTGAGGGTGCTGCATCGACCATTTTTCTCTTTTGGTGTATGCATCGAAGTTTTCAGTCATTGTTTTTTACTTTTATTTTTAAAAAATATAAAATATATATTTTAGAAATGCTTAAGTTTGAAAAAATGTTTCTGCAGTGTAAACATTCCCAGTTCAACTTTTACAAAACGTTGATAGCATTTCGAAAAAATGGTTCAAGGCGTATTTGAAAAACAAAGAACACATACTCAAACAACAAATGTTCAAAAACATGTATTAGAAAAAATATTAATCATGCATTTCACAAAAATAAACATGCATAAAAATATGTTTTTAACGTATTTGAGAAATGTACAGCGTGTATAAAAAAAGTAGATATCAAAACATACATTTGGAAAAAAAAATGTTAATCATGTATTTAGAAAATGTTAAATGTGTATAAAAATGTCCAGCTATATACAAAAAAATTAAAACATCTATTTAAAAAATTGAACATAAAAATATAAACTTTATAAAATGTTTATCATGTATAAGAAAATATATTAATCATGTATTTAAAAAATGTTCAATGTCTAGAAAAAAAAGGTTCCAGATGTATACGAAGAATATATGACGCATGGTAAACAAATTTGAACAGAAAAACTTAAAATTTATATGTCGATCAAGTATGAAAAATGTTAATCATGTATTTAAAAAATCTTAAATGAGAAAAAAAATTGTTCCAGATGTATAAAGAAATGTCAAGTGTATTGTAAAAAAATTGAACATAAAAACAATGAAATGTTGATCATGGCTCAAAAATGTAAGTCATGTATTTAAAAACTTAAATGTGTACAAAAAATATATAACGTGTATTACACAATAATTACAACATAAATTTTATAAAAATGTTGATCACGTATACAAAAAAATGTTGATCATATATGGTTAAGAAAACTGGAGAAGAATCAAAGAACCAAAAAAAAGAAATTAAGAACCACAGCGAAAGAACACACGACCAACGAACAAACACGTGTTAAACAAATGGGCAGGCAAGATATACGAAAATTCCTCGGCAAGACGGCACGTAGCCTCGTTATAGGTTTTCCAGCACATGGAATAGCACTCACACGGGCATCATGTTTGTCGCCGCCGACAAGTCGTAAGAGTTATAAGTCGGTCTATTGACAATATAGTTTAATGGGGCCGTCTGAGTGAAAGTCCACCCGACCATACCTGGCCATACCTCGGGCCGGGCTTCGGGTCGGGCCTGACAAAGCCCGTGAAAAAAAAACTAAGCCCCAGCCCGGCCTGGCCGTCAGGCCTGAATTTTAGGCCCAAGACCGGCCCATCAGTGTAAAAACCCGTTGGGCCTCGGGCCGGGCTTCTTCCCTAAATCGCAAAAACGTCAAGCCCGGGCCCGGCCCGGCCACCAGGCTCAAAATGTAAGCACGGGCCCAGGCCGTGGGCAAGGTCGGGTCGGGCTTTTTTGGGCCAAGTTTCCCATGGCCAGGTCTACACCCAACGATAGCTTGGCCAGATCTTGATGGACGCATTTGGTTCACATTTGTGTTTTTGGCCTTTTTGCATACTTGTCCCGGTTGGGCCTGGCTGAGCTAATGAAGGCTAAAAAACAACATTTGCATGTAGTTTGGTTGCCTGCATTAGCCTATTTGCACGAGGGGACCAATATGTTAGCACGTTGTTTGGTTGCGTGCATCGATGTTGTTAGAGAAATAGAACGTTGTTTGGTTGCAATCAGGTAAAGATTTGATCACCACTTCTCACTAGTGCTAACCTTACCACACACTCACAACATTGTCTTCCCCTAGCTAGGAAACAAATGGCAGTTTATCATAACTACTAGCAAATGACAGTACAAATTTTTAAGTGCCAATATGGCTGAATAGTCCAAAGTTCAATGATGCTAACTAGGTGGAAGTTCATCCTCCTCTTCCTCTCCTTCTTCTCTCCCTCTTCTTCTGTTGTTGCTGCTGTTGTTGCCTCTTCTTCTTCTTCTTCAGATCCTGGTCTGACCTCTGTTATCCCACATTGCCTGAGCCCACTCCATCCTTTTGGTCTTCCCTGCTTCGTTGTCAAATGCCTCCACACCATGGTCGGAGCTGATCACCTCATCAGGAGTCACATCATCCTCCTCCGCCACATGTTCATCAGTTCCCCATTGCAGGATCCAGTTGTGAACGATGCAACATGCAAGAACAAGCTTGACCTGGGTAGGGTAAGGGTGGAATGGCTTCTGATCCAGGATCTTAAACCTGTTATTCAGAGCTCCAAATGCCCTTTCAACGGTCACTCTAAGGCTAGAGTGTCTGAGATCGAACAACTCTTGTGGAGTCCTAGGATAGTTCTTACCAGAGAACTCGTTCAGATGGTACCTAGTTTTCCTGAAGGGTGGAAGAACACATGGCCGACAAGCATAGCTAGCATCTCCTAGGTAGAACTTGCCATCTGGGATGTTGATGCCATCAGGTCTACACATGTTGTCACTGAGAATGTTAGCATCATGTGTTGATCCTTCCCAGCCTGCCAAGACATATGTAAACTTCAGATCAAAGTTAACAGCAGCAAGCACATTCTGGCTTGTGTAGTGCTTTCTCCCTCTATATGCTGCAGCTTGTGACCTCGGCACTTTGGCAGTGACATGAGTACCATCTATTACGCCAATGCAATCCTGGAATGGCATTACATTATGGTGTTATGGCTAGAACAAGAACAAGAACAGGATATGAAGCCATTAACAACATACTTAAGGTGCTCGCCTTGAAGTATGGATACCATCTTGGGCTAGTGCGAATCTTGGTAGGAGTCCGGGCGCTTGGTGACACAATCATCTCTCCTCTTAGCTCCCCAACAGCATACAACACTTGTTTGAAGTACCTAGAGATGGTCTTCATTGATCTCCTGAACGTATTGTGGATAACCCTGAACCTCTAGTTATGGCCAACAACATGAAGGAACAAGGCCACTTGCTCGTCAACACTGGTGTGGATGCTATCTTCTAGCAGCCCCCTGCTTCTGAAGGTCTGGACAAGTCTTGCAAATGGTGCTCTTTTCATTCTAAGCATCCACAGAGCCTCTGTGTCGTTGCAGTTGTAGATGTAGTTCAGATTCCCTATCCTCTCCCTGTCCTGGATTAGCATCGGACCATAACGGACGAGAGGTCTCTAATTCTGACTTTGAGCTCTCTTATGGACCAACAGGATCCAGGCCTGAACCACAGCTATCAGTGCTATTGCCTGAACTACAAGCTTCATCTGTTCATCGGCAACCTAAGCGACATCCATGATGCGGTCAGTCAACGCGCTACCGACCCTAAGCGATCCTAGAAGAGGAGGGGAGGGGGTAGCTTACCAGCTTCCGAGGCGGGGGAGACATGCCGGAGATGAGGATGGCTGGACGGAGTCGAAGAAGAAGGGGAGAAGCAGGTGTCGGTGCCGGGGAATGCCAACGCCGCCGTCACCGCCGCCGTCGTAGCCGCAGATCTGAGCCGTCGCTTCTGACGGTGCCAATAACAGAGAATGGCTTGTCCTAGAGCTAGGGGTGAGGGAGCAAATTGGGTGGCGAGCTTGTATTTGGCGCCATTCTGCCTCCGCAGATTTCCCCTTCCCGCCATCTCCGACCCAATCCCCCTGCATCGCATTCCCCTTTTCCGCCCGACTCAGCCTGGCTCGCTGGAAACTGTCGATTCGAGCGTTCCCAGCGAGCCTGGCTCTGGGGTGCTTTGAGTTCTGTGCGGATGCGAGCCAGGCCTCAATGCAGGCAACCAAACGACCCATTTTCATCATGTGCGGACCTGGTTGGGCTCTATGCAGGTAACCAAATGTGTCCCATGAGATGCGAACCAACCTGTGGTTGGATGGTTAAAAGGGACAGTGGTATCCCCAGTCCACCAGGGTTGAAGTCCTGGTGATCGCATTATTTCCTAGATTTATTTCAGGATTTCCGGCGATGCCCATTCAATAGGAGGAGACGTTCCCGTCGACGACGAGGCGCCTACGGTGACTTCGTAAATCTCAAGATGATATGCCGGCTCAGTCTCTCGAAGGTTCTCATAGAGGTAGGGTGTGCGTGTGTGCATTCATAGGGATGAGTGTATGCGCGTATATATGAGTGATTGCGTCTGTACTGTGTTAAAAAATATCTTCATGATATCTACTTACTCGCATGAAACAAAACCCTTTGATTAATTGCCAATAGCGTCTTCTCTTGGCTTCCCCCCAACTGTTTGAACAAAACGTCCACCCCGAAAAGTAATAGGTCTTGTGTCGGCCTCTCAGTTCTAGGCCAAAATAAAGCAAGCGTGTTTCCGCAGGCGTTCAAATTCTTATTCATATACAACCCATTTCTGATGTCTAACGCTATTAGCAAGATATAGAACTCGTGATTCCGCCCCTGCCGCCACAAGGTCGCCGGTGGCCGGTTCTCCCGAGCTGGCCACCCTTCTGTCCTGAAGCCATCGTCGTCCGCTGCTCGGTCCGATTTGGATCGGGAGCAGCCTGCACTGGCCCGTCTCATCCTAGTTGGCGGTGGCTCCATGGAGGTGCCACCAGCAAAGCCGGCTGCTCCAGCTCTACCGGCCGCTTCCGCCGCGGCATCACATGGTCTCGACTCAACTAGGGTGAGCTCCAATGCGGATGAAGATGTGGAGATGGCGTTGCAGACGCCGCTGGCCTCGGGGAATGGTCCCCTTCCCAGTGCAGACGAGCTGACCCACCGGCCGCATTCTGTGTTGTGGGCTTCCGCTGGTGATGAAGACGATGACGAAGACGACAATGAGGTGCTAGCTCCCAGACGCCGCCGGCTACCACCAAGGCCATCGACCCCAACTTCACGGAGGTGTGCGTGGAGCACGGGCCAAAAACAAGAGGGGGTGGCAGGAGGTGCTGCCACGGCATGGTCCGCGGCGTCTGGCATCGCCGGCCCTGACATTGTTGGGGAACGTTGCATAGGAAACAAAAAATTTCCTACGCACACTCGAGATCCATCCATGGTGATGAGCATCTACGAGAGGGAGAGTGGATCGCGAACCAACCTGTGGTTGGATGGTTAGAGGGACTATGGTATCCCCAGCCCACCAGGGTTCAAATCCTGGTGCTCGCATTTATTCCTGGATTTATTTCAGGATTTCCGGCGATGCGCATTCAGTGGGAGGAGACGTTCCCGTTAACAACTTTCCATATATGAATCTTTACCTCCGGACTATTCCGGAGCTCCTCGTGATGTCCCGGATCCCATCCGGGACTCCGAACAACCTTCGGACTTTCCACCATTAATATATCAATACTACCCTAGCGCTACTGAACGTTAAGCGTGCGACCCTACGGGTTCGAGAATCATGTAGACATGACCGAGACACCTCCACGGTCAATAACCAATAGCGGGACCTGGATGCCCATATTGGTTCCTACATATTCTATGAAGATCTTTATCGGTCGAACCACGATGTCAAGGATTCAGACAATCCCGTATGCAATTCCCTTTGTCCATCGGTATGTTACTTGCCCGAGATTCGATCGTCGATATCTCCATACCTAGTTCAATCTCGTTACTGGCAAGTCTCTTTACTCGTTTCGTAATACAAGATCCCGTGACTAACTCCTTAGTCACATTGCTTGCAAGCTTCTTGTGATGTTGTATTACCGAGTGGGCCCAGAGATACCTCTCCGTCATACGGAATGACAAAGCCCAGTCTCGATCCATGCCAACCCAACAGACACCCTTGGAGATACCTGTAGAGCACCTTTATAGTCACCTAGTTACGTTGTGACGTTTGATACACACAAGGCATTCCTCCGGTGTCCGGGAGTTGCATGATCTCATGGTCGTAGGAACAGATACTTGACATGGATAAAGCAGTAGCAATAAACTGACACGATCAACTGCTATGCTTACGGTTGGGTCTTGTCCATCACATCATTCTCCTAATGATGTGATCCCGTTATCAAATGACAACTCATGTCTATGGTCAGGAAACCTTGACCATCTTTGATCAACGTGCTAGTCTACTAGAGGCATACTAGGGACACATTGTTGTCTATATACCCACACATGTATTTAGTTTCCAATCAATACAATTCTAGCATGGATAATAAACAATTATCATGAACTAGGAAATATAACAATAACCAATTTATTATTGCCTCTAGGGCATATTTCCAACAGTCTCCCACTTGCACTAGAGTCAATAATCTAGCTCACATCACCATGTGATTAACACTTATATCACCATGTGATTAACACTTATATCATCATGTGATTAACACCCAATAAGTTCTGGGGTTTGATCATGTTTTGCTTGTGAGAGAGGTTTTAGTCAACGGGTCTGCGACATTCAGATCCGTGTGTACTTTGCAAATCTCTATGTCATACTGTAGACACTGCTACAACACTCCACTTGGAGCTATTCCAAATGGCTGCTCCACTATACGTATCCGGATTGCTACTCAGAGTCATCCAGATTGGTGTTAAAGCTTGCATCGACGTAACCCTTTACGGCGAACTCTTTATCACCTCCATAATCGAGAAACATTTCCTTAGTCCTCTAGTTACTAAGGATAATTTTGACCGCTGTCCAGTGATCCACTCCTGGATCACTCTTGTACCCCTTGACAGACTCATGGCAAGGCACACACAGGTGCGGTACACAGCATGGCAT
Organism: Elymus sibiricus; assembly: GCA_039707655.1. Classification (NCBI taxonomy): domain Eukaryota; kingdom Viridiplantae; phylum Streptophyta; class Magnoliopsida; order Poales; family Poaceae; genus Elymus; species Elymus sibiricus. The sequence goes on from CM077665.1 coordinate 483,023,580, forward strand.
ACTATATAGAGCCTATGGATAAGGCATAGGGGATGACCTTCGTCCTTTCTCTTTCTTCTGCCGTGGTCGAGCTTTGAGTCTCACTCAACTCCACACCTTACAAATCAGGCAAGAACTCTTTCTTTGACTGATCCATTTTGAACTCTTTCAAAATCTTGTCAAGGTATGTACTCATTGAAAGTTTTATTAGACGTCTTGATCTATCTCTATAGATCCTGATGCCCAATATTTAAGTAGCTTCATTCCAGGTTTTCCTTTGAAAAAACTCCTTTTCAAACAACCCTTTATGCTTTCCACAAATTCTACATCATTTTCGATCAACAATATGTCATCCACATATACTTATCAGAAATTCTATAGTGCTCCCACTCACTTTATTGTAAATACAAGTTTCTCATAAACTTTGTATAGATCCAAAAACTTTGATCACCTCATCAAAGCGTATATTCCAACTCCGAGATGCTTGCTCCAGTCCATAGAAGGATCGCTGGAGCTTGCATACATTTTAGCATCCTTAGGACTGACAAAACCTCCTGGTTGTATCACATACAACCTTTCCTCACGGAAACCGTTACGGAAACTCTGTTTTGACATCCATCTGCCAGATTTCATAATTGAAAAATGCAGCAACTGCTAACATAATTCCAACAGACTTTTAGCATCGCTACGGGTGAGAAAGTCTCATCGTAGTCAACTCCTTGAACTTGTGAAAAAACATTCGCCACAAGTCGAGCTTTATAGACGGTGACATTACCGTCCGCGTCCGTCTTCGTTTTAAAGATCCATTTGTTCTGAATGGCCTTTCGCCCTTCAGGTAATACTTCCAAAGCCCATACTTTGTTTTCTTACATGGATCCCATCTCGGATTTCATGGCCTCTAACCATTTCTTGGAATCCGGGCCCATCATCGCTTCTCCATAGCTCGTAGGTTCATCGTTGTCCAACAACATGACCTCTAAGACAGGGTTGCCGTACCACTCAGGAGCAGTATGCGTCCTTGTCGACCTACGAGGTTCGATAGTAACTTGATCTGAAGCTTCATGATCATCATCATTCACTTCCTCTTCAACTAACGTAGGCTCTACAGAAACAACTTTCTGCGCTGCGCTACTCTCTGGTTGAAACAAAGGTTCAACAACCTCATCAAGTTCTATCTTCCTCCCACTCAATTCTTTCGAGAGAAACTCTTTCTCGAGAAAGGACACGTTTTAGCAACAAACACTTTGTGCTTGGATCTAAGATAGAAGGTTTACCCAACTGTTACGTTAGGGTATTCTATGAAGATGCATTTGTCCGCTTTGGGTTCGAGCTCATCAGGTTGAAAACCTTTTTCACATAAGCGTCACAGCCCCAAACATTAAGAAATGACAGCTTAGGTTTCTGCCAAACCAAAATTCATACCGTGTCATCTCAACGGACTTAGATGGTGCCCCTTTTTAAAGTGAATGTAGTTGTCTCTAAAGCATAACCCTAAAACGATAGTGGTAAATCGATAAGAGACATCATAGTTCGCACCATATCCAATAGAGCACGACTACGCGTTCGGACACACCATCACACTATGGCGTTCCAGGTGCCGTGAGTTGTGAAACATCTTCCACATTGTCTTAAGTTGTATACCAAACTCGTAACTCAGATATTTACCTCTACGATCATATCGTAGACATTTCATCTTCTTGTCACGATGATCTCAAACTTCACTCTGAATTTGTTTGAACTTTTCAAATGTTTCAGACTTGTGTTTCATTAAGTAAATATACCCATATCTACTCAAATCATCAGTGAAGGTAAGAAAATAATGATATCCACCGCACGCTATAACACTCATTGGACCGAATACATCAACATGTATCATTTCCAATAAGTCACTTGCCCGCTCCGTCAAACCGGAAAACTGGGTCTTAGTCATCTTGCCCATGAGGCATGGTCCGCATGTCTCAACCGATTCGAAATCGAATGAGTCCAAAGATCCATCAGCATGGAGTTTCTTCATGCGCTTTACACCAATATGACATTTAGCGGCAGTGCCACAAGTATGTGGTACTATCATTATTAACTTTGTATCTTTTGGCATCAATATTATGAACATGTGTATCACTATGATCAAGATTCAATAAACCATTCTCATTGGGCGCATGACCATTGAAGGTATTATTCATGTAAACAGAATAACCATTATTCTCTAACTTAAATGAATAACCGTATTGCAATAAACATGATCTAATCACGTTCATGCTCAATGCAAACACCAAATAACATTTATTTAGGTTCATCACTAATCCAGAAGGTAGAGAGAGCGTGCGATGGTGATCACATCAACCTTGGAAACACTTCCAACACTCATCGTCACCTCACCCTTAGCTAGCCTCCGTTTATTCCATAGCTTTTATTTCGAGTTACTAACATTTAGCAACCGAACCGGTATCCAATACCCAGGTGCTACTAGGAGTACTTGCAAGGTACACATCAATAACACGTATATCAAATATACTTCTGTCGACGTTGCCAGCCTTCTTATCTACCAAGTACCTAGGGTTGTTCCGCTTCAGCGACCGCTCTCCTCATAATAGAAGCACTTAGTCTCGGGTTTGGGTTTAACCTTGGGTTTCTTCACTCAAGCAGCAACTGGCTTGCTAATCATGAAGTTTCCCTTCTTACCCTTGCCCTTCTCGAAACTAGTGGTTTTACTAACCATCAACACTTGATGCTCCTTCTTGATGTCTACCTTCGCGGTGTCAAACATCGCGAATAGCTCAGGGATCATTATTTCCATCCCTGGCATTTCATAGTTCATCACGAAGCTCTAGTAGCTTTGTGGCAGTGACTTGGAGAACTATATCAACCACTATTTTATCTGGAAGATCAACTCCCACTTGATTCAAGCGATTGTAGCACCCAGACAATCTGAGCACAAGCTCACCGATTGAGCTATTCTCCTTCATCTTGCAGGCAAAGAATCTTGTTGGAGGTCTCATACCTCACAACACGGGCACGAGCCTGAGATCCCAATTTCAGCTCTTAGAACATCTCATATGTTCCGTGACGTTCAAAACGTTTTGGAGCCTCAATTCTAAGCCGTAATGCATGACGCACTGAACTATCAAGTAGTCATCAGAACGTGCCTGTCAGATGTTCACAACATCTACAGACGACGCTTGAGGGGGTGGCACACCGAGCGGTGCATTAAGGACATAAGCCTTATGTGCAGCAAATGAGGACAATCCTCAGATCACGGACCCAGTCCGCATTATTGCTACCATCATCTTTCAACTCTATTTTCTCTAGGAACGTATATAAAAACACAGGGGAGCTACAGCGCGAGCTAGTGATCTACAACATAGTTTGCAAAGACATTTTGACTGTGTTCATGATAATGAGTTCAATTAATCATATTACTTAAGAACTCCCACTCAAATTGACATCCCTCCGGTCATCCGAGTGTTACATGATCCAAATTCACCAACCCAAGTCCGATCATCACGTGAGATGAGGTGGTTTCAATGGTGAACATCTCCATGTTGATCATATCTACTATATGACTCATGTTCGACCTTTCGGTCTCTTGTGTTCCGAGGCCATGTCTGTACATGCTAGGCTCGTCAAGTTTAACCCGAGTGTTCCGCACGTGCAACACTGGCTTGCACCCGTTGTATGCGAACGTAGAGTCTATCACACCCGATCATCACGTGGTGTCTCGAACTGACGAACTTTCGCAATGGTGCACACTCGGGGAGAACACAATTTTATCTTGAAATTTAAGTGAGGGATCACCTTATAATGCTACCATCGTCCTAAGCAAAATAAGATGCATAAAAGGATTAACATCACATGCAAATCATAAGTGACATGATATGGCCATGAACTTGTGCTTTTGATCTCCATCTCCAAAGCACCGGCATAATTTCCATCGTCACCGGCATGACACCATGATCTCCATCATCTTGATCTCCATCAATGTGTCGCCATGAGGTTGTCGCGCCGACTGTTGCTTCCATGACTATTGCTAACTCATAGCGATAAAGTAAAGCAAAACGGCAAAAATAATTAAAGACAACCCTATGGCTCCTGCCGGTTGCCGTACTCATCGACATGCAAGTCGTGATATTCTATACAATACATGATCATCTCATACATCACATATATCTCATCATGTAATTGGCCATATCACATCACAACATACCCTGCAAAAACAAGTTAGACGTCCTCTAATTGTTGTTGCATGTTTTACGTGGCTACTATGGGTATCTAGCAAGAACGATTCTTACCTACGCAAAACCACAACGGTGATACACAAATTGCTATTCAACCTTCTCAAGGACCGACTTTGTCAAATCCGATCCAACTAGAGTAGGAGAGACAGACACCCGCCAGCCATCTTTATGCAACGAAGTTACATGTCAGTTGATGGAACCGGTCTCTCGTAAGCGTACGAGTAAGGTTGGTCCAGGCCGCTTCATCCCACAATACCGCCGAATCAAGAAAAGACCAAGGGAGGAAGCAATCTGAATATCAACGCCCACAAACTCCTTTGTGTTCTACTCGTGATCTCATCTACGCATAGACCTAGCTCTGATACCACTGTTGGGGAACGTTGCATGGGAACCAAAAAAATTCCTACGCACACGCGAGATCCATCCATGGTGATGAGCATCTACGAGAGGGAGAGTGGATCCACATACCCTTGTAGATCGCTAAGCGGGAAGCGTTAAGAAACGCGGTTGATGTAGTCGAACGTCTTCGCGATCCAATCATGATCCGTCCACGAACTCCCGATCAAGTGCCGAACGGACGGCACCTCCCAGTTTAGCACACGTGCGGCTCGGCGGCGTCCTCTCCTTCTTGATCCAGCAAGCGAGAGAGGGGGGGTAGATGAGATCGGGACCAACACAACGGTATGGTGGTGGTGGTGGCAGCAGCAGAATTCCGGCAGGGCTTCGCCAAGCGCGTACCGGTGAAACGTGGGAGGAGTTGGGAGAGGTAACGGGCAAGGGTCGAAGGGTGGCTGCCCCAACGCCCCCCACCTTTATATAGGCATCGAGGGGGCTGGTTGCTTGTCCTCCAAGGCCCTAGGGTCGTTGGCCAAAGGGGGAGGAAGGAAATCCCACCTTTCCTTCCCCACCGATTGCTATCCCCCCTTTTTAGGGATCCTGATCTTATCCCCTTGGGATATGAATCTATTAATTTTAAGGGAGGATCTTGGTGCGCCTAGACCAGAGTTGTGGGGACTTTCCCCACTACCCACGTTCATGTGGGTCCCCCATGCAGGTGGGCCCCACTCCGGAACCTTCTAGAACCTTCCCGGTACAATACCGAAAAAACTCGAACTTTTTCCGGAACCCCGTTAACAACTTTCCATATATGAATCTTTACCACTGGACTATTCCGGGGCTCCTCGTGATGTCCCGGATCCCATCCGGGACTCCGAACAACCTTCGGACTTTCCACCATTAATATCTCAATACTACCCTAGCGCTACCGAACGTTAAGCGTGCGACCCTACGGGTTCGAGAATCATGTAGACATGACCGAGACACCTCCATGGTCAATAACCAATAGCGGGACCTGGATGCCCATATTGGTTCCTACATATTCTACGAAGATCTTTATCGGTCGAACCACGATGTCAAGGATTCAGACAATCCCGTATGCAGTTCCCTTTGTCCATCGGTATGTTACTTGCCCGAGATTCGATCGTCGATATCTCCATACCTAGTTCAATCTCGTTACCGGCAAGTCTCTTTACTCGTTCCGTAATACAAGATCCCGTGACTAACTCCTTAGTCACATTGCTTTGCAAGCTTCTTGTGATGTTGTATTACCGAGTGGTCCCAGAGATACCTCTCCGTCATACGGAGTGACAAATCCCAGTCTCGATCCATGTCAACCCAATAGACACCCTTGGAGATAACTGTAGAGCACCTTTATAGTCACCAAGTTACGTTGTGACGTTTGATACACACAAGGCATTCCTCCGGTGTCCGGGAGTTGCATGATCTCATGATCGTAGGAACAGATACTTGACATGGATAAAGCAGTAGCAATAAACTGACACGATCAACTGCTATGCTTACGATTGGGTCTTGTCCATCACATCATTCTCCTAATGATGTGATCCCGTTATCAAATGACAACTCATGTCTATGGTCATGAAACCTTGACCATCTTTGATCAACGAGCTAGTCTACTAGAGGCATACTAGCGACACATTGTTGTCTATATACCCACACTTGTATTTAGTTTCCAATCAATACAATTCTAGCATGGATAATAAACAATTATCATGAACTTGGAAATATAATAATAACCAATTTATTATTGTCTCTAGGGCATATTTCCAATAGACATTGGCTGCTCATCCCATTCCTAGGTGGCTTCATGGCAGATGCTGCAGATGCCTTGCTCCCGGCCATCGTGCGGCTGTTTGCAGAGATCCTTTTCGGTGCTCCCGTTGTTTGGAGAACGGTCATCTTGTGCACGGGTGCCACAACCCTTGGCGTCCACTCAGCTCGCTAGCATGCCTCGTCATGCCGCGCCTTGGTATCTGGTGTATACTACACAACTTGTTCTTGTAGACTCGTGTTGGGCCTCCAAGCGCAGAGTTTTGTAGGACTGTAGGAAATTTCCCTCAAGTGGATGACCTAAGGTTTATCAATGCATGGGAGGCGTAGGATGAAGATGGTCTCTCTCAAACAACCCTGCAACCAAATAATAAAAAGTCTCTTGTGTCCCCAACACACCAAATACAATGGTAAATTGTATAGGTGCACTAGTTCGGCGAAGAGATGGTGATACAAGTGTAGTAATGATAGTAGATATTGATTTTTGTAATAGTAACAATGAAAAAACAGCAAGGTAGCAAGTAACAAAAGTGAGCACAAACGGTATTGCAATGCTTGAAAACAAGGCCTAGGGTCCGTACTTTCGCTAGTGCAATCTCTCAACAATGCTAATATAATTGGATCACATAACCATCCCTCAACGTGCAACGAAGAATCACTCCAAAGTTCTTTTCTAGCGGAGAACATAAGAAGAAATTGTTTGTAGGGTACGAAACCACCTTAAAGTTATCCTTTCCGATCGATCTATCCAAGAGTTCGTACTAAAATAACACCGTATGATACGCATCAACCAACTCTAATGTCACCTAGATACTCCAATGTCACCACAAGTATCCATGAGTTAATTATACGATACGCATCAAGCAATTTTAGATTCATAATACTCAATCCAGCACAAAGAACCTCAAAGAGTGCCCCAAGATTTCTACCGGAGAAAGTAGGACGAAAACGTGCATCAACCCCTATGCATAGATTACCCCAATGTCACCTCGGGAATCCGCGAGCTGAGTGCCAAGACATAGATCAAGTGCTCTCAAATCCATAAAATTATTCAATCCGGTAATAACGAAATCTCAAAGGAAAAACTCAATTCATCACAACAAGATAGAGAGGGGAAAACACCATATGATCCAACTATATTAACAAAGCCCGCGATACATCAAAATCGTGCCAAATCAAGAACACGAGAGAGAGAGAGAGAGAGAGAGAGAGATGAAACACATAGCTACTGGTACAAACCCTCAACCCCGAGGGTGGACTACTCCCTCCTCACCATGGAGACCATAAGGATGATGAAGATGGCCTCCGGTGATGATTTCCCCCCTCTGACAGGGTGCCGGGACAGGGTCTAGATTGGTTTTTCGTGGCTACAGAGGCTTGCGGCGGCGGAACTTCTCATCTAGGATTATTTCTGGGGGTTTCTGAATATATAGGATTTTTGGGCGTCGGTTTCACGCGAAGATGGGCCACGAGGGGCCCACAAGACACCAGGGCGTGCCGGAGGGGGCTGGCGCGCCCTGGTGGGTTGTGGCCACCTCGTGGCTCTTCTGACCCTCCCACGAAGCTTCTAGTGCCTCTTTTGTTCCACAAAAATCGTCAAAAAGTTTCATTGCATTTGGAGAACTTTTATTTCTGCACAAAAAACAACACCACGGTAGTTCTACTGAAAACAGCGTCAGTCTGGGTTAGTTCCATGCAAATCATACCAAAACCATATAAAATTGTTGAAATATGGCATGAATACTTCATAAATTATAGATACGTTGGAGACGTATCAGCATCCCCAAGCTTTCCTACTCGTCCTCGAGTAGGTAAATGATAAAAGAAATAATTTATGAAGTGTGAATGCTAGCATAGTGCATAAGTTTGATCAATGATAATTTCAACCACTTTTCCTAGCATCATAACAGCAACTCTTTCTCATAAAACTCATCATGATAAAGTAGCAACCAATTCACATGTTATGGTTCAAACAATGAATTCTCTTGAAACTTAACAACATATGTTCTTAGTCACCAAACAATTGCAATTCAACTTATTCTCAACAAAGTCTAAGTAAGAGCTCCACATACTCAATCATCATATAGTCTTCTATGATTGCTAGTACTCAAAGCATATTTTTAGAACAAATGGCATCCATCGAACACGGAGAAAGATAGGGTCTTAATGTTTTGCCTCCCAACTCATTTATCATAGAGATAATTGTCAACAATAATAAGTCATGATCAAATATATTTGACTGGCCATATGTGCCTAGATCTTTCCCCACCACATAATGCTTGCCAACTAGAGAATAATTGAAGTTGAAATGAGAATGCATACTATTGACTCTTGCATAAAAGTAAATACTGAAAGGTAAAAGATAGGGCCTTCGTAGAGGGAAGCAGAGGTTGTCATGCGCTTTTTGGTTTTGTATGCACAATCCCTTAATGCAAAAGAACGTCACGTTATATTGCCCCTTATGATAGCAACCTTTATTATGCAGTCCGTCGCTTTTATTACTTTGCCATCACAAGTTCGTACAATGCTCAATTTTCTCTTACACTAAATGATCAAACACATTTAGAAGCAATTTTTATTGCCTTTTTGCACCGATGACAACTTACTTGAAGGATCTTATTCAATCCATAGGTAGGTATGGTGGAAACTCATGGCAAGAAACTGGGTTTAAGGGTTTTTGGATGCACAAGTAGTATCTCTACTTAGTACGAATTTTTGGCTAGCAAAAGATCCTAAGCAAACACCACATGTTGGAGGATCCATAACAATATAACTTCTATGCAAATATACACAACCATAACTCATTACGGTGTTTTCCTTGTCCAACTTCAACTAATTTGCTCAAGTTTGAAAATAACTAATGGGTATTCACAATCATAGAAGATGTCCAAGATAATATATTTGTATGTGAAAGTTCTCTTCCTTATACTAATCATTCACGAATTGCTTGTATGACCAATATTGTGATTGTCAAGCTTCAAAAGATTTTGCTTTTTAAACCAAATGTGAACTTGCTACTAAGAATATAGCACATTGATAATTTCAGATTTATGATATTTCATTCATTCACAATTTACTCTTAGGATATAAGTGAAGCACAAGAGTAAATGACAAGCTACTCCAAAAAGATATAAGTGAAGATCAAGCGAGTAGTTAAGTAAATGGGTAGCCATTTGAGAACTCTTTCTCATCTAAAAACTTTCAGATCTAAGTATTTTATTAAAAAAGAAATCAAAACAAAATAAAATGACATTCCAAGAATAGCACACATCATGTGAAGAAGCAAAAACTTAGGCTCAACCGCTACTAACCGATAATTGTTGATGAAGAAAGGTGGGATGCCTACCGGGGCATCCCCAAGCTTAGATGCTTGAGACTTTTTGAAATATTATCTTTGGATGCCTTCTGCATCCCCAAGCTTGAGCTTTTGTGTCTCCTTAATTCCTTTTATATCACGGTTTCCCTAAATCTTAAAAACTTCATCCACAAAAACTCGAAAAGAACTCGTGAGATAGGTTAGTACACATAAGAATAAGTCCACACTTCTTGTACTGCCAAGAAAAGTTGCACAATAATTTCCAAATATCACCTACTGTTTACTATCATTTCCACAATTTATATCTACCAATATAGGCTATGGAAACTATAGGATAAGTAGATAACAAAACTATGACAGCAAACTGTCCAAACAGTACACTCTGTAGCAATTTATGAAAACAGTGTACTTATGTAACTCAAAAAATTATGAAAATTTAGGACATCATAAATAATTTATATGAAAACACTTTGCAAAAATTTCAGAAACTTCCCACGTTCGAGTAAAATATGAAAATTCAAACACTACAGAGAAAGTTTCTGTTTTTACACAGCGCACATCAAACATGCAATGCAAGCATCCTAAAGGCAATTCTTGGAACTTTTTATTGAAAAACAAGATTATAAATAACACATAACATAGATCAACAAAATAAAATGACGCTCCATGCAAAACTCATAATATGTGATGAATAAAAATATAGCTCCAAGTTAGATATACCGATAGTGTTGAAGACGAAAGAAGGGATGCCTTCCGGGGCATCCCCAAGCTTAGACGCTTGAGTATTCCTTGGATATTACCTTGGGAGTGCCTTGGGCATCACCAAGCTTATATTCTTTTCACTCCTTATTCTCCCATATCGGTGTCCCACCCAAAACTTGAAAACTTCAATCACACAAAACTTAACGGAACTTCGTGAGATGGGTTAGTATAATAAATAAAGATCATTCACTTAGGTACTGTCAAGACAAGATTCATAATTGTTCTCACATAATACCTACTGTATTATACCATTCACATAATTTATATCACCGAATATAAGCTATGGGAACACTAAAAAAGCAAACTATGCATGCAAAACAGAATCTGTCAAAAACAGAACAGTCTCTGAAGATCTGTAGTATACCCGTAATTCCCTATCTATAACAATTCTGAAAAATTAGGAAAACCTGAAGAATTTGTATATCAAGACTGTGTAAAAATTTCAGATCATTATCACACTCCAGTAAAAAATTAAAATTCCTGTACTGGAGTCAAAAGTTTCTGTTTTGGTTCAGCATCAATTCTACTCATCTTGTGAGTCATACCAAAGGCTTTACTTGGCACTTTATTGAAATAAAGACACAAAACATGATTAATACAGTAGCTTAATCATGTGAACAAACAAAAACATAAAGTAAAAGTGTTGGGTTGTCTCCCAACAAGCGCTTTTCTTTAAAGCCTTTTAGCTAGGCATGATGATTTCAATGATGCTCACATAAAAAGTAGTAGTTAAAACATCCAAGAGAGCATCATGAATCTCATGACAAGCACATTTAAATCTAACCCACTTCCTATTCATACGGATTTTGTGAGCAAACAATTTAGGGGAGCAAGAATCAACTAGCATAGGAAGGCAAAACAAGCATATCTTCAAGATTTTCAACACATAGAGAGGAAACTTGATATTATTGCAATTCCTACAAGCATAAGTTCCTCCCTCATAATAGTTTTCAGTAGCATCATGAATAAATTCCACAATATAACTATCACATAAAGCATCCTTTTCATGATCTACAAGCATAGAAAATTTATTACTCTCCACATAAGCAATTTTCTTCTGATTCATTGTAGTGGGAGCAAACTCAACAAAATAACTATCATGAGACACTTGATTGACATAACCACATTCAATATTAAAATCATGATGACAAGTTTCATGGTTACTATCACTCTTTATAGCATACATGTCATCATCATAATCATCATAGATAGGAGGCATGCCATCATCATAATAAATTTTCTCATCAAAACTTGGGGGACTAAAAATATCATCTTCATCAAATATAGCATCCCCAAGCTTGTGGCTTTGCATATCATTAGCATCATGGATATTCAGAGAATTCATACTAGCAACATTGCAATCATGCTCATCATTCAAGGAATTCTCATTAAGTATTTTCATAAATTCTTCCTCTACCAATTGAGCACAATTTTCCGAACCATCATTTTCACGAAAGACATTAAAAAGATGAAGCAATTGAGGCAACCTAAACTCCATTTTTTGTAGTTTTCTTTTATGAACCAAACTAGTGAAAAACAAGAAACTAAAAGATTTAATTTCAAGATCTAAAGATATACATTCAAGCACTCACCTCCCCGGCAACGGCGCCAGAAAAGAGCTTGATGTCTACTACACAACTTGTTCTTGTAGACTCGTGTTGGGCCTCCAAGCGCAGAGTTTTGTAGGACAGTAGCAAATTTCCCTCAAGTGGTTGACCTAAGGTTTATCAATCCGTGGGAGGCGTAGGATGAAGATGGTCTCTCTCAAACAACCCTGCAACCAAATAATAAAAAGTCTCGTGTGTCCCCAACACACCAAATACAATGGTAAATTGTATAGGTGCACTAGTTCGGCGAAAAGATGGTGATACAAGTGTAGTAATGATAGTAGATATTGATTTTTTTAATAGTAACAACAGAAAAACAGCAAGGTAGCAAGTAACAAAAGTGAGCACAAATGGTATTGCAATGTTTGAAAACAAGGCCTAGGGTTCATACTTTCGCTAGTGCAATCTCTCAACAATGCTAATATAATTGGATCACATAACCATCCCTCAACGTGCAATGAAGAATCACTCCCAAGTTTTTATCTAGCGGAGAACATAAGAAGAAATTATTTGTAGGGCACGAAACCACCTTAAAGTTATCCTTTCCGATCGATCTATCCAGGAGTTCGTACTAAAATAACACCATATGATACGCATCAACCAACTCTAATATCACCTAGATACTCCAATGTCACCACAAGTATCCATGAGTTAATTATACGATACGCATCAAACAATTTCAGATTCATAATACTCAATCCAACACAAAGAACCTCAAAGAGTGCCCCAAGATTTCTACCGGAGAAAGTAGGACGAAAACGTGCATCAACCCCTATGCATAGATTACCCCAATGTCACCTCGGGAATCCACGAGTTGAGTGCCAAGACATAGATCAAGTGCTCTCAAATCCATATAAGTATTCAATCCGGTAAAAACAAAATCTCAAAGGGAAAACTTAATTCATCACAACAAGATAGAGAGGGGAAAACACCATATGATCCAACTATATTAACAAAGCCCACGATACATCAAGATCGTGCCAAATCAAGAACATGAGAGAGAGATTAAACACATAGCTACTGGTACAAACACTCAGCCCCGAGGGTGGACTACTCCCTCCTCACCATGGAGACCATAGGGATGATGAAGATGGCCTCCGGTGATGATTTCCCCCTCCGGCAGGGTGCCGGAACGGGGTCTAGATTGGTTTTTCATGGCTACAGAGGCTTGCGGCAGCGGAACTTCTCATCTAGGGTTATTTCTGGAGGTTTCTGAAAATATAGGATTTTTGGCGTCGGTTTCACGCGAAGATGGGCCACGAGGGGCCCACAAGACACCAGGGCGCGCCGGAGGGGGCTGGCGCGCCCTGGTGGGTTGTGGCCACCTCGTGGATCTTCTGGCCCTCCCATGAAGCTTCTAGTGCCTCTTTTGTTCCAAAAAAATCGTCAAAAAGTTTCGTTGCATTTAGAGAACTTTTATTTTTGCACAAAAAACAACACCACGGTAGTTCTGGTGAAAACATCGTCAGTCCGGGTTAGTTCCATGCAAATCATACCAAAAACATATAAAATTGTTGTAAATATGGCATGAATACTTCATAAATTATAGATACGTTGGAGACGTATCAGTATCGTACATCATCAAGCTCCAGCTTGCTGTAAAGGTCTGGTGAAGTCCATGCTCCCCTCCGAGGCGCTTCGTCGTGGGTCTTGGGCGTCTGTCGTCTCTGGTATCGCTGGCTCAGCTACCTCGTCTGATATGAAGCTGCGGTCCACTCTACAGACCAGTCCAAGTTGTTGCAAGACTTGTTGGCCCGTGTTGGGAGCTTTCTGGAGCGGGCGGAGGATGCTCTTGGCAAGCTCTCCCTCAAGCCGGCTATGTTGGCGACTGCTTTGACATCACGTTCTCTTGTTGTTTCATGTGTTGATTCCACGGAAGACAAGAGGACGGAGCTCTTTGGTTGTTTCTCCCCTCGTGTTGGGGTCAGCTCTTCGTCATTGTCTGCCTTGCCCCATGGGCCGACTAATGCTGTGGGCGAGGCCATCGCCGTGGTCGGCGCCCCTGTGATGCAAATCATGCCCGAGCTTCAACAACTATGTGTGAGACATACTTCTCCTTTGTCTGTGGAGCTCGAGGTTGACTCGTCGGCGATCTCGTGTGAGGGTCATGATTCACCTATGTCATGTGAGCAACTGGAGGTGTCCGAGTCCATTGTGTCGGTAGTAACTCTAGCTGATGATGTTGAGACGGTTGGTACGTTGGTGCATGATCCTTCAGCATCAAGCCAACCGCTCACCTTTGTCGACCTTGGAGGTTCCGACGTTGCGGTCCCCGACTCGGACGTGGGGCAGGCGTTGTCTGTGTGTGAGAAGGTTGATGAGATTCTCTTCCGGATTGATATTCACAGCTTGCTCGCACGTTTGGAGAAGGCTAGCCCTGGATCTGGCAAGACGGTCGTGAAGGGGGCTCTTAGGAGCAACAGAAAGAAGAGTGACGCCACAGGAAAGGCGTCCGCAGCTCCTTGATGACTCTGTGGACTCTAGTGGTGCCTATGGTCTTTAGCGAGGAACTCTCGTTGAGGGTTGCAGTGTGGGGGTTGGTGACTGTTGCATGTTGGGCTTGGTTGTCGGGTTAATCATGTGCTTACGGGGTTGCATGCTTTGTGAGTAGTCCGCATGTGGTGGTTTGTACCGGTTTTCGTTCGGTTTTCCGTTAATTAACCGGGCAATTCTCTTCTCCTTAATTAATCGATGAGGCAAATATTTTGCCTCCGTTTCGAAAAAAAAAGGATTCCTGCATCCTTCCGGCTAGTTTTAGTGGGTTTGTTGGGGGCATCGCTATATCTCACGCAAGACCTAGCAAACTCTCCCGTCAAGTGCCTCCCTAAATGGGTCGGTCCAAGCGCACGGGAGGGTACGGCCATGATTATTTTCCACGTTTTTTGTTTTTATTTTATTTCCTTTTGTTTATACTTCAAAATAATCTAAATAAATATACTAAGAAAAAATAATTTACATAAAATAATTGAAAAATTAAACAATAATTTCAAAAATATTAAATATGTATAAAAAATATTTCCCATGTATACAAAATATATACAATGTGTTTGAAAAAAGTTGATCATGTATTTAGAAAATGGTTATCAAGCATTTGAAAAACCAATCAATCATTTGAAAAATGATGGGTATATAATTTTTTGACCTTGTATTTAAAAAATATTAATCTTGTATATGAAAAATGTTAATCCAACATTTGGAAGTGTCAAAATGTGTATAGAAAAAATCATGACCATGTATTAAAAAATGTTAATCTTGCATTTAAAAGATGTTTATCAAGCATCTGAAAAATATTTAGAAATATATTTATCATATTTTAGAAAAATGTTAAAATTATATTTAAAATGTTAAATGTGTATTAGAAAACTGTTCTTGATGTGTACGAAGATGTAGAATGGGAACCAAAAGAAACAAAGAAAATTAGAGAAAAAAACAATGAAAACCAAAAAAATAGAAACCAAAGAAAAATGGAAACAAAAAAACCACAGAACCAACTGCAAAAAGAATAGAATAGTGAAAACCGATAAAGAAACAAAGAAAAGTAAAAAAAAAGTGAAAAGCAAGAAAGAAACCAAAAACCGAAGAAAAAGAAGCAAAATGTGAAAGAAAAGAAAAACTAATAAAAAACATGAAAGAGACAAAAAGAAACCAAAGAAAAACTAAAGAAAAAATGAAGTATAACGAAGAAAAAAAAGAGAAAAAGAAAATCGGAGAAAACCGAGAGAGAAACAAAAAATCAAAGCATAACAAAGAAAACTCAAAGAAAAACAAAGAGAAAAGAAGAAAACGAGTAACAATCGAGAAAAGAAATAAAGAAACCGAATAAGTCATAGAAAAAAGAAAAGAGAGAACATGTGAAAACCGAGAATGAAACTATGAAAACCGTTGAAAAAGAAAATAAAAACCCGTGGAGAAAACAAAGGAAACTGGAAGAAAAACGAAAAAGAAAGAAAAAAGGAAAAAACGGAAGGAAAACCGGATCGAACAATTAGCACCAAGTGAGTCGAGCGAGCGATGGCGCACGAGCGGGACAGTGAGGAGAAGAATTGGACTGGCCTAGTTAAAATACTCGGGGTAGGTCTCGCTATAAGTGAGATATAGCCTCTGGGGCTCGTTGGTGTCTTCTAAGCTCCAACCTGTTTAAACGAATCACTGGGCCGCCTTTCTCCAAACAAGAAACCACTGGGTCGCCCGATATAAATCATCATGACCGTGTCAAGCGCACGAAGACGGTTTTATTTGAGAGACGAGAGGGAGGAAAATCCCGCCACATTCCGGCGTGGATTTTTTTATCCGCCTTTCGAAGATGATGAGACCAGAGAGTGAGGTCAGAAATTACAGTCTTAATTACATCAATGGGTGTTTGGTTTTCCTTAGTGGTGCATTGCGCACATCCAGATTTTTCAGAGCTGTAACAGCAAGACAAAAGGCCATACCGACCTCGGTAGGGTTGGGTGAGACGGCGAGTTCCATAGCTCGGCCAGAGGAGAGGAACACGGCTGGAGCCCAAGTGCTTCCCAAATGGAAACAGCAGCGTGGCAAGTGAAGAACAGGTGAGCACAAAGACGTTTTAAACTTAGAAGATTCGTGCCCGCCTTTTTATTTCATGTTTGCTACTCTCTTTTCATTTCTTTTCCTATCCCCTGATTTTAATCCACTATTTCCCTTCAATATACACGTTCGTCGTTCGTATTGCATTTCATCTTATTTGTTGAGTATATTGATTGGTTAAGAAATATGAGATAGACTAGGATTTGTCATGCCTTATCTTGTACTCCAAGTTGGTCATTGTACTCCTATATATATGCCCACGAGGCTCAAGCAATACAAACAATGATTCCACCAAATCCCTCTCTCGCTTTTTACATGGTATCTGCCGCAAGTTCCTAGACCTAGCCGCCGCCCGCCGCTTCCGCACCGCGCGCCGTCCTCGGGGCGGTCGGCCTCCATGAACGCCGTCGGGGCCCGCGCCACCCGTACCTAGGGTTCGTCCGCCGGTCGTGTTGACCGGCTGCCCTAGCGAGTCTTTTCCCCGATCTCTTGAACCGGGTTTTTCTCTCTTCCGTCGGTAGCTTTGATCGACGTTTTCGTTTTGGTTTTCCGATCTAAGATCGGTTTGCGTCTCTCGCTACCACCGTCGACCACCGCGCCTCTACTCCGACATCTGCGCGACCCGGCCTCTACACCGACCCGGCGGCCTCGCGTGACGCGGCGGCCCCTCACGGCCATCGACCGCGCGTCTGTTTGCCCGTCGCCCTGCGCCAGCCGTCGCCGCCCTTCTCCGACCGGGACTGCTCCATCACCACCTGCCTCCACCGTACATGTACGACCGCCCAGCCATCTCCTCGCTGGCCCCATCGCTGGCTGTCGGGCACGCCGGCTTCGGCCGCCCCGGGCTCGCCGGTTCGGCCGCATCGGGCTCGTCGGCTACCGGCCGTCGGCCTCGCCGGCTTCGGCCGCCTCCCTCGTCGGCCGCGTTGGGCCGACTGCGTCTGGCCGGCTGCCTCGTCAGCCACGTCGGGCCGGCTGCCGGCTCTGGCCGTGACCGTCATCGTCGGCTTCATCTCGGACGCCGCCACCCTGCCTCCACCGAGCGACGTCCCTGACCTCGCGTACGATCGGATTGATCACCCGCCTGTCCGCGATCCACCTCATCTACGTCGTGCGACCGATCTGGCCCGTCGGTTGCGCGCGCCTCCGCGGGTCCCGTAAAGACTGTCCTGTGTAAAGTGCGCCCCTCCACCGATCGAGCACCGGGCTGCCGCTGCGTTGCCCCTTCAAGCCGCCGCGCCGCCGCCCCGTGGTTCTCCTCGCGGCTGCACCGACTAGCGTGTTGCCGCTACGTCGCCCCTTCGGGCCGTAGTGCTGCGATACGTGGTCCCCGCGACCCGCGAGCCGACGCTACACCGCCCCTTCGGGTTCAAGTGTCGCGACACGTGGTCCCCACCGCCGCCCGAGGCCATCCCCATGGTTGCACCGATTTGCGCACCGCCACTGCGTCGCCCCTTTGGGTCGTAGCGCCACGGCACGCGATCCACGCCACCGGTCTGAGGTCTTCTCGTCATCGCATCAACCCACGCGGTGCCGCTTTGTCGCCCCTTCGGGCCGTAGCGCCACGGCGCGCGGTCCACTCCGCCGTCCCCGTGCGTCGACTTCTCCATGGCATGCGCCGCGCCGAGGGACACCATCGTCCGCGTCGGTCTTCGTCACGTTGTCGGGTTCTTCCTCGCCTACTTCGAGCATCGCCGCCGTGCTCCTAACCAGCCGTCGCCGCTCTTCTTCGGTGCTGATGCAGCTCGCTCACTCGAGCCGTGTCGCTCGTACACCCCCTTCATCTTCGTCCAGCACCAGCTCATCGCCAGCGTCGCCATCATCTTCCCCGACCACTTCATCAACTCCGACCACCCCGGGCGACATCGGCCCCCCGCTGATTTGCGCCGCAACTGTCATCGAGTCCTTCTCTACTAGCCCCCTCGACGTGGCGTACAAGTTGTGTGCAGATCCCCGTCTAGGCATGCCCGGTGCTGGCAACACCGTCGCGTGCCTTCGTCCCCGGTGTGTTCCCAGGCCTGACAAGTCTGGAGCGGCGCATCGTCAACATCGACTTCGTCCGTCTACGCATGCCCGGTGATGGCAACACCGACGCTTGCCTTCGTCCACGACGTGTCCCCGGACTTGGCAATCCCGGCGCGACGCGTTTCAACTTCGTCTTCTTCCCGACGCACCACTACTTCGACACCACTGCACCCATGACTAACTCGGCACCTCCTTGCGCCCGCGGCTCCTCGGCGACTACCTCAACACCGGCTACCCCGACTCGACATCGACCACGGCGTTCTTCGCACGGCTACCTCAACCACGGCTACACCACCCTACGCTCTCGGCTACTTCAACATCAGCACAAAGGGCTACCGCCTTGCTTGAGCAACCTCGTCGGTTTCTACTCCATCCACGACTTTCGCGATGCATCGACCGTTACGACTGTGGGGGGATGACCGTTGGCTTACCTTCGGATTCTTCTCCAGTCTCACCGTCTGAGTCGCTACTGTTGTGACTGCGGGAGGATGTTGAGTATATTGGTTAGTTAGGAAATATGAGATAGACTAGGATTTGTCCTGCCTTGTCTTGTACTTCAAATTGGTCATTGTACTCCTATATATATGCCCACGAGGCTCAAGCAATAAAAACAACGATTCCACCAAATCCGTCTCTCCCTTTCAACATTATCCATTGTTTTTGCATGGTGCGGTACGCATGCACACATTGTCGGGTCCCCCTCCATAGGATTTTGTGCCCTAAGGGCATCTCCAACGCCGACCCGTAAACCTCCCGCATACCTCCGGACTGTAGAAACCATGCAATACGGTATTGTATCGGTCCGCGGAGCGACTTGGAACAATTTCTCCTGCAAACTAGAGACGAATGTAGTGAGGTTTGTGGGAGTTCGGACCGATCCCAAGCCCACTTCTGATCGCCCTGGCCCACCAGCTGCCTACATTCATGCCGCTGTAGAGCGTGCCGCTCCACATTGAAGGCGGCTCAGGGCAGACGCGACCGCTCACTGCCTCCGCCATTGAAGCGGCCTGCCGACCGAGGGCGCCGCCCGCTATACGCCCAGCTGAACATGCCTCCTCGTCGCATTCAAACGCCTTCATTAAACCCGTGTGGAAGCCGAGGAACCTACTCCGTCCAGACGTCCATTCATGAGCGGGTCGGCATTAAACGCAACGTCGGGCGAGCTCCTCCTGTCCGCCCTCTATTTAAATCAGGCCAGACGCCGGGCAAGAATCGCACCCCTCCGCCACTCCCCATCTCCTCCTTCACCATTTTCTCCATCCTTCACCTGGCTTCCGAAGAGCAGTTCTCCGGCATACAAGTCGGTTGGGTGGCCCGCCAAGCCCGCTGGATATGAGCACGAGCGAGGTAGCTCGCTGCTCCACCTCCCTCGCCTAGCCCAACGGAACAAGTTGTCGGCCCAAGCCGGCGCATGGTTCAGCAACTCGTCGCTCCAGGCCAGCTCGATAAGTAGTGGCGAGTTGCTCCACGCCGGAACGACAGGGAGCACGTAGGCAATCGCGCCCCCCGTGTCTACGATCGCACCTCCCGTGCATGTGGTCGCGCCTCCCGTGCCTACGGCCATGCCATGCAGGCATAGACAGAAGCAGGGTGCACGGAAAGCGACGAGTTGTGGCCAGCACCTCTGTGTCCGCCGCCATCATCGAGGAGAACTAGAACACGGGAGGCCGCCGCCGCTAGGGTCCCATGAAGGCCACCGCCGAGGCGATGCCGACGTACATAGCCGGAGTTTTGTAGGACAGTAGCAATTTTCCCTCAAGTGGATGACCTAAGGTTTATCAATCTGTGGGAGGTGTAGGATGAAGATGGTCTCTCTCAAACAACCCTGCAATCGAATACAAGAAATCTCTTGTGTCCCCAACACACCCAATACAATGGCAAA
Source organism: Elymus sibiricus (assembly GCA_039707655.1). Lineage (NCBI taxonomy): Eukaryota > Viridiplantae > Streptophyta > Magnoliopsida > Poales > Poaceae > Elymus > Elymus sibiricus. The sequence continues at coordinate 483,044,058 of CM077665.1, forward strand.
TTGTATAGGTGCACTAGTTCGGCGAAGAGATGGTGATACAAGTGCAATATGGATGATAGATATAGGTTTTTGTAATCTGAAAATATAAAAACAGCAAGGTAGCAAGTGTAAAACAGCGAGCAAAACGGTGTATAAATGCTTGGAAATAAGGCCTAGGGTTCATACTTTCACTAGTGCAATCTCCCAACAATGCTAACATAGTTGAATCATATGATCATCCCTCAACGTGCAACAAAGAATCACTCCAAAGTTCCTATCTAGCGGAGAACAATAAGATGAAATTGGTGTAGGTAGTAGAACCACCTCAAAGTTATTCTTTCCGATCAATCTATTGGGCTATTCCTATAAGTGTCACAAACAGCCCTAGAGTTCCTACTAGAATAACACCAATGATACATATCAATCAACCCTAATGTCACCTAGATACTCCAATGTCACCTCAAGTATCCATGGGTAAATTATGCGACATGCATCAAACAATTTCAGATCTATCATATTCAATCCAACACAAAGAACTTCAAGGAGCACCCCAAGATTTCTATCGGAGAACGTGGTATGAAAACGTGCAATCAACCCCTATGCATAGATCCCCTAGGTCACCGGAATCCGCAAGTTGATGCCTCAACATATATCAAGTGAATCAATAGAATACCCCAATGTCACTACGGGTATCCCATGCCAGACATACATCAAGTGTTCTTAAACCATAATATTCAATCCAACATAACGAGATCTCAAAGGTAAAGATTCAATTCATCACAACAAGGTAGCAAGGGAATAACATCATATGATCCGACTATATTAACAAAGCCCGTGATACATCAAGATCGTGCCATCTCAAGAACACGAGAGAGAGAGAGAGAGAGAGAGAGAGATTGAACACATAGCTACTGGTACAAACCGTCAGCCCCGAGGGTGGACTACTCCCTCCTCGTCATGGCCTCCGTCGGGATGATGAAGATGGCCACCGGAGCAGATCTACCCTCTCCGGCAGGGTACTGGAACGCCTCCAGATTAGTTTTTTGTCGATACATAGAGTTGCGGTGGCGGGACGAGGAGTCTCTCTTTATTTCTGGGGTTTCTAGTATTTATGGGATTTTTCAGCGTTGGAGCTACGCCAAACGGAGCTACGAGGGCCCCACAAGCCATCTGGCCGCGCCCCCCCTGGGGGCGCGGCCGGTTGCGTGGTGGCCTTCTGGTCCACCCCCTCCGGTGGTTCTTCGCTCCAATATTGCTTATTTGGTCCAGAAAAAATCACCAAAAAATTTCGGGCGATTTCGAGAACTTTCATTTTCTGCACAAAAACAACACCACGGTAATTTTGCTGAAAACAACGTCAGTCCGGGTTAGTTCTAAATAAATCATATAAAGTGCATCAAAACCATATAAAAGTATTGTAAACATAGGTGAATACTTCATAAATTATCGATATGTTGGAGACGTATCAGCATCCCCAAGCTTCATTCCTGCTCGTCCTCGAGTAGGTAAATGATAAAAGAAATAATTTATGAAGTGTGAATGCTAGCTTAGTGAATAGTTTTGATCATTGATAATTTCAGTCACTTTTCTAGCATCATAACCAGCAACTTTTCCTCATAAAAATCATCATGATAGAGTAGCAATCAATTCACATGTCATGGTTCAAACAATGCATTCTATCGAAACTTAACAATCTATGTTCTTGGTCACCAAACAATTTCAATACATCATCAAGTCTATGTAAGAGCTCCACATACTCAATTATCATATAGTCTTTTATGGTTGCTAATACTCAAGGCATATTTTTAGAACAAACAACATCCATCGAACACAGAGAAAGATAGGGGCTTAATGTTTCGCCTCCCAACATACTTATCATAAAGATAATTGTCAACAATAATGAATCATGATCAAATATATTTGAGTGGATATATATGTTTCGGTCTTTCCCCACCACATGGTGCTTGCCAACTAATAGATTGAGGTTGGAATAAGAAGTTGACTCAACATGAAAGTAAGTAACATGAAAGTAAATAGATTGTCCCTTCACAGAGGGAAGCAGGGGTTTGCATATGTGCTAGAGCTCATTGTTTAAAAGCAGAGATGAATAAGTAATTTTGAGTGGTGTGCCTTTCCTGTCAACGTCACAACCGATTTTTCAATATCGTCCATGCTAATCTCATTATTGGCGTTTCCCAAACAGAATTTAAATTTTTACTCCCCCTCCACCATTCAAACACATTCCATGGCTGGCCGAATCCATAGTTGCCCTCCAAACAATCAACATTCTAGGGGGAGTTTTGTTTATTTATTTTTGTATTATGCAGGACTGGGAATCCTTTTTACCAGCCTCTCTCGTGCAATGACAATTGAATAAACACTCATCTTGAGAATAACTCGCTTAGCATGGAAGATAATGACCGCCCCGTCGCTCCATGAGCGGTACGAGCACACAAAACGGATGTTTATTTGAATGTTTAGAGGTGGCAGATGCAAATTTACTTGGAATGGCAGTGAAATACCATATATAGGTAGGTATGGTGGACTCTCATGGAAGAAAATTGGCTCAAGGATTTGGATGCACAAGTAGTATCTCTACTTAGTGCGAAGTGTTGGCTAGAAAAAGGTTCTAAACAAGCACCACATGTTGGAGGATCCATAACAATATAACTTCTATGCAAATATACCCAAACATAACCATTACGTTGTCTTCCTTGTCCAACTTCAACTATTTGATCAAGTTTGAAAATAATTAATGGGTATTCACAATTATAAAAGATGTCCAAGATAATATATTTGAATGTGAAAGTTCTCTTTCTTATACTAATCATTCATGAATTGCTTGTATGACCAATTTGATGATTGTCAAACTTCAATAGATTTTACTTTAAAAACCAGATGTGAAGATACTACTAAGCATAAAGCACATTGATAATTCCATATTTATGATATTCAATTCATTCACAATTTACTCTTCGGATATAAGTGAAGCACATGAGTAAACCTCAAACTACTCTGAGAAGATATAAGTGAAGATCAATGAGTAGGTAAACAATCAAGTAGCTATGTGAGGGCTCTCTCTCTCAATAAATTTTTTCAGATCTGAGTATTTTATTTAAATAGCAAGAAAAATAAAAATAGCACTCCAAGAATAGCACATATCATGTGGACAAATAAAAATTTCGGCTCAACATAGGCTAACCGATAATTGTTGATGAAGAGAGGTGGGATGCGTAGCATCCCCAAGATTAGATGCTTGAGACTTCTTGAAATATTTACTTGGGGTGCCTTGGGCATCCCCAAGCTTGAGCTTTTGTATCTTTTTCAATCCTCTCATATCATGGTTTCACCTATTCTCAAAAACTTCATCCACACAAAACTCGAAAAGAACTCGTGAGATAGGTTAGTACACATAAGAATAAATCCACACTTCATGTAATGCCAAGACAAGTTGCAAAATAATTTTCAAACATCATCTACTGTTTATTATCGTTTCCACAATTTATATCTACCAATATAGGCTATGGAAAGTATAGGATAAGTAGATAACAAAACTATGACAACGATCTGTCCAAACAGAACAGTCTGTAGCAATTTATGAAAATAGTGTAATTATGTAACTCAAAAAATTATGAAAATTTTGGACGTGATAAATAATTTATATGAAAACACTATGTCAAAATTTCAGAAACTTTCCACGTTCCAGTAAAATATGAAAATTCAAACACTGCAGCAAAAGTTTCTGTTTTTACACAGCACATATCAAACATGTAACTCAAGCATCCTAAGAGGAAATTCTTGGAACTTTTTATTGAAAAACAAGATTATAAATAACAACTAACATAAAATAACAAAATATAATGATGATCCAAGCAAAACACATATCATGTGACGAATAAAAATATAGCTCCAAGTAAGATGTACCGATAGTGTTGAAGACGAAAGAGGGGATGTCTTCCGGGGCATCCCCAAGCTTAGGTGCTTAAGTCTTCCTTGGATATTACCTTGGGGGTGCCTTGGGCATCCCCAAGCTTAGGTTATTGTCACTCCTTATTCTTCTTATATCGGTGTCTCACCCAAAACTTGAAAACTTCAATCACACAAAACTTAACGGAACTTCGTAAGATGGGTTAGTATAGTAAATATAGATCATTCACTTAGGTACTGTTAAGAAAAGATTCATAATTGTTCTCACATAATACCTACTATATTACAACATTACCATAATTTATATCAGTCAATATAAGCTATAGAAACACTTGAAACAAGCAAACTATGCATGCAAAACAGAATCTGTCAAAAGCAGAACAGTCTGTGAAGATCTGAGTGAACACCATACTTTCCTGACTGTAAAAATTCTGAAAATTTTGGAAAACGCAGAGAATTTTCATATAAATTTTGTGTAAAAATTTCAGAATTTTTTGACGCTCTGAAATTCTTTGCTGGAGGCAAAAGTTTCTATTTTTGCATAGAATCAAACTAACAAGTTTCCACACTATCCCAAAGGCTTTACTTGGCACTTTATTGAAATAAAAGACACAAAACATGATTAATACAGTAGCTTAATCATGTGAAAACACAAAAATAGAAAGAAAAAGTGTTGGGTTGTCTCCCAACAAGCGCTTTTCTTTAATGCCTTTTAGCTAGGCATGATGATTTCAATGATGCTCATATAAAAAGTAGTAATTGAAACATGCAAGAGAGCATCATGAAAATCATGACAAGCACATTTAAGTATAACCCACTTCCTATGCATAGGGATTTTGTGAGCAAACAATTTATGTGAACAAGAATCAACTAGCATAGGAAGGCAAAACAAGCATATCTTCAAAAATTTGAACACATAGAGAGGAAACTTGATATTATTGTAATTCCTACAAGCATAAGTTCCTCCCTCATAATAGCTTTCAGTAGCATCATGAAGGAATTCCACAATATAACTATCACATAAAGCATTCTTTTCATGATTCATAAGCATAGAAAATTTATTATTCTCCCCCCAAGCAAACTTCTCATACATAGTAGTGGGAGTATCATAGGAGACTTGCATATTATAAATTGTTTCCACATTAAAAGAGTAATGTTCAGAGAAAGGGTATTCATAATTGTGACAAGTTGTATAATAATAATCATCACTACTTTTCATAACATAAGTATTATCACAATAATCATCATGAATAGGAGGCATGTAATCATCATAACAAATTTGATCATTCGAAGTGGGGGAACTAAAAAGATCATCTCCATTATGCATAGCATTCCCAAGATTGGGACACACATCAATTCTAGCAAATATACTCTCAAATATGTCATTCTCATCAAGCATAACATCCCCAAGCTTGTGGGTTTGCGAATCATTAGCAGAATCATCAATAGCATGAATAGCACCAATAGTGTAACAGTTATCATCATAGTTTTCCAAGTTGGTGCCAAAAATATTTTCAATATTATAAGGCGTATCATTATCTTCCCAATCATCCTCATCACAACAAGTAGTAGGCATAACAAAATAATCATCAAGTGTATCATCGTCCCAACTACTTTCGTATTCATTTTCAACGATTATAGGAGGAACATTATTTTGGAGAGATACCTTTTTACCTTTACCTTTTCTTCTCTTCTTCTTATCCTTTACCACATTTTGTGTGAGTTTAAGTAGTTTTTCTGAGCTCCGTATTGAAGAGATTGGTTCGATGGAAAGCTCTTCCTTGCAACCTGATTTATCACGAGAAACAATAGGAGGGTATTGGGAGAACTTTATCCTTTCATTACTATTCTTTTTATATTCTATTGGTTTCTCATTATTTCTATAGTTGGCAATATAAGCATTCTCATTGCAATTCACTACACAAAATATATAGATTTCTTGTAGATTAGTTTCATTATCATTTGTGGTAATGAATATATCAAACCAATCATTTTTATGTGATAATTCTTCATTCCCCAAAAATAAGCAAAGTTCATTATAGAGTTCACGGGAGAACAAATTATCACAATATTTGGAAACGGTTCGGTCATGAAAAAGCATGCATTGGAAATTAAGATCACCAACCCTATTGCAAAGTTCACAAGTAATGGGATGAAGAGAGAATAATGTTGTGGCAAGTTCATCTATCACTTTAAGCCACCAATTAATTTGATCTTGTTTATGCTTCTTACAAAATCTATCATCCCTATATGGCATGTCTTTACAAATTTTATTCACTCCACAAAAATTGACATGCTTATAGGAAATATTTTTATCATGACTAGTGCAATCATCATTAGCATCATGGATATTCAGAGAATTCATACTAACAACATGGCAATCATGCTTTTCATTCAAGGAACTATCATGAATCACTTTATAAATTTCACAATTTTTAGATTCATGATTTTCAAGCAAGACCACATAAAGATAATCTAGTGAACTCTCACTAGCAATTGTTCCAACATAATCGGGTCTTTTGAAAAGATTAGCAAGTGGATGAGGATCCATTTATCTTTATTTTGTAGTTTTATTTTATAAAACCAAACTAGTGAAAAACAAGAAACTAAAATATTTAATTGCAAGATCTAAAGATATACCTTCAAGCACTCACCTCCCCGGCAACGGCGCCAGAAAAGAGCTTGATGTCTATTACGCAACTTTATTCTTGTAGACTCGTGTTGGGCCTCCAAGCGCAGAGTTTTGTAGGACAGTAGCAATTTTCCCTTAAGTGGATGACCTAAGGTTTATCAATCTGTGGGAGGTGTAGGATGAAGATGGTCTCTCTCAAACAACCCTGCAATCAAATACAAGAAATCTCTTGTGTCCCCAACACACCCAATACAATGGCAAATTGTATAGGTGCACTAGTTCGGCGAAGAGATGGTGATACAAGTGCAATATGGATGATAGATATAGGTTTTTGTAATCTGAAAATATAAAAACAGAAAGGTAGCAAGTGTAAAACAGCGAGCAAAACGGTGTGTAAATGCTTGGAAATTAGGCCTAGGGTTCATACTTTCACTAGTGCAATCTCCCAACAATGCTAACATAGTTGAATCATATGATCATCCCTCAACGTGCAACAAAGAATCACTCCAAAGTTCCTATCTAGCGGAGAACAATAAGATGAAATTGGTGTAGGTAGTAGAACCACCTCAAAGTTATTCTTTCCGATCAATCTATTGGGCTATTCCTATAAGTGTCACAAACAGCCCTAGAGTTCCTACTAGAATAACACCAATGATACATATCAATCAACCCTAATGTCACCTAGATACTCCAATGTCACCTCAAGTATCCATGGGTAAATTATGCGACATGCATCAAACAATTTCAGATCTATCATATTCAATCCAACACAAAGAACTTCAAGGAGCACCCCAAGATTTCTATCGGAGAACGTGGTATGAAAACGTGCAATCAACCCCTATGCATAGATCCCCTAGGTCACCGGAATCCGCAAGTTGATGCCTCAACATATATCAAGTGAATCAATAGAATACCCCAATGTCACTACGGGTATCCCATGCCAGACATACATCAAGTGTTCTTAAACCATAATATTCAATCCAACATAACGAGATCTCAAAGGTAAAGATTCAATTCATCACAACAAGGTAGCAAGGGAATAACATCATATGATCCGACTATATTAACAAAGCCCGTGATACATCAAGATCGTGCCATCTCAAGAACACGAGAGAGAGAGAGAGAGAGAGAGATTGAACACATAGCTACTGGTACAAACCGTCAGCCCCGAGGGTGGACTACTCCCTCCTCGTCATGGCCTCCGCCGGGATGATGAAGATGGCCACCGGAGATGATCTACCCTCTCCGGCAGGGTACTGGAATGCCTCCAGATTGGTTTTTCATCGATACAGAGAGTTGCGGCGGCGGAACGAGGAGTCTCTCTTTATTTCTAGGGTTTCTGGTATTTATGGGATTTTTTAGCGTTGGAATCACGCCAAACGGAGCTACGAGGTCCCTACAAGCCATTTGCCCCCGCTGGGGGCGCGGCCGGTTGCGTGGTGGCCTTCTGGTCCACCCCCTCTAGTGGTTCTTCGCTCCAATATTGCTTATTTGGTCCAGAAAAAATCACCAAAAAGTTTCGGGCAATTCCGAGAACTTTCATTTTCTGCACAAAAACAACACCACGGTAATTCTGCTGAAAACAGCGTCAGTCCGGGTTAGTTCTAAATAAATCATATAAAGTGCATCAAAACCATATAAAAGTATTGTAAACATAGGTGAATATGGCATGAATACTTCATAAATTATCGATACATTGGACACGTATCAATATCCCATCGCGCCACCACGGGAGCGCGGCCAGATATGTGGTGGCCCCCTGGTGCGTCTCCCGACGCCGTTCTCTGGCCTATAAATTCACATCTACCCTAAAAACACCAGAAGCGCTCCCGAAACACTTTTTCCGCCGCCGCAAGTCTCTGTTGCAACGGGAGGCCATCTACACCTCCGTTCCGGCACCCTGGCGGAGGGGAGATCGATCACGGAGGGCCTCTTCATCAACCTTGCTGCCCTCTGACGTGGCTTGAGACTGCGTCGGTATTTCCCCGAAGAGGAAGGGATGATGCAGCACAGCGACGGTAAGTATTTCCCTCAGTTATGAAACCAAGGTTATCGAACCAGTAGGAGAACCACGCAACACTATGTAAACGGTACATGCACACAAAGAACAAATACTTGCAACCCGACGCATAAGAGAGGTTGTCAATCTCTCCACGGTAAAAAGATAGATTAGGTTGTAATAGATTGGATAGATAGATCGCACAAGAACACAAAATAAAACAGGCAAATAAAAAGTGAAGAAAAGTATTTTTGGGTTTTTGGAATAATAGATATGAAAACAAAAGCGGCAAAAGATAGATCGGAAAGTAATATGTTGGAAAAGTAGACCCGGGGGGCGTAGGTTTCACTAGTGGCTTCTCTCATGAGTATAGCACACGGTGGGTGAACAAATTACTGTTGGGAAATTGATAGAAGATCAAATAATCATGACTATATCCAAGGCGATGATCATTATATAGGCATCACGTCCAAGATTAGTTGACCGAAACGATTCTGCATCTACTACTATTACTCCACACATCGACCGCTATCCAGCATGCATCTAGTGTATTAAGTTCATGGAAAACGGAGTAATACAATAAGAATGGTGACATGATGCAGACAAGATCTATTCATGTAGGACTAGACCCCATCTTGTTATCCTTAATAGCAACGATACATGCGTGCCTCGCTGCCCCTTTTGTCATTGGGAGAGGATACCGCAAGATCGAACCCATCACAAAGCACCTCTTCCCATGGCAAGAAAAATCGATCTAGTTGGCCTAACTAAACCAAAGATTCGAAGAAGAAATATGAGGCTATGAGCAATCATGCATATAAGAGATCAAAGAAGACTCAAATAATATTCATGGATACAAACTGATCATGAACTCAAAATTCATCGGATCCCAACAAACACACCGCAAAAAGTCATTACATCAAATAGATCTCCAAGAGACCATTGTATTGAGAATCAAAAGATAGAGAGAGGAAGCCATCTAGCTACTGCCTACGGACCCGTAGGTCTATGGTGGACTACTCACGCATCATCAGAGAGGCACCAATGAGGATGATGAACCCCTCTGTGATGGTGTTAGATTGGATCTCGCGGTTCTGGAACTTGCGGCGGCTGGAAGTATTTTTCGTCGACTCCTCTAGGGTTTCTAGAATATTTGGGTGTTTATAGAGCTCAGAGGCGGTGGAGGGGGTTCCCGAGGCGGCCACAACCGACCAGGGCGCGCCCGGGGCCTCTGGTGCCCCTGGTGTCTTGTGGGCCGCCTGGGCTCCCTCCTGGTTACTTCTTTGGTCCACTGGCTTCCTTCTGGTCCAAAAAAAATCTCCAAAAAGTTTCGTCGCGATTGGACTCAGTTTGGTACTGATATTCTGCGAAGTAAAAAACAAGCAAAAAATAGCAACTCGCACTTGGCACTATGTCAATAAGTTAGTCCCAAAAAATGATATAAAGTTACTATAAAATGATTGTAAAACATCCAAGAATGATACTATAACAGCATGGAACAATCAAAAATTATAGATATGTTGGAGACGTATCACCCTCACCATGATGTGTGAGTAGTTCACCATAGACCTATGGGTCCATAGGTAGTACCTAGATGGCAATCTCTCTCTCTCTCTCTCTCTCTCTCTCTCTCTCTCTCTCTCTCTCTCTCTCTCTCTCTCTCTCTCTCTCTCGATCTTCAATACAATGTTCATCGCATCTTTGCCTTGATCTATCCGATGTAATCCCTTTGTATGGTGTGTTTGTTGGGATCCGATGAATTGTGAGTTTATGTTCAGATTTTTCATGAAAAGTATTTGAGTCAAATCTGATTACTATGATTCTTATTTGCATGATCATCATAGCTTCGTAATGCTCTCCGATATATTGAGATAGTTGGCCAACTATATTGATATTTCTTCGATGAGAGTGGTGCGTTGTAGTAGGTTGAACCTGGCGAGTTTCTATATCCCAGTGACAGAAAGGGACAAGTTGTGTATTTGTGTTGCTGCTACTAAGGATAAAACGATGGGGTTTATTCATATTTATTGAGTTTACTTTGCCTACATCATGTCAATGTTCTCAGAGCATTACTCTGTTTTACTTAATACTCTAGATGCATGCTAGATAGCGGTCGATGGGTGGAGTAATAGTAATAGGTGTAAGCAGGATTCGGCTTATTTTCTTATGGACGTGATGCCTATATACACATGATCATTGCCGTGAAAATTGCATAACTATTCGCTTTTCTATCAATTGCCCAATAGTAATTTGTTTACCCACCGTATGATTTGCTTATGAGAGCTGCCACTAGAGAACTCTACGGCCCCCGGGTCTATTCAATTATATATTCACAAACGCTATCATTACCTTGTTGTTATTTATTACCTTTTATTTTATTTTGCACTTTACTATTATCTACACAACTCACTTGCTTGCAAATAACGAGATCAAGGGGATTGACAACCCTCTTGCCGGCATTGGGTGGAAGTTGTTTGTTCTTTTGTGTGCAGCCGCTGAAGACGATTGAGGATTGGTATTCCTATTGGTTCGATAAACCTTGGTTTCATAACTGAGGGAAATACTTACCCACTTTGTGATGCAATTACCCGTTCCTCTTCACGGAAAACCCAACGCAGATCACGAGTATCAGGAAGGATTTCTAGCACCGTTGCCGGGGAATACCATAACCAACTATCAAGTAACTTCGCACAAAATTTCATTCACTTGTTCTTCTTTTTATTTGCTGTTATATTTAGTGTGTCTCATAAAAATCAAAAATACAAAATTATTTATCTTTGCTAGTTACTAGTTTGCTTCTAGTTTGCTTTACTTGCTAGTTTACTTGTCTTGCTTGTTGCTTTGCTTGTGTGGCCACCATGTCGCAAGATAGATTCTACAATACTTCTTTCTATCAAAGAATGACGGAGATAGAGGGTTCTATGAAAACCTTCATGACTTCACAATTTGAGCATAATAAATTCTTTGCCTCTGAAATAAAGGAACGTTCAATTTTGCTCGATGCTATTAGTATGAAACTTGATGAAATCAATAAAGAGGTGTCTAGCCTTCAATCACAATTTGCTCACACTGAAGAATTATTAGGAAAAAACTCTGATAAGCAAACCACTCTAGTAAACAGGATGGCCGCTAAACCGGAATCTTTCCTGGTTATGAATCATGATGAAGATCTTAAAATGATTGGTGTTTCTCCTATTGAATCTTTGTTTACTTCTCTGAATATGAATGATAAAGGGACTGGATATGAGTTAACTTTAGTTGAGGAGCATCCCGTTTGCTTGGAGGGTGATGATTCTAATGCTAAAACTGAAAAAAGTGGGTTTGGAGAGGTCAAAACTTTAGCTAGTGTGCCCACTATCTTGGATTACAAGGACTTTAATTATGATAAATTCTCTTTAGTAGAATGTATTTCCTGGCTGCAATCCATTATTAGCTCGCCCAATGCTTATGAACAAAACAAAGCTTTTACCGAACATATAGTAGAAGCTATGGTAAAAGCTTATGATGAGAAACTTGAGCTTGAAATTTCTATTCCTAGAAAATTGCATGATGGGAACCTACTATCAAAATAAGGATAAATAAATATGAATGCAATGCTTTGTGTGACCTTGGTGCTAGTGTTTCAACTATACTATAAAACCTTATGTGATGTTCTTGGTCTCACTAATATTGAAGAGTGTTCCCTAAACTTGCATCTTGCGGATTCTACCATCAAGAAACCTTTAGCTAGAATTAATGATGTGCTTATTATTGCAAACAAAAATTATGTGCATGTAGATTTCATTGTGCTTTATATTGATTGCAATCCTTCTTGTCCCATAATACTTGGAAGGCCATTTTTACGAACTATAGGTGCAATTATTGATATGAAAGAGGGAAACATAAGATTCCAATTCCCATTAAAGAAAGGGATCGAACACTTCCCTAGGAAGAGAATTAAACCACCTTATTAATCAATCATGAGAGCCACTTATGGGTTGAGTGTCAAAGATGACAACACTTAAAACTATGCATTATGCCTAGCTAGGGGCATAAAACAATAGCGCTTGTTGGGAGGCAACCCAATATGTATATTTATTTTTGTTTTTCCTTTATGTTTTTTTGTGATAGAATGATTATTGCCTCTGTAATTATTATGTTTTTATGTTTTAATTAGTGTTTGTGCCAAGTAAAGCCTTTGGGATAACTCACAAGATGAGTAGAAACAATGCTGAAACAAAAACAGAAACTTTTAACTCCAGTACAGGAATTTTCATTTTTTACTGGAGCCTGATGTTGATCTGAAATTTTAAAAAAGTATTTCTATACAAATTATTTACGTTTTCCTAATTTTTCAGAATTTTTAGAGTTACATAAGTATGGGCTCTTTACAGATTGCTACAGACTGTTCTGTTTTAAATAGATTCTGTTTTGCTTGCATAGTTTGCTTGTTTTGATTATGCCATGGACTATAACGGGGGGTGTAAGCCATGGGGAAGTTAGAATAAAATACCTATTATGCAAAAATGAATTTGAATCAATTTATCACAGTACTTCAAGTATGCAATATGTTTCTTATACTAACGGATCTCACGAAGTTTTGTTGAGTTTTGTGTGATTGAAGTTTTCAAGTTTTGGGTGTGATCACGATGGACTACGAAATAAGGAGTAGCAAGAGCCCAAGCTTGGGGATGCCCAAGGCACCCCAAGTATAATTCTAAGGAGACTCAAGTGTCTAAGCTTGGGGATGCCCCGGAAGGCATCCCCTCTTTCGTCTCAATCCATCGGTATGTCACTTAGAGCTATATTTTTATTCATCACATGATATGTGTTTTGCTTGGAGCGTCGTTTGCTTTTGTTTGCTTTTACTTTCAGTTTGTCACAATCATCATTTGCTGGACACACCTATTTGATAGAGACACACCTTCATGATAATTTGCTAGAATACTCTATGTGCTTCACTTATATCTTTTGAGCTAGGCAGTTGCTCTAGTACTTCAGTTATATCTTTTTGAGCACGGTGGCGTGTAGATTTTATAGAAATAATATGCTCTCGTTCTTCACTTATACTTGTTTGAGAGCTGAATTAATAGTGATGGTAATTTGCATGGGTCATAAGACTAGTCCAATAATATTAGGTATTCAATGAATGATAATCAAAACCATCGTGTAGCATATATAGAGAAGTTGTGGGTTAATGACATTGATGTAGTAATATGAAAAAGGTGTGAGTCCAAAATTGTTGATTCGTAGAAGTGTCGAGATTAAGAGGTGTTAACTTGTTATTCATCTAAAAATTAAAGAGGCATGGTGATGATGTGTGAGCATTTATATTCCTCATTGAAATCCTAGTGTTGTTTCGAGTCGGGGGCACGCGATGGTTAACTCCTACCAACCTCCTCCCTCGGGGCATGCGAGGAGTACTTTGATTTGTGATAAAACTAATAAAACTTTGCAATAAGTATGTGAGTTCTCTATGACTAATGTGACACCATGGACATACGCATCTTCACCTTCTCATATCTGCTAGCCTCTTCGGTACCATGCATAGACCATTCTCACCTCGAGGATCGGTGCAAATATTCGCCGGTGCATCCAAACCCCGTGACATGATACGCTCTGTTCCACATAAGCCTCATTATATCTTCCTCAAAACAGCCACCATACCTACCTATTATGGCATTTCCATAGCCATTTCGAGATATATTGCCATGCAAATTCCATCGTCACTTCACATGACTAGTTCGTTCATCATCATAATGCTTTGCATGATCATATAGAGTTGACATGGTATTTGTGGCAAAGCCACCATTCATCATATTATTGATACATGTCACGCTAGATCATTGCATATCCTGGTACACTGCCAGAGGCATTCATTCAGAGTCATATCTTCCTATCAGTCCTTCATGTTGAGTTGTAAGTAAATAAAAGTGTGATGATCATCATGTTGGGGAACGTTGCATGGGAAACAAAAATTTTCCTACGCACACACAAGATCTATCCATGGTGATGAGCATCTACGAGATGGAGAGTGAATCTACATACCCTTGTAGATCGCTAAGCGGGAAGCGTTAAGAAACGCGGTTGATGTAGTCGAACGTCCTCGTGATCCAAATCACCGAGCGTCCCGCGATCCAATCACGATCCGTCCCGATCAAGTACCGAACGGATGGCACCTCCGCGTTCAGCACACGTACAGCTTGATGACGATCTCCGCCTCCTTGATCCAGCAAGAGAGAGCGAAGAGATAGACGAGTTCTCCTCCAGCACAACGGCGTAGTGGGGGTGGTGGTGGAGCTGTTCCGACAGGGCTTCGCCTAAGCACCGACAAAAACAGATTTGAGGAAAACCGTATAAACGGGGGGAGAGAGGGTTGCACCGTGGCTTAGGGTGTTTGGCCCTCTCTCCCCTCTAGTATATATAGGAGGGAGGGGGAGGGGGCTGGCGCCCTAGGGTTTCCCCCTTAGGTGCGGCCGAACCAAGGAGGAGGAGGTGGACTCCTCCACTTCTTCCTAGTCCAAATAGGACACCTTCCATATTTGGTTCCCCTTCCCTTTTCTTGGGTTTTATGCCTTTTCCACTTATTCCAGCCGCATGGGCCTTATAGGGCTGCCTTGCCCAGCCCACTAAGGGCTGGTGCAACCCCCTTTAGGCCCATGTGGCCTCCCGGCGTGGGTGGCCCCTCCCGATGGCCCTCCGGCACTCCCGGTACACTACCGGAAATACCCGAAACTTTTCCGGTGGCCAAAACGGGACTTCCTATATATCAATCTTTACCTCCGGACCATTCCGGAGCTCCTCGTGATGTCCGTGATCTCATCCGGGACTCCGAACAACCTTCGGTCACCAACATGCATAACTCAAATCTACCAAAACGTCACCGAACCTTAAGTGTGCAGACCCTACGGGTTCGAGAACTATGTAGACATGACCGAGACACCTCTACGGCCAATAACCAATAGCGGGACCTGGATGCCCATATTGGTTCCTACATATTCTACGAAGATCTATATCGGTCGAACCTCTATGTCAAGGATTCAATTAATCCCGTATGCTGTTCCCTTTGTTCTTCGGTATGTTACTTGCCCGAGATTCGATCGTCGGTATCTCTATACCTAGTTCAATCTCGTTACTGGCAAGTCTCTTTACTCGTTCCGTAATACAAGATCTCGTGGCTAACACTTTAGTCACATTGCTTGCAAGGCTCATTGTGATGTTGTATTACCGAGTGGGCCCTGAGATACCTCTCCGTCACACGGAGTAACAAATCCCAGTCTTGATCCATGCCAACCCAACAGACACCCTCGGAGATACCTGTAGAGCATCTTTATAGTCACCCAATTACGTTGCGACGTTTGATACACACAAGGTATTCCTCCGGTGTCAGTGAGTTGCATGATCTCATGGTCATAGGAACAGATACTTGACATGCATAAAACAATAGCAATAAACTGACACGATCAAATGCTACGTTTATAGTTTGGGTCTTGTCCATCACATCATTCTCCTAATGATGTGATCCCGTTATCAAATGACATCTCATGTCCATGGCTAGGAAACCTTCACCATCTTTTGATCAACGAGCTAGTTAACTAGAGGCATACTAGGGACACAGTGTTGTCTATGTATCCACACATGTACTAGTGTTTCCAATTAATACAATTATAGCATGGATAATAAACGATTATCATGAACAAGGAAATATATTAATAACCAATTTATTATTGCCTCTAGGGCATATTTCCAACAGTCTCCCACTTGCACTAGAGTCAATAATCTAGCTCACATCACTATATGATTTACATTGTAATGAATCGAACACCCATGCAGTTCTGGTGTTGTTCATGTTTAGCCCTTGGAAGAGGTTTAGTCATCGGATCTGCAACATTCAGATCTGTGTGTACTTTGCAAATATTTATGTCGTCCTCCTTGATGTAATCGCGGATGGAATTGAAACGTCGCTTTATGTGTCTGGTCCTCTTGTGAAATCTTGGTTCCTTGGCCAGAGCAATGGCACCAGTATTATCACAAAACAGAGTCATTGGGTTAAGCGCACTAGGCACTACTCCAAGATCTGTCATGAACTCCTTCATCCAGACACCTTCCTTCGCTGCCTCCGAGGCAGCGATGTACTCCGCTTCGCATGTAGAATCAGCTACCACGCTTTGCTTGGAACTGCACCAGCTAACTGCACCCCCATTAAGAATAAATACGTATCCGGTTTGTGACTTAGAGTCATCCGGATCAGTGTCAAAGCTTGCATCGACGTAACCTTTTACGACGAGCTCTTGATCTCCTCCATAAACGAGAAACATGTCCTTAGTCCTTTTCAGGTACTTTAGGATATTCTTGACCGCCGTCCAGTGTTCCATTCCTGGATCACTTTGAAACCTTCCGACCATACTTATGGCAAGGCTGACATCGGGTCTTGTGCACAGCATTGCATACATGATAGAGCCTATGGCTGAAGCATAGGGGACAACACTCATCTTTTCTCTATCTTCTGCAGTCACTGGGCATTGAGTCTTACTCAACTTCACACCTTGCAAAACAGGCAAGAACCCCTTCTTGGACTGATCCATTTTGAACTTCTTCAAAATCTTATCAAGGTATGTGCTTTGTGAAAGTCCTATCAAGCGTCTTGATCTATCTCTATAGATCTTGATGCCTAATATGAAAGCAGCTTCTCCTAGGTCCTTCATTGAAAAACTCTTGTTCAAATATTCCTTTACGCTTTCCAGCATTTCTATATTGTTTCCAATCAGTAATATGTCATCCACATATAATATTAGAAATGCTATAGAGCTCCCACTCACTTTCTTGTAAATACAAGCTTCTCCGTAAACTTGTATAAACTCGAACGCTTTGATCACCTCATCAAAGCGAAGATTCCAACTCCGAGATGCTTGCACCAGTCCATAAATGGATCGCTGGAGTTTGCAAACTTTGTCAGCATTCTCTGGATTGGCAAAACCTTCTGGTTGCATCATATACAACTCTTCCTTAAGGAAACCGTTAAGGAACGCTGTTTTGACATCCATCTGCCAAATTTCATAATCGAAAAAGGCAGCTATTGCTAACATGATTCTGACAGACTTAAGCATCGCTACGGGTGAGAAGGTCTCATCGTAGTCAACTCCTTGAACTTGTGAAAAACCCTTTGCCACAAGTCGAGCTTTATAGACGGTGACATTACCGTTCGCGTCCGTCTTCCTCTTAAAGATCCATTTGTTCTGAATGGCCTTACGCCCTTCAGGTAATACTTCCAAAGTCCATACTTTGTTTTCATACATGGATCCCATCTCGGATTTCATGGCCTCTAACCACTTCTCGGAATCCGGGCCCATCATCGCTTCTCCATAGCTCGTAGGTTCATCATTGTCTAACAACATGACTTCTAAGACAGGGTTGCCGTACCACTCAGGAGCAGTACGCGTCCTTGTCGACCTACGAGGTTCGATAGCAACTTGATTCGAAGGTTCATGATCATCATCATTAACTTCCTCTTCAACTGATGCAGGCTCTACAGAAACATCTTTCTGTACTGTGCTACTCTCAGGTTGAAGTAAAGGTTCAACAACCTCATCAAGTTCTATCTTCCTCCCACTCAATTCTTTCGAGAGAAACTCTTTCTCAAGAAATGTTCCGTTTTTAGCGACAAACACTTTGCCTTCGGATCTGAGGTAGAAGGTATACCCAACTGTCTCTTTTGGGTATCCTATGAAGACGCATTTCTCCGCTTTGGGTTCCAGCTTTTCAGGCTGAAGCTTTTTGACATAAGCATCACATCCCCAAACTTTAAGAAACGACAGCTTTGGCTTCTTACCAAACCAAAGTTCATATGGCGTCGTCTCAACGGATTTCGATGGTGCCCTATTTAAAGTGAATGCAGCTGTCTCTAATGCATAACCCCAAAATGATAGTGGCAAATCGGCAAGAGACATCATAGGTCGCACCATATCCAATAAGGTTCGATTACGACGTTCGGACACACCATTACGCTGTGGTGTTCCAGGCGGTGTCAGTTGTGAAACAATTCCACATTGTCATAAGTGACTGCCAAACTCATAACTCAGATATTCTCCTCCTCGATCAGATCGTAGGAATTTAATCTTCTTGTTACGATGATTCTCAACTTCGCTCTGAAATTGTTTGAACTTTTCAAACGTTTCAGACTTGTGTTTCATTAAGTAAATATACCCATATCTACTTAAGTCATCAGTGAAGGTGAGAAAGTAATGATAACCACCGCGAGCTTCAATGCTCATCGGACCGCACACATCAGTATGTATGATTTCCAACAAGTCACTTGCCCGTTCCATTGTTCCAGAGAACGGCGTTTTAGTCATCTTGCCCATGAGGCATGGCTCACATGTGTCAAGTGATTCAAAATCAAGTGACTCCAAAAGTCCATCAGCATGGAGCTTCCTCATGCGTTTTACGCCAATATGACCTAAACGGCAGTGCCACAAGAAAGTGGTTTTATCATTATCAATTCTACATCTTTTGGCATCAATGTTATAAACATGTGTATCATTACTATCGAGATTCAATAAGAATAAACCCCTCACATCGGGTGCATGACCATAAAAGATATTACTCATATAAATAGAACAACCATTATTCTCTGATTTAAACGAGTAACCGTCTCGCAATAACAAGATCCAGATATAATGTTCATGCTTAACGCAGGCACCAAATAACATTTATTCAGGTTCATCACTAATCCCGATGGTAATCGAAGAGCGAGCGTGCCGACGGCGATCACATCAACCTTGGAACCATTTCCCACGCGCATCGTCACTTCGTCCTTTGCCAGCCTCCGTCTATTCCGCAGTTCCTGTTTAGAGTTGCAAATGTGAGCAACCGCACCGGTATCAAATACCCAGGCACTACAACGAGAGTTGGTAAGGTACACATCAATAACATGTATATCATATATACCTTGTTTGTTGTTGGCCGCCTTCTTGTCAGCCAAATACTTGGGGCAGTTCCGCTTCCAGTGTCCAGTTCCCTTGCAATGAAAACACACAGTTTCTGGTTTGGGTCCAGCCTTGGGTTTCTTCACGGGAGGAGCAACTGCTTTGCCACTCTTTTTGGAGTTACCCTTCTTACCCTTGCCATTTTTCTTGAAACTAGTGGTTTTATTGACCATCAACACTTTGATGCTCCTTCTGAATTTCAGACTCAGCGACTTTCAGCATCGCAAACAGCTCGGCGACTGACTTGTTCATCCCGTGCATGTTATAGTTCAACACGAAGCTCTTGTAGCTAGGTGGCAATGATTGAAGAACTCTGTCAGTGATAGCCTCTGGCGGAAGGGGCATCCCCAATTCAGCCAGACGGGTGGAGTACCCAGACATTCTGAGTATGTGATCACTAACAGACCCGTTCTCCTCCATCTTGCAAGCATAGAACTTATCGGAGGTCTCATACCTCTCGATCCGGGCATTCTTCTGAAAGATAAACTTCAACTCCTGGAACATCTCATATGCTCCATGACGTTCAAAACGTCTTTGAAGTCCCGGTTCTAAGCCATACAACATTGCACATTGAACTATTGAGTAATCATCAGAACGAGCCTGCCAGGCGTTCACAACGTCTAGAGACTCAACTGGAGCGGGTGGATCACCAAGCGGTGCATCAAGGACATAAGCCTTCTGGGAAGCCATAAGGATAATCCTTAGATTACGGGTCCAGTCCACAAAGTTACTTCCATCATCTTTCAACTTAGCTTTCTCTAGGAACGCATTAAAATTCAGGGGTGCTACTGCGCGAGCCATGATCTACAACATAAATGTAGCAAAGACAACTTAGACTATTGTTCAAGATAATGAGTTTAGTTAATCATATTACTTAAAAAACTCCCACTCAAATTGACATCCCTCCAGTCATTCGAGTGTAACATGATCCAAATCCACCAACTCAAGTCCGATCATCACGTGAGTTGAGGTGGTTTCAATGGTGAACATCTTCATGTTGATCATATCTACTATATGACTCATGTTCGACCTTTCGGTCTCTTGTGTTCCGAGGCCATGTCTGTACATGCTAGGCTCGTCAAGTTTAACCCGAGTGTTCCGCACGTGCAACATGGCTTACACCCGTTGTATGCGAACGTAGAATCTATCACACCCGATCATCACGGCGTGTCTCGAAACGACGAACTTTCGCAACGGTGCACATTCGGGGAGAACACAATTTATCTTGGAATTTAAGTGAGGGATCACCTTATAATGCTACCGTCGTCCTAAGCAAAATAAGATGCATAAAAGGATTAACATCACATGCAAATCATAAGTGACATGATATGGCCATGAACTCGTGCTTTTGATCTCCATCTCCAAAGCAACGGCATGATCTCCATCGTCACCGGCATGACACCATGATCTCCATCATCTTGATCTCCATCAACGTGTCGCCATGAGGTTGTCGCGCCGACTGTTGCTTCCACGACTATTGCTAACGTTTAGCGATAAAGTAAAGCATTACATAGCGCTTAATGATTGACACGCAGGTCATACAATAATTAAAGACAACTCTATGGCTCCTGCCAGTTGCCGTACTCATCGACATGCAAGTCGTGATATTCTATACAACACATGATCATCTCATACATCACATATATCTCATCATGTAATTGGCCATATCACATCACAACATACCCTGCAAAAACAAGTTAGACGTCCTCTAATTGTTGTTGCATGTTTTACGTGGCTGCTACGGGTATCTAGCAAGAACGATTCTTACCTACGCAAAAACCACAACGGTGATATAAAAGTTGCTATTTCACCTTCTACAAGGACCGCCTCTGTCGAATCCGATTCAACTAAAGTGGGAGAGACAGACACCCGCCAGCCATCTTATGCAACAAAGTTACATGTCAGTCGATGGAACCGGTCTCTCGTACGTGGACGAGTAAGGTTGGTCCGAGCCGCTTCATCCCACAATACCGCTGAATCAAGAAAAGACTAAGGAGGGAAGCAATCTGAATATCAACACCCACAAACTCCTTTGTGTTCTACTCGAGATCTCATCTACGCATAGACCTAGCTCAGATGCCACTGTTGGGGGAACGTTGCATGGGAAACAAAAATTTTCCTACGCACACACAAGATCTATCCATGGTGATGAGCATCTACGAGATGGAGAGTGAATCTACATACCCTTGTAGATCGCTAAGCGGGAAGCGTTAAGAAACGCGGTTGATGTGGTCGAACGTCTTAGTGATCCAAATCACCGAGCGTCCCGCGATCCAATCACGATCCGTCCCGATCAAGTACCGAACGGACGGCACCTCCGCGTTCAGCACACGTACAGCTTGATGACGATCCCCGCCTCCTTGATCCAGCAAGAGAGAGCGAAGAGATAGACGAGTTCTCCGCCAGCACAACGGCGTAGTGGGGGTGGTGGTGGAGCTGTTCCGACGGGCTTCGCCTAAGCACCGACAAAAACAGATTTGAGGAAAACCGTATAAACGGGGGGAGAGAGGGTTGCACCGTGGCTTAGGGTGTTTGGCCCTCTCTCCCCTCTAGTATATATAGGAGGGAGGGGGAGGGGGCTGGCGCCCTTGGGTTTCCCCCTTAGGTGCGGCCGAACCAAGGAGGAGGAGGTGGACTCCTCCACTTCTTCCTAGTCCAAATAGGACACCTTCCATATTTGGTTCCCCTTCCATTTTCTTGGGTTTTATGCCTTTTCCACTTATTCCAGCCGCATGGGCCTTATAGGGCTGCCTTGCCCAGCCCACTAAGGGCTGGTGCAACCCCCTTTAGGCCCATGTGGCCTCCCGGCGTGGGTGGCCCCTCCCGATGGCCCTCCGGCACTCCCGGTACACTACCGGAAATACCCGAAACTTTTCCGGTGGCCAAAACGGGACTTCCTATATATCAATCTTTACCTCCGGACCATTCCGGAGCTCCTCGTGATGTCCGTGATCTCATCCGGGACTCCGAACAACCTTCGGTCACCAACATGCATAACTCAAATCTACCGAAACGTCACCGAACCTTAAGTGTGCAGACCCTACGGGTTCGAGAACTATGTAGACATGACCGAGACACCTCTACGGCCAATAACCAATAGCGGGACCTGGATGCCCATATTGGTTCCTACATATTCTACGAAGATCTATATCGGTCGAACCTCTATGTCAAGGATTCAATTAATCCCGTATGCTGTTCCCTTTGTTCTTCGGTATGTTACTTGCCCGAGATTCGATCGTCGGTATCTCTATACCTAGTTCAATCTCGTTACTGGCAAGTCTCTTTACTCGTTCCGTAATACAAGATCTCGTGGCTAACACTTTAGTCACATTGCTTGCAAGGCTCATTGTGATGTTGTATTACCGAGTGGGCCCTGAGATACCTCTCCGTCACACGGAGTAACAAATCCCAGTCTTGATCCATGCCAACCCAACAGACACCCTCGGAGATACCTGTAGAGCATCTTTATAGTCACCCAATTACGTTGCGACGTTTGATACACACAAGGTATTCCTCCGGTGTCAGTGAGTTGCATGATCTCATGGTCATAGGAACAGATACTTGACATGCAGAAAACAATAGCAATAAACTGACACGATCAAATGCTACGTTTATAGTTTGGGTCTTGTCCATCACATCATTCTCCTAATGATGTGATCCCGTTATCAAATGACATCTCATGTCCATGGCTAGGAAACCTTCACCATCTTTTGATCAACGAGCTAGTTAACTAGAGGCATACTAGGGACACAGTGTTGTCTATGTATCCACACATGTACTAGTGTTTCCAATTAATACAATTATAGCATGGATAATAAACGATTATCATGAACAAGGAAATATAATAATAACCAATTTATTATTGCCTCTAGGGCATATTTCCAACACATCAATATTAGAGCATTGTCCCAGTGAGGAAAGGATGATGGAGACTATGATTCCCCCACAAGTCGGGATGAGACTCCGGACGAAAAATGAAATAAAAATGGGGGAGGCCAAATGAGCCCACCATAAAAAAGAAAATGGGGGAGGCAAAAAAAAGAGAAAAGCCCACCAAAAAATGAGAGAAAAGAGAGAACGGACTTTGCTACTATCTTTTCCCACACTTGTGCCTCAAAGTGGCACCATGTTCTTCATATAGAGAGTCTCCTATGTTGACACTTCCATATGCTAGTGGGAACTACCTTTTCATATAATAAACTTGGCTTGTACATTCCGATGACGGGCTTCCTCAAATTCCCGAGGTCTTCATGAGCAAGCAAGTTTGATGCACACCCCACTTAGCTTCAGTTGAGCTTTCATACACTTATAGCTCTAGTGCATCATTTGCATGGCAATCCCTACTCCTTGCATTGACATCTATCGATGAGCATCTTCATAGCTCGTTGGTACGCCTAGCTGATGTGAGACTATCTTCTTCACTTTTTACAACTTTGATACCTACCACCATATTCTATACCACCTATATGCTATGTCCAATGGTTCACGCTCATGTATTGCGTGAAGAATAAAAAGTTGATGAATATTGAAAAAGTATGATCCAATTGCCTGACTTGGACACCATGGTGCTTAACATTTGTATCTATGTGGTGAAGACGGAGTCATGCCTTGCCAATATAATAATATGAGTAGGGGTAAACATTCTTTTAGGATCGTATACTTTGAAAATCAATGATTTTGTTTCCTATACTTATAAATATTACTATGTTGCTATTTGTTAATTCATCATTTCTCAATGAGCATACATACCAAAGATTACATAATGGGTAGCATGTCAAATCAAAAATTCTGCTTTTATCATTTACCTACTCGAGGACGAGCAGGAATTAAGCTTGGGGATGCTGATACGTCTCCAACGTATCTATAATTTTTTATTGTTCCATGCTAATATATTATCATTCTAGGATACTTTTTGGGTATTTATTTACCAATTTATAATATTTTTGAGCACTAACATATTGATCCAGTGCCCAGTGCCCAATGCCAGTTCCTGTTTTCTGCGTGTTTTTGCCTTTTTAGAGTTACAGTACCAAACGGAGTCCAATTGCCACGAAACTTTTTGACGATTTTTTCTAGACCAATACAAGACCTAGAAGCTTCGGAGGAAGGCCGGAAGGTGCACCAGGGACCCACCACATATCCCACCGTGCCACCAGGCGGGGCGCGGCCAAATATGTGGTGACCCCCTGATGCGTCTACCGACGTCGTTCTCTGGCCTATAAATTCACATCTACCCTAAAAACACCAGAAGCGCTCCCGAAACACTTTTTCCGCCACCGCAAGTCTCTGTTCCGACGGGAGGCCATCTACACCTCCGTTCCGGCATCCTGCTGGAGGGGAGATCGATCACGAAGGGCCTCTTCATCAACCTTGCTGCCCTCACCATGATGTGTGAGTAGTTCACCACAGACCTATGGGTCCGTAGGTAGTACCTAGATGGCAATCTCTCTCTCTCTCTCTCTCTCTCTCTCTCTCTCTCTCTCTCTCTCTCGATCTTCAATACAATGTTCATCGCATCTTTGCCTTGGTCTATCCGATGTAATCCCTTTGTATGGTGTGTTTGTTGGGATCCGGTGAATTGTGAGTTTATGTTCAGATTATTCATGAAAAGTATTTGAGTCAAATCTGATTACTATGATTCTTATTTGCATGATCATCATAGCTTCGTAATGCTCTCCGATCTATTGAGATAGTTTGGACAACTAGATTGATATTTCTTCGGTGAGAGTGATGCGTTGTAGTAGGTTCAACCTGGCGAGTTTCTATATCCCAGTGACAGAAGGGGACAGGTTGCGTCTTTGTGTTGCTGCTACTAAGGATAAAATGATGGGGTTTATTCATATTGATTGAGTTTACTTTGTCTACATCATGTCAATGTTCTCCAAGCATTACTCTGTTTTACTTAATACTCTAGATGCATGCTGGATAAAGGTCGATGGGTGGAGTAATAGTAATAGGTGCAGGCAGGAGTCAGACTATTTGCTTATGGACATGATGCCTATATACACATGATCATTGCCGTGAAAATCGCATAATTATTCGCTTTTCTATCAATTGCCCAACAGTAATTTGTTTACCCACCGTATGTTTTGCTTATGAGAGATTTCACTAGAGAACTCTACGGCCCTCGGGTCTATTCACTTATATATTCACAAACGCTATCATTACCTTGCTGTTATTTATTACCTTTTATTGTATTTTATACTTTACTATTATCTACAATTATCTACGCAACTCACTTGCTTGCAAATAACGAGATCAAGGGGATTGACAACCCTCTTGCCGGCGTTGGGTGGAAGTTGTTTGTTCTTTTGTGTGCAGCCGCTGAAGACGGTTGAGGATTGATATTCCTATTGGTTCGATAAACCTTGGTTTCATAACTGGGAAAAATACTTACCCACTTTGTGCTGCGATTACCCGTTCCTCTTCACGGAAAACCCAACGCAGATCTCAAGTATCAATGAGCAATGGGGAAGCGAGCCGTCCTTTGCGCTGAAGCATATGCCTCTGGGGCTCTCGACAGTCTGGCGATCGGGCTGCCGAACATGGAGAAGGCAAAGGGATCCGTCACGGACGGACGTAGACCAGTTTAGTGTATCTGTGTCGTGGGAGTGGAGCTCCGCGTGACCGTGCGTGCACATAGTCTTACCTTTTTAGTTAAAATATGTTCAAAATGTAAATGTTTTCGTCTGGTTTGTATGAAATCCATCATGTTTATATGAAATCCGGCCGTGTTTGCACGAATTCTGTCCGGTTGGTTCGAATTGTTGTCAAAATGTATGCGGGTAGCGTTGGATGTCGTTCTCCCGCATCCGTGCTCGCGGACTGGTCCCCTCTGTCCACGGACGAATGCGGGCGAAAATTTACGGGTTGCCGTTGGAGATGCCCTAATGCATCCTATCATTTTGGGACGTCGGATGAAAAACCCAAAGGATAAGATTTGACTAGAGATTATAGTCACAAAAATTGATTAGAGATGAGTTGTTAGTGTATCCACGTCAAAATCAGCCCACACTCCACACTTGTAGTCCCGCACATTATTAGTAATGACTTCACGCTTCATTGAAATCAATCCATTTATAATGAAATTGTGGTCTCTGCCGACGTGGCTCCGGCCCCGACAATCCGGTAGTTGCGTCCATGAGAGCTTTAACGGCTTGTAAACGTCTTAGCGGCTCGGATATGTGTCCTCTTCAGTTCCTTGATCATCGGCGTCGGTGGTTTCCACCACTTCCCTTGTGTCGGCTCTCTCCGCTCTGATTCCTCCTCGACCTTGTCCACCTCCATGCCTCGCCTTGTGCCACATCCAAAGCTCGTGTTTGGCGGCGCCCGGTGCCACCCTCTAGCGGCATGTGTAGCCCCACCCTCCTCCTGCAGTGGCGGTTCCAACCAACAACCTGACTTCCTCTTCTTTGGTTCTCGTTCACATAACTATGGGAGTGCTCAGACTCAGGCAGGGCAAAATGCCTGCTCAGCTTGTCAATGCTGGCAGCGGAGACACTCGCGGGTGTCATTTCCCTTTCTGGAGGCGTTGTCATGGCCTTTACTTGTTCTTCACTTTGAACTCGGGGGAAATTAGGTCTGGTTCTCGAATCGGACGATGATGGCGCCACGACATCGTTATCATTCATGACGCCTTCTTGCTCGCTCGCGGCATCCCCGTGGATAGCACTTGTAATGTTGTACATCTTGTGTTGGCCGAGCATTACCTATCTTCTGCTCCAAACACCACACAAGTCATGGACCGCATGAATGCGTATCCTACTAACACAAATTAGGCCTGACCTGATTTTAATTTTTTCTATTAGAATAAATTAGTTTGAATCGACTTAATTTCAATCTTTTTTACATTTTTTCGCAAACAGATACCCCGCTACCACAAATTATGACGCCCACTCTCCCACAAGGGGAGATGGTAAACCAATGCTCCACCAAGGTGCAATGGAGGACACTAGCTTAGGCCATAGGTCTTCTTGATCACCCATAGACCCCGTCCAGGTAAGTGATTATCAAGGTGCTCCTCCCTTCCGATTTATACCCTCGGGCTTCCTTCCGTCTCGTCTGGACAGGCGATGTGGTACTATGTATCGCTAAATGCTGATTACGGTCGAGCGAGATTATTCTCTCTAGGCCCGTTGCTGGGTTGCCAATTCAAGCCCAGCACAAAATCCCAGGTTCATAAGCCGTCGCCAGGGCCAAGTTCCGAACGAAGGTGCAGAGAAAAAGAAAGCTGGAGAGAGGTTTCTCAAAAAAAAAAAAAAAGGAGAGACCGGCGTGCCTTTGAAAGAGAAAATGTTCCTCAAAACAAAAAAGGTGCAAGACATGAAACATTGAAACATGCTGCAAAAGCTAAAAAGGCTTGTTACTAGTACTTACTAGTAGACCTGCAAGCTTGCTTCAAGCAGTACAACTGCAAAGAGATTATTATATCATAATAAGAAACATTTTCCTTTCCTCTGTTAAATTACAGTCTGATATCATGTGACTGTGAGGGGCCATGGAGCCATCAGCCATGGACAGTGATGGTTTGGTTGGTGCCCCTGCTGCTGATATATAGAGCAAAAAAGAGCAAGAGCGTCAGCTACACTGACAAGGCATACCAGAGAAAACCATTTCCAGATTATCAAAATGCACAATCAACTGTTAACAAAATGGTATTTGGATTCTACATGGCTCTCGGCCTCCCACAAAAAGGCTCCGAAACCAGCCGCCTCCAGGACGAGACGCGTGAGCTCTGTAAACGTAAGCGTTGCCGTTTTACCATCTTTAGCATTAACAGAGCCATCATCCAGCACTTTGATATCCGGCCGCCCAAACAGAGCCTGCGTTTGCTTCTCAATCAGCGAGACTGACTCCTTGGACCTGATGGTGGCGTATCTCTGCAACGTATCGGCGTCCAACCGCGAAACGTAGGACCTCAGCTTGTTTGGGTTTGTTTCCTCGTCCTCCTCCACATCAACCATCTCCCCATCAGGCGTCATCCGTACCAGGGACTCCATATCCATGAATGGATTAGGCTTAATGTCTCGCTCCGTAAATAGTTTTTCGTTGAGGCTTGGTGGGAGCGTCTTCATGGTTTTCTCGAGTTGGAATCGCTCGTCCACCCTCTTGAGGAAGTAACCATACATGATGGATGCTGCGTAGAGCTTCCCAAGATTTAAGTTGCTGATCTCGACAACGGTATCTAGTGGCGCTGCTGCCTGCTCCCCCATGATAAGGTTGAGATGGTTCTGTATCATCTCAAGAGCATCTTGAGAGTGTATGCTTTGCAGCTTATACTCCTGGTTAGGCAACGAGGAGATGTCGCGTACAGGGCCACCTGATGGTGATAATGCAGGTGTCATTGATATGTCATTTTCCATGAACTTGAACAAAATCCAGCAGTAGATGATCTCTTCCAGGGTATTCTGCCTTTCCTTCTCTTTGACTTCTGCAATTCGCCTGTAGTTCAGGGATGCATTATTAATTGATATGAGTCAACAGAATATCTAATGTCTTCTCCTTTCTACAACATTTACATACCAGCATGTTTTACAGCACATATGATCCATTTGTTGCTGATGTGGGGAAAAAATTCCTATAATTATTCGTACTTACTTGTAAAGGAGGTCCTCGGGAACTTTTGCGGCCTTTTCCTTTTGGGCAATTTTCTCTGCTGTCAGGTTTTCAAGTTGCTGGTCAACTGTTACAGGGATTAGGTGAGGCTGCGATTGCAGTATCTGCGCCAGAAGTTGACCACTTGGGGTTTCAAATTTAACTGGAGCGAGTTGTGTCTCGCCATCACCAGAATCCATCTTTGCTTTAACCTTTAAGCTCCTTGCTTGGTAATGATTGATTTGGAATCCAGCTTTAGAACGACTGGCACAAGGGAAACCCTGTGGAACAAAGAAACATCATCCAGTTGACCCAAAAAAAAATGAAACTTTGAACGGGGGATATGCAACTCCAATATAATATCAAGGTATTTCCCATTCAGCTAAGAAAATATAATATAAGCATTGAAATGCAAATGCAGCACCGGTAAAATAAAGATATTAACTGAAAATACACGAGTTGAGCAGAACAGTTTGAGAGCAAGAGATAAGACAAAATTCGATGATCATCAGTCACCACGCAATGTGACATAAAAATGTCAGATCACTTAAGTGTTGGGCACAATCAACCCTTAGCAAACACATCAGAAGTGAGGAGTTGCGCATAACAGGAGTGCCAGAATACTTCTCGAAACCAGGTGCATAGAGTACAGATAATGTGAAATCTGATAGAAATTCTTGTAAAGGAATAAATAAATGAAAAGAGTCAATGCTGCGTTCACAGGCATCATGAACAATTAGAAAAAGAAAAAAAGCAATACATCATATCGAATGCTATGGCACTCTAGGCGGGCAGCTACTCCCTCCGTTCACAAATATAAGATGTTCTAGCCATTTTTTGTGAATCGGATGTATATAGGCACGCTTTAGTGTGTTTGTTCACTCATATCAGTCCGTATATATAGTCCATATTGAAATATCCAAAACAGCTTACGTTTGTGAACGGAGGGAGTACATAACAATTCCGTGGGTTTTTTCAGTCAAGAGCAAAAGCAAATTCAGGCATGCTTCTTGTTCAGGGTTTCACCACGCACGTATTGGTGCCATTTCCGCTAGATTAAGTCTGAATTGTAGATGAAGATTTATAACTAAACTAACACGCATGGCGTGCACTGCCCCTGGGAACTAGACCCAAACACGCCGACAACTAAACGCCACAGGCTGTTGTGCATGAGTAAGCGCGTGAGCCAAGTCGTCACGCGCCCTGAAATGAAACCGGACGCCACACACTTCCGACAGCACACAAACTCGGATGCGCGGCTACAGCTCACCACAGAAGCAACGCAAATGCACGCAGAGGAGCAGGGACAAGCAGTCGAGCGTCGGGCCATCCGGGAACCACGAGTTGGATCCCACCTCGGTGCGTGGGGCTGGGGAACGGGCGACGGGAGGCGAGCGAGCGAGGAGGAGGAGCCGTACCTTGCGGAGGCGGCCGTAGCGCGGCCTGGCGAGGGGGGAGCAGGAGGGGGACGGGGAGGCGAGGAGCAGCGCCGCGTCGGCCCACGCCGACGACATGGTGGGGCGCGCGGAGAGGGGGCGGAGGACAAGAGCAGAGCAGCGAGGGAGGGGCTCAGGCTCTACTGGGATTCCGTCCGCTGTTTGGGCTCCGGAGATTTTGTTGGCGAGTGTGGAGTGGACAGGTTGCCAGGCCGAGACGCCGGGGCAGTGGAGACCGGAGATGGACAGATATTGGCAGGAGCGCGGCGCTGCTGATCTTTTTTTCTATCTGGAATCTGGGAGGAAATAGCATAAAACTACTACTTTACAGGCAATGGTTCCAAAAAACTACTGGATTTTAATTTTTCTCAGAAAACTACCAAATGGGTGGTCGGCTGTTTCAAAAAAACCAAAATCTTCGTTGTTAAAAAATTAAACAGGTTTATGACAGGTCGGGCCCGCACCTAAACGATCCGTTTGTTTGACCGTTTGTTTGACCGTTAACTGACATGTGGGTCCCACATGTCAGTGTCTGCAAACTTTTCAAAAATGCGATGGGGTCCCTGCAAACTTTTCAAAAACGCAATCGGGTCCCTGCAAACTTTTGAAAAAAGCAATCGGGTCCCTCCCGTGGCCGTGCGCCAGCAGCCGCCGTGAGGGTCGCCGGCCAGCAGCCATGGCACCGCCGTGGAGCTCCCTTCCGTCGCGGGCGGCGTGTGGAACTCCCTTCCGTCGGGGGCGACGCGTGGAGCTCCCTTCCGTCACGACCAACAGCCATGGCGCCGCCGTGTAGCTCCCTTCCGTCGCGACCAGCAGCCATGGCGCCCAGCCGTGGCGCCGCCGTGGATCTCCCTTCCGTCGCGGGCGACGCCGTGGAGCTCCCTTCCGTTGAGACCGTCCATGCCGGCGGGGCCGTACCTCTGGCCGGTGGCGCCATGGCTCCATGGAGGGCGACACGTCGGGGAGAGGGGGCAGTAGTGGAGGCGGAGGAGCGACCGGGCGACGCCGACGAGGTGGAAGGAGGGGCGACCGGCGTTGGTGGAAGGAGCGGCGGCCGGGGCTCCATCGACCTCCTGGGGAAGAAGATAGGCAGGAGGAGTGAAGAGAACGAAGAAGAGAGCTGACATGTGGGCCCCACATGTCAGTTAACAGTCAAACACACGGTCAAATAGACGGATCGTTTAGGTACGGGCCTGACCTGTCATAATCATGTTTAATTTTTTAACAACGGGCATTTGGGGTTTTTTGAAACAGCCAACCACGCGTTTGGTAGTTTTCTGAAAAAAAATTAAAATCCGGTATTTTTTTGAAACCATTGCCTGTAAACTAGTAGTTTTATGCTATTTACTCGGAATCTGGAGCTCTTCGCTTCCCTTTTCCTTCCTCCAAGCGAAAGTAAAGAAGGAAGCTCCGTCTCGTCTGGCGTGAGCGTGCGGGACTGTTCCTAACTTTGTACGCCACACAAGTCTGGCTGGCTGTTAGGTATGGGCCACGCGTGGGCTCAGGGTTGGGCCATTATTTCCTCACAGGTGAAGAAGCTTCCTTCAACTGAAACAGCATGACCAAAAAGGATGATGGCGTCGACGGCGAGTCGAAGGCCCGTGACAGGCGAGAGAGGGTCTCTCGTCCAGTGCGCCAGGAGCGTCGCGACCGCGATGATGAGGACCGCGGTCGTGGCCGTGATGGGCGCGATGCCCCCAGGGGTGGGCAGGATGGAGACGGCCGCGCCCGCAGGAGCCTCTCCCATGTCCCTCGCGACGACCTGCAGCACCAACGCGACAACGACAGGGGTGGCAGGGACGAGCGCCGTGGCAACCGCGACGGCCGCCGTCGTGCTGCCTCGCCTCCACCTCCTATCCTGTTAGGCTCCGGCTCGGGCAGCGCCCCCGCGGATGCTGCCAAGGAGATGATGCTCCACGATCCCGCCCCTAACGCGCCTGATGCTCCGGTGATGGACCGTGGCCGCAGCCCAGTCAGACAGGGCCGGCCTAGCAACGCCAGGAGGGTGTCTAGGGAGGCACGCACCCCTCCGTCCTCGCCCCCGCTCTCCCCCACGTCGGTTCTCCGGTCTCCTCCTCCTTCCAAGCGGGACGAGGCCAGGGCTGCCTTGGAAGCCATCCAGGAGAAGAGTCATGCACTCATTGAGCTCTGCTCGCCGGCCCGTATGCTAAGCCCTCTTCTCAGCATCTCGCCGGTGCGCCCGCCCGGTTTTGAAGCTTCTCCAACACCGCCTCTGCCCTGTTCCGGCACCCTGCAACGCACACCAACCTCCCCACGGGCTCGGAGGCACACTCAAGATGTTGGGCTGCCGGCGGGGCTCGCTGAGCTCCTGGTGCCAAGCCTGGGGGCCCTCCCGGCGTCCCTGTTCTGCGAGCGCCTGCCGGCCCTTGTGCTCCCTGCTCCAGCACCACCGGTTTTGGCATCCCCAAGCCCCCCCAAGAAGCCGACTGCACGCAGGAAAACTCTTGCCGGGGTCAGGATCTCGAAGGCAGGCGGGCTCTCTCTTCAACGGGTCAAGCGACCTGCTGTGCTCGCTGTCGCGGCGCCGGCGGCAAAGGCAGCTGAGCGGTTGGTTTGTCGCAGCCTGGGCATCACCAGGGACGGTGAAGACGTCACCGCGGCCACGCTGGATGCTTTTGCGTCCAAGTTTCAAGACCAACTCTCTCCTGAGGTGATTGTGGAGATGCGCAAGTTCTTCGAGCTCGACAACGGGGCTGTTACAGTAGTTGAAGATGCTCTCATCGGTCATGGTGGTGCTGGGGTGCTCGATTCCGTCGGAGCAAATGTGGGTGCAAACTCGCTAGATGAGTGTGTTGTTTAGGAGCAGTCTGCTCGTACTTGCGTCCCTGGGTGCAATGTTCCCCATGTTAGTGCTTCTTCCATTCCCGTGTAAGGGCATGTACATGTACCTGTTCGTTAGTGTTGGCTTAGCCATTGGAGTGTGCCTTGTGTTGTACGTGTTATCTGAGTCCTTATTATGCATGTGCTTCAAGCTTCTCTCTCGGCCTCTCGTTGGGTCGCGTCCAGTATGCAAGGGTCGCTTGTTTTTCCAATGACAGTACAACCTGTTAACTATATCTCATGGAATGTGCGAGGGCTGAACTGCCCTGACAGGAGGGCCACGGTCAAGGCAACTCTCTGCGAGTCCTCGTGCCAAATCGTCTGCCTACAGGAGACTAAGTTGAGTGTTGTCGACCGTTTCACTGTCGCGTCCCTGGGAGGCAATAGGCTGACTGGATATGCGCAGCGGCCGGCCACCGGTACCAGGGGTGGTATCCTCCTGTTATGGGATGAGAGCCTGCTCGATGCTTCCGACATCGTCACCTCGACATACTGCCTTTCGGCCATGTTCCGCATTCGTGCCTCGGGCTACAGCTTCAAGCTCACCTCGGTTTATGGCCCTACTGACTCGTCCTGCAAAGAGGACTTTTTTTCGGAGCTACTGAACCTAAAACCTCTCACGGTTGGGGCTTGGTTGGTCGCAGGAGACTTCAACCAAATTTACAGGGCACGGGACAAAAATAATAGAAACATCAGTTCGAGCAGAATAAATCGCTTCCATTCGACGATTCAGTCTTGCGAGCTCAAGGAGATCCACCTCCAAAACAGACGCTTCACGTGGAGTAACGAGCGTGCCAACCCCACCCTGTGCAAGCTTGACTCCTTCTTCTGCAACGCGGAGTGGGACACTAACCACAACACCCACCTGCTACATGCCTTATCGTCTTCCCTCTCCGACCACTGCCCCCTTTTGCTCGCCGATGGCATGGGGCCGAGGCGCCCGCGCACATTCAAATTCGAGAACTTCTAGGCATCTTTGCCCGGGTTTCATGAGGTCGTCCAAAATGCCTGGGCCGAGAGGGTGGGCCACTCTGAGCCGTATTAGGTGCTGCACCATAAGCTCAAAAAACGGCGCTTCGTCTTTCTGAATGGAGCAAGCGTTTTTTCTCCAAGGTCAACGTCCAGCTTCACGCAGCAAACATGGTCATTCTGCGGCTGGACATTGCGCAAGAGGATCGGCTACTTTCCACGGAGGAGATAGACCTGCGAGCTAGATTGAAGAGACGGGTGATTAGCCTTGCGGTCCTGCAAAGGTCCCGTAAGCGCCAATGTGCTAGGATTGCAAACCTCAAGGATGGCGACGCTAATACAAAATACTTCCACTGTCGTATCAATGCCAGGAGAAGGAAGAATCACATCCATAGGATCAAGCACGATGATGGTTGGGTCACCGAGCATGCAATAAAAGAAGAGATTATCCAGAACCACTTCTCGGAGGTCATGGGCAAAGGTGGCTCGAGTAACGTTGATTTCAACTGGGATGAGTTGAACATCCAAGCTAATGATCTGCATGAGCTTGGAGACCCTATCACCGAGGAGGAGGTTTTGTCGGCCATCCGGGCGATGCCGGGCGACAAGGCTCCCGGTCCCGACGGCTTCACGGGCATTTTCTTCAAAAGGTGTTGGGACATTATCAAGCAGGACCTCATGCGCGTTGTCAGGGATATAACCTAGCGATGGCCTCGAACCTAAGCCTTCGGGCATCTGCCGTGACAAAACCACGACACGCGTCATCCTCAGCTTTGACTCTCTCCACACCGCACACCTTCAGTGGCTCAACTCCGCCAACGTGGTGCTCTTGCCGAAGAAGGATGGTGCGGAAGGCGTCTCCGACTACGGGCCTATTAGCCTCGTGCATGTTGTTGCCAAAATTATTGCCAAAATCCTTGCATTGCGGCTTGCTCCCCACATGAACACTCTTGTGTCCAATGCCCAAAGTGCCTTCATAAAGAAAAGGAGCATCCATGACAACTTCATGTATGTCTGTAACTACGCGCGCCGATTGCACAAGCGCAAGACCTCCGCTCTCCTCTTCAAGCTTGACATAAAAAAAGCTTTCGACTCGGTCAAATGGGAGTACATCCTCGACCTTCTGCAACGCAAAGGATTTCCGTCCAAATTCAGGAATTGGATTGCTGCCCTGCTTTCTTCGTCCTCTTCACGCGTCCTCCTCAATGGGATCCCTGGCAGCCCCATCAAGCATGGTCGTGGCTTTCGTCAAGGGGACCCCGTATCACCGTTGTTGTTCGTCCTGGCAATTGACCCCCTCCAGCAAATCCTTGACGTTGCAACTAGAAAAGGCATCCTTCACAAGATCCGAGGCCGTGGCGTCAAGATGAGAACCTCCTTGTACGCGGACGATGCAGCCATCTTCATGGCCCCATTTAAGCGGGACATCGACAACCTCGCCCTCATCCTAAAAGGGTTCGGTGACGTGACAGGCCTTTGCACCAACTTCCGCAAGAGTTCGGTAGTGCCCATTCGATGCAATCACCTTCCTTTGGGGCATATTCTTCGTCGCATTCCAGCTACCCGCGCCACATTCCCGATAAAATACTTGGGCCTTCCGCTTTCGGGGAGACAGCTACGGAGGGCTGATTTTCAGTACCTCGAAGACAAGGCTGCTGGTAAATTGGTTTCTTGGGATGGACAGTCCATCACCACCATCGGCCGCACCGCCCTTGTCAGATCGGTCATCTCCTCCCAAGCGGTTTTCTCCCTCACACCTCTTATAGTGCCGCAGGGTACTCTGCACAATCTCAACAAGCTGGAGAGGGCCTTCATTTGGGCTGCCTCCAACAAGACAACTGGGGCAAAATGCAAGGTCAACTGGGAGGTGGTCTGCAGACCTACATGCTATGGTGGTCTTGGCGTCCTCAACACCGCCAAGTTTGCTAGGGCCTTACGGCTAAGGTGGCTTTGGTACGAATGGAAGGAGCCGAGTAGGCCATGGGTGGGGATGGGCAACCCTTGCACCGAGGAAGACATCGACTTCTTCTATGCCTCAACCACAATCATCGTCGGGAACGGTGCAAAAACGCCTTTTTGGGACTCCCCGTGGTTGTCTGGCCGCAAGCCAAAGGATGTTGCCCCGCTAATTTTTCTGGCGTCCAAAAGAAAGTGGTGGAAGGTTAGAGAAGCCCTGCGAGGAAATGCATGGATGACCAACATCAAGTCGGACACCGTTGTCTCTGCCGCCCACGTCCGCGAGCTCTTCTCTCTGTGGTCTCTTGTCAACAACTTCCACCTTAACGACCAGCTTCAGGACGACATTGTTTGGAAGCACGCGGCTGATGGTTCCTACTCAGCGGCATCTGCTTACAAGGCGCAATTCCTTGGTCTGACGCACTCACCAATTCATTTCATGGTCTGGAAAGCATGGGCTCCCCCAAAGGTCAAATTCTTCGCCTGGCTAGCTTTGCAAGATCGGATTTGGACTGCCGACCGTTTGGAGCGGCATGGCTGGGAGAACTGTGGGCTCTGCCAACTTTGCAAAAGGGAGCAAGAGTCGGGCATTCATCTCTTTGTCAAGTGCCGCTTCTCCATTAGGCTTTGGCGCCTAGTGATTGATAGACTCAGTCTCGCACACATTGACACATCCGATTGGCACTTGGAAGACTCCCTTATGCGATGGTGGGACAAAAGAACCGACATGCGAAACCCCGACAGACGCGCGATGGCCTCCCTAACCATGCTTTTCTCTTGGACTCTCTGGAATGAGAGAAACGCAAGGGTGTTTCGACACAAGAGCGCGCCGCCTCCTATTCTTCTGCAGAATGTCATGTCTGAGGCAAACCTTTAGGTTACTGCGGGTGCAAAGAAACTAGGGCATATTATTGTACGCGGGTAGTTGCCATGTCGATTCTTGGGTTTCGGTTTCGATGATCTGTACTCTGTAAAACTCTATTCCCCCTTATTTAATGGATGAGGCAAATCTTTTGCCTCCGTTTCGAAAAAAAAAAAAGGATGATGGCTCAAGAAAAAAAAAAGACCAAGAGGGATGAATCATCCCTCAAAAAAAAATGAAGACCATCCCTAAAAAAGAAGGATGAAGACCAACACAAAAGATCTCACCGTCCATCACCAGTGCTGCTCTTTATTTTCTTCAGCAACTGAAGCATGACTAAAAAAAGGATAAAACATGAAGTTCAAAAAACAGGATAAACATATATCCTTCTCTGTAAGCATAATATATTCAACTACAACCCAGACAGAATTTCAGAGACAGCACGGATCACCGCACTATTATCCCTCAATGTACAATCAGAACCGTACAAAAACATAGCATCACCCAGATCCTCCAAGAAAAAAAAGCAGCACTCGACGACCTACATACTACCACTACGATATGAGAGCTTAAGCAGCAGCAATGTGATCAAAGAAGCGCAGGGCCTCAAAATTCACGCACACGTCCTTCGCCGCCTAATTAAAGGATTCTTCTCAAATATCAACGTAATATGCTGAATGGCGTAGTGCATGTAATCTGCTGTGGCCTGGGAATGTATCCACACACTGGTTTCCAGTCCTACTCAGGTATCAACCGAGCGTCGGTGACAGGCACTCCTCGACTATGTCCAGCAGGTTTGAATTCTCCAGCGCGGCCGCCACACGCTCTTTGTCGCTCAGTTGCTTGTTCACTGGGAAAGAAGGGAGAAAAAACATACTGAGATATTATTCCAGGCAAAATAGTGTGGTAACTGTGAGGTACACGATGTACTCCCTCCGTTCCTAAATATAAGTCTTTTTAGACATTTCAATAAGGGACTACATACAGAGCAAAATGAGTGAATCTACACTCTAAAATATGTCTATATACATCTGTATGTAGTCCAATAGTGGAATCTCTAAAAAGACTTATATTTAGGAACGGAGGGAGTATATCGTAGAACATATACCGGCGGCTTCAGTTGCATGTGATCCAGGCGTCAACCGTATGTCCACCTATATGGGTCAGAAATCAGTACAATGTCTGATTGTTTTGATGAAACTATGGGAACTAATAGCTAATAAGCAGCAGAAAGTATCAATTTCCCTACACTGTCATTGACAGGAGTAAAATCCACCCTACTTAATTAGTCCTCGATAAATTTGCTTATGAAATACTTATACTTAGCATATATGTTAATGAATTACCATTGTTTCTAACCATTAATGATGCATTTACACCACACATATCTGAAATTAGAAACTGCAATTATTGTGCCTCCAGAGTGTGTTTGCGGTATCTGAATTTTGAAGTAAAAACTTGTTCTATAATGGCAGTAGCAAGTTAAGGCCCAGTTCTTTTGGGGCTTATGTATGGCTGTGGAAATAAGCTGACCCCTCCCCCGCTTATTCTAGAAGCCCAACCTAAAATTTTGTTTTAGAAGCCTAATAATTAAGGGTTAGCTAGTAGGCTTCTTCTCTAAAATAAAATTTTACGTTAGGCTTCTAGAATAAGCTGGGGAGGGGGTAGACAGCCAGCCATAAGCCCCGAAAGAACTGGCCCTAAGTGGTCTGACACAGATGGCTCATCTAGCTCAGTGTTCTAAGACTTCCTAAATTATAATATAAATACACTGACATGTTAATGAAAATACCATGGCTTCAGCAACATATTAAGGCAGCTTGTTATTTTCTACTCTTCTTTTCTGTTCCAAGCAGTTTACGATTGAACAGATTGTTATTTTCTTCTCTTCTTTTCTCTTTTAAGCAGTTTACGATTACTTGTGGAACTATAACAGCAGGAGTTCCCTTTTACCGCACACCAACAGCATACCTTGTAACGAGGTGGAAGACTCCGCATGAGCTTCACACGTAAGCAAAGGCCAATGATAGTGGCCATACTGCAATGCTCCACTGTTGGGGTGAAAGTAACCCTGAAAAACCAAAGGGATCAGGAATCCTCACAATTTAATTTCATTACGATTCCTGAATTGTAGCTGCCAAAGTTCCAATAGACAGATGCCAACTTACCTGACATGACTAAGTTCATCATTAATTTCGACCGAGTCTTCATTTACCACATTAAGGTCTTCCAATGAGTATGGATGTTCTGGGTCCTTTATGTCTCTAATATGATGTAAGAATGTTAAGGAGTACAAGGTAATTATGCTAACACAACACCAGATCAACAAAGTATAGCAGGAAAGCAAGCTACACTAGATCCATAAAGGAAAAACAATAGAGGATATCAAATATTTCAAGCTGGTCTATGGCCTCTGGTGCATTTTCATCTATGTTTTCTGGTGCCTGCCGGGTGCGCCTCTCTTTTTTCTCATGAATCACAGGGTTAGCATTTATCAACTCCATTACTATTTTCCCTCTGCAATGCTCTGATTGGAGAAGTCAGACAGATTCCTGCAAGTCAAAAGCATGAAAATTGTGTCAACGGCATTATTAAATCATTATTACTATCATGTCTTCACATTGCCCATCTTTTTGACATTCGATTGCAAATTAACCCTATATGGCGGCGAACGCAAGATAAATTTATTGGAGCACAAA
Source organism: Elymus sibiricus (assembly GCA_039707655.1). Classification (NCBI taxonomy): domain Eukaryota; kingdom Viridiplantae; phylum Streptophyta; class Magnoliopsida; order Poales; family Poaceae; genus Elymus; species Elymus sibiricus. Next base: position 483,083,916 of record CM077665.1, read on the forward strand.
CCGATACACAAAAAGATGGAAATATCCTCCTCCAGGAACATCGCTTCTCTGTATTCTATGTTCTCTCTTCTATCTCTCTTAGGGTCTGTTTGGTTGACTGGATTCTGAAAAACCTGCTGTGAGCTGTGAGAAAGCTGATGTGTGCTGAGAACTATGGGGAAGTTGAAAGTTGTTTGGTTGAGACAACTGTAAAACTACAGATTTGGTAGGAATTGCCTGTAATGCCCCTGAAACGCTGAAAAACTGTTTGTATGTTAATTGACCATAAAGCAATAATATGTACACTGATTCACATTTCAACGGTCATTTTGAAAGGAAAAAATTTGAATATCGACAATTTATTTAAACAACATCTTTTTAATATTGCATACGTATAGCTAATATAAATAGAAACTGATGCCATAATATTATTACAAGACCACACAAAATACTTATGGTTCACATGATGATGTCCTCCATCAACATATAGCTAACCTATTGTCCTCTCGCACAACAAGAATCAGCTATCCTACTACGAATATTTTTCCAACCTTTCTCCTATTGAAATAACCTAAGGGCATGTTTCCATCATTAGCCTCTTCTTTGCAAATATCAACGAATTTGTTCACATTTGCATTCAATCAAGCAAAATTCTATTCGGTATGATGCCACAGTTTGAATATATACTATGCTGCAATGTAGAACATCACCATTCACATCTACAAAATTACAAGAAAATGAAAATTTTCCATACTAGCATTTTCACAAATACCTAGCAAGCGAACTCCATTGCAAGCAGATTTTTTTTCTTGACGGAACCTCGTCAGAGGGCGGGGAGCTCCCGCATTGCACAACTTGTACAAGTTGAACAAGTTTGTCTTCAAAACTTGTTCAACTTGCTGAGATGTATGCTGATGACTTCTCCATATATGAGTTTTTTTTTTGTCCTTAGAAACCAACTTGAAACATTCATTGCCAATGTGAGAGCTGATTCAAGTTCTGTTCGTTGTAATAACCTTGGTAGTCTTGCTGTGAAGATGGTTCTTTGAGGTAGCTATAGCCTGATGGACGTTAAGTTTTTCTCTCTCGACGATTATTTTTTTTGGGCCCGGGCCTTGTTCCAATTCTGGATCCGCCACTGCTGCCGCCGCCGCCCCTCCTCCGGCGCGCCCTCCAGGCTTCCCCTAGCTCCGCCCGTCCCGCCGTCCAGTAACTCCGCCCCTCCCGTCCCCTACCTCCGGCCTTCCCGCCCGTCCGGCTCTCTCCCCTGCACCGCCAACCAGAGGAGAGGTAGCTCTCCTCCTCTCTCTAATCCCTCCTCCCCCCAATCCTTCCTCCCTTCATCTTCCATCCCTCCACTCTTGTACCATGCTCTTCCTTTTTCTTCATTTGTTTTTCTGTTTTTTTTTGTTGCGTGGATCGACACTGTGTAGTTGCTATGCATAGAAGTTGATGAGTAATTGTTGATGAATGCTATGGACTGAATATTGTGACCATATACTATTGATTGCATAACCATATCTGCTTGCAAATTAACTGGACCAACTCTCTTCTTCTTAATGCAATGGTGGAAGAAATCCTGGCCGCACGGCATAGCCCGCATCCACAAGGTAGAATTTTCCTAACAAATAAAAGGTCATGTGTTGTGTTATTACCATACGTTAGCAAACGATCAGAAGCCACTAAAGCGGTTCACTAATACCTACAGGGACAACAAATCCATCATTCCTTTCCAATGCATCAGCCAAAATGAGTGCATCATGGGCTGACCCTTCCCAACCAGCTAATACATAGGTAAACTTTAGGTCAAAGTCAACTGCAGCCATCACATTTTGGGTGGTGCCGCCTCTCCTACCCCTAAATGCCGAAGCAATAGCAGCCGGTACCTTGGCAAGCACATGGGTGCCATCAATTGCACCAACACAGTCCTAGGAAAAGAGGTGAGGTATATTTTGTAAAATTTGGTTATCCAGCATGTCCATAAAATTCTAAATGGTAACATATTACCTTAAAATACGGATAGAAGCGCCTACTATGTAGGATTTTTGGATGAACTTCATTGGATGGGGGCTGGATCATCTCATCACGCAACTCTCCAATTGCATATAAAACTGCCTTAAAGTATCGACTGATTACTTCAATTGACCTCCTAAATATGGGTTTCATTGCCCTAAACCTATGGTTGTGCCCAGCTACAAGAAGGAACATCGCAAGTTGCTCCTCAATGGAGGTATGAATGCTGTCTTCCAGTAACTTTCGCTCACGGAACAAGGTACACAAGTTATAAAATGGGGCCCTATTCATCCTTAGTAGGTCATGACAATTTATATCATTGGTATCGTAGATAAAACGTAGATTGGACAACCTAGCTATGTCTCTCTCAAGCATGACATAACGGACTGGAGCACGATAGTTTCTAATTCTAGCCCTTGTAGTTATAGTGGCCATATATGCACACAAAACAGCAACCAAACCAGCAGCTTGCACTATCAATGTATCTCGAGTCTTGCTGTTGTCATCCATCTATATAAATTCAGCACAGATTTATAAATTAACACTCATAATATTTACATCAAAACAAAATAAAATATGTACAGAAATTGTTCAGGATATATGTACAGAAATTGCATAACTATTTTTTCTACCTACTGATTCCATCTAATTTCCACTAGTTAGCTCAGATCCATAGGACCAGAAGGAGGTTCAGAACAAATCATGTGCATGGCGGCTGTGGTCATGCGTGTGTGTGTGGGTGCGTGTGAACATGGGTGCGTGTGGGTGCTTGTGCCTGTAGATGACCGAGGGAGCAGCTCCCATGGCCACGACGGTCATGGCCAGGAGCTCCGCTCCGACCAAACCGTGCGCAGGAAACGGCCCCATTGACTACTCACATCCGCATCGGCAGAAGCAGCAGCGCAAGGGACGGATAGAGAGAGGGATCCAAGAGGGATGGAGACAGATGGAAGAGGGATGGGAGGAGGAGAACCAACCTCTACGCGGAGAGGATGCGCGCCGGCGACGTGCTCGCAAGGCGACGGGCGACCAGATCTGTTCGCAGGAGGGAGAGGAGTCGGGTGAGGAGAGCGGCGCGTCTGGGGTGGGAACCGGCAGGGAGAGAAACCCTAGCCCTCTTTCTCGCGTGGATGTGGCCGTCGGTGCACGCGCGGGTGCAGGCTCGCGGAAACGGCCGAAACTTGCGTTTCCGCTCAAGCCTGGCTCGGAGGCCCTTTTTTCATCCGTCGGGCCAGGCCCAACTGGACATGCAGCATACCAAACAACCAGAAAATTGCATGGTGGGTGCGAGCCAGGTGCAATACAAGCAACCAAACACGCCCTTTGTGTTGCAGTGGACTATATAAAAATAATAAAGCAACAAGCAGAGGGGAGAGAAAGCACGCGCTCTCTCCCTCGTCGTCGACGAGAGAGAAGGGGCAGCTCCTACCTTCCTATGGACACCGGTGAGGCGGTGATCTCTACCCCTCTTCGTCTGCTATCCCGACGGCTGGTGGAGGGGGTGGACAGCGGGCTCTCATTTCTCTTTAAGTTGGTCCATAAGTTGAGGGTCCAGTCTTAGTCTAGTAGTGCCAGTTTAATGTGGTTGGTGTTTCATCGAATAATGGTGGCTTTGATCTTTTCTTACCATCACGACATTCTTGATGGCCTCGTATGCTCGTCGTTCGTTCAGAGCGGTGGGCTTTTATGTTTTCATGTGTCTGGCGGTTGTTGTTTTTCATGGCAACATTGACAAGCAACATATGTTGGTGTTGGTTCAAGGTTGGTGGCCTCACGTGGCGGATCTTGCATTTTTCCCCGGCAACAATGGTAGGATGCATCAAATCTGGATCCAGATCGACGTGGGGAACGTCCTCAGCCGACACGCCACATCGTAAATGTCTATTCTGCAGATCTAGTCATGTGCTCTCAACGCCTTCAAGGCTATGTCGTTTACCTGGATTTCGGTTTGCTGGTATTCCCTCTCTTTCCCTGGTATGCGTCTCGATGGTCGACGATGGTTTCATATCTGGTTGGTTCTAATGACTCCAAGGGACTTTTTGTAACATTTTTATTTGGGGTTTTTTCTGCATAGTTTTCGAGACACCTATCATGCCCTAATCTTTCTGGTATTTTTTGCATGTATGTATAGTTGTATTCTGTTTATTGACTAATATATTGTGTGTGGTTAAAAGAATTCACATGCACCCGCCCATCGCGCGCACGCACACAACGAGCACGCAGGGCAGCCCTGTCACTCTGCTAGCCAGCCGCACACGCTTGTCCCTTCTCCATCTTCTCATAGGCTACCACATTCCTCACTACCGCAAGGTATCATGCCTTCCCTCCAAAAAACAAGATCTTCTGCCAGTTGGACCCTCAACATGAGCATGAAAAAGGGGAAGTGGAAGTAGCCTGGTAGGACTCCTAACGCTCGTTTGCTCTGGTGCAGTTCGCACTGTCGATGGCACCGGTGAAGATGGGGCGTCTAGGAAGGCATGGCTCAAGCAGGTGAGTCGCATATACACCCTAACACATGTTCCGATGTTTAGGGCATCCTTAAGCCCGACGTTTTTCTGCACTTTCGTATTGGTTGTCTCGCCTCTGACGGTTGTTTACCAAAAACACAGGTCTCCGAAAGTCGTAAGACCATGTGTGGGGGTAGACGATCAATGAAGAAAGGTGTGTGCTTATATTCAGTGGCGGATTCAGGACCCAGGCCGGGGGGGCTGGGCCCGGGGCGTCAAAACCAGTCACTGTGTTCACTGTAGTGACACTGTAGCATAACTGTAGCTGGCCTGGGGCCCGGGGCTAGGCCCAATCCTAGCTCCGCCCCTGCTTATATTGTAGATCATAGCTACCAGTTTTTATCTTACAAAATAGGACTTGCTCCTCCAAGGTGGAAAACAACCATGTGTATTATCTTACTAGTACAATGCCCGTGCGTTGCAACGGGAAAATATATTTTCATGTACTTAGCTCATGGACCAGTGCATTCAATGGGAAAGCTCAGATGTGCATGGATGATATAGTCAAGTGATGTTCTCAAGATTCGCCATAACCAAAAAGTTCATTCCACTTAATCCTATTTTTGTTAAAGCATCCTACATGTGCCCATGCTTCGCTACAGAGCCGACACCTTATAATATCATTGACATTCCCGTAAAAAGATTAATTTAACAACATTGAAAAATCCTTAGCTTTTCAGTGAGATTGACATCGGAAAATCTTCAGCTTTCAGTGAGATTGTGCATCGGTCTTTGCTTCATATACATTGCAGTCTTGTCACAAAGTGTATGATAAAACTGTTGACACATATGGTTTATTTAAATTTCACAATGTCTCATGACATACACATACCCTTCTTCTCAAATACACATTGTCTTTTGTGTTCGAAGAAAGCAGCTAGATGACGGGAGTCTTACAACGAAAACTAAATATTCTGAAAATATCAACAAAGATCTACACGCCTGCGACTAAACATCAACAAAGCAAGTGTGAAGAGGCAACCAACAAAGAGATTTGCTTCAATGTTTATTCCCTCCACCAATGCAGAGCAATTTGCGTTCACAGAATATTTCAGTGTGTGCACCCTTGATAGTTCTCGGGCCGGCTCATTCTGCAGCTGATTGGAACCATGAAATGAAGGCATCGTCAGGTTGCGGAGGCAGCAGCTGAAGCGGACCATTGGTTCAGAACATTGTGCCCAATCTCACTTCAAAGACAAATTCAGTTAAGATATGGGAGATCGACTCCGCTTCTTGATCGCAAAGGGGCCACACCACGTGTGTTGCATATTTTCTGCTTCAAATAAAATGGAAAATGGTAGAATAAGTAAAATAAAGTTGTTGACAAAAAGAATTACCAATTAACCGATACTCACAGATCCACTCATTACAACATATAAACTCAAAATCCATTCTTTTAGATAATGTTGAGCCAAATATAACACCTGGCTAAAAAATCAGTTAGGCGAGGCTGCTTTGGGTTTTAGAAGCATCATCTTATTATAATAACATTGTAGAAAAGTAGTTAATACATCAAATACATAAACAACCAACCTATGTTGCACAACGGTGTTAATTGCCAATTGCGATTCACCAACACTAAGAAACATAATGCAATGCCATGTTTTAAACTTTTTCTAAAGTAAAAATATTTGAAAACAATAGACATCACAGTTTTCATATGTATCACACAGTCTCGGTAGTTTTTTCTAAGAAGGTTGACCAATATTCAATACCAGTTGGTGAAATAGGAAACATATAGTTCTGCATTTCCACTCTACAGAATGTTATTTCTCCCAAAATGAACCCATTTTTAGATAATTGTCATAATTTTGAGCTTCAAATTGCTCATTGTTGAGTAACCTCATAATTCAGAAAGGACTCAGAGTAATAAATGATAAGACATCCTTAAATTCATCATTCAAGGCAGTAACAACTATCTGGATAATACAGATATGCTGACAGCAGAGCACGATGTCCATACTAAACGGAACCAAACTTGTCTGCAAGTATACTTGACACCATACGGATGTGTAAATAAGAAGCAAAATCTCAAGGAAAATATAGCTGACACAAAGGACCGAGAATAAGTGGCATACCAATTACCAAAAGCAACCTGCTGTCCTATAGTTCAAATCAAATTTATCGAATTTAAAGCGGAGTTTGAACATGGTAGAGACCCGGCATCTTTTTATTTTAAAACCTAACTTCTTCAGGATTTGATTGTCGATGGTTATCTTGCAGGTAGACACGGTCAGCTGCAATGCAAGCTTCTCCCTGCAAATTCCGGTGCAGGCCCATTGAACACAAAAAAACGTGGTGGTCAAGCTCGGACAAGAACTTCTCCGCCTTGTAAAACGAGCACGAATCAACCTACCTCTCACAGATCTGACGAATCAAGCCCAGCCTCGCTCGTCTCCAACAACTATCCCTGGCCGCAGCCAAGGCCAGAACTCTAGCGACCGCGTCCGAACACCACCAGGAGATCGCATGGGCGTCCCTCTGCTAAAAACCTTTACAACATAAGCATTTTTGTCCCTACTATGTACCATATGAAGGTTCAATGGCCTGATCTTGGACATGCTCTTTTTCAGCGTGACATGTAATTCATCAACATCTATAATCTGTACAGAGATCACACCATTACCCACATAAAATTCCTAGAGCAACAGAAAAGGCTACTTACTAAGTGTAATTAAATAAAGTTACCCCTAATGCTGAACCTCACATTAGTCAGTGTTACAGCTAATTATTTTTATCACATCCTCATGGATAAATAAAACTAAAAGAACTTCAGCTAAAAACTAATAGAAGAACTGAACTTGTATTTATGGGGAAAAAAACCTAGATGAAACCAATATACATTTTTTGAAGAAATGGAGTTGTTGTGACATTACTTGTTACGTTGCCCGCGTTCGCCTCGACTCGGCCACCATGTCGGACGAAGACCTGTTGACAATCCTCACCATGACGTCTATCTGCAGCAAATCAATATGGTAGAAGGTGTAATCAGTACTTCAATCAAACAACATGTGTTCATCTTGACAGAACTATCCACTAATTTGGAGAAGCTAATTATAAACGCATATGAGTGAGAAACTCCTACTCAATTGAACTACCAGCTTCAGCCTCCTCCTCTGATGCCATCTTCCATCATTTAATCTCGTCTTTAATAGTTGCTACGTCGTCCATCATCAGACCCTCAACCTGAAGAATGCATCAACAAATTTATGAGTTTCGTACATTAGACAACTACTATAATGATGGCTTGACTGAATTAATTAAGCACATGTTAAATATATTGTTTTGACAGCAAGCCATACACAAAGAATTAAGACGCGCATGATTTATTAACAAAGTAGCAACAAAAGGATTATATTAACCATAAATAGGAATTTACAGGTTCAAATAGGGCGCCATTGAGAAGCATGTGAGAAGCAAGCTCGAGTTCAGCAACGATGATTAATAAATTTAAAAAGCAAAGAATACTGCATCACATGAAGTGCTACCGGAACTTATTAGCCATATCTGTCAAACTGAAAACAACATTGCTACATCTGTCAAACTGATAATAACATTGTTGGTTACTTATTACATATTCTAGAAATATCAGACAGAAATTATATGATGATACTCATATCTTTTTGTCAAACGTTTTGCTACTGTGAGAATCAAAACAATCACAAGTATCTCCTACAAAAGAGGATAACTCACCGTTCAGCCATGAAGTTAGAATCCATTTAGCATTGTGGTGGATTAGGTGGGAGGAGAAACACTGGAACAGAACTGATGCACATATAATATGATCTGCAGATTAATATAGAATTTGGATGTTCCTGCAGTTACTACATGGACTAAGGCTATGCTTGCCATCCTGTTGAATTATATGATAATTATGTCTGTCTAACCAGTTTTTGCTTATTTCATTGACTATTTGGTTAATCAACTTTTTTCTATCTTCCCACCTACTTTCTTGTAGCAGATTATAAAATAAGTTCAGCACAACAAACTTCAGCAACCCCAAATTGAGCAACAAAAACAACTCCAAATCAGTATCTTTCGAGCAGAGACGTACCTTGTGTAGAGCACGGGCAGACGTAATTCTGACCAAGTCAGCAGTAGGGAGAAATTCCGGCAAGGTTGGCAGGACTGCAATGTTGAGCACGCATAGATAGTGGGAGACCGAGAGGACCTGAATTTGGGTGTCAAGGCATTGTTGGAAGGTTGCATGGGCGGGAGATGACACATCGCCAGAGCCAGCATGCAACCGCTCACCGGACGACGGCCGTCGACACAGACAATCAGTTGAAGGCCTCCAGCAGCATATCATCGGGTAGGTGGCCGCCATGTCAGACCTCGTCGCTACCGCGTCCCACTGTCTACTCCACCGCCCTGGCGCCACCGGCAACGGCCCGACGCCGTGCTGCCGTGCCCGAGCTTCGGCGAGGCGGCCTCCGTCCTCCATCCCCCGAGTGCCTCCGCGGCCACGCGCGGCTCCGCCCGCTCCGTCTCCACGCGCCCGCGTTGTCTCCCCGCGGCGGCTGCGCCGCTCCGGCCGCCCCAGCGCGCCACTCCGCCCGCGGACGATGCTAGCGCGCCTCGCACCGTCCCGGTCGTCCGCGTCGCCGCGCCGCCCCTGCCCGCTGGCCTCCCGCGCCGCCCCACGTCGTCCCGGCCGTCCGCATCGCAACGCCCGGCCCTCTCCGCCTCCGCGCGCCCGTCGCCGGCGACAAGGCCCCTCCGGGGGCTCCTCGAACTCCCTCGCCTCGCGGCTATCGGCAGACGCCGTGCTGGCTGTGGCTGGGCGCGGCGATAGTAGACGATCCAGAGACGCGCGACGGAGGTCCGGCGATGTGCGGCGACCGAGGGTGGCACACGGCAATGGGAGGCAGGGGCCGGCGGTGCGCGGTGAGACGGGGCGGGCCATGGCAGGAGGTGGCGGCGCACCGGGTGGCGCGCGATGAGTCGGGGCGGGGCAGGGCATGGCAGGAGGTGGCGGCGCGCCTGGGATGTGCGGCGACCGCGAGCGGCGCGCGGTGAGCCGGGGCGGAGCGGGGCGGGGCGTGGCGTGGCGGCGCAATGGAGGTGGAGATGGGATCGGGAGGCAGGGTCGTGAGGGTGGCTGGGTTTTCTTTTTTCTGTTCTCTCGCCTGTAACGATTGGTTGACTTATCGTGAGGACTGCGGGTCGAATTATCAAAAAACACAGGGACGCTTTTGTAAAAATGCCACGACGGTGAGCGGGCAGAAGCGATAGCCGCTTTATTATTATTAGGTAAAGATAGGCAAGAAACTTAGCATAGCGACAATAGGAAAGAAACGAAAATGCGGTTAGATGAGACGGTCCATGGTGATCTAAGGGTTGGAGATGGTGTGCTTCGCGATCTCGTCAGGGACGACGAGGAGGACGGAGGCAGAGGCAAGAAACCTAGGGAAGGAGGGGGCGGGAGACGATGGCAGGGTCGTGCCTCGGACGAGAAGGGCGACTTCTGAGGAAGAAGAGGATGCCGACGTCTTGAGGCATCGAGGGCTCCTCGCATTCATGTGAGGCGATGGATGGATTGGGGAGGAAATGACCGGGTCGATGGGGCTGACCCAGTTAAGCCTATTGTATGAAACAATGTTGTAGGGATTTTGGGGGCTTTTATTCTAGAGTGAACAAAATAAATAAACAAAGGGACTTCACCATCAAGAGATATTATTTTGTTACATGGTTATTATAGACATGTAACCTATTTTTATATTACAAAAAGTTGTACCAAAACTTTGCATTTTGTTTGTGCACGTGTCGCGGGGGGTGGGGGTGGGGTAGGGGCAGGGACGAAGCCAGCAGGGGGCGAGTCGGGGCCATGGTTCCCCCCATGCCGTGAAAGATTCTCAAACTACCCCTAAGAATTGTGTGGATTTGAGGAATCTAACCACTAAATCTAATGTATGCCCCCCCCCCCCCCCCCTAATGCTTTAGATGTTTCATCGGCCCCCCTCAAATAAAATTCCTAGCTCCGTCCCTGGTAGGGGGCCTTTCATCTGGTCATCCGCACCCTCACCCTTTCTTGCTCACATCACCGCACATCTCCATCTTTCGAGCCTCTTCTCTCCGTCGACACTTATCACAATCAAGCACAAGCTAGTGGTTGTTGATGTCGCGTTAACACATCTCCACGAAATCGTGCCCACCACTACTACCTCCCAATCATTCTCCCACGCCCCGGTACACCTCCTCCGAGGCTCTTGGGCATCTCGTGTGTCCGCGAGCGTAAGTGATGCCGGGAATATAATACATTCTGGCAGTTTAAATTGAACTGCTAAAACGTTTTGTATTCAGGAAGAGAGGGGATACAAGTTCTGGAAGTAGAGTTTTAGTCAATTTTAGGGATGTGTGAGAGTTGCTATTAGTTGGGAGCGTCGCGGAGAAGGGCGAGTCCGACCGCACCGCTCCCCGACCGAAACAGATCCAGCGCTCGCTGCTCCTCGTCTCCGTCTTCTTGGCCGGGAAGAAAGGAAGGGAAAGGAAGCGGCGGAGACCAGGCGATGGCGGCGCCGCTGGAGTTCCTGGAGGCGCAGGGCTCGACCCGGCCGGAGCTGGCGGAGTGGTATGCCGCCCTCGCCGACCTCTACCAGCGGAAGCTCTGGCACCAGCTCACCCTCAAGCTCGACCAGTTCCTCGCCCTCGCCGTCGTCCAGGTCCGGTTGACTCGATCCGCCCTCCCTGTCCCCCCTCCCGTTAGTTAGCATCATGTATCGCGGGTTGATCTGTTTTTAGGGTTGAAGGAGACGCCCTTTAGGCTCCCTGTTAAGCGAGGCGCCCCTGATCTCCGGGGAAAATATTGCCCTGATTGGGGGAGTACCTAGTTGTTGGGAGTTGGCACCAGTGGGGCTAGCTCCCTTTGGCCGAAGGTAGCTGATAAACTCGCCGCTGCCAAGTTGCCAACACCTGTCCCTTCAGGGTGTCTTGCACAAAACTGTCTGGCTTGCTTCAGTTTAGAGCAACATCTTAATTCGCTCTGTCGATTTGTTAATTATATACGTTACGACCCGTACTTCGTTATGTTATGCTACCCGTGATTCATGGATTGCCTGATGAGGAGCATTGCAAATGTCACGAGTCGTATACTGAAGAGATGTCTAAGTACATGCATGTTTTTGGTTCAGTTTATCAGCACAAAAATCTAAAGAAGCATAATCATAATATTTTTTGTTGTCTACTATAGCAATATGTCACAGATGTACATGTACCATATTTTCTGTTCTGAAAGTTTCACCATGATTCCTGAAATACTTGCATTATTGTGATGTTTGGTTGCTTTCCATGTCATGGGGCTTATCACCACTGTGTGGTCTTTTCTTTTTGTACAGGCGGGAGATGCTCTGATTCAGCTGTATACTCATTTCATCTCTGATTTTGAGAGCAAGATCAATCTTCTTAAGTTTGCTCACTTCGCGGTAGTAGTTTCACGCCAGTATTCAGATAAAGATGCCGGTATAAGCTATCTCGAAGGCGTAATTTCGAAGCTGCGTGATACCAAGGAGTCACGGGTTGAAGAGCCCATTCTGTATGTGAAGATGCAGATTGCAAGTTTTCTTCTTGAGAAAGGGAATCAAAAGGAGTGTAAGAAACTGGTAGACGAGGGGAAAACCACTTTGGATAGCATGGACGATGTTGATCCTTCAGTACATTCGACCTATTATTGGTTATGTTCTCAATACCATAAAGTGTGTCAAGACTATTCTGAATTTTATAAAAATGCTCTTCTCTATCTTGCATACACAACAGTGGAGTCACTTTCAGAACCATTCAAACAGGTATTGTTGCTTACCTGCTCTTTCGGCATGAAAAATTGGATTTGATGGTTGCTGTTTCTGATTTCCAATAATTACCTGCAGAACCTGGCGTTTGACCTCTCACTTGCTGCTTTATTGGGTGACAACATATACAACTTCGGGGAGTTGCTTGCCCATCCAATTGTATGTCCTTATATTTCCAATTTATATGTGTCTTTCATCTTTGTTGTCTGGTTACACTTTACTACAAAACGGAGGATGAACCGTTACATTTAGCTCCCAATCAGACTAGTAGGTCATAAACAAGTATGTATATTTCTTGTAACGAAACCATGTTTATTTTGTCTTTTTGGTTATCTCAAGGGAGTGTTGGTTCCATGTTTCTATCCATGTTCCTATTTATTTTATGTCATTGTGTGAGCTTACATTCAACTGAGCTGGTCATTCTTGATAGTTGTTGTTTTATCTTTGCTATATTTTGCCTTTGACAAGAGCAATTTTTTTCCATTAGAATAGAACTGTTGATTTTAAAGCTGGGAATTAAGGGGCATTCTGTTGAAATATTTGGAGTTCAGTGTTAAAACAAAGTATTGATTAGATTATAATTACTTTGTGTGGTTCAGTTTCTTCGTTAAAGATTTGAAGCTGATGGTGACATTACAATTGGTAATGCTGACTGGAAATTTTGTCTGAATTAGCCTCAGGCTATTTTCCAGCTGCAGTTTCCTTTTTTTTCTTCTGATTTTGGATTGCCGAACTCTGCATGATTTTGCTGCATCAGCATGCTTCTCTAATTCTTGTTGCCGAAACCATGTAGATCCATAGCCTTGTGGGAACATCGGTGGAGTGGATTTATCATGTGCTGCGAGCGTTCAACTCCGGCAATCTAGCGTCCTATCAGGAACTCTGCAAAGTCCATGCCGCTGCTTTGAGTGCGCAGCCTGCTTTGGTACAGAAGGAAAGGGAACTTCTTGAAAAGATCAATATCCTTTGCTTGATGGAAATCATTTTCAGGTAATTCATGTGTGGTACAATTCAAGCCAAGATGCTGATTGATGTTACCCGTATGCCACTATTCGGAGCGAAGTTTTAACTGTTTTTATCCATCTCAGTCGAGCACCTCAAGACCGCACGATCCCGTTGAGCACTATATCTGAACAAACCAGGCTCTCAGTTGAAGACGTGGAATATCTACTAATGAAGAGCCTCTCTGTAATTCCCACACCCCCTTTTGTATACAGCAGGTCTAATGTCACTTCCTTATTAGAAATGATGACACCATTGCTTTCGTAAATCGCAGGCTCATCTTATCGAAGGCATAATTGACGAGGTCGACGGGACTGTCCATGTTTCGTGGGCGCAACCGAGGGTCCTTGGTATCGACCAGGTGAAATCCCTGCGTGACCGGTTGGATACCTGGGTCGGGAAGGTGCACACCACTTTGCTATCTGTCGAAGCGGAGACGCCTGACCTGTTAGCTTCATGATGTTCTCTTGGTCCCCTGTTGAACAATGTCTGTGACCTTTACACAAAGCGAACATGGAAGTTGAAATTTGATTTGATTCTTAGGATGCAAGCTCGCAAAACCTAGAAAGATTTGTAAACATGATGATCAGTCTTGTTTTTGTTTGGACATGGAACTTCACTGCATGTGCAATGGCTCTTTCCTGGCGCTACAAATTTGCTTTTACTCTGTCCGTCTCATAATATAAGATCGCTTTGCAAGCTTCACCAAAGTGGACTGAAAACAAGCATCTATTACGAGGATATCCGATTACTGTTGCGTACAAAACCTCTATCATTGATTACGAACGCGTCTGTGACGACTTTGTCAATCTTAAGATGTTGTGTCGGCCTAGTCTTTCGGAGGTGCTCATGGGATAAGGTGTGCGTGTGTACGTTCATAGGTGTAGGTGTGAATGTATGCTCGTGTATGTGACGACTTTGATTGTACTGTGTTGAAAAAAAAAACACGTTTAAAATATTACACTGCAGACCACACGGAGGAATGCAGCAAATAAAACACCGAGAATCCAACCGAAAGCGGGGAGACGTCAGTGTCGTCGACCCTGCACCGCCGCAACTCCTCAAACACGTTGAGCTCCCGATCGTAGCACCGCCTCGCTGTGGCACCGACGACCTCTCTTCTTCCATTGACATCCCTGCAGGTGCAGGGGCGCGTGATGGAGAGGTGCAGCATGGCCCAGCCGTATGTGCCGCCGTGCGCCTGGCGGCCACCGCCCCGTCGGCGATCGCGTTGGCCCTGACCCATTATGCGTCGGACCGGGAGCGGAGGAGCACGGCGAGGGCGAGTGGCCAAGGGCGGCGCACGGAGATAGTTTTCGGTATTTTTTTTTCGAGGGAAGTTTTTCAGGCATATGTTTTTTTTTTCCGTGAGCTGGCATATGTTTCTCCTTGACACAACTTGTAAATGTGCACGTGCAATGCACGTATAATTTTAGGTTCTATTTGCTCTAGTTAGCAATCATCTTGTCCGCACCATCCAATAAAGTCCAACTGACCCATCGGGATTGTCGTGTAAACTCAAATACAAAAGACGAAAATGGCGTGCAAGGAAGGATCACAAGCAGCAGTCTGCAGTTATTTCCAATTGTAAAACCCATAATCCCAAAAGTGGATATTGCAACTGGACATATGTAAGACATGAAGAAACTGGAGTACATAATAAGAATCTCCAAACCACTGGATTTAATATACTACAAATACCGATTCAAGGAACATACACGTCTGTAATATTCATGTGCTTCAAAAGATGGATATGTTTAAACGAAGGTGATGCAAGCTTCTCCATGTCATCGACATGGTCAACCATTGCATTAAGTTACATCGAAAGAGTATCTTCTGTGTCCCAAGGAGACAAACCCTTCTCTTGGAATGCACAGAGACACATAATTTCATTTGGCATTCAGACATTATTCAACACAAGTCATAATGAATAAATCTCTGAATCTCTGGCCCAGCACAAATATTTCACTTGGTGCATTTGAAAGTAAATCCTCGTCTCAACCTATGTCAATACCTGAAAGTAGGCTCGAGACAGACGCACCAACCTTTTTGTGTCCTCTTCGCGGCCTGAGGTTGCAGCGCCAGCGACACTTGTGTTATGGGGCAGCAGCAGCGGCGGCGGCAGCGTAAAGTCATACTGAATCTTCTTTCGAAAATTAGAACCGGAAGGCATTGTCTCTCTCACACTACCAGGGGCAGCTCCATCTCTTCCTACAAATGGGTTAACAAATGTACTGAATCCGCCATGGTTAATTTTACAAGCAAGTAACCAGGGGATGGGGCACATATCTCGTCCTCAAATCGCAAGTAACCAGGGGATGGTTAAGCGTTAAGGTTGCATTCCATTCATAGTATAAGTTATGTTATGTTCTGTTTTCACAAAAAATGGGAGTATCAGTTCTAGTTAAATTTACTCATCAGATGATAAATCTATGTGCGTCTGCTGAATTCCGTTGCCTTTTTGTTGGGGATCTCATCTCAGAAACCTGTGCACTTGGACAGAGATCTTTGAACAGAAATCATGGCATTATTATTCAATTAAAAACAGAGACCATGCTTACAGTTTGTAGTACCACAATTCTATATTTTCAGTCGAGTTTGAAATACCTTGTCTTCCAGGTGTGGATGTTTGCCTTAGCCATTCGGCAACGCCATTCCTATCTCCTAAGTTTCACTGACATGTAGTTGTACATATTGTTCCTGTAGTAGTTCTTCATCTCTTGAAAAGTGTCCCGTGTAGATAAATTTTCAGTTAGCATTGCAAAAAGGCAAATCTCTAGCAATCTATGATTGCAATTTTCTAGCACAAGGTTACAAACAACTTGAGAGAAGCAAAGTATAAATTACGAAAATCGTCGCTTTGAGGTGAAACAGTAAATGCAAATGCAACATGAGAGTTGTAGTTACTGAAGGACTACAGGAAATAGAAAGAAAAAAAGATCAACGGAAATTTAAAAAAAAGGCGTTCTTTTTATCACAACAGAAGAATCAAATAACAGAACTGAGAACACATATAAATCCCATTGCAGAAAATACTCTGTATAGGAACATTGCACACAGTCACTTAATTCTCCAATCACCAAGTCTTTATTTGAATCTCTCATATTATAGTCTCACTAATATGTAGATAAGAGAAGTAATGTTGACTTCAAACCTTAAGTATAGATAAAAAGGGGTAGGGAATAGATTAAACACTCATTCATGTAATAAAAATCATAGGAATCTACTTAAAACCTTGGTGTTCAAATGAATATACTGTGGTGAGCAACCAGGAACTACCCGTACCTTAATGTTCGGGGCATAAAAAATTCATAAGATGCTGATGCAAGCTTCTGCTAAAAGGAAGGGAATCCAGCTTAATAGAGCATGATGATTTTCTCAATAGCAACGACTCATCCATCAATGGTAGTGTTAATCACACCATTACTTCATTTATTTTAGGAATACTGAAAACACAGCACCTTACTGATTCCTTGGAGTTGTTGCCTCTGCAGCTTTGTGTGCTCCCTTTAAATGGCCCCTGTTTGACATCAAGACATCTTAAAGAAAACATGACATGAAGTTGTAAGATACTAAGATGGATAAGCAATTTCCGAATGAAGATCTGAACACACACCTGCACTGCATCCATGTCATCTCTATACACACAAAAAATATCATATGCAAGAGACGCACAGTTGCTTCGCAGACTGGCATAGCATCACAGTTTTCCACCCTATATAAACTCTGAAGTTTATTTTAATTTTAACAAATCAATTGTTATAATAAATAAAAAGGTGCACCTTAAGACAAAGTTACTTGCAACGGAACATTATCAATGAGACATAAAGTGCAAGAACGTAGTTACACTGCAATGCTTCAGACGTCGCTAAATATTTTTCATCCTTTGTCGTCTTATCAATAACTGAAGTTTCTGCTGCAAAGTATGTGAAGCTCAGATTCACATGCTCAAAACCAATCTCTCAAACATAAACAAAAATATGGTGCACGAAGCCAAGAATGCATACACTTCTGCATTCTAAGGATTTTATCAGGATAGTATACACACTTAAAACATAAATACTTATGTTATTCCCTGGCATTATCTCTCAGCTCATCAGTTTCGAAGGAGAAAAATAACGCACTGTCAGATAAGATATGTAATTTTGTTAGCAGGCATGAAGTAACTGATCGACATATACTCTTTGCTATAGAAAAAAGTGAGTCAAGAAGCACATCTTGAGGGATGCGATACTTACATGACATGTGAGGCAGGAAGCACGTGTGGGGGATGAAATACTTCCACTTCTTGGCACAGAGCGGTGGTCGTTTGCATCAGATTCAGACGAAGTACTCGGCAATCTTCTCTGTGGTGAGTGCGACGGCAACCTCTGCACGTAGATTAGGAGATAGCGGCGGTGGAGGGCAGAACGGCCAGCAGGGAGGAGACCGATGCATATCTCAAACCGGCAGGGAGTAGAGGGCTTCGCGCCGCGAGCTCGTTTGCCGGCGGCCACCCTGCATGCACCCACTTAGTGCTTAGGGAGCAGACTGGTGCGACCGGAGAGGCGAGGGATGCAGATGCCGTAGCGCCACGGGGACACTCGCAGCCTCGTTCATCGGCCGCCGCCGTCGCGTGTGAAAGATCGTGGATGTCGCCTAGAGGGGGGGGGGGGGGTGAATAGGCGCTTTAAAATAATTACGGTTTAGGCTTGAACAAATGCGGAATAAAACTAGCGTTTAATTTGTCAAGCACAAAACCTAAATCGACTAGGCTCACCTATGTGCACCAACAACTTATGCTAAGCAAGATAAATAACTAAGTGATAGCAAGATATATAACAAGAAACAATATGGCTATCACAAAGTAAAGTGCATAAGTAAAGGGCTCGGGTAAGAGATAACCGAGGCACGCGGAGACGACGATGTATCCCGAAGTTCACACCCTTGCGGATGCTAATCTCCGTTAGAGCGGTGTGGAGGCACAATGCTCCCCAACAATGCCACTAGGGCCACCGTATTCTCCTCACGCCCTCGCACAATGCAAGGTGCCGTGATTCCACTAAGGAACCCTTGAGGGCGGTCACCGAACCCGTACAAATGGCAACCCTTGGGGGCGGTCACCGGTACCCGTCAAATTGCTCGGGGCGATCTCCACAACCTAATTGGAGACCCCGACGCTTGCCCGGAGCTTTACACCACAATGATTGAGCTCCGAGGCACCACCAAGCCGTCTAGGGCGCCAAGGCACCCAAGAGGAACAAGCTCTAGGGTGCTCAAACACCCAAGAGTAATAAGCTTCTCAACTACTAACTTCCACGTATCACCGTGGAGAACTCAAACCGATGCAACTAATGCAATGGCAAGAACACACGAAGTGCTCAAGTCCCTCTCTCTCAAATCCCACCAAAGCAACAAAAGCTATGGAGGAAAGTGAGAGGAAGAACAAGGAGAACACCAAGAACTCCAAGATCTAGATCCAAGGGGTTCCCCTCACTTAGAGGAGAAAGTGATTGGTGGAAATGTGGATCTAGATCTCCTCTCTCTTTTCCCTCAAGAAGGAGCAAGAATCATTGGAGGGATTGAGAGATAGGCAAGCTCAAGAAGGTCAACAATGGGGGGAGAAATGAGCTCAAAGGATAAGATAACCGTTGGGGAAGAAGACCCCTTTTTATAGGGCCACCCCAAATTCAACCGTTACCCGTGCTGGACGCGTACAAGCGGTACTACCGCTCTTGCGAGCGGTACTACCGCTTAAGCGGTAGTAATTCAAAAACAGCAGGCGAGAACACGGGACTGGAGCGGTAGTGCCGCACCAAGCGGTACTACCGTCCACCCAAGCGGTACTACCGCTAAACCGAAACGAGCAACAGAAACTTGCACACTCTGCGAAACACAAGCGGTAGAGCAGCGGTAGTGCAGGGCGGAAGTACCGCACCAAGCGGTACTACCGCTCTGAGCGGTACTACCGCACTACAGCCGCACTACTACCGTTTAACAGAAAACGGCAACAGAGACGTGCACAGAAGGAAACCCCGCAAGCGGTAGTGGCGGCGGTAGTAAGGGCGGTAGTACCGCCAGAGCGGTACTACCGTGCTACTACCGCTCTACTACCGTGAATGGCAAACTGGCAACAGAGAGTTGCACGCTCGGGGAAACCCCAAGCGGTAGTGCCACGGAAGTACCAGCGGTACTACCGCATAAGCGGTACTACCGTGAGCACCAGCGGTACTACCGCTTGCAAGCTACTGAAAATCCACAGAAAACAGAGGATACAAATAAAACCAGAACTGCCATAACTTCTGCAAATGAGCTCCGAATTGAGCAAACTCAAGCTTGTTGGATAGAAGACAACGAGTACTATCCAAACAGCGACTGGTTATAATAAGAAGTGGCAGGGGAGATATGCCTAACATATAGAGATGAGAAACCTCTATGAATGAAGAACCGGCATAAACTCCAACATCGAAAACATCATAGAAGATGCATATATGAACTCCGTTTTCGATGAACTCGAGCTTGTCATGAAGATGACCAAAAGCTCAAAGACTCACAAAGAGAAACACCAAACACAAACCAAGAAAGATGATGCAAGGATGCAATGGTTTGAGCTCTCTACGAATGATACGATAAAGCTACTCACTTGAGAGCCCCCCTTGATAGTACGGCTATCGATCCTAAAACCCGGTCTCCCAACTACCACCATGAGACCGGTAAAATAGAAAACCTATCAAGGGCAAACCTTTGCCTTGCGCATAGTCCACTTGAGCTAGATGATGACGATCTTGACCTCCTCAAGTTGGACCACCTTTCTTGATTGCGCCGGCTCGATGAAGACTAGTTGATTGCTCCCCCATACTCCACTATGGGTGAGCCACTCTTTGGCACATCTTCACAAGTCCATTGTCATCACAATGGACGGCAAGCTTCAAGCATGTGATCTCTTCGTGATACTCCACTTGAACTTGCACACCGCAATGTTGATGACGATCACCACTTGATGTCATCCTCCATGGGTTGAATGAGATCTTCCTCTTGACGCAAGCCCATGGAAACATACCTAACCCCACATAAAACTCTCGCATAGAACATGGGTTAGTACACAAAGCGTAATGCACAATGCTTACCATACCGTGAGATCACTTGATCCCACTCGGTACATCTTCTATGCTTTGTGTGTTGATCAACATGACCAATCTTTGGATAACTCCATGAATAACCTTGGTCAACACATATTCTTCTTCTAATAACCTTGAAACCAACAAATGGTCTTCAAGCAAAGCCTATGGACAAACCCTTCAAATATAACTCAAGGCAACCATTAGTCCATAGAGATTGTCATCAATTACCAAAACCAAACATGGGGGCAGCACATGTTCTTTCAGCGTGCCCGCTTCGTGCTGAGGGAGGAGACCGGTGCGGCCGGAGAGGCAAGGGGCGCCCGCACCGTGAGAGACTTGTGCGGGTTACCGATAATATTAGTCTCACGCATTGCGTCTTGCACTGACATGGGCACGGCAAGGACGTCCACACAAGAGATAGCGGCACCAAAAAGAGCAATCTGTGAAGCTACTCTTGTACTGGAAATCTCACATACTACCCAGAATCTGCGGCATGTTAGCATGATCACCTTCGGTTCCAGCGGATACGGGATCTGGTTGGAACAAAAACTCCCAAGAGCGACCAACATTTAGATGAAGTTCCAAGAAAAAGACAGAAAATTTGTAGACCATGTGATTCAATGATGTTTACTTGGGAGGAGGGGGGGGGGGGTCCAAGTGCAAGGTCTCCTACTGCTCCTCAGAAAATGCATGTCCTTATCTGTTTCTCCCATCCCATCCCTGTAAGACAAATGACAGTCATCCCTCTCACAAGCAATTCATTAAACATTTACGGGGCATCAAACAGACTAACCCGGTGGACATACACTTTCAGATCGATGAGAGGGTATAGAAAATTGATTTTGAATTTGATTCAATTTTTTTTACTGAATTTTCAAGAATAGGCTGCTAAAGGGTAAATATCTAGTACTCGAAGTTTTGGCTTCACACCAACAATTGCGAAATAAAAATCTTAATTTTTTTTATTTATTGCCTATGAGCACGACTAATTATTACTACAAAAAATGCAAAAAGTTACTCGTGGTGTCTTACAAAAGCATGCCATGAATATAATGCAGTTAGTACTGGTTCACTAATCCAAATGAAGTAAAAGCCTATATTTGTTGTAATCATCGATTGCACAAATAGATGATTACCTCCTGTTAAACCTTTGGCATGTAACAACAGAATGACTTCCTAATATTATACCATGGTTGCCAATCCCAGAAAAACCTTTGGCATGTAACAACAGAATGACTTCCTAATATTATGCTTGATACACAAATAATCTTTTTACTGTAATCTGTAACAACCAAATGTCATCTCATTATCTTCTGTTAAACCACCCGCAAATTATGACATAGAACTATAAACTGAAAACACATCTGCTTTCTTATCTTTGAATTCGAAATACTCCCCCACATTCATTCTGGCTAATCCTTCAACCTTAAACACCTACAGTGGTGACTGACAAAAAATACTGAAGACCAAGATATAAGATCTATTGTATGACCATATGGACAAAAGAGTAAACAATATGAGCTATACAGAAGGAAGATGTGCACGAAATCTTCACAGCTACAATTCAGCATAAATATCATTGAGCATTAGTTGTTTGGCCGGTGGTGAAAGTACTCTTGGACTCTCCTAAGCGATAATCTAGCCAGAATAACTACTGGATTCTATATAAAAAAAGCATAGATTCATCCCATTATTCTTGTGGAAATTTGAAAAATAATGAAGAAATACCTTTCTCCTTTCTACTCACATTAACTTTTAGATGCACCTTCAACAAATAATCGAGTGCGTGCATCATAAAGAAAATGTTTTTCTTCAGTGTACTTACCAAAGTTTGCTTATAGTTTTTCGAGTGTCTCCTGTGC
Source organism: Elymus sibiricus (assembly GCA_039707655.1). Taxonomy (NCBI): domain Eukaryota; kingdom Viridiplantae; phylum Streptophyta; class Magnoliopsida; order Poales; family Poaceae; genus Elymus; species Elymus sibiricus. The sequence continues at coordinate 483,106,163 of CM077665.1, forward strand.
CAGCAGAAGTTTAACTTTCATTCTCCTCCAATAATTGTAGAAGTGACTCAAAGTACTACATCAGCACAAAACCAGTCAGAATTTTCATCAATTAGTTGCCCTCTAAATCAGAGTATATCAATGATAAGCTACGTAATGAACATTCCATGAATAAGATATAATAGAGACCTAGAAACTTGTCTAACTCTATATATTGTCTGGGTTAGAAACCATAATGCATTGACCCAGAAGCAAACTTTCTTGATCAAGGATGATCATGGACCAGATTATGATCAAGCAAAACATCAACGGAGACGCTGTCAGAGGCCAGATTTGTTTTTGCAGGTTAGTTACACATACTTTTAGGGACATCAAACCCAAGAAATAACAGAACTAAGAGATGAGCTATTGCAGAAACTATCTTGGCCTGTTAGTCATTGCAAATTGTCAGGTGAAGAATCTCCGAACCAATATACGATAACCACAGGTCCAGAGTCTCCTAGAATTTCCTGAAGAAATGGACAGAATCAGGAAGAGGCTTTGAGAGATGAGGGGCCGTTATTGCTATTCCTTGAAGAAATTGAGAGGCTCCCGTAGTTTGTGGTGAACCTTGTACTGGATCCCGTATAGATGAACATTGTGCTTAATTGCAGTTTGTATTGAATCTTGTATAGATGAAGAGAAAAGAGGGAACAAGATGCCTCACGCGGATGGCATTGGGAGCAGCCAGCAACCCCAGGGAGTAAGGCGACCGCGCTGGCAGTCCCGACCGGCGTCGGGGGGCGTGCGGGGCCCTGCCGAGCGACAAATCGGCGGGCGGCCGGCGCAATCCATGGTCGGCAGGGCTCAGTGGCGACGGCTAGGTCCATCGCAACCCTAGGTAGGCAGGCGCGGGGGCGTGTGGCTTCCGCCGGCTTCGGTGGCCGTCAGAGTCCGAAAAGTCGAGGCCTGCGCGGGGCGTGCGGCTTCCGCCGGCTTCGTTGGCCGTCAGAGGCCTGCGCGGGGGCTGGGCGGCGGCGGGGCCTGTGTCATGGGGGCCTGCGGCGTGGGGGGCGGCGGGGCTGGGATGGTCGACGGCATGAGGGCCGGCGAGGGTGGGCGGGCGGCGTGGAGGCTGGGCGGGTGCGGGTGCGAGGGTAGGCGGGCGCGGGGGTGGGCGATGGGCGACGTGGTGGGTTATCCTTTCGTTAACGACGTATTTAAGCCCCTTGATGATGTGATTAGAGGTCCAGATTTTAAGTTGGATCTGCCCTCTCGTCCTTTTATAGGGTAATAGATAGATAGATAGATTCGAGTCGGGGTTTTCCGTTCGGAAACGGGTTCTAGTCGGACCTTCAGACTTGTCCGGTCCGGTCTTTTTCTGCCTCCAAACCGATAGACAGACGCGAGCTGGTTGCCCACGCGGAGTCTCCCTTAGGGCCAGTTCTTTTGGAGCTTTTTACAGCTTTTTATCAAAATAAGCCAGAAGTCGTAAGTCAGAAGTCGAAAAGAACTCGTTTTCAAAAAGCTAGCATAGCTTATTTCCATCTCCTGTCGTGGTGCAATGGAAAAAAGCTCGGTCGAAGCGGCTTCCCGCAGTTTTCCGCAAGTGAACGAAACGGTATAACGAAAGGGTCCTATAGTTTGAAATTATTACGCCAAAATTGCCACCGAGCAGTCCAGGAAAAAACCGGGTCGCAGGCACTCCCGCACTCGACCTCGCGAGCTCCCTCCCGCTCCCTCTCGTTCCCCCTCTGCTCTAGGGTTCGGCCGCCGCCCCGCCGCCGCCGCCCCGCCGCCCCGCCGCCGCCGCCTCGCCGCCCCTCCCTCCCCCGGTCCCGAGCCCGACGCCCCCTCCTCCCCGCGGGCGGGACCCCTCCCTCCCCGCGAGCTGCTGGCCCGGTCGGGCCCCTCCGCCACCGCCGCCCCGCCGCCGCCGCCCCGCCCCCGCCGCCGCCCCGCCGCCCTTCCCCCGCTGCGTCCGGTTCAGTCTCCACTCACGCCGCGGCGGCGCCTCGACTCTTCCCCGAGAATCCAGAGACCGGAGGGGGGAGGCGACGAGCGAGCGAGGGAGGCAGACAGAGCTCGGCATCTTCCAAGCCGAACCCCGACGAGACATCTCCTCCAGCTCGCATCCAGGTAAAATCATCCGTTCCCCATTGCCCCCCGCCCCCTTCCTCTCCGTCTATTTCCAGCGCTTTTTTGTTAGGGTTCCTTGGCTTGATTGACTGATTGGGCGTGCGATTCCTGGGGCGAGGCTCCCGCCCCTCCGCTCGCGCTCGTGGGTCTTCGCGGGGTCTGCGCGCTGCGGGCTTCGGGCCGCCTGCGCGCGCCGAGCTGCTCTGCTGCCGAGCACTGACCAGTGCTGATCTGCGCTAGATGCGATTTTGGGTTCGCGAATCGGGAGTGACAGTAACTGGGGTTCGACTTTGCCTTGACTGCCTCGTCCGTCCGTCGTGTATGCTGACTGTAGGGGCCGTCTGTCTTTCGTGCTTTTTTGCCAGGACAATGCCTCGCAAGGTCGTCTCCGGGCCCGACTACGACGACGACTACGCAGACTACGAGGATTATGAGGACGACTATGATGATTATGACGAGACTGGGTACGCCGACGTCAAGCCCCCTGCGAAGGAGAAAGGTACTAGACCGTTTGTTTATCGGCTTCACTGTCACTTCTAACTAGGAAGGAATTGTAGTTGCTTTGTGGGTTTGCAGTTGCCGTATCATATCCGACCAAATCAGTAGTTGCAGCATTTTAAGTTGTTTGGCGATTACTGTTGTATGTTTGTGATGTTCATGTTACATGCTGGTTTCCGTTATGCTTGCTACCGCATTTATAGTCTCGGTATGACCGGTGGAAATACCACATACTCTATATAAAGTTCCCCAGCACCATTGTTGAACAAATTGGGATGACGACAAAGCTTATCATTAATGATTCCCTGCTCTTCCATTGATTTCTACTGCCTACTTAGCCCATCTGTCAATGTTAAATACATGCGCGCGTGTCCGTTTGCCCCGTGGATGCACATGTGAAATAATGTCTTGTTACCTTTGAAGTGTACATCTTCTTCTGGAAGGCATTGCTGTCTATATGATTTTTTTGACTTGAAAGTCAAATAGTTTCGTCCACCCAGTCTAGCAGTCAAAACTTACTCACAAAATACCGCGAAGTAAAAAATGTTAAAACTCGAGACTCGGCAGGTTGTCGGTTGGAATTAGCCATTTTCTCACTTGTTGATGCTGGCGCGTATCCATCATACATATTCAATTATTCTAAGCTTCTAAAATACTCCCTCCGTTTCTAAATATAAGTCCTTTAGAGATTTCAATACGGATGTATATAGAAATATTTTAGAGTTTAGATTCAGTCATTTTACTTCGTATGTAATCCATATTGAAATCTCTAAAAGGTCTTATATTTAGGAACGGAGGGAGTAGTTTTTATGGCCATACACCTTTGGATGCTTTTGCACCTTTAGTGGAATATGTAGTTTTTTTTAATGCATTACTCTGTTAGTCTCTTGATTATTAAGTGCCTGTAGTTTGTCTCCTTGGTCTCATATTATGTTGCCACTCGCTTGTATAGAATCATCGAAGAAGTCTTCAAATGCAGTGCCTGTGCTTTGGAAGTGCTCCATGTGCACATTTGATAATCATGAAACTATGATATACTGTGAGATGTGTGGGGTTTTCCGGGAATCTTTTGTCAAATCTGGCAAGGATGGGTCGATCAAAGGTATTTGAGTCTCACACATCTCTGAACACTTACGATTATTGGCATATACACAAAGGATTTTAATGTAATCTTATATGCTCTTGCTGCAAATAGTAGATTCTGTCTATGGAATATCAAACAATTCTGGGACATCTGCACTGTCAAACTCTGATTCTACCAAGATGCCATTGAAGACTTCTACTACAAACTTTGATGGTGATTCTGAGAGAAAGTATGCTAACACATCCCACGATAAAGGTATTATTGGTAAATATTGAAATTGGTTTTGTGAATTTATGTCTATGTTTAACTGTAAGAGCCCTGCTCTTTTGGGCCTTCAAGTTTATCCTTCATCATAAATCCAATAAATATGAAAAGAGGAAAGAGAGGAAAATGCTAATTCGACATCTCACGGCTTATGTTTTGTGTTGAAAACATGGCTTTGATCTTTTATTCTCTATACACCGATATTTTAATATTCTGGTTCGCTTGTGAACTCTTTACTTCCTTTGCGGCGTAGTATAAGCACAGTCCCTTCCAATAAGTTTCTTTGGTAATATGTTTAGCAGCATTGGACCATCTATAAATAAAGTTTGGATGCGAAGCACTGTTTACAGCATACATATTAAAAGTGGTTCAATGACTGGATACCTTGTTGTTGAAAGTCAATAACTTGTTGAAATCCCTTCTGAATCAAGTTAGTTCTATTGTTAAGGGTGAATTGATGAGCTAAGGTTGCAGTGTTGTGCATATTATACCCATTGTGTACTCTGTTCTTTCTTTGCTGTTAGCGTTGTTTTTTTGCATTCCTTTAATTATTAATTATTTGCGTGTCTCAACAGTCAATTCCACACAGTTGGCATCTGTTGGTAGCTCATCAAGCACTGGAAAAAAGAAACAACCCATAATCTCTGACAAAGATGTGCCTGTCGAGAGGACATCTCAATTGATTGCTGATCATCTTCAGTTAAAGGAGGACCAGTGTAGTAGGGTTAGCAGTTCTACTCAGAATAAGGGTTCCATGGAGACACTTTCTTCTGACATAAGCGAGCTAAGTATCGAAAGGAATAATGTAAATGTTGCACAACCTTACTTACCTGAAGAGTATAAGCCTGAGGGGTGGATGCTAGCTGATCAGGAGTCCGGGGTGCTGAGCCAACTAAACCTTGCAATAGTATGTTACTACTCATCTTTTGCTGTGACTTGTAAATATGGAATATACTCTTTTCACATTTTCTCTTCTAAAAGTGATTTTGCTTTGTCTAAAGATGTACTTGTCTCTAAACAATTTCGTTAGGTGGGTCATGTTGATTCTGGTAAGTCAACACTCTCTGGGAGATTGCTACACCTATTAGGGAAGATATCAAAAAGAGAAATGCACAAAAATGAGAAGGAGGCTAAGGAAAAAGTAAGTTGCTACTGCCTTTGTGTCAGTCTTCCACTTCATTTTGGTGCACAAATCTGACTGTTTGTGTGCTGTCATTCGTTTATCCAGGGAAAGGGGTCCTTTGCTTATGCATGGACTATGGATGAGAGTACTGAAGAAAGAGCCAGAGGTGTCACAATGACAGTGGCTGTCGCGTATTTGGAGACCAAGAAATACCGTGTAGTTTTGCTTGACTCTCCTGGCCACAAAGATTTCGTGCCAAATATGATATCTGGTGCGACACAGGCTGATGCAGCTATTCTTGTGGTTGATGCCTCAACTGGTTCTTTTGAATCTGGTATGGATGGGGATGGAGGGAAAAATGTTGGGCAAACAAAGGAGCATGCTCAGCTTATTAGAAGCTTTGGTGTTGAGCAACTTATTGTTGCAATCAACAAGATGGATGCTATTGGCTACTCAAAAGATAGGTTGGATTTCATCAAGGTGCAACTTGGTAGTTTTCTGCGGTCATGCAACTTCCGAGATTCAGCTGTTACCTGGATTCCTCTTAGTGCTGTAGAGAACCAGAATTTGATTAAATCTCCTTCAGATGCTCGTTTTACCTCCTGGTAAGCTCTGTTTCAAGTGGACTTTGTTTGTTTTAGAATTACCACTTTAGGGTTAGTTTCTCCAGTGCAGCGGATGTTGTAACCTCTCTCTAGTTAAATGTTTGGTTTTACGTGCCAATTTTGAGAATGCTGATCTGTGGACATATATAATCTTTAGCAAAATTTCGTGTTTCTCTCACAATTTGAATCTTGAATGGACATATTTTTTCAGGTATCAAGGGTTGTGTCTCTTGGATGCCATAGATTCCTTGCAGCTTCCTTCTCGGGATGTTTCAAAGCCCCTCATTCTTCCTATATGTGATGTTATCAAATCTCAGTCGACAGGACAACTGGCAGCTTTTGGAAAATTAGAAACTGGCGCTATTCGAAATGGTTCAAAGGTAGATTCCTCACAAACTTTTCTCTTCAGAAGCTATCATTATTCCTGTATTGCATTGAGACCCGTTGCAACACTGAGGGTAGATTAATTCAATTCTATTTAGAGCATGATCTTGGTAGTGACATGCCAATCTTTCAGCAATAACATGATGTAACAATTTGTCATGGCAAAATTGTGTTCCATTCTTCTTTGCATGATTACTTGGTTGAATGATTTTGTGCTACAATGATCTTGACAATATTTCCCTCTTCCCTGGCAATAGCTTTATGACTATAGGGCCAACTATTGATCTTACTTTCCCTCGATAAATAGTTTGGGTTGGATAAACAATCCTTAATGGAGACATGTGGGTGCAATTATATTTCTCCTGACTGCTTGGATCTTTTCCTTGTACAGGTCTTGGTTTTACCTTGTGAGCAAGTGGCGACAGTGAAAACCATTGAACGAGACTCTAGTTCATGCAGCATAGCGAGAGCTGGTGACAATGTAGCGGTTATTTTACAGGGAATTGATGGTAATCGAATAATACCTGGCGGGATTCTTTGTCACCCTGGTTTCCCGGTGCCTGTAGCCAACTACTTGGAGCTTAAGATTCGGGTGCTGGACATCACCATTCCAATTCTTGTTGGTTATCAGGTAAAGACATGTCATGTCACCAAAGCCATGTTTGATTATCTTCTTTTCCAGTCTAATCATATCAATGCTATTGACCTAGGTGGAGTTTCACATACATCATGTGAAGGAAGCTGCAAGAGTAACAAAAATCGTGGCGTTGCTTGACAAGACAGGCAAGCCAAGTAAAACAGCACCACGGTTTCTAAAATCAAAGCAGAATGCTGTTGTGCAGGTAATCACGATCCTTGTGAACAGCTTAGCTTTTGTGAACTTATATACGTTTGTGAATGTTGTGAAAACTGTTTGCGTTATTGTAACATTCTTGCTTTTTGTCAGGTTACACTAGATCAAGCGGTCTGTGTCGAGGAATTCTCAAAATGCCGAGCTCTTGGAAGGGCATTCTTGAGGTCGTCTGGAAGCACGATCGCTGTAGGTATAGTGACTAAGATAATAAGGCAGGATTAGCACTAGAAGACCTCTTTCGTACAAAGATTGGACCAGGTTGCTGCCTTGGGAGATCAGTACTGTAATACCGGCCGATCAAAAAGCCTGGCGCTGGCAAGTTTTGTTCTCTGTTTGCTTGTCGCCATTGCTGTTGTGCATTAGTGTTGAGTTATGCCTTGTAAAAATAGTCACACCTGTGAATGACTTACATACCTTGAATGCTGAGTTAGTTTTAATTAAGCTGGGGAACGCAGTATCTTTTATTTTGGCAGAAAACAGTCTGTTACATTTCTGAACGGATAATGTGACATTTAACCTGTGCTGTTAGAGAAAAGGGAAACGAATCAATCGACGGAACGTGATAACTGGGCCTCGGCATTGCAGCAGTACTCAGCTCCACGGTGGTTAAAATTGTAAGCTTGCCAAATGCTTGAAGAAACACAAACAAGAGTGCACAGTAGAATACGAAGACAAGAAACATCGCACTTATCATCATATGCCTTCACAAACATATATACCCTCATTCACCTCTCGGTGGCACGGTGGCGGTCGGTGACAACATGGGCACGGCGGAGATCTGGCGGTCGGTGACAACATGGGCACGGCGGAGATCTGGCGGTCGGTGACAACATGGGCATGGCGGAGATCTACAACGCAAGGGCCCTCGAGCAGCGGCTCCGGACATGATGGCGGCGGCGTCCCCTTTGTCGGGGATGACAGGACAGGAGGTGACTTCATCTGGCGGTGCCGAGGGCGGTGGATCAAGGGATCCCGTACCCGGGTTCGTCGTTGGAGGTGCGTGGCGGCCAAAGCTTTCTCCAGCGTCGATGACCCGATGCGGATCGAAAGCTAGCTGTGGGTTCGGGGAAGTGTGGATGTCGGTGAAAAACCACGCCGACTTCAGTCATGGCGAATGATGGCGGCGTATTTGCGTCGTTTCCTTGTTGGTGGCATGGTTGCTGCGGCGGTCTTCTCGCTCAGGTTGCTTAGGGGAAATCTTAGATCTGGGTCTCCCGGATCAAACGATGGTGGGGTGTGGCACCTTTTTTTCTCTGTTGAGGGCAAATTTTTTTTGGAGCATGTGCTGGCTGGAGGGGTCATGAGGTGGAGCGGTATGGTCCTTCGAGTCGAAGACGGTGAGTCTTGACTGCGTGGTGTAGCCAGGTCTCGGCGGCGGACTCTTGATGATGTACGCGCGCAGGGCGGTGACGTCGTCTGGCGTCGTGGTGGCGTCGATGGCAGGCCTGACAAGGTAATTTCATTGACCCCTGCACCGAAGATGGGTTCACGGAAGACGGCGGCAGCGACTGCTGGAGCGTGCACATGCGGTGTACGCTAAGGGTCTGCAACTGGTGCTCCGTTTTTAGATAGTATGTGTAGGGACGGGGCAAGCGGCCCTAATCATAATCACTATTATCTAGTTTATAGGTAGGGCGACTTTTGTGGCCTAGAAGTTAGTTTAAGAAGGATCGATGTTTTATCTTTTTTTTCCGATGAAGGATGGATTTTATTAGCTTAAAATGGAGCATCAAGTGATACAAACACATTGAACACACACCTTGTCTTTGTATAGTTAGAACGCATACAACCAACACCAAGACACATATAAAAATCACACCGACAACTAGTAAAGTCAAACATGAGCGAAGCTATGCCTTGGTGCAGCAAAAAGAAAAAACTCCGAAGCGATCAAAACAATGATCAACAATCTAGAACAACAACCATATTCGCACCGACCATCACATCAGCTGTGATGTCGCCATAATTTTCCACGACCCCAGCAACGACATGCATAGCACGATTTTGACGTGAGATGCCACGCAAGTGAAGACCATGCTGCACAAGCAGACAGTGAAACCGCGACAAGAGCCACTCGCTGTCAACAACTCCGAACAACGAAGGTCATCGTCGCACTTTCCAATGGAGATCGAGGGAGGATAGTCACCGACACCGTCAAATCCCACATGGGGATGCTCCAACAGTCTCGCACCGTCCTCATGCTTCATCGTCCTTGTCCATGGCGGCATATATCAGGCAGCAATTTTTTTTTGTCGTTGCCGCCAAATTTGAAGATCCAAGATTTCAGCCCTGTTGGAGATATGCCCTAGAGGCAATCATGTATGATGATATTTCTTATGTGTTTATGAATAAAGATAGTCCTTGGACATTATCAATGATGTGTATTAACAAGTATGTGACTTGTTTGTGAGACTATGCATTGTATGACGACTGTCCTAAATGGTCCCTAGTCGAAAGAGCTGTGTGGACGCGCAGCTAGTTAGACTAGCATATGACAAGGTGGATGGTCCGGTCTCACTGACCATGTAGCATTGGATGGTAGCCGGATAATATGGATTCAGAAAGATCTGGTCAGATTCGACGTAGTTGGATCCGAGTCGAGATAAGGTCTGAGTTGGACAGACCCGACTATGAGACGCATCGATAGGTCATCTGTGAGTCTCTAGTACAACATACGTTCTATGTCCTAAGACATGAGCTGGCACATGTACTTGGGATGGTGACAGACCTGCTTTGGGCCGACCAAATGCTACTCCGTAACTGGGTAGTTATAAAGGTAGGTTTCGGGCTTGTCCGGACCCATGCTGCAAGGCATGGTCGAGCAAGATGGGATTTGCTCCTCCGATCAGGAGAGATATACTCTGGTCCCTGATACATCCATTTTGCATCATGATTTCCTACTGTTATTTACTTTGTTTTGTTGAATAATAATGCCTTGGGGAGTGATTCTAATGCCTTTTCTCTCATAATATGCAAGGTTTACACAAAGAGGGAGAATACCGGCAGCTGGAATTCTGGACCTAAGAAAAGCACGTCAGAGATACCTATTCTGCACAACTCCAATCAAGCTGAAATTTTACGGAGATTATTTTTGTATTTAATAAAAAATACTGGAGCAAAAAACTACCGGAGGGGGCCTGCCAGGTGGGCACAACCCACCAGGGCGCGCCAGGCCCCCCTGGGCGCGCCCTGATGGGTTGTGGCCACCTCGGCCCACCTCCGGTGCCCATCTTCTGGTATATGGTCACTCTTGACCTAGAAAAAAATCAGAGGAGGACTTTCGGGACGAAGCGCCGCCGTCTCGAGGCGGAACTTGGGCAGGAGCACTTTTGCCCTCCGGCGGAGCGATTCCGCCGGGGGAACTTCCCTCCCGGAGGGGGAAATCGAAGCTATCGTCATCACCAACACCCCTCTCATCTTTGGGAGGCCAATCTTCATCAACATCTTCAACAACACCATCTCCTCTCAAACCCTAGTTCATCTCTTGTGTTCAATCTTTGTACCGGAACCTCAGATTGGTACCTGTGGGTGACTAGTAGTGTTGATTACCTTGCGTAGTTGATTACTATATGGTTTATTTGGTGGAAGATTATATGTTCAGATCTATTATGCTATGTAATACTCCTCTGATCTTGAGCATGATTATTATTTGTGAGTAGTTACCTTTGTTCTTGAGGTCACGGGAGAAGTCATGTTGCGAGTAATCATGTGAATTTGATATGTGTTCGATATTTTGATGATATGTATGTTGTGATTCCCTTAGTGGTGTCATGTGAACGTCGAATACATGACACTTCACCATTCATGGGCCTAAGGGGATGCATTGTGGAGTAGTTATTAGATGATGGGTTGCTAGAGTGACAGAAGCTTAAACCCTAGTTTATGCGCTGCTTCGTAAGGGGCTGATTTGGATCCAAACGTTTAATGCTATGGTTAGATTTTATCTTAATACTTTTCTCGTAGTTCCGGATGCTTGCGAGGGGGTTAATCATAAGTGGGAGGTTGTTCAAGTAAGAACAGCACCCAAGCACTGGTCCACCCACATATCAAATTATCAAAGTAGCGAACACGAATCAAACCAACATGATAAAAGTGACTAGACAAAATTCCCGTGTACCCTCAAGAACACTTTGCCTATTACTAGAGATTGTTCTGGCCTGTCCTTTGCCACAAAAGGATTGGGCTACCTTGCTGCACCTTGTTTACCGTTACCGTTACTTGCTTGTTACCAATTATCTTGTTACCAAACTATCTGTTACCTACAATTTCAGTGCTTGCAGAAATTACCTTGCTGAAAACCGCTTGCCATTTCCTTCTGCTCCTCGTTGGGTTCGACACTCTTACTTATCGATCCCCTATACTTGTGGGTCATCAGTCCCCTCGGGTGATCTGACCTGGATAAGCATGGCCATGCGATGAGAATTATGAGATAATCCGAAGTGTTGGTCGGATTCACCGGAACGAGAAAGAGGTCGTGCTGCAACAAGGATGACCATGTCGCCTTGAGCATGACAACATATATCGTGTGACAAAGGGAACAGAAGTGTAAAGTATAGGTTCTCCTAACCAGCTTCATCGAACACTTGGAGTCAGCACACTTTGCTACAGGCCACTACCGACTAGCCGAGCCGGATGTGATCAGACTCGTGACCAAGTGAACGAGAACCTAAGGGGTTGCATGCTTAAGGGAAGGAACTCTTTAGGATCCGTGCGAGGCCCAAGAGTTGAGCTCGCGATGTATGCCTATATATAATGGAGGTGCGGCACACTCATTCAGTTTATCACTTCGGCGCTGTCATTAGGGCTTTGCATGTTGTAAGAGCACATTTCTCCATGTGTGGTTTTGGTAATTGATGACAATCCCTATGGACTAATGGTTGCCTTGAGTTATATTCGAAGGATTTTTCCATAGGCACTTCTTGAAGTCCATATGTTGGTTTCAAGGAGTTTATATGGTGACCAAGGTGGTATTCAAGGTTTTATCCAAAGATTGCAAGCATGTCTCGAAGAAGAAGATTGTGTGAGCATTCATGTTTACCTTCAAGACATCATCTTTATGAAAAGAGAATATAAGATACAAAGTTGATCAAGACTAAGTCAAAGAGTGAATCAAGTTTATCAACACACAAAGCGTACAAGATGTACCAAGAGGGATCATGTGATCTCATGGTACGGTAAGCATTGTCCATTACGCTTGATGTACTAACCCATGGTCTACGTGAGAGTTTTGTGGGGTTAGGTATGTATCCATGGGCTTGCGTCAAGAGGAAGATCTCATACAACCCATGGAGGATGACATCAAGTGGTGATCGTCATCAAGATTGCGATGTGCAAGTTCAAGTGGAGCATCATGAAGAGATCACGCTTGAAGCTTGCCGTCCAATGTGGTGACAATGGACTTGTGAAGATGTGCCGAAGAGTGGCTCACCCATAGTGGAGTATGGGGGAGCAATCAACTAGTCTTTATTGAACCAATGAAATCAAGAAAGGCGGTCCATCTTGAGGAAGTCAAGATCGTCATCATCTAGCTCAAGTGGACTATGTGCAAGGTATAGGTTTGCCCTTGATAGGTTTTCTATTTTACCGGTCTCATGGTGGTAGTTGGGAGACCGGGTTATAGGATCGATTGTCGTACTTTCAAGGGGGGCTCTTAAGTGAGTAGCTTGATCGTATCGTTCGTTGAGATCTCAAACCATTTGCATCCTTGCATCATCTTTCTTGGTTCTTGTTTGGTGTTTTTCTTTGTGAGTTTTAGAGCTTATGGTCATCTTCATGACAAGCTTGAGTGTTGGAAATATGCCCTAGAGGCAATAATAAAATGGTTATTATTATATTTCCTTGTTCGTGATAAATGTTTATTATCCATGCTATAATTGTATTGATTGGAAACTCAAATACATGTGTGGGTATATAGACAACACTGTGTCCCTAGTACGCCTCTATAGGACTAGCTCGTTGATCAAAGATGGTCAAGGTTTCCTGGCCATAGACATGAGTTGTCATTTGATAACGGGATCACGTCATTAGGAGAATGATGTGATGGACACGACCCAAACTATGAACATAGCATATGATCGTGTCAGTTTATTGCTATTGTTTTCTGCATGTCAAGTATATGTTCCTATGACCATGAGATCATGTAACTCACTGACATCGGAGGAATACCTTGTGTGTATCAAACGTCACAATGTAACTGGGTGATTATAAAGATGCTCTACAGGTATCTCCGAGGGTGTCTGTTGAGTTGACATGGATCAAGACTGGGATTTGTTACTCCGTGTGACGGAGAGGTATCTCAGGGCCCACTCGGTAATACAACATCACAATGAGCCTTGCAAGCAAAGTGACTAAAGTGTTAGCCACAGGATCTTGTATTACGGAACGAGTAAAGAGACTTGCCGGTAATGAGATTGAACTAGGTATGGAGATACCGACGATCGAATCTCGGGCAAGTAACATACCGGTAAACAAAGGGAACAGCGTACGGGATTAACTAAATCCTTGACATAGAGGTTCAACCAATAAAGATCTTCATAGAATATGTAGGAACCAATATGGGCATCCAGGTTCCGCTATTGGTTATTGACCATAGAGGTGTCTCGGTCATGTCTACATAGTTCTCGAACCCGCAGGGTCTGCACACTTAAATGTTCGGTGACGTTTCAGTATTATTGAGTTATGTATTTTGGTGACCGAAGGTTGTTCGGAGTCCCGGATGAGATCCCGGACATCACGAGGAGCTCCGGAATGGTCTGGAGGTAAAGATTGATATATAGGAAGTCCCGTTTTGGTCACCGGAAAAGTTTCGGGTATTTCCGGTAGTGTACCGGGGGTGCCGGGAGGGTTCCGGGGGTCCACCGGGAGGGGCCCACCCATCCCAGTGGCCACATAGGCCTAGGAGGTGGCGCACCAGCCCCTGGTGGGCTGGGCAACCAGACCCTAAGGGCCCATGCGCAGGAGGTGGGAGGAGGCCAAGTGGGGAAAGAGTCCTCCCAAGATTCGACCTTCCTCGTGGGAGGAGGAATCCTTGTGGGGGGAGGACTCTCCCCCTCTGGTTCGGCCGAACCCCTCCTTGGAGGAGGGGCTAGGGCTGCCTCCCCCCTCCCCTTCCTCCTATATATAGTGGAGGTTTGAGGGCAGCCCACCACCTGAAAAGCCACGTGCTGCCCTCTCTCACTCTAGATCGTCTTCTCCTCTGATTAGTTCGGTAGAGCTTGGCGAAGCCCTGCCGGATTAGTTCACCACCACCGCCACCACGCCGTTGTGATGCCGGAGAACTCATCTACCTCTCCGCCCTCGCTTGCTAGATCAAGGAGGCGGAGATCGTCATCGAGCTGTACGTGTGCTGAACGCGGAGGTGCCGTCCGTTCGGTGCTAGATCGTGATTGGATCGCGGGACGGCTTGCGATTTGGATCGCGAAGACGTTTGACTACATCAACCGCATTTCTTAACGCTTCCCGCTTAGCGATCTACAAGGGTATGTGGATCCGATCTCCCCTCTCGTAGATGCTCATCTCCATGGATAGATCTTGTGTGTGCGTAGGAATTTTTTTGTTTCCCATGCAACGTTCCCCAACAGTGGCATCAAGAGCTAGGTCTATGCGTAGATGAGATCACGAGTAGAACACAAAGGAGTTTGTGGGTGTTGATATTCAGATTGCTTCCCTCCTTAGTCTTTTCTTGATTCAGCGGTATTGTGGGATGAAGCGGCTCGGACCAACCTTACTCGTCCACGTACGAGAGACCGGTTCCATCGACTGACATGTAACTCTGTTGCATAAGATGGCTGGAGGATGTCTGTCTCTCCCACTTTAGTTGAATCGGATTCGACAAAGGCGGTCCTTGTAGAAGGTGAAATAGCAACTTGTATATCACCGTTGTGGTTTTGCGTAGGTAAGAATCATTCTTGCTAGATACCCATAGAAGCCACGTAAAACATGCAACAACAAATTAGAGGACGTCTAACTTGTTTTTGCAGGCTATGATGTGATATGATATGGCCAGAAACATGATGAGATATATGTGATGTATGAGATGATCATGTTTTGTATAGATTATCACGACTTGCATGTCGATGAGTACGGCAACCGGCAGGAGCCATAGGGTTGTCTTTAATTTATTTTCGCCTTTTTGCTTTACTTTATCGCTATGAGTTAGCAATAGTTGTAGAAGCAATAGTTGGCGCGACAACCTCATGGAGACACGTTGATGGAGATCAAGATGATGGAGATCATGGTGTCATGCCGGTGACGATGGAGATCATGTCGGTGCTTTGGAGATGGAGATCAAAAGCACAAGATCATGGCCATATCATGTCACTTATGATTTGCATGTGATGTTAATCCTTTTATGCACCTTGTTTTGCTTAGGACGACGGTAGCATTATAAGGTGATCCCTCACTAAAATTTCAAGATAAAATTGTGTTCTCTCCGAGTGTGCACCGTTGCGGAAGTTCGTCGTTTTGAGACACCACGTGATGATCGGGTGTGATAGACTCAACGTTCGCATACAACAGGTGCAAGCCAGTGTTGCACATGCGGAACACTCGGGTTAAACTTGACAAGCCTAGCATGTACATACATGGCCTCGGAACACAAGAGACCGAAAGGTCGAACATGAGTCATATAGTAGATATGATCACCATGGAGATGTTCACCATTGAAACCACCTCATCTCACGTGATGATCGGACTTGGGTTGGTGAATTTGGATCATGTAGCACTCGTATGACCGGAGGGTTGTCAATTTGAGTGGGAGTTTTTAGGTAATATGATTAACTAAACTCATTATCTTGAACAATAGTCTAAGTTGTCTTTGCAAATTTTATGTTGTAGATCAATGGACCGCGCAGTAGCTCCCCTGAATTTCAATGCGTTCCTAGAGAAAGCTAAGTTGAAAGATGATGGAAGTAACTTTGTAGACTGGGCCCATAATCTGAGGATTATCCTCACGGCTTCCCAAAAGGCTTATGTCCTTGATGCACCGCTCGGTGAACCACCCGCTCCAGTGTCGTCTGCAGACGTTGCGAACGCCTGGCAGTCGCGTTCGGATGATTACTCAATAGTTCAGTGTGCTATGTTGTATGGCTTAGAACCGGGACTTCAAAGGCGTTTTGAACGTCATGGAGCATATGAGATGTTCCAGGAGTTGAAGTTTATCTTTGAGAAGAATGCCCAAATCGAGAGGTATGAGACCTCCGATAAGTTCTATGCTTGCAAGATGGAGGAGAACGGGTCTGTCAGTGAACACATACTCAGAATGTCTGAGTATTCCAGCCGTCTGGCTGAGTTGGGAATTGCCCTCCCGTCGGAGGCGATCACTGACAGAGTTCTTCAATCACTGCCACCTAGCTACAAGAGCTTTGTGTTGAACTATAACATGCAAGGGATGAACAAGTCAGTCGCCGAGCTATTTGCGATGCTGAAAGTCGCTGAGTCTGAAATCCAGAAGGAGCATCAAGTGTTGATGGTCAATAAAACCACTAGTTTCAAGAAAAATGGCAAGGGCAAGAAGGGTAACTCCAAGAAGAGTGGCAAAGCAGTTGCCCCTCCCGTGAAGAAACCCAAGGCTGGACCCAAGCCAGAAACTGAGTGCTTTCATTGCAAGGGTACTGGCCACTGGAAGCGGAACTGCCCCATGTATCTAGCCGACAAGAAGGCGGCCAACACCAAACAAGGTATATATGATATACATGTTATTGATGTGTACCTTACCAAACTCTCGTTGTAGTTCCTAGGTATTTGATACCGGTTCGGTTGCTCACATTTGCAACTCAAAACAGGAACTGCAGAATAGACGGGGGCTGGCAAAGGACGAAGCGACGATGCGCCTGGGAAATGGTTCCAAGGTTGATGTGATCGCCGTCGGCACGCTCGCTCTTCGATTACCATCGGGATTAGTGATGAACCTGAATAATTGTTATTTAGTGCCTGCGTTAAGCATGAACATTATATCTAGATCTTGTTTATTGCGAGACGGTTACTCATTTAAATCAGAGAATAATGGTTGTGCTATTTATATGAGTAATATCTTTTATGGTCATGCACCCATTGTGAGGGGTTTATTCTTATTGAATCTCGATAGTGATGATACACATGTTCATAACATTGATGCCAAAAGATGTAGTGTTGATAATGATAGTACCACTTTCTTGTGGCACTGCCGCTTAGGTCATATTGGTGTAAAACACATGAAGAAACTCCATGTTGATGGACTTTTGGAGTCACTTGATTTTGAATCACTTGACACATGTGAACCATGCCTCATGGGCAAGATGACTAAGACTCCGTTCTCTGGAACAATGGAACGGGCAAGTGACTTGTTGGAAATCATACATACTGATGTGTGCGGTCCGATGAGCATTGAGGCACGCGGTGGATATCATTATTTTCTCACCTTCACCGATGACTTAAGTAGATATGGGTATATTTACTTGATGAAACATAAGTCTGAAACGTTTGAAAAGTTCAAGCAATTTCAGAGTGAAGTTGAGAATCATCGTAACAAGAAGATTAAATTCCTACGATCAGATCAAGGAGGAGAATATCTAAGTTATGAGTTTGGCAATCACTTAAGACAGTGTGGAATTGTTTCACAGTTGACGCCACCTGGAACACCATAGCGTAATGGTGTGTCTGAACGTCGTAATCGAACCTTATTGGATATGGTGCGGTCTATGATGTCTCTTGCCGATTTGCCACTATCGTTTTGGGGTTATGCGTTAGAGATAGCTGCATTCACTTTAAATAGGGCACCATCTAAATCCGTTGAGACGACGCCGTATGAACTGTGGTTTGGCAAGAAACCAAAGTTGTTGTTTCTTAAAGTTTGGGGGATGCGATGCTTATGTCAAAAAGCTTCAACCTGAAAAGCTGGAACCCAAAGCGGAGAAATGCGTCTTCATAGGATACCCAAAAGAGATGGTTGGGTACACCTTCTATCTCAGATCCGAAGGCAAAGTGTTTGTCGCTAAGAACATGACATTTCTCGAGAAATAGTTTCTCTCGAAAGAATTGAGTGGGAGGAAGATAGAACTTGATGAGGTTGTTGAACCTTCACTTCAACCAGAGAGTAGCGCAGCGCAGAAATATGTTTCTGTGGAGCCTACATCAGTTGGAAAGGAAGCTAATGATAGTGATCATGAAGCTTCGGATCAATTTACTATCGAACCTCGTAGGTCGACAAGGGCACGCACTGCTCCTGAGTGGTACGGTAACCCTGTCTTAGAGGTCATGTTGTTGGACAACGATGAACCTATGAGCTATGGAGAAGCGATGGTGGGCCCGGATTCCGAAAAATAGTTAGAGGCCATGAAATCCGAGATAGGATCCATGTATGAAAACAAAGTGTGGACTTTGGAAGTATTACCTGAAGGGTGAAAGGCCATTCAGAATAAATGGATCTTTAAGGGGAAGACGGACGCGGACGGTAATGTCACCGTCTATAAAGCTCGACTAGTGGCAAATGGTTTTTCACAAGTTCAAGGAATTGACTACGATGAGACTTGCTCTCCCGTAGTGATGCTTAAGTCCGTCAGAATCATGTTAGCAATAGCTGCATTTTTCGATTATGAAATTTGGCAGATGGATGTCAAAACAGCGTTCCTCAACGGTTTCCTTGAGGAAGAGTTGTATATGATGCAACCAGAAGGTTTTGTCGATCCAGAGAATGCTGACAAAGTTTGCAAGCTCCAGCGATCCATTTATGGACTGGTGCAGGCATCTCAGAGTTAGAATAAGCGCTTTCATGAGGTGATCAAAGCGTTTGGGTTTATACAAGTTTATGGAGAAGCTTGTATTTACAAGAAAGTGAGTGGGAGCTCTATAGTGTTTCTGATATTATATGTGGATGACATATTGCTGATTGGAAACAATATAGAATTTTTGGAAAGCGTGAAGGAATATTTGAACAAGAGTTTTTCAATGAAGGACCTAGGAGAAGCTGCTTTCATATTAGGCATCAAGATCTATAGAGATAGATCAAGACGCTTAATAGGACTTTCACAGAGCACATACCTTGATAAAGTTTTGAAGAAGTTCAAAATGGATCAGTCCAAGAAAGGGCTCTTGCCTGTGTTACAAGGTGTGAAGTTGAGTAAGACTCAATGCCCAGTGACTGCAGAGGATAGAGAAAAGATGAGTGTCATCCCCTATGCTTCAGCCATAGGCTCTATCATGTATGCAATGCTGTGCACAAGACCAGACGTCAGCCTTGCCATAACTATGGCCGGAAGGTTTCAAAGTAATCCAGGAGTGGATCACTGGATGGTGGTCAAGAATATCCTAAAGTACCTGAAAAGGACTAAGGAAATGTTTCTCGTTTATGGAGGTGATCAAGAGCTCGTTGTAAAGGGTTACATCGATGCAAGCTTTGACACTGATCCGGATGACTCTAAATCTCAAACCGGATACGTATTTATTCTCAATGGAGGAGCGGTAAGCTGGTGCAGTTCCAAGCAAAGCGTGGTAGCCGATTCTACATGCGAAGCGGAGTACATAGCTGCCTCGGAGGCGGCAAAGGAAGGTGTCTGGATGAAGCAGTTCATGACGGATCTTGGAGTTGTGCCCAATGCACTGAACCCAATGACTCTGTTCTATGACAACACTGGTGCCATTGCTCTAGCCAAGGAACCAAGGTTTCACAAGAGGACCATACACATTAAGCGACGCTTCAATTCCATCCGCGATTACATCGAGGGAGGAGACATAAATATTTGCAAACTACACACGGATCAGAATGTTGCAGATCCGTTGACTAAGCCTCTTCCACGAGGGAAACATGATCAACACTAGAACTGTATGGGTGTTAGATTCATTACAATCTAAATCACATAGTGATGTGAGCTAGATTATTGACTCTAGTGCAAGTGGGAGACTGTTGTAAATATGCCCTAGAGGCAATAATAAAATGGTTATTATTATATTTCCTTGTTCGTGATAAATGTTTATTATCCATGCTATAAATGTATTGATTGGAAACTCAAATACATGTGTGGGTATATAGACAACATTGTGTCCCTAGTAAGCCTCTATAGGACTGGCTCGTTGATCAAAGATGGTCAAGGTTTCCTGGCCATATACATGAGTTGTCATTTGATAACGGGATCACATCATTAGGAGAATGATGTGATGGACAAGACCCAAACTATGAACGTAGCATATGATCGTGTCAGTTTATTGCTATTGTTTTCTGCATGTCAAGTATATGTTCCTATGACCATGAGATCATGTAACTCACTAACATCGGAGGAATACCTTGTGTGTATCAAATGTCACAACGTAACTGGGTGACTATAAAGATGCTCTATAGGTATCTCCGAGGGTGTCTGTTGAGTTGACCTGGATCGAGACTGGGATTTGTTACTCTGTGTGACGGAGAGGTATCTCAGGGCCCACTCGGTAATACAACATCACAATGAGCCTTACAAGCAAAGTGACTAAAGTGTTAGCCACGTGATCTTGTATTACGGAACGAGTAAAGAGACTTTCCGGTAACGAGATTGAACTAGGTATGGAGATACCGACGATCGAATCTCGGGCAAGTAACATACCGGTAAACAAAGGGAACAACGTACGGGATTAACTGAATCCTTGACATAGAGGTTCAACCGATAAAGATCTTCATAGAATATGTAGGAACCAATATGGGCATCCAGGTTCCGCTATTGGTTATTGACCGTAGAGGTGTCTCGGTCATGTCTACATAGTTCTCGAGCTCGCAGGGTCTGCACACTTAACGTTCGGTGACGTTTCGGTATTATTGAGTTATGTATGTTGGTGACCGAAGGTTGTTCAGAGTCTCGGATGGGATCCTGGACGTCATGAGGAGCTCCGGAATGGTCTGGAGGTAAAGATTGATATATAGGAAGTCCCGTTTTGGTCACCGGAAAAGTTTCGGGTATTTCCGGTAGTGTACCGGGGGTGTCGGGAGGGTTCCGGGGGTCCACCGGGAGGGGCCCACCCACCCCAGGGGCCACATGGGCCTAGGAGGTGGCGCACCAGCCCCTAAGGGCCCATGCGCAGGAGGTGGGAGGAGGCCAAGTGGGGAAAGAGTCCTCCCAAGATTCCACCTTCCTTGTGGGAGGAGGAATCCTTGTGTGGGGAGGACTGTCCCCCTCTGGTTCGGCCGAACCCCTCCTTGGAGGAGGGGCTAGGGCTGCCTCCCCCCTCCCCTTCCTCCTATATATAGTGGAGGTTTGAGGGCAGCCCACCACCTGAAAAGCCACGTGCTGCCCTCTCTCCCTCTAGATCGTCTTCTCCTCTAGATTAGTTCGGTAGAGCTCGGCGAAGCCCTGCCGGATTAGTTCACCACCACCGCCACCGCGCCATTGTGCTGCCGGAGAACTCATATACCTCTCCGCCCTCGCTTGCTGGATCAAGGAGGCGGAGATTGTCATCGAGATGTACGTGTGCTGAACGCGGAGGTGCCGTCCGTTTGGCGCTAGATCGTGATTGGATCGCGGGACGGCTTGCGATTTGGATCGCGAAGACATTCGAATACATCAACTACGTTTTTAACGCTTCCCGCTTAGCGATCTACAAGTGTATGTGGATCCAATCTCCCCTCTCGTAGATGCTCATCTCCATGGATAGATCTTGTGTGTGCGTAGGAAATTTTTTGTTTCCCATGCAACGTTCCCCAACATCGAGTTCATCGAAAACGGAGTCCATATGCATCTTCTATGAAGTTTTCAATATTGGAGTTTTTGCCGGTTCTTCATTGATAGAGGTTTCACATCTCTATACCATTGGCATTCTTTGTGAGTTTTAGATCTTATGGTCATCTTCATGACAAGCTCGAGTTCATCAAAAACGGAGTCCATATGCATCTTCTATGATGTTTTCGATGTTGGACTTTTTGCCAGTTCATCATTCATAGAGATTTCACCTCTCTATATCATTGGCATTTCTCTATTGCCTATATCATAGCTGTTGGAGGGAGAGGGGGATTTGATGGAATAGTTGTTGTATTTCTTGAGCCTCGTGGACATATATATATATAGTAGTACAATGACTAACTTGGAGTACAAGACAAGGCATGACAAATCCTAGTCTATCTCATATTTTCTAATAATCAATATACTAAACATATCCCCGCAGTCACAACGGTAGTGACGCAGACGGTGAGACTGGAGAAGAATCCGAAGGTAGGCCGACGGTCATCCCCCCACAGTCGTAACGGTCGATGCATCGCGGAAGTTGTGGCTGGAGTAGAAACCGACGAGGTTGTTCAAGCAAGGCGGTAGCCCTTTTGTGCCGTTTGTCGAGGTAGCCGAGAGCGTAGGGTGGTGTAGCTGTGGTCGAGGTAGCCATGCGAAGAATGCCGTGGTCGATGTCGAGTCGGGGTAGCCGGTGTCGAGGAAGTCGCCGTGGAGCCGCGGGCGCAAGGAGACGCCGAGTTAGTCATGGGCGCAGTGGTGTCGAAGTAGTGGTGCACCGGGAAAAAGATGAAGTTGAGACGCGTCGCGCCGGGATTGCCAGGTCCGGGGACACGTCATGGACGAGGGCACGCATCGGTGTTGCCAGCACCGGGCATGCGTAGACGGACAAAGTCGATGTTGATGATGCGTCACTCCAGGCTTGCCAGACCTGGGAACACATCGGGGACGAAGGCAAGCATCGGTTTGCGGTTCAAATCGGCGGGGGGGGGGGGGGGGGGGACGGGGGAGGGCGATGTCGCCCGCGGTGGTCAGAGTAGATGAAGTGGTCAGGGTAGACGACGGCGACGCTGGCGATGAGCTGGTGCTAGACGAAGAAGAAGGGGGTGGACTGGCGGCGCGGCTCAGGTGAGCGAGCTACATCGGCGTCGAAGAAGAGCGGCTGCCGCGGCCTGACGGCGGCGGCAGCTGGTTAGGAGCGCGGCGGCGATGCTTGAAGTAGACGACGAACCCGACAACGTGACGAAGACCGACGCGGACGGTGGCGTTCCAGCGCCGAGGGATACGGCGCGGCGCATACCACGGGAAGTCAACGCGCGGGGACGATGGAGTGAACCGCGGGCCGCGGCGCTACGACCCGAAGGGGGGACGCAGCGGCAGCAGGCGGATCGGGGCGATGGTGGGAAGACCTCGGGCGGCGGCGGTGACCGCGGGCCACGGTGCTATGACCCGAAGGGGCGGCATGGCGACGAAGCGCTGGTCGATGCGACCACGGGGACAGCCTCGGGCGGCGGCGGAGACCGCGTGCCACGCTCGCTACGGCCCGATGGGGCGACGCAGTGGCAACGCGAGGGTCGGTGCAGCCACGGGGACGGCCTGGAGCGGACGGCCTCGGGGCGGCGGTGGACCGCGGGCCGCGACACTATAGCCCGAAGGGGCGACGCAACGGCAGCACGCGGGTCGGTGCGGCCGCGGGGAGAACCACGGGGCGGCGGCGCTGCGGCCCGATGGGGCGACGCAACGGCAGCCCGGTGCTCGATCGGTGGAGGGGCGCGCTTTACTCTTGACAGTCTTAACGGGACCTGCGGAGGCGCGCGCAACCGACGGGCCAGGTTGGTCGCACGACGTAGATGAGGCGGATCGCGGCGGCGGGCAGGTGATCAATCCGATTGCAATTGAGGTCGGGGACGCTGCTCTTTGGAGGCGGGATGGCGGCGGAGTCCAAGATGAAGCCGGCGACGACGGTCGGCAGGGCGGCCGTACACGCGCGGCGTAGATTGACGGGCGGGCCGGCGCGCGAACGGCGGCTGTGATGGGCCGCCGCATGGCGCGAGGCCGCCTGGTTGGGGCGATGCAGGAGTCCCGATCGGAGCAGGGCGGTGACGGCCGACGTAGGGCGACGAGCGAGCAGACGCGTGGGCGACGGCTGTGAGGTGCCGCAGCGTCGCGCGAGGCCGCCGGGTCGGTGTAGAGGCCGGGTCGCGCCGATGTCGGAGTAGAGGCGTGGGGACGACGGCGACGGCGGGCGACGCAAACCGATCTTAGATTGGAAAACCAGAATGAAAACGCCGATCAATGCGACCGGCGGAAGAGAGAAAACCCCGGATCAAGAGATCGGGGAAAAGACTCTCTAGGGCAGCCGGTCAACACGACCGGCGGACGAACCCTAGGTACGGGCGGTGCGGCCCCCGGCGGCGGTCATGGAGGCCGACCGCCTCGGGGGCGGCGCGCGGTGCGGAAGCGGTGGGCGGCGGCTAGGTCTAGGAACTTGCGGCAGATACCATGTTGGAGGGAGAGAGGGATTTGGTGGAATAGTTGTTGTATTGCTTGAGCCTCGTGGGCATATATATATGAGTACAATGACTAACTTGCAGTACAAGACAAGGCAGGACAAATCCTAGTCTATCTCATATTTCCTAATAATCAATATACTCAACAATAGCTCTTGTCATCTTGAATCCAACAAGCTTGAGTTTGCTCAATTCGGAGCTCGTATGCGAAAGTTATGGCAGTTTGTTTCTCAGAACAGTTTTCAGCACTCAGGCGGTAGTACCGCTGCTTTGGAGCAGTAGTACCGCTCAGGTAGTTCTGACATCCGCGCCAGCCATAAGACACCTGTCTGATGCCCCGTGCCACCCAAGCGGAAGTAGAGCGGCTGTACTGAGCGGTAGTACCGCTGACAGAAGTGGTAGTACCGCTTCGGCGGCACTAACGTCTCGAGGTTTCTGCCGTTTGCTTGTTCTTTCCTACATCTACTGCTTATAAGCAGTAGTACCGCTCTCCGGAGCGGTAGTACCGCTTGTGTGCGGGCTGTGGGGGTAACAGTTGGATTTTTCCCCACCTACAAAAGAGGGTCTTCTTCCCCAATGGATCTTATCCTTTGAGCTCGAGTTTGCCCCCCATTGTTGACCTTCTTTGACCTTGCTATCTCTCAATCCCTCCAATGATTCTTGCTAGTTCTTGAGGGAAGAGAGAGAGGAGATCTAGATCCACATTTCCACCAATCACTGTCTCCTCTTTGTGAGGGGAACCCCTTGGATCTAGATCTTGGAGTTCTTTGTGTTCTTCTTCGTTCTTCCTCTCATTTTCCTCCATAGCATTAGTTGTTGTGGTGGGATTTGGGAGAGAAGGACTTGGGCACTCCGTGTGCCCTTGCCATTGCATTTGGTGCATAGGTTTGAGTTCTCCACGATGATACGTGGAAGTGAGAAGTTGAGAAGCTTATTACTCTTGGGTGTTTGAGCACCCAAGAGCTTGTGCCTCTTGGGTGCTTTGGCGCCCTAGACGGTTGGTGGTGCCTCGGAACTCAATCATTGTGGTGCAAAGCTCCGGGCAAGCGTCGGGGTCTCCAATTAGGTTGTGGATATTTCCCTGAGCATTTGAGGTCACCTCGAAGCCATAATCCATTATGGTGAAGCTTCGTGGTGTTGTTGGGAGCCTCCAATTAAGTTGTGGAGATTGTCCCAACCTTGTTTGTACAGGTTCGGTGATCGCCCTCAAGAGTCCCTTAGTGGAATCACGACATCTTGCATTGTGCGAGGGCGTGAGGAGATTACAGTGGCCTTAGTGGCATCTTGGGGAGCATTGTGCCTCCACATCGCTCCAAACGGATATTAGCATCCGCAAGGGTGTGAACTTTGGGATACATCGTCGTCTCCGCGTGCCTCGGTTATCCCTTATCCGAGCCCTTTACTTATGCACTTTACTTTGTGATAGTCATATTGTTTCATGCTATATATCTTGCTATCACTCAATTGTTTATCTTGCTTAGCATAAGTTATTGGTGCACATAGCTGAACCTAGTTGTTTTAGGTTTTGTGCTTGACGTATTAAATGCTAGTTTTATTCTGCATTTGTTCAAGCCTAAACCATGATTATTTTAAAGAGCTGATACGTCTCCAACGTATCTATAATTTTTGATTGTTCCATGCTGACATATTATCATTCTAGGATACTTTTTGGGTATTTATTTACCAATTTATAATATTTTTGAGCACTAACCTATTGACCTAGTGCCTAGTGCCAATTCCTGTTTTCTGCGTGTTTTTTGCCTTTTCAGAGTTACAGTACTAAACGGAGTCCAATTGCCACGAAACTTTTTGGTGATTTTTTCTGGACCAATACAAGACCTAGAAGCTTCGAAGGAGGGACAGGAGAGGCACCAGGGCCCCACCACATATCCAGCCACGCCCCCTAGGGGGGGGGGGGCGCAGCCAGATATGCGTTGGGCCCCTAGAGCGCCTCCCGACGTCGTTCTCTGGCCTATAAATTCACAAATACCCTAGAAACACCAGAAGCGCTCCTGAAACACTTTTTCCGCCGCCGCAAGTCTCTGTTCCGACGGGAGGCCATCTACACCTCCGTTCCGGCACCTTGCCGGAGGGGAGATCGATCACAGAGGACCTCTTCATCAACCTTGTTGCCCTCACCATGATGTGTGAGTAGTTCACCACAGACCTACGGGTCCGTAGGTAGTACCTAGATGGCAATCTCTCTCTCTCTCTCTCTCTCTCTCTTGATCTTCAATACAATGTTCATCGCATCTTTGCCTTGATCTATCCGATGTAATCCCTTTGTATGGTGTGTTTGTTGGGATCCGATGAATTGTAAGTTTATGTTCAGATTATTCATGAAAAGTATTTGAGTCAAACCTGATTACTATGATTCTTATTTGCATGATCATCATAGCTTCGTAATGCCCTCCGATCTATTGAGATAGTTTGGCCAACTAGATTGATATTTCTTTAGTGGGAGTGGTGTGTTGTAGTAGGTTCAACCCGACGAGTTTCTATATCCTAGTGACAGAAGGGGACAAGTTGCATCTTTGTGTTGTTGCTACTAAGGATAAAACGATGGGGTCTACTTACATTAGTTGAGTATACTTTGTCTACATCATGTCATTGTTCTCCAAGCATTACTCCGTTTGTCATGAACTTAATACGTAGAGAGGCAAGCATAGAAGCGCTCTTGAAGTGGTGTAATAGTAGTAGGTGCAGGCAGGAGTCGGCCTATTTGCTTATGGACGTGATGCCTATATACACATGATCATTGCCGTGAACATCGCATAATTATTCGCTTTTCTATCAATTGCCCAACAGTAATTTGTTTACCCACCGTATGCTTTGCTTATGAGAGATGCCACTAGAGAACTCTACGCCCCCCGGGTCTATTCACTTATATATTCACAAACGCTATCATTACCTTGATGTTATTTATCACCTTTTATTTTATTTTGCAGTTTACTATCATCTACAATTATCTACACAACTCATTTACTTGCAAATAACGAGATCAAGGGGATTGACGACCCTCTTGCCGGCATTGGGTGCAAGTTGTTTGTTCTTTTCCGTGCAACCGCTGAAGACGGTTGAGGTTGGTATTCCTATTGGTTCGATAAACCTTGGTTTCATAACTGAGGGAAATACTTACCCACTTTGTGCTGCGATTATCCGTTCCTCTTCACGGAAAACCCAACGCAGATCACGAGTATCAGGAATGATTTCCCGGGGAATATCATCATCAACTATCAAGTAACTTCACACAAATTATCATTCACTTTTTCTTCTTTTTATTTACTGATATATTTTGTTTTTTTCATAAAAATCAAAAATCAAAAATATTTATTTACTAGTTTGCTTGCTTGCCTAGCTATGTTATCTTTATCTTTATCACACACAAACATAAAGTAAAAGGTAAAAATAAAGATAAATGGATCCTCATCCACTTGCTAATCTTTTGAAAAGACCCGATTATGTTGAACCAATTGCTAGTGAGTTGAGTGCACTAGATTTTCCTTATGAGGTCTTGCTTGAAAATCATGAATCTAAAAATTATGATGAAGTGTTAAAAGAAATTTATAAAGTGATTCATGATAGTTCCTTGAATGAAAAGCATGATTGCCATGTTGCTAGTATAAATTCTATGAATATCAATTATTCTAATGATCATGATTGGGGTGATAATCCTGATGTTCCTTGTGATCTTGTTAATTCTAGCCTTCATGATGAATCTATTATTGAGTATGATATTCGCAACACTACTAAAAGTGGGGTTGGAAGAGTGTCAAGTTTAGGTAATAATGATCCCACTACTTTGGAGAATGATCAATATTATGATAGTTATATTGTTGAGTTTGATTATGATCCTACATATAATGAGAGAGGCAAACATGGTTATAAGAATTTGCATGTTACTCAATTACCTCTCTTTGTGTTGAAATTATTAATGCTTCATTCTTCCTATTTGCATATTCTAGATTTCACTTGTCTTGAGAATTTATTTTCCTATAAAATGCCTATGCATAGGAAGTATGTTAGACTTAGATGTGTTTTTCACATGCTTTATGATGCTCTCTTTGTGCTTCAATTCTTGTCTATTATGTGAGCATCATTGAAATCTCAAGCCTATCTTAATGGTTATAAAGAAAGAGCTTGTTGGGAGACAACCCAATACTTTCTATTTTTGTGTGATAACATGATTGTTGCCTCTGTAATTATTATGTTTTTATGTTTTAATTAGTGTTTGTGTCAAGTAAAGCCTTTGGGATGACTCACAAGATGAGTAGAAACGATGCTGAATCTGAAACAGAAACTTTGATTCTAGTGCAGGAATTTTCATTTTTTACTGGAGCGTGATAATTATCTGAAATTTTAACACAGTATTTCTATACAAATTCTTTACGTTGTCCTAATGTTTCAGAATTTTTAGACTTAGATAAATATGGGCTCTTTACATATTGCTACAGATTGTTTTGTTTTAAACAGATTCTGTTTTGCCTGCATAGTTTGCTTGTTTTGATTATGCCATGGACTATATCGGGGGGGGGGGGGGGGGGTAAGCCATGGGGAAGTTATAATACAGTACCTATTATGCAAAAATGAATTTGAATCAATTTATCACAGTACCTCAAGTATGCGATATGTTTCTTATACTAACGGATCTCACGAAGTTTTGTTGAGTTTTGTGTGATTGAAGTTTTCAAGTTTTGGGTGTGATCACGATGGACTACGGAATAAGGAGTAGCAAGATCCCAAGCTTGGGGATGCCCAAGGCACCCCAAGTATAATTCTAAGGAGACTCAAGCGTCTAAGCTTGGGGATGCCCCAGAAGGCATCCCCTCTTTCGTCTCAATCCATCGGTATGTCACTTGGAGCTATATTTTTATTCATCACATGATATGTGTTTTGCTTGGAGCGTCATTTGCTTTTGCTTGATTTTACTTTCAGTTTGTCACAATCATCATTTTCTGGACACACCTATTTGAGAGAAACACACCTTCATGATAATTTACTAGAATACTCTATGTGCTTCACTTATATCTTTTGAGCTAGGCAGTTGCTCTAGTACTTCACTTATATCTTTTTTAGCATGGTGGCGTGTAGATTTTATAGAAATAATATGCTCTCGTTCTTTACTTATATTTGTTTGAGAGCTGAGTAATAGTGACGTAATTTGCATGGGTCAAAAGACTAGTCCAAGAATATTAGGTATTCAATGAATGATAATCAAAACCATCGCGTAGCACTTATAGAGAAGTTGTGGGTTAATGACATTGATGTAGTAATATGAAAAAGGTGTGAGTCCAAAATTTTTAATTAGTAGAAGTGTCGAGGTTAAGAGGTGTTAACTTGTTATTCATCTAAAAATTAAAGAGGCATGGTGATGATGTGTGAGCATTTATATTCCTCGTTGAAATCGTAGTGTTGTTTTGAGTCGGGTGCGCGCGATGGTTAACTCCTACCAACCTCCTCCCTCGGGGCATGCGAGGAGTACTTTGATTTATGATAAAACTAATAAAACTTTGCAATAAGTATATGAGTTCTTTATGACTAATGTGACACCATGGACATACACATCTTCACCTTCTCATATTTGCTAGCCTCTTCGGTACCGTGCATAGCCCATTCCCACCTCGAGGATCGGTGCAAATATTCGTTGGTGCATCCAAACCCCGTGACATGATACACTCTTTTGCACATAAGCCTCATTATATCTTCCTCAAAACAGCCACCATACCTACCTATTATGGCATTTTCATAGCCATTCCGAGATATATTGCCATGCAAATTCCATCGTCACTTCATATGACTAGTTCGTTCATCATCACAATGCTTTGCATGATCGTATAGAGCTGACATAGTATTTGTGGCAAAGCCACCATTCTTCATATTTTTGATACATGTCATGCAAGATCATTGCACATCCTGGTACACTGACAGAGGCATTCATACAGAGTCATATCTTCATATCAGTTCTTCATGTTGAGTTGTAAGTAAATAAAAGTGTGATGATCATCATTATTAGAGCATTGTCCCAGTGAGGAAAGGATGATGGAGACTATGATTCCCCCACAAGTCGGGATGAGACTCCGGACGAAAAATGAAATAAAAATGGGGGAGGCCAAATGAGCCCACCATATATATAAAAAAAGAGAAAATGGGGGAGGCATAAAAAAGAAGAGAAAAGGCCACCATATAAAAAATGAGAGAAAAGAGAGAAGGGACTTTGCTACTATCCTTTACCATACTTGTGCCTCAAAGTGGCACCATGTTCTTCATATAGAGAGTCTCCTATGTTGACACTTCCATATGCTAGTGGCAATTACCTTTTCATATAATATACTTGGCTTGTATATTCCTATAACGGGCTTCCTCAAATGCCCGTGGTCTTCATGAGCAAGCAAGTTTGATGCACACCCCACTTAGCTTCAGTTGAGCTTTCATACACTTATAGATCTAGTGCATCATTTGCATGACAATCCCTAATCCTCGCATTGATATCTATCGATGAGCATCTCCATAGCTCGTTGGTACGCCTAGTTAATGCGAGACTATCTTCTCCACTTTTTACCCCTTTGATACCTACCACCATATTCTATTCCACCTATATGCTATGTCCAATGGTTCACGCTCATGTATTGCGTGAAGAATAAAAAGTTGATGCATAATTGAAAAAGTACGATCCAATTGCCTGACTTGGACACTGTGGTGCTTAACATTTGTATCTATGTGGTGAAGACGGAGTCATACCTTGCTAATATAATAAAGATGAATAGGGGTAAACATTCTTTTAGGATCGTATACTTTGAAGAATTAATAAAAAAAATTCTTATACTTATAAATATTACTATGTTGCTGTTTGTTAATTCATCATTTCTCAATGAACATACACACCAAAGATTACATTATGGGTAACATGTCACATCAAAAATTCTGTTTTTATCATTTACCTACTCGAGGACGAGCATGAATTAAGCTTGGGGATGCTGATACGTCTCTAACGTATCTATAATTTTTGATTGTTCCATGCTGACAGATTATCATTCTGGGATACTTTTTGGGTATTTATTTACCAATTAATAATATTTTTGAGCACTAACCTATTGACCCACTGCCTAGTGCCAGTTTGTGTTTTCTGTGTGTTTTTTTGCTTTTTCAGAGTTACAATAGTAAACGGAGTCCAATTGCCACGAAACTTTTTGGTGATTTTTTCTGGACCAATAAAAAACCTAGAAGCTTCGGAGGAGGGCCAGGAGAGGCACCAGGGCCCCACCACATATCCAGCCGCGCCCCCTAGGGGGGGGTGGGCAGATATGTGTTGGGCCCCTGGAGTGCCTCCCGACGTCGTTCTCTGGCCTATAAATTCACAAATACCCTAGAAACACCAGAAGCGCTCCTGGAACACTTTTTCCGCAGCCGCAAGTCTCTGTTCTGACGGGAGGCCAACTACACCTCCGTTCCGGCACCCTGCAGGAGGGGAGATCGATCACGGAGGGCCTCTTCATCAACCTTGCTGCCCTCACCATGATGTATGAGTAGTTCACCACAGACCTACGGGTCCGTAGGTAGTACCTAGATGGCAATCTCTCTCTCTCTCTCTCTCTCTTGATCTTCAATACAATGTTCATCGCATCTTTGCCTTGATCTATCCGATGTAATCCCTTTGTATGGTGTGTTTGTTGGGATCCGATGAATTGTGAGTTTATGTTCAGATTATTCATGAAAAGTATTTGAGTCAAACCTGATTACTATGATTCTTATTTGCATGATCATCATAGCTTCGTAATGCTCTCCGATCTATTGAGATAGTTTGGCCAACTAGATTGATATTTCTTCAGTGGGAGTGGTGCGTTGTAGTAGGTTCAACATGACGAGTTTTTATATCCTAGTGACAGAAGGGGAGAAGTTGCGTCTTTGTGTTGTTGCTACTAAGGATAAAACGATGAGGTCTACTTACATTAGTTGAGTATACTTTATCTACATCAGGTCATTGTTCTCCAAGCATTACTCCGTTTGTCATGAACTTAATACGTAGAGAGGCAAGCATAGAAGCGCTCTTGAAGTGGAGTAATAGTAGTAGGTGCAGGCAGGAATCAGCCTATTTGCTTATGGACGTGATGCCTATATACACATGATCATTGCCGTGAACATCGCATAATTATTCGCTTTTCTATCAATTGCCCAACAGTAATTTGTTTACCCACCGTATGCTTTGCTTATGAGAGATGTCACTAGAGAACTCTACGGCCCCCGGGTCTATTCACTTATATATATTCACAAACGCTATCATTACCTTGTTGTTATTTATCACCTTTTATTTTATTTTGCACTTTACTATCATCTACAATTATCTACACAACTCACTTGCTTGCAAATAACGATATCAAGGGGATTGACAACCCTCTTGCCAGCGTTCGGTGCAAGTTGTTTGTTCTTTTGTGTGCAGCCGCTGAAGACGGTTGAGGATTGGTATTCCTATTGGTTCGATAAACCTTGGTTTCATAACTGAGGGAAATACTTACCCACTTTGCGCTGCGATTACCCGTTCCTCTTCACGGAAAACCCAACGCAGATCACGAGTATCAAGCGCCTATTCACCCCCCCTCTAGGGGACATCCACGTCCTTCCACATGTGTTGCAAGTAGCCACCTCCACTCGTCGCCAGCTGTGTGATCTGACCTAGCAGTCCGACGCACGGTGTTCCTCCTACACTTGGGATACCGTTAGAAGCGGCGCACTTGCGTCGCCCCGGCGAACCTGTACTTGGGATCCGACGACTGGGTGTTCGAGGGAGATAGGACGAGGAAGAGACGACTCTGGAAGCGCTGCCCCAACTCTACTTCCGTTGCACGGCACTGCGCGTCTAGTGGTAACGATCTGTGATCCATCTCTATAGCATGATCCTGATTGTTCTGCGCGTAGGAAAATTTTATATTGCCGCCGATGCACCTACCGTAGAACCCAACAAGCCCCGTCTCGGCAATCACCTAGCAGCGTAGGACCACGTCTTCGCCTACGCCTCTGAGCGGAGAAATGCCATACAATGACGCAGCAGGTTGATGCTGTCGCCTCGCGTGCAGATGGGATCATGGCCATCGATGTTTCACAACCAAAGACTGCCGGCCTAGCCCGAAATGAACCGCCACTGTGGCACATCCATATCCTCTGCATCAAGCCATTGTTCATAGCTCTCACTCCGGAGCAATGCTGAACAAGCTTCCTTAGGCCCCGCCGATCAAGTCAGCTCCAAGACAATGCCTCCAAGATCAACAAAGAAGAAATCTTGTAAGACACTGTTGAATGATACTAATAATATGGTTGTGTGCATCACTTGATGCAGAGGACGGCGGTTCAACCTTCTTTTTCAAAAAAACCTCTAGGTAAATTTTGACAAATCTCTCAGCTAAAATGAAACCTTCATCTTCACTAGCACGAGCATATTCAACTTTCAATACCCTAAGGCCTTGTACAATGCTAGATGTTTAGGGAGGTGCTTAGAAAAATAAACGATTTTGTTTTAAAGCATGAGTGCCTATTTTTACAGAAGAAACGCCTCACTAAACATCTATCCTGTATCGGATGTCCCCTTCCACAATTATCTTGCATTGTACAAAGCCTAAGGCGAACCCAGAGTCCATTGATTGAGATTTGTCGAGGCGACGAACTACCCGAGAGCTGGATGGTGTCACACCCATGACCCATAAGTCGCTAGGCAGGGGAGGTACTCTGGTCGGCCCTGCTCGCCCCAGTTGCAACCAATGCATCGTGGTGGTATGCATGCAATGATGCAAACCCAATTTTTATGGAAGGAATGGACGCCGAAAAGTACACTTCTATATATGTTGTTGTATGATCACAAATCGTTAATTTTGTCAGAACAAATAGCCAAGAAAACCTCAATTACAAAAAAGAAAGAAAGAATATGAAGAGCTTGAGAGAGAGAGAGAGAGAGAGAGGAAGGAAAATAAAGAAGACTTCTCCGACGAGCTTGTCATGAACACATATCGTGCCAGCGTAAGCCAATGGCCGTGATGCTCACGACCCGATCTTATCGAGGCTGTCGGCGACGGTCTTCATCTTGGGCCGGAGCTCCGGGTCGGCCTCGGTGCACGCCAGCGCGACGTGGAACGCGGCAACGATCTCCTTCTTGGGCAGCGTCGGCGCCTCCCGTAGCAGCGCCGGGTCCACCATCTCCGCCACCGGCCGCGCGTCCTCGAACCCGCGCCGCACCCACCGCACCACCTCCGGCACGGCCTCGTGCTCCGCGCTCCCGGACCGGTCCGTCGTCGTCGTGGACGGCCCCGAGAACGACGCCGACGTCGACGGCGACGCGTGGTCCGCCGGCCCCCGCCCCGTCAGCAGCTCCAGCAGGATCACCCCGAAGGAGAACACGTCCCACTTCTGCGCCGGCCGCGCCCCCGGCGCGCGCGCCTCGGGTGCTCGGTAGCCGCTCGCCTGCGCCTGCGCCGGCGCCGGCTTCGTGTAGGGGATGGCGCCGCCGAGGAGGCTTCCGCCGGAGGACGGCAGCGCGCCGTCGGGGCCGCAGCCGGCGATGGCGAGCAGGCGGACGAGGCCGAAGTCGGCGACGCGGGGGGTGAAGTCGGCGTCTAGGAGGATGTTGGACGGCTTGACCTCGCCGTGGACGAACCGCCGGGTGCTGCTGCACTCGTGGAGGTACGCCAGGCCGCGCGCCGCGCCCTTGGCGATCTTCAGCCGCGCCGACCACCGCACCACAGGTTCACCGGTGCGACCTGCGACGTTGACGCGGTAACTAAGAGTTAGCATGTGTATAGTGCTAACCAGAATTGACGGGCATTGATACTGAATAAGAAAAATAATGCTCCGGACAGAATTAATGTCCATTTAATTAGAATGGTGTGTCCACATCACGAGATCAAGTACAACACTACTAGTACCAGTTTCACCGGGCAGGTGTTATTGTACTTTTGCTAGCTTAATGGCATCTTCAAGACGGACTTCACCCTTATATGTCTGGATCGAATGGTCCGGACATTTTCAGACCTTCAACGAGGACACTTATATTGAACCGGGCACGAATGGACGTTTGAAATTCTCCAATCCAACCCCAAATTGAGGAGTGGAGTAGGGAGTTCGGAAGTCCGCCCCGTCATCGGACATCCCGTCCTCCATCGCTTTTTAATCGGACCCCCTCACTTTCGTTCTCACTCTCACTCGCTATCCTCTTACAAAACCCTTGAACCCGAGCCGTCGCCCCACTGCCTCCGACCGCTGCCCGGCCTCGATGCGCTAGAAGAAGATGATGCGGGAGGAGCGCCTCGACAGCTGCACGATGTGGTACCTATGCAACCATCGCGATGATGACAACAACATCAACAACAAAAGCGGCGACGATGACGACAGTCTGGCATGGCCTTAAGCCATGCCAGGCCATGCCTACGAGGTCATCATCCGCTACTTACTGTAGTTTAATTTTGATTAATTCTAAGTATAGCTAAATTTTCCATCAAATGACTAAATTTAGTGTTTTAATTGATAAAAGTATATCTTTAGAGGGCGGTCTGTTCATGAACACACCCGAACATGTCCACGAACATTTGAAGTCATCCGTTGGAGGAATGCCCTCGGAGACGCTCTTGGGGCTGTTTGGATGGTAGCCCCGACCTGCCCTGTCAATAATTTGGCGTTGACCGATGACGTTGGCATGCGTTTGGTTCACATCCAATTTTTTGGTCACCCGTTCAGTTCCTACAGCCGCAACGTGGGCAAGGCGCGGGCGGCAAATTACTTCGCCAAAAAATTGGCATAGCCAAAATTGGTAGTGCTGCCGTGGGCAGCATCCAAATAGCCCCTTAACTTTGGTGCTTCCCTTTCGCAAAAAAAAAAAAAAAAAAAACTTTGGTGCTTCCCGCAGACACAATCAGCCATGCCACTGTCCACGGACACTGCATATGAGGAGGGAGTTGTGCAGTGAGCACTAATTGCCCACGTTGTGGTTGATCTGTCATTCACTTGACAATGGTCATTTTCGCTGCCTGCCTGCCTGCACATGGCTTCTCACAGCACACAAACCACGCATTAATCATGGCGTCCTCACAAAGTTGTCAACCTTTGTCCTATCAAGGCCCGAAAGCCACAGAGAAAGGCGGCATCAACAGCAGCATCAGCACTAGACTCATCATCAATCACCCAGTAATCAAAAGCGTTGATCATGCGTGATCACGCATGCGCGTCGCCTCCCAGGCGTGCCTCCGCGGTCTCAATTATCGCCCCTCCGCCTCTGCTTTTCGCTCGCGTGGAAGACTTTTCCGGGTTGTATTTAGTCCGAGAGGATCATTCTGTTAGGCCGTGACAGTGACAAAAGTTCTAGGCCTAAAAAGGCCTCCTTTCTCCCTTCCAGGCAGGAATCAGGACGCTGTAAAGGCATTCCTTTGTTCTTTTCCCGGGATACCTTAAAAATGACTTGATCCCATGAGGTATTTGGACTGTAAAGTGTGCGTGTACACCACAAACAATAGATTTTGGTGCAGTATATTCAGTTAGTGGCCGGCCCCAGCTTGTGGCGTGACTCTTAGCTCTTAAGTTACGCTAACAACTCCCTCGGTTTTTCATCAAGCAGAAAGCAATAGCTCGCTGCTGTTATTGGAGAGCGCGCACGAGCAAAAACACGAGGGGGAAATGATTTTTTGCATGTCACTGGAAGGAACCAGCCATCCGATCGACGAGAGATGCCCGGCATGAGTGGCAGAGTGTGGTCCATCTCCATCCGGGGACACAGGCCGGTGCGGTGTTTGGAGGCTCTCGCTCTCGCCGCTTGTCTTGCAGCGGATCGAATCGCCTGACCAGACCAGTCCGTCGTCCGTTAGGAAACTGTTGATGTGATGATGCCTCGGTCGCACGGCAGGCCGTTTGCCACCAAGACCCGATCTCGGCCGGGGATTTCCTACCAACAATACGTATACACTTGTTTCTACCCTATGTCAATCTAGTCAAGTTTCGAGGCATTTGACCTACATCCAACCAGTTATGGTTTAGAAGTGGGATTTTACGGTGAGATGGGGTATGTGGAATTTGACTTTAGTAGCGTTCCC
This sequence comes from Elymus sibiricus, assembly GCA_039707655.1. Lineage (NCBI taxonomy): Eukaryota > Viridiplantae > Streptophyta > Magnoliopsida > Poales > Poaceae > Elymus > Elymus sibiricus. The sequence goes on from CM077665.1 coordinate 483,143,296, forward strand.
CTGTTTGGGAAGAGTGGGAAAACACAGCTGAATTCTTTGTCACATATATGAAGGGTTTGTTTGATGATTTCAAACGATTTTTATAGGAATGTTGGAGGATTGGACCCTTAGTTATTGTTTTTGTATGTGATTTTTTTATTTTTATATTGAATATTTTCTAGTGATTTTGTTGCACTACATTCTATAGAAAATTTAGTATTCATTGAAACATCCTGCGATATTTTTCCTATGACACAGTCAAACAAACTAAATTTAACAAAATTACCCATCGAGCGTCTCCTCTCCTCCAAAAAAAAAGCTAGGGTTTTTGCCTCTCGCCGGCGCCGCCGCCGGTCCGCCTCGTCTCCGATGGCCCTAGGGCCATGGGGACGTGGTGGATCCTGGTAAGGGCCGGCGAGAGGGCTCCGTTTTTAGTCGTTCCTTTGAGTTTTGTTAGGGTTTGTGTCCTGCTCAGGAAGGCGAGACGGCGGCGGCTCCCTGAAGATGGAATAAAGGTCTCCCCGCCTAGCCCCCGTTCCGGTGGTGCGTCTAGCATCGTTGGTGGGCGTGTGGAGGTGTGTCTCCGGCGGATCTATCTTTGGTGGATTTGCTCGGATCTAGTCGTTGTTCGTCTACGTTCGTGTGTTTTCGGGTTGGATCCTTTCGATCTACGTTATTCTTCATCGGCGGCGGTTGCTGTTCTGGTGCGCTGGTCCTATGGGGCCTTAGCACGACGACTTCCCGACTGTCTACTACAACAAGTTGTGCCCGACTCCGGCGGTGGAGGGGCGATGATGGCGGCGCGCCTTCGGCTCGCTTCAGTGCTTGTAGTCGTCGCTAGGTGGTTTACGGATCTGAATGTAATTTTTATTATTTCTGGTGTTCGTTGTACTGCCATGATTGAAGATGAATAGATTGGAAGTTTTTTGCAAAAAAAAACAAACTAAATTTAAATAAACGAATAAGTGCGTCATTCCTTCCTAAACCTTTTTTCCTACTATTTTTGTGCTTTGGAATCATGCTAGTGAAAAAGGTCATATCATAACACCCCCCCCCCCCCCCCCCCCCCCCCAAGGATAAACCCTCACTTCTGCCTCGAATGATGCACACAACCATATACTATTAATTGTTAAAAACAATGCAATGCAAAGCCAAGCATTGATGTAGAACAAATTGTCTTACAAAATGGAAAAGAGAAAGCTGAGATCATGTAGATAGAACATGCCTCGTGGCGGCATGCCTACCACTCACATGTCAAAGTTGGTTGGTTCGCCTAACGTTAGACCATGGCCTATAACCTTCAAAGCATATCTTCAAACCAGCAACTTCAAGAAGGTAACCACATGGGGACTTTGACGCTGCCTATCATGCCAAAAGGTAGATCATGGGCTGTCACCACGCCATGCAAGTGCCACCGCCGACGTGAGAGTTTCTCCGAGAGATGTCCGGGAACTGCACACCGAGGTGCAACACGATTAGGCTTGATCTATGCTTCCGCCACACGGTAAATCCACGCCGGGGTCGCTGGTGGACCATGTGCAAACGCCAGTTCGACCTTCTACGCGTGGACATAGTAGCTACACATGAAGGGAACTCCCGCCGCTGCCGCACGGGCTTTGCCCAACAGCGACAAGGAGGGAAGGTGGAAGAGGAGGGTAAGGAGTGGCGGCTGGGTGGGTGGGAGATGTCGAACTTTATTTGATAGCGTGTCATGGATTAAAATTAGGAGAAACCAAACCCTAACTCTATGTATTTTTTGTTTGGCCAAAATTTATGACCCTTCCCGTGCACTGAATTTCTCGCAACATATCATCATTGCTTATATACTCCATCACATTTTCAATGTTGTTGTCGTGCATTTTTTATTACCTAATAATCAAGCAACATAAAAATAAAATAAAAACTAACACACACTTCATGAAAAGAAGGAGCACTATTACGAAGAAAAGAAGGATTACTAAGATGATTTACTATTCGGTTTTGCTAAAACACATCTAGATGTGAGATAAATATTGCACATCTAAGTCCTATATTATTGATCTTACGTGGAGATTCGTGTGAGTATTTTTTTTTTATGCTTGATTTAGTCATTTAGATGTGTAATAACTATGTCTAGACACACCCCTTTACTATTCTAGTGAATTGGGCTTCAAGTTATAACAGCAAGTCTTGTTCAAAGCGAAAGAGCAGTATGCGAGTTGACCGGTGTTGTTATTATATAAAAAGAAAGTTGACCGGCGTTACTTTTACTTACCACGCAGCGCGGAGGCGAGGTTGCCGTTGCCGACGAAGTCGGTGACGACGAGCTTCTCGTCCGGTGACCAGTAGTAAGCGCGCAGCCGCACCACGTTGGGGTGCCGCACCCGCCCCATCGCCCGCGCCTCCGACCTGAACTCCTTGCACCTCTCTGCGCCACCGCCGCCGCCGCCCAGCCGCCGAACGGCCACCGGCGTCGAGCCGTTGCCCACCACCACCTTGTACACGATCCCCTTCCCTCCCTTCCCCAGCACATACGCGGATGACCGGAGCAGCTCGTCCAGCTCCATCCGGAATCCCCGGTCGATCGCTACGAGCTCCCCGTCGGCGCCACTGCACTTGCCGCCTCCTCCTTCCTCGTCGTCCGACGAGCCATCCGAGCCGTCCACCGAACCTCTTCCGCGGCGGCCCCAAATGCAGCGGCAGAGCCCCTTGTTTCGATCGTCATCGTCATCGTCCTGTGCGATTGCACGGCCACGGCCGCGGCGGCCTTCCCTCCGGTCCTTGACTTTCCAGTATATGTACACCAGGATGATGCCGATGAGGGCGACGCCTGCGGCGTCGGCGACGGAGATAAGCGCTATGAGGCTTGATCTAATTGGCTGATGCTGGCTGTAGTTAGAGGCGGAGGCTGTTGATGAAGTGGTGTTTTGTGGCGGCGGAGATTGCGTCGGCGGTGGGACGGCTCGGCAGGCAACTTGGAGCGGGAAGCCGCAGAGAGCGGGGTTGTTGAGGAACGCGGTGGGGCCCTGGCTTGCGAGGCTGCCCGTCTGCGGGATGGCGCCGGAGAGGTTGTTGAAGCGGAGGTCGAGCGTGACGGTCGCCGGGAGGCGGCCGAGCTCCGGCGGCACGATGCCGGAGAACTGGTTGTGCGAGAGGTTGAGCGTGCCCGAGAGCTTGGGGAGCTGGCCGAGGTCCGGCGGGATGGAGCCGTTGAAAGCATTGGAGGAGAGGTCGAGCTGCTGCAGGCTGGACATCTCCGGCCAAACACCGGCGGGCACCTCGCCAGAGAAGGTGTTTCTGGAGACGATAAGACGCTTTAAGCTCCGGCAATTCCGGAGGTCGAGCGGCAGGTCGCCGGAGAGCGAGTTCCGGGAAACATCGAGGTTCTGCAGGCGCGGGAGGTCGCAGAGCGCCACGGGGAGCTTGCCGGTGAGCGCGTTGTTGTAGAGGAAGATGGAGTGGAGCGAGGAGGCGTTGGAGAGCGCGGCCGGGATGCCGCCGGTGAGGCGGTTGTCGTGTAGGTTGAGCCGGCGGAGGAAGAGCAGCGAGCCGAGCTCGGACGGGATGTAGCCGGCCACGTTCTTGCCGGCGACGGCCAGGCCGACGACGCGCGGCTGCGACGAGATGTTGGCGCAGGTGACGCCGGGCCAGCGGCACGGGTCGGCGTCCGACTCGGACCACTTGGAGAGGGCCGAGGCCGGGTCGTCGGTCACGGCCGCCTTGAAGGCCAGCAGCGCGAGGCCGTCGTCGGTGAGCGCCACGGCCGCCGGCGGCGGCAATGCGAGGAGCAGCAGCAGCAGGAGAATCGTGGTCGGGACCGTCCTCATCAGCAGAACACACCCTTCCACCGAGCTACTGTTCGTGTCAGCGTGAGCGCGTGTGCGTCTGTGAGGCTGGGAGTCTAACACTAACTGTCAGTGGCAGAGGTTACCAACAGGTTATAGAAACCGACAGATCTGCGGCAGCACTGCAGTTGGAATTGAGTGGACGGACGGACACCTTGGATTTCCAAGGTGTTGTGGTGTGGCGTGCATGCGAGCTACTCCTGCTAGTGGTGATGGAGTTTTTCCCCTTTTCTTTTGCCATGTTAGTGAGGAAGTGGTTATGTGAGGAAAGATGGTTACTGGGATGGTGGCTGTGTTGATTAGAGTGGGTAGGGCCCCAGATTGTGCAATGTAGGAGGAGCTCATAGTAGCTAGAGAGAGAGACGTGTGGAGGAGGGGAGTACAAGGGAAGCAAAGTTGTGTGTATGTGCGGTTCGTGGCTAGACTGTAGAGTATGATGAAGGACGTTGCGGTGAGCCAAAGACTGGAGGACGGCCAGGTAATCATTCCTGTGGTTATGGACTTTAGGTGGCCTGGTTGGTGAGCGAGTGAGTGAGCTCTGTTCGTGCACTTGCCCTTTGCCATATGCATATCAAAATAGTACTCCCTCAGTTTTTAAATATAAGTCTTTTTAGAGATTTCACCGAGGACTACGTACAAAACAAAATAAATGAATTTATACTCTAAAATATGTCTATATACATCCGTATGTAGTCCGTTATTGTAACCTCTAAAAAGATTTATATTTAGGAACAGAGGGAGTAGAACCGATCATATCTGCTTATGTTATGTGTGGGAAACATGGCTTTGATATTCTTCCTTCTGTGATGGTTGTGCTGCTTTTGCATGTGAAAACTGCTCCGATGATAGTTGTGAACCAGAGCAAAACTCATGTGATGGCTCTCGACTGTCAGAAATCCACTGTCACAATTGCACTGCCCACTTCAACACGTTCAGTCATCTGTAAAACAAGTAGATAGCAAAATTTAGTCAAACTGATTGCAACAGGGAACAAAGAAAGCCACAACAGCTCACACATCTATAATACAACATTTACTAGAGTAGCTCACACATCTATAATCCATATATAGAGAACAAAGAAAGCTAAATCTCACAATTCACTATCACATATTATGTCATTATCTATAATAAAACATTTGCTACAGCCTACAAGAGCTCACACATATATAATCCATATATAGAGATGCCACGGTCACTTAAATCACTCAATTAGTCATTGCACAAATACACTTTCACAACTCACAAATATAGCAGAATAAAAGTAGTACAACGGCAACACACAGTTCAACAACATCAGCTCAAATTTGCCACCTCGCAAACGAGGGCGGGTCGAGGCAGTCGACCACCTCGCTGGGGTACTCGTCGACGGCTGGCTCGGCAGCGAGGCTCAGCCTGCCGAAGCATTCGGCGAGGGTGGCGACGCTGGACAAAGTGGCGCCGCTGCGCAACTCGTCCGAGAGGTCGGTAGCGACGCCCGCAGGGCGGGCGGGAACCAGGTTCCACGCCGCGGGAGCAAGCCCCACGAGCGTGCAGGTCCGCACGGACGCGGAGCGGCCGAGGGAGTTGGTGAAGGGTCCCGCCCGGAGCATGACTCCGGCCGGCGCCGCGGACGGCCCCACGGTGGACGCCAGCTGTCGTCGTTTTCTCACGACAGATGCCATGGGGTGGCTTATCGAGTGTGGTTGGGGCCGAAGGACGCCGACGGGCTCCGGTGACGGGATTGGGGACAAGCGGTGAGAGACACGCGATGTTCCCAGGTTCGGGGCCCTACTGTTATTTATTATGTTTTGTCGAATAATAATGCTTTAAGGAGTGATTCTAATGCCTTTTCTCTCATAATATGCAAGGTTTACACAAAGAGGGAGAAAACCGGTAGCTGGAATTCTGGACTTGAAAAAAGCACATCAGAGATGCCTATTCTGCACAACTCCAATGAAGCTGAAATTTTACGGAGATTATTTTTGGATTAAATAAAAAATACTGGAGCAGAAAACTACCGGAGGGGGCAAACCTGGTGGGCACAACCCACCAGGGCGCGCCAGGCCCCCCGGGCACGCCCTGATGGGTTGTGGCCTCCTCGGCCCACCTCCGGTGCCCATCTTCTGGTATAGAGTCACATTTGACCTAGAAAAAAATCAGAGGGGGACTTTCGGGATGAAGCGCCGCCGCCTCGAGGTGGAACTTGGGCAGGAGCACTTTTGCCCTCCGGCGGAGCGATTCCGCCGGGGGAACTTCCCTCCCGGAGGGGGAAATTGAAGCCATCGTCATTGTCGTCGATTTCTCACGACAGATGCCAGGCTTATCGAGTGTGGTTGGGGCCGAAGGACGCCGACGGGCTCCGGTGACGGGATTGGGGACAAGCGGTGAGAGACACGCGATGTACCCAGGTTCGCGGCCCTCTGTGAGAGGTAACACCCCTAGTCTTGCTTGCCTAGTTGATAGACCAAGAGAACTACAATGGTGCTCCTTGAGCTGTTTGCTAGAGGAGGAAGAAGAGGCCTGCTGGCTCTCTCTGCCTCTCTATGTGGGTGTGTGTGAAGGTGAGAATGCTTGCCCGTGCATGGGGGGCGTCGGGGTGTTTTATAGGCCAAACCCCCGGCTTACAATATACATATGCGGCACCGGGAGGGACCCGGCTGCCAGCCTCTCTAGCCGGCCAGGGGGCCCCCGGCTGAGGGGTCTTGTCGTTGATGGGGGCCCGCCGGCTGCAGGGTCCCATCGGGAGCCGGTGGGAGGGCCCACCGACGGCTCATCGACATTGACGCGTGCTCGTCACGCTGCGGTACGGGTCGTCCGGCCTGGTGTCGTCTTGTGGTAGCCGGCCGCGGTCAGCGGTATGGCCGGCGACGCTGTAGCCATGCCTGGTCACAGTCGGCCGGAGTCAGGGGCACTATTGCCTCCACTGTGGCCATGCGGGCGCTGACCCCCGACGCAACGGGGGCCACTGTAGCCATGCGCGCCCTGACTGCGGTACCGGGGGCACTGCTGACACGCCGTGCGTCAGGTCACCGTCCTGCGAGGCGTGGCGACATGACGGGAGCTGACCTGCCGGCCTGAAGGCCTGGCGTCTCCGCCTCTAGCCGGCCGGCTAGTCGCAGCCGGCCATGCGGAGCCGGACTACAGGGGGAGGCGGCTCGTCGTGTAGTCTTTTTTCGAAAAGCTGGAGCAAAGACCCAGCTGAGGCTACCCCGGGGTTAACCCCCCGTCAGTAGTCCCCGAAGCAGGGGAGGCCCGCCGGCTGGCCGCGGCGGACCTCGCCGGCTTGAGTCTTGCGCTTGAGGACCGTCGGTAGCCCCGAAGCCGGGGGAAGCGGGATCGCGATGGCCGGCCTCACAGCCGGCCAACGCTCCGCTGGGCGCCTCGACCACCCCGAGGGGCAGAGGGGACGCGCCACGTGGGGAGCACAGCGGGCCGCGGCCTGACAGGCCACGCGGAGGACAAGACCGGGTCGTGGGGCGGGGCCCACTTCGGCCGCGGCCTCGGCCCGCGCGCGCGGATCCTCTGCGGTCAGGGCCGTCGGTTGGCGTTCCCGAAACGCCTTAATGCCCCTCCCACGCGTGGCGGAAGTAGTGGGGGTCGTGCGCGACGGATCCGCTCCCCACTACCCCGCGCGGGGTTTAAATGGGAGGGGAGAGGAACGAAACAGGGCATTCGCTCCCCTGCCCCCGTGCATCGTCTTCGTCTCCCGTCCCCTCCCCTCACCGAGAGAGAGAGAGAGAGCGAAAGTCTCGTGTGCGCCGCGCCACCGCTCGCCGTTGCCGCAAACCGCGACATGACCAAGCCCGCACGCCTCGCCACTGCCGTCGAGACACCTCCAAGGCGAAATGGCGGGCAATGTCTCTTGGGATGGCAGCGACGTCGACGAGGCCTACATCGAGCACCTCCGCCACCGCCGCAAGCTACCGCCAGAGGAGAACGTGGAGGTGCGCATCGCCGAGGCGGAGAACGCGCCGGCCCCTCGAGAAGGCGAGGTGGTGGTCTTCGCCGAGCATTTCGCCCGCGGGCTCGGCCTGCCGGCGAGCACGTTCTTCCGGTGCTTCCTCTCGCGCTTCGGGCTGCAGCCCCACCATCTCAGCGCCAACGCCATCCTGCAGCTGGCAGCATTCGTCGCCCTCTGCGAGGGCTTTTTGGGGGTGGAGCCGCGCCTCGACCTCTGGTGCCGGCTCTTCTACCTGAAGCGCCAGACGTTGAAGAACAAGGCCACCGGCGACACGGTCATGACCGCCTGCGGGGCCGCCCTAGTACACTATTGCCCCGGAGCCGGCTTCCCTCAGCTCTCTCTGCAGGACTCGGTGAAGAGTTGGCAGAAGGGGTTCTTCTACGTGAAGAACGCGAAGCCGTCCGAGGACTACATCAACCTTCCCGACTTCGTCAACCAGTCGCCGGTCGCGATGCAGAACTGGAGGACGCCTCCGCCCCAAGCGCCCGAGACGGCGGACCGGTTTTGCGAGCGACTGCTGGTGATGACCAAGACGGAGGGGCTCACGGCCGTGGATCTCCTAGCCACGATGGTGGAGCACCGGGTGCAGCCGCTGCAGCGCCGGCCGCACCTCATTTGCCAGATGGGAGGGCGGCGCGACCCGTGCCGGCTCTCCACCAAGGAGCTGAAGGCGGTGCAGGTGGCGAGGAGGGTGAACTCCATCTCGGCCGCCAAGATGAACGAAGGTGGGTGGCAATGGGGGAAGGCCCCGTACAGCCGGGACCATCCGGCTCCGTGGGTACGTGACGAGCCATACCCCACCTCTTTTCTTCTGAAGCCGGCGCTCCCCCTAGCCTGACGTCGGAGGGGCTGCCTTTGCATGCAGGTCTTTCCTTTGCTGCAGGAGTATGGGGAGCCGGCTCCCGACGTGGCGGAGTCGGACCCCGACGTGGCGGAGTCGGACCCTGAGGAAATCGAGGACGTCGACGACGTGGAGCCGGCCGAATCGGAGCGAGCCGGTGCGTCGGGGATTCGCGGGACGGAAGCGGAGGGAACCGAGTCGGCGGGTGAGTTCCTCACCCAGTCTCTTTTGCGGGACTGGTCCGATGACGATGCTGAGCCCGGGAAGATGCGCAATGCAGCGGCCTCGGAGGACCCCGAAGTTTCGGGAGACGACGCCACTGCGCCGAGGAGGCGTGTTCGCCGGGTCGACCGCGAGCCGGGTCGAGGCGACACGACTGTGGATGAACGGGGGAAGCAGCCGGCCAACTCCAGGCCGACTCCCAAACGGGCAGCCGGCGGGCAGCCGGGCGGCAGCGGGAAGAAGCCACGGGTTAGCATCGGGTAAGTCTCTTTTTGGGTTTCTGATAGGTTTCTAGTCGGCCCCTTTTCCTCATGTCGTTGTTCAGGGAGCCGCGCGCCCTGGGGAGGGCCACCGCTGACGAGACGGAGGGGACGACACAGAGGACCGCCACCGACGAAAGGGAGCGCGAGGCGTGCCGGGACCAGGAGGCAGCGGAGCAGGAGCGGCTCGAGGAGGAGCGCCGCCCGTGGGAGGAGGCGGCGCGGAAGCAGCCGCCAGGGAGGGCCCGCGTGGAGGTCCACCGCGAGGATCAGCGGGCGCAGGGAATCCACGTCGGGCAGCTTGCCGCCTGGACCATGGACGAAGTGGGGATCGCCGCCAAGGTGCGCCTGACCGAGGTGGTCCGGGCCATGAAGCGGCTTTACGGGGCCGGCTCGGCGCTGGTTCACACCCTTTGGCCGAGCGCGGTGGAGCCGGTCTCCATGAGCCGGCTGTCGAGGTGGCTGGAAGCCGGGTCCGCTCGGGTGAATGCCTGGAGGGCGTCCGCAGCGCGCGCCAGAGCGGCCATGGCGCTCCGTGTCACAAGTTCATGGTACCCCGAGCTGGACTTGGGGCTACTTACGGCTCAGCGTGCCGGCACCGATGCGGAGCTGGAGGCGGCTGCCGACGCGTTGGCCGTGCGGGCCAGTGACCTCGCGTCCTTTGCTTCGTGGGACGAGTACGTCCCGGAGCGCATGGCAGACGGTGAGGTGATCCCGGAGGATCGGTACGCGCTTGCCCTTGACGACCCGGAGGGTAGCACCGGCGAGACGGACGATGAAGACGCCGAGTTCAGCACCGACGACTACGTCGACTCCGAGCTGGCTCAGGACTTGGACGCGGGGGCCGACACGGAGCGTGCCGTGGCCAAGGACGGGGCTTCTACCTCAGCCGCCGCGGAGAGCGCAGGGGGAGGAGACAGTGCCGCCACTAGTTAGGGTCCTTTTGTTTTCCTGCTTTTTGTTAGACTGCAATTCCACCCACTGGGGGTGTAATGTAACGAACATGTGGCCTCGGACCTTTATGCTTTTGTATGAACTTGTGTTTTTCATGTTCTTGTGTATGAAATCTAATGCGTGCCGGCTCGCCCCTGGCCTGCCATTCCCTTGACTCCTTTTTTGCCCAAGACAAATTTCCCTTGGGTTTGGCCCCGCCAGCCGGACATCCGGGGGCCGGTCTGTAGCTAGGACGGGGCGTTAACCTCTGGGGAGTCGGCCGTCGGGTATTTTGGGGTCGCAAGAACGTTGGGTCAGGGTGAGCGCGTCAGAGGCCGGTAGGGAAAGGTAAAGACTCGGCTAGCCGTAGATGACAGCCCGCCTGCCAACGGTGTTCATGTGCGCTAAGTTTTCACCCCAGCAACCTGCTGGCCGGACAGCCGGGAGCCGATCTGTAGCCGGGCGAGGCGGGAGGGGTTTTGCTTAGCTCACATTACTTTAGCCATTTTCGGGGAGTGGTGCCATGGCTAGCCGGCTAGTCCCTGGGACCGGGGAGCCGGATTTTGGGAGCCGGTTCTTTGCAACAAACTGAACTTGATAGAAACGAGAAGGGTATGCCCCAAGAGCTGGCTTAGGGCACCCGTTGCATTCATAAGCCCAAAAGGGAGGATACATACAAACACTGGTTTCAGCAGTAAAACGGACGAAGGAGTGCCGCGTTCCACGGGCGCTCCGTCTCCTCGTCGGAGGCGTCTCTCTTGCGCTTCTGCGGCTTCTGGGCGTCTATTAGATAGTACGCGTTGTTGTGCAGCGCCTTGCTTACGATGAACGAGCCCTCCCATGGGGAAGAGAGCTTGTGCTGGCCAGCGGTCCGCTGGATCCGCCTGAGCACCAGGTCCCCCTCGCGGAAGGAGAGGGGCTGGATCCGCTTGCTATGGTAGTGCCGGAGCTTCTGTTGGTAGATGGCCGTTCGGCTCAGGGCCAGCTCGCGTGCTTCTTCGAGTAGGTTGACGCCGTCTTCTCTTGCTTCCTTTGCATCCTTTTTCATGTACAGGGTGACCCGAGGCGAATCGAACTCAATGTCCGTAGGGATGACCGCCTCAGACCCATACACGAGAAAAAAAGGGGGTGAAGCCGGTTGACCGGTTGGGCGTGGTCCTGAGGCTCCACAAGATAGCCGGCAGCTCTTCGATCCAGCAGCCGGCCGATCGCACGAGTGGCGCCACGAGCTGGGGCTTGAGGCCGGCCAGGATCAGGCCGTTTGCCCTCTGCGCCTGGCCGTTCGACTGTGGGTGGGCCACTGATGCGAGGTCGAGCCGGATGCCCTCCTGGGAGCAGAAACGCGTCATTGCGCCTTTAGCAAAGTTTGTGCCGTTGTTGGTGATGATGCTGTGGGGGACGCCGTAGCGGACCGTGATATCTTTGATGAACCGGACGGCCGTGGGGCCGTCCAGCTTCTTGATTGGCCTGGCCTCGATCCACTTGGTGAACTTGTCGACGGCCACCAATAGATGCGTCATGCCGCCTTGAGCGGTCTTGAAGGGTCCCACCATGTCGAGGCCCCAGACCGCGAAGGGCCAGGAGAGGGGGATGGTCTGGAGGGCCGTAGCCGGCAGGTGGCTCTGCGTGCTGAAGCGCTGGCACCCTTCGCACTTGTCGACCAGCTGCTTTGCCTCTTCCAGGGCCGTCGGCCAGTAGAAACCCTGGCGGAACGCCTTGGCCACCAGGGTTATGGAGGCGGCATGATGCCCACACTCGCCTTGGTGGATGTCTCGGTGGATCTCTTGCCCCTTTTCCGGCTCGACGCAGCGTTGGAACACGCCGGTCGCGCTGCGATGGACCAACTCGTGGTTGATGATGCTGTAGGTGGGGGCCCGGCGCTGGATTTGCCGGGCCGTAGCCTCGTCGGGAGGGAGCTCGCCACGCAGGAGGAAGGCTAGGATGGGCTGGGCCCAGGTGGGGGCCGTGACAGGAGCCGGCGCCGGCGCGGGGTGGATTTTGGGGCCAGCCGTAGCCCCCGGGCTTGGAGCCGGAGGCCCCGGGCCCAAGCCGTCAGTCCTCGGGACCGAGCCGTCAGTCCCTGGGGCCGGCAGATCAATCGCCATCAGGACGACCGTGGGACCGTCAGTCGTCGGAGCCGGCTATGCCGAGGCGGCGGTTGGAGCTGGTGGAGTTGTCGGAGCCGCCGGGCCTGACGAGGTGCCGGCGGGGTCAGCCGGCACGAAGATGGACTCCGATTCAGCGGATGGTTTGATCGATGGCTTGAGGAGCCGCTCGAGGGAAACGCCGGCCGGGATTGCTTGCCGGGTGGAGCCGATTTTGGCTAGCGTGTCCGCCGCCTCATTGTCCGCCCGGGGGACATGGTGGAACTCGCACCCCTCGAAGGAGCCGGTGAGTTGTTGGACGAGGAAGCGATAGCTGGCCATGTTGGCGTCCCTGGTGTCCCATTCGCCAGACCTGCTGCACTACAAGGTCCGAATCGCCAAAACAGAGAATGCGCCGGATGCCGATCTCCTTGGCGAGCCGGAGGCCGTGGACGAGCGCCTCGTACTCGGCTACGTTGTTGGAGGCGGCGAAGAGGATCTGGAGCGCGTACTTGAGTTGGTCCCCTTTCGGGGACGATAGGACAATGCCGGCTCCCAAGCCGGTCCGCATCTTCGAGCCGTCGAAGTGCATGCGCCAGTGCTTGGAGTCTGGAGGCGACGGCACGAACTGGGTCTCCGCCCAGTCTACAAGGAAGTCGGCCATCATCTGCGACTTGATGGCGGTGCGTGGCTCGTACCGGATTTCGTAGTCGGCGAGGGCGATGGCCCACTTGGCGATCTGGCTGGTGGCGTCCCGGCCGCTCATGATTTCTCTGAGTGGCGCCGTGCTCACCACGGTGATGGTGTGCTCCTGGAAGTACTGCTTGACCTTCTTGGCGGCGAAGTATATGCCGTAGCAGATCTTCTGGTAGTGGGGGTAGTTCTGCTTGGAGGCGGAGAGGACCTCGCTGAGGTAGTAGATGGGGCGCTGGACCGGCAGCGCCCTGCCTTCCTCCGGTCGCTCCACTACGAGGACGACGCTGATCACGCGCGTGGTCGCCGCGATGTACGCGAGCAGAGGCTCCTTCTCGGCCGGAGCCGCCAGGACGGGTGCGCTGGAGATAGCGCGCTTGAGGTCGCGGAACGCTTCGTCTGCCTGGTCGGTCCACTCGAATTTGGTCGTCTTCTTCATGAGATGATATAGGGGCAGCGCCTTCTCTCCCAATCGGCTGACGAACCGGCTGAGCGAAGCAAGGCAGCCGGCAAACTTCTGGACGTCGCGGAGATTGGCCGGCAGGTGCATGCGCTCGATGGCTCTGATCTTCTCCGGGTTGGCTTTGATGCCGCGGGCGGACACGAAGAAACCCAGGAGCTGGCCGGCTGGCACGCCGAAAACGCACTTCTCCGGGTTGAGCCGGACCTTGTACTCGCGTAGGTTGGAGAAGGTCTCCCGGAGGTCGTCAAGAAGGCTGAAATGCTTCTTGGTCTTGACGACGATGTCGTCCACGTAGACGTGGACGTTCCTGCCGATCTGAGGCAGGAGGCACTTCTGCATGCAGCGCTGGAAGGTGGCGCCTGCATTCTTCAGGCCGAAGGACATGGTGATGTAGTAGTAGGCCCCAAAGGGGGTGATGAAGGAGGTCTTCAGCCGGTCGGCTGGGTCCAGCTTGATCTGGTGGTAGCCGGAATAGGCGTCCATGAAGGACAGCAGGTCGCAACCGGCCATGGAGTCGATAACTTGATCGATCCGGGGCAGGGCGAAAGGGTCCTTGGGACATGCCTTGTTCAGGCTGATGTAGTCGATACACATGCGCCATGTCTTGTTTTTCTTCAGCACCAGGACTGGGTTGGCCAGCCAGTCCGGGTGGAACACTTCCATGATGAAGCCGGCTGCGAGCAACCGGGCGATCTCTTCTCCTATAGTACGCCACTTCTCCTCGAAGAAACGGCGCAGGGGTTGCTTGACCGGCTTGGCATCCGGCCGCACATGAAGTTTGTGCACGGCGTACTTCCTCGGAACACCCGACATGTCTTTTGGAGACCATGCGAAGATGTCCCGATTCTCACGGAGGAAGTCGACAAGCTCGCCTTCCTATTTGCTGTTGAGGTTGGCGCCAATGGTGACGCACTGCTTGGGGTTGGTCGGGTCGAGCGGCACCTGCTTGGTGTCCTTGGACCGCTGGAAAGTTGCCTCGCTGGCTGGCTGGGACGGGGGAGTCGGCACGGCCGGCTGCTCGGTAGCCTGAGCCACGAGCCGGTCGAGCTGCCGCTTTTCCTCTGCGATCACCAACGCCTCGGCCAGCCGGCTGTCATCACGAGTGCACTCGATCGACTTCTTGTAGTCGTCGCTGACGGTTATGATGCCCTTGTGGCCCGGCATTTTCATCTTGAGGTAGGCGTAATGGGGCACCGCCATGAACTTGACAAGGGCTGGCCTGCCCAGCAGCGCGTGGTAGGGACTGTTGAGGTCCACCACCTCGAACCATATCGGCTCGCGGCGGAAATGGCTCTTGTCACCGAAGAGGACGTCGAGCCGGATCTTGCCGATGGGGGAGCAGGACTGTCCCGGCACGATGCCGTGGAAGACCGTCCGGCTCGGCTGCAGGTCTTTCTCCCTGAGCCCCAGCTTGAGCAGCGTGTCGCGGTAGAGGATGTTGATGCTGCTGCCCCCGTCGATCAGCACCCATGAGAAGCGGCAGGTGAGCCTCTCAGAGGCGATGGTGGGATAGAGGACGAGGGCGTAGCTGCCGGGGTTTGGCATCACGGCCGGGTGGTCTGCCCGGCTCTAGGTAACCGGCTTCTCGGACCAGTGCATGAACTGGGGGACCGAGGGGACGGTGGCGTTCACCTCGTGCCGGCGCTGGCGCAAGCTATGCTTGTCGGTTCCCTCGCTGGTGAAGACGACGTAGGCCCCGTCCTAGTTGGGGAACTGGTCGTGGAGACGGCCATCGTTGGGAGCCTGAGCCGGCGGCGGAGCCAAAGCCGGCGCAGCCGCCGGGGCGCGGGGAGCCGACGGGGGAGGAGCCGGAAGGCCCTCGCCCCGGGCTAGCCGTTGGGAGAAGCTGCACTGCCGCAGCGTGTGCGTGGCCGTCTTCGCCCCGGAGTGCATCTTGCACTGAGCGTCGTGCATCTGCTCGAAGGTGAGCTTGGGCTGCCAGGTGTTCTTGCCAGTTCGCTGGCGCTGGCTGGGCGCCTGGGCAGCCGGCTGCTCCTCCTCGATGGAGGCGACTTGTTTGCTCCCGTAGCGGGGCTCGAGCTGGTCCGCCTTCCGCTTGTTGTTCTACTGCTGCCGGTTGTCGGCAGCCGGACGTGGCGCGGCAGGCGGCGGGATAGCCTTGCCGGTTGCGCTGACCTTGATCCGCATAGTGAAGTCGGCCGTGGCGTACTTGTCCACCTTGGCCATGAGCTCAGCCAAGGTGGCCGGCTCCGAGCACATGAGCTTGTGCTTGAGGAGGGTGCCGTCTTGGCAGCCCTCGGAGAAGTACTGGATGGCTTGCACCTCGTGCACCCCCTCGCAGGAGTTGCAGAGCTCGGTCCACCGCGTGAGGTAGTCACGGAGGGATTCCTCCTGCCCCTGGACGCACATGGCCAGCTCGCGGGGGCGGCCGGGCCGCTTGTAGGTGCCGGTGAAGTTGCGGACGAATGCCTCCTCGAAGTCTGTCCAAGCGTTGATGCTGCCGACCGACAGGCTGTTAAGCCAAGTCCGGGCCGACCCGATCAGCATGAGGGGAACGTAGCGCACTGCGATGCGCTTCTTCCCCCTGGCGATGCCGACTGCGGTGGTGTAGTCGATCAGCCAGTCTTCCGGCTTGGCGGTGCCGTTGTACTTAGGAGTGTCGCGGGGGAGCGTGAAGCCAGTGGGGAATGGCTTGTCACGGATCCGGGGGCCGAAGCACGCCGGCCCGATCGGACCCTCCTCCTCCAGGAGGGCGGATTGCACCAGCCGGTCGATGCGGGTTCGGGCGTCGTTCTCGCTCCGCGGGACGCGCGGGCCGAGCCGAGCGGCGAGCTCGGGGCGGACAGCCGGAGCGGGCGAGCGCGCGCGCTCCCGTCGCGGGGGGGTGTTGGCGCGGCTGCGCCGGCCGCCGCCTGCCGCGGCGTCATTGTGCCGGCTCGTGACAGCCGGCGGCTCGTCTCCTTGACGAGAGTGCCTGTTATGAGATCCAGCACCCTGCCGACCGGAGCCGCGGGGGGAAGAGGCTTGCTGGGCCGGCTGGCGCTGGCCAACAGTCGGCGGAGCGTCCCCCTCGAGGACAGGTATTTCGGAGCCAGCGTTGGCGCCGTCGAGCCGGGCCTGCTGAGCGTTGGCGGCGGCGATGAGGTCTTGGATGTGCCGCTCCTGCTGCACATGCTCCTCGCCCACCGGGTCGGCTAGGTCGGCGTAGGCTACCTGGGCGGCCCTCATGTTGGCCGCCGGCGTGTCGTAGGTGGGGAGTCTGCCACCGAGGATTTCCACGACCACGTGGCCGCGGTTGCGGACGTCACCACCCCGGCTGGGCTCGTTGCCGGCGGGGGTGAGGCCCTAGGCGGAGTTGTACTCGTGCTGCGCGGACTCCATCCGGTGCTTGGTGGTGGCGAGCGTGGTCGCCTCCACGAACATCAGCTGGCGAGCCGCCTCCAGCTCGACTGTAGCTGTGGCAGGGTTCGTTGTAGGCGCGACGGGGGTGCTGAGACCCCGAAGCAAGGAGACGAGGGGGTCGGAGGTGCCGGTGCCGGCGGCTGCGGCGGCCGCGTCCGCCTCCGCCCTGGCGCGACCGGAGGCCGTGGAGGAGCCGGTGACCATGACCCCCGTGCGGAGGCAGGAGTCGCCAGCATCGCCCGAGGCGATTGCGCCCGCAAACGAGGGCGGGTCGAGGCAGTCGACCACCTCGCTGGGGTACTCGTCGACGGCTGGCTCGACAGCGAGGCTCAGCCTGCCGAAGCATTCGGTGAGGGTGGCGACGCTGGACAAAGTGGCGCCGCTGCGCAACTCATTCGAGAGGTCGGTAGCGACGCCCGCAGGGCGGGCGGGAACCAAGTTCCATGCCGCGGGAGCAAGCCCCACGAGCGTGCAGGTCCGCCCGGACGCGGAGCGGCCGGGGGAGTTGGTGAAGGGTCCCGCCCGGAGCATGTCTCCGGCCCGCGCCACGGACGGCCCCACGGTGGGCGCCAGCTGTCGTCGTTTTCTCACGACAGATGCCATGGGGTGGCTTATCGAGTGTGGTTGGGCCCGAAGGACGCCGACGGGCTCCGGTGACGGGATTGGGGACAAGCGGTGAGAGACACGCGATGTACCCAGGTTCGGGGCCCAACTGTTATTTATTATGTTTTGTCGAATAATTATGCTTTAAGGAGTGATTCTAATGCCTTTTCTCTCATAATATGCAAGGTTTACACAAAGAGGGAGAAAACCGGCAGCTGGAATTCTGGACCTGAAAAAATCACATCAGAGATGCCTATTCTGCACAACTCCAATGAAGCTGAAATTTTCCGGAGATTATTTTTGGATTAAATAAAAAAATACTGGAGCAGAAAACTACCGGAGGGGGCAAACCTGGTGGGCACAACCCACCAGGGCGCGCCAGGCCCCCCGGGCACGCCCTGATGGGTTGTGGTCTCCTCAGCCCACCTCCGGTGCCCATCTTCTGGTATAGAGTCACATTTGACATAGAAAAAAATCAGAGGAGGACTTTCGGGACGAAGCGCCGCCGCCTCGAGGCGGATCTTGGGCAGGAGCACTTTTGCCCTCTGGCAGAGCGATTCCGCCGGGGGAACTTCCCTCCCGGAGGGGGAAATCGAAGCCATCGTCATTGTCGTCGTTTTCTCATGACATATACCATGGGGTGGCTTATCGAGTGTGGTTGGGGCCGAAGGACGCCGACGGGCTCCGGTGACGGGATTGGGGACAAGCGGTGAGAGACACGCGATGTACCCAGGTTCGGGGCCCTCTGTGAGAGGTAACACCCCTAGTCCTGCTTGGCTAGTTGATAGACCAAGAGAACTACAATGGTGCTCCTTGAGCTGTTTGCTAGAGGAGGAAGAAGAGGCCTGCTGGCTCTCTCTGCCTCTCTATGTGGGTGTGTGTGAAGGTGAGAATGCTTGCCCATGCATGGGGGGCGTCGGGGGGTTTTATAGGCCAACCCCCTGGCTTACAATATACATATGCGGCACCGGGAGGGACCCGGCTGGCAGCCTCTCTAGCCGGCCAGGGGGGCTCCCGGCTGAGGGGTCTTGTCGTTGATGGGGCCCGCCGACTGCAGGGTCCCATCGGGAGCCGGTGGCAGGGCCCATCGACGGCTCATCGCCATTGACGCTTGCTCGTCACGCCGCAGTACGGGTCGTCCGGCCTCGTGTCGTCTTGTGGTAGCCGGCCGCGGTCAGCGGTACGGCCGGCGACGCTGTAGCCATGCCAGGGCAGGTAATGGAGTGGTTGAGGGCATGCGGGCACTGTGCCGCCCGCCTGGTCATAGTCGGCCGGAGTCAGGGGCACTATTGCCTCCACTGTGGCCATGCGGGCGCTGACCCCCGACGCGACGGGGCCCACTATAGCCATGCGCGCCCTGACCGCGGTACTGGGGGCACTGCTGACACGCCGTGCGTCAGGTCACCATCCTGTGAGGTGTGGCGACATGACGGGAGCTGACCTGCCGGCCTGAAGGCCTGGCGTCTCCGCCTCTAGCCGGCCGGCTAGTCGCAGCCGGCCATGCGGAGCCAGACTACAAGGGGAGGCGGCTCGCCCTATAGTCTTTTTTCGAAAAGCTGGAGCAAAGACCCAGCTGAGGCTACCCCGGGGTTAACCCCCCGTCAGTCATCACCAACACCCCTCTCATCTTTGGGAGACCAATCTTCATCAACATCTTCAACAACACCATCTCCTCTCAAACCCTAGTTCATCTCTTGTGTTCAATCTTCGTACCGGAACCTCAGATTGGTACCTGTGGGTGACTAGTAGTGTTGATTACCTTGCGTAGTTGATTACTATATGGTTTATTTGGTGGAAGATTATATGTTCAGATCCATTATGCTATTAAATACCCCTATGATATTGAGCATGATTATTATTTGTGAGTAGTTACCTTTGTTCTTGAGGTCACGGGAGAAGTCATGTTGCAAGTAATCATGTGAATTTGATATGTGTTCGATATTTTGATGGTATGTATGCTGTGATTCCCTTAGTGGTGTCATATGAACGTTGACTACATGACACTTAACCATTCATGGGCCTAAGGTAATACATTGTGGAGTAGTTATTAGATGATGGGTTGCTAGAGTGACAGAAGCTTAAACCCTAGTTTATGCGCTACTTCGTAAGGGGCTGATTTGGATCCAAACGTTTAATGCTATGGTTATATTTTATCTTAATACCTTTCTCGTAGTTGCGGATGCTTGTGAGGGGGTTAATCATAAGTGGGAGGTTGTTCAAGTAAGAACAACACCCAAGCACCGGTCCACCCACATATCAAATTATCAAAGTAGCGAACACGAATCAAACCAACATGATAAAAGTGACTAGACGAAATTCCCGTGTACCCTCAAGAACACTTTGCCTATTACTAGAGATTGTTCTGGCATGTCCTTTGCCACAAAAGGATTGGGCTACCTTGCTGCACCTTGTTTACCGTTACCGTTACTTGCTCGTTACCAATTACTTTGCTATCAAACTATCTGTTACCTACAATTTCAGTGCTTGCAGAAATTACCTTGCTGAAAACCGCTTGTCATTTCCTTCTGCTCCTCGTTGGGTTCGACACTCTTACTTATCGAAGGGACTACGATTGATCCCCTATACTTGTGGGTCATCAAAGACTCTTTTCTGGTGCCGTTGCCGGGGAGTGAAGCGCTCTTGGTAAGTGGAAATCGGTATGGAAAAACTTATACTACGTGCTGAAATTTATTGCTACTTGCTACTATGGAGAACAATCCTTCGAGGGGTTTGTTTGGGGTATCTTCACCTCGACCGGAACCCCAATTAGTTGTTGGGGAATGTTGCATGGGAAACAAAAATTTTCCTACGCACACACAAGATCTATCCATGGTGAAGAGCATCTACGAGAGGGAGAGTGGATCTACACACCCTTGTAGATCGCTAAGCGGGAAGCGTTAAGAAACGCGGTTGATGTAGTCGAACTTCTTTGCAATCCAAATCGCAAGCCGTCCCGCGATCCAATCACGATCCGTCCCGCGATCCAATCACGGTCCTTCCGATCTAGCGCCGAACGGACGGCACCTCCGCGTTCAGCACACATACAGCTCAATGACGATCTCCACCTCCTTGATCCAGCAAGCGAGGGTGGAGAGGTAGATGAGTTCTACGCCAGCACAACGGCGTGGTGGCGGTGGCGGTGCAGCTGTCCTGGCAGGGCTTCGCCAAGCACGACCAAGACGATCTAGTGGAGAACAGATCTAGAGGGAGAGAGAGGCAGCCATGGCTTTTCAGGTGAGGGGCTGCCCTCAAAACCTCTAGTATATATAGGAGGAAGGGAGGGGAGGAGGCAGCCCAAAACCCTCCACCAAGGAGGGTTCGGCCGAACCAGGGGGGAGGAGTCCTCCCCCAACTAGGATTCCTCCTCCCACAAGGGAGGTGGAGTCCCGGGAGGACTCCCCACTTGGCCCTCCTCTCTCCTCTTCGCATGGGCCCTTAGGGGCTGGCCTTCCCAGCCCACTAAGGGCTGGTGCGCCACCCCTAAGGCCCATGTGGCCCCCGGAGTGGGTGGCCCCCTCCCGATGGACCCCCGAAACCCTCCCGGCACCCCCGGTACACTACCGGTGACGCCCGAACTTTTTCCGGTGACCAAAACGGGACTTCCTATATATCAATCTTTACCTCCGGACCATCCCGGAGCTCCTCATGACGTCCGAGATCTCATCCGGGACTCCGAACAACCTTCGGTCACCACCATACATAACTCAATACTACCAAAACGTCACCGAACGTTAAGTGTGCAGACCCTACGGGTTCGAGAACTATGTAGACATGACCGAGACACCTCTACGGTCAATAACCAATAGCGGGACCTGGATGCCCATATTGGTTCCTACATATTCTACGAAGATCTTTATCGGTTGAACCTCTATGTCAAGGATTCAGTCAATCCCGTATGTTGTTCCCTTTGTTCTTCGGTATGTTACTTGCCCGAGATTCGATCGTCGGTGTCTCTATACCTAGTTCAATCCTGTTACCGGCAAGTCTCTTTACTCGTTCCGTAATACAAGATCCTGTGGCTAACTCTTTAGTCATTTTGCTTGCAAGGCTTATTGTGATGTTGTATTACCGAGTGGGCCCTGAGATACCTCTCCATCACACGGAGTAACAAATCCCAGTCTCGATCCATGTCAGCTCAACAGACACCCTTGGAGATACCTGTAGAGCATCATTATAGTCACCTAGTTACGTTGCGACACTTGATACACACAAGGTATTCCTCCGGTGTTAGTGAGTTACATGATCTCATGGTCATAGGAACAGATACTTGACATGCAGAAAACTATAGCAATAAACTGACACGATCAAATGCTACGTTCATAGTTTGGGTCTTGTCCATCACATCATTCTCCTAATGATGTGATCCCGTTATCAAATGACAAATTTTGTCCATGGCTAGGAAACCATAGCCAGCTTTGATCAACGAGCTAGTCCATTAGAGGCTTACTAGGGACACATTGTCGTCTATGTACCCACACATGTATTTGCGTTTCCAATCAATACAATTATAGCATGGATAATAAACATTTATCATGAACAAGGAAATATAATAATAACCAATTTAGTATTGCCTCTAGGGCATATTTCCAACAGTCTCCCACTTGCACTAGAGTCAATAATCCAGCTCACATCGCTATGTGATTTACATTGTTATGAATCTAACACCCAACGAGTTCTGGGGTTCGATCATGTTTTACATGTGAGAGAGGTTTTAGTCAATGGTCTGCAACATTCAGATCCGTGCGTTCTTTGCAAATCTATATGTCATACTGCAGATGCTACCATGCTCCACTTGGAGCTATTCCAAATGGCTGCTCCACTATACGTATCTGGATTGCTACTCATAGTCATCCGGATTGGTGTTTAAAGCTTGCATCGACGTAACTCCTCACGACGAACTCTTTATCACCTCCATAATCGAGAGACATTTCCTTAGTCCTCTAGTTACTAAGGATAATTTTGACCGCTGTCCAGTGATCCACTCCTGGACCACTCTTGTACCCCTTGACAGACTCATGGCAAGGCACACACCAGGTGCGATACACAACATGTCATACTATACAAAGCCTATGGATAAGGCATAGGGGACGACCTTCGTCCTTTCTCTTTCTTCTGCCGTGGTCGAGCTTTGAGTTTCACTCAACTCCACACCTTACAAACCAGGCAAGAACTCTTTCTTTGACTGATCCATTTTGAACTCTTTCAAAATCTTGTCAAGGTATGTACTCATTGAAAGTCTTATCAGACGTCTTGATCTATCTCTATAGATCCTGATGCCCAATATTTAAGTAGCTTCATTCCAGGTCTTCCTTTGAAAAACTCCTTTCAAACAACCCTTTATGCTTTCCAGAAATTCTACACATTTCCGATCAACAATATGTCATCCACATATACTTATCAGAAATTCTATAGTGCTCCCACTCACTTTATTGTAAATACAAGTTTCTCATAAACTTTGTATAGACCCAAAAACTTTGATCACCTCATCAAAGCGTATATTCCAACTCCGAGATGCTTGCTTCAGCCCATAGAGGGATTGCTGGAGCTTGCATACATTTTAGCATTCTTAGGACTGACAAAACCTTCCGCTTGTATCACATACAACCTTTCCTCACGGAAACCGTTAAGGAAACGATGTTTTGTCATCCATCTGCCAAATTTCATAATTGAAAAATGCAGCAACTGCTAACATAATTCCAATAGACTTCAGTATCGCTATGGGTGAGAAAGTCTCATCATAGTCAACTCCTTGAACTTGTCGGTAACTTCTTTGCGACAAGTCGAGCTTTATAAATGGTGACATTTACCATCAGCGTCTGTCTTCTTCTTAAAGGTCCATTTGTACTCAACGGCCTGCCGTCCAAGGGGCAAGTCTACCAAGATCCATACTTGGTTTTCATACATGGATCCTTTCTCGGATTTCATGGCTCCTAGCCATTTGTTGGAATCCAGGCCCACCATCGCTTCTTCATAGTCCGTAGGCTCATCGTTGTCTAACAACATGATTTCCAAGACAGGATTGCCATACCACTCAGGGCAGTACGTGTCCTTGTCGACCTACGAGGTTTGGTAGTAACTTGATCCGAAGTTTCATGATCATCAACATTAGCTTCCTCTTCAATTTGGTGTAGGCGCCGCAGAAACATCTTTCTGCGCCGTGCTACCATCCAACTGAAGTGACGGTTCAATAACCTCATCAAGTTCTACCTTCCTCCCACTCAATTCTTTCGAGAGAAACCCTTTCTCGAGAAAGGACCCGTTTTTAGCAACAAACACTTTGCCCTTGGAACTGAGATAGAAGGTATACCCAACTATTTCCTTAGGGTATCCTATGAAGATGCTCTTTTCCGCTTTGGGTTCGAGCTTATCAGACATAAGCGTTTCATTCCCAAACTCTGAGAAATGACAGCTTAGGTTTCTGCCAAACCAAAATTCATACGGTGTCATCTCAACGGACTTAGATGGTGCCCTATTTAAATTGAATGTTGTTGTCTCTAATGCATAACCCCAAAACGATAGTGGAAAAAATGATAAGAGACATCATAGTACGCACCATATCCAATAGAGCACGACTACGACGTTTGGACACACCACCACACTATGGTGTTCCAGGTGGCGTGAGTTGTGAAACAACTTCCACATTGTCTTGAGTTGTATACCAAACTCGTAACTCAGATATTTACCCCCACGATCATATCGTAGACATTTTATCTTCTTGTCACGATGATCTCAAACTTCACTCTGAATTTGTTTGAACTTTTCAAACGTTTCAGACTTGTGTTTCATTAAGTAAATATCCCCATATCTACTCAAATCATCAGTGAAGGTAAGAAAATAGCGATATCCACCGCACGCTTCAACACTCATTGGACCGCATACATCAACATGTATCATTTCCAATAAGTTACTTGCCCGCTCCATTAAGCCGGAAAACGGGGTTTTAGTCATCTTGCCCATGAGGCATGGTCCGCATGTCTCAACCAATTCGAAATCGAGTGAGTCCAAAGATCCATCAGCATGGAGTTTCTTCATGCGCTTTACACCAATATGACCTTTAGCGGCAGTGCCACAAGTATGTGGTACTATCATTATTAACTTTGCATCTTTTGGCATCAATATTATGAACATGTGTATCACTACGATCGAGATTCAATGAACCATTCACATTGGGTGCATGACCATTGAAGGTATTATTCATGTAAACAGAATAACCATTATTCTCTGACTTAAATGAATAACCGTATTGCAATAAACACGATCCAGCCATGTTCATGCTCAACACAAACACCAAATAACATTTATTTAGGCTCAACACTAATCCTGAAGGTAGAGGGAGCGTGCAATGGTGATCACATCAACCTTGGAAACACTTCCAACACACATCGTCACCTTGCCCTTAGCTAGTCTCTATTTATTCCGTAGCTTTTATTTTGAGTTACTAACATTAGCAACTGAACTGGTATCTAATACCCAGGTGCTACTAGGAGTACTAGTAAGGTACACATCAATAATACGTATATCAAATATACTTCCGTTGACGTTGCCAGCCTTCTTATCTACCAAGTATCTAGGGTTGTTCCGCTTCAGCGACCGTTCTCCTCATTATAGAAGCACTCAGTCTCGGGTTTGGGTTCAACCTTGGGTTTCTTTACTGGAGTAGCAACTGGCTTGCCATCCATGAAGTTTCCCTCCTTGCCCTTCTCGAAACTAGTGGTTTTACTAACCATCAACACTTGATGCTCCTTCTTGATTTCTACCTTCACGGTGTCAAACATCGCGAATAGCTCAGGGATCATTATTTCCATCCCTGGCATTTTTATAGTTCATCACGAAGCTTTAGTAGCTTTGTGGCAGTGACTTGGAGAACTATATCAATCACTATCTTATCTGGAAGATTAACTCCCACTCGATTCAAGCGATTGTAGCACCCAGACAATTTGAGCACATGCTGACCGATTGAGCTATTCTCCTTCATCTTGCAGGCAAAGAATCTTGTTGGAGGTCTCATGCCTCTCAACACGGGCATGAGCCTGAGATCCCAATTTCAGCTCTTAGAACATCTCATATGTTCCGTGACGTTCAAAACATTTTGGAGCCTCAATTCTAAGCCGTAATGCATGACGCACTGAACTATCAAGTAGTCATCAGAACGTGCTTATCAGATGTTCACAACATCTACAGACGACGCTTGAGGGGGGTGGCGCACCGAGCGGTGCATTAAGGACATAAGCCTTCTGTGCAACAATGAGGACAATCCTCGGATCACAGACCCAGTCCATATTATTGCTACCATCATCTTTCAATTCTATTTTCTCTAGGAACGTATAAAAACATGGGAGCTACAACGCGAGCTATTGATCTACAGCATAATTTGCAAAGTCACTTTGACTATGTGCATGATAATGAGTTCAATTAATCATATTACTTAAGAACTCCCACTTAAATCAACATCCCTCAGGTTGTCTAAGTGTGACATGATCCAAATCCACCAACCCAAGTCCGATCATCACGTGAGATGAGGTGGTTTCAATGGTGAACATCTCCATGTTGATCATATCTACTATATGACTTATGTTCGACCTTTCGGTCTCTTGTGTTCCGAGGCCATGTCTGTACATGCTAGGCTCGTCAAGTTTATCCCGAGTGTTCCGCATGTGCAACACTGGCTTGCACCCGTTGTATGCGAACGTAGAGTCTATCACACCCGATCATCACGTGGTGTCTCGAAACAACGAACTTTCGCAACGGTGCACATTCGGGGAGAACACAATTTTATCTTGAAATTTTAGTGAGGGATCACCTTATAATACTACCGTCGTTCCAAGCAAAACAAGGTGCATAAAAGGATTAACATCACATGCAAATCATAAGTGACATGATATGGCCATGAACTTGTGCTTTTGATCTCCATATCCAAGTACCTGCATGATCTTCATCGTCACCGGCATGACACCATGATATCCATCAACGTGTCGCCATCGGGGTTGTCGCGTCAACCATGCTTCTACTACTATTGCTACCGCTTACCGATAAAGTAAAGCATTACAAAGCGCTTAATGAGTGACACGCAGGCCACATAATAATTAAAGACAATCCTATGGCTCCTGTCGGTTGTCGTACTCATCGACATGGAAGTCGTGATAATCTATACAAAACATGATCATCTCATACATCACATATATCTCATCATGTCTTTGGCCATATCATATCACATCATACCCTGCAAAAACAAGTTAGACGTCCTCTAATTTGTTGTTGCATGTTTTACGTGGCTGCTATGGGTATCTAGCAAGAACGACTCTTACCTACGCAAAACCACAACGGTGATATACAAGTTGCTATTTCACCTTCTACAAGGACCGCCTTTGTCGAATCCGATTCAACTAAAGTTGGAGAGACAGACACCCGCCAGCCATCTTATGCAACAAAGTTACATGTCAGTCGATGGAACCGGTCTCTCGTACGTGGACGAGTAAGGTTGGTCCGAGCCGCTTCATGCCACAATACCGCTGAATCAAGAAAAGACTAAGGAGGGAAGCAATCTAAATATCAACGCCCACAAACTCCTTCGTGTTCTACTCGAGATCTCATCTACGCATAGACCTAGCTCTGATGCCACTGTTGGGGAACGTTGCATGGGAAACCAAAAATTTCCTACGCACACACAAGATCTCTCCATGGTGATGAGCATCTACGAGAGGGAGAGTGGATCTACATACCCTTCTAGATCGCTAAGCGGGAAGCATTAAGAAACGCGGTTGATGTAGTCAAACGTCTTCGCGATCCAAATCGCAAGCCATTCCGCGATCCAATCACGATCCGTCCCGCGATCCAATCACGGTCCTTCCGATCTAGCGCCGAACGGACGACACCTCCGCGTTCAGCACACGTACAGCTCGATGATGATCTCCACCTCCTTGATCCAGCAAGCGAGGGTGGAGAGGTAGATGAGTTCTACGCTAGCACAACGGCGTGGTGGCGGTGCTGGTGGAGCTGTCCCGACAGGGCTTCGCCAAGCACGACCGAGACGATCTAGTGGAGAACAGATCTAGAGGGAGAGAGAGGCAGCCGTGGCTTTTCAGGTGAGGGGCTGCCCTCAAAACCTCTAGTATATATAGGAGGAAGGGAGGGGAGGAGGCTGCCCAAAACCCTCCACCAAGGAGGGTTCGGCCGAACCAGGGGGGAGGAGTCCTCCCCCAACTAGGATTCCTCCTCCCACAAGGGAGGTGGAGTCCCGGGAGGACTCCCCACTTGGCCCTCCTCTCTCCTCTTCGCATGGGCCCTTAGGGCTGGCCTTCCCAGCCCACTAAGGGCTGGTGCGCCACCCCTAAGGCCCATGTGGCCCCCGGAGTTGGTGGCCCCCTCCCGATGGACCCCCGGAACCCTCCCGGCACCCCCGGTACACTACTGGTGACGCCCGAACTTTTTCCGGTGACCAAAACGGGACTTCCTATATATCAATCTTTACCTCCGGACCATCCCGGAGCTCCTCGTGACGTCCGAGATCTCATCCGGGACTCCGAACAACCTTCGGTCACCACCATACATAACTCAATACTACCGAAACGTCACCGAACGTTAAGTGTGCAGACCCTACGGGTTCGAGTACTATGTAGACATGACCAAGACACCTCTACGGTCAATAACCAATAGCGGGACCTGGATGCCCATATTGGTTCCTACATATTCTACGAAGATCTTTATCGGTTGAACCTCTATGTCAAGGATTCAGTTAATCCCGTATGTTGTTCCCTTTGTTCTTCGGTATGTTACTTGCCCGAGATTTGATCGTCGGTGTCTCTATACCTAGTTCAATCCCGTTACCGGCAAGTCTCTTTACTCGTTCCGTAATACAAGATCCCGTGGCTAACTCTTTAGTCACTTTGCTTGCAAGACTTATTGTGATGTTGTATTAGCGAGTGGGCCCCGAGATACCTCTCTATCACACGGAGTAACAAATCCCAGTCTCGATCCATGTCAGCTCAACAGACACGCTTGGAGATACCTGTAGAGCATCTTTATAGTCACCCAGTTACATTGCGACGTTTGATACACACAAGGTATTCCTCCGGTGTCAGTGAGTTACATGATCTCATGGTCATAGGAACAGATACTTGACATGCAGAAAACTATAGCAATAAACTGACACGATCAAATGCTACATTCATAGTTTGGGTCTTGTCTATCACATCATTCTCCTAATGATGTGATCCCGTAATCAAATGACAACTTTTGTCCATGGCTAGGAAACCATAGCCATCTTTGATCAACGAGCTAGTCCATTAGAGGCTTACTAGGGACACATTGTCGTCTATGTACCCACACATGTATTTGCGTTTCCAATCAATACAATTATAGCATGGATAATAAACATTTATCATGAACAAGGAAATATAATAATAACCAATTTATTATTGCCTCTAGGGCATATTTCCAACCCTCAACCTAATGCACCAAGTGAAAATATTGGTTATGAAATTCCTTCGGGTATGGTAGAACAACTGCTTGCTAAACCTTATGTAGGAGATGGAACCGAACATCCTGATATGCATCTATTATATGTGAACGAAATATGTGGATTATTTAAGCTTGTAGGTTTACCCGGAGATTAAGTTAAGAAGAAGGTTTTCCCTTTATCTTTGGAGGGAAAAGCATTGACTTGGTATAGGCTATGTGATGATCTTGGATCGTGGAACTGGAATCGTTTGCAATTGGAATTCCACCAAAAGTTTTATACCATGCATCTAGTTCATCGTGATCAGAATTATATATATAATTTTTAGCCTCGTGAAGGAGAAAGTATCGCTCTATCTTGGGGGAGGCTTAAGTCAATGTTATATTCATGCCCCAATCATGACATTCCGAGAGAAGTTATCATTCAGAATTTTTATGCTCGGCTTTCTCATAATGATCAATCCATGCTTGATACTTCTTGTGCTGGTTCTTATATGAAGAAGACTATTGAATTCAAGTGGGATCTCTTAGAAAGAATTAAACGCAACTCTGAAGATTGGGAACTCGACGAAGGTAATGAGTCAGGTATAAAGCTTGAGTTTGATTGTGTTAAATCTTTTATGAATACCGATACTTTTCACAAGTTTAGCACTAAATATTGACTTGACTCTGAGATAGTAGCCTCTTTCTGTGAAGCATTTGCTACTCACATTGACCTCCCTAAGGAGAAGTGGTTTAAATATCATCCCCCTATTAAAGAAGAAATTAAAGAACCGGTCATAGCTAAAGAAGAAACCATTTTTTACAATGTTGATCCAGTTGTGCCTACCGCTTATATTGAAAACCACCTTTCCCTGTTAGGATAAAGGAACATGCTAAGGTATCAGCTGTGGTTCGTAAGAGTAATATAAGAGCACCTAAGCCCCCTGAGGAAATTAAAGTAGATGCTAGTGTTGCTATGGTTAATGATCTCTTGGTAGAAAATATTGAGGGGCATGTTATCTACTTCTGTGATGAAGTTGCTAGAATTGCTAAACCCGATGAAAAAGACAAACATAGACCCATAGAAGGCATGCCTGTTGTCTCAGTAAAAATAGGAGATCATTGCTATCATGGTTTATGTGATTTGGGTGCTAGTGTGACTGCTATCCCTTTTTACCTTATACCAAGAAATTATGGATGAAATAGCACCAGCTGAAATAGAAGACATTGATGTTACTATTAAACTTGCTAATAGAGACACCATCACACCACTTGGGATTGTTAGAGATGTTGAAGTCTTGTGTGGGAAAGTAAAGTACCCTACTGATTTTCTAGTCCTTGGTTCCCCACAAGATGACTTTTGTCCCATTATCTTTGGTAGACCTTTCTTGAGCACCGTCAATGCTAAGATAGATTGCGAAAAACAAATTGTCGGTGTCAGTTTTGGTGGTGTGTCCTATGAGTTTAATTTTTCCAAGTTTAGTAGACAACCTCGTGATAAGGCTTTATCTAGTAAAGATGAAATAATTGGTCTTGCTTCTATTGCTGTGCCTCCTACTAATCCACTAGAACAATATTTTCTTGACCATGAAAATGATATGCACTTGCGTGAAAGAAACGAAATAGATTTCTTTGAAGAACAACCTCTCCTGAAACACAATTTGCCTATTGAAACTCTTGGAGGTCCTCCTCCACCTAAAGGTGATCCTGTGTTTGAATTGAAACAATTGCCTGACACTTTGAAATATGCTTATCTTGATGAGAAAAAGATATATACTGTTATTATTAGTGCTAACCTTTCAGAACATGAAGAAGAGAGATTATTAAAAGTTCTAAGGAAGCACCGGGCTGCTATTGACTATACTCTTGATGATCTTAAGGGCATTAGTCCCACTCTATGTCAGCACAAGATTAATATGGAGCCTGATGCTAAACCCGTTGTTGATCACCAACGACGACTGAATCCTAAGATGAAGGAAGTGGTAAGAACTGAAATATTAAAACTTCTGGAAGCAGGTATAATCTATCCTATTACTGATAGTAAATGGGTAAGTCCCGTTCATTGTGTCCCTAAGAAGGGAGGTATTACCGTTGTTCCTAATGATAAGAATGAACTCATTCCACAAAGAATTGTTACTGGCTATAGAATGGTAATTGATTTTAGAAAGTTAAATAAAGCTACTAGACTAGATCATTATCCTCTGCCTTTCATCGATCAAATGTTAGAAAGGTTATCTAAGCATACACACTTTTGCTTCCTAGATGGATATACTTGTGTCACAATCCGATCAAGAGAAAACCACCTTTACTTGCCCTTTTGGAACCTATGCTTATAGACGTATGCCTTTTGGTTTATGCAATGCACCTGCTACCTTTCAAAGATGTATGGCTGCTATATTCTCTGACTTTTGTGAAAAGATTGTGAAGGTTTTCATGTATGATTTTTTCGTTTACGGAACTTCTTTTGATGATTGCTTAAGCAACCTTGATCGATTTTTGCAGAGATGTGAACAAACTAATCTTGTCTTGAACTGGGAGAAGTGCCACTTTATGGTTAATGAAGGTATTGTCTTGGGGCATAAAATATCTGAACGAGGTATTGAGGTGGATAAAGCTAAAGTTGATGCAATTGAGAAAATGCCATGTCCTAAAGATATTAAAGGTATTCGCAGTTTCCTTGGCCATGCTGGTTTCTATAGGAGGTTCATTACAGACTTCTCTAAAATTTCTAGGCCTCTTACTAATCTTTTGCAAAAGGATATTCCTTTTGTTTTTGATGATGATTGTGTGGAAGCGTTTGAAACACTCAAGAAAGCCTTAACCTCTACACCTATCGTTCAACCACCTGATTGGAACTTGCCTTTTGAAATTATGTGTGATGCTAGTGATTATGCTGTTGGTGCTATTCTAGGACATAGAGTTGATAAGAAATCGAATGTTATCCATTATGCTAGTAAAACTCTAGACAGTGCTCAACGAAATTAGGCTACTACTGAACAAGAATTTTTAGCGGTCGTGTTTGCCTGTGATAAGTTTAGATCTTACATTGTTGACTCAAAATTTATTGTTCACACCGACCATGCTGCTATAAAATACCTTAAGGAAAAGAAAGATACTAAACCTAGACTCATTAGGTGGGTTCTCTTACTTCAAGAATTTGACTTACATATCGTTGATAGGAAGGGAGCTGAGAACCCCGTAGCTGATAACTTGTCTAGGTTAGAAAATATTCTTGATGACCCACTACCTATAGATGATAGTTTCCCTGATGAACAGTTAGCTGCAATAAATGTTTCTCAAAACACTCCTTGGTATGCTGATTATGCTAATTACATTGTCGCTAAATATATACCACCTAGCTTCACATACCAACAAAAGAGAAAAAAAATTCTATGACTTGATACATTACTTTTGGGATGACCCACATCTTTATAAAGAAGGAGTAGATGGTATTATTAGGCGTTGTGTACCTGAGCATGGACAGGAACAAATTCTATGGAAATGTCATTCCGAAGCTTATGGAGGACATCATGCGGGAGATAGAACTGCTCATAAGGTATTGCAATCTAGTTTTTATTGGCCTACTCTCTTCAAGGATGCCCGTAAGTTTGTCTTGTCTTGTGATGAATGTCAAAGAATAGGTAATATCGGTAAGCGTCAGGAAATGCCTATGAATTATTCACTTGTTGTTGAGCCATTTGATGTTTGGGGTTTTGATTATATGGGGCCTTTTCCTTCCTCTAACGGGTACACTCATATTTTGGTTGCTGTTGATTATGTCACTAAGTGGGTAGAAGCTATTCCAACTAGTAGTGCTGATCACCACACCTCCATTAAAATGCTTAAAGAGGTTATCTTCCTGAGGTTTGGAGTCCCTAGATATTTAATGACTGATGGTGGTTCACACTTTATTCATGGTGCTTTCTGTAAGATGCTTGCTAAATATGATGTTAACCATAGAATTGCATCACCCTATCATCCTCAATCTAGTGGTCAAGTAGAACTTAGCAATAGAGAAATAAAATTGATATTACAAAAAACTGTTAATAGGTCTCGTAAGAATTGGTCTAAGAAATTAGATGATGCACTTTGGGCCTATAGAACAACTTATAAAAATCCTATGGGTATGTCTCCATACAAAATGGTATATGGAAAAGCTTGTCATTTGCCTCTAGAATTAGAACACAAAGCATTTTGGGCAATTAAAGAACTTAACTATGATTTCAAACTTGCCAGTGAGAAGAGGCTATTTGATATTAGCTCACTAGATGAATGGAGAACCCAAGCCTATGAAAATGCCAAATTATTCAAAGAAAAAGTAAAAAGATGACATGACAAAAGAATCCAAAAGCGGGAATTCAAAATAGGAGACTATGTTCTTTTGTTCAACTCCCGTTTAAGATTTTTTGTAGGTAAGCTTCTCTCCAAATGGGAAGGTCCTTATATTATCGAAGAGGTCTATCGTTCTGGAGCTATCAGGATTAATAATGCCGAAGGTACTAACCCGAAGGTGGTCAATGGACAAAGAATTAAGCACTATATCTCAGGCACCCCTGGGCATGCCTTGGTGGGTTGTGCCCACCTCGGACACCTTCCCGACTCCGTTTTCCTTCCTTATACTTATTTTCCAAGAATAAAAATTCTCTATATATACCCCCGACTGTTTTGACGACCGCATCGTAGAAAAATCCTCTGTTCTTGTTTCTTGCTGTTTTCTCGTCAGATCTAGATCTCCATGGCTCCACCAAGCTCCTCCAAGGACAAGTTCTTCGAGAAGGTCATCAACCCGTACTTGCCGGAGGTGATGAAGCACCCTCAAGCCATTGAGATGCGTGAGGGGGTGCTCCACATCCGCGATGTTCAGGGACCCAGGAAGACCGAAAGCGTGGAGGCTAGGCTCGAGGCGGTGGAACAGGAAATTTTCAAGTGCCAGAAGATGGTGGAGCGTGAACTTAGTGCCAATCACTCCATGATCACGGAATTCACCCGTGATCAGATGATGGATGGCCGGTCTGTGAAGGACGTCATCTCCACCCTCAACGAGCAAATTAATTTTCTGTAGAGCCAAGTTTATGATCTTAAAAACCAAGTTTTTGAGTATGAACCAAGTTTTTGAGTATGAAGCAAGATTTAAAGGGGCTCTTGCATCAACTTTTGATGGGGAGCCCTTGCCCTGGAAGCTGGAGGACAAGCCCACCACATCATCACCACCACCTTCTTCATCGCCACAACCAAAGGAGACTTGAGCACACATGTATGGGCACTCCCCTTGGCTTAAGCCAAGCTTGGGGGAGGTGCCCCGTTATCATATCACCATCACTTTTATTCACCTTTACTTATTTTAGTTCGATCATTAGTTTCCCTTTGCTTTAGTTGAATAAAAGTTTGGCATGATCTATTTTCGTGTGTTAGTTTCGTGCCCTATCTATCCATGTAATCGAGTGAGAGTTATATAATAAAATTTAGTTTGAGTTTTTGCCTCTTTACTTTCTTGTTGCAATCAAAATAAAAGGAAAGAGAAATAAAAGAAAATAATCATATGCTAATCTTATGGTGAGTAATGACATCACATAAGGAAAAGTATAAGTACTAAAATTTATTGGAGATTGACAAACATAACATTGGTCAATGATGCAATTCATGAAAGAATTAATAAGGGAAGAGAAGATTCACATGCAAATACACTATCTTGGACATCTTTTATGATTGTGAGCCCCCATTAAATATTATATGTCCAAATTGTTGATGTTGGACAAGGAAGATAACGTAATGATTTATGCTTGTTCATATACACATAGAAGTTATATCGTCATAGATCCTTCAACATGTGGTGCTTGCTCAATATCTTTGCTAGCCGAAAATTCCGCACTAAGTAGAGATACTACTTGTGCATCCAAAAACCGAAACCCAAATTTATTCTTTGAGTGTCCACCATACCTACCTATGGATCGAGAAAGATCCTTCAAGTAAGTTGTCATCGGTGCAATAAAGCAATAAAAATTGCTTCTAAAAGTGTTTTGATCAATTAGTGTAAGAGAAAATTGAGCACTATACGAACTTATGATGGCAAAGTAATAAAAGCGACGGACTGCATAATAAAGGTTGCTATCATAGGGGGCAATATAGCGTGACGTTCTTTTACATTAAGGGATTGGGCATACAAACCAATAAGCGCATGACAACCTCTACTTCCCTCTGCGAAGGGACTATCTCTTACTTTCATGTACTTACTTTTATGCAAGAGTCAAAGTATTCTTCCCTATTCCTTTTTACTTTTTCCCCTTTTGCAAGCATCATGTGGTGAGGAAAGATCTAGGCACATATATCCAGTTGGATATGGGTGGGCATGAGTTATTATTGTTGACATCACCCCTGAGGCGAATACGTTGGGAGGCGAAACTATAAGCCCCTATCTTCCTATGTGTCTGGTTGAAATTTTTGTTCATGGGTATGCCGTGAGTGTTAGCAATCATAGAAGACTAAATGATGGTTGAGTATGTGGACTTTCCAAAAGGCTCCGACATGAGACCCTTCCTGAAAATATGACGAATTGTAGTTGCAAAGTTGACTGAGAACATAGTTTGTTGGTTTTCAATAAGATTTATGCTTCATACTTCTATGTTGTGATGAATTGTTACTTGTGCATGAGAAGTTATATGATGAAAATATATTGAATAAGTTTTATGATAGAGTTTGTTGCTGTTACGATAATAAGCATGATGCTTCTATGTCCGCATTTTGTTTTTATCGACACCTCTCTCTCAAACCATGTGGACATGCTTTTCAATATCGACTTTCGCTTGAGGACAAACGAGGTCTAAGCTTGGGGGAGTTGATACGTCCATTTTGCATCATGATTTCCTACTGTTATTTATTATGTTTTGTCGAATAATAATGCTTTAAGGAGTGATTCTAATGCTTTTTCTCTCATAATATGCAAGGTTTACACAAAGAGGGAGAAAACCTGCAGCTGGAATTTTGGACCTGAAAAAAGCACATCAGAGATGCCTATTCTGCACAACTCCAATGAAGCTGAAATTTTACGGAGATTATTTTTGGATTAAATAAAAAATACTGGAGCAGAAAACTACCGGAGGGGGCAAACCTGGTGGGCACAACCCACCAGGGCGCGCCCTGATGGGTTGTGGCCTCCTCGGCCCACCTTTGGTGCCCATCTTCTAGTATATAGTCGCATTGGACCTAGAAAAAAAAATTAGAGGAGGACTTTCAGGACGAAGCGCCGGCGCTTCGAGGCAGAACTTGGGCAGGAGCACTTTTGTACTCCGGCGGAGCGATTCCGCCGGGGGAACTTCCCTCCCGAAGGGGGAAATCGAAGCCATCGTCATCACCAACACCCCTCTCATCTTTGGGAGGCCAATCTTCATCAACATCTTCAACAACACCATCTCCTCTCAAACCCTAGTTCATCTCTTGTGTTCAATCTTTGTACCGGAACCTCAGATTGGCACCTGTGGGTGACTAGTAGCGTTGATTACCTTGCGTAGTTGATTACTATATGGTTTATTTGGTGGAAGATTATATGTTCAGATCCATTATGCTATTCAATACCCCTCTGATCTTGAGCATGATTATTATTTGTGAGTTGTTACCTTTGTTCTTGAGGTCACGGGAGAAGTCATGTTGCAAGTAATCATGTGAATTTGATATGTGTTCGATATTTTGATGGTATGTATGTTGTGATTCCCTTAGCGGTGTCATGTGAACGTCGACTACATGACACTTCTCCATTCATGGGCCTAAGGGAATACATTGTGGAGTAGTTATTAGATGATGGGTTGCTAGAGGGACAGAAGCTTAAACCCTAGTTTATGCGCTACCTCGTAAGGTGCTGATTTGGATCCAAACGTTTAATGCTATGGTTAGATTTTATCTTAATACTTTTCTCGTAGTTGCAGATGCTTGCGAGGGGGTTAATCATAAGTGGGAGGTTGTTCAAGTAAGAACAACACCCAAGCATCGGTCCACCGACATATCAACTTATCAAAGTAGCGAACACGAATCAAACCAACATGATAAAAGTGACTAGACGAAATTCCCGTGTACCCTCAAGAACACTTTGCCTATTACTAGAGATTGTTCAGGCCTGTCCTTTGCCACAAAAGGATTGGGATACCTTGTTGCACCTTGTTTACCGTTACCGTTACTTGCTCGTTACCAATTACTTTGCTGTCAAACTATCTGTTACCTACAATTTCAGTGCTTGCAGAAATTACCTTGCTGAAAACCGCTTGTCATTTCCTTCTGCTCCTCGTTGGGTTCGACACTCTTACTTATCGAAAGGACTACGATTGACCCCCTATACTCGTGGGTCATCAGCCGGCCACGGGTTTGCACCTAATCCGGTCGGGTCTCGCTGGCTTAGGAAAGTTAGACTCCGAGGAGGAGTCAAAGATGGGTAAAACTCGGACTTGTTGTAAGTACCGGGACTTGACCTAGTATATAAAGGCAAGCCCCGAGTCGTCCAAAGGACAGATCAAAGTTAGAAGCTCTCGAGCCATAGGGAGCAAAACAACACCCTTTTAATTGAGATCTTGAGATCGAATAAGAAAACACAAGGAGGAGTAGGCTTTTACCTCACCAAAGGAGCCGAACCTGGGTAATCTTGCCTCTCTCGTTTCTGATCAACCCCATCCAAGGCTTCGCCTAGCCGCTATGGCCTCGCAACTAAGTTCGCCTATGAGGACACTTGCGTGACATCCCCATGACAGTTGGCGCCCACCGTGGGGCCTGCGCGCAAGGGAGTCATCATCTTGGAGGGAGCACTTCTAGGGACGGAGCGGCTGGTGACCGGCCGACTTAGGAAGAGCCGACGCGAAAAGTTCTACTTCGTCGATGACGAAGTCTAGGGACTAGAGGCCGACTCTCTCGAGTTGAGCTGTTGGGTTCCCTTTGGCAAAGTCAACGTCTTTGTCAGCATCATTGCCGGGTCTAAGCAGGAGTTGGATCCGAGGGACAACTCCATCTTAGGAGGTGCCACGATCGTCCACTCCGACGGTGAATCATCGGTCGGTGACAACAAATTCACCGACATTGAATCTATTGTCCCACTTTTCGAGGAAAGGCCGGGAGGTTACTTTGATGAGGAGGGTTACCTGACTTCAAACGGATCGCCGCGTCACGCCACTGTCTACATGGAAGGGAACCAACATAACCCACCACCGGCTCGTGACCCCAATGCTAATCCGACATAGGAAAATCTGTCAGGCCAGAACCCGCCGCCCAATTCTGGAGCCAGCGTTGGAGGTTTGAGAACCCAGGGGGTCGCGAAAATAGTTGCGGCACTTGACAAGATCCTTGCAGAACCAACCACCGTAGATAATGCTGCAACACGAGCGACAAAGATCGAGAAGTGTTGGGAGCAGCTTGAAAAGACTCAACATGAGATAGCAACAGAAACCTCACATCTTGCCGAGGTTCAGAAGAACATCCTCGAGGAGAGCCGACATGTGAAGAGCGAGCAGGTTCACCTCACCTTTCGCCAGGAGGTGATAGCCACCGTTCAGCAGCAGAGGCACCAGAGCCGTTTTCAGGTCCAGGGAAGATTGCTTGAGCCACGAAATCTTTTCGAGATGCCACCGAACACTCCTGTCGAGCCAACACCAGGTGCTAACCTGGGGGCGGGCTTAGGAGCAGCTTCGGCAGCAGGCACCGGCTCGCCACAACAGGGTCTCGGAAACACAAATCGATAACAAGTGCATCAGTCGGCTCAAGACCAGCAACAACAACAGATTCAACAACCAGTGGTTCAGCAGCAGGCTCATTAGCTGCCGATACGTTTTCATACGCCACCCAATAACTTCTCCGACCCGGTGGACAACTTGTATGCAACGATGCAAAACTTGCCGATGATCCCAATTCAGGGAAACTCTCCGTTTGAAGTAGAGGCAAGGAAAGCAATTCAGCTGTTACAGACGGCGGTCACACAACAGGCAAACTACTCAAACAGTCTCAACAAATTACACTCCATGCCATACAATAGCTAGAGGGTTTCAAGTCGGCATGGAGAGTCTCCTCTCCCAGCAGGTTCGAGCAATGGACGACGCCACTGGGAACGTCAGGCACAGAATCAGTAGCAGAGGCTGGCGGTTTCAGATGCACAAGCCATAGTTGACACTCGCATGGCACGCGCGACAACTGCAGGGAATATAATGGCGGAGCATGCTCACCCTAATGCAGGAAACACGCAAGTCCCACCCGCCACTAGCAACCCAACTCCCACTACTCCCGAGTCAGGTTTTGTGGGCAGGACTATTGGTACCCAATGTTTGGGCCTAGCCTTGAGGAACAAGAGTCTTCCTATATATTTTAAAGAACCTCGCAAGGTGCCTAATTATACTGCTGCCATGGAGCTAGCATACTGGATAGTGAGTTATGAGCTCGCCATGGATATGCTGGAGGTCAGCAATGGAGTTTGCGCCAGGTATATCACCATGATGTTGGAAGGATCTGCCTGTACTTGGTTAAAGAATCTACCCCCCAATTCGATCCACGCGTGGCAGGAGTTGAAAGAGCACTTCATCAATAACTTCCATGGAACTTGCAAGTGTTCGACCAACATTGTTGACTTGGAGCAATGTATCCAGAAGGATGGTGAATCAGCTCACCACTTGGCACACCGCGTAGATGAGATCATACACTCCTCCGAATGCATTACACCACGAACAACTGTTCTTGTCTTGGAGAAAAAATGCAGGTTTGAGTCTTTGATACACAAGCTTGGACGCATCAAGCATACTGCGACGGACATGAGTGAGCTCATGAATGCGATGAAAAAGTATGTTGAGTCAGATAAAACCAAGGATCCAGATTCAGATGATGATAAGCCTGGAAAAGGTAAAAAGAATGGTGGCAAGGGCCATCAGAACAATAACAATGGGAATCACAACAACGGTAACAAGCGGAAGAACGGAGAAGGAAATTCCAACTTGGTCGCCAATACCAACTCGGGGTACAAGAATCAGCGCAAGAATAACATCTTAGGGTTTCAGAAGCAGTCTCAGGGTTTCTGCCCAACAAATTATCAGCAAGCTTTGAAGGCACCAAGTCCTAAGCACAGCGGGCCTAACCGCCCTTCTACCCACTCATGGGAGGATTGCTATATTATGCGGGATTTCAAGAATGCAGGTCTTGATGGCAACAACAATGACGATCACAATGGTGGTCATCCAGGTAACCCAGGTGGCGGTAACATGGGGGATGATAACCAGGGACATAACAATCATGGAGCTGGTCAAGGAAAGCAGAATCACAATGGTCAAACTGGTTTTCAGAGTAACCCCAAACATTTGAACAGTGGATAATATCATGTTTTTACTATCACTACTTGCAAACGCGACCGCAAGCTGAAATGTCGCTTGGTTAACACAGTTGCACCTGCCATTCCCCAATGCATGAACTGGTTTGAACATCATATCACCTGGAGTCGAGCAAATCATCCTCCATATGTGGAGAACCTAGGAAGTCTTGCTCTGGTGGTGGCTCCACGAGTTGGGGGTGACAATCTGACTAAAGTGCTGATGCACGGAGGTAGCAACATCAACATAGTGTATTATGACACGTTCCGGAGGATGAATCTTCAGGACAAGCAACTACAACCTTCATCTTCGGTCTTCCATGGTATTGTTCCAGGTAACACTACTATAGAATGGTCCAAACACGACACATCAATCAGAGACCCTTCGACAAAACTGTGTGCGATGCATGAATCGCAAACGGTATAGTGCAAGCTCCGTCGCTAATGGCAAGAACTGTGTGCGAAGGTGGATCCATCAAATACGATTCAGAAAGTAGTTGCGTGTGCGATCTACAACAGATAGTTTATTCTTATAAACCGTTTGTGATTAGATAAGATAACAGAAACGGTTACCAAAACTACATACGTGTGCGAAGTACGGCATACAATTCACTTGGATAAACTGTGTGCGCTGATACAGCAGAACACAAACGACTTGGCATAACAGGATGTGTGCGATATACAGCAAACATGTGAGTAATGAGAATCGTGTGCGAACACCAGAAATAACACAGACGATTCATAGTGACAAGCTGTGTGTGTTGTGGGCAGACGGTTGCTGCCAAGTAATGGTCAGCGATGGATGAGATCATTACAGACACTACGTTGGGAAGTGCCGTTTGCCTGTATTAATATCGCAGACGTTTTATTATTTTGACGTGTGTGCCTCCGCATCAGTCCATCCTCCTCTCTCACGTCTTGTCACCGCGTTGCCGCCCGAGTATTCCAGTGCACGCTTCGGCACCGCTTTTGGGTTTTGGCCACGCGCCCGCTCGATGATCCCGTTCCCGCTCAGAACCGCGCAGGTTCCCATACGCAAAACCGTCCTACGGCTCTAGCTTCCCGCCATGCTCGGTGAAATCCCCAATGCTTGCCGGCCTGCTATATAAACTCTCACGGCCGGCGACTCCACATTTCCTTCATCCCCCCCTGTCGGTCCTAAATCCAGCATATCTCGTAGTAGGGGTCCTAAGCTAGGCGTCTTGGAGCGATGGTAACATGGACACAAGATTTTACCCAGGTTCGGGCTCTCTCAAGGAGATAATACTCTACGTCCTGCTTTTGATTGTATTGATATGGGGATAGTACATAGTACAGGTATCTACCACGAGATTGTTGTAATGAATATGAGATTAAGGTTGTCTATTTTCTAGCCTGGCCTCGGTTTATATAATGCACCGTAGGCCTAGGGTTTAGAGGAGTTCTTGTCTTGTGTGCCAAGTCTTGTGGAATCACCCTTGTATGCATCATGGGCTGCCCGAAGTGGCCCATTAGTGAATCACCCTGGGGGTCCTCGGCCCGACCCATTGGTCGGGAGACGACGTGGTGAGTACCCCCTAGTCCAGGACACCATCAGTAGCCCCCTGAACCGGTCTTCAAGTTGGGGACGCTCCTCGGTTCTTCCGAACTGTTCTCCGTCTTCACACGCCTGTCTTGAAAACTGGTTCAACAAATCTTCCTATCTCCGATCTTGTGGGTCGCTAAGGTGTATCCGAAGAGTTCACATGTCGGGCATCCGAGGAGCCCCTTTAAGTTCTCGGCCTTTATCAATGCCTTGTCATATTTACGCCACACCTCGGGCTCAAAGTGTTTCCCGTGTGGCGGCCTCCTCTTGCATCCGAGCTCCAACGCCGGACTACGTCCGAGGTGTCTTTTTACAGCCGAGCTCCAACGCCGGACTGTGTTCGAGCT
Organism: Elymus sibiricus; assembly: GCA_039707655.1. Classification (NCBI taxonomy): domain Eukaryota; kingdom Viridiplantae; phylum Streptophyta; class Magnoliopsida; order Poales; family Poaceae; genus Elymus; species Elymus sibiricus. The sequence goes on from CM077665.1 coordinate 483,185,162, forward strand.
CCAAAGCCGGACTGTATCCGAGGTATCTTTTTGCAGCCGAGCTCTAACGCTGGTATGCATCCGAGGTGTCATAGATTACCTCGGTCTTGAAAAAGTTGAAGGAGTTCATCCGAGCTTAATGCCGGAAATGCCCTTTAGGGAGCCAGCCACTTGCATCCAAGCTTTATGCCGGACATGCTTCCAAGGTGGTGCACCACCTCGGTCTCGGGCTGTTTTTTGCAGGATTTATTTCCGATCGGCGCAATTTATTTACTACCGAGATGTATAGCCAGTAGCCCTCAAGGTGTGTGTCGGTCTAAAACCCGAGATGCACCTGAAGGAAATAATAAAAACCACAGATCCCAGTAGCCCCTGAGACTTAGGTCGATTTGTGAAATCGGCATGAGGATCAAGTCCTTGCTCGACAACATACTTAGGAACAGAAACGCGGTGCGCCATAGTTTCCGAGACTCAGGTTGGGTGCGGCCGACCAACCTGAGGATCGAATCTCCTTGGAAACCGTATTGCACTTTGAATTTGTTGCATTGAATAGGTAATGCAGTAGCCCCCGAGCCTTAATTTGGGCACGGGTGGTCGAATTAAGGATCGACATTTGTTTGACACAAACGTTGTTACGTTCGACACAATTTATGTATAATGATTCTATGTATCCAATTATTTACATCATTAATGCTCGGATCCGCATTGTACAAGACTTTGTTGACCGACCATCGGCTTCAACCTCCTTGACCAGTAGCCGAGGAGTGTTTGTCCTACTTTATAAAGCCTTTATAAGGGCAAAGATTTACGGCAAACAAGGCAATCCGGCCATACGGTTTTATAAAAAAAGGTACGCGGAGAGATGTGTTATATTACTATTTAACGTAAGAAACATCTTCTGGGAAAAATAGTTCCTTTATAAGTTCCTTTTCCCAGGCTATCATGTTGACCATGATCGTGAAACCTCACCTCCGATCAATGTGGGAGGAAAATAGCGAGGATTTAGTTTGGGAAATGTTCCCGAAATTAGTGGTCTTTAATGAACCGAAATTTTCACTTCCGTCGTTGCCGACCAATTATATTCTTAAGATGACTAGCTTTCGGCTTCACCCAGTCTGAGGTACTAACTCGGATGACCCGGAAGTAATAATCACAGAGGTGCTCTCTTTACCCCCTAGCCGAACAATCGGGAACGTAGGGGGTAAGCACAGGAGCCAGGCAACCCAGCTTGGTCAAAATCTTAAGTCAAATTGATGCATATTTATGGCTTTATAACAATGACTATGGAAGGTAGCACTCGCATATTGAATACAAATGCTTGCTATGCTATATGGTATTTTGACTCCTTTGTGACCATTTATCACTTAGTCATAGGAGCTTAAAGTTTGGGAGGCCAGTTACTAGCCTCCGGTTAGTGTTCGGCGTCAGCCGAGGTCAAGCCGTTAACACTTCGGCCAATTTTATGAAAGGCCCACGGGGTAACCTCTATCGGTCTATAGTTTGATAGAGTCATCGGATCGCTGACCAGTTTGCGCTCATTGTGACAGTCAGTTTTTGGCTTTCTCCACTGAGGTACTTGACCAATTTAAATCGGAAGTACAATCGCAGTGGTTCTCCTTTTGCACACCTAGCCGAACAAAGCGGAATGTAGGAGGCAATCATAGGAGCAGGGCAACCCAACTATTGACCGAAGACACAATTCGAAACTGATGAATATAAAACAATATCCGAGAATGTTTTGTTGAGGACAGCTCGGAGTACCTTGGCTATTGGTGGGTTCGGCTCTAGTCGGAGTCCCCCATTAATATTGCCGATACGTTGTACTACGAGAGCTATGCTGGAGACACACAGTATCCCCCGAGACTCAGGTTGGGTGCGGCCGACCAACCTGAGGATCGAATCTCCTCGGGAACTAGTCCAGATGTCATGTGCATTTCGCCAACGCCGAGGTGTAAGTCGGCAGGAAAGATACCGAGCTGTGGGTCGAAAAATATCTCCCGAGCTGAATTATTACGCAGGACACCTCGGTCATGAAGATGTCCCGCCTCCTAAAAAAACATACAGATAGCTTAAAAGTGCTATAAGCTCGAAAAGCCAAAAAACTTATGTAAAAACTTTGACGTCCGAACTAAATCAAGTTTCTTGGTGCCAATCCAACAATTGGTCTTAAAATAAATATGTGCTTCGGTCGTGCTTTAACATGATACATCCGATCTCCAGACTTCCAGTGGGTCAGCCTTCGGCTTCAACCTCCTATCCCAAAGGCGGAGTGCTTCTCAGGCCAGTTTAGTGAACTAAACTCGAACGGCTTTAGAGAGAAACCAGGCTACCCAACTATTGACCAAACACTCGCGTCGGAAAAAGGAGTAGTAGAAAAAGACTTTGCAACAACCAAGAAGAAAACAACATTTATTATAAAACGGCTCATATAAATTTAAGAGCCCCCAGTTAACATGGGAAAAATAAGTGTTTTTAACAAAAAACGCTATTAACAAGCTAAGTTTTTAACAAAAAACTTTTTTATTTAACACAAGTATAATGCTAGGTAGAACCGCAGAGGAATTGAAGATTGAAAAAGGGTTGAGCATGAAAGCAACTTAGCTGGTTAATGTGCTCGGTGTGACGTGTGTCAAGCTTGTAGCGGGTCAAGGTCCTAGCCCCCAAGCCAGTCATGAGGTTGCCAACGAAGAGCTCGGTTTGATGAAGTGACAACACAACACTTCTGAAGGGCCGAGGAGAAACCCCCTTGTCCAGCCGAGGAGACGGAATAGTTCGGCAGGGTGACGGTGAAGCCCCCACGCCAGTCAACCAAGTCGACGACACAATTTGGTTGATGGAGGCAGGACGATGATGTAGGCACGCCAAGGTGACCGTGTGACACAACCGAAGTCGATTACCTGTGCACACAACATAGTGCAAGCCAAGAGTAATAACAACTAAAGGTAATAATATATTAAAAAAAAATCTTCTACTTAGTTAATTTAAGTGAAGCAAATAATTAAAGGAATATGGCCTGAGCGCCGAGGTGCCTGAGCAAAGAGCTCCGTTTGACGAAGTGGCGACGCTGCATGGTCGATGTGGGAGGTAAAGTCCCCGGTCCAGCTAACATGACGAAGCTGGTCGGCTGGTGATGCCGAAATCCCTGGAGCAGGTTGATGAAGAGATGACGAAGCCCCCGGTCTAGCCGAGGTGACGGAGCAGGTCGGTAAGGTGACGCTAAAGCCTCCATGCGAGCCGACGTGTCGAAGCAGGTCGGCGTGATGGACGTCGGTTTGAACAAGCGACGGTGCGACGCATGTCGGAATTTGTGACGCCGTCAATGCTAGCTTGATGAAGCAACGGAGCACCCGACCCATACGACCCGCGGATGACGAGGTTCTCTTAATGAATATTCGGCCCTCGCTATGCTGAACTCTTGGTTGGCTAACTGAGATGATGAGAAATTTTCCTTCAAAAAGGACGTCCGACAACTCGTTCATGAAAAAGTTGAACTCGGGTCGGATTTGTATTCGCGCAGAAAATAGATGCAAAATTCGTTGTAGTCATCGGACGTTTTCCGGTGTTTGGACGGTCGGATCGAGCTGAAATTTTGAGGGGTGATCGACAATGGAATTCCGCAGTAGATCAATGGTTGGATCTTCTAAAGGATGTCCGAGTTGGGCTCTAGACTCCTCTCCCTAAACTCATCCAGATTCACGTCCAGATTTGACAGGGCTCCGGTATTTCGTAGATCGCCGAAGATTTCTCCATCGGAATATGATGAAATTTTACGGGGTCATTATAGACTCAATTCCGCACAGTTCCACCAAAGGATTCTTCAAAACGACGCTTGAGGAGGCGGTGGCGGTGAGCACAAACCAGCTGTCCAGAAGAACTGCACAGTTGCGCGGGGCATTGTTGACGTTGAGCCCTCGAGCTCCATGGATGATTATCCCATGATCTTGATAGAGATCGGATTTGAAGTTGGGCGCCCATCCGATCTTGATGATCTGACGTGGAGCGCTATCTTTGGTCAAGCCGAGGTGACTAGTCGAGCCGGCGACGAAGATGCCGACGTCGACAATAAAGCTCGGTTCTGATGTGTAGATCGCGCCGGAGCCGATCTAAATTCCCATCGCCCCGTGGCGACTGCCAGCAGACTCTCAATGAAAGCACCAATGTCGGCGTCAAAACCGGCGGATCTCGGGTAGAGGGTCCCGAACTGTGGATCTTGGATCAATGGGTAAACATCGTCTCCCTTGTCTCCTGTTACCCATCGATCCAAGATCCACAGTTCGGGACCCCCTACCCGAGATCCGCCGGTTTTGACGCCGACACTCCCCTCCCCGTAGCTTGTCTAGTTTGCTTCTCCACCAATCGCCAATGGCACTGGCCGTTCGTCGTCACCCAGCCACACCGCCAGAGGACAGCTCCAGCTGGGAGGCTTCACCGCATCGGCGTGGCAGTCCTTTGAAGCGTGTAGTGCACGTGGCGTCCCTGGTGGGTGTGCGCACGCCACCAACTACACGCTCCACCACCGCTGCCCGAAGGCAGCTGCTGCCAGTGGCCGCCGTGGCCGCCACCACGCCTTCCGTCGCCGGGGCCGCCACCCCACCGTCGTCCGTTTATTCCACGACCCCGCCGTCAGGCTGCGGGGTCATAACCCGCGCCACCACCAAGGCCCGAATGCGGGAGGTGGAGTCCGCCAAAGGCCCGCCGCCGGGCTTCAGCGTCGCAACCCTTGCGCGCTATATCTACTTCCTAGAGAAGGAGGTGGAGCGCCAGGTCGCGCACGCGAAGAAGCACACCGACGCCATGGCCGGAGGAGAAGCCGCAGCGGCGGCGCGGAATGCGAAGATCTACATAGAGTCCCGTCGCTTCGAGGAGGGGCGTCTTGAGCGTCGGAGGGCAGCACTGGCAGGCAACGAATACGTCTCCGCCAACTCGTCGACAGGCTCCTCCTCCACTTGCTCTTATTGAGCGCGCTCGATTCTACTGGAAGTAGTACAAAGCCCCTCCATAGTGCTAGTATTTAGGGGCTATTTTGTTCAGTTCATCTAACTATAGATATGGTTGAACTATACCACGTACTTTAATTAGCTAGTATATAGTTGAACTAGCTAATTCAGTACATGGTTGGCAACAATTGGGGAAAAGTTTGTTCGGTTCAGCTGTCGAGTTGAACTGTATTGTACAAAGACCAGTGCTTAATCTATGAATGAAATCCATGTTTAAAGTGAATTTCAGTTGCAAAATTACACCCTAATTGTGATTTTGTTTCTGCAATACTTGCCAAATGCCAGTGCTAAAATGTTGACAAATGCCAGTGTTACTAGATCGACAGATTCCAATGTTTCCGATTTGACACATGGCAATTTACCCAGTATGATAGATGCAAATCTTCTCGGATTGTCTGTAGTAGGCACACGGATCATATTCGAGAAATGTTTGCGATGACGCATTGGACCAATCCTTCGCGCCAATATTTTGACTTGGCTTACGGGCGAAGGAAAGATAGTTGTCGATCTTCAAACGGGTATTCAACCTGAACCGTTTGTGATGTGTGTTCATTCAGATAAAACTATGATGGGTTTTTATTTGCTATGTGAATTCAGAGAGAAATACTTAGTTCATCAAACCATAGATTTCATTCAGTCAAGCTTTCACTTTACATTCATACAATCGAGATACAATATAAAGAAAACTAGTTGCGGCGGCGGCGGCCTCCTGCGGCGGCATTCTCGTGCTCCGAGGCGTAGTTGTACAGTTCTTCAGCCGAGACCAGAATGTTATGGATTTCACAATAAAAGAGTCGGTCGTCGCGTGATCGACGGGCGCGGGGCCGGGGGGCAGCGACTAGAGGCTCTGCGAGAAAGCTGTTGACGGCGGCGACCCAATCCGCTGAGGGGGCCGTGACGGGTGCAGGCGCGCGCACGGGCACGTGCGCGGTGGGTGCAGGCACGCGCAAGGGGTTGGGCGCCATCGGTGCGGGCACACGCACTGGGACTGGCGTGGCGTGTGCAAGGGCGCGCACGACCACGGTGATAGGAGGAGGCACTGGCGCTTGCACGTACACGAGCTCACGCGGGTCGGCGGGTGATGCGTCCATTTTGCATCATGATTTCCTACTGTTATTACTTTGTTTTGTTGAATAATAATGCCTTGGGGAGTGATTCTAATGCCTTTTCTCTCATAATATGCAAGGTTTACACAAAGAGGGAGAATACTGGCAGCTGGAATTCTGGACCTAAGAAAAGCACGTCAGAGATACCTATTCTGCACAACTCCAATGAAGTTGAAATATTACGGAGATTATTTTTACATTTAATAAAAAATACTGGAGCAGAAAACTACCGGAGGGGGCCTGCCAGGTGCGCACAACCCACCAGGGCGCGCCAGGCCCCCTTGGGCGTGCCCTGATGGGTTGTGGCCACCTCGGGGCACCTCCGGTGCCCATCTTCTGGTATATGGTCACTCTTGACCTAGAAAAAAGATCAGAGAAGGACTTTCGGGACGAAGCGCCGCCGCCTCGAGGCGGAACTTGGGCAGGAGCACTTTTGCCCTCCGGCGGAGCGATTCTGCCGGGGGAACTTCCCTCCCGGAGAGGGAAACTGAAGCTATCGTCATCACCAACACCCCTCTCATCTTTGGGAGGCCAATCTTCATCAACATCTTCAACAACACCATCTCCTCTCAAACCCTAGTTCATCTCTTGTGTTCAATCTTTGTACCGGAACCTCAGATTGGTACCTGTGGGTGACTAGTAGTGTTGATTACCTTGCATAGTTGTTTACTATATGGTTTATTTGGTGGAAGATTATATGTTCAGATCTATTATGCTATTCAATACTCCTCTGATCTTGAGCATGATTATTATTTGTGAGTAGTTACCTTTGTTCTTGAGGTCACGGGAGAAGTCATGTTGCGAGTAATCATGTGAATTTGATATGTGTTCGATATTTTGATGATATGTATGTTGTGATTCCCTTAGTGGTGTCATGTGAACGTCGACTACATGACACTTCACCATTCATGGGCCTAAGGGGATGCATTGTGGAGTAGTTATTAGATGATGGGTTGCTAGAGTGACAGAAGCTTAAACCCTAGTTTATGCGCTACTTCGTAAGGGGCTGATTTGGATCCAAACATTTAATGCTATGGTTAGATTTTATCTTAATACTTTTCTCGTAGTTGTGAATGCTTGGGAGCGGGTTAATCATAAGTGGGAGGTTGTTCAAGTAAGAACAGCACCCAAGCACCGGTCCATCCACATATCAAATTATCAAAGTAGAGAACACGAATCAAACCAACATGATAAAAGTGACTAGACGAAATTCCTGTGTACCCTCAAGAACACTTTGCCTATTACTAGTGATAGTTCTGGCCTGTCCTTTGCCTCAAAAGGATTGGGCTACCTTCCTGCACCTTGTTTACCGTTACCTTTACTTGCTTGCTACCAATTATCTTGCTATCAAACTATCTGTTACCTACAATTCCAGTGCTTGCAGAAATTACCTTGCTGAAAACCTCTTGTCATTTCCTTCTACTCCTCGTTGGGTTCGACACTCTTACTTATCGAAGGAATTACGATTGATCCCCTATATTTGTTGGTCATAAAGGCTCTTTTCTGGCGCCGTTGCCGGGCTGTGAAGCGCTCTTGGTAAGTGGAAATCGGTAAGGAAAAACTTACATGTTGAAATCTATCGCTGCTTGCTACTATGGAAAACAATCCTTTGAGGGGTTTGTTCGGGGTATCTTCACCTCGACCGGAACCACAATTAGTTGCCCCTCAACCTACAGAACCTACTGAAAATGTTACTTATGAAATTCCTTCGGGTATGTTAGAACAACTGCTTGCTAAACCTTATGCAGGAGATGGAACTGAACATCCTGATATGCACCTCTTATATGTGAACGAAATATGTGGATTATTTAAGCTTGTAGGTTTACCCGGAGATGACGTCAAGAAGAAGGTTTTCCCTTTATATTTGGAGGGAAAAGCATTGACATGGTATAGGCTATGTGATGATCTTGGATCGTGGAACTGGAATCGTTTGCAATTGGAATTCCACCAAAAGTTTTATGCCATGCATCTAGTTCATCGTGATCGGAATTATATATATAATTTTTGGCCTCGTGAAGGCGAAAGTATCGCTCTAGCTTCGGGGATGCTTAAGTCAATGTTATATTCATGCCCCAATCATGACATTCCGAGAGAAGTTATCATTCAGAATTTTTATGCTCGGCTTTCTCATAATGATCAATCCATGCTCGATACTTCTTGTGCTGGTTCTTATATGAAGAAGACTACTGAATTCAAATGGGATCTCTTAGAAAGAATTAAAGGCAACTCTAAAGATTGGGAACTCGACGAAGGTAATGAGTCAGGTATAAAGCTTGAATTTGATTGTGTTAAATCTTTTATGAATACCGATACTTTTCATAAGTTTAGCACTAAATATGGACTTGACTCTGAGATAGTAGCCTCTTTCTGCGAAGCATTTGCTACTCACGTTGACCTCCCTAAGGAGAAGTGGTTTAAATATCACCCCCCTATTAAAGAAGAAATTAAAGAACCGGTCATAGCTAAAGAAGATACCATCTTTTATAATGTTGATCCAGTTGTGCCTACCTCATATATTGAAAAACCACCTTTCTCTCTTAGGATAAAGGAACATGCTAAGGTATCAACTGTGGTTCGTAAAAGTAATATAAGAGCACCTAAACCCCCTGAGAAAATTGAAGTAGAACCTAGTGTTGCTATGGTTAAAGATCTCTTGGTAGAAAATATTGATGGGCACGTTATCTACTTTTGTGATGAAGCTGCTAGAATTGCTAAACCCGATGAAAAAGATAAACATAGACCCATAGAAGCCCGCCTGTTGGCTCAGTAAAAATAGGAGATCATTGCTATCATGGTTTATGTAATTTGAGTGCTAATGTGAGTGCTATCCCATTTACTCTATACCAAGAAATTATGGATGAAATAACACCTGCTGAAATGGAAGACATTGATGTTACTATGAAACTTGGTAATAAAGACACTATCACACCTCTTGGGATTGTTAGAGATGTTGAAGTCTTGTGCGGGAAGGTGAAATACCCTACTGATTTTCTAGTCCTCGGTTCCCCACAAGATGATTTTTGTCCCATTATCTTTGGTAGACCTTTCTTGAGCACCATCAATGCTAAAATAGATTGTGAAAAACAAATTGTCGGTGTCAGTTTTGGTAATGTGTCTCATGAGTTTATTTTTTCCAAGTTTAGTAGACAACCCCGTGATAAAGCGTTATCTAGTAAAGATGAAATAATTGGTCTTGCTTCTATTGTCGTGCCTCCCACCGATCCATTAGAACAATATTTGCTTGACCATGAAAATAATATGCACTCTCGTGAAAGAAATGAGATAGATAAAATTTTCTTTGAACAACAACCTCTCCTGAAACATAATTTGCCTATTGAAACTCTTGGAGGACCTCCTCCACCTAAAGGTGATCCTGTGTTTGAATTGAAACAATTGCCTGACACTTTGAAGTATTTTTATCTTGATGAGAAAAAGATATATCCTGTTATTATTAGTGCTAACCTTTCAGAACATGAAGAAGAGAGATTATTGAAAGTTCTGAGGAAGCACGAGGCTGCTATTGGATATACTCTTGATGATCTTAAGGGCATTAGTCCCACTCTATGTCAGCACAAGATTAATATGGAACCTGATGCTAAACCCGTTGTTGATCACCAACGGCGATTGAATCCGAAGATGAAAGAAGTGGTAAGAACTGAAATATTAAAGCTTCTGGAAGCATGTATAATCTATCCCATAGCTGATAGTAGATGGGTAAGTCCCATTTATTGTGTCCCTAAGAAAGGAGGTATTACTGTTGTTCCCAATGATAAGAATGAACTCATTCCACAAAGAATTGTTACTGGCTATAGAATGGTAATTGATTTTAGAAAATTAAATAAAGCTACTAGAAAAGATCATTACCCTCTACCTTTCATTGATCAAATGCTAGAAAGATTATCTAAGCACACACACTTTTGCTTCTTAGATGGATATTCTGGTTTCTCTCAAATACCTGTGTCACAATCCGATCAAGAGAAAACCACCTTTACTTGCCCTTTTGGAACCTATCCTTATAGACATATGCCTTTTGGTTTATGCAATGCACCTGCTACCTTTCAAAGATGTATGACTGCTATATTCTCTGATTTTTGTGAAAAGATTGTTGAGGTTTTCATGGATGATTTTTCCGTTTACGGAACTTCTTTTGATGATTGGTTAAGCAACCTTGATCGAGTTTTACAGAGATGTGAACAAACTAATCTTGTCTTCAATTGGGAGAAGTGCCACTTCATGGTTAATGAAGGCATTGTCTTGGGGCATAAAATATCTGAACGAGGTATTGAGGTGGATAAAGCTAAAGTTGATGCAATTGAGAAAATGCCGTGTCCTAAAGATATTAAAGGTATTCGCAGTTTCCTTGGTCATGCTGGTTTTTATAGGAGGTTCATTAAAGACTTCTCTAAAATTTCTAGGCCTCTTACTAATCTTTTGCAAAAGGATATTCCTTTTGTTTTTGATGATGATTGTGTGGAAGCCTTTGAAACACTCAAGAAAGCCATAACCTCTGCACCTTTCGTTCAACCACCTGATTGGAACTTGCCTTTTGAAATCATGTGTGATGCATGTGATTTTGCTGATGGTGATGTTCTAGGACAAAGAGTTGATAGGAAGGGAGCTGAGAACCCCGTAGCGGATAACTTATCTAGGTTAGAAAATATTCTTGATGACCCACTACCTATTGATGATAGTTTCCCTGACGAACAATTAGCTGCAATAAGTGTTTCACAAAACATACCCTGGTATGCTGATTATGCTAACTACATTGTCGCTAAATATATACCACCTAGCTTCGCTTACCAACAAAAGAGAAAAAAATCTATGACTTGAGACATTACTTTTGGGATGACCCACATCTTTATAAAGAAGGAGTAGATGGTATTATTAGACGTTCTGTACCTGAGCATGAACAGGAACAAATCCTACGAAAATGTCATTCCGATGCTTACGAAGGACATCATGCGAGAGATAGAACTGCTCACAAGGTATTGCAATCTGGTTTTTATTGGCCTACTCTCTTCAAAGATGCCCGTAAGTTTGTCTTGTCTTGTGATGAATGTCATAGAATTGGTAATATCGGTAAGCGTCAGGAAATGCCTATGAATTATTCACTTGTTGCTGAACCATTTGATGTTTGGGGTTTTGATTATATGGGACCTTTTCCTTCCTCTAATGGGTACATTCATATTTTGGTTGCTGTTGATTATGTCACTAAGTGGGTAGAAGCTATTCCAACTAGTAGTGCTGATCACCACACCTCCATTAAAATGCTTAAAGAGGTTATCTTCCCGAGGTTTGGAGTCCCTAGATATTTAATGAATGATGGTGGTTCACACTTTATTCATGGTGCTTTCCGTAAGATGCTTGCTAAATATGATGTCAACCATAGAATTGCATCACCCTATCATCCTCAATCTAGTGGTCAAGTAGAACTTAACAATAGAGAAATAAAATTGATATTACAAAAAACTGTCAATAGGTCTCGTAAGAATTGGTCTAAGAAATTAGATGATGCACTTTGGGCCTATAGAACAGCTTATAAATATCCTATGGGTATGTCTCCATACAAAATGGTATATGGTAAAGCTTGTCATTTGCCTCTAGAATTAGAACATAAAGCATTTTGGGCAATTAAAGAACTTAACTATGATTTCAAACTTGCAGGTGAGAAGAAGTTATTTGATATTAGCTCACTAGATGAATGGAGAACTCAAGCATATGAAAATGCTAGGCTATTCAAAGAAAAAGTAAAAAGATGGCATGACAAAAGAATCCAAAAGCGGGAATTCAAAATAGGAGATTATGTTCTTTTGTTCAACTCTCGTCTAAGATTTTTTTGCAGGAAAGCTTCTCTCAAAATGGGAAGGACCATATATTATCGAAGAGGTTTATCGTTCTGGAGCTATTAAGATTAATAAAGCCGAAGGTACTGATACGTCTCCAACGTATCTCTAATTTTTGCTTGTTCCATGCTGTTATATTATCATTCTTGGATGTTTTACAATCATTTTATAACAACTTTATATCATTTTTTGGGACTAACCTATTGACATAGTGCTAAAGTGCTTGTTGCTGTTTTTGCTTGTTTTTTACTTCGCAGAAAATCAATACCAAACGGAGTCCAATCGTGACGAAACTTTTTGGAGATTTTTTCTGGACCAGAAGACACCCAGTGGGCCATACAACTGCCGGAGAGGTGGGCTATGGAGAGCACAACCCACTAGGGCGCGCCAGGGGGGCCCCGGCGCACCCTGATGGGTTGTGCCCTCCTCGGCCCCCTTCCGCACCGCCTCTGATGCCTATAAATTCTCAAATATTCGGAAAACCATAGAGGAGTCAACGAAACACAATTCCAGCCGCCGCAAGTTCCAGAACCGCGAGATCCAATCTAAACACCATCACGGAGGGGTTCATCTTCCTCATAGGTGCCTCTCCGATGATACGTGAGTAGTCCACCATAGACCTACGGGTCCGTAGGCAGTAGCTAGATGGCTTCTTCTCTCTCTCTTATGATTCTCAATACAATGGTCTCTTGGAGATCTATTTGATGTAAACTTTTGCGGTGTGTTTGTTGGGATCCGATGAATTTTGAGTTCATGATCAGTTTCTATCCATGAATATTATTTGAGTCTTCTTTGATCTCTTATATGCATGATTGCTTATAGCATCGTATTTCTTCTTCGAATCTTTGGTTTAGTTAGGCCGACTAGATCAATTTTTCTTGCCATGGGAAGAGGTGCTTTGTGATGGGTTCGATCTTGCGGTGTTCTTTCCCAGTGATAGAAGGGGCAGCAAGACACGCATGTATCATTGCTATTAAGGATAACAGGATGGGGTCTATTCCTACATGAATAGATCTTGTCTACATCAGGTCATCGTTCTTATTGCATTACTCCGTTTTCCATGAACTTAATACACTAGATGCATGCTGGATAGTGGTCGATGTGTGGAGTAATAGTGGTAGATGCAGGCAGGAGTCGGTCTACTTATCTTGGACGTGATGCCTATATAACGATCATCGCCTTGGATATCGTCATGACTATTCGATTTTCTATCAATTGCCCAACAGTAATTTGTTCACCCACCGTGCACTATACTCATGAGAGAAGCCACTAGTGAACCCTACGGCCCCCGGGTCTACTTTTCCATCATATTGCTTTCCGATCTACGTTTTTTGCAATCTTTGTTTTCAGATCTACAAAACCAAAAACCCAAAAATATATTGCTGCATATTTACTCTTTTTATTTGTGTTCTTGAGAGATCTATCTCTCCTATCTATCACTACCTAATCTATGTTATTACCGTAGAGAGATTGACAACCTCTCATTCGCGTCGGGTTGCAAGTATTTGTTGTTTGTGTGCAGGTGCTGCTTATTGGGTGTTGGTGATCCTCCTACTGGTTCGATAACCTTGGTTTCATAACTGTGGGAAATACTTGCCGTCGCTGTGCTGCATCATCCCTTCCTCTTTGGGGAAATACCGACGCAGTCCAATCCACGTTAGGTACTAACCCGAAGGTGGTCAATGGACAAAGAATTAAGCATTATATCTCAGGTACGCCTATTAACGTCGAAAACAATGTTATCCAAACCATGACACTGGAGGAACACATAAAAGAAACCTTCCGGAACACTCCAGAATTCTTAAAAATAGGAGGTACTAAGTAAACGGGCTCCAAAAAATCCGCAAAAATATTTTTTGTCAATTTTGGAATATTTTAGAATTTTGGAAATAAAGAAATAATCCGGAAGGTGATCGAGGTGAGTACGATACACCAGGGCGTGCTAGGCACCCCTGGGCATGCCCTGGTGGGTTGTGCCCACCTCGGATGCCTTCCTGACTCTGTTTTCCTTCCATATACTTGTTTCTCAAGAATAAAAATTCTCTATATATACCCCGACTGTTTTGACGACCGCATCGCAGAAAAATCCTTTGTTCTTGTTTCTTGCTGTTTCTCGTCAAATCTAGATCTCCATGGCTCCACCAAGCTCCTCCAAGGACAAGTTCTTCGAGAAGGTCATCAACCCGTACTTGCCGGAGGTGATGAAGCACCCTCAAACCATTGAGATGCGTGAGGGGGTGCTCCACTCTGCGATGTTCAGGGACCCAAGAAGACCAGAAGCGTGGAGGCTAGGCTCGAGGCGGTGGAACAGGAAATCTTGAAGTGCCAGAAGATGGTGGAGCGTGGACTTAGTGCCAATCACTCGTGATCAGACGGTGGACGGCCGGTCTGTGAAGGAAATCATCTCCACCCTCAACAAGCAAATTAATTTTCTGCAGAGTCAAGTTTATGATCTTCAAAACCAAGTCTTTGAATATGAAGCGAGATTTAAAGGTATGAGTTTAGTTGCCAGTTGCAGGACTCAGGGGACTCTCGCGTCAACCTTTGATCGGGAGCCCTTACCCTGGAAGCTGTAGGACAAGCTTACTACATCCACCGCACCTCCTTCTTCATCACCACCACCAAAGGAAACCTGAGCACACGGGTATGGGCACTCCCCTTGGCTTGAGCCAAGCTTGGGGGAGGTGCCCCGGTATCGTATCACCACCACTTTTATTCATCTTTACCTATTTTAGTTTGATCTTTAGTTTCCCTTTGCTTTAGTTGAATAAAAGTTTAGCATGATCTATTTTCGTGTGTTAGTTCCGTGGCCTACCTATCTATGTAATCGAGTGAGAGCTATATAATAATGTTTAGCTTGAGTTTTTGCCTCTCTATCTTCTTGTTGCAATCAAATAAAGAGAATAAACAAAAGAAAAGGATCATATGCTAATCTCTTGGTGAGTAATGACATCACATAAGGCAAAGTATAAGTAGTAAAATTTATTGGAGATTGCAAACATAGCATTGGTCAATGATGCAATTCATGAAAGAATTAATAAGGGAAGAGAAGATTCACATGCAAATACACCATCTTGGACACCTTTTATGATTGTGAGCCCTCATCAAATATTATATGTCAAAATTGTTGACGTTGGACAAGGAAGACAACGTAATGATTTATGTTTGTTCATATCCACATAGAAGTTATCTTGTCATAGATCCTTTGACATGTGGTATTTGCTCAATATCTTTGCTAGCCAAAAATTCCGCACTAAGTAGAGATACTACTTGTGCATCCAAAAACCCAAACCCAAATTCATTCTTTGAGTGTCCACCATACCTACCTATGGATCGAGAAAGATCCTTCAAGTAAGTTGTCATCGGTGCAACAACGCAATAAAAATTGCTTCTAAAAGTGTTTTGATCAATTAGTGTAAGAGAAAATTGAGCGCTATACGAACTTATGATGGCAAAGTAATAAAAGAGACGGACTGCATAATAAAGGTTTCTATCATAGGGGGCAATATAGCGTGACGTTCTTTTACATTAAGGGATTAGGCATACAAACCAATAAGCGCATGACAACCTCTGCTTCCCTCTGCGAAGGGCCTATCTTTTACTTTTACATATTTACTTTTATGCAAGAGTCAAAGTATTCTTCCCTATTCCTTTTTACTTTTTCTTTTGCAAGCATCATGTGGTGAGGAAAGATCTAGGCACATATATCCAGTTGGATATGGGTAGGCATGAGTTATTATTGTTGACATTGATACGTCTCCAACGTATCTATAATTTTTGATTGTTCCATGCTATTATATTATCTGTTTTGGATGTTTTATATGCATTAATATGCTATTTTATATTATTTTTGGGACTAACCTATTAATCTAGAGCCTAGTGCTAGTTTCTGTTTTTTCCTTGTTTTTGAGTATTGCAGATAAGGAATATTAAATGGAGTCCAAACGGAATAAAATCTTCGCGATGATTTTTCTTGGACCAGAAGAAACCTACCAGACTTGGAGATGAAGGCAGGAGACCTGCCGGGAGGCGACAAGCCACCAGGGCGCGCCCCTAGGGGGGGCGCCCCCTGGCTTGTGGCCCCCCAGCAGGCCTCCTAACCCTATTCTTCGGCCTATAAATTCCCAAATATTCCCCCAATACCAAAAAGAGCCACAAAAATACTTTTCCGCTGCCGGAAGCCTCTGTTCCCGGCAGATCCCATCTTGGAGCCTTTTCCGGTAATCTGCCGGAGGGGGATTCGATCACGGAGGGCATCTACATCAACTCCATTGCCCCTCCGATGATGCGTGAGTAGTTCACCACAGACCTTCGGGTCCATAGCTAGTAGCTAGGTGGCTTCTTCTGTCTCTTTGTTCTTCAATACCATGTTCTTCATGATCTTCATGGAGATCTATCCGATGTAATACTCTTTTGCGGTGTGTTTGTCGAGATCCGATGAATTGTGGGTTTATGATCAGATTATCTATGAATATTATTTGAATCTTCTCTGAATTCTTATATGCATGATTTCATATCTTTGCAAGTCTCTTCGAGTTATTGGTTTGGTTTGGCCAACAAGATTGGTAATTCTTGCAATGGGAGAAGTGCTTAGTTTTGGGTTCAATATTGCGGTGTCCTCACCCAGTGACAAAGTAGGGGTAGCGAGGCACATATTTGTATTGTTGCCATCAAGGATAAAAAGATGGGGTTTTCATAATATTGCTTGAGTTTATCCCTCTACATCATGTCATCTTACCTAATGCGTTACTCTGTTCTTCATGAACTTAATACTCTAGATGCAGGCAGGAGTAGGTCGATGTGTGGAGTAATAGTAGTAGATGCAGAATCGTTTCGGTCTACTTGAGACGGACGTGATGCCTATATGCATAATCATTGCCTTGGATATCGTCATAACTATGCGCTTTTCTATCAATTGCTCGACACTAATTTGTTCACCCACCGTATTATTTTCCTTCATGAGAGAAGCCTCTAGTGAAACCTATGGCCCCCGGGTCTATTTTCCATATTATATTTTCAGATCTATAAACCAAAAATACCAAAAATAATTTGCTGCAATCTTTTTTACTTTTGTTTTACTTTTCATTTTAGCAATCTTTTATATCTATCTCTATCAGATCTCATCCTTGCAAATAACCGTGAAGGGATTGACAACCCCTTTATAGCGTTGGGTGCAAGAGTTTGATTGTTTGTGTAGGTGCGAAGATTGGGGACTTGCTTGTATCTCCTACTGGATTGATACCTTGGTTCTCAACAACTGAGGGAAATACTTACCTACTTTGCTGCATCACCCTTTCCTCTTCAAGGGAAAACCAACGCAAGCTCAAGAAGTAGCAAGAAGGATTTCTGGCGCCGTTGCCGGGGAGATCTACATCAAGCCTACGAAGTACCCATCACAAACTCATCTCTTGTATTTACATTATTTGCCATTTGCCTCTAGTTTTCCTCTCCCCCACTTCTAAAACGATTGTCAGAAAAAACCAAAAAGATTTTCCTTTTTATTCGCCCTTCTTCCGTTCGTCTTTTCGTTTGCTTTTTGTTTGCTTGTGTGCTAGATTGCTTGCTTTGTCACGATGACTCAAGAGAATACCAAGTTGTGTGACTTCTCCAATACTAATAATAATGATTTTATTAGTACTCTGATTGCTCCCACCACTAGTGCGGAATCTTATGAAATTAATGCCGCTTTGCTTAATCTTGTTATGAAAGAACAATTTTCCGGCCTTTCTAGTGAAGATGCCGCATCCCATCTAAATACTTTCGTTGAGTTGTGTGATATGCAAAAGAAGAAAGATGTGGATAATGATATTGTTAAATTGAAGCTATTTCCGTTCTCACTACGAGATCGTGCTAAAACTTGGTTTTCATCTTTGCCTAAAAATAGTATTGATTCATGGAATAAGTGTAAAGATGCTTTTATTTCCAAGTACTTTCCGCCTGCTAAGATCATCTCCCTTAGGAACGATATAATGAATTTTAAGCAACTTTATCATGAGCATGTTGCACAATCTTGGGAGAGGATGAAACTAATGATTAGAAATTGCCCCGCGCATGGTTTGAGTTTATGGATGATTATACAAAAAAATTATGCGGGATTGAATTTTGCTTCTAGAAATCTTTTAGATTCCGCCGCGGGTGGTACTTTTATGGAAATCACATTAGGAGAAGCTACTAAACTCCTAGATAATATTATGGCAAATTACTCTCAATGGCATACCGAAAGATCTCCTACTAGTAAAAAAGTGCATGCTATTGAAGAAATAAATACTTTGAGTGAAAGGATGGATGAATTAATGAAATTGTTTGCTAGTAAGAGTGCTCCTATTGATCCTAATGATATGCCTTTGTCTTCTTTGATTGGAAATAATAATGAATCTATGGATGTGAATTTTGTTGGTAGGAACAATTTTGGTAATAACGCGTATAGAGGTAATTTCAATCCTAGGCCGTTTCCTAGTAATTCCTCTAATAATTATGGTAATTCCTAAAACAATTCTTATGGAAATTATAATAAGATGCCCTCTGATCTTGAGAATAATATTAAAGAATTTATTAGTTCTCAAAACGGTTTCAATGCTATGATTGAAGAAAAATTGCTCAAGATTGATGATTTGACTAGGAACGTTGATAGAATTTCGCTTGAGATTGATTCTTTGAAAATTAGATCTACTCCACCCAAGCGTGATATTAATGAGTCTTTAAAAGCTATGAGAATTTCTATTGATGAGTGTAAGGAAAGAACCGCTAGAATGCGTGCTAAGCGTGAATGGCTTGAAAAAGTGTGTTCTCGTGATAATAAATGAAGATCTTAAAGTGATTGATGTGACTCCTATTGAATCTTTGTTTTCTAATATAAATCTTGATAAATATGGGACTGGAGATAAGTCAACTTTAGTTAAAAGGCGTCCCAATGATTCGGAGTTTATAGATCTTAATGCTAAGATTGATAAAAGTGGGATTGAAGAGGTCAAAACTTTAAACAGCAATGGACCCACTCTTTTGGATTTCAAGGAATTTAATTATGATAGTTGTTCTTTGATTGATTTTATTTCGTTGTTGCATTCCATGTTGAATTCTCCGCATGCTTATAATCAAAATAAAGCTTTTACTAAACATATCGTGGATGCTATGATGAAATCTTTTGAAGAAAAACTTGAGTTGGAAGTTTCTATACCTAGGAAGCTTTATGATGAGTGGGAACCTACTATTAAGATTTAAATTAAAGATTATGAGTTCCATGCTTTGTGTGATTTGGGTGCTAGCGTTTCCACGATTCCGAAAACTTTATGTGATGTGCTAGGTTTCCATGAATATGATGATTGCTCTTTAAATTTGCATCTAGCAGATTCCCCAATTAAGAAACCTATGGGAAGGATTAATGATGTTCTTATTGTTGCAAATAGGAATTATGTGCCCGTAGATTTCATTGTTCTTGATATAGATTGCAATCCTACATGTCCTATTATTCTTGGTAGACCTTTCCTTAGAACAATCGGTGCAATTATTGATATGAAAGAAGGAAATATTAGATTCCAATGTCCATTAAGGAAAGGCATGGAACACTTTCCTAGAAATATAATTAAATTACCTTATGAATCTGTTATGAGAGCTACTTATGAGTTGCATACCAAAGATGACAATACCTAGATCTATTGCGTTATGCCTAGCTAGGGGCGTTAAACAATAGCGCTTGTTGGGAGGCAACCCAATTTTATTTTTATGCTTTTGTTTTTGCTTCTGTTTATGAGTGATTTAAACATTATTACCTCTGTAGTAATTGTGTTTTCTTGGTTTAATTAGTGTTTGAGCCAAGTAAGACCTTTGGGATGGTCTACGGTGATTGTGATTTGATTTTGCTGAAAAACAGAAACTTTTGTGCTCAGTACAGGAATTATATAAATTCACCAGAGCGTCGAATGAGCCTGAAATTTTTACACAAGATTTATATAAAATTTACCTAATTGTCCTAATTTTTCAGAATTTTTGGAGTTACAGAAGTATTCGAAGTCTATAGATTGCTACAGACTGTTCTGTTTTAGACAGATTCTGTTTTCTTTGTGTTGTTTGCTTATTTTGATGTATCTATGGGTTGTATCGGGGGGGTATGAACCATGGAGAAGTTGGAATACAGTATATATTACACCAATATAAATAAAGAATGAGTTCACAACAGTACCTAAAAGTGGTGATTTATTTTTCTTATACTAACGGATCTCACGAGTTTTCTGTTGAGTTTTGTGTTGTGAAGTTTTCAAGTTTTGGGTAAAGATTTGATGGACTATGGAATAAGGAGTGGCAAGAGCCTAAGCTTGGGGATGCCCAAGGCACCCCCAGCCATATTCAAGGATACCAAAGAGCCTAAGCTTGGGGATGTCCCCGAAGGCATCCCCTCTTTCGTCTTCAATCCATCGGTAAATTTACTTGAGGCTATATTTTTATTCACCACATGATATGTGTTTTGCTTGGAGCGTCTTGTATGATATGAGTCTTTGATTTTTAGTTTGCCACAATCATCCTTGCTGTACACATCTTTTGAGGGGGACACGCATTAATCGTGAATTTATTAGAATACTCTATGTGCTTCACTTATATCTTTTGAGCTAGGCAATGTTGCTCTAGTGCTTCACTTATATCTTTTTAGAGCACGATGGTGTTTTATTTTATAGAAATAATTGAACTCTCGTACCTCACTTATATTATTTTGAGAGTCTTTAAACATCATGGTAATTGGTTTAGGTTATGAATTTAGTCCTAATATAATGGGCATCCAAGAGGGATATAATAAAAACTTTCATATTAAGTGCATTGAATACTATAAGAAGTTTGATTCCTTGCATATAGTTTTGAGATATAAAGATGGTGATATGAGAGTCATGCTAGTGAGTAATTGTGGATTGGTAGAAATACTTGTGTTAAAGTTTGTGATTCCCGTAGCATGCACGTATGGTGAACCGTTATGTAACGAAGTCGGAGCGTGATTTGTTTAATGATTGTCATCCTCTGTGTGAGGGTCGGGAGCGCGCGATGGTTAACTCCTACCAACCTCTCCCTAGGAGCATGCATCTAATACTTTGCTTCGATAACTAATAGAATTTTGCAATAAGTATGTGATTTCTTTATGACTAATGTTGAGTCCATGGATTATACGCATTCTCACCCTTCCACCTTTGCTAGCCTCTCTAGTACCACGCAACTTTCGCCGGTACATTAAACTCACCTTCCTCAAAACAGCCACCATACCTACCTATTATGGCATTTCCATAGCCATTCCGAGATATATTGCCATGCAACTTCCACCGTTCCGTTTTTCATGACACGCACCATCATTTTCATATTGCTTTGCATGATCGTAAGATAGCTAGCATGATGTTTTCATGGCTTGTCCGTTTTGATGTCATTTGCTAGGCTAGATCGTTGCACATCCCGGTACACCACCGGAAGCATTCATATAGAGTCATATTTTGTTCTAGGTATCGAGTTGTAATTCTTGAGTTGTAAGTAAATAAAAGTGTGATGATCTTCATTATTAGAGCATTGTCCCGTGAGAGAAAAGGATGATGGAAGCTATGATTCCCCACAAGTTGGGATGAGTCTCCGGACTTTACAAATAATAAAAGAAGCCAATGAAGCTCAAATAAAAAAAAGAGGCCAATGATGCCCACCAAAAAAAAATAAGAGAAAGAGAGAAGGGACAATGCTACTATCTTTTTCCACACTTGTGCTTCAAAGTAGCACCATGATCTTCATGATAGAGAGTCTCCTATTTTGTCACTTTCATATAACTAGTGGAATTTTTCATCATTATGCACAACCACTTAGTTTCTTTTTGAGCTTTCATACACTTATAGTTCTAGTGCATCCGTTGCATGGCAATCCCTACTCACTCACATTGATATCTATTGATGGGCATCTCCATAGCCCGTTGATACGCCTAGTTGATATGAGACTGTCTTCTCTTTTTCCTCACAACCTCCACCATATTCTATTCCACCTATAGTGCTATATCCATGGCTCAGGCTCATGTATTGCGCAAGAGTTGAAAAGGTTTGAGAACATAAAAGGTGTGAAACAATTGCTTGACTTGTCATCGGGGATGTGCATGATTTAAATACTTTGTGTGGGGCAGATGGAGCATAGCCAGACCATATGATTTTGTAGGGATAGCTTTCTGAGGCCATGTTATTTTGAAAGGACACAATTGCCTTGTTAGTATGCTTGAAGTATTACTGTTTTTATGTCAATATTAGACTTTTGTTTTGAATCTTACGGATCTGAATATTCATGCCACAATAAAGAATATTACATGGATACATATGTTAGGTAGCATTCCACATCAAAAATTCTGTTTTTATCATTTACCTACTCGAGGACAAGTAGGAATTAAGCTTGGGGATGCTTGATACGTCTCCAACGTATCTATAATTTTTGATTGTTCCATGCTATTATATTATCTGTTTTGGATGTTTTATATGCATTAATATGCTATTTTATATTATTTTTGGGACTAACCTATTAATCTAGAGCTTAGTGCCAGTTTCTGTTTTTCCTTGTTTTTGAGTATTGCAGATAAGGAATATTAAACGGAGTCCAAATGGAATAAAATCTTGGCGATGATTTTTCTTGGACCAGAAGAAACCTACCAGACTTGGAGGTGAAGGCAGGAGACCTGCCGGGAGGCGACAAGCCACCAGGGCACGCCCCTAGGGGGGGGGGCACGCCCCCTAGCTTGTGGCCCCCCAGCAGGCCTCCTAACCCTATTCTTCGGCCTATAAATTCCCAAATATTCCCCCAATACCAAAAAGAGCCACGAAAATACTTTTCCGCCGCTGGAAGCCTCTGTTCCCATGACATCTTGGAGCCTTTTCCGGTAATCTGCCGGAGGGGGATTCGATCACGGAGGGCATCTACATCAACTCCATTGCCCCTCCGATGATGCGTGAGTAGTTCACCACAGACCTTCGGGTCCATAGCTAGTAGCTAGATGGCTTCTTCTCTCTCTTTGTTCTTCAATACCATGTTCTTCATGATCTTCATGGAGATCTATCCGATGTAATACTCTTTTGCGGTGTGTTTGTCGAGATCCGATGAATTGTGGGTTTATGATCAGATTATCTATGAATATTATTTGAATCTTCTCTGAATTCTTATATGCATGATTTCATATCTTTGCAAGTCTCTTCAAGTTATTGGTTCGTTTTGGCCAACTAGATTGGTAATTATTGCAATGGGAGAAGTGCTTAGTTTTGGGTTCAATCTTGCGGTGTCCTCACCCAGTGACAAAGTAGGGGTAGCGAGGCACGTATTTGTATTGTTGCCATCAAGGATAAAAAGATGGGGTTTTCATCATATTGCTTGAGTTTATCCCTCTACATCATGTCATCTTACCTAATGCGTTACTCTGTTCTTCATGAACTTAATACTCTAGATGCAGGCAGGAGTCGGTCGATGTGTGGAGTAATAGTAGTAGATGCAGAATCGTTTCGGTCTACTTGACACGGACATGATGCCTATATGCATAATCATTGCCTTGGATATCGTCATAACTATGCGCTTTTCTATCAATTGCTCGACACTAATTTGTTCACCCACCGTATTATTTTCCTTCATGAGAGAAGCCTCTAGTGAAACCTATGGCCCCCGGGTCTATTTTCCATATTATATTTTCAGATCTATAAACCAAAAATACCAAAAATACTTTGCTGCAATCTTTTTACTTTTGTTTTACCTTTTGTTTTAGCAATCTTTTATATCTATCTCTATCAGATCTCATCCTTGCAAATAACCATGAAGGGATTGACAACCCCTTTATAGCGTTGGGTGCAAGAGTTTGATTGTTTGTGTATGTGCGAAGATTGGGGACTTGCTTGTATCTCCTACTGGATTGATACCTTGGTTCTCAACAATCGAGGGAAATACTTATCTACTTTGCTGCATCACCCTTTCCTCTTCAAGGGAAAACCAACGCAAGCTCAAGAAGTAGCAGACATCACCCTTGAGGTGAGTAAGTTGGGAGGCGAAACTATAAGCCCCTATCTTCCTATGTGTCCGGTTGAAACTTTTTGTTCATGGGTATGCCGTGAATGTTAGCAATCATAGAAGACTAACTGATGGTTGAGTATGTGGACTTGCCAAAAGGCTCCTACATGAGACCCTTCCAGAAAATATGATGAATTGTAGTTGCAAAGTTGACCGAGAACATAGTTTGTTGGTTCCCAATAAGGTTTATGCTTCACACTTCTATGTTGTGATGAATTGTTACTTATTCATGGGAAGCTATATGATAAAAATGTATTGAAATAAATTTTATATTAGAATTTGTTCCTGTTATACTAATAAGCATGATGCTTCTACGTCTGTATTTTGTTTTTATCAACACGTCTCTCTCAAACCATGTGGACATGCTTTTCAATATCGGTTTTCGCTTGAGGACAAGCGAGGTCTAAGCTTCGGGGAGTTGATACGTCCATTTTGCATCATGATTTCCTACTGTTATTTACTTTGTTTTGTTGAATAATAATGCCTTGGGGAGTGATTCTAATTCCTTTTCTCTCATAATATGCAAGGTTTACACAAAGAGGGAGAATACCGGCAGCTGGAATTCTGGACTTAAGAAAAGCACATCAGAGATACCTATTCTACACAACTCCAATGAAGCTGAAATTTTAAGGAGATTATTTTTACATTTAATAAAAAATACTGGAGTAGAAAACTACCGGAGGAGGCCTGCCAGGTGGGCACAACCCACCAGGGCACGCCAGCCCCCTGGGCGCGCCCTGATGGGTTGTCGCCACCTCGGCACACCTCCGGTGCCCAGCTTCTAGTATATGGTTACTCTTGACCTAGAAAAAATTAGAGGAGGACTTTCGGGATGAAGCGTTGCCGCCTCGAGGCAGAACTTGGGCAGGAGCACGTTTGCCCTTCGACGGAGTGATTCCTTTGGGGGAACTTCCCTCCCGGAGGGGGAAATCGAAGCTATCGTCATCACCAACACCCCTCTCATCTTTGGGAGGCCAATCTTCATCAACATCTTTAACAGCACCATCTCCTCTTAAACCCTAGTTCATCTCTTGTGTTCAATCTTTGTATCGGAACCTCAGATTGGTACCTGTGGGTGACTAGTAGTGTTGATTACCTTGTGTAGTTGATTACTATATGGTTTATTTGGTGGAAGATTATATGTTCAGATCTATTATGCTATTCAATACTCCTCTGATCTTGATCATGATTATTATTTGTGAGTAGTTACCTTTGTTCTTGAGGTCACGGGAGAAGTCATGTTGCGAGTAATCATGTGAATTTGATATGTGTTCGATATTTTGATGATATGTATGTTGTGATTCCCTTAGTGGTGTCATGTGAACGTCGACTACATGACACTTCACCATTCATGGGCCTAAGGGGATGCATTGTGGAGTAGTTATTAGATGATGGGTTGCTAGACTGACAGAAGCTTAAACCCTAGTTTATGCGCTACTTCGTAAGGGTCTGATTTGGATCCAAATGTTTAATGCTATGGTTAGATTTTATCTTAATACTTTTCTCGTAGTTGCGGATGCTTGCGAGGGGGTTAATCATAAGTGGGAGGTTGTTCAAGTAAGAACAACACCCAAGCACCGGTCCACCACATATCAAATTATCAAAGTAGCGAACACGAATCAAACCAACATGATTAAAGTGACTAGACGAAATTCCCGTGTAGCCTCAAGAACACTTTGCCTATTACTAGTGATTGTTCTGGCCTGTCCTTTGCCTCAAAAGGATTGGGCTACCTTGCCGCACCTTGTTTACCGTTACCGTTACTTGCTTGCTACCAATTATCTTGCTATCAAACTATCTGTTACCTACAATTTTAGTGCTTGCAGAAATTACCTTGCTGAAAATCGCTTGTCATTTCCTTCTGCTCCTTGTTGGGTTCGACACTCATACTTATCGAAAGGACTACGATTGATCCCCTATACTTGCGGGTCATCAGCGGGGACCTCCCTGACGTCCGCGGTTTCCAGCGCTGCGATGATGCTGGGCGACCAGCCCGTCAATGCCACGGGGATGGTTGCTGGCGCGGGCACGGTGATGGTTGATGGAGAGTGCGTCGGGGCAGCATCCGCTGCGGCATGCAGCTCTTCCAGGGCCATGTCCATGGCGTCCCATTCGTCTTCATGTTCTATCTCTTCCGGCTCGGTGTCAACTTCACCAAACCGGAAGACTAGTGGCATATGATCCTTCTGCAGCATGGCATAGGTCGCCGTGGAGGTCTGAATATGGAGGGGAATGTGAGGCGAAGATATATGGAGGATTGTGAGTGAGTGGGAAGTAAAGCCGCCTATTAAACAGTGGCTCGGGCGCCATTGATGGACAGGTTGGAAGCAAGGAGGGTGGATACGTAGGTCAAAGGGCTCAATTTCCGGTGAGTCTTCGGCGTACTGCCCGCATGCCTCCCGGTGAGCCTGCGCGGCGGATGCCAGCTGGCACGCCTCCTGTCAATTCGAGCAGTTGCTCACACGGCACCTCCTAAGCCCTAGCCAATAAAAGAGTGCGACGCTTGGCAGCACGTAAAGGGCAGTAGAACGCCAATGGTTTGAAAATAATGCAACCGTTTGCGTGGAAACGTGGCAGTTCTTTGTTCCAAAAAGCTTTTGTTTGATATTAATGACACGAAAAATACCACATCATATTTGTGCTATATAATGACGCCATGCCAAATTTCTTGAATTTTGTGTGAGTTCTAGATTTACTATAATTTAACTCATATTTTCAATGTTGGCTCTAAAAGAAAATATATATTAAAAAACGAGTCTCAGATAGGAAAACAAAATGCTGTGACGCCTTTATGTGCCATGTTCATGAAACCATGCCAAGTTTCATGAATCTCCTGACGAGTTTTTGATTTACATGATTTAAAACCCTATAGTTTCTCAATGTTTCTATGGCCGAGCCAACACCCCGAGATGTTTGAAATTCATTCACATGTCTTGCATGGGACCTAAAGATGTATGCACACTAATATTGTTTTCAACCCATTTTGATGCACCGGACCTTCTAATTGTAGTTCGGATTTGAATTATGCACATTAAATAATGCATATAATAGTCAAATAATGTATAAAAAGGCCAAAAGAACCATGTATAATTTCATATTTTGGCACGACACTCTCAATTTGGTATAAGTTGCCTATAGAAATAGTTCAAGACGAGAAGAGACAACGGATGTCGATTTGCCCACATAAGGTGACACATTCCATATCGAAACAACAAAGCTTCACGTGATAATTAATCTTTGGTTTGTGCGAGGCTTGTGCCATAACTTGTCCCAAATTGGACATTATGTTACCAGGGCACATATGAGCCATGCATGTTATGACACCATGCCAAGTTTCATGAATTTTCTGACTTGTTTTTGATTTACACATGATTTAAAACCCGTGTTTCTCAATGTTTGTATGGCCGAGCCAAGACCGCGAGATGTTTGAAATTCATTCCCATATATTGCATGGGATCCTAAAGATGCATGTACACTTAGACGGTTTTCAACCCATTTTGATGCACCGTACCTTGTGAATGTAGTTCAAATTTGAATTATGCATGTTAAATAATGCATATAGAAGTCAATTAATGTATAAAAAGCCCAAACGAACCATGTATACTTTCATATTTTGGAACGACACTCATTTTGGTATATGTTGCCTCTAGAAATATATAGTTCAAGACAAGAAGAGGCAGCTGATGTTGATTCGACCACATAAGGTGACACGTTCCTTATCGAAACCACAAAAGCTAGCTTCCCATGAGTAGCTGAGGTTTATAAGGGCTTGTGCCAAAACTTGTCCCAAATCGGACAATTTATCATCAGGACACATATGAGCCATGCCATGACACCATGCCAAGTTCCCTGAATTTCTGACAAGTTTTTGATTTATACATGAATGTAAAACCAAGTTTCTCAATGTATGTGGCCGAGCCAAGGCCCCAAGATGTTTGAAATCCATTCCCATATCTTGCATGGGGCCCAAAGTAGCCATGGACACTTATATGATTTTTCAACCCATTTTGATGCACCGGACCTTGTGATTTTAGTTCAAATTTTAATTATCCACATTGTATGCCTAGTGAACTCAATTAATGTATGAAAATGAGAAAAGAACCCTGAATAATTCCATATTTTAGCAAGACACTCTTACTGGTGCGAGTTGCCTCTAACAAAAGTTCATGGCGAGAAGATGAGCGGATGTCATTTTGCCTACGTAAGGTGACGTTCTCCTTATCGGGACCTCAAAGATTGAAGTGAGAAGCTCTGCTTTGTATGGGACTTGTGGCTAAAATTGTCCCATGTTGTACAATTTTTTTACCATGGCACATATGTGCCATGTCATGACAACATGCCAAGTTTTTAGAATTTCTGACGCATTTTGGATTTACAGTAATTTAAAAACCAAGTTTCTCAACGTTTGTGGCCGAGCCAAGATGCCGAGATGTTTGAAGTTCATTCCCATTTATTGCCCGTGACCTAAAGATGAAGCCATGGACACTAATATGATTTTTCATCCCATTTTGATGCACGTACATTGGGACAATAGTTCAAATTTGAATTATAGACATTAAATGTCTAGAAAACTCAATTAATTTATAAAAATGGCAAACAGACCCTGAATAATTCCATATTTTAGCACGACACAGCTATTGATCAGTGTTCACTGCACATAAATCTTATTGCAATCCAAACACCGTCCTTTGTCGAATTAACCTCATTTTTTGTTTTAAAAACATTTTGAAAATTAAGTCTTCCACAAACAGTTGATGTTCATGAATCGTGTGTGATGCAGTACAAAATATCTTGGGCCAATCCTCGTAATGCATGGCTTAGGGCGGAAGATTCGTCGGCTGCAGTACACCGCCGGCCAGTTTACCGCACTGACTCCTCAGACCATTTGACTTTTCAATCGTCGCCGGTGAAAGATGGGGACGTGGATCCCCATCGTGAGGGCAACTTCGGCAACCGACTCCAGCCCGAGCACGGCCGCATCAGCCATGAGCGTGCTCTCAACATGCTTGAACGCGGCCGCTACCTTCGACAGAGCGGCTGCAGCAACCGAAAGGGCAGCTGCTGCAGCTGATAGGCGGCAGCAACAACTGCGACGGGGATAGCAATTGGCGAGAACGGCACATCAGCTGTTAGTTCCTCGGCGGTCGCCGTAGCCCTGATGGCGGACGCCCAGTCCCATCTCGAGGCCGCCCACGCCCATCTCGTGTCGGTCGCTGCACAAATCACATTTGTCTTCTCCGACACCGGTCGACAACCCACCTCCGTTGAGTTGGTAATCGCGGAGTGTGCTCGAGCAGGCATCCGTTCGTCGGCAGCCTCCCTAGCCAAAATTGTGGCCGTCCATGCCCGGAGCAAGGCCGCCCACGCCCGGCTCATGGCGGCCTTATCCAAAGAGATGGTGGACGAAGACTACGAGATCCTGGAGTATGTGGCGATGGATCTCCTTTCCCTGGAGTTCGTCGAGCGGGAGCTGGTCATCGAGGAGGCGGCGGAGATCGACGAATGCCAGGCGGAATATTAGTCTCTGTCTAGAGCGATGGTGTTTTGTTAGAGTAATGTTTAAGTCAATTAACTAATGTTTATTAGTTTCTCGATTAAGTAAGTGCGGGCAGTGCTGTAGGCTCTTTTGTGTAGTACTACTCAAATTTGCAAGTGTTGTTAAACTAAGCAATGACCAATGTAACGAGGGAAATTCAGACCAAAATTTGCCGCCGTATCCCCATTTTCTCTTCCAAATGAACATGAAATGCAAGTACCGTGTGCAATGTACTATCCAAT
The DNA here is from genome assembly GCA_039707655.1 of Elymus sibiricus. Taxonomy (NCBI): domain Eukaryota; kingdom Viridiplantae; phylum Streptophyta; class Magnoliopsida; order Poales; family Poaceae; genus Elymus; species Elymus sibiricus. Next base: position 483,214,901 of record CM077665.1, read on the forward strand.
ATCTTACGCCGGAAGCTTGGAGACCAAAATTTCCACGTTCAGTCTCATCACACACGGGATAAACTATAGCGTACGTTTGTGTTGTTGAATATCGCACACAGTTATGGTAAAGGTACTGTGTCCGATGTGACTGTGCGCGGTACTTTTTCGCCGCACCGAACGAAATTTTGGGCTGCCGCGCAAATATCTACCTCCCCCGCCCCTCGTACCAACCAAAAGCCACATTTCCCATTCCCCCTGCTCCCCCCTTCATTCCTAAGTTCAAACCTTCACTGCTTTCTTGCAGCGCCGCCTCCTCGCCGGCGACGCTCCTTCCTGCTGCTCGGCCTCATCCATCTAGTCATAGTCAGGTAATCCAAACGTTCCCATACCCCCTCCCCCTCCACCCCCTCCTCCTCCATTCCACATGGCCCGACCGCCGGCGCGACACATTCCACCAAAATAACTGGCCCACCCCCCACATAATCGCCGTCAAAAGACATGGTACACGCAGTATAGCCAGGATCTCAAGGATAACCTGGCAGCGGGGAAGCAAATCGCGACCGCACGCGCGGATGAGTCCCCGATGGCTGCCATGCGTGTTGTCCCCCAGATCATGGAGCAGCATCTAGACATCGAAGCCACCGTCGACGCTGACAGTGTCCTGGACTAGGGGGTACTCACCACGTCGTCTCCCGACCAGTGGGTCGGGCCGAGGACCCCCATGATGATTCACTAATGGGCCAGTTTGGACAGCCCATGATGCATACGAGGAAGATTCCACAAGACTTGGTGATCAAGACAAGGACTCCTCTCTACCGACGTAGCCGACTAGGACTCTTGTTATCCTAGGCCTCTGGTGTGTTATATAAGCCGAGGCCAGGCTAGTCATTAGGAACGATCGGATCATCATAGATCATATCATCATACGAGCATAGCTCTTAGGGTTTAGACCACTATATACGATCTCAAGGTAGATCAACTCTGTACTCGATACACCATCATCAATACAAACAAAGCAGGACGTAGGGTATTACCTCCATAGAGAGGGCCCGAACCTCGGTAAACATCGTCCCTTGTCTCCTGTTACCCATCGATTCAAGATCCACAGTTCGGGACCCCCTACCCGAGATCCGCCGGTTTTGACGCCGACATTGGTGCTTTCATTGAGAGTTCCGTTGTGGGATTGCTAGAAGGATCGATGGCTCGTCTGCATATTGAAGTTTTTCTGGACATAGAATTTGTGTATGTCTTCCCCGTTTCCTCGAGCGTCGCTTTGACGATTGCTTCGGTGGAATTGTGAGGAATTATATCTACAACTACCCTGCAAAATTTCGTCGCGTTCCGATGGAGGAATCTCCGGCAATCTCCAATATACCGGAGCCCTGTCGAGTCTGGACGGGAATCTGGATGAGTTTAGGGCGAGGTGTCCAGTATCTAGCTCGGACATCCGTTGGAAAATCCCACTGTTCGTCGGCTGCGGAATTCCTATACCGATCACCCCTCAAAATTTCAGCTCGATCCGACCGTCTAAACTCCGGAAAACGTCCGATGAATACAACAAATTTTGGATCTATTTTCTGCGTGAAAACGAATCCGACGCGAGTTCATCTTTTTCACGAACGGGTTGTGAGGCATCCTTTTTGAAGGAAATTTTCTCATCATCTCGGTCAGCCGACCAAGAGTTCGGCATCGCGAGGGCCGAAAAATCATCAAGAGAACCTCGTCATTCGCGGGTTGTACGGGTCGGGCGCTCCGTTGCTTCATCAAGCCAGCATTGACCGCGTCACAAATTCCGACCTTCGTCGGCATCGCCGCGCCGTCGCTTTTTCAAGTTGACGTCCACCACGCTGACCTGCTTTGACACGTTGGTTGGCATGGGGCTCTAGAGTCACCTTACCGACCCGCTCCGTCACCTCGGCCAGACCGGGGGCTTCGTCATCTCCTCATCAACCTGTTCTGGGGACTTCGGCGTCACCAGCCGACCAGCTTCGACACCTCGGCTGGCATGAGACTTCGGCGTCACCAACCGACCAGCTTCGACACCTCGGCTGGCATGAGACTTCGGCGTCACCAGCCGACCTGCTTCGACACCTCGGCTAGCATGAGACTTCGGCGTCACCAGCCGACCTGCTCCGTTACCTCGGCTAGACCGGGGGCTTTGCCATCTCTTCATCAACCTGCTCCAGGGACTTCGGCGTCACCAGCCGACTAGCTTCGCCATGTTAGCTGGACCGGGGACTTCGCCTCGCCACATCGACCGTGCAGCATCGCCACTTCGTCAAGCCAAACTCTTCGCTCAGGCACCTCGGCACCCAGGCCATATTCCTTCAATTATTTGCTTCAATTAAATTAACTAAGTAGAAGATTTTTTTTAAAGTATATTATTACCTTTATTTGTTATTACTCTTGGCTTGCACTATATTGTGTGCACAGGTAATCGACTTTGGCTATGTCATGCGGTCACCTTGGCGTGCCTACATCGTCGTCTCGCCTCCATCAACCAAATTGTGTCGTCGACATAGTCGACTAACGTGGGGGCTTCATCGTCCCGCTGCCGAACTACTCCGTCTGATCGACTGGACCGGGGGTTTCTCCTCATCCCTTCGGAAGTGTTGTGTTGTCACTTCATCAAGCCGAGCTCTTCTTCGGCTACCTCGTGACCGGCTTGGGGGCTGGGACCTTGACCCACTACAAGCTCGACACACGTCACAAGCACATTAACCAGCTAAGTCACTTTCATGCTCAAATTTTTAAAAATTTTGTTCGGTTCGACCAAGCATTATATTTGTGTTAAATAAAAAGTTTGTTTGCTAAAAACACTTCCTTTTCCCATGATAACTGGGGGCTTCGCCGTCATGCTGCCGAATACTCTGTCTCCTCGGCTGGACCGGGGGCTTCGCCTCGCTGCAGCAACCATGTTGTGTTGCCATTTCTCGACCCGAGCTCTTCGCTCGATTACCTCGGGCTTGTGGACTAGGATCTCGCCCAGGCCGAGGACTACATCATCGTCCCGTCACAAACCCGGACCGTACAGAGCACACTAACCAGCTAAGTCGCTGTCGTGCTCAACTCTCTTTGATATTTTGCTTTGTGTTCGGTTCAACCAAACATTATATTTTTTGTTAAACAAAAAAAATCGTTTGTTAAAAACAATTTCCGTTCCCAAAAGTTATTTGGGGGCTCTTAAATTTATATGATCCATTTTATAATAAATGTATTTTCATCTTGGTCGTTGCAAAGTCTTTTTCTACTACTCCTTTTTCCAACGCGAGTGTGTTGTCAATAGCCGGATAGCCTGGTTTCTTTCTAAAGCCGCTCGAGTTTAGTTCGCTAAACAGGCCTCGGAGAAACACTCCACCTTCAGGATACGGAGGTTGAAGCCAAAGGTTGACCCGCTTGGTGTCTTGAGATCGGATGTATCATGTTAAAGCACGACCGAAGCACATATTAAATTTTAGACCAATTTCGGATTGGCACTATTTTATTTTATCTAAACATAAAGTTTTTTTGCATACATTTTTTGTTATTTCCAAGCATAACTCTTGCAGTACAATGCCAGATGCATTTCACGCATCGGCAGTATTAAAGGGGGTCTGCGGTTAGCACCGAACCCACCAAACACCGAGGTACTCCATGCAGTCCTCGGCAAAATGTCCTCGGTATTTCGCATTTATATGCATCGATTTCGAGTTGTGTCTTTGGTCTATAGCTGGATTGCCCGGCTCCTGTGCTTACCTCTTACGTTCCCGCTTTGTTCGGCTAAGGGGTAAAGGGAGAACCACTGCGATTGTCACTTCCGGTTTAACTGGTTAAGTGCCTCAGTTGGAGAAAGCCAAAAGCTGACTTTCACAACAAGCGTAAATCGGTCAGCGAACCGCAGGCGGTGTTCAACCAAATATGGCCGATCGAGGTTATCCGAGTAAAACGAAGGGCCTTTCTTTCTTGAAAAGGCCAAGTTGTGGGTGGTTCGACCTCGAATAATCCGAGGAGTCGACGTATACCGGGGGCTATTAAGTTGCCCCCAAACATATGCTCCTATGACTAAGTGAAAGTTATAAAGCCCGAATATCTGATTACCTTGTTTCCACTAACACAACCATCTCCGGGCACCGAGACGTCGGCTAAGGGTTGTCTTGTTACTGCGGAAACACCCTGCGTAGCATCTACAAAGGGGTAGAAGCAGGCGATGGACCACTCTCAAATGATAAACGGTCACAAAGGAGTCAAAATAGTATATAGCATACAAGCATTTGTATTCAATATGCGAGTGCTGCCTTCCGTAATCATTGTTATAAAGCCATAAATATGCATCAATTTGATTTAAGATTTTGGCCAAGCTGGGTTGCCTGGCTCCTGTGCTTACCCCCTACGTTTCCGATTGTTCGGCTAGGGGGTAAAGGGAGCACCTCTGTGGTTGTTACTTCCGGGTCATCCGGGATAGTACATCAGTCTGGGTGAAGCCGAAAGCTAGCCATCTTAAGAATATAATTGGCCGGCAACGACGGAAGTGAAAATTTCGGTTCATCAAAGACCACAGAGTTCGGGAACATTCCTCGAACTAAATCCTCAATATTTTCCTCCCACATTGATCGGAGTTGAGGTTTCATGATCATGGTTAACATGATATCCTGGGAAAAGGAACTTATAAATGAACTATTTTTTCCAGAAGATGTTTCTTACGTTAAATCGTAATATAACATAGCTCTCCGCGTACCTTTGTTTATAAAACCGTATGGCCGGATTGCCTTGTTTGCCATAAATCTTTGCCCTTATAAAGGCTTTATAAAGTAGGGCAAACACTCCTCGGCTACTAGCCAAGGAGGTTGGAGCCGATGGTCGGTCAAGAAAGTCTTGTACAATGCGGATCCGAGCATTAATGATGTAAAGTACCTGGATACATACAATCATTACACATAAATTGTTTCAAACGTAAGAAAGTTTGTGTCAAACAAATATCGATCCTTAATTCGACCACCCGTGCCCAAATTAAGGATCGGGGGCTACTGCATTGCCTATTCAATGTAGCAAATTCAAAGTGCAATACAGTTTCTGAGGAGATTCGATCCTTAGGTTGGTCGGCCGCACCCAACCCGAGTCTCGAAAACTACCGCGTACCGCGTTTACACTCCTAACGAATGCCACCAAGCAAGAACTTGATCCTCAGGCCAATTTTGCAAATCGACCTAAGTCTCAGGGGCTACTGGGATTAGTGGTTTTATTTTGATTATTATTTTTTCCTTCAGGTGCATCTCAGGTTATAGACCGACACACACCTTGAGGGCTACTGTGTATTAATCTTGGTAGTAAATAAATTGCATGATCGGAAATAATTTCCACAAAAAATCAGTCCACGGTCAGGGTGGTGCACCACCTTGGAACCAGTCCGGCATAAAGCTCGGGCGCAAGTGGATGGCTCCATAGAGGGCATTTCCGGCATTAAGCTCGGCTAAATTTGTTCAATTTTTTAAAGGCCGAGGTAGTTTATGACACCTCGGACGTTGATCATCGTTGGAGCTCAGATGCAGTCCGGCGTTGGAGCTTGGAAGCATTCTGGCATAAAGCTCAAGATTGGAAACGCCTCGGAAGCAGTCCTGCATAAAGCTCGGATGCGAATGGCTGGCTCCATAAAAGACTATTCCTGCATTTAAGCTCGGATGAAGTCCTTCAAATTTTCAGAGACCAAGGTAATTTATGACGCCTCAGATGCCAACCAGCGTTGGAGCTTGGCTGCATAAAGGATCCTTGGAAGCAGTCCGACATGAAACTCGGATACAGTTCGGCGTTGGAGCTCGAACACCAAAAAGACACCTCGGATGCGGTCCGACGTGGAAGCTCGGACGCGAGGGGACACTGCCGCACGGGAAACACTCCAGACCCGAGGTGTGCCATAAAAATAACAAGGCATTGATAAAGGCCAATAACTTAAAGTGGCTCCTCGGATGCCCGACGTGTGAACTCTTCGGATACACTTCGGCAATCCTCAAGATCAGTAATGGGAAGATTTGTTGAACCAGTTTTCAAGACCGACGACCGAAGATGAAGAACAATTCGGAAGAACCAAGGAGCGTCCCTAACTTGAAGACCGGTTCAGGGGGCTACTGACGGTGTCCTGGACTAGGGGGTACTCACCACGTCCTCTCCCGACCAGTGGGTCGGGCCGAGGACCCCCATGATGATTCACTAATGGGCCAGTTCGGACAGCCCATGATGCATACGAGGAAGATTCCACAAGACTTGGGGATCAAGACAAGGACTCCTCTCCACCGATGTAGCCGACTAGGACTCTTGTTATCCTAGGCCTCTGGTGTGTTATATAAGCCGAGGCCAGGCTTGTCATTAGGAACGATCGGATCATCATAGATCATATCATCATACGAGCATAGCTCTTAGGGTTTAGACCACTATATACGATCTTGAGGTAGATCAACTCAGTACTCGATACACCATCATCAAGACAAACAAAGCAGGACGTAGGGTATTACCTCCATAGCGAGGGCCCGAACCTCGGTAAACATCGTCCCTTGTCTCCTGATACGTCTCCAATGTATCTATAATTTTTGATTGTTCCATGCTATTATATCATCTGTTTTGCATGTTTTATATGCATTAATATGCTATTTTATATTATTTTTGGGACTAACCTATTAACCTAGAGCCCAGTGCCAGTTTCTGTTTTTTCCTTGTTTTTGAGTATTGCAGATAAGGAATATCAAACGGAGTCCAAACAGAATAAAATCTTCGTGATGATTTTTCTTGGACCAGAAGAAACCTACCAGACTTGGAGAGGGGGGCAGGAGACCTGCCGGGAGGCGACAAGCCTGCAGGGCGCGCCCTAGGGGGGGGGCTGGCTTGTGGCCCCCCTGCAGGCCTCCTAACCCTAATCTTCGTCCTATAAATTCCCAAATATCCCCCAATAAAAAAGAGAGCCACAATAATACTTTTCCGCCGCCGGAAGCCTCTGTTCCTGTGAGATCCCATCTTGGAGCCTTTTCCGGTAATCTGCCGGAGGGGGATTCGATCACGGAGGGCATCTACATCAACTCCATTGCCCCTCTGATGATGCGTGAGTAGTTCACCTCAAACCTTCGGGTCCATAGCTAGTAGCTAGATGGCTTCTTCTCTCTCTATGTTCTTCAATACCATGTTCTCCATGATCTTCATGGGGATCTATCCGATGTAATACTCTTTTGCGGTGTGTTTGTCGAGATCCGATGAATTGTGGGTTTATGATCAGCTTATCTATGAATATTATTTGAATTTTCTCTGAATTCTTATATGCATGATTTCATATCTTTGCAAGTCTCTTCGAGTTATTGGTTTGGTTTGGCCAACTAGATTGGTAATTCTTGCAATGGGAGAAGTGCTTAGTTTTGGGTTCAATCTTGTGGTGTCCTCACCCAGTGACAAAGTAGGGGTAGCGAGGCACGTATTTGTATTGTTGCCATCAAGGGTAAAAAGATGGGGTTTTCATCATATTGCTTGAGTTTATCCCTCTACATCATGTCATCTTACCTAATGCGTTACTCTGTTCTTCATGAACTTAATACTCTAGATGCAGGCAGGAGTCGGTCGATGTGTGGAGTAATAGTAGTAGATGCAGAATCGTTTCGGTCTACTTGATACGGACGTGATGCCTATATGCATAATCATTGCCTTGGATATCGTCATAACTATGCGCTTTTCTATCAATTGCTCGACACTAATTTGTTCACCCACCGTATTATTTTCCTTCAAGAGAGAAGCCTCTAGTGAAACCTATGGCCCCCGGGTCTATTTTCCATATTATATTTTCAGATCTATAAACCAAAAATACCAAAAATACTTTGCTGCAATCTTTTTACTATTATTTTACTTTTCGTTTTAGCAATCTTTTATATCTATCTCTATCAGATCTCATCCTTGCAAGTAACCGTGAAGGGATTGACAACCCTTTTATAGCGTTGGGTGCAAGTGTTTGATTGTTTGTGTAGGTGCAAAGATTGGGGCCCTGCTTGTACCTCCTACTAGATTGATACCTTGGTTCTCAACAACTGAGGGAAATACTTATCTACTTTGCTGCATCACCCTTTCCTCTTCAAGGGAAAACCAACGCAAGCTCAAGAAGTAGCAAGAAGGATTTCTGGCGCCATTGCCGGGGAGGATACATAGCAAGTCAAGACATCAAGCCTACCAAGTACCCATCACAAACTCATCTCTTGCATTTACATTATTTGCCATTTGCCTCTCGTTTTCCTCTCCCCCACTTCTAAAACGATTTTCAGAAAAAACCAAAAAGATTTGCCTTTTTATTCGCCCTTCTTCCGTTCGTCTTTTCGTTTGCTTTTGTTTGCTTGTGTGTTAGATCGTTTGCTCGTCTTTATCGCTCAACCCAAAAGCTTTGATCCTTATCTTAGGAAGTTGCAAGATATTGAGAATAATGCTAAAGATTTCATGTCGCTCCAATTTGACCATAATAGTTTCTTTAGAAACAAGCTTAAAGAACAAAAGGCTATGCTGGAATACATGAATAAAGAACTTGATGATATGTCTAAGGAATTTTATGGTTTGAAATCTCAGTTTGCTCATCTTGAAATTTTAGTAGGCCAAATTTCTGATAAACAAGCTACCCTAGTCAATAAAATGGCCGCGAAGCCAGAATCTTTTAATAATGATGAAGATCTTAAAGTGATTGATGTGACTCCTATTGAATCTTTGTTTTCTAATATAAATCTTGATAAAGATGGGACTGGAGATAAGTCAACTTCAGTTAAAAGTTGTCCCAATGATTCGGAGTTTATAGATCTTAATGCTAAAATTGATAAAAGTGGGATAGAAGAGGTCAAAACTTTAAATAGCAATGAACCCACTCTTTTGGATTTCAAGGACTTTAATTATGATAGTTGTTCTTTGATTGATTGTATTTCCTTGTTGCAATCCATGTTGAATTCTCCGCATGCTTATAGTCAAAATAAAGCTTTTACTAAACATATCGTTGATGCTATGATGAAATCTTTTGAAGGAAAACTTGAGTTGGAAGTTTCTATACCTAGAAAGCTTTATGATGAGTGGGAACCTACTATTAAGATTAAAATTAAAGATTATGAGTTCTATGCTTTGTGTGATTTGGGTGCTAGTGTTTCCACGATTCCGAAAACTTTATGTGACGTGCTAGGTTTCCATGAATTTGATGATTGCTCTTTAAATTTGCATCTAGCGGATTCCACTATTAAGAAACCTATGGGAAGGATTAATGATGTTCTTATTGTTGCAAATAGGAATTATGTGCCCGTAGATTTCGTTGTTCTTGATATAGATTGCAATCCTACATGTCATATTATTCTTGGTAGACCTTTCCTTAGAACGGTCGGTGCAATTATTGATATGAAAGAAGGAAACATTAGATTCCAATTTCCATTAAGGAAAGGCATGGAACACTTTCCTAGAAAGAAAATCAAATTACCTTATGAATCTATTATGAGAGCTACTTATGGATTGCATACCAAAGATGACAATACTTAGATCTATTGCGTTATGCCTAGCTATGTGCGTTAAACAATAGCGCTTGTTGGGAGGCAACCCAATTTTATTTTATGCTTGTTTTTGTTTGTTTTTGTTTCTGTTATTGAGTGATTTACACATTATTACCTCTGTAGTAATTGTGTTTTATTGTTTTAATTAGTGTTTGAGCCAAGTAAGACCTTTGGGATGGTCTACGGTGATTCTTGATTTGATTTTGCTGAAAAACAGAAACTTTTGCGCTCAGTCCAGAAATTTTATAAATTCACCAGAGCGTTGAATGAGTCTGAAATTTTTACACAATATTTATATACAACTTTCCCAGATTTTCCTAATTTTTCAGAATTTTTGGAGTTACAGAAGTATTCGAAGTTTACAGATTGCTAAAGACTGTTCTGTTTTTGACAGATTCTGTTTTCTTTGTGTTGTTTGCTTATTTTGATGTATCTATGGGTTGTATCGGGGGGGGGGGGGGGGGGTATGAACCACGGAGAAGTTCGAATACAGTATATATTACACCAATATAAATAAATAATGAGTTCACAACAGTACCTAAAGTGGTGATTTATTTTTCTAATACTAACGGATCTCATGAGTTTTCTGTTGAGTTTTGTGTTGTGAAGTTTTCAAGTTTTGGGTAAAGATTTGATGGACTATGGAATAAGGAGTGGCAAGAGCCTAAGCTTGGGGATGCCCAAGGCACCCCAAGCCATATTCAAGGATACCAAAGAGCCTAAGCTTGGGGATGCCCCGGAAGGCATCCCCTCTTTCGTCTTCAATCCATCGGTAAATTTACTTGAGGCTATATTTTTATTCACCACATGATATGTGTTTTGCTTGGAGCGTCTTGTATGATATGAGTCTTTGCTTTTTAGTTTGCCACAATCATCCTTGCTGCACACATCTTTTGAGAGGGACACGCATTAATCGTGAATTTATTAGAATACTCTATGTGCTTCACTTATATCTTTTGAGCTATGCAATTTTGCTCTAGTGCTTCACTTATATCTTTTTAGAGCACGGTGGCGTTTTATTTTATAGAAATAATTGAACTCTCGTACCTCACTTATATTATTTTGAGAGTCTTTAAACAGCATGGTAATTGGTTTAGGTTATGAATTTAGTCCTAATATAATGGGCATCCAAGAGGAATATAATAAAAACTTTCATATAAAGTGCATTGAATACTATGAGAAGTTTGATTCCTTGCATATAGTTTTGAGATATAAAGATGGTGATATTAGATTCATGCTAGTAAGTAATTGTGGATTGGTAGAAATACTTGTGTTAAAGTTAATGATTCCCGTAGCATGCACGTATGGCGAACCATTATGTAACGAAGTCGGAGCATGATTTATTTAATGATTGTCATCCTTTGTGTGAGGGTCGGGAGCTCGCGATGGTTAACTCCTACCAACCTCTCCCTTAGGAGCATCCGTCTAATACTTTGCTTTTATAACTAATAGACTTTTGCAATAAGTATGTGAGTTCTTTATGACTAATCACTAGTAGAAAACAGGGCTTTGAAACGGGCCATAATATTGCATTAGTCCCGGTCGTGTTACGAACTGGGAATAATGGGTGCATCAGTCCCGGTTCGAGCGGCCAGGGTGTCGGCCGGGGTTCATCAGGAACCAGTCCCGGTTCGTGTGACCCCTTTAGTCCCGGTTCCAGACACGAACCGGTACTAAAGGGCCTCGCTCCTGGCCCAGTCCCTTTAGTCCCGGTTCTAGCCACAAACCGGGACTAAAGATATGCCTATATATATATATGCTCGCCCCTGCCCGCTCACTCCTCTGTTTTTTGGCCGGCCAGCGTGTGCGAGGTATGTGCTGCTCTGCTCTCACCTCCTATGCACACGAGGTGTTTGATGAAATGCCCGAGCCACGCTTAAGCTTTCTCCTCTCCAAGCTCGACCTCCAAGCTCCATTTTCCCCAAGATTTGTCAAGGTTTGGCGGTCCATCACGTCCCGTCCCCGTCCTCACCGTCGTCGATCGCCCGCGCCGATCTCGTCGCCGGCACCACCGTGGTGAGCCTCTTGTTGTTATATTCTTTTTAAAAGAAAAAATTTCTTACTTGTATGATTTACATAGATACTTGTATAAATTTCTTACTTTTATTATTGTTTGTTATTATATAGTGCCATGGTCATGGTATCCGCCCACGTCGGCCCTCATTCGGTCTATGATTCGGATGTGGTATATTATCTTTTATAACTATTTGTTTCGTTTAGTCTTTATGACAATTGTGCCGACCAACATGACATAGATGTGTTTATCTAGGAGGTATGTGAACCGGAAATTCCAACCGACCCTCTTGTTGAGAGGTTAAATTTAGTTGAAAAAGAAAACGAGGATTTAAAAGAAAAATTGAAAAGAATTGAGGAGGAGAAGATGAAATTGGAGTTGCATGTTGCCGATGTTGTCGATGACCACAAGATCAAGATGGATGCAATGGGCTTGAAGATTAGAAAGATAAGAAAATATGCCATTAATAATGAGGCTTGGTATCATTATGCTGTTGGATCAATTGTTACCTTAGTTGCGATTATGATCGCATTTGTTGTTGCATTTAAATGTTTTACATAGTTGTATGTTAGTTTCAATTTATGTTTTAATTAGATGCTCTAGAGAGCTGTATGTTGTTCTATGAGAACTATGTATGAACTTTATGTATTTATTTTTTCAGTAATAACATTTGATCACTTCTCTATTCATGATGTTCTGTAATGGTTTTTGATACATTTAATTATATAATGCGCGCAGTTGAACCGCCAATGGATGTGGGTGAAATTATGATACCATGCCAACTTTCAACCATTTCAGAGTTCATTTGCAGTGCTTTTCAATTCAGGGTCATTTTAGCTCAAAATAAATCATGAAATGCATGAAAACTAGCAAATAAAGTCAGAAAAGGGTTGAAAAGTGATGATGTGGCTTTGAATGGTGCATATTGAATGCAGAAAAAGTCCTGAGTTAAAATATGTTCAAAAAATTGAAATCCCTTTGTAATAGACGTGTTTTCGTCCGAAACCATGATACTTCGAAAGAGATTGTCCAGTTTGTACACGAAGTGCATCCAGTTTTTCCGGTAACCCTCTCAACTTTTAAGCACATGCTATCTGGGTGAAATTATGATACCATGCCAACTTTCAACCATTTCAGAGTTCATTTGCAGTGCTTTTCAATTCAGGGTCATGTTAGCTCAAAATAAATCATGAAATGCATGAAAACTAGCAAATGAAGTCAGAAAATGGTTGAAAAGTGATGATGTGGCTTTGAATGGTGCATATTGAATGCAGATAAAGTCCTGAGTTAAAATATGTTCAAAAAATTGAAATCCCTTTGTAATAGACGTGTTTTCGTCTGAAACCCTGATACTTCGAAAGAGATTGTCCAGTTTGTACACGAAGTGCATCCAGTTTTTCCGGTAACCCTCTCAACTTTTTAGCACATGCTATGTGGATAAAATTATGATACCATGCCAACTTTCAACCATTTCAGAGATCATTTGAAGTGCGTTTCAATTCAGGGTCATTTTAGCTCAAAATAAATCATGAAAAGCATGAAAACTAGCAAATGAAGTCAGAAAAGGGTTGAAAAGTGATGATGTGGCTTTGAATGGTGCATATTGAATGCAGAAAAAGTCCTGAGTTCAAATATGTTCAAAAAATTGAAATCCCTTTGTAATAGACGTGTTTTCGTCCGAAACCCTGATACTTCGAAAGAGATTGTCCAGTTTGTACACGAAGTGCATCCAGTTTTTCCGGTAACCCTCTCAAATTTTTAGCACATGCTATCTGGGTGAAATTATGATACCATGCCAACTTTCAACCATTTCAGAGTTCATTTGCAGTGCGTTTCAATTCAAGGTCATTTTAGCTCAAAATAAATCATGAAATGCATGAAAACTAGCAAATGAAGTCAGAAAAGGGTTGAAAAGTGATGATGTGGCTTTGAATGGTGCATATTGAATGCAGAAAAGTCTTGAGTTAAAATATGTTCAAAAATTGAAATCCCTTTGTAATAGACGTGTTTTCGTCCGAAACCCTGATACTTCGAAAGAGATTGTCCAGTTTGTACACGAAGTGCATCCAGTTTTTCCGGTAACCCTCTCAACTTTTTAGCACGTGCTATGTGCGTGAAATTATGATACCATGCCAACTTTCAACCATTTCAGAGTTCATTTGCAGTGCATTTCAATTCAGGGTCATTTTAGCTCAAAATAAATCATGAAATGCATGAAAACTAGCAAATGAAGTCAGAAAAGGGTTGAAAAGTGATGATGTGGCTTTGAATGGTGCATATTGAATGCAGAAAAAGTCTTGAGTTAAAATATGTTCAAAAAATTGAAATCCCTTTGTAATAGACGTGTTTTCGTCCGATCAAAGTTATTTAACTTAATATGATATAAAATTTATGCAACTAAAATTATCAAAGTTATTTTTGTTAAAAACTTTAATAGCAAAAAGAATATTCATAAAGTATTTTTTGTTAAGAACTTTTAATATGCAAAAAAATAACTAAAAAATAGCAAATGTGAAAATAGATGCGCTTATTGAGAAAATTCAACCTAAATTCAAAGTGCTAGTAACCTAAATAGATGTACTAGCGCTTTGAATTTAGGTTGAATTTTCTCTACAAGCACATCTATTTTCACTTTGAATTTAGGATTTGAGAGGAACCTAACAAGGCAGAGAGGGCCGGGCTTATGAACAGGTGCGAGCGCCTCTCGCTTGGCGAGGTGGGACTAAACTCCCCCTTTAGTCCCGGTTGGAGCCACCAACCGGGACTAAAGGGCTGGGCTTCCCGCCCTTTCGGGCTGCTGAAAACTACCTTTAGTCCCGGTTGGAGCCACCAACCGGGACTAAAGGGCTGGGCTTCCCGCCCTTTCGGGCTCCCGAAAACTACCTCTAGTCCCGGTTGTTGGCTCTAACCGGGACTAAAGGGGGGGACTTTAGTCCCGGTTGGAACTACCAACCGGGACTAAAGGTTGCACTATATAAGCGGGACTTGGAAAAGTTTCCAAATCCATCTGCTTTCCCTCTCCCCCGATGGCGCCGAAAACCACCTCGACGCCGCCAGGCTGCCGGATCTCGCCGTCGCCTCCCCGACGCCGTCGCCTCCCCGAGCCCGCTCGCTCCTCGTCGCCGCCCCCGACGCCGTCCCCGTCGCCGCCCCCCGATGCCGTCGCCTCCCCGAGTCCGCTCCGGCCTCCTCCTCCTCCTAGGTGAGCCGCCGGCCACACCGCCGTTCCCCTCCTCCTCCTAGCTATCCTCCCTCACCCCCGCGGTTACCGTCGTCGCCCGCGTCCGTCGCCGGCCGAAGCAGTGGCGGTCAGCGGCGGGTCCAGGGCTAGTTAGAAAATTAAGATGGCATTTTAAGTTGATTTGTTGATCTATGAGGAAGATGCTTCTTTATTTGCTAACTTACACATCATTAGGCTTTGTTATTAAAAATGTTATTGTTGTTTTATTGTAGTTAAATAAAATGATATTTGCTATAGCCACAATTTGTTTTCGTCGACGATGCCAATCCGCATTTCTAAAAAAGCAAAACATTAAACGATAAGAAAATGTTGTCATAGGAATTTGTCTCGACGTCGACGATGCCTGGCCCGCATCCTCGTCGTCGTTGAGTCAGCGGTGACATCATGCTTGAGAGGCGCAATGCCCGGGACTGGGCTCCGCCGGGCTGGCACTGGGAGGTGCTACCTTCCCGGGCTCAGAGCTTGGTGAGGAATCCTGGTCTTGTCGTCGACCCGGAGCTTTTTTGGTGGCGGTCGCGTGGGCCACTTTCGGTGCAGAGGCAGTGGGCCCCCGCGGAGGTGGTACGTCGCCGTGTCAGGGAGGAGGACGAGCACGTCCGTCACTACATGGCGGCGTTGGACGCCAGGTTCTCCAATACCTGGCAGGTTCTTCAGGGATCTCACCCGAGTTATGATCCGGTGATGGTTCCTTATCTTTGGGTGTCCACCGTCAGCGACTTAGAGACTGCTAGTGAACCGAGTTCACCGTCCTCCACTTTGGATTCTAGGATATTCGATCTGTATTAGTGATCTTATATGATAATATTCGAGATGTATTAGTTAATATTTGATGATGCATTAACTGGATTAGTGATATTATATTCGAGTTCATTATAAATGTATTAGTGATATTATATTCGATTTCATTATAATTGTATTAGTGATATTATATTGTTATAATGCGTGTGTGACTTTCGGTCTGTCGTTGCTCCTTGTATGACTTTCATGTGTGTTCTTGATGGAGGAATCCCGACTATTGTCGTGGGGGGCGCTTCTTCCTCTTCTCTTCTTGCGATATATACCTCGGTATAATGCGCAAGGAGAGAAGAGGGGTTGCGCCCATCACCGACGGTCGAACTATTAGTGTGAGAGAGTGTCCACCAATATATACACCACCATATCAGTGTGAGAGAGTGCGGACCAACACACCATCAGATATGAGAGTTATTTAAGGAAAGCCTCGACAGATTGAAAGTAATAATCAATTTATATGTCATGTGCGTATGTTATTGCAATTAGGTCTATTTGGTCATGTGCATATGGTATTGCAGGGAACACCTCCTAGTGCCTGTATTTTGCAGGAAATGTCATCGTCTGATGACGACCATAGGTGCCAAACGTGCGAACAGTGCGGCGAAGATAAGGGTCTTTGTGACCGGCCTGGGCTGCGAGACGGCAGGTTCTTCACCATGAAGCTTTACGAGGACTTCCATATTTCTACGGTACGCAACGATGACAAGTGTTTTTTCGTAATTAAGCATGACTTTTGTTTCTTTGCTTCAACGTGTAATTTATGTTTTATACAATTCGACTAGTTCATCCCCTGTCATGCAAGACGGTATTTCTTGGAGAGGCTCGGTTTCGAAGAGCACGACGGTTTCGAGACGAGGAGGGCCAACCTGAGGACTAAACATGGTCACACATTTCTGGTCAAAGTAATGAATGCAGTTAATAACATAGAATTAGGGTGCTCAAATTGGGAAGCTCTTTGCAAGGCATATGGATTTTAGGAGGATATGGAAATAACCTTCGATCTTCGTCCTGAAGATCATATTGAAGGTAACATCGACATTTGGGTGGATGTCGATCTGCTTCCTGTTTTACCTCCATGTGAGTATATCAACCATGCATATTTGTCAAGTAATTTGCATTCTATATTTAAAAATAGTTGGTGTTCATCCATACTAAATTTGTTAATTTATAATTTACAGCTTATTTCGTTTCTTCGAGTGAAACACATAAAATAATTGACACGACACTCTACACTTATGGATCACATCTAACTTGGGAGGAGAAGGATGATCTTATCAACTTTGTTATTGGTGTCCTAGTTGGTAGGGAGATCTTCCCGTATAATTTGGGAACTGGCCCAAATTATACATTGTACAGGACACTAGTGCATAGGTTGAGGGCGGATGACATTCGCCGAAATATCTTGGTAAGAGTTGCTAATTAAGTACACTATACTATTGCGTAAATGGTATTGATTACATTGCTAACTAGGCTACTATTATGTTCTTCAACAGAAACTGCCAAATGAAGTTGTGCCTCCGTTGATGCAACCCGAAGGTAATATGACAATTAAAAGCCCCTTCCAGCCTGAGTTCTCTTTTGCATACTCGACTGAGCGCAAACCACCAAGACGGCTCCAAATTGAAGCATGTGGACAAATAAAGAAGGATCGCAAGCCACAAGTTGGAGACCGTTGGATCTCTTTGCTTCATCATGGAGACATATGTGTTATTCTGTTTTATGTCATTTTACCTAGGAGGGACGACTAGGTCCTATATGAGAGAGAAGTTTTTCTGGTTTATTTTAACTTGCATGATCGATTAGGATGATTACTATTATGATGTTTTTCTGTTTTATGAGAGTTTAACTTGGTATGATTAAGATGATGATGAGTTGTTAGATGAGTAAGATGATGATGAGTTATATGACATATATTTGATTAAGGTGGATGGATGCAAGTGACCATGTGAATTAGAGGAAAATATGATGTTGCAATTGGCCCTTTCCAAAAATGAAAACCCGCGTGAAAATACAATATAAATATAAAAGAAAATGAAAACAAAAAATGAAACACGGCCCTTTCCAAAAAAAAAACCCAGCGCCTTTTAGTCCCGGTTCGTGTTACGAACCGGGACCAAAGGTCCTCCTGCCTCGGCGCCGCCGTGCGGCCACGTGGAGGACCGTTGGTCCCGGTTCGTAAGCCAACCGGGACTAAAAGCGATCGGCATTAGTCTCGATCGTTTTGTCCCGGTTGCAGAACCGGGACTAAAGGCCCTCTGGAACCGGGACAGATGCCCTGTTCTCTACTAGTGAATGTGAGTCCATGGATTATACGCACTCTCACCCTTCCACCATTGCTAGCCTCTCTAGTACCGTGCAACTTTCGCCGGTGCATT
This sequence comes from Elymus sibiricus, assembly GCA_039707655.1. Classification (NCBI taxonomy): domain Eukaryota; kingdom Viridiplantae; phylum Streptophyta; class Magnoliopsida; order Poales; family Poaceae; genus Elymus; species Elymus sibiricus. The sequence continues at coordinate 483,232,814 of CM077665.1, forward strand.
AAACCCACCATATATCCTTCCTCAAAACAGCCACCATACCTACCTATTATAGCATTTCCATAGCCATTCCAAGATATATTGCCATGCAACTTCCACCGTTCCGTTTATTATGACACACACCATCATTTTCATATTGCTTTTCATGATCGTAAGAGAGCTAGCATGATATTTTCATGGCTTGTCCGTTTTTTGATGTCATTTGCTATGCTAGATCGTTGCACCTCCCGGTACAGCACCGGAAGCATTCATATAGAGTCATATTTTGTTCTAAGTATCGAGTTGTAATTCTTGAGTTGTAAGTAAATAAAAGTGTGATGATCATCATTAGAGCATTGCCTCATGTGAGAAAAGGATGATGGAAGCTATGATTCCCTCACAAGTTGGGATGAGTCTCCGGAGTTTACAAATAATAAAAGAGGCCAGAGAAACCCAAATAAAAAAAAAGAGGCCAAAGATGCCCACCAAAAAAAATGAGAGAAAAGAGAGAAGGGACAATGTTACTATCCTTTTTCCACACTTGTGCTTCAGAGTAGCACCATGATCTTCATGATAGAGAGTCTCCTATTTTTTCACTTTCATATACTAGTGGGAATTTTTCATTATATAACTTGGCTTGTATATTCCAATGATGGGCTTCCTCAAATTGCCCTAGGTCTTCGTGAGCAAGCGAGTTGGATGCACAACCACTTAGTTTCTTTTTGAGCTTTCAAACACTTATAGCTCTAGTGCATCCGTTGCATGGCAATCCCTACTCACTCACATTGATATCTATTGATGGGCATCTCCATAGCCCGTTGATACGCCTAGTTGATGTGAGACTATCTTCTCCTTTTCCTCACAACCTCCACCATATTCTATTCCACCTATAGTGCTATATCCATGGCTCACGCTCATGTCTTGCGTGAAAGTTGAAAAGGTTTGAGAACATAAAAGGTGTGAAACAATTGCTTGACTTGTCATCGGGGTTGTGCATGATTTAAATACTTTGTGTGGGAAAGATGGAGCATAGCCATACCATATGATTTTGTTGGGATAACTTTCTTAGGCCATGTTAGTTTGAAAGGACACAATTGCTTTGTTAGTATGCTTGAAGTAATATTGTTTTTATGTCAATATTAAGCTTTTGTTTTGAATCTTATGGATCTGAACATTCATGCCACAATAAAGAATATTACATGGATAAATATGTTAGGTAGCATTCCACATCAAAAATTCTGTTTTTATCATTTACCTACTCGAGGACGAGCAGGAATTAAGCTTGGGGATGCTTGATACGTCTCCAACGTATCTATAATTTTTGATTGTTCCATGCTATTATATTATCTGTTTTGGATGTTTTATATGCATTAATATGCTATTTTACATTATTTTTGGGACTAACCTATTAACCTAGAGCCGAGTGCCAGTTTCTGTTTTTTCCTTGTTTTTGAGTATTGCAGATAAGGAATATCAAACGGAGTCCAAACGGAATAAAATCTTCGCGATGATTTTTCTTGGACCAGAAGAAACCTACCAGACTTGGAGAGGGGGGAAGGAGACCTGCCGGGAGGCGACAAGCCTGCAGAGCGCGCCCTAGGGGGGGCGCCCCCCTGGCTTGTGGCCCCCCTACAGGCCTCCTAACCCTAATCTTCGTCCTATAAATTCCCAAATATTCCCCCAATACAAAAGAGAGCCACAATAATACTTTTCCGCCGCTGGAAGCCTATGTTCCCGTGAGATCCCATCTTGGAGCCTTTTCGGTAATCTGCCGGAGGGGGATTCGATCACGGAGGGCATCTACATCAACTCCATTGCCCCTCCGATGATGCGTGAGTAGTTCACCTCAGACCTTCGGGTCCATAGCTAGTAGCTATATGGCTTCTTATCTCTCTATGTTCTTCAATACCATGTTCTCCATGATCTTCATGGGGATCTATCCGATGTAATACTCTTTTGCGGTGTGTTTGTCGAGATCCGATGAATTGTGGGTTTATGATCAGCTTATCTATGAATATTATTTGAATCTTCTCTAAATTCTTTTATGCATGATTTCATATCTTTGCAAGTCTCTTCGAGTTATTGGTTTGATTTGTCCAACTAGATTAGTAATTCTTGCAATGGGAGAAGTGCTTAGTTTTGGGTTCAATCTTGCGGTGTCCTCACCCAGTGACAAACTAGGGGTAGCGAGGCACGTATTTGTATTGTTGCCGTCAAGGGTAAAAAGATGGGGTTTTCATCATATTGCTTGAGTTTATCCCTCTACATCATGTCATCTTACCTAATGCGTTACTCTGTTCTTCATGAACTTAATACTCTAGATGCAGGCAGGAGTCGGTCGATGTGTGGAGTAATAGTAGTAGATGCAGAATCGTTTCGGTCTACTTGATACGGACGTGATGCCTATATGCATAATCATTGCCTTGGATATCGTCATAACTATGCGCTTTTCTATCAATTGCTCGACAGTAATTTGTTCACCCACCGTATTATTTTCCTTCAAGAGAGAAGCCTCTAGTGAAACCTATGGCCCCCGGGTCTATTTTCCATATTATATTTTCAGATCTATAAACCAAAAATACCAAAAATACTTTGCTGCAATCTTTTTACTATTATTTTACTTTTCATTTTATCAATCTTTTATATCTATCCCTATCAGATCTCATCCTTGCAAGTAACCGTGAAGGGATTGACAACCCCTTTATAGTGTTGGGTGCAAGTGCTTGATTGTTTTTGTAGGTGCAAAGATTGGGGCCTTGCTTGTACCTCCTACTGGATTGATACCTTGGTTCTCAACAACTGAGGGAAATACTTATCTACTTTGCTGCATCACCCTTTGCTCTTCAAGGGAAAACCAACACAAGCTCATGAAGTAGCATCTCCTGTTACCCATCGATCCAAGATCCACAGTTCGGGACCCCCTACCCGAGATCCGCCGGTTTTGACGCCGACAGACGCCTCGCGCGCGGACGCTGCCACGCGGTTGGCTGCTTTGAACAACAACTCGTTGTGTTTTCTCCAGGGCTCCGCTGTTTCCTTCGACGACGACTCCGTGTTGTTTTCTCAGCGTGCCTGTGCTTTCCTCAACTCCATAGCAGGCAGGTTGGTGCCCGAACAGGCTGAGGCAACTCACCACTACGATGAGGGCACCCACGATGTGGAGGCCTCGCCCTCGTCCAAGCCCATCGTTATCGATATCTCCAACGATGAGGAATATCTTGTTTTTAAGCTTAATTACTAATGACCTGTGTTCAGCTAGCTACGCCTGGTACGCATGTTTGTTTTACCTGCTGCATATGCTGCTACTGCCTTTCCTTAAGAAACTATAGTGAAATATGCAATGTAATGCTACTATGCAATCCGACCTTCCACTACTATGTTGTATTGTGCAATGTGATGCTTAGTTAACTGTTTGGTTCAGTTGTTTTGGTGATCATCTGCAATGTCATGTTCAATTATTGTTGGTACAATTTTATTTTGTTATGCACGTGAAACCTACAATTGCTATATTTCATAGTTCTTAGCACGCTTGTCTTTTCCATGTGGCTTGAATTCATATGTTGGATATGCAATGCGTTTGTCTTTCATTAAAAGATTTTACTGATCAATATCTATTCTTAAACACGTTACAAGGGGGAACAATGGGAGACATTGAGGTTTACCATCGAGGTTTGCACTTTCATGATCCTTTGGCTAATAGCACATTATTGTGCAATTGCAGGAACCATTCTAATATTTAGGTTTCTAACAATAATTTGGTCTTGCACACGTAGGTCCTGCTGTAAGAGGTTTAGACCCACTGTTCGACCTATTTTGCATGTGGGGAAATGATGTGTTCATGAATATCAGTCAAGTCAAGAAACTCAGAAAGATTGTTAAGATAAAGAAACTTGCGACGAAAAACAACAAGCTGTTTGGCTGCACAATGAAGAAGACATCAGTGAACTATAGGATGGTACTATCTCTTTTACCTTGTATTTTTTTCCCTTTGTGACATTTCAATTTTTAGAAACGAAATTTACGCATATCTTTGTTTCCAGTCCTTTCCAAAGCAATTCATCGATGAGTACGTCTCAAACCACCAGTATGGTCAAGAGGCGAGGAAGGTATTCATACAGCACCCACGGTATAATCTTGAAGTCTTCCTCAAGAGGATGAAGGATGAGCGGGCAATCATCCACATGCACTGGCATAAAGTTGCAAGAACCTTCGACATCAGTGAAGGCTCAATATCTGCCTTCCGCTTCAACAGTTTTCTAGATGAGATTCATCTGTCTATTTACCGTATATGATGCTATTTTCCAAAGGTTTTAGATGTTGCATGTGAAACTCGGTCCTGTCGTGTAATTGGGTAGGTAGGTAGTATATGCCTATATGATGTTGTACTCTGATGTATTTCAATTATGAAATCTTGGTTGCCGTAATACGAAATAAAATATATTGTGTGCTTGATCTAAAGTATCAATTTGTTTACTAGCTGGATTATAAATAATAGAGCAATTAGCCTGACTATTGGGGTTTCATATTGAGACGGTTTGTCATAGAACACCGTCAGCGATGACCTCAACAAACCCACACGCTTGCTGGAAAATTGGCGTGTTGGATCAGTGAACAATCACACACGATTTCCGGGCGCAAACTGTGTGTGTTAGAAAACCCATTCGCAAACGTTTTCACATAAAACGTGTGGGTGATGGACAGCCCTATGCCAAACAGTTTGTTCTAGGCACAGTCCGTGACGGCCACCCCTAACACAGACGATGTTAAGCAGAAAATTGTGTGTGATGTACAATACGAACGGAAACGTATGTTTGGGATTCACTGTGTGGGATGGTATGCACATCTCACACGATTTCTCCTAAATACCTGTTTGTGTTAGTCCTTCCAATCGCACACGACATAATTTTGCCTATTGTGTGTGACCGGGAGCAGGCATCGCCAACGGGTTTTTCGTGTCGTGTGCGATAGACCCCCCTATCGCCCAAACATGCAAGGTGACGGTTTGAAACTATGTCACGGAAAGGGGTTAAAAACCGTTTGTATAGCAGGCGCCTACACTAGTGTATGTCCACCCAGCCTATGGGTAAGATTTATCTGGAGGTGGCTTTTGGCACTGAGGATAATTATCGGACTGAGATTCTACCGTTCAAAGTGGTCAAGTTCAAAACTCCGTATCATGCTCTTTTTGGTAGGCCAGCTTACGCTCGGTTCATGGCTTGTCCTTGTTATATCTACCTCAAGCTCAAGATGCCGGGTCCCAATGGAACCATGGAATGCTGCCTAACATGTTCATCACATATTCATTTCTTTTGTAGCATGGACATTTGGAATTTTAGATGGTTCAAACTAATAGTCTAGTTTTGACATAAAGACTTTAATACTCAAGCATGCCAACAAGCAACCATATCCTTCAAAATATCAACACTAAAGAAAGTTATCCCTAGCCCATCATGCTCAATCATTGATCCATTCATGAAACACACTCAAATATTAACTACACCCAATGCACAAGTATGATCATAGTGCCCCCTAGTTGGTGCTTTATAAGAGAAGATGGAGACTCAAATAAAAGTAAAAATTGCATAAAGTAAATAGATAGGCCCTTCGCAGAGGGAAGTAGGGATTTGTAGAGGTACCAGAGCTCAAAGCATAAATTGAGAGAGAAAAATTATTTTGGGTGGCATGCCTTTCCTGTCAACGAAAACGACAAAGTAGTTCTCAATACTTTCGATGCTAGATACATCATAGGCGGTTCTCAAATATAAAATAAAGTTTATTCCTTTTTCCACCATTCTTTCACAATCCTTGGCTAGCCGTATCCACGGTTTCCTTCCATACCAACACTTTCCAAGGAATTTATTATTTGACAACATAAAGTAAATTTCTTTTCATTTCGGGACTGGGCATCCCTATTACCGCTGTACTCTCGTGCAATGACAAGTGAATAAACACTCATCTTGAGAATAACACATCTAGAATGGAAAAATATTGGATACCCCCTACCGTTTCATGAGCGGTACGAGCACACAAAAAGGAAATTCATTTTGAAAGTTAGAGATGGCACATACAAATTTGCTTAGAACGGCGTGGAAATACCGCATATAGGTAGGTATGGTGGCCTCATATAGAAAAACTTGGTTTAAGGATTTTGGATGCACAAGTACTATTTCTACTGTACAAGTGGAGGCTAGCAAATAGACTGAGAAGCAACCAACCAAGAAACGAAAATTCACATAAACGGGCATTGAGCATAACTAACAACGAATAATGCACCATAAGTAGGATGTAATTTCATTGCATAACTATTGACTTTCGTGCTTGCATAGGGAATAACAAACCTTAACAGCAATATTCTTACTAAAGCATAATTACTCACCAACATGACCCACATATCACTATCATCATGTCTCAAAATTATTACAAGGAATCAAGTTTAATTTGTCCAATGATCTTCATGAAAGTTTTTATTATATCCCTCTTGAATATCTATCACTTTGGGACTAGTTTCATATATTGCCATTGCTTTTGACAAACTCAAATAAATTTAAGTGAAGAACATGAGCATAAAAATTTCATCTCCCAAAATAGTATAAGTGAAGCATGAGAGAATTTCTTCAAAGTTTACTAACTCTCAAATTTATCTAAGTGAAGCATGAGATTATTTATTCAAAAATTTAAAGCACACCATGCTCAACAAGATATAAGTGAAGCACTAGAGCAATTCCATAGCTCAAAAAAATTAAGTGAAGCATATAGAGCAATTCTAACAAATCATAGCATAATTTTGTCTCCCTCAAATAGGTGTGTCAAGAAAGGATACTTGTGACAAACTAAAAATAAAATCAAGCAAAGACTCAAATAATACAAGACGCTCCAAGCAAAACTCATGATATGTGACGAATAAAAATATAGCTTCAAGTAAAATACCGATGGTCGTTAGAAAAAGAGGGGATGCCACCCGAAGCATCCCCAAGCTTAGTTGCTTGTTTCTCCTTGGATATTATCTTGGGGGTGCTGTAGCATCCCCAAGCTTAGTCTCTTTTCACTCCTTATTCCTTAATCCATCGTGATCTCACCCAAAACTTGAAAACTTCAATCACACAAAACTCAACAAAACCTTCGTGAGATCCGTTAGTATAATAAACCAAATCACCACTCTAAGTACTGTTGCAAACCCATTCATATTTTATTATTTCATTATATCTACTGTATTCTAAATTTACCATGGCTTATACCCTTCAATACAAAAAATAGATTCATCAAAACAAGCACACAATGCAACGAAAACAGAATCTGTCAAAAAACAGAACAGTCTGTACTAATATGTATGCTAACCATACTTCTGTAACTCTAACAATTCTGAAAAATTAGTAAAACGTAAAGAATTTGTATAGTAAAACTTTGTAAAAATTGCAGCTCATTATCACGCTCCAGTAAAAAATGAAAATTCCTGCACTGGAGTCAAAGTTTCTGTTTCAGATTCAGCATTGTTTCTACTCATCTTGTGAATCATCCTAAAGGCTTTACTTGGCACAAACACTAATTAAAACATAAAAAATACAATCATAACAGTATAATAATTGTGTCAACACTCAAAAATAGAAAGGAAAATATGAAAATAAATTTCTTCATTGGGTTGCCTCCCAACAAGCGCTATCGTTTTACGCCCCTAGCTAGGCATAAAGCATAGATTCAAGTGTTGTCATCTTTAGTTTTTGCTCCATAGGATGCTCTCATGATTGATTCATATGGTGGCTTAATTCTTGTTCTAGGGAAGTATTCCATACCTTTTCTTAGTGGAAATTGAAATTTAATATTGCCTTCTTTCATATCAATCACGACACCTATAGTGCGTAAAAACGGTCTACCAAGTATAATGGGACAAGACGGATTGCAATCAATATCAAGAACAATAAAATCTATAGGCACATAGTTCCTATTTGCAAGAATAAGAACATCATTAATTCCTCCCAAAGGCTTTTTAATAGTAGAATCCGCCAAGTGCAAATTAAGAGAACATTCTTCAATATTGGTAAGACCAAGCACATCACATAGAGATTTCAGAATTGTGGAAACACTAGCACCCAAATCACATAAAGCAAAGCACTCATAATTTTTAATCTTGACCTTAATGGTAGATTCCCATTCATCATATAATTTTCTAGGAATTGAAATCTCTAACTCCAACTTTTCTTCAAAAGATTTCATCATGGCATCAACAATATGTTTAGTAAAAGCTTTATTTTGTTCATAAGCATGGGGTGAATTTAACATGGATTGCAGCAAAGAAATATTCAACAAATAGCAACTATCATAAGTAAAATCTTTGCAATCCAAAATAGTGGGCACATCACTAGTTAATGTTTTTACCTCTTCAAACCCACTTTCGTCAATTTTTTCATCAAGATTTTCACCCTCCAAATTATTGGGACGCCTTCTAGCTAAAGTTGACTCTACTTCAGTCCCTTTATCATCAATTTTAATATTACTAAACAAGGAATCAATAGAAGAAACACCAATCACTTTAAGATCTTCATCATTTTTATGAAAGCAATCACTAGAAAACGCTTTTTCTAAAAATTATCTTTTAGCCCTAAGCATAGCGGTTCTTTTCTTACTTTAATCCATAGAAACATATAAGGCTTTAATTGATTCATCTATCTTAGGTGCAAAAGCTTTCAACTAGAGATTTTCTACATCATGAGAAATTCTATCAATGCTTCTAGACATATCATCAATCTTATTCAACTTTTCTTCTATTGTAGTATTGAAAACTTTTTGAGCATTGATAAATTCTATAATATTACTCTCCAGGTCAGAGGGGTTCCTATTATTATTGTAAGAAGAATTACCATAGGAATTACCATAATTATTACAGGAATTTCCAGGAAAACGCCAACGATTAAATTACCTCTATAAGCATTGTTATTAAAATTGTTTCGCGAGACGAAGTTCACATCTACGGAATCACTAGTTTGATCAATAAAAGTAGACAAAGGCACATCATTAAGATCAATAGGAGCATTTTCACTAGCAACCAACTTCATAAGAGCATCAACTTTTTCACTCAAAGTACTAGTTTCTTCAACCGAATTAACTTTTTTACTAGTAGGTGCTCTTTCAGTATGCCATTGTGAATAATTTGCCATAATATTATCTAGCAATTTAGTAGCTTCACCCAAAGTAATTTCCATAAAAGTACCACCCGCGGCGGAATCTAAAACATTTCTAGAGACAAAATTCAATCCCTCATAATTTTTTGTATGATGATCCAAAGATTTAAACCATGAGTAGGACAATTTCTTAGCATCAATTTCATTCTTTCCCAAGATTGTGAAATATCTTCATGCTCAAGTTGCTTAAAATTCATGACTTGAGTTCTAAGGGAAATAATTTTCGCGGGCAGAAAATACTTAGTAATAAAAGCATCCTTGCACTTATTCCCAGAATCGATACTATTGCGAGGCAAAGAAGAAAACCAAATTTTTGCACGATCCCACAAGGAGAAAGGAAATAATTTCAACTTTACTATATCATTGTCCACATCTTTTTTCTTTTGCATATCACACAATTCTACGAATGTGTTTAGATGGGACGCGACATCCTCATTAGAAGTACCGGAAAATTGATCTTTCATGACAAGATTCAACAAAACGGCATTAATATCACAAGACTCCGCACTAGTGGCGGGAGGAGCAATCGGAGTACTAATAAAATCATTATTATTAGTATTGGAAAAATTACACAATTTGGTATTTTCTTGAGTCATCGTGACAACGCAAACAAGATTGCAAGCAAACAAGAGATCTGACGAGAAAAGGGCAAACGGAAAAAGAGGGTGAATAAAACGGCAAATTTGTGAAGTGGGGGAGAGGAAAACTAGAGGCAAATGGAAAATAATGTAATTGCAAGGAGATGAGATTTGTGATTAGGAACCTGATAGATGTTGATGATGTCTCCCCGGCGCCAGAGGTTGGCACGCTGAATTGAGACTACTTTTGCTCCTCCTCCCCGGTAACGGCCCCAGAAATTCCTTTGACGTGGCTTGAGACTGCGTCGGTATTTCCCCAAAGAGGAAGGGATGATGCAGCACAGCGACGGTATGTATTTCCCTCAGTTATGAAACCAAGGTTATCGAACCTAGGAGGAGGACCACGCAACGCTATGTAAACGGTACCTGCACACACAAAACAAATACTTGCAACCCGACGCGTAAGAGAGGATGTCAATCTCTCAACAGTAAAAGGATAGATTAGGTGTAGTAGATTGGATAAATAGATCTCACAAGAGCACAAAATAAAAGAGGCAAATAAAAAGTGCAGCAAGGTATTTTTTGGGTTTTTAAAATAATAGATCTGAAAACAAAAAAGCGGCAAAAGATAGATTGGAAAGCAATATGTTGGAAAAGTAGACCCGGGGGCCGTAGGTTTCACTAGTGGCTTCTCTCATGCGTATAGCATACGGTGGGTGAACAAATTACTGTTGGGAAATTGATAGAAGATGAAATAATCATGACGATATACAAGGAGATGATCATTATATAGGCATCACGTCAAAGATTAGTAGACCGAAACGATTCTGCATTTACTACTATTACTCCACACATCGACCGCTATCCAGCATGCATCTAGTGTATTAAGTTTGTGGAAAAATGGAGTAATGCAATAAGAACGTTGACATGATGTAGACAAGATCTATTCATGTATGAATAGACCCCATCTTGCTATCCTTAATAGCAACGATACATGCGTGCCTCGCTGCCCCTTCTGTCACTGGGAGAGGACACCGCAACATCGAACACATCACAAAGCACCTCTTCCCATGGCAAGAAAAATCGATCTAGTTGGCCTAACTAAACCAAAGATTCGAAGAAGAAATACGAGGCTATAAATAATCATGCATATAAGAGATCAAAGAAGACTCAAATAATATTCATGGATAGAAACTGATCATGAACTCAAAATTCATCAGATCCCAACAAACACACAGCAAAAAGTCATTATATCAAATAGATCTCCAAGAGACCATTGTATTGAGAATCAAAAGAGAGAGAGAGAGAGAGAGAGCCATCTAGCTACTGCCTACGGACCCGTAGGTCTATGGTGGACTACTCACGCATCATCGGAGACGCACCAATGAGGATGATGAACCCCTCCGTGATGATGTTAGACTGGATCTCGCGGTTCTAGAACTTGCGGTAGCTGGAAGTATTTTTCGTCGACTCCTCTAGGGTTTCTGGAATATTTCAGTATTTATAAAGCTCAGAGGCGGTGGAGGGGGGTCCCGAGGCCACCACAACCCACCAGGGTGCGTCGGGGGCTTCTGGTGCGTCCTGGTGTCTTGTGGCCCCCTGGGCCTCCTCCTGGGTACTTCTTTCTATCCCTGGATGTCTTCTGGTCCAAAAAAAATCTCCAAAAAGTTTCGTCACGATTGGACTCGGTTTGGTACTGATATTTCGCGAAGTAAAAAACAAGCAAAAAACAACAACTCGCACTTGGCACCATGTCAATAGGTTAATCCCAAAAAATGATATAAAGTTGCTATAAAATGATTGTAAAACATCCAAGAATGATAATATAACAGCATGGAACAATCAAAAATTATAGATACGTTGGAGTAATAGTAGTAGCTGCAGAATCGTTTCGGTCTACTAATCTTGGACGTGATGCCTATATAATGATCATCGCCTTGGATATCGTCATGATTATTTGATCTTCTATCAATTGCCCAACAGTAATTTATTCACCCACCATGTGCTATACTCATGAGAGAAGCCACTAGTGAAACCTACGCCCCTCGGGTCTACTTTTCCAACATATTGCTTTTCGATCTATCTTTTGCCGCTTTTTGTTTTCAGATCTATTATTCCAAAAACCCAAAAATACCTTGCTGCACTTTTTATTTGCCTCTTTTATTTTGTGATCTTGTGAGATCTATTTATCCAATCTACTACACCTAATCTATCTTTTTACCGTTGAGAGATTGACAACCTCTCTTACGCGTCGGCTTGGAAGTATTTGTTCTTTGCGTGCAGGTACCGTTTACATCGCGTTGTGTGGTCCTCAACCTAGGTTCGATAACCTTGGTTTCATAACTGAGGGAAATACTTACCGTCGCTGTGCTGCATTATCCCTTCCTCTTTGGGGAAATACCGACGCAGTCTCAAGCCACGTCACTTTCATACATGCACGAGTACCCGTGCGACGTTTTGGTGGCATAGGTACCCTCGAAGCCCCCCCGACAGGACTAAACCCTAGCCCAGTTGACCCGGCGATATAGGCCTTTGACTTTCGCCGGAGGGGCATTGACCAATGGATCTTCTACCTGGTTGTGATAGGACAGCCCATAGGAACATCCCTAAACAGGGTCTGGGACCAACCCCCCATTAGATTCCCTCCGTCTCGACCCGACACGCGGGTTTCCCCCCTCCAAGTGACGGCGACAGTGCCATCCGTGGAGGGGGGCCTCACCCCGGTGCCCCGCGACGGGTGTCTAGGCATGCCACATGACTTTCATACATGCACGAGTACCCGTGCGATGTTTTGGTGGCATAGCTACCCCCGAAGGCCCCCATACCGGACTAAACCCTAGCCCCGATGACTCGACGATCTAGGCCTTTGACTTTCGCCGGACGGGATTTGACCAATGGACTCTTCCACCTGGTTGTGATAGGACAGCCCATAGGAACATCCCCGAACAGGGTCTGGGACCAATCCCCCATTAGATTCCCTCCGGCTCTGCCCGATGCGCACGTTTCCCCCTCCAAGTGACGGCGGCAGTGCCGTCCGTGGAGGGGGGCCACACCCCGGAGCCCCGCGCCGGGCGTCTAGCCATCCCACATCAATTTCATACATGCACGAGTACCTGTGCGATGTTTTGGTGGCATAGCTACCCCCGAATCCCCCCCGACCAGACTAAACCCTATCCCTGTTGACCCGGCGATATAGGTATTTGACTTTCGCCGGACGGGCTTTGACCAATGGACTGTTCCACCTGGTTGTGATAGGACATCCCATAGGAACATCCCCGAACAGGGTCTGGGGCCAACCCCCCATTAGATTCCCTCTGTCTCGACCCGACGCGCATGTTTCCCCCCTCCAAGTGACGGCGATAGTGCCGTCCGTGGAGGGGGGCCTCACCCCAGAGCCCCGCGACTGGCGTCTAGGTTTGCCACATCACTTTCATACATGCATGAGTAGCCGTGCGATGTTTTGGTGGCATAGCTACCTTCGAAGGCCCCCCGACGAGACTAAACCCAAGCCCCATTGACCCGACGATCTAGGCCTTTGACTTTCGCCGGACGAGCTTTGACCAATGGACTCTTCCACCTGGTTGTGATAGGACAGCCCATAGGAACATCCCCGAACAGGGTCTGGGACCAACCCCCCATTAGATTCCCTCCGGCTCTGCCCGACGCGCACGGTTCCCCCCTCCAAGTGACGGCGGCAGTGCCGGCCGTGGTGGGGGACCACACCCCGAAGCTCCGCGACGGGCGTCTAGCCATCCCACATCACTTTCATACATGCACGAGTACCCGTGTGATGTTTTGGTGGCATAGCTACCCCCGAAGCCCCCCCGACCGGACTAAACCCTAACCCTGTTGACCCGGCAATATAGCCCTTTGACTTTTCCGGACGCGCTTTGACCAATGGACTCTTCCACCTGGTTGTGATAGGACAGCCCATAGGAACATCCCCGAACAGGGTCTGGGACCAACCACCCATTAGATTCCCTCCGTCTCGACCAGACGCGCATGTTTCCCCCCTCCAAGTGACGGCGATAGTGCCGTTCGTGGAGGGGGTCCTCACCCCGGAGCCCCCGATGGGCAACTAGGCATGCCAAATCACTTTCATACACGCACGAGTACCCGTGCGATGATTTGGTGGCATAGCTATCACCGAAGGCACCTGGCCCGGACTAACCCTAGCCCCGTCGACCTGACGATCTAAGCCTTTGACTTTCTCTGGACGGGTTTTGACTAATGGACTCTTCCACTTGGTTGTGATAGGACGACCCATAGGAACATCCCCGAACAGGGTCTGGTACCAACCCCCCATTAGATTCCCTCCGGCTCTGCCCAACGCACACGTTTCCCCCCTCTAAGTGACGATGGCAGTGCCGTCTATGGAGGGGGACACTACTAGGGAAAAGCCTAGCAGTAGCGCGTTTTTAGGTGTATCAGTAGCGCGGGTACACGCTATACTGATACGGCGCTACAGCTAACTTGTAGCAGTAGCGCGGTTTTACCCGCGCTACTGCTATACATGGGTAGAAGTAGCGAGCTTTACCAGGGCGTGCTGCTGCTTATAGCTGTAGCGCCCTGCAGTAAGCCGCGCTACTACTACACATGAAGAGCAGTAGCGAGCTTTATCGGGACGCGCTGCTGCTAATAGCTGTAGCACTCTATAGTAAGCCGTGCTATTGCTAGTTTTATTAGTTTCAGTTTTTTTTTTGCATATTTGTTTTGTATTTGTACAGGCTTTATACAATAATATCTAGCATATCATACACATACAAATGTAATCATAGCATACTCATCAAATCATGTCATCATCATAATCAGCATCCAACACAAAGTGGTCTCTCGTCATCATCTTGAAAATAGCGATACAAGTCTCGAATACTTGCAACTATATCGTCATCCATCTAAACAATGATATACACGAGAAGAGCTATCACTATGAGTGAGAGCGGAACTATGCAATACATGAGGCGGTTATGAGTCCTCTCTCGCGCTAGCGTGAACCTCAAGTAACTAGCTTTTGCTTCTTGTCTGCTTTTGAAGCCTTTATGGCTGGCGCCCGAGAACTCATCCACTTGTGCCTGACACTCGTGCCACCCGTCGTACACTCCCGGAACCTTCCCTATGTACACGACATAGCACTGCTTCTTCCCCATCAAGGATCTAGGTACCTGTTAGAGATGCATCTTCATAAAGAGAATGTACAATCATATGCAACAAAATATACTTGAGCAATACAAAAAGAAAGGGTTAGCAACTAGATGCAACATATAGTAAACATAAATAATCAACGTAGTTTCATCGTACGCAAACTAATTAACTAGAGGTACGCAGGTCATCGTACCCAGACTAACAAAGTAGCGTTACGCAAGTTCGGCAGGGACCGTGGACATCACAAAGTTTCATCGCTACAGAAAGTATATACAAGTTCAACCGACACATATCATCATCATCGGCATCGTAAATCATTAGAACTTCCATCCTTCCAGATCATCGAGGATGCACCCTAGCTTCTTGAACGGCGTGAGGTCCTGACATTGCATGCCTATGGGAGTTCGGACGTCAGCTCGTGATATAGGGTCGTGGTGGAACATCCCCTTATTTTCGACGACTTCTTTCATGATGATCGTCGCAATGTCCCTCTGGATGCAAAAGAATTCATATCTAAGTGTATAGTCCGCTTCTCCTTGAGATTCTACCCACTTGCGGATATGATCATCGTTTCTGGTTGTCATGCGAAGCTTTTGGTGATCCCTTTTGAACTCCATCATGAGATGGAGGAGGTAGAATCCATCGTTCCAACTTTGTTTCGGGACATGGATGCCGCAGAAGTTAGTTTTATGCGAGAAACCCGTCTTACGGTTCCTTTGTTTCCTGATCTGCAGGTGGCCACCCCTCAAGCTGAAGCCTTGGAGAGCATCATCTAGAATATTCATTACGTGGGTGTAGTCCTTCTTCTTGTAGTTTCTGGTAGGGTCGAAATACACGGCATGGGAGACTCGCGGGTAAAGAACGATAAGGATGGCGCACCCGTTGCTGCGGGGAAAAGAACACCTCAAATTATTCTCCATATGGGAGACTCGCGGGTAAAGAATGATTGAAATGTACGAAAGGGTTGTCCGGCACTGACTTACTTTGGATGATAAGGCAGGAGGACAATTTCCTGGTCCTTATTCTATACCATGAAGTTTTTGAGGTACTCCCTAGCAGTTTTACGCTCAAAGTCGCCCAGACTCAAGAAGGACTCGTGCATGTAGTATGGATCCGCCACACAGATTTGCGAGACATCTTCTCTCTTCATGACGAAGCTCATATGTAGCGCAAAAAGGCGGACTATTGTAAAATCGAGCCGCCTTGTCAGAAACATCTCGAAGATATGGTCAAACTGCAGGAAGAACACCTCCGCGGGCCGTGTGTCGACGTAGCACCTCCCCTTAGGCACACGAGCCGCGTATGTCAGATATCCTGGATCCTTCAAGGCTAGTAGGCTTTTCTCAGTCGACATCACATGGTCATGCAGTCTCCTGAGATCCCCTGATATTGCCTCCAGCGGTTTCGGCGGTAGGATCGGCTCGCCCGTGACATGGAACATGGCTGCACCTTTGACGGGTACACGCTCTTCAAAATCCGCCGTCTGGCTGCTATGTGCTCTGGCTTTTTTGTAGCTAGCAGAGCCTTTCTTCGGCGGTCTCCTCCTCTCCTTTTTCTACTTGGGCTGACCATCCAGACTCTCCTTTTTCTTGGGCTGATCTTCCAGACCCTTGCTTAACCCCTGCCATAGTGTTGTCGGGCTAAGCACTGTATGACCCTCGGCTAGTTGAGCCTGTGTTGAGGCGGCATCTTCAGGCGTGTCCTGTTAGGATTGCATGAAGAGAGACTTCTTGCAATCAACCCTGCTAGGACGTTCCTGCCCGGGCAGATCATCCATCTCCTCACCAGCATGCTGATAGCCCGAGTCATCATATGGCTGACTCATCAATTCCAAGTCATCGTCATAGGCGCCTGTATTGAGGAATCGAAGAGGGTCCTCGTCCATCTCATCATCCATTCTTTGTTCTACGGGGGCGATTACATCAGCCACTATTGGACCCCCTTCCTCGCGTCGTCCGCCGCTCTCACCCGGCACTACTACAGGCGCTGGTAATTGCGTAGGCGGGGTGGTGGTGTTCATAGCTGCTTGCTGATGTGTGGTTATTGGTGTGGTCTCGGCCGGCTCCAGACGAAGAAGATTCTTCGGCCATAGCAGCACCCAACCCTTGCAGTTTCCAAGCCGCGGTAGGGTCTCATCGTCCTCTCCCCCTAGCCGTACTGGAGGAGGCAAATCCTCGTCCCCCGATTTCACACTCGACAAGGTAACCCTGAAGTGCCTACGGGGCATCGGCTGGCCATGGAACGTGAGTTCCAAGGGCTTCGTTATCACCGTCTTTCCCACGTCCACCTTCTGGCCTTTGATCAAGTAGAGTACGGTGCACGGGGTTTTGTCGGCCTGCAAAGACCTGTCTGCGGCGTAAAATATCCGAAAGGCAACGAAAACGGAATATTCTAGATATATGTTGGTGCGACATGTAATTACCGTGAGGGTGTCGAGCTCAGCCAAAGACGAAGGCCCGCCTAGCGCGCCAGAGACTGAGGACGGGCTACTATGAGCGGGTGCGGGTGCGGGAGCAGGCGCGGTTGCGTGAGCAGGTGATGGTGCGGTTGTGTTGTTCACCGAGTTGCTCCCGATGAAGTTGGGCATGGGGAAATCATCTACCGTCTTGTCTGGATTTTCCATCGTCCAGTTGATGATAGCCGGGACCAAGTTAGTAGCGAACTCATTTCTGCAGGCATCTGAAGCTGTAGCGACTGCCTGCTGTAGCAACTCATTTTTCTCCTCAGCTGCTTTTTTCGCATCCTTAGCTGCTTTTTTCTCGAACGCAAGCTTCACCTTCTCGTCAATGTCCGCCTGACTGAACTTCTTTTTCTGCTTCTTGGCCTCCGGGCCCTCATTGTAATGGACCTTCCATGTGGCGCCGTCTCCGGCACCGTGCACACGTCCATATTGTGGCCGCAGGTCCAAAGGGAGTCCCTTAAGTTCGTTCAAGGCTCGATTGAGAGGGGTGTCCCACTTGGGCCTCATCGACGAAGACTGGCTTTCGGCTGCAAGCTTGTGTTGCTTGTCCTGTAGAAGGAACGTGAACCGTTTACGAATGTGTAGTCGACTTGATCAGAAGCTAAATGTAAGGTGGTAAAAGAATAATTACCAGTATTCTAATCAATTTCCTCGTGATCGGGTCCGTGTAAAAAACCTTCTTTTCCTTGTCCCACTTGTAGCGTGCCCTGATGAAGTCACGCTCCAAGGGGTTGGTGAACTTCGCGAAGGGGTCTGGGAGACCCGCGGCTTCACGTTCCGCATCCTCCTTATCCCATATGGACCTTTTGCCAAGGCAGCCACGGCTTCCGAGGCATTGGTTCCCCGTGTTCCTTTGCTGAAGGCTCTTGAATTTCGCAGCCTTAGCCTTGGTTGCCTCGGTAGCGCAAGTGTCCTTGAACTTTTGGAACTCCTCTTCGATAAGTGTCGGATTTTCCTATAGAATCTTGGACAGGGGTTCCTCAGCCTCAATAGCTCGTTTCGCCCTCCCTTTCCAGGAGGCCAAATCATTGCTGAACATGCCCAGGGCGTGATTGTTAATCTTTTTCATCTTCTTGTCATCCCACGGGTGTTCTATGGCATCATCCCGGCCGGGGAACTTGAATCTCTTGTGCAGCTTCATCAGGAGCAACTGCATCAAATGTTCTTTACCCCTTATGTCATCGTCGTTGATGCTCGCGCATTCCCGTAGGATGCATCCGACATGGTTCCCGTAGCACTTGCGAGGTTCTTCCGGCTCTAATGGCTCAAACTTGCCAAGGGCCATGTTTGTGATCACCAGTCGTCCGATGCCGAGTTTGTTAGGTTTTCGTATCCTCTGCTTCTTCTGCTTCTTCTTTTCGGTAGCGGCTTTGGCGCCGGTACCTTCCCCACCGGTACCTTCCCCGCCGGTATCTTCCCCGCCGGTGTCGGCGCCGCCATCGGTGCCGGCACCGTCGGTGTCGATGTCGGTGTCAGTATCATCATCGAGGCCGTCCTGCAAACCTTGACTGTGCTTAGCAGAAAAAAAGTCGAGGTACTGTTGTTCACCCTCATAATCCATCTCGTCTGCATCGTGGTCAGAAGGCCCTGTTTCTTCGTTGTTCGACATGTTTCCTACGATTAAGTCTCCTTGTTTAATTCTTAAACTATAATAAAAATGAGTAATAACATAAAAAAAGGTCTATGGTTTGCCGGAATGCCGTTTCCCAGCAAATCCCGGCACTCGATTTGCCTACTTTCTAGCACAAGTCATGCCAAAATTCACGGGAAATTTCGGCATGACCTTTGCTAAAAAGTGGACATATCGAGCGCCTGAAATTCATCGGAACGGAAATGAATCAACATTCCGGCGAAACATAGGCCACTCGGATCATTTACCCTGCACATAACCATCATTTTCCAAATATCACATGTCCACTTCAAATAGAAGCTAGCTAGTGGGGGGTTGTTCCACCACGGCCCTGTTTGAATCACATGTCCAAATCACATGTCCAAATCACATGTCCACATATCATATAGGGTTCATATAGCAACAATAGCTTTAACTAAAAAAATCAAATAGCAGCAATTCTGTTTTTTCTTTAAATACCAATAAAAATTCCTTGAATAAAATTTGATACCTAGCTAAATTCATAACTAAATTTGATACCTAGCTAGGGTTCATAACTAAATTCATCACCGCAAAAAAATAACTACCTAGGGTTCATAACTAAATTTGATACCTAGGGTTCATAACTAAGTAAATTAACCTAAGAACCTAATTAACCTACTCCCTAACTAAATAGAAAACCTAATTAACCTACTGCCCTAACTAAAACCTAAGTAAGTTAACCTAAGAACCCTAGCTAGAACCCTAATGGCAGAGACAAAGGAGCGGTGGGGGGCTTACAGAGGGTGCAGGGCGAGGAGGCAGGCCTGACGACGGCCGATGTTGGGAGGGGAGGAAGCAGAGGAGGGAGGCGTGCCGCGTCGGGGTCGGGGCCGTGGCCGGGCGACGGCAACGGAGGCGTGCGGCGTCGGGGTCGAGGCCGGGCGACGGCGAGGGAGGCGTGCGACGTCGGGGTCGGCGTCGGCGCTCGGGCTCCGGCGAGGGCGAGGGCAGGGGCTCCAGCGCCGAGGGGGAGAAGAGAGTGGGGGAATTGGGGTAGGAAGCAGAGGAGGGGAGCCCGCGTGGGGGGTTATGTGGAAGTAGCAGTAGCGCGTTTACATAAAACGCGCTATAGCTATATCAAGTAGCAGTAGCGCGTTTTACAGAAACGCGCTACTGCTACTTGATATAGCTATAGCGCGTTTTACAGAAACTCGCTACTGCTATCACTCCTCTATTTTCTTTTCCTTTTCTTTTCCTGTTTGTTTCTTCTATTTTCTTTTCCTTTTCTTTTCTTTTCCTGTTTGTTTCTTCTATTTTCTTTTCCTTTTCTTTTCTTCTTTTTCTTTTTTTTCCGAGAGCGGGAACGAAGGGAAGGTGATACAATGTATATAACTAAGGCGATATATATTGCATCATTTGACGGTTAAGTGTGTGTACAAAATAGGAACATATATATTACATCATTTGACCCATGCATAACGGTTAAGTGTGCACACAAAATAGGAACATATATATTACATCATTTGACCGATAACGGTTTCTCGATCAGCGTCGATGTTTTCGTTTTTGAGTGAGCTTCTTTCCCTTAAGCTTCTTGTTCGTTGACGAATAATTGAGCCCCTCATTGAACTCATGCCACACACACAATTTCCATCATATCGCCCGATTATGTCATATCGCACACATACACATATTTCCATTCTTGCAAAAGCACAAATTTTTAATCACCTATCTCGAGATCGAGCACTGTGATGATGATGTCGATAGGTGTCGCCACATACCTAGGGGAATGATCAAAAGGGGACAAAGCTTACTTCTTGACATGGCTAGATCTAGTTAGGGAGGTACATAGGTCACTTCATTAAATGCTAGATCTACCTAGATAGTTTGGGAAGGAGATGAGTTCAACTACCTAGTGGACGGGGAAGGAAAAAGAGAAAGGAGATGCATTAATGGAGGTGGTGTAGTTAGCTAGGAGAAATAAAGAGAGAGAGAGGAAGGTAGAAGAAGGAGAGTAATGGGGGGAGAAGTAGTGAGGAAGAAGCAAAGTGAGGGAGAGAGGAGGTGGGAGCTAGGGGAAAGTGAAGGAAGAGAGGATGATGGGGAGGGGGGATGGGGGAGGAAAAAGGTGGTGGCTTGGTAGAAAACGCGCTGCTGCTAAAAAGATAGCAGTAGCGCGCCCTAGGGAGAGGCGCTACTGCTAAGTGGGGCCCGCCATGTGGCCAGGTTCAAACTTAGCAGTAGCGCCCTACCCAGAAAACGCGCTACTACTATTCTTTTAGCAGTAGCGTGGTTATCTGGTGCGCGCTACTACTAAACCTAGCCTGGCGGCAATGGTGCGAGCAATATTAGTAGTAGCGCGTCTTTAAAAAATGCGCTACTGCTAATTTGTTAGCAATAGCGCCTATCCTGCACGCGCGCTACGGCTAAGTAGCAGTAGCGCCTCTTTTTATCCAGCGCGACTGCTAAGGTTATGTGTATAAGGTTTTCCCTAGTAGTGGGACCAAACCCCGAAGCCCCGCGACGGGCGTCTAGGCATCCCACATCACTTTCATACATGCACGAGTACCCATGCGATGTTTTTGTGGCATAGCTACCCCCAAAGCCCCACCGACCGGACTAAACCCTAGCCCCGTTGACCCGGCGATATAGGCCTTTGACTTTCGCCGGACGGGCTTTGACCAATGGACTCTTCCACCTGGTTGTGATAAGACAGCCCAAAGGAACATCCCCGAACAGGGTCTGGGACCAACCCCCCATTAGATTCCCTCCGGCTCTTCCCGACGCGCATGTTTCCCCCTCCGAGTAACGGCGACAATGCCGTCCGTGGAGGGGGGGGCCTCACCCCGGAGCCCCGCGACGGGCGTCTAGGCATGCCACATCACTTTCTTACACGCATGAGTACCCGTGCGATGTTATGGTGGCATAGCTACCTCCGAAGACCCCCAGGCCGGACTAAACCCTAGCCCCGTTGACCCGACGATCTAGGCCTTTGACTTTCGCTGGACGGGCTTTGACCAATGGACACTTCCACCTGGTTGTGATAGGACAGCCCATAGGAACATCCCTGAACAGGGTCTGGGACCAACCCCCCATTAGATTCCCTCCGGCTCTGCCCAACGCACACGTTTCCCCCCTCCAAGTGACGGCGGCAGTGCCGGCCATGGAGGGGGACCACACCCCGAAGCCCCACGACGGTTGTCTAGGCATCCCACATCACTTTCATACATGAACGAGTACCCGTGCGATGCTTTGGTGGCATAGCTACCCCCGAAGCCCCCCCGACCGGACTAAACCCTAGCCCTGTTGACCAGGCGATATAGGCCTTTGACTTTCGCCAGATGGGCTTTGACCAATGGACTCTTCCACCTGGTTGTGATAGAACAGCCCATAGGAACATCCCTGAACAGGGTCTGGGACCAAACCCCCATTAGATTCCCTCCGTCTCGACCCGATGCGCACGTTTCCCCCCTCCAAGTGGCGGCGACAGTGCCGTTCGTGGAGGGAGGCCTAACCCCGGAGCCCCGCGACTGGCGTCTAGGTATGCCACGTCACTTTCATACATGCACGAGTACCCGTGCGATGTTTTGGTGGCATAGCTACCCCCGAAGGCCCCCCGACCGGACTAAAACCTAGCCCCGTTGCCCCGACGATCTGGGCCTTTGACTTTCGCCGAACGGGCTTTGACCAATGGACTCTTCCACCTGGTTGTGATAGGACAGCCCATAGGAACATCCCCGAACAGGGTCTGGGACCAACCCCCCATTAGATTCCATCCGGCTCTTCCCGACGCGCACGTTTACAACCTCCAAGTGACGGCGGCAGTGCTGTCCGTGGAGGGGGACCACACCCCGGAGCCCCGCGACGGGCGTCTAGGCATCCCACATCACTTTCATACATGCACGAGTACCCGTGCGATGTTTTGGTGGCATAGCTACCCACGAAGCTCCCCGACCGGACTAAACCCTAGGCCCGTTAACCTGGCGATATAGGCCTTTGACTTTCGTCGGACGGGCTTTGACCATTGGACTCTTCCACCTGGTTGTGATAGGACATCCCATAGGAACATCCCCGAACAGGGTCTGGGACAAACCCCCCATTAGATTCCCTCTGTCTCGACCCGACGCGCATGTTCCCCCCCTCCAAGTGACGGCGACAGTGCAGTCCGTGGAGGGGGTCCTCACCCCGGAGCAACCGATGGGCGTCTAGGCATGCCACATCACTTTCATACATGCATGAGTACCCGTGCGATGTTTTGGTGGCATAGCTACCCCCGAAGACCACCTGACCGGACTAAACCATAGCCCCGTTGACCTGACGATCTAAGCCTTTGACTTTCGCCGGACGGGCTTTGACCAATGGACTCTTCCACCTGGTTGTGATAGGACAGCCCATAGGAACATCCCCGAACAGGGTCTGGGACCAACCCCCATTAGATTCCCTCCGGCTCTGCCCAACGTGCACGTTTCCCCCTCCAAGTGATGGTGGCAGTGCCGTTCGTGGAGGGGGACCACACCCCGGAGCCCCGCGACGGGCGTCTAGGCATCCCACATCACTTTCATACATGCACGAGTACCCATGCGATGTTTTGGTGGCATAGCTACCCCCGAAGCCCCCCCGACCGGACTAAAGCCTAGCCCCGTTGACCCGACGATATAGGCCTTTGACTTTCGCTTGACGGGCTTTGACCAATGGACTCTTCCACCTGGTTGTGATAGGACAGCCCATAGGAAGATCCCCGAACAGGGTCTGGGACCAACCCCCATTAGATTCCCTCCGGCTCTGCCCGACGCGCATGTTTCCCCCTCCAAGTGATGGTGGCAGTGCCGTTCGTGGAGGGGGACCACACCCCGGAGCCCCGCGACGGGCGTCTAGGCATCCCACATCACTTTCATTCATGCACGAGTACCCGTGCGATGCTTTGGTGGCATAGCTACCCCCGAAGCCCCCCCGACCGGACTAAACCCTAGCCCTGTTGACCAGGCGATATAGGCCTTTGACTTTCGCCAGATGGCCTTTGACCAATGGACTCTTCCACCTGGTTGTGATAGAACAGCCCATAGGAACATCCCTGAACAGGGTCTGGGACCAAACCCCCATTAGATTCCCTCCGTCTCGACCCGATGCACACGTTTCCCCCCTCCAAGTGACGGTGACAGTGCCGTTCGTGGAGGGAGGCCTAACCCCGCAGCCCCGCGACTGGCGTCTAGGTATGCCACGTCACTTTCATACATGCACGAGTACCCGTGCGATGTTTTGGTGGCATAGCTACCCCCGAAGGCCCCCCGACCGGAATAAACCTAGCCCCGTTGACCCGACGATCTGGGCCTTTGACTTTCGCCGGACGGGCTTTGACCAATGGACTCTTCCACCTGGTTGTGATAGGACAGCCCATAGGAACATCCCCGAACAGGGTCTGGGACCAACCCCCCATTAGATTCCATCCGGCTCTTCCCGACGCGCACGTTTACCCCCTCCAAGTGACGGCGGCAGTGCCGTCCGTGGAGCGGGACCACACCCCGGAGCCCCGCGACGGGCGTCTAGGCATCCCACATCACTTTCATAGATGCACGAGTACCCGTGCGATGTTTTGGTGGCATAGCTACCCACGAAGCTCCCCGACCGGACTAAACCCTAGGCCCGTTAACCTGGCGATATAGGCCTTTGACTTTCGTCGGACGGGCTTTGACCAATGGACTCTTCCACCTGGTTGTGATAGGACATCCCATAGGAACATCCCCGAACAGGGTCTGGGACAAACCCCCCATTAGATTCCCTCTGTCTCGACCCGACGCGCACGTTCCCCCCCCTCCAAGTGACGGCGACAGTGCAGTCCATGGAGGGGGTCCTCACCCCGGAGCAACCCATGGGCGTCTAGGCATGCCACATCACTTTCATACATGCATGAGTACCCGTGCGATGTTTTGGTGGCATAGCTACCCCCGAAGACCACCTGACCGGACTAAACCCTAGCCCCGTTGACCTGACGATCTAAGCCTTTGACTTTCCCCGGACGGGCTTTGACCAATGGACTCTTCCACCTGGTTGTGATAGGACAGCCCATAGGAACATCCCCGAACAGGGTCTGGGACCAACCCCCATTAGATTCCCTCCGGCTCTGCCCGACGCGCACGTTTCCCCCTCCAAGTGATGGTGGCAGTGCCGTTCGTGGAGGGGGACCACACCCCGGAGCCCCGCGACGGGCGTCTAGGCATCCCACATCAGTTTCATACATGCACGAGTACCCATGCGATGTTTTGGTGGCATAGCTACCCCCGAAGCCCCCCCGACCGGACTAAAGTCTAGCCCCGTTGACCCGACGATATAGGCCTTTCACTTTTGCTGGACGGGCTTTGACCAATGTACTCTTCCACCTAGTTGTGATAGGACAACCCATAGGAAGATCCCCGAACAGGGTCTGGGACAACCCCCATTAGAATCCCTCCGGCTCTGCCCGACGCGCACGTTTCCCTCTCCAAGTGATGGTGGCAGTGCCGTTCGTGGAGGGGGACCACACCCCGGAGCCCCGCGACGGGCGTCTAGGCATCCCACATCACTTTCATACATGCACGAGTACCCGTGCGATGCTTTGGTGGCATAGCTACCCCCGAAGCCCCCCCGACCGGACTAAACCCTAGCCCTGTTTTCCAGGCGATATATGCCTTTGACTTTCGCCAGATGGGCTTTGACCAATGGACTCTTCCACATGGTTGAGATAGAACAGCCCATAGGAACATCCCTGAACAGGGTCTGGGACCAAACCCCCATTAGATTCCCTCCGTCTCGACCCGATGCGCACGTTTCCCCCTCCAAGTGACGGCGACAGTGCCGTTCGTGGAGGGAGGCCTAACCCCGGAGCCCCGCGACTGGCGTCTAGGTATGCCACGTCACTTTCATACATGCACGAGTACCCGTGCGATGTTTTGGTGGCATAGCTACCCCCGAAGGCCCCCCGACTGGACTAAAACCTAGCCACGTTGACCCGACGATCTGGGCCTTTCACTTTCGCCGGACGGGCTTTGACCAATGGACTCTTCCACCTGGTTGTGATAGGACAGCCCATAGGAACATCCCCGAACAGGGTCTGGGACCAACCCCACATTAGATTCCATCCGGCTCTTCCCGACGCGCACATTTACCCCCTCCAAGTGACGGTGGCAGTGCCGTCCGTGGAGGGGGACCACACCCCGGAGCCCCGCGACGGGCGTCTAGGCATCCCACATCACTTTCATACATGCACGAGTACCCGTGCGATGTTTTGGTGGCATAGCTACCCACGAAGCTCCCCGACCGGACTAAACCCTAGGCCCGTTAACCTGGCGATATAGGCCTTTGACTTTCATTGGACGGGCTTTTACCAATGGACTCTTCCACCTGGTTGTGATAGGACATCCCATAGGAACATCCCCGAACAGGGTCTGGGACAAACCCCCCATTAGATTCCCTCTGTCTCGACCCGACGCGCACGTTCCTCCCCTCCAAGTGACGGCGACAGTGCAGTCCGTGGAGGGGGTCCTCACCCCGGAGCAACCAATGGGCGTCTAGGCATGCCACATCACTTTCATACATGCATGAGTACCCGTGCGATGTTTTGGTGGCATAGCTACCCCCGAAGACCACCTGACCGGACTAAACCCTAGCCCCGTTGACCTGACGATCTAAGCCTTTGACTTTCGCCGGACGGGCTTTGACCAATGGACTCTTCCACCTGGTTGTGATAGGACAGCCCATAGGAAGATCCCCGAACAGGGTCTGGGACCAACCCCCATTAGATTCCCTCCGGCTCTGCCCGACGCGCACGTTTCCCCCTCCAAGTGATGGTGGCAGTGCCGTTCGTGGAGGGGGACCACACCCCGGAGCCCCGCGACGGGCGTCTAGGCATCCCACATCACTTTCATACATGCACGAGTACCCATGCGATGTTTTGGTGGCATAGCTACCCCCGAAGCCCCCCCGACCGGACTAAAGCCTAGCCCCGTTGACCCGACGATATAGGCCTTTGACTTTCGCTGGACGGGCTTTGACCAATGGACTCTTCCACCTGGTTGTGATAGGACAGCCCATAGGAAGATCCCCGAACAGGGTCTGGGACCAACCCCCCATTAGATTCCCTCCGCCTCGACCCGACGCGCATGTTTCCCCCCTCCAAGTGACGGCGACATTTACGTCCGTGGAGGGGGCCCCACCCCGGAGCCCCGCGACGGGCGTCTAGGCATCCCACATTACTTTCATACATGCATGAGGACCCGTGCGGTGTTTTTTTTTGCATAGCTACCCCGATGGCCCCCCGACCGGTCGCGTGCCGGGTGCGTGCACCTGCCACCACATTTGGAGACGTGTAAGAGGGCCCAGCGCAAGACCTGGAGGCATCTCTACCCCCAAGTAGCCCGTCACGTCTAACCCTGGCACTGTTGACCGGGAGGATCTAGGCCTTTGACTTTCGCCGGACGGGGTTTGACCGATGGACATTTTCACCTGGCTGTGATAGGCCAGACCATAGGTACTCTTCGGATCAAGGTCCGGGCCCAACCCACCGCAAGATTCCCTCCGTGTCTCCCCGACGTGGCCGTTTCCACCCTCCGTGTGACGGCGGCAGCGACGTCCGCGAGGGGGGTCACTCTACGGAGCCGCGTGCCGGGTGCTTGCACCTGCCACCACACTTCCAGACGTGTACATATGCCGATGGCACATTTAAGTAAATCAAATTTTAATTTAGGAAAAAAGATAAAAAAATATTAATACATTAAGTAAATCAAATATTAATTTAGGGAAAAAGGAAAAGAAAATGATAATACATAGCTATGCCGACGACATAGCCCCGGATCGATGAGGTATGCCAATATACACGCCTCGGATCGATGACGTGGCACGTGCCGTGGATCGTTGACATGGACAAAGGCTATGCCGACGGCCGCCGTCAGGGCCGTCGGGATATCCGTAATGACGTCAAACGGCCATGAACCAATGGGCGGCCGGCGCACGTATATGCCGATGGCCCGGATATGCCGACGGCCACCGTAGACATAGCTCCAACTATGCCGATGACCTGGGTATGCCGACGGCTGTCGTAGGCATAGACGGAGGTATGCCGACGGCCTTTCTACGCCGACGGTTTTCCCCAGGCCGTCGGCATACCGCTATATATGCCGACGGGGGCCTTAGGCATATATTAGGCCGTCGGCACCGAGCCTGATTCCGGTAGTGAATCCAATGGCCCATAGGCAACTCATAATCTCATATAGGATTGGCATTGCATATTTTCGTCATCGGAACAAGAATTAATGGAAGGCCAAGATCGAAATCAAACAAAATCAATTAGGAAAGAGAATAAGTAATTAGGAACATAGCCTCTCTCAAACACAAACACACGCAGACACACACACGCCACCACCCAAACAAAGGTGACTTATTCCCGTAAAAGAAAACACAAAGGTGACTTATTAATTAACAAACAAGTACTCCACATGAAACTGAAGAATTGGGGTGGAGATTGAATTGCCCGAGAGATGACAATTAAAAGAACACTTTGAGCTCAAGGCTGGTTGCTCGGCTGCTGACCCGAGCCGCCCAGAACGCCGCCCAGAAGGTTGTTCACAAGGTCTAGGATGCGGCCGTGCACGTGCAGCTCCTGCAGTTGGCGAGCCTCCGCTCCCTGCGGAAGGAGAGCAGCGGCGGCGACCATGAGGAGGAAGGCTACGACGACGAGGCGGCTGCTCCCAGACCCAGAGGCGGCCATTTTGCCAAGCACGTAACCGATATCTAGCTAGCTAGCTTGTTTTGCTCTGCTACCCTCTGTATATCATGGCGCGCGCTATGCTCTTGTTGAGGGTTACATATAGATAGAGGGATGGCGTTGTGTGTAGTGCTCAAGATAATGCTGCAAAGTCACCGGTTTGCAGTTAGTTCTAATCCAGATCCAAAATAAATCATTGACCGATTCATCGATCCATATATAATTGTACGTGCTGCCAATTTGCCGATACTGTAATGCGCGGCTAAAAGATTCGCAATCCTCTCCTCAACTACCATCTGCTGTGGAGAACTATACATGACAGACATATATTACCGATTAAGAGCATCTACAGCCGGACCTTGCAACTCCGACCCCTCAAACGCCCGCGGATGCGTCCGCGGACACTGACCGGTCACGCATCAAAAAATGGGTTCTACATCCGGATACCTCAAATTAGAAACCTCAAATCCATATTATTATATGCAACGTAAACCTAATACTAAGCAGAGGTCGTCCGGCTCCACCGTGCCCATGTCCGGCGGCTGGCTGCGCCCTTCATAGTGTCGGTCCGGCCGCCGACGAGGTAGAGTAGGACATGGGACACTAGCCGACTCACGGGACTCGATCCACCACCGTCTCCCATGCCCTACTCTTCCTCGTCGGAGCCCATAACCCGGACGGTGCCGGTGTACGTGAGGTCGATAACGGATCCGTCCTGGGAGGAGACGACGTATACCACGACGCGGTTGCGGCGCGCGCACTGGTGCACCCTACGGGGTGCCTGAGAGTGTGACTCCGCCTCTCCAACGTCCACTGCCGCGAGGGCCTCCGCCGCCTCCCGTGCCCGCTGCCTCACCCGGCGGGCACGCCACGCCATGGCATCGTCCGTGGACGACCATGCTTTGTGCTCGGCGCGCCAACGGATGGGTTGCGCTTCCGTCACGGCGTTCGGATGCTAGACGGACCGCATCGCCTGCGGTGAGGAAACGACGCCGGATCCAAGCACCGGTTGTGCGGACGCAGTGGATTCCCGGCGTTGCGAGTCCGAGCGCTGACGTCCTGCGGCCGCCTCCCAGGAGCGGTGGAGCGCAACCCGGACGACCATCTCCTCCTCGGGATGAGCTCGTGGTCGACGAATCTGGAGGTGAAGGACTTAGATCCACTGCCCGCCATGCCGGAGAAGGCCGGAGATAGCCGGAGGTGAGCTTGGGTGCGGATGGGAGTGGAGGGGAGTGGAGTGAAGTGGCTAGGGTTTGGTCCGGCGAGCGGACGGGAACCAATATATGTGGGGTAGATGCGGGCCAGTGCGTACCAGGCGGGCGTGCCCGGGCGCGCCCGGGCTCCCGTATATCTGCTCCATATTTGGGATGAAAATGAGGGGTGCCGGTCAGCTCGGGTGTTTGAGGCCGGTTTGAGGGGCCCGTTTGGATAGATTTTTTATAACCGGCTAGTGACCGGGCGACCTGGTCGGACGTTTAAGGAGGGTACGAGGGGTCCGGCTATAGATGCTCCAACCCTCTCGTCGGTGTCAGACGATGAGCCCGCACGAGATAGTGAACCCTCACACGATGCTGAGTCAGCTACCATATGCTGTGGAGAACTATACATGAAAGCCGTAATACTAACTAACGTCTTGTCGGTGACACATGAGCTCCCAGGAGTTAGTGCACCCTCACACAAACCTGGATCTTCAAATTAATTCAATCTGAATGCTTGATAATGCAGTTGCACTATTCGACGGAGCCAAGCGCATGCAAACAAGCTATCCGATTCAAGCGCCCAGCATACTTGGTGACAGCGAGATGCGCCCTGACGTGTGCTTAGTGGTGGGGCCCGAACACTAAACTAAAGCAAAAAACGCCCCTTTCAAATTTATGATTCTTTTAACTGAACTTTCTCCAAACTCATGAGCTTGTTTCAAATTCATGAATTTTTTTGAGTCTATGCTTTTATTTCAGATTCATGAACTTTTTTGAGTCGGTGATTTTATTTCAAATTTGTGATTGCTTTTTTAATTCATGAGCACATAGAACTTTTTTTCTGTGGTTTCATGCTTACAACCAACCCCACAATGTACAACCTGCTACATTCGGGTAGGTCGGAAACACAAGTCTCGAACCATTTTTTTCATCTCCTCTAAACGCACCCAAATATTTTTCACACCTTGGCATCACCATGGCCAACATGCATGCCAAATTTTGTTGGTTTCCGACATTTTATACATTTTCTAGGTTTTTCCGTTGAAAAAAACTAAAACACGGGCCCGATGTGATGCACCATGCGTTCGGTGTCCGAATTTGTTCAAATTTTGCGTGGGGGAAAACCCTGGACATGCCCAACGGCTGGCAAATTTTGATGTCATTTCATGCTTGCCACCAAACACACCGCATACAACCTAGTACGCTCAGGCCCGGAAGGGCATGTCCCGAACCATTTTTTTCATCTCCTCTGTACACACCCAAATATTTTTCACACCCTGGTATCATCATGGCCAGCATGCATGCCGAGTTTCGTTGGTTTCCGACATTTTATGCATTTTATGGGTTTTTCGCTTGAAAAAAATCCTAAAACACCGGTCCGACGTGACGCAACGTGTGTTCGGTGTCCGAATTTGTTCAAATTTTACGTGGGAGACAACCGTAGACATGCCCAACCGTCGGAATATTTTGGTGTCATTTCATGATTGTCACCAAACACACCGTGTACAACCTGGTACATTCAGGTAGGCCGGAAGGGCAAGTCTCAAACCACTTTTCTTTTCACCTCCTCCGAACGTACCCAAATTTTTTCCAAACCTTGGCATCACCATGGCCAGCATGCATGCCAAATTCCGTTGGTATCAGATATCCTATGCTTTTTCTGGTGAAAAACCTTAAAACATAGGCCAGACGTGACGTAACATGTGTTTGGTGTCCGAATTCATTCAAATTTTATGGGGAGAAAAACCTTGGGCATGCCCAACCGCTGGCAAAATTTGGTGTCAATTCATACATAGAAATAATTAAAAAAACTAAAAAAGGAAGTGTACAAGAAGAAAAACTTAACTTTAAAAATAGTTCTTTCATTGTAGTAGGCGTATCAATAATCACTTAGTAAAGGCTCCATGCCAACTTGTTTTGATTTTCGATAATTTTTGCATTTTCTGACGTTTTCTCAGTCAAAGAAAGGCCGATAAATGGTCAAACGTGTCGTAACTTTCATACAGTATCAGAAATCGTTCAAACAAGACATGAATGGCTACCATGGCCATGCTCAACTTCCTATAAAAGTTGGAGTCGTTTCAAGGATGTCCAAAACTTGACAATGTTCAACAGATGGTGTTCGGGTAGGCCAGACGGCTCCGTCTGAGAGCCCATTGTTCCTCAACATTCTTAACGTTTTTTTCACGGCCTTGTATGACCAAATCAAGGTATCATGTCAAACTGTTTTTTTTCCGACAAATTCTACTTTTTTAGAGTTTTCTCGGTCAAAAAAGGTTGATAAATGGCTGCAACTTGTATACTGTGTTGGAAATCGTTCAAACCTGACATGGATGCCTGCCATGGACATGCCCAACTTCCTACAAAAGTAGGGTTCATTTTAAAAATGTCCAAAACTAGACCATATTCAACAGATGGTGTACGGGTAGGCAGGCTTCGTATGAGATAGGAAGCCCCATTTTGTGAATAGCTAACTTGCACAGACTCCGGTTTTGGGAACCTTCCTTGCCGGTTTTGGGAACCTTCAAGAAGGTTTTTGAATCGGTTTTCTGACTGGTTTTTCTTGTAGTATGTTATTTCTATTTTCTATTTTTCTTATTTCTCTTTTTATTTTTTATTTTTCCTGTTTCTTTTTCTTCTTTTCTTTTTCACTTTTTTTATTTTTCATAAAATTTGTTCACAAATTCAATAAAAGTTCTCCTTGAAAAAGATTTACCAAATCCGTTACTTTTTATGATGTTTGAGAAAACATGTTTCTTGATAATAGGTGCATGTGCGTGCGTAAACATGTACGCATGGTAAACGATCTTAAGTTTTCTTCCATCGATACAGTAGTTGACCCTTATCCATTTCCTGCTTTTAAATATCACGAGCGGCAGCGTAGTCGGATGGAAAGCAAGGTAATCAGGACGATGAGGTCACAAAATTTGTTCCCAAACTCAAAACATATTCTTGATTTCTTTTATGATTCCCAAAAAACATTCACGTTCTCAGAAAATGTTCTAGTTCTTTTAAAGATATCACAAATTTATATTTTCGTTTTTCCAATAAGAAAATGAGGTCTGAAATTTAAAAAAATTGTCGCGGCTTATGGTTCATACAGACTGGGCTGCCTTTTTGGAAACCAAATCTTAGTTAGTATAGTGGCTACTCACGTGGTTTACTGGTGCGATGTCCCTGGTTCGATCCCTATCTTAATTGGTAGTCACAGCCAACGTTTTGGCTACCGAATCCCAAGAAAATACCGAGGGTGACCGAGAAACACGGATACCGCGGTTACCGTAAAATTCCGAGGAAATACCGCTCGAATTTTTTAAACGCAGTTTGAATTCAAAATTTTCTGAGCTCGGAATATATAAGTACTGAGCTCAAGTAGATCACATACTCGCTGTTGGCACAGTGGCAGGTTCTCCCGGTCCGTCCTCAACGTATGCAAGGTCGTGGTTTCGATTCTCCTACTTTGTTTTTAATTTTTTATTTAAGAGTTGGTTAAGCAAAAAATAAAAACTGCAGACATGGGAGTACTTGGACTCGAACTAGGGACGTACGGGTTGCGCGTGGAAGGGAGGGCTATATTTACCACCAGACCACAGCTACGTCCATGATTAAAATGAGTTTCTGCCCTACTTGACCATACTGTCGCCGTTCAAATTCAAAAAAAATTAAAAATTCGAATTTTTTTGCTCGGTACGCAGCTTTCTCGTGGGGTAGCGAGAAACGCGGATACCGGGCGGTATCCGAATTTTCCACCCGGTACCCAAAACCATGGTCACAGCGCGCACATAAACTGGAAGATGCATGTTCGATTCCCATCGCCTTCCGTTTTTCTCCCAGTGAACGCGGCACACCTGCAAATGGGCTTTTTTCTCACGCGATTTTTCTCCCAGTGAACGCGGCGCACCAGCAAAATTTCTAAATCAACCCCATACTCAACCTGAGATGAGAGCAGCTCCCGAAAATCCTTAGAATAGAAAATTACTGGCTTTCATTCCCCAGTCAAAGGCTAATCAGAACACTATATGTACCATTTTCCATATCACTAATTACCTGAATAGATTTTTTTACCTCAGAGAAATAAATTCCACTCCAAAACTTTGCCTCAGTTTTTCTGGCTACGGCTAATTCAACCAATCCTTTTGCTACCAGAAGGAAGCAGAACAATATGTTTCAAGTTACTATTAGCAGTTCTTATTTGCATCTATCTATACATACTTTGTAAAGCAAAAGAAGCAAAGAAGAAGGGAAAAGAAAACGCTGGCAGTGCAACAGCAATGTGTGCAAGCAAGGAACCATGCAGGGAGGGATTCTTTACTTTGGTGAAAGGATAGCAATGCAATTAGCTCTCAGCAGCACCATTGCCCATTCTGCCCAGCTATATATCTACCATAGCATTGCTTTCCTCTCCTGATAGCTGAGCTCTGCTGCCACCGGCGTGAGCCAAATCATCTTCGATTTCCATTTTCCATCCAGCAAGGGGATATCTACAAGGTGACACATCTCTTCACCTGACATTTCTCTGTGTGCATAGGCATATATAATGAAACTGCTTCTGTTTTCCGGGAGCAGTGTCTTTCTCATCAGGGGACGACACCCCCACTAGGCCGGGGAGGTTCCACTTTGAGGAGAGCTGGCTAAGGCAACCAGGGTTCATGGAGATGGTCCAACAACGGTGGCTAGAAGCAGCGGCAACGCCGGCTAGGACATACTGTGCGACTGACATATGGCACCACTGTTCGCACCAGACCCGCCAGTTTATGCGCGGATGGGGTGCCAACCTGGGTGCGGAATCTAGAGCTCGCAAAGCGCAGCTGCTCGGCCAACTGAAGGACCTCGATGTCCTGGCCGATTCGGTGGGCCTCTCGGCTGACGATTGGCTGAGACGCTACGCCCTAGAATCCTCGTTGATGGAGATATATAAGTGCGAAGAGCTCTTCTGGCAACGGCGCAGTGGTCAGAAATGGCTCCTCCAAGGGGAGGCAAATACCGCATACTTCCAGGCCATCGCGAATGGGCGGAGGCGTAGATTTGCAATACCGTGCCTCTGGGAGGGTGAAAACCTACTAGAGCATCCAGAGGAGATCCGGGAGCACATTTATTCCTTTTACAAGGAGCTCTTCTCGGCTACACCACGTAGCGGTGTTTCGATCACCGAGGACTTTTGGCCACTCGCTGAGCGGGTATCCGAGGCCGAGAACGCCGAGCTTACCCTCCCCTTCTCGGTGGAGGAGGTGGGTAAGGCAATCTCCTCTATGAAGGCGACCTCGGCCCCGGGGCCAGACGGGTTGCTGGTAATCTTCTTCCAGAAGTTCTGGAATATAATAAAACCGGTGATCATGCCAATGTTCCATGAATTCTACATTGGAACCTTTGACATGGCCCGTATCAATTACGACGTGATTACCCTGATCCCCAAAATAGTTGGGGCGACGGACATTAGGCACTTCCGACCAATTACAGTAATCAATGTGTTGGAACGCATCTTCTCTAAAGTCTGCGCTACTCGGCTAGCCCCCGTGGCGGAGCGGCTAGACCACCCCCTTCAGACGGCGTTCTTGAAGGGCCGTCGGATTCACGATGGGATCTTAGCTCTTCACGAGATTGCTCATGAGGTCCACTCGAGGGGGACCAAGAGAGTATTTCTCAAGTTGGACTTCCAGAAGGATTATGACCGCCTGGACTGGTCCTTCTTGAGACTAGTGATGAACCGCCGTGGTTTCGATGCAGATGATGCACTTGGATAATGCAGCTGGTCCAGTCCAGCAAGACGGCCATTAACATGAACGGCGAGGTGGGTCCATACTTCTCCTCCTCGGCTGGGATGAAGCAGGGGGACCCGATATCACCCCTCCTCTTTAACCTAGCCGTTGACGTCCTGGCAGGGATCCTAGACAAAGCCCGGATGGCAGGCCACCTTAAATGGGTGGTCGACCACATAATCCCCGGTGGAGGTGTCACCCACCTTCAATACGCGGATGACACCATGATTATGGTGGAGGGTTCTGATACAGATATCGTGAACCTGAAATTCCTTCTGCTTTGTTTTGAATCGATGTCGGGGCTGAAGATTAACTTCGATAAAAGCGAAGTCTTTATCCTGGGTTACTCGGCTGAAGAGCAGCTGAGGATCGCCGATAACCTGAATTGCCGACTGGGGGCATTTCCCACAACTTACCTTGGGATGCCCCTCGCCGAATCCAGAATCCAGGCTTCGGGATTCGACCCATTAGTTGGCCGGGTGGCCTCGAAGGCCGAACCTTGGCGAGGACGGTTTACTTCCAAGGGAAGCAAAACGGTCCTTATTGATGTGAATATGGCGAGTCTGCCCTTGTTCATGATGAGCCTGTATATCTTGCCACAGAGCGTGCATGCATCTTTTGACAAGGAACTTGCCAGGTTCTTCTGGCAGGCTGCTGATGGCCGCCAGAAGTACCACATGGTTAAATGGGCTGACATTTGCTTGCCCAAGGAGCAAGGAGGGTTGGGAATCACGGCCTCCCGAATTATGAATAAGGCCCTCATGCTACGCTGGGTCTGGAGGATCCTCCGGGGCGAGGGTGGCTTGTGGCTCCAATTCATCCAGGCGAAATACCTTAGAGGGGAGCCACTCCTGGCCTGCTCCCGCGCGGGAGGCTCCCAATTCTGGCGTGCGCTCCAGAAAATAAAAGAGGAAATCCGTGAGGGTATCTCATTTAATATTGGGAATGGACAGGGAACACGGTTTTGGCTCGACCCATGGATGGGGGAAGAGACACCCAGGGCAACATTTCCAACCTTATTCTCCATCTGCACGGACCCTTCCATCCTAGTCTCGAATGCCTATGACCAGGAACGTTGGGAGCTTAGCTTCAGACAAACATTCGGCCCGATTGAAACGGCCGAGTGGCAGCGTCTGCTAGACGCCTTACCACAGGGCCTGCAGGCTCACCAGGACTCTGTGGCTTGGCGCCTATCCCCGTCAAGAGAATTTTCGGTAAAAACAGCATATTGCGCACTATGCCGCGCGCCCCCAACTCCATGGCTGTCGCCACTGTGGAAGGCGCCAATACCGTTGAAAATAAAAATCTTCGTATGGCAGCTACTTCGCAACCGGCTCCCCTCGGGGACGGAGGTGCGCAAGCGACAGGGTCCGGGTAACGGCCTATGCCCGCTTTGCTCAGTCCCTGAAATGACGACCCACATCATGTTCTCGTGCACGGTGGCACGGAACATGTGGGAATTCATTAGGGAGGCCCTTGGACCCGAATGGGCGGCTGAGGACCTCGCGGAATTCCTGCACCTTAGGGCCAACCAGACGGGGCGCCGCCGCCGTTTGTTTTGGCTTGTTTTTGCCGCTATGGCATGGACACTTTGGACGACTCGCAATAAAATGGTGATAGAGAGGATTTTCCAGAGGCAGGCGTCTGACTCCCTCTTCAAATTCCTTGCTTTTATGCAGCACTGGCATCCGTTATCTAGACAAAGAGACAGGGAGCGGCTGGAGGCCATGCTGGACGCGCTGCAGGCTACGGCGCGTCGCCTTGCTACGTCTTAGGCGTTATTTCCCTTTGCCACTCGGTGGCCTTTTTTCTTATTCTTCTTCCTTTTTCTTGGGCTGAACCGTGCCGTGGCCCCGGCTGCTATGATGAACGACTTTGGACAACGCTGTATGGTTCTATGCTTTATCTATAAAGCGGGGCGAAAGCCTATTTCGAGAGATCAGCAACATTTGTGGTGAGGGGAGTAATTTCTTCTGCGGGATATGTGCCCGGCCATCATGATTTTTTTCTGCTGCTGGTACTAGTAGCAGTTACTAATGCCTTTCGAGAAGATCAAAAAGGATGGTTCATCATATATATTGGTTAGTACCTCTCTCCTTGCTGGACCTCTTTTAAAAAAAATACGGTATGTGTTAATTAAACATAGAGCAAATGACATCCTACATTCCACGAGTTTCCTAACCCACAATTTTAAATTTATCTGGGGATACCAGAATAACATTGTTAATCAGCGACACGGCAATACTCAGACATATTACAGAAATGCATATGTTTGTTCTTTCCTTTTCTTTCTTTCACCTACACAGGACTCACACTCTCTAGCAACCACAACATACTAAATGAGGATACGGATCAATTATCTTCTGCATATTATCTAAAAGAAAAAAACACACTTATAGGTTACTTTCATTTTCTATTTAAACTTCTGGACTGGATGCATGATTACTGAACTGACCTTATAATAGACACTGCATCATTCACCGTCCCAATTTATTCATGTCAAAAATTGTATCTATTGAAAATATGGTAGCAATATATGTACAGGAAAAGCCATATCTAACAACTGTCCATTACTTCAGAGAGTACACTGTTTTGACGAAGCCCCGAGAAAACCGCTTGATCTTATGTTGAGTTTAGAGTCGCATAACAACGCTAAATAATTTGGAAGTTCACCAAGGACAGTTTGTACTCTGCCTGCTCGGCTTACAAGGCGCAATTTGAGGGCCTTACTACGTCGGGCATGGTCAATTATGTGTGGAAGGTGTGGGCTCCTCTGAGGTGCAAATTTTTCGCTTGGCTTATGCTTCAAAATAGGATTTGGACAACGGATCGCCTTATTCGTCGTGGATGGCCTAACTGCGGTCTTTGTCCCCTTTGCAAGCAAAGTCAGGAATCAGCGGCTCATCTCTTGTTCCAATGTCGCTTCACCCTTCGCGTGTGGAATGATATTCTCTAGTGGCTTGGCATGCATCACATCAATACGGCTGCTTGGACGACGAGGGTCTCCGTATGGGATTGGTGGACCGAAATCGTCCACATTCGTAGCGAATTCCCCAAGGCGTTTGCTTCACTGATGATGCTCATCTCTTGGGAGATTTGGTCAGAGCGCAATGCTAGAATCTTCCGCAACACGGCTGCTCCTTCGGTGGTCCTTATTAGCAAGATTAAAGGGGAGTTGTCTCTTTGGGCTCTGGCAGGTGCCAAGCACTTGAGTATTGTAATGCCGCGAGAGTAGACATTTTATTTTCTTACCACTTTGTGGCTTTGTCTAAACCTTCTTCCTTAATCAATGAAATGGCAAATCTTTTGCCTTGTTTAAAAAAAACAACGCTAAATCATTCTTCTTGGCTAGGTGGCTCGGCGGTGGTGTTGGAGCCTCTGCTGTCCTTACAGCCACGGCCAAACTCCTGAAATCCAGAAGAAGTGGTCCTAACATGAGAGAGCGGTTTGGCAAAATTATCCACGTAGACTGCTCTCGCTCGAAAAATAGAAGAATTATGCAGAGGGCAATCACGGATGATTTAAACCTTGGCCATTTAATGCCCATGTTTGATAAGCAGGATGAGGATGATGATTTTAGAGGGATAGACATCAGCTCTAGAGTAGAGATACCGAGCATCGGAAGTGAGATCTATGCATCTCTAAGAAATGAAAAATTTCTAATGATTTTTCATTACGGGGGAGAAGAAGACATTGATCTGACAGAGTGTGGCATTCCTAACCTTGACATATGCCTCAGGCATGCCAGTGTAACCAATCTGACTATGCATCGGAAGCTGAGCCTGGATCCGAGCTTTGCGACATATGCCTCAAATCCGGCCACCCATCGGATAATTGCCCACTGCTCTTGGCTCCTAAACCGGTGCTGAACATATATGGTCTCAGTAATAACAGACTGATGTTCTTTGAGACCCTGCATACAGTAGCGATAACTCCTCGTCAGGAGCACTCGAGGACTGATTTGGTGAAGGTTACTAGAGGGATGCTGACTGAGGATCAGGTATCTCAGCAACTCAGGAGGCTTGTTTCTGATTCTTTCCACTGGCACCGGTCAGAGTGGAGGATAATGTTTACAAAGTGGAGTTCCCTAGAAGGGAGGATCTTGATCGCCTCCTCAGCTTCGGGATTAGTAAGGTAATTGGGAGTCAGTGCATCCTTGAGTTTGATGAGTGCATAATATCTGAGATAAAAGGAACACCATTGGAGAAGGTTTGGATCAGGCTCTCAGGTGCTCCAGAGCCTTTTCTTAATGATGTTCTTTTAGTTAGGAGTCTCGGATCTCTGATAGGTAAGACAGAGAAGGTTGACATGCCATTTACCCGTATGCATGGGATAGCGAGGCTGTTTGTTGGTGTACTTGATGTGGAGTATGTGCCGGACTTTGTTCCGTGGTCTTATGATGGTATGACTTATGATCTCGAGGTGGAGGTGGAGGAATTAGCCGAGGAGGAAAATAACACAGGTATTAAAGATGTTGATATGACCGAGGACGGAGATGCCAGCGGAAACCAGGGGACTAATGGGAAAGTTGGTGAGCATTCTGATAATTCAAGACAGACGGGTCAACCTCCTCAGCCCGCGGAGCCCCGGTCAGGTAAGGGGACGACCCCTTCGACCACACCGATGGCTTCCCTTCGTTTTGGATCTTTCCAGGCAGTGTCTGCGCCGAGTAGACTATGGGGTGACCGAGTTGAGTTTGAGGACTCGGACGGGCGTGACAGCATTATATCAGAGGTGATGCAGGAGCATCAGAGACATGAGGTAGTAGGAGATCCCCCGTAGCTGGCGTCGCAGCAGTTGTGGTCTCCTCTGGTGGAGGAGGCAGCGACCGACCTCGGGCAGGAGGCCCGACAGACGTCTCCGATACTTCCACGGTATGCACCTCCTAGTCCGGTTGTGTGTACACCTGAGGTATCAACCTTGTCGGGAGAGGAGGGGCGACCGGCAGAGGTCGTCCCACTATCTTTGACCGAGCCGGAGCGGGAGCAGGCGGAGACTGTCTCCTGGCCGATCACCTCCCCTCGACCTACCTCACCGCATCCTATCAGTACGCCACAGGAGACATCCGGGGAGGAGGGCCCTTATGTTGAGACTCACACACCAGCCGTCGGGATGGACGGTGCACCGGCGGCTTAGTCCGAGCATATGGCAGGTGGCCACAGCCCGTACAACGTTCGTATTGAGGACGTCATCGCTTTCGGAGGGATTCCAAACCCTATGTCCGGTGACAGACGTTTTAGTCATCGGATCCAGGCTCAGCCGGATGCTGACGACATACAGATAGGGCATGCTATCAGGGCCGCCAAGCTTCGAGATGTCGAAGCAACTATAGGTATGTCAGTTAATACCAGTCATTCCATTCTTCACTTTTTTGAACATGAAATTATTGATAAAGCCTCCAACCTAGGGATTTCTCTTGGTAGTAATGGCAAAGAAATAGCCAGATCCATCAATGACCTTTTAGACTTAGAAGCAGATAGAGCTTTGGACTGAATCATAAATATTGTGGTCGTGAAACCTATGAATGATTCCAATATTAATAAACTTGGGGGTACAGGCTTAGAAAGTCTCTGTGAGGATCTGGTTCCCACGGAGGGCTTACAAAATGAGGAAGAGGATGTGGTTTCAGAGGGGTATATGGCTCCTTTGCAACCAATTGTCACGTATAACACTGCCACTGGTCATGAGGACACAGAGGTGATGAAGGATAAACCAAAACGAACCTGGAAGAGGAAGGTTTACCCTACATCGGCAGTGCGTAGAAGTGCGAGA
Organism: Elymus sibiricus; assembly: GCA_039707655.1. Lineage (NCBI taxonomy): Eukaryota > Viridiplantae > Streptophyta > Magnoliopsida > Poales > Poaceae > Elymus > Elymus sibiricus. The sequence continues at coordinate 483,274,195 of CM077665.1, forward strand.
GTAAAACAAAAAAAGAAATTCCATGATGATATATGAAAGGAATCTTTTGGAATAGCAGAGGTCTAGCGGACTTGGCTAAAAGGAGATTCCTTAGAGACACATCTTTAGAACATAAGCTTGATTTTATGGCTATACAAGAGACATGTAGAGATAACTTTACGACACAATTTCTAAACACCATTTCAGGAGGAATATAGTTTGATTGGCATTGTTTACCTCCAACAGGTAGGACTGGAGGGATTTTACTTGGGGTTAAGTGCGAAACACTAGAGGTGTTGAATGTGGTCTATGGCGACTATGCTGTCAAATTTCGTGTTAGGTCGAAAGTGGATGGCTTCAGATGGGCTCCCGTGGCCATATATGGGGCGGCGCAGCCTGAGCTTAAATCTGATTTTCTTGTGGGTTTAGTGAGAATATGTGGAGATGAAAGGCTTCCCATTCTGGTTGGGGGAGGCTTTAATATCTTTAGAAGACAAGAGGAAAAAAATAATGACAACTTCGATGGAAGATGGTCATTTATGTTCAACATGGTTATCGAGAGTCTCGATTTGAGGGAGATTGACCTCACTGGTAGACAATTCATGTGGGCTAACTCATTAGCGGTGCCAACATATGAGAAGTTGGATCGGGTTCTGACCAGTATAGAATGGGAGCAGAAGTACCCGCTAGTCACAGTCCATTCTCTACAAAGGGCCATTTCGGATCACACACCACTACTGGTCGATTCTGGGCAAGCGACTCATGTGGGTAATAGAAATATTTTCTCTTTCGAATTAAGTTGGTTCGAGAGAGAAGGGTTCATGGATCTGATTGCCACAGAATGGGCCAGGGAATCTGGTGGGTCATATATAGATAGGTGGCAAAACAAAATTAGACACTTGTGCCAGTTCTTGAGAGGCTGGGCCAAAAATCAAAGTGGAATTTACAAGGTGGAAAAAGAAAGGCTTATTCAGCTCATTAATGAGTTAGATGTCAAAGCAGAGTGTACAATGCTTAATATGTCAGATCGAAATATTAAGATTGAGGTTGAGAAGAAGTTGCAAACTCTTCTGAGAGAGGAGGAGATGAAATGGGCCCTTCGAGCAAAGGTGACGAAGGTGGTCCATGGAGATGATAACACACAATTTTTTCACATGATTGCAAATGGCAAACATAGGAAGAAAAAAATAATGCAACTTGAACAGGATGAGGGTACAATTGTAGGACAAGAGAACCTAAAATTTTACATCTCCGAGTACTACAAGAAACTTTTTGGTGCACCCAAAGAGAATTTTGTTTCTTTGGATGAGAGCACAACAGGCGACATACCTCAGCTCAGTTCAGATGAGAACGAGGTTTTGTTAGCTCCATTTACAGAAAAAGAGGTGTTTGACACAATAGTACAAATGAAACAACATAAGGCACCGGGACCGGATGGGTTTACCGCGGAATTTTATAAAAAAGTGTTGGCATATTATAAAGGGGGGGTCTTTTGCCTATGTTCCATGATTTGTTTAATGGGAGTTACAGTTATTTCACCTTATCCTTGCAACAATAACGCTATTGCCAAAGAAGGTGGAGGCTACTCGCACTGAGCAGTTCAGACCGATATGTCTGCTCAATGTCAGTTTCATTTTTTTTACAAAGGTGGGAACCAATAGGTTGACGCAGATAGCCCATTTGGTAGTCCAACCGACTCAGACAGCTGTCATGCCTGGAAGACACATTCTAGAAGGGGTCGTCGTCTTGCAAGAAACGCTGCACGAAATTTATACAAAGAAACTTGATGGGGTTATCTTTAAAGTGGATTTCGAGAAGGCGTATGATAAAGTCAAATGGCCATTTCTTCAACAGGCCTTGTGTATGAAGGGGTTTAACGAATCCTGGAGGGATTAGGTGGATGCTTTCATTCAGAAGGGTAGTGTTGGGATTAAAGTTAATGATGACATAGGTCATTATTTTAAGACACATAAGGGATTAAGATAAGGAGATTCCATGTCCCCCGTGCTGTTCAACATAGTAGCAGATATGTTGGCAGTCCTTATTGGTCGAGCTAAAGAGAATGGCCAAGTAGGAGGACTTGTCCCACACCTTGTAGAGGGGGGGTGTCCATACTACAATACGCCGATGACACAATCATCTTCATGGAACACGATATCGCAAAAGCCAGGAATATGAAGCTTATTCTTTGCTTATTTGAACAATTGTCTGGACTAAAAATAAATTTTAGCAAAAGCGAGTTGTCCTGTTTTGGGAGAGAAAATAAGGAACAAGATGCCTACAAGCAACTATTCGGATGTGAAATGGGATCATTGCCATTTAGTTACCTAGGGATTCCCATTCATCATAGACGATTGACGAATAGGGAATGGAAATGTATTGAAGATAGATTCAAGAAAAGACTAAGTTGCTGGAAGGGCAAGCTTATGTCGTATGGAGGTCGCTAGTTTTGATAAATTCGGTTTTGACAAGCCTGCCGATGTTCCTTCTATCTTTCTTTGAAGTTCCAGTAGTTGTATGGAAAAGACTTGACTTTTACCGTTCATGTTTCTTCTGGCAATGTGATGGAGCTAAGAAGAAATAAAGATTGGCTAGGTGGGATATTATTTGCAGACCCAAAGACCAAGGGGGTCTAGGCATTGAGAATTTAGAAGTAAATAATAAATGCCTGCTTAGCAAATGGCTATACAGGTTATCTACTGAGACTGAAGGGATGTGGGTACAAATCTTGAGGAATAAGTACCTACAGTCTAAGACTTTGGCCCAGGTTTCTGCCAGACCTAATGACTCACCTTTTTGGAAGGGGTTAATGAAGGTGAAGGTAACCTTCTTCCAGCGGGTGAAGTTTTTGGTTGGCAATGGTACAATGACCAGATTTTGGGAAGACAAATGGCTAGGGGATACGCCTCTAGCTATATAATATCCTACTCTTTATAATATTGTACAACATAAGGAAGATTATGTTGCCACGGTATTACAGTCGGTACCGCTTAATATCCAATTCAGGAGATTTCTAGTGGGAGAACGCTGGAATTCCTGGCTCGACTTGGTCAGACGATTGATGGATGTTCAACTCTCTAACCAGTCAGATCATATTCAGTGGAAGTTAGCCACGAATGGGACTTTTTCAGTGAAGTCGATGTACATGGATATAATTGACTCTGGGCCTATTTCAAGATCATTACATATTTGGAAGATTAAAGTGCCGCTTAGAATTAAAAAATTCATGTGGTTTGTACACAAAGGTGTTGTACTAACCAAAGATAATTTGACAAAATGGAGATGGGTACGCAGTCCTACATGTTGCTATTGTGATCAAAATGAAACAATAAGACACCTCTTTATCGATTGTCCACTAGCAAAACTTTTATGGTGCACTGTTCATATAGCCTTCAACATTAATCCACCAGCGAGCATTAATACGCTATTTGGGACGTGGCTCAATGGAGTAGACGTAACTATAGCGAATCATATCCGGATTGGAATATGTGCGTTATTTTGGGCTATATGGAACACTAGAAATGATATGATCTTTAATGGCAAGAACTTCAATAATTTTTTGCAGGTTATCTATAGAGACACCACTTGGATCCGTACGTGGTCGTTACTCACTCATGCGGGCTCTAGGGAGCTTATGGCTATTGGGTGCAACCGGTGGGAGACGGTAGCACGGGCTATCTTTAGCCGATTTGGATGGCGAGCTAATAATAGGCTAGGTGTATAGGCATTGTAGCCTATTTTTTGGTTTCGCCGGCTGTGGCATTTTATATTTATTTTTGAGACTGTTTTTATGCTCAAGCTGTGAACACATTGTAGATCTACTTTGTTCTTGAACTTATTTAATAATATGGCTGCCTGCATCGATTGATGTAGAGGCCGGGGGCTCCGTTCCTCCTTTTACAAAAAAGCAATAGTTTTGGATTGCTTCTTCTACTCATTGTTCTTGACAGAGCAACTACGTGGAAAGTATATCAATGTTGATTATGATTGGGATACTCATGCTTGCAACTACTGGTTATGTGATGGAATCCTTCAAGGGGAGAGAGCCTTTGAGGTCAGCAGTGCATTGCATGGACCGATACAAATGTTGTGCCATTCATCTGATATATCAAAAATATTGGTATCATACTGTTTGGATGGGCATGGAGGACGATATGGAAGATGGATTTAATATCCTCCGACCAACTAGGAACACAAGATACCTCAACCATTCTTGTAAATGCATCGTCTTATTTCCTCACATTTGGTAGAGATGGTCAGCTACAACTATAAATGATATGTTTCAACTAGCCAGCAACCTACTGGTGCTAAAACTCTACAAGTGCATCTTTGAATTTGCATCCCCTCCTTTCCGATGTTGCCACAACCTAAGATTACTTTGGCTTGACCATTGCACAAACACAGGGGAAGAGCAAGATGGAGCTCCATGTTTCCCAAACCTGCTAGTGCTTGACATACGCTTCACAAATTTCATGTTGTTGACAAAGATGATAGAGTTGATGACCAATCTCAGAGAGGTAAATGCCAAGGGCATCTCACGGAGGACTATAAGTCATGCATGGAACAAGTTAAAGAACCTTCACAAGCTTTGGGTAACCGAATCCTCCGATGTCATCACAATGGACACATGCTCTTTCGTAGATATGATGAATCTTGAGCTCCTTGACTTGTCAGGTAACATTCATATGGAATCATTTCCTGCAATGTCATCAGCAGGAAACTTGAAGATGCTTGTTCTTGATGGTTGTTCCAGCTTGGAGCATGTTGCACTCAAAGGAGCACCTCCATTGCTCGAGTTTTTAGCTTCGATGGTTATGGCCCGGCAGCGAAGTGGACACATCACACACAACTGCCAGAAAAGGAATTGCATCCCAAGTCTAGCATAGTTCAGGAAGCTAAGGTGAGTAGGATCTCCCTAAAGGGTTGTCCTCAATTGTGCAACATATTCTTGCATGCAATGCCTAATCTTGAGGAGTCGGATCTCTTTGGCACACTTGTTAAAACACTTGATCTTGGTCCAATGGATGTCCCAGGGCTCAAGAAACTATTCCTACTGGGTTGTGAGCAACTTTGCAGCTTACAATGGGATGAAAGAACTCATTCATTGGAAGTTCTACATGTAGACACTCGTGGAAAGATGAGATCGGTGATCTGTTGTGGAGGACAGAGCTCCTCTGTCTTTGAGGCACTTATGGCATTTACAGATGGAAGGTTCATTTGGTCTGTCATAAATGGACTCAGTAGGGAAATTTGGTATGGCTCCAATGTGCACCTCCATATCTCTTCTACAATCCATAGCCAAGTCAACATCACCAAAAGTATGAGGAGATTGGGCCAAGAGGGTTTGGTTCCAGCAGGGCCCTTCTGACCTTACAACAATATTGTCCTTAACAAGGATACCATCGCATCCTCATCCTTGGTGTGGGATCATCGATAACTTTATCCTCTAGATGTGCATACTGAGATTGGTGAAGGAAGCCACCATTTAGAGAGTATGAATGCCGATAAAAAAATCATCTATTTCATAGATTATCAAGTTAAATCATTGCATGTGCATGACAATATCTCGATCACAACTATCCTTTTGGGGAAATCAAGATCTAAGGCCAATTTAGAATGGTGTCATGTTGAGAGGTGCCACAGCTGCATACTCTTTTCCCTTCCTCGTCTGTATTTACGGGCTTTAAATCAATAAGGATATTTTATGCATCTGATCTCACGATGGCCTATTGCATCTGGGGTAGAGGCATGTTATCTATCCCTTTCAACTTTAGCGACCTACAACACATGTACTTACACAACTGTCCTAGACTGGTGTTCGTACTCCCCATTTCCTACACACTGCCAAACTTGGAGACCATTCAGATTGCATACTGCCGCAATCTCCAACATATTATTCCACTAGATGACAACAAGAATGCTCAAGTGATAGCATTTGGTGTCACATTTAAGAAGCTAAAGCACATCAAGCTGTACCATCTTCACAGGGTAGAACAGATATGCAATGCCAGATTGATCACCACGCCGTCATTGGAGACGATCAGCCTCAGGGATTGCTGGGGCCTGAGAAGGCTACCTGTTGTGTCATGTGAAGGTCCCAAGCCGGTGGTGGAATGCGAGAAGGACTGGTGGAACATGCTCGAGTGGGATGTCCCGAAGGCCAACCATGAACCGTCCCTCTTCGAGACACGCCACTCGGCTCACTACAAGAAGACCATCCCCAGGGTCTCTGTTCTGAGGTATGGTTCTTTCAACATGTTTTTTAAATTTGTTCTATGTGTAGATAGATTGAGCAAGGGTCATTGATCCACAATGTGACTAATGCTTTTTTATTTCATTTTTCATTTCCTAGGTAATTTGGATCATGCAAAGGGAGGTCGACCGGCCTACATGGACCATGCATTAGTCTATTGGCATTACAATCAAGCCATGATCTCGCTCACAACTCGATCTCCGAAGTGTGTTTCCCATTGCTTGTCGTGTGTTTGTTACATGCTCCATTTGCGGCATGGTAATGGGGTTGCTATGTATACCTGACGTTGGATTGGATTGGATTGGATTGGGTTGGGTTGGTGTGTGAAGCAAGCAAGCAGCACTGGATTTGCTTGCTTGGTTTCTCCAGCTCCAGCTTGCTATATGTGGTGCTCACGATCGATCAAGCTGGCTGGCTGCCTTAATCTGTGTTGGTTTGTAATAAAATGGTTGCTTGTGGCCCACCGCGTGATAACCCACAAGTATAGGGGATCGCAGCAGTTTTCGAGGGTAGAGTATTCAACCCAAATTTATAGATTCGACACAAGGGGAGCCAAAGAATATTTGAGAGTATTAGCAGCTGAGTTGTCAATTCAACCATACCTGGAGATTAAATATCTGCAGCAGAGTGATTAGTAGCATAGTAGTATGATAGTTTGATAGCAGCAATAACAGTAACAATAATGGTAGCAGTGATAGCAATAGCTTTGTAGAAATTGGAACAGTAGCAGCAGCAATAGTAACTTAGCAAGAACAATAAGTGGAAAACTCGTAGGCACTGGATCGCTGAACTCGTTGGATGATATTCATCATATAATAGTCATAACCTAGGGTGACACAAAACTAGCTCCAGTTCATAAATGTAATGTAGGCATGTATTCCGTAAATAGTCATACATGCTTATGGAAAAGAACTTGCATGACATCTTTTGTCCTACCCTCCCGTGGCAGCGGTGTCCATAAGGAAACTAAGGGATATTAAGGCCTCCTTTTAATACAGAACCGAAACAAAGCATTAACACACGGTGAATACATGAACTCCTCAAACTACGGTCATCACCGGAAAGTATCCTGACTATTGTCACTCCGGGGTTTGCGGATCAGAACACGTAATAGGTGCATATGACTAGCAAGATCGGATCAAGAACATAGATATAATGGTGATAAAATAAATGGTTCGGATCTGAAATCATGGCACTCGGGCCCTAGTGACAAGCATTAAGCATGGCAAAGTCATAGCAACATCAATCTCAGAACATAGTGGATACTAGGGATCAAGCCCTAACAAAACTAACTCGATTACATGATGAATCTCATCCAACTCCTCACCGACTAGCAAGCCTACGAAGGAATTACTCACTCCCGGTGGGGAGCATCATGGAATTGGCGATGGAGAGGGTTTGATGATGACGAATACCGAAGATTCCCCTCTCCGGAGCCCCAAACGGGCTCCAGATCTGGCCTCCCGATGAAGAACAGGAGGTGGTGGCGGCTCCGTATCGTAAAATGCGATGAAACTTTCTCCTTGATTTTTTCTCCGAAAATAGGAATTTATAGTGCCGGAATTAGGGTCAGTGGGGCCACGAGGTGGGCACAACCCACCAGGGCACGCCTGGGGGGGCTGGCGCGCCCTGGTGTATCTTGCCCAGCCAGGGGCCCCCCTCTGGTGGTTCTTGGCTCCAGTATTTTTTTATTTATTCTAAAATAAATCTTCAAAAAGTTTTGTCCAGTTCTGAGAACTTTTATTTCTGCACAAAAACAACACCATGGTAGTTCTGCTGAAAACAGCGTCAGTCCGGGTTAGTTTCATTCAAATCATTCAAATTAGAGTCCAAAACAAGGGCAAAAGTGTGAGGAAAAGTAGATACGACGGAGACGTATCAACTCCCCCAAGCTTAACCCATTGCTTGTCCTCAAACAATTCAGTTGACAAACTGAAAGTGATAAAGAAAAACTTTTACGAACTCTTTTGTTCTTGTTTACATATATATACTTAAGTAGCACCCAGGTTTTCAGCAAAGATGATGACTAACCATGCCTACAATAACTCTTAGAAATTATATTAACACATATCAATGACATAAGAAACTAGCGAGCAATAATAAGATATCTCAAATGCCAACACTTTGTCAAAACAATCATGATACAATATGACAATGATGGTATCTCGCTAGCCCTTTCTGAGACCGCAAAACATAAATGCAGAGCACCTCCAAAGTCCAAGCAGCGACTAAACATTGTAATTCATGGTAGAAAAGATCCAGTCATGTTGCACCCAACATCAACTATACACAATGCATGAGGATGACAATAGTGCTCTCAGGTCTGGCGCTTATTTGAGATGGTGATGACTCAACATAAAAGTAAATAGATAGTCCCTTCGCAGAGGGAAGCATGGATTTGCAGAGGTGCCAAAGCTCAAAGCTTAAAACAGAGATAGATGTAATTTTTGGAGGTGCACCCTTCCTGTCAACATTACGACCAAGAGTTATCAATATCTTCCATGCTAAGCAAATTGGCGGCGGTTCCCAAGCGGTAAAAGTAAAGGTTTACTCCCCCTCCACCAACAATCACACTACATGGCTAGCCGCATCCACGGGTACCGTCCAAACCAACAACATTCCTCGGGGAGTTTTGTTTAATTATTTTTGATTTTTGAATTCGGGACTGGGAATCCCTATTACCGCCCCTCTCGTGTAAGAACAAGTGAATAAACACTCATCATGAGAATAACCCGCTTAGCATGGACGATACTGCCCACCCCCTGTCGCTCCATGAGCGGTCCAGGCACACAAAACAGGTGCATTTGAATTTTTAGAGATGGCACATGCAAATTTACTTTGGAACGGCAGGGTAATACTGCATATAGGTAGATATAGTGGACTCATCTGGAATAACTTTGGTTCAAGGATTTTGATGCACAAGCAGTATTCCCGCTTAGTACAGGCGAAGGCTAGCAAATATATTGAGAAGCGGCCAGCTAGAGAGCGAAAACGGTCATGAACATGCATTACATATAATAAACATTGACTATTAGCATGAGTAGGATATGGACACCATAAACATAAATATCATGAAGGCTATGTTGGTTTTGATTCAACTACATGCGTGAACATGTGCCAAGTCAAGCCGCTTGAAACATTCAGAGGAGGATACCATATCATCATACCACATCACAACCATTTTAATGCATGTTGACATCCAAGATAAATCAATATCCACTCCTAGCTACTTAAGCATGGCATGAACAACTATAATCTCTAATGGTCATTGCAAACATGTTTGATCATAATATGCTGAATCAAGGATACTAGGTTAAACATATTTACAAAAACAAAAACAAGTTGAGTTTATACCCGCTTTTCTCTGCCACAGTCACCTTATCAAATATCGTCATTATTGCCTTTCACTTGCACGACCGAATGATAAGAAAATGATAATAGTGCAAGAGTCCCATGGACTAAGATGGAATCTGTAATATTTTATTCAAGAGGAGAAGACAAGGTAACATGGGCTCTTTGTTATGTTAACAATAGTGCATATGAGAGCCACTCAACATTTTCATCGTGGTCTTCTCCTCGGTATGACTCAAACAAAAAGAAAAGAATTTCAGAGAAACACACTGAAATAATTTTGGAGTTTTTGGTTTTTCTTGAAGAAAGCAAATTAAAGAGGAAAAACAAAAACGAGAAAAACTATTTACATAAAGCACCCAACAAGCAAAAGAAGAAATGAGAAATCTTTTTGTGTTTTCTTTCAATACTACAATTAAACTAGGCTAGAAAGAAAAACTGAAAAGAAGTAGGAACTATTTTTGGATTTTCTCAAAGTTTTTCAAACACACAAAAAGAAAGCAAGAAAATAAATCTAGCATGGATAATACCATGAAAAAGTGTGAACACCGACAACTGGAATGAGATGTCTAAACATGAATGTAATGTCGGTGGAAATACATACTCCCCCAAGCTTAGGCTTTTGGGCTGGCTTGGTAATCACCACCCGTAGTAGCCATCCGGTCCTAAGTCGTAGTGAGGTGGAGGCGGCACCTGAGCGTCCCGCCCCTGGGGCTCCTCCTCAGTAGCTGCTAGGTTGTTCCGGTAGGCTGTAATGTCATCTGGCATGATCTTGTATCCGTTCCTAGCAATAGAATCAAATAGAGCAGGTGCAGGCAACGGAATAACATCACGGGTTTATACGCTGAATACTAGGTTGTAACGAATGTTATGGAAAGAATTAGTTGCATCAAGAAATTGGTGATCTTGCAACGACTTGTGATCCAGGTAAACTTGGGACAAGAGATAATCATGTGGGCAAATCTGAACATTAAAGTGTCTCGCTAAGCGAGTAGCATAAATACCACCATGTATATTTCCCTTAGTCCTGTTAAGGTGTAAGAGACGTGCAATAATAGCCCCCATACTAAAGGTGTGATCATCATAAAGTGCACGGCGTAAAATAGCGAATTTGGGGGCACTGAGTGCGCCGACCTTCTCCGTAGCGGTTAAACACTTAGCGATGAACAAAGCAAAGTAATGCACTGAGGGAAACTGCAAACTGGTAGCGGTGGCATTTGACACGCCTCTATCTTCACCCACTATTAAAGTGAGGAGAAAATCCTCAAACTCCGCTGGTCTAGGTTCTCTCAATTCCCCATCAGAGGGGATCAATCATATGTCGCAAAAGTCAGTTAGCGGCATTTTGTAAGTTTCAGCATAAAGGTTAAACTGCACTTTAGGGGGATTATTCTTTCTCAGGAAATGAAAACTTTGCACAAAGGAATTTGTAAGAATGTGATATTGGTCACACTTAGCTGCGAGGAACTCGGTCAGCCCAGCGTTTGCAACAAATTGAGTGAACTCTTGATGGAACCCGGCCTCCTCCATGAAGGCATCATGCGGCCATTCGCACGGCCGCACCTCCGCCCTTCTCGGAGTGTGAATATCATTGTCCGATGATTCTCCAATGACTCCTTTGGCACTTTTCTTGGAGGAAAACTTCCTAAAGAAATCCATCTTATTCCTATAATAAAAATTCTGAAAATTTTAGCCTACAAATTTTTATGTCAACAAACTTTGTGAAATTGACAGCAACTACTCCGAAGCATGCATAGAGGCCATATTGAGCATTCAAACTACTTAGAGCTCTAAGAATTCAACATGCAAGATCATCTACAGAAGCACCAAGAGTAGCTAATTACTCTAAAAATAACCCACTAAATCAAAAACTAATTGGAGCAATGGAGGAGTCACATACCAAGTAGCAATCCCTCTAAACAGTTTCGGAAACGGAGCTTCGAGCAAAGAGATTGAAATCCGTGGGTTTGAGAGCAAGAACACGGGAATGGTGGCTGTGGTGATTTTTTTCTGGAGGTAGGGGGTGATGTGGGCTAAAGGAATAAGTGAGGGGGCCCACGTGGGGGCCACAACCCACCAGGGCGCGCCACCCCAGGCGCGCCCTGGTGTCTTGTGGGCACCAGGTGCACCCCCCTCTGGTATTATTTGCACCAGAAATTCAGAAATATTCAGAAAAAAAATCGTATCAAATTTTCAGAATATTCTGAGAACTTTTATTTTTGGGTCATTTTTATTGCACGGTGAAAGCAGAAAACAGGATAATCATGGCATTTTATTTTATTTGACTAACTAAAACAGAAAATAAATGGTGGAAATAGAGAGTTGTGCTTACTAGATTCATCAACTTCATACCTCTCAAAAATGATCCATTAATAAGGTTGATCAAGTCTTATTTTTTTTTAAGGATGATCACTTCCGATTAGCATGAAACCGATGAACTTTCGTAAAACACTAGGTTACCTCAATGGGGATGTGCATATCCCCAACAATAAGTATATCATATTTCTTTTTGGCAGTAGGTAGAGGTAATTGAAAACTTCCAATAGTAATGGTCGGAGATTCTTCAATAACATTTATACCATTCCCTTGGAATTGTTTCTTCGGAAAGTGCACCGTGTGCTCATTACCATTGATATGAAAAGTGACTTTGCTTTTGTTGCAATCAATAACAGCCCCTGCAGTATTCAAAAAGGGTCTACCAAGGATAATCGACATGTTGTCGTCCTCAGGCATCTCAAGAATAACAAAGTCCGTTAAGATAGTAACATATGCAACAATAACGGGCACATCCTCACAAATACCGATAGGTATGGCAGTTGATTTGCCAGCCATTTGCAGTGAAATCTCAGTAGGTGTGAATTTATTCAAATCAAGTCTTTTATAGAAGGAGAAAGGCATAACACTAACACCGGCTCCCAAATCACACAAGGCAGTTTTGACATAGTTTCTTTTAATGGAGCAAGGTATAGTTGCTATTCCAGGATCTCCAAGTTTTTTAGGTACTCCATCCTTAAAAGAATAATTAGCAAGCATGGTGGAGATTTCAGCTTCAGGTATCTTTCTTTTATTAGTGATGATGTCTTTCATGTATTTTGCATAAGGGGCCATCTTTAAGATATCAGTTAAGCGGGTACGCAAAAAGACTGGCCTAATCGTTTCAGCAAAGCGCTCAAATTCTTCATCGTCCTTTTTCTTAGATGGCTTAGGTGGGAACGGCATGGGTTTTTGAACCCAAGGCTCTCTTTCTTTACCATGTTTCCTAGCCACAAAGTCTCTTTTATCATAACGTTTATTTTTAGGTTGTGGGTTATCAAGATCAGCAGCACGCTCTATTTCAACATCATTATCTGGTTATTTATCATTGCTAGGTTGAGCATCTTCATGAACATCATCATTATCATTTTCATTATCACTAGGTGAATGTTCATTACAAGACTGAGTTTCAGCATCAGAAATAGAGACATCATTATTATCAGGAGGTTTTCGTATCTCAGGTTCACTAGAGGTATGCAGAGTCCTATCATTTTTCTTTTTCTTTTTCTTTTTAGAAGGACTAGGTGCATCGGTATTAATTCTCTGAGAGTCTTGTTCAATTCTTTTAGGATGACCTTCAGGATACAGTGGTTCTTGGGTCATTCGACCTCCTCTAGTTACTACTCTAGCAGCAAAATCATTCATGTTATTATTCATTTCATCAAGCAATTCTTTTTGAGACTTAGCAACTTGTTCTAACTGAGTTTGAACCATAGAGGCATGCTTTCCTACACCTCTAACATCATTACTGATTCTAAATAGCAAGTCACTCAAGCGAGCAATCATATCAGAATTATATTTCAATTGTTTCAGAACGTGTGCATTGAAATGATCTTGCTTCATAATAAAGTTGTCAAACTCATATAAGCACGGACTAGGATGTTTATTGTGAGGGATATCACCTTCATCAAACTTTAATAAAGAATTTACCTTTACCACCTGTGGAGGTGGTGGTGTGTCAAGGCCATGTATTTCTTCAATAGGTGGTAAATTCTTGACATCATCAGCTTTAATACCGTTTTCTTTCATAGATTTATTTGCTCTTGCATATCTTCAGGACTGAAAAAAAAAGATACCCCGCTTCTTCGAAGTGGGTTTAGGCGGTGGTTCAGGAAGTGTCCAGTCATCATAATTCTTCAATATGTTGTTCAATAATTCCTCAGCTTGTTCAACAGTTCGTTCCCTGAAAACACAACTAGCACAACTATCTAGGAAGTCCCTAGAAGCATCGGTTAGTCCATTATAGAAGATATCAAGTATTTCATTTTTCTTGAGTGGGTGATCAGGCAAAGCATTAAGCAACTGGAGAAGCCTCCCCCAAGCTTGTGGGAGACTCTCTTCTTCAATTTGCACAAACTTAAATATTTCCTGTATGGCAGCTTGTTTCTTATGAGCAGGAAAATATTTTTCAGAGAAATAGTGAATCATATCCTCGGGACTACGCACACAACCAGTAGTAAGAGTATTATACCATGTCTTAGCATCACCCTTTAATGAGAACGGAAATAACTTAAGAATATAGTAGTAACGAATCTTCTCATCATGAGCAAAGAGGGTGGCTATATCGTTCAGCTTAGTAAGGTGTGCCACTATAGTCTCAGTTTCATAGCCATGGAAAGGATCAGATTCAACCAAAGTAATTAACTCTAGGTCGACAGAGAATTTGTAATCCTTATCAGTAACAAAGATAGGTGAAGTAGCAAACTTAGGATCACATTTCATTCTAGCATTCAAAGTTTTTTCCTTATACTTGCGTAGCAATTTCTTAAGATCGTTTCTATCCTTGCAAGAAAGAATTTCTCTAGTTACCTCTTCGTCCATAACATAACCTTCAGGTATCTTAGGCATTTCAAACTTAGGAGAGCTAGGACTAATAGGTGTTTCATAGTCATCATCAGTTTCATAAGCTTCATCAGTTTCAGCAATCTCATCAGTTTCGGTAGTTTCATTCTCTTTAGCTCTAGCAATTTGTTTATCAAGAAATTCTCCTAGTGGCACATTATCATTAAGCATGGTACAAGCATCATCATAAGCATCATTCATAGCAGAAGTAGCATCATCAATAACTTGCAACATATCAGGATTACTAGCATGTGGTGGTGTTGCAAGCTTACTCATAACAGAAGGTGAATCAAGTGCAGAGCTAGATGGCAGTTCCTTACCTCACCTCGTCTTAGAGGGAAAAATCTTGGTCTTTGGATCCTTCAGATTCTTCATAGTGATCAATTGATATAAATCCCAAGTGACTCAACAAATATAGCTATGCTCCCCGGCAAGGGCGCCAGAAAAAGGTCTTGATAACCCACAAGTATAGGGGATCGCAACAGTTTTCGAGGGTAGAGTATTCAACCCAAATTTATAGATTCGACACAAGGGGAGCCAAAGAATATTTGAGAGTATTAGCAGCTGAGTTGTCAATTCAACCACACCTGGAGATTAAATATCTGCAACAGAGTGATCAGTAGCACAATAGTATGATAGTTTGATAGTAGCAGTAACAGTAACAGTAACGGTAGAAGTGATAGCAATAGCTTTGTAGCAGTTGGAACAGTAGCAGCAGCAATAGTAACTTAGCAAGAACAATAAGTGGAAAACTCGTAGGAACTGGATCGATGAACTCGTTGGATGATATTCATCATATAACAGTCATAACCTAGGGCGACACAGAACTAGCTCCAGTTCATAAATGTAATGTAGGCATGTATTCCGTAAATAGTCATACGTGCTTATGGAAAAGAACTTGCATGACATCTTTTGTCCTACCCTCCCGTGGCAGCGGGGTCCATAAGGAAACTAAGGGATATTAAGGCCTCCTTTTTATAGAGAACCGGAACAAAGCATTAACACACGGTGAATACATGAACTCCTCAAACTACGGTCATCACCGGAAAGTATCCCGACTATTGTCACTCCGGGTTTTGCGGATCAGAACACGTAATAGGTGCATATGACTAGCAAGATTGGATCAAGAACATAGATATAATGGTGATAACATAAACGGTTCAGATCTGAAATCATGGCACTCGGGCCCTAGTGACAAGCATTAAGCATGGCAAAGTCATAACAACATCAATCTCAGAACATAGTGGATACTAGGGATCAAGCCCTAACAAAACTAACTCGATTACATGATGAATCTCATCCAACTCCTCACCAACCAGCAAGCCTACGAAGGAATTACTCACTCCCGGTGTGGAGCATCATGGAATTGGCGATGGAGAAGGGTTGATGATGACGAAGACCGAAGATTACCCTCTCCGGAGCCCCAAACGGGCTCCAGATCTGGCCTCCCGATGAAGAACAGGAGGTGGCGGCGGCTCCGTATCGTAAAATGCGATGAAACTTTCTTCTTGATTTTTTTCTCCGAAAATAGGAATTTATAGTGCCGAAATTAGGGTCAGTAGGACCACGTGGTGGGCACAACCCACCAGGACGCGCCTGGGGGGGTTGGCGCGCCCTGGTGTATCTTGCCCAGCCAGGGCCCCCCTCTAGTGGTTCTTGGCTACAGTATTTTTTATTTATTCTAAAATAAATCTTCAAAAAGTTTCGTCCAGTTCCGAGAACTTTTATTTCTGCACAAAAACAACACAATGGTAGTTCGGCTAAAAACAACGTCAGTCTGGGTTAGTTTCATTCAAATCATGCGAATTAGAGTCCAAAACAAGGGCAAAAGTGTGAGGAAAAATAGATACGACAGAGACGTATCACCACGCAACCTAGTGGGATCTGTGTGTGTGTGTGTGTGTGTGTGTGAGTGATTGACGAACCATATATATAAAAAACTTAGCTTGATTTGACCAAGAAATGCTATACTATCATGAGTGCTTTGTTAATTATATGGCAACTGCATTATGTGGAAGAGTTTGAGTGGATATATTATAATCTTGTGGTGTTCCATCTACAATGTATATTGACATATCTGCATGCTGGCATCCTGTCAATTTGATCGGTAACCTGTTCCCTACACATTTTTTTCTATCAGGTTGCATTCAGATGATAGCTAGTTTAAAAATAAACAGAACTGATATACACATAATGGCGCTGACACGCGGGCGTATCTCCGGAGCAGAGGAGTAGAGGGATAGATGCCAGAGAGGCGGTTAGTGCATAGTTCTGTCGGCGGCGGTGGCGGTGGAATATTGCCCGCCACCGGCGTCGACGACATCCAGCCGCAGGGCTCGAGTGGCGTCGTCGCTGCTTGATCTGTAAGTGTTGGGTCTTTAGCTAGCTAGGGTTCCTGATGCGGTGTATCTAAATATCACACAGTCTAGTGTGTATTCTCCTTGCTAACAAAAAGAAAGAGAGGATATATAGCAGGCTCCATTAACGTGAGGAGGCAGGCAGCATCTCCATCGTCCCGTGGTCGGAAGAAGGAAGACTGTACGCATGAAACCTCAAGCTACCGCCAAATATCCAGAGTTTAGAAAACACAGCAAAAACATAGGAAGCGACAGGCAAATATTCAAAGTGAGAAAACAGAGCAAAACAGAGGATTAGAGGAGGCTAGCTACACACCAAGCAGAGTTCAGAAAACCCAAGTGTTCAGCATTGAGAAAACAGAGCAAAAGCAGAGGTTGCGACATAAGTGTTCAGAGTTTAGAGAGCAGAGCAATGTTGCGCTTTAGGCAAGCACAAGAGCTGTCTGTATCTATATATGTATGTATCAGTTCAGATAATTTGTAGGCTGGAGCATGGGGTTTGCAATCCAGGCCCTGGGCTCAAGAGACAAAATGAGTTTACCGCGTCCGTCATCAAGGGGTCTCCCGCAGGCAAGCTTCACAACTCAACTACTCCATCCATCCCAAAATAAGTGTCGTTGATCTAGTATAAAATTTGTACTAACTTAGTACAAATTTTGCGACACTTATTTTAGAACGGAGGGAGTACATATGTAGACCATCAGTGTGCACTTAACCACGCTTTAGGAACAAAGCACACAAGGCACAAACACTCCTCAGGTTCTACATCACTGCACAACCTACACTCTGTTCTGGGACCTTCCCAACCCCTTATTTCACCGGTCAACTTGACAAAATACGAAGCTCTATGGTGAGACAGTGACCGTATACTCACCACAACTCGTATTCAAAGACCGTATTGAGCGTATTTTAAAGTCTAGTGACTGAAGTGTGCTTCGGCCTCAACTTCAATGATCGTCAGGGTATTTTATCTCTACTAGTAATGGTGGAATGTATTCCAAGTTGCCATAATATCTCCTTGAGGACATCCCTTGAGCCTTTCTCCAAATCACAAACCCAAGCGCGTGCTTCAGTTGTGTTGTACACATGCTTGGCGAGGAGAGTCTTCCCTATGCCACCGAACCCGACAATGAAGATCACCTTGATCTCCATGGGTTGTTGGCCTTGCGCCGTTTCCCTTATCAGCTCCATGAGCTCGTCGTCGGCCACATCCATACGCACGGCGGCCACCGAGGTGTCCATTTCATCAGATGGTACCTCTGGCTCCAAAGTGTTGGATCCGCCGGCGTACTCACCGGTGCTGTAGCTTGTTCTCAGCTTGGAACGTCCTCTGATTTTGTCTTGAGACGACGGATCACTGTAGCAAACTTGTTACGGGCATTCCTCATCTTCATCTGGTGAAATTTCTTATCGATCCATGACACACCTGGCTTGAGTGTCATGCGGTGCGTGAAGCGGTCGATGCACTCTTCAATATTGTGCGCCAAGTCACGCACCATAGTGATCCAGACCTTATGAATGGGGTTGTTGCTCCATGGTGGATGATCACCATCTTCTTGAATGGTGGCATAAATCATCAAAGACTCACTTCTGATATAATTGGGGCGCGTTTGGTTACCTGCATCATTTTTTGCCAGTTTGCATACTTGTCCCAGTTGGGCCTAGCTGAGCATATACAGGCTAAAAACCAACATCTACATGTTGATTGGTTGCCTGCATCCCCTCTAGCCTGAATGTGCTAAAACGAAAGGCCTGATGTCTGGTTGCGGACTTGTTTGAGGGGAAACACAAGTCCGGTTGTTCGGTTACATCCAGGACAGTTGTGTAGTAACCTCCTACTCGATGTGGTGAGGTTACCAAAGGCACACATGAACTAGTAAGAACTAAACTAGTAGCAACAGAACAATGTTAGGCACAAACATAAGTCTTAACCACGCAGAACAAGTTTTAAACCAACACAGTACGATAAGTTCTAAACGAAACCGAAGTCTTAAAGCAAGAACAACCAAGGATTGGACCACGGGAGCTCAGGCGGTCGTGACGAAGGCATTGCCGTGATCCTTGCACTTGGTGATCACCTCCACGCCCTCGTCGTTGAAGACAATCACCTTCATGGTGTCTGGGGACAACAGCTTGAACGTCAGCATGTACCCGATCAGGATCTGGTGAACAGCGGCGAAGGTGGCCCAACCCTGATCAAGGGTGACCCTGTCATTGATCATCCTCACCGTCATCCTCCATGCGCAGCCGGTGTTTGTCTTCAGCTTGAACTCTTTAGGGATGGTGGGGAAATGCTTTGTGAAGTCCAGAGGCAATTGCAGACACTCCAGCTTAGGGGCAAGGATAACCTTGCAGAAGTGGTTTGGTCCTGACTACTGATGGAGGTGGCCATAGTTCCTCCGCTTGGGGTCTGGGTGATCCAGCACTTGCACTTCTTCCAATGGAGGCAAAACCTCCTTGCCCTTCTCCAATGGTGGCACGACATCCTTGCCCTTGTCCATCTGCATTATTAACAACACGGAGTTCAATGGTCAGCATTCATTCATACCCCCTCCGTTTCACCACCTCTCCTCTTCCACCTCTATGTTTCACCACCTCTCCTCTTCCACCTCTCTGTTTCACCACCTCTCCCTCGCCATGAACTCCAACTCCAACTCCACCTTTTACCAAGTATATATGTGCATTAAATTAAATAACAAAGATATTGTGATATCTCAAAAAACATCCATGTTGGCACATGGAAAACAATTTGCACCTGCAACTAGCAACACTATAAGAAGGGCTGAGCAAGCGGTAACATAGCCAAACAATGGTTTGCTAGGATGTGGAGGGTTAGAGGCTTATCATGGCATTTTGGGAGGCTTGACAAACAAGTGGTAGGTTGCGTGACATAGCGATAGAAACGAGGCAACTAGCATGGCAATGATAGTAGTGGTATCCTGGGAAATGTTCATCTTTCCTGAAATCCCGCTTGGAAGAAGAACCAATCCGTGAAGAAGACGAACGAGCGTAGTCGAACGAATCCTCACACTCCGAACGCTTTTGGAACTCTATCGAGAAGAAGCAATCCGGAAACAAACAATCAACACACGATAAACACCACAACATATGCATGACATGATGCGCAAACAAACATGATGCATGTACAGTTTAATTATGCAAGGCATGGCAATCACAACAATCAAATACTACACATTAAGTGAAGCTCAATATGCAACGAGTTGCATATTGACGAAACTCCACATTCGAATTACTTAGTTCACTCTCGTTAGGTACACGACAATATTAAATATTATTAAACATGGCAGGAGGTGAAGCATAACGAAACTACACTATCTAGGCATCTTAAATGAGGTCGGAAATAACATATAGTATTTCCGAAACGACCCCATATGTTAATTTCGAAATTGGTCCAGATCTGAACTAATCATGTTTTATATTTATTAAACCGGGGTTGGAGTTGGAGTTAATGGTGAGGGAGAGGTGGTCAAACAGAGAGGTGGAATAGGAGAGGTGGTGAAACAGAGAGGTGGAAGAGGAGAGGTGGTGAAGTTCGAGCACACCATAGAAGAGGAGAGGGCCAAGTACAGTCAGTACAAGGCGCCTCAAGACCAGCGTGCTGCGGCGTATTGGAGTAGTACGCTCGGGTCGCCGGAGTCCGAAAACGACGAGGTGCTCTAATCCTCCCCCCCCCCTGACGGTGTCCTGGACTAGGGGGTACTCACTACGTCGTCTCCCGACTAGGTTGATCAGGCCGAGGACCCCCATGGCGGTACACTATTGGGCCAGTTCGGACAGCCCATGCCGTATACAAGGAGGATTCCACAAGACTTGATGCCCAAGACAAGGACTCTCTTAAACCCTAGGACTCGGTGCATATATAAACCAAGGCCAGGCTAGTCATTAGATCATCTTATATTCATTAGAACAATCTCTTGGTAGACACATGTACTCTGTACTATACCCCATATGAATACAATCAAAAGCAGGACGTAGGGTATTATCTCTTCGAGAGAGCCCGAACCTGGGTAAAATCATGTGTCCATGTTACCATCGTTCCAAGACGCCTAGCTTAGGACCCCTACTACTAGATATGCCAGATTTGACACCGACATTGGTGCTTTCATTGAGAGCCTGCTGGGTAGTCGACACGGTGCGATGGGAATTCGGATCGTCTCCATCGCGATCTACGCGTCAGAACCGAGCTACATCGTCAACGTCGGCATCTTCGTCGCCGGCTTGACTGGTCACCTCGGCTAGGCCGAGGACTGCGCACCACGTCGGATCATCTAGATCGGACGGGCGTCTTCATCAACATCAACTCCAATATCAACCAAGATCATGGAAGAATCCTTCATGGTGCTCGGGGGCTCAACGTCAACATTGCCCTCGCACGATCACGCAGTTTTTCTGGACAGCGGATTCGTGTTCGTCGTCCCCGTCTCCTCGAGTGTCGTTTTGACGATTGCTTCGGTGGAATTGTGCGGAATTGAGTCTAGAACAACCCTGCAAAATTTTGTCGCGTTCCGGTGGAGGAATCTCCGGCGATCTACAATATACTGGGGCCCTGTCGAATCTGGATGAGAATCTGGACAAGTTTAGGGTGAGGAGTCCAGCGTCTAGCTCGGACATCCGTTGGAAAATCCCACCGTTCATCGGCTGCGGAATTCCTATACCGATGACCCCTCAAAATTTCAACTCGATCCGACCGTCCAAACTCCGGGAAACATCCGCTTAGTACAACAAATTTTGGATCTATTCTCTGCGCGAAAACGAATCCGACCCGAGTTCATCTTTTTCATGAACGGGTTGTCGGACGTCCTTTTTAAAGGAAATTTTCTCATCATCTCGGTCATCCTACCAAGAGTTCGGCATCGCGAGGGCCGAATAATCATCATGAGAACCTCGTCATCCGCGGGTTGTACGGGTCGGGCGCTCCGTTGCTTCATCAAGCCAGCATTGACCTCGTCACAAATTCCGACCTGCGTCGGCATCGCCGCGCCGTTACTTTTTCAAGCTGACGTCCACCACGCCGACCTGCTTTGACACGTCGGCTAGCATGGGGCTCTAGCGTCACCTTACCGATCTGCTCCGTCACCTCGGCTAGACTAGGGGCTTCGTCATCTCCTCATCAACCCGCTCCGAAGACTTCGGCGTCACCAGCCGGCCAGCTTCGACACCTCGGCTGGCCTGAGACTTCGGCGTCACCAGCCGACCTGCTTCAACACCTCGGCTGGCATGAGACTTCGGCGTCACCAGCCGACCTGCATGAGACTTCGGCGTCCGCCGATCACAGCTTCGCCACGTTAACTGGACCGAGGACTTCATCTCGCCACATCGACCGTGCAGCGTCGCCACTTCGTCAAGCCGAACTCCTCGTTCAGGCACCTCGGCTCCCAGGCCATATTCCTTTACTTATTTGCTTCACTTAAATTAACTAAGTAGAAGAATTTTTTTTAAAATATATTATTACCTTTATTTGTTATTACTCTTGGCTTGCACTATTTTATGTGTGCAGGTAATCGACTTCGGCTGCGTCGCGCGGTCAGTTCGGCGTCACCTTGCCGACCTACTCCGCCACCTCGGCTGGACCGGGGGCTTCGCCTCACCACATAGGCCGAGCCGTGTCACTACTTCGGAACGCCGAGCTCCTCGCTCGGTCATCTCGGGCTTGGGGGCTGGGACCTCGGTCATGCCAAAGACTATGCCCCATATCGGATCTGTCAAAAGTTCGATGGGCGTCCTCGTCCCGCCACAAGCCCGGATCACGTCATCGACACCGAGCACATTAACCAGCTAAGTCGCTTTCATGTTAAAATATTTTCAGCTTTCTAATTGTGTTCGGTTCGACCAAGCGTTATACTGTTTTAACAAAAAGTTGTTTGTGAAAAACTTTCTTTTTCAAAACTTTCTTTGTTACAAACAAATTCAAATACCCCGTTTACTTGGGGGCTTCCTTTATGAAACCTTTTCTCTTTGCATATGATTATTATTGTACAGCTTCTTTCCTTGCTCGTGTATTATGCCAAAATATGCATCATGTTGACTTAAGTGTTCCGCAAAGCTGGGTTGCCTTGCTCCTGTGCTTACCCCTACGTTCCCGATTGTTCGGCTAAGGAGTCAAGGGAGCACCTCTGCGATTGTTACGATCGGATCATCCGAACTCGTACCTCAGACGGGTGAAGCCGAAAGCTAGCGCTCTTACTGTTTTCAACTATGGTCGGCCACGACGGAAAATAAGCATACATAAATCTATTGCACACCCCTCATGGTAATCATGAGAACCCAAAGAAAGGAACCGTTAGAGGAACTATTTTCTTTGAAGATGCTTCTTACGTTGAATAGTAATATAGCATAAGTTCCCTGGGCGCGCTTTGTCTGTTATAGCCTAATGGCCTGATTGCCTGGTTATTCGAAACACCTCCGATATACTCGGATGGCGCAGTCGATAACACTTTTCGGCCCTTAGCCGAAGAGGGAGAAGTCGACGGTCGGTTAAGACACGTTTAAAGTTCGGGCAAACACAGATATGATATAAGTACTTCGTTACATACAATCATTATACATAAAATTCTTTTACCCAAGTCACTTGTGGGCTCTTAAATTTATATGAGCTGTTTTATAATAAATGTTTTCTTCTGAGTCATTGCAAAGTCTTTTTCTACTACTCCTTTTTCCGACGCGAGTGTGTGGTCAATAGCCGGATAGCCTGGTTTCTCTCTAAAGCCGCTCGCGTTTAGTTCGCTAAACTGGCCTGAGAAACACTCCGTCTTCGGGATAGGGAGGTTGAAGCCGAAGGCTGACCCACCTGAAGTCTAGAGATCGGATGTGTCATGTTAAAGCACGACCGAAGCACGTATTAATTTTAAGACCAGTTTCGGATTGGCACAATTTTCTTTTATCTAAACATAAAGTTTTTTGCATAAATTTTGTTTTTTCCGAGCATAACTCTCGCAGTACACTTTAAAAACATCGGCAATATCAACGGGGGGCTGCGGCTAGAGCCGAACCCACCAAAAGCCAAGGCACTCCGAGGAGTCCTCGGCAAAACGTTCTCGGATATTGCTTTATATGCACCAGTTTCGAATTGTGTCTTCAGTCAATAGTTGGGTTGCCCGGCTCCTGTGCTTGCCTCCTACGTTCCGCTTTGTTCGGCTAGGTGTGCAAAGGGAGAACCACTGCGATTTTGCTTCCAGCTCGAATGGTTAAGCGCCTTAGTGGAGAAAGCTGAAAACTGACTGTCACAATGAGCGTAAACTGGTCAGCGATCCGATGACTGTGTCAAACTACAGATCGATAGAGGTCACCCCGTGTTAAACGATGGGCCTTTCATAAGATTGGCCGAAGTGTTACTGGTTTGACCTCGGCTGACGCCGAACACTAACCGGGGGCTAGTAACTGGCCCCGAACTTTAAAACTCCTATGACTAAGTGAAAGTTATAAAGCCTGCATACCTGATTGCCTCGTTTCCGCTAACGCAACCGCCTCCGGGCACCGAGATGTTAGCTAAGGGTTGTATTGTTAGTACGGAAACACCCTGTGTAGCATCTACAAAGGGGTGGAAGCCGACGATAGGCCACTTTCAGGTTATAAACAGTCTCAATGGAGAATTGGCCTTCCATAATTATCGTAATAAAGCCATAAATATGCATCAATTTGACTTAAGATTTTGGCCAAGCTGGGTTGCCTGGCTCCTGTGCTTACCCCTACGTTCCCGATTGTTCTGCTAGGCGGTAAAGGGAGCACCTCTGTGATTGTTACTACCGGGTCATCCGGGTTAGTACCTCAGACATGGTGAAGCCGAAAGCTAGCCATCTTAAAGGATATAATTGGTCGGCAACGATGGAAGTGAAAATTTCGGTTCATTATGGACCACAGAGTTCGGGAACTTTCCCCCAACTAAATCCTCAATATTTTGCTCCCACATTGATCGGAGATGGGGTTTCATGATCATGGTCAGCATGACAACCCAAAGAAAGGAACCGATAGCGGGACTATTTTCTTTGGAAGATGTTTCTTACGTAATATAACATATCTCTCCGCGTACCTTTGTTTATAAAACCATATGGCCGGATTGCCTTGTTTGCCGTAAACCTTTGCCCTCATAAAGGCTTTATAAAGTGGGACAAACACTCCCCGGCTACTGGCCGAGGAGGTTGAAGCCGATGGTCGGTCAACAAAGTTTTGTACAATGCGGATCCGAGCATTAATGATGTAAAGTACTTGGATACATAGAATCATTACACATAAATTACGAGTACAAGTCAATTTACTGCAGCCCATCTTTTAAAGCGTCAAGGGCACAATCTTGTTGAGATAACCGAGCAGCTGACATAACGCTCTCATAATTCCCTATTGGCATTGATTTCCTATCTATTAAGCCTCTTGAGGCCGACCTTGGCGAGCTCAGCTTTCGTTAGCTCTAGCTCCTTTAAGAGATCTTTATTCTCTTTCCGAGAAGTTTGTGTTAAACACAATTTTTTTTATGTCAAACGGATATCGATCCTTAATTCGGCCACCCGTGCCCACATTAAGGCTCGGGGGCTACTGGGCTTCGCGCTTATCATTTACAAATATTAAAGGGGCACATCGATCCCCTGATCTGGTGTTGCCACCCGACCAGTGGCTCGGGGGCTACTGCATTGCCTATTTAATGCAGAAAATTCAAAATACGCAGTGTTCGGCTTGACCGAGCTATGGGCAGACGCGTCTTCGGACAACAATAGGTACCATATGGACCTATCCGGCATCAAGCTAATATATTACGGCAACTTCTCCAGACCCTCTCTCAAGGGCCCGCTTGCCGATCACTATTTCCTCTAATATATTACACCGCGTTTCTATTCCTAAGTATGCTGCAGAGCTAGGAGTTGATCCTCAGGCCGATTTTGTGAATCGACCTGAGTCTCAGGGGCTACTGGGATCAGCGGTTTTATGATTTCCTTCAGGTGCATGCCGGACATTCAACGGACACACACCTTGAGGGCTACTGGCTATATATCTCGGCAAAGAATACATTGCACAAATCGGAATTAAATTTACAAAAATCAGCCCATGGCCGAGGTGGTGCACCACCTCAGAAGGAGTCTGGCATAAAGCTCGGATGCAAGTGGCTGGCTCCATAGAGGGCATTTCCGGCATTAAGCTCGGTTGAACCCCTTCAACTTTTTCAAAGACCGAGGTAATCTAGGACACTTCGGATGCAGTCCGGCGTTGGAGCTCGGCTGTAAAAAGACCCTTCGGATACAGTCCGGCGTTGGAGCTCGGATACATTCCGGCGTTGGATCTCGGAAGTGGTCCGGCGTTGGTGCTCGGCTGCAAAAGATACCTCGGATGTAGTCCGGTGTTGGAGCTCGGATGCAAGAGGACACTGCCGCACGGGAAACACTTCGAACCCGAAGTGTGGCGTAAAAAATAATAAGGCATTGATAAAGGCCGAAAACTTAAAGGGGCTCCTCGGATACCCGACGTATGAGCTCTTCGGATACACCATGGCGATCCACAAGATCGGAGATAGGAAGATTTGTTGAACCAGTTTTCAAGACCGACGACCGAAGACGAAGAACAGTTCAGAAGAACCGAGGAGCATCCCCAACTTGAAGACCGGTTCAGGGGGCTACTGACGGTGTCCTGGACTAGGGGGTACTCACTACGTCATCTCCCGACTAGGTTGATCAGGCCGAGGACCCCCATGGTGGTATACTATTGGGCCAGTTCGGACAGCCCATGCCGTATACAAGGAGGATTCCACAAGACTTGATGCCCAAGACAAGGACTCTCTTAAACCCTAGGACTCGGTACATATATAAACCGAGGCCATGCTAGTCATTAGATCATCTTATATTCATTAGAACAATCTCGTGGTAGACACATGTACTCTGTACTATACCCCATATGAATACAATCAAAAGCAGGACGTAGGGTATTATCTCTTCGAGAGAGCCCGGACCTGGGTAAAATCCTGTGTCCATGTTACCATCGCTCCAAGACGCCTAGCTTAGGACCCCTACTACGAGATATGCCGGATTTGACACCGACACCCCCCCCCCCCCCGATGTGTTCAATCCCCTTCCTAACTCTTCAATCGCGTGCTCTAATCGAATCTAGCCCAAGTCGAAAGCAGTGAATGTACAGAGAGGACGAGGTCTTACCGCCATGGCCGATGCGCTCCGGTGGAGGTCTGCAGACGCTCCGGTGGTTGCCACCGCCGTCTTGGATCGATTTGCAGTAGAGCTCAGGTGATCGCCGCCATCGTCGCCGCCACCGGTGTGAGTGGGGAAGAGGGGAGAGAGCGGTGAGGAGGGGGAGGTGAGGGTAATTTATGACGACGCATCTGGAAACAACGCGACGTCTCGGGACCGCACCCACGCGTGCAACCGCCCACGTCCACGTGCCTAGGGTTGCATCGCTCGGGCCTGGCTGAGGAAAAATGGCCGATTTGAGCGTTCCCAGGGATGCAGGCCCAGAGGTGCTTTAATGTTCGTGCTATGCAGGCCCAACAGTGAATGCGGGTAACCAAACGGGCTTTTTTCTTTCCGCGCGGGCCTGGCTGAGGTATATGCGGGCAACCAAACGCGTCCTTGATGTCATGCTTCAGCTCAGCCCGCAACTTGTGATTTTGTACCAAGTCACCCACCATAGTGATCAAGACCTTGTGCATGGGGTTGTCTCTCCATCGTGGACAATCACCGTGTTCTTGTACGGTACATCCATCAGTCGTTAAGCTCTTGTTTCTCGGCATGAGAAATAACGAGACATGCACTAGACCTGAGCTTCAACAATCCTCCTCCTTATTTGATGACATGTTTGATCAATCTCAGTATGTTTCGAGGGGGCTACACATTTTGCAAGGATGATTTGGTAAGGCAATGGATGGCTGAAGGTTTCATCGGTACAACAGAAGGGTAAGATGTGGTGAAAGTTGCGGAGAGCTATCTCGATCAACTTATTGGCAGAAGATTCATCCAACCTATACATATCAACTATAAAAATGAGGTGTTGTTATGTGCAGTTCCTGACACGGTGCATGATCTTATCGCACACAAATCTTCAGAACAAAATTTCATTGTGGCAATAGACTACTACTGTGGAAAGAATGTGACACTTTCTGTTAAAATAAATCCGAGGCTCTCCGTTGATCTACCGAGGACCAAGCAATCACACGAGCACGACACCGAGATTTGTTAACAAGGCTCACTGTATGGCTACATCCCCGGGGCATGACTACGGGCGCTCCTCCCCATGACACCGTTACAATACCGCACCCTGGCCGCCCGGGCGCCGGCACCCGCCGCCGGCTCCCCCCACGTGCTTGTGCTATTATGTTGGCATAGGTTACATCGTGTGTCTACCCTCTCATTATATAAGAGGCCTAGGGATACAGGTGTCCTAATAGGACACGACTCCTACCCTATCTACACACAGTCCAAACTCAAGTCCAACTGTAACCTACCTTGTACAAATAATATTCGACACAATTCTAACAAACTCCGCCTTGGCGAATATACTCCGCCACCTTGTATTCATCCATGCGTCGAACCTTCATGTACATTAGACTTGAGATACGACATGAGCATCGCTGCTACTCCCAAACTCCATGTGACTCCACCTGCAACTATAGTCCCTTCTCGTCTTCTTCACAATCAACACTCGAGCAAAATTAAGTTCCTCATTACTCTACTTTGTGCTCCCAACATCTGGAGTATCCGTTCAACGCCATCACACACTGATCACTGACCTGCGTGAAAGTGAACAACCCACATATTGGATGCCACATATAAGACTTACCTGAACTCAACATCCTCGCCCTTTCTTGACCGTTTGTCTGAAACTTGAAGGAATTTCACCGTCGCCCTGTGTCACCCTGAGTCAAATTTGCGGTTGTCTCACCCTTTTGCCCGGATAGTCTCTGACATGTCCCACAGCTATAGCACTCCGCCTCCTTCTGTACTTGTCATCCGCACTTTGCCATGTGCACTAAACACTACAGAATATACGACCATGTACTCTCTCCGCTTTTGACAATTTCAGACTTTCCGTCACTTTCTCAGATTCTCCATGGTCAACTCCTGTCCATCAACTAGCACCGATAGACCCAGTCACCAACTTGAATCTGGTACTCGTCAACACTGCTTCAGCATCCCTGCACACTTTGTCTGTTCACATGTTTGACCACCAGTGCCTTGGTCTGTCGCTGTGTCCCGTGCTTACCGCATGCCTCGCCGTTATCACCGCGCCGGAGCCTCTGTTGTCCTAGTCGAGTCTCCCGGGTAGCTAGCCCACACTCCCTCAACCCCCACTACAGAGAACCACCGATATTCACCGACCGATGTCGAGTATCACGTCTCCACCAGACCACTTGTACCCAGTCCGATCCATGTGTCTCTCGCTATCCTGCTGAAATAGGCTCGATTCCTCGACGTCTTACACCGTAGCCCCTCCATCAGCACAGAGTGAAGTCTTCCACCAGACCCTAGCTCCACCTTCAACATGACTCCATGGTGGTTGTACGTGCCACCTCCCTGCCCCGTCGACTTCAAGATCTCTCATGTGTGCACTGCCTTGAATCAACCCTGCATCATAGTCTTGTCGAAGCCGCACAAGCCCTTAGACCTGCACCAGGTGTTTCCACGCCCCAGAAGTTGGCCACCGTCAGCGTCACGCTCCTATGTCGTCGTCGCTGAAATCACCGTCATCTTCTGCTTTGACCAGCATCCATCGATCCATCAGACTGTGCAGTCCGACCCAGCTGAAAATTTATCCGACTGTAACCATGCTCCACCCTGCATCGTGATCGCTCGCACTCCGTGCATTGCTTGACGCCCCGTGTATGCATGATCCTGCCACGATGTGCTCCAGACTCCTCTGAGCCTTATACGCACGTCGCCGTCCTTACCGCACACACTCCAAGCACTCTCCGCAACTCGAGCCATCAGAAAAAAACCTCCATGCAAACTTGATCTCAATAGATACTTCTGCATATTTTTCTAGACTCTATTTGCTAGCCGGCCCTGGCCCCCCCGAGGTATGTATGTAGGCTGGGGCCTTGGCCCATAGTACTGGGTAGAAAGACCGACCGCTCGATCCCAGCTGCCAGCGATCGAGACATCGAGTCGTTTGTTCTCAGGAAAGATAGCGAGAGATCCTCGGAAAGAAGGAAACATAGCGAGCGATCCGCGGCTGGACGGTTCCCTTCCTGTTACGTTAGACTGTTTGTCTGTTCCGTCACGAAGAGCCCAGGTCCCAGGTTCCCAGCCCTAGCTGCTGGCCGCCGCCGACGTCGCCGTACAGGTACAGCGTACACTACACGCACGCAGAGGGACACACAGACGACTCGCCGCTCGCCGCCGTCCCCTGGTAACTGCCTTCCTCCTGATTAGCTGATCTGAAACGATTTCAATTCACAAGTACAGACTACAGAAATAAGGACGCCATCTAGCAAGTAGCAACGATTTCAATTCTGAGACCTCCATCTTCACGCTCCATTGGTCTTTGCTGATTGCTCAATTCCTCTCCTCTCACTCATGTGCAGACTATAGACACGTACAGACTACTGATATTTGGCCATCAGGACTCAAGACATCAGGATCAGGTATTGAGGTATGTTATTCATACAACAGTTTTTTTGGTTCAGAGCTTGCACCGTTCAACAATTTTACAATTGATGCAACCTTTTTTTTCCAGCATTGTGTTTGTTGTCATGCCGCCCAGCAAGAGGAAATATCCATCGGGTAGTGACAAAAGGAAAAAACAGAAGGCAGTGAAAAAATTGATAAACTCACAGCGCGGAGGTATTCGGCAATTTCTCAAGCCAAGTAATATTGGTGCTTCCAGTACTTCGCCAAACCCAGATGATGCGTTGGCGATTGTTGCCATAGTGGAAGAGCAACAGACTAATGAAAATTCGGACTGTGATCAGCAAGAAGAAAATATCAACTCCAACATCGGCGATAGCAATGTAAGTGGCTCCGAGAATGTAGGTAATTCATCGGATGCACATGCCGAATCTGCTAGTGTTGATGAACAACCAGTTTATACTGTTGATATTTATGATCCAAGAAATTGGGATAATCTTGATAATAAAGCAAGAGATATCTTAGTTGAGAAAGGGCCTCTCAGAGAGGATAAAATGGAATACCATGTAGATGATGATGGAAGACATTTTTCGTACACTCATTATCATAGAAAATTAAGCAATGGAGAGGAACCTGATAGGAAATGGCTAGTTTATTCAAAACATGTCAACAAAGTTTTTTGCTTCTGTTGTAAGATCTTCAAGTCTAGCACCAACAGGATTCAAAGTTCCTTAGCACATGATGGATTAGGACATTGGAGACATATTAGTGATATGGCAAAATCATGTGAGAAAGCTGTTTCATTTTTTGGAATTGTTCGGCGCATATATGTATTATTTGCTGGCTCTACAAAACGGTGGGATGTTTTGCTTAAACATGTTCCTAGTTTGACCGTGAAATCATTGTCCAATACTCGCTGGGAGAGTAGAATCAAAAGTGTTACAGCAATAAGATATCAAGCCAGCGAGTTAAGGTCTGCTTTGTCTGAGTTACGTCATGCTTCTGACACTGATCCTAAAGATAAAAGTGATGCAAAAAATTTATTTGATGCACTTGGTCGCTTTGAGTTTCTAGTTGGTATGATTATCTGGCATGATATTCTATTTGCTGTAAATAAAGTTAGCAAGATGTTGCAGTCGTCAACCATGTGCATCGACTCTGCTTTGAAGCAAATAAAAGGTATAACACAATATTTTGAGAAGTACAGAGATGAGGGATTTTCTTCCAGTTTGAGCACCGCTAAAGGTATTGCAACTGAAATGGGAATAGAGCCATTGTTTCCAGTGAAACGTCGTGTTACGAGGAAGAAACAGTTTGATGAAAGTGATTGTCAAGAAAAAAATCTAGAAGCTGAGAAGGCTTTCCGAGTTAAATATTTTAATGTTTTGGTTGATATGGCAATCACTTCTTTGAATGATAGATTTAAAGAACTCGTGGTGTTTAAAGATATATTCGGATTTTTATTGAGCTCGGGCACCCTGAAGTCATTAAGTGACAATGAACTTGAAGAATGTTGTACACAATTTGCAGAAACTTTCTCTTTTAATGGTTCATCGGATGTTGAGGTATACGATCTTATTTCTGAATTGAAGATTATGAGATTCACTTTGCCAGATGGCGTAATGTCTGCTATGGAGATTTTTGGGCATGTCAGAGAAGTTGATTGTTATCCTAGTATCTCCATTGCCTATCGCATCTTATTTACTGTGCCTGTGACGGTCGCATCGGCCGAAAGAAGCTTTTCAAAGTTGAAGTTATTAAAGAATTATTTGAGGTCAACAATGACTCAAGAGAGGTTAAATGGTTTGGCTACATTATGCATCGAGAAGAAATTATTGGATGAAATTGACATCGACCCCATCATAAGTGACTTTGCGTCGAGGAATGTTAGAAGAAATTTTTAAGGTAATATGTACAAATTATTTGATACACATACTAATTTTGGATGCATCTAAATGTTAGTGATAATAATTTATATATACGTTTTTTAGACAACTATATATATATATACATATATTATAATGACTTATATATTAAGGGCCCCCAATTTTTAGTTCGCCCCGGGCCCCCGAAATCTCAGGACCGGCCCTATTGCTAGTACTTATGTGTATGCGCAGAACCTTTTCTTTAGAACGTGTCCCGTGATAGCAGCCTTCTGTGTACCCTCAGCATAATACTCATGCTCCTGGACACCATGCATGCACACCCGGACCTGTTCCTCTTTCTTTTTTCTTCTAACAAATCTCACGAACCAGCCTTCTACCTCAACCACGAGCACGTCCAGCTCTTTGGGCCTCACAGCCTAGGCTTTGTGCCCGCTGGACCGCATGCTACCCCGCCTGGGACACGCGTGAGCTGCACCTGCCGCCTGCGCACGCACCTGCATCGCTGCCTTTGCGTGTTACGCCGCCGCCGCCTTCACGCTTCCAGTTGGGTCCGATCCAAGCGCTGCGTCCGTGGTACGTGCATGGGCCACACCAGCCGCCAGCCGGCCACTGCCAGCTTGAGCCGCACGCCCGCGCCCGCGCGATAGCCGCGTCCTTGATGTCATGCTTCAGCTCAGCCCGCAACTTGTGATTTTGTACCAAGTCACCCACCATAGTGATCAAGACCTTGTGCATGGGGTTGTCTCTCCATCGTGGACAATCACCGTGTTCTTGTACGGTACATCCATCAGTCGTTAAGCTCTTGTTTCTCGGCATGAGAAATAACGAGACATGCACTAGACCTGAGCTTCAACAATCCTCCTCCTTATTTGATGACATGTTTGATCAATCTCAGTATGTTTCGAGGGGGCTACACATTTTGCAAGGATGATTTGGTAAGGCAATGGATGGCTGAAGGTTTCATCGGTACAACAGAAGGGTAAGATGTGGTGAAAGTTGCGGAGAGCTATCTCGATCAACTTATTGGCAGAAGATTCATCCAACCTATACATATCAACTATAAAAATGAGGTGTTGTTATGTGCAGTTCCTGACACGGTGCATGATCTTATCGCACACAAATCTTCAGAACAAAATTTCATTGTGGCAATAGACTACTACTGTGGAAAGAATGTGACACTTTCTGTTAAAATAAATCCGAGGCTCTCCGTTGATCTATCGAGGACTAAGCAATCACACGAGCACGACACCGAGATTTGTTAACACGGTTCACTGTATGGCTACATCCCCGGGGCATGACTACGGGCGCTCCTCCCCATGACACCGTTACAATACCGCACCCTGGCCGCCCGGCGCCGGCACATGCCGCCGGCTCCCCCACGTGCCTGTGCTATTATGTTGACATATGTTACATCGTGTGTCTACCCTCTCATTATATAAGAGGCCTACGGATACAGGTGTCCTAATAGGACACGACTCCTATCATATCTACACACAGTCCAAACTCAAGTCCAACTGTAAACTACCTTGTACAAATAATATTCAACACAATTCTAACACTTTCTCATAAGGACCGTCGACTATCTCTCCTCTTTGGTGGTGCAAGTCATGCCAAGACACCAGAAAACATTAGAAATTCACATGTTCGATCACTTAGATTTTTTGGATTATCCAAGTGTATGCCTTGTTTTAAAGAGTTCAAGCTTCTTTGTGTTTTAAACCTTCATATATCCTATCATAGTGGCAACAACGACCCATGCATAGACCTCAAGGCGATTTCAGAGCTGTTTCAACTGAGATATTTGAAGATTGCATGTAATGTCCGCATAGAACTGCCAAGTCGTGGGCTACAATGTTTGGAAACACTGGATAGTATGGAAGAAGAAGCAGCTAATGTAAATGTAGCATGTCCTATCAAGCTCCCACACTTGTTGCACCTCAGTATCCTTGGGGCGCCCTCGGTGGAGGAGAACAGAGGCAAGATTAAGCAAAGGTACATGAGTCAGTTTAAGGGAAGGAAGGCCACAACGGAGACAGACTCTGTTCTTGGCAAGAGGTCGACCTGCAACACTTTTGTACACACTATAGAGATAGCTGAGCTAGCTGAAAACAGGGACATGTATAAGAGAAAGAGGGGTACTCAGAGGATAGAAGGGGAGGGGGAGCACTAAAGGAGAGATAGGCGGAAAGGAAGCTACCGGTATTGGGGCTGCCGGGGAACTGACGGACGCGACGGAGAGCGTCCGTCAGGAGGAACGACTATCTTGAGCTGGAACTGCCGGGGTTTGGGCCACCCCGGGACAGTTCAAGAGTTGGTGTGCCTAGTGCACACTCACCGCCCCTCTGTCGTGTTTATCTCAGAGACACGGCAGTGTGAGGAGAGCGTCAAGAAAATAAGAGGTCGAATATGTATGAAGCACTGTATCACCCACAATGGGTATGGCAAAGGTGCCGACATCGCCCTATTTTGGGATGATAGCATTGAAATAAATTTGCTCTCCTATGGTCCGCGGTATATCGATGTTCACATCCGTTATGATCCTCATGGCCCTCTGTGGCGAGGCACTTTTCGTGTATGGCGAGCCTCGTGCTCACGAGAGACATTATATGTGGAGCTTGATCCGTAGAATAAAACACAGATCATAGGAACCATGGATGATGATAGGCGACTTTAATGAGACAATGTGGCAAGGAGAACACTTTTCAGCTGCAAAACGTTCTGAAAAAAACATGAGTAACTTCAGGGAATTGTTGGGATGGAGTGATTTAAATGATCTTGGATATAGGGGTCCAGACTGGACCTTTGACAACAAGCAAAGTGGAAGGAAAAATGTTAGAGCTCGGCTAGACAGGGGAGTGGCTTCGACACAATGGATGGACATGTTCCCTCACGGACAGGTACACCACATAGTCACCTCCAGGTCTGACCATTTTCCTTTGCTATTGTCTCTTGCCAATGACCAGCCTATGAACAGAAAAAAGGGCTTCAGATATGAGATGATGTGGGGGAGAGTAAACACACTGGAACCCACTGTGAGAAAGGCCTGGGGCAATGAAGGATCTGCTAGTACGTTGGCTGGTGTTGCACACAAACTGCATGAGGTTCAGAAATCGTTGATGGTGTGGTCCAGGAAGGATTTCAGGTCTGTAACCTGGAACATAAAAAAGAAGAGACAGCGACTCAAAGAGCTTACTGAAAATTCAAATCAAAGGGAAAATGAGATCTTGATGAAAAACACAGCTGCAGAATTGGATGAACTTTTGTTTAGGGAAGAAGTCATGTGGGGACAACGCTCCCGGGCCACTTGGATCAGAGAGGGAGACCAAAACACACGCTACTTCCACCGTAAGGCAACATGGCGTCAAAAGAAGAACACTATCAAAAAACTGAAAAATAATATTGGAGAGTGGGTGGAAAAAAGGAGGCCCTGAATAAGATGGCCACTGAGTTCTTTAAGGATCTTTACACTAAGGAGGATGGAGTGGTCCCTTTTGAACTAATTGACATGTTGCCTCGTACTGTTGATGAGGAGATGAACAAGTGTTTGACTAAGGAATTCACGGAGAAGGAAATTGGTGACGCCCTGTTTCAAATCGGCCCTCTCAAGGCACCAGGGCCGGATGGCTTCCCGGCACGTTTTTTCCAACGGAATTGGGAGTTTCTGAAAAAAGATGTAATTGCAGTAGTAAGGAATTTTTTTGAGAATGGGATCATGCCGGAGGGAATCAACGACACATCCATTGTTCTTATTCCTAAAGGAAAGAACCCACAAAGTCTAAAGGACTTCCGCCCGATAAGTCTATGCAACGTGATTTATAAGGTAATTTCCAAGTGCTTGGTTAACCGGTTGAGGCCTCTTTTGGATGAGCTAATCTCAGAAACTCAGAGCGCCTTTATCCCCGGGAGGATGATCACGAACAATGCCATCATTGCGCTCGAGTGCTTCCATAAGATCCAGCAAAGCAAAAACCCTCACAACACACATTGTGCGTATAAACTTGATCTAGCAAAAGCTTACGATCGAGTGGACTGGGATTTTCTTGAGGGCGCCACGGAGAGAATGGGTTTCAGTGCCGTGTGGATCAGCTGGATCATGAAGTGTGTGAAATCTGTCCGATTCTCAGTTAAATTGAATGGAGAAGTTCTAGAATGTTTCAATCCTTCGAGAGGGCTCAGACAAGGTGACCCCCTAAGCTCATATTTGTTTCTCTTTATCGCTGATGGTCTAGCAACCATTTTTAACAGGGAGGTTTAGGGAGGATGCATATCGCCAGTGAAAGTGGCAAGAAACAACCCAGGAATTTCAAATATTTTGTTTGCGGATGATAGCTTGGTGTTTTTAAGGCCTCGAGTGAGCAAGCAAGGGCGGTGAAGAGGGCTCTAACTTTGTTTCAAAAATGCACGGGCCAACTCTTGAGCAGCAGCAAGTGTTCAATTTTGTTTAGTGAGCACTGCCCTCTGGACACACGGGAAGAAATTAAGAAGATTCTTGCTTGTGAAACTTCAACTTTTGAGAGCAAATACTTGGGGCTCCCAACCCCGGACGGAAGAATGAAGGACACTCATTTCCAGCCTATCATGGATAGATTCCTGAAGAGGTGTAACGATTGGACAGGGAGGCATATGTCCTTTGCGGCAAAGGAGGTGCACGTTAAGTCGATCGTACAAGCGTTGCCTACTTTTGTTATGGGTGTGTTCAAATTCTCGGTGGGCTTTTGTGACAAGTATGAACGCCTTATTAGAGAATTTTGGTGGGGAGAGGATGGCGAGAAGAGGAAGGTCCATTGGATAGCCTGGGATCATATGATCAAGCCCAAGAGGGCGGGTGGAATTGGCTTCCGTGATATGCACATTTTCAACCAGGCCTTCTTAGCGAGACAAGGTTGGCGCCTCCTCCAAAAGCCTAACAGTTTATGTGCAAGGGTCCTGAAATCAAAATACTACCCGAGGGGGGAGCTCCTCGATACCGTGTTTGCTTCGGATGCCTCGCAAGCTTGGAGGGGCATCGAACATGGACTGGAATTACTGAAAAAGCGACTTATTTGGAGAGCGGGAAATGGGGAGAATATTCAAATTCAGAGGGACCAATGGGTCCCCAGGAAGAGTGGCCTAAAGATTACAGTTTTTAAAAGGCGCTCGAGATTGAGGTGGGTGAACCAGCTAATGAAACCAGGGAGTAAAGAATGGGACGAGTCCCTTGTGCATCAACTATTTCACAAGTATGATGAGGAAGAAATTTGTAAAATAAAGATCCCATCGAGCATGGTGTGGAGGACTGTGTAGCATGGCACGAAGAGAGGTCAGGATTGATCTCTGTTCGCAGTGCCTACAGGCTAGGAGCAAATCTCAAACAACAAAGCAACATGTTGGCATCAACATCAGGTAATGAGGCGGATAACAGAAGCATATGGGACCTCATATGGAAGGCAAAGGTTCGAGAAAAAGTTAGGATTTTTGCATGGCGGGTGGCGACCGAAACACTACCCACGAAAAAGAACAAGTGGAAGAGAACGCTCGAGGTGGATAGTATCTGCAAGATTTGTGGAAGAGAAACAGAAGATGAATTCCACGCAGTAATGAGCTGCACAAAGGCCAGAGCCATTAGAGAAGGAATGAGGGTACACTGGGATTTACCGGCAGAAGATCAATGCCGATTCACTCCAAAGGACTGGCTTCATAACCTGCTCGGAGGGTGTGATGCAGAGGGGAGAAGAAAGGTCCTGCTCCTGCTATGGCGGCCTTGGTGGCTGAGAGACAACTGCATCCATGCAGATGGAAAGGCTCCCATCGGCCAGTCAGTTAAATTCTTACTAAAATACGCAGAGGAAATCAAGATGGGTGAAATTGACAACACTATTGGCGAGAGAGATGCGCCATTGGGTGGCCAACTGACTGATCGGGCAATTGAGTTGCGCCGTGAAGAAATTAAGAAAGGGAAGGAACCTTGTGGGAAGAACACATGCAGTAGACAAGGTGTATGTAACAGCAAGGGGAAGCATGCAGGCCAATCAGAGAAGATGCGAGCAAACTCCAGACCGGAAGATGGGCATAAGTGGACTCCACCGGCTGAGGGCATTTGGAAAATGAACTCGGACGCGTCTTTTCTGCCTAGCTCTCGGGAGTCGACGGCTGGCATTGTCGTTAGAAACCACCTGGGAATGGTCGCTCTGTGCTGCGGTCAGCGTTTACAACCGTGCAGCGGGCCGGAGGAAGCTGAACTTGCTGCAATATTGCATGGTCTTTCTGTACTAGCTAAGCACTACCAGGGCCTGGTTTGTGTGGAGTCAGACTGTTCTACGGTTGTTAGTCTACTAAATAATAGAACCAGCAATCAGTCCGTGCTCTTCCCTCTAATCACAGACGTTTGGCACCTTGAGGAGAAGTTTGCTGGGATAACTTACAATGCAGTGAAGAGGGCCAGTAACAAACTGGCGCACGAGATAGCAGCTCATGCCAGGAGACAGGGGGACTATTTCTCTACTGGAGATGTTCATCCTAACCTTAGAAATGTCCTTTTGGAGGATTGTATCAGCTCCCGTTCTGTAATATAACTGGTGGTTGGGTTGTTCCTCAAAAAAAAAAAGATATGTTGGATTGGTACGTCAGTCTGGGGAGCTTTGGAACGCTGAACTACCTGCATGATCTTCATCTTACCATTCCTTCTGTGCGCAATCTGGAGAGGAGCATGGAAACTCTTGGTTTTTTAATCAGAGGGCATCGCAACCTGAAATCCGTAGTAGTGATTTGTCTCTTGTCAGTTAAAGATATTGTGTTTCCTGTTGCTTCACAAGAAACCATTTCATGGGATGGCTTGGCAGCTACCACCCTTCTCCAGCAATTTGAATTCTCACCTCACAGCCGGATCACATTCTCACGAATTCCTATATGGGTAACCTACGCATTTTGAAGATTCCAGTGAAGGAAATAAATTGTCTTAAAATTCTCATAGGATTGCCTGCCCGCACTGCTCTGTCACTGTATCTGAAGACGACGCTCCTTCACATGATCATCTTTGACTCGACTGCCAAGTTTTCGGTTCTCGAGCACTTCCAAGTTTAGGTGCACAAGAGGTATAGCCTGGCTGAAATTTGTGGCGGATGCAATGCCTAATCTCTGGAAGCTCAAGCTAGTTTTCAACGCCATCCCACCAGTGGACCAACATCTTTATTCTTCAGACGACAAAGGCACATTCAAACGACGTCAACTCAGTGGTGCAGTAATCAGCATCGAGCATAAGCCAGGCCTTAAAGAAATCTTTGGGAAAATTGGGGGTGCAGCT
Source organism: Elymus sibiricus (assembly GCA_039707655.1). Classification (NCBI taxonomy): domain Eukaryota; kingdom Viridiplantae; phylum Streptophyta; class Magnoliopsida; order Poales; family Poaceae; genus Elymus; species Elymus sibiricus. The sequence continues at coordinate 483,313,749 of CM077665.1, forward strand.
ACTGATGTAGAGTATATCTCGAGGGCCTTTGTTACTAATCATCTGAGAAATCCTAAAATCAACATGCAAACGCTTAATTATAGCCCCTGTGGTGAAGAAAGCACACAGCAGAAACCACCACCAGATGAGATTCTGGTGGAAGAACCAAGTGGAAGGGGATCCAACAAACAGCAACCAGATGAGATTCTGGAGCCAGAACCAAATAAACATGACAGTATACTTCAGAGTGTAAGGTACTAACAGTGTTCATCATAAACACAAGTAACTAAATATGCCCTCTCCTTTACTTTGACTTGGATTATTCTGTTAACCAGATTTAATCATTTATGTTCCAGGTCGTCGCACTCTGAAAATAAGGAAAAAATGTTTCTAAGGTATCCGCTTCTGCAAACTCTTGACTTGGCTAGAGCAGGAGCAGGCGTCACGTTGAAGAAGGGCCTTGCATACTTTGGGTGGGGCCAGGGAGGAAGCTAATCCATCCCAGGATAGCTGGTGGAACTTTGAAAGAGGCGCCTCAATATGAAGTCTGAAGTCTGAAGTTTGAACTTTGACAGATACAGAAGACAGGAACGAAGAGAAAATCCCTGGAGAAACATCCAACTTAGGTTATTTTGTTGTAACTTGGGAGCACATCGAGTTTTGATGCTTTTCACAGTGTTTTTCTAGTGGTTCTTGAACGCCACTTTGCCAGTGTCAACTATTCCCGAACACCAAGGACAGTCTTACTGTTGGACTGTTCTAACTTCAAACTCTTTCTGTTGGTGGAGACTAAATTTTATCCTAGAGTGGAATGTAATAGCATCCTTGAGTCGCTATGAAGAAATATAGAGAGAACATATATGACCATGAAACATTGATGTCCAACGCAAATAAAAATCTGCACACCTATTTTGGATGAAGGATCATCAAGTGTTTACTTTGTTACGTTAGAAAGCCTCAAAATCCGCATTCATGAAAAATGCTCACGTACATTCAGGATAAATTTATCTGGAAGCCCGGAAGAACTTTTTCTCTGGCTTACGAGTAAAAACTCATCGCACGTAGATATTTCTCTCAACTCACATGGGATATATCTCGGTTAAGTATCAGCAGTGACAAAAGTCTCGAAACATGTGAACCTCTTAATAGTATGGTGGTCCTATGACTCAAATGAAGAAAAATGAAACTATAAAAAAGAACTACGTCTTCACGCGATCTTCGTTCCTCTCCGCTGCAGTCAATTACTCCTGGGCTGCACTTCGCAGTAATTGCTTCAACTCAACAATATTTTGGGGGTCCACTCCGCCATGCAATCTTCTCAATAGTACACTCCTAGAATTATATTCATACATCCATGCCTTCACGTTTTGGGAAAATCTGGTTTTCGTAATGTGACTTATACACCGGGATGGAGGGAGTAGCAAACTTCTCAGAACTCCAGGACCATACCTCTCTGTGTGCACTAGGAAACACATTAGTCCCTCACTGTTTTATCCAAAATGTCCAAAACACTCAAGGGGCACTAGGTTGCACCAATAGAGGTGGTAAAGAACGACCGAGCACACAACACACTTTTAATTAGCGCATGCCAACCGACGTTAGACATCCCATCTTGCGCCAGCCAGCTGAGCACAGTGTAGGGCATACATGACCGGATAGGCAATCCCCCGGGTCGCGTGGGCCTAACAAGAGGTACCCATGGGGGGGGGGGGGGGGAGGCATCTCACACGAGCGAAACTGCCACGCAAGGACTCACACGAGCGACGCGGGCATGGGCCGGGCAACCAAACAGCCGGGCTGGTAGAAAACCCAAGAAAGTGCCCGCGCGAACGACGTTGACATGCGGAAATGGCCTCACCCGTTGTGCATGTGGGAGCGTCCAAGATGGCGCACGCGGGCGTGACAAAAACACTACCAAGAGGTGGCCCGGCCAGTCGCACTCGCGGCCCACGCATCATGGAACCCTGAGGGAAACCAGCCTGATGTGCTTGTATCGGATGGCATCTAGCGCACTAGGTAGCCAGCCATGCAAGGCCTGAGCGTAACGGACGGCACGGAGGGCACTCTCGGGCGGTGAGCCCCCGGAGGCGGGTATTCCAACATCCTTTATCGAAGTAATAGGTCACCCACATATAATTATATTAATGTGCAACTAACACCATGATCAGCATGAACAACTATTGCCTAACTTGCTCGTGCATTCAATATTATAAAAGTTAAACATAATATATCTTTACATTATACACTAGCATGTACATTCATATGGATTCACTTAGATGAGCCTAGCAGTCCCTTGCTCCATTGCTGATTTGTTTCTTGCGTTTGTCATTTGAATTCCATCACCAAGATGTGAATTGTCACCAACACCTATTACTGACATTCTATTGCGCTTCCTAGCCTTTTTAGCCCAGTTGGTGAGACCTTCAGATATACCTTCATCGAACATGGCTTTTTTGAACGAACTTCCCATCTTCGTTGGTACAAAGAATATAAAATTAGCATCAAGCTTAGAGAAGAAGTAATGAGAGAACGTAAACAACAATCAGTGATTATAAACTTTATAAAATTCCATAAGCTACCACTTCGACATACACTTTACAACCATGCTTTTTATGTGTGACCTACTTAAACACTGTTTAAAATTGGCTACTTCACCAAATTAAAATAAGTTACCAAAGGTTCCGGAATAAATAAGTTGCTGTAAACATGATTGAATTTTGTCAACTTACTTGAGATATGAGAGCATACAGTGGGAGGGTGATGTATCCACACAAGAGTTGGCTGATGACACTGAAAGTACATACATAATAAAGAGTTCATGCTTCTTGAAAGTTTAAAATGTTATAGTTGGTAAATATTATAGCTTACCTTATCACAAGACGGGCAATAGCATATGCCGGTTTTCCCATAATACACGATTTAAATCCATATATTACCTGCAAGCGGTTGGTTAGTTCTAGGTTGAGTTTAGTTTCACACTTCTAAATATATGGAAAGTAAATATGAAATGCCCTAATACTTAGCCAAACATGTTTATATGTTCTAGATGTTTAGGTATTTGATTCTATCAATCCTTTCCATGAGTGGCTAAGCTTGCGTGGGGCATCAACCAGTTCGGGACGCTATGCAGGGACTGTGGGTTGAGGAAAAAATATTAATATTTAGCATTGGATAGATAGTAGAATTTACCCCATCTTGCTTTTAGTTTCTCGCTTGTAATATGTACTTATGCTATTAATATGAAAATACCATAGAACAATTTCTCTACGGTCTTGGGCTTAAAAAACTGTGGATTGAGTATGTCTCTCCAGATCTTTCGGCCATTGAGCTTCGTGAGCTGCTCACAACCAGTGACCATCTCCTGGAGATCATGTTGGCAGATGGGGTCAAGGACTCGATCGAGTGCGTTTGGGAGCGTAGTGGCTCACTCTGCTTGATCTGCCTACATGGCATTATTCGCAAGAAGAACAGATATGTTGGGTGTCATTCAGATCTGGAAGTCTCGCACTTTGCCCACCTGTAGGTTCTTCTGCTGGCTCGCGGCTCCCATGCTTTTAAACAGATGATCAGCTCTCATGTCGTGGTCTTCCTCATACGACTTCTTGCCCCTTATGTGACCAGTACCCAAAGAGCATCCAACATTTGTTGCTGGGTTGTGTGCTGGCTAGGCCAATGTGGCATCGACTGTTGAATAGTTGGGGTAAGCTGGCTTGGATGTCGGAGAGTGATTTGCATCTCTGGGAGTGGTGGGCATTTATGCTGGAGAAGACATGATTAGTCAAGGACCTGTGGATGGGAGTCACCCTCATCTTGTGGTGCCGCTGGAAAAAAAAATCTGTGTTATGCTATTGTCTTCGATGGAGCGGTGGCGTCCGCGTAGAAGTTGTTGTGCCACATTGAGGAGGTGTGCCATGCATGGTGAGCAGTGTGGATGTTTAGAGGTGATAGATTTAGCGTCCGAGCATAGATATATAGGCGGAGAGGGCGAGAGTTGGCTTTAACTCTCCCACTTGCGTCAACTAGGGCATGTCCTAGTCCCGGACTCCCGGTGCGGTGAGACGGTGGTGGCAATGTTGGCCTCTATTGCCCTTGTACTCTCTTCTATATGTTTGGTACATCTTCAGTAAAGTATCCTTGAAAACAATCATTTCCATGAGAAATCACAATGACAAGCTTTTTTATAACAGTGGCCCATCATGTAATTATGAATTATATCCAAAGTCCAGTATATGTTTGGTACAATGAGAAGGGAATAAGCTTATTGTTCTTACCAGTAGCCAGAAGAAAAATGCAATCTCGAATGCATTTTGGAACAAGATGACGTGGATCAATAGAAGGACTAGCTTAGGCCGGTGGAACCAAAACAATTCATCTGAAGGAGCTACAAGTAGATCTCCTTCTATTGCAGTATGCTTTTGGGCAACCTCAGTAGCAAGCTCCGTGATAATATGCTCCAGCTTACTTCCGACCACAAGTAGCAGCTGAGAGGAATATAACATGTACAATATATTATGACTGTACTAATGAAATGAAAATTTATGTAGTGCATAATCTTATTATGGAACTTTTTGCTATGAAAGAAACAATAATTTTATTATTTAAATTTCTATAATTATCAGGTCCAAAAGATAGAACTTGCAGCTGCAAATGCTTCAATCAGTATCTTTCATATATAGCATATGTTGTTTACTTACGATAAACGGGGCTACTGATATCCAGATGTAGACATGCCATCCTATGATGATAAAAACAAAAGAGCGGTGTTAGTTTTTCTGACAAGGCACATTAATTAAAATGAAGCTAGAGAGATATACATGATCCAGGCATACTTATAAAATTTGGAGATGTACAGTATCTTATATTACCTCGTATGTATGCATACTTATAAAATTTGGAGATGTACGCATTCAACATAGAAACCTACCATGAACATTAAGTAGCAAGAATATCATCAACAGAGCCCAAAGGTACCAGCTGCGACATGACACAAGTCAATTATTGATCATTCATCATGACTATGTGATAATAAATATTGTCGGTATTAACATAGTAGCTTCGTTCATTTACCTTATGCCAACAACTTTCTTGAAATCCCCTTCTATTGCTCTGTTCATATAATTGTAGAAGTTGAATTTCGGATGTCCCCTGCTGTGTTTCTACCAAAACCAGACAAGCAAAAATGTAAACTTCTTCTATGCAACATGAAAATTAGAAAACATGTATGAGTTGTATATCCAACTACCATGACGAAGCCAAGTCGCAAGGTTGTGTAGTCCTCCTCGGTGACTGGCCCATAGAATTGTTTGAAGAAAGAACGCTGAAGTAAAGGTAAATATTATTGTGTGTATTAAACTGGTTTTACCAGTACAAATTATGCATTAATATTTTGAGATACAAGGGAAGTAAGGTACCAGCCAGCCAAAAATTTTCCATAGTTTTCCATGACCTCTGAAGTGATTTTTAATAAATTTAAATTGTTGCACATGTCTGATCATTTGAGGACCTATAAATTTTCCCCAAGAATAAATATAAGCATGATTTTATAGCTTAATGAGGAAATTTTGTGTAGTCAACTTGCTAAATTGGGCGGTGTATATGTGTATACCATTATCGTCCCTTTGCTGGATATTGTCCTCCCAGTATCTCCATTTTCTTATCTGAACGGAATGAACAAAAACATTATACAAAGAAAATTTGGTAATCCATTTTGAAAACAAATTAAGGTTTACTTTTTGAATACCTGTGTGATTCCAAGAATAACTATAACAGCAGTGAGAACCACATGCGTGACCGCTAAGACAAAGATAAATATGTGTAATTGATGAATAGCTTCAACCGAAAGAATTGGAACTTTGCCCTGAGGAATATGACAACATATATGAATAGTGATTATTAATCAGTTTATGAAAGATGAAGGGCAAAGGTAGGAAAAAAATACATTTCTTAGCAACATCAAGAAAAATTACAATCTTATATACTTACTTTTTAGATGGGCTTATTAATAGTGGATCAAAATGTTTAAGCTCGTTATTAAAAAAATATGTGCATGACCATAGTTTAGACATTGCACATAATTCAAAAAAAAGTATCCTACCAGCAGAGTGCTTCGTCAACCTGTTCCCCCCTCACACCACGGTTTTTTCATTGGTTTTTTTTGTTGATCCTATTTTTTTGTCCCACCATGCCTTTGTCCACACATTTCCCATATGCTAATCAGCCATCTTAATTTACTTACCTTCTACACCAATTCGAACTTAATTTACTTACCTTTTGCGTCAATTTCATGTATAGCCTTAATTTACTTATCTTTTATATCAATTCTATATTTTGTGTACCATGCATGACCCAGCCTACCAAACTATAAGGGCGCCAAATCCAAACTTCTAATTTAGGTAGGTAAATCACGTGCAAGAGTTGATAAACATTTATTCACACAATCATATTTATATGTGCAGATAAATCAAGGGTAACGTAGTAAAATAATTATAATCCGTTGCAACGCACGGGCAATTATCTAATGAAGGAAGTACCAAGCATGGTCAACAAATAATTAAGGTCAAACAGAAGCTGGTGAGCCTCCCTAGATAGCTCGCTTCGATCGCTTCCGGTAAACGTCAGCTGCATGAGGCCTACGAATTTCGTCTGGCAAACCAAAGCAATTCCTTTTGTTTTTATCTACTCTGGATATTAGCTTTGTCTACAGTCAAATTTTAGAAACTTTTACCAAATTTATAGGAAAAAATATTAACATCTACAATATCAAATCAATACCACTAGAACCATTGAATATATTTTCACATAAGATATGCCTGTTATTGTAAATGTTGGTACAGTTTTCTTAACCTGACCAAACTTTATAAAATTAGACTTATTAGCAAAAACTAATATGGAGAATTAAAAAAACAGAGGGTACTAGTACCTTATTGAGGCAGTAGTCACTGGAGGCAGCTCCTCCTGCCAGGAGCCTCCTCGTGCGGCCGACCACACCGGTGAACACGGCGGTGGTGATATGGTGCGTGGTCTTGGTGGCACCGGTGCCGTTGCGCGGGCACGGAAGGAGGTGGTGCATCAGGCTCTCCTGGACGCATATCTTCTGCGTGGTGCTCTGGAACACGGTGAGCAGCAGGGAGATGAACCCCAACAGCATCAGCTCTGCAACAGAAGCGGTCGGCGTTAGGTAGTAGGACAGGGAAGGCATGGTGATGGTGTGGAACGAATTACGTACCTTCTTTGACATTGAGGAGGGCCTCGTACAGCGGCTTCCGGTGACCTTTTCTTAGCTTCTGTTGATATGGAATAAGAGTTCAAGCGGCTTATTAGGTACTGCTGGTGGTGGTGGATGCATGAAGCAGCTCAATTAATCATGGAGACCGGACCTTGCCAAGGCGGTGGAGCAGGCGCTCGAAGAGCAGGGAGGTGAGGACGATGATGGAGCACACGGACGCGACGATCCAAGTGGGCGTGTGCTCCAGCATTATCTCGGCGCTGCCGCTGGCTCCTCCAGCCATGGCTAGCAATGCCCAGCAGGTTGCCCACTCTCTTCAAAAGGGAACGCTATTCGTGCTCATATATATAGAATGGTCCATCTTAAACTTTGACTTGAATAGTAGAGGAAGAATCAACATCATGAAATGTCTTGAGACCGTCCTCCTACCTCCTATCTTGTGGCTGGCTGCTGATTGGGTCATGGTAATTAAGATTTTCTGTCCTTTTTGCATGAATGCAAAAGCCTCAAGAAACCTGTGTGATGTGCCCTTTTACATGACTGACAACAGGGACACGTATATGCAACGAGAAAGAGAGAGATGGACCTAGCCTTACTCAACGGTCCAAACAAGATGAAAAGGTGCTTCTGGTGAAGAGCATACATGCATACATAACCTGGTCAGCACCGTATGTGCTCCCTTGAACAAGTAACAAATCGGTAGTGACCAGGTGTTCGAGTTGGGGAAAAGAAAATGCCTTGTTTGAGTAGGATCTGCCAGGTCAATGATAGGAAATATACACTATAAGCTATTTGGGTTATCTGGGGAAGGGAGCACATATATAGACTGGATTCTTGTCGACTTTTCTGTTTTTGCTTCGTTTGAACAAAGGCTTGTCGACTTTTTGGTTCTTATTTTGTTTGAAGAAAGGCATGTCGACTTCAGCTCGACGAAAAAAGGCGCTCTCGGATTAAGTAGCAGTTGCTTTCGCTGATGGGCCAACTGCTGGTCGTCAACCACTGCACAAGTTGGATAGCAGAAACAGGGCAGGTCCCGAGATTTCGGGGGCCCAGGGCGAACTAAAAATTGGGGGCCCTTAATATATAAGTCATTATAATATATGTATACATATATATAGTTGTCTAAAAAACGTATATATAAATTATTATCACTAACATTTAGATGCATCCAAAATGTATGTGTATCAAATAATTTGTACATATTACCTTAAAAATTTCTTCTAACATGTTTTGAATAAACTAGCCATTTCCTATCATGTTCCTCTCCGTTGCTTAATTTTCTATGATAATGAGTGTACGAAAAATGTCTTCCATCATCATCTACATGGTATTCCATTTTATCCTCTCTGACAGGCCCTTTCTCAACTAAGACATCTCTTGCTTTATTATCAAGATTATCCCAATTTCTTGGATCATAAATATCAACAGCATAAACTGGTTGTTCATCAACACTAGCAGATTCGGCAATTCAGAAATAAGATCGTATACCTCAACATCCGATGAACCATTAAAAGAGAAAGTTTCTGCAAATTTTGTACAACATTCTTCAAGTTCATTGTCACTTAATGACTTCAGGGTGCCCGAGCTCAATAAAAATCCGAATATATCTTTAAACACCATGAGTTCTTTAAATCTATCATTCAAAGAAGTGATTGCCATATCAACCAAAACATTAAAATATTTAACTCGGAAAGCCTTCTCAGCTTCTAGATTTTTTTCTTGACAATCACTTTCATCAAACTGTTTCTTCCTCGTAACACGACGTTTCACTGGAAACAATGGCTCTATTCCCATTTCAGTTGCAATACCTTTAGCGGTGCTCAAACTGGAAGAAAATCCCTCATCTCTGTACTTCTCAAAATATTGTGTTATACCTTTTATTTGCTTCAAAGCAGAGTCGATGCACATGGTTGACGACTGCAACATCTTGCTAACTTTATTTACAGCAAATAGAATATCATGCCAGATAATCATACCAACTAGAAACTCAAAGCGACCAAGTGCATCAAATAAATTTTTTGCATCACTTTTATCTTTAGGATCAGTGTCAGAAGCATGACGTAACTCAGACAAAGCAGACCTTAACTCGCTGGCTTGATATCTTATTGCTGTAACACTTTTGATTCTACTCTCCCAGCGAGTATTGGACAATGATTTCACGGTCAAACTAGGAACATGTTTAAGCAAAACATCCCACCGTTTTGTAGAGCCAGCAAATAATACATATATGCGCTGAACAATTCCAAAAAATGAAACAGCTTTCTCACATGATTTTGCCATATCACTAATATGTCTCCAATGTCCTAATCCATCATGTGCTAAGGAACTTTGAATCCTGTTGGTGCTAGACTTGAAGATCTTACAACAGAAGCAAAAAACTTTGTTGACATGTTTTGAATAAACTAGCCATTTCCTATCAGGTTCCTCTCCATTGCTTAATTTTCTATGATAATGAGTGTACGAAAAATGTCTTCCATCATCATCTACATGGTATTCCATTTTATCCTCTCTGAGAGGCCCTTTCTCAACTAAGATATCTCTTGCTTTATTATCAAGATTATCCCAATTTCTTGGATCATAAATATCAACAGTATAAACTGGTTGTTCATCAACACTAGCAGATTCGGCATGTGCATCCGATGAATTACCTACATTCTCGGAGCCATTTACATTGCTATCGCCGATGTTGGAGTTGATATTTTCTTCTTGCTGATCACAGTCCGAATTTTCATTAGTCTGTTGCTCTTCCACTATGGCAACAATCGCCAACGCATCATCTGGGTTTGGCGAAGTACTGGAAGCACCAATATTACTTGGCTTGAGAAATTGCCGAATACCTCCGCGCTGTGAGTTTATCAATTTTTTCACTGCCTTCTATTTTTTTCTTTTGTCACTACCCGATGGATATTTCCTCTTGCTGGGCGGCATGACAACAAACACAATGCTGAAAAAAAAAGGTTGCATCAATTGTAAAATTGTTGAACGGTGCAAGCTCTGAACCAAAAAAACTGTTGTATGAATAACATACCTCAATACCTGATCCTGATGTCTTGAGTCCTGATGGCCAAATATCAGTAGTCTGTACGTGTCTATAGTCTGCACATGAGTGAGAGGAGAGGAATTGAGCAAAGGCCAATGGAGCGTGAAGATGGAGGTCTCAGAATTGAAATCGTTGCTAGTACTTGTGAATTGAAATCGTTTCAGATCAGCTAATCAGGAAGGCAATTACCAGGGGACGGCGGCGAGCGGCGAGTCGTCTGTGCGTCCCTCTGCGTGCGTGTAGTGTACGCTGTACGGCGACGTCGGCGGCGGCCAGCAGCTAGGGCTGGGAACCTGGGACCTGGGCTCTTCGTGATGGAACAGACAAACAGTCTAACGTAACAGGAAGGGAACCGTCCAGCCGCGGATCGCTCGCTATGTTTCCTTCTTTCCGAGGATCTCTCGTTATCTTTCCTGAGAACAAACGACTGGATGTCTCGATCGCTGGCAGCTGGGATCAAGCGATCGGTCTTCCTACCCAGTACTATGGGCCAAGGCCCCAGCCTACATACATACCTCGGGGGGGCCCTGGATTTTGGGGGCCCGGGGCGGCCGCCCCTGGGCCGGCCCTGAGAAGAAGTTGAGAGACGGGTGAGCCGACGTGTTGCAGGAAACATAGTACATGATCTCCTCCCTCCCCACCGCCCCATGGCCGCCAACTCCCCCCTTCCCCACAGAAGCCGCCTCCTACATCCCCATCCTTCCTTCCCCTTGAGGCTGGTCATAGTGAATTATTTTGTTTTGGCGAGGCTCAAGACGTGGCCCATCTGTATGCTGAACTGTTTGGATGCGGGTTGGGCCAGTTTCCGATCACTTATTTGGGGATATTGATACATTATCGAAGACTCACAAATGCTGAATGGAAACACGTCGAGGAGAGACTACAAAACAGACTTAGTAGTTGGAAAGGTAAACTGCTATCTCTGGGTGGAAGGTTGGTCCTCATAAATTCAGTACTAAGTAACATTATTGGAAGGTTGATACATTATTGGAAGGTTGATTTCCTTCTTCCAATTGCCGAAAGGAGTATTACACAGATTGGATTACTTCCGATCGAGATTCTTTTGGCAAGGAGATAGCGAGAGAAAGAAATATCGGCTGGCTAAATGAAGTGTGGTTTGTCGTCCCAAGGACCAAGGCGGGTTGGGCATTCATGACCTTAAGGTTAAGAATAGGGCCCTCCTCGGCAAATGGTTGTTTAAGTTGTTGACGGAAGATGGTGTATGGTAAACCCTCCTAAGGAGAAAATATGTGGGTTCAAAGGCGGTATCCCAAGTATATTGGAAGCCTGGGGACTCTCATTTTTGGGCGGGACTAATGGCAACGAAGAAATATTTCTTTTGCTATGGTTCCTTCTCAATTAAGGACGGTTCGGAAATTAGATTCTGGGAGGATAAGTGGCTAGGTAATGCTACTCTCCGGGAACAATATCCAGCTCTATACAATATTGTGCGTTACAAGGGTGATACTATTGCCAAGGTTTTGGAATCATTTCCGCTAAATGTGACGTTTAGAAGGGATTTAATTGGACCTAGACTCCAATCGTGAAACATACTTCTCCAACGGTTAACCACGGTACAATTGTCACAAGGGTCTGATGTTTTTTGTTGGAACCTACATGAGAATGGAAAATTCTCAGTGGAGTCTATGTATAGAGCTTTGATCCAGCCTGACGTGCCAGTTGATAATAATAAGAAGATCTGGAAGATGAAGATACCTCTTAAGAATAAAATCTTTGCATGGTATCTTCGTCGCGGAGTCATTCTTATTAAAGATAACCTTATTAAGAGGAATTGACATGGAAGTAAGCAATGTGTATTTTGTTCGCATGATGAGACAATAAAACATTTGTTCTTCCAATGTAAATTGGCTCGTTCTATATGGTCAGTCATCCAATAGCTTCTGGCTTATATCTTCCTTGTAGTGTTGCTAATATATTTGGCAACTACTTACATGAGATTGATCACAAGTTTAGAATTCTTCCCAGGGTGGGAGCGCTTGCCGTGATTTGGTCGCTTTGGCTATGTAGAAATGATAAGGTTTTTAACGATAAAAGTACTTCTCTTATGCAGGTTATCTACAGATGTACCGGGATGCTTCGTTTATGGTCCTCTCTACAGCGAGTGGAGAATCAAGACCTGTTTACGAAGGTGTGTACACGATTGGAGGCTACGGCGAGGGATACTTTTACCCAACATGGGTGGCAGCATGATCTTAGGATTGAGCCACCTACAGATTAGGCGTCATACTGTTTCCTTGTATTTCGCCTTTCTATTTTATTTTGGTTGGTCATGAGGATTTTGTTGGCTGTGTGCATCTTAGTTATGCAGAGGCCGGGTGTAATACTTAAACCTTTTAAGTAATATAAAGCATCCTTTTTCGAAAAAAAAGATAAAAAAAGATGACGTGGCAAGTAATTAATGAGAAGAGATGCAAATAGAGTAACATAACAAGTAACTATCACATAGCGCCTCCAATGCAAAATGAGTCTATTAAGTAATAAATGAAGATGTATATGTTATCACATCTATGACATTATTCACTATGAAAATAGTAACATAGACTAGTAACATGTGCATGTTACTAGTCTAAGCTACTCTCCATTATGGCTACTGACGCTGCTAGATACCAATGGCCGGGTCGAGTCTCTGACACTTCTTGATGATGTCGGCAGCGGGGAGATGTCTACTTCGGTAGCCACAGATGGTGTGATGCGTTATATAAGCGACGACTTAAGGCGGAGGTTATGACTGTGCATAGGATCGGACGCTCGGGCGTGATCTTTTTGGCTAGGCCTAAAACTTGCTCTAGCTCGGCCCCACATGGAAATAGGCTGAGCCGAGCAACAAATTTTGGCCCGTTTCACGAGCGAGCCGAACCTTTTCCGCTCAGTCCAGTTCGATGGCCCGTTTCGCAGCCCAGTCATTTGTTTAGGGAATTTGCAACCCAGTGTTAAGATATAGCAACCAACACAACACTACTCCAATGGATCCATTGCCGAGTGCCCGAGAAACTCAGCGAAGCCCAGGAAAAACTGGGCAACGTCTTTGCCGAGCACTGTTCTCGGCAAAAGGCATACGCCGTATACTCATATGTTGCCGATATATATCTATAATTTTTGATTTTTTTAATGATATAATCATAACACTTTTACATATTTTTGTAACAATTTATAACTTGTTTTATTTGGGCTAACTTATTAACTCGGTGCCAAAGGCCAGTTCCCGTTTTTTTATTATTTTTTTATTTTTAGGTGAAAGAATTTATGGATCCGGAAGACATGAAATTTATTGTGGATTTTGCATGAATATATCTTATTTTTTTGTGGAAGAATCAATGCAAGGCGATGATGGTGGACTCCACAAGGGCAGGGGCGCGACCCCAATGCCCACCCGCGCCATGTGATCTTGTGGGAAAACCATAGGTCGGTTGGATCTCTCCTTCGGACGCAAGGATGCTAATTTATGGAAAACAATTGTGTAAAAATTTCATTCTAATCGGAGTTATGGATCTCTGGCTATTCAAAAAACGGTGCTCGGCTGCTGACATAGTACAAAAATAGAGAGGGAAACACATAGAAAAATGGGAGGGAACATCCAATCTTGGAGGGGCTCCCACCATCCGGGAGGCATGGAGGTCAAGGACCAGGACCAGATAGGGAAACCTTCTCCCATCTCTCTCTCTCTCTCTCTCACACACACACACACACACACACACACACACACATCCCAGTGTAATCTCTATTTAAACATGATGTTTGATGATGTATATTATTTTTCAATGATGTGATGCATCTCTATTATGTATCAGTGTAGTATGCAATCCGTTGCCATTGTTGTGCTTTACTTTATGTACCTTTGTTATGTATTTGCATATTTTTTTGCCTATTGTGCATTCAAATTGCACAAGGAATCCTTTGTGATGCTGAATTTATTACAGTGCCGCAGAATGTGAGATTGTTGCTAGGCATGGCTGAAAATTACTTATATGAGGAAAAGAAATCAGCTGATTTATCATGTGTGATCTGATTAATTATTTCACTTCCTTCCCCTTCCATGCTTAATACTCTTTCTAAATGCATCACAGTTCTTATCTGGTGTTTATATGTATGTATGATCATTAATTACGAAGGGTCCAATGTTTGTTTACTTTCTAGAATGACCAAACTATATGTTCATGTTTGTTATATGCTCAGAAGTGGTCAATGAATTGCTTACATCTAACTATAACAAATTTATACATCAGGGTTACAATGACTGCTTTTGATCATAGGAAACTAAACAAGACAGAAGGATTTTGCTATACTCTCTGACACCAAAATCAAAGCTAAGTAGCTCTGAGTTACTCTCACTACCTATTCTGTTAAATGCGGCCCTTATTCTGTAAAAATTTTAGTGCTATGCCTTCAGTGTCAGGGTGACTGTGAAGGTTGATCTGGTTTTTCAAGAACATGGTAATTTCTCCAACAAATAATTCTGTTTTACAAAGAAAAGGTCATTTACAATTTTATGCTGACATATATTCTGCATTTTATTTTATTTTGAAGATGAAATTGATATCCACAAGAAGCATGTGGCCAGCAGGGAGGATGATTTACATGTGACAAAAGGCAATGGGACAGAAAAGCCAAAACCCTTATCCAATCTTCCTGCTGATGTTTGCTTGGTTAGCTCCAGGACAACTCAAACAAGTCTATCTCAAGCATATAATGTATTTGAGTCCTTTTACGGTGCATCTGGTCGATATGGGCCGTCCGTCGGACCCAATTCAACGGTCGAGATGCAATGCAATACACTGATGTCACCTGTATTATATAGACGCCCGAGGGGCATTTTCGGAAGATTTTTTTTTCAAACGATCAGGTTTTCCCTCCAAAAATATTTCAAGGGTATTTTCGGTACGAAGTTTCAGGGCTATTTTCGGGATCCACGATCAGGTTTATCTCGATCAGGTTTTTCTCCTACAAGTGCAAGTTCATCGCCGCTAGGGTGAGGATCCTCGCCGGCGGTAGGGTTTCATCCCGCCGGCAGGATCGAGCCGCAAGTCGCGCACCCACCCTCCATCCACCCCGATTCCCTCACGCTCTCCCGCCTCCTCGGGACCGAGAAGAGTTTGACAAGAGTAAATCTACTGCCCTCCCCGAGGCGGCTGCCGGCGATGGACTCTCTTCCGGTTCAGAAAAACAAGGGAGTTATAGCGCCGCCGTGTCGTCCAATCGTAAACCGCCGCCGCACGATCATCTCCCTCTTCCCCATTGGAAAACCACCCCCTCCTCTCCCTCTTCTCCACATAAAATCCTCCTCTTCTCTCCCTCGTCTCCATTGGAAAACCACCCCCTCCTCTCCCTCTTCTCCACTGCATAAAATCCTCCTCTCCTCTCCCTCGCCTCCATTGCAGAACTACCGTCTCTCCACTCCTCGTCCAAATCCAGCACCGCCTCCCTCCTCAGCAGATCCATGGCGCTGCGCGATAGACTCGTGACCATCGCCGGCGGCAACGAACGGAAGTTAGCCAGATTGACCAAGATCCTTTCTTGGTTCAACAATGATTGGGAGGTGGCGAGTACGGCGAGGGAGATGTCCAACTATCTCAGACCCAGCGAGAGTGATGCCATCTTCACCCGGGATGGAGTCCGCCGGGAGTCCGTCAAGTTCATCGAGTTTCTCCTCTAGGCGATGGAGCATACGGACTCGGAGGAGCAGAAAGTCAGGCGCAGGTGGTGGGCGTATAGATCCAAGATCGAGCATCCAGAGGATGACCCCATGCTACTTCTTGAGCTTGAGTTGGTTTTTCCCTTGAAGAGGAAAGGGTGATGCAGCAAAGTAGAGATAAGTATTTCCCTCAGTTTTGAGAACCAAGGTATCAATCCAGTAGGAGGTACAAGCAAGGCCCCAATCTATGCACCAGCACAAACAATCAAACAATTGCACCCAACGCTATAAAGGTGTTGTCAATCCCTTCACGGTCACTTGCAAGGATGAGATCTGATAGAGATAGATATAAAAGATTACTAAAAGTAAAACTAAATAAAAGTAAATAAAATTGCAGCAAGGTATTTTTGGTATTTTTGGTTTATAGATCTGAAAATACATAATGGAAAATAGACCCGGGGGCCATAGGTTTCACTAGAGGCTTCTCTCTTGAAGGAAAATAATACGGTGGGTGAACAAATTACTGTCGAGCAATTGATAGAAAAGCGCAAAGTTATGACGATATCCAAGGCAATGATTATGCATATAGGCATCACGTCCGTGTCAAGTAGACCGAAACGATTCTGCATCTACTACTATTACTCCACACATCGACCGACTCCTGCCTGCATCTAGAGTATTAAGTTCATAAAGAACAGAGTAACGCCTTAAGTAAGATGACATGATGTAGAGGGATAAACTCAAGCAATATGATGAAACCCCCACCTTTTTATCCTTGATGGCAACAATACAAATACGTGCCTCGCTACCCCTACTTTGTCACTGGGTGAGGACACCGCAATATTGAACCCAAAACTAAGCACCTCTCCCATTGCAAGAACTACCGATCTAGTTGGCCAAACCAAACCAATAACTCGAAGAGAAATACAAAGATATGAAATCATGCATATAAGAATTCAGAGAAGATTCAAATAATATTCATAGATAATCTGATCATAAATCCACAATTCATCGGATCTCGACAAACACACCGCAAAAGAAGATTACATCGGATAGATCTCCAAGAACATCGAGGAGAACATGGTATTGAGGATCGGAGAGAGAGAAAAAGCCATCTAGCTACTAGCTATGGACCCGTAGGTCTGAGGTAGACTACTCACGCTTCATCGGAGGAGCAATGGAGTTGATGTAGAAGCCCTCCGTGATTGAATCCCCCTCCGACAGATTACCGGAAAAGGCCCCAAGATGGGATCTCACGGGAACAGAAGGTTGCGATGGCGGAAAAGTATTTTTGTGGCTCCCTCTGATGGTTTGGGAATATATGGGAATATATAGGCAAAGAGTTAGGGTTAGAAGGCCTCCAGGGGGCCCACAAGCCAGAGGGGCGCCCCCCCTAGGGCGCGCCCTGGCGGCTTGTCGTCTGCTGCCACGTCTCCTGCCCTCCTCTCCAGGTCTGGTAGATGTCTTCTGGTCCAAGAAAAATCATCGTGAAAGTTTTATTCCGTTTGGACTCCGGTTGATATTCCTTTTCTGTAAAACTCAAAAACAGGGAAAAAACAGAAACTGGCACTGGGCTCTAGGTTAATAGGTTAGTCCCAAAAATAATATAAAATAGCATATTAATGCATATAAAACATCCAAAACAGATAATATAATAGCATGGAACAATCAAAAATTATAGATACGTTGGGGACGTATCAAGCATCCCCAAGCTTAATTCTTGCTCGTCCTCGAGTAGGTAAATGATAAAAACAGAATTTTTGATGTGGAATGCTACCTAACATATTTATCCATGTAATTTTCTTTATTGTGGCATGAATATTCAGATCCATAATATTCAAAACAAAAGTTTAATGTTGACATAAAAACAATAATATTTCAAGCATACTAATAAAGCAATCGTGTCTTCTCAAAATAACATGGCCAAAGAAAGTTATCCCTACAAAATCATATAGTCTGGCTATGCTCCATCTTCATCACACAAAGTATACATCATGCACAACCCCGGTTTTAGCCAAACAATTGTTTCATACTTTAGTATTTTCAAACTTTTTCAACTCTTACGCAATACATGAGCGTGAGCCATGGACATAGCACTATAGGTGGAATAGAATATGGTGGTTGTGGAGAAGACAAAAGAAGGAGATAGTCTCACACCAACTAGGCGTATCAACGGGCTATGGAGATGCCCATCAATAGATATCAATGTGAGTGAGTAGGGATTGCCATGCAACGGATGCACTAGAGCTATAAGTGTATGAAAGCTCAAAAAAGAAACTAAGTGGGTGTGCATCCAACTTGCTTGCTCACGAAGACCTAGGGCAATTTGAGGAAGCCCATCATTGGAATATACAAGCCAAGTTCTATAATGAAAAATTCCCACTAGTATATGAAAGTGTCAATATAGGAGACTCTCTATCATGAAGATCATGGTGCTACTTTGAAGCACAAGTGTGGAAAAAGGATAGTAGCATTGCCCCTTCTCTCTTTTCTCTCATTTTTTTTATTTTCTCTCTTTTTCTTTTGGTGGGCTTCTTTGACCTCTTTTTTTTATTTGGGCTTCTCTGGCCTCTTTTATTTTTCATAAAGTTCGGAGACTCATCCCGACTTGTGGGGAATCATAGTTTCCATCATCCTTTCCTTACATGGGACAATGCTCTATAATGATGATCATCACACTTTTATTTACTTACAACTCAAAATTTACAACTCGATACTAGAACAAGATATGACTCTATATGAATGCCTCTGGCGGTGTACCGAGATATGCAATGATCTAGCGTAGCAATGACATCATCATGCTAGCTATCTTACGATCATGCTAAGCAATATGACAATGATGGTGCGTGTCATAATAAACGGAACGGTGGAAGTTGCATGGCAATATATCTCGGAATGGCTATGGAAATGCCATAATAGGTAGGTATGGTGGCTGTTTTGAGGAAGGTATATGGTGGCTGTTTTGAGGAAGGTGGGTTTAATGCACCGGCGAAAGTTGCGCGGTACTAGAGAGGCTAGCAAAAGGTGGAAGGGTGAGAGTGCGTATAATCCATGGACTCAACATTAGTCATAAAGAACTCACATACTTATTGCAAAAGCCTATTAGTCATCAAAACAAAGTACTACACGCATGCTCCTAGGGGAAGGGTTGGTAGGAGTTAACCATCGCGCGATCCCGACCTCCACACAAAGGAAGGCAATCAATAAATAAATCATGCTCCGACTTCGTCACATAACGGTTCACCATACGTGCATGCTATGGGAATCACAAACTTTAACACAAGTATTTCTACCAATCCACAATTACTCACTAGCATGGCTCTAATATTACAATCTTTATATCTCAAAACAATCGTAAGGAATCAAACTTCTCATAGTATTCAATGCACTTTTATATGAAAGTTTTTATTATATCTCTCTTGGATGCCCATCATATTAGGACTAAATTCATAACCTAAAGAAATTACCATCCTGTTTAGAGACTCTCAAAATAATATAAGTGAAGCAAGAGAGTTCAACAATTTCTATAAAATAAAGCCACCGCCGTGCTCTAAAAAGATATAAGTGAAGCACTAGAGCATATTGCCTAGCTCAAAAGATATAAGTGAAGCACATATAGTATTCTAATAAATTCACGATTCATGCGTGTTTCTCTCAAAAAGTGTGTACAGCAAGGATGATTGTGGCAAACTAAAAAGCAAAGACTCATATCATACAAGACGCTCCAAGCAAAACACATATCATGTGGTGACTAAAAATATAGCCTCAAGTAAATTTACCGATGGATTGAAGACGAAAGAGGGGATGCCTTCCGGGGCATCCCCAAGCTTAGGCTCTTGGTTGTCCTTGAATACTACCTTGGGGTGCCTTGGGCATCCCCAATCTTAGGCTCTTGCCACTCCTTATTCCATAGTTTATCAAATCTTTACCCAAAACTTGAAAACTTCACAACACAAAACTCAACAGAAAACTCGTGAGATCCGTTAGTATAAGAAAATAAAATCACCACTTTAGGTACTGTTGTGAACTCATTCTTTATTTATATTGGTGTAATATCTACTGTATTCCAACTTCTCCATGGTTTATACCCCCCGATACTACCCATAGATTCATCAAAATAAGCAAACAACACATAGAAAACAGAATCTGTCTAAAACAGAACAGTCTGTAGCAATCTGTAAACTTCGAATACTTCTGTAACTATAAAAATTCTGAAAAATTAGTAAAATCTGGGCAATTTGTATATCAATCTTGTGTAAAAAATTCATATCCAATTGACTCTTCTGTGAATTTATAAAATTCCTGGACTGGGCGTCAAAGTTTCTGTTTTTCAGCAAGATCAAATCAACTATCACCGTAGACCATCCCAAAGGTCTTACTTGGCACAAACACTAATTAAAACACTAAAACACAATTACTACATAGGTAATAATGTGTAATTTATTCAAGAACAGAAACAAAACAAAAAACATAAAAAAAAATTGGGTTGCCTCCCAACAAGCGCTATTGTTTAACGCCCCTAGCTAGGCATGATGATTTCAATGATGCTCACATAAAAAAGTAGTAATTGAAATATGCAAAAGAGCATCATGAATCTCATGACAAACACATTTAAGTCTAACCCACTTCCTATGCATAGGGATTTTGTGAGCAAACAATTTATGGGAACGAGAATCTACTTGCATAGGAAGGCAAAACAAGCATAACTTCAAAACTTTGAACACATAGAGAGGAAAATTGATATTATTGCAACTCCTACAAGCATATGTTCCTTCCTCATAATAAATTTCAGTAGCATCATCAAGTAATTCAACAATATAACTATCACATAAATCATTCTTTTCATGATGCACAAGCATAGAATTTTCATTACTCTCCACATAAGCAAATTCCTCATCATCCATGGTAGTGGGAGAAAACTCAACAAAATAACTATCATGAGACACTTGATTGTCATAACCACATTGCAAATTAAAACCATGATGATAAGTTTCATGGTTATCATTACTCATTATAGCATACATGTCATCACCATCACCATAAATAGGAGGCATGCAATCATCATAATAAATTTGCTCATCAAAACTTGGGGGACTAAAAATATCATCTTCATCAAACATAGCATCCCCAAGCTTGTGGCTTTGCATATCATTAGCATCATTGATATTTAGAGAATTCATACTAGCAACATTGCAATCATGCTCATCATTCAAGGGACTAACATGAATCACCTTATAAATTTTTTCTTTGAACACTTCATCAAAATTTTCAGATTCATGATTTTCAAACAAAACTTCATGGAGATAATCAAGTGCACTCAACTCACTAGCAATTGGTTCACCATAATTTGGTCTTTTGAAAAGATTAGCAAGTGGACGAGGATCCATATCAATAGATTTTTAGCAAGCGAAGATGCTTGCAAATAGAAGACACATGGCAACACAAGCAAAGATAGCAAACAAGCAAACAAAAGGAGACCCGGCGAGAAAAAGGCGAACGAGAAAGAAGGCAAATAAAATGATGCAAATCTTTTTGGCTTTTTCTGAAAATCGTTTTAGAAGTGGGGGAGAGGAAAACGAGAGGCAAATGGCAAATAATGTAAATGAAAGAGATGAGTTTATGATGGGTACTTGGTAGGCTTGATGTAGACCTCCCCGGCAACGGCGCCAGAAATTGGCAAGTTGACGGGAGAGTTCTTGTCATGACTTGCTATGTATCCTCCCCGACAACGGCGCCAGAAATTGGCAAGTTGACGGGAGAGTTCTTGTCTTGACTTGCTATGTATCCTCCCCGGCAACGGCGCCAGAAATTCTTCCTGCTACTTCTTGAGCTTGCGTTGGTTTTTCCCTTGAAGAGGAAAGGGTGATGCAGCAAAGTAGAGATAAGTATTTCCCTCAGTTTTGAGAACCAAGGTATCAATCCAGTAGGAGGTACAAGCAAGGCCCCAATCTATGCACCTGCACAAACAATCAAACACTTGCACCCAACGCTATAAAGGGGCTGTCAATCCCTTCACGGTCACTTGCAAGGATGAGATCTGATAGAGATAGATATAAAAGATTACTAAAAGTAAAACTAAATAAAAGTAAATAAAATTGCAGCAAGGTATTTTTGGTATTTTTGGTTTATAGATCTGAAAATATATAATGGAAAATAGACCCGGGGGCCATAGGTTTCACTAGAGGCTTCTCTCTTGAAGGAAAATAATACGGTGGGTGAACAAATTACTGTCGAGCAATTGATAGAAAAGCGCAAAGTTATGACGATATCCAAGGCAATGATTATGCATATAGGCATCACGTCCGTGTCAAGTAGACCGAAACAATTCTGCATCTACTACTATTCTCCACACATCGACCGACTCCTGCCTGCATCTAGAGTATTAAGTTCATAAAGAACGGAGTAACGCCTTAAGTAAGATGACATGATGTAGAGGGATAAACTCAAGAAATATGATGAAAACCCCACCTTTTTATCCTTGATGGCAACAATACAAATACGTGCCTCGCTACCCCTACTTTGTCACTGGGTGAGGACACCGCAAGATTGAACCCAAAACTAAGCACCTCTCCCATTGCAAGAACTACCGATCTAGTTGGCCAAACCAAACCAATAACTCGAAGAGAAATACAAAGATATGAAATCATGCATATAAGAATTCAGAGAAGATTCAAATAATATTCATAGATAATCTGATCATAAATCCACAATTCATCGGATCTCGACAAACACACCGCAAAAGAAGATTACATCGGATAGATCTCCAAGAACATCGAGGAGAACATGGTATTGAGGACCAGAGAGAGAGAAAAAGCCATCTAGCTACTAGCTATGGACCCGTAGGTCTGAGGTAGACTACTCACGCTTCATCGGAGGAGCAATGGAGTTGATGTAGAAGCCCTCCGTGATCGAATCCCCCTCCGGCAGATTACCGGAAAAGGCCCCAAGATGGGATCTCACGGGAACAGAAGGTTGCGGCGGCGGAAAAGTATTTTTGTGGCTCCCTCTGAAGGTTTGGGAATATATGGGAATATATAGGAGAAGAGTTAGGGTTAGAAGTTCTCCAGGGGGCCCACAAGCCAGGGGGCGCCCCCCATAGGGCGCGCCCTGGCAGCTTGTCGTCTGCTGCCAGGTCTCTTGCCCTCCTCTCCAGGTCTGGTAGATGTCTTCTGGTCCAAGAAAAATCATCGTGAAAGTTTTATTCCGTTTGGACTCCGGTTGATATTCCTTTTCTGTAAAACTCAAAAACAGGGAAAAAACAGAAACTGGCACTAGGCTCTAGGTTAATAGGTTAGTCCCAAAAATAATATAAAATAGCATATTAATGCATATAAAACATCCAAAACAGATAATATAATTGCATGGAACAATAAAAAATTATAGATACGTTGGAGACGTATCACCCCACGATCAGATACGGGGTGCCGTTCGTGAGGGTGCTATTCCAGGCAGTGCCACCGGAGTGGATGCACGCCATACGCAACAGGAGGCCGTTGGTGCGGGCGACATCGCTTCCCCGCCGTTCTCCACGGTTCCCTCAACGATCTCCTCGTCTCAACGGCGGCGGTGGCGTTTAGGGTAAGCTTCGCACTTGACTTGATTTTTCATCTGCTCATGCTTACAATCAGGGTGTTGGCTTAGACTCTTTCGGCAATGAGGTGGTTAGGGTTTTTGCAATTGTTTAGGGGGTACATAGGATGCTACAACACTGGTAAAACGCATCATTTGCACAACTCTAGCTTTTACAGCGGCAAAATCATACGGTTGTCTAAAACCATGTATCCAGTTGCCCTATCCTCATGAACAGAAACATTACCAAGACCATAATTTAGCTAATATGTTAAAGTTTTAGATACCTTTCAATTATGATTGTGTCATAGAGATGCATCAAGAATTTCATCTCCTCGGGGTTGGATCCCTTGGTATGATTGTATATACTAGGAAAAATGATCATACCGGGGGAGCGGTGTGGAGCTGGTCATGGGCACATAACTAAAACCATGAACTGTTTTTGCTTGATTAAGTTTATTTGTCACCCCCTTCGAAAATAAACATGTGTATGTTCCTATCCCCTTTTTAGGTGTCATAGTTGCCTACAATCAACCATAATGTTGCCTCAAATCATATATCTAGTTGCCCACAATCAATCGTACAATTGTCTAAAACCATGTATCTAGTAGCCCATAATCAACCATACGGTTGTCTAAAACCATGTATGCAGTCGCCCAATCCTCATGAACAGAATCATTATCAAGACCATAATTTGGCTAATATGTAAAGCTGTTAGATACCTTTCAATTAAGATTGTGTCGTAGAGATGCATCAAGAATTTCATCTCCTTGGGGTTGGATCCCTTGGTATGGTCGTACATACTAGGAAAAATGATCATAGTGGGGGAGCGGTGTGGAGCTGGTCATGGGGACATAACTAAAACCACGAACTGTTTTTACTGTATGAAGTTTATTTGTCACCTCCTTCAAAAATAAACATGTGTATGTTCTTATCCCTTTTTTAGGTGTCATAGTTGGCTACAATCAACCATAATGTTGCCTAAAATCATTTATCCAGTTGCCCACAATCAATCATATAGTTGTCTAAAACCATGTATCCAGTTGCCCACAATCAACCATACGGTTGTCTAAAACCATGTATCCAGTTGCCCAATCCTCATGAATATAAACATTACCAAGACCATAATTTGGTTAATATGTAAAGCTTTTAGATACCTTTCAATTTTGTGTCATAGAGATGCATCAAAAATTTATCTCCTCGGGATGGGATCCTTTGGTATGATCGTAAATACTTGGCGATTAATCATAGAGGGGGAGCAGGGTGGAGTTGTTCATGAGGACGAACAGGGTGGAGTTGGTCATGGGGACGTCACTAAAACCGTGAAGTGTCTGTGAACCCTCCAAAAATGAACATGTGTATGTTCTTTATCCCTTTTTCAGGTGTCATAGTTGCCCACAATCGACCATACAGTTTCCTAAAACCAAGTATCCAGTTGCCCACAATCAACCATACAGTTTGCCTAAAACAATGTATCCAGTTGCCCAATCCTCATGAACAGAAACATTTACCAAGACCATTATTTGGTAAGTATCTAAAGGTTTTAGATACATGTAATTAAGTTTGTGCCATAGAGGTGGAGTCAAGATTTTCCTCTCCTCATGTGGGAGCCATTGGTGCGACCGTAGAGGGGAGCGGGTATGAACCCCTGTTTTTAACTACTTCCTAAATTGCAGCAGTAATTTTGCATGTTGCAAAATTATTATTAATTCAACATTGAGTTATGTCAACTTGGTATTCTAATTGGTATGTGTGTGTGCTTGACGGATTGCCTTGTGATTTTCAAATTAGCATATTGTGAGTTCTCAATCAACAAATGTCATTATCTTTATATGTATTCAATCTGAAAATTTTCATTCTTTACATGCCATATAGATGTGAACAGAACAATCTTTTGACAGGTAAAAGTACTTGTTATACTGTTTCTACCATGTTGACTAGTCATATGCACACTATCAAATGAACACATCGTTTAACCTGTACATTATATCACAAGGTGCCTTATATGAAGTTTGATCATTTTCCTGTGGGCTACATGATGCTTGCATTTTAGCATATTTTATAAAATTGTCTATCCAAATGCCATTTTTTATATGTATTGCATCTTATATTTTCCAATCTTTATATGCTACAGGTGGGAGCATGGATATGTCGCTGAAGCTCATGGACCTGAAGATCAGAAGATTCTTCATGTTTTATGCGTTATTAGTTATGTGAGGATATTAAGTTATGTACTTAATGATCAGAACTTGCTATGTATTTGATGATCAGAACTTCTTACGTATTTAATTTATGTATTAAGTGGAACTTGGCCGTAACTGCTTGTTGGTAGTATGAACTTATGTGACGCAAGTCTATATATGTGGCTTGTAGTGTACCCTACTTGATATCATTACTTTAGGCTGCAATGATTTTTCTTTTTTTACCATAATTTTGAAATGATGCTAGCTCCTGAAATTCAAATCTAACCGGGTTTCATATGGATTAGATGCTTGTTTCATATTGAAAACGAGGTTTATGTGTTGGCTAGTATGAGTTATTTTGAAAATGAGGTTTGTATGTGTTGTAAAAAAATCATTAAAAAAATTACTGCAAAAACTTGGGAGTGAAAGCTTTCATATTTCAAAAACGACGTTTCTCTTATTTTCAAAAAGAGCATGTTATTTTTTTTAAAATAGCATGCTATTTTTACAAAGAGCATGCTATTTTAAAAAGAGCATGTTATTTTTAAAAACAGAATGTTTAAAAAGAGCATGTCATTTTTAAAAACAGCATGTTATTTTCAAAAATAGGATGCTATTTTTAAAAACAACATGTTATTTTTAAAATTAGAATGTTTAAAAAGAGCATGTTATTTTTAAAAACAGCATGTTATTTTCAAAAAGAGCATTTTATTTTTAAAAACAGAATGTTTAAAAAGAGCATGTTATTTTTACAAACAACATATTTTTTTAAAAACAGCATGTTAGTTTCAAAAAGTGGATGTTATTTTTAAAAACAACATGTTATTTTTAAAATCAGAATGTTTTAAAAGAGCATGTTATTTTTAAAAACATCATGTTATTTTAAAAAAGAGCATGTTATTTTTAAAAACAGAATGTTTAAAAAGAGCATGTTATTTTTAAAAACAACATATTATTTTTAAATACGCATAACAACATTTTTAAAAACAGCATGTTATTTATAAAACAACATATTTAAAATAGAATTCTATTTTAAAAACAGCATACTATTTTTGAAATCATCATGTTATTTTGAAAACAGCATATTTAAAAACAGCATCTCATTTTAAAATCAGCATGCTATTTTTGGTATCAGCATGTTATTTTAAAATTAGCATATTCAAAACAGCATCTCATTTTAAAATAGCATGCTATTTTTAAAATCAGCATGTTATTTTAAAATTAGCATATTTAAAACAGCATCTCTTTTTAAAATCAGCATGCTTTTCAAAGCAACATATTCAATATGGCATGTCACTTGCCATTGGTGACCGAAAAATATAAAAATAAACAAATCATAATCCATTATTCTTCTAGGGTTGCTCGTGCACTGTAATTGGTCTGAATGTTCTCCATACACTCTAACTGTCACATGGTTGTAAAAAAGCAAATATAGATTTCTATGACCCCATATAGACCAAATTTATTTCAAGCAAAGTATTGGAACCAACAATAATATTGAAGTTTTACAACTTGAGTCATCCGCAATGACTAAGAACATGACTAGGAAACCTTCTTCGGGTCTAAAACCCAACCACACCCTACTCTATCGCTTCATCGCCAAGTGTACACTCCACATTTAAGAATGAACCACTGCTGGACTAACTGCTTACATCTTCAGCATCTTCATCCGCAGCTGCATGCGATAGGCTAGCTTGGTACATCTTGAACCTTTTGCTGTATTTCAATTTGTTGTAGGGTGAATCGACAAGGACAACAGGTAGCTCTCTTCTGAATTTGTCGATGTCGTCCTGCATGGGAGGATATGTTAGTATCGTTCCGTAAGTTTAAAAATTTGACATAATTATAGATGTTACTCTACGTACTTCGTCATAATGCACAGTCAGATCTTCCCCCGTAAACAATTCGATGTTCTTCAGCATGTACAGTGCACTACAAGAACTGCAACATTTTTCCATTTGTTAGCAGCACTTCATGTATTAAAAATCAAAAACAAAAAACAAAAGCTAATATTGTTGACTCACGTTGCATCAGCTTTTGGCACGGAAACAAGCTTTATTGTCCATTGGGTCACGTTAGTGTCTTCCCATGCACTGCTTTGTGGCCCATTGATTCTCATCGATGCTCTCAGATGTGCTTCCATCCCACGTATCTGCAAGTCCAAGAGATGCGAAGTTGCTTACGATTAATACATAGGTAGGATGTTGATTCCTTTGTTGTAATGAAAGTTCTTAAAATTCTCACCACGTTATTTACTTCTTTGTGTATCATATAGTGGAAAAGTGAATCAAGAACCTGAATCTGCCTTTTTCTAGGGTTTACGACCAGAAGGAACCAGATGACGTTTAAAGTCTTTGTAGGTAGGAAAATCGAGAGAGCACATATAATTAGATCATGTAACTATAGTAATATATAAAATGTGGAGGCTGTCGTGGTTACAGTACCAGATCATGTTTCAGGTAGTTGGTGCCTTGTGTTAATCCAGGAATGCCCGCCAAAGCGTCCTCATAGAACTTCTGTATCCTACCAACTCTTTCGAGGTTAGCGACGCCGGACACCCTCTCAATGTAAACCAGTTGCCCGTCCCTTGTGTCAAATGGTTCATCATGGCGCATGAGCTGAATTGCAGCATCAACCACCTACATAAACAATCAATTTAATTGTATTTTACAAATGAAAATCAATAAACAAAGTTGTGAAATATCTTACTTCCTTGCCCAACCATATGCCATCTTCGGCTACATTTCTATGGGTGAGGCATTGCAAATGCTTCGATAGCACAACAATGTCATCAACTAACACCATTTGTTTTTCACAATCTGTAGTGTTGATCAGTTCGGCCACTAAATCCATTCGAGCCTTGTCTAGATTGTCCCTCCTCTTCCGTATAGGAGATTCTGCCCTCTTTTTTGAATTGCTAGAGCCGATTTTTCTCTTTTTATTGTTTTTGTCCTTGGAATTGTTGGTAGACTCTGATGGACTCTTGCTTTCCCTTTTTACCTTTTCTGTACCGTACGCAACGTATTTGTCATCCTTAAATTTTCCATGATTTGGTGGCATCAATTCAACCACACTTAGTTCTTGCTCCTTTCGAAAGGATTCATCATGGCTGTCATCATTTTTGAAGGCACGGGGTTCTTCAGTCTCCCGCGATCCCGTAGCATTCAACGGATTCTGTTATACGAAATAAACCGCGTGTTAGCCTTTAGTTACCAGATTCTTTCTCGGTTATAGGTAAAATGTACATCACCTGGAAAGTTTCAAGTCTTGTGGTGCCTATGGAATCCATTTGCAAATCCAAACTAGGAGCACCCTGCAAATCATCCACCTCTTCCAAAAGCTTTTTAATACCCCTGAGATTGTCCTTGATCGCGACAGCACCATAGTAGAATTATTCATCCTGTACGTGCAAGATCACATGTTATTTCTAAAACAAAAATGATTGTTTAATAATTTAGTTACTATGCGTACGGCAAAATCTTCATCAAGGTTCTTCACGGGGGCCTCCATGTCATCCTTTTGTATTCCCTGGTTAGAATGGTCCTTAGCAGCGAACTCCGTGACATCCTTTTATTTTCCCTTGTCAGAACCATGATCAGCATTCTCAGCAGAGGCCTCCATTGGGTATGAAGATACCCCGAAATCAGCGAGACGTATGTCCTCCACTCCTGGTAATATTCTATAGCGGTACTTCTTCTAAATAATACAAACAGATGTTAGTCTGGGGTGTTTTCATAGTAAAGTTATTTAGAAAAAACCTTCTACATGTATATTTCCAATTATATTAATCTCATAATCGGATGATTTACATCATAATGCTATGCTTACGTTTAATTCTTTGATGAGGTCCTCCATGAGCTTGCCAATTGTAAGGGTACGCCTAAGGCACTCATTGATTTTGTTTTCAAGGGTGCACATCCTATGGATTTGTTGTGCATCGGCCTCCCGCACAAGGGACCCAACTTCTTTCAACTCAGTCAATACATGGCCGACGAGTACCTTAGTCTGCAACTTTAAAACAGTTCGAATCATATAACTTCGGTAGTAGTTGCAATGTTACAATATATATTTGTGCGTGCTGTAACTCATTTACCTGACGGCCAGTCTTCGGTTTGGCCAGCGTACCATCTGGTGGCGGAATGAAAGGCCGCAGCAGGTCCTCAACATATTGCAGTTTAGTGTCATTAGTATGATTTGAAAAATGTGGTACATAATCCATGCACAGTACTGACACTTTACCTCTCCAACTCCAAGATAATTCTCCTGGATTATCTTGTCAACCTTTTGTGCCTTCTCCTCACTCTAGTTCTGGATCAGCGGCGTTAACCTTGATACATATGAGATGCTAGAGTCCAATTGGTGCACCCTGAACTTCTCGTAGTACCACGTCTGCATGAAAACAAAAGCAGTTTACCAACTTTGTCGTAGATTACGTAATGTATAAAATGTATCTGATGATTGTATTACTGTGAATTGCCTGCAATAGTGGTTGGTTCCCCTCCAGATTTTGTCCACCATATACAAACTTCTTGGCGCTAGCCATAAGATAGTCAAGCGCTAGCTGTCCAAGATTGGTGCCCTTTATCGTGTCAATGTTTCTAACAATACCAAGATATTTGTTATCCACATAATGCTCTGTTGTCGGGCACACATATTTGCCTATGGTGTACAACACAAATGGCCTGACAAAATTAGGTGTGTCGTCGCCGTCCATCTTGGCTAGCAATCCTTTGAAAGTTATTTTGATGTCATTACGGTCTTTCAGTTCCTTCCACAACTCCATAGTATCGTCAAGATTTGAAGGGACGTGCTTCTTCCCCACGCAGGGCATGCCTGTTATATGCGCCACATCTTCTAGTGTGATCCTACATGGTCTCCCATTAATGATAAAGGCATCCCGCTCTTCATCATATGAATTAGCGATGGCCTGGCAGAGTACACGTCTAATTTTGATGCGAGGTGTCTTGAGAAGTTCACCCAGTCCTATCAATTTGATGTAGAACCTTTGTTGCGTGCTTAATCCGTCTATGAACTTCTCATATGGCATAAAAGAAGCATCCTGAGATCCATACATGTGCAAATAGTGTGAATAAAACGAAACTAGGGTTGGAGAAAAAAATCATAGGTGGAAGATCGTGGGAGGAAAAAAAGGTGGGGTTACAGGCAGATCGTGGGAAGAAAACGAAACTAGGGTTGCATGGCGAGTTACCAGAGGATTCATCTTCTGGCGCCGTCCTTCGGGTCCTTCGATCTTTGCTGGTTTCCGTGGTTGCAATGTTTCGGCGGCGTAGATGCGCTTCAAGGTAGATCTAGAGGTTTAGCTACGATTCCTGTTTATAGGGAGTCCTAACCACCGCGTAGCGGCCTATAACAGGGATTCCTAACTACCTCAAATCACGTACGATTGTGCAAAAAAAAGGAAGGAATATACCAGAATATATTTTCTTCAACGATATTGGGCCTTACTACATTGTTCCATCAAGCGCAAGCCCCCTCTGTTACTTGCTTTAGGCCCAGTTCTTTTCGGTGATTCTTCCAGAATCTTGAAAATCACATCTCCCAACTTCGATGCCACGACACCATGGTTTTCACTTTCAGTGAGATTTCGATGAATTTTACCGAGTTTCATTCGTTTCAGCACTCACTGAAATATTTACCTTTCGGCCAAAATATGTAAGCATTCCCTGGATTTCGGTGATTCGGTTGGTGCTGAAATTTTCATGAAACTGAAAGTGAATAGCTTGCACGACATTTCCAGTTAGCGATAGAAAATTTGAATAAACCCACACACTTAGTGATAGAAAAAGTCTGGTTGAAACTCATGGCCAACTACACATAAAAACAGCATGACAAACGGTAAATAAGCACATCGATTAACAAACATTTAATCCATGACCAACTAACAATGCAAACTACATCAGAAACACACACTTCATATTACAAACCAAATAGTACATACTAAAGGTAGTTCAGTATTTTTCAAGCATCTTCAGTGACTACTCCATGTCCTTTTGTAGCCCAACTTGGTGCCCTGGCAACTTGTATGGATCAAAATGTTAACTAAGCTTTCATGACAGCTTGTTGGGCTAGCAAAATATAATGTAGCATCCAACCATAAGTTCTACGAAGTTAACTAATATGCATACTAATTAGCAAATTACTCAAAGCTGCCCTATCGAAACAAACACAGTCCGGGCACTCTATCCATCATCGCTGGTGGTGCTGGGGGCATATTGGGCGGCATTATCCCCCTCATACATCCCCATCGGCCTCTATGAACCCGGTTAGGACATCTCGCCTCCTGATACGCCCACTTGAGGACCAATGCTGGCCTGCTCTGATGCGGCATCCGAGCACGTTCTTCATCCCACGCCTCCACTCTGACAATGTCTGCTGCTTCTGTCAATGCATCCCACATACGCTCATTGCAAGCTTCCAAGCCCTGTGCGAGCTCTATGTTATCGTCTGCGAGTTCCCGCATGTTCCTTAGTTCCTGCAAGCGCTCCTTCCATCTCTCTACCACGCCAATAATCCTTGCTGCCCGGTTCATTACCCATTCAGGAGGCAGTCGCACCATGAATGGGGTTGAGGTACGAGAGGCATGACGACGAATAGGAGCCATGCTGTCAATGTCAAGCGTCTTAAAAATTCAGGAAAGAGGAGCACCCAGTTAAAAATCTTGCTTTTAAATCAAACTACTTAATCAGGGAGCAGCAAAGGTGTGCTGATTTCCTGTACTTTCTCCATCTATAAGTCCACCCATTAGCACATACAAGATCCATCAATCGATCAGGCGGCAGCAAAAGGGAACAAAATCATACAACAAATTGAGCATTCACATTACCGATGCACCAATATATTAAGAAATCACAGTAATTCTATTGAGCTTCCTAATTTAGGCATTCACAATTATATTGAGCAATTGACAGTTACATTGAGTAATTCAGACTTATTTTGAGCAATCAAATTAGCTATTCACAATTTTATTGACCGAAAACATTAGCAATTCACAATTATATTGAGGAATCACAGTACCAATTACCACTTAAATTAGTACTTCACATTTATATTGAGCAAAAATCAATGTTCAAGAATTCGTCGGATTAACCAGTTAACTTGCCAGTTAATCGCTACTCGTTGGGTGACTGAATCGAATAGCACCTATGCATCGTGTTAACTTGCCAGAACGATTAATGGGCCAGTTAGACCGATTAATCGGTTGTCATACCGATTAATCAGTTGCCAGACCGATTAATAGCTACTGGCCCATTAACTGGTGGGCAAATGAATCCCAAAATTTTGGCACATTACCCTTCCCACCCCCTCTTGGTACTAAATAACCTGGGTTTGGCCCTCCTCCCGCTCCCTCATGCTCTTTCATCCCCTCCTAACTTGGCTGGTGGCTAGCCAGGTCCTCACCGGTGCCATCCACCACACTACACCTCCAAGATCCAATAGCTCTGCCACTCTGGTCACCTGCCTGGACCCTAATAACCCCCCTCCCCCTTGGCTACTTCCCATCCTCTCCCATGGGATGATCCCCAATCTCTTCCTCCATGGCGTCACCAACCATGCAAGGTACTAACATATTTTTTCCCTATCTTAGTAATAACAGGGGGAGGAGAGGCTCACCAAGGTAAAGAGAGTTGTGGCCGGCGAGGTAGCCGCGTCAGGGTCGGCGTAAGACGGCGGTGGTCCTAGAGATGGAACCAGTGCCGGCGTGTCGGAGGTCTAAAGGGTCGGCGGGACTGGGGCAGACGAGGTGTGGTGGGCAACTACAGGGGGCGGTGGGATTGCGTGCTGCTACAGGGAGGCGGTGAGGACAACAGTTGAGGGAGATGACCGACGCACCGGCCAGCAAGGTTAGGGCGACGACGACCAGGGGTAGGTGGCGGCTAGGGTTTGAGCTTGCGGTGGGAGATATTTTGGGAAATACCCCAATCGACGGTGCGGGTCAGTTGGTTCGTGTGTGTGGTGGTGAGGGTGGTGGGGAGGAGAGGGGGGCGCTAGTGGGAGGCCGTTGTGCCGCCCTAGTGTTTTTATGATTTAATGTTTGCGAAAACCCTAGAAAACCACTTAAACAGGCAGTAGCAATAGTGAAATATTTGATGGGTTTTTTTTGCGGGGAAAATATTTGATGGTTTTATCGTCGCTAAAACCCTAGAAAATTGATACAACGTCGAAACAAAATGAAACTTGGCATGGATGCTTCTCATCTTGGTACAAGGCTGTATAAAAAAATTGTGTCTATTTGAAGCATGTCGAAAAAAACCGTCCTTCGAGGCTGACCCTTCGCTCCCTACCCGAACGGCCTCCGGTGAAGAAGGTCAAATTTTGGTCATCATCGGAATCACACTAAATTATGCCAGCATGTGGGCATGCCCACCCCAGTGGTCCACGCAAAATTTGAACGGATTCCGACAAAGTTTACACGTCGCGTCACCTCCGGGAAGTATTTTATGGTTTTATCGTTGCTAAAACCGTAGAAAATTGATACAACGTCGAAAAACAATGAAACTTGGCATGGATGCTTCTCGTGTTGGTACAAGGCTATAGAAAAAAATTGGGTTCAGACGAAGCATGTCGAAAAAGCCGTCCTTCGAGGCGGACCCTTCGCTCCTACCCGAACGGCCTCCGGTGAAGAAGTTCAATTTTTTGTCATATTCAGAATGACACAAAATTTTGCCAGCAAGTGGGCATGCCCATCCCAGTGGTCCACGCAAAATTTGAACGAATGCCGACAACGTTTACATGTTGCGTCACCTCCGGGAAGTATTTTAGGGTTTTATCGTCACGTCACACGTCCATTATGGGTCCACCGACAAGTATTTTTGTACATGTTGCGTTTGTGTTAATGACACCTTGTAGGTTTTGTGTGTGTGAATGACAAGTGGGAGCCACATGATAAAATCCTTGTAGGTTCTGTGCATGTGAATGACATGTGGGAGCCACGTGCTAAAATCCCAGAGGTGAATCTTGTCCTGACTCTGACGAAACATAACTATAAAAGTCAGATTTTAGTTAACTTACCTATTAACCACTTAACATTCGAACAAAAAGTGAAGAATAGTATTTAGAACCATTACTGTTAAGTATTACAACTTGATTAATCCGCAATGGAATAAGAACATGGCTAGGAAACCATGTACGGGAATAAGCTAATATTTTTGACTGACATGTCAACTTGTCTTGGCACAGGAATAAGCTTTACTGTCCATTGGTTCATGTTAATGTCTTGCCATGCATGGCTTTGTGGTCCATTGATTAGCCACGATGCTCTCTGATGTGCTTCCACCACACGTATCTACAAGTCCATGGGATGACAAGTTGCTCACGATTCATAGTTAGGTATGATGTTGAATATTGTGTTTTATTGAAAAACGTTTAAAATATCACCACGTGATTTACTTGTGTGCGTACTGCGTAGCCGAAAAGTGAATCCAGAATCTGAATCTCCCTCCTTCTGGGGTTTACGACCACAAGGAACCAGTGGGTGTTCGCCATGTTCGTAGGTAGGAAAACCTGGAAAGCAATGATGATCAGATCGACATGCATAAAAATAAGATAAAGAAATGTGTTTTAACTCGTGGTTAAATGGTACGAGATCATGTCTGAGGTAGTTGTCGCCTTTTGTTGTTCCATGACTGCCCGACAAAGCGTCCTCGTGGCACTTCTCTACCCTACCATCTCTTTCGAGCATAGCGACGCCAGCTGCCCTCTTAGTGCCATCTTTCATTTTGGCTAGTAATCTTTTGAAAGTTATTTTGGTGTCATTACGATCTTTCAGTTTCTTCCACAACTCCATAGTATCGTCCAGATTTGAAGGGACGTGCTTCTTCCCCACGCAAGGCATGCCTGTTATATGCGACACATCTTCTAGGGTGATCCTACATGGTCTTCCATTAATGATAAAGGCATCCTGCTCTTCATCATATGAATTAGCGATGGCCTTGCACAGTACACGTCTAATTTTGATGCGAGGTGTCTTGAGAAGTTCACCCAGTCCTAACTAACTTGATGTACAACCTTTGTTGCGTGTTTAATCCGTCTATGAACTTCTCATATGGCAGAAAAGAGGCATCCTGAGTTCCATACATGTGCAAATAGTGTGAATAAAATGAAACTAGGGTTGCAGAAAAAAATCGTAGGTGGAAGATCGTGGGAGGAAAAAAAGGTTCCATCAAGCGCAAGCCCCCTCTGTTACTTGCTTTAGGCCCAGTTCTTTTCGGTGATTCTTCGAGAATCTTGAAAATCACCTCTCACAACTTCTGTCAGAATTTTGAAGCCATATTTAACCATCCTAGCTAATTATGATGAACTTTCTTAAAAAAACTAATTAGGATGAACACCTAAAAAAACTGGTTAGGATGAATACAACCAAGATTGTCAAAATAAGATAGGTTCGCATTTCATTATGCTCTGTTTTGTTGGTTCTATGTCAATTCCTGGCCTAGGTGTGATTGAGTGTTCACACGTGAAGTATTTTAATCTCTGTTGTGAAGCTATTTTATTGCCCATCTGATATTGCATACTCATGCTCATACCTTATTCCTCTCATATATGTGAGATCAAATTTCGTTGATAAATATTGGATCATGTCTGGCGCTGCTCAAGATGCCACGACACCATGGTTTTCACTTTCGGTGAGGTTTCGATGAAATTTACTTAGTTTCATTCGCTTCAGCACTCACCGAAATATTTACCTTATGGCCATAATATTTCAGCACGCACTGGATTTCGGTGTTCTGTTCGTGCTGAAATTTTTGAAGGTGCTCCCATGCAGACCAAAATATTTAACCTTGAAACAAAAAGTCTGGTTGCAAAAAGCAAATATATATTTGAAGGTGTTGCCATGCAGACAAAATTTATTTGAATAATAGTATTTAGAACCAGTACTGTGAAGTATTACAACTTGATTAATCTGCAATGGACTAAGAACATGGCTAGGAAACCTTCTTCGGGACTAAAACCAAACCACACCCTACTCTATCGCTTCATCGCCAAGTGTACACTCCACATGTAAGAATGAACCACTGCTGGTCTAACTACTTACATCTTCAGCATCTTCATCCGCAGCTGCATCCGATAGGCTAGCAGTGTACATCTTCAACTTTCTCATGGATTTCAATTTGTTGTAGGGTGAATTAAAGAGCATAACAGGCAGCTCTCTTCTGTAATCCTCGATGTAGGCCTGCATGGGAGGATATGTTACTATCGTTCCGTAGGTTCAAATAATTGACAGAAATTTAGCTGTTACTCTACGTACTTGGTCATATTTCAGTGTCAGATCTTCTCCCGTAAAGAATTCGATGTTCTTCAGCATGTAGAGTGCACAAGAAGAACTGCGACATTTAATTCTGTTAGCAGCATTTCATGTATTAACAATGAAAAACAGAAACAAAAGCTAATGTTTTTTACTGACATGTCTTCTTGTATTGGCACAGGAACACACTTTAATGTCCATTGGGTCACGTTAATGTCTTGCCATGCATGGCTTTGTGGTCCATTGATTCACAGCGATGCTCTCAGATGTGCTTCCACCCCACGTATCTGCAAGTCCATTGTATTAGAACTTGCTCACAATTCACAGTTAGGTATGATGTTAAATCCTGCGTTTTATTGAAAAAGTTTAAAATCTCACCACGTGATTTACTTGTGTGCGTGCTAGGTAGGTGTAAAGTGAATCAAGAATCTGAACCTCCCTCCTTCTGGGGTTTACGACCACAAGGAACCAGTGGGTGTTTGTCATGTTGGTAGGTAGGAAAACCTTGAAAGCAATGATGATCAGATCAACATGCATAATAATTAGATAAAGAAATGTGTTTTAAGTCATGGTTATATGGTACCAGATCATGTCTGAGGTAGTTGTCGCCTTTTGTTGTTCCATGACTGCCCGCCAAAGCATCCTCGTGGCAGTTCTCTACCTTACCATCTCTTTCGAGCATAGCGACGCCGGCCACCCTCTCAATGTAAACCAGTTGCCCGTCCCTTATGTCCTTCGGATGATCATGACGCATGAGCTGAATCACAGCATCAACCACCTAAAACGAAATTCAAGTTCATTGTACTGTGCAAAAGGAAATTGATGAACTAATTTGAGAAATATCTTACTTCGTCACCCAACCATTTGTCTTCTTCGTCTCCTTCTATCTGCGTGAGGCATTGCAAATGCTTCTGTAGCAGAATGATGTCATCAATTACCACCAATTCTTTTTCAATATCTGAAGTCTTGACAATTTCGGCCACGCGATCCTGTCGAAACTTGTCAAGCTCGCCCTCCAGCCTCGAAGCACCTGTATCTGTATTTTTTAAATTGCTTGGGCGGTTTTTCCTCTTTGTATTATTTGTGTCCCTTGAATCGTTGGTAGACTCCGATGGAGTCCTATTTTTCTTTCTCTTCTTATCACTATCGTACAAAATGTAATCTTCACTCTTGAATAATGAAGATACCACTCTTTTCCGGCCGCTCGCACGAGTTGGTGGCATGGATTCAAACACACTTTGTCGCTGCTTTTCTAGGGAATCGTCATAGTTGTCCTCATAAATTGGGAAGACATGGGGTTCTTCCTGCTCCCGCGTTCCCTTAGCCTTGGCAGACCGGTGCTTTCTTTTGGTACCAGCCTCTTCCCCCATCTTCATCAACTTGATTTTTTCTTTCTTCAGCCTTTCGCACATTCTTACTGTGCCTCAAATCCAGAGGATCCTGTGATTCGAAATAAAGCGCTTGTTAGGTAGAAATCTGCATGAAATTAAAAACAAAATCAGTTTAATGTAAAATGTGCATCACCAGGAAAGCTTCAAGGCTTGGGGTCATTTTTGAATGCTTTCGAGAATCCAAACTCGGAGCACCCTGCGAAGCATTGATACGTCTCCAACATATCTATAATTTTTGATTGTTCCATGCTATTATATTATCTGTTTTGGATGTTTTATATGCATTAATATGCTATTTTATATTATTTTTGGGACTAACCTATTAACCTAGAGCCTAGTGCCAGTTTCTGTTTTTTCCTTGTTTTTGAGTATTGCAGATAAGGAATATCAAACGGAGTCCAAGCGGAATAAACTATTCGATATGATTTTTCTTGGACTAGAAGAAACCTGCCAGACTTGGAGAGGGGGGCAGGAGACCTGCCGGGAGATGGCAAGCCTGTAGGGCGCGCCCTAGGGGGGCGCCCTCTTGGCTTGTGGCCCCCCTGCAGGCCTCCTAACCCTAATCTTCGTCCTATAAATTCCCAAATATTCCCCCAATACCAAAAAGAGTCACGAAAATACTTTTCCGCCGCCGGAAGCCTCTGTTCCCGTGAGATCCCATCTTGGTGTCTTTTCTGGTAATCTGCCGGAGGGGGATTCGATCACGGAGGGCATCTACATCAACTCCATTGCCCCTCCGATGATGCGTGAGTAGTTCACCTCAGACCTTCGGGTCCATAGCTAGTAGCTAGATGGCTTCTTCTCTCTCTATGTTCTTCAATACCATGTTCTTCATGATCTTCATGGAGATCTATCCGATGTAATACTCTTTTGCGGTGTGTTTGTCGAGATCCGATGAATTGTGGGTTTATGATCAGATTATCTATGAATATTATTTGGATCTTCTCTGAATTCTTATATGCATGATTTCATATCTTTGCAAGTCTCTTCGAGTTATTGGTTTGGTTTGGCCAACTAGATTGGTAATTCTTGCAATGGGAGAAGTGCTTGGTTTTGGGTTCAATCTTGCGGTGTCCTCACCCAGTGACAAAGTAGGGGTAGCGAGGCACGTATTTGTATTGTTACCATCAAGGGTAAAAAGATAGGGTTTTCATCATATTGCTTGAGTTTATCCCTCTACATCATGTCATCTTACCTAATGCGTTACTCTGTTCTTCATGAACTTAATACTCTAGATGCAGGCAGGAGTCGGTCGATGTGTGGAGTAATAATAGTAGATGCAGAATCGTTTCGGTCTACTTGACACGGACGTGATGCCTATATGCATAATCATTGCCTTGGATAGCATCATAACTATGCGCTTTTCTATCAATTGCTCGACAGTAATTTGTTCACCCACTGTATTATTTTCCTTCAAGAGAGAAGCCTCTAGTGAAACCTATGCCCCTCGGGTCTATTTTCCATATTATATTTTCAGATCTATAAACCAAAAATACCAAAAATACTTTGCTGCAATCTTTTTACTTTTGTTTTACTTTTCGTTTTAGAAATCTTTTATATCTATCTCTATCAGATCGCATCCTTGCAAGTAACCGTGAAGGGATTGACAACCCCTTTATAACGTTGGGTGCAAGTGTTTGATTATTTGTGTAGGTACTTCTATTGGGGACTTGCTTGTATCTCCTACTGGATTGATACCTTGGTTCTCAACAACTGAGGGAAATACTTATCTACTTTGCTGCAGCACCCTTTCCTCTTCAACGGAAAACCAACGCAAGCTCAAGAATTAGCAAGAAGGATTTCTGGCGCCGTTGCCGGGGAGATCTACATCAAGCCTACCAAGTACCCATCACAAACTCATCTCTTGCATTTACATTATTTGCTATTTGCCTCTCGTTTTCCTCTCCCCCACTTCTAAAACGATTTTCAGAGAAAACCAAAAAGATTTGCCTTTTTATTCGCCCTTTTTCCGTTCGTCTTTTCGTTTGCCTTTTGTTTGCGTGTGTGTTAGATCGCTTTAACTCATGGCTGGCCTTACTACTATCGCTAGTACTCCCGAGAGTGAGGTTCTTAATTTTAATCAAAGGGAGGGAGAAAACTTAAAAGATGCTTGGTATAGAATTTGCAATGCTCAAAATAGATCTACTCGTAAGCAATCTACTACTGTTCTCCTTCGCAATTTTTATGTGGGTGTTTCTCCTTGGAATAGATATGTCTTGGGTACCATTACGGGAGGAAATTTCTTGGGAACCCATACCTTTGATTCTTATAATGCTATGATAAATTTGGTAGGTTCACCCCCACTCATGGTTAATGAAAGAATCTTAACTTTGGAACATGTGATGCGAAGACTTGATATCATTGAAAATAAAGTTGCTACTGTAGAGCTCATTGAAAACCTGGATAAAAAGATTCATAATCATATTACTCAATATGGATCTAAGGTAGGAATTACTTTAAAAAACCTACGGGAAAAAGAACCCATAGTTAATGAAAAATTGGATCAAGATTCCTCTAGAATTGGAAAGCTAGAGGACATTATTACTAACTTGGGTTCCGCTTTTGCCTCTCTTCAAACCACTCCAAATTTTCCTCCCTCTAAAACTGCCAAGTTTGTTTATGTTCCTAAAAATAAGGGTGAATCCTCTAGTAAAGGGAATGAAGATCTTAAGATGATAAGTGTTCACCCCAGCTTTATCAATATTGTTAGGGAACCCATTGCCACAAGTGAATCTCTTGACTTCTTGCCTAGGAGCATTATTATTGATAAGAGCAAAGAACCTCCTAGGGTATATAAGTGTGCAATTGAGGAGTTGCATACCAAAGATGGCAATACCTAGATCTATTGCGTTATGCCTAGCTAGGGGCGTTAAACAATAGCGCTTGTTGGGAGGCAACCCAATTTTATTTTCTGTTTTTTCTTTGTTTTTGTTTCTGTTTTTGAGTGTTTTACACATTATTACCTCTTTAGTAATTGTGTTTTATTGTTTTAATTAGTGTTTGAGCCAAGTAAGACCTTTGGGATGGTCTACGGTGATTGTTGATTTGATTTTGCTGAAAAACAGAAACTTTTGCGCTCAGTCCAGGAATTTTATAAATTCACCAGAGTGTCGAATGAGTCTGAAATTTTTACACAAGATTTATATACAAATTTCCCAGATTGTACTAATTTTTCAGAATTTTTGGAATTACAGAAGTATTCGAAGTCTACAGATTGCTACAGGCTGTTCTGTTTTTGACAGATTCTGTTTTCTTTGTGTTGTTTGCTTATTTTGATGTATCTATGGGTTGTATCGGGGGGTATGAACCATGGAGAAGTTGGAATACAGTAG
This sequence comes from Elymus sibiricus, assembly GCA_039707655.1. NCBI lineage: Eukaryota > Viridiplantae > Streptophyta > Magnoliopsida > Poales > Poaceae > Elymus > Elymus sibiricus. Next base: position 483,355,381 of record CM077665.1, read on the forward strand.
ATATTACACCAATATAAATAAATAATGAGTTCACAACAGTACCTAAAGTGGTGATTTATTTTTCTTATACTAACGGATCTCACGAGTTTTCTGTTGAGTTTTGTGTTGTGAAGTTTTCAAGTTTTGGGTAAAGATTTGATGGACTATGGAATAAGGAGTGGCAAGAGCCTAAGCTTGGGGATGCCCAAGGCACCCCAAGCCATATTCAAGGATACCAAAGAGCCTAAGCTTGGGGATGCCCCGTAAGGCATCCCCTCTTTCCTCTTCAATCCATCGGTAAATTTACTTGAGGCTATATATTTATTCACCACATGATAGGTGTTTTGCTTGGAGCGTCTTGTATGATATGAGTCTTTTCTTTTTAGTTTTCCACAATCATCCTTGCTGCACACATCTTTTGAGAGGGACACGCATTAATCGTGAATTTATTAGAATACTCTATGTGCTTCACTTATATCTTTTGAGCTAGGCAATGTTGCTCTAGTGCTTCACTTATATCTTTTTAGAGCACGGTGGTGTTTTATTTTATAGAAATAATTGAACTCTCATGCTTCACTTATATTATTTTGAGAGTCTTTAAACAGCATGGTAATTGGTTTAGGTTATGAATTTAGTCCTAATATAATGGGCATCCAAGAGGGATATAATAAAAACTTTCATATAAAGTGCATTGAATATTATGAGAAGTTTGATTCCTTGCATATAGTTTTGAGATATAAAGATGGTGATATTAGAGTCATGCTAGTAAGTAATTGTGGATTGGTACAAATACTTGTGTTAAAGTTTGTGATTCCCGTAGCATGCACGTATGGTGAACCGTTATGTAACGAAGTCGGAGCATGATTTGTTTAATGATTGTCATCCTTTGTGTGAGGGTCGGGAGCGCGCGATGGTTAACTCCTACCAACCTCTCCCCTAGGAGCATGCATCTAATACTTTGCTTCGATAACTAATAGACTTTTGCAATAAGTATGTGAGTTCTTTATGACTAATGTGAGTCCATGGATTATACGCACTCTCACCCTTTCACCATTGCTAGCCTCTCTAGTACCGCGCAACTTTTGCCGGTGCATTAAACCCACCTTCCTCAAAACAGCCACCATATACCTTCCTCAAAACAGCCACCATACCTACCTATTATGGCATTTCCATATCCATTCCGAGATATATTGCCATGCAACTTCCACCGTTCCGTTTATTATGACACGCACCATCATTTTCATATTGCTTTGCATGATCGTAAGATAGCTAGCGTGATGTTTTCCTGGCTTGTCCGTTTTTCGATGTCATTTGCTATGCTAGATCGTTGCACATCCCCGTACACCACCGGAAGCATTCATATAGAGTCATATTTTGTTCTAGGTATCGAGTTGTAATTTTTGAGTTGTAAGTAAATAAAAGTGTGATGATTATCATTATTAGAGCGTTGTCCCATGAGAGATAAGGATGATGGAAGCTATGATTCCCTCACAAGTTGGGATGAGTCTCCGGACTTTACAAATAATAAAAGAGGCCGATGAAGCCCAAAAAAATAGAGGCCAAAGATGCCCACCAAAAAAAATAAAAAGAAAAAAAAATGAGAGAAAAGAGAGAAGGGACAATGCTACTATCCTTTTTCCACACTTGTGCTTCAAAGTAGCACCATGATCTTCATGATAGAGAGTCTCCTATTTTGTCACCTTCATATACTAGTGGAATTTTTCATTATAGAACTTGGCTTGCATATTCCAATGATGGGCTTCCTCAAATTGCCCTAGGTCTTCGTGAGCAAGCGAGTTGGATGCACACCCACTTAGTTTCTTTTTGAGATTTCATACACTTATAGCTCTAGTGCATCCGTTGCATGGCAATCCCTACTCACTCACATTGATATCTATTGATGGGTATCTCCATAGCCCGTTGATATGCCTAGTTGAAGTGAGACTATCTTCTCCTTTTCCTCACAACCTCCACCATATTCTATTCCACCTATAGTGCTATATCCATGGCGCACGCTCATGTATTGCGTGAAAGTTGAAAAGGTTTGAGAACATAAAAGGTGTGAAACAATTGCTTGAGTTGTCATCGGGGTTGTGCATGATTTAAATACTTTGTGTGGGGAAGATGGAGCATAGCCAGACCATATGATTTTGTAGGGATAACTTTCTTTGGCCATGTTATTTTGAAAGGACATAATTGCTTTGTTAGTACGCTTGAAGTATTATTATTTTTATGTCAATATTAAGCTTTTGTTTTGAATCTTATGGATCTAAACATTCATGCCACAATAAAGAATATTACATGGATAAATATGTTAGGTACCATTCCACATCAAAAATTCTATTTTTATCATTCACCTAATCGAGGACGAGCAGGAATTAAGCTTGGGGATGCTTGATACATCTCCAACGTATCTATAATTTTTGATTGTTCCATGCTATTATATTATCTGTTTTGGATGTTTTATATGCATTAATATGCTATTTTATATTATTTTTGGGACTAACCTATTAACCTAGAGCCCAGTGCCAGTTTCTGTTTTTTCCTTATTTTTGAGTATTGCAGATAAGGAATATCAAACGGAGTCCAAACGCAATAAAATCTTCGATATGATTTTTCCTGGACCAGAAGAAACCTGCCAGACTTGGAGAGGGGGGCAGAAGACCTGCCGGGAGACGACAAGCCTGCAGGGCGCGCCCTAGGGGGGGCACGCCCTCCTGGCTTGTGGCCCCTCTGCAGGCCTCCTAACCCTAATCTTCGTCCTATAAATTCCCAAATATTCCCCCAATACCAAAAAGAGCCACAAAAACACTTTTCCGATGCTAGAAGCCTCTGTTCCCATGAGATCCCATCTTGGAGCCTTTTCCGGTAATCTGCCGGAGGGGGATTCGATCACGGAGGGCATCTACATCAACTCCATTTCCCCTCCGATGATGCGTGAGTAGTTCACCTCAGACCTTCGGGTCCATAGCTAGTAGCTAGATGGCTTCTTCTCTCTCTATGTTCTTCAATACCATGTTCTTCATGATCTTCATGGAGATCTATCCGATGTAATACTCTTTTGCGGTGTGTTTGTCGAGATCCGATGAATTGTGGGTTTATGATCAGATTATCTATGAATATTATTTGAATCTTCTCTGAATTCTTATATGCATGATTTCATATCTTTGCAAGTCTCTTCGAGTTATTGGTTTGGTTTGGCCAACTAGATTGGTAATTCTTGCAATGGGAGAAGTGCTTGGTTTTGGGTTCAATCTTGCGGTGTCCTCACCCAGTGACAAAGTAGGGGTAGGGAGGCACGTATTTGTATTGTTGCCATCAAGGGTAAAAAGATGGGGTTTTCATCATATTGCTTGAGTTTATCCCTCTACATCATGTCATCTTACCTAATGCGTTACTCTGTTCTTCATGAACTTAATACTCTAGATGCAGGCAGGAGTCGGTCGATGTGTGGAGTAATAGTAGTAGATGCAGAATCGTTTCGGTCTACTTGACACGGACGTGATGCCTATATGCATAATCATTGCCTTGGATATCGTCATAACTATGCGCTTTTCTATCAATTGCTCGACAGTAATTTGTTCATCCACTGTATTATTTTCCTTCAAGAGAGAAGCCTCTAGTGAAACCTATGGCCCCCGGGTCTATTTTCCATATTATATTTTCAGATCTATAAACAAAAAATACCAAAAATACTTTGCTGCAATCTTTTTACTTTTGTTTTACTTTTCGTTTTAGAAATATTTTATATCTATCTCTATCAGATCTCATCCTTGCAAGTAACCGTGAAGGGATTGACAACCCCTTTATAGCGTTGGGTGCAAGTGTTTGATTATTTGTGTAGGTACATCTATTGGGGACTTGCTTGTATCTCCTACTGGATTGATACCTTGGTTCTCAACAACTGAGGGAAATACTTATCTACTTTGCTGCATCACCCTTTCCTCTTCAAGGGAAAACCAACGCAAGCTCAAGAAGTAGCAAGTATCCACCTCTTTATAAAGCTCTGAAACATTCCTGAGACTCTCCTTGCAAGCAGCAGCAACAACTCTGTCTTCTTCATCCTGAACGTGGAAGATCATATGTTAGCTAGCAATCTGCGTTAACTTAAAACAAATCAGTTTACTGTAAAATGTGTATCACCATGAAATCTCCACGGCTTGTGGTGGTTTTGGAATGCTTTCGCGAATGCAAACTAGGAGCAGCCTGCAAATCTTCATCAACATTCTTCATGGGGGCATTTGTGTCATATTTTTGTATTCCCTTAGCCGAAATGCCTTTGGCAATGACCTCCGTGTCATCCTTTTGTTTTCCCCAGTGAGGAGCATTCTCTGTTGGGACCTCCATTGGGTCAGCATGTGCTCCCAGGTCAGATAGCTGTATGTCCTTGACTCCTGGGCGATCGGCATGAAATATTCCATAGCGGTGGTTCTGAAAAAATAAAGTGTTGATCTAGGGAGTATTGATAGAAAAATTATTTGGAATATCATAAAGGTATGCTTACAATGAATTCTGTGATGAGGTCGTCCACGCGTCTGTCATTCGCAAGGGTATGCCTAAGGCACTCGTTAATTTTTTTCAAGGGTGCACATCCTATCGAATTGTTGTGCACCCCCTTCCCGCACGATGGAGGCAAGTTCTTTCAAATTACCCAAGACACGGCCGATGAGTGCCTTATCCTGCAACTTACAAGCAGTTAGAAGCATATAACTTTGATTGTACTTGCAAAGTTACAATATAGATTTGTGCCTGATGCAACTCATTTACCTGGCCGTCAGTCTTCGGTTTGGCCGGCGTACCATCTGGTGGTGGGTTGAAAGGCCGTAGCAGGTCCTCAACATACTACAGTTTAGTGTCGTTAGTATGATTCAAAATATATGCTAGATAATCCAGGGACAGAATACTGACACTTTACCTCTCCAAATCCTATATATTTTTTGTTGATTATGTTGTCAACCTTGTGTGCCTTCTCCTCACTCCAATTCTGGATCAGCGGCCTTAACCTTGATGCATATGAGATGCTGGAGTCCAATTGGTGCACCCTGAACTTCTCGTAGTACCACGTCTGCATGACAACAAAACCAGTTTAGAAAACTTTTCCGTGGATCACATAATGTAAGTTAGGTAACTGATAATTGTACTATACAAAGAATTACCTGAAGCAGTGGTAGGTTCCCCTCCAGATTTGCTCCACCATTTACAAATTTCTTGACGCTAGCCATAAGATGGTCAAGCGTTAGCTGCACAAGATTTGTGCTCTTTATCGTCTCAACGTTTCTAACAATCCCAAGGTATCTGTTGTCCACATACTGTTGTGTTGTCGGGCATAGATATTTGCCTATGGTGTACAAGACAAATGGCCTGACAAAATTAGGTGTGTTGTCTCCATTCATCTTGGCTAGCAATCCTTGCAAAGTTACTTTTGTGTCATTGGGGTCTTTCAGTTCCTTCCACAATTCTACAGTATCGTTGTGATTTGAAGGGACGTGTTTCTTCCCCATGCAGGGCAGGCCTGTTATATGCTCTACATCTTGAAGTGTGATCCTACATGGTCTCCCATTAATGATAAAGGCATCTTGCTCTGCATCATATGAATAAGCAATGGCCTGGCACAGTAAGCGTCTCATTTTCATGCTAGGTGTCTTGAGAAGTTCACCCAGTCCTATCAACATGATGTACGTCCGTTGCTGTGTGTTTAATTCTTGTATGAACTTCGGATATTGCAGCAAAGAAGCAACCTGAGTTCCCCGAATGTGCAAAAATTATGATTAGATTTTGTATGGTATACGTATAAACAATGATATAACAAACTAGATTTAATCTATGCGAATATAAAAAATGTGCTCTACGGTAGTGCATGAAATCTCATAAAGCTTCTCGGCCTTATAATCAACAATAGACATAGAAAAAGAAGCTATTCATTTATCTCGACAAACGATACAAGAATATTTATTTAGTAGAACGAGCAGAGTTTGATCTATATAGACTACTGAAGTTCAGGCACCAAACATACGAAAATAACCGCATAGATGTTCGGAAGACAACAGTGTATAGATAAACTCAATAAAAGAATGTAGCAGTTCCATTGCAAGCATTCAAGAGCACATACTCCTTAGTTTCCATAAGTACAGGTACAGTAGACGAGAGCAAATTAGGTCACGTTGATCATTAGAGAAAGAGGCATGCACGACTAAAAAGTAAGAAGAGAGGAAGGCATCCACGATCTCCCTTCCAGTAAAATAGGGATAGTTTGTTATGGCTGTAACTAATTGAGAGGAAAAGTCAAGTGCGCTGTAAATTATGGATTGCATGCAAAAAATTAGATGCCCAAGATTTTGGGAAAGAGGGAGTATACAGAATAGAAGCATCTCGCTCGTTACCGGAGGATTCTCTCGATGGCGACCGGCTCCATTGCCGTTCTCTTTCATCTTATGCATCTCCGACGTGCCCTTCTCTTTCATCGACTTCTCTGGCGTGCCCTTCATCTTTGGATTCGCCGAAGCAGGCTTCGAAGATGATGGCTTCGTCGGCTTCTCCGATCTGGGAGTTACTTTGGGCGGCGTGGGGTGGTAGTTCGGTGTCGTCATGGTAGGCTAGGTATGGGAGGCGTGGGTTACGGTGGGAATTCGGATCATGATCTAAGAGACCATGTATTTATAGTAGGGATTCTCTAACAACCGACCAAGGAAAAAAATTAACTCAACCAGAAAGAAATCGTGGGACTCTGGGATATACCGTAAACAAACCATACGAAGAGGTAGTTTTTTTAGATCACGTAGAGATCTCACAAAGAGGTAGTTTTAGATCACGTGATGATTTTTTTAGCAAATTTAGATCACGTAATGTAGCCTCAACCTTGAAGCGTTTGGGCTTCTTCTGCTTTCTTATAGGAGCCCATTCAAAAAAAACATGAAAAATGAAAGCGAGGAAATCCCGCTATCAAAAAAAGAAGAAAGAGAACTCGAAAAGAAAAGAAAAGTGAGGAGTCCCGTCCCAACGAGTATTTAGATGGGCATGCGCGAAGGCGCTTCGTCCATACTGCCACCACTCTCAAACAGCGGTTCCTCTTTCTCTGCGTCGCCCGCTCTCCCTCTTCCTCTGCGTCGCCCCCTCTCCCTGTATCGGTGAGTTTTCCTTCCTGTCAATTTCGTTTGTAGTTCTCCAGTACCAGCACATACACTGGCCTTCTTCTTCTTGTCAATTTATTGTTGTCCTGCTTCTCTATTTTGTGCACATAGATTCATCAAAATTTAGTCCATCGCCTTATGAGAATTTTGCACACAGATTCGTATGCATGCAACATCTAGTCTGTTGCCTTGTCAGTTTCTTGTTCCCCTGTTACATGTTCTTGAGTGTTGATACACCTGTTTACATTAGTTTCACAGATACTAACCTCTGTAAGGAAATATAATATCTTTTGGTTCACTACTTTAGTGATCTAATCTTACATTTTTTTACAGCGGGAGTACATGTTTTTAGTTAAATTGTTGATGCACTTGTTGAGATAAATTTCCAATAGCGCCAGAATCAGTATACTATCTACCATTATCCTCATCTCAGCTTTCTGTTATCAATGTTATTGTCATGCTTCATGTCTTATACTGATTTCATCAATCACAGTCCTTCGGCATGGCGTTCGTGAAAGATTACGCTGTCACGGCAGATGGCAATACCGAACTTGTTGTGAAATACACGAACAAGGCCAGCTGTGTTGAGTACTGCATTCGCAGATTCAAGCACTGGCTGTAGAACGACGACCAGAAGATAGTTGGACAAGATGTGGAGTTCACCTGGCCTAGGGGTCCGACACAGATGGCTGCCGTGATCCAGTTATGCGTCGGCGTCCACGTCCTCCTGTACCACATAAGCGTTTCTGGTGAGCACCGCGGCCTGCTGGCCGCCTTCCTGCTTGACAAGGAGTACACCTTTGTTGGGTTTGACATTGTCAATGACCGTACAATGCTTAAACGTGTTGGTCTGGTGGTAGGAAACTTCATGGATATCAAGACTATGTGGAGAGTGCCCAATCCCGTGAAGATTAAGTCAAACTATGGCTTGGCTGACTTTGCTGGTTCGATCATCCACCATAGCTACAACAAGATGAAGGATGGTATCACAGAAGATGAGCACCGTATATGGAGGGAAGCACCCCTGCCCTTGAATAACATCTATTATGCTTCCATGGACGCGTATGCCACCTATGATGTATACATGCGCTTGGTGAACTTCCAGAAGGGGTTCGAGAGCCAGTGCGAGCAGCACGTCGAACCATCTAGGCGGTCGAAGAGGACCAGAAGGAAGAATTAGTCAACCTATAATGTTTCTGTTTATGTAGCTGAGATGATGTAAATACTATTGTATACTGCTACTAAGTTGTAAGTTCAAATTTCCTGCAAGTTAAATCATCCTTTTCTTCTACTCCCTCCGTCCTATAATATAAGAGCGTTTTTAATACTAGTGTAGTGTCAAAAACACTCTTATATTATGGGACGGAGGGAGTAGTTGTCTGGTTAAGTGCCTCTGTATCATCGCTTTATTTTTTGTCTTCCCTAATTTGATCCAAAGAGAAAGTTAATTTTTTTCTAATTAAAACAAGGGTCGCCCCCTCTGATTTTCCATTAACAGAAACCATATGGGTCTTTCAAGTCCCTGATACAAACTACAGCTAGAAACTAAAGTCATCAACTAGCAGCACAAATCATACATTGTAGCAAGACAAGCCAGCCAGACTTAACATCAAGGTACAAAAGATAGAACTACGGTAGAGGACTTAAAATATAGCTGGGAGATACCCAGGCGACATCGCAGTACATTGTGCCTCCACACTTGTGATGATTTGTAGAATTCACCTACTACTCGCTCAAGCATATTTGCTCCCAACATCAGCACCTCCTTGTTTTCCACCCTCATCTGCAATATAATCCCACGATCCAGAAGCAAATTAGCTAAACAAGAATCATAAGATCAATATACCATTTATTTTGTAGTACCAAATTATTCCTGCATTACCAAAGAGTCAAGAACACAGCTGACACACCATCTATAACTAATTTCATGTCATTCTTTGAGAAACTTTTAATCCAACTTCCAAAGCAGTCATCAATAAGACATGAAACAACATGTAAAAAAGAAGATCATCAATTGTTTCATGCTTGCCAGAAAAAGAAAACATATTTCACTGCCCTTCGCGCATCTCCTACGCAAACACTCATAGGTAGTTCTCCCATCTTAACCCCGTGATTTAAATTTTTAATGATAAGAAAGGTGTAACAGCTCCCGGGTGCCTAGGCACCACCTATGAACAGTAAAATCAAAAAAATAGGAAAAAGAATCAAAATAATCTAAAACTTTGCAACATCAAAGATGATCAAATTTTCTAGGTGCTTGCAAGTTTTCATGCCAAATATCATGTAGAGAAATATTTACAAACCAGTTTCAGGTTTGAGTGCTAAAAGTGCTCGAAACTTGAAGAACTGAAATGTTTTTCCTGTGTAGAGCTCCTCGAATGTTATTTTGGTATGAAAACTTGCAAGCACCTAGAAAGTTTTATCGGCTTTGACGTTGCAAAGTTTAAGCCTTTTTCTATTTTTTCTATTTGTTTTGATATTACTGTTCATAGAGGGTGCCTCGGGCTAAGTATCCACTGTCTTTTAATGAAACCCCTTAAAAATTCCATTTGCATTACCATTGTTCATGATTATAGCCATGGAAACAGAAACCAAATAAAATACAAGAGGGGATAAAGCAACCATGTGTGTAAGCCCTATTTTGAGTCCTGAATAGGGCCCAATCCTAGCATTCACTCTAAATGCAACATGTCCTCCTCTCATAGTCATTGCCACCCAACACAGAATGAAGTATGTTATGTAACCCCATAGATGCATAACTGCTATCAACAAAGTTTTCGCACTATACCTAGTGTAAAGGACACTCTTGCGTTGTCGTGCTAACTTTTATGGCCCCTCGGTCAGGATGTTCATAACCACCTTGATCTGAAGATCTTCATGGGTGGTGGTCTTGAAACCGAAAAGAACGGCTTTATCAATCTTGAGCCCTTCACTGTGGACAAAATCACTCCATCCCTTGCCGAAGATGATGCGGCCATCATCACACTTGTGGTACTTGACCGGCATGAAACTGTCCTTGCACAGACGAATGCTAGCAAGCCCATCTCCCGGTATCTCCCCATCCCCTGGGGTCTTCATGGTGTCGACAACTTTCGCCGGTAATCTCTGTATGCATCATCATAGGAAGAAAAGGTTCAAATATGTGAAGGAACGGTAAACAAAAGGATCTTCATCTACATCTACATATATTACATAAGGCTACATCTACATTTAAGGGAAACAAAAGGATATGCAAAACACACATCAGGTAGAATAGCATAGCATTAATCTTTCTCTCCATGAAAAAAACAAAGAATATTGCATACAAAATACAAAATACTAATATAACAAAAACATACCATCGTCTTTCCTGCTATGTTCGACTTGGTGAACCGGTGGACAAAAAATGCACCTATATAACCTTTCTTCATCGCCAAAAGTTCATGTAGGTTCAGCTCCTCTTGCTCTGTCAGATTAATTCCCTTCGTTATGACAGCTGATTCTAGAGGGTCTTTATGCTCTTCGTTTTTATCGCATGTCCTTGGCAGGTTGCAGAAGTACACCATAGGAATGTCTTCAGTCAAATCGAAGGAGACTAGGTCGCCTTCTCGCAGGTCGAAGTCTTCGACAAACCTACGCCAGTTGTCACCAAATATCATCGCCCTTGAATTCCCTTTGTGCACGTCAAAAACATACGCGCGGCTCCCTCTCGCTTGAAAAAGCAATGAACAGCCTTGGATGGCGCTGAAGTGGTGCCATGCGTAGCATGGCACGATCTGTACATGTAAAATTTAATTGCTATTTAATTCCTACATTTTATTGATCTTCAAAGTAGAGGAGAACAAACAAAATACAAGTAAAAATTGACATGCTTAGTTCTACCACAGATGAAGTGTCCCCATCTAGCTTGATGCATGGTAAATGTTAAACCATTGGCATCTGGCCTATTGCAGTCCTGTCGACAGGTTATGCACACCACCTGTGTAAACAAAATAAAATGAAGAACAACAAAGGATGAGAATTGAAGGAAAGGGCTTATAGAGCATGTAAACACAGTAATCAACAATCATACAGTATAATCAACAAAGGTACTGCATCAGTAATCAAGAATCATACACTTGAATTGAGCGGGTGGCTCGCCCTCCACTCCTCATAACGCCGCAACGCAGCGCGTGCCCGCCGCACCACAGCTTCTTCAGACATGTCCTTCTCCTGATCGTCGACCGGCAGCATGGGCTCGTCCCGAGCATCGACGCGCGGCATTGGCTCCTCCTCCTCCTCTGCGACACGACTGTGGTATTGTCTGAGACTGAGCAGTAATCTCTAAGAAAGGTCCTATCAAAACATAAATCCTACTATCATTGTTACTCGGCCCACCCAATGTACACACGCACACCTTGAACGCCCCCACAGTTATAATCTTTAAAGTATGACCTTAATTTGGGCAACAGAATTAAGAGGTTACTGTTATTTTCCTAGAAAGATACAAATATTTGGATCAAAATTTCATATTCTGTAAGAAATCCAAAAGGTACATTAAATATTAATCTGACAAATGTTTAGTTGACTTGCAATCTAGGACTAGAAGTTAATGGCTGCTTTACTAAACCCATCCTAATTTCGGCCAAAAAAGGATTTAGTCCACTAGCCCAGCCTATAAGTTTTGAGCCCACCCCTCCGGTTTCTTCATGCACAAGGCCAAATTTTCTTTTAAATTCTTTAATGAACTCTTTAGTGCTATTTGCTACTATGCTTCCTCATGGTTATGAAAACCCTAGAATACCGAAACCCTAGAAAAGAAACAACGAGCAAGCCACCGATGTTGAAAACTTCCTTCAATCTCTGCATCGCCTTCCATATAACCTCCAATTTAAAAATCCTAACAATCTTATCCCCGACTTTAAAACCAGATACAGCTCCCTAAATGGCAACACAAGAAGGAACAAAGGAGTCGAAGATTACAAGTTAGGGTTTCTCACCTCGCCTGGCCGCCGGTAGTCGCCTGGTGCTTGCTGGCGGCCTCCCAATCTCACGCCGCGTTCTTCTGCTCCAACCGTCGAGAGCGACCAGGCGAGTAGGTGGCAGGGTCGCGGCGGGGTGGTGTGTGAGTGGGTGGGTGGGTGGTGGGGAGGGGTTGGGATGGGGTTGGGGATGACACGGAGCCCACATGCCGCAAACCAGTTCACAAAGGAAAACCCTCTGTTACTAAAAAAATGATAAACCCTCTTGTCTAAAAAAACAAAAACAAAGGAAAACCCTTAAAAATTAGGGAAAAACTCAACTAACCATACTGACGGCGTGGCCCCATGCGGACTTGCCGGGAAACCCGACGGTCCGACGGGCGCCTCGACCGTCGCCGTGGTGTGAACGCCGCGTGGCGCCGCTCCGGCTCGCCGCCCGAGCTCGAGGCCGGCTATGTAAGCCGGCCGACACCCCCAGCCCTAGCACATCCGCCTCCTCCCTCTCTCGGCCGCCACCGGAGCCCTTCCGCCTCCTCTCGCACTTCCCTCTCCGTCAGGATGGTCCGCCGGCTCATCACCACCTACGCATAGCTGACGCCAGAGTAGCATGCGGACTATGTGGAAATGAGGCCATCTCGCATGTTAGATCTAGCCAGTGGAAGGGAACGAGTCCAGCATGCGGACGGAGTGCGGGGCCCGTTCCTTCATTTTCTTCAAAACTTGGTGCCGCTTGACGTGGGCCCTATCCACAAAGGCCCGTGCCGTGCATCGCACTCAGCTGGACCCACAACATGCATCATGGCCACTTATGAGTCTACACAGCAGGGATGCATGGTTCTGGGGCTGGCGAAAGTGGTGTGGGTCATGTAGGTAAGTGCTGCTCATGTGGGTCTAGACGGCGGGGGTGCATGGTTTGGATCTAGTTATTGAGAGGCAATGTGTCCGATTTACGTCTAAGTGGTGCTTCACGGGACTTGGCGCGGTGTCGTCGTATGACCCATGAAGGGTGTGCTCAATGACCGAGAGCGACACGCATATGCCCTTGCGCGGACTATGTGGAAACGAGGCCATATCGCATGCTGGATCTAGCCAATTGGAGGGAACGTGCCCGGCATGCGGACGGGGTGCGGGGCCCGTTCCTTCACTTTCCTCAAAACTCGTTGCCGCATGATGTGAGACCTAGTAACCAAGGCCCTTCTCGTGCATCGCACTCAGATGGACCCACAACATGCATGCACAAATTGCCACACATGAGTCTACACAACGGGGATGCATGGTTCGGGGGCTGGCGTAAGTGGGGTGGGTCATGTAGCTAAGTGCTGCTCCATGTGGGTATAGACGGCGGGGGTGCATGGTTTGGATCCAGATACTGAGAGGCAATGTGTCCGGTTTGTGCCTAAGTGGTGCTTCACGGGACCTGGCGCTGTGTCATCATATGACCCATGGAGGGTGTGCTCAATGTTCGATAGCGACACGCATAAGCCCTCACGTGGGCTATGTCGAAAGGAGGCCATATCGCATGCTGGATCTAGCCAATTGGAGGGAACATGTCCGGCATGCAGACGGAGTGTGGGGCCCGTTCCTTCACTTTCCTCAAAACTCGGTGACGCATGATGTGAGACCTAGTAACCAAGACCCGTCCCCTGCATCACACTCAGATGGACCCACAACATGCATGCACAAATGGCCACATATGAGTCTACACGGCGGGGATGCATGGTTCGGGGGCTGGCATAAGTGGTGTGGGTCATGTAGCTAAGTGCTGCTCCATGTGGGTCTAGACGGCGGGGGTGCAAGGTTTGGATCTAGCTACTGAGAGGCGATGCATACGGTTTGTGACTAACTGGTGCTTCACAGGACCTGGTGCGGTGTCATCGTATGACCCATGGAGGGTGTGCTCAATGACAGAGAGCGGCACGCATAAGCACTCACGCGGGCTATGTGAAAACGAAGGCCATATCGCGTGCTGGATCTAGCCAATTGAAGGGAACGTGTCCGGCATGTGGACGGAGTGCGGGGTCCGGCATCTAGACCCTCTCGGTTCCTTCACTTGATGTAGAGTTTTGTCAAAAAAATAGTAGTAGTTTTCAAAACAAAAAACTGTCCCTCCTATTTTGGTGATTTATGTTAGCACGTTTGTTGACGGACAATGTGCACTTTTCTTTCGCTTGCTTGCTTCATTGGTTGGTTCGGGCAAATCTCAGGGTGTGCACGATCGGCCGTGTACACGTGCATGTTGGTACCTGAAATTGACGAAATAGTTTCCTTTTTTTTGAAGTGACGAAGTGTGCACGGCCTTGACCTCTCTCTCCTGAACAAATTGAATTTTCACTCCCAAATCTCGATCCTGCCTCCAGTGTTCGACCGCCTCTGCTATCCACCCACGTCTTCGCCGCCGCGCACTACTCGCCACCGCCCAAACGCCTACAATCTTACTGGCGAGGATGATCCTACCTGCCGGAGGAGGGGGCGTGGCTGGTGCGCTCCGTGCGGCAGATGTGGACCCCATGCAGGAACTGATCGACAAGGACGTCGTCGCCGCCGATTCGCAGCCGTAGCTGGTCCAAGACATCACGAACGACAGCCAATCGGTAGGGTCTGCAGAGATTAACCCTGGAATTTGCCTTCTTGAGGTTAACCCTAGAAATTGCTCTCTTGTTATTCCTCGCTATTCGTACAGACAATCCACATGTTCGCTTTCTTGATTAATCGTACGGTCATCAGTCATAGGGTTTGCAAATTTAGATGAAAGGATCATTTGTATTCCATTTTATGTCTGTCTTTCATATAACCAAAGTTTTAGGAAACCAATGCAAAGAAAAAACAACCCATTTTATGCCAGGCCTTGATATAGTGTTCATTTCCCTGACCTGAGTTTTTTTTCTTCTATTAGTTGATTGCAGATTCAGAACAATGAAACAACTACCTACAGCTCAGGGAAAATTTCAAAAAAATATTCAATTGGCTCATGTCTGCAAAGATTGTCTACCGGCGTAACAGGCGCTACAAATGCCCGTTCTGCAGCAGAGGGAACCAGCATTCCAAAACCATGGCAATTGCAGCTTATAGAAAGAGGTGGCATCTCAAGGCAAAACCTGCTGAGTTGGCGAACATATTGGGGAGAAGACCTAAAAGCATGGATCATGCTGCATCCGCCACCCCTGCCAATGTATAGTAGCCCTTATCTAGGACTGGGCTATTAAAATTATTTGTAAATAGACTATTTGCCTTGAACAGTGCTAGCGCTTTGATGTTCGTTTGGTATACGACGTTGCATATGGTTATTTCGGTGGGTTTTTTTTATCTAAAAAGAAGACCGTTTAACTTGGTGTTGTGTGGTGTGCCGCCTAGGCACCTACGCCCATCCTAGGGGTGTTCATTCGGTTAATATGGTTATTACGGTTCAGTTTTTTTGGTTTTATTGTAATTCGGTTGGGTGCATGATTAAATTCAATATTTAGGAATTTATTAACATATGAAAACAATAATTCAATCATCTAGGTAAAGGTGTACAACATAATTTTCAAGAAAAAGTGAAACATGACACGTGCACATGAAATTTGCCAACAAGTGCACTTGTACTACAAAAAGGCAGCATGTGCACGATATCCCACCCTGCCTCCTATGATTTTTTTAAAAACTGCCTCCTACGATTTTGTTCCATGTTTTTTCGCCACATATCTTTGGAAGGAAAAAAAGAAAGGTGATTTTCCCATCATAAACAGTTTTGGAGAGATATTTGCAACCAATCAAAAATAGCTACCGCATGGAAGTTGGCCCCCGTGGCGAGATTGGATCGGCCTCTCCTAGATTATAGGGCGAGGCCATCGAATGTGATGGTGAGAGAGTCAAGAAGGATTCTTTTTTTCGAGGGAAAGGAATTTTGTCGCTTTCAAAAAATGCACCCATTTTCTAGGGACAAGAAATGCACCTTATAATGTGTAATTAATGAAATTATTATTTAGCAGAAACCTTGCTATTTTGAAGCAATTAAAAAACGTCTTACTTGTTTTGGCAAAAAAAATGTTGATAATGGGATAGTCCATTTTGTGGACACTTACGTGTAGTGGCGCATGTTGTGGGCCCAGGTAGCTCTAGGTGTATGCAGTGTGTCATGCTGGCTATGGGTGCACATTGAAGTAACCTCGGAAATACAATGTCTAGACCGCGGTCACATGAAATCATAGCTTGGAATTGGGGTGAAAGTCTTGTGCTAAGCTATTTTGCGGGGTGTGACCTATGAATCTATACGGGGGGGTGCTTGGCTTGGGGGCTGGCGTAAGTGGTGTGGGTCCAGTGCCTGAGTGGTGCACCATGTGGTTCTGGACGGCCTCGGTGCATGTTTTGGATCTAGCTATATATCATGAGGGAACGCGTCCGGTATGCGCAGTCAGTACGTGGGCCGTTCCTCCATTTCTGTCGGTGCTTTCTCTAGGTCAACGGAGAACCATCCAAAGGTGCATGCCACACCCGGACCTTCCTAGAGGCCCGTGTCCCATATTCGGGACATTTGCCGCTTTTCTAGGGTAGTATCCTCAAAAATTCAGGATCTAGACCGAGGCCACATGCAATCATAGCAGGGAATGGGGTGACAGTCCCATGCTAAGCTCTTTGGTCCATATATGGGCCATGTGGTACCGTACGACCCAATGCTAAGCTCACGGAACCTGCCGCAGTGTTATCATACACCCATGGAAGGTGCGGTCAAACATCGAGAGCGGCATGTGTAAGCCTTCAATAGGTTGTGTGTAAACGGGACCAAATCGCATCCCTAAGCTATCCATCAAGAGGGGCACGATCCGGCCTGTGAAGGGAATGCATGGCACATCCCTTCTTCCGCTTCAGAAGTCGATGCCGCAACATGTGGGCCCTAGCCACCAAGGCCCGTCCCGTGCGCCGCTTGCCAACTGGACCCACACCATGCATACACTCGTGGCCATGTAGACGCCCACCGGTCAACCTTGACAATGTACACATGACGCATGCGCACTCATTAGCCATCTAGCCCCAAGCCATGCACACCTAGCCACATGAACTCAAACCATGCACCGTTAGCCAAGTTGACCCACACCATCCATCCACACTTGATCCCACCTCGGTTCGTTGGACCTCCGACGAGTTTGTTCCCAAGCCACGCATGTGAAAGCGACGCGGTTACACATATTGCACACCGAGATCCGACGTCATTCACTAGTGCCAGCAAACGTGTCCACCTGAGCATCTCGGCGCATGGTCGACGCTAGCGCATGGTTTGGATCAAGAAGTTTAGCGGCACATGTTGTTGGCCCAGTTGGCTATGGGAGCAGGATATTGGTCCAGATGAAACGCATGGCATCGCGTGGATCCACATTCCCCTCCCTGGTACAGGACATCGGGCATATGGCAGATGAATCCGTGCGGTCACCGACGGAGCTTGGATGCTCTGTGTTGGGTGCATGATGAAATTCAATATTTAGGAATTTATTAACATATGAAAACAATAATTCAATCGTCTAGGTAAAGGTGTACAACATAATTTTCAAGAAAAATTGAAACATGACACGTGCACATGCAATTTGCCAACAAGTGCACTTGTACTACAAAAAGGCAGCATGTGCACGTATCCCACCCTGCCTCCTACGATTTTTTTAACCTGCCTCCTACGATTTTGTTCCATGTTTTTTCGCCACATATCTTTGGAAGGAAAAAAAGGAAGGTGATTTTCCCATCATAAACAGTTTTGGAGAGATATTTGCAACCAATCAAAAATAGCTACCGCGTGGAAGTTGGCCCCCGTGGCAAGATTGGATCGGCCTCTCCTAGATTATAGGGCGAGGCCATCGAACGTGATGGTGAGAGAGTCAAGAAGGATTCTTTTTTTCGAGGGAAAGGAATTTTGTCGCTTTCCAAAAAATGCACCAATTTTTGAGGGACAAGAAATGCACCTTATAATGTGTAATTAATGAAATTATTATTTAGCAGAAACCTTGCTATTTTGAAGCAATTAAAAACATCTTACTTGTTTTGGCAAAAAAAATGTGTTGATAGCGGGATAGTCCATTTTGTGGACACTTACGTGTAGGGGCGCATGTTGTGGGCCCAGGTAGCTCTAGGTGCATGCAGTGTGTCATGCTGGCTATGGGTGCACATTGTAGTAACCTCGAAAATACAAGGTCTAGACCGCGGTCACATGAAATCATAGCTCGAAATCGCGGTGAAAATCTTGTGCTAAGCTATTTTGCGGGGTGCGACCTATGAATCTATACCGGGGGGTGCTTGGCTTGGGGGCTGGCGTAAGTGGTGTGGGTCCAGTGCCTGAGCGGTGCACCATGTGGTTCTAGACGGCCTCGGTGCATGCTTTGGATCTAGCTATCATGAGGGAACGCGTCCGGTATGCGCAGTGAGTTCGTGGGCCGTTCCTCCGTTTCCGTCGGTGCTTTCTCTAGGTTAACGGAGAACAATCCAAAGGTGCATGCCACACCCGGACCTTCCTAGGAGCCCGTGTCCCATATTCGGGACATTTGCCGCTTTTCTAGGGTAGTATCCTAAAAATTCAGGATCTAGACCGACTCCACATGCAATCATAGCAGCGAATGGGGTGACAGTCCCATGCTAAGCTCTTTGGTCCACATATGGGCCCGTTGGTACCGTACGATCCAATGCTAAGCTCACGGGACCTGCCACGGTGTTATCATACACCCCTGGAAGGTGTGGTCAAACATCGAGAGCGGCACGTGTAAGCCTTCAATAGGTTGTGTGTAAACGGGACCAAATCGCATCCCTAAGTTATCCATCGAGAGGGGCACGATTCGGCCTGTGAAGGGAATGCATGGCACGTTCCTTCATCCACTTCAGAACTCGGAAATTCAGGATCTAGACCGAGGCCACATCAAATAATAGCTGGGGATCGGGGTGAAAGTCTTGGGTTAAGTTATTTTGCAGGGTGCGGCATATGAGTCTACATGAGGGGGTGCTTGGCTTGGGGGCTGGCGTAAGTGGTGTGGGTCCAGTGCCTGAGTGGTGCACCATGTGGTTCTAGACGGCCTCGGAGCATGCTTGGTTCTAGCTACCGTGAGGGAACGCGTCTGGTATGCGCAGTGAGTGCGGGGGCCCTTCCTCCGTTTCCGTCGGTGCTTTCTCTTGGTCAACGGAGAACAATCCAAAGGCGCATGTACCGAACATAGATAGGATATGAAAGTTTTCCAATTTTTTGAATTTTTTATATTTTATACTGGCTCGGTGAAACTCAGGGACATACCTCATACTTTACCTTTGGGGGACAGTGTGCACTTCATTATTGTTGAAATTGCTTTCATAATCATGTTCATTACATGCATGGCACCAAATTTGGAGTGATTTGCAGATGGTCCAAAAATATACAAGTGATATATGCAAAAAAACGCCTGCTAACAGGAAATTTCACAACCCACGGCCTGCATACGACTAGATTCCAAGGCAATAGGGGCCAGGATGCAGGCCCGAGGGGAATGTATTAATCCTGCCAGTAGGCCCAACAGGGCATATAGGTAGGCGGGGACGATATGCTGTCTGGTTGAGAGAGGCTCATGTCTGGTTGAGAGAGACTAAATTCCCACTACCCGTCAGCTGTGCCCGGTGCGGCTCAGTGGTTGGGCCCAATTTTGGTGGGCTGCCCCAGGCCAGCCTCACTCGCATGTTGGACCGCACGTCCGTGTAGATGGTTGGGCTGGCCATCTTCTATGCATATTTCTTTTTCCCTTTTTATTTTTTAGATTATCCTTTTTATTAGTTATTACAATTTTAAAATTGATAAATGTTTGATAATATCTTGTCTTATATTTCATTCATTTCATACAAAAAATCCATCACTTCTAATTCAAATGTTCTTGTTTGCGACCAACTATTTTCTTACACTGCTATATTTCTTTTTCCTTTTTTATTTTTCAAATTTTCCCTTTTATTACTTATTGCATTTTTCAAATTCATAAATGTATGATAATATGTTGTCTTATATTTCACTCATTTCATACAAAAATCCATTACTTCTATTTCAAATGTTATTTTTGCAAACACCGTTTTTAATATCTTACACTTGTATATTTCACTCCAACATTCACACAATTTTTTTAAAATGATGATCCATTGTGAAATCCAAACAGAAGGAAGCATACGCCACAAATAAATTCCATGAGACATAAATATAGATAGCATTCTAGATTAATACCATCTACTTCACATAAACAGGGCATCAAGTTCATCTAAACAGGGCATCAAGTTCAGAGACATACTACATTACAGCCATATATAAACATACTACAAAAGCAGACCAAGTTTCCAACAGTTCACAACCCCATGCATATTAACAAAAGTAAAAGTATCATCACATATATTGATGATGAGTAGCACTTGCAGCTTCAGATGAGAAAGATCATGTAGGCCTAGTGGGGATGCAGAGCCTTCAGGAGGGCACCATGCTGTCCTCGGACCTTGTAGTCATCGGAACTTATCGATGTATCCCGTGCATGCGACATAAGGTGCTCATAGAGCCCATCCTTGGGCTTTGTCTTTGTGGTACAGTAGGGGCACATGTACTTCTTCCTCTTGAAGTACAGAGAGATTCCCTTGGCTTTGATCTTCTCGAATTCCGTCGCTATGAAGGACTCGATGTTCCCCTTGTCCACATCATCATCAGAGTGATACTGCACACACAAATAAATTACATTAATACATTATGCATTAATATATGTAGTAAAACATGTGAAAGGAACTAAATGAACAAACAAAATTTCAACTAGGGCTATGCCTCATAGGGTTTGTCGTCGTCAGAGTCTGGATCATATGGGTCATAGAAGTCAGTCATGTCCAGCTTCCTCTTCTTGCCCTCAGGATCCTTCTCCTACAATGTGATAGTGCACTGCCTTAAATTGCAATATATACATAAATCTCCAAATAACATCTTAAATTGCAGTAGCTCATACAACATATGCAGTACATCTCCAACAAAGTACCGATAACTTCAGCCACTTGTTGGAGATAATATCTTAAACTTTGTTGAAGCAATATGATACATTATGCAATATGGTAGTGGTAGTACACTGCCTTAAACTATAAATGAATAGATAACCAAGTGACATATTAAATTCCAGTAGTTACGTAAACAACAAATGCAATAGACCTCCAACAAATTACAGTAAACTTCAGCCACTTGCTGGAGATCTCCAGGTAATATCTTAAATTTTGTTGCATCAATATGATACATTATGCACTATGATAGTAAACTATAAATGCATATATCTCCAAGTAACATCTTTCAATGAAGTAGTCACGTAAACAACAAATTGATATATCATAAATGAATCAAGTGGCATCTTAATCAATTGATAGGTACATAAAAATTCAAGCATCCCTTTAAAATTATATTCTATCTCTTCTCCTTCGAAATTAATGCATTCCTTTTGGGCATATGACATACAAAACCCTATCTCTGTACAATTGAAGCACAAATCTAACAAGCATAGATCTCTGTAGCATTCAACCACTAATCTAATAAGCATTTATCTGTCAAGCATTCAAGTACAGAGATCACTATCTCTCATTGAGATATCTGTAGCATTTTAGCACGAATTTAATACAACAAACCTAAGGCACAAAACCTAATACAAAAAAACCCATCCAGAAAACCCCATCTAGAAAACCCCATCTACAAACCAACTAATCTAACCATCTGTACTACCCTAGGAATCACAATCAAAGCAATCCAACTAACCCTACATTCTAAATATTAGAACTAACAAGGAAATGGAACTACCTCCTCGTCGCCAGCCTGCGCAGTGCCGCTCGCCGCCGTGACCTCCTGCTCCGGCACCTCCTTCTCCAGATCCGCAGCAGCAACGGCGGTTGCGGCCTCTCCCGTACCGCCCTGGACGTCGGCAACGTCCTGCACTGCTTCTGCCGCGGTGGGCGCTCCCTGCTTCTCCAACACATCCCCTGCGGCGGCGGCGGTGGCGGCGGCGGCAGCACGACCAGCGTCCTCCATTAGACTAGGAGATGGAGGTGAGGGAGACGATGCGGTGAAGGGGAGCGAGGCGATGCGGTGGTGGAGAGCGAGGCGACGCGGTGGGAGAGAGCGAGGCGACGTGGCGAGGGAGATGAATTGGGGGGAAATGGTGGGGGCGATGCGCCCGGAGGTGGTTCCCCTCCTCTTATAGGATGGGACAGTTTTGGCAACTTCTGTCGACACGTGCTATCCCACGGCCGCCGTATGAGCACGCGTAAACGAAACGCCCGCGTATACGAATACGACTATACGGTCAACGTACGAACAAACCAGGCCGTACGGGCTCGTCCAGGGCTCTACGGACGCTCTGCGCATGCGCTGAAAAGACGATCGTGCGGCCGTGCCCCTCCCTCCGAACGGGTATTGGACCATCTTAGCCGTCAATGTATTCCTTGCCTCCGCGTTCAGTCCAAGGGGGGAGCACCGGAGCAGAAGCGGAGGTACCCACACTCAACAACTTCTGGCCATGCAAGTGTGGCCACCCACTTGTCAAGCTATTACGCTTACCTGGTGGCATATTCCCCCGAGCTACTTCCCGATGACGATGCTTGGAGCAACGACATGTACAAGGCCACCAAGAAAGACGCCAAGCGCGTCCTCTCAGGCCACGTCGCCAAGCGAACACCCGAGCGCATGCCAGACCCCGACCTTTCTTGGGGCCCGCATGCCATATTCTGGACATTTGCCACTTTTCTAGGGTAGTATCCTCTGAAATTCAGGATCTAGACCAAGGCCACATGAAATCATAGCAGGGAATGGGGTGACATTCCCATGCTAAGCTCTTTGGTCCATATATGGGCCATGTGGTACCATACGACCCAATGCTAAGCTCACGGGACCTACCACGGTGTTATCATACGACACATGGAGGGTGTGGTCAAACATCGAGAG
This sequence comes from Elymus sibiricus, assembly GCA_039707655.1. Lineage (NCBI taxonomy): Eukaryota > Viridiplantae > Streptophyta > Magnoliopsida > Poales > Poaceae > Elymus > Elymus sibiricus. Next base: position 483,378,333 of record CM077665.1, read on the forward strand.
CGACACGCATAAGCCTTCACATAGGTTATGTGTAAACGGGACCAAATCGCATCCCTAAGCTATCCATCGAGAGGGGCACGAGTCCGGCCTGTGAAAGGAATGGATGGCACGTTCCTTCATCCGGTTCAGAACTCGGTGCCGCAAGATGTTGGCCATAGCCATCACGACACGTCCCGCGCCACACGCCAACTGGACCCACACCATGCATACACGCATGGCCACGTAGACACCCACCAGTAAACCTTGACAATGTACACATGACGCATGCACACTCATTAGCCATCTAGCCACAGCAATGCACACATAGCCACCTGCACTCAAACCATGCACCATTAGCCAAGTTGACGCACACCATCCATCCACACTTGACCCCACCTCAGTTCGTTGGATCTTTGCCCATGGTGGACACTAGTGCATGGTTTGGATAGAGAAGGCTAATGGCGCATGTTGTCGGCCCAGTTGGCTAGGGTTGCATGATATGCTCCAGATGAAACGCTTGGCATCGTGTGGATCCACATTCCCCTCCTCGGTACCGGACATCGGGCATATGGCAAACGAATCCGCACGGTACCGGACATCATTTAGTTACAACTAACTGATATTTTGGATTGACGTAGGACATATTTCGGCCCTCTGTTTTTCTTTTAATCAAATTTCTTCAATTTCGTTGAAGTTCATTTGAAACGTAACTAGACATATGCAGCTAGCTTTGAATGGCCGACTCCCGCACCAGTGTCCGCGGACCGATGCCGGAGCGAATTTGCAGGTCATCGTTGTAGATGCCCCAAAACTAGATAAATAGTCTGTGTAATCAATTATGTAAATAGTTTAACACAATACAATCAGATTTGTTTTGCTTTACCTATTTCATCAGACGGTAAATAATGCAATCAATTTTTTTTGTCCAACCAATCCCTTCTGACCTTTTTTTTGCGAGGAAATCCCTTCTGCATTTTTGGTTAGTCAACCATTTGAAACTACCAATTACTCCCCACATCTCTCCCCCTAGCGTACGCTGTAAAACCATCGCCGTCGCTCTCATGCCCACCTCTTGCCGCCGGATATGAAATCCACTCGTGGAGATCGAGTGGCACTGGTGACAGATCGTGGCCATGGTCGTGCGGGGCCTGTCATGGACGCCGTCGTGACAGATCGTGGACGTGCGGGGCCAACCACCGACGTCTTCGTCCATGGCATGCGTCAGGATTCCCACGAGAAAGCTTTGGACTACTCAGTGTCCGACCCAGAAATGCATCATGTCCACGAGGAGGTGCACGACTCCGTCGTCGATCACAAGTAGCAGCAGATGCACGGCATGGACTGGAATTCTGTTACGGTGATTTTTATTTTTATTTAACCCTAGATTTATGTCTTCAAGTTTCAGGTTAGATTAATCCTTAAACCATCAATTTGTTGTCGAATAGGCAAAATGGAATCTAGCTATAAATATTGTTGACCATCAGTACATAATGATCATTACTTATTCAATCACTCGTTAGAAATTAATGGTTCATCCACTCCACAATTTAGTGCATTTAGTTAAATGCTAAAATTCAGACATCATAAAGGTTGTCCAAGTCATTTGACAAACATATAAACAAATGTATGATTCATGCTTTCATATGGATTTGATATTGCTTTTTCCTCCTTAATTTGTCAAAGTTTTTAAATATTTTTTTTAAATAATTTATAGGCACTACATTATGGAACGTAGTGACTATTATGTACTGTAAATAATGAAGCTTATATCATACATAATTTAAACTTGCAGCCTGATTATGATGATTATGCGGACATTTCGGAAGAAGAGATGGATGCACACACTCAGAAAATCCTTGAAGAATTGCATAATGGACAGTGCAAAGTGCTTAAGCGTATGGCGTATCGATGCGCATTCTGTGGCAAATATCTAGACCCAGCTTTCGTTAGTATTCTTGAGCACGCCGAAGGTGTTGGCAAAGGCTACCAAATGAAGCCTGGTATGCGGGCGAAACACAAGGTGCTAGCCCAATATCTCAGGAATTTGTCAGACAATGAGAAGGTCTGAAGAAGGCGTGATGATAACCAACATGCCAAAAAGTAGACGAATAATCGAAACTCTGAAGAAGTTCTGGATGGCATGAGTAGTCTTTTGCGAGTTTTTTTTTCTTTTGAAAATACCAATAAATATTTTAATCATCCCAGTTCTTACAAAAATGGTAAAATGTTATATTTAATCGTGTACTATTTAATTCTTGCTTTCTATATATTTCAATCTAATTACATCTAATAGTTAACCATATCGGTTACCCATTTTTTCCATGTATATACATATATACTGTGGAGTGCTAAAAAAATGCAAGATCAATTGATGTATTGGAAGACACATGCACATGCAATATCAACAACACTGTATTGTTAGGGTTTCATCAAAAGCACACCTGTGGTGGTCCTAGCCTGGCCTTTTCTGTTTGGCCAGAATTGGTAAGCTGCCAAATCTGCAGCTGATACGGCCCAAACCTTTGTTCCTTTTGTGGGCCGGCAGAGAGAGACAAGCGAGCGATGGCCGCAACCCCAACCACACCACCCCCATTCCCAATCCCACCACCCTTCGTACTTTGCGGAGACAGAGAGGCGACTGGAGGGCGACGGCTAGGGTTTGTGCAGCCGTCACATTGGCCGCCCCCGTCGTCGCCAAATCGGCCAGATCTGGGAGGCTATCCACGCCCCCCCTACTCCGGGAACGATTCTCCACTGCTTCGTCGACAACAAGATCCGACCACGGCACCTCTTTTCCCCAATTCGCCGCCCCAAGCTAGCTCCGGTGGTTCCAGCTTCGAACAAGTCTACTCCAGCCCCATCTGGTAAAAATTCGCAGTTAAGATAGATCTTCCCTGCCCTTCCATGTCGATCTGACTATAATTTCCGATCTAGCAGCACCGCCCAATTTAAGATCGGACACTTGCGTGTGTGCATGTTTCGGGTATTTGCAGATTTGTTGTCAACTAGTAGGTCAGAGTGAAACAAGTAATTTTACAGCAAGATAATCTGACAATGTACTGCATAATCATGCTTTTACTTGTTCGTATGGGTACTAATGAGTTAAACTTTCCTACCAAGTAAGAGAAAATGGTGGATGTTGGCTAGCATACCTTGCTCGTTCACATAGCCTTCACTAGCTTGAGGGATGCTATCAAGTCCATGAGGAAATTTGTAATGATGGTAGGAGGATCAGTTATAGTTTCACGTATTACTCAATGCTAGTATGACGATTGGTGCATTTTTTGAATGTTTTGTTAATTATACACGGCTACTGATTGGTGCATTTTTTTATGATATGTGCACACATGTAACATTTATGGTTCGTGCATATTTTTGATGATACTTGTTACTGTTTATTTGAATTATGTTAGCCATATCTCAATGATATGGTATGGGATTGTTGGGGTTAATGAACATTTCCTGTGAGCTAGTAGTTCATATTGCAACAAATACTTCTTTGTTAGATTTTCTGCCATTTTACTTCATAATCATGATTTTACTTGTTGGTATGGGTAGTAATGAGTAAATACTTACCAAGTTATACAAAAGGGTGGGTGTTGGCCAGCATACCTTGCTCGTTGTCATAGCCTTCACTATGATGTCATCTTGCTTGAGAGATACTATCAAGTCCTTATTCTCACTGGAAAATTAACCTCAAAGGCTACCTCTAAAAATGTTATGTACAAGAGCAAATGCATTATTTGTTTGTTGGGACAATTTAAAGACTTCTATTTATTAGCTGATGGTAGCACACAACAGCCCATCAGGAAATTTGTAGTGATTGAAGGCACTAATTTATATTTATTAGTTTCACGTATTACTCGATGAGAGCACTCAATCATGGTGCATTTTTGAATGATTTGTTAAGTATACAATGCTACTAATTTATGCATACTTTGGATGAAATGATTTGTTAATTGATTGGTTGGCTATGAATCATGGTGTAACAATTATGGTTGGTTTATATTTTTTATTGTCCTTTTTACTGCTTGTTCGAATTATGAGTGTAATTGGTATGTTATGCTTGCCAATGTTTCACATTGTGCCAAATACCGGCTACTAATTGGTTGGTTACCAAGTTATGTTGTCCAGCTCACATAAAGTTGCCAATATTTGGCAATGTCTACATTGGTAGCGAACTAATCATGCTCTATCAGCATAAATGGTTCGCTGCCAAAATTTGGCATGCCAATATTTGTCAAAATGCCAAATGTTGGCTAGTGATTGGTACATGAACGAACTACGTACTTAACAAGTAGTATGCGAAAAGATTATTCCCATTGTATATGGTGCTCCCAAGTCCTAATGTAAGCCCGAATTCATATATCAATAACTATCATTTGTTCATTGCAATGCATGCAACAGGTTTCAATGGAAGGAGAACCCATCCTCATCAGCAGTGGAGAGAGTGACTACCGGACCACATCAGATGATGCTTCGGATGGCACTTCAGGTGGAACGTCAGATGGCACTTCACAAGGGAGTCAAGGCTATAGCCTTGATGACGACACCTCTAGCGACTATGACACTGATGGTGGTTATGATGGAGATGGATATGTCGAACACGATCCCATCGTGGCAGAAAGAGGTAAAGTTCTATATGGCTGGTCAGATGTTAACTGAACCGTGAACTGTATAAATTCAGGTTTGAGTAACACTTGATTACGCCACTTTACTCTGTTTGGGTTCTAGATGAACCTATTGCTTTGTTTCCAAATCAACATTGACTCAACTAGAGCTTAAATAGAGTAGAGTGTATAGCTGTTAGTTTAAATCAATCAAATATTCGATTTTCCCATGTTTATACGAGATATTGTTGGGTGGATGTGATTGGGTTAACTATGTTCTTCATTTCTAGCTCGTTGGAGTAGGCATTGATCATCAACCCAGTGCTGATGTTCTAGATCTTATGTATGAAATTATGAACTACTCTATCATCTGAATTTTTTTGATATAGGTCCGCAAAATCAGGGGAAGAGAGAGTTCGAGAAGCACATCTTTTACGGCAACCAAGTTACTTTAAACATGGAGCGGTGGGACCGTCTTCAATACATAGTAAAGCATGACAAACCTTCCATACCATACTATGTCTGCACCGTCACTCGCTCGACAGTCCTCGACGGGAAGAGCAAGATGGTAAATACTTGGACTTTCTTCTTGCAAATCATATCCCAACGTTTGAAAATACCATAATGTAACATTATTTATTTCCTTGTGCAATCAATGCTTCTCAAAGGATTACTGTTGCTGCTACCTCAAAGATTATCTGCGAAAGCCCATGCTTGTGCGTGTCATCAACGAACGTTTTGAAGGTTCTAAAAAGGTCTTGTTCAAGATGGGCAAGCAGGACGGGCGTGCTATCATGACGAAGAACTGGAGAGAAGTCGTTGAGAGCTCCCGTATGAAAGAAGATCGTATGGCTATCTTCAAGTTTATGGAAAGGAGCCGAGGTGGGCTTAAGGTGAACATGGCCAATGGCATGAAGATTTGTTGACCCATGTGATGAACCATGACTGAATGGCAGATTATGATATGTATGTACTGGGCAGTAGTTTGACGCTAGTTGTTATGATATGTATTTGGTAGGCGGTAACTGGAACTTGGTAGAATCAGCTTTTGGGTACAACTGGATATGAAGATCATCCAGTAAGTGGAACCTGTCAGTAACCGGTAGTTTGCAGCATCAGCTTTTGGGTCCAACTGGATACGAACTTCATTTAGTAAGTGGAACTTGGCAGTAACTGCTAGTTGGCACTATGAACTAATGTGACGCAAGTCTATATCTCCTTGGTATGATTCCTTTAGGCTGCAACGATTTTTTATTTTTTTACCATAATTTTGAAATGACGCTAGCTCCTGAAATTCAAATCTAACCGGGTTTCATATGGATTCGATGATAGTTTAATATTGAAAACGAGTTTTCTGTGTTGGCTAGTACGAGTTATTTTGAAAATGAGGTTTGTATGTGTTGTAAAAAAAATCATTAAAAAAAATTAGTTCAAAAACTTGGGAGTGAAAGCTTTCGTATTTCAAAAACGATGTTTCTGCTATTTTAAAAAAGAGCATGTTATTTTTAAAAAAACAGGATGTTATTTTTAAAAAGAGCATGCTATTTTAAAAAGATCATGTTATTTTTAAAAACAGCATGTTGTTTTCAAGAAGAGCATGTTATTTTTAAAAATAGCATGTTATTTTTAAATACGCATCATAGCATTTTTAAAAATAGCATGTTATTTTAAAAAAACATACTTAAAATAGCATTGTTGTTTTTAAAACATCATATTCAAAACAGCATACTATTTTTGAAATCATCATGTTATTTTAAAATCAGCATATTCAAAACAGCATCTCATTTTGAAATCACCATGCTATTTTTGAAATCAGCATGTTATTTTTGAAATCAGCATGCTATTTTTGAAATCAGCATGTTATTTTAAAAACATCATATTCGAAACAGCATCTCTTTTTAAAATCAGCATATTCAAATGAGCATGCTAATTTTAAATAAGCATGAAATTTTCAATTTTAAATCAGTATGCTTAATTTTGAAAATCAACATTTCTTAACATTATTTTGAAATATATCCCATTTTTATATTAATTGAAAAACGAGGTTTCTATTTTGATACAATTTTGAAATTTTGTGCTCATAATAATAGGTTTTTGAAAAAATTCAACATGCTATTTTCAGCTTTATAAAAATGAGGTTTCTATTTTATATTTCAAGTCTGAATTTGACTACACTTAGACAAAATTTCTGCAAAATTACATGTAAAAAATGATATAAATACGGAAAACCAACTTCACTAAAAATGCATTATTGGATGGTTTGAACATTTCAATCCCTCGATGTGTTGATAAATCATAACTAGGCTTCCATCTCGACCAGTCCATATTAAAATGAGGCTACCAATCAAACTAGGAATTCACAAAAATAGTGGCAGTCCATCAAATAGGTCAAATAAATCCAAAACAAGGTGGATCACCGCACGGAAATCTGCCTAATTCATTTTGTTCTCAATCTTTTTCACCCCAGAAATCTGCCTGCTGAATGTGCACCTAACCATCCTGTCTCGACTTCACTTTTCCTTTCCTGCATGAATCAACATTTGTTAATATCATAGCAAAGAAGATTTGAATGTGTACATTAGACATGAACACAAAAAACACTAACTTCACTGATTTTCTCTTCATAGCTGCAAAAGCTAACTCCACAGCTCTTATTCCCAAATCTTTTGCTACATTCTTAGCAGGCCTTTTTGTCGTCATCACACCTTTGACATGTCCTTCTTTACCACCCTTCCTAGGGACACTCCTGAAAAAGTTAAGAAACATCAACACGGAACTAACAAAGACCTGACTTGTAGAGCAGACATGTAACAAGAGACACTAACTTCATTGGTTTTCTTCGCGCACCCTTTGTTGCAACATTCACAGAAGGCACTTTCTTGTCATCTCGCATTTTCTTCCTCCCAGCTTTGACATTTCCAGGACACTTGCGTTTCCTACAAAAAAAAATAGATGAATATGCAGCCAACATCCGTAAACATGTTTAACTACGCATCACGGCGCTAAATGCCCACTTGTTTGGTTTTGCATAATCCTCTTTTGCACCCTCCAATGGTCTCTTCCTACCCTTCCGCGCCCTACCATCCTTCAATGGTACCTTCGTACCCTTCCGTAGCCTACCATCCTTCAATGGTCTCTTCCTACCATCTTCAGCATCTTCCTCTTCCTCTTCTTCTGCATCAGAATCTTCCTCTTCTTCTGTATCTGAATCTGACTCTTCTTCTGTATCTGAGTCTGTCTCTTCTTCTGCATCAATATCTTTCTCTTTTCTCTTGCTCTTCCCTGTGGCCTTTGATTTCCCAGAATATTTCCTGTGTAAATTGAAGAAAAATATTTGAACACTCTCCCAGAGAACATATTACACTGTAAACATGTATGGAAATTAACAATGAGATAAACATGTGCACTAACTTTACTGTTTTTTTGTGTCTCATCTGCTCGCGCCTACTTTTAATTCTCTTTTTGGATTCTTCGGTAGTTGGTCTCCCTTTTGGAACTATTTTGATTCGGTTTTGCACGTTATCAGTGCAGCATTCTCGAGCAGCAGAGAAGTATGCTGGCAAAGGAACAAACGATTTCTATGCTTCATCCAAATCAGTTTTTTCCGCGTCAACCAATATACTCCGGAGGAACTCCATCACCTATTCTGATTGTGAATCGCTAGCTACAGCTGTGAATAAAGCGTCACTAGCCATGTTGCGTAGTTGATGATACTTATTCATGTGCTCAGACCATACATGAGTATCCGCAGTCCTCGAAGAAGGGAATGCTGGCTTCGCATGCATTGTCCATCCTTTCTTCACAAAAATTGTTGGAAATGTGCGTACACCAAGATGATCCAGAATGCAAAATATATGTGCGCATGGGTAATCCTCACTTTCCATCTTTCCCCATTTACAAAATGCCTTATCCAGTTTTGCTCCTATGAACAGAAAAGTCACGTGATATATAACATTCGCAGAGTTAGCATCCGCGCCTTGTGCATCCAACTCCTTATCATGCTTACCTTCGAAGCCATTGGGGTCCTTGTTGGAAATATGCCCTAGAGGCAATAATAAAATGGTTATTATTATATTACCTTGTTCATGATAATTGTCTATTGTTCATGCTATAATTGTATTAGCCGGAAACCGTAATACATGTGTGAATACATAGACCACACCATGTCCCTAGTGAGCCTCTAGATGACTAGCTCGTTGATCAATATATGGTCATGGTTTCCTGGACATGGACATTGGATGTCGTTGATAACGGGATCATATCATTAGGAGAATGATGTGATGGACAAGACCCAATCCTAAGCATAGCACAAGATCGTGTAGTTCGTCTGCTAGAGCTTTTCTAATGTCAAGTATCATTTCCTTAGACCATGAGATTGTGCAACTCCCGGATACCGTAGGAATTCTTTGGGTGTATCAAACGTCACAACGTAACTGGGTGACTATAAAGGTGCACTACAGGTGTCTCCGAAAGTGTCTGTTGGGTTGGCACGAATCGAGACTGGGATTTGTCACTCCGTGTGACAGAGAGGTATCTCTGGGCCCACTCGGTAATACATCATCATAATGAGCTCAATGTGACTAAGGAGTTAGTCACGGGATCATGTGTTATGGAACGAGTAAAGAGACTTGCCGGTAACGAGATTGAACAAGGTATAGGGATACCGACGATCGAATCTCGGGCAAGTAACATACCGATGGACAAAGGGAATTGTATACGGGATTAATTGAATCCCCGACATCGTGGTTCATCCGATGAGATCATCGTGGAACATGTGGGAGCCAATATGGGTATCCAGATCCCGCTATTGGTTATTGGCCGGAGAGGTGTCTCAGTCATGACTGCATGGTTCCCGAACCCGTTGGGTCTACACACTTAAGGTTCTGTGACGCTAGAGTTGTAATGGGAATTGTATGTGCGTACCGAAAGTTGTTCGGAGTCCCGGATGAGTTCCCGGACATCACGAGGAGTTCCGGAATGGTCCGTAGGTGAAGATTTATATATGGGAAGTCCAATTTCAGTCACCGGAAAGGTTTCGGGGTTTATCGGTATTGTACCGGGACCACCGAAGGGGTTCCGGGGGTCCACCGGGAGGGTCCACCTGCCCCGGAGGACCTAATGGGTTGTAGTTGGGTGGGAACCAGCCCCTTAGTGGGCTGGTGCGCCCCCCCAAGGGCCCAAGGCGCCTAGGGTTGGAAACCCTAGGGGGGCCGCCGCCCCCCCGGGGGGCCGCCGCCCCCCAAGGGCCCAAGGCGCCTAGGGTTGGAAACCCTAGGGGGCCGCCACCCCCCGAGGGGCCGCCGCCCCCCCTCTAGATGGATCTAGGGGGCCGGCCCCCTCTCCCCTTCCCCCTATAAATAGTGGGGGGGTGGGAGGGCAGCCGTACAATCTTCCCCTGGCGCAGCCCTTTCCCCTTCCTACACCTCCTCCTCCTCCGTAGCGCTTAGCGAAGCTCTGCCGAAGAACCACGAGCTCCACCGCCACCACGCCGTCATGCTGCCAGAGCTCTCCCTCAACTTCTCCTTCCCCCCTTGCTGGATCAAGAAGGAGGAGACGTCCCCGGGCTGTACGTGTGTTGAACGCGGAGGCGCCGTCCGTTCGGCGCTTGGATCGGATCTTCCGCGATTTGAATCGCCGCGAGTATGACTCCATCAACCGCGTTCTTTGTAACGCTTCCGCTTAGCGATCTTCAAGGGTATGAAGATGCACTCCCTCTCTCTCGTTGCTAGCATCTCCTAGATTGATCTTGGTGACACGTAGGAAAATTTTGAATTATTACTACGTTCCCCAACAATCCTTACCATCCAACTTTTCTACATCCAAGTCCTCGCCATCCTTACCTTCCAAGCCATTGGGATCATTACCATCCATGTTTTTTGCATCCAAGTCCTCACCATCCTTACCCTCCAATTCTGTAGGAACCTTAGCATTCAAGTCATTAACATCCTTACATTGCAATTCTCTAGCATCCTTGGCATACGGTACTTTATCATATGGGAACTTGCGCAAAACTCCATACCTTACCAAACCATCAGAACCCACCATGTCTGTGACATGCCAATTTATTCCTTCTATGATCCGACGCTTTACCTTTGCAAACATCACAGGAGTATAATTATAAGAGGCAGCAATCTCCAGAGGGTGTGCACTCAGCTTAGTGAAGGGTATCATATGTGCCGCTACTGCGTCTAATGCTGCTTCATTCTTACGCATTATGGACACACAGTGCTCAACATGCTGCAACAAATCAACAAGTTGCATTTTCCTGTTGAGGTGCACATGTACCCTTGAGTTGAGAGACTCGCTCCTCTGATTACTTATCATGCCAAGAAAGTATCTACCCTTTGTGTATGCCGCGGCCCACTTGTGTCTCAACTCGTACATCCTGTTAATCCGTGAAGACCTCTTCCCTGTTGGTTTTATTTTGAACCGAACCTTATAAGCCTCCCATTCTTTCTCAAACTCATCAACATCCCAATGACGGTAAATGAATTTCCTAAATTCCTTAAGCTTATTTTTCCGGAGGTAGCTCACCATATTCTCCTCGATATGCTATGTGCACAAACGATGATCTATGTCCGTCCAGACAGTAGCTATTGCTTTAGCCATCGAACCATTCCCGTCGGAGATTGCTGAAGTGGGTTGCTTCTGGGACATTGCCTCCAAAAATACATGAAGAAGCCACTGGTATGATCCAACTGTCTCATCTGATCCACTGTACTGACCCCAAACATAATTGTGCTACGGTGATGGTTCAGACCAACAATTGGGACAAACGGAAGCCTGTACTTGTTGGACCGATATGTACTGTCGAACACCACGACGCCACCAAAGGCAGCATAGTCAATCCGAGATTGTGAATCGGCCCAGAATATGTTCCTCAAATGGCCTTGGCTGTCTGTTGTGTATTTGTAAAAGAATTCCGGGTTTGCTTTTTTCTGTGCTATCATATAGGTGACCAAAAATGAAGCATCATCGCCCTCTATCTTGCGACTCTTCTGGATTGAAACATGGTTATATAGGTCCCGGTCTATAAAGCCAAGCTTGTCGGGACCTTCGGCGTTCTTCTCCATTACAATCATAATCTGATGCGTTCGAAGTCCACCGATAGCATACTCGATGACATCCGCGTTTTGCCCGTCAGTCATTCTACGATGAGCCGATAAGTAGGGAGTCAGGTCAGGAGGGATAAACAGATGGTTATGCTTGTCCACAAAATTCTTGACAAACCAGAGGCCACTGCCATCTTGTAGCTCAACCTGCAAAAGAGCGGGACACCCACACCGAGAAAGACCCCTTGGTGTTCTTTTTCTTTCGGCTCTGTTGAAGTGCTTAAGGGCCCGCCATCCTTGTTTGCAGCACTTGTACGTCCGTCAGTATGCATTTTGTTTCGAACCCTTGTACTTCAGATCATCCTTTCTAACACCAAAACCCTTATTTCTAGCATAGTCTACATAGAACATGTAGGCTTCTTGCTCAGTCCTGAAAGTCTTCTTCACGATCTCTACGTATTAAATAAACTCATTCAGGTCTATGCCACCCTTGCCTGCATTCTCGTTGTTCTAATCATCCATGTCTTTACCATCCACGTGTATGCCGCCCTTGCATGCATCCTCGTTGTCCTGATCATCCATGTCTTTACCATCCATGTGTATGCCATCTTTGCCTGCATCCTCGTTGTCCTGATCATCCATGTCTTTACCATCCATTCCTTTGTTGTCCAAGCCTACATCCTCATTGTCATTATCATCTAGTTTTTGCTTGCGTTTCTTCTATAACCCATGTCCTTGTCATCCTTGCCTTTATCGCCCAAGTTTTCGCCCACGTTGCCTTTATCACCCATGTCGTTATGCTGCCAACGAAAACACATAGATAATGTTACGATTGGGTAGCATATCCCAATAATTATGCACTACTCTGCTTAAATAATTGAAACAACCTTTCAGTTCGTGTCGTTGTTTTCTCACGGCAGATGCCATGGGGTGGCTTATCGAGAGTGGTTGGGGCTGAAGGACGCCGGCGGACTCCGGGAGCGGGATCGGGAACAAGCGGTGCGGGACACGCGATGTACCCAGGTTTGGGGCCCTCCGTGGGAGGTAAGACCCCTAGTCCTGCTAGTCCGGTTGATGAACCGAAAGGGGCTACAATGATGCTCCTTGAGCTGTCTGGGTAGAGGAGGAAGAAGGAGCTAGCTTGCTCTCCTTGCCTGTCTACGTGGGTGTGGGTGTGCGAGTGTATGGATTGATCCCCCCCTGCATGGGGGAGCTCCGGGGGGTTTTATAGGCCAACCCCCTGGATTACAATATGTGTAGAAGGCGCCGGAGGGCCCCAGATGGCGGTCCCTCTAGCCGGCCATGGGGCCCCCGGCTGAGGAGTCTTGTCGTTGGTAGGGCCCGTCGGCTGCAGGGTCCCGTCGCTGGTAGGGCCCGCCGGCTGCAGGGTCCCATCGGGAGCCGGAAGGGGCCCGCTTGGCAGACTCACGGGCTTGTCACGTCGCGGCACAGGTCGTCCTGCGGGGCGTCGCCTTGCGGTAGCCGGCCGCGGTCAGCGGTACGGCCGGCCGCACTGTGGCCATGCCGGGGCAGGTAATGGAGTGGTTGAGGGTGTGCCGGCACTGTGCCGCCCGCCCGGTCACAGTCGGCCGGGGTCACAGGCACTGTCGCCTCCACTGTGGCCATGCGAGCACTAACCATCAACGTGACGGGGGCCGCTGTAGCCATGCGTGCCCTGACCGCGGTACCGGGGGCACCGCTGATACGCCGGGCGTCAAGTCGTCGTCCGGCGAGGCATGGTGATGGGACGGGAGCTGACCCGCCGGCTCTTAGGCCAGCAATCTCCGCCTTTGGCCGGCCGGCTGGTCGTAGCCGGCTGCGCGGAGCCGGACTACAGGGGGAGGCGGATCGCCCTGTAGTCGTATTTTGAAAAGTTGGAGTAAAGACCCAGCTGAGGCTACCTCGGGGTTATCCCCCCGACAGTAGTCCCCGAAGCAGGGGGCCCGCCGGCGAGCCGCGGCAGACCACACCGGCTTGAGTCACGCGTTTTAGGACCGTGGGGCGGTCCCGGAGGCAGAAGAAGTGCGATCACGGTGGCCGGCCCCGCAGCCGGCCGACGCTTCGCCAGGCGCCTCGACCACCTCGAGGGGCAGAGGAGGCGCGCCACGTGAGGAGCGCAGCGGGCTGCGGCCTGACAGGCCACGCGGAGGACAAGACCGAGCCGTGGGGCGGGGCCTACTTCGGCCGCGGCCTCGGTCCGCGCGCGTGGATCGTCTGCAGCCCGGACTGTCGGTTGGCGTCCCTGAAACGCCTTAACGCCCTTCCCGCGCGTGGCGGAAGTAGTGGGGTTTGTGCGCGACGGATCCGCTCCCCACTACCATTCGTGGGGTTTAAATGGGAGGGGAGAGGAGCGGAACGGGGCATTCGCTCCCCTGCCCCCACACGTCGTCTTCGTCGCCCGTCCCGCTCCCCGCATCGAGAGAGAGAGAGAGAGCAGAGACCGCTCGTCCGCCGCACCGCCGTCCGTCGCCGTCGAGAGTTGCGATGCGACCGAGCCCATGCGCCCCGCCGCCGCGACCAAGACTTCTTCGAGGCGCATGGCGGGCAAGGGGGCCTGGGACGGCAGCGATGTCGACGAGGCCTACATCGAGCACCTCCGACACGGCCGCAACCTGCCGCCAGCGGAGAACCTAGAGGCGCGCATCGCTGAGGCGGAAAATGCGCCGGCCCCGCGCGAAGGCGAGGTGGTGGTCTTCGCCGAGCACTTCGCCCGCGGGCTCGGCTTGCCGGCGAGCGCGTTATTCCGGCGCTTCCTCACGCGCTTCGGGCTGCAACCGCACCACCTTAGCGCCAACGCCATTCTGCTACTGGCGGCGTTCGTCACCCTCTGCGAGGGCTTCCTGGGAGTAGAGCCGCGCCTCGACCTCTGGTGCCGGCTCTTCTACTTGAAGAGCCAGATGGTGAAGATCCAGGCAACCGGCCAGAAGGTAATGGCCGCCTGCGGAGCCGCTCTGGTCCATTATCGCCCCGGAGCCGGGTTCCCGCAGCTTCCCCTGCAGGACTCGGTGAAGAGTTGGCAGAAGGGGTTCTTCTACATGAAGAACGTCAAGCCGGAGGAGGACTACATCAACCTCCCCGACTTCATCGACCAGGCGCCAATAGCGATGCTAAACTGGAGGACGCCTTCGCCTCAAGCGCCCGAGACGGCGGACCGGCTCTGCGAGCGGCTGATGGTGATGACCAAGATGGAGGGCCTTACGGCGGTGGATCTCCTGGCCACGATGGTGACGCGCCGGGTGCAGCCGCTGCAGCGCCGGCCGCACCTCATCTGCCAAATGGGAGGGCAGCACGACCCCTGCCGGCTCTCCACCAAAGAGTTGAAGGCGGTGCAGGTGGCGAGGAGGGTGAACTCCATCTCGGCCGCCAAGATGGACGAGGGCGAATGTTGATGGGGGAAGACCCCGTACAGCCGGGGCCGTCCGGCTCCGTGGGTACGTGCCGAGCCGTCCCCCACCCCTTCTTCCTTCTGAAGCTAGCATCCCCCCCCAGCCTGACGATGGAGGGGCTTCTCTTGCGTGCAGGTTTTTCCTCAGCTGTAGAATTATGGGGAGCCGGCTGCCGACATGGCGGAGTCGGACCCCGAGGAGGTCGAAGACGCCGACGATGTGGAGCCGGCCGAGTCAGAGCGAGCCGGTGCGTCCGGAACCATCGGGACGGAGGCAGAGGCAACCGAGTCGACTGGTGAGTCCCTCCCCCAGTCACTTTTTTGGGACTGGCCTGACGATGACGCTGAATCAGAGGAGGTGCGCGATGTAGCAGCCCCGGAGGACCCCGAAGCCTCGGGAGACGACGCCACCGCGCCGAGGAAGCGTGTTCTCCGGGTCGACCGCGAGCCCGGCCGAGGTGATGCGGCCGCAGGCGGAAAGGGGGAGCAGCCGGCCAGCTCCCGGCCGGCCACCAAGTGGGCAGCCAGCGGCCAGCCGGGCGGCAGCCGTGGAGGCGACGGGAAGAAGCCGCGGGTCGCCCGGACGGGCCCCGCCAGGCGAACGGTCCCTATTAGCGTCGGGTAAGTTTTCTCTGAGTTCCTGCTTGGTTTCCGGTCGGCCTTCTTTCCTTATTTTGTTCGTCCAGGGAGCCGCGTGCCCTGGGGAGGGCCACGACCGTCGAGACGTCGGGGACAGCACCGCCGATAGCCGCCGATGAAAGGGAGCGCGAGGCGTGGCGGGACCTCGAGGCGGCCGAGCGAGAACAGCTCGAGGAGGAGCACCGCCCATGGGCGGAGGCTGCGCGGAAGCAGCCGCTAGGGAGGTCCAGCATGGAGGCGGCCAGCCAGTCATGGGAGCCATTTCCCCTTGGCCGGGAGAGGAGGTCCAAGGACAAGCATGACCCCGCACGGCGGGCGGAGGCGGATGCGCGTGCGGAGGAGGAGGCGCACGCGGCTGCGCGCGCGGCGGACACCGCCAAGAGGACGAAGTCGGACCGCAACGTGGCACTGCCAGGGGCGGACGACGTGCCATCGGGCGCAGATGAGCCCCAGGAGGTCGTCGTTCCGGAGGCGGAGGTCCCGGCTCCGGAGGTTGCGGCGCCGGAGGCGGCGTGCCGGAGATCGAGGCCGCAGCGCCCGGAGGGGCGGCCGCCACCGGCTCGTCGGCCGGGACACCCGGAACTGTGGTGCCGGGAGGAGCGGGTCTCGTAGTCGTCACGGCGCGGGGTCCGCCCGAGCCCGTCGATGGGGGTCGGCCGCAGGAGACCTGAGCCGCAGCCGGTGGCACGCCCATAAACGACGCGTCGAGCACCCTTGGGGCTGCGGTGGCTGCGGTCGTCGCTGAGTTTGCCGTCTGCCGCGCCTAGGCGGCGCAGGAGGCCCAGGCCGCCAGCAACCGGCTGGTGCACCTCGAACAATCCGTCGCGGTAAGGGCTCGAGGTCTTGTCCTTTTTTGCTTTGGTCTTTTTGTTTTTCCAGTGGGGGCGTGCTAGCGCACCCATTGGGTGTAGCCCCCGAGCCTCGGGCCGGCTGGGACGCAGGCGGGTCGAGTCTAATTGCGTAGTGTCTTTGTTTCTGTGTCCCTCGCAGGCCGTCCACGGCCGTCGGGTGGCCGCGTACAACACGCTGCTGGGCTTGTATCGGGGAGCCGAGAACCGGCTGGCCGTCGTGTCCGCGGATCTGCAAGGTACGCATCTTGTGAGTTTCCAGTGGGGGCGCGCGAGCGCACCCACTAGGTGTAGCCCCCGGGATTCAGGACGGCTACTCCGAAGGCGGGCTGAATCCCCATCTTTGCTTGCTTTCTGACAGAAGCGTCTTCATGCCGAGCAGCCACCCATGCCGAGACGGTCTGCCTCCGTCGCCAGGTGGTGCATCTTGGCGAGCGGCGGGACCTCCTGTCCGCGGAGTGCCACCGGCTCCGCCAGGAGGCGGATCGGGCGCAGGCGGAGAAGGACGGGCGCGAGGCGGCTCACAGCCGGGAGCTGGAGGAGCGGGAGGCGACCCACCACCGAGAGCTGGAGGAGCGGGAGACAGCCCATCGCCAGGAGCTGGAGGCCAAGGACGCCTTGCTGGCGAAGGCAGCCGAGGACGCGCAGGCGGCGCAGGCTGAGCACGAGCGCCGGATCCAGAAGTGGTCGGCCAGGGATGCCGCGCTGGAGGAAGAGGCGCGCGCAGTGGACCGGCTTCTGGCTGGTAAGTTTTGTTGTTTCTCTTGACTTCGTGTGTCGGACCCGGGCCAGCGTTTCCTTTGTCGCTCACCCCGCACCCCCTTCTTCCTTAGGGCTCTTTCCGGGTACGCAAGAGGTCGCGGAATTGGCCGTGGAGGCCCATCGCGAGGATCAGCGGGTGCAGGGGATCCCCGTCGGGCCGCTTGCTGCCTGGACCGTGGATGAGGTGGGGATTGCCGCCAAGGCAGGGCCGGTCCTGAGATTTTAGGGGCCCGGGGCGAAACTAAAGCTCAAGGGCCCTTAGTATATATATAGTTTGCGTGGGGATATAGGGGCCTTAATATAAGCAACATAACAATTATATATATATATATATATATATATATATATATATATATATATATATATATATATATATATATATATATATATATATATATATATATATATATGAAATACAGTTTATACACACAATGCTGAAAATAAAGAAATTTGCATCAAAAGTTTAGCAGCAAAAGCTATGCATCATGTTGACGAAGATAAATTACTTAATTAGTAATAAACAAAGTGATAATGATCACCGATTAAGATTGCCGGAGAAAGGAAATTGCGGCAGCCAAATTTGCACCAAAATTTTAGCATAAATCAGCCTGATCTCCTGCAATCTCCGGTGATCTCCCGCGATTTTGGACTGCATGCAAATCATCGCAGGGCAATTTTCCAGCGGCGATTGTGCCGCAACCACGGTCGTTTCTGCTGCGGTTTAAAATCATGAATATGATAATAATACCTTGGATCGGTTGAATCGCTGCCGGTGATTGTCCGATCCGGCGCTCGGCGATGACGCGATCTGTATATGCGTGTGCGGCATGCGCTCGGCGATGTGCATGAGCGTGTGCGTGCTGGGTGATGGCGCAATCTGGCACTGGCCTGGAGTAGAGATGGAAGAATAGAGTTCATCCGTGAAACAGCGACTCGTGTTTGCATCCAGAGATCATGATCGTGGCTGGGGGATACTCGAAGACGTGAACTCACAATTGGATCTCGGAACTTCTTTTTAGTTGGGATTAGGAAACTGGACAGGCGTCACGCAATCAACTCGTACGAGCCTATGACGACACGGGCCCTTACCGAAGGAGTGGATGTGCTCATTCGTGGGCTACCAAGCTGCGTACGGTGACTGCCTGCCCAGCGTAGCGTAGGGCCAGCGCGTAGCTTCGACGGCTGCGGGCGTGGGCTAGCTAGCTAACTGCGCTCGTCGTAGGCCTATACGTACGTACCTAGATGGGGGCCCCTGGACATTGGGGGCCCGGGGCGGCCGCCCCCCTTGCCCCCCCTCAGGGTCGGCCCTGCGCCAAGGCACGTCTGACCGAGGTGGTCCGGGCCCTGAAGCGACTTCAGGGTGCCGGCTCGGCACTGGTTCGCACCCTGTGGCCGGGCGCAGTGGAGCCGGCCTCCATGAGTCGGCTGTCGAGGTGGCTGGAAGCCGGGTCCGCGCGGGTGAACGCCTGGAGGGCTTCCGCCGCGCGCGACGGGGCGGCCATGGCGCTTTGCATTGCGAGGTCATGGTACCCCGAGCTATACTTGGGGCTGCTTACGGCCCAGCGTGCCGGCACCAACGCAGAGCTGGAGGCGGTTGCCGACGCGCTGGCCGTGCGGGCCAGTGATCTCGCGTCCATTGCTCCGTGGCACGAGTACGTCCCGGAGCGCACGACGGACGGCGAGGTGATCCCGGAGGACCAGTACATGCTTGCCCTTGATGACCCGGAGGGTAGCGCCGGCGAGACGGACGATGAAGACGCCAGGTCTAGCACCGACGACTACGTCGACTCCGAGCCGGCTCAGGACCTGGACACGGGGGCCAATACGGAGCATGCCGTGGCCAAGGACGGGGCTTCTACCTCAGCCGCCGCGGAGGGCGCCGGGGGAGGCGACGGCACCGCCACTAGCTAGAATCCTTTTGTTTTCCTGCTGCTTTTGTTAGACTACAGTTCCACCCACTGGGGGTGTATAATGTAATGAACATGTGGCCGTGGGCCGTTATGCTTTTGTTTTGCCAAAGTTTTTTTGTGCGTGCCGACTCGGCCTTAGCTTTTTGTCCCTTTGACTCCTTCTGCCCAAAACCTTGTCCCCTCTGGCTTCAGCCCTGCCAGCCGGGCAGCCGGGAGCCGGTCTGTAGCTGGGACGGGGCATCCGCCTCGGGGTAGTCGGTCGTGAGTTTGGGAGCCGCGGGGACTTATTGGCCAAGGTGAGTTTGACAGAGGCTAAGAAAGGTGGTCCGGAGAGCCCTAGTCGGCGACTCCCTTATGACCGTTTTTCGTGTGCGCTAAGTTTTCTGTCCCGAGATCCCGTCAACCGAAAAGCCGGGAGCCGGTCTGTGGCTTGGAGGGGTGGGAGGGTTTTTTCTTTAGCCCACATTACTAGACCGGCTTTGGGGAGAAATGCCAAGGTTAGCCGGCGAGCCCCCGGGTCCGGGAGCCGGTGTGTGGGGCGAACTGCTTTGGCAGGAAACGAAAGAGGTGTGCCCCAAGAGCCGGATTGGGGCACCCGTTGCATTCATAAGCCCAAAAGGGAGGATACATACATACACTGATCCTTCTCAGCAGTAAAACGGACGGAGGAGCGCCGCGTTCTGCTACCTCTTGAGCTTGCGTTGGTTTTCCCTTGAAGAAGAAAGGGTGATGCAGCGAAGTAGATAAGTATTTCCCTCTGTTTGTTGAGAACCAAGGTATCAATCCAGTAGGAGGAACAAGCAAGGCACCAATATTTGCACCTACACAAACAATCAAACACTTGCACCCAACGCTATAAAGGGGTTGTCAATCCCTTCACGGTTACTTGCAAGGATGAGATCTGATAGAGATAGATATAAAAGATTGCCAAAAGTAAAACTAAAAGAAAAGTAAATAAAATTGCAGCAAGGTATTTTTGGTATTTTTGGTTTATAGATCTGAAAATATAATATGGAAAATAGACCCGGGGGCCATATGTTTCACTAGAGGCTTCTCTCTTGAAGGAAAATAGTACGGTGGGTGAACAAATTACTGTCGAGCAATTGATAGAAAAGCGCATAGTTATGACGATATCCAAGGCAATGATTATGCATATAGGCATCACGTCCGTGTCAAGTAGACCGAAACGATTCTGCATCTACTACTATTACTCCACACATCGACCGACTCCTGCCTGCATCTAGAGTATTAAGTTCATGAAGAACAGAGTAACGCATTAGGTAAGATGACATGATGTAGAGGGATAAACTCAAGCAATATGATGAAAACCCCATCTTTTTATCCTCGATGGCAACAATACAATACGTGCCTCGCTACCCCTACTTTGTCACTGGGTGAGGACACCGCAAGATTGAACCCAAAACTAAGCACTTCTCCCATTGCAAGAATTACCAATCTAGTTGGCCAAACCAAATCAATAACTCGAAGAGACTTACATAGATATGAAATCATGCATATAAGAATTCAGAAAAGACTCAAATAATATTCATAGATAATCTGATCATAAACCCACAATTCATCGGATCTCGACAAACACACCGCACAAAAGAGTATTACATCGGATAGATCTCCATGAAGATCATGGAAAACATGGTATTGAAGAACATAGAGAGAGAAGAAGCCATCTAGCTACTAGCTATGGACCCGAAGGTCTGAGGTGAACTACTCACACATCATCGGAGGGGCAATGGAGTTGATGTAGATGCCCTCCGTGATCGAATCCCCCTCCGGCAGATTACCGGAAAAGGCTCCAAGATGGGATCTCACGGGAACAGAGGCTTCCGGCGGCGGAAAAGTATTTTTTGTGGCTCTCTTTGGTATTGGGGGAATATTTGGGAATTTATAGGAGGAGAAATAGGGTTAGGAGGCCTGCTGGGGCGCCCCCCCCCCCTAGGGCGCGCCCCTGTGGCTTGTCGCCAACCGGCAGGTCTCCTGACCCCCTCTCCAAGTCTGGTAGGTTTCTTCTGGTCCAAGAAAAATCATATCGAAGATTTTATTCCGTTTGGACTCCGTTTAATATTCCTTATCTGCAATACTCAAAAAACAAGGAAAAAACAGAAACTAGCACTAGGCACTAGATTAATAGGTTAGTCCCAAAAATAATATAAAATAGCATATTAATGCATATAAAACATCCAAAACAGATAATATAATAGCATGGAACAATCAAAAATTATAGATACGTTGGAGACGTATCACGTTCCACGGGCGCTCCTTCTCCTCGCTGGAGGCGTCTCTCTTGCGCTTCTGCGGCTTCTGGGCGTCTATTAGGTAGTACGCATTGTTGTGCAGCGCCTTGTTGACGATGAACGGGCCCTCCCATGCGGAGGACAGATTGTGCTGGCCAGCGGTCTTCTGGATCCGCCTGAGCACCAGGTCCCCCTCGCGGAAAGAGAGGGGCCGGATCCGCTTGTTGTGGTAGTGCCAGAGCTTCTGCTAGTAGATAGCCGTTCGGCTCAGCGCTAGCTCGCCTGCCTCCTCGAGGAGGTCGACGCCGTCTTCCCTTGCCTCCTTTCCGTCCGCCTCCGTGTACAGGGTGACGCGAGGCGAGACGAACTCGATGTCCGTGGGGATGACTGCCTCAGACCCGTACACGAGGAAGAAGGGCATGAAGCCGGTTGAGCGGTTGGGCGTGGTTCTGAGGCTCCACAGGACGGCCGGCAGCTCTTCGATCTAGCAGCCGGCTGACCAAACGAGCGGTGCCACGAGCCAGGGCTTGATGCCGGCCAAGATCAAGCCGTTTGCTCTCTCTGCCTGGCCGTTCGACTGCGGGTGGGCAACCGATGCAAGGTCGAGCCGGATGCCTTGTTTGGCGCAGAAGCGCGCCAGCGCACCCTTGCGAAATTGGGGTCATTGTCGGTGATGATGCTATGCGGGACGCCGTAGCGGACTGTGATGTCTTTGATGAACCGGACGGCCGTGGGGCCATCCAGCTTCTTGATGGGTCTGGCCTCGATCCACTTGGTGAACTAGTCGACGGCTACCAATAGATGCGTCATGCCGCCTCGAGTGGTCTTGAAGGGTCCCACCATGTCGCGGCCCCAGACTGCGAAGGGCCAGGAGAGGGGGATGGTCTGGAGCACCGTAGCCGGCAGGTGGCTCTGCGTGCTGAAGCGCTGGCACCCTTCGCACTTGTCGACCAGCTGCTTTGCTTCTTCTAGGGCCGTTGGCCAGTAGAAACCATGGCGGAATGCCTTGGCCACCAGGGTCCTGGAGGCGGCGTGATGCCCGCACTCGCCCTGGTGGCTGTCTCGGAGGATCTCCTGCCCTCGTTCCGGCTCGACGCAGCCCTGGAACACATCGGTTGCACTGCGATGGACCAACTCGTGGTTGATGATGCTGTAGGCGGGGGCCCGACGCTGGATTTGCCGGGCGGTGGCCTCGTCGGGAGGGAGATCGCCGCGCAGGAGGAAGGCTAGGAAGGGCTGGGCCCAGGTGGGGGCCATGACAGGAGCCGGCACTGGCTCGAGATGGCTCTCGGGACCGGCTGTAGCCCCCGTGCCCGGAGGCGGAGCCCCCAGGACCGAGCCGTCAGTCCCCGGGACCGAGCCGTCAGTCCCCAGGGCCAGCAGATCGATCGTTATGAGGACGGCCGCGGGGTCGCTAGTTATTGGAGCCGCATGGGCTGAAGCGGCGGCTAGAGCCGGCGGGTTTGTCGGAGCCGGCAGGGTGCCGGCGGGGTCGGCCGGCACGAAGATGGACTCCGATTCGGCGGAGGGTTTGATCGATGGCTTGAGTAGCCGCTCGAGGGAGACACCGGCTGGGATTGCCTGCCAGGTGGAGCCGATTTTAGCCAGCGTGTCCGCCGCCTCGTTGTCCGCCCGGGGGACGTGGCGGAACTCACACCCCTCGAAGGAGCCAGTGAGCTGTTGGTCGAGGAAGCGGTAGCTGGCCATGTTGGCTTCCCTGGCGTCCCATTCGCCGGAGACCTGCTGCACCACAAGATCCGAGTCGCCGAAGCAGAGGATGCACCGGATGTCGATTTCCTTGGCGAGCCGGAGGCTGTGGACGAGCGCCTCATACTCGGCTACGTTGTTGGAGGCGGCGAAGAGGATCTGGAGGGCGTACTTGAGTTGGTCCCCTTTCAGGGATGACAGGACGATTCCAGCTCCCAAGCCGGTCCGCATCTTCGAGCCGTCGAAGTGCATGCACCAGTGCATGGAGTCCGGGGGAGGCGGCACGAACTGGGTCTCCGCCCAGTCGACGAGGAAGTCGGCCATCGTCTGCGACTTGATGGCGGTGCGCGGCTCGTACCGGATTTCGTAGTCGGCGAGGGCGATAGCCCATTTGGCGATCCGGCCGGTGGCGTCCCGGTCGCTCATGATTTCTCCGAGCGGCGCCGTGCTCACCACAGTGATGGTGTGCTCCTGGAAGTACTGCTTGACCTTCTTGGCGGCGAAGTATATGCCGTAGCACATCTTCTGGTAGTGGGGGTAGTTCTGCTTGGAGGCGGAGAGGACTTCGCTGAGGTAGTAGATGGGGCGCTAGACCGGCAGCGCCCTGCCTTCCTCCGGCCGCTCCACCACGAGGACGACGCTGATCACGCGCGTGGTTGCCGCGATGTATGCGAGCAAAGGCTCCTTCTCGGCCGGAGCCGCCAGGACGGGTGCGCTGGAGTGGGCGCGTTTGAGGTCGCGGAATGCTTCGTCCACCTGGTCGGTCCACTCGAACTTGGCCGGCTTCTTCATTGGGTCGTGGCCCGGCTCGATTTTGGCCGTCTTCTTCATGAGCTGGTAGAGGGGCAGAGCCTTCTCGCCCAGCCGGCTGATGAACCGGCTGAGCGAGGCAAGGCAGCCGGCGAACTTCTGGACGTCGCGGAGCTTGGTCAGCTTGTGCATGCGCTCGATGACTCTGATTTTCTCCGGATTGGCTTCGATGCCACGGGCGGACATGAAGAAACCCAGGAGCTGGCCGGCTGGCACGCCAAAAACACACTTCTCCGGATTGAGCTTGACCTTGTACTCGCGCAGGTTGGCAACGGTCTCTCGGAGGTCGTCGAGGAGGCTAAAATGCTTCTTGGTTTTGACGACGATGTTGTCCACGTAGATGTGGACGTTCCTGCCGATCTGGGGCAGGAGGCACTTCTGCATGCAACGCTGGAAGGTGGCGCCTGCATTCTTCAGGCCGAAGGACATGGTGATGTAGCAGTAGGCCCCAAAAGGGGTGATGAAGGAGGTCTTCAGCCGGTCGGCTGGGTTCAGCTTGATCTGGTGGTAGCCGGAATAGGCGTCCAGGAAGGACAGCAAATCGCAGCCGGCCGTGGAGTCGAACACTTGATCGATCCGAGGCAGGGCGAAAGGGTCCTTGGGACAGGCCTTGTTCAGGCTGGTGTAGTCGATACACATGCGCCAAGTCTTGTTTTTCTTCAGCACCAGGACTGGGTTGGCCAGCCAGTCCGGATGGAACACTTCCATGATGAAGCCGGCCGCGAGCAGCCGGGCGATCTCCTCTCCTATAGTACGCCACTTCTCCTCGGAGAAATGGCGCAGGGGTACTTGACCAGCTTGGCATCCGTCCGCACATGAAGTTTGTGCTCGGCGTACTTCCTCGGAACACAAGGCATGTCTTTTGGAGACCATGCAAAGATGTCCCGATTCTCACGGAGGAAGTCGAGGAGCTCGCCTTCCTATTTGCTGTTGAGGTGGGCGCCGATGGTGACGCACTGCTTGGGATTGGCCGGGTCGAGTGGCACCTGCTTGGTGTCCTTGGACGGCTAGAACGACGCCTCACTGGCCGACTGGGACGGAGGAGCCGGCACGGCCTGCTGGTCAGAGGCGTGAGCCACGAGCCGGTCGAGCTGCCGCCTCTCCTCCGCTATCTCCAGGGCCTCGGCCAGCCAGCTGCTGTCGCACGCGCACTCGATCGACTTTTTGTAGTCGCCATCGATGGTGATGATGCCCTTGGGGCCCGGCATCTTGAGCTTCAGGTAGGCGTAATGGGGTACCGCCATGAACTTGACGAGGGTCGGCCTGCCCAGCAGCGCGTGGTAGGGACTGTTGAGGTCCACCACCTCAAACCATATCGACTCGCGGCGGAAGTGGCTCTTGTTGCCGAAGAGGACGTCGAGCTGGATCTTGCCGATGGGGGTGCAGGATTTTCCCGACACGATGCCGTGGAAAACCGTCCGGCTCGCCTGCAGGTCCTTCTCCTTGAGCCCCAGCTTGAGCAGTGTGTCACGGTAGAGGATGTTGATGCTGCTGCCCCCGTCGACCAGTACCCGCGAGAAGCGGCAGGTGAGCCTCTCGGAGGCGATGGTGGGATCGAGGACGAGGGCGTAGCTGCCGGGGTTTGGCATCACGGCCGGGTGGTCCGCCCGGCTCTAGGTGACCGGCTTCTCGGACCAGTGCATGAACTGGGGGACCGAGGGGACGGTGGCGTTCACATCGTGTCGGCGCTGGCGCAGGCTATGCTTGTCGGTCCCCTCGCTGGTGAAGACGACGTAGGCCCCGTCCTGGTCGGGGAACTGGTCATGGAGGCGGCCGTCGTTGGCAGCCGGAGCCGGTGGCGGTGCCAGAGCCGGAACCGGCGCGCGGAGAGCCGAAGGCGGAGGAACCAGAAGGCCCTCGCCTCGGGGTTGCCGCTGGGAGAAGCTGCACTGCCGTAGCGTGTGCGTGGCCGGCTTTGCCCCGGAGTGCATTTTGCACGGAGCGTCGAGCATCTGCTCGAAGGTGAGCTTGGGCTGCCAGGCGGCCTTGCCGGTCCGCTGACGCTGGCTGGAGGCCTAGGCGGCCGGCTGCTCTTCTTCGACAGTGGCGACCTGCCGGCTCCCATAGCGGGGATCCGGCTGATCGGTTTTGCGCTTGTTGTTCTGCTGCTGCCGGTTGTTGGCAACCGCCTGCGACGCGGCAGGCAGCGGGGTCAGTTTGCCAGGCGTGGTGACCTTGATCTGCATCGCGGAGTCGGCTGTGGCGTACTTGTCCGCCTTGGCCATTAGGTCCGCCAGGGTTGCCGGCTCGGAGCACAGGAGCTTGTGCTTGAGGTGGGTGCCGTCGCGGTAGCCCTCGATGAAGTACTGGATGGCCTACACCTCGTGTACCCCCTCGCAGGAGTTGCGGAGCTCGGTCCAACGCGTAAGGTAGTCGCGGAGGGACTCGTCCGGCCCCTGGACGCACATGGCCCGCTCGCGGGGCCGGCCAGGCCGCTTGTAGGTGCCGGTGAAGTTGCGGACGAACGCCTCCTCGAAGTCCGTCCAGGTGTTGATGCTGCCGGCGGACAGGCTGTTGAGCCAGGTCCGAGCCGAGCCGATCAACATGAGGGGGATGTAGCGCACGGCTACGCGCTTGTTCCCCCTGGCTATGCCGACTGCGGTGGTGTAGTCGACTAGCCAGTCTTCCGGCTTGGCGGTGTCGTTGTACTTCAGGGTGTCGCGAGGGAGCGTGAAGCCGGTTGGGAACGGCTCGTTGCAGATCCGTGGGCCGAAGCACGCCGGGCCGATCGGACCCTACTCCTCCAAGAGGGCGGATTGCGCCAGCCGGTCGAGGCGGGACCGGGTGTCGTTCTCGCTCCACGGGACACGCGGGCCGAGCCGAGCGGCTAGCTCGGGATGGACAGCCGGGGCGGAAGAGCGCGCGCGCTCCCGCCGCGGAGGCGGGGTGTTGGCGCGGCTGCGCCGGCTGTCGCCAGCCAGAGCGTCGTTGCGTCGGCTGTTGACGGCCGGCGGCTCGTCTCCCTGTCGGGAGCGCCCGTTGTGGGATCCGGCGCCCTGCCGGCCGGGGCCGCGGGGGGAAGAGGCTTGCTGGACCGGCCGGTGCTGGCCGGAAGTCGGCGGGGCGTCCCCCTTGGGGACGGGTATTTCGGAGCCGACGTTGGCATCGTCGAGCCGGGCCTGCTGAGCGTTGGCGGCGGCGATGATGTCTTGGATGTGCCGCTCCTGCAGCTCACTCTCCTCGCCCACCAGGTCGGTGAGGTCGGCGTAGGCCACCTGGGCGGCTCTCATGTTGGCCGTTGGCGTGTCGTAGGTGGGGAGCCTGCCACCGAGGATTTCCACGACTACACGGCCGCGGTTGCGGACGTCACCGCACCGGCTGGGCTCGTTGCCGGCGGGGGTGAGGCCGTAGGCGGAGTTGTACTCACGCTGCGCAGACTCCATCCGGCGCTTGGTGGTGGCGGGCGTGGTCGCCTTCGTGAACAGCAGCCGGCGAGCGGCCTCCAGCTCAGCCGTGGCTGTGGCCGGGTTCGTCGTAGGCACGACGGGGGTGCTGAGACCCCGAAGCACGGAGCCGAGGGGGTCGGAGGTGTCGGTGCCAGCGGCCGCGGCGGCCGCCTCCGCCTCCGCCCTGGTGCGACCGTAGGTTGTGGAGGAGCCGGTAGCCATTACCCCCACGCGGACGCGGGAGTCGATGGCATTGCCCGGGGCGAGTGCGCCCACAAACGAGGGCGGGTCGAGGCAGTCGAGCACCTGGCTAGGGTACTCGTCGGCAGTTGGCTCATCGGCGAGGCTCAGCCTGCCGAAGCGCTCGGTGAGGATGGCGATGTCGAACAGAGGGTCACTGCCACGCCACTCGTCGGAGAGGCCGGCAGCGTCGCCCGCGGGGCTGGCGGGAGCGGGATCCCGCCCCACGGGAGCAAGCCCCACGAGCGTGCAGTTCTGCCCGGACGCGGGGCGGCCAGAGGAGGTGGTGAAGGGTCCCGCCCGGAGCGTGACTCCGGCCGGCGCCGCGGACGGCCCCACGGTGGGCGCCAGCTGTCGTCGTTTTCTCACGGCAGATGCCATGGGGTGGCTTATCGAGAGTGGTTGGGGCCGAAGGACGCCGGTAGACTCCGGGAGCAGGATCGGGAACAAGCGGTGCGGGACACGCGATGTACCTAGGTTCGGGGCCCTCGGTGGGAGGTAACACCCCTAGTCCTGCTAGTCTGGTTGATGAACCGAATGGGGCTACAATGGTGCTCCTTGAGCTGTTTGGGTAGAGGAGGAAGAAGGAGCTAGCTTGCTCTCCTTACCTCTCTACGTGGGTGTGGGTGTGCGTGTGTGTGGATCGATCCCCCCTGCATGGGCGAGCTCCGGGGGGTTTTATAGGCCAACCCCTGGATTACAATATGTGTAGAAGGCGCCGGAGGACCCCAGATGGCGGTCCCTCTAGCCGGCCATGGGGCCCCCGGCTGAGGAGTCTTGTCGTTGGTAGGGCCCGCCGGCTGCAGGGTCCCGTCGCTGGTAGGGCCCGCCGACTGCAGGGTCCCGTCGCTGGTAGGGCCCGCCAGCTGCAGAGTCTCGTCGGGAGCCGGAAGGGGCCCGCTTGGCAGACTCACGGGCTTGTCACGTCGCGGCACGGGTCGTCCTGCGGGGCGTCGCCTTGCGGTAGCCGGCCGCGGTCAGCGGTATGGCCGGCCACACTGTGGCCATGCCGGGGCAGGTAATGGAGTGGTTGAGGGCGTGCCGGCACTGTGCCACCCGCCCGGTCGCAGTCGGTCGGGGTCAGAGGCACTGTCGCCTCCACTGTGGCCATGCGGGCGCTGACCATCGACGCGATGGGGGCCGCTGTAGCCATGCGTGCCCTGACCGCGGTACCGGGGGCACCGCTGATACGCCGGGCGTCAGGTCGTCGTCCGGCGAGGCATGGCGATGGGATGGGAGCTGACCCGCCGGCTAGAAGGCCAGGAGTCTCCGCCTTTGGCCGGCCGGCTGGTCGCAGCCGGCCGCGCGGAGCCTGACTACAGGGGGAGGCGGATCACCCTGTAGTCATTTTTCGAAAAGTTGGAGTAAAGACCCAGCTGAGGCTACCCCGGGGTTATCCCCCCGACAGTTCGGATTCTTGTACCTATCTCAGTCCTTCAAAAGCTGTAACTAAGGTGGTTGCCCTAACTACATCCAAAATGCCGTGAATAATCCTTCAAATGCCGTGAGTATTCACGCCCTGATAAATCAACCCTCATAGATCAAATCTCCTAACTAAATCCAAAATAACTCCAAACTCAACTAAAAAGTATCCCCTAACTAAATCCAACATAGATCAAATCTCCTAACTAAATCCAAAATAACTCCAAACTCAATTAAAATGTATCCCCTAACTAAATCCAAAATAACTCCAAACTCAATCCAAAATATTTCCTAACTAAATCCAAAATATTTCATTACCCAAACCCAGACTACACTTTCTATGAATCCAAATCCGCTGACATCTTTCTCGTGCCACATAACCCAAACTAACTCCTAACTAAATCCGAATTGCACTTCCTTTCAACCGAAATGTAGTCACAACCTTCTCATATTACAGAATATCTCCTAACTAAATCCAAAACATGTCATAAGCAAATCCGGACTACACTTTCTTATTCGGAAATACACTTCTCCTAAACCCTAATCATATCCGATCCTATAGGTACTATGCAGAAGGGACCACAGATGACAGCGGCACTTACATCTCAGACGTTGTTGCGAAGATCCGGCGCGACTTGCTGGACTGCGATGACTCGCGTCTGGGAAGGGGCGTCCAATCGGTGAAGGCAGCGGTGGAGCTGAGGACCCGAGTGATCGAGGGGGATCGCGTGCGAGGGATGGTGAGGACGAGGTGGAGGAGGAGGGGGTCGCACGACAAGTGCGGCGGCAGCTGATCGGCGCGGATTGAGGGCGGCGGCTGATCGGCGGTGATTGAGGGCGGCGGCTGATCGACGAGTGCTAGGGTTCGAGGAGCGGCTGATCGACGAGTGCTAGGGTTCGAGGAGCCGAGGAACCGCTCACGGAAATTCAAATGAGTGATGACGCTAAGTGCTATGTTAATGTAATTAATTTAATTCAAAAATTTAGGACACTTATACCCCTGGATTAAATTGGGCCGTAATTTTTTAGGTCGAAAATGCCCCTCGGCCTTAATAAGGCCCAACTAATGACATCCGTTGGATCGCTAATATAATACATGGTCTCTCGTGTATTATGATGCACCGTAAAATTTCTCTTGTATTTTTCTCTCTCTGAGCTAATGACCTGTATGAACTATGTTATGTCACTAGTGCAGCAAATTCTAACTATAGCGTGGTAAAATTGCTCTTGCTAGCGTGGACACCCGTCGCTACCATATGGTGTCATTTTTTAAAAATAGTGGCGGCGTTGGAACACACATCAGCAGTATTTTGGATACCTATGGCGTTGAACCTAAGGGCAGGACGGCAGTATCATATATACCTATGGCGTTTATCATTTTCCAACGTCACCTATGGTGTTTATTATTTTCCAGCGCCGCAAATAAGGTGAAACTTTAGAGGCGTTGTATTTTGTCTGCATGCCATTACTTAGTTTAAAAGCATCGAAAAAAAGCTGCCACGGTACGCTGCCGCTTCTTTACGATCAAATATATTTAGAGCGTCGTTTGCATGCCACAATAAGGAAACAGGTAATGTTATTTAAACGACAACGATGATAATTATGTAACATAGAAAGAAAAAGGGGAAAAAAGGAAAACAGAAAAGAAAACGAAACGTAAGCAGAAAAAGAAAAGGAATTGTTCACAAAATTGAAAAATCATTCACTGATTTGAAATATATTTAGAACTCAAAAAATTGTTCATCATAAGCAAAAAAAATTTTGAATTTCAAACATTAGTCCCAAACTACAAAAAAGGTTCGCCGGTCCAAAAACTGTTCACATGTTCCAAAAAATATATGAATTTCAAAAAATCCTCGTGAATTGGAAAAATATTTACAAACTTATAAAATATGTTTACGAAATTTAAAAAATATTCACAATTTCAAAAAAAAACGTTCATGTATTTGCACAATGTGGACGATTTACCAAAATGTTCACAAGATGTTCACGAATTTGAAACATGTTCGTAAATTGAAAAAGGAAAAGGATAAAAACAAAAAAATGAAAAGAAGAAAGGAAAAAAAGAAAGATAAGACGAAAAAGGTAAGGAAAAGCAAAAAAATTTAAAAAGAAGCAGAAACAGAAAAATGTTCACAAACTTCAATAACGTTCGGTGATTCAAAAAGTATTCATGAACACAAAAAGAATATCCCTATCGATTGATTTACCCCAGCAAGTAAATGCTAGAGTAATATTATGCTCTGAAGCATGTCATACCCTAGCAGAGCTACAACGTGTGAGAATAATGTCAATTTTGTTTTTATAGATTCAGAAGAAGAGCTACAGTATGGGGGTAGGATTATCTACATGTTTGCCATACCCAGCAGAGCTACAGCGTGTGAGAGTAATGCCAATTTTTTTGACAGATTCAGAAGGAGGGGTACAGTACGGGGGTGGGTTCATATACAGGTTTGCAAAGAGTGAAATCAACTACTTTTTTGTCAACATACATGTTTTCAACTATTATTTTGTGGACCTATAGGTCTACGAAGAGTGCAAACAACTAATCTTTGGTTAACCTCGCGGCTCCTGATAGCCATCTTCATATTAATTCATCTCATGCTAGGGTCTGCTCCTGATAGCCAGCTGATTTATGCAGTTGACAAATTGGGGATCGTTCTTAAGTAAAACAAATATGTACCATGTACTTCAAGTGGAAGGGTTCATGTTAGAAGCTTGTAAATGGTCCTAAACAAAGCAAATATCCAACTTGAATTTAATTGGTGTGGCACAACTATTTATATTACGATAGTCAAGACTTCCATATATGATAAGCTGGTCCAGCATTTTGGGAGCAGATACTTGTTCTTGGAGCATTCTTTTTCTAGGGATCCCCCCAGCGAGAGCTTTGAAGCATCCTAGGCTCCCATGTGGTGTCCAGGTTTTTTGTGTTTTCTGTACTGTTTACTTTGCAAATCAGTAGCGAATTATCATATTGGGAAGGGAGTTGGTGTAGTATGTGTACCTGCTACGTTCAGATTAAACTGGGTTTTCCCTTTGGAGGTTTACTTGTTCAAAATTAAGTAGAAAAGGTATAGCTTTCTTGATGTCTGATGTTGTGCCTCCATAATCTTTCGGACCTCTAGAAGATTTAATGCGGGCATTCATTTTGATGCATTTTGATTTTTTTTACAAATAATTCTTTTTAGCTCAAGAGTGGCATGTTAGAAAATTTTGCAGCTCTGTAGCCTTTTCTATTGAGGTTTTGTTTCCATAGGTATTATCCCTAATATTTTCTATAGGTGTATTGATGTTTATGGCACATAAATGTGTATACAAGTAATGAGATTAGAGAGGATAGGGATATTCTTCATGCTGCAATTGATTTTGAATTATTAAAGACAGAAGGTCTAGCAGCCCTCAACTTTATTTTGAATAGGTGATTCTTGGAGCCATTAACAAGCTTTATATGAAAACCGATTCTGCTTTCTTGGTAGCTGCTCTGCGAGGGAACATGGATTGAACATTGTTATCTTCAAAGACATTTAATATTTGATGTTTAGCTGTTTTCATTAAAACACATAATCAAACAGTGGCGTGTACTTCAGGTGGGGAGTGCTTCATCTGTTACAGCTAGAAACTTTGTTACATGTGCATGCATTGCACGTGCACGTTTACTAGTTTTTTTTTTTACAATGAGCAACATTTTGGTTGGAGTGGGAGTTGAGGATTGAGAGGAGCCAGACCAATTCCTAACAGGCTCTAAACAAAATAGGGTTTTTATCATTTATGCCACTAGTTGTGTCTCACTACTCAGTTTTGCCATTAGAAATTACAACTGCTCATCGTTCCGTGAGATGTTTGCTCAAAATGCAATTATATATCTCAAAAATGCCATCGTTCCATTAGATGGTTGCTCAAAAATGTCATTAGACATCGTTATTGTCGGGTCAAACTCATTGACCATGTTATATGACGAAAATACCCCAATACCCACATATCAGCTCACTCCATCCCACAATGATAAGTATGGACCCCACTTGTCAGGAGTAAGCAAGAACGCTGTTGGAATCAAGTGGGGCCCACACTTTATTGTAGTGAGATAGAGAGAGAGCTGGCATGTTGGTCTATAGGTAATTTGGTCATTATAACATGGCAAACGAGATTTCAGATGACATTAATGGTGTCCAGTGGCATTTTTAAGCATGCGCCTAACAAAGCGATGACATTTTTGAGTAGTTAAAATTCCTAGTGGCAAAACTGAGTGGTGAGACACTACCAATGACATAAATGATAAAAACCCAACAAAATATCACGTGTTTAGAAAAATGTAATTGCCATTTAAAAAAATCTTTATACAATATATAAAAAATGTTCGCGTAATTCAATAAAACATTTCATCAATACAAACAAAATCGAAAAAAGGTTTCAAAATTTTCCAAAAACAAAATCTTACATTGTCAAAAAAATGTATATAATATATAAAAGGTTTCGTACCGTATAATTTTTTTTACCATTAATGTACATGAAATCCTAAAGAAAATTCGAAAGATTGAAAAAAATGTTTGTGATGTTCCAAACAAAATTTATACATCGTACAAAATGTTTCCGTAGGTTAAAAAAAGTATACTTTCACTAAAAAAATGTAAAACTTGTATTTGGAAAAATGTTACTGTGTATTCAAAAAAGTGTCCAAAACATATATTTGGAAAAAAATGTATATCATGCATTTAAACAATGTCCAAAGTGTATCAGAAAAATGTTTCACGTGTGCTCTAAAAATATACATTGTGTACTAAAGAAAGAAGACATGTGTGGCAAAAAAATAAAAAACGACAAAGAAAACGTAGAAAAAAGAAGAAAGAACCAAAATAAAAGCAAAGTATAAGAAATGAAGAAAAACCGAAGTAACCAGTGATAAAACAAGGAAAAACTATAAGAAAAATAAAATTAAAAATTAAAACCAAAGAAAAACGGCGAGAAAACAAATAAAAGTAAAGAAAAGATGAAAGGGAACGAAATATAAAAATAAAACAAAAAACCGGACCTACACGAACCTACAGCGAAGAAAAACCAGAGCAAAATGTAGAAATAAATGAAACCGGAGGAAACAAGTGAGAAAACAAATAAAAGAGAAGAAAAAACAAAAGAAATCTAAAGAAAACGAAAAACAAATAGAAAACCGAAGGAAAAAACAACAGAAAGCGAAAAAGAAAAAACGGAAGAAAACCGGACCTAACCTTTTTTTAGGGAAATATATAAACCGGACCTAACCGATCGAACGCAGCGACCCGACGCGAAGGAGCGAAACAGCTAATGGGCTGGCTGGGATGTCTCAAAAAAAAGCTAATGGGCTGGCCCGTAGTCGTCCGCCCTGGCGATCGGTTTCTCTGTCCCTCTCTCCAAAAAAGGACAGAGAACAATGCCGTCGCCCTCCACCCACAGCTCCACACCGCCGGCGACGAGCCTCCGCCACTTCTCTATCCATTATTCTCCCTTCGAGCCTCCCCGCTCTTCTCCGTCCCCCTTCGCGCTGGGGGCTTCAGCGACCGCGGTTTCCTCTCCCCGTGAACAGGGGAGGGGATTCAGAGGAGCACCGGCGGCTCGGCCGCTGCCGGAGAGGAGGGATGTGGAGGTGCCGAGCGCATCGGCGATGGGGCTTAAGCCGTTACATTTTGGTCCACCCAGCGGTTCAGGATGTGAATCCTCTTCAGGTGAATCTGTGCAATACAAGTATTCTTCAGTGTGTAGGCAATTTTTGTTCCGTTACTAGGCGAATCTCAATGGGTAATTTCAGTATTAGCATTCACTTTTACTGAAAAAAACGAACATTTATAAGAAATTAATGCTGAATGTCAAAGCTAATTTTCTGTTACCTAATGCAGATTTGTTGATTGGTAAGGGATGAACATTGGGGAGACTGACACTGGATTGCAACATTAGAATATTGTCTCCCTAATGGGAAGGGGATTTAACTTCGATAACTACAGTCTTGTGTTTGTGTATGCACCAGGGAAGGTAAGCATCAAGATGAAACACTGGTTACATGCTTACGTTCGATCCCTAACCTCTTGGCAAGTAGGCTAATACTGTGTAACGCCGACTTCTCTTCAGACAAGTGTGACAATATTTAGTCTTAACTGTCCTTCACATCGCAAAATGCACTTGAATTTCTGTATCATGATGGTTACTACAACTCTGCTGAAGGGCTATCTATGCTTAGAATCCATCAACATTTTCTTCATTGGCCAGTCCTCTGGTCCACACTTCCACTAGACCATCTCCCAATGGTTACATGTTTCACACAGCATGGCGAATACTGCACAATCATAATACAAATAGTTATATTCATAACCTACTGGTAACAAAGTGGGTTCAGATATCAAATCCTAGATACCTGAAGAGTAAACTTGGCAAATAAAATCCCAAAAGAAGCTTTCATTATCTCCCAAATATTTTTGCCACGAGATTCTCTGCTTGCTGGCTCCCATATGTTTGCAAGGGTAATTCTTGGCAGAAAAATTGGCCTGAAGCAAAAGCAGAATATACTTCATAAATTCAGGAATATATAGTGCTCAAGTACCAAAGTAAGCACCACAAATAAACAGGGAAAGCCCTATAGTATCAATTTTAATGTTGATTATATCACACTTCTTTCAATGATAATATAAGTAGGAAAAGAAAGAACCCGATAGATAAGGGTAACAGCAGTACTTTTGGGGTTCTGGTGGCATGGAAGCATGTACGCAACGGAAAATGAGAATGTGAATAGTAGAAACTTATAATAAGCAAGTGGTTATGAGGTTCATAGTCAAACCCTAGTCTCCGCTAGTACTACTACTAATGAAGTAGATTTGCCTAAGTTGATATAAAGCAGAAGCCAAAGATGTGCCCCTAAAATAGCAGAAGGTAACCAGCATCTACTCGGAATCTAACCTCACACATAGCCTTCAGATTGTTTTGTTTCAATATCAGACTTTAGCGTTGCTTCTGGCAGAGATTCTTCATAACGAGAGACTGCCCTTTGTGCAACAACCCAAATAGGAAGATCTGCATCTGGTAATTGATCTGGCGTAAGCCTGTCCCAAGAGTAGTTTTTTATCAACAACAGTGAATTCTCTGCATAAGCTTGCTCTTTCAGCCAGAGGTCAGTTTGTCAATCCAGATATGAAATCATGAATCAAACTACATACAGAAGGTACTGACTATATATTCACCTTTAAATCAAATGTTTCATACATAAACATGCCATACCTAATACTTCTTTCGTCCGTTAGACCTCCTGGACATCATGTAAGAGATGGGTATGGATGGCAGCCAGGATATAGCCGCACCCTCAGGAAAAACAACACTAAATGGAAATGGAACTCTAAGAAGCAAAAAGGGAAACGCCAAAAACCCGCTGCATACTCTGGTTCTGCAAATGCTACAGGTAATAGGTATAATTAACTATACGAAGATAAAATTGTCACACGATTTCATAATAAACAGAGTTTGGCCCCTCCTCCTTTTTCCGGGCTTGAGACCGGCTATGCAACACGAAGCGTAACATCATGTTAGCATAGGCGGAGTTACACCCCCACTCCACAAACCCCCATATACACATAGAACCCACCTAAACCAAAAACTAAAACCCAAAGAACAAGACACACACAAACACACGAAGGCACGATCTCCAGAACCAAGACCCAAGATACAAACCCAAACGACACAGACCAAATAAATGGCAACGAAAACCCAAGACCCTCTTTTAGAATTCTTTTTCCGAGTAAACAACGAAGCAACAGACTACTCGACCCTCAAAACAAACTTTTTTTGTGTGTGTGTTTTTTTCATCACTACAAAAGGGAGAGAAACAAACATGTTTATTTTTGCGATTTTCATTTTCTTTTACTACAAAAGGCAATAAAACAAATAGACCTGTTCATGGACAACCCGCCCCGAAGGCCCGAACCCGAAGCCCGACGTTCGGGCCGGGCTCGGGCTTCACTTTTTCGCCCGAAGCCCGGCCCGAAAGCCCGAATAAAGCCCGAAATGTCTATATAAATATTTTTATTCAAAATATAGGTATAAAAAGTTAATATAATATCCCGAAAATAATTAATTTAATTAAAAAAATGCCACTGTTCATGTGTTTCGGGCCGGGCTCGGGCTTGGCATTTTTTCTTCGGGCTTTGCCAAGCCCGGCCCGAACCCGACCCGGCCCGAGAAATGATCAGGTTTAAAAACAAACAAGCATTTTTTTTGTAATTTTCTCTTCTGCTAAAAAAAGGAACATAGCAAAAAAAAAAACTTCTTTTTAGTTTGTGCGGTTTCATTTTCCATTTCTTGAAAAGATAGTAAAATAAGTATATATTTTTTGTTTTTTTCCTTTGCTTAAAAGACAATAAATAGAGCAAACAAACGGAAGCCTCCCAATGTATTTTCTTTTTCCGTGGTGATTTGTTAACACAACTGCGAACCTGCATATATGGAGTAACTCTCACAAAATGTATACGTGGAGTATCAGTAGTTACTATTTAATCGCCCGCAAAAAAAAAAAGTAGTTACTATTTAAAACAGTGAAAAAATAGCACTCTATAGCGTCCTGAGCAATGTCTCGCTAAATAAATTGATGTACAATGTCTCGCTAATAGCATGCTGATAGCGTAATTTGAGGGCCACGCTATTTTGTCATAGCATGCTATTTTTTTCATTGATTTAAAATGATGAGAAAGATATATGTACCGTGCATGCAGATTGGTAATTGCTTTGTTTACAGTTGATCGAAAATTCCTGTTATTTAATCTAGTCTAGAAAGAAAGAAAAAACAAGGTGCAGATAAATACTTAGATAGGGAGTGTACGTACCTCGTTTCGTGGAGGTGGAGATGCATGGCTAGCTTAGCTCAATCGGTGTTTTAATCTGGGAAAAAAAGGAAAAGGAGATCCATGAGATACCCGTGGAGATCAGAATAAATATACACTTAGTTACCTCCGACGCCAGTCCTCTGTAGCCCTTGGTATGATACAATGCTCGACACGGTTGGGAAGCATATCAATTGCACGCTTTGCCATTTCCTCAGCCTTCTTCTTACCCGCACGAGGGGCATACAAAATAATCGAGCTGAATACACAGACGCAGCGATGCGGGGCAAAGAATTTTGCTTAAATCAAACAGGTTGCACGAATTTTCAAGCCACTAAATTGTGTGGTGAATAACTTATATGAGACATAAGAGCATCTACAGCCACAACTTGCAAATCCGGTCCCTTCAATGCCCGCGAACGCGCCCAGACACATCCGTGGAAATTAACCAGTCACGTCTCAAATAATGCATTCTACAACCGGACACCTCAAATCTCATATCTCAAATCCATACAAACCATGCAATTACTACGTCGATGCATTACACATATTGTCTGACTACTCCATCATTACTAATATGTCATCGGACTACCAAAATTTGACATGTTTGGCTATGATGGAGATCGGCCACGGCTGCCCTTGCCCTTCCCGGAGTCCTTGTCGTCCTCATCGCCGAAGTACCGGTCGAAGACGCAGTACGGATCGAGCCGGATCTGCTCGTCGTCGGAGCTGTCCTCGCCGTCGCTCACCTCCTCCTCCTCCTTCGATGGCAGTCCTGCCATTTCACCGACCGCCCGATTCTGCTCTCGGGCGAGGGCGCGTGTGTTCCTCCGCTGCCGTTTCTTCAAAATGCGGGCGTGGATGGCTTCCTCCTCTGCTGCCCCCCGCGCCGCCGCCATTTCCTCCGCGAGACGGGCCTCAGTGGCCCTTATCCTCTCCTTCCCACGGTGGGCAGCCCGTTCCTGGTGGGACTCGCAGTCTGTTGTGCCTTGAACAGCCTCTAGTAACACCTTTGTGTATCCAAGTGGGTTTTCAAGGTGAAAAAGCATGCTGCGGCTCTATTGAGCGATACAAGGCACGGTTGGTAGCTAAAGGCTTCAAACAACGGTATGGTCTTGACTATGAAGATGCTTTCAGTCCTGTTGTCAAGCCAACTACCATTCGTCTGCTGCTTTCTTTGGTTGTTACTAGAGGCTGGTCTCTTCGTCAGTTGGACGTCCAGAATGCTTTTCTTCATGGTGTTTTGGAGGAAGAGGTTTACATGCGCCAGCCTCCGGGTTTTGTTGATCCTGCACGTCCTCATCACCTGTGTCGTCTGGTCAAGGCACTTTATGGATTGAAGCAGGCTCCTCGTGCGTGGCACACTCGGCTTGGTTCCGCTCTTCGAGCTCTTGGTTTTGTTCCACCCACTGTTGACACATCGCTGTTTCTCTTCCATCGACCTGAGATGACGATGTATCTCCTTGTCTATGTCGATGGTATTATTCTCATTAGCTCCTCGGATGTTGCTGCCGACCGTCTTCTGACAGCTCTCAGTGGTGAGTTTGCCGTGAAGGACTTAGGCGCTTTGCATTACTTTCTTGGGCTGGAAGTCTCTCGGTCTTCTGCTGGACTGACTCTCACACAACACAAGTACTCGATGGACTTGTTGCGTCGGGCAGGTATGCTAAAGTATAAGCCAGCTCCAACTCCGATGTCTGCTACTGATCAGCTGTCTGCTCTTGATGGGGATCCTCTCACATCCGATGATGTCACTGAGTATCGGAGTATTGTTGGTGGTCTGCAGTACTTGACTATCACATGGCCGGATATCTCGTTTGCGGTCAATCGTGTGTGTCAGTATCTTCATGCTCCTCGGACTTCGCATTGGTCAGCTGTGAAGCGTATCTTACGCTACATCTGTCTTACAGCCTCGTATGGACTCCTTCTTTAGCATGCATCCTCTGGAGAAC
The DNA here is from genome assembly GCA_039707655.1 of Elymus sibiricus. Classification (NCBI taxonomy): domain Eukaryota; kingdom Viridiplantae; phylum Streptophyta; class Magnoliopsida; order Poales; family Poaceae; genus Elymus; species Elymus sibiricus. The sequence continues at coordinate 483,418,112 of CM077665.1, forward strand.
TATCGGCCTTCTCTGATGCGGATTGGGCTGGGTGTCCTGATGACAGGCGATCCACGGGAGGATATGCAGTCTTTCTTGGTCGAAATTTGATCGCCTGGAATGCTCGCAAACAGTCTACTGTGTCTCGCGGTAGTACAGAAGCTGAGTACAAGGCGGTTGCTAATTCCACAACTGAGTTCATATGGGTACAATCTTTGTTGAGAGAGTTGGGGGTCTCTCAAGCTCAGCCGCCGGTTCTTTGGTGTGACAACATTGGTGCAACATATCTGTCATCTAATCCAGTTTTTCATGCTCACACCAAACACATCGAAGTTGACTATCATTTTGTAAGGGAACGCGTTGCACAGAAGCTACTTCACATCAAGTTCATATCCTCTAAAGATCAACTTGCTGACATCTTCACGAAGTCTCTACCGCAGCCATAGTTTGTAGGTTGTAGGTGCAATCTTAACTTGCTTAGTACCTCAGGCCATAGTTAAGATTGAGGGAGGGTGTTAGACTGTATATATACATAGTTTCTGTACAATATCTTATAATCTGTATTGTACACATTTGTGTACCCCTATATATATATATATATATATATATATATATATATATATATATATATATATATATATATATATATATATATATATATATATATATATATATATATATATATATATATATATACATAAACATTATTCTGATCACGGGATGAGAATAATATTCTGATAACTACCTGACTCGTCCCAGCAGTAGCACTTGAACTTCCCCGAGTGTTAGGTTGAACTTCTGCCAAAAGTGCCTAAATGAGGCTTGCAATATACCGTTGGAAAGCTACGGACACTAGTATAACAGCCTAGATCGAATTTTTGGCAAAATGTACACGCTTTAAGAGCAGTTTTGAAAACTGTTTTTCTTCATACAAAAAACCGTGAATCGTATTTTCGAGCTTATTTCTAAACTGTTTATCGGAATGAGTCAAATGAGATGGCGTTGGATAGCTGCTGCAAATTCGCTCATTTGACATGTTGAACATTTATCCAAATTCCCTACGGTTAAAGAGGAATTTCAAAAATGGCGGAATTTCAGAAACCGAACAGCCGGGTTCGTATTTCGGGGTTAATTCCAAAATGGCTAGTCTGATCGACGCATATGATATGGCGTTAGAAATCTTATACAAATTCGCATCTATTCATATAAAAAGTTTGTTCCAACTATGAACGGTTCAAAAGTAATTTAGAAAACGGTAGAATCTGTACCGAGTTCGTATTTTCGCGTTATTTTCTCAACGGTTTGTCAGAATACAGCAAATAATATGGCGTTGGAAAGCTTGAACCAATGAGAAACTTTTATATGTAGATTGTTTTTTCAATTCTTTATGGTTTTAAGTCAATTTTAAAAATGACTAAAAACGTATTTTTATCATAATTTTTACAAACTTTATCGGAATGGGGCAAATAATATACGGTTGAAAAGCTACGGAAAATGCGAAACTTTTTCATATAGATGGTTTTCTCTGATTCCTAATCGTTTTGAAGCAATTTCGAAAACAGCAAGATCACGTGTTCTGCCTTTATCGCTGAAAGATCGTGGATGTCGCCTAGAGGGGGGGGGGGTGAATAGGCGCTTTAAAATAATTACGGTTTAGGCTTGAACAAATGTGGAATAAAACTAGCGTTTAAATTGTCAAGCACAAAACCTAAATCGACTAGGCTCACCTATGTGCACCAACAACTTATGCTAAGCAAGATAAACAACTAAGTGATAGCAAGATATATAACTAGAAACAATATGGCTATCACAAAGTAAAGTGCATAAGTAAAGGGCTCGGGTGAGAGATAACCGAGGCACGCGGAGACGACGATGTATCCCGAAGTTCACACCCTTGCGGATGCTAATCTTCGTTAGAGCGGTGTGGAGGCACAATGCTCCCCAACAATGCCACTAGGGCCACCGTATTCTCCTCACGCCCTCGCACAATGCAAGGTGCCGTGATTCCACTAAGGGACCCTTGAGGGCGGTCACCGAACCCGTACAAATGGCAACCCTTGAGGGCGGTCACCGAACCCGTACACTTTGGCAACCCTTGGGGGCGGTCACCGGTACCCGACAAATTGCTCGAGGCGATCTCCACAACCTAATTGGAGACCCCGATGCTTTCCCGGAGCTTTACACCACAATGATTGAGCTCCGAGGCACCACCAAGCCGTCTAGGGCGCCAAGGCACCCAAGAGGAACAAGCTCTAGGGTGCTCAAACACCCAAGAGTAATAAGCTTCTCAACTTCTCACTTCCACGTATCACCGTGGAGAACTCAAACCGATGCAACTAATGCAATGGCAAGAACACACGAAGTGGTCAAGTCCCTCACTCCCAAATCCCACCAAAGCAACAAAAGCTATGGAGGAATATGAGAGGAAGAACAAGGAGAACACCAAGAACTCCAAGATCTAGATCCAAGGGGTTCCCCTCACTTAGAGGGGAAAGTGATTGGTGGAAATGTGGATCTAGATCTCCTCTCTCTTTTCCCTCAAGAAGGAGCAAGAATCATTGGAGGGATTGAGAGTTAGCAAGCTCAAGAAGATCAGCAATGGGGGGCAAAAACGAGCTCTAAGGATAAGATAACCGTTGGGGAAGAAGACCCCTTTTATAGCCCCCACCAAATCGAACCGTTACCTGTGCTGGACGCACTCAAGCGGTACTACCGCTCCAAGGAGCGGTACTACCGCTTAGAGCGGTACTACCAGCCGAAGCCAGTGAGTACAGTAAGCACAGGAGCGCGGTAGTGCCGCACGAAGCGGTACTACCGCACCCACAAGCGGTACTACCGCAAAGGTTCGCAGAACAGCTCAGAAGCGAGGTAGTGGAGCGGTACTGGAGCGGTACTACCGCCGCAAGCAGTACTACCGCCCAACAGCCGCTCAACTACCGCTAAGGAAAAACAGGATACCCGTAGAATTTCAACAAGCGGTACTGGAAGCGGTAGTAGAAAGCGGAAGTACCGCATAGCGGTACTACCGTGCTACTACCGCTTACCAAAGACAGGATACCAGAAGAAAATCCCACAAGCGGTACTCACTGCGGTAGACCACAGCGGTACTACCGCATAAGCGGTACTACCGTGGTACCGAGCGGTACTACCGCTTGGGTGACAAGAAAACTGCCCAGAGACTGAAACTGCCATAACTTCTGCAAATGAGCTCCGAATTGAGCAAACTCAAGCTTGTTGGTTATAATAAGAAGTGGTAGGGGAGATATGCCTAACATATAGAGATGAGAAACCTCTATGAATGAAGAACCGGCATAAACTCCAACATCGAAAACATCATAGAAGATGCATATATGAACTCCGTTTTCGATGAACTCGAGCTTGTCATGAAGATGACCATAAGCTCAAAAACTCACAAAGAGAAACACCAAACACGAACCAAGAAAGATGATGCAAGGATGCAATGGTTTGAGCTCTTTACGAAGATACGATAAAGCTACTCACTTGAGAGCCCCCCTTGATAGTACGGCTATCGATCCTATAACCCGGTCTCCCAACTACTACCATGAGACCGGTAAAATAGAAAACCTATCAAGGGCAAACCTTTGCTTTGCGCATAGTCCACTTGAGCTAGATGATGACGATCTTGACCTCCTCAAGTTGGACCACCTTTCTTGATTGCGCCGGCTCGATGAAGACTAGTAGATTGCTCCCCCATACTCCACTATGGGTGAGCCACTCTTCGGCACATCTTCACAAGTCCATTGTCACCACAATGGACGGCAAGCTTCAAGCATGTGATCTCTTCGTGATGCTCCACTTGAACTTGCACACCGCAATCTTGATGACGATCACCACTTGATGTCATCCTCCATGGGTTGAATGAGATCTTCCTCTTGACGCAAGCCCATGGAAACATACCTAGCTAACCCCACATAGAACTCTCGCATAGAACATGGGTTAGTACACAAAGCGTAATGGACAATGCTTACCATACCGTGAGATCACTTGATCCCACTCGGTACATCTTCTACGCTTTGTGTGTTGATCAACCTGAATCACTCTTCATATTTAGTCTTGATCAACCTTGAATCTTTCCAACTCTCTTCATTAGGATGATGTCTTGAAGGTAAACATGAATGTTCACACAAACTTCTTCTTCAAGACATGCTTGCAATAGGCTCAACACTCACATGACCAATCTTTGGATAAATCCTTGAATAGCACCTTGGTCAACACACATTCTTCTTCTAATAACCTTGAAACCAACAAATGGTCTTCAAGCAATGCCTATGGACAAACCCTTCAAATATAACTCAAGGCAACCATTAGTCCATAGAGATTGTCATCAATTACCAAAACCAAACATGGGGGCAGCACATGTTCTTTCAATCGCGAAACAGAGCCTTCGAAAATACACCGCGTGAAAAACTTGAACTTCTCGACACATGTGCCTGAACTTCACTCTGTTATTCACGTGGTGTTTTTTGCTCGTAGATCTCCATCCACACATCGGAATTGAGAAAATGATATACGGATTGAAAGCTGCTGTAAACACGCAACTTTTCCGTGTTCATCTTTTTTTCATACTCGCGACGGTTTAAAAAAATTACTTGACATTCATTCAGTGTAGTATTCGAACTTCGCGCTGTTTTCACGTTGAACTTCTGTCACGTACTTTCGTTTGTAATTTCTCACCCATTCGTCGGTGTTACACAAATGATATTCCTTTTCGAACAAACCTCTCTCACAACAATTTTTTAACTTTCTCCGAACGAGGACTTGAACTTATAGCAAAAAAAAAAATTGGACCTTGCCTTTTTATTCATTTTTCTCACATTAAACACACATCATGTAGTATGTGAACTTTCTCCGTTTTTATAATTTGAATTTTTTATATCGAATTGCTCCCAAATAATAACTGAACTTCTTTGAGGATTGAGAGAATTATTTTAAAACAAAAAACTATTTCTTTTTTGTGTTTTTGAACATGGAAATACAAGGTGAACCTCTCATGCAAGAATTTTTTAACTTCATCGGGCAGAGCACGTGAACTTCTTTCAACAAACCTTTTAATAAACTTCGAAGTTCTTTATTTTGAAAATTTGAACTTCATAGTTTTTTTTATTGCCTCTTTATTTTTCAATACCCATTTGTGTGTGTTTTGCCATAAGTGAACTTTTTGAACTATCCGCGGCAGAGAATTTGAACTTCTTCATTTTAATTCTTCAATAAAAAAGGAAAATCTGAGTTTTTTATAAATATCGAACTTCTCTATTTTTTTAACCTGGACTTCTTGATTTATTTATTTTAGTAGCGGAAAAATCCTAGTTAACACCGAAGATCCTTTTTATGAATATTGAACTGCTCTATTTTTAGAAATGGAACTTCTTGTTTTTTTGTTGAACTTCTTGTTTTTCATTCTTTAATAATGAGGAAAATCTAGATCTCTTTCCTAATTTTGACTTCTTGGGACTTCTTGGTTCTTTTTCAATTATCTAGTTCACAGGTTAAAGTTACTCAAAAAAAATATTTGCTTTTATTCTCCAAACTTACTATGTTTCATGCGGTGATTGTTTTTTATTTTTTGTATCGTGATACTTTCTTCCTATTGTTCTCGTTGAACTTCATCACTTTTTAATGGTGAACTTCTCGCGTGATTTTTTACATGGTTTTCCCCCATGTGTTTTGAAGTGAGAGAGTAAATGTAATTTTCTAGTTTTGGGGTTCATAGGTTAAACTTACTGAAAAACGTACAACCATATTTGAACTTTCATGACAAAAAACTTCTCGAATGTTCTTACTTCAAAATTAGGGGAAGTGTTTTAATCCTGGACATCCACAAAGTATAATTTATCAACTGATCAAATAGGCAAAATCAGAGAAACAAATACACGAGTATGTTCCAAGAAAAAGCATCAACACTAACATCACTAGCAATCACATAGGCTACCTGCACACTGAGCCGTTACATCCACGCACACCACACGCATACACATTACACAGGGAACGAACAACGTGCCGGCTCACATGCACACCATGCGCAAGCACATGGACACGCTCACCGGACGCAGCATCACACACGCACACCTTCAGGGAGGCGACTGCATGCTAGAGAAGAGGCGGCCTCAGGGACGACGAGGCACTGACGGGAGGATGACCTGGGAACATGGTCGATGATCGGCGACATGCTCTCATATGAAGTCTTCCTTCCAGGAGTGGAGCCGTGGACTGCTGTCAGTTATTTTGCTAAACTAGTACAGAAGAACTGCCACAAATCATTTCGGCAATACACTGAAGAAACGCTGCAGTTTTTTTGCTGCAAGAAGTGTCGTTGTCCTTATTGACGACGCATCACCTGATGGATTGCTGGAGGACAGAACCAGAGGGAGGAGGTCACCCATGACATGATGTGCTTGGGGACATAGAAGCTCACCAGATCAGCACCAACTCTCATGCGCTAGCATCCACTGGATTCGTGACCTCCGAATGTCCACTACGTAGTAGGAAGCCGAGGGCGATGACGTCGGCGCTGGAGAAGAGAATCTCGTCGTCGTTCTTCGCTTTTGAGAAGTACATCGGGGGATGGGGCTGAATTGGTGGCCGGACGCGTGGATCTAGCCGGCTGGGGCGCTGGGCGCGGTGGGATCGAACTGACGCAGTTGGCCAGGCCGAACTTCATAGACGCCTACCTCCCCGCAGGAGCGAACAGGAGGGAGGAGACCGTCATGGACGCGCCGTGCTCAGGAGTTGGATGAGTTACAAGAAGGAGGAAGTCATGGTCACCGCGTCGTGCTTGTGGGCAAAGGAGCTTGCAGGAGCAGCTCATGGATGTGCCGCATCGCCAGCGCGATCTCCAGCGCCCTGCTCACCCTCTGCACCAGCGGCCGCGTCGGCGTCGGCGGCGGCAGCGGCTCCTTCCTGCGGTGCTCCTTGCCCCCGTGCAGCCACTCACCCAGCGTGGCACCACTCAGGAGCTCCGTCACCAGGAAGCAGCTCTCCGGTGGGCGTAGGCACGCGTCCATCAGCCGCACCACGTGCCCTAGGAAGGTCACGATGGGGTCCTGGGAAGGTCGCGGCACCTGCGTGTGGCACCTACACACGGCCAAGGGCGGCGCCAGTCGTCGGATGTGGTGGGTGGCGAAGGTCAGGTGGCGGGGGGCAGTTCGCCGGGGAGTCGGGCGGCGGCGGGGGTGGCGGATCGATCTGGGGCGGGGGCACGATCAGGGGTGGGGGTTGTAAGGTAACGCAGTAGAAAACAAAAAATTTCCGACCTACGCACCAGCCCAGGACCACTATGGAGACTGCATACAAGGTTTGATCATTTTTCGTTACCGACTCATAGCGCAGCGGAAGTAGAGTCGATGACGATCGGCGGTGCAGATCCCCGCAGCTAGGATTTACAACCTCCCAACCGCGAGGATGTATACCCTCATCCGCCCCTCGGACAGCCCTCCGGGAGGCGGTCGAACAGTCCCCCGGACGGTGTCGCGGACAGCCCTTCGGGAGGACCTTCGAAACTCGGACAGTCACTCGGACAGCCCTTCGGGAGGACCTTCGAAACTCGGACAGTCACTCGGACAGCCCTTCGGGAGGCACTCACAAACTAAGACCGAAACTATGATCTCTCTACAGAGTTGCACACATACGGTGTCATCTATCCGGCAGGGCTTCGCCGTCCAGAACTAGTTCCCACCGGAACCCAGACAGCCTTTCGGCTCTACGAAACTATTTCGTGGGAGGGAGAGAAGAAAGGCAGATCATGCATGCCATGTGTGTGAGAGTTGGAGTGAGGATGGAGAGCTCCTCTCCACCTCCTTATATAGTGGTGGAAGGGGAGAGGGGGGGGCTGAAATTTCAGCCCACAAAACAAGCACCCACCAAACAAGGAAACATGTTCCCACCAAAGATGGAGAAAACATGTTCCCTTGTCCATGGTGTTCCCCCATGGGGCCCCACCTTCCTCCCAACACTCTCCACCATTTGTGGGGGCTGCCCCCCACCATGGGGGGCCCCCCAACACTTTTTCCAGCCACAAGGGGGCTGTCCCCTAAAGGGGGCGCCCCCAAAAACAGCCCAAAAACAGCCCCCACAATCCGTGGGATCTTGTCCCCTCTCGCTGGGACAAGATGTTTTCCGAAACTATTTCTTCTGAAAAATTCCGGAAGGTCCCAGAACATTTCCGGCACCCTCTAAAATTATCTGGACGCGCTCCGGAACATTTCCGGTATGGTGGTTTAATTTAAAACCATCTTCGTTTACCCGGTAAACAATTCCGGTAGCTCCGAAAACCTTTTTCGGTTTTTTCTCCGGAAAAATTCCAGAAATTACCAGACCAATCTGGCAACCTCCAAAAATTTCCCGGTGCTTGCCGAAACCTTTTTGGATCAATGGTTTTATCCGAAACAACTTTTCGGTTTTACCGAAACTTTTCCGGTGTTCTCTCCGGAACTTTTCCGTTGTCTCCGAAACTTTTCCAGTGACTTTCTCTCGGACTCCTTGTCTAGTATTCAGCAGATAGATGACCCTTAAGCGTGTGACCCTATAGGTTCGGTGAAGCATAGACATGACCCGGAACCCCTTCCGATCAATGATCAACATCGGAGCCGTGGACACCCATATTGACCCCTATACCCACACGAATGAATATTCGAGTGAACCTCCAGTTGCCGTGTGCTATTCCTGTTGCTTCGCGATATGTTACAATTACCCGAGGTGAGAAACATCGGCATCCTCGTGGATCAACACTTGTCCACAATGCCAGTTACCTCGTTGCCGGTATTGTTCTCTTTTCTCGTTCCCGTGTTCCGGCATCCCTGTGATCAAATCACCCTGTGTCTGGCCAGACGATGATGGATACCGTAACACCGAGAGGGCCCAGAGATATCTCTCCATCGTCGGAGGAGCAAATCCCAATCTTGAGCTATCAAGTTACTTGACATAGCTTTCCATGAACCCGTAAGCCGCCGTAATAGCCACCCATTTACGGATGACGTTTAACAAACCCCAAAGTTCATGAAGCAAGCATGAAGAAACTCGATACTCTCATGGTCTAAGGAATTATGCAAACATTAACTTGCTGTGTTATTAACCATTAACTTATGACGAATGTATCTCATAGCATAACATCAATATTGGGTCGATTCAACACAAGTGTTCTACCAACAATTGTGCCCTCAAAATTGCCGGCATAGCCATGCCCATGATCAGGAAAACAGGATCATCATGCAATACTTGAGCCAGTCATAGAGGCTTGACTAGGAATACATTTTACCGTTTATTATCCCACACGTGCAAATGAGTCTTCCTCCGAGCCTCGTTTTATTTGTAGACTCGAGAATCATTGCAGTTATAGCATGGAACATAAACATAATTATGAACAGGGAGATAATCAATAACATTTATTATTGCCTCTAGGGCATATCTCCTACAGACTCCCACTTGCACTAGAGTCAATAATCTAGTCAATGCTAATGCACTTTACACCTATGGCATACTGGTGTAAAATATGCTTCGCATGTGGTATAGCCTGATGTCCAACGGATCTGACAACTTCAGCTCCGTGTGTAACTTTGCATATCCTCGCGTTTTCACGCTTTCACAAAATTCATATTTTGTGTGGACTTGGCTTTGCATATGTGTGAATCATTGGTCGAAACCTGATTCCTCAGACTGAGCTATGGAGCAACTATCTGCTATAGTGTCCCATAGACCAAAGCCTTCTTGGAACCATACTAAGTTCATGAATGAACTATATGATTCAACAACTTCTTTGTCGCTTCTCAAGCGTCAACATACTTAGCCTTTGTTATAGAATTCGCCACAGTATCTTGTTTGGAACAATTTCCAACTACCGTGCCACCATATTGTGTATTACACAAAACCCTTAACTTAAATTGAAAATCGCATGGAGCATTGATGAAGAATGTATCGATGTAATTACTTACAACGAGCACTTCATAATCTCTGCTTGCGAGAAAGCATGTCATCAGTACTGCTCTAGTACTCAATGACATCTTTCACTGTTGTCCCATGATCAGTACTTTGATCACTTTGGTATCTATACTCGCAACAACTTTGGAGTATTGGACATATCTGGTTGTTTTTACATACCACGGAATACATGATTAATCCAAACACAAGAGTGTGTGGAACCTCTATCATGTATTTCACTCATCAGTGTTTTGGGACACTGAGTCTTGCAAAAACTCTTTCCATGTGACTTCGGCAAGAATCACTCCTTGGCGTTTTAAATGCTAAAAAGTTTTAGCATCTTGTCAATATGTATTCATTGCTTAGCCCCATTTAGGTAAATCTATCTCCATAGATCATCATGCCTAATATTGAGTCCATTTTAGCCTAAGCACTTCATCGAAAAACTATTTTAAATGAAGTCCTAATTCGTGTCAAGAAATTTATTTCCAATTAACAATGTGTCAAGTACACAAGGTTTTTAGAAATATTATTATGCTCCCACTTACTTTCTTGATTCACAAGCATCTTCGATACCCATTTGATGAAGTCAAACCCCTTTGACCATTCCATCAAAAAACGAAGATTCCAACTCCACTTTGCTCTCTTCTGTTCATCGCTGGAACTCTGAAGTTTGCATACTTACTAGTATCCTCTGGATCGACAAATTACTATGGACTGTATCACATACAAGTCCTAGGTTTTATTTCCATCAGATGGAAATCCTTTTGTCATCCATGTTTCATATCTCATGATTGAAATATGTATTAATTGCTAGTTTAACCCGAACCGACTTCAAGCATCGCTACGGTGAAACAACCTCATCGTAGTCAACTCCTTGAACTTGTTATTTCAACAAGTCGAGCTTTATGGATAAAATATTTTATCCACATCAGTTTATAGTTTCATAAATATTCGTTAGACTCTAAGTCTTCCGAAAGGTGTATCAAGATTTTAATCTCGAACCACTTATATGGAAACTATCTCGGATTGTATTGGCATTTAGCCAATTCCGGAGTCAGGGCCCATCAACGCTTCCTTGTGTATCGTAGGTATACTGTTGTCTAACAACAATATCTCGTATGCGCACCTGAGAGGTTTGCACGAGTTTTTCCTACGCGGTTCAGCTGCAAGTTCGACCGAAGTCCATACATTTTATTGTAGAGACTTCCGTATCAGTCGCAGTAGGAAACTCCGGAATCACTTCCAAGGTTCCTTTCCTTTGACCTAATGACGAAGATACTGGTTATCTCGTCGAGTTGCACTGTCCTCCCACTCACCTTTTGTAAGAACTATTCTCTTTAAAAGTATACCGTTTTGTGGCAAAAATCCTTTGCCTCGATATAGTGGTGGGGGAATACCCAATGACTTGGGATAACCTAACAAAGTAGCACTTGTCTGATTTGGAATAGGTTTGTAACCTTTTACACAAGCCCCATATTCCAAATGTTAAGAAAAGATATAACATGGTTGGGCGTACCATACCATGACGTTATTTCAACAGACCCGATGAAGCTCTTTTCAGTGTAAAAGCCGCAGTCTCTAAAGCATCACTCTATAAAAAGGGATAATGGCAAATTTATTTATGTCATCTTGGATCTTACCATGTCATAAATGGTTTGATTACATCTTCACGGACTTTTCACTTGCAGTGGTGTTCCGGGAGGTGCAAGTTATGAAACTCTTTTCACAACTCATCAGACATTCGCTAAACTTGTAACTCAAATATTCCTTTCTGCAATCGAATTGTAGAAACATAATTTTCTTGTTACAACAACTTCTACTTCATTTTTGAAAACCTTATGAATGAATTCCAAAGATCCAGACTTACGTCTCAACAAGTAAATATCCATATATCTACTTGAGTCATTTCTGAAGATAGATAAATCCACTACTTGCAACAACATTTGTTGGACTTTCACACATCATAATGTATGATCACCAATATGTTCTTTGCTCGTTCCTTATGGCATGTGAACGGTATTTCAGTCACTTCACTTTTCAGAGGAAAGTTGCAAGTGTCAGATGATTCAAAATCAAATGACTTCAAAAATCCATCATAATGGAATTTTCCATGCGGGTTTCTCCAATGTGACCAAATGCAGTGCCACACTTGTGTGGTATTCTTTTAGTCTTGCGACATTTAGCGTCAGTGTTATAGATGTATCATATTACCATCAATATTCATAGCATACATCCCATCCTGTATGGAAGCATGGCCCTTCATGTTATTCATAACACCGAACATCAAAAGTTCTCTTATGAATAACCTTCTTGCAAAATACCTTATGCAAAGGGCTAGAGTGTATGAAACTCTAAATGAATTATGAAAGTAAATACAGAGGCAATGTATTAATATCAATATTCATAACATACGTCTCATTCATAATGAAAGTATGGCCCTTATGTTATTCATAACACCAAACATTAAAAGTTCTCTTATGAACAACCTTCTTGCAAGATACCTTATGCAAAGGGCTAGAGTGTGAAACTCTAAAATGAATTATGAAAGTAAATACATAGGGAATATACCTATGGAAGGCATAGTAACATTTACTATGTTCCCTGCGTGTATCTAACCTCATTCCTGGCTAGTCTTTCAGGCCATAGTAGTTCTTACATCGAGTTGCAACAGAATGCAATCGAGCGGGTATCTTTGTGATTAACTCACAATACCCAAGAATTAGTGATTAACATGTTTAACCATAATTCCCAAGAACTATATCTTTGACCAGCCTTCTATACATCAAAAACCTGTATGACATTCATACATGAGCTGGATATTCCTGTCTTCTTTCCTTTTGCCATTATACTTCTAACAGTTTCACTTTCAGTATTTCTCCTACTCTCAGAAGAAGCACCCAACTTAAGAGTGGCGATAGCCCCGGACTTCCTAGGCGTGAAAGTTTCACTAACACCCTTCGGACACTTCCTTTCTCTTTAAGTTGTTGTTTTATTCACCTTTCATCATATGACAGGCGTTCTCCTGGATCCCTCTCTTATCAGTCTAATGCATAGTAAACTCCTTTACTAATAGTTTGCAAACAAACATTGCTTTGGATATCTCATATCTTTTAGCCTTTGTCTGTCTCTGAAAATGATTTTCAGATTCCATGAATATCACATAACTATCCAAACTTTCGAAGTTCTGGTATCATGGAAGCAAACATATTGCACTTTGACTGAAAAGGAATTCTAGCTTTTGGATCGAAGGACGAGAGTCACATGATCCATAGCTTTAGCGGGAGAATACCAAAAACATGCGATAGGACAAAGTCCTTCTCGGCACTCTTGAGGACAATCCTCACATTACGTTACCAACCGTAAAGTTTTAACCAGATATTTAACAGCTATTCAATTTTAATAGGGAAGGTGGAAACGCGAGCCATTATTCTACAACTATTATGCAAACCACACTTAGACAGTGTTCAAAATTAATTGCACTGAGAATTAAACAAGTTAATTCTATAGTGCGCTCCCACTCAAATCAATATCTCTCATAATTGATTGTGAGTGATTCAAGATCCAAATTACAATTCAACGCCAAGGATGTATCCATCTCAAGTGACGAGAATTGCAATCGGTAGGCCAACTTGCCAATCACATCTCTATGTGACTCTTGTTCATCTTTCGATGCGTGTGTTCCGAGCTCATGACTTTCATGCCTGAACGTCAAGACAACCAAGTGATCTCGCTGCGAGGTCTCAACTCACCCGCCTCACACATCCCTAATCGTTCGTACCCATGTATCCATGTGATACCCCGAAAAGTTAGGTGCCGTGACGGTGCTACACTTGGGAGAACACTAACTACTTGATATTTTTGTGAGAGATCACCCTAATAAAGCGACTACCGCGCAATCAAGAAGGGTGCATCATAAGGGATAAACATCTCAGGCAATTCATAATAGCATGATATGGTATAGCCCTTTCTGACGGAGAAGTCTAGTATTTCTTCGTCTTCGGCATTCGCGTCGGTGTTCACCTTCGCGAAGATTGCCACCACCTTGTCGATGCACCAGATAATATTGCTATCTCTATAGCTAATAAAATAAGTGCATTACATAAGGTTGACACGCAGGTCATTAAAGTGCAATCATATGGTTCCAGCCATCATGCCGAATCATGACACGCAGGTCATGTAAATCAATTTACATCATATAGCCATCTCATACATAATCAAATTATTATGAACACTGCTATACCACATCACATGCACATGCAAACCATCCTGCAAAACCAAGTTAGACGCCTCTAATCGGTTCATGTGAAATTTTATTTTACGTGGCTTCTAAGGTTTCGAAACAAATCGAAGCTACCAACGTCCATCATCAAGCATGATAATCCAAGTGGCTAGATTAACATTGCGAGGTGTATGAAACACGAGATAATAAAATCTTGAGCCCCATACTGAACTTCGTCATACGCGTGACCCCCGTGCAGATCACATCTGCATTGCCCTTTCATCTGCGAATTTCATCTTTCTTTTGACTATGGCGGAACCCAAAGAACTGATAGCACTTCCTTGATCAATCAGGATCGCGGATTGCCAGAACTTTGTGAAATTCCACCATGCTGTCTCGAGATTGAGCAAACGCAAATTTCAGGGAAGCAACAAGAACATCGGGTAACAGACTTCTTCTGCTACCCGCATAAATAATTTTCAGCAATAGATCTCATCTACTCCAAAATTATATTATGCAACACCCATACATCTCTATGTATTCTAGATCGCAACCTGCATCTACGCATAGCACGGCTCTTGATGCCACTGTAAGGTAACGCAGTAGAAAACAAAAAATTTCTGACCTACGCACCAGCCCAGGACCACTATGGAGACTGCATACAAGGTTTGATCATTTTTCGTTACCGACTCGTAGCGCAGCGGAAGTAGAGTCGATGACGATCGGCGGTGCAGATCCCCGCAGCTAGGATTTACAACCTCCCAACCGCGAGGATGTATACCCTCATCCGCCCCTCGGACAGCCCTCCGGGAGGCGGTCGAACAGTCCCCCGGACGGTGTCGCGGACAGCCCTTCGGGAGGACCTTCGAAACTCGGACAGTCACCCGGACAGCCCTTCGGGAGGACCTTCGAAACTCGGACAGTCACTCGGACAGCCCTTCGGGAGGCACTCACAAACTAAGACCGAAACTACGATCTCTCTACAGAGTTGCACACATACGGTGTCATCTATCCGGCAGGGCTTCGCCGTCCAGAACTAGTTCCCACCGGAACCCAGACAGCCTTTCGGCTCTACGAAACTATTTCGTGGGAGGGAGAGAAGAAAGGCAGATCATGCATGCCATGTGTGTGAGAGTTGGAGTGAGGATGGAGAGCTCCTCTCCACCTCCTTATATAGTGGTGGAAGGGGTGAGGGGGGGGCTGAAATTTCAGCCCACAAAACAAGCACCCACCAAACAAGGAAACATGTTCCCACCAAACATGGAGAAAACATGTTCCCTTGTCCATGGTGTTCCCCCATGGGGCCCCACCTTCCTCCCAACACTCTCCACCATTTGTGGGGGCTGCCCCCCACCATGGGGGGGGGCCCCAACACTTTTTCCAGCCACAAGGGGGCTGTCCCCTAAAGGGGGCGCCCCCAAAAACAGCCCAAAAACAGCCCCCATGATCCGTGGGATCTTGTCCCCTCTCGCTGGGACAAGATGTTTTCCGAAACTATTTCTTCTGAAAAATTCCGGAAGGTCCCAGAACATTTCCGGCACCCTCTAAAATTATCTGGACGCGCTCCGGAACATTTCCGGTATGGTGGTTTAATTTAAAACCATCTTCGTTTACCCGGTAAACAATTCCGGCAGCTCCGAAAACCTTTTTCGGTTTTTTCTCCGGAAAATTTCCAGAAATTACCAGACCAATCTGGCAACCTCCAAACTTTCCCGGTGCTTGCCGAAACCTTTTTGGATCAATGGTTTTATCCGAAACAACTTTTCGGTTTTACCGAAACTTTTCCGGTGTTCTCTCCGGAACTTTCCCGTTGTCTCCAAAACTTTTCCAGTGACTTTCTCTCGGACTCCTTGTCTAGTATTCAGCAGATAGATGGCCCTTAAGCGTGTGACCCTATAGGTTCGGTGAAGCATAGACATGACCCGGAACCCCTTCCTATCAATGATCAACATCGGAGCCGTGGACACCCATATTGACCCCTATACCCACACGAATGAATATTCGAGTGAACCTCCAGTTGCCGTGTGCTATTCCTGTTGCTTCACGATATGTTACAATTACCCGAGGTGAGAAACATCGGCATCCTCGTGGATCAACACTTGTCCACAATGCCAGTTACCTCGTTGCCGGTATTGTTCTCTTTTCTCGTTCCCGTGTTCCGGCATCCCTGTGATCAAATCACCCTGTGTCTGGCCAGACGATGATGGATACCGTAACACCGAGAGGGCCCAGAGATATCTCTCCATCGTCGGAGGAGCAAATCCCAATCTTGAGCTATCAAGTTACTTGACATACCTTTCCATGAACCCGTAAGCCGCCGTAATAGCCACCCATTTACGGATGACGTTTAACAAACCCCAAAGTTCATGAAGCAAGCATGAAGAAACTCGATACTCTCATGGTCTAAGGAATTATGCAAACATTAACTTGCTGTGTTATTAACCATTAACTTATGACGAATGTATCTCATAGCATAACATCAATATTGGGTCGATTCAACACAAGTGTTCTACCAACAATTGTGCCCTCAAAATTGCTGGCATAGCCATGCCCATGATCAGGAAAACAGGATCATCATGCAATACTTGAGCCAGTCATAGAGGCTTGACTAGGAATACATTTTACCGTTTATTATCCCACACGTGCAAATGAGTCTTCCTCCGAGCCTCGTTTTATTTGTAGACTCGAGAATCATTGCAGTTATAGCATGGAACATAAACATAATTATGAACAGGGAGATAATCAATAACATTTATTATTGCCTCTAGGGCATATCTCCTACAGGGGTGTGGTCGGCGGAATGATCGGGGGCGGGATGATGGATCGATCGGGGGCACGGGTGGGGTGACAGATCGATCGGGGGCGGGGCTGGGGCGGCGGATCGTTCGGGGGAGGTGGGTGGTGTGTGGTGCAGCAGGTGTGGGATGCCGAGAGGCTTCGGGGTAGTTTAGGATTTGGATTTGTTTTCCAGTTTTCAGGAGTGCGGGAGGACCTTGTCCGCTCCTATATACAGCCAGTAGTTATTAGAATAACTATTCTAATCCTGGGATTAGAATAGTGCCACCCTATATAGCCCATCTATTCTGACAACGATGTCAGAATAACTATTCTGACAACACTTCCGAACTTCCCGGTTAACGCGGGTGCACTGCATCTCTACACACAAGTACTGCAATGTCAGCAGAAAAAACTGCATGCGTTTTTTCTGCACTGTTTTCGCTTCAGTTTCTAAACCGTTTGTCCGAATGAGGCGTATAATATACCGTTGGATAGCTATGGAAAATGCGCAACTACGTCATGTTGAACACTTTTCGAAATTCCTCGCGGTTTAAGAGCAGTTTCGAAAACAGTGGCCGCCTCACGGGTGGCGGCGAGCGTATTTTCGCGATTTTTTCTAAACCGCTCCACGGAATGAAGCAAACGATACGGCGTTGGAAAGATATCGTCGAGCCGCAACTTTTTCATGTAGAACGCTCTGTCTAATTCCTTACGATTTAAGAGCAGTTTTAATTTTACTAAAATGCGGACACTCTGTTTTTCACGACACCAAAATCGACGCGTGAACTGCATCAGACTGAAGAACGTACTGCTTCAGACAGAAAACCGCACTGCATCAGACAGGCAAGCGAACTGCATGAGTTCTTTTGTCCTTTTTTCTAACATTTTTTATGAACAAGAGTGGACCATTTTTATGAACGAGAGTAGACCGAAGAGACGAGGGCAAGTGAACCACAAAACTATCAAAAAGTAAATCGCATTATTCTTTTTTTCTTTCTCTAACATTTTTTTGGGCGTTTTCGTTTACAGTTTCATCTCAACTGCCAGGCCGAGTGTAGTGAACCACATGCGGCGACGAAGTGCACTGCAAGTTCCGATGATATTTTCTTTTTCTGAACACATGATGCCGCACAGGAACAAGTGATGCTTGCATCGAAGGAAGTGAACCTCGTCTCAAATCAAAACAAACTGCATGCATTGTTTGTCACTCTCTGACTTTTTTTAAGTTGTCTAGGCCACACAGTCCATTTTATACAAACCAAACCACCATGGTTTTTAACAGTGAAACATCATGCTTTCATCACTATTTTTAGAAAACAGACCTAAAAAGTAAAATACAAAAAAACATCATACATGATCCGCGCGAGCCGCAACCAAAACACCAACGGACTGCATTTTTTCTCACACATTCAAGGACAAGGTGAAACTTCAAAAAAAACTACAATGCCGCCGGACTATACTTCACATTGTTTTTAACCATTTTGCACAATGCAAAATAAAATGAACTGGATCAAACTTCACTGCAGAACTGAATGTGTTTTTTTTTGTTAACCGCAAAGGTCAACATGACAAACTACACGAGGGGTAACAACATGTTCATCCACCGGCGAGCTGCATGGGCCAGCTGCGAGAACCTCCTGCACACACCACACAAACTGCAGGTCGCACCCATACACGCCTGTCGTCTCCTCTCGTGCCCGCGTACTGCACCGGTGGCCCAACCGAGCTGCAAATGTCCTCACCGGTAGCAGCGCGGGGCAGCATGGTGCAGCGCGCTCAGATCCACGCTGGCAGCCATGCGAGGCGCCTGGAGGCAGTGCCCAACTCCGCCTCACACCAGCGCACGCCGTGGAAGGCTAGAGCCAGCGACGGGGTTCCTCCGCAACGGCAACCGCGGCCGAGCCGTGGAAGTAGATGGCCGGAGAGGCGCCGGTGGGGTGTGGCTGGCCAGGCACATGGCGGGGCGAGCGACGACCCAAACCAGATGCACCAAGGGAGAGAGGGATGCGAGCTCGTACAGGATGCAGGGCGCAGTGCAGATGAGTCGTACGAAAGGAGGTATGTGCCGGGCATCCCGCGATGCCGCCGTCTACGCCCCAACCATGCCTCTGGGGAAGCAAGGACCAGAGCCAGAGCCGTCGGCGACCCGCGGTCGCTCGGGAAGCCCTCGCCTGCAGAGAAAGGGTCGGCGGGATCTGACCATGACTGTGGGGATTGGTGAAAGCAGCGGTCGACGGGGGAGGTCACCGGACTGCACGGGGCGAGGAGGAACTGCACGGGGGAGCTTCGGTAGTGGTCGCAGGGGGACGATGGCGGCCGGATCTGGCGGGTGAGGCCGCGCCGGGGGACAGTGGCGGCCGGATCCTTTGGTAAAGGCCTTAACGGGGACCGGTGGAGGCGGAGGGATCAGGGAGGAAGAAGGTGGATGGGGCGGAGGAGGAAGAAGGTGGGTTTGGGGTGGGTGCGAGGACGGAGTGGAGGAAGGCAGGGGCGTGGCGGCCGGATCCAGTGGTGGATGCCTCGCCGGGGGCCGGTGGCGGCCGGATCACGCCATGGCTGTGGGGGGCGCCGGCAGTTGGAGGGGGTGGGGGTGCGCTGGTGGTGGAGGGGGTTGGGAGCGCGCCGGCGGTTGTAGCGAGAAGGAGGTGGGGTGGGGTGGATAGAGTGGATAAGGTGAGGTGGGTGGGTGTGTGCAGTTTAGTTTGGTTCGGGGTAGCGGGTCCGTTCAGGGTGGGTCGGGTGGCTGTGGGGGCTACGGTGATGTTAGAATAAGAAACAGTTGTTAAAATAAGACTCTTAAGGGGTGTTGTCAAAATAGACCCCTCCCATGTCTTACATGTTGGACCGGTGATGGGGAAGGAGAGATTTTCCGGCCGCCGGAACCGCGATGATCCCGTCCCAGAGAAACCGAGCGCCCGTTGAGCGGACGCTATGGAGTCGCGCCAGACAGATCCTGCCGTCGGCTGGGCGTTGTCCTCGCGAGAGTGGCGGAGTGCAATGCGGACCGCCATTGCCTCCTTCAATCCGCAGGGGACGACCCCCCATTCAATGGATCCGTATTGGTCGGAGTCAGATCCGCTGCCCTCCACGCCGAAGAAGGCCGGAGATCGTCGGAGGTGAACTAGGGTGGCGGATGGGAGTGGAGTAAAGTAGCTAGGGTTTGGTTCGACTAGTGGATGAGGACGAATATATGTGGGGTTGATGCGGGCCAGGTGGGCGTGCCCGGACGCGCCCGGGCGCCCCGTATCCGCCCCATATTTGGACTGGATATGAGGGGTATCGGACAGTTCGGGCGTTTGAGGCAAGTTTGAGAGGCCCGACTGGATCGAAATTTCATAACCAGTCAGTGACCGGGCAGCCTGCCCGGACTTTTGAGGGAGGTATGAATGGTCTGGCTGTAGATGCTCTAACTATCTTTTATCTACATGTGAATTAGAGCATCTCCAGCCGCGCCCCCAACAGGCCTCCCCGGGCAACTTTTTTACCGCCGGCGGGCGAAAATCGGCCCAGTCGCGCCCCCAGGACCCCGTTTTTCGCCGGTTAGAGCCCTTTTTTGGATCGGCGAACCCACGCCGAACCCGGCGCACTGGGGGGCTCCAGCGGAAACAAACCGGCGTGTGGGACACCACTGTCAGGCGAATCTCGTCCTTTTCCTCGCCCGAGCCACTCCCTTCGCGTTCTCCCCCATGTCGATTCCGGCGCCTCTCGCCTGTTCATGGCCACTGTGCCGCCGCTAGAAGGCCTCCTTTGACATCCCCTTCATTCCCCCTCGCCAGATTTCGCTTCCCCAACCCTCGCCCATCGACGTCCTCCGGCCGCCACCACGCCGGCAGGACACCGGCGGCTGCTCGCCCGTCACGCCGACAAGGTGTTCGTCATTTTGCCTGCTCGGCCATGGACTCGGACGACGAGGAGGCGTTCGCGGCCCTGTTGGAGGAAGAAGCCGAGGCCGACACCGCTAACGAGGAGCACCTCATGATACTCGCCTCGCTGGCCGGCCTGTTCGTGAACAATGACAAGCCCCGACGAGGTGGCTCGGTGCCGGGCCAGCGCAAGAGCAAGCAAAGGCATCGGATGGAGGGGTATTGCATGCTCTACGCCGACTACTTCGCCGACTCTCCATTGCACGGTGAGAAAGTATTTCGGCGTCGTTACCGGATGAACCGGAAGCTCTTCCTCGGGATTGTTAATTCCGTCCAGGAGTTCGACAGCTATTTCGTTTGCAAGAAGGATTGCACCGGCACAGTTGGATTCTCCTCACTCCAGAAATGCACCCAAGCTATGAGGATGCTTGCATACGGAGCTCCCGCTGACATACAAGAAGACTATGGACGAATGGCCGAGTTCACCACCATTGAGTGTCTATACAAGTTCTGCAGGGCAGTGGTGGCAGTGTTTGGACCACAATATTTGCGATCACCCAATGCTGAAGATACTGCTCGAATCCTAGCACAGAATGCAGCAAGAGGATTTCCAGGGATGCTTGGAAGCATCGACTGCATGCATTGGTCATGGAAAAACTGCCCATTTGCTTGGCAGGGGATGTACAAAGGCGCCAAAGGAGGTTACTGTGTGGTACTTGAGGCAGTAGCCACACATGACCTATGGATTTGGCACTCCTTCTTTGGTATGCCAGGAACTCACAATGACATCAATGTCTTGCAGTGCTCGAATGTCTTCGCCAAGCTTGTTGAAGGTCATGCTCCTCCGGTGAACTTTGAGGTCAATGGGCGCCACTACAACAAGGGATACTATCTAGCAGATGGTATCTATCCGAGATGGTCCACATTTGTGAAGACTATCTCAAAACCCGTGGCACCAAAGAAGGCACACTTTGCTAAGTGTCAGGAGGCTTGCAGGAAAGATGTCGAGCGAGCATTTGGTGTGCTCCAATCGCGATTTGCTGTTGTCTGGTACCCCGCTCTGACCTGGTCGAAATCGCAGATGTGGGAGATCATGAATTGTTGTGTCTGCTTGCACAACATGATCATTGAGAGCGAGCAGGAAGAGCCAGTGGTTGACACTGAACAATATCACAGGATGGGACCTCTTGCAGTTGTTGATCACCAGGTACCAGCAACATGGGCTGCCTACCTCAATATGCGCCAGGAGATCCGAGACCCACAAGTGCATCAAGAATTGCAGGACGATCTGGTGGAGCACCTATAGAGGCTCAAGGGCAACGCCTAGCTCGATTTGTTTTAATTTATGTTGGAACTTGCTTCATTGAACTATTTGATTTTTTTTTGTATTAATTTCTATGATGAACTTTGGTACGAAACATTTAGTTTTTTGTTGAATTTATGCCGAAAGAGCGCGAATTTGTTGATTTTAAGCCGAAAGAGCGCCGAATTTGTTAAAGTTATGCCGAAATAGTGTCGAATCTGGGCCGAATCTGCGCCCATACTGGGCCGAAATCGCCGGTTGGGGGGCGACCGTGGGGCGGCGGTTGGGAACCCGAGCCCCCCCAGGCCGATTTTAGCGCCGGCTTGGCCCCAGGCGGCGCTATTTCGGCCCCCTGGGGGGGCGAACGGCTGGAGATGCTCTTAGCTGCCCCTAAAAAAGATGTGAATTAGCTAATCTGAAACAAAAATACTCGGCAAAGGTCATGTTGGTCCGGTTGCACGGGCCACGAGACACTAAACAAAGTTTCCAACTCCAATAGTGGTCCGGTTGCACGGGCCATAATGCTAGCCTGCAAAAAGAAGACATACAACCCAAAGGACCAAGGTAGTGTCAAAAGAAAAACTAAAACACAACACCAAGGCTAGCAGCCCCCACACTGCGCACCCCTCCCTCCCGCGCCCGTGTCGTCCCCCCCCCCCCCGCGGGCGACCCGGGCGAAACCCTAGCCACCGGGCCACCACCCCTCCCTCCCCCCTCGCCGCTGCAGGCAGGCGCCGCCGGGCAAAGCCCGCGCGGCGTCGGCAGCGGCGGGGCACTTCGTTTTCTTCCTTATCGCGGGGCCTGGGCTGCGCGGCGCTGCTCGGCTAAGGAGAGGCGTGGGGGCAACGCTGCGAGCTGGTGCCATCGGCGCGACCGGCGCGGTGGGTTTGGCGCGACGCTGCGCGCGCGCTGGTGCTTGCGGAAGGAAGCGGGCAGGCGGAGGCCGGAATGCGCGACGGCGCTATGCAGGCGACTGTCGGGGTTGGCGGGTGTGCGTGGCACCCTGGCACTGCTCCCGGCGCGGTTTTACAGTGCGCGGACGGCGCCCCCAGCGCGGATCTGTTGGGTGGCGGCGCACGTGGAGGTTGGGCGTCACGGCGGTGATGGGTTCGCGGTGGCCGAGCCCGATTGGAGATCGAGCGGGCCTGCGGCCAGATCTCGCCGCCCGGTGGCGCCTGGATGATGGAGGCAGCAGCGGGGGTGCCGGTGGATGCTGGTGGGTCCTTCCCTTCAAGCGTGTGCACGCCCAGCTCCTGGAGTAGGGGCGCCGTTTCACCCTGTCGGTGCTAGAGGAGGCTCGGGCAGACTAGATCCAGCACGGAGGTCCGGTCCTTGTGCGCGGCAGTGCGAGCCCGTTAGTGTTTGGCTTGGTTTTTGCTCTGTTTCGGCGCGCTGCGGTGCGGGCCAGTCAGTGTTTGGTTCTACTTCGGTCTTTCTTGTGCGCTGCGGTGCGAATTCTCGCCCAGATCTGCGCACGGAGACGGAGGATGGCTGGAGCTGACTGGTTTCGCCTAGGTCCTACGAGCGGCAGTGCGGACCGGTCAGATTGCGTGTGCTCGCCTAGTTACTGCAAGCGGCGGCGACAATTCCATGTCTGGTTGTGTGTGCTTGGCCTCGTCCTGCCCAATGGCGTTGGGTAGGTCTCGGATCCTAGATGGTTGGTAGAAGACTTGGCTCCGGATGAAAATCCTGCATTGACCTTGTCGGTGCCGACGGTAACGGCATCTATGGATGTCGTCTTCTTCCTTGGAGGTACCGCCGTGGAGCTCATTGCTCTTCCTACCTCATGGCTGAGGTCTCCGGGTGAAAACCTAAGATCTAACGGAGCCAGATTGGATGACAGTGGTGTTCTCGATACCACTTCCTTCTTGAAAGCGTCATCTTGAAGACCTCAGCGATGGATTCCGATGATGTGCGCGGTTGATGGCGGAGGTTGGGTTTGTGATGGTGCCGGCAGGTTGTTTTTTCCTTTCTTTTCTTTCTGCACTAGCCTTTTTGTTATGCTTTCCCCCTCTAGAGGTGTTTGTTATTCATCTTCTGATCAATGAATTTGGCAGTTCTCGTGACAACGTTCAAAAAAAACACCAAGGCTAGCAAACCGAGTCCGCCTGGTATGCCGATTTCCCGCCCCCTACTGCATGGCGGCTTTCCAAACCAAGAACACGTCCGAGGCTAGGTGGCTTTCCGAACCCGGCTAGAAGTCGCCGCCAACATGCTCGATATAACGTCTGCATCTCCCTACTCATAGCTAGTCCCCAGGCACGGCGCGGACACCACCGTGCACGCCCTCCGCGCGCGCGCAACGGGAATAAGCGACATGGCGGACGGCAAGACAGCCTCCGGGGGCATGACCACGGTCGCCTCCCGAATCGCCTCCATCTGCGCAATGATCGGTGACCACGGGGCACCTGGTGGTACTGCAGCCCTGAGCGCCAGGCGAGTCGCTGCCGTTTCGGCCATGATCGACGAGGTCGCGCTGGGAAGGAGGAGGAGGACAACGAGGAAGCGGCGCATGGGCAACTCTCGCTGCTACGAGGAGGTGTGCACGCTCGGCGGGGGCACGTTCGGCGACGTCTTCAAGGCGCGGCACCGCGCCACCGGCCAGACCGTCGCCGTGAAGGCTCTCCGGCGCGAAGGGTCGGATGACTCGGAGCACGTCGTGGGTGAGCTCCTTCGGGAGGCCTGCATCATGGCGGCATGCGGTGGCCACCCGTCCCTCGTTGCTCTGCGCGGCGTCGTGCGCACACCGCCCGACACCAAGGGGCGCAGGGACTACTTCCTCGTCATGGAGTACGCCGGGCCAAGCCTGCGCCAGGTCCTCAACAAGCGAATCCGTCTCGGTCGCCGGCTGTTTCAGGAGAGGGACGTGCGGTCCATCGTGCGGCAGCTGCTAGCCGGCGCGGAAGCTATGCACTAGCACGGCATCATGCACCGCGACATCAAGCCCGAGAACATCCTCGTGGTCCAGAAGGGCGGCAGCATCGTCGTCAAGATCGGAGACTACGGGGCGGCCATGTCCACGGCCGAGCGGGACCCCGAGGAGTACTGGGCTGCTGGGACTTGGGAGTACAGCGCGCCGGAGATGCTGCTGGAGGAGCCGCTCTACGACACCCCCGTCGACCTGTGGTCCATCGGCTGCGTGATGGCGGAGCTCCTCACCGGGAACGAGCTGTTCTCAGGGGGCGACATAGGCGGCCTACTCGACAGGATTTTCGATCTGCTGGGCACGCCAGGCGAGAGAGAGTGGGGGTGGGGGGATGCCTTCAATTCGCCGGGACACGCACAGCCATGGCGAGCGCACCAACGGCTGCGCAAGCTGTTCCCCAAGAAGCTGCTGTCCAAGGAAGGGTTCCAGGTCCTCCAGGGGCTCCTCACGTGCGATCCATCCAGGCGGCTGGATGCTGCCGCCGCGCTCCGGCTTCCGTGGTTCACCGACGCCGGTGGCATGCCGGTTGCCGCTGTTCCGGAGACAGCATTAGCTGTTAGAAGACATAATGCGTAACCACGTGTACATGTACAATTTATCCAGGTCGCAGGAAAAATAGAATTATTGTTCTAGATAGATTTTTTTTTCAAGAGTACGCTAAAGTGAGCAAAAAATGTATGTAAAACTCTTGTGTACACTGCAACCAGTGTCATAGGAACGCCCACACCGAAACAACATCAAGGAACTAACAACTTACTAAATTGTTTCACTCGCTTGCGACTATATGGGACATGGCTACGCCGGTTGACCTCGACTCTGACATTTGGCCTTTGGTGACGCTTTCCATTCTTTGGAAAACCTAAAACTCTAGAAACGCTCGTGTTTTTTGCTCCGAAGACCATGACCACATGATTTTTCTTGTTTTACAATATGGTTTGATGACATCTATTCTGGCTGGACACTTGCAATACTGTAAAAACGTTATGCAGTATACCTTAAAACGATTTTAGAGACGAGAGTTTACAGCATCCGCTAGAGATGCTCTAAGTAATGCCCAACACTTCCAAATGCACGATGCACCAGAGAATCCAGTAGCTCCATGCCAAAGTAAATTGTATACCGAGCTTGCAGAGTCCGAGCCTGATGAAGTCCATCTCCACGTGAAAAGAGACGCGCTTACGATGGTCCACAGACGGTGATTTCGTTAAGGGGGTGTGTCTAGGGTGTGGCATAGTTATTGTACATCTAAATGACTAAATCAAGCATAAAAAAAGAAAATACCCATACGAATCTCCATGTAAGATCAATAATGTAGGACTTAGATATGCAATACTTATCTCACATCTAGATGTGTTTTAGCAAAATCGATTTTCAATTGTTGGAGATCCAACAATCCGACAGAAAGATGAGTATCCTCCCTGCAGAGATGGGTGATTGCTAAAGGCCTCCTGATTGTGCGTTTGTTCTTTGTTGACGATCCGTGTGCAGACTTTCAGAGTGATCAGCGGAGCAAGGTCGCGGACAACTTTTCCGTTAATCCATCTATCGCTCCAAAATAGCACACGGCATCCACGATCAACGGAAATCTGGATCTGACTGTTAAAAGACATCACGAACCATGTCATCGTTCAATAGGTGCAAACCTTCCCAATGTATGTTCAGTTTACTAGTATCAAAAACACTTTTATATTATGAGAAGGAGGAAGTAACTCTTAACTCTGAGACCGATAACCTGAAGCTACATAGTCGGCCCCCTTAGGCCTTGTACAATGCAAGGTGCTTAGAGGTGATGCTTAGACAAATAAACAGATTTTTTTGAAGCACCGATGCCTATTTGCATAGGGTCGACGCTTAATTAAGCACCCCTCATATAAAGATAAATACTATTGCTTAGGAAAAGCTTGATTTATTTTAATAAGCACCTCCTATAAACACCTTAGAGCAACTCCAATGGGGAGACCCAAACGGACGCGCGATTTGTCCGCTTTTCGTCCGTTTGGGTCGGCCAGGCGGACGGCCGTGTCCGCTATTTCATTTGGATCGGTTCGGATGCCCAACGGCAGCGAGACCCAAATTTGCGCGCGCCAAAAAAAAACACGTGGCCACATGCAGACGTGAATTAAAGCATAATTAAACATAAGTGGCCGGTGAACCGCCGGCCAAAGTCCACTTAACACATAATTAAACATTAATAAAAACTAAAAAAAAGTCCGCGCCCGCACGTTGCCCTAGCCGTCCACCTTGCCCTTGCCCTTGCCGTCTTTGTCGTCGCCGGTGAGGTCGACGAAGGTGGGGGCCGGCCCAGCACACGGGAATGCCGCCCGGTAGGCTACCAGGGCAGCCTCCTCCGGCGTCTGCTGCGGCGGCGGCATTGCGGCATGCCGGGTGCGCTCCTCCTCTTCCTCCTCGAGGCGTAGCGCCTCCTCCTCCTTCTCCCACCGCATCTGGCGCAGGCCGCCGCCTCCTCCTCGGCGAGCCAGTGCTGCCTCCAGTGCTCGAGGTGGCCCGCCTCCTCCTCCGGCGTGGCTTCGAAGTGGACGGGCGACGCGCTCACCCACTCGCGGACCATGCCCACCCACCCGTACTTCTCGTCTGGAAAAGTGGGTGGTGGTGGCGAGCGCTTCCGCGAGGGCTCCTCCTTGGGCTCGACAGTGGGCGGCGGCGGCGGCGGCGGTGGAAACTCCGGGACGAACAACGGGGCATGGACGGAGTCCCCCGCAGACGACAAGGCGAGGGCGCGGTCCAGACCCTCCCACTAGGCTTCCTCCTCGAGCCTACTGGCCTCCAGCTCGAGGGTGGCTTGGTACGCCGCCTCTTCATCCTCCTCCTCCGGCAGGACCTCGGGAGGCGGAGGAGGGACGGCCTGGTCGACGGGGACTCCCCGCCGGCGCTCCTCCTCGTGCTCTAGCGCGAACCAGCGCTCCCAGTTGGGGGAGTCTGGCGCGTAGGCATACATGGCCCGCTGCTCCGGCGTGAGGGCAGAGCGACGCCGGCGAACCTCCTCCGCGTGCGCCCGCGCGGATCGGGGCACTGTCGGAATGGGGATCCGCAGCGGATCCAGATGCCAACCATGGGGCAAGTTGACGTCCGGGTACTGCAGCGGCCGGCGGTACTGCCAGCGCCACCGCTGCCAGGTGGGGCGGAGGTGGCTGGTCGTGTTTACGCAGACGCAGTGAGGACGCGGGGCGCGTCCGCTTCGTGTCCGCGAGGACGCATTTCAGTCGCATTTTTGGGCCAGGAATGGGTCCACGCGGACACGCCGCAGACGTTTTTTGGGTTTGGGTCGCCGCGTTGGGCCGTCGCTTTTGTCCGCACCGACCCATTCGGACGCAGGCGGAAGATTTGGGTCTCCCTGGAGTTGCTCTTACGTTGTCCAAGGCCTTAAAGCCCCTCTATATGTCCAGACGGACGGCGTTATCCATCACGAAAAAGCTACCCCAACCGCCCCCTCAAATGGTTGGGGTCCGGCACGCCACGTCGGCAAAAGCGGGACCCACCTGTCATACTCATGGTCAAAATGACATAAGTCGCCAACTAGTGTTATTTGCCGAAATAGGGTTTCCCCCCGCTTTATATTATAAAGCAACGAACACCGATCACAGGGTAACTGCTGGGGCGAACAGCACATCAAGCCCAAAGACAAAAAAGAAGAAGAAAAGAATGCCAACAACGACAGCTCGGCAAGCACGGAGGATCCGCCACCGCTGCGCCCACCAACTACGTCCCACCACACACCATGACACCGGATCGCCGAGTACCAAGCAACACCTCCAACAAGGAATGCGACGCCAACGACGCTGCTGCCCGGACAAGTCCTAGGGTTTCCCCCGGCACGCGGAGGGGAGCGGGGGGTGGATAGCACCGACGCCCTTCAAGAAGGAAGGACGGCACCCACAGGCGTCACCACGTCGGAGCCGGATAGACCGGCAAGGATTTCTCCCGCATCTCCAAGCACCGCCACCTACTCGAACCGGAGCCATCCCACCATCTTGCCGCCCACAAGCACGCGCCACCACGGTCTTGGACCCCACCACGCCGCCTAGCTGCGAGTACCACCACGAGGTCGAGAGGACAGGGGCAAAGAGCATCCAAAGGCAAGGGTGGAGACACCGGAGCCGAACGGGAGGGAACCGCCTCCACCGCAGCCGCGCAGGGGCCCGTGCCCCCAGCGCCGCCGCAGTCTGCCGTCCGGACGCAGCAGCCGAGGCATACCAGGCCACCCGGGCCCGGCCGGGTCCATCTCGGGCCCGCAAAGCTCCGGCCGCCACGCCGCTGCACGCCGGCAACCTCGCCGCGACCCACTACCATCCAGACGCCCCGCCACCGCCGCCCGAGAGCTACGCCGCCGCCCAGCAGCCGCCGGCCCGCCCAGACCCAGATGGGGCCCGAAGGGCCCAGATCTGGGCCTGGCGGGCGCCGCCAGCCCGCGCCACCGCGACACCCCGCCGCCAACGGCGCCGCCGCCGCCCAGCACTCGCCCCCGCCCGCGCAGGACCGTCGCCGCCTGACAGCACCACCTGCGCCGCGCCCGCCCCGTGCCGGAGCTGCAGCAGGAGGGGAATCGCCCCGGGCCGCTGCCGCCGGGGCCGCCCCGGGCCGAGCCCGGCGCCGCATGCCGGCAACAGCGGAGGAGGAGAGGAGGGAGGGACCGTTGGGAGGAGGGAGGGGGCGCGGCCGGTCGCCCGCGCGGGGGGCGAGCCGGTCGCGAGAGGAGAGGAGTGGGTTTCCCTTAGTTCTCTTTTGTTTCCGCTATCAGTCCACTTACTAGTGTTATTTGTAAAAAAGATAGACTCAAAATTAGTTGTTTCTACCACCAACCCGTAGAATTGTGATTTTTTTAACCTGACCTTCAATGTCGATGGTTTCTACAACTCACTCGTGAACTGCACTAGTGTTATAATGGATAATGATTGTATGTTGCACGCCAACGTTTCTTCTTGTAAGGAGGAGCCGAGTGTTTTATGTTTTGTGAGTAGTGTTCGAAGGAGGTGGCATGTGGAATCTTTTCCAATGAAAGCTAGATATGAGAAGTATGTTTTCATTCTTCCTTAATGAAAAGGCATAGAATTTGTCATGAAAAAAACATGTTCTTTAGCCAAACACTAATTTGTCTGCAATGCAAATGTCTTGCAATTTTAGCTCCATCATAATGAAAACAACACATGATAAGGTAGCAACAAAACAACCAGCAAACCATATTTATCAAACAGCAGTTTGGAAGCCTCCTCATCAGAGCAAAACTAACTCGGAAACAACAGTTAATTTCCTCCAAAGAACATCCTATCTGGTCTTTGGTTAAGAAAATGTGCCTAGAGTGGTCGACATATATGCCTCATGCCACCCTACAGGCTCTTTCCGGGTTCCAGAGTGCCGGATGATTTTGCCAATTACTCCTACATGTTCTGACCCAAACTAAAAAGCTTCCTATTACCGAAAAAGGCTTTCGCCCCGCTTTATATATAAAGCAACGACCATCAACAACCCGGTACAAACGCACGCCACCACAACACACACGCACCCAAGGCAGGATACAAAGGCGCCGAGCGCAGCAACACCACCCTAGCACTACGAGAGTAACCGGGGACTTCAACCGTGAATACGCCACCGTGAAGAGATGAAGCCGCCTACGACGCACCGTGGGCTCCAAGGCGGCGCCTTCAGGAAGGATACGACACCGGAGCGCCGCCACCGCCCGATCCGATGATCAGAGTTTCCCCTGGAGCCGCACGACGGGCAGTGAGAGCCGCTGCGACGCCTTCAAGAAGGTAACGAGCTACGCCGCCGCCGGTCCATCCAAGGATAGAACAGGTTTTCACCCCGACCCACACTCGCCGCCACCGAACGCCACACCCCGGCTACCACGCCGCCCACACGGCCGTGGCCACCGGGCAGCACCAAGCCACGGTCTCCGCCCACGAGCACCGCGCTACCGCCACCAGAGCCGCCGCCCCGGCATCCAAGACCTTGACACCACCTCACCCGAGACCCGCCGCTACCCCAACCACAGAGACGGGCGAAAAGGTCCCACCTTTCGCACCCCTGGGAGACCCCCATCGTCGAGACCCGATAGGCCGGCCAGCACTGGCATCCATCGACCCATCCTGCAGCCCCTAGCGCGAGATGAGCTCAGACTTGCAGCACCGTGGGGGGGGGGAGGGGGGGGACGAGGTCAGTCCTGCTGCCCGTGCGCGAGACGAGCTCGGTCCAGCCGCACTGTGCGCGAGACGAGCTCAATCCTGCTGCATGGGGCACGAGACGAGCGATGGACCGCGGCTGGGAGAGGACCAGCCCTTTGATGGAAGTAGCGGTCAGGCGACGCGGAGATAGGACGAAGGTTGAAATGGTCCGAACGCAGACGAGCCGACGCCGGAGAAGTCGGCCGCCGTCGCAGGCAGATCTGCCGAGCCACCGTGAAGCCACCACGACACCGGGAGGCACCGAGCCTCCCCACGCCGCCGCCCACGGCCGGAGCAACGACCACGCCCGTCCGCTACCCTACCCGCATCGCCCGGCGAGCTCCAAGCGCCGGAGCCGCCGGGCACGCACCACCGATGCCACGCCGCCACCACCACCCACGCGCCTCCGCGCACTGGCCAGAGCCGCCCAGCACCCCGCCGCCCCACATCGGCGCAGCCGAGCCACCGGCCGCCACGCCACCACCAAGCTTGGCCGCCGGCCCAAATCTGGGTCAGGATGCGGCCACGGCACGCAGCCGCCGCGATGAAGGACGCCGCCGGGCCGCCGCCCGTCGTCGACTGAAGCCGCCACCTCAGCGCCGCCAGGCCCCGCGCGCGCTGACGCCTCCACCGGACCGGCCACCCCGCGCCGCCCGCGTCCGAACAGAGGAGGAGAGGGCCCCCCGCCGCCAGCCACCGCAAGGGCTTTGCCCCGGCGGCTCCGGCCGGCAGCGGCGGGAGGAAGGGACGAGGGAGGGGAGCTAGAGAGGGGGGCGGCGGCGCCACCCGAGCCGCCCGCGGGGGGGACGGCGCGGGGGTCGGGCAAGGGTCCTTCACGCGTCAAAAAGCTTCCTATTTGCTACTGGCAACAAATAGATAAACTGCACTTCTCGATAAACTGCCCCCAAAGTGGCAAAATGACTGCGGATGCATTAGAGAAACAAGTTTCCACAATAACAAAACAAAAAACACGAATTTACCCAGTAACCAACTACGTGCTGAAGATGCCCTAACAAAGTGCGCCCGGCACAGAATACTTGTCAACAGATACAGAGACATGTTAGAATAACAAAACGTCACATGCGGTAAGCATATATATTCTCAGATTTAATGTACACGAAATCAGTTATACCCAGCTTATCAGCCAGCCAAACGTGGCTGGAAACAATCAGTACACCAAAAAGGGAGCCAAGCAAAATTGCGGGCATAAGTCACTTCAACGAATACTGGTCATGGCCGCAGCAGGGGATATGTCACTGTACCAACTTGTAGCAAGTGAGCTCCTTTTCTACATTGCTTGCTTATAACAAAATTGCCCAGAAGGCTGTCAGAAAATCTGTGCAAAACCATTGTAGTAACTAACAATTAGAGGACAAGGGAGTTTCTATCCGACACTAGTATCAACCGAGCGTATAAGTTCAGTGTACCAAAAACAAAGCATACTTTAGTTCCTCTCCTTCCCCCTACCTTTATTCTTTCATCAATTCAATCAATCCCTGTGACCAGGCCCCCACTCTGGAAGGAAGCTGAGACAAGGCATCAGTTCCTGCCTTGGTCACACTTGTATTCTTTCTCTCCCAAAAACTACATATAAGAAAGAAAAAAAAAATAACCAATCAATGCGTATATGGCCTATAATTGTACTGCATACTATAACCAAACCAAAAAGGAAGGCCTGCGTACCTTGTCTTGATCTTGCTGTGGTCCTTGCACACACCTTCGGTGAAGTCAACTAGAGCCATTGCTACCTTCAACCCAGACTTTGGGTCATTTGTACCACCCAATATGCCATGGTAAGCCTTAAGTATCCCCTCTCTAACCTTGTTAACATGATCCTTGTCCTGCGACTTCAACTCGGCAGCCACTCTAAGCTTTTCCATAACTGGAGGCAGGTACTTCTCAAATTTCTCACCAATAGCAAGAGCAATCTGTCCAAAGCTCGATAAAATTGAAGTTTGAAGTGTCGACTCTAGGATACCTTGGTAGAGAACTTCCATAATATGATCACAGGATGCCACCACTTCTTCCTCTTTTCCCAAGACACGGCAGATATCACACATCACTTCTAAATAAACTGGGGAGAGCCGCTTCACATTAAAATACTGTAGCAGGGTAGGCATGTGTTGAACAAAATCACCACCAATGGCATGAGCAAGAGCACCAATGGCAATGGCTGCTCCATCACGTGCACTATTACTGTCACTGGTTAAGACACGGCACAATAGGAGCAATACACATTTAGCAGACCCCTTAAGTGGAAATGCTACACTGGCCGCCAAGTAGCTAGTGCCAAGCCTCCGGATTAAGAGTTCAAGTAGACCACACAGCAAATCTTCAAGAAGGTCACGATTCTTGCTCTCAGCGGATGAAACTGCTTCACCATGACGATTAAGCACGATGTTCAATCTCCTAAAGATTTGAGACATTAAGCCTCCAACAGCCCTGCAAACTTCTAATTCTTCAATGTTGCAAACTCTCACAATCTCACTCAGTGCTTCATAAGCAGATGTACATGCTGGAAGCCTAAAAGGGGTTTCCTTAGCAAGTTCTGAAGCACAAAGAAGAGCATCAATAAGAGGCTTAACAAAAGGTGAAAGTTCACATGACTTTGACTTTGACTTTGACTTTGCATTTTCTCCATAACCTCTCACAAGAAAATATAGAGCCCTATACACTTCAATGGACACTTGAGGGACATCTTTGCTCCTCTCTATCAAGATAGCCATGATCCCAGGAAGTCCCCCCTCATTTCTGATGATTCTATTTGCACCCACAAGCTCAAACACTAGCCCAAGAGTCGATGCAGCCCTGCCTCTTACACCTTCCTCGGGATCTTTCATCATGTCAAGCAACAAATTAACTACAGGAGTAAGTTGCTTAACAGAGGGACCTTCAAGGATGAAAGCTAATGGAAAAATGGCTACCTTGCGACTATGACAATGTGGTCCATTGATGTTGCACTCAACGAATTGCATCACAAGGGGGACAACTGCATCCTTCATAGTTCTAGCGGCGAGGCCTAGGCATGTCATATAAATGCCTTCCACAGTCTCATCTCCCTCTTGCCCCCAAATGTCCTCAAGATTTACTCCCTCTTGTTCCACATTTTCATCTCCCTCTTGTTCCTCACTCATGGAAATGTCCATGTCCTCTAAATTATCATCTCCCTCTTGTTCTGCACTCATGGAAATGTCCTCTTCTTTTAAGTAAGTTTCTAGCAGAAGTGGAACAAATGAAGAGAGAGGACCAATAAAGCTAGAGGTCTGTTGTGCTTGTTCTTCTTCCTCCTCTTCTTCTTCTTCTTCTTCTTCTTCTTCTTCTTCTTCTTCTTCTTCTTCTTCTTCTTCTTCTTCTTCTTCTTCTTGGCAATCAATCTCTTTTTCGCAAATAGTGCTCCACAACTCAATAGATTGGACTTTAAGTGATTCCACATCTCCTTTCAAAGCTTGGGATGTAAGACTTAGCATGATTTCCTTGTACGGTTCTAAATTGGTATGATATCTGGATGCAATTGCAACAAGGCACTCAAATGCCGCCTCTTTGATCTCAGTTTCGTTGGATCCAGCCGCCTCACAAACTGCAGCCACTATAGAATTTCTGCCAGCATGGTCTTTAAACCAATCAAACTCAGCAAACTGAAGAACGTTGAGTAGAGCTTTAACCGCTGCCAGACGGACTTGAGAACTTAGCTCTCCTGCATGGTTCTTCACTGCATTGACGACACTAGCCTTAACAACATCCACTTGATCCCCCTTGAAAACGTAAGAGGCCTCCTCGAAGACATACTCCAAAACTTCTAGAGTTGCTTCCTTTAGTGAAGAAGATGGCCTTGCCATGTTGTCCACTAATTTGCCAATGAGATCCTGCCATTGCTTCCTCGGTATCTCAATGCATGCAATCCTTGCAATAACTTTTGCAATAACTTTTGATGAGGGGCGCCTTGAATCAGATTCTAGCGCCATGAGCAAATTCTCCTTGATCTCTGATCGGATAGATGGATCGAGGCTGAGCCATTGTAGAGCTGGTAGATCCTTGAATGTGTCCTTGAGTGTAGGATCCCTTGATTCCAAGGAGTTCTTAAGGATGATGCCAGCAAGTATCCTAGACTCTTCTGGACTCCCCTCCCTCAAGAGATGAGATGAGAAATGTAGGAGAAAGTTGGGAAGATCAAGACCATGGAGCTGCTTTAGCTTCCCTTCTGCTATTGACCGTATGTTGTCATCTAGGTGCAAAGCATGTGAGAGAACATCACTGATATCAATCGATTCATCCATATCAACTGTCCTGGGCAAACATTAAACATCAGAACTTGTCAGATAGGGGGGAAAGCAACAAATTAACCCCCAAAATAAGGTATCTAAGAACCACAATGACCAAATGCATGTAGAAATATTACAAATATAACTCAACAATCACCATTCTCTATCAACAATCAAAACTTTTACATGACATAGCTTCTCTTTCTTTTGTCTATAGGCTAGAATTAGGCATGAATAATCATACAGAGAGTTTTAACTTTTAAGACAACCTAACAAATGTTTTGAATATTGTAGAACAAAAACAACTTGCATGTAAAGATTGGGGGCACAAGCACAACACAACAGATGCATCATAAGTAGCCAAAGCCTAAGCTTTTATTTAAGTGCACCTTCAAGTCTCCTTTTTCTATGACAAAGAGTATAACTAATTGTCAGAAAATATTTCCATGGTAGCAAATATTCATATAGAACTAATTATTAGTTAGAACATACTCCCTCCGTAACTTAATATAAGACGTTTTTTGACACTATCATAGACTCTAAAAACGTCTTATAGAAAGTTAAGAGGTAGTATAACCATAGTTAGAAATAACAAAACAAAAAATTACATTCAAATCAGTCAATCAACAACAGTCACAACTAAAATACTAGCAGGAACCATGAAGCTTACTGTGCTAGAGAAGAGAACAAGAGAAGAGAACAGAAATTACAAGAACACTAGTAATTATAGTCAAAAGCAGGAACTTTGAAGAACAAAAATTATAAGAAAAAATCAAGTTGTAAATCATAGTTAAGTCATATAAACCCCGAGACATAGCAAAAAAATTATAAGAAAAAATTATAAGAAGCAAACATTACCAACAAACGGACAAACCACAGGTATAAGAGACAATTGTATGGACACAAAAAAGATCAACTTCCATTTACGTGAAGTACATGCAATTCACATGGTCACATTGCAATCGTAGAAGAAATTGCTTTATGGCTTTCAAATGATTTGATATTACCCAATACGATATGAATTATATTACCTAACATAGACAAAGAGAATGGACAAAATAGAATTGTAGCACTAAAAAATACAACGATTTGAAGTTGGAAGGGAACAATTAAAAGGAGCATGCTGATACCCTACATACAGACCAAAATACATTTATTAGTTTGATCAACTAAATACAATTTAAAAAGAAGTGTAACTTTGGTGAGATAGGACTGTAAAAACATTGTGCTACCACTAGAAGTTCATTGCAAAAAGAAGAAAATACAAATTACTTGATGGACTAAAATACAAACAAAAAGTAGGTAACTTAAGAAGGATAAGAATGTAAAAACATTGTGCCATGAGTAGAAGTTGAAGGTACCAAAAAGACGTAAAGCTCACATAACAATCAAACATGATAAAATACAGCCTAACATAAAAATTCCAATAGAACATCTACATGATTACAACAAATAGACGAACATAACTCTTGGTAGTACAAAAACTGTAACTCAACTAATGTAACCTAGTTACTCCACACTGCAAAATAATACACGGAGAAAAAAAAGATTACATCAAACTCTAGATCTTTATAAGTGTGAGTACTAAACACTCACAAAAGAAAATTCAAAGCAAGAATGGGTCATCAACACTGCATAAAAACTGCAACTCAGGTGCTTTCTATCTCAAAATATTACACTCTAACAATAGTGAACATTGCTTGCATCATAATTACAACACACAAGCTTCACAGATTACATGAAGGAAGAGAACAAATTACGGAGTAAAAAAGGTAAAACAGAAATAATAGGTAATTGCTTATTCGTTAGAGTATAACCGATGAATAAATGATAGTGTCCATATGTCAAAAAGAAAAATATAGTATCCCGGAACTTTACTGATAATCATAGTCTACAACAAAACTATGAGCAGATTTACAGCAAAGCTTCCAGCACAAAAGACCACACTACTACTGAACCGGCCATGAGATACAGTGTAACTTGTCATGAGTTACATGATCAGGAGTTGCAGAGTAAGTCATAATTAGTTAGAGCACAAAGGCTGGACCATTACACTCTAATTGATAGTGACTTATAGTGAAAATTGATGGATAAATGCGTATATCTATGAACCTTAATACAAAACGTATCTTTGTGCCAAAACATAAAGCAAATTACAACAAGGCTTCCAACACAAAATACATGAGAGTAAGCAGGCCACACTAAAATTTCTACAGTTTCAAGATACCGGATGGGCTAGTTCAAAAGTCTGGTGCCTTGCAAGAGGGAAAGCTGAACGTCCTCTAACTAAGATCAAGAGCTAAAAGCTACATGGTAATCCAAGAGGGGGCATATAAGCTACACCAAAAACTAAGAATGATGACTAACAATAGTCGCTCAGTACTAAGGCGAACCCTAAGAGTAAATAACACGCATGAACTCTATTCTCTACCTCATCAGACAGAGAGAAAAAAGGTTAACGATCCCCCAAAATACAGAGCACAACCACAAACCCTAAACCAACAACAAATCAACCGATCACTGGGAAATCACCAACGAAAAAAATAGCGCGCTATTTCGGCGTTTTAGCGTCGCTATAGCATATTTGGGATGCTCACGTTACGTTTCAGAGAATTTGCTCGCTATGCCGCTAAATACGCTATAGCACGCTATTTACGCGCTAAACGAAAAAACGTTACAACGTTATAGCGTGGAATGGATCAAGATGGACCAAATTTGTGAGACAAACGGCAGGCTCAGCAGCCCATCGGGGCCGAAGTGTAGTTTCCTAGATCGACAGTTCTCTCTTCTCTGTTGTCGTGTAGTTCTCTATCTTCTGTCATATATTCATCTGCAGTTTTCTACTTCTTGCTGTCTTGAACATAAACTGCCTAGATCTCATGCTGAGTTCATTTGCTATGCACAACGATTATGAGTTCATTTGCAAACAGAGGATGTCTAGTTTTGTACGGAGTACTTACTAATAGTAACTACACCTTTGACTCACATTAAACTACAGATGGGATTATGAATTTATGATCAACATGAACACATTACATCTACAAATCTCTTATATGTTGTCGTTATGTTGTATTGTTTACTTGTTGGCCTGTTGCAATGTTTGCTAGTTCCATCTTCAAACTGCCATGATGTATTATTGTTGTTCTATTGGCTGCTGTTGTTGCCTGCTAGACTTTTGGACAAGTACTTCTGTATGTAGTTGTGTTGCTATGTTTCTCCATCTAGTTCATTTTATAACTACTATGTTGTATTGTTGTTGTTGTTCATCTTAACCAATTGTTGCATGTATGGCTCCTAGACAAAATTTTAGATGTTTAAATCCTTAATTTCTGGTATATATTTGGCATTTTTTTAAACGCTATTTTGAATATAGCACGCTATAGCACGCAATAACTTGTATAGCATTTGAAGAAGGGCCACGCTATTTTAGATATCACGCTATTTTTTTCGTTGGAAATCACACCTACATTGTCAGGGAGACCTAGAAAATTAAACAGCTACACCCTCTGTAAACAAATATAAGAGCGTTTAGATCTGTAAACAAATATAAGAGCGTTTAGTACGCTCTTATATTTGTTTACAGAGGGAGTACATCAAAAGAGAAAAAAAGGGCAAGCCACAAGATAGAAACTCGATAGACAGCTTCAGAGAGAGCTTGTTGTTGCTGGGCCACTTAAGGCATGTCCAATGGAGGGCGCTTGCTTAGACGCTTAACATATTAAAATAAATGATTTAATTACCTAACATCTGCCTAAGAGTCCATGCTTCCAACGCTAAACGTGATTAAAGGCGCTACGGGAATAAATAAGAAAAGTGCTAGCGCCTGGTTCCTCCAACGCCAAAAGATCTGGAGTTGGAGTTAGTTGAGGCAAAGCCGCTAGGAGAGATTTTCTAGCATCTTTTTAGCGCCCTTGTTAGCGCCAGCCGTCAAGTAAATCTGGTCGTACGTGGAAAAACAGATCAAGCGCTCGGCGGTAACCTTTGAGTCGACGCAACGAAATTTCCTGGGATCGGCCAGGATTCGAGAGAAACTACTAGGATACCTATCCTAGCGCCCAACATTAGCGCCTGCATTGTGGATGCCTTAGGGTCATGTGGGATAAACTGTCAAAACTTACGCTTGTTAGACTGAGGGTTTGAGGCCAGTTCCTACAAATTGACACTAAACCAGTTTTAATACATGTACCTAGTATAGACCATATACAAGAATTTCTTGCCAGAAAATTGGTGTGCAGAGAAGTACTACTTTGAAAATAAATTAGGAGTATACTCAAGTCAAAGAATCTCTTTTGCAAAATACCAGCTTTAAACAACAATAATGCCTCTGCATAAGCTGTAAACAATGGCTTTGCATAAACCATAAGCAACACGATCCCCAGTAATTTATTTATGCTACCACGAACGAATACGCAATACCCTAAGTGAAATTTTAGGGGAAAAAAATTGGGAGTGAATCGAGTAAAATTACCCGTGCGCGGCTTGCAGGGATTCAGGAAGAGGTGCAGAGGATCAGATTCAGAGAAAGAGCTGCGCCGCCGGCTTGCCGCTGCTAGCTGCATGCGGTTGTGTGGCCGGGCCGCGTGGCGTGGGGTGTGGGTCGGCTGACTTACGTCGTCGTGTTCCTTTGTGCCGGTGGGCTGGCCGCCGGTGGACGGCGGCCGATGTGTGCCGCTGGCCTGCGGCGGCGCTACGGGGGCCGGCGGCTGTTGTGCCCTCTGTGACGGTCTGTCAGGGGCTGCGACGGTGGCTGCTCTTTGCTGCGTGTTTTTTTTTTCTTTTTTCTTTTTCTGATTCTGAGAAAAACGAGGGCTGCGGCGTGCGCAGAGTAGTTTTTATGGGAGGTGCTTATCTTTTTTTTTTTTGAGAAAAGGGAGGTGCTTATCTAGGAAATTCCTAATTGACGCTCGTGGCGTCAAGTTGTCGATCAAACGCATAAACGCGAACGAGCAGCCAGCAACGTAGTGGGCCAGCCCATTTAGCAGCTGTAGCGTAGGTTTTTCAGTATTTCTAGAGGTTTTGCGAACTTCTAGAAGGTTCTTAAACTGGCTTTACTGTTGCTTTCGGGTATTATATATATTATTTCCATTATTTATTTATTTTTCATTTTCGTTTTTCGTTTCCCTTTTACTTTGTAAGGTTTATTTTTATTTTTCAAAAATAAATTATATTTTCGAAAAATGTTCACATATTTCAAAAAACTTTCATGTTTTTTAAAATATATTCAATTTTCAATAAATGTACCATTTTTCAAATATTGCTCACAAATATTAAAAAGTTTGCATTTTCAAAAATGTCTCGGACAAAAAAATGTTTGTATCTTTCAGAAATTTCTCAGAATGTACAAAATTATTTATTTTTAAAATTTTGTTGACAAACTTAAAAATTGTTTGCATTAAAATTGCTCAGTAAGTCAAAAAAGTTCGTATTTTAATTTTTTTCTCATAAATTTTAAAATGGTTGTGTTTTTGAATTTTTATAGGAATTTCCAAAATTGTTCAAGCTTTTCAAAAAATGTTACATTATCAAATTTCATTCACAACATAAAAAAAGGATTTTTTCTGAGAATTTTCAAAAAATATTCAGGTGTCAAGAATTGTGGCCTTTTAAAAAATTATGTCCGCATTTCAAAAATATTCACTTAAAAACGCATTTGAAACTTCAAACAATGTTTGCTCTGTCGTTGTTGTATTCTGTGTTTTCTAATTAGACAACGAAGCTTATCAGCGTGAGGTGCTGGTTTTGATTCCTTGCAAACAAATACCAAATTTTTTTTTGAGGAAAGGCCATCATGGCTAGCTTTATTGGTATCAGGTAATCGTTACATCGTCAACAAGCTTACTGACCAAGAAGTCAGGAGGCTCGTTCAACCAACTAAGAGAAACTTTATTACAATAACTATGGCTAGCTAGCACATGCGCTGCTTGATTCGAAGATCGAAAACAATGTTTAAAGATGACCTTTCCTATAGAAGTAGTTGTGTCCACACATTCTGCAAAAATAGCTGCTGCTGAATCCCACCATCTAGACTCTCCTGTGCAATAGTTTACCACTTGTAACGAGTCAGACTTTGCTTCCACCCGATTGAAGCCTAGAGAATTTGCCAATTCGAGCCCATCCCTCATTGCCAATGCTTCGGTTGTCACAACATCTGCAGCATATGGTATTAGCTTGCATTGGGCTGCTAGAAAATTACCTTTTTCATCTCTAATAACTGCAGCAGTTGCACCCACTCCTTCATCCTCATGAAAAGTTGCATCCACGTTAACTTTCACAAACTTTGGGTCTAGCCTGCACCACTTGTGTTGTTGATCCCCTGTAGATTTCGAGAAGGCCTTCTGGTAATTACTAGCAATTGATAATACCGACATAGGCCATCTTACCATTGGAGGGACTGCTTCATTATGAGTTATGCGGCGTCTGATCCACCAAAGATACCAGCACGAGACGGCCACAACCTGTTTAAAATTCAGACTAGGATCAAGAGGGCATGGACTGTCCGGTAGAGTGAGTAAGAACTCCAAAATAGCCGAGCCCGAACGATCAACTGCAATTGCATGGTTAATTGTGTCCATCATTCTCAAACGCTGCCACATCTCCCTTGCATGTGTGCACGTGAATAGGAGGTGGCGAAGATCCTCAGGTCCTTGGTGGCAGATCGGGCAGGCTCCATCAGTTCCTACATGCCTATTCATGAGTATAGACTTAAGAGGTATAATTCCATGCAGAGTCCGCCAACAATAAATCTGAACTTTACGTGGAATGTTTAGCTTCCAGAGAGTACTCCACACTGCCAACGGGGCAGATCCACCTGGGCCCAAATTCGTATTTGCATGCGTCCCAAAAGTATGATTCCACTGTAACCTGTATGCTGTTCGGACAGAGAACACACCCGTTCTGTTTGGCTGCTAGGCTATGAAGTCATCAAATGCTTGGATATTCAACGGAATCTGTAATATTCTAGTCACATCCACAAGAATAAAAATTGATCTAAGGAGATCTTCATCCCACTTTCCTGAAACTGGATCAATCAGTTCACTAACAGAAGATACAAGGGACTGTCCACGGGGGGTGATCACTTTCCTGTCTGGACTTGAAGGAATCCATGGGTCATGCCAAATGTTCACTCACTCTCCGGTACCAATTCTCCATATGTACCCTTTCTTAAATGTTTCGAGACCCTTTAATATACTCTGCCATGTGTATGAAGACCCCTATTTTGGTGTTGCTTGTAATAGACTTCCATTTGGATAATATTTAGCTTTCAGCACACGTGCACAGAGGGACTCTGGATCTGTGATTAATCTCCAACATTGCTTAGCCAACATAGCCAAGTTGAATGAGTAAAGATCTCGAAACCCCATACCTCCCTCATTTTTGGGGAAGCATAATTTCCACCAGGAATACCAGTGCATTCTTTTATTATCCTCATCGTCACCCCACCAGAGCTGAGCAATGACATCTGTAATTTCCTTGCAAACACCTTTAGGGATACAAAAAACTGACATAGCAAAAACAGGAATTGCCTGTGCCACTGCCTTAAGAAGAATTTCTTTACCTCCAGTAGAGAGTTGCTTCTCCATCCAACCAATAAGTCTAGCTTTTATTCTCTCACGGAAGTGTTTAAAATAGTCACTCCGGTCTGCCCCTACCATAGCTGGTAGTCCAAGATATTTATCTGACAGAGCCTCAGTATCAATATGCAAAATTTGGCAAACCTCAGTTCTTGTAACCACAGTTGTATTTGGACTGAAAAACATGCTGGATTTTGCCAGGCTAACCATCTGTCCTGAACTTTGGCAATAGGTATCTAGTACATGATGTAAGGAAGTTGCGTTTAACACATCTGCGCCCATGAGAATTAGAGAATCATCAGCGAATAAAAGGTGTGATACTGATGGTGCATTTCTACACACTCTAATCCCATCCATGCCACCAACTTCTTCTTCATACTGCAACAAACTAGATAAACCTTCTGCACATAAGAGGAAAAGATAGGGGGAGAGGGGGTCCCCTTGCCTTATACCCCTGGTAGGTACAAATACATCTGTTTCGTGAGAATTGAAACGAACCTTATATCTGACTGAGCTGACACAAGCCATCATCATCTCAATCCATAGCTCATGAAATCCAAGTTTTTGCATCATACTTTTTAAGAATATCCATTCCACACGATCATAAGCCTTATGCATGTCCAATTTTACTGCACATAGACTTGACTGGCCAGATCTCTTATTCTTAATTTTATGAACACATTCATATGCAATCAACACATTATTAGTGATAAGCCTCCCAGGAACAAAGGCACTCTGGGTAAGGGAAATTATGTCTGGTAGAATACTCTTCAACCTCAGTGCTAGCATTTTAGAAATAATTTTATAAAGAACATTGCATAAGCTGATAGGCCTATACTGAGTTACCAATTCCGGGGTATCAACCTTTGGAATAAGAACAATTGAAGTATCATTCCATCCGGCAGGAATTTGCCTAGAGTTAATAGCAAAGAGGACTTCTTGGGTGATTTCATCCCCTAGAATATGCCAAAACTTTTTAAAGAATATAGCATGAAGACCATCTGGCCCTGGCGCCTTTAAATTGCCAATACTGAATATCGCTTTTCTCACATCATCACAAGTAAAAGGAGCCATTAACATGTCATTCATACTAGTGGTTACCTTGGACTGAACAAGCACCATCTATTACAATGTAAGGCGCTAACCTCCGATGCTAAATACCTCGATTGGAAGCAATGCTCCGTCTCAACTCGTGGAGGAAACGGGCCTACATGGGTAAATAAACATACTTCCGAATAAAGAGTAGAAAAATAGCGCAAATATTTTTAGAGCGAGTACAAGAGGTGATACATCACTTATACTTAAAGAAAAAAAAACTCAAATCAAATACAACTGAAGTTGCTCGTCTATTACCATGAGAACTAAAATACTTTGTATTATCCAGTTATAATAACAGTTCTCTAGTATGTAAACGAAAATGATTTTATGATATCTGTCTATGAACTAAACCAGACACAATTCCTTTCTAGGGTTGCATCCAGATAATGATACATGGCAAGCCCGGTAGCGTCGAACTTTTCACACTTGGAGGGGAGAAAGGAAGAAACCAAGAGAGAAAACACAAGCGCACGAACGATCTTCGATCACACATCCACTAGAAACACACAAACAGATGAGGTACATAGATCCACAATCAACGTAAGGATACACGTAACCGATAGTCTCCTCACTCCAAAGGAGGAGGCTTTGA
The DNA here is from genome assembly GCA_039707655.1 of Elymus sibiricus. Lineage (NCBI taxonomy): Eukaryota > Viridiplantae > Streptophyta > Magnoliopsida > Poales > Poaceae > Elymus > Elymus sibiricus. Next base: position 483,462,809 of record CM077665.1, read on the forward strand.
ATCCCTTAGGATCTTCCCTCTAGAGGGGCCTTGGTATCACTTGGATCTTCTCTCAATGGAGGGCAATCTCCATGGGAGGAGGTTGTAATGGAGCTATGCTCAACAAAAGTATTTGCTAAACATAAGCTAACCCTAACTCGAGGTGGAAGAGGAGTATATATAGTCTAGGTTGAAATAGGGCGAAGGCGTACATGGGCCTTTGGGCCCGACTCACTGCGCGCAGGCAGGCCGGAAGTTTCGGGTCAGGCCGGAAGTTCCGGGCGTCGGAAGTTCCGGGCAGGGTCCGGCTGGGGTCTGGCTGGACAGAGTGTTGATGCCAACTTCGGAGGCCGAGCTGATGAGGGGCCGGAAGTTTCGGGCCGGCCGGAAGTTCCGGGGGCCGGAGGTTCCGGGCCAGGGTCCGCCCAGGTTCCGGGCTAGACAGGAAGTCTGCACGCCCGGGGTCGATCCTGGGTCGTGAAGGGATCGATAGAAGAGACGTCTAGAGGGGGGTGAATAGACTACTTGCAAGAATTAAAACCTAACATTTTTCCAAGTTAATAGGTTGGCAGATTTTAGCAATTATGACAAGTCTAATGCACCCTACACATGCTAGTCAACAAGTATGGCAGCGGAAAGTAAGACAAGCATATGTAAGAGGGTAGAGATAGGAAGATCAAACGCAATTTGGAGACACGAAGATTTTTCCCGTGGTTCCGATAGGTGGCGCTATCGTACATCCACGTTTATGGAGTCTTCAACCCACAGAGGGTAGCGGTCGCGAGAGTCCACGGAGGGCTCCACCCATAAGGGTCCACGAATTAGCAACCTTGACTATTCCATAACGGCTTCCGCCCACGAAGGACTAGCCTCACTATGGGTAGATCTTCACGAAGTAGGCGATCTCCTTGCCCGTACAAACTTCTTGGTTCAACTCCACAACACGAAGTAGGAGGCTCCCAAGCGACACCTAACCAATCTAGGAGGCACCACCCCCAAAGGTAATAGGATTGATAATGGTGATGAACTCCTTGCTCTTGTGCTTCAAGATGATAGACTCCTCAACACTCAATCACTCTCTCACAGATTTGGCTTGGTAGAAGAGATTGATTTGGTGGAAAGCAACTTGGGGAGGATAGAAATCAAGATCCATATGGTTGGAGTGGATGATCTTGATCTCAATACAAGGGTAGGTGGTTCTCTCTCAGAAATTTGGATATGGAAAGTGGTGAACTGTTCTGAGTGCTTCTCTTTCGAGTGGGATGTGGTGGAGGGGTATATATAGGCATCTCCAAAAATCCAACCGTTACAACATTATTGACCATCTCGGTGAAACCGATGCAAAACTCGGTTGTACCGATCTGTTCAAAATGTGGCAACTTTCGGAATCTCGGTGAGACCGATATAGGAAACTCGGTTGTACCGAAATCAGTGGCCGAGGCAGTTTCCAAGACTCGGTGAGACAGAAGCACAAAACTCGGAATTTCTGATTTAGTGAATTGGGTCACCAGAAGGTTGGTCACTGAAACTCGGTTGCACCGATGGGAACTCAGTTGCACTGAAAGGTTAGGGTTTGACTAGGGATCACAACTCGGTGAGACCGAAGTGGAAAACTCAGAATTTCCGATTTTGCAAATGAGGCATCAGTAGGTTTGCCATGCAAACTCGGTTGCACAGAATGACAACTTGGTTCTACCAAGATGTGGGTTTTGGCTAGGGTTCTGTCTTGGGTTTTGACACGGTGTAGCCGATGTGGAATATTTGGTGGCACCGATTTTGAGTGGTAGGATTGAGACAGAGTATTTTGTGGGAGAGCTTGTGGGTGTTTTTGGTGGCTAGCACTTGTGCACGTGGAGCAATTTGTTCACCAACAATACCTTACCCCGTTTTAATAGTATTGGCTTTCCTATAGACTCAAAGTGATTTCTCACAAAGTAAAAAGAGAGTCTTCTAGCTTGAAGCTTTGCCAATCCATTCCTTGCTCTTTTTCTTCTTGGGGGAATCTCCTCACACCCTTTGCCAACCCTCTCTGTGGACTAAATCAGAAATAAACTAGGTAGAAATGTTAGTCCAAGAGACAATGTATGTTGTCGTGAATTATCAAAACCACCAAGGGAGCATATGTGCTTTCAGGTCGCTGGGGGGCCGGAGGTTCCGGGCTTGCCAGAGAGTTTCCCTTGGTGCTTGATCCTTCTTCTTCGAATGCTTCCTCTTCGTTCGCCTCCGAGTTCCGGTTGGGGTCGAGATACCTGAGTATGCACAGAGTCTCTGCTTGAGGTAGCATCGAAGTTCCAAGAGTGTCAAAGGGAGAGTCGTAAAGGAGAGATGTCACCTCGTTTCCAATAGCATGTGCACGCGCTCTTGTCATGGTTCCTTGCATAGCTTGAGGTGTTGGTGATGGGTCCATGGGAATGACCATGGGATGCTCCGCATTAGATAAGTAAAATACATTGTTTGCAGCAGTGGTAGCTGAACAAGCAGGTCATGAACACATGGATCTTCATTGAATCCATCACCCCATCTTCTGCGCACTTCCCAAGGAACTCTGACAACAAAGATTTTATCCCGATTCCCTCACACACCTGCACATTAAATCACAAGTCAATACAACAGCTAGGCCAGGAACATGTCCAACTGCATCTTTCATTTGACGAACTTCTTGAACAAGGCAGAGAGAGCAAGGGAGAGCAAGGGAGAGAGAGAGAGAGGAACATGAAGAACCAGTAGGCGCCGCCACACTCTCCATGTCCTCGCGCTGCCCATCATCCCCTGCTCCTAGCATCCCATGCTCTTGTTCTCCAAGTCCAAGTTTCCATCCCCTGTCACCCTATCCCCATCCCCACTCTCGCACGACCACAGCATGTCCGCGCGGCGGCGCCTGACTCCGCTCCTTGGCTCAGCCGCTCCTCACCAAGGGTGGAGAAGATACTGAAAAACGGAGTTCGGGCAAAGCCGGTTGAACGGCGGCAAGGCGATGTCGAGCGCCCCCAAACGGATGGACAAAGAAGAAGACTGGTCGCGCGGCCGCACGTGGCGGCGTCGGCGGCACCGTATCCGAACCCATTGGTAAGGTGGGATGGGGCATGGCATGAGGTGGCGGTGTTGTGGAGATCGAGATGGGATTGGGAGGACGGGTGGCTGGGTTATATATTTTTTCTTTTCTCTCACATGTACGGGTTCAGGTAGACTTATTACAAAGACCACAGGTTGAATACCCCAAACCATAGGGGTTTCTCAGCAAAATTACTGACGACGGACTAATGACTTTATTAGTAAGTATAGATCTAGATTTTATCATTTTAGGGGAACCAAAATTCAAAATATATATATATTACACCATATAAACCCAATGCCCACCCCTAGTTTAACTTCATAGTTCCAAGCAAGGTGCTTACAAAACCTCCCTAATGTAACCACACATAAGAGCAATTTTCTTCAAATCTTAAAGAGTTAAAGTGACAACTGAAAATATAAATGCCAAAAGGACACCTAAAGCTAAAGGAGACAACAAAGAACAATCAATAGCTGCACCATATCAATTAGAGACATGCAACAATGGTATCACACCCCAGTAAAATATGGTTTACCCTATGACTCGTCCATGTAACATGATTTAACATAATCTTGAGTACTTCCCAGTAACAAAATAAACTGATAAGATAAGCAAAATTCAGGACATGGCATTTTTACTTTGTTTTAGCCATGGCAGTTTCTACACGATTTGTTCCCTAAACATGGCATTTATGTTAGTTAGTAACATGGCACTTTCCACCACTGTGTCTCTAAATCCTCGTGGTTTTTCGTTGCGATGGCAAAAAACATTTCTTGCCATGATAGCTCCATAATTGTTGTGACGAAAACTTTGTATGGCAAAGTATACATATTTCTAGTTATTAAGAGCATGGCATTTTCTACTTTTGAGAGCATATAATTTTTACTATTAAGAACATGTCATTTTTATTATTAAGACTAGGGCATTTCTACTATTAGGACCAGGGCATTTCTACATTAAGAGCATATCACTGTACCTTTTAACAACACTAGTAAGCATGCACGTGCAAATGGACGTCTCAACTAATATACACATATATGTGAGAATTAACATGCATATAAAGATAGTTTGGTTGCACTAAAAATATTGCAAATCAAGAAAAGATTTTCAGGTAGCATCATATGCATAGAGACAAAATATACACTATTATCTTAGTATTTTCTAATATGGCTAATCAATTCCCGTGCAATATTCAGAATGGTGTGTGCAGCTTCATTGTCAATGTAATTGAGCAGGTGCACCAAGAATCGCTTTCTTAACTGGTCCCATCCTGCATGAGGATAATAAGTTATTATCTTTGGAGTTTTTGCATAGTAGAATGTCAGAATGTGGAACAATGAATACTAACCTTACAAATTGGTAGATTTAGATACTCTCCATTCCATGAGAGCATAGAACTAAAAGCATAATAACCAGACAAGCTCATGTACATAAATTTATTGTCATTATCTTGAGCGTTGCAAGAACTAAACAAAGTTTTAAATAGCGCGCTAAGCCTCTTAGCGGCGGCTCAACTAAAAGCTGTGAAATGCTATAGCGCAGCTATAGCGTGCTAAGCAACACTTAGCGTTTCAGCATACATGAATAAAAATGAAAAAAATGAAAATGCAATCAGGCATCAATTTAACATTTACTTAGCAATTCATGATGTTGTAAGTTGTAATAATACACCAAGAGTCCATGAGCACAATTTTATCTAAACAAATCCACACCAATTTCATCTAGTCGTTCAATTCATCACGCAGTACAAATGTACAATCCATACATCAACCCATACTGCCATGGTCAGCGACATGATAAGCATACCTTCTGACGGATTTTGCTTGCACATGTTGGAGTGGAGGCCAAGCTCGTTGCCGGGAGTAGCAGCTGGGAGCTGATGAGCAGAGCCATGGGGCAAGGACGGTGGCCTGGGAGAGGACGGTGAACTGGGGAAAGTACGGCCGGGAGAGGAGGAGGTCGCCGCCACGGTTCTTGAGAGGAGGAGGGACTACACTAGGGTTATCTTGAGAGGAGGGGTACTGGTTTTGGACTTTGGGCCGATTTGGGGCAGAAATATTTGGGCCGTGCGGGACGCTAATGCTATTTGAGGCTGGAATTTAGCGCTAAATGAGCATTTAGCGCGCTATTAGCGTGCTAACCGTTTTGACGTGAAATCATCGATCGCGTAGCGCAGCACCTTTTTTGCGGCTGTAGCGCCGCTATAGCGGCGCTATAGCGCGCTATTTAAATCTTTGGAACTAAATAAGATGCTTTAATGGTTTCAAAGACACTCACCTACCCATGCTTTTTGGAACACAAGCTAGTAATCGACGATGCCAATAAAAAATATCATCGTTCCATTCGGAATGCGCTACTTTGAGTGCTTGGTTTAGGTAAAATGTGATCCTTTGGAGTTTCAATGCATATCTAAGGTCTTGAATCATCTTAAGCTCCAGCGAGGCAACAAATATGCCAAGGGAGTCCAATATAGAGACAATTTTGGCATGTTGGTCGATGACGAACAAGATAAAGTGATTAAGGGAAGCATATGGAAATATGATATGCAAACAGTATGTATTAGAAAAAATATATCATGACAATACATATAATAAATAAGGAATCAATATTACCAATCTGCATGATGAAATGCTATAGTCCATCCCAGGCCAACTATGAAGAAGTTCTGCAAAGGACTAAACATCCGGCGTTGTGCGTTGTTTTGGATCCCGTGCATATTCGGACACCATCGACTGGGTAAACATAAGACTTAGAAACAAGGTAAAATATCCGGACACCATCGACTGTCCTCCGACGAGTCAGCAGCCACCCAGAGGCAGTTCCCAGCCCTATCCTCCGGCCACCCAGACCCTATCATCCGGCAAGTCGGCAGCCACCAAGACGTAAAAAGTTCGGCTGTACTCTACATAACACCACCATGGCACCATGATTTGCTTAGCAAAATGCTAAATATTGCAAGGCTGTTTCTATTTCCATTTTAGTCGTCCCCGGTTTGTTAGAGTAATCCAAGTATACGTGTTATAGTTTGATAAGTACGAGCACGTAGAGTTTTGTTAGAACTAGTACAAGTGTAATCAAGGTAGCCGGTGATTAGCAGAGTCCGGTTAGGTGTCTACGTTGGCTTGTGCTGGTCATGTTAGGAAGGTTGAGTCCGTGTGAGTTACATGTAGTAGTCCGTCTAGGATTTGTACATGGTGAGGTGCGTGGTTGTGCTCACGTACGAGTACTGGTTGGAGTCGGCTTTGTAAGCCGTCGATTCTGGTTCTGCGCCTATATATACATAGACAGGGCTAGCTATTGTAACACCGAGAAAATAGAAAAAACAAGGAGAAAATAAAGAGGAAAACAAAGGGCACGATACGGGCCCTTGGCTATAAGTTTTTGCGTGCGCGTGTTTGTTGTGATTTAATATGATCGATCCTATGGGCGAAACCCAACAATTGGAGCCGGCGATACAGTCGCTGGTGCGGCGACGAGGAGGAGCTGGCGATAGTCAATCGGTGGAGCGACGAATGAAGGCGATGCGTGTGCTGTTGGAAGCGAGGCGACGAGTGATTGTCGTTCGGCGGAACGACCTGGAGGAGGGCGACAGGTTGTCGTCGACAAGGTACTGGTGATTGTTGATGGTTATGGAGGTGTTGAGTTGCACCGAATAGTTTATCAAGATCATCGTTGGAGGGTGCAAGTTGGTGATGGCGAAGTTGCGAGCCGTGGTCAAGGTGTGCATACGAGTTTTTGTAAGGTGCGTCCAAGAACTCGAGGGTGTGAGTCTTCTGCTGCAGTTGAGATGCGTCACTGGCGGAGGAGATTGAGAGCGGATGGAAAAAGGAATTTGTGCCTTGCGTTTCCGTTCGTGATCAAGGGGTTCCGGCGAGTTCATATACGGTGAAGTTGTGTTGCACGTATATGACGAGTTGTGTTGCCGCTGGATAGGAGGTGTCGTTCGGTAAGATGTGACATCGACGACAATGAGAAGATGTGCTGGGTGAAGAGATGTGTCTCCCCGTGCACAAGCAACCGACGAGAAGATGAAGATCAACGTGAAGAGAACGCGCACCAGTTAAGTTGAGTTCTTGCATGAGGCTATGCGTTTAGTCTGCATGTAGCACGCTAAGATGTGGCAGCGTGGCTGGTAGTCCGAGTAAAGCGTTGGATTCAGTCTACAAGTCGGCATGAAAAAGATGATGATGAAGTTGTGACCGTCGTTACAAGAAGAGAGAAGATGCGGTCCGGTAAGTCGCGTCATCGAAGGCAACCGACGTCACAAGATGAAGAGGTGATCGTTAAATGCTTGGATTAGGGGGTGAATGTTAGAGTAATCCAAGTATACGTGTTATAGTTTGATAAGTACGAGCACGTAGAGTTTTGTTAGAACTAGTACAAGTGTAATCAAGGTAGCCGGTGATTAGCAGAGTCCGGTTAGGTGTCTACGTTGGCTTGTGCTGGTCATGTTAGGAAGGTTGAGTCCGTGTGAGTTACATGTAGTAGTCCGTCTAGGATTTGTACATGGTGAGGTGCGTGGTTGTGCTCACGTACGAGTACTGGTTGGAGTCGGCATTGTAAGCCGTCGATTCTGGTTCTGCGCCTATATATACATAGACAGGGCTAGCTATTGTAACACCGAGAAAATAGAAAAAACAAGGAGAAAATAAAGAGGGAAAACAAAGGGCACGATACGGGCCCTTGGCTATAAGTTTTTGCGTGCGCGTGTTTGTTGTGATTTAATATGATCGATCCTGTGGGCGAAACCCAACACGGTTAACATGCGGCGTACTTCCAACTTTATGGTGCGAAGCTCTTGCATGCTGAATGAAACCTATTTTCTTTGTGATTATTTCAATAGTCATTTTATCATTCTAGGGGAACCAAAATTCAAAAAAATATGTATATTAACCATATAAACCCAATGCCCGCCCCTAGTTTAACTTCACAGTTCCAAGCAAGTGCTTACAAAGTCACTTGTCGTTGGTCCAATTAGAGTGTCTACCAAACAACTTGTCAGCAAAATATAAAGTTAGCTGCAACTGTCCTATCCTTCCACGTGCCAAAAAAATGCTCCATCAACCCGGTAGTCCATCTTTCTGCCCATGACCCCAGTGTCATTGTCCAAGGAAGATGGAGGAAGATGAGGCCGCAAAGCATCTGGTACTGATTACTTCCTCTTGCTCAATTGCTTCCTCTTGATCAATGAGACGTGTGGCATAGACCACATGGTTCAACCGCACCGGTTTCATGCTCTTGCTGGGTGTTTTCTTAGTCTCTACCCGGACGGCGGTGATCCATAGGTGATTCCTGGGGGGCCGATATGCAATTTGCCAACCTATATATACAAGAACAGTAGAGGTGATGACATCTTCCATGAGCTGATCACCATGCATAAGGAGGGAGAGAGAGAGAGAGAGAGAGAGAGAGAGAGAGAGAGAGAGAGAGAGAGAGAGAGAGAGAGAGAGATAGAGATTAACCTTGCACCACCCAAAACAAGATGGCACCCGAGTTGTCTTTGCCAGCATAATCCAAACACATTCTTTCACTGTACCAAGTTTCACTGTCCCGTGCGAACGACAAATATATTGGGAGGTTAAGGTACACACAATGATTTTCACAGAGTAGTTCATAAGCAGCAAGCCCCTTTCGAGTGCATGTGTAGATAAAACCATCAACATATACGCATCTGCCATTTAGAAGGCGGCTTCTATCCATATCCCTTGGCAGGTATTTCCCCCATGGAGCCTAAGGCATGACAACATGCCACTGCTTGGCACGGAGGTCAAACTGAAGACAGGAACATGTGACAGTATCACAGACTATAAAGGAATCATCACCCACTGCCACATATCCCGACAGCTTCACCTTCCTGTCAAGAACCTGAGACTGATCTGTGCGGCGCCGGCAGCACACCCATGAGGTGGACCCAATAGGACGAACAAGGTCGGTCCTCCGGTAAACTTGGAGAGTTTCAGTAAGAGCAAGAGTTGCTGAGCCAACTTGGATAACCATAACAAAAGGATCGGCAGAAGAAGCAGAGACAGGCCGCCGTGCAAGGTGATCGAAAATCTGAAATCTGGTGTCCAGATTAAGCTCATGCACGCCATCTTTTTGGAATGAGACAGCATATAGTTTCGAGCTACTGCGGAAAAAGTGCCTCTGACCATCATCATCTCCATACCGATCTCCATGTACAATGTAGTGCGGTTTGAGAGGAGGGGGTGTTTTTATCTCTGGACTCAGATCTGTGAGAGTGGTTTTATAGATAAATGATTGTGAACCAGCTTGGCAGATAATAAACAAGAGTTCGTTGTCCATTTGTGGCTTCACATAGGGAGGAGGAGGACCTGGTGGGAGAAGGTGCCTGCATGCAAGAAGCAAAATATATAGGTCATGCACAAGAAACTTATAATTAATTGGTATGAAATATCTACGCCAAGCTCAAGCTTGTGGATCGATCAATACCTGCAGCGATCACGAAGCACTCCCTCTTCATGTACTTGAGGTGGCAACACCTTGTCATCCTTATACTCTCTAAAGGTGATTGATTATACATATTATAGTGGACAGAAGATTAATTTGTAAGCAAGATTGATCAAAATTAATGGACGGATCAATGGTCCAAATGAATGCATGGATTAGTGGACAAAGAAACTTACTGCAGAAAGCATAACTCAAAATCTTCGATGTCTTGCACGGGCAACAACAAGTCGACCTGGCGGGAGGTGGAGTGCAGGAGCTTGACATGGGAGGGCTCAGGACCAAGGTGGAAGGTGGTGACAATGGCGTGTAGGTGGTCGCTCCGGCATGGGAGCCCCACATTGATCAAGACAGAGCACATGACCCCGCAGCCGAGATGGGTGAGCAGGCCATGCGCTGTGATTATTGTAACACGAGGAAACCTAATATCCCCAGGGGGATCCAGCTTCAGACCCGTCCCTTCATGCCCGAGCTTGTATGCGTAGATGACGTTTTTGCGAAGCATGTAGACGGCATTGCTTTCCTGCGCATACACGCCACGGCCGAGGATAGGGACGTAGTGCTTGTCGTCGGAGGTCTGGGTTACCTTGGTCCAGCCGGCGTCGGGGGCGGAGCAGTTGAAGGTGAAGAAAATGCCGTTTTGGAGGGAGAGCAGGATGAGCGTGCCCCCGTCCGGGCCGTGGCGAGGGAGCACGGCGTAGCCCTGGAGGAAGTCAAGGCCCCAATAGCTGGAGGAGAAGGGCTCGAATTTGCAGTGCTGGGTGGAGGGCTCGCCGACCTGCTCGCAACGTTGGTCTTCGTCTTGGATGACCAGGCGCTGCAGGAGGATGACGTAACTGGTGCAAGAAGAGTAGGTCGCGGACACGGCCCATATGTGGCCGTCGGCGGAGATGGGTATGCACCGGCCAAGCATGCTTGGATCCAGCGGGGGAAGCGCTGCTACTTCGGCAGGCAGCTCCTCCTCGGCCGGCAGCTGCAGCTGCAGGGCCTCGGTTTGCGCGTTCTCGGCCCGCTGCAGGAGGCAGAGCGAGCGGCCGTCGGGGGCCAGGACTGCGCTGGCGCCCGAGCTGCACCCCTGCGGCTGCTTGAGGTCGTGGAAGACCTGGATGTCGTCGTCGCTCCGACCTGAGATCCGCCCGGATCTCGCCACGCGAAAACGGTGGAAGCGTAAGGCGCCGCTCTTGACGCCGACGAGCAGCGACCAGGCAGGGCTCTCGTCGGCGTTGGAGGGGATGTCGACGAAATCCTTGCCGAAGGCGACCTCAAGGATCGGCGGGGTCGATCGGTCAGGATACAAGGGATCCCTCACCCTCTCCGTCTCCCTCTCCTCCGCCGCCGCCATCTTCCCATCCCCTTAGCTCTCCTCAGCCGCCGCCATCTTTTGGGCTAGGGTTAACGCCGAGGGTTCTTTTCCTGGCCGTTTACTATGTGCGAGTGCGATTCCGGTCCGAGACCAGGATATTGCCTTGCCCGGATTGAAAGCCAAATCGCCGAACCGCCTCACCTTTTTTCCACGTGTAATCCTCAAAACTGAAAGGGAAACTCTAGCCAGTTGCAAATCAACATGTGGTCAGATGATTAAAAGGACAGTGGTATTCTATGTTCAACAGAGTTTAAGTCTCAAATTCTCTGTGACGACCTCATCAATTTCCAGATGATCATGATTTTCCGTGAAGCACTAGATAGGGTACATGGTCTTGCCAAATGTTTATTTTCGATCCAGACCCAACTCACCAAATACAACCTCATTGAGAAGTTTGTATACCCGCCACAATACTCTATCATGTGTATGAAGATCCATTTTTTGGTCCAACCTTGAGAATATTGCCATCAGGGTAATGCTTACAAAACACATGCACACAAACACTCGATCGGCAGTGGCGGAGCTTGACCAAGTTCTATGGGGGGCCAAATAGACTATATTAGCTACACAAAACTTCATAATCTAGGCTCAGCCTCTACATTATTTAAGCCTGCATGTGCCAATCTTGGGGGGGCCACGGCAGCCCCAACAACACACTAAGCTCCGCCGGTGTCGATCGGGTACCTTCTTGGTTCGATCATCGTATTGTAAGGAACTGGAACATCAGTATGGGCAACGACTTGAAAGGTCTGATGGTCAAGGCAATGTTCAAACTAACGTACAATGTGGAAGAATATTTGGCGCCTCTATGTACCGGAGATTTTTTTTTTTTGACGAAAAACAGCCAGTGCTGATTTCATTTCATTAAGGGGAGAGGCCAAGACGGCCAAGTTACATGGTTAGCATAATTAGATCTAAATACTTACAACTATTGGAAAGAAGGCAAAAGAAGAGGCCGAAGGCCAAGTTAGCTTATGTTGTGCCTACTCTTAATCAGGTGGCATCCACATCGCCCCCACCAGACCAGCATTGCACCATAGTCGTAGCTCCTGGTTGATCAAAGAGCTAACCGTACTGGCCGTGGATGATCTGTGCTTGAAACTCCGAGCGTTGCGCTCCTTCCAAATTTGCCACCAGGTGCAGATGATTATGCTGTTGACCTTCCTCCTTCCTTGCGGTGGGAGCATGCGGACTAGCAAGAACCACCAGTCTTCGAGGGAGGGTTCATCTAGAGCTGGAGGTGTGATCTGAACGTTGAATTGTTGTAGAACTAGCTGCCAAGTCATCCTGGTGAACTGGCATTGGCCGAACAGGTGTAGAGCAGTTTCTGGTTGTAGTTGACAGAGTGTGCAGATCGGCGTGTGCGGCCAGTTCTTCTTCGCGAGTTGGTCTGCTGTATTGCACCGTCCTTGAATGGCCAGCCACGCATGCATTTGACATTTAGGAGGAGTCCTCGACGACCATATCAGCATGTTGTGGTTGGATCTTATGATGCCCTGGAACAGCACCCTGTAAGAAGTGCGTGCCGAATACTGGCCGTCGGTAGTTGATACACCCATTTTGCATCATGAATTCTTATTGATATTTATGTTATTCTTGTCAATTATTTCTCATTATGATACAATTCTTATGCCTTTTCTCTCTGAATTTACAAGGTACATCACAAAGAGGGAAATTGACGGAAACTGGAATTCTGGACCTGAAAACCAAGAAAAAGGATGAGAAATCACTGGACTCCAAATGACCTGAAACTTCACGGAGAATTTTTATGGAACATGTGTGAATTATTGGGCCAAAAATATACCAGAGGGGGGCCACCTGCTGGCCACAAGCCAACAGGGCGTGCCCACCCCCTAAGCACGCCCTGTTAGATTGTGGGCCCCTCGCAGGTCCCCTGGACTTCCTCTTCTGCTATTAGCTGTGTTTTGAGCTAGAAAAAATAAATAAGAAGAGACTTTCGGGACGAAGCGCCACCGTCTCGAGGCGGAAACTTGGGCAGAGGCCCTTTTGCTCTCCGGCAGAGTGATTCTGTCGGGGAAACTTCTCTCCGGGAGGGGGAGATCGAAGCCATCATCATCACCAACGCTTCCTCCTTCGTGGGAGGACCAATCTTCATCAACATCTTCACCAGCACCATCTCATCTCAAACCCTAGTTCATCTCTTGTATTCAATCATTGTCTCAAAACCTCATATTGGTACCTGTGGGTTACTGGTAGTGTTGATTACATCTCATAGTTGATGATTGTTGGTTTACTTGGTGGAAGATATTATGTTCAGATCCTTAATCATCATTATTACACCTCTGATCTTGAACATGTTGATGATGTGTGAGTAGTTACTTTCGTTTCTAATGACATAGGAGAAGTCTTGTTATAAGTAATCATGTGAAGTTTGTATTCGTTTGATATCTTGATGATATGTATGTTGTTGCTTCTCTTAGTGGTGTCGTGTGAACGTCGACTACACGACACTTCACCATGTTATGGGCCTAAGGGGAGGCATTGTGGAGTAATAAGTAGATGATGGGTTGCTAGAGTGACAGAAACTTAAATCCTAGTTTATGCGTTATTTCATAAGGGGCTGATTTGGATCCACACGTTTCATGCTATGGTTAGATTTATCTTAATTCTTCTTTCGTAGTTATGGATGCTTGCGAGAGGGGGTAATAATAAGCGGGTTGCTTGTTCAAGTAAGAAAAACACCTTAGCACCGGTCCACCCACATATCAAATTATCAAAGTAATGAACGTGAATCAAGTCAACATGATGAACATGACTAGATGGAAATTCCCATGTGTCCTCGGGAGCGTTTGCTTCATATAAGAGTACTTTCAGGTCTGTCCTTTGCTACAAAAAGGATTGGGCTGTCTTGCCGCACACTTGCTACTATTGTTACTTGTCACTTGTTACGAATTACCTTGCTACAAAACTACCTATCATTGTTACTCACAGCACTTGCAGAGAATACCTTGCTGAAACTGCTTATCATTTCCTTCTGCTCATCGTTGGGTTCGACACTCTTACTTATCGAAAGGACTACGATTGATCCCCTATACTTGTGGGTCATCAGCAGTCCACTTCCATGTGATGTCGTCAGGTTGTGTTGGTGAGAGGTTTACTTGGGAGGTGATGTTCCACACGTGCACGTATTCCCTTAGAACCTGGGCAGGTGGGTGATTCTTGATGCAAGTAATCCATTTGCGATCAGCCAACGCATCTTTTATTGAAAGCTTCCTACCTCTACTGTAGGTGTAAAGGTTTGGGAATGTGTCCTTGAGTGGCGCACCTTACCACCAATGACCATGCCAGAAGGATATGTTGGCCCCTGATCCGATAACCAAATCGGTACTGATAGTGAAGATGGCATGGGCCAGCTTGTCAGTTGGGAAAGGTAGTTCTGTCCATGGCTTGTCCGGGAATTTTGCTTGCTGCCACAGCCATCACACCCCTAATGCTGCACCCTGGAGCTCTAGGTTTGAGATGCCGAGCCCCCCCAAATTCGTCAGGCCGGCAAATGGATCTCCAGTTTACAAGGCATTTATCTCCTGATGCCGAGCTCTTTCCCGCCCACACGAAGGGCCTACGGATCTTGTCAATCTTGTGCTGCAGCCACTTTGCTTGGGGTATTGCGATCATCTGGAATGCCGGCATCGCCGAGAGTACCGAACGTACCAGGATTACTCTTCCCATAAGATTTATGAAGTCAATCTTCCATCCAGAGCACTTCCCCGCGAGGCGATCAACAACTGGCTGCAAATCCACCCGACGCAGCTTCCTGTCGGACAGTGGCATGCCGAGGTATGTGCAAGGGAACATTCCTTGCATGCATCCCAACGCCTGCTGTAACAGCGAGGTGTCTATTTGCTGCAACAAATTGGGTAGAAACTTGTCGGGACCCCGATCCTAAGTCATATGAATCCAGCCTGTAACATATCACATCACTTTGCAGTCTCATGCACGGTAATCCCCACGGCTGCCACCTTACCTTGGTCGGGACCGTTTGCGTCTTTTGGCTCACGTATATGATTATGTCGCTAGCAATCGTACACCAGAGAACCCGGGTCGACATAACTAGTCATAGAACCCAAGTGGCACATCCGTACAGGAACAGGCATACGTAACCCAACAGTGAAGGTGTCGGTCATCAACGTGTGTAGACGAGTCATAGCAAGCTACATGGACTCCATTACACCGTGAGACATTTATGTCATCAAATGCGTGTAGATGAGTCATAGCAGGCTACATGGACTCCATTACACTGCGAGACATTTCCCCGTAGGGACAGACACAACAGCAAAGAAGGATACACGCCGGTCAATCAATGTGTCGGGAGCAGTAGCAAGCTACCATGGCTCGGTGGAAGCACAAAGAGGCATTTTCACGTAAAGAGGGCTACTAGAGGCACACAACTAGGTGTCGAATCCCACACATACCAGCGCGTAAGGTAGTCGTGGAGGGACTCGTCCGGCCCCTGGACGCACATGGCCAGCTCGCGGGGCTGGCCGGGCCGCTTTTAGGTGCCGGCGAAGTTGCGGACGAACGCCTCCTCGAAGTCCGTCCAGGTGTTGATGCTGCCGGCGGACAGGCTGTTGATCCAGGTCCGAGCCGAGCCGATCAACATGACGGGGATGTAGCGCACGACTACGCGCTTGTTCCCCCTGGCTATGCCGACTGCGGTGGTCTAGTCGACTAGCCAGTCTTCCGGCTTGGCGGTGTCGTTGTACTTCGGGGTGTCGCGAGGGAGCGTGAAGCCGGTTGGGAAAAGCTCGTTGCGGATCCATGGGCCGAAGCACGCCGGGCCGATCGGACCCTCCTCCTCCAAGAGGGCGGATTGCGCCAGCCAGTCGAGGCGGGACCCGGCGTCGTTCTCGCTCCGCGGGACGCGCGGGCCGAGCCGAGCGGCTAGCTCGGGACGGAAGGCCGGGGCGGGCGAGCGCGCGCACTCCCGCCACGGAGGCGGGGTGTTGGCGCTGCTGCACCGGCTGCCGCCAGCCAGAGCGTCGGTGCGTCGGCTGTTGACGGCCGGCGGCTCATCTCCCTGTCGGGAGCGCCCGTTGTGGGATCCGGCGCCCTGCCGGCCGGGGCCGTGGGGGGAAGAGGCTTGCTGGACCGGACGGTGCTGGCCGGAAGTCGGCGGAGCGTCCCCCTCGGGGACGGGTATTTCGGAGCCGACGTTGGCATCGTCGAGCCGGGCCTGCTGAGCGTTGGCGGCGGCGATGAGGTCTTGGATGTGTCGCTCCTGCAGCTCACGCTCCTCGCCCACCAGGTCGGTGAGGTCGGCGTAGGCCACCTGGGCGGCTCTCATGTTGGCCGCTGGCGTGTCGTAGGTGGGGAGCCTGCCACCGAGGATTTCCGCGACTACACGGCCGCGGTTGCGGACGTCACCGCGCCGGCTGGGCTCGTTGCCGGCGGGGGTGAGGCCGTAGGCGGAGTTGTACTCACGCTGCGCGGACTCCATCCGACGCTTGGTGGTGGCGGGCGTGGTCGCCTTCGTGAACAGCAGCCGGCGAGCGGCCTCCAGCTCAGCCGTGGCTGTGGCCGGGTTCGTCGTAGGCGCGACGGGGGTGCTGAGACCCCGAAGCACGGAGCCGAGGGGGTCGGAGGTGTCGGTGCCAGCGGCCGCGGCAGCCGCCTCCGCCTCCGCCCTGGCGCGACCGTAGGTCGTGGAGGAGCCGGTGGCCATTACCCCCGCGCGGACGCGGGAGTCGATGGCATCGCCCGGGGCGAGTGCGCCCACAAACGAGGGCGGGTCGAGGCAGTCGAGCACCTGGCTAGGGTACTCGTCGGCAGTTGGCTCGTCGGCGAGGCTCAGCCTGCCGAAGCGCTCGGTGAGGACGGCGATGTCGAACAGAGGGTCACTGCCGCGCCACTCGTCGGAGAGGCCGGCAGCGTCGCCCGCGGGGCTGGCGGGAGCGGGATCCCGCCCCGCGGGAGCAAGCCCCACGAGCGTGCAGTTCCGCTCGGACGCGGGGCGGCCGGAGGAGGTGGTGAAGGGTCCCGCCCGGAGCGTGACTCCGGTCGGCGTCGTGAACGGCCCCACGGTGGGCGCCAGCTGTCGTCGTTTTCTCACGGCAGATGCCATGGGGTGGCTTATCGAGAGTGGTTGGGGCCGAAGGACGCCGGCAGACTCCGGGAGCAGGATCGGGAACAAGCGGTGCGGGACACGCGATGTACCCAGGTTCGGGGCCTTCCGTGGGAGGTAACACCCCTAGTCCTGCTAGTCTGGTTGATGAACCGAATGGGGCTACAATGGTGCTCCTTGAGCTGTCTGGGTAGAGGAGGAAGAAGGAGCTAGCTTGCTCTCCTTGCCTCTCTACGTGGGTGTGGGTGTGCGTGTGTGTGGATCGATCCCCCCTGCATGGGCGAGCTCCGGGGGGTTTTATAGGCCAACCCCTGGATTACAATATGTGTAGAAGGCGCCGGAGGACCCCAGATGGCGGTCCCTCTAGCCGGCCATGGGGCCCCCGGCTGAGGAGTCTTGTCGTTGGTAGGGCCCGCCGGCTGCAGGGTCCCGTCGGGAGCCGGAAGGGGCCCGCTTGGCAGACTCACGGGCTTGTCACGTCGCGGCACGGGTCGTCCTGCGGGGCGTCGCCTTGCGGTAGCCGGCCGCGGTCAGCGGTATGGCCGGCCACACTGTGGCCATGCCGGGGCAGGTAATGGAGTGGTTGAGGGCGTGCCGGCACTGTGCCGCCCGCCCGGTCGCAGTCGGTCGGGGTCAGAGGCACTGTCGCCTCCACTGTGGCCATGCGGGCGCTGACCATCGACGCGACGGGGGCCGCTGTAGCCATGCGTGCCCTGACCGCGGTACCGGGGGCACCGCTGATACGCCGGGCGTCAGGTCTTCGTCCGGCGAGGCATGGCGATGGGATGGGAGCTGACCCGCCGGCTAGAAGGCCAGGAGTCTCCGCCTTTGGCCGGCCGGCTGGTCGCAGCCGGCCGCGCGGAGCCTGACTACAGGGGGAGGCAGATCACCCTGTAGTCGTTTTTCGAAAAGTTGGAGTAAAGACCCAGCTGAGGCTACCCCGGGGTTATCCCCCCGACAGTTCGGATTCTTGTACCTATCTCAGTCCTTCAAAAGCTGTAACTAAGGTGGTTGCCCTAACTAAATCCAAAATGCCGTGAATAATCCTTCAAATGCCGTGAGTAATCACGCCCTGATAAATCAACCCTCATAGATCAAATCTCCTAACTAAATCCAAAATAACTCCAAACTCAACTAAAAAGTATCCCCTAACTAAATCCAACATAGATCAAATCTCCTAACTAAATCCAAAATAACTCTAAACTCAATTAAAATGTATCCCCTAACTAAATCCAAAATAACTCCAAACTCAATCCAAAATATTTCCTAACTAAATCCAAAATATTTCATTACCCAAACCCAGACTACACTTTCTATGAATCCAAATCCGCTGACATCTTTCTCGTGCCACATAACCCAAACTAACTCCTAACTAAATCCGAATTGCACTTCCTTTCAACCGAAATGTAGTCACAACCTTCTCATATTACAGAATATCTCCTAACTAAATCCAAAACATGTCATAAGCAAATCCAGACTACACTTTCTTATTCGGAAATACACTTCTCCTAAACCCTAATCATATCCGATCCTATAGGTACTATGCAGAAGGGACCACAGATGACGGCGGCACTTACATCTCAGACGTTGTTGCGAAGATCCGGCGCGACTTGATGGACTGCGATGACTCGCGTCTGGGAAGGGGCGTCCAATCGGTGAAGGCAGCGGTGGAGCTGAGGACCCGAGTGATCGAGGGGGATCGCGTGCGAGGGATGGGGAGGACAAGGTGGAGGAGGAGGGGGTCGCACGACAAGTGCGGCGGCAGCTGATCGGCGCGGATTGAGGGCGGCGGCTGATCGGCGGTGATTGAGGGCGGCGGCTGATCGACGAGTGCTAGGGTTCGAGGAGCGGCTGATCGACGAGTGCTAGGGTTCGAGGAGCCGAGGAACCGCTCACGGAAATTCAAATGAGCGATGACGCTAAGTGCTATGTTAATGCTATGTTAATGTAATTAATTTAATTCAAAAATTTAGGACACTTATACCCCTGGATTAAATTGGGCCGTAATTTTTTAGGTCGAAAATGCCCCTCGGCCTTAATAAGGCCCAACTAATGGCATCCGTTGGATCGCTAATATAATACACGGTCTCTCGTGTATTATGATGCACCGTAAAATTTCTCTTGTATTTTTCTCTCTCTGAGCTAATGACCTGTATGAACTATGTTATGTCACTAGTGCAGCAAATTCTAACTATAGCGTGGTAAAATTGCTCTTGCTAGCGTGGACACCCGTCGCTACCATATGGTGTCATTTTTTAAAAATAGTGGCGGCGTTGGAACACACATCAGCAGTATTTTGGATACCTATGGCGTTGAACCTAAGGGCAGGACGGCAGTATCATATATACCTATGGCGTTTATCATTTTCCAGCGTCACCTATGGTGTTTATTATTTTCCAGCGCCGCAAATAAGGTGAAACTTTAGAGGCGTTGTATTTTGTCTGCATGCCATTACTTAGTTTAAAAGCATCGAAAAAAAGCTGCCACGGTACGCTGCCGCTTCTTTACGATCAAATATATTTAGAGCGTCGTTTGCATGCCACGATAAGGAAACAGGTAATGTTATTTAAACGACAACGATGATAATTATGTAACATAGAAAGAAAAAGGGGAAAAAAGGAAAACAGAAAAGAAAACGAAACGTAAGCAGAAAAAGAAAAGGAATTGTTCACAAAATTGAAAAATCATTCACTGATTTGAAATATATTTAGAACTCAAAAAATTGTTCATCATAAGCAAAAAAAATCTTGAATTTCAAACATTAGTCCCAAACTACAAAAAAGGTTCGCCGGTCCAAAAACTGTTCACATGTTCCAAAAAATATATGAATTTCAAAAAATCCTCGTGAATTGGAAAAATATTTACAAACTTGTAAAATATATTTACGAAATTTAAAAAATATTCACAATTTCAAAAAAAACGTTCATGTATTTGCACAATGTGGACGATTTACCAAAATGTTCACAAGATGTTCACGAATTTGAAAGATGTTCGTAAATTGAAAAAGGAAAAGGAAAAAAAACAAAAAAATGAAAAGAAGGAAGGAAAAAAAGAAAGATAAGAAGAAAAAGGTAAGGAAAAGCAAAAAAAATTAAAAAGAAGCAGAAACAGAAAAATGTTCACAAACTTCAATAACGTTCGGTGATTCAAAAAGTATTCATGAACACAAAAAGAATATCCCTATTGATTGATTTACCCCAGCAAGTAAATGCTAGAGTAATATTATGCTCTGAAGCATGTCATACCCTAGCAGAGCTACAACGTGTGAGAATAATGTCAATTTTGTTTTTATAGATTCAGAAGAAGAGCTACAGTATGGATGTAGGATTATCTACATGTTTGCCATACCCAGCAGAGCTACAGCGTGTGAGAGTAATGCCAATTTTTTTGACAGATTCAGAAGGAGGGGTACAGTACGGGGGTGGGTTCATATACAGGTTTGTTAACCTACAGGTTTGCAAAGAGTGAAATCAACTACTTTTTTGTCAACATACATGTTTTCAACTATTTTTTTGTGGACCTATAGGTCTACGAAGAGTGCAAACAACTAATCTTTGGTTAACCTCGCGGCTCCTGATAGCCATCTGCATATTAATTCATCTCATGCTAGGGTCTGCTCCTGATAGCCAGCTGATTTATGCAGTTGACAAATTGGGGATCGTTCTTAAGTAAAACAAATATGTACCATGTACTTCAAGTGGAAGGGTTCATGTTAGAAGCTTGTAAATGGTCCTAAACAAAGCAAATATCCAACTTGAATTTAATTGGTGTGGCACAACTATTTATATTACGATAGTCAAGACTTCCATATATGATAAGCTGGTCCAGCATTTTGGGAGCAGATACTTGTTCTTGGAGCATTCTTTTTCTAGGGATCCCCCCAGCGAGAGCTTTGAAGCATCCTAGGCTCCCATGTGGTGTCCAGGTTTTTTGTGTTTTCTGTACTGTTTACTTTGCAAATCAGTAGCGAATTATCATATTGGGAAGGGAGTTGGTGTAGTATGTGTACCTGCTACGTTCAGATTAAACTGGGTTTTCCCTTTGGAGGTTTACTTGTTCAAAATTAAGTAGAAAAGGTATAGCTTTCTTGATGTCTGATGTTGTGCCTCCATAATCTTTCGGACCTCTAGAAGATTTAATGCGGGCATTCATTTTGATGCATTTTGATTTTTTTTACAAATAATTCTTTTTAGCTCAAGAGTGGCATGTTAGAAAATTTTGCAGCTCTGTAGCCTTTTCTATTGAGGTTTTGTTTCCATAGGTATTATCCCTAATATTTTCTATAGGTGTATTGATGTTTATGGCACATAAATGTGTATACAAGTAATGAGATTAGAGAGGATAGGGATATTCTTCATGCTGCAATTGATTTTGAATTATTAAAGACAGAAGGTCTAGCAGCCCTCAACTTTATTTTGAATAGGTGATTCTTGGGGCCATTAACAAGCTTTATATGAAAACCGATTCTGCTTTCTTGGTAGCTGCTCTGCGAGGGAACATGGATTGAACATTGTTATCTTCAAAGACATTTAATATTTGATGTTTAGCTGTTTTCATTAAAACACATAATCAAACAGTGGCGTGTACTTCAGGTGGGGAGTGCTTCATCTGTTACAGCTAGAAACTTTGTCTACATGTGCATGCATTGCACGTTTACTAGTTTTTTTTTTTTACAATGAGCAAAATTTTGGTTGGAGTGGGAGTTGAGGATTGAGAGGAGCCAGACCAATTCCTAACAGGCTCTAAACAAAATAGGGTTTTTTATCATTTATGCCACTAGTTGTGTCTCACTACTCAGTTTTGCCATTAGAAATTACAACTGCTCAAAAATACCATCGTTCCGTGAGATGTTTGCTCAAAATACAATTATATATCTCAAAAATGCCATCGTTCCATTAGATGGTTGCTCAAAAATGTCATTAGACATCGTTATTGTCGGGTCAAACTCATTGACCATGTTATATGACAAAAATACCCCAATACCCACATATCAGCTCACTCCATCCCACAATGATAAGTGTGGACCCCACTTGTCAGGAGTAAGCAAGAACGCTGTTGGAATCAAGTGGGGCCCACACTTTATTGTAGTGAGATAGAGAGAGAGCTGGCATGTTGGTCTATAGGTAATTTGGTCATTATAACATGGCAAACGAGATTTCAGATGACATTAATGGTGTCCAGTGGCATTTTTAAGCATGCGCCTAACAAAGCGATGACATTTTTGAGTAGTTAAAATTCCTAGTGGCAAAACTGAGTGGTGAGACACTACCAATGACATAAATGATAAAAACCCAACAAAATATCACGTGTTTAGAAAAATGTAATTGCCATTTAAAAAAATCTTTATACAATATATAAAAAATGTTCGCGTAATTCAATAAAACATTTCATCAATACAAACAAAATCGAAAAAAGGTTTCAAAATTTTCCAAAAACAAAATCTTACATTGTCAAAAAAATGTATATAATATATAAAAGGTTTCGTACCGTATAATTTTTTTTACCATTAATGTACATGAAATCCTAAAGAAAAATTCGAAAGATTGAAAAAAATGTTTGTGATGTTCCAAACAAAATTTATACATCGTACAAAATGTTTCCGTAGGTTAAAAAAAGTATACTTTCACTAAAAAAATGTAAAACTTGTATTTGGAAAAATGTTACTGTGTATTCAAAAAAGTGTCCAAAACATATATTTGGAAAAAAATGTATATCATGCATTTAAACAATGTCCAAAGTGTATCAGAAAAATGTTTCACGTGTGCTCTAAAAATATACATTGTGTACTAAAGAAAGAAGACATGTGTGGCAAAAAAATAAAAAACGACAAAGAAACAGAAAGAAGAGCAAAATAATCCAAGGAAAACGTAGAAAAAAGAAGAAAGAACCAAAACAAAAGCAAAGTATAAGAAATGAAGAAAAACCGAAGTAACCAGTGATAAAACAAGGAAAAACTATAAGAAAAATAAAATTAAAAATTAAAACCAAAGAAAAACGGCGAGAAAACAAATAAAAGTAAAGAAAAGATGAAAGGGAACGAAATATAAAAATAAAACAAAAAACCGGACCTACACGAACCTACAGCGAAGAAAAACCAGAGCAAAATGTAGAAATAAATGAAACCGGAGGAAACAAGTGAGAAAACAAATAAAAGAGAAGAAAAAACAAAAGAAATCTAAAGAAAACGAAAAACAAATAGAAAACCGAAGGAAAAAACAACAGAAAGCGAAAAAGAAAAAACGGAAGAAAACCGGACCTAACCTTTTTTTAGGGAAATATATAAACCGGACCTAACCGATCGAACGCAGCGACCCGACGCGAAGGAGCGAAACAGCTAATGGGCTGGCTGGGATGTCTCAAAAAAAAGCTAATGGGCTGGCCCGTAGTCGTCCGCCCTGGCGATCGGTTTCTCTATCCCTCTCTCCAAAAAAGGACAGAGAACAATGCCGTCGCCCTCCACCCACAGCTCCACACCGCCGGCGACGAGCCTCCGCCACTTCTCTATCCATTATTCTCCCTTCGAGCCTCCCCGCTCTTCTCCGTCCCCCTTCGCGCTGGGGGCTTCAGCGACCGCGGTTTCCTCTCCCCGTGAACAGGGGAGGGGATTCAGAGGAGCACCGGCGGCTCGGCCGCTGCCGGAGAGGAGGGATGTGGAGGTGCCGAGCGCATCGGCGATGGGGCTTAAGCCGTTACATTTTGGTCCACCCAGCGGTTCAGGATGTGAATCCTCTTCAGGTGAATCTGTGCAATACAAGTATTCTTCAGTGTGTAGGCAATTTTTGTTCCGTTACTAGGCGAATCTCAATGGGTAATTTCAGTATTAGCATTCACTTTTACTGAAAAAAACGAACATTTATAAGAAATTAATGCTGAATGTCAAAGCTAATTTTCTGTTACCTAATGCAGATTTGTTGATTGGTAAGGGATGAACATTGGGGAGACTGACACTGGATTGCAACATTAGAATATTGTCTCCCTAATGGGAAGGGGATTTAACTTCGATAACTACAGTCTTGTGTTTGTGTATGCACCAGGGAAGGTAAGCATCAAGATGAAACACTGGTTACATGCTTACGTTCGATCCCTAACCTCTTGGCAAGTAGGCTAATACTGTGTAACGCCGACTTCTCTTCAAGCAAGTGTGACAATATTCAGTCTTAACTGTCCTTCACATCGCAAAATGCACTTGAATTTCTGTATCATGATGGTTACTACAACTCTGCTGAAGGGCTATCTATGCTTAGAATCATCAACATTTTCTTCATTGGCCAGTCCTCTGGTCCACACTTCCACTAGACCATCTCCCAATGGTTACATGTTTCACACAGCATGGCGAATACTGCACAATCATAATACAAATAGTTATATTCATAACCTACTGGTAACAAAGTGGGTTCAGATATCAAATCCTAGATACCTGAAGAGTAAACTTGGCAAATAAAATCCCAAAAGAAGCTTTCATTATCTCCCAAATATTTTTGCCACGAGATTCTCTGCTTGCTGGCTCCCATATGTTTGCAAGGGTAATTCTTGGCAGAAAATTTGGCCTGAAGCAAAAGCAGAATATACTTCATAAATTCAGGAATATATAGTGCTCAAGTACCAAAGTAAGCACCACAAATAAACAGGGAAAGCCCTATAGTATCAATTTTAATGTTGATTATATCACACTTCTTTCAATGATAATATAAGTAGGAAAAGAAAGAACCCGATAGATAAGGGTAACAGAAGTACTTTTGGGGTTCTGGTGGCATGGAAGCATGTACGCAACGGAAAATGAGAATGTGAATAGTAGAAACTTATAATAAGCAAGTGGTTATGAGGTTCATAGTCAAACCCTAGTCTCCGCTAGTACTACTACTAATGAAGTAGATTTGCCTAAGTTGATATAAAGCAGAAGCCAAAGATGTGCCCCTAAAATAGCAGAAGGTAACCAGCATCTACTCGGAATCTAACCTCACACATAGCCTTCAGATTGTTTTGTTTCAATATCAGACTTTAGCGTTGCTTCTGGCTGAGATTCTTCATAACGAGAGACTGCCCTTTGTGCAACAACCCAAATAGGAAGATCTGCATCTGGTAATTGATCTGGCGTAAGCCTGTACCAAGAGTAGTTTTTTATCAACAACAGTGAATTCTCTGCATAAGCTTGCTCTTTCAGCCAGAGGTCAGTTTGTCAATCCAGATATGAAATCATGAATCAAACTACATACAGAAGGTACTGACTATACATTCACCTTTAAATCAAATGTTTCATACATAAACATGCCATACCTAATACTTCTTTCGTCCGTTAGATCTCCTGGACATCATGTAAGAGATGGGTATGGATGGCAACCAGGATATAGCCGCACCCTCAGGAAAAACAACACTAAATGGAAATGGAACTCTAAGAAGCAAAAAGGGAAATGCCAAAAACCCGCTGCATACTCTGGTTCAGAAATGCTACAGGTAATAGGTATAATTAACTATAGGAAGATAAAATTGTCACACGATTTCATAATAAACAGAGTTTGGCCCCTCCTCCTTTTTCCGGGCTTGAGACCGGCTATGCAACACGAAGCGTAACATCATGTTAGCATAGGCGGAGTTACACCCCCACTCCACAAACCCCCATATACACATAGAACCCACCTAAACCAAAAACTAAAACCCAAAGAACAAGACACACACAAACACACGAAGGCACGATCTCCAGAACCAAGACCCAAGATACAAACCCAAACGACACACACCAAATAAATGGCAACGAAAACCCAAGACCCTCTTTTAGAATTCTTTTTCCGAGTAAACAACGAAGCAACAGACTACTCGACCCTCAAAACAAACTTTTTTTGTGTGTGTGTTTTTTTCATCACTACAAAAGGGAGAGAAACAAACATGTTTATTTTTGCGATTTTCATTTTCTTTTACTACAAAAGGCAATAAAACAAATAGACCTGTTCATGGACAACCCGGCCCGAAGGCCCGAACCCGAAGCCCGACGTTCGGGCCGGGCTCGGGCTTCACTTTTTCGCCCGAAGCCCGGCCCGAAAGCCCGAATAAAGCCCGAAATGTCTATATAAATATTTTTATTCAAAATATAGGTATAAAAAGTTAATATAATATCCCGAAAATAATTAATTTAATTAAAAAATGCCACTGTTCATGTGTTTCGGGCCGGGCTCGGGCTTGGCATTTTTTCTTCGGGCTTTGCCAAGCCCGGCCCGAACCCGACCCGGCCCGAGAAATGATCAGGTTTAAAAACAAACAAGCATTTTTTTGTAATTTTCTCTTCTGCTAAAAAAAGAAACATAGCAAAAAAAAAAACTTCTATTTAGTTTGTGCGGTTTCATTTTCCATTTCTTGAAAAGATAGTAAAATAAGTATATATTTTTTGTTTTTTTCCTTTGCTTAAAAGACAATAAATAGAGCAAACAAACGGAAGCCTCCCAATGTATTTTCTTTTTCCGTGGTGATTTGTTAACACAACTGCGAACCTGCATATATGGAGTAACTCTCACAAAATGTATACGTGGAGTATCAGTAGTTACTATTTAATCACCCGCAAAAAAAAGTAGTTACTATTTAAAACAGTGAAAAAATAGCACTCTATAGCGTCCTGAGCAATGTCTCGCTAAATAAATTGATGTACAATGTCTCGCTAATAGCATGCTGATAGCGTAATTTGAGGGCCACGCTATTTTGTCATAGCATGCTATTTTTTTCATTGATTTAAAATGATGAGAAAGATATATGTACCGTGCATGCAGATTGGTAATTGCTTTGTTTACAGTTGATCGGAAATTCCTGTTATTTAATCTAGTCTAGAAAGAAAGAAAAAACAAGGTGCAGATAAATACTTAGATAGGGAGTGTACGTACCTCGTTTCGTGGAGGTGGAGATGCATGGCTAGCTTAGCTCAATCGGTGTTTTAATCTGGGAAAAAAAGGAAAAGGAGATCCATGAGATACCCGTGGAGATCAGAATAAATATACACTTAGTTACCTCCGACGCCAGTCCTCTGTAGCCCTTGGTATGATACAATGCTCGACACGGTTGGGAAGCATATCAATTGCACGCTTTGCCATTTCCTCAGCCTTCTTCTTACCCGCACGAGGGGCATACAAAAGAATCGAGCTGAATACACAGACGCAGCGATGCGGGGCAAAGAATTTTGCTTAAATCAAACAGGTTGCACGAATTTTCAAGCCACTAAATTGTGTGGTGAATAACTTATATGAGACATAAGAGCATCTACAACCACCACTTGCAAATCCGGTACCTTCAATGCCCGCGAACGCGCCCAGACACATCCGTGGAAATTAACCAGTCACGTCTCAAATAATGCATTCTACAACCGGACACCTCAAATCTCATATCTCAAATCCATATAAACCATGCAATTACTACATCGATGCATTACACATATTGTCTGACTACTCCATCATTACTAATATGTCATCGGACTACCAAAATTTGACATGTTTGGCTATGATGGAGATCGGTCACGGCTGCCCTTGCCCTTCCCGGAGTCCTTGTCGTCCTCATCGCCGAAGTACCGGTCGAAGACGCAGTACGGATCGAGCCGAATCTGCTCGTCGCCGGAGCTGTCCTCGCCGTCGCTCACCTCCTCCTCCTCCTTCGATGGCAGTCCTGCCATTTCACCGACCGCCCGATTCTGCTCTCGGGCGAGGGCGCGTGTGTTCCTCCGCTGCCGTTTCTTCAAAATGCGGGCGCGGATGGCTTCCACCTCTGCGGCCCCCGCGCCGCCGCCATTTCCTCCGCGAGACGGGCCTCAGTGGCCCTTATCCTCTCCTTCCCACGGTGGGCAGCCCGTTCCTGGTGGGACTCGCAGTTTGTTGTGCCTTGAACAGCCTCTAGTAACACCTTTGTGTATCCAAGTGGGTTTTCAGGTGAAAAAGTATGTTGCGGCTCTATTGAGCGATACAAGGCACGGTTGGTAGCTAAAGGCTTCAAACAGCGGTATGGTCTTGACTATGAAGATGCTTCCAGTCCTGTTGTCAAGCCAACTACCATTCGTCTGCTGCTTTCTTTGGCTGTTACTAGAGGCTGGTCTCTTCGTCAGTTGGACGTCCAGAATGCTTTTTTTCATGGTGTTTTGGAGGAAGAGGTTTACATGCGCCAGCCTCCGGGTTTTGTTGATCCTGCTCGTCCTCATCACCTGTGTCGTCTGGTCAAGGCACTTTATGGATTGAAGCAGGCTCCTCGTGCGTGGCACACTCGGCTTGGTTCCGCTCTTCGAGCTCTTGGTTTTGTTCCACCCACTGTTGACACATCGCTGTTTCTCTTCCATCGACCTGAGATGACGATGTATCTCCTTGTCTATGTCGATGGTATTATTCTCATTAGCTCCTCGGATGTTGCTGCCGACCGTCTTCTGACAGCTCTCAGTGGTGAGTTTGTCATGAAGGACTTAGGCGCTTTGCATTACTTTCTTGGGCTGGAAGTCTCTCGGTCTTCTGCTGGACTGACTCTCACACAACACAAGTACTCGATGGACTTGTTGCGTCGGGCAGGTATGCTAAAGTATAAGCCAGCTCCAACTCCGATGTCTGCTACTGATCAGCTGTCTGCTCTTGATGGGGATCCTCTCACATCCGATGATGTCACTGAGTATCGGAGTATTGTTGGTGGTCTGCAGTACTTGACTATCACACGGCCGGATATCTCGTTTGCGGTCAATCGTGTGTGTCAGTATCTTCATGCTCCTCGGACTTCGCATTGGTCAGCTGTGAAGCGTATCTTACGCTACATCTGTCTTACAGCCTCGTATGGACTCCTTCTTCAGCATGCATCCTCTGGAGAACTATCGGCCTTCTCTGATGCGGATTGGGCTAGGTGTCCTGATGACAGGCGATCCACGGGGGGATATGCAGTCTTTCTTGGTCGAAATTTGATCGCCTGGAATGCTCGCAAACAGTCTACTGTGTCTCGCGGTAGTACAGAAGCTGAGTACAAGGCGGTTGCTAATGCCACAACTGAGTTCATATGGGTACAATCTTTGCTGAGAGAGTTGGGGGTCTCTCAAGCTCAGCCGCTGGTTCTTTGGTGTGACAACATTGGTGCAACATATCTGTCATCTAATCCAGTTTTTCATGCTCACACCAAACACATCGAAGTTGACTATCATTTTATAAGGGAACGCGTTGCACAGAAGCTACTTCACATCAAGTTCATATCCTCTAAAGATCAACTTGCTGACATCTTCACGAAGTCTCTACCGCAGCCATAGTTTGTAGGTTGTAGGCGCAATCTTAACTTGCTTAGTACCTCAGGCCATAGTTAAGATTGAGGGAGGGTGTTAGACTGTATATATACATAGTTTCTGTACAATATCTTATAATCTGTATTGTACACATTTGTGTACCCCTATATATATATATATATATATATATATATATATATATATATATATATATATATATATATATATATATATATATATATATATATATATACATAAACACTATTCTGATCACGGGATGAGAATAATATTCTGATAAACTTCCGCCAAAAGTGCCTAAATGGGGCTTGCAATATACCGTTGGAAAGCTACGGACACTAGTATAATAGCCTAGATCGAATTTTTGGCAAAATGTACACACTTTAAGAGCAGTTTTGAAAATTGTTTTTCTTCATACAAAAAACCGTGAATCGTATTTTCGAGCCTATTTCTAAACCGTTTATCGGAATGAGGCAAATGAGATGGCGTTGGATAGCTGCTGCAAATTCGATCATTTGACATGTTGAACATTTACCCAAATTCCCTACGGTTAAAGAGGAATTTCAAAAATGGCGGAATTTCAGAAACCGAACAGTCGGGTTCGTATTTCGGGGTTAATTCCAAAATGGCTAGTCTGATCGACGCATATGATATGGCGTTGGAAATCTTATAAAAAATCGCATCTTTTCATATAAAAAGTTTGTTCCAACTATGAACGGTTCAAAAGTAATTTAGAAAACGGTAGAATCTGTACCGAGTTCGTATTTTCGCGTTATTTTCTCAACGGTTTGTCGGAATACAGCAAATAATATGGCGTTGGAAAGCTTGAACCAATGAGTAACTTTTATATGTAGATTGTTTTTTCAATTATTTACGGATTTAAGTCAATTTTAAAAATGACTAAAAACGTATTTTTACCGTAATTTTTACAAACTTTATCGGAATGGGGCAAATAATATACGGTTGAAAAGCTACGGAAAATGCGAAACTTTTTCATGTAGATGGTTTTCTCTGATTCCTAATCGTTTTGAAGCAATTTCGAAAACAGCAAGATCACGTGTTCTGCCTTTATCGCTGAAAGATCGTGGATGTCGCCTAGAGGGGGGGGGGGGTGAATAGGCGCTTTAAAATAATTACGGTTTAGGCAAGATCACGTGTTCTGCCTTTATCGCGAAACAGAGCCTTCGAAAATACACCGCGTGAAAAACTTGAACTTCTCGACACATGTGCCTGAACTTCACTCTGTTATTCACGTGGTGTTTTTTGCTCGTAGATCTCCATCCACTCATCGGAATCGAGAAAATGATATACGGATTGAAAGCTGCTGTAAACACGCAACTTTTCCGTGTTCATCTTTTTTTCATACTCGCGACGGTTTAAAAAAATTACTTGACATTCATTCAGTGTAGTATTCGAACTTCGCGCTGTTTTCACGTTGAACTTCTGTCACGTACTTTCGTTTGTAATTTCTCACCCATTCGTCGGTGTTACACAAATGATATTCCTTTTCGAACAAACCTCTCTCACAATAATTTTTTAACTTTCTCCGAACGAGGACTTGAACTTATAGCAAAAAAAAATTGGACCTTGCCTTTTTATTCATTTTTCTCACATTAAACACACATCATGTAGTATGTGAACTTTCTCCGTTTTTATAATTTGAATTTTTTATATCGAATTGCTCCCAAATAATAACTGAACTTCTTTGAGGATTGAGAGAATTATTTTAAAACAAAAAACTATTTCTTTTTTGTGTTTTTGAACATGGAAATACAAGGTGAACCTCTCATGCAAGAATTTTTTAACTTCATCGGGCAGAGCACGTGAACTTCTTTCAACAAACCTTTTAATAAACTTTGAAGTTCTCTATTTTGAAAATTTGAACTTCATAGTTTTTTTATTGCCTCTTTATTTTTGAATACCCATTTGTGTGTGTTTTGCCGTAGGTGAACTTTTTGAACTATCTGCGGCAGAGAATTTGAACTTCTTCATTTTAATTCTTCAATAAAAAAGGAAAATCTGAGTTTTTTATAAATATCGAACTTCTCTATTTTTTTAACCTGGACTTCTTGATTTATTTCTTTTAGTAGCGGAAAAATCCTAGTTAACACCGAAGATCCTTTTTATGAATATTGAACTGCTCTATTTTTAGAATTGGAACTTCTTGTTTTTTTTGTTGAACTTCTTGTTTTTCATTCTTTAATAATGAGGAAAATCTAGATCTCTTTCCTAATTTTGACTTCTTGGGACTTGTTGGTTCTTTTTCAATTATCTAGTTCACAGGTTAAAGTTACTCAAAAAAAATATTTGCTTTTATTCTCCAAACTTACTATGTTTCATGCGGTGATTGTTTTTTATTTTTTGTATCGTGATACTTTCTTCCTATTGTTCTCGTTGAACTTCATCACTTTTTAATGGTGAACTTCTCGCGTGATTTTTTACATGGTTTTCCCCCATGTGTTTTGAAGTGAGAGAGTAAATGTAATTTTCTAGTTTTGGGGTTCATAGGTTAAACTTACTGAAAAACGTACAACCATATTTGAACTTTCATGACAAAAAACTTCTCGAATGTTCTTACTTCAAAATTAGGGGAAGTGTTTTAATCCTGGACATCCACAAAGTATAATTTATCAACTGATCAAATAGGCAAAATCAGAGAAAGAAATACACGAGTATGTTCCAAGAAAAAGCATCAACACTAACATCACTAGCAATCACATAGGCTACCTGCACACTGAGCAGTTACATCCACGCACACCACACGCATACACATCACACAGGGAACGAACAACGTGCCGGCTCACATGCACACCATGCGCAAGCACACGGACACGCTCACCGGACGCAGCATCACACACGCACACCTTCAGGGAGGCGACTGCGTGCTAGAGAAGAGGCGGCCTCAGGGACGACGAGGCACTGACGGGAGGATGACCTGGGAACATGGTCGATCATCGGCGACATGCTCTCATATGGAGTCTTCCTTCCAGGCGTGGAGCCGTGGACTGCTGTCAGTTATTTTGCTAAACTAGTACAAAAGAACTGCCACAAATCATTTCGGCAATACACTGAAGAAACGCTGCAGTTTTTTTTCTGCAAGAAGTGTCGTTGTCCTTATTGACGACGCATCACCTGATGGATTGCTGGAGGACAGAACCAGAGGGAGGAGGTCACCCATGACATGATGTGCTTGGGGACAGAGTAGCTCACCAGATCAGCACCAGCTCTCATGCGCTAGCATCCGCTGGATTCGTGGCCTCCGAATGTCCTCTACGTAGTAGGAAGCCGAGGGCGACGACGCCGGCGCTGGAGAAGAGAATCTCGTCGTCGTCCTTCGCTTTTGAGAAGTACATCGGGGGATGGGGCTGAATTGGTGGCCGAACGCGTGGATCTAGCCGGCTGGGGCGCTGGGCGCGGTGGGATCGAACTGACGCAGTTGGCCAGGCCGAACTTCTAGACGCCTACCTCCCCGCAGGAGCGAACAGGAGGGAGGAGACCGTCATGGACGCGCCGTGCTCAGGAGTTGGATGAGTTACAAGAAGGAGGAAGTCATGGTCACCGCGTCGTGCTTGTGGGCAGAGGAGCTTGCAGGAGCAGCTCATGGCTGTGCCGCATCGCCAGCGCGATCTCCAGCGCCCTGCTCACCCTCTGCACCAGTGGCCGCGTCGGCGTCGGCGGCGGCAGCGGCTCCTTCCTGCGGTGCTCCTTGCCCCCGTGTAGCCACTCACCCAGCGTGGCACCGCTCAGGAGCTCCGTCACCAGGAAGCAGCTCTCCGGTGGGCGTAGGCACGCGTCCATCAGCCGCAGCACGTGCCCTATGAAGGTCACGATGGGGTCCTGGGAAGGTCGCGGCACCTGCGTGTGGCACCTACGCACGGCCAAGGGCGGCGCCGGTCGTCGGATGTGGTGGGTGGCGGAGGTCAGGTGGCGGGGGGCAGTTCGCCGGGGAGTCGGGCGGCGGCGGGGGTGGCGGATCGATCTGCGGTGGGGGCACGATCAGGGGTGGGGGTGTGGTCGGCGGAATGATCGGGGGCGGGATGATGGATCGATCGGGGGCACGGGTGGGGTGACAGATCGATCGGGGGCGGGGCTGGGGCGGCGGATCGTTCGGGGGAGGTGGGTGGTGTGTGGTGCAGCAGGTGTGGGATGCCGAGAGGCTTCGGGGTAGTTTAGGATTTGGATTTGTTTTCCAGTTTTCAGGAGTGCGGGAGGACCTTGTCCGCTCCTATATACAGCCGGTAGTTATTAGAATAACTATTCTAATCCTGGGATTAGAATAGTGCCACCCTATATAGCCCGTCTATTCTGACAACGATGTCAGAATAACTATTCTGACAACACTTCCGAACTTCCCGGTTAACGCGGGTGCACTGCATCTCTACACACAAGTACTGCAATGTCAGCAGAAAAAACTGCATGCGTTTTTTCTGCACTGTTTTCGCTCCAGTTTCTAAACCGTTTGTCGGAATGAGGCGTATAATATACCGTTGGATAGCTATAGAAAATGCGCAACTACGTCATGTTGAACACTTTTCGAATTTCCTCGCGGTTTAAGAGCAGTTTCGAAAACAGTGGCCGCCTCACGGGTGGCGGCGAGCGTATTTTCGCGATTTTTTCTAAACCGCTCCACGGAATGAAGCAAACGATACGGCGTTGGAAAGATATCGTCGAGCCGCAACTTTTTCATGTAGAACGCTCTGTCTAATTCCTTACGGTTTAAGAGCAGTTTTAATTTTACTAAAATGCGGACACTCTGTTTTTCACGACACCAAAATCGACGCGTGAACTGCATCAGACTGAAGAACGTACTGCTTCAGACAGAAAACCGCACTGCATCAAACAGGCAAGCGAACTGCATGAGTTCTTTTGTCCTTTTTTCTAACATTTTTTATGAACAAGAGTGGACCATTTTTATGAACGAGAGTAGACCGAAGAGACGAGGGCAAGTGAACCACAAAACTATCAAAAAGTAAATCGCATTATTCTTTTTTTGTTTCTCTAACATTTTTTTGGGCGTTTTCGTTTACAGTTTCATCTCAACTGCCAGGCCGAGTGTAGTGAACCACATGCGGCGACGAAGTGCACTGCAAGTTCCGATGCAATTTTGTTTTTCTGAACACATGATGCCGCACAGGAACAAGTGATGCTTGCATCGAAGGAAGTGAACCTCGTCTCAAATCAAAACAAACTGCATGCATTGTTTGTCACTCTCTGACTTTTTTGAAGTTGTCTAGGCCACACAGTCCATTTTGTACAAACCAAACCACCATGGTTTTTAACAGTGAAACATCATGCTTTCATCACTATTTTTAGAAAACAGACCTAAAAAGTAAAATACAAAAAAACATCATACATGATCCGCGCGAGCCGCAACCAAAGCACCAACGGACTGCATTTTTTTCTCACACATTCAAGGACAAGGTGAAACTTCAAAAAAAACTACAATGCCGCCGGACTATACTTCACATTGTTTTTAACCATTTTGCACAATGCAAAATAAAATGAACTGGATCAAACTTCACTGCAGAACTGAATGTGTTTTTTTTTGTTAACCGCAAAGGTCAACATGACAAACTACACGAGGGGCAACAACATGTTCATCCACCGGCCAGCTGCGAGAACCTCCTGCACACACCACACAAACTGCATGTCGCACCCATACACGCCTGTCATCTCCTCTCGTGCCCGCGTACTGCACAGGTGGCCCAACCGAGCTGCAAATGTCCTCACCGGCAGCAGCGCGGGGCAGCATGGTGCAGCGCGCTCAGATCCACGCTGGCAGCCATGCGAGGCGCCTGGAGGCAGTGCCCAACTCCGCCTCACACCAGCACACGCCGTGGAAGGCTAGAGCCAGCGACGGGGTTCCTCCGCAACGGCAACCGCGGCCGAGCCGTGGAAGTAGATGGCCGGAGAGGCGCCGGCCGGGTGCGGCTGGCCAGGCACATGGCGGGGCGAGCGACGACCTGAACTAGATGCACCAAGGGAGAGAGGGATGCGAGCTCGTACAGGATGCAGGGCGCAGTGCAGATGAGTCGTACGAAAGGAGGTATGTGCCTGGCATCCTGCGATGCCGTCGTCTACGCCCCAACCATGCCTCTGGGGAAACAAGGACCAGAGCCAGAGCCGCCGGCGACCCGCGGCCGCTCGGGAAGCCCTCGCCTGCAGAGAAAGGGTCAGCGGGATCTGACCATGACTGTGGGGATTGGTGAAAGCAGCGGTCGACGGGGGAGGTCACCGGACTGCACGGGGCGAGGAGGAACTGCATGGGGGAGCTTCGGTAGTGGTCGCAGGGGGACGATGGCGGCCGGATCTGGCGGGTGAGGCCGCGCCGGGGGACGGTGGCGGCCGGATCCTTTGGTAAAGGCCTCACCGGGGACCGGTGGAGGCGGAGGGATCAGGAAGGAAGAAGGTGGATGGGGCGGAGGAGGAAGAAGGTGGGTTTGGGGTGGGTGCGAGGACGGAGTGGAGGAAGGCAGGGGCGTGGCGGCCGGATCCAGTGGTGGATGCCTCGCCGGGGGCCGGTGGCGGCCGGATCACGCCATGGCTGTGGGGGGCGCCGGTAGATGGAGGGGGTGGGGGTGCGCTGGTGGTGGGACGGGGTTGGGAGCGCGCCGGCGGTTGTAGCGAGAAGGAGGTGGGGTGGGGTGGATAGAGTGGATAAGGTGAGGTGGGCGGGTGTGTGCAGTTTAGTTTGGTTCGGGGTAGCGGTTCCGTTCGGGGTGGGTCGGGTGGCTGTGGGGGCTACGGTGATGTTAGAATAAGAAACAGTTGTTAAAATAAGACTCTTAAGGGGTGTTGTCAAAATAGACCCCTCCCATGTCTTACATGTTGGACCGGTGATGGGGAAGGAGAGATTTTCCGGCCGCCGGAACCGCGATGATCCCGTCCCAGAGAAACCGAGCGCCCGTTGAGCGGACGCTATAGAGTCGCGCCAGACAGATCCTGCCGTCGGCTGGGCGTTGTCCTCGCGAGAGTGGCGGAGTGCAATGCGGACCGCCATTGCCTCCTTCAATCCGCAGGGGACGACCCCCCATTCAATGGATCCGTATTGGTCGGAGTCAGATCCGCTACCCTCCACGCCGAAGAAGGCCGGAGATCGCCGGAGGTGAACTAGGGTGGCGGATGGGAGTGGAGTAAAGTAGCTAGGGTTTGGTTCGACTAGCGGATGAGGACGAATATATGTGGGGTTGATGCGGGCCAGGTGGGCGTGCCCGGACGCGCCCGGGCGCCCCGTATCTGCCCCATATTTGGACTGGATATGAGGGGTATCGGACAGTTCGGGCGTTTGAGGCAGGTTTGAGAGGCCCGGCTGGATCGAAATTTCATAACCAGTCGGTGACCGGGCGACCTGCCCGGACTTTTGAGGGAGGTATGAATGGTCCGGCTGTAGATGCTCTAACTATCTTTTATCTATATGTGAATTAGAGCATCTCCAGCCGCGCCCCCAACAGGCCTCCCCGGGCAACTTTTTTACCGCCGGCGGGCGAAAATCGGCCCAATCGCGCCCCCAGGACCCCGTGTTTCGCCGGTTAGAGCCCTTTTTTGGATCGGCGAACCCACGCCGAACCCGGCGCACTGAGGGGCTCCGGCGGAAACAAACCGGCGTGTGGGACACCACTGTCAGGCGAATCTCGTCCTTTTCCTCGCCCGAGCCACTACCCTCGCATTCTCCCCCATGTCGATTCCGGCGCCTCTCGCCTGTTCATGGCCACTGTGCCGCCGCTAGAAGGCCTCTTTTGACCGCCCCTTCATTCCCCCTCGCCGGATTTCGCTTCCCCGACCCTCGCCCATCGACGTCCTCTGGCTGCCACCACGCCGGCAGGACACCGGCGGCTGCTCGCCCGTCACGCCGACAAGGTGTTCGTCATTTTGCCTGCTCGGCCATGGACTCGGACGACGAGGAGGCGTTCGCGGCCCTGTTGGAGGAAGAAGCCGAGGCCGACACCGCCGACGAGGAGCACCTCATGATACTCGCCTCGCTGGCCGGCCTGTTCGTGAACAATGACAAGCCCCGACGAGGTGGCTCGGCGCCGGGCCGGCGCAAGAGCAAGCAGAGGCATCGGATGGAGGGTTATTGCATGCTCTACGCCGACTACTTCGCCGACTCTCCATTGCACGGTGAGAAAGTATTTCGGCGTCGTTACCGGATGAACCGGAAGCTCTTCCTCGGGATTGTTAATTCCGTCCGGGAGTTCGACAGCTATTTCGTTTGCAAGAAGGATTGCACCGGCACAGTTGGATTCTCCTCACTCCAGAAATGCACCCAAGCTATGAGGATGCTTGCATACGGAGCTCCCGCTGACATACAAGAAGACTATGGACGAATGGCCGAGTTCACCACCATTGAGTGTCTATACAAGTTCTGCAGGGCAGTGGTGGCAGTGTTTGGACCACAATATTTGCGATCACCCAATGCTGAAGACACTGCTCGAATCCTAGCACAGAATGCAGCAAGAGGATTTCCAGGGATGCTTGGAAGCATCGACTGCATGCATTGGTCATGGAAAAACTGCCCATTTGCTTGGCAGGGGATGTACAAAGGCGCCAAAGGAGGTTGCTGTGTGGTACTTGAGGTAGTAGCCACACATGACCTATGGATTTGGCACTCCTTCTTTGGTATGCCAGGAACTCACAATGACATCAATGTCTTGCAGTGCTCGAATGTCTTCGCCAAGCTTGTTGAAGGTCATGCTCCTCCGGTGAACTTTGAGGTCAATGGGCGCCACTACAACATGGGATACTATCTAGCAGATGGTATCTATCCGAGATGGTCCACATTTGTGAAGACTATCTCAAAACCCGTGGCACCAAAGAAGGCACACTTTGCTAAGTGTCAGGAGGCTTGCAGGAAAGATGTCGAGCGAGCATTTGGTGTGCTCCAATCGCGATTTGCTGTTGTCCGGTACCCCGCTCTGACCTGGTCGAAATCGCAGATGTGGGAGATCATGAATTGCTGTGTCTGCTTGCACAACATGATCATTGAGAGCGAGCAGGAAGAGCCAGTGGTTGACACTGAACCATATCACAGGATGGGACCTCTTGCAGTTGTTGATCACCAGGTAACAGCAACATGGGCTACCTACCTCAATATGCGCCAGGAGATCCGAGACCCACAAGTGCATCAAGAACTGCAGGACGATCTGGTGGAGCACCTATAGAGGCTCAAGGGCAACGCCTAGCTCGATTTGTTTTAATTTATGTTGGAACTTGCTTCATTAAACTATTTGATTTTTTTGTATTAATTTCTATGATGAACTTTGGTACGAAACATTTAGTTTTTTTGTTGAATTTATGCCGAAAGAGCGTCGAATTTGTTGATTTTAAGCCGAAAAAGCGCCGAATTTGTTAAAGTTATGCCGAAATAGCGTCGAATCTGGGCCGAATCTGCGCCCATACTGGGCCGAAATCGCCGGTTGGGGGGCGACCGTGGGGCGGCGGCTGGGAACCCGAGCCCCCCCAGGCCGATTTTAGCGCCGGCTTGGCCCCAGGCGGCGCTATTTCGGCCCCCTGGGGTGGGGGCAAACGGCTGGAGATGCTCTTAGATGCCCCTAAAAAAGATGTGAATTAGCTAATCCGAAACAAAAATACTCGGCAAAGGTCATGTTGGTCCGGTTGCACGGGCCACGAGACACTAAACAAAGTTTCCAACTCCAATAGTGGTCCGGTTGCACGGGCCATAATGCTAGCCTGCAAAAAGAAGACATACAACCCAAAGGACCAAGGTAGTGTCAAAAGAAAAACTAAAACACAACACCAAGGCTAGCAGCCCCCAAAATACGAATCCCTCCCTCCCGCGCCCGTGTCGCCCCCCCCCCCCCCCCCCCCCCCCCCCCCGCGGGCGACCCGGGCGAAACCCTAGCCACCAGGCCACCACCCCTCCCTCCCCCCTCGCCGCTGCCGGCAGGCGCCGCCGGGCAAAGCCCGCGCGGCGTCGGCTGCGGCGGGGCACTTCGTTTTCTTCCTTCTCGCGGGGCCTGGGCTGCGCGGCGCTGCTCGGCTAAGGAGAGGCGTGGGGGCAACGCTGCGAGCTGGTGCCATCGGCGCGACCGGCGCGGTGGGTTTGGCGCGACGCTGCGCGCGCGCTGGTGCTCGCGGAAGGAAGCGGGTAGGCAGAGGCCGGAATGCGCGACGGCGCTATGCAGGCGACTGTCGGGGTTGGCGGGTGTGCGTGGCACCCTGGCACTGCTCCCGACGCGGTTTTACAGCGCACGGACGGCGCCCCCAGCGCGGATCTGTTGGGTGGTGGCGCACGTGGAGGTTGGGCATCACGGCGGTGATGGGTTCGCGGTGGCCGAGCCCGATTGGAGATCGAGCGGGCCTGCGGCCAGATCTCGCCGCCCGGTGGCGCCTGGATGATGGAGGCAGCAGCGGGGGTGCCGGTGGATGCTGGTGGGTCCTTCCCTTCAAGCGTGTGCACGCCCAGCTCCTGGAGTAGGGGCGCCATTTCACCCTGTCGGTGCTAGAGGAGGCTCGGGCAGACTAGATCCAGCACGGAGGTCCGGTCCTTGTGCGCGGCAGTGCGAGCCCGTTAGTGTTTGGCTTGGTTTTTGCTCTGTTTCGGCGCGCTGCGGTGCGGGCCAGTCAGTCTTTGGTTCTACTTCGGTCTTTCTTGTGCGCTGCGGTGCGAATTCTCGCCCAGATCTGCGCACGGAGACGGAGGATGGCCGGAGCTGACTGGTTTCGCCTAGGTCCTACGAGCGGCAGTGCGGACCAGTCTGATTGCGTGTGCTCGCCTAGTTACTGCAAGCGGCGGCGACAATTCCATGTCTGGTTGTGTGTGCTTGGCCTCGTCCTGCCCAATGGCGTTGGGTAGGTCTCGGATCCTAGATGGTTGGTAGAAGACTTGGCTCCGGATGAAAATCCTGCATTGACCTTGTCGGTGCCGACGGTAACGGCATCTATGGATGTCGTCTTCTTCCTTGGAGGTACCGCCGTGGAGCTCATTGCTCTTCCTACCTCATGGCTGAGGTCTCCGGGTGAAAACCTAAGATCTAACGGAGCCAGATTGGATGACGGTGGTGTTCTCGATACCACTTCCTTCTTGAAGGCGTCATCTTGAAGACCTCAGCGATGGATTCCGATGATGTGCGCGGTTGATGGCAGAGGTTGGGTTTGTGATGGTGCCGGCAGGTTGTTTTTTCCTTTCTTTTCTTTCTGCACTAGCCTTTTTGTTATGCTTTCCCCCTCTAGAGGTGTTTGTTATTCATCTTCTGATCAATGAATTTGGCAGTTCTCGTGACAACGTTCAAAAAAAACACCAAGGCTAGCAAACCGAGTCCGCCTGGTATGCCGATTTCCCGCCCCCTACTGCATGGCGGCTTTCCAAACCAAGAACACGTCCGAGGCTAGGTGGCTTTCCGAACCCGGCTAGAAGTCGCCGCCAACATGCTCGATATAACGTCTGCATCTCCCTACTCATAGCTAGTCCCCAGGCACGGCGCGGACACCACCGTGCACGCCCTCCGCGCGCGCGCAACGGGAATAAGGGACATGGCGGACGGCAAGACAGCCTCCGGGGGCATGACCACGGTCGCCTCCCGAATCGCCTCCATCTGCGCAATGATCGGTGACCACGGGGCACCTGGTGGTACTGCAGCCCTGAGCGCCAGGCGAGTCGCTGCCGTTTCGGCCATGATCGACGAGGTCGCGCTGGGAAGGAGGAGGAGGACAACGAGGAAGCGGCGCATGGGCAACTCTCGCTGCTACGAGGAGGTGTGCACGCTCGGCGGGGGCACGTTCGGCGACGTCTTCAAGGCGCGGCACCGCGCCACCGGCCAGACCACCAAGGGGCACAGGGACTACTTCCTCGTCATGGAGTACGCCGGGCCAAGCCTGCGCCAGGTCCTCAACAAGCGAATCCGTCTCGGTCGCCGGCTGTTTCAGGAGAGGGACGTGCGGTCCATCGTGCGGCAGCTGCTAGCCGGCGCGGAAGCTATGCACAAGCACGGCATCATGCACCGCGACATCAAGCCCGAGAACATCTTCGTGGTCCAGAAGGGCGGCAGCATCGTCGTCAAGATCGGAGACTACGGGGCGGCCATGTCCACGGCCGAGCGGGACCCCGAGGAGGACTGGGCTGCTGGGACTTGGGAGTACAGCGCGCCGGAGATGCTGCTGGAGGAGCCGCTCTACGACACCCCCGTCGACCTGTGGTCCATCGGCTGCGTGATGGCGGAGCTCCTCACCGGGAACGAGCTGTTCTCAGGGGGCGACATAGGCGGCCTGCTCGACAGGATTTTCGATCTGCTGGGCACGCCAGGCGAGAGAGAGTGGGGGTGGGGGGATGCCTTCAATTCGCCGGGACACGCACAGCCATGGCGAGCGCACCAACGGCTGCGCAAGCTGTTCCCCAAGAAGCTGCTGTCCAAGGAAGGGTTCCAGGTCCTCCAGGGGCTCCTCACGTGCGATCCATCCAGGCGGCTGGATGCTGCCGCCGCGCTCCGGCTTCCGTGGTTCACCGACGCCGGTGGCATGCCGGTTGCCGCTGTTCCGGAGACAGCATTAGCTGTTAGAAGACATAATGCGTAACCACGTGTACATGTACAATTTATCCAGGTCGCAGGAAAAATAGAATTATTGTTCTAGATAGATATTTTTTTCAAGAGTACGCTAAAGTGAGCAAAAAATGTATGTAAAACTCTTGTGTACACTGCAACCAGTGTCATAGGAACGCCCACACCGAAACAACATCAAGGAACTAACAACTTACTAAATTGTTTCACTCGCTTGCGACTATATGGGACATGGCTACGCCGGTTGACCTCGACTCTGACATTTGGCCTTTGGTGACGCTTTCCATTCTTTGGAAAACCTAAAACTCTAGAAACGCTCGTGTTTTTTGCTCCGAAGACCATGACCACATGATTTTTCTTGTTTTACAATATGGTTTGATGACATCTATTCTGGCTGCAATACTGTAAAAACGTTATGCAGTATACCTTAAAACGATTTTAGAGACGAGAGTTTACAGCATCCGCTAGAGATGCTCTAAGTAATGCCCAACACTTCCAAATGCACGATGCACCAGAGAATCCAGTAGCTCCATGCCAAAGTAAATTGTATACCGAGCTTGCAGAGTCCGAGCCTGATGAAGTCCATCTCCACGTGAAAAGAGACGCGCTTACGATGGTCCACAGACGGTGATTTCGTTAAGGGGGTGTGTCTAGGGTGTGGCATAGTTATTGTACATCTAAATGACTAAATCAAGCATAAAAAAAGAAAATACCCATACGAATCTCCATGTAAGATCAATAATGTAGGACTTAGATATGCAATACTTATCTCACATCTAGATGTGTTTTAGCAAAATCGATTTTCAATTGTTGGAGATCCAACAATCCGACAGAAAGATGAGTATCCTCCCTGCAGAGATGGGTGATTGCTAAAGGCCTCCTGATTGTGCGTTTGTTCTTTGTTGACGATCCGTGTGCAGACTTTCAGAGTGATCAGCGGAGCAAGGTCGCGGACAACTTTTCCGTTAATCCATCTATCGCTCCAAAATAGCACACGGCATCCACGATCAACGGAAATCTGGATCTGACTGTTAAAAGACATCACGAACCATGTCATCGTTCAATAGGTGCAAACCTTCCAAGGTATGTTCAGTTTACTAGTATCAAAAACACTTTTATATTATGAGAAGGAGGAAGTAACTCTTAACTCTGAGACCGATAACCTGAAGCTACATAGTCGGCCCCCTTAGGCCTTGTACAATGCAAGGTGCTTAGAGGTGATGCTTAGACAAATAAACAGATTTTTTTGAAGCACCGATGCCTATTTGCATAGGGTCGACGCTTAATTAAGCACCCCTCATATAAAGATAAATACTATTGCTTAGGAAAAGCTTGATTTATTTTAATAAGCACCTCCTATAAACACCTTAGAGCAACTCCAATGGGGAGACCCAAACGGACGCGCGATTTGTCCGCTTTTCGTCCGTTTGGGTCGGCCAGGCGGACGGCCGTGTCCGCTATTTCATTTGGATCGGTTCGGACGCCCAACGGCAGCGAGACCCAAATTTGCGCGCGCCAAAAAAAAACACGTGGCCACATGCAGACGCGAATTAAAGCATAATTAAACATAAGTGGCCGGTGAACCGCCGGCCAAAGTCCACTTAACACATAATTAAACATTAATAAAAACTAAAAAAAAGTCCGCGCCCGCACGTTGCCCTAGCCGTCCCCCTTGCCCTTGCCCTTGCCGTCTTTGTCGTCGCCGGTGAGGTCGACGAAGGTGGGGGCCGGCCCAGCACACGGGAATGCCGCCCGGTAGGCTACCAGGGCAGCCTCCTCCGGCGTCTGCTGCGGCGGCGGCATTGCGGCATGCCGGGTGCGCTCCTCCTCTTCCTCCTCGAGGCGTAGCGCCTCCTCCTCCTTCTCCCACCGCATCTGGCGCAGGCCGTCCGCCTCCTCCTCGGCGAGCCAGTGCTGCCTCCAGTGCTCGAGGTGGCCCGCCTCCTCCTCCGGCGTGGCTTCGAAGTGGACGGGCGACGCGCTCACCCACTCGCGGACCATGCCCACCCACCCGTACT
The DNA here is from genome assembly GCA_039707655.1 of Elymus sibiricus. Classification (NCBI taxonomy): domain Eukaryota; kingdom Viridiplantae; phylum Streptophyta; class Magnoliopsida; order Poales; family Poaceae; genus Elymus; species Elymus sibiricus. The sequence goes on from CM077665.1 coordinate 483,506,506, forward strand.
TCTCGTCTGGAAAAGTGGGTGGTGGTGGCGAGAGCTTCCGCGAGGGCTCCTCCTTGGGCTCGACAGTGGGCGGCGGCGGCGGCGGCGGTGGAAACTCCGGGACGAACAACGGGGCGTGGACGGAGTCCCCCGCAGACGACAAGGCGAGGGCGCGGTCCAGACCCTCCCACTGGGCTTCCTCCTCGAGCCTACTGGCCTCCAGCTCGAGGGTGGCTTGGTACGCCGCCTCTTCGTCCTCCTCCTCCGGCAGGACCTCGGGAGGCGGAGGAGGGACGGCCTGGTCGACGGGGACTCCCCGCCGGCGCTCCTCCTCGTGCTCTAGCGCGAACCAGCGCTCCCAGTTGGGGGAGTCTGGCGCGTAGGCATACATGGCCCGCTGCTCCGGCGTGAGGGCAGAGCGACGCCGGCGAACCTCCTCCGCGTGCGCCCGCGCGGATCGGGGCACTGTCGGAATGGGGATCCGCTGCGGATCCAGATGCCAACCATGGGGCAAGTTGACGTCCGGGTACTGCAGCGGCCGGCGGTACTGCCAGCGCCACCGCTGCCAGGTGGGGCGGAGGTGGCTGGTCGTGTTTACGCAGACGCAGTGAGGACGCGGGGCGCGTCCGCTTCGTGTCCGCGAGGACGCATTTCAGTCGCATTTTTGGGCCAGGAATGGGTCCACGCGGACACGCCGCAGACGTTTTTTGGGTTTGGGTCGCCGCGTTGGGCCGTCGCTTTTGTCCGCACCGACCCATTCGGACGCAGGCGGAAGATTTGGGTCTCCCTGGAGTTGCTCTTACGTTGTCCAAGGCCTTAAAGCCCCTCTATATGTCCAGACGGACGGCGTTATCCATCACGAAAATGCTACCCCAACCGCCCCCTCAAATGGTTGGGGTCCGGCACGCCACGTCGGCAAAAGCGGGACCCACCTGTCATACTCATGGTCAAAATGACATAAGTCGCCAACTAGTGTTATTTGCCGAAATAGGGTTTCCCCCCGCTTTATATTATAAAGCAACGAACACCGATCACAGGGTAACTGCTGGGGCGAATAGCACATCAAGCCCAAAGACAAAAAAGAAGAAGAAAAGAATGCCAACAACGACAGCTCGGCAAGCACGGAGGATCCGCCACCGCTGCGCCCACCAACTACGTCCCACCACACACCATGACACCGGATCGCCGAGTACCAAGCAACACCTCCAACAAGGAATGCGACGCCAACGACGCTGCTGCCCGGACAAGTCCTAGGGTTTCCCCCGGCATGCGGAGGGGAGTGGGGGGTGGATAGCACCGACGCCCTTCAAGAAGGAAGGATGGCACCCACAGGCGTCACCACGTCGGAGCCGGATAGACCGGCAAGGATTTCTCCCGCATCTCCAAGCACCGCCACCTACTCGAACCGGAGCCATCCCACCATCTTGCCGCTCACAAGCACGCGCCACCACGGTCTTGGACCCCACCACGCCGCCTAGCTGCGAGTACCACCACGAGGTCGAGAGGACAGGGGCAAAGAGCATCCAAAGGCAAGGGTGGAGACACCGGAGCCGAACGGGAAGGAACCGCCTCCACCGCAGCCGCGCAGGGGCCCGTGCCCCCAGCGCCGCCGCAGTCTGCCGTCCGGACGCAGCAGCCGAGGCATACCAGGCCACCCGGGCCCGGCCGGGTCCATCTCGGGCCCGCAAAGCTCCGTCCGCCACGCTGCTGCACGCCGGCAACCTCGCCGCGACCCACTACCATCCAGACGCCCCGCCACCGCCGCCCGAGAGCTACGCCGCCGCCCAGCAGCCACCGGCCCGCCCAGACCCAGATGGGGCCCGAAGGGCCCAGATCTGGGCCTGGCGGGCGCCGCCAGCCCGCGCCACCGCGACACCCCGCCGCCAACGGCGCCGCCGCCGCCTAGCACCCGCCCCCGCCCGCGCAGGACCGTCGCCGCCTGACAGCACCACCTGTGCCGCGCCCGCCCCGTGCCGGAGCTGCAGCAGGAGGGGAATCGCCCCGGGCCGCTGCCGCCGGGGCCGCCCCGGGCCGAGCCCGGCGCCGCATGCCGGCAACAGTGGAGGAGGAGAGGAGGGAGGGACCGTTGGGAGGAGGGAGGGGGCGCGGCCGGTCGCCCGCGCGGGGGGCGAGCCGGTCGCGAGAGGAGAGGAGTGGGTTTCCCTTAGTTCTCTTTTGTTTCCGCTATCAGTCCACTTACTAGTGTTATTTGTAAAAAAGATAGACTCAAAATTAGTTGTTTTTACCACCAACCCGTAGAATTGTGATTTTTTTAACCTGACCTTCAATGTCGATGGTTTCTACAACTCACTCGTGAACTGCACTAGTGTTATAATGGATAATGATTGTATGTTGCACGCCAACGTTTCTTCTTGTAAGGAGGAGCCGAGTGTTTTATGTTTTGTGAGTAGTGTTCGAAGGAGGTGGCATGTGGAATCTTTTCCAATGAAAGCTAGATATGAGAAGTATGTTTTCATTCTTCCTTAATGAAAAGGCATAGAATTTGTCATGAAAAAAACATGTTCTTTAGCCAAACACTAATTTGTCTGCAATGCAAATGTCTTGCAATTTTAGCTCCATCATAATGAAAACAACACATGATAAGGTAGCAACAAAACAACCAGCAAACCATATTTATCAAACAGCAGTTTGGAAGCCTCCTCATCAGAGCAAAACTAACTCGGAAACAACAGTTAATTTCCTCCAAAGAACATCCTATCTGGTCTTTGGTTAAGAAAATGTGCCTAGAGTGGTCGACATATATGCCTCATGCCACCCTACAGGCTCTTTCCGGGTTCCAGAGTGCCGGATGATTTTGCCAATTACTCCTACATGTTCTGACCCAAACTAAAAAGCTTCCTACTACCGAAAAAGGCTTTCGCCCCGCTTTATATATAAAGCAACGAGCATCAACAACCCGGTACAAACGCACGCCACCACAACACACACGCACCCAAGGCAGGATACAAAGGCGCCGAGCGTAGCAACACCACCCTAGCACTACGAGAGTAACCGGGGACTTCAACCGTGAATACGCCACCGTGAAGAGATGAAGCCGCCTACGACGCACCGTGGGCTCCAAGGCGGCGCCTTCAGGAAGGATACGACACCGGAGCGCCGCCACCGCCCGATCCGATGATCAGAGTTTCCCCTGGAGCCGCACGACGGGCAGTGAGAGCCGCGGCGACGCCTTCAAGAAGGTAACGAGCTACGCCGCCGCCGGTCCATCCAAGGATAGAACAGGTTTTCACCCCGACCCACACTCGCCGCCACCGAACGCCACACCCCGGCTACCACGCCGCCCACACGGCCGTGGCCACCGGGCAGCACCAAGCCACGGTCTCCGCCCACGAGCACCGCGCTACCGCCACCAGAGCCGCCGCCCCGGCATCCAAGACCTTGACACCACCTCACCCGAGACCCGCCGCTACCCCAACCACAGAGACGGGCGAAAAGGTCCCACCTTTCGCACCCCTGGGAGACCCCCATCGTCGAGACCCGATAGGCCAGCCAGCACTGGCATCCATCGACCCATCCTGCAGCCCCTAGCGCGAGATGAGCTCAGACTTGCAGCACCGTGGGGGGGGAGGGGGGGGGGACGAGGTCAGTCCTGCTGCCCGTGCGCGAGACGAGCTCGGTCCAGCCGCACTGTGCGCGAGACGAGCTCAATCCTGCTGCACGGGGCACGAGACGAGCGATGGACCGCGGCTGGGAGAGGACCAGCCCTTTGATGGAAGTAGCGGTCAGGCGACGCGGAGATAGGACGAAGGTTGAAACGGTCCGAACGCAGACGAGCCGACGCCGGAGAAGTCGGCCGCCGTCGCAGGCAGACCTGCCGAGCCACCGTGAAGCCACCACGACACCGGGAGGCACCGAGCCTCCCCACGCCGCCGCCCACGGCCGGAGCAACGACCACGCCCGTCCGCTACCCTACCTGCGTCGCCCGGCGAGCTCCAAGCGCCGGAGCCGCCGGGCACGCACCACCGATGCCACGCCGCCACCACCACCCACGCGCCTCCGCGCCCTGGCCAGAGCCGCCCAGCACCCCGCCGCCCCACATCGGAGCAGCCGAGCCACCGGCCGCCACGCCACCACCAAGCTTGGCCGCCGGCCCAAATCTGGGTCAGGATGCGGCCACGGCACGCAGCCGCCGCGATGAAGGACGCCGCCGGGCCGCCGCCCGTCGTCGACTGAAGCCGCCACCTCAGCGCCGCCAGGCCCCGCGCGCGCTGACGCCTCCACCGGACCGGCCACCCCGCGCCGCCCGCGTCCGAACAGAGGAGGAGAGGGCCCCCCGCCGCCAGCCACCGCAAGGGCTTTGCCCCGGCGGCTCCGGCTGGCAGCGGCGGGAGGAAGGGACGAGGGAGGGGAGCTAGAGAGGGGGGCGGCGGCGCCACCCGAGCCGCCCGCGGGGGGGGACGGCGCGGGGGTCGGGCAAGGGTCCTTCACGCGTCAAAAAGCTTCCTATTTGCTACTGGCAACAAATAGATAAACTGCACTTCTCGATAAACTGCCCCCAAAGTGGCAAAATGACTGCGGATGCATTAGAGAAACAAGTTTCCACAATAACAAAACAAAAAACACGAATTTACCCAGTAACCAACTACGTGCTGAAGATGCCCTAACAAAGTGCGCCCGGCACAGAATACTTGTCAACAGATACAGAGACCTTCTTAGAATAACAAAACGTCACATGCGGTAAGCATATATATTCTCAGATTTAATGTACACGAAATCAGTTATACCCAGCTTATCAGCCAGCCAAACGTGGCTGGAAACAATCAGTACACCAAAAAGGGAGCCAAGCAAAATTGCGGGCATAAGTCACTTCAACGAATACTGGTCATGGCCGCAGCAGGGGATATGTCACTGTACCAACTTGTAGCAAGTGAGCTCCTTTTCTACATTGCTTGCTTATAACAAAATTGCCCAGAAGGCTGTCAGAAAATCTGTGCAAAACCATTGTAGTAACTAACAATTAGAGGACAAGGGAGTTTCTATCCGACACTAGTATCAACCGAGCGTATAAGTTCAGTATACCAAAAACAAAGCATACTTTAGTTCCTCTCCTTCCCCCTACCTTTATTCTTTCATCAATTCAATCAATCCCTGTGACCAGGCCCCCACTCTGGAAGGAAGCTGAGACAAGGCATCAGTTCCTGCCTTGGTCACACTTGTATTCTTTCTCTCCCAAAAACTACATATAAGAAAGAAAAAAAAAATAACCAATCAATGCGTATATGGCCTATAATTGTACTGCATACTATAACCAAACCAAAAAGGAAGGCCTGCGTACCTTGTCTTGATCTTGCTGTGGTCCTTGCACACACCTTCGGTGAAGTCAACTAGAGCCATTGCTACCTTCAACCCAGACTTTGGGTCATTTATATCACCCAATATGCCATGGTAAGCCTTAAATATCCCCTCTCTAACCTTGTTAACATGATCCTTGTCCTGCGACTTCAACTCGGCAGCCACTCTAAGCTTTTCCATAACTGGAGGCAGGTACTTCTCAAATTTCTCACCAATAGCAAGAGCAATCTGTCCAAAGCTCGATAAAATTGAAGTTTGAAGTGTCGACTCTAGGATACCTTGGTAGAGAACTTCCATAATATGATCACAGGATGCCACCACTTCTTCCTCTTTTCCCAAGACACGGCAGATATCACACATCACTTCTAAATAAACTGGGGAGAGCCGCTTCACATTAAAATACTGTAGCAGGGTAGGCATGTGTTGAACAAAATCACCACCAATGGCATGAGCAAGAGCACCAATGGCAATGGCTGCTCCATCACGTGCACTATTACTGTCACTGGTTAAGACACGGCACAATAGGAGCAATACACATTTAGCTGACCCCTTAAGTGGAAATGCTACACTGGCCGCCAAGTAGCTAGTGCCAAGCCTCCGGATTAAGAGTTCAAGTAGACCACACAGCAAAACTTCAAGAAGGTCACGATTCTTGCTCTCAGCGGATGAAACTGCTTCACCATGACGATTAAGCACGATGTTCAATCTCCTAAAGATTTGAGACATTAAGCCTCCAACAGCCCTGCAAACTTCTAATTCTTCAATGTTGCAAACTCTCACAATCTCACTCAGTGCTTCATAAGCAGATGTACATGCTGGAAGCCTAAAAGGGGTTTCCTTAGCAAGTTCTGAAGCACAAAGAAGAGCATCAATAAGAGGCTTAACAAAAGGTGAAAGTTCACATGACTTTGACTTTGACTTTGACTTTGCATTTTCTCCATAACCTCTCACAAGAAAATATAGAGCTCTATACACTTCAATGGACACTTGAGGGACATCTTTGCTCCTCTCTATCAAGATAGCCATGATCCCAGGAAGTCCCCCCTCATTTCTGATGATTCTATTTGCACCCACAAGCTCAAACACTAGCCCAAGAGTCGATGCAGCCCTGCCTCTTACACCTTCCTCGGGATCTTTCATCATGTCAAGCAACAAATTAACTACAGGAGTAAGTTGCTTAACAGAGGGACCTTCAAGGATGAAAGCTAATGGAAAAATGGCTACCTTGCGACTATGGCAATGTGGTCCATTGATGTTGCACTCAACGAATTGCATCACAAGGGGGACAACTGCATCCTTCATAGTTCTAGCGGCGAGGCCTAGGCATGTCATATAAATGCCTTCCACAGTCTCATCTCCCTCTTGCCCCCAAATGTCCTCAAGATTTACTCCCTCTTGTTCCACATTTTCATCTCCCTCTTGTTCCTCACTCATGGAAATGTCCATGTCCTCTAAATTATCATCTCCCTCTTGTTCTGCACTCATGGAAATGTCCTCTTCTTTTAAGTAAGTTTCTAGCAGAAGTGGAACAAATGAAGAGAGAGGACCAATAAAGCTAGAGGTCTGTTGTGCTTGTTCTTCTTCCTCCTCTTCTTCTTCTTCTTCTTCTTCTTCTTCTTCTTCTTCTTCTTCTTCTTCTTCTTCTTCTTCTTGGCAATCAATCTCTTTTTCGCAAATAGTGCTCCACAACTCAATAGATTGGACTTTAAGTGATTCCACATCTCCTTTCAAAGCTTGGGATGTAAGACTTAGCATGATTTCCTTGTACGGTTCTAAATTGGTATGATATCTGGATGCAATTGCAACAAGGCACTCAAATGCCGCCTCTTTGATCTCAGTTTCGTTGGATCCAGCCGCCTCACAAACTGCAGCCACTATAGAATTTCTGCCAGCATGGTCTTTAAACCAATCAAACTCAGCAAACTGAAGAACGTTGAGTAGAGCTTTAACCGCTGCCAGACGGACTTGAGAACTTAGCTCTCCTGCATGGTTCTTCACTGCATTGACGACACTAGCCTTAACAACATCCACTTGATCCCCCTTGAAAACGTAAGAGGCCTCCTCGAAGACATACTCCAAAACTTCTAGAGTTGCTTCCTTTAGTGAAGAAGATGGCCTTGCCATGTTGTCCACTAATTTGCCAATGAGATCCTGCCATTGCTTCCTCGGTATCTCAATGCATGCAATCCTTGCAATAACTTTTGCAATAACTTTTGATGAGGGGCGCCTTGAATCAGATTCTAGCGCCATGAGCAAATTCTCCTTGATCTCTGATCGGATAGATGGATCGAGGCTGAGCCATTGTAGAGCTGGTAGATCCTTGAATGTGTCCTTGAGTGTAGGATCCCTTGATTCCAAGGAGTTCTTAAGGATGATGCCAGCAAGTATCCTAGACTCTTCTGGACTCCCCTCCCTCAAGAGATGAGATGAGAAATGTAGGAGAAAGTTGGGAAGATCAAGACCATGGAGCTGCTTTAGCTTCCCTTCTGCTATTGACCGTATGTTGTCATCTAGGTGCAAAGCATGTGAGAGAACATCACTGATATCAATCGATTCATCCATATCAACTGTCCTGGGCAAACATTAAACATCAGAACTTGTCAGATAGGGGGGAAAGCAACAAATTAACCCCCAAAATAAGGTATCTAAGAACCACAATGACCAAATGCATGTAGAAATATTACAAATATAACTCAACAATCACCATTCTCTATCAACAATCAAAACTTTTACATGACATAGCTTCTCTTTCTTTTGTCTATAGGCTAGAATTAGGCATGAATAATCATACAGAGAGTTTTAACTTTTAAGACAACCTAACAAATGTTTTGAATATTGTAGAACAAAAACAACTTGCATGTAAAGATTGGGGGCACAAGCACAACACAACAGATGCATCATAAGTAGCCAAAGCCTAAGCTTTTATTTAAGTGCACCTTCAAGTCTCCTTTTTCTATGACAAAGAGTATAACTAATTGTCAGAAAATATTTCCATGGTAGCAAATATTCATATAGAACTAATTATTAGTTAGAACATACTCCCTCCGTAACTTAATATAAGACGTTTTTTGACACTATCATAGACTCTAAAAACGTCTTATAGAAAGTTAAGAGGTAGTATAACCATAGTTAGAAATAACAAAACAAAAAATGACATTCAAATCAGTCAATCAACAACAGTCACAACTAAAATACTAGCAGGAACCATGAAGCTTACTGTGCTAGAGAAGAGAACAAGAGAAGAGAACAGAAATTACACGAACACTAGTAATTATAGTCAAAAGCAGGAACTTTGAAGAACAAAAATTATAAGAAAAAATCAAGTTGTAAATCATAGTTAAGTCATATAAACCCCGATACATAGCAAAAAAATTATAAGAAAAAATTATAAGAAGCAAACATTACCAACAAACGGACAAACCACAGGTATAAGAGACAATTGTATGGACACAAAAAAGATCAACTTCCATTTACGTGAAGTACATGCAATTCACATGGTCACATTGCAATCGTAGAAGAAATTGCTTTATGGCTTTCAAATGATTTGATATTACCCAATACGATATGAATTATATTACCTAACATAGACAAAGAGAATGGACAAAATAGAATTGTAGCACTAAAAAATACAACGATTTGAAGTTGGAAGGGAACAATTAAAAGGAGCATGCTGATACCCTACATACAGACCAAAATACATTTATTAGTTTGATCAACTAAATACAATTTAAAAAGAAGTGTAACTTTGGTGAGATAGGACTGTAAAAACATTGTGCTACCACTAGAAGTTCATTGCAAAAAGAAGAAAATACAAATTACTTGATGGACTAAAATACAAACAAAAAGTAGGTAACTTAAGAAGGATAAGAATGTAAAAACATTGTGCCATGAGTAGAAGTTGAAGGTACCAAAAAGACGTAAAGCTCACATAACAATCAAACATGATAAAATACAGCCTAACATAAAAATTCCAATAGAACATCTACATGATTACAACAAATAGACGAACATAACTCTTGGTAGTACAAAAACTGTAACTCAACTAATGTAACCTAGTTACTCCACACTGCAAAATAATACACGGAGAAAAAAAAGATTACATCAAACTCTAGATCTTTATAAGTGTGAGTACTAAACACTCACAAAAGAAAATTCAAAGCAAGAATGGGTCATCAACACTGCATAAAAACTGCAACTCAGGTGCTTTCTATCTCAAAATATTACACTCTAACAATAGTGAACATTGCTTGCATCATAATTACAACACACAAGCTTCACAGATTACATGAAGGAAGAGAACAAATTACGGAGTAAAAAAGGTAAAACAGAAATAATAGGTAATTGCTTATTCGTTAGAGTATAACCGATGAATAAATGATAGTGTCCATATGTCAAAAAGAAAAATATAGTATCCCGGAACTTTACTGATAATCATAGTCTACAACAAAACTATGAGCAGATTTACAGCAAAGCTTCCAGCACAAAAGACCACACTACTACTGAACCGGCCATGAGATACAGTGTAACTTGTCATGAGTTACATGATCAGGAGTTGCAGAGTAAGTCATAATTAGTTAGAGCACAAAGGCTGGACCATTACACTCTAATTGATAGTGACTTATAGTGAAAATTGATGGATAAATGCGTATATCTATGAACCTTAATACAAAACGTATCTTTGTGCCAAAACATAAAGCAAATTACAACAAGGCTTCCAACACAAAATACATGAGAGTAAGCAGGCCACACTAAAATTTCTACAGTTTCAAGATACCGGATGGGCTAGTTCAAAAGTCTGGTGCCTTGCAAGAGGGAAAGCTGAACGTCCTCTAACTAAGATCAAGAGCTAAAAGCTACATGGTAATCCAAGAGGGGGCATATAAGCTACACCAAAAACTAAGAATGATGACTAACAATAGTCGCTCAGTACTAAGGCGAACCCTAAGAGTAAATAACACGCATGAACTCTATTCTCTACCTCATCAGACAGAGAGAAAAAAGGTTAACGATCCCCAAAAATACAGAGCACAACCACAAACCCTAAACCAACAACAAATCAACCGATCACTGGGAAATCACCAACGAAAAAAATAGCGCGCTATTTCGGCGTTTTAGCGTCGCTATAGCATATTTGGGATGCTCACGTTACGTTTCAGAGAATTTGCTTGCTATGCCGCTAAATACGCTATAGCACGCTATTTACGCGCTAAACGAAAAAACGTTACAACGTTATAGCGTGGAATGGATCAAGATGGACCAAATTTGTGAGACAAACGGCAGGCTCAGCAGCCCATCGGGGCCGAAGTGTAGTTTCCTAGATCGACAGTTCTCTCTTCTCTGTTGTCGTGTAGTTCTCTATCTTCTGTCATATATTCATCTGCAGTTTTCTACTTCTTGCTGTCTTGAACATAAACTGCCTAGATCTCATGCTGAGTTCATTTGCTATGCACAACGATTATGAGTTCATTTGCAAACAGAGGATGTCTAGTTTTGTACGGAGTACTTACTAATAGTAACTACACCTTTGACTCACATTAAACTACAGATGGGATTATGAATTTATGATCAACATGAACACATTACATCTACAAATCTCTTATATGTTGTCGTTATGTTGTATTGTTTACTTGTTGGCCTGTTGCAATGTTTGCTAGTTCCATCTTCAAACTGCCATGATGTATTATTGTTGTTCTATTGGTTGCTGTTGTTGCCTGCTAGACTTTTGGACAAGTACTTCTGTATGTAGTTGTGTTGCTATGTTTCTCCATCTAGTTCATTTTATAACTACTATGTTGTATTGTTGTTGTTGTTCATCTTAACCAATTGTTGCATGTATGGCTCCTAGACAAAATTTTAGATGTTTAAATCCTTAATTTCTGGTATATATTTGGCATTTTTTTAAACGCTATTTTGAATATAGCACGCTATAGCACGCAATAACTTGTATAGCATTTGAAGAAGGGCCACGCTATTTTAGATATCACGCTATTTTTTTCGTTGGAAATCACACCTACATTGTCAGGGAGACCTAGAAAATTAAACAGCTACACCCTCTGTAAACAAATATAAGAGTCACTAAACGCTCTTATATTTGTTTACAGAGGGAGTACATCAAAAGAGAAAAAAAGGGCAAGCCACAAGATAGAAACTCGATAGACAGCTTCAGAGAGAGCTTGTTGTTGCTGGGCCACTTAAGGCATGTCCAATGGAGGGCGCTTGCTTAGACGCTTAACATATTAAAATAAATGATTTAATTACCTAACATCTGCCTAAGAGTCCATGCTTCCAACGCTAAACGTGATTAAAGGCGCTACGGGAATAAATAAGAAAAGTGCTAGCGCCTGGTTCCTCCAACGCCAAAAGATCTGGAGTTGGAGTTAGTTGAGGCAAAGCCGCTAGGAGAGATTTTCTAGCATCTTTTTAGCGCCCTTGTTAGCGCCAGCCGTCAAGTAAATCTGGTCGTACGTGGAAAAACAGATCAAGCGCTCGGCGGTAACCTTTGAGTCGACGCAACGAAATTTCCTGGGATCGGCCAGGATTCGAGAGAAACTACTAGGATACCTATCCTAGCGCCCAACATTAGCGCCTGCATTGTGGATGCCTTAGGGTCATGTGGGATAAACTGTCAAAACTTACGCTTGTTAGACTGAGGGTTTGAGGCCAGTTCCTACAAATTGACACTAAACCAGTTTTAATACATGTACCTAGTATAGACCATATACAAGAATTTCTTGCCAGAAAATTGGTGTGCAGAGAAGTACTACTTTGAAAATAAATTAGGAGTATACTCAAGTCAAAGAATCTCTTTTGCAAAATACCAGCTTTAAACAACAATAATGCCTCTGCATAAGCTGTAAACAATGGCTTTGCATAAACCATAAGCAACACGATCCCCAGTAATTTATTTATGCTACCACGGACGAATACGCAATACCCTAAGTGAAATTTTAGGGGAAAAAATTTGGGAGTGAATCGAGTAAAATTACCCGTGCGCGGCTTGCAGGGATTCAGGAAGAGGTGCAGAGGATCAGATTCAGAGAAAGAGCTGCGCCGCCGGCTTGCCGCTGCTAGCTGCATGCGGTTGTGTGGCCGGGCCGCGTGGCGTGGGGTGTGGGTCGGCTGACTTACGTCGTCGTGTTCCTTTGTGCCGGTGGGCTGGCCGCCGGTGGACGGCGGCCGATGTGTGCCGCTGGCCTGCGGCGGCGCTACGGGGCCGGCGGCTGTTGTGCCCTCTGTGACGGTCTGTCAGGGGCGGCGGCGGTGGCTGCTCTTTGCTGCGTGCTTTTTTTTTCTTTTTTCTTTTTCTGATTCTGAGAAAAACGAGGGCTGCGGCGTGCGCAGAGTAGTTTTTATGGGAGGTGCTTATCTTTTTTTTTTTGAGAAAAGGGAGGTGCTTATCTAGGAAATTCCTAATTGACGCTCGTGGCGTCAAGTTGTCGATCAAACGCATAAACGCGAACGAGCAGCCAGCAACGTAGTGGGCCAGCCCATTTAGCAGCTGTAGCGTAGGTTTTTCAGTATTTCTAGAGGTTTTGCGAACTTCTAGAAGGTTCTTAAACTGGCTTTACTGTTGCTTTCGGGTATTATATATATTATTTCCATTATTTATTTATTTTTCATTTTCGTTTTTCGTTTCCTTTTTACTTTGTAAGGTTTATTTTTATTTTTCAAAAATAAATTATATTTTCGAAAAATGTTCACATATTTCAAAAAACTTTCACGTTTTTTAAAATATATTCAATTTTCAATAAATGTACCATTTTTCAAATATTGCTCACAAATATTAAAAAGTTTGCATTTTCAAAAATGTCTCGGACAAAAAAATGTTTGTATCTTTCAGAAATTTCTCAGAATGTACAAAATTATTTATTTTTAAAATTTTGTTGACAAACTTAAAAACTGTTTGCATTAAAATTGCTCAGTAAGTCAAAAAAGTTCGTGTTTTAATTTTTTTCTCATAAATTTTAAAATGGTTGTGTTTTTGAATTTTTATAGGAATTTCCAAAATTGTTCAAGCTTTTCAAAAAATGTTACATTATCAAATTTCATTCACAACATAAAAAAAGGATTTTTTCTGAGAATTTTCAAAAAATATTCAGGTGTCAAGAATTGTGGCCTTTTAAAAAATTATGTCCGCATTTCAAAAATATTCACTTAAAAACGCATTTGAAACTTCAAACAATGTTTGCTCTGTCGTTGTTGTATTCTGTGTTTTCTAATTAGACAACGAAGCTTATCAGCGTGAGGTGCTGGTTTTGATTCCTTGCAAACAAATACCAAATTTTTTTTTTGAGGAAAGGCCATCATGGCTAGCTTTATTGGTATCAGGTAATCGTTACATCGTCAACAAGCTTACTGACCAAGAAGTCAGGAGGCTCGTTCAACCAACTAAGAGAAACTTTATTACAATAACTATGGCTAGCTAGCACATGCGCTGCTTGATTCGAAGATCGAAAACAATGTTTAAAGATGACCTTTCCTATAGAAGTAGTTGTGTCCACACATTCTGCAAAAATAGCTGCTGCTGAATCCCACCATCTAGACTCTCCTGTGCAATAGTTTACCACTTGTAACGAGTCAGACTTTGCTTCCACCCGATTGAAGCCTAGAGAATTTGCCAATTCGAGCCCATCCCTCATTGCCAATGCTTCGGTTGTCACAACATCTGCAGCATATGGTATTAGCTTGCATTGGGCTGCTAGAAAATTACCTTTTTCATCTCTAATAACTGCAGCAGTTGCACCCACTCCTTCATCCTCATGAAAAGCTGCATCCACGTTAACTTTCACAAACTTTGGGTCTAGCCTGCACCACTTGTGTTGTTGATCCCCTGTAGATTTCGAGAAGGCCTTCTGGTAATTACTAGCAATTGATAATACCGACATAGGCCATCTTACCATTGGAGGGACTGCTTCATTATGAGTTATGCGGCGTCTGATCCACCAAAGATACCAGCACGAGACGGCCACAACCTGTTTAAAATTCAGACTAGGATCAAGAGGGCATGGACTGTCCGGTAGAGTGAGTAAGAACTCCAAAATAGCCGAGCCCGAACGATCAACTGCAATTGCATGGTTAATTGTGTCCATCATTCTCAAACGCTGCCACATCTCCCTTGCATGTGTGCACGTGAATAGGAGGTGGCGAAGATCCTCAGGTCCTTGGTGGCAGATCGGGCAGGCTCCATCAGTTCCTACATGCCTATTCATGAGTATAGACTTAAGAGGTATAATTCCATGCAGAGTCCGCCAACAATAAATCTGAACTTTACGTGGAATGTTTAGCTTCCAGAGAGTACTCCACACTGCCAACGGGGCAGATCCACCTGGGCCCAAATTCGTATTTGCATGCGTCCCAAAAGTATGATTCCACTGTAACCTGTATGCTGTTCGGACAGAGAACACACCCGTTCTGTTTGGCTGCTAGGCTATGAAGTCATCAAATGCTTGGATATTCAACGGAATCTGTAATATTCTAGTCACATCCACAAGAATAAAAATTGATCTAAGGAGATCTTCATCCCACTTTCCTGAAACTGGATCAATCAGTTCACTAACAGAAGATACAAGGGACTGTCCACGGGGGGTGGTCACTTTCCTGTCTGGACTTGAAGGAATCCATGGGTCATGCCAAATGTTCACTGACTCTCCGGTACCAATTCTCCATATGTACCCTTTCTTAAATGTTTCGAGACCCTTTAATATACTCTGCCATGTGTATGAAGACCCCTATTTTGGTGTTGCTTGTAATAGACTTCCATTTGGATAATATTTAGCTTTCAGCACACGTGCACAGAGGGACTCTGGATCTGTGATTAATCTCCAACATTGCTTAGCCAACATAGCCAAGTTGAATGAGTAAAGATCTCGAAACCCCATACCTCCCTCATTTTTGGGGAAGCATAATTTCCACCAGGAATACCAATGCATTGTTTTATTATCCTCATCGTCACCCCACCAGAGCTGAGCAATGACATCTGTAATTTCCTTGCAAACACCTTTAGGGATACAAAAAACTGACATAGCAAAAACAGGAATTGCCTGTGCCACTGCCTTAAGAAGAATTTCTTTACCTCCAGTAGAGAGTTGCTTCTCCATCCAACCAATAAGTCTAGCTTTTATTCTCTCACGGAAGTGTTTAAAATAGTCACTCCGGTCTGCCCCTACCATAGCTGGTAGTCCAAGATATTTATCTGACAGAGCCTCAGTATCAATATGCAAAATTTGGCAAACCTCAGTTCTTGTAACCACAGTTGTATTTGGACTGAAAAACATGCTGGATTTTGCCAGGCTAACCATCTGTCCTGAACTTTGGCAATAGGTATCTAGTACATGATGTAAGGAAGTTGCGTTTAACACATCTGCGCCCATGAGAATTAGAGAATCATCAGCGAATAAAAGGTGTGATACTGATGGTGCATTTCTACACACTCTAATCCCATCCATGCCACCAACTTCTTCTTCATACTGCAACAAACTAGATAAACCTTCTGCACATAAGAGGAAAAGATAGGGGGAGAGGGGGTCCCCTTGCCTTATACCCCTGGTAGGTACAAATACATCTGTTTCGTGAGAATTGAAACGAACCTTATATCTGACTGAGCTGACACAAGCCATCATCATCTCAATCCATAGCTCATGAAATCCAAGTTTTTGCATCATACTTTTTAAGAATATCCATTCCACACGATCATAAGCCTTATGCATGTCCAATTTTACTGCACATAGACCTGACTGGCCAGATCTCTTATTCTTAATTTTATGAACACATTCATATGCAATCAACACATTATTAGTGATAAGCCTCCCAGGAACAAAGGCACTCTGGGTAAGGGAAATTATGTCTGGTAGAATACTCTTCAACCTCAGTGCTAGCATTTTAGAAATAATTTTATAAAGAACATTGCATAAGCTGATAGGCCTATACTGAGTTACCAATTCCGGGGTATCAACCTTTGGAATAAGAACAATTGAAGTATCATTCCATCCGGCAGGAATTTGCCTAGAGTTAATAGCAAAGAGGACTTCTTGGGTGATTTCATCCCCTAGAATATGCCAAAACTTTTTAAAGAATATAGCATGAAGACCATCTGGCCCTGGCGCCTTTAAATCGCCAATACTGAATATCGCTTTTCTCACATCATCACAAGTAAAAGGAGCCATTAACATGTCATTCATACTAGTGGTTACCTTGGACTGAACAAGCACCATCTATTACAATGTAAGGCGCTAACCTCCGATGCTAAATACCTCGATTGGAAGCAATGCTCCGTCTCAACTCGTGGAGGAAACGGGCCTACATGGGTAAATAAACATACTTTCGAATAAAGAGTAGAAAAATAGCGCAAATATTTTTAGAGCGAGTACAAGAGGTGATACATCACTTATACTTAAAGAAAAAAAAACTCAAATCAAATACAACTGAAGTTGCTCGTCTATTACCATGAGAACTAAAATACTTTGTATTATCCAGTTATAATAACAGTTCTCTAGTATGTAAACGAAAATGATTTTATGATATCTGTCTATGAACTAAACCAGACACAATTCCTTTCTAGGGTTGCATCCAGATAATGATACATGGCAAGCCCGGTAGCGTCGAACTTTTCACACTTGGAGGGGAGAAAGGAAGAAACCAAGAGAGAAAACACAAGCGCACGAACGATCTTCGATCACACATCCACTAGAAACACACAAACACATGAGGTACATAGATCCACAATCAACGTAAGGATACACGTAACCGATAGTCTCCTCACTCCAAAGGAGGAGGCTTTGAATCCCTTAGGATCTTCCCTCTAGAGGGGCCTTGGTATCACTTGGATCTTCTCTCAATGGAGGGCAATCTCCATGGGAGGAGGTTGTAATGGAGCTATGCTCAACAAAAGTATTTGCTTAACATAAGCTAACCCTAACTCGAGGTGGAAGAGGAGTATATATAGTCTAGGTTGAAATAGGGCGAAGGCGTACATCGGCCTTTGGGCCCGACTCACTGCGCGCAGGCAGGCCGGAAGTTTCGGGTCAGGCCGGAAGTTCCGGGCGTCGGAAGTTCCGGGCAGGGTCCGGCTGGGGTCTGGCTGGACAGAGTGTTGATGCCAACTTCGGAGGCCGAGCTGATGAGGGGCCGGAAGTTTCGGGCCGGCCGGAAGTTCCGGGGGCCGGAGGTTCCGGGCCAGGGTCCGCCCAGGTTCCGGGCTAGACAGGAAGTCTGCACGCCCGGGGTCGATCCTGGGTCGTGAAGGGATCGATAGAAGAGACGTCTAGAGGGGGGTGAATAGACTACTTGCAAGAATTAAAACCTAACATTTTTCCAAGTTAATAGGTTGGCAGATTTTAGCAATTATGACAAGTCTAATGCACCCTACACATGCTAGTCAACAAGTATGGCAGCGGAAAGTAAGACAAGCATATGTAAGAGGGTAGAGATAGGAAGATCAAACGCAATTTGGAGACACGAAGATTTTTCCCGTGGTTCCGATAGGTGGCGCTATCGTACATCCACGTTTATGGAGTCTTCAACCCACGGAGGGTAGCGGTCGCGAGAGTCCACGGAGGGCTCCACCCATAAGGGTCCACGAATTAGCAACCTTGACTATTCCATAACGGCTTCCGCCCACGAAGGACTAGCCTCACTATGGGTAGATCTTCACGAAGTAGGCGATCTCCTTGCCCGTACAAACTTCTTGGTTCAACTCCACAACACGAAGTAGGAGGCTCCCAAGCGACACCTAACCAATCTAGGAGGCACCACCCCCAAAGGTAATAGGATTGATAATGGTGATGAACTCCTTGCTCTTGTGCTTCAAGATGATAGACTCCTCAACACTCAATCACTCTCTCACAGATTTGGCTTGGTAGAAGAGATTGATTTGGTGGAAAGCAACTTGGGGAGGATAGAAATCAAGATCCATATGGTTGGAGTGGATGATCTTGATCTCAACACAAGGGTAGGTGGTTCTCTCTCAGAAATTTGGATATGGAAAGTGGTGAACTGTTTTGAGTGCTTCTCTTTCGAGAGGGTTGTGGTGGAGGGGTATATATAGGCATCTCCAAAAATCCAACCGTTACAACATTATTGACCATCTCGGTGAAACCGATGCAAAACTCGGTTGTACTGATCTGTTCAAAATGTGGCAACTTTCGGAATCTCGGTGAGACCGATATAGGAAACTCGGTTGTACCGAAATCAGTGGCCGAGGCAGTTTCCAAGACTCGGTGAGACAGAAGCACAAAACTCGGAATTTCTGATTTAGTGAATTGGGTCACTAGAAGGTTGGTCACTGAAACTCGGTTGCACCGAAAGGTTAGGGTTTGGCTAGGGATCACAACTCGGTGAGACCAAAGTGGAAAACTCGGAATTTCCGATTTTGCAAATGAGGCATCAGTAGGTTTGCCATGCAAACTCGGTTGCACCGAATGACAACTTGGTTCTACCGAGATGTGGGTTTTGGCTAAGGTTCTGTCTTGGGTTTTGACTCGGTGTAGCCGATGTGGAATATTTGGTGGCACCGATTTTGAGTGGTAGGATTCAGACAGAGTATTTTGTGGGAGAGCTTGTGGGTGTTTTTGGTGGCTAGCACTTGTGCACGTGGATAAATTTGTTCACCAACAATACCTTACCACCTTTTAATAGTATTGGCTTTCCTATAGACTCAAAGTGATTTCTCACAAATTAGAAAGAGAGTATTCTAGCTTGAAGCTTTGCCAATCCATTCCTTGCTCTTTTTCTTCTTGGGGAATCTCCTCACACCCATTGCCAACCCTCTCTGTGGACTAAATCTAAAATAAACTAGGTAGAAATGTTAGTGCAAGAGACAATGTATGTTGTCATGAATTATCAAAACCACCAAGGGAGCATATGTGCTTTCAATCCCCCCCTTTTTGGTAATTGATGATAACATACAATCAAAGCTTCAAATAGAAATATGCAAAGATATAATGAAGACTTTGAGAGACACATGACTAAAATTTGCCCCCCCTAGATGTGTGCAATCCTTTTAACGGGATCGTTGCTTTGGAATGCATGGACACACATATGGAAGAAGGGATATGATTAGTCATATGTATCTTGGCTATATGCATCAAGTATATATGAATGAGTTGTATCCTTTCTCAAGAGTTCACCCTTGCAAACAATATGTGCAAGAAGCAAGAGATCATCTTGATCGAAGATATGGTGCATATACTTACCATGAGTTCTTGAGCATCCTAATGGTAGGAACAAACATGAGAAAACAATGTTAGGGAACACAAGGATATTCTACAAATCCAAATGCACTAGAACTCAAAAGTACCAAGATGTGGAGAACATATAGAAGATAGTATTTCTAAAGATTGATATGTCTCCAAGATCATTTAGAGTTTTCTCCCCTAAATATAAACTTGTAGGTCATCCACTCCCCCCTGAATCTTAGCATGTAAGTATTGGGAGTAGGTAGGGTGAGACAAGTCTAACATGAGTAGTCAAATAAAACATATTTTCTCTCTCCTCAAATGATAGAACAAGATTATGCATGCTCTCTCCCCCTTGGGAAGGTAATGAAACTTCCCCCCTACTTTTTCTAAACATAAGCCATTGATATTCTCCCCCTTAAGTGTATATCCCCCTTTGCATTGAAGCATGTATCTCCCCCTTAGCATTGAAGCTTTGGTATTTCTCCCCCTTTGGCATTAATTTCCAAAAAGGTTAATACACAGGGACAGACAAACAGGGATCATGGAGCTAGAAGGGATCCTAGAGAACAATGGTCATATAATACAGGGTTCATGGAAAGGTAGGAATCATAGAGAGCATTAAAGACTAAGGAATCATAGAGAAGAACTTCTCCCCCTTTCACTAGTCTAAAAGCTTGTAAGACTTCTCCTCCTTTGACTTAGGGATCCTTGAAACATAGAACTTAGAAGAAAACAAAGTCGGTGGCTCCGAGACAAATGAGTCGGTGGAACCGAAATGAGGTCCTGCAGCTCATCTGCATATTCGGTGAGACCGAGCGATTTGAACCGGAGTCTCCGAGGTCTAAACAGAAACTGGACAAAATCTTAGAAACTTGCAAGTGAGTTTTGAAAACTTGGAATTAAATGTCAAAAAGATCTGCAGAGGATTTTCAAACGAATTTATAGAGAATTTTCAACTAGAGAGGATTTGAATAGTTCCAAGAAATCTTGCAAATATAGGATGAACCACACAAGAATCTTCATCTAGATGATGGTCGGTGACTAGGTCACCTATGTTAGAGTATATTGACTTAGGAGCCAAGCAAGAATACTTGATCATAGGTCATACTCATCGTTAAGCTCAAAATGGGGTGACCATTTTTCGATTAAGCATTTTGATGTTTTCATATCACTTGAGTTGCTTTATCTCATGTCTTGGAGTAAAGCTTTTTCAAAGATATGAGCACATACCTTTGAATGATGTTGATGACGTAGCATGTAGGAGAACTTGTTGTGGATGCTCGATGTTGATGAAGATCATCTTGAGTTGGGAGCAAGCCTTGTATGACTTGTTTTCTTTTCTCCTACACGGGTTAGTCATGCAAGGAAGAACAAGATATATCCAAATAACTTGATACCGATTGGGAATTATCAATTGTGATCTTGTCAAATGTATGTCAAGGATATGGTTTGAGTTGTCTTCTTCCTTCCACCATTAACGAAAGGTTGTGGATACTTGGTTATGACAAGATTGCTTATGATGTGAGTTGTTGGCAATCTTGTGGAATGAAGTCCTTCCAAGTACCTACAAAAGGTTAGTTGCAAATTTGCAATACAAGGGAGCATATATTTCCAAGGCATATGATAGCATTATATCAAAGATAGCATGGAATAGTCATGTAAGCTCATGCCCTTGCATGCAACCAAGTGAGTGATCTAGCTAAAGTTGAAGCATCAAGGATGTTCAACTCACTCCTTAAGTGACAAAACACTTTCTCATCAAGTGTCTTAGTAAAGATATCGGCCAATTGTTTGTTAGTACGAACATGCTTGAGATTGATATCTCCTTTGGCAACATGATCACGAATGAAATGATGTCGAACTTGAATATGCTTAGTTCGCGAATGTTGCACGGGATTATGAGCAATTTTAATTGCACTCTCATTGTCGCATAACAATGGTACATGTCTCACATGTATGCCATAGTCCTTAAGAGTTTGAGTCATCCATAGCAATTGAGCACAACATGATCCAGCGGCAATGTATTCTGCTTCGGCAGTGGATAGAGATACCGAGTTATGTTTCTTGGAGGACCAAGACACAAGAGATCTACCAAGAAATTGACAAGTACCCAAGGTGGATTTTCTATCAACCTTATCTCCGGCATAGTCCAAGTCGGAATAGCCAACAAGGTTAAAGGAAGATCCCTTGGGATACCATATGCCAAAGTTTGATGTATGTATCAAGTATCTCACAATTATTTTCACGGCCTTAAGATGACACTCTTTAGAAGCATCTTGATATCTAGCACACATGCAAACACTAAGCATGATATCGGGACGGGAGGCATATAGATATAGCAATGAACCAATCATTGACCGATAAACCTTTTGATCAACGGGTTTGTCCTCCTTGGTAAGATCAACATGTCCACTAGTAGGCATAGGGGTTTTCATACCTTTGCACTCTTGCATGTTGAACTTCTTTATCAAGTCCTTGGTGTACTTGGTTTGAGAGATGAAAGTTCCTTCTCTCGTTTGCTTGATTTGCAAACCGAGGAAAAATTTCAGCTCACACATCATGGACATCTCATATTTCTCGGACATCAACCTTCAAAATTTCTCACTAAATTGTGGGTTAGTTGATCCAAAGATAATATCATCCACATAAATTTGGCACAAAAATAATTCACCATTAACTCTTTTAGTGAATAAGGTTGCATCAATTTTACCAATCTCAAAACCCTTTTCAAGAAGAAACTTTGTTAGGCACTTATACCAAGCACGATGGGCTTGCTTAAGTCCATAAAGAGCTTTACGAAGCTTGTAAACATGGTTGGGTTTCTTAGGATTCAAAAAACCGGAGGGTTGCTTAACATAGACTTCTTCTTCAATCTCCCCATTTAAAAATGTACTTTTAATATCCATTTGGTAAAGAGTGATGTCATGATGATTCGCATAAGCAAGCAATATACGAATAGCTTCAAGTCTAGCAACGGGGGCATAGGTCTCACCGTAGTCCATACCTTCGACTTGCGTGTAGCCTTGTGCCACGAGACGTGCCTTGTTGCGAACGACCTGACCGTCTTCGTCTTGCTTGTTCCGAAACACCCATTTGGTTCCGATGATGTTTTGCTCGTCCTTGGGCTTCTCCACAAGTATCCACACTTCATTCCTCTCGAAGTTGTGAAGCTCTTCATGCATTGCATTCACCCAATCTGGATCTTCGAGCGCTTCTTCCGCCTTCATAGGCTCAATACAAGAAATGAATGAGTAGTGCTCACAAAAGTTAGCTAAGCGGGTTTTAGAGCGAGTGATTCTCCCGGTTTGAATGTCACCGAAGATTTGCTCTACGGGATGATTCTTGGTCACTCTTGCTCGAACTCGAGGTAGCTTTTGCTTGTTGGATGGTGGAGCTTCCTCATCATCATCTTCTTCAATGTTGTTGTTGAAGGTGTCGTCTCCTTGCATCTTGTCATGTACCGCTTGTGGATGCCTCCATGTCGTGTTGGGGTTCGCCTTGGCGCGAAGTAGGAGCTTCCACTTGGGTTGATGAGGTACTTTCCTTCACCTCCATGGGGCGAATCTTGCCGATGGACCAGTCTTGGATAGCTTCCGAATGTTCTTTATCTCCTACATCATTTGGCAATTGTTCGACTTGCGAACCATTAGATTCATCAAACTTCACATCTACCATCTCTTCAACTTTTCGATTGAAGTTGTTGTAGACACGGTAAGTGTGAGAGTTTGATCCGTAACCGAGTAGGAAACCTTCATGAGATTTAGGAGAAAATTTAGAGCGATAATGCTTATCAAGAATGTAACACTTGGAGCCGAATACCCGAAAGTATCCAACTTGGGGTTTGTTACCGGTGAGCAGCTCATATGCCGTTTTGCCGGGAAGCTTGTGAAGATAGAGTCGGTTCGTGGCATGACAAGCTGTTTCCACGGCCTCTGCCCAAAAGTGTCTTGGCGTCTTGTATTCGTCAAGCATCGTTCTTGCCATCTCAATAAGTGTTCGGTTCTTCCTCTCAACAACTTCGTTTTGTTGAGGTGTGTACGTAGCCGAGAACTCATGTAGAATCCCTTCTTCGTCAAGAAAGGTGTCTACAATTGTGTTCTTGAACTCCGAGCCGTTGTCGCTCCAAACCTTTTTGATCTTCAACTCAAACTGATTTTGAGCTTTGCGAGCGAAGTTCTTGAAGATGTTTTGCACCTACGACTTATCATCAAGAAAGAATACCCACGTAAATCTGAAAAAATCATCAACTATGACAAGACCAAAGGAATTCCCACCGAGGCTCTTGTAAGCATTGGGACCAAAAAGATCCATATGAAGCAACTCGAGTGGTCTCCTAGTAGTCATGATATTCTTTACGGGATGACTTCCACCTACTTGTTTTCCGGCTTGACAAGCACTACAAAGTCTATCTTTGTTAAAGATAACATCTTTAACACCAAGAATGTGATCACCTTTGATGAGCTTGTCTAGATTACGCATACCAACATGTCCTAATCTTCTATGCCAAAGCCAACCTTTAGAAGATTTTGCAATGAGACAAGTGTGAGGTTTGGATCTCTTAGTGAAATCAACAATGTATAGATCACCTCTACGAAAACCAGTGAAAACCATGCAATTGTTATCTTGACGAAACACTCGACAATCTACTTTGGTAAATAGCACATTAAAACCGAAGCCGGCAAGTCTAGATACGGAAAGAAGATTGTAACCAAGGGATTCAACAAGCATAACATTTTGGACAGAGCTATCATGAGATATGTCCACCTTACCGAGACCAAGTACCTTACCTTTGGAGTTATCTCCAAAAGTCACATACCTTCGCGGTCCATGGTTTGGTGTGATTTCTTGAAACATGTCTCTATCTCCAGTCATATGATCTGTGCATCCACTGTCGAGAATCCATTCCTTTCCTCCGGCCATGTAATCTTTGAAGTTTGCCATGAGACTCAGACTCTTCATAGTCTTCTCACACTCGATGTCGAGTAACTCATCTTATTCATAGTAGCCGTGTTCCACATTGTCATCATCAATTGGGATATCCTCGTCATAAGAGACAAGAGATTCGTTAGGATTGAAATTATGACAATGTTCAAGTTTATGAATGCGAATGGCTTCAAAGATAATGTTATTTATGGTAGTGACATCTCCTTTAGCACGCATGAGGTCTCGAAGCTCAAATAAGCATTTATCAAAGTTGGGATCACTAGGCTTCATTAAATGAAAGGCAATAGCTTTATGAAGAATTTCATCAAGATTACTTAATGAATAACTTGGATATCGTTTCTCCAAGTTAGTCCACAAAGTATAAGCACACTCAAAATTCTTCATTTGATCAACAAATCTAGGCAATCCTTTGATAATTAGATTAACAGTTCTAAGATTGCGAAGCAAATCAATTTCCTCTTCGTGTGTGGGATGTAAGGGATCAATGGGAGGTACATAGGGGCACTTAACATACTTTCTCAAATGGAATTCATTGAATAGCTCAAGCATCTCATATTTCCATTGACTATAGTACTCCCCATCGAGAACGGGCACTCTACAACTAATACTCCCCAAACTAGACACATTCATCTTCCTCCACGGTGATGAAACCGAAGCTATGGAGACCAAAGCTCTGATACCAATTGAAGGGATCGATGGAAGAGACGTCTAGAGGGGGGTGAATAGACTACTTGCAAGAATTAAAACCTAACCTTTTCCCAAGTTATTAGGTTGGCAGCTTTTAGCAATTATGACAAGTCTAATGCACCCTACACATGCTAGTCAACAAGTATGGCAGCGGAAAGTAAGACAAGTATATGTAAGAGGGTAGAGATAGGAAGATCAAACGCAATTTGAAGACACGAAGATTTTTCCCGTGGTTCCGATAGGTGGCGCTACCGTACATCCACGTTTATGGAGTCTTCAACCCACAGAGGGTAGCGGTCGCGAGAGTCCACGGAGGGCTCCACCCATAAGGGTCCACGAAGTAGCAACCTTGACTATTCCATAACGGCTTCCGCCCACGAAGGACTAGCCTCACTATGGGTAGATCTTCACGAAGTAGGCGATCTCCTTGCCCATACAAACTTCTTGGTTCAACTCCACAACACGAAGTAGGAGGCTCCCAAGCGACACCTAACCAATCTAGGAGGCACCACCCTCCAAAAGGTAATAGGATTGATAATGGTGATGAACTCCTTGCTCTTGTGCTTCAAGATGATAGACTCCTCAACACTCAATCACTCTCTCACAGATTTGACTTGGTAGAAGAGATTGATTTGGTGGAAAGCAACTTGGGGAGGCTAGAAATCAAGATCCATATGGTTGGAGTGGATGATCTTGATCTCAACACAAGGGTAGGTGGTTCTCTCTCAGAAATTTGGATATGGGAAGTGGTGAACTGTTCAGAGTGCTTTTCTTTCGAGTGGGATGTGGTGGAGGGGTATATATAGGCATCTCCAAAAATCCAACCATTACAACATTATTGACCATCTCGGTGAAACCGATGCAAAACTTACCGATCTGTTCAAAATGTGGCAACTTTCGGAATCTCGATGAGACCGATATAGGAAACTCGGTTGTACCGAAATCAGTGGCCGAGGCAGTTTCCAAGACTCGGTGAGACCTAAGCACAAAACTCGGAATTTCTAATTTAGTGAATTGGGTCACCAGAAGGTTGGTCACTGAAACTCGGTTGCACCGATGGGAACTCAGTTGCACTGAAAGGTTAGGGTTTGACTAGGGATCACAACTCGGTGAGACCGAAGTGGAAAACTCGGAATTTCCGATTTTGCAAATGAGGCATCAGTAGGTTTGCCATGCAAACTCGGTTGCACAGAATGACAACTTGGTTCTACCAAGATGTGGGTTTTGGCTAGGGTTCTGTCTTGGGTTTTGACACGGTGTAGCCGATGTGGAATATTTGGTGGCACCGATTTTGAGTGGTAGGATTCAGACAGAGTATTTTGTGGGAGAGCTTGTGGGTGTTTTTGGTGGCTAGCACTTGTGCACGTGGAGCAATTTGTTCACCAACAATACCTTACCCCGTTTTAATAGTATTGGCTTTCCTATAGACTCAAAGTGATTTCTCACAAAGTAAAAAGAGAGTCTTCTAGCTTGAAGCTTTGCCAATCCATTCCTTGCTCTTTTTCTTCTTGGGGGAATCTCCTCACACCCTTTGCCAACCCTCTCTGTGGACTAAATCAGAAATAAACTAGGTAGAAATGTTAGTCCAAGAGACAATGTATGTTGTCGTGAATTATCAAAACCACCAAGGGAGCATATGTGCTTTCAGGTCGCTGGGGGGCCGGAGGTTCCGGGCTTGCCAGAGAGTTTCCCTTGGTGCTTGATCCTTCTTCTTCGAATGCTTCCTCTTCGTTCGCCTCCGAGTTCCGGTTGGGGTCGAGATACCTGAGTATGCACAGAGTCTCTGCTTGAGGTAGCATCGAAGTTCCAAGAGTGTCAAAGGGAGAGTCGTAAAGGAGAGATGTCACCTCGTTTCCAATAGCATGTGCACGCGCTCTTGTCATGGTTCCTTGCATAGCTTGAGGTGTTGGTGATGGGTCCATGGGAATGACCATGGGATGCTCCGCATTAGATAAGTAAAATACATTGTTTGCAGCAGTGGTAGCTGAACAAGCAGGCCATGAACACATGGATCTTCACTGAATCCATCACCCCATCTTCTGCGCACTTCCCAAGGAACTCTAACAACAAAGATTTTATCCTGATTCCCTCACACACCTGCACATTAAATCACAAGTCAATACAACAGCTAGGCCAGGAACATGTCCAACTGCATCTTTCATTTGACGAACTTCTTGAACAAGGCAGAGAGAGCAAGGGAGAGCAAGGGAGAGAGAGAGAGAGGAACATGAAGAACCAGTAGGCGCCGCCACACTCTCCATGTCCTCGCGCTGCCCATCATCCCCTGCTCCTAGCATCCCATGCTCTTGTTCTCCAAGTCCAAGTTTCCATCCCCTATCACCCTATCCCCATCCCCACTCTCGCACGACCACAGCATGTCCGCGCGGCGGCGCCTGACTCCGCTCCTTGGCTCAGCCGCTCCTCACCAAGGGTGGAGAAGATACTGAAAAACGGAGTTCGGGCAAAGCCGGTTGAACGGCGGCAAGGCGATGTCGAGCGCCCCCAAACGGATGGACAAAGAAGAAGACTGGTCGCGCGGCCGCACGTGGCGGCGTCGGCGGCACCGTATCCGAACCCATTGGTAAGGTGGGATGGGGCATGGCATGAGGTGGCGGTGTTGTGGAGATCGAGATGGGATTGGGAGGACGGGTGGCTGGGTTATATATTTTTTCTTTTCTCTCACCTGTACGGGTTCAGGTAGACTTATTACAAAGACCACGGGTTGAATACCCCAAACCATAGGGGTTTCTCAGCAAAATTACTGACGACGGACTAATGACTTTATTAGTAGGTATAGATCTAGATTTTATCATTTTAGGGGAACCAAAATTCAAAATATATATATATTACACCATATAAACCCAATGCCCACCCCTAGTTTAACTTCATAGTTCCAAGCAAGGTGCTTACAAAACCTCCCTAATGTAACCACACATAAGAGCAATTTTCTTCAAATCTTAAAGAGTTAAAGTGACAACTGAAAATATAAATGCCAAAAGGACACCTAAAGCTAAAGGAGACAACAAAGAACAATCAATAGCTGCACCATATCAATTAGAGACATGCAACAATGGTATCACACCCCAGTAAAATATGGTTTACCCTATGACTCGTCCATGTAACATGATTTAACATAATCTTGAGTACTTCCCAGTAACAAAATAAACTGATAAGATAAGCAAAATTCAGGACATGGCATTTTTACTTTGTTTTAGCCATGGCAGTTTCTACACGATTTGTTCCCTAAACATGGCATTTATGTTAGTTAGTAACATGGCACTTTCCACCACTGTGTCTCTAAATCCTCGTGGTTTTTCGTTGCGATGGCAAAAAACATTTCTTGCCATGATAGCTCCATAATTGTTGTGACGAAAACTTTGTATGGCAAAGTATACATATTTCTAGTTATTAAGAGCATGGCATTTTCTACTTTTGAGAGCATATAATTTTTACTATTAAGAACATGTCATTTTTATTATTAAGACTAGGGCATTTCTACTATTAGGACCAGGGCATTTCTACATTAAGAGCATATCACTGTACCTTTTAACAACACTAGTAAGCATGCACGTGCAAATGGACGTCTCAACTAATATACACATATATGTGAGAATTAACATGCATATAAAGATAGTTTGGTTGCACTAAAAATATTGCAAATCAAGAAAAGATTTTCAGGTAGCATCATATGCATAGAGACAAAATATACACTATTATCTTAGTATTTTCTAATATGGCTAATCAATTCCCGTGCAATATTCAGAATGGTGTGTGCAGCTTCATTGTCAATGTAATTGAGCAGGTGCACCAAGAATCGCTTTCTTAACTGGTCCCATCCTGCATGAGGATAATAAGTTATTATCTTTGGAGTTTTTGCATAGTAGAATGTCAGAATGTGAAACAATGAATACTAACCTTACAAATTGGTAGATTTAGATACTCTCCATTCCATGAGAGCATAGAACTAAAAGCATAATAACCAGACAAGCTCATGCACATAAATTTATTGTCATTATCTTGAGCGTTGCAAGAACTAAATAAGATGCTTTAATGGTTTCAAAGACACTCACCTACCCATGCTTTTTGGAACACAAGCTAGTAATCGACGATGCCAATAAAAAATATCATCGTTCCATTCGGAATGCGCTACTTTGAGTGCTTGGTTTAGGTAAAATGTGATCCTTTGGAGTTTCAATGCATATCTAAGGTCTTGAATCATCTTAAGCTCCAGCGAGGCAACAAATATGCCAAGGGAGTCCAATATAGAGACAATTTTGGCATGTTGGTCGATGATGAACAAGATAAAGTGATTAAGGGAAGCATATGGAAATATGATATGCAAACAGTATGTATTAGAAAAAATATATCATGACAATACATATAATAAATAAGGAATCAATATTACCAATCTGCATGATGAAATGCTATAGTCCATCCCAGGCCAACTATGAAGAAGTTCTGCAAAGGACTAAACATCCGGCGTTGTGCGTTGTTTTGGATCCCGTGCATATTCGGACACCATCGACTGGGTAAACATAAGACTTAGAAACAAGGTAAAATATCCGGACACCATCGACTGTCCTCCGACGAGTCAGCAGCCACCCAGAGGCAGTTCCCAGCCCTATCCTCCGGCCACCCAGACCCTATCATCCGGCAAGTCGGCAGCCACCAAGACGTAAAAAGTTCGGCTGTACTCTACATAACACCACCATGGCACCATGATTTGCTTAGCAAAATGCTAAATATTGCAAGGCTGTTTCTATTTCCATTTTAGTCGTCCCCGGTTAACATGCGGCGTACTTCCAACTTTATGGTGCGAAGCTCTTGCATGCTGAATGAAACCTATTTTCTTTGTGATTATTTCAATAGTCATTTTATCATTCTAGGGGAAGCAAAATTCAAAAAAATATGTATATTAACCATATAAACCCAATGCCCGCCCCTAGTTTAACTTCACAGTTCCAAGCAAGTGCTTACAAAGTCACTTGTCGTTGGTCCAATTAGAGTGTCTACCAAACAACTTGTCAGCAAAATATAAAGTTAGCTGCAACTGTCCTATCCTTCCACGTGCCAAAAAAATGCTCCATCAACCCGGTAGTCCATCTTTCTGCCCATGACCCCAGTGTCATTGTCCAAGGAAGATGGAGGAAGATGAGGCCGCAAAGCATCTGGTACTGATTACTTCCTCTTGATCAATTGCTTCCTCTTGATCAATGAGACGTGTGGCACAGACCACATGGTTCAACCGCACCGGTTTCATGCTCTTGCTGGGTGTTTTCTTAGTCTCTACCCGGACGGCGGTGATCCATAGGTGATTCCTGGGGGGCCGATATGCAATTTGCCAACCTATATATACAAGAACAGTAGAGGTGATGACATCTTCCATGAGCTGATCACCATGCATAAGGAGAGAGAGAGAGAGAGAGAGAGAGAGAGAGAGAGAGAGAGAGAGAGAGAGAGAGAGAGAGAGAGAGAGAGAGAGAGAGAGAGAGAGAGAGAGAGAGAGAGAGAGAGAGAGAGAGAGAGATAGAGATTAACCTTGCACCACACAAAACAAGATGGCACCCGAGTTGTCTTTGCCAGCATAATCCAAACACATTCTTTCACTGTACCAAGTTTCACTGTCCCGTGCGAACGACAAATATATTGGGAGGTTAAGGTACACACAATGATTTTCACAGAGTAGTTCATAAGCAGCAAGCCCATTTCGAGTGCATGTGTAGATAAAACCATCAACATATACGCATCTGCCATTTAGAAGGCGGCTTCTATCCATATCCCTTGGCAGGTATTTCCCCCATGGAGCCCAAGGCATGACAACATGCCACTGCTTGGCACGGAGGTCAAACTGAAGACAGGAACATGTGACAGTATCACAGACTATAAAGGAATCATCACCCACTGCCACATATCCCGACAGCTTCACCTTCCTGTCAAGAACCTGAGACTGATCTGTGCGGCGCCGGCAGCACACCCATGAGGTGGACCCAATAGGACGAACAAGGTCGGTCCTCCGGTAAACTTGGAGAGTTTCAGTAAGAGCAAGAGTTGCTGAGCCAACTTGGATAACCATAACAAAAGGATCGGCAGAAGAAGCAGAGACAGGCCGCCGTGCAAGGTGATCGAAAATCTGAAATCTGGTGTCCAGATTAAGCTCATGCACGCCATCTTTTTGGAATGAGACAGCATATAGTTTCGAGCTACTGCGGAAAAAGTGCCTCTGACCATCATCATCTCCATACCGATCTCCATGTACAATGTAGTGCGGTTTGAGAGGAGGGGGTGTTTTTATCTCTGGACTCAGATCTGTGAGAGTGGTTTTATAGATAAATGATTGTGAACCAGCTTGGCAGATAATAAACAAGAGTTCGTTGTCCATTTGTGGCTTCACATAGGGAGGAGGAGGACCTGGTGGGAGAAGGTGCCTGCATGCAAGAAGCAAAATATATAGGTCATGCACAAGAAACTTATAATTAATTGGTATGAAATATCTACGCCAAGCTCAAGCTTGTGGATCGATCAATACCTGCAGCGATCACGAAGCACTCCCTCTTCATGTACTTGAGGTGGCAGCGCCTTGTCATCCTTATACTCTCTAAAGGTGATTGATTATACATATTATAGTGGACAGAAGATTAATTTGTAAGCAAGATTGATCAAAATTAATGGACGGATCAATGGTCCAAATGAATGCATGGATTAGTGGACAAAGAAACTTACTGCAGAAAGCATAACTCAAAATCTTCGATGTCTTGCACGGGCAACAACAAGTCGACCTGGCGGGAGGTGGAGTGCAGGAGCTTGACATGGGAGGGCTCAGGACCAAGGTGGAAGGTGGTGACAATGGCGTGTAGGTGGTCGCTCCGGCATGGGAGCCCCACATTGATCAAGACAGAGCACATGACCCCGCAGCCGAGATGGGTGAGCAGGCCATGCGCTGTGATTATTGTAACACGAGGAAACCTAATATCCCCAGGGGGATCCAGCTTCAGACCCGTCCCTTCATGCCCGAGCTTGTATGCGTAGATGACGTTTTTGCGAAGCATGTAGACGGCATTGCTTTCCTGCGCATACACGCCACGGCCGAGGATAGGGACGTAGTGCTTGTCGTCGGAGGTCTGGGTTACCTTGGTCCAGCCGGCGTCGGGGGCGGAGCAGTTGAAGGTGAAGAAAAGGCCGTTTTGGAGGGAGAGCAGGATGAGCGTGCCCCCGTCCGGGCCGTGGCGAGGGAGCACGGCGTAGCCCTGGAGGAAGTCAAGGCCCCAATAGCTGGAGGAGAAGGGCTCGAATTTGCAGTGCTGGGTGGAGGGCTCGCCGACCTGCTCGCAACGTTGGTCTTCGTCTTGGATGACCAGGCGCTGCAGGAGGATGACGTAACTGGTGCAAGAAGATTAGGTCGCGGACACGGCCCATATGTGGCCGTCGGCGGAGATGGGTATGCACCGGCCAAGCATGCTTGGATCCAGCGGGGGAAGCGCTGCTACTTCGGCAGGCAGCTCCTCCTCGGCCGGCAGCTGCAGCTGCAGGGCCTCGGTTTGCGCGTTCTCGGCCCGCTGCAGGAGGCAGAGCGAGCGGCCGTCGGGGGCCAGGACTGCGCTGGAGCCCGAGCTGCACCCCTGCGGCTGCTTGAGGTCGTGGAAGACCTGGATGTCGTCGTCGCTCCGACCTGAGATCCGCCCGGATCTCGCCACGCGAAAACGGTGGAAGCGTAAGGCGCCGCTCTTGACGCCGACGAGCAGCGACCAGGCAGGGCTCTCGTCGGCGTTGGAGGGGATGTCGACGAAATCCTTGCCGAAGGCGACCTCAAGGATCGGCGGGGTCGATCGGTCAGGATACAAGGGATCCCTCACCCTCTCCGTCTCCCTCTCCTCCGCCGCCGCCATCTTCCCATCCCCTTTGCTCTCCTCAGCCGCCGCCATCTTTTGGGCTAGGGTTAACGCCGAGGGTTCTTTTCCTGGCCGTTTACTATGTGCGAGTGCGATTCCGGTCCGAGACCAGGATATTGCCTTGCCCGGATTGAAAGCCAAATCGCCGAACCGCCTCACCTTTTTTCCACGTGTAATCCTCAAAACTGAAAGGGAAACTCTAGCCAGTTGCAAATCAACATGTGGTCAGATGATTAAAAGGACAGTGGTATTCTATGTTCAACAGAGTTTAAGTCTCAAATTCTCTGTGACGACCTCATCAATTTCCAGATGATCATGATTTTCCGTGAAGCACTAGATAGGGTACATGGTCTTGCCAAATGTTTATTTTCGATCCAGACCCAACTCACCAAATACAACCTCATTGAGAAGTTTGTATACCCGCCACAATACTCTATCATGTGTATGAAGATCCATTTTTTGGTCCAACCTTGAGAATATTGCCATCAGGGTAATGCTTACAAAACACATGCACACAAACACTCGATCGGCAGTGGCGGAGCTTGACCAAGTTCTATGGGGGGCCAAATAGACTATATTAGCTACACAAAACTTCATAATCTAGGCTCAGCCTCTACATTATTTAAGCCTGCATGTGCCAATCTTGGGGGGGCCACGGCACCCCCAACAACACACTAAGCTCCGCCGGTGTCGATCGGGTACCTTCTTGGTTCGATCATCGTATTATAAGGAACTGGAACATCAGTATGGGCAACGACTTGAAAGGTCTGATGGTCAAGGCAATGTTCAAACTAACGTACAATGTGGAAGAATATTTGGCGCCTCTATGTACCGGAGATTTTTTTTTTTTGACGAAAAACAGCCAGTATTGATTTCATTTCATTAAGGGGAGAGGCCAAGACGGCCAAGTTACATGGTTAGCATAATTAGATCTAAATACTTACAACTATTGGAAAGAAGGCAAAAGAAGAGGCCGAAGGCCAAGTTAGCTTATGTTGTGCCTACTCTTAATCAGGTGGCATCCACATCGCCCCCACCAGACCAGCATTGCACCATAGTCGTAGCTCCTGGTTGATCAAAGAGCTAACCGTACTGGCCGTGGATGATCTGTGCTTGAAACTCCGAGCGTTGCGCTCCTTCCAAATTTGCCACCAGGTGCAGATGATTATGCTGTTGACCTTCCTCCTTCCTTGCGGTGGGAGCATGCGGACTAGCAAGAACCACCAGTCTTCGAGGGAGGGTTCATCTGGAGCTGGAGGTGTGATCTGAACGTTGAATTGTTGTAGAACTAGCTGCCAAGTCATCCTGGTGAACTGGCATTGGCCGAACAGGTGTAGAGCAGTTTCTGGTTGTAGTTGACAGAGTGTGCAGATCGGCGTGTGCGGCCAGTTCTTCTTCGCGAGTTGGTCTGCTGTATTGCACCGTCCTTGAATGGCCAGCCACGCATGCATTTGACATTTAGGAGGAGTCCTCGACGACCATATCAGCATGTTGTGGTTGGATCTTATGATGCCCTGGAACAGCACCCTGTAAGAAGTGCGTGCCGAATACTGGCCGTCGGTAGTTGATACACCCATTTTGCATCATGAATTCTTATTGATATTTATGTTATTCTTGTCAATTATTTCTCATTATGATACAATTCTTATGCCTTTTCTCTCTGAATTTACAAGGTACATCACAAAGAGGGAAATTGACGGAAACTGGAATTCTGGACCTGAAAACCAAGAAAAAGGATGAGAAATCACTGGACTCCAAATGACCTGAAACTTCACGGAGAATTTTTATGGAACATGTGTGAATTATTGGGCCAAAAATATACCAGAGGGGGGCCACCTGCTGGCCACAAGCCAACAGGGCGTGCCCACCCCCTAAGCACGCCCTGTTAGATTGTGGGCCCCTCGCAGGTCCCCTGGCCTTCCTCTTCTGCTATTAGCTGTGTTTTGAGCTAGAAAAAATAAATAAGAAGAGACTTTCGGGACGAAGCGCCACCGTCTCGAGGCGGAAACTTGGGCAGAGGCCCTTTTGCTCTCCGGCAGAGTGATTCTGTCGGGGAAACTTCTCTCCGGGAGGGGGAGATCGAAGCCATCATCATCACCAACGCTTCCTCCTTCGTGGGAGGACCAATCTTCATCAACATCTTCACCAGCACCATCTCATCTCAAACCCTAGTTCATCTCTTGTATTCAATCGTTGTCTCAAAACCTCATATTGGTACCTGTGGGTTACTGGTAGTGTTGATTACATCTCATAGTTGATGATTGTTGGTTTACTTGGTGGAAGATATTATGTTCAGATCCTTAATCATCATTATTACACCTCTGATCTTGAACATGTTGATGATGTGTGAGTAGTTACTTTCGTTTCTAATGACATAGGAGAAGTCTTGTTATAAGTAATCATGTGAAGTTTGTATTCGTTCGATATCTTGATGATATGTATGTTGTTGCTTCTCTTAGTGGTGTCGTGTGAACGTCGACTACACGACACTTCACCATGTTATGGGCCTAAGGGGAGGCATTGTGGAGTAATAAGTAGATGATGGGTTGCTAGAGTGACAGAAGCTTAAATCCTAGTTTATGCGTTATTTCATAAGGGGCTGATTTGGATCCACACGTTTCATGCTATGGTTAGATTTATCTTAATTCTTCTTTCGTAGTTATGGATGCTTGCGAGAGGGGGTAATAATAAGCGGGTTGCTTGTTCAAGTAAGAAAAACACCTTAGCACCGGTCCACCCACATATCAAATTATCAAAGTAATGAACGTGAATCAAGTCAACATGATGAACATGACTAGATGGAAATTCCCATGTGTCCTCGGGAGCGTTTGCTTCATATAAGAGTACTTTCAGGTCTGTCCTTTGCTACAAAAAGGATTGGGCTGTCTTGCCGCACACTTGCTACTATTGTTACTTGTCACTTGTTACGAATTACCTTGCTACAAAACTACCTATCATTGTTACTCACAGCACTTGCAGAGAATACCTTGCTGAAACTGCTTATCATTTCCTTCTGCTCATCGTTGGGTTCGACACTCTTACTTATCGAAAGGACTACGATTGATCCCCTATACTTGTGGGTCATCAGCAGTCCACTTCCATGTGATGTCGTCAGGTTGTGTTGGCGAGAGGTTTACTTGGGAGGTGATGTTCCACACGTGCACGTATTCCCTTAGAACCTGGGCAGGTGGGTGATTCTTGATGCAAGTAATCCATTTGCGATCAGCCAACGCATCTTTTATTGAAAGCTTCCTACCTCTACTGTAGGTGTAAAGGTTTGGGAATGTGTCCTTGAGTGGCGCACCTTACCACCAATGACCATGCCAGAAGGATATGTTGGCCCCTGATCCGATAACCAAATCGGTACTGATAGTGAAGATGGCATGGGCCAGCTTGTCAGTTGGGAAAGGTAGTTCTGTCCATGGCTTGTCCGGGAATTTTGCTTGCTGCCACAGCCATCACACCCCTAATGCTGCACCCTGGAGCTCTAGGTTTGAGATGCCGAGCCCCCCCAAATTCGTCAGGCCGGCAGATGGATCTCTAGTTTACAAGGCATTTATCTCCTGATGCCGAGCTCTTTCCCGCCCACACGAAGGGCCTACGGATCTTGTCAATCTTGTGCTGCAGCCACTTTGCTTGGGGTATTGCGATCATCTGGAATGCCGGCATCGCCGAGAGTACCGAACGTACCAGGATTACTCTTCCCATAAGATTTATGAAGTCAATCTTCCATCCAGAGCACTTCCCCGCGAGGCGATCAACAACTGGCTGCAAATCCACCCGACGCAGCTTCCTGTCGGACAGTGGCATGCCGAGGTATGTGCAAGGGAACATTCCTTGCATGCATCCCAACGCCTGCTGTAAGAGCGAGGTGTCTATTTGCTGCAACAAATTGGGTAGAAACTTGTCGGGACCCCGATCCTAAGTCATATGAATCCAGCCTGTAACATATCACATCACTTTGCAGTCTCATGCACGGTAATCCCCACGGCTGCCACCTTACCTTGGTCGGGACCGTTTGCGTCTTTTGGCTCACGTATATGATTATGTCGCTAGCAATCGTACACCAGAGAACCCGGGTCGACATAACTAGTCATAGAACCCAAGTGGCACATCCGTACAGGAACAGGCATACGTAACCCAACAGTGAAGGTGTCGGTCATCAACGTGTGTAGACGAGTCATAGCAAGCTACATGGACTCCATTACACCGTGAGACATTTATGTCATCAAATGCGTGTAGACGAGTCATAGCAGGCTACATGGACTCCATTACACTGCGAGACATTTCCCCGTAGGGACAGACACAACAGCAAAGAAGGATACACGCCGGTCAATCAATGTGTCGGGAGCAGTAGCAAGCTACCATGGCTCGGTGGAAGCACAAAGAGGCATTTTCACGTAAAGAGGGCTACTAGAGGCACACAACTAGGTGTCGAATCCCACACATACCAGCGCGTAAGGTAGTCGCGGAGGGCCTCGTCCGGCCCCTGGACGCACATGGCCAGCTCGCGGGGCTGGCCGGGCCGCTTGTAGGTGCCGGCGAAGTTGCGGACGAACGCCTCCTCGAAGTCCGTCCAGGTGTTGATGCTGCCGGCGGACAGGCTGTTGAGCCAGGTCCGAGCCGAGCCGATCAACATGAGGGGGATATAGCGCACGACTACGCGCTTGTTCCCCCTGGCTATGCCGACTGCGGTGGTCTAGTCGACTAGCCAGTCTTCCGGCTTGGCGGTGTCGTTGTACTTCGGGGTGTCGCGAGGGAGCGTGAAGCCGGTTGGGAAAAGCTCGATGCGGATCCATGGGCCGAAGCACGCCGGGCCGATCGGACCCTCCTCCTCCAAGAGGGCGGATTGCGCCAGCCAGTCGAGGCGGGACCGGGCGTCGTTCTCGCTCCGCGGGACGCGCGGGCCGAGCCGAGCGGCTAGCTCGGGACGGAAGGCCGGGGCGGGCGAGCGCGCGCGCTCCCGCCACGGAGGCGGGGTGTTGGCGCTGCTGCACCGGCTGCCGCCAGCCAGAGCGTCGGTGCGTCGGCTGTTGACGGCCGGCGGCTCATCTCCCTGTCGGGAGCGCCCGTTGTGGGATCCGGCGCCCTGCCGGCCGGGGCCGTGGGGGGAAGAGGCTTGCTGGACTGGACGGTGCTGGCCGGAAGTCGGCGGAGCGTCCCCCTCGGGGACGGGTATTTCGGAGCCGACGTTGGCATCGTCGAGCCGGGCCTGCTGAGCGTTGGCGGCGGCGATGAGGTCTTGGATGTGTCGCTCCTGCAGCTCATGCTCCTCGCCCACCAGGTCGGTGAGGTCGGCGTAGGCCACCTGGGCGGCTCTCATGTTGGCCGCTGGCGTGTCGTAGGTGGGGAGCCTGCCACCGAGGATTTCCGCGACTACACGGCCGCGGTTGCGGACGTCACCGCGCCGGCTGGGCTCGTTGCCGGCGGGGGTGAGGCCGTAGGCGGAGTTGTACTCACGCTGCGCGGACTCCATCCGACGCTTGGTGGTGGCGGGCGTGGTCGCCTTCGTGAACAGCAGCCGGCGAGCGGCCTCCAGCTCAGCCGTGGCTGTGGCCGGGTTCGTCGTAGGCGCGACGGGGGTGCTGAGACCCCGAAGCACGGAGCCGAGGGGGTCGGAGGTGTCGGTGCCAGCGGCCGCGGCGGCCGCCTCCGCCTCCGCCCTGGCGCGACCGTAGGTCGTGGAGGAGCCGGTGGCCATTACCCCCGCGCGGACGCGGGAGTCGATGGCATCGCCCGGGGCGAGTGCGCCCACAAACGAGGGCGGGTCGAGGCAGTCGAGCACCTGGCTAGGGTACTCGTCGGCAGTTGGCTTGTCGGCGAGGCTCAGCCTGCCGAAGCGCTCGGTGAGGACGGCGATGTCGAACAGAGGGTCACTGCCGCGCCACTCGTCGGAGAGGCCGGCAGCGTCGCCCGCGGGGCTGGCGGGAGCGGGATCCCGCCCCGCGGGAGCAAGCCCCACGAGCGTGCAGTTCCGCCCGGACGCGGGGCGGCCGGAGGAGGTGGTGAAGGGTCCCGCCCGGAGCGTGACTCCGGCCGGCGTCGTGAACGGCCCCACGGTGGGCGCCAGCTGTCGTCATTTTCTCACGGCAGATGCCATGGGGTGGCTTATCGAGAGTGGTTGGGGCCGAAGGACGCCGGCAGACTCCGGGAGCAGGATCGGGAACAAGCGGTGCGGGACACGCGATGTACCCAGGTTCGGGGCCTTCCGTGGGAGGTAACACCCCTAGTCCTGCTAGTCTGGTTGATGAACCGAATGGGGCTACAATGGTGCTCCTTGAGCTGTCTGGGTAGAGGAGGAAGAAGGAGCTAGCTTGCTCTCCTTGCCTCTCTACGTGGGTGTGGGTGTGCGTGTGTGTGGATCGATCCCCCCTGCATGGGCGAGCTCCGGCGGGTTTTATAGGCCAACCCCTGGATTACAATATGTGTAGAAGGCGCCGGAGGACCCCAGATGGCGGTCCCTCTAGCCGGCCATGGGGCCCCCGGCTGAGGAGTCTTGTCGTTGGTAGGGCCCGCCGGCTGCAGGGTCCCGTCACTGGTAGGGCCCGCCGGCTGCAGGGTCCCGTCGGGAGCCGGAAGGGGCCCGCTTGGCAGACTCACGGGCTTGTCACGTCGCGGCACGGGTCGTCCTGTGGGGCGTCGCCTTGCGGTAGCCGGCCGCGGTCAGCGGTATGGCCGGCCACACTGTGGCCATGCCGGGGCAGGTAATGGAGTGGTTGAGGGCGTGCCGGCACTGTGCCGCCCGCCCGGTCGCAGTCGGTCGGGGTCAGAGGCACTGTCGCCTCCACTGTGGCCATGCGGGCGCTGACCATCGACGCGACGGGGGCCGCTGTAGCCATGCGTGCCCTGACCGCGGTACCGGGGGCACCGCTGATACGCCGGGCGTCAGGTCGTCGTCCGGCGAGGCATGGCGATGGGATGGGAGCTGACCCGCCGGCTAGAAGGCCAGGAGTCTCCGCCTTTGGCCGGCCGGCTGGTCGCAGCCGGCCGCGCGGAGCCTGACTACAGGGGGAGGCGGATCACCCTGTAGTCGTTTTTCGAAAAGTTGGAGTAAAGACCCAGCTGAGGCTACCCCGGGGTTATCCCCCCGACAGTTCGGATTCTTGTACCTATCTCAGTCCTTCAAAAGCTGTAACTAAGGTGGTTGCCCTAACTAAATCCAAAATGCCGTGAGTAATCACGCCCTGATAAATCAACCCTCATAGATCAAATCTCCTAACTAAATCCAAAATAACTCCAAACTCAACTAAAAAGTATCCCCTAACTAAATCCAACATAGATCAAATCTGCTAACTAAATCCAAAATAACTCCAAACTCAATTAAAATGTATCCCCTAACTAAATCCAAAATAACTCCAAACTCAATCCAAAATATTTCCTAACTAAATCCAAAATATTTCATTACCCAAACCCAGACTACACTTTCTATGAATCCAAATCCGCTGACATCTTTCTCGTGCCACATAACCCAAACTAACTCCTAACTAAATCCGAATTGCACTTCCTTTCAACCGAAATGTAGTCACAACCTTCTCATATTACAGAATATCTCCTAACTAAATCCAAAACATGTCATAAGCAAATCCAGACTACACTTTCTTATTCGGAAATACACTTCTCCTAAACCCTAATCATATCCGATCCTATAGGTACTATGCAGAAGGGACCACAGATGACGGCGGCACTTAGATCTCAGACGTTGTTGCGAAGATCCGGCGCGACTTGATGGACTGCGATGACTCGCGTCTGGGAAGGGGCGTCCAATCGGTGAAGGCAGCGGTGGAGCTGAGGACCCGAGTGATCGAGGGGGATCGCGTGCGAGGGATGGGGAGGACGAGGTGGAGGAGGAGGGGGTCGCACGACAAGTGCGGCGGCAGCTGATCGGCGCGGATTGAGGGCGGCGGCTGATCGGCGGTGATTGAGGGCGGCGGCTGATCGACGAGTGCTAGGGTTCGAGGAGCGGCTGATCGACGAGTGCTAGGGTTCGAGGAGCCGAGGAACCGCTCACGGAAATTCAAATGAGCGATGACGCTAAGTGCTATGTTAATGCTATGTTAATGTAATTAATTTAATTCAAAAATTTAGGACACTTATACCCCTGGATTAAATTGGGCCGTAATTTTTTAGGTCGAAAATGCCCCTCGGCCTTAATAAGGCCCAACTAATGGCATCCGTTGGATCGCGAATATAATACACGGTCTCTCGTGTATTATGATGCACCGTAAAATTTCTCTTGTATTTTTCTCTCTCTGAGCTAATGACCTGTATGAACTATGTTATGTCACTAGTGCAGCAAATTCTAACTATAGCGTGGTAAAATTGCTCTTGCTAGCGTGGACACCCGTCGCTACCATATGGTGTCATTTTTAAAAAATAGTGGCGGCGTTGGAACACACATCAGCAGTATTTTGGATACCTATGGCGTTGAACCTAAGGGCAGGACGGCAGTATCATATATACCTATGGCGTTTATCATTTTCCAGCGTCACCTATGGTGTTTATTATTTTCCAGCGCCGCAAATAAGGTGAAACTTTAGAGGCGTTGTATTTTGTCTGCATGCCATTACTTAGTTTAAAAGCATCGAAAAAAAGCTGCCACGGTACGCTGCCGCTTCTTTACGATCAAATATATTTAGAGCGTCGTTTGCATGCCACGATAAGGAAACAGGTAATGTTATTTAAACGACAACGATGATAATTATGTAACATAGAAAGAAAAAGGGGAAAAAAGGAAAACAGAAAAGAAAACGAAACGTAAGCAGAAAAAGAAAAGGAATTGTTCACAAAATTGAAAAATCATTCACTGATTTGAAATATATTTAGAACTCAAAAAATTGTTCATCATAAGCAAAAAAAATCTTGAATTTCAAACATTAGTCCCAAACTACAAAAAAGGTTCGCCGGTCCAAAAACTGTTCACATGTTCCAAAAAATATATTAATTTCAAAAAATCCTCGTGAATTGGAAAAATATTTACAAACTTGTAAAATATATTTACGAAATTTAAAAAATATTCAC
This sequence comes from Elymus sibiricus, assembly GCA_039707655.1. Lineage (NCBI taxonomy): Eukaryota > Viridiplantae > Streptophyta > Magnoliopsida > Poales > Poaceae > Elymus > Elymus sibiricus. The sequence goes on from CM077665.1 coordinate 483,548,507, forward strand.
AATTTCAAAAAAAACGTTCATGTATTTGCACAATGTGGACGATTTACCAAAATGTTCACAAGATGTTCACGAATTTGAAAGATGTTCGTAAATTGAAAAAGGAAAAGGAAAAAAAACAAAAAAATGAAAAGAAGAAAGGAAAAAAAGAAAGATAAGAAGAAAAAGGTAAGGAAAAGCAAAAAAAAATTAAAAAGAAGCAGAAACAGAAAAATGTTCACAAACTTCAATAACGTTCGGTGATTCAAAAAGTATTCATGAACACAAAAAGAATATCCCTATCGATTGATTTACCCCAGCAAGTAAATGCTAGAGTAATATTATGCTCTGAAGCATGTCATACCCTAGCAGAGCTACAACGTGTGAGAATAATGTCAATTTTGTTTTTATAGATTCAGAAGAAGAGCTACAGTATGGATGTAGGATTATCTACATGTTTGCCATACCCAGCAGAGCTACAGCGTGTGAGAGTAATGTCAATTTTTTTGACAGATTCAGAAGGAGGGGTACAGTACGGGGGTGGGTTCATATACAGGTTTGTTAACCTACAGGTTTGCAAAGAGTGAAATCAACTACTTTTTTGTCAACATACATGTTTTCAACTATTTTTTTGTGGACCTATAGGTCTACGAAGAGTGCAAACAACTAATCTTTGGTTAACCTCGCGGCTCCTGATAGCCATCTGCATATTAATTCATCTCATGCTAGGGTCTGCTCCTGATAGCCAGCTGATTTATGCAGTTGACAAATTGGGGATCGTTCTTAAGTAAAACAAATATGTACCATGTACTTCAAGTGGAAGGGTTCATGTTAGAAGCTTGTAAATGGTCCTAAACAAAGCAAATATCCAACTTGAATTTAATTGGTGTGGCACAACTATTTATATTACGATAGTCAAGACTTCCATATATGATAAGCTGGTCCAGCATTTTGGGAGCAGATACTTGTTCTTGGAGCATTCTTTTTCTAGGGATCCCCCCAGCGAGAGCTTTGAAGCATCCTAGGCTCCCATGTGGTGTCCAGGTTTTTTGTGTTTTCTGTACTGTTTACTTTGCAAATCAGTAGCGAATTATCATATTGGGAAGGGAGTTGGTGTAGTATGTGTACCTGCTACGTTCAGATTAAACTGGGTTTTCCCTTTGGAGGTTTACTTGTTCAAAATTAAGTAGAAAAGGTATAGCTTTCTTGATGTCTGATGTTGTGCCTCCATAATCTTTCGGACCTCTAGAAGATTTAATGCGGGCATTCATTTTGATGCATTTTGATTTTTTTTACAAATAATTCTTTTTAGCTCAAGAGTGGCATGTTAGAAAATTTTGCAGCTCTGTAGCCTTTTCTATTGAGGTTTTGTTTCCATAGGTATTATCCCTAATATTTTCTATAGGTGTATTGATGTTTATGGCACATAAATGTGTATACAAGTAATGAGATTAGAGAGGATAGGGATATTCTTCATGCTGCAATTGATTTTGAATTATTAAAGACAGAAGGTCTAGCAGCCCTCAACTTTATTTTGAATAGGTGATTCTTGGAGCCATTAACAAGCTTTATATGAAAACCGATTCTGCTTTCTTGGTAGCTGCTCTGCGAGGGAACATGGATTGAACATTGTTATCTTCAAAGACATTTAATATTTGATGTTTAGCTGTTTTCATTAAAACACATAATCAAACAGTGGCGTGTACTTCAGGTGGGGAGTGCTTCATCTGTTACAGCTAGAAACTTTGTCTACATGTGCATGCATTGCACGTGCACGTTTACTAGTTTTTTTTTTTTTACAATGAGCAACATTTTGGTTGGAGTGGGAGTTGAGGATTGAGAGGAGCCAGACCAATTCCTAACAGGCTCTAAACAAAATAGGGTTTTTTATCATTTATGCCACTAGTTGTGTCTCACTACTCAGTTTTGCCATTAGAAATTACAACTGCTCAAAAATGCCATCGTTCCGTGAGATGTTTGCTCAAAATGCAATTATATATCTCAAAAATGCCATCGTTCCATTAGATGGTTGCTAAAAAATGTCATTAGACATCGTTATTGTCGGGTCAAACTCATTGACCATGTTATATGACAAAAATACCCCAATACCCACATATCAGCTCACTCCATCCCACAATGATAAGTGTGGACCCCACTTGTCAGGAGTAAGCAAGAACGCTGTTGGAATCAAGTGGGGCCCACACTTTATTGTAGTGAGATAGAGAGAGAGCTGGCATGTTGGTCTATAGGTAATTTGGTCATTATAACATGGCAAACGAGATTTCAGATGACATTAATGGTGTCCAGTGGCATTTTTAAGCATGCGCCTAACAAAGCGATGACATTTTTGAGTAGTTAAAATTCCTAGTGGCAAAACTGAGGGGTGAGACACTACCAATGACATAAATGATAAAAACCCAACAAAATATCACGTGTTTAGAAAAATGTAATTGCCATTTAAAAAAATCTTTATACAATATATAAAAAATGTTCGCGTAATTCAATAAAACATTTCATCAATACAAACAAAATCGAAAAAAGGTTTCAAAATTTTCCAAAAACAAAATCTTACATTGTCAAAAAAATGTATATAATATATAAAAGGTTTCGTACCGTATAATTTTTTTTACCATTAATGTACATGAAATCCTAAAGAAAAATTCGAAAGATTGAAAAAAATGTTTGTGATGTTCCAAACAAAATTTATACATCGTACAAAATGTTTCCGTAGGTTAAAAACAGTATACTTTCACTAAAAAAATGTAAAACTTGTATTTGGAAAAATGTTACTGTGTATTCAAAAAAGTGTCCAAAACATATATTTGGAAAAAAATGTATATCATGCATTTAAACAATGTCCAAAGTGTATCAGAAAAATGTTTCACGTGTGCTCTAAAAATATACATTGTGTACTAAAGAAAGAAGACATGTGTGGCAAAAAAATAAAAAACGACAAAGAAACAGAAAGAAGAGCAAAATAATCCAAGGAAAACGTAGAAAAAAGAAGAAAGAACCAAAATAAAAGCAAAGTATAAGAAATGAAGAAAAACCGAAGTAACCAGTGATAAAACAAGGAAAAACTATAAGAAAAATAAAATTAAAAATTAAAACCAAAGAAAAACGGCGAGAAAACAAATAAAAGTAAAGAAAAGATGAAAGGGAACGAAATATAAAAATAAAACAAAAAACCGGACCTACACGAACCTACAGCGAAGAAAAACCAGAGCAAAATGTAGAAATAAATGAAACCGGAGGAAACAAGTGAGAAAACAAATAAAAGAGAAGAAAAAACAAAAGAAATCTAAAGAAAACGAAAAACAAATAGAAAACCGAAGGAAAAAACAACAGAAAGCGAAAAAGAAAAAACGGAAGAAAACCGGACCTAACCTTTTTTTAGGGAAATATATAAACCGGACCTAACCGATCGAACGCAGCGACCCGACGCGAAGGAGCGAAACAGCTAATGGGCTGGCTGGGATGTCTCAAAAAAAAGCTAATGGGCTGGCCCGTAGTCGTCCGCCCTGGCGATCGGTTTCTCTGTCCCTCTCTCCAAAAAAGGACAGAGAACAATGCCGTCGCCCTCCACCCACAGCTCCACACCGCCGGCGACGAGCCTCCGCCACTTCTCTATCCATTATTCTCCCTTCGAGCCTCCCCGCTCTTCTCCGTCCCCCTTCGCGCTGGGGGCTTCAGCGACCGCGGTTTCCTCTCCCCGTGAACAGGGGAGGGGATTCAGAGGAGCACCGGCGGCTCGGCCGCTGCCGGAGAGGAGGGATGTGGAGGTGCCGAGCGCATCGGCGATGGGGCTTAAGCCGTTACATTTTGGTCCACCCAGCGGTTCAGGATGTGAATCCTCTTCAGGTGAATCTGTGCAATACAAGTATTCTTCAGTGTGTAGGCAATTTTTGTTCCGTTACTAGGCGAATCTCAATGGGTAATTTCAGTATTAGCATTCACTTTTACTGAAAAAAACGAACATTTATAAGAAATTAATGCTGAATGTCAAAGCTAATTTTCTGTTACCTAATGCAGATTTGTTGATTGGTAAGGGATGAACATTGGGGAGACTGACACTGGATTGCAACATTAGAATATTGTCTCCCTAATGGGAAGGGGATTTAACTTCGATAACTACAGTCTTGTGTTTGTGTATGCACCAGGGAAGGTAAGCATCAAGATGAAACACTGGTTACATGCTTACGTTCGATCCCTAACCTCTTGGCAAGTAGGCTAATACTGTGTAACGCCGACTTCTCTTCAGGCAAGTGTGACAATATTCAGTCTTAACTGTCCTTCACATCGCAAAATGCACTTGAATTTCTGTATCATGATGGTTACTACAACTCTGCTGAAGGGCTATCTATGCTTAGAATCCATCAACATTTTCTTCATTGGCCAGTCCTCTGGTCCACACTTCCACTAGACCATCTCCCAATGGTTACATGTTTCACACAGCATGGCGAATACTGCACAATCATAATACAAATAGTTATATTCATAACCTACTGGTAACAAAGTGGGTTCAGATATCAAATCCTAGATACCTGAAGAGTAAACTTGGCAAATAAAATCCCAAAAGAAGCTTTCATTATCTCCCAAATATTTTTGCCACGAGATTCTCTGCTTGCTGGCTCCCATATGTTTGCAAGGGTAATTCTTGGCAGAAAAATTGGCCTGAAGCAAAAGCAGAATATACTTCATAAATTCAGGAATATATAGTGCTCAAGTACCAAAGTAAGCACCACAAATAAACAGGGAAAGCCCTATAGTATCAATTTTAATGTTGATTATATCACACTTCTTTCAATGATAATATAAGTAGGAAAAGAAAGAACCCGATAGATAAGGGTAACAGCAGTACTTTTGGGGTTCTGGTGGCATGGAAGCATGTACGCAACGGAAAATGAGAATGTGAATAGTAGAAACTTATAATAAGCAAGTGGTTATGAGGTTCATAGTCAAACCCTAGTCTCCGCTAGTACTACTACCAATGAAGTAGATTTGCCTAAGTTGATATAAAGCAGAAGCCAAAGATGTGCCCCTAAAATAGCAGAAGGTAACCAGCATCTACTCGGAATCTAACCTCACACATAGCCTTCAGATTGTTTTGTTTCAATATCAGACTTTAGCGTTGCTTCTGGCAGAGATTCTTCATAACGAGAGACTGCCCTTTGTGCAACAACCCAAATAGGAAGATCTGCATCTGGTAATTGATCTGGCGTAAGCCTGTCCCAAGAGTAGTTTTTTATCAACAACAGTGAATTCTCTGCATAAGCTTGCTCTTTCAGCCAGAGGTCAGTTTGTCAATCCAGATATGAAATCATGAATCAAACTACATACAGAAGGTACTGACTATATATTCACCATTAAATCAAATGTTTCATACATAAACATGCCATACCTAATACTTCTTTCGTCCGTTAGATCTCCTGGACATCATGTAAGAGATGGGTATGGATGGCAGCCAGGATATAGCCGCACCCTCAGGAAAAACAACACTAAATGGAAATGGAACTCTAAGAAGCAAAAAGGGAAATGCCAAAAACCCGCTGCATACTCTGGTTCTGCAAATGCTACAGGTAATAGGTATAATTAACTATACGAAGATAAAATTGTCACACGATTTCATAATAAACAGAGTTTGGCCCCTCCTCCTTTTTCCGGGCTTGAGACCGGCTATGCAACACGAAGCGTAACATCATGTTAGCATAGGCGGAGTTACACCCCCACTCCACAAACCCCCATATACACATAGAACCCACCTAAACCAAAAACTAAAACCCAAAGAACAAGACACACACAAACACACGAAGGCACGATCTCCAGAACCAAGACCCAAGATACAAACCCAAACGACACACACCAAATAAATGGCAACGAAAACCCAAGACCCTCTTTTAGAATTCTTTTTCCGAGTAAACAACGAAGCAACAGACTACTCGACCCTCAAAACAAACTTTTTTTGTGTGTGTGTTTTTTTCATCACTACAAAAGGGAGAGAAACAAACATGTTTATTTTTGCGATTTTCATTTTCTTTTACTACAAAAGGCAATAAAATAAATAGACCTATTCATGGACAACCCGGCCCGAAGGCCCGAACCCGAAGCCCGACGTTCGGGCCGGGCTCGGGCTTCACTTTTTCGCCCGAAGCCCGGCCCGAAAGCCCGAATAAAGCCCGAAATGTCTATATAAATATTTTTATTCAAAATATAGGTATAAAAAGTTAATATAATATCCCGAAAATAATTAATTTAATTAAAAAAATGCCACTGTTCATGTGTTTCGGGCCGGGCTCGGGCTTGGCATTTTTTCTTCGGGCTTTGCCAAGCCCGGCCCGAACCCGACCCGGCCCGAGAAATGATCAGGTTTAAAAACAAACAAGCATTTTTTTGTAATTTTCTCTTCTGCTAAAAAAAGGAACATAGCAAAAAAAAAACTTCTTTTTAGTTTGTGCGGTTTCATTTTCCATTTCTTGAAAAGATAGTAAAATAAGTATATATTTTTTGTTTTTTTCCTTTGCTTAAAAGACAATAAATAGAGCAAACAAACGGAAGCCTCCCAATGTATTTTCTTTTTCCGTGGTGATTTGTTAACACAACTGCGAACCTGCATATATGGAGTAACTCTCACAAAATGTATACGTGGAGTATCAGTAGTTACTATTTAATCACCCGCAAAAAAAAAAGTAGTTACTATTTAAAACAGTGAAAAAATAGCACTCTATAGCGTCCTGAGCAATGTCTCGCTAAATAAATTGATGTACAATGTCTCGCTAATAGCATGCTGATAGCGTAATTTGAGGGCCACGCTATTTTGTCATAGCATGCTATTTTTTTCATTGATTTAAAATGATGAGAAAGATATATGTACCGTGCATGCAGATTGGTAATTGCTTTGTTTACAGTTGATCGGAAATTCCTGTTATTTAATCTAGTCTAGAAAGAAAGAAAAAACAAGGTGCAGATAAATACTTAGATAGGGAGTGTACGTACCTCGTTTCGTGGAGGTGGAGATGCATGGCTAGCTTAGCTCAATCGGTGTTTTAATCTGGGAAAAAAAGGAAAAGGAGATCCATGAGATACCCGTGGAGATCAGAATAAATATACACTTAGTTACCTCCGACGCCAGTCCTCTGTAGCCCTTGGTATGATACAATGCTCGACACGGTTGGGAAGCATATCAATTGCACGCTTTGCCATTTCCTCAGCCTTCTTCTTACCCGCACGAGGGGCATACAAAATAATCGAGCTGAATACACAGACGCAGCGATGCGGGGCAAAGAATTTTGCTTAAATCAAACAGGTTGCACGAATTTTCAAGCCACTAAATTGTGTGGTGAATAACTTATATGAGACATAAGAGCATCTACAGCCACAACTTGCAAATCCGGTCCCTTCAATGCCCGCGAACGCGCCCAGACACATCCGTGGAAATTAACCAGTCACGTCTCAAATAATGCATTCTACAACCGGACACCTCAAATCTCATATCTCAAATCCATACAAACCATGCAATTACTACGTCGATGCATTACACATATTGTCTGACTACTCCATCATTACTAATATGTCATCGGACTACCAAAATTTGACATGTTTGGCTATGATGGAGATCGGCCACGGCTGCCCTTGCCCTTCCCGGAGTCCTTGTCGTCCTCATCGCCGAAGTACCGGTCGAAGACGCAGTACGGATCGAGCCGGATCTGCTCGTCGTCGGAGCTGTCCTCGCCGTCGCTCACCTCCTCCTCCTCCTTCGATGGCAGTCCTGCCATTTCACCGACCGCCCGATTCTGCTCTCGGGCGAGGGCGCGTGTGTTCCTCCGCTGCCATTTCTTCAAAATGCGGGCGTGGATGGCTTCCTCCTCTGCGGCCCCCCGCGCCGCCGCCATTTCCTCCGCGAGACGGGCCTCAGTGGCCCTTATCCTCTCCTTCCCACGGTGGGCAGCCCGTTCCTGGTGGGACTCGCAGTCTGTTGTGCCTTGAACAGCCTCTAGTAACACCTTTGTGTATCCAAGTGGGTTTTCAAGGTGAAAAAGCATGCTGCGGCTCTATTGAGCGATACAAGGCACGGTTGGTAGCTAAAGGCTTCAAACAGCGGTATGGTCTTGACTATGAAGATGCTTTCAGTCCTGTTGTCAAGCCAACTACCATTCGTCTGCTGCTTTCTTTGGCTGTTACTAGAGGCTGGTCTCTTCGTCAGTTGGACGTCCAGAATGCTTTTCTTCATGGTGTTTTGGAGGAAGAGGTTTACATGCGCCAGCCTCCGGGTTTTGTTGATCCTGCTCGTCCTCATCACCTGTGTCGTCTGGTCAAGGCACTTTATGGATTGAAGCAGGCTCCTCGTGCGTGGCACACTCGGCTTGGTTCCACTCTTCGAGCTCTTGGTTTTGTTCCACCCACTGTTGACACATCGTTGTTTCTCTTCCATCGACCTGAGATGACGATGTATCTCCTTGTCTATGTCGATGGTATTATTCTCATTAGCTCCTCGGATGTTGCTGCCGACCGTCTTCTGACAGCTCTCAGTGGTGAGTTTGCCGTGAAGGACTTAGGCGCTTTGCATTACTTTCTTGGGCTGGAAGTCTCTCGGTCTTCTGCTGGACTGACTCTCACACAACACAAGTACTCGATGGACTTGTTGCGTCGGGCAGGTATGCTAAAGTATAAGCCAGCTCCAACTCCGATGTCTGCTACTGATCAGCTGTCTGCTCTTGATGGGGATCCTCTCACATCCGATGATGTCACTGAGTATCGGAGTATTGTTGGTGGTCTGCAGTACTTGACTATCACATGGCCGGATATCTCGTTTGCGGTCAATCGTGTGTGTCAGTATCTTCATGCTCCTCGGACTTCGCATTGGTCAGCTGTGAAGCGTATCTTACGCTACATCTGTCTTACAGCCTCGTATGGACTCCTTCTTTAGCATGCATCCTCTGGAGAACTATCGGCCTTCTCTGATGCGGATTGGGCTGGGTGTCCTGATGACAGGCGATCCACGGGGGGATATGCAGTCTTTCTTGGTCGAAATTTGATCGCCTAGAATGCTCGCAAACAGTCTACTGTGTCTCGCGGTAGTACAGAAGCTGAGTACAAGGCGGTTGCTAATTCCACAACTGAGTTCATATGGGTACAATCTTTGTTGAGAGAGTTGGGGGTCTCTCAAGCTCAGCCGCCGGTTCTTTGGTGTGACAACATTGGTGCAACATATCTGTCATCTAATCCAGTTTTTCATGCTCACACCAAACACATCGAAGTTGACTATCATTTTGTAAGGGAACGCGTTGCACAGAAGCTACTTCACATCAAGTTCATATCCTCTAAAGATCAACTTGCTGACATCTTCACGAAGTCTCTACCGCAGCCATAGTTTGTAGGTTGTAGGTGCAATCTTAACTTGCTTAGTACCTCAGGCCATAGTTAAGATTGAGGGAGGGTGTTAGACTGTATATATACATAGTTTCTGTACAATATCTTATAATCTGTATTGTACACATTTGTGTACCCCTATATATATATATATATATATATATATATATATATATATATATATATATACATATACATAAACATTATTCTGATTACGGGATGAGAATAATATTCTGATAACTACCTGACTCGTCCCAGCAGTAGCACTTGAACTTCCCCGAGTGTTAGGTTGAACTTCTGCCAAAAGTGCCTAAATGAGGCTTGTAATATACCGTTGGAAAGCTACTGACACTAGTATAACAGCCTAGATCGAATTTTTGGCAAAATGTACACGCTTTAAGAGCAGTTTTGAAAACTGTTTTTCTTCATACAAAAAACCGTGAATCGTATTTTCGAGCTTATTTCTAAACTGTTTATCGGAATGAGGCAAATGAGATGGCGTTGGATAGCTGCTGCAAATTCGCTCATTTGACATGTTGAACATTTACCCAAATTCCCTACGGTTAAAGAGGAATTTCAAAAATGGCGGAATTTCAGAAACCGAACAGCCGGGTTCGTATTTCGGGGTTAATTCCAAAATGGCTAGTCTGATCGACGCATATGATATGGCGTTAGAAATCTTATACAAATTCGCATCTTTTCATATAAAAAGTTTGTTCCAACTATGAACGGTTCAAAAGTAATTTAGAAAACGGTAGAATCTGTACCGAGTTCGTATTTTCGCGTTATTTTCTCAACGGTTTGTCAGAATACAGCAAATAATATGGCGTTGGAAAGCTTGAACCAATGAGAAACTTTTATATGTAGATTGTTTTTTCAATTCTTTATGGTTTTAAGTCAATTTTAAAAATGACTAAAAACGTATTTTTATCATAATTTTTACAAACTTTATCGGAATGGGGCAAATAATATACGGTTGAAAAGCTACGGAAAATGCGAAACTTTTTCATATAGATGGTTTTCTCTGATTCCTAATCGTTTTGAAGCAATTTCGAAAACAGCAAGATCACGTGTTCTGCCTTTATCGCTGAAAGATCGTGGATGTCGCCTAGAGGGGGGGGGGGGTGAATAGGTGCTTTAAAATAATTACGGTTTAGGCTTGAACAAATGTGGAATAAAACTAGCGTTTAAATTGTCAAGCACAAAATCTAAATCGACTAGGCTCACCTATGTGCACCAACAACTTATGCTAAGCAAGATAAACAACTAAGTGATAGCAAGATATATAACTAGAAACAATATGGCTATCACAAAGTAAAGTGCATAAGTAAAGGGCTCGGGTGAGAGATAACCGAGGCACGCGGAGACGACGATGTATCCCGAAGTTCACACCCTTGCGGATGCTAATCTTCGTTAGAGCGGTGTGGAGGCACAATGCTCCCCAACAATGCCACTAGGGCCACCGTATTCTCCTCACGCCCCCGCACAATGCAAGGTGCCGTGATTCCACTAAGGGACCCTTGAGGGCGGTCACCGAACCCGTACAAATGGCAACCCTTGAGGGCGGTCACCGAACCCGTACACTTTGGCAACCCTTGGGGGCGGTCACCGGTACCCGACAAATTGCTCGAGGCGATCTCCACAACCTAATTGGAGACCCCGATGCTTGCCCGGAGCTTTACACCACAATGATTGAGCTCCGAGGCACCACCAAGCCGTCTAGGGCGCCAAGGCACCCAAGAGGAACAAGCTCTAGGGTGCTCAAACACCCAAGAGTAATAAGCTTCTCAACTTCTCACTTCCACGTATCACCGTGGAGAACTCAAACCGATGCAACTAATGCAATGGCAAGAACACACGAAGTGGTCAAGTCCCTCACTCCCAAATCCCACCAAAGCAACAAAAGCTATGGAGGAATATGAGAGGAAGAACAAGGAGAACACCAAGAACTCCAAGATCTAGATCCAAGGGGTTCCCCTCACTTAGAGGAGAAAGTGATTGGTGGAAATGTGGATCTAGATCTCCTCTCTCTTTTCCCTCAAGAAGGAGCAAGAATCATTGGAGGGATTGAGAGTTAGCAAGCTCAAGAAGATCAGCAATGGGGGGCAAAAACGAGCTCTAAGGATAAGATAACCGTTGGGGAAGAAGACCCCTTTTATAGCCCCCACCAAATCGAACCGTTACCTGTGCTGGATGCACTCAAGCGGTACTACCGCTCCAAGGAGCGGTACTACCGCTTAGAGCGGTACTACCAGCCGAAGCCAGTGAGTACAGTAAGCACAGGAGCGCGGTAGTGCCGCACGAAGCGGTACTACCGCACCCACAAGCGGTACTACCGCAAAGGTTCGCAGAACAGCTCAGAAGCGAGGTAGTGGAGCGGTACTGGAGCGGTACTACCGCCGCAAGCAGTACTACCGCCCAACAGCCGCTCAACTATCGCTAAGGAAAAACAGGATACCAGTAGAATTTCAACAAGCGGTACTGGAAGCGGTAGTAGAAAGCGGAAGTACCGCATAGCGGTACTACCGTGCTACTACCGCTTACCAAAGACAGGATACCAGAAGAAAATCCCACAAGCGGTACTCACTGCGGTAGACCACAGCGGTACTACCGCATAAGCGGTACTACCGTGGTACCGAGCGGTACTACCGCTTGGGTGACAAGAAAACTGCCCAGAGACTGAAACTGCCATAACTTCTGCAAATGAGCTCCGAATTGAGCAAACTCAAGCTTGTTGGTTATAATAAGAAGTGGTAGGGGAGATATGCCTAACATATAGAGATGAGAAACCTCTATGAATGAAGAACCGGCATAAACTCCAACATCGAAAACATCATAGAAGATGCATATATGAACTCCGTTTTCGATGAACTCGAGCTTGTCATGAAGATGACCATAAGCTCAAAAACTCACAAAGAGAAACACCAAACACGAACCAAGAAAGATGATGCAAGGATGCAATGGTTTGAGCTCTTTACGAAGATACGATAAAGCTACTCACTTGAGAGCCCTCCTTGATAGTACGGCTATCGATCCTATAACCCGGTCTCCCAACTACTACCATGAGACCGGTAAAATAGAAAACCTATCAAGGGCAAACCTTTGCTTTGCGCATAGTCCACTTGAGCTAGATGATGACGATCTTGACCTCCTCAAGTTGGACCACCTTTCTTGATTGCGCCGGCTCGATGAAGACTAGTAGATTGCTCCCCCATACTCCACTATGGGTGAGCCACTCTTCGGCACATCTTCACAAGTCCATTGTCACCACAATGGACGGCAAGCTTCAAGCATGTGATCTCTTCGTGATGCTCCACTTGAACTTGCACACCGCAATCTTGATGACGATCACCACTTGATGTCATCCTCCATGGGTTGAATGAGATCTTCCTCTTGACGCAAGCCCATGGAAACATACCTAACCCCACATAGAACTCTCGCATAGAACATGGGTTAGTACACAAAGCGTAATGGACAATGCTTACCATACCGTGAGATCACTTGATCCCACTCGATACATCTTCTACGCTTTGTGTGTTGATCAACCTGAATCACTCTTCATATTTAGTCTTGATCAACCTTGAATCTTTCCAACTCTCTTCATTAGGATGATGTCTTGAAGGTAAACATGAATGTTCACACAAACTTCTTCTTCAAGACATGCTTGCAATAGGCTCAACACTCACATGACCAATCTTTGGATAAATCCTTGAATAGCACCTTGGTCAACACACATTCTTCTTCTAATAACCTTGAAACCAACAAATGGTCTTCAAGCAATGCCTATGGACAAACCCTTCAAATATAACTCAAGGCAACCATTAGTCCATAGAGATTGTCATCAATTACCAAAACCAAACATGGGGGCATCACATGTTCTTTCAATCGCGAAACAGAGCCTTCGAAAATACACCGCGTGAAAAACTTGAACTTCTCGACACATGTGCCTGAACTTCACTCTGTTATTCACGTGGTGTTTTTTGCTCGTAGATCTCCATCCACTCATCGGAATTGAGAAAATGATATACGGATTGAAAGCTGCTGTAAACACGCAACTTTTCCGTGTTCATCTTTTTTTCATACTCGCGACGGTTTAAAAAAATTACTTGACATTCATTCAGTGTAGTATTCGAACTTCGAGCTGTTTTCACGTTGAACTTCTGTCACGTACTTTCGTTTGTAATTTCTCACCCATTCGTCGGTGTTACACAAATGATATTCCTTTTCGAACAAACCTCTCTCACAACAATTTTTTAACTTTCTCCGAACGAGGACTTGAACTTATAGCAAAAAAAAAAATTGGACCTTGCCTTTTTATTCATTTTTCTCACATTAAACACACATCATGTAGTATGTGAACTTTCTCCGTTTTTATAATTTGAATTTTTTATATCGAATTGCTCCCAAATAATAACTGAACTTCTTTGAGGATTGAGAGAATTATTTTAAAACAAAAAACTATTTCTTTTTTGTGTTTTTGAACATGGAAATACAAGGTGAACCTCTCATGCAAGAATTTTTTAACTTCATCGGGCAGAGCACGTGAACTTCTTTCAACAAACCTTTTAATAAACTTCGAAGTTCTTTATTTTGAAAATTTGAACTTCATAGTTTTTTTTATTGCCTCTTTATTTTCAATACCCATTTGTGTGTGTTTTGCCATAAGTGAACTTTTTGAACTATCCGCGGCAGAGAATTTGAACTTCTTCATTTTAATTCTTCAATAAAAAAGGAAAATCTGAGTTTTTTATAAATATCGAACTTCTCTATTTTTTTAACCTGGACTTCTTGATTTATTTATTTTAGTAGCGGAAAAATCCTAGTTAACACCGAAGATCCTTTTTATGAATATTGAACTGCTCTATTTTTAGAAATGGAACTTCTTGTTTTTTTGTTGAACTTCTTGTTTTTCATTCTTTAATAATGAGGAAAATCTAGATCTCTTTTCTAATTTTGACTTCTTGGGACTTCTTGGTTCTTTTTCAATTATCTAGTTCACAGGTTAAAGTTACTCAAAAAAAATATTTGCTTTTATTCTCCAAACTTACTATGTTTCATGCGGTGATTGTTTTTTATTTTTTGTATCGTGATACTTTCTTCCTATTGTTCTCGTTGAACTTCATCACTTTTTAATGGTGAACTTCTCGCGTGATTTTTTACATGGTTTTCCCCCATGTGTTTTGAAGTGAGAGAGTAAATGTAATTTTCTAGTTTTGGGGTTCATAGGTTAAACTTACTGAAAAACGTACAACCATATTTGAACTTTCATGACAAAAAACTTCTCGAATGTTCTTACTTCAAAATTAGGGGAAGTGTTTTAATCCTGGACATCCACAAAGTATAATTTATCAACTGATCAAATAGGCAAAATCAGAGAAAGAAATACACGAGTATGTTCCAAGAAAAAGCATCAACACTAACATCACTAGCAATCACATAGGCTACCTGCACACTGAGCCGTTACATCCACGCACACCACACGCATACACATTACACAGGGAACGAACAACGTGCCGGCTCACATGCACACCATGCGCAAGCACATGGACACGCTCACCGGACGCAGCATCACACACGCACACCTTCAGGGAGGCGACTGCATGCTAGAGAAGAGGCGGCCTCAGGGACGACGAGGCACTGACGGGAGGATGAACTGGGAACATGGTCGATGATCGGCGACATGCTCTCATATGAAGTCTTCCTTCCAGGAGTGGAGCCGTGGACTGCTGTCAGTTATTTTGCTAAACTAGTACAAAAGAACTGCCACAAATCATTTCGGCAATACACTGAAGAAACGCTGCAGTTTTTTTGCTGCAAGAAGTGTCGTTGTCCTTATTGACGACGCATCACCTGATGGATTGCTGGAGGACAGAACCAGAAGGAGGAGGTCACCCATGACATGATGTGCTTGGGGACATAGAAGCTCACCAGATCAGCACCAACTCTCATGCGCTAGCATCCACTGGATTCGTGGCCTCCGAATGTCCACTACGTAGTAGGAAGCCGAGGGCGACGACGTCGGCGCTGGAGAAGAGAATCTTGTCGTCGTTCTTCGCTTTTGAGAAGTACATCGGGGGATGGGGCTGAATTGGTGGCCGGACGCATGGATCTAGCCGGCTGGGGCGCTGGGCGCGGTGGGATCGAACTGACGCAGTTGGCCAGGCCGAACTTCATAGACGCCTACCTCCCCGCAGGAGCGAACAGGAGGGAGGAGACCGTCATGGACGCGCCATGCTCAGGAGTTGGATGAGTTACAAGAAGGAGGAAGTCATGGTCACCGCGTCGTGCTTGTGGGCAGAGGAGCTTGCAGGAGCAGCTCATGGATGTGCCGCATCGCCAGCGCGATCTCCAGCGCCCTGCTCACCCTCTGCACCAGCGGCCGCGTCGGCGTTGGCGGCGGCAGCGGCTCCTTCCTACGGTGCTCCTTGCCCCCGTGTAGCCACTCACCCAGCGTGGCACCACTCAGGAGCTCCGTCACCAGGAAGCAGCTCTCCGGTGGGCGTAGGCACGCGTCCATCAGCCGCAGCACGTGCCCTAGGAAGGTCACGATGGGGTCCTGGGAAGGTCGCGGCACCTGCGTGTGGCACCTACGCACGGCCAAGGGCGGCGCCGGTCGTCGGATGTGGTGGGTGGCGAAGGTCAGGTGGCGGGGGGCAGTTCGCCGGGGAGTCGGGCGGCGGCGGGGGTGGCGGATCGATCTGGGGCGGGGGCACGATCAGGGGTGGGGGTTGTAAGGTAACGCAGTAGAAAACAAAAATTTTCCGACCTACGCACCAGCCCAGGACCACTATGGAGACTGCATACAAGGTTTGATCATTTTTCGTTACCGACTCGTAGCGCAGCGGAAGTATTGTCGATGACGATCGGCGGTGCAGATCCCTGCAGCTAGGATTTACAACCTCCCAACCGCGAGGATGTATACCCTCATCCGCCCCTCGGACAGCCCTCCGGGAGGCGGTCGAACAGTCCCCCGGACGGTGTCGCGGACAGCCCTTCGGGAGGACCTTCGAAACTCGGACAGTCACTCGGACAGCCCTTCGGGGGGACCTTCGAAACTCGGACAGTCACTCGGACAGCCCTTCGGGAGGCACTCACAAACTAAGACCGAAACTACGATCTCTCTACAGAGTTGCACACATACGGTGTCATCTATCCGGCAGGGCTTCGCCGTCCAGAACTAGTTCCCACCGGAACCCAGACAGCCTTTCGGCTCTACGAAACTATTTCGTGGGAGGGAGAGAAGAAAGGCAGATCATGCATGCCATGTGTGTGAGAGTTGGAGTGAGGATGGAGAGCTCCTCTCCACCTCCTTATATAGTGGTGGAAGGGGTGAGGGGGGGCTGAAATTTCAGCCCACAAAACAAGCACCCACCAAACAAGGAAACATGTTCCCACCAAAGATGGAGAAAACATGTTCCCTTGTCCATGGTGTTCCCCCATGGGGCCCCACCTTCCTCCCAACACTCTCCACCATTTGTGGGGGCTGCCCCCCACCATGGGGGGCCCCCAAACACTTTGTCCAGCCACAAGGGGGCTGTCCCCTAAAGGGGGCGCCCCCAAAAACAGCCCAAAAACAGCCCCCACGATCCGTGGGATCTTGTCCCCTCTCGCTGGGACAAGATGTTTTCCGAAACTATTTCTTCTGAAAAATTCCGGAAGGTCCCAGAACATTTCCGGCACCCTCTAAAATTATCTGGACGCGCTCCGGAACATTTCCGGTATGGTGGTTTAATTTAAAACCATCTTCGTTTACCCGGTAAACAATTCCGGCGGCTCCGAAAACCTTTTTCGGTTTTTTCTCCGGAAAAATTCCAGAAATTACCAGACCAATCTGGCAACCTCCAAAACTTTCCCGGTGCTTGCCGAAACCTTTTTGGATCAATGGTTTTATCCGAAACAACTTTTCGGTTTTACCGAAACTTTTTCGGTGTTCTCTCCGGAACTTTTCCGTTGTCTCCGAAACTTTTCCAGTGACTTTCTCTCGGACTCCTTGTCTAGTATTCAGCAGATAGATGACCCTTAAGCGTGTGACCCTATAGGTTCGGTGAAGCATAGACATGACCCGGAACCCCTTCCGATCAATGATCAACATCGGAGCCGTGGACACCCATATTGACCCCTATACCCACACGAATGAATATTCGAGTGAACCTCCAGTTGCCGTGTGCTATTCCTGTTGCTTCGCGATATGTTAAAATTACCCGAGGTGAGAAACATCGGCATCCTCGTGGATCAACACTTGTCCACAATGCCAGTTACCTCGTTGCCGGTATTGTTCTCTTTTCTCGTTCCCGTGTTCCGGCATCCCTGTGATCAAATCACCCTGTGTCTGGCCAGACGATGATGGATACCGTAACACCGAGAGGGCCCAGAGATATCTCTCCATCGTCGGAGGAGCAAATCCCAATCTTGAGCTATCAAGTTACTTGACATACCTTTCCATGAACCCGTAAGCCGCCGTAATAGCCACCCATTTACGGATGACGTTTAACAAACCCCAAAGTTCATGAAGCAAGCATGAAGAAACTCGATACTCTCATGGTCTAAGGAATTATGCAAACATTAACTTGCTGTGTTATTAACCATTAACTTATGACGAATGTATCTCATAGCATAACATCAATATTGGGTCAATTCAACACAAGTGTTCTACCAACAATTGTGCCCTCAAAATTGCCGGCATAGCCATGCCCATGATCAGGAAAACAGGATCATCATGCAATACTTGAGCCAGTCATAGAGGCTTGACTAGGAATACATTTTACCGTTTATTATCCCACACGTGCAAATGAGTCTTCCTCCGAGCCTCGTTTTATTTGTAGACTCGAGAATCATTGCAGTTATAGCATGGAACATAAACATAATTATGAACAGGGAGATAATCAATAACATATATTATTGCCTCTAGGGCATATCTCCTACAGACTCCCACTTGCACTAGAGTCAATAATCTAGTCAATGCTAATGCACTTTACACCTATGGCATACTGGTGTAAAATATGCTTCGCATGTGGTATAACCTGATGTCCAACGGATCTGACAACTTCAGCTCCGTGTGTAACTTTGCATATCCTCGCGTTTTCACGCTTTCACAAAATTCATATTTTGTGTGGACTTGGCTTTGCATATGTGTGAATCATTGGTCGAAACCTGATTCCTCAGACTGAGCTATGGAGCAACTATCTGCTATAGTGTCCCATAGACCAAAGCCTTCTTGGAACCATACTAAGTTCATGAATGAACTATATGATTCAACAACTTCTTTGTCGCTTCTCAAGCGTCAACATACTTAGCCTTTGTTATAGAATTCGCCACAGTATCTTGTTTGGAACAATTTCCAACTACCGTGCCACCATATTGTGTATTACACAAAACCCTTAACTTAAATCGAAAATCGCATGGAGCATTGATGAAGAATGTATCGATGTAATTACTTACAACGAGCACTTCAAAATCTCTGCTTGCGAGAAAGCATGTCATCAGTACTGCTCTAGTACTCAATGACATCTTTCACTGTTGTCCCATGATCAGTACTTTGATCACTTTGGTATCTATACTCGCAACAACTTTGGAGTATTGGACATATCTGGTTGTTTTTACATACCACGGAATACATGATTAATCCAAACACAAGAGTGTGTGGAACCTCTATCATGTATTTCACTCATCAGTGTTTTGGGACACTGAGTCTTGCAAAAACTCTTTCCATGTGACTTCGGCAAGAATCACTCCTTGGCGTTTTAAATGCTAAAAAGTTTTAGCATCTTGTCAACATGTATTCATTGCTTAGCCCCATTTAGGTAAATCTATCTCCATAGATCATCATGCCTAATATTGAGTCCATTTTAGCCTAAGCACTTCATCGAAAAACTATTTTAAATGAAGTCCTAATTCGTGTCAAGAAATTTATTTCCAATTAACAATGTGTCAAGTACACAAGGTTTTTAGAAATATTATTATGCTCCCACTTACTTTCTTGATTCACAAGCATCTTCGATACCCATTTGATGAAGTCAAACCCCTTTGACCATTCCATCAAAAAACGAAGATTCCAACTCCACTTTGCTCTCTTCTGTTCATCGCTGGAACTCTGAAGTTTGCATACTTACTAGTATCCTCTGGATCGACAAATTACTATGGACTGTATCACATACAAGTCCTAGGTTTTATTTCCATCAGATGGAAATCCTTTTGTCATCCATGTTTCATATCTCATGATTGAAATATGTATTAATTGCTAGTTCAACCCGAACCGACTTCGAGCATCGCTACGGTGAAACAACCTCATCGTAGTCAACTCCTTGAACTTGTTATTTCAACAAGTCGAGCTTTATGGATAAAATATTTTATCCACATCAGTTTATAGTTTCATAAATATTCGTTAGACTCTAAGTCTTCCGAAAGGTGTATCAAGATTTTAATCTCGAACCACTTATATGGAAACTATCTCGGATTGTATTGGCATTTAGCCAATTCCGGAGTCAGGGCCCATCAACGCTTCCTTGTGTATCGTAGGTATACTGTTGTCTAACAACAATATCTCGTATGCGCACCTGAGAGGTTTGCACGAGTTTTTCCTACGCGGTTCAGCTGCAAGTTCGACCGAAGTCCATACATTTTATTGTAGAGACTTCCGTATCAGTCGCAGTAGGAAACTCCGGAATCACTTCCAAGGTTCCTTTCCTTTGACCTGATGACGAAGATACTGGTTATCTCGTCGAGTTGCACTGTCCTCCCACTCACCTTTTGTAAGAACTATTCTCTTTAAAAGTATACCGTTTTGTGGCAAAAATCCTTTGCCTCGATATAGATGTGGGGGAATACCCAATGACTTGGGATAACCTAACAAAGTAGCACTTGTCTGATTTGGAATAGGTTTGTAACCTTTTACACAAGCCCCATATTCCAAATGTTAAGAAAAGATATAACATGGTTGGGCGTACCATACCATGACGTTATTTCAACAGACCCGATGAAGCTCTTTTCAGTGTAAAAGCCGCAGTCTCTAAAGCATCACTCTATAAAAAGGGATAATGGCAAATTTATTTATGTCATCTTGGATCTTACCATGTCATAAATGGTTTGATTACATCTTCACGGACTTTTCACTTGCAGTGGTGTTCCGGGAGGTGCAAGTTATGAAACTCTTTTCACAACTCATCAGACATTCGCTAAACTTGTAACTCAAATATTCCTTTCTGCAATCGAATTGTAGAAACATAATTTTCTTGTTACAACAACTTCTACTTCATTTTTGAAAACCTTATGAATGAATTCAAAAGATCCAGACTTACGTCTCAACAAGTAAATATCCATATATCTACTTGAGTCATTTCTGAAGATAGATAAATCCACTACTTGCAACAACATTTGTTGGACTTTCACACATCATAATGTATGATCACCAATATGTTCTTTGCTCGTTACTTATGGCCTGTGAACGGTATTTCAGTCACTTCACTTTTCAGAGGAAAGTTGCAAGTGTCAGATGATTCAAAATCAAATGACTTCAAAAATCCATCATAATGGAATTTTCCATGCGGGTTTCTCCAATGTGACCAAATGCAGTGCCACACTTGTGTGGTATTCTTTTAGTCTTGCGACATTTAGTGTCAGTGTTATAGATGTATCATATTACCATCAATATTCATAGCATACATCCCATCCTGTATGGAAGCATGGCCCTTCATGTTATTCATAACACCGAACATCAAAAGTTCTCTTATGAATAACCTTCTTGCAAAATACCTTATGCAAAGGGCTAGAGTGTATGAAACTCTAAATGAATTATGAAAGTAAATACAGAGGCAATGTATTAATATCAATATTCATAACATACGTCTCATTCATAATGAAAGTATGGCCCTTATGTTATTCATAACACCAAACATTAAAAGTTCTCTTATGAACAACCTTCTTGCAAGATACCTTATGCAAAGGGCTAGAGTGTGAAACTCTAAAATGAATTATGAAAGTAAATACATAGGGAATATACCTATGGAAGGCATAGTAACATTTACTATGTTCCCTGCGTGTATCTAACCTCATTCCTGGCTAGTCTTTCAGGCCATAGTAGTTCTTACATCGAGTTGCAACAGAATGCAATCGAGCGGGTATCTTTGTGATTAACTCACAATACCCAAGAATTAGTGATTAACATGTTTAACCATAATTCCCAAGAACTATATCTTTGACCAGCCTTCTATACATCAAAAACCTGTATGACATTCATACATGAGCTGGATATTCCAGTCTTCTTTCCTTTTGCCATTATACTTCTAACAGTTTCACTTTCAGTATTTCTCCTACTCTCAGAAGAAGCACCCAACTTAAGAGTGGCGATAGCCCCGGACTTCCTAGGCGTGAAAGTTTCACTAACACCCTTCGGACACTTCCTTTCTCTTTAAGTTGTTGTTTTATTCACCTTTCATCATATGACAGGCGTTCTCCTGGATCCCTCTCTTATCAGTCTAATGCATAGTAAACTCCTTTACTAATAGTTTGCAAACAAACATTGCTTTGGATATCTCATATCTTTTAGCCTTTGTCTGTCTCTGAAAATGATTTTCAGATTCCATGAATATCACATAACTATCCAAACTTTCGAAGTTCGGGTATCATGGAAGCAAACATATTGCACTTTGACTGAAAAGGAATTCTAGCTTTTGGATCGAAGGACGAGAGTCACATGATCCATAGCTTTAGCGGGAGAATACCAAAAACATGCGATAGGACAAAGTCCTTCTCGGCACTCTTGAGGACAATCCTCACATTACGTTACCAACCGTAAAGTTTTAACCAGATATTTAACAGCTATTCAATTTTAATAGGGAAGGTGGAAACGCGAGCCATTATTCTACAACTATTATGCAAACCACACTTAGACAGTGTTCAAAATTAATTGCACTGAGAATTAAACAAGTTAATTCTATAGTGCGCTCCCACTCAAATCAATATCTCTCATAATTGATTGTGAGTGATTCAAGATCCAAATTACAATTCAACGCCAAGGATGTATCCATCTCAAGTGACGAGAATTGCAATCGGTAGGCCAACTTGCCAATCACATCTCTATGTGACTCTTGTTCATCTTTCGATGCGTGTGTTCCGAGCTCATGACTTTCATGCCTGAACGTCAAGACAACCAAGTGATCTCGCTGCGAGGTCTCAACTCACCCGCCTCACACATCCCTAATCGTTCGTACCCATGTATCCATGTGATACCCCGAAAAGTTAGGTGCCGTGACGGTGCTACACTTGGGAGAACACTAACTACTTGATATTTTTGTGAGAGATCACCCTAATAAAGCGACTACCGCGCAATCAAGAAGGGTGCATCATAAGGGATAAACATCTCAGGCAATTCATAATAGCATGATATGGTATAGCCCTTTCTGACGGAGAAGTCTAGTATTTCTTCGTCTTCGGCATTCGCGTCGGTGTTCACCTTCGCGAAGATTGCCACCACCTTGTCGATGCACCAGATAATATTGCTATCTCTATAGCTAATAAAATAAGTGCATTACATAAGGTTGACACGCAGGTCATTAAAGTGCAATCATATGGCTCCAGCCATCATGCCGAATCATGACACGCAGGTCATGTAAATCAATTTACATCATATAGCCATCTCATACATAATCAAATTATTATGAACACTGCTATACCACATCACATGCACATGCAAACCATCCTGCAAAACCAAGTTAGACGCCTCTAATCGGTTCATGCGAAATTTTATTTTACGTGGCTTCTAAGGTTTCGAAACAAATCGAAGCTACCAACGTCCATCATCAAGCATGATAATCCAAGTGGCTAGATTAACATTGCGGGGTGTATGAAACACGAGATAATAAAATCTTGAGCCCCATACTGAACTTCGTCATACGCGTGACCCCCGTGCAGATCACATCTGCATTGCCCTTTCATCTGCGAATTTCATCTTTCTTTTGACTATGGCGGAACCCAAAGAACTGATAGCACTTCCTTGATCAATCAGGATCGCGGATTGCCAGAACTTTGTGAAATTCCACCATGCTGTCTCGAGATTGAGCAAACGCAAATTTCAGGGAAGCAACAAGAACATCGGGTAACAGACTTCTTCTGCTACCCGCATAAATAATTTTCAGCAATAGATCTCATCTACTCCAAAATTATATTATGCAACACCCATACATCTCTATGTATTCTAGATCGCAACCTGCATCTACGCATAGCACGGCTCTTGATGCCACTGTAAGGTAACGCAGTAGAAAACAAAAAATTTCTGACCTACGCACCAGCCCAGGACCACTATGGAGACTACATACAAGGTTTGATCATTTTTCGTTACCGACTCGTAGCGCAGCGGAAGTAGAGTCGATGACGATCGGCGGTGCAGATCCCCGCAGCTAGGATTTACAACCTCCCAACCGCGAGGATGTATACCCTCATCCGCCCCTCGGACAGCCCTCCGGGAGGCGGTCGAACAGTCCCCCGGACGGTGTCGCGGACAGCCCTTCGGGAGGACCTTCGAAACTCGGACAGTCACTCGGACAGCCCTTCGGGAGGACCTTCGAAACTCGGACAGTCACTCGGACAGCCCTTCGGGAGGCACTCACAAACTAAGACCGAAACTACGATCTCTCTACAGAGTTGCACACATACGGTGTCATCTATCCGGCAGGGCTTCGCCGTCCAGAACTAGTTCCCACCGGAACCCAGACAGCCTTTCGGCTCTACGAAACTATTTCGTGGGAGGGAGAGAAGAAAGGCAGATCATGCATGCCATGTGTGTGAGAGTTGGAGTGAGGATGGAGAGCTCCTCTCCACCTCCTTATATAGTGGTGGAAGGGGTGAGGGGGGGCTGAAATTTCAGCCCACAAAACAAGCACCCACCAAACAAGGAAACATGTTCCCACCAAACATGGAGAAAACATGTTCCCTTGTCCATGGTGTTCCCCCATGGGGCCCCACCTTCCTCCCAACACTCTCCACCATTTGTGGGGGCTGCCCCCCACCATGGGTGGGGGGGGGCCCCAACACTTTGTCTAGCCACAAGGGGGCTGTCCCCTAAAGGGGGCGCCCCCAAAAACAGCCCAAAAACAACCCCCATGATCCGTGGGATCTTGTCCCCTCTCGCTGGGACAAAATGTTTTCCGAAACTATTTCTTCTGAAAAATTCCAGAAGGTCCCAGAACATTTCCGGCACCCTCTAAAATTATCTGGACGCACTCCGGAACATTTCCGGTATGGTGGTTTAACTTAAAACCATCTTCGTTTACCCGGTAAACAATTCCGGCAGCTCCAAAAACCTTTTTCGGTTTTTTCTCCGGAAAAATTCCAGAAATTACCAGACCAATCTGGCAACCTCCAAACTTTCCCGGTGCTTGCCGAAACCTTTTTGGATCAATGGTTTTATCCGAAACAACTTTTCGGTTTTACCGAAACTTTTCCGGTGTTCTCTCCGGAACTTTCCCGTTGTCTCCGAAACTTTTCCAGTGACTTTCTCTCGGACTCCTTGTCTAGTATTCAGCAGATAGATGGCCCTTAAGCGTGTGACCCTATAGGTTCGGTGAAGCATAGACATGACCCGGAACCCCTTCCGATCAATGATCAACATCGGAGCCGTGGACACCCATATTGACCCCTATACCCACACGAATGAATATTCGAGTGAACCTCCAGTTGCCGTGTGCTATTCCTGTTGCTTCGCGATATGTTACAATTACCCGAGGTGAGAAACATCGGCATCCTCGTGGATCAACACTTGTCCACAATGCCAGTTACCTCGTTGCCGGTATTGTTCTCTTTTCTCGTTCCCGTGTTCCGGCATCCCTGTGATCAAATCACCCTGTGTCTGGCCAGACGATGATGGATACCGTAACACCGAGAGGGCCCAGAGATATCTCTCCATCGTCGGAGGAGCAAATCCCAATCTTGAGCTATCAAGTTACTTGACATACCTTTCCATGAACCCGTAAGCTGCCGTAATAGCCACCCATTTACGGATGACGTTTAACAAACCCCAAAGTTCATGAAGCAAGCATGAAGAAACTCGATACTCTCATGGTCTAAGGAATTATGCAAACATTAACTTGCTGTGTTATTAACCATTAACTTATGACGAATGTATCTCATAGCATAACATCAATATTGGGTCGATTCAACACAAGTGTTCTACCAACAATTGTGCCCTCAAAATTGCCGGCATAGCCATGCCCATGATCAGGAAAACAGGATCATCATGCAATACTTGAGCCAGTCATAGAGGCTTGACTAGGAATACATTTTACCGTTTATTATCCCACACGTGCAAATGAGTCTTCCTCCGAGCCTCGTTTTATTTGTAGACTCGAGAATCATTGCAGTTATAGCATGGAACATAAACATAATTATGAACAGGGAGATAATCAATAACATTTATTATTGCCTCTAGGGCATATCTCCTACAGGGGTGTGGTCGGCGGAATGATCGGGGGCGGGATGATGGATCGATCGGGGGCACGGGTGGGGTGACAGATCGATCGGGGGCGGGGCTGGGGCGGCGGATCGTTCGGGGGAGGTGGGTGGTGTGTGGTGCAGCAGGTGTGGGATGCCGAGAGGCTTCGGGGTAGTTTAGGATTTGGATTTGTTTTCCAGTTTTCAGGAGTGCGGGAGGACCTTGTCCGCTCCTATATACAGCCAGTAGTTATTAGAATAACTATTCTAATCCTGGGATTAGAATAGTGCCACCCTATATAGCCCGTCTATTCTGACAATGATGTCAGAATAACTATTCTGACAACACTTCCGAACTTCCCGGTTAACGCGGGTGCACTGCATCTCTACACACAAGTACTGCAATGTCAGCAGAAAAAACTGCATGCGTTTTTTCTGCACTGTTTTCGCTTCAGTTTCTAAACCGTTTGTCGGAATGAGGCGTATAATATACCGTTGCATAGCTATAGAAAATGCGCAACTACGTCATGTTGAACACTTTTCGAAATTCCTCGCGGTTTAAGAGCAGTTTCGAAAACAGTGGCCGCCTCACGGGTGGCGGCGAGCGTATTTTCGCGATTTTTTCTAAACCGCTCCACGGA
This sequence comes from Elymus sibiricus, assembly GCA_039707655.1. Taxonomy (NCBI): domain Eukaryota; kingdom Viridiplantae; phylum Streptophyta; class Magnoliopsida; order Poales; family Poaceae; genus Elymus; species Elymus sibiricus. The sequence continues at coordinate 483,574,909 of CM077665.1, forward strand.
ATAAAGCAAACGATACGGCGTTGGAAAGATATCGTCGAGCCGCAACTTTTTCATGTAGAACGCTCTGTCTAATTCCTTACGATTTAAGAGCAGTTTTAATTTTACTAAAATGCGGACACTCTGTTTTTCACGACACCAAAATCGACGCGTGAACTGCATCAGACTGAAGAACGTACTGCTTCAGACAGAAAACCGCACTGCATCAGACAGGCAAGCGAACTGCATGAGTTCTTTTGTCCTTTTTTCTAACATTTTTTATGAACAAGAGTGGACCATTTTTATGAACGAGAGTAGACCGAAGAGACGAGGGCAAGTGAACCACAAAACTATCAAAAAGTAAATCGCATTATTCTTTTTTTCTTTCTCTAACATTTTTTTGGGCGTTTTCGTTTACAGTTTCATCTCAACTGCCAGGCCGAGTGTAGTGAACCACATGCGGCGACGAAGTGCACTGCAAGTTCCGATGATATTTTCTTTTTCTGAACACATGATGCCGCACAGGAACAAGTGATGCTTGCATCGAAGGAAGTGAACCTCGTCTCAAATCAAAACAAACTGCATGCATTGTTTGTCACTCTCTGACTTTTTTGAAGTTGTCTAGGCCACACAGTCCATTTTGTACAAACCAAACCACCATGGTTTTTAACAGTGAAACATCAAGCTTTCATCACTATTTTTAGAAAACAGACCTAAAAAGTAAAATACAAAAAAACATCATACATGATCCGCGCGAGCCGCAACCAAAACACCAACGGACTGCATTTTTTCTCACACATTCAAGGACAAGGTGAAACTTCAAAAAAAACTACAATGCCGCCGGACTATACTTCACATTGTTTTTAACCATTTTGCACAATGCAAAATAAAATGAACTGGATCAAACTTCACTGCAGAACTGAATGTGTTTTTTTTTGTTAACCGCAAAGGTCAACATGACAAACTACACGAGGGGCAACAACATGTTCATCCACCGGCGAGCTGCATGGGCCAGCTGCGAGAACCTCCTGCACACACCACACAAACTGCAGGTCGCACCCATACACGCCTGTCGTCTCCTCTCGTGCCCGCGTACTGCACCGGTGGCCCAACCGAGCTGCAAATGTCCTCACCGGTAGCAGCGCGGGGCAGCATGGTGCAGCGCGCTCAGATCCACGCTGGCAGCCATGCGAGGCGCCTAGAGGCAGTGCCCAACTCCGCCTCACACCAGCGCACGCCGTGGAAGGCTAGAGCCAGCGACGGGGTTCCTCCGCAACGGCAACCGCGGCCGAGCCGTGGAAGTAGATGGCCGGAGAGGCACCGGTGGGGTGTGGCTGGCCAGGCACAAGGCGGGGCGAGCGACGACCCAAACCAGATGCACCAAGGGAGAGAGGGATGCGAGCTCGTACAGGATGCAGGGCGCAGTGCAGATGAGTCGTACGAAAGGAGGTATGTGCCGGGCATCCCGCGATGCCGCCGTCTACGCCCCAACCATGCCTCTGGGGAAGCAAGGACCAGAGCCAGAGCCGTCGGCGACCCGCGGTCGCTCGGGAAGCCCTCGCCTGCAGAGAAAGGGTCGGCGGGATCTGACCATGACTGTGGGGATTGGTGAAAGCAGCGGTCGACGGGGGAGGTCACCGGACTGCACGGGGCGAGGAGGAACTGCACGGGGGAGCTTCGGTAGTGGTCGCAGGGGGACGATGGCGGCCGGATCTGGCGGGTGAGGCCGCGCCGGGGGACAGTGGCGGCCGGATCCTTTGGTAAAGGCCTTAACGGGGACCGGTGGAGGCGGAGGGATCAGGGAGGAAGAAGGTGGATGGGGCGGAGGAGGAAGAAGGTGGGTTTGGGGTGGGTGCGAGGACAGAGTGGAGGAAGGCAGGGGCGTGGCGGCCGGATCCAGTGGTGGATGCCTCGCCGGGGGCCGGTGGCGGCCGGATCACGCCATGGCTGTGGGGGGCGCCGGCAGTTGGAGGGGGTGGGGGTGCGCTGGTGGTGGAGGGGGTTGGGAGCGCGCCGGCGGTTGTAGCGAGAAGGAGGTGGGGTGGGGTGGATAGAGTGGATAAGGTGAGGTGGTGGGTGTGTGCAGTTTAGTTTGGTTCGGGGTAGCGGTTCCGTTCAGGGTGGGTCGGGTGGCTGTGGGGGCTACAGTGATGTTAGAATAAGAAACAGTTGTTAAAATAAGACTCTTAAGGGGTGTTGTCAAAATAGACCCCTCCCATGTCTTACATGTTGGACCGGTGATGGGGAAGGAGAGATTTTCCGGCCGCCGGAACCGCGATGATCCCGTCCCAGAGAAACCGAGCGCCCGTTGAGCGGACGCTATGGAGTCGCGCCAGACAGATCCTGCCGTCGGCTGGGCGTTGTCCTCGCGAGAGTGGCGGAGTGCAATGCGGACCGCCATTGCCTCCTTCAATCCGCAGGGGATGACCCCCCATTCAATGGATCCGTATTGGTCGGAGTCAGATCCGCTGCCCTCCACGCCGAAGAAGGCCGGAGATCGTCGGAGGTGAACTAGGGTGGCGGATGGGAGTGGAGTAAAGTAGCTAGGGTTTGGTTCGACTAGTGGATGAGGACGAATATATATGGGGTTGATGCGGGCCAGGTGGGCGTGCCCGGACGCGCCCGGGCGCCCCGTATCCGCCCCATATTTGGACTGGATATGAGGGGTATCGGACAGTTCGGGCGTTTGAGGCAAGTTTGAGAGGCCCGACTGGATCGAAATTTCATAACCAGTCAGTGACCGGGCGGCCTGCCCGGACTTTTGAGGGAGGTATGAATGGTCTGGCTGTAGATGCTCTAACTATCTTTTATCTACATGTGAATTAGAGCATCTCCAGCCGCGCCCCCAACAGGCCTCCCCGGGCAACTTTTTTACCGCCGGCGGGCGAAAATCGGCCTAGTCGCGCCCCCAGGACCCCGTTTTTCGCCGGTTAGAGCCCTTTTTTGGATCGGCGAACCCACGCCGAACCCGGCGCACTGGGGGGCTCCGGCGGAAACAAACCGGCGTGTGGGACACCACTGTCAGGCGAATCTCGTCCTTTTCCTCGCCCGAGCCACTCCCTTCGCGTTCTCCCCCATGTCGATTCCGGCGCCTCTCGCCAGTTCATGGCCACTGTGCCGCCGCTAGAAGGCCTCTTTTGACATCCCCTTCATTCCCCCTCGCCGGATTTCGCTTCCCCGACCCTCGCCCATCGACGTCCTCCGGCCGCCACCACGCCGGCAGGACACCGGCGGCTGCTCGCCCGTCACGCCGACAAGGTGTTCGTCATTTTGCCTGCTCGGCCATGGACTCGGACGACGAGGAGGCGTTCGCGGCCCTGTTGGAGGAAGAAGCCGAGGCCGACACCGCTAACGAGGAGCACCTCATGATACTCGCCTCGCTGGCCGGCCTGTTCGTGAACAATGACAAGCCCCGACGAGGTGGCTCGGCGCCGGGCCAGCGCAAGAGCAAGCAGAGGCATCGGATGGAGGGGTATTGCATGCTCTACGCCGACTACTTCGCCGACTCTCCATTGCACGGTGAGAAAGTATTTCGGCGTCGTTACCGGATGAACCGGAAGCTCTTCCTCGGGATTGTTAATTCCGTCCAGGAGTTCGACAGCTATTTCGTTTGCAAGAAGGATTGCACCGGCACAGTTGGATTCTCCTCACTCCAGAAATGCACCCAAGCTATGAGGATGCTTGCATACGGAGCTCCCGCTGACATACAAGAAGACTATGGACGAATGGCCGAGTTCACCACCATTGAGTGTCTATACAAGTTCTGCAGGGCAGTGGTGGCAGTGTTTGGACCACAATATTTGCGATCACCCAATGCTGAAGATACTGCTCGAATCCTAGCACAGAATGCAGCAAGAGGATTTCCAGGGATGCTTGGAAGCATCGACTGCATGCATTGGTCATGGAAAAACTGCCCATTTGCTTGGCAGGGGATGTACAAAGGCGCCAAAGGAGGTTACTGTGTGGTACTTGAGGCAGTAGCCACACATGACCTATGGATTTGGCACTCCTTCTTTGGTATGCCAGGAACTCACAATGACATCAATGTCTTGCAGTGCTCGAATGTCTTCGCCAAGCTTGTTGAAGGTCATGCTCCTCCGATGAACTTTGAGGTCAATGGGCGCCACTACAACAAGGGATACTATCTAGCAGATGGTATCTATCCGAGATGGTCCACATTTGTGAAGACTATCTCAAAACCCGTGGCACCAAAGAAGGCACACTTTGCTAAGTGTCAGGAGGCTTGCAGGAAAGATGTCGAGCGAGCATTTGGTGTGCTCCAATCGCGATTTGCTGTTGTCTGGTACCCCGCTCTGACCTGGTCGAAATCGCAGATGTGGGAGATCATGAATTGCTGTGTCTGCTTGCACAACATGATCATTGAGAGCGAGCAGGAAGAGCCAGTGGTTGACACTGAACCATATCACAGGATGGGACCTCTTGCAGTTGTTGATCACCAGGTACCAGCAACATGGGCTGCCTACCTCAATATGCGCCAGGAGATCCGAGACCCACAAGTGCATCAAGAATTGCAGGACGATCTGGTGGAGCACCTATAGAGGCTCAAGGGCAACGCCTAGCTCGATTTGTTTTAATTTATGTTGGAACTTGCTTCATTGAACTATTTGATTTTTTTTGTATTAATTTCTATGATGAACTTTGGTACGAAACATTTAGTTTTTTGTTGAATTTATGCCGAAAGAGCGCGAATTTGTTGATTTTAAGCCGAAAGAGCGCCGAATTTGTTAAAGTTATGCCGAAATAGTGTCGAATCTGGGCCGAATCTGCGCCCATACTGGGCCGAAATCGCCGGTTGGGGGGTGACCGTGGGGCGGCGGCTGGGAACCCGAGCCCCCCCAGGCCGATTTTAGCGCCGGCTTGGCCCCAGGCGGCGCTATTTCGGCCCCCTGGGGGGGCGAACGGCTGGAGATGCTCTTAGCTGCCCCTAAAAAAGATGTGAATTAGCTAATCCGAAACAAAAATACTCGGCAAAGGTCATGTTGGTCCGGTTGCACGGGCCATGAGACACTAAACAAAGTTTCCAACTCCAATAGTGGTCCGGTTGCACGGGCCATAATGCTAGCCTGCAAAAAGAAGACATACAACCCAAAGGACCAAGGTAGTGTCAAAAGAAAAACTAAAACACAACACCAAGGCTAGCAGCCCCCACACTGCGCACCCCTCCCTCCCGCGCCCGTGTCCCCCCCCCCCCCCCCCCCGCGGGCGACCCGGGCGAAACCCTAGCCACCGGGCCACCACCCCTCCCTCCCCCCTCGCCGCTGCCGGCAGGCGCCGCCGGGCAAAGCCCGCGCGGCGTCGGCAGCGGCGGGGCACTTCGTTTTCTTCCTTCTCGCGGGGCCTGGGCTGCGCGGCGCTGCTTGGCTAAGGAGAGGCGTGGGGGCAACGCTGCGAGCTGGTGCCATCGGCACGACCAGCGCGGTGGGTTTGGCGCGACGCTGCGCGCGCGCTGGTGCTTGCGGAAGGAAGCGGGCAGGCGGAGGCCGGAATGCGCGACGGCGCTATGCAGGCGACTGTCGGGGTTGGCGGGTGTGCGTGGCACCCTGGCACTGCTCCCGGCGCGGTTTTACAGTGCGCGGACGGCGCCCCCAGCGCGGATCTGTTGGGTGGCGGCGCACGTGGAGGTTGGGCGTCACGGCGGTGATGGGTTCGCGGTGGCCGAGCCCGATTGGAGATCGAGCGGGCCTGCGGCCAGATCTCGCCGCCCGGTGGCGCCTGGATGATGGAGGCAGCAGCGGGGGTGCCGGTGGATGCTGGTGGGTCCTTCCCTTCAAGCGTGTGCACGCCCAGCTCCTGGAGTAGGGGCGCCGTTTCACCCTGTCGGTGCTAGAGGAGGCTCGGGCAGACTAGATCCAGCACGGAGGTCCGGTCCTTGTGCGCGGCAGTGCGAGCCTGTTAGTGTTTGGCTTGGTTTTTGCTCTGTTTCGGCGCGCTGCGGTGCGGGCCAGTCAGTGTTTGGTTCTACTTCGGTCTTTCTTGTGCGCTGCGGTGCGAATTCTCGCCCAGATCTGCGCACGGAGACGGAGGATGGCCGGAGCTGACTGGTTTCGCCTAGGTCCTACGAGCGGCAGTGCGGACCGGTCAGATTGCGTGTGCTCGCCTAGTTACTGCAAGCGGCGGCGACAATTCCATGTCTGGTTGTGTGTGCTTGGCCTCGTCCTGCCCAATGGCGTTGGGTAGGTCTCGGATCCTAGATGGTTGGTAGAAGACTTGGCTCCGGATGAAAATCCTGCATTGACCTTGTCGGTGCCGACGGTAACGGCATCTATGGATGTCGTCTTCTTCCTTGGAGGTACCGCCGTGGAGCTCATTGCTCTTCCTACCTCATGGCTGAGGTCTCCGGGTGAAAACCTAAGATCTAACGGAGCCAGATTGGATGACGGTGGTGTTCTCGATACCACTTCCTTCTTGAAAGCGTCATCTTGAAGACCTCAGCGATGGATTCCGATGATGTGCGCGGTTGATGGCGGAGGTTGGGTTTGTGATGGTGCCGGCAGGTTGTTTTTTCCTTTCTTTTCTTTCTGCACTAGCCTTTTTGTTATGCTTTCCCCCTCTAGAGGTGTTTGTTATTCATCTTCTGATCAATGAATTTGGCAGTTCTCGTGACAACGTTCAAAAAAAAACACCAAGGCTAGCAAACCGAGTCCGCCTGGTATGCCGATTTCCCGCCCCCTACTGCATGGCGGCTTTCCAAACCAAGAACACGTCCGAGGCTAGGTGGCTTTCCGAACCCGGCTAGAAGTCGCCGCCAACATGCTCGATATAACGTCTGCATCTCCCTACTCATAGCTAGTCCCCAGGCACGGCGCGGACACCACCGTGCACGCCCTCCGCGCGCGCGCAACGGGAATAAGGGACATGGCGGACGGCAAGACAGCCTCCGGGGGCATGACCACGGTCGCCTCCCGAATCGCCTCCATCTGCGCAATGATCGGTGACCACGGGGCACCTGGTGGTACTGCAGCCCTGAGCGCCAGGCGAGTCGCTGCCGTTTCGGCCATGATCGACGAGGTCGCGCTGGGAAGGAGGAGGAGGACAACGAGGAAGCGGCGCATGGGCAACTCTCGCTGCTACGAGGAGGTGTGCACGCTCGGCGGGGGCACGTTCGGCGACGTCTTCAAGGCGCGGCACCGCGCCACCGGCCAGACCGTCGCCGTGAAGGCTCTCCGGCGCGAAGGGTCGGATGACTCGGAGCACGTCGTGGGTGAGCTCCTTCGGGAGGCCTGCATCATGGCGGCATGCGGCGGCCACCCGTCCCTCGTTGCTCTGCGTGGCGTCGTGCGCACACCGCCCGACACCAAGGGGCGCAGGGACTACTTCCTCGTCATGGAGTACGCCGGGCCAAGCCTGCGCCAGGTCCTCAACAAGCGAATCCGTCTCGGTCGCCGGCTGTTTCAGGAGAGGGACGTGCGGTCCATCGTGCGGCAGCTGCTAGCCGGCGCGGAAGCTATGCACAAGCACGGCATCATGCACCGCGACATCAAGCCCGAGAACATCCTCGTGGTCCAGAAGGGCGGCAGCATCGTCGTCAAGATCGGAGACTACGGGGCGGCCATGTCCACGGCCGAGCGGGACCCCGAGGAGTACTGGGCTGCTGGGACTTGGGAGTACAGCGCGCCGGAGATGCTGCTGGAGGAGCCGCTCTACGACACCCCCGTCGACCTGTGGTCCATCGGCTGCGTGATGGCGGAGCTCCTCACCGGGAACGAGCTGTTCTCAGGGGGCGACATAGGCGGCCTGCTCGACAGGATTTTCGATCTGCTGGGCACGCCAGGCGAGAGAGAGTGGGGGTGGGGGGATGCCTTCAATTCGCCGGGACACGCACAGCCATGGCGAGCGCACCAACGGCTGCGCAAGCTGTTCCCCAAGAAGCTGCTGTCCAAGGAAGGGTTCCAGGTCCTCCAGGGGCTCCTCACGTGCGATCCATCCAGGCGGCTGGATGCTGCCGCCGCGCTCCGGCTTCCGTGGTTCACCGACGCCGGTGGCATGCCGGTTGCCGCTGTTCCGGAGACAGCATTAGCTGTTAGAAGACATAATGCGTAACCACGTGTACATGTACAATTTATCCAGGTCGCAGGAAAAATAGAATTATTGTTCTAGATAGATATTTTTTTCAAGAGTACGCTAAAGTGAGCAAAAAATGTATGTAAAACTCTTGTGTACACTGCAACCAGTGTCATAGGAACGCCCACACCGAAACAACATCAAGGAACTAACAACTTACTAAATTGTTTCACTCGCTTGCGACTATATGGGACATGGCTACGCCGGTTGACCTCGACTCTGACATTTGGCCTTTGGTGACGCTTTCCATTCTTTGGAAAACCTAAAACTCTAGAAACGCTCGTGTTTTTTGCTCCGAAGACCATGACCACATGATTTTTCTTGTTTTACAATATGGTTTGATGACATCTATTCTGGCTGCAATACTGTAAAAACGTTATGCAGTATACCTTAAAACGATTTTAGAGACGAGAGTTTACAGCATCCGCTAGAGATGCTCTAAGTAATGCCCAACACTTCCAAATGCACGATGCACCAGAGAATCCAGTAGCTCCATGCCAAAGTAAATTGTATACCGAGCTTGCAGAGTCCGAGCCTGATGAAGTCCATCTCCACGTGAAAAGAGACGCGCTTACGATGGTCCACAGACGGTGATTTCGTTAAGGGGGTGTGTCTAGGGTGTGGCATAGTTATTGTACATCTAAATGACTAAATCAAGCATAAAAAAAGAAAATACCCATACGAATCTCCATGTAAGATCAATAATGTAGGACTTACATATGCAATACTTATCTCACATCTAGATGTGTTTTAGCAAAATCGATTTTCAATTGTTGGAGATCCAACAATCCGACAGAAAGATGAGTATCCTCCCTGCAGAGATGGGTGATTGCTAAAGGCCTCCTGATTGTGCGTTTGTTCTTTGTTGACGATCCGTGTGCAGACTTTCAGAGTGATCAGCGGAGCAAGGTCGCGGACAACTTTTCCGTTAATCCATCTATCGCTCCAAAATAGCACACGGCATCCACGATCAACGGAAATCTGGATCTGACTGTTAAAAGACATCACGAACCATGTCATCGTTCAATAGGTGCAAACCTTCCCAAGGTATGTTCAGTTTACTAGTATCAAAAACACTTTTATATTATGAGAAGGAGGAAGTAAGTCTTAACTCTGAGAGCGATAACCTGAAGCTACATAGTCGGCCCCCTTAGGCCTTGTACAATGCAAGGTGTTTAGAGGTGATGCTTAGACAAATAAACAGATTTTTTTGAAGCACCGATGCCTATTTGCATAGGGTCGACGCTTAATTAAGCACCCCTCATATAAAGATAAATACTATTGCTTAGGAAAAGCTTGATTTATTTTAATAAGCACCTCCTATAAACACCTTAGAGCAACTCCAATGGGGAGACCCAAACGGACGCGCGATTTGTCCGCTTTTCGTCCGTTTGGGTCGGCCAGGCGGACGGCCGTGTCCGCTATTTCATTTGGATCGGTTCGGACGCCCAACGGCAGCGAGACCCAAATTTGCGCGCGCCAAAAAAAAACACGTGGCCACATGCAGACGCGAATTAAAGCATAATTAAACATAAGTGGCCGGTGAACCGCCGGCCAAAGTCCACTTAACACATAATTAAACATTAATAAAAACTAAAAAAAAGTCCGCGCCCGCACGTTGCCCTAGCCGTCCACCTTGCCCTTGCCCTTGCCGTCTTTGTCGTCGCCGGTGAGGTCGACGAAGGTGGGGGCCGGCCCAGCACACGGGAATGCCGCCCGGTAGGCTGCCAGGGCAGCCTCCTCCGGCGTCTGCTGCGGCGGCGGCATTGCGGCATGCCGGGTGCGCTCCTCCTCTTCCTCCTCGAGGCGTAGCGCCTCCTCCTCCTTCTCCCACCACATCTGGCGCAGGCCGTCCGCCTCCTCCTCGGCGAGCCAGTGCTGCCTCCAGTGCTCGAGGTGGCCCGCCTCCTCCTCCGGCGTGGCTTCGAAGTGGACGGGCGACGCGCTCACCCACTCGCGGACCATGCCCACCCACCCGTACTTCTCGTCTGGAAAAGTGGGTGGTGGTGGCGAGCGCTTCCGCGAGGGCTCCTCCTTGGGCTCGACAGTGGGCGGCGGCGGCGGCGGCGGTGGAAACTCCGGGACGAACAACGGGGCGTGGACGGAGTCCCCCGCAGACGACAAGGCGAGGGCGCGGTCCAGACCCTCCCACTGGGCTTCCTCCTCGAGCCTACTGGCCTCCAGCTCGAGGGTGGCTTGGTACGCCGCCTCTTCATCCTCCTCCTCCGGCAGGACCTCGGGAGGCGGAGGAGGGACGGCCTGGTCGACGGGGACTCCCCGCCGGCGCTCCTCCTCGTGCTCTAGCGCGAACCAGCGCTCCCAGTTGGGGGAGTCTGGCGCGTAGGCATACATGGCCCGCTGCTCCGGCGTGAGGGCAGAGCGACGCCGGCGAACCTCCTCCGCGTGCGCCCGCGCGGATCGGGGCACTGTCAGAATGGGGATCCGCTGCGGATCCAGATGCCAACCATGGGGCAAGTTGACGTCCGGGTACTGCAGCGGCCGGCGGTACTGCCAGCGCCACCGCTGCCAGGTGGGGCGGAGGTGGCTGGTCGTGTTTACGCAGACGCAGTGAGGACGCGGGGCGCGTCCGCTTCGTGTCCGCGAGGACGCATTTCAGTCGCATTTTTGGGCCAGGAATGGGTCCACGCGGACACGCCGCAGACGTTTTTTGGGTTTGGGTCGCCGCGTTGGGCCGTCGCTTTTGTCCGCACCGACCCATTCGGACGCAGGCGGAAGATTTGGGTCTCCCTGGAGTTGCTCTTACGTTGTCCAAGGCCTTAAAGCCCCTCTATATGTCCAGACGGACGGCGTTATCCATCACGAAAATGCTACCCCAACCGCCCCCTCAAATGGTTGGGGTCCGGCACGCCTGGAGTTGCTCTTACGTTGTCCAAGGCCTTAAAAACTGTTTGCATTAAAATTGCTCAGTAAGTCAAAAAAGTTCGTGTTTTAATTTTTTTCTCATAAATTTTAAAATGGTTGTGTTTTTGAATTTTTATAGGAATTTCCAAAATTGTTCAAGCTTTTCAAAAAATGTTACATTATCAAATTTCATTCACAACATAAAAAAAGGATTTTTTCTGAGAATTTTCAAAAAATATTCAGGTGTCAAGAATTGTGGCCTTTTAAAAAATTATGTCCGCATTTCAAAAATATTCACTTAGAAACGCATTTGAAACTTCAAACAATGTTTGCTCTGTCGTTGTTGTATTCTGTGTTTTCTAATTAGACAACGAAGCTTATCAGCGTGAGGTGCTGGTTTTGATTCCTTGCAAACAAATACCAAATTTTTTTTTTGAGGAAAGGCCATCATGGCTAGCTTTATTGGTATCAGGTAATCGTTACATCGTCAACAAGCTTACTGACCAAGAAGTCAGGAGGCTCGTTCAACCAACTAAGAGAAACTTTATTACAATAACTATGGCTAGCTAGCACATGCGCTGCTTGATTTGAAGATCGAAAACAATGTTTAAAGATGACCTTTCCTATAGAAGTAGTTGTATCCACACATTCTGCAAAAATAGTTGCTGCTGAATCCCACCATCTAGACTCTCCTGTGCAATAGTTTACCACTTGTAACGAGTCAGACTTTGCTTCCACCCGATTGAAGCCTAGAGAATTTGCCAATTCGAGCCCATCCCTCATTGCCAATGCTTCGGTTGTCACAACATCTGCAGCATATGGTATTAGCTTGCATTGGGCTGCTAGAAAATTACCTTTTTCATCTCTAATAACTGCAGCAGTTGCACCCACTCCTTCATCCTCATGAAAAGCTGCATCCACGTTAACTTTCACAAACTTTGGGTCTAGCCTGCACCACTTGTGTTGTTGATCCCCTGTAGATTTCGAGAAGGCCTTCTGGTAATTACTAGCAATTGATAATACCGACATAGGCCATCTTACCATTGGAGGGACTGCTTCATTATGAGTTATGCGGCGTCTGATCCACCAAAGATACCAGCACGAGACGGCCACAACCTGTTTAAAATTCAGACTAGGATCAAGAGGGCATGGACTGTCCGGTAGAGTGAGTAAGAACTCCAAAATAGCCGAGCCCGAACGATCAACTGCAATTGCATGGTTAATTGTGTCCATCATTCTCAAACGCTGCCACATCTCCCTTGCATGTGTGCACGTGAATAGGAGGTGGCGAAGATCCTCAGGTCCTTGGTGGCAGATCGGGCAGGCTCCATCAGTTCCTACATGCCTATTCATGAGTATAGACTTAAGAGGTATAATTCCATGCAGAGTCCGCCAACAATAAATCTGAACTTTACGTGGAATGTTTAGCTTCCAGAGAGTACTCCACACTGCCAACGGGGCAGATCCACCTGGGCCCAAATTCGTATTTGCATGCGTCCCAAAAGTATGATTCCACTGTAACCTGTATGCTGTTCGGACAGAGAACACACCCGTTCTGTTTGGCTGCTAGGCTATGAAGTCATCAAATGCTTGGATATTCAACGGAATCTGTAATATTCTAGTCACATCCACAAGAATAAAAATTGATCTAAGGAGATCTTCATCCCACTTTCCTGAAACTGGATCAATCAGTTCACTAACAGAAGATACAAGGGACTGTCCACGGGGGGTGATCACTTTCCTGTCTGGACTTGAAGGAATTCATGGGTCATGCCAAATGTTCACTGACTCTCCGGTACCAATTCTCCATATGTACCCTTTCTTAAATGTTTCGAGACCCTTTAATATACTCTGCCATGTGTATGAAGACCCCTATTTTGGTGTTGCTTGTAATAGACTTCCATTTGGATAATATTTAGCTTTCAGCACACGTGCACAGAGGGACTCTGGATCTGTGATTAATCTCCAACATTGCTTAGCCAATATAGCCAAGTTGAATGAGTAAAGATCTCGAAACCCCATACCTCCCTCATTTTTGGGGAAGCATAATTTCCACCAGGAATACCAGTGCATTCTTTTATTATCCTCATCGTCACCCCACCAGAACTGAGCAATGACATCTGTAATTTCCTTGCAAACACCTTTAGGGATACAAAAAACTGACATAGCAAAAACAGGAATTGCCTGTGCCACTGCCTTAAGAAGAATTTCTTTACCTCTAGTAGAGAGTTGCTTCTCCATCCAACCAATAAGTCTAGCTTTTATTCTCTCACGGAAGTGTTTAAAATAGTCACTCCGGTCTGCCCCTACCATAGCTGGTAGTCCAAGATATTTATCTGACAGAGCCTCAGTATCAATATGCAAAATTTGGCAAACCTCAGTTCTTGTAACCACAGTTGTATTTGGACTGAAAAACATGCTGGATTTTGCCAGGCTAACCATCTGTCCTGAACTTTGGCAATAGGTATCTTGTACATGATGTAAGGAAGTTGCGTTTAACACATCTGCGCCCATGAGAATTAGAGAATCATCAGCGAATAAAAGGTGTGATACTGATGGTGCATTTCTACACACTCTAATCCCATCCATGCCACCAACTTCTTCTTCATACTGCAACAAACTAGATAAACCTTCTGCACATAAGAGGAAAAGATAGGGGGAGAGGGGGTCCCCTTGCCTTATACCCCTGGTAGGTACAAATACATCTGTTTCGTGAGAATTGAAACGAACCTTATATCTGACTGAGCTGACACAAGCCATCATCATCTCAATCCATAGCTCATGAAATCCAAGTTTTTGCATCATACTTTTTAAGAATATCCATTCCACACGATCATAAGCCTTATGCATGTCCAATTTTACTGCACATAGACCTGACTGGCCAGATCTCTTATTCTTAAGTTTATGAACACATTCATATGCAATCAACACATTATTAGTGATAAGCCTCCCAGGAACAAAGGCACTCTGGGTAAGGGAAATTATGTCTGGTAGAATACTCTTCAACCTCAGTGCTAGCATTTTAGAAATAATTTTATAAAGAACATTGCATAAGCTGATAGGCCTATACTGAGTTACCAATTCCGGGGTATCAACCTTTGGAATAAGAACAATTGAAGTATCATTCCATCCGGCAGGAATTTGCCTAGAGTTAATAGCAAAGAGGACTTCTTGGGTGATTTCATCCCCTAGAATATGCCAAAACTTTTTAAAGAATATAGCATGAAGACCATCTGGCCCTGGCGCCTTTAAATCGCCAATACTGAATATCGCTTTTCTCACATCATCACAAGTAAAAGGAGCCATTAACATGTCATTCATACTAGTGGTTACCTTGGACTGAACAAGCACCATCTATTACAATGTAAGGCGCTAACCTCCGATGCTAAATACCTCGATTGGAAGCAATGCTCCGTCTCAACTCGTGGAGGAAACGGGCCTACATGGGTAAATAAACATACTTCCGAATAAAGAGTAGAAAAATAGCGCAAATATTTTTAGAGAGAGTACAAGAGGTGATACATCACTTATACTTAAAGAAAAAAAAACTCAAATCAAATACAACTGAAGTTGCTCGTCTATTACCATGAGAACTAAAATACTTTGTATTATCCAGTTATAATAACAGTTCTCTAGTATGTAAACGAAAATGATTTTATGATATCTGTCTATGAACTAAACCAGACACAATTCCTTTCTAGGGTTGCATCCAGATAATGATACAGGGCAAGCCCGGTAGCGTCGAACTTTTCACACTTGGAGGGGAGAAAGGAAGAAACCAAGAGAGAAAACACAAGCGCACGAACGATCTTCGATCACACATCCACTAGAAACACACAAACACATGAGGTACATAGATCCACAATCAACGTAAGGATACACGTAACCGATAGTCTCCTCACTCCAAAGGAGGAGGCTTTGAATCCCTTAGGATCTTCCCTCTAGAGGGGCCTTGGTATCACTTGGATCTTCTCTCAATGGAGGGCAATCTCCATGGGAGGAGGTTGTAATGGAGCTATGCTCAACAAAAGTATTTGCTAAACATAAGCTAACCCTAACTCGAGGTGGAAGAGGAGTATATATAGTCTAGGTTGAAATAGGGCGAAGGCGTACATGGGCCTTTGGGCCCGACTCACTGCGCGCAGGCAGGCCGGAAGTTTCGGGTCAGGCCGGAAGTTCCGGGCGTAGGAAGTTCCGGGCAGGGTCCGGCTGGGGTCTGGCTGGACAGAGTGTTGATGCCAACTTCGGAGGCCAAGCTGATGAGGGGCCGGAAGTTTCGGGCCGGCCGGAAGTTCCGGGGGCCGGAGGTTCCGGGCCAGGGTCCGCCCAGGTTCCGGGCTAGACAGAAAGTCTGCACGCCCGGGGTCGATCCTGGGTCGTGAAGGGATCGATAGAAGAGACGTCTAGAGGGGGGTGAATAGACTACTTGCAAGAATTAAAACCTAACATTTTTCCAAGTTAATAGGTTGGCAGATTTTAGCAATTATGACAAGTCTAATGCACCCTACACATGCTAGTCAACAAGTATGGCAGTGGAAAGTAAGACAAGCATATGTAAGAGGGTAGAGATAGGAAGATCAAACGCAATTTGGAGACACGAAGATTTTTCCCATGGTTCCGATAGGTGGCGCTATCGTACATCCACGTTTATGGAGTCTTCAACCCACGGAGGGTAGCGGTCGCGAGAGTCCACGGAGGGCTCCACCCATAAGGGTTCACGAATTAGCAACCTTGACTATTCCATAACGGCTTCCGCCCACGAAGGACTAGCCTCACTATGGGTAGATCTTCACGAAGTAGGCGATCTCCTTGCCCGTACAAACTTCTTGGTTCAACTCCACAACACGAAGTAGGAGGCTCCCAAGCGACACCTAACCAATCTAGGAGGCACCACCCCCAAAGGTAATAGGATTGATAATGGTGATGAACTCCTTGCTCTTGTGCTTCAAGATGATAGACTCCTCAACACTCAATCACTCTCTCACAGATTTGGCTTGGTAGAAGAGATTGATTTGGTGGAAAGCAACTTGGGGAGGATAGAAATCAAGATCCATATGGTTGGAGTGGATGATCTTGATCTCAACACAAGGGTAGGTGGTTCTCTCTCAGAAATTTGGATATGGAAAGTGGTGAACTGTTCTGAGTGCTTCTCTTTCGAGTGGGATGTGGTGGAGGGGTATATATAGGCATCTCCAAAAATCCAACCGTTACAACATTATTGACCATCTCGGTGAAACCGATGCAAAACTCGGTTGTACCGATCTGTTCAAAATGTGGCAACTTTCGGAATCTCGGTGAGACCGATATAGGAAACTCGATTGTACCGAAATCAGTGGCCGAGGCAGTTTCCAAGACTCGGTGAGACAGAAGCACAAAACTCGGAATTTCTGATTTAGTGAATTGGGTCACCAGAAGGTTGGTCACTGAAACTCGGTTGCACCGAAAGGTTAGGGTTTGGCTAGGGATCACAACTCGGTGAGACCGAAGTGGAAAACTCGGAATTTCCGATTTTGCAAATGAGGCATCAGTAGGTTTGCCATGCAAACTCGGTTGCACCGAATGACAACTTGGTTCTACCGAGATGTGGGTTTTGGCTAAGGTTCTGTCTTGGGTTTTGACTCGGTGTAGCCGATGTGGAATATTTGGTGGCACCGATTTTGAGTGGTAGGATTCAGACAGAGTATTTTGTGGGAGAGCTTGTGGGTGTTTTTGGTGGCTAGCACTTGTGCACGTGGAGCAATTTGTTCACCAACAATACCTTACCACCTTTTAATAGTATTGGCTTTCCTATAGACTCAAAGTGATTTCTCACAAATTAGAAAGAGAGTATTCTAGCTTGAAGCTTTGCCAATCCATTCCTTGCTCTTTTTCTTCTTGGGGAATCTCCTCACACCCATTGCCAACCCTCTTTGTGGACTAAATCTTAAATAAACTAGGTAGAAATGTTAGTGCAAGAGACAATGTATGTTGTCATGAATTATCAAAACCACCAAGGGAGCATATGTGCTTTCAATCCCCCCCTTTTTGGTAATTGATGATAACATACAATCAAAGCTTCAAATAGAGATATGCCAAGATATAATGAAGACTTTGAGAGACACATGACTAAAATTTGCCCCCCCTAGATGTGTGCAATCCTTTTAACGGGATCGTTGCTTTGGAATGCATGGACACACATATGGAAGAAGGGATATGATTAGTCATATGTATCTTGGCTATATGCATCAAGTATATATGAATGAGTTGTATCCTTTCTCAAGAGTTCACCCTTGCAAACAATATGTGCAAGAAGCAAGAGATCATCTTGATCGAAGATATGGTGCATATACTTACCATGAGTTCTTGAGCATCCTAATGGTAGGAACAAACATGAGAAAACAATGTTAGGGAACACAAGGATATTCTACAAATCCAAATGCACTAGAACTCAAAAGTACCAAGATGTGGAGAACATATAGAAGATAGTATTTCTAAAGATTGATATGTCTCCAAGATCATTTAGAGTTTTCTCCCCTAAATATAAACTTGTAGGTCATCCACTCCCCCCTGAATCTTAGCATGTAAGTATTGGGAGTAGGTAGGGTGAGACAAGTCTAACATGAGTAGTCAAATAAAACATATTTTCTCTCTCCTCAAATGATAGAACAAGATTATGCATGCTCTCTCCCCCTTGGGAAGGTAATGAAACTTCCCCCCTACTTTGTCTAAACATAAGCCATTGATATTCTCCCCCTTAAGTGTATATCCCCCTTTGCATTGAAGCATGTATCTCCCCCTTAGCATTGAAGCTTTGGTATTTCTCCCCCTTTGGCATTAATTTCCAAAAAGGTTAATACACAGGGACAGACAAACAGGGATCATGGAGCTAGAAGGGATCCTAGAGAACAATGGTCATATAATACAGGGTTCATGGAAAGGTAGGAATCATAGAGAGCATTAAAGACTAAGGAATCATAGAGAAGAACTTCTCCCCCTTTCACTAGTCTAAAAGCTTGTAAGACTTCTCCTCCTTTGACTTAGGGATCCTTGAAACATAGAACTTAGAAGAAAACAAAGTCGGTGGCTCCGAGACAAATGAGTCGGTGGAACCGAAATGAGGTCCTGTAGCTCATCTGCATATTCGGTGAGACCGAGAGATTTGAATCGAAGTCTCCGAGGTCTAAACAGAAACTGGGCAAAATCTCAGAAACTTGCAAGTGAGTTTTGAAAACTTGCAATTAAATGTCAAAAAGATCTGCAGAGGATTTTCAAACGAATTTATAGAGAATTTTCAACTAGAGAGGATTTGAATAGTTCCAAGAAATCTTGCAAATATAGGATGAACCACACAAGAATCTTCATCTAGATGATGGTCGGTGACTAGGTCACCTATGTTAGAGTATATTGACTTAGGAGCCAAGCAAGAATACTTGATCATAGGTCATACTCATCGTTAAGCTCAAAATGGGGTGACCATTTTTCGATTAAGCATTTTGATGTTTTCATATCACTTGAGTTGCTTTATCTCATGTCTTGGAGTAAAGCTTTTTCAAAGATATGAGCACATACCTTTGAATGATGTTGATGACGTAGCATGTAGGAGAACTTGTTGTGGATGCTCGATGTTGATGAAGATCATCTTGACTTGGGAGCAAGCCTTGTATGACTTGTTTTCTTTTCTCCTACACGGGTTAGTCATGCAAGGAAGAACAAGATATATCCAAATAACTTGATACCAATTGGGAATTATCAATTGTGATCTTGTCAAATGTATGTCAAGGATATGGTTTGAGTTGTCTTCTTCCTTCCATCATTAACGAAAGGTTGTGGATACTTGGTTATGACAAGATTGCTTATGATGTGAGTTGTTGGCAATCTTGTGGAATGAAGTCCTTCCAAGTACCTACAAAAGGTTAGTTGCAAATTTGCAATACAAGGGAGCATATATTTCCAAGGCATATGATAGCATTATATCAAACATAGCATGGAATAGTCATGTAAGCTCATGCCCTTGCATGCCACCAAGTGAGTCTAGCTAAAGTTTGAAGCATCAAGGATGTTCAACTCACTCCTTAAGTGACAAAACACTTTCTCATCAAGTGTCTTAGTAAAGATATCGGCCAATTGTTTGTTAGTACGAACATGCTTGAGATTGATATCTCCTTTGGCAACATGATCACGAATGAAATGATGTCGAACTTGAATATGCTTAGTTCGCGAATGTTGCACGGGATTATGAGCAATTTTAATTGCACTCTCATTGTCGCATAACAATGGTACATGTCTCACATGTATGCCATAGTCCTTAAGAGTTTGAGTCATCCATAGCAATTGAGCACAACATGATCCAGCGGCAATGTATTCTGCTTCGGCAGTGGATAGAGATACCGAGTTATGTTTCTTGGAGGACCAAGACACAAGAGATCTACCAAGAAATTGACAAGTACCCGAGGTGGATTTTCTATCAACCTTATCTCCGGCATAGTCCAAATCGGAATAGCCAACAAGGTTAAAGGAAGATCCCTTGGGATACCATATGCCAAAGTTTGATGTATGTATCAAGTATCTCACAATTATTTTCACGGCCTTAAGATGACACTCTTTAGAAGCATCTTGATATCTAGCACACATGCAAACACTAAGCATGATATCGGGACGGGAGGCATATAGATATAGCAATGAACCAATCATTGACCGATAAACCTTTTGATCAACGGGTTTGTCCTCCTTGGTAAGATCAACATGTCCACTAGTAGGCATAGGGGTTTTCATACCTTTGCACTCTTGCATGTTGAACTTCTTTATCAAGTCCTTGGTGTACTTGGTTTGAGAGATGAAAGTTCCTTCTCTCGTTTGCTTGATTTGCAAACCGAGGAAAAATTTCAGCTCACACATCATGGACATCTCATATTTCTCGGACATCAACCTTCAAAATTTCTCACTAAATTGTGGGTTAGTTGATCCAAAGATAATATCATCCACATAAATTTGGCACAAAAATAATTCACCATTAACTCTTTTAGTGAATAAGGTTGCATCAATTTTACCAATCTCAAAACCCTTTTCAAGAAGAAACTTTGTTAGGCACTTATACCAAGCACGATGGGCTTGCTTAAGTCCATAAAGAGCTTTACGAAGCTTGTAAACATGGTTGGGTTTCTTAGGATTCAAAAAACCGCAGGGTTGCTTAACATAGACTTCTTCTTCAATCTCCCCATTTAAAAATGTACTTTTAATATCCATTTGGTAAAGAGTGATGTCATGATGATTCGCATAAGCAAGCAATATACGAATAGCTTCAAGTCTAGCAACGGGGGCATAGGTCTCACCGTAGTCCATACCTTCGACTTGCGTGTAGCCTTGTGCCACGAGACGTGCCTTGTTGCGAACGACCTGACCGTCTTCGTCTTGCTTGTTCCGAAACACCCATTTGGTTCCGATGATGTTTTGCTCGTCCTTGGGCTTCTCCACAAGTATCCACACTTCATTCCTCTCGAAGTTGTGAAGCTCTTCATGCATTGCATTCACCCAATCTGGATCTTCGAGCGCTTCTTCCGCCTTCATAGGCTCAATACAAGAAATGAATGAGTAGTGCTCACAAAAGTTAGCTAAGCGGGTTTTAGAGCGAGTGATTCTCCCGGTTTGAATGTCACCGAAGATTTGCTCTACGGGATGATTCTTGGTCACTCTTGCTCGAACTCGAGGTAGCTTTTGCTTGTTGGATGGTGGAGCTTCCTCATCATCATCTTCTTCAATGTTGTTGTTGAAGGTGTCGTCTCCTTGATGCGGTGGTGAAGGAGGTCGAGGTGGATCATCATGATGTACTTCTTCCTCCTCTTCATCTTGTCATGTACCGCTTGTGGATGCCTCCATGTCGTGTTGGGGTTCGCCTTGGCGCGAAGTAGGAGCTTCCACTTGGGTTGATGAGGTACTTTCCTTCACCTCCATGGGGCGAATCTTGCCGATGGACCAGTCTTGGATAGCTTCCGAATGTTCTTTATCTCCTACATCATTTGGCAATTGTTCGACTTGCGAACCATTAGATTCATCAAACTTCACATCTACCGTCTCTTCAACTTTTCGATTGAAGTTGTTGTAGACACGGTAAGTGTGAGAGTTTGATCTGTAACCGAGTAGGAAACCTTCATGAGATTTAGGAGAAAATTTAGAGCGACAATGCTTATCAAGAATGTAACACTTGGAGCCGAATACCCGAAAGTATCCAACTTGGGGTTTGTTACCGGTGAGCAGCTCATATGCCGTTTTGCCGGGAAGCTTGTGAAGATAGAGTCGGTTCGTGGCATGACAAGCTGTTTCCATGGCCTCTGCCCAAAAGTGTCTTGGCGTCTTGTATTCGTCAAGCATCGTTCTTGCCATCTCAATAAGTGTTCGGTTCTTCCTCTCAACAACTTCGTTTTGTTGAGGTGTGTACGTAGCCGAGAACTCATGTAGAATCCCTTCTTCGTCAAGAAAGGTGTCTACAATTGTGTTCTTGAACTCCGAGCCGTTGTCGCTCCAAACCTTTTTGATCTTCAACTCAAACTGATTTTGAGCTTTGCGAGCGAAGTTCTTGAAGATGTTTTGCACCTACGACTTATCATCAAGAAAGAATACCCACGTAAATCTAAAAAAATCATCAACTATGACAAGACCAAAGGAATTCCCACCGAGGCTCTTGTAAGCATTGGGACCAAAAAGATCCATATGAAGCAACTCGAGTGGTCTCCTAGTAGTCATGATATTCTTTACGGGATGACTTCCACCTACTTGTTTTCCGGCTTGACAAGCACTACAAAGTCTATCTTTGTTAAAGATAACATCTTTAACACCAAGAATGTGATCACCTTTGATGAGCTTGTCTAGATTACGCATACCAACATGTCCTAATCTTCTATGCCAAAGCCAACCTTTAGAAGATTTTGCAATGAGACAAGTGTGAGGTTTGGATCTCTTAGTGAAATCAACAATGTATAGATCACCTCTACGAAAACCAGTGAAAACCATGCAATTGTTATCTTGACGAAACACTCGACAATCTACTTTGGTAAATAGCACATTAAAACCGAAGCCGGCAAGTCTAGATACGGAAAGAAGATTGTAACCAAGGGATTCAACAAGCATAACATTTTGGATAGAGCTATCATGAGATATGTCCACCTTACCGAGACCAAGTACCTTACCTTTGGAGTTATCTCCAAAAGTCACATACCTTCGCGGTCCATGGTTTGGTGTGATTTCTTGAAACATGTCTCTATCTCCAGTCATATGATCTGTGCATCCACTGTCGAGAATCCATTCCTTTCCTCCGGCCATGTAATCTTTGAAGTTTGCCATGAGACTCAGACTCTTCATAGTCTTCTCACACTCGATGTCGAATAACTCATCTTATTCATAGTAGCCGTGTTCCACATTGTCATCATCAATTGGGATATCCTCGTCATAAGAGACAAGAGATTCGTTAGGATTGAAATTATGACAATGTTCAAGTTTATGAATGCGAATGGCTTCAAAGATAATGTTATTTATGGTAGTGACATCTCCTTTAGCACGCATGAGGTCTCGAAGCTCAAATAAGCATTTATCAAAGTTGGGATCACTAGGCTTCATTAAAAGAAAGGCAATAGCTTTATGAAGAATTTCATCAAGATTACTTAATGAATAACTTGGATATCGTTTCTCCAAGTTAGTCCACAAAGTATAAGCACACTCAAAATTCTTCATTTGATCAACAAATCTAGGCAATCCTTTGATAATTAGATTAACAGTTCTAAGATTGCGAAGCAAATCAATTTCCTCTTCGTGTGTGGGATGTAAGGGATCAATGGGAGGTACATAGGGGCACTTAACATACTTTCTCAAATGGAATTCATTGAATAGCTCAAGCATCTCATATTTCCATTGACTATAGTACTCCCCATCGAGAACGGGCACTCTACAACTAATACTCCCCAAACTAGACACATTCATCTTCCTCCACGGTGATGAAACCGAAGCTATGGAGACCAAAGCTCTGATACCAATTGAAGGGATCGATGGAAGAGACGTCTAGAGGGGGGTGAATAGACTACTTGCAAGAATTAAAACCTAACCTTTTCCCAAGTTATTAGGTTGGCAGCTTTTAGCAATTATGACAAGTCTAATGCACCCTACACATGCTAGTCAACAAGTATGGCAGCGGAAAGTAAGACAAGTATATGTAAGAGGGTAGAGATAGGAAGATCAAACGCAATTTGGAGACACGAAGATTTTTCCCGTGGTTCCGATAGGTGGCGCTATCGTACATCCACGTTTATGGAGTCTTCAACCCACAGAGGGTAGCGGTCGCGAGAGTCCACGGAGGGCTCCACCCATAAGGGTCCACGAAGTAGCAACCTTGACTATTCCATAACGGCTTCCGCCCACGAAGGACTAGCCTCACTATGGGTAGATCTTCACGAAGTAGGCGATCTCCTTGCCCATACAAACTTCTTGGTTCAACTCCACAACACGAAGTAGGAGGCTCCCAAGCGACACCTAACCAATCTAGGAGGCACCACCCTCCAAAAGGTAATAGGATTGATAATGGTGATGAACTCCTTGCTCTTGTGCTTCAAGATGATAGACTCCTCAACACTCAATCACTCTCTCACAGATTTGACTTGGTAGAAGAGATTGATTTGGTGGAAAGCAACTTGGGGAGGCTAGAAATCAAGATCCATATGGTTGGAGTGGATGATCTTGATCTCAACACAAGGGTAGGTGGTTCTCTCTCAGAAATTTGGATATGGGAAGTGGTGAACTGTTCAGAGTGCTTTTCTTTCGAGTGGGATGTGATGGAGGGGTATATATAGGCATCTCCAAAAATCCAATCGTTACAACATTATTGACCATCTCGGTGAAACCGATGCAAAACTCGGTTGTACCGATCTGTTCAAAATGTGGCAACTTTCGGAATCTCGATGAGACCGATATAGGAAACTCGGTTGTACCGAAATCAGTGGCCGAGGCAGTTTCCAAGACTCGGTGAGACCTAAGCACAAAACTCGGAATTTCTAATTTAGTGAATTGGGTCACCAGAAGGTTGGTCACTGAAACTCGGTTGCACCGATGGGAACTCAGTTGCACTGAAAGGTTAGGGTTTGACTAGGGATCACAACTCGGTGAGACCGAAGTGGAAAACTCGGAATTTCCGATTTTGCAAATGAGGCATCAGTAGGTTTGCCATGCAGACTCGGTTGCACAGAATGACAACTTGGTTCTACCAAGATGTGGGTTTTGGCTAGGGTTCTGTCTTGGGTTTTGACACGGTGTAGCCGATGTGGAATATTTGGTGGCACCGATTTTGAGTGGTAGGATTCAGACAGAGTATTTTGTGGGAGAGCTTGTGGGTGTTTTTGGTGGCTAGCACTTGTGCACGTGGAGCAATTTGTTCACCAACAATACCTTACCCCGTTTTAATAGTATTGGCTTTCCTATAGACTCAAAGTGATTTCTCACAAAGTAAAAAGAGAGTCTTCTAGCTTGAAGCTTTGCCAATCCATTCCTTGCTCTTTTTCTTCTTGGGGGAATCTCCTCACACCCTTTGCCAACCCTCTCTGTGGACTAAATCAGAAATAAACTAGGTAGAAATGTTAGTCCAAGAGACAATGTATGTTGTCGTGAATTATCAAAACCACCAAGGGAGCATATGTGCTTTCAGGTCGCTGGGGGGCCGGAGGTTCCGGGCTTGCCAGAGAGTTTCCCTTGGTGCTTGATCCTTCTTCTTCGAATGCTTCCTCTTCGTTCGCCTCCGAGTTCCGGTTGGGGTCGAGATACCTGAGTATGCACAGAGTCTCTGCTTGAGGTAGCATCGAAGTTCCAAGAGTGTCAAAGGGAGAGTCGTAAAGGAGAGATGTCACCTCGTTTCCAATAGCATGTGCACGCGCTCTTGTCATGGTTCCTTGCATAGCTTGAGGTGTTGGTGATGGGTCCATGGGAATGACCATGGGATGCTCCGCATTAGATAAGTAAAATACATTGTTTGCAGCAGTGGTAGCTGAACAAGCAGGCCATGAACACATGGATCTTCACTGAATCCATCACCCCATCTTCTGCGCACTTCCCAAGGAACTCTGACAACAAAGATTTTATCCCGATTCCCTCACACACCTGCACATTAAATCACAAGTCAATACAACAGCTAGGCCAGGAACATGTCCAACTGCATCTTTCATTTGACGAACTTCTTGAACAAGGCAGAGAGAGCAAGGGAGAGCAAGGGAGAGAGAGAGAGAGGAACATGAAGAACCAGTAGGCGCCGCCACACTCTCCATGTCCTCGCGCTGCCCATCATCCCCTGCTCCTAGCATCCCATGCTCTTGTTCTCCAAGTCCAAGTTTCCATCCCCTGTCACCCTATCCCCATCCCCACTCTCGCACGACCACAGCATGTCCGCGCGGCGGCGCCTGACTCCGCTCCTTGGCTCAGCCGCTCCTCACCAAGGGTGGAGAAGATACTGAAAAACGGAGTTCGGGCAAAGCCGGTTGAACGGCGGCAAGGCGATGTCGAGCGCCCCCAAACGGATGGACAAAGAAGAAGACTGGTCGCGCGGCCGCACGTGGCGGCGTCGGCGGCACCGTATCCGAACCCATTGGTAAGGTGGGATGGGGCATGGCATGAGGTGGCGGTGTTGTGGAGATCGAGATGGGATTGGGAGGACGGGTGGCTGGGTTATATATTTTTTCTTTTCTCTCACATGTACGGGTTCAGGTAGACTTATTACAAAGACCACGGGTTGAATACCCCAAACCATAGGGGTTTCTCAGCAAAATTACTGACGACGGACTAATGACTTTATTAGTAGGTATAGATCTAGATTTTATCATTTTAGGGGAACCAAAATTCAAAATATATATATATTACACCATATAAACCCAATGCCCACCCCTAGTTTAACTTCATAGTTCCAAGCAAGGTGCTTACAAAACCTCCCTAATGTAACCACACATAAGAGCAATTTTCTTCAAATCTTAAAGAGTTAAAGTGACAACTGAAAATATAAATGCCAAAAGGACACCTAAAGCTAAAGGAGACAACAAAGAACAATCAATAGCTGCACCATATCAATTAGAGACATGCAACAATGGTATCACACCCCAGTAAAATATGGTTTACCCTATGACTCGTCCATGTAACATGATTTAACATAATCTTGAGTACTTCCCAGTAACAAAATAAACTGATAAGATAAGCAAAATTCAGGACATGGCATTTTTACTTTGTTTTAGCCATGGCAGTTTCTACACGATTTGTTCCCTAAACATGGCATTTATGTTAGTTAGTAACATGGCACTTTCCACCACTGTGTCTCTAAATCCTCGTGGTTTTTCGTTGCGATGGCAAAAAACATTTCTTGCCATGATAGCTCCATAATTGTTGTGACGAAAACTTTGTATGGCAAAGTATACATATTTCTAGTTATTAAGAGCATGGCATTTTCTACTTTTGAGAGCATATAATTTTTACTATTAAGAACATGTCATTTTTATTATTAAGACTAGGGCATTTCTACTATTAGGACCGGGGCATTTCTACATTAAGAGCATATCACTGTACCTTTTAACAACACTAGTAAGCATGCACGTGCAAATGGACGTCTCAACTAATATACACATATATGTGAGAATTAACATGCATATAAAGATAGTTTGGTTGCACTAAAAATATTGCAAATCAAGAAAAGATTTTCAGGTAGCATCATATGCATAGAGACAAAATATACACTATTATCTTAGTATTTTCTAATATGGCTAATCAATTCCCGTGCAATATTCAGAATGGTGTGTGCAGCTTCATTGTCAATGTAATTGAGCAGGTGCACCAAGAATCGCTTTCTTAACTGGTCCCATCCTGCATGAGGATAATGAGTTATTATCTTTGGAGTTTTTGCATAGTAGAATGTCAGAATGTGAAACAATGAATACTAACCTTACAAATTGGTAGATTTAGATACTCTCCATTCCATGAGAGCATAGAACTAAAAGCATAATAACCAGACAAGCTCATGTACATAAATTTATTGTCATTATCTTGAGCGTTGCAAGAACTAAATAAGATGCTTTAATGGTTTCAAAGACACTCACCTACCCATGCTTTTTGGAACACAAGCTAGTAATCGACGATGCCAATAAAAAATATCATCGTTCCATTCGGAATGCGCTACTTTGAGTGCTTGGTTTAGGTAAAATGTGATCCTTTGGAGTTTCAACGCATATCTAAGGTCTTGAATCATCTTAAGCTCCAGCGAGGCAACAAATATGCCAAGGGAGTCCAATATAGAGACAATTTTGGCATGTTGGTCGATGACGAACAAGATAAAGTGATTAAGGGAAGCATATGGAAATATGATATGCAAACAGTATGTATTAGAAAAAATATATCATGACAATACATATAATAAATAAGGAATCAATATTACCAATCTGCATGATGAAATGCTATAGTCCATCCCAGGCCAACTATGAAGAAGTTCTGCAAAGGACTAAACATCCGGCGTTGTGCGTTGTTTTGGATCCCGTGCATATTCGGACACCATCGACTGGGTAAACATAAGACTTAGAAACAAGGTAAAATATCCGGACACCATCGACTGTCCTCCGACGAGTCAGCAGCCACCCAGAGGCAGTTCCCAGCCCTATCCTCCGGCCACCCAGACCCTATCATCCGGCAAGTCGGCAGCCACCAAGACGTAAAAAGTTCGGCTGTACTCTACATAACACCACCATGGCACCATGATTTGCTTAGCAAAATGCTAAATATTGCAAGGCTGTTTCTATTTCCATTTTAGTCGTCCCCGGTTAACATGCGGCGTACTTCCAACTTTATGGTGCGAAGCTCTTGCATGCTGAATGAAACCTATTTTCTTTGTGATTATTTCAATAGTCATTTTATCATTCTAGGGGAACCAAAATTCAAAAAAATATGTATATTAACCATATAAACCCAATGCCCGCCCCTAGTTTAACTTCACAGTTCCAAGCAAGTGCTTACAAAGTCACTTGTCGTTGGTCCAATTAGAGTGTCTACCAAACAACTTGTCAGCAAAATATAAAGTTAGCTGCAACTGTCCTATCCTTCCACGTGCCAAAAAAATGCTCCATCAACCCGGTAGTCCATCTTTCTGCCCATGACCCCAGTGTCATTGTCCAAGGAAGATGGAGGAAGATGAGGCCGCAAAGCATCTGGTACTGATTACTTCCTCTTGCTCAATTGCTTCCTCTTGATCAATGAGACGTGTGGCATAGACCACATGGTTCAACCGCACCGGTTTCATGCTCTTGCTGGGTGTTTTCTTAGTCTCTACCCGGACGGCGGTGATCCATAGGTGATTCCTGGGGGGCCGATATGCAATTTGCCAACCTATATATACAAGAACAGTAGAGGTGATGACATCTTCCATGAGCTGATCACCATGCATAAGGAGAGAGAGAGAGAGAGAGAGAGAGAGAGAGAGAGAGAGAGAGAGAGAGAGATAGAGATTAACCTTGCACCACCCAAAACAAGATGGCACCCGAGTTGTCTTTGCCAGCATAATCCAAACACATTCTTTCACTGTACCAAGTTTCACTGTCCCGTGCGAACGACAAATATATTGGGAGGTTAAGGTACACACAATGATTTTCACAGAGTAGTTCATAAGCAGCAAGCACATTTCGAGTGCATGTGTAGATAAAACCATCAACATATACGCATCTGCCATTTAGAAGGCGGCTTCTATCCATATCCCTTGGCAGGTATTTCCCCCATGGAGCCCAAGGCATGACAACATGCCACTGCTTGGCACGGAGGTCAAACTGAAGACAGGAACATGTGACAGTATCACAGACTATAAAGGAATCATCACCCACTGCCACATATCCCGACAGCTTCACCTTCCTGTCAAGAACCTGAGACTGATCTGTGCGGCGCCGGCAGCACACCCATGAGGTGGACCCAATAGGACGAACAAGGTCGGTCCTCCGGTAAACTTGGAGAGTTTCAGTAAGAGCAAGAGTTGCTGAGCCAACTTGGATAACCATAACAAAAGGATCGGCAGAAGAAGCAGAGACAGGCCGCCGTGCAAGGTGATCGAAAATCTGAAATCTGGTGTCCAGATTAAGCTCATGCACGCCATCTTTTTGGAATGAGACAGCATATAGTTTCGAGCTACTGCGGAAAAAGTGCCTCTGACCATCATCATCTCCATACCGATCTCCATGTACAATGTAGTGCGGTTTGAGAGGAGGGGGTGTTTTTATCTCTGGACTCAGATCTGTGAGAGTGGTTTTATAGATAAATGATTGTGAACCAGCTTGGCAGATAATAAACAAGAGTTCGTTGTCCATTTGTGGCTTCACATAGGGAGGAGGAGGACCTGGTGGGAGAAGGTGCCTGCATGCAAGAAGCAAAATATATAGGTCATGCACAAGAAACTTATAATTAATTGGTATGAAATATCTACGCCAAGCTCAAGCTTGTGGATCGATCAATACCTGCAGCGATCACGAAGCACTCCCTCTTCATGTACTTGAGGTGGCAGCACCTTGTCATCCTTATACTCTCTAAAGGTGATTGATTATACATATTATAGTGGACAGAAGATTAATTTGTAAGCAAGATTGATCAAAATTAATGGACGGATCAATGGTCCAAATGAATGCATGGATTAGTGGACAAAGAAACTTACTGCAGAAAGCATAACTCAAAATCTTCGATGTCTTGCACGGGCAACAACAAGTCGACCTGGCGGGAGGTGGAGTGCAGGAGCTTGACATGGGAGGGCTCAGGACCAAGGTGGAAGGTGGTGACAATGGCGTGTAGGTGGTCGCTCCGGCATGGGAGCCCCACATTGATCAAGACAGAGCACATGACCCCGCAGCCGAGATGGGTGAGCAGGCCATGCGCTGTGATTATTGTAACACGAGGAAACCTAATATCCCCAGGGGGATCCAGCTTCAGACCCGTCCCTTCATGCCCGAGCTTGTATGCGTAGATGACGTTTTTGCGAAGCATGTAGACGGCATTGCTTTCCTGCGCATACACGCCACGGCCGAGGATAGGGACGCAGTGCTTGTCGTCGGAGGTCTGGGTTACCTTGGTCCAGCCGGCGTCGGGGGCGGAGCAGTTGAAGGTGAAGAAAAGGCCGTTTTGGAGGGAGAGCAGGATGAGCGTGCCCCCGTCCGGGCCGTGGCGAGGGAGCACGGCGTAGCCCTGGAGGAAGTCAAGGCCCCAATAGCTGGAGGAGAAGGGCTCGAATTTGCAGTGCTGGGTGGAGGGCTCGCCGACCTGCTCGCAACGTTGGTCTTCGTCTTGGATGACCAGGCGCTGCAGGAGGATGACGTAACTGGTGCAAGAAGAGTAGGTCGCGGACACGGCCCATATGTGGCCGTCGGCGGAGATGGGTATGCACCGGCCAAGCATGCTTGGATCCAGCGGGGGAAGCGCTGCTACTTCGGCAGGCAGCTCCTCCTCGGGCGGCAGCTGCAGCTGCAGGGCCTCGGTTTGCGCGTTCTCGGCCCGCTGCAGGAGGCAGAGCGAGCGGCCGTCGGGGCCAGGACTGCGCTGGCGCCTGAGCTGCACCCCTGCGGCTGCTTGAGGTCGTGGAAGACCTGGATGTCGTCGTCGCTCCGACCTGAGATCCGCCCGGATCTCGCCACGCGAAAACGGTGGAAGCGTAAGGCGCCGCTCTTGACGCCGACGAGCAGCGACCAGGCAGGGCTCTCGTCGGCGTTGGAGGGGATGTCGACGAAATCCTTGCCGAAGGCGACCTCAAGGATCGGCGGGGTCGATCGGTCAGGATACAAGGGATCCCTCACCCTCTCCGTCTCCCTCTCCTCCGCCGCCGCCATCTTCCCATCCCCTTTGCTCTCCTCAGCCGCCGCCATCTTTTGGGCTAGGGTTAACGCCGAGGGTTCTTTTCCTGGCCGTTTACTATGTGCGAGTGCGATTCCGGTCCGAGACCAGGATATTGCCTTGCCCGGATTGAAAGCCAAATCGCCGAACCGCCTCACCTTTTTTCCACGTGTAATCCTCAAAACTGAAAGGGAAACTCTAGCCAGTTGCAAATCAACATGTGGTCAGATGATTAAAAGGACAGTGGTATTCTATGTTCAACAGAGTTTAAGTCTCAAATTCTCTGTGACGACCTCATCAATTTCCAGATGATCATGATTTTCCGTGAAGCACTAGATAGGGTACATGGTCTTGCCAAATGTTTATTTTCGATCCAGACCCAACTCACCAAATACAACCTCATTGAGAAGTTTGTATACCCGCCACAATACTCTATCATGTGTATGAAGATCCATTTTTTGGTCCAACCTTGAGAATATTGCCATCAGGGTAATGCTTACAAAACACATGCACACAAACACTCGATCGGCAGTGGCGGAGCTTGACCAAGTTCTATGGGGGGCCAAATAGACTATATTAGCTACACAAAACTTCATAATCTAGGCTCAGCCTCTACATTATTTAAGCCTGCATGTGCCAATCTTGGGGGGGCCACGGCACCCCCAACAACACACTAAGCTCCGCCGGTGTCGATCGGGTACCTTCTCGGTTCGATCATCGTATTATAAGGAACTGGAACATCAGTATGGGCAACGACTTGAAAGGTCTGATGGTCAAGGCAATGTTCAAACTAACGTACAATGTGGAAGAATATTTGGCGCCTCTATGTACCGGAGATTTTTTTTTTTGACGAAAAACAGCCAGTGCTGATTTCATTTCATTAAGGGGAGAGGCCAAGACGGCCAAGTTACATGGTTAGCATAATTAGATCTAAATACTTACAACTATTGGAAAGAAGGCAAAAGAAGAGGCCGAAGGCCAAGTTAGCTTATGTTGTGCCTACTCTTAATCAGGTGGCATCCACATCGCCCCCACCAGACCAGCATTGCACCATAGTCGTAGCTCCTGGTTGATCAAAGAGCTAACCGTACTGGCCGTGGATGATCTGTGCTTGAAACTCCGAGCGTTGCGCTCCTTCCAAATTTGCCACCAGGTGCAGATGATTATGCTGTTGACCTTCCTCCTTCCTTGCGGTGGGAGCATGCGGACTAGAAAGAACCACCAGTCTTCGAGGGAGGGTTCATCTGGAGCTGGAGGTGTGATCTGAACGTTGAATTGTTGTAGAACTAGCTGCCAAGTCATCCTGGTGAACTGGCATTGGCCGAACAGGTGTAGAGCAGTTTCTGGTTGTAGTTGACAGAGTGTGCAGATCGGCGTGTGCGGCCAGTTCTTCTTCGCGAGTTGGTCTGCTGTATTGCACCGTCCTTGAATGGCCAGCCACGCATGCATTTGACATTTAGGAGGAGTCCTCGACGACCATATCAGCATGTTGTGGTTGGATCTTATGATGCCCTGGAACAGCACCCTGTAAGAAGTGCGTGCCGAATACTGGCCGTCGGTAGTTGATACACCCATTTTGCATCATGAATTCTTATTGATATTTATGTTATTCTTGTCAATTATTTCTCATTATGATACAATTCTTATGCCTTTTCTCTCTGAATTTACAAGGTACATCACAAAGAGGGAAATTGACGGAAACTGGAATTCTGGACCTGAAAACCAAGAAAAAGGATGAGAAATCACTGGACTCCAAATGACCTGAAACTTCACGGAGAATTTTTATGGAACATGTGTGAATTATTGGGCCAAAAATATACCAGAGGGGGGCCACCTGCTGGCCACAAGCCAACAGGGCGTGCCCACCCCCTAAGCACGCCCTGTTAGATTGTGGGCCCCTCGCAGGTCCCCTGGCCTTCCTCTTCTGCTATTAGCTGTGTTTTGAGCTAGAAAAAATAAATAAGAAGAGACTTTCGGGACGAAGCGCCACCGTCTCGAGGCGGAAACTTGGGCAGAGGCCCTTTTGCTCTCCGGCAGAGTGATTCTGTCGGGGAAACTTCTCTCCGGGAGGGGGAGATCGAAGCCATCATCATCACCAACGCTTCCTCCTTCGTGGGAGGACCAATCTTCATCAACATCTTCACCAGCACCATCTCATCTCAAAACCTAGTTCATCTCTTGTATTCAATCGTTGTCTCAAAACCTCATATTGGTACCTGTGGGTTACTGGTAGTGTTGATTACATCTCATAGTTGATGATTGTTGGTTTACTTGGTGGAAGATATTATGTTCAGATCCTTAATCATCATTATTACACCTCTGATCTTGAACATGTTGATGATGTGTGAGTAGTTACTTTCGTTTCTAATGACATAGGAGAAGTCTTGTTATAAGTAATCATGTGAAGTTTGTATTCGTTCGATATCTTGATGATATGTATGTTGTTGCTTCTCTTAGTGGTGTCGTGTGAACGTCGACTACACGACACTTCACCATGTTATGGGCCTAAGGGGAGGCATTGTGGAGTAATAAGTAGATGATGGGTTGCTAGAGTGACAGAAGCTTAAATCCTAGTTTATGCGTTATTTCATAAGGGGCTGATTTGGATCCACACGTTTCATGCTATGGTTAGATTTATCTTAATTCTTCTTTCGTAGTTATGGATGCTTGCGAGAGGGGGTAATAATAAGCGGGTTGCTTGTTCAAGTAAGAAAAACACCTTAGCACCGGTCCACCCACATATCAAATTATCAAAGTAATGAACGTGAATCAAGTCAACATGATGAACATGACTAGATGGAAATTCCCATGTGTCCTCGGGAGCGTTTGCTTCATATAAGAGTACTTTCAGGTCTGTCCTTTGCTACAAAAAGGATTGGGCTGTCTTGCCGCACACTTGCTACTATTGTTACTTGTCACTTGTTACGAATTACCTTGCTACAAAACTACCTATCATTGTTACTCACAGCACTTGCAGAGAATACCTTGCTGAAACTGCTTATCATTTCCTTCTGCTCATCGTTGGGTTCGACACTCTTACTTATCGAAAGGACTACGATTGATCCCCTATACTTGTGGGTCATCAGCAGTCCACTTCCATGTGATGTCGTCAGGTTGTGTTGGCGAGAGGTTTACTTGGGAGGTGATGTTCCACACGTGCACGTATTCCCTTAGAACCTGGGCAGGTGGGTGATTCCTGATGCAAGTAATCCATTTGCGATCAGCCAACGCATCTTTTATTGAAAGCTTCCTACCTCTACTGTAGGTGTAAAGGTTTGGGAATGTGTCCTTGAGTGGCGCACCTTACCACCAATGACCATGCCAGAAGGATATGTTGGCCCCTGATCCGATAACCAAATCGGTACTGATAGTGAAGATGGCATGGGCCAGCTTGTCAGTTGGGAAAGGTAGTTCTGTCCATGGCTTGTCCGGGAATTTTGCTTGCTGCCACAGCCATCACACCCCTAATGCTGCACCCTGGAGCTCTAGGTTTGAGATGCCGAGCCCCCCCAAATTCGTCAGGCCGGCAGATGGATCTCCAGTTTACAAGGCATTTATCTCCTGATGCCGAGCTCTTTCCCGCCCACACGAAGGGCCTACGGATCTTGTCAATCTTGTGCTGCAGCCACTTTGCTTGGGGTATTGCGATCATCTGGAATGCCGGCATCGCCGAGAGTACCGAACGTACCAGGATTACTCTTCCCATAAGATTTATGAAGTCAATCTTCCATCCAGAGCACTTCCCCGCGAGGCGATCAACAACTGGCTGCAAATCCACCCGACGCAGCTTCCTGTCGGACAGTGGCATGCCGAGGTATGTGCAAGGGAACATTCCTTGCATGCATCCCAACGCCTGCTGTAACAGCGAGGTGTCTATTTGCTGCAACAAATTGGGTAGAAACTTGTCGGGACCCCGATCCTAAGTCATATGAATCCAGCCTGTAACATATCACATCACTTTGCAGTCTCATGCACGGTAATCCCCACGGCTGCCACCTTACCTTGGTCGGGACCGTTTGCGTCTTTTGGCTCACGTATATGATTATGTCGCTAGCAATCGTACACCAGAGAACCCGGGTCGACATAACTAGTCATAGAACCCAAGTGGCACATCCGTACAGGAACAGGCATACGTAACCCAACAGTGAAGGTGTCGGTCATCAACGTGTGTAGACGAGTCATAGCAAGCTACATGGACTCCATTACACCGTGAGACATTTATGTCATCAAATGCGTGTAGACGAGTCATAGCAGGCTACATGGACTCCATTACACTGCGAGACATTTCCCCGTAGGGACAGACACAACAGCAAAGAAGGATACACGCCGGTCAATCAATGTGTCGGGAGCAGTAGCAAGCTACCATGGCTCGGTGGAAGCACAAAGAGGCATTTTCACGTAAAGAGGGCTACTAGAGGCACACAACTAGGTGTCGAATCCCACACATACCAGCGCGTAAGGTAGTCGCGGAGGGACTCGTCCGGCCCCTGGACG
Organism: Elymus sibiricus; assembly: GCA_039707655.1. NCBI lineage: Eukaryota > Viridiplantae > Streptophyta > Magnoliopsida > Poales > Poaceae > Elymus > Elymus sibiricus. Next base: position 483,610,150 of record CM077665.1, read on the forward strand.
CACATGGCCAGCTCGCGGGGCTGGCCGGGCCGCTTGTAGGTGCCGGCGAAGTTGCGGACGAACGCCTCCTCGAAGTCCGTCCAGGTGTTGATGCTGCCGGCGGACAGGCTGTTGAGCCAGGTCCGAGCCGAGCCGATCAACATGAGGGGGATGTAGCGCACGACTACGCGCTTGTTCCCCCTGGCTATGCCGACTGCGGTGGTCTAGTCGACTAGCCAGTCTTCCGGCTTGGCGGTGTCGTTGTACTTCGGGGTGTCGCGAGGGAGCGTGAAGCCGGTTGGGAAAGGCTCGTTGCGGATCCATGGGCCGAAGCACGCCGGGCCGATCGGACCCTCCTCCTCCAAGAGGGCAGATTGCGCCAGCCAAACGAGGCGGGACCGGGCGTCGTTCTCGCTCCGCGGGACGCGCGGGCCGAGCCGAGCGGCTAGCTCGGGACGGAAGGCCGGGGCGGGCGAGCGCGCGCGCTCCCGCCACGGAGGCGGGGTGTTGGCGCTGCTGCACCGGCTGCCGCCAGCCAGAGCGTCGGTGCGTCGGCTGTTGACGGCCGGCGGCTCATCTCCCTGTCGGGAGCGCCCGTTGTGGGATCCGGCGCCCTGCCGGCCGGGGCCGTGGGGGGAAGAGGCTTGCTGGACCGGACGGTGCTGGCCGGAAGTCGGCGGAGCGTCCCCCTCGGGGACGGGTATTTCGGAGCCGACGTTGGCATCGTCGAGCCGGGCCTGCTGAGCGTTGGCGGCGGCGATGAGGTCTTGGATGTGTCGCTCCTGCAGCTCACGCTCCTCGCCCACCAGGTCGGTGAGGTCGGCATAGGCCACCTGGGCGGCTCTCATGTTGGCCGCTGGCGTGTCGTAGGTGGGGAGCCTGCCACCGAGGATTTCCGCGACTACACGGCCGCGGTTGCGGACGTCACCGCGCCGGCTGGGCTCGTTGCCGGCGGGGGTGAGGCCGTAGGCGGAGTTGTACTCACGCTGCGCGGACTCCATCCGACGCTTGGTGGTGGCGGTCGTGGTCGCCTTTGTGAACAGCAGCCGGCGAGCGGCCTCCAGCTCAGCCGTGGCTGTGGCCGGGTTCGTCGTAGGCGCGACGGGGGTGCTGAGACCCCGAAGCACGGAGCCGAGGGGGTCGGAGGTGTCGGTGCCAGCGGCCGCGGCGGCCGCCTCCGCCTCCGCCCTGGCGCGACCGTAGGTCGTGGAGGAGCCGGTGGCCATTACCCCCGCGCGGACGCGGGAGTCGATGGCATCGCCCGGGGCGAGTGCGCCCACAAACGAGGGCGGGTCGAGGCAGTCGAGCACCTGGCTAGGGTACTCGTCGGCAGTTGGCTCGTCGGCGAGGCTCAGCCTGCCGAAGCGCTCGGTGAGGACGGCGATGTCGAACAGAGGGTCACTGCCGCGCCACTCGTCGGAGAGGCCGGCAGCGTCGCCCGCGGGGCTGGCGGGAGCGGGATCCCGCCCCGCGGGAGCAAGCCCCACGAGCGTGCAGTTCCGCCCGGACGCGGGGCGGCCGGAGGAGGTGGTGAAGGGTCCCGCCCGGAGCGTGACTCCGGCCGGCGTCGTGAACGGCCCCACGGTGGGCGCCAGCTGTCGTCGTTTTCTCACGGCAGATGCCATGGGGTGGCTTATCGAGAGTGGTTGGGGCCGAAGGACGCCGGCAGACTCCGGGAGCAGGATCGGGAACAAGCGGTGCGGGACACGCGATGTACCCAGGTTCGGGGCCTTCCGTGGGAGGTAACATCCCTAGTCCTGCTAGTCTGGTTGATGAACCGAATGGGGCTACAATGGTGCTCCTTGAGCTGTCTGGGTAGAGGAGGAAGAAGGAGCTAGCTTGCTCTCCTTGCCTCTCTACGTGGGTGTGGGTGTGCGTGTGTGTGGATCGATCCCCCTGCATGGGCGAGCTCCGGGGGGTTTTATAGGCCAACCCCTGGATTACAATATGTGTAGAAGGCGCCGGAGGACCCCAGATGGCGGTCCCTCTAGCCGGCCATGGGGCCCCCGGCTGAGGAGTCTTGTCGTTGGTAGGGCCCGCCGGCTGCAGGGTCCCGTCACTGGTAGGGCCCGCCGGCTGCAGGGTCCCGTCGGGAGCCGGAAGGGGCCCGCTTGGCAGACTCACGGGCTTGTCACGTCGCGGCACGGGTCGTCCTGCGGGGCGTCGCCTTGCGGTAGCCGGCCGCGGTCAGCGGTATGGCCGGCCACACTGTGGCCATGCCGGGGCAGGTAATGGAGTGGTTGAGGGCGTGCCGGCACTGTGCCGCCCGCCCGGTCGCAGTCGGTCGGGGTCAGAGGCACTGTCGCCTCCACTGTGGCCATGCGGGCGCTGACCATCGACGCGACGGGGGCCGCTGTAGCCATGCGTGCCCTGACCGCGGTACCGGGGGCACCGCTGATACGCCGGGCGTCAGGTCGTCATCCGGCGAGGCATGGCGATGGGATGGGAGCTGACCCGCCGGCTAGAAGGCCAGGAGTCTCCGCCTTTGGCCGGCCGGCTGGTCGCAGCCGGCCGCGCGGAGCCTGACTACAGGGGGAGGCGGATCACCCTGTAGTCGTTTTTCGAAAAGTTGGAGTAAAGACCCAGCTGAGGCTACCCCGGGGTTATCCCCCCGACAGTTCGGATTCTTGTACCTATCTCAGTCCTTCAAAAGCTGTAACTAAGGTGGTTGCCCTAACTAAATCCAAAATGCCGTGAATAATCCTTCAAATGCCGTGAGTAATCACGCCCTGATAAATCAACCCTCATAGATCAAATCTCCTAACTAAATCCAAAATAACTCCAAACTCAACTAAAAAGTATCCCCTAACTAAATCCAACATAGATCAAATCTCCTAACTAAATCCAAAATAACTCCAAACTCAATTAAAATGTATCCCCTAACTAAATCCAAAATAACTCCAAACTCAATCCAAAATATTTCCTAACTAAATCCAAAATATTTCATTACCCAAACCCAGACTACACTTTCTATGAATCCAAATCCGCTGACATCTTTCTCGTGCCACATAACCCAAACTAACTCCTAACTAAATCCGAATTGCACTTCCTTTCAACCGAAATGTAGTCACAACCTTCTCATATTACAGAATATCTCCTAACTAAATCCAAAACATGTCATAAGCAAATCCAGACTACACTTTCTTATTCGGAAATACACTTCTCCTAAACCCTAATCATATCCGATCCTATAGGTACTATGCAGAAGGGACCACAGATGACGGCGGCACTTACATCTCAGACGTTGTTGCGAAGATCCGGCGCGACTTGATGGACTGCGATGACTCGCGTCTGGGAAGGGGCGTCCAATCGGTGAAGGCAGCGGTGGAGCTGAGGACCCGAGTGATCGAGGGGGATCTCGTGCGAGGGATGGGGAGGACGAGGTGGAGGAGGAGGGGGTCGCACGACAAGTGCGGCGGCAGCTGATCGGCGCGGATTGAGGGCGGCGGCTGATCGGCGGTGATTGAGGGCGGCGGCTGATCGACGAGTGCTAGGGTTCGAGGAGCGGCTGATCGACGAGTGCTAGGGTTCGAGGAGCCGAGGAACCGCTCACGGAAATTCAAATGAGCGATGACGCTAAGTGCTATGTTAATGTAATTAATTTAATTCAAAAATTTAGGACACTTATACCCCTGGATTAAATTGGGCCGTAATTTTTTAGGTCGAAAATGCCCCTCGGCCTTAATAAGGCCCAACTAATGGCATCCGTTGGATCGCTAATATAATACACGGTCTCTCGTGTATTATGATGCACCGTAAAATTTCTCTTGTATTTTTCTCTCTCTGAGCTAATGACCTGTATGAACTATGTTATGTCACTAGTGCAGCAAATTCTAACTATAGCGTGGTAAAATTGCTCTTGCTAGCGTGGACACCCGTCGCTACCATATGGTGTCATTTTTTAAAAATAGTGGCGGCGTTGGAACACACATCAGCAGTATTTTGGATACCTATGGCGTTGAACCTAAGGGCAGGACGGCAGTATCATATATACCTATGGCGTTTATCATTTTCCAACGTCACCTATGGTGTTTATTATTTTCCAGCGCCGCAAATAAGGTGAAACTTTAGAGGCGTTGTATTTTGTCTGCATGCCATTACTTAGTTTAAAAGCATCGAAAAAAAGCTGCCACGGTACGCTGCCGCTTCTTTACGATCAAATATATTTAGAGCGTCGTTTGCATGCCACGATAAGGAAACAGGTAATGTTATTTAAACGACAACGATGATAATTATGTAACATAGAAAGAAAAAGGGGAAAAAAGGAAAACAGAAAAGAAAACGAAACGTAAGCAGAAAAAGAAAAGGAATTGTTCACAAAATTGAAAAATCATTCACTGATTTGAAATATATTTAGAACTCAAAAAATTGTTCATCATAAGCAAAAAAAATCTTGAATTTCAAACATTAGTCCCAAACTACAAAAAAGGTTCGCCGGTCCAAAAACTGTTCACATGTTCCAAAAAATATATGAATTTCAAAAAATCCTCGTGAATTGGAAAAATATTTACAAACTTGTAAAATATATTTACGAAATTTAAAAAATATTCACAATTTCAAAAAAAACGTTCATGTATTTGCACAATGTGGACGATTTACCAAAATGTTCACAAGATGTTCACGAATTTGAAAGATGTTCGTAAATTGAAAAAGGAAAAGGAAAAAAACAAAAAAATGAAAAGAAGAAAGGAAAAAAAGAAAGATAAGAAGAAAAAGGTAAGGAAAAGCAAAAAAAAATTAAAAAGAAGCAGAAACAGAAAAATGTTCACAAACTTCAATAACGTTCGGTGATTCAAAAAGTATTCATGAACACAAAAAGAATATCCCTATCGATTGATTTACCCCAGCAAGTAAATGCTAGAGTAATATTATGCTCTGAAGCATGTCATACCCTAGCAGAGCTACAACGTGTGAGAATAATGTCAATTTTGTTTTTATAGATTCAGAAGAAGAGCTACAGTATGGATGTAGGATTATCTACATGTTTGCCATACCCAGCAGAGCTACAGCGTGTGAGAGTAATGCCAATTTTTTTGACAGATTCAGAAGGAGGGGTACAGTACGGGGGTGGGTTCATATACAGGTTTGTTAACCTACAGGTTTGCAAAGAGTGAAATCAACTACTTTTTTGTCAACATACATGTTTTCAACTATTTTTTTGTGGACCTATAGGTCTACGAAGAGTGCAAACAACTAATCTTTGGTTAACCTCGCGGCTCCTGATAGCCATCTGCATATTAATTCATCTCATGCTAGGGTCTGCTCCTGATAGCCAGCTGATTTATGCAGTTGACAAATTGGGGATCGTTCTTAAGTAAAACAAATATGTACCATGTACTTCAAGTGGAAGGGTTCATGTTAGAAGCTTGTAAATGGTCCTAAACAAAGCAAATATCCAACTTGAATTTAATTGGTGTGGCACAACTATTTATATTACGATAGTCAAGACTTCCATATATGATAAGCTGGTCCAGCATTTTGGGAGCAGATACTTGTTCTTGGAGCATTCTTTTTCTAGGGATCCCCCCAGCGAGAGCTTTGAAGCATCCTAGGCTCCCATGTGGTGTCCAGGTTTTTTGTGTTTTCTGTACTGTTTACTTTGCAAATCAGTAGCGAATTATCATATTGGGAAGGGAGTTGGTGTAGTATGTGTACCTGCTACGTTCAGATTAAACTGGGTTTTCCCTTTGGAGGTTTACTTGTTCAAAATTAAGTAGAAAAGGTATAGTTTCTTGATGTCTGATGTTGTGCCTCCATAATCTTTCGGACCTCTAGAAGATTTAATGCGGGCATTCATTTTGATGCATTTTGATTTTTTTTACAAATAATTCTTTTTAGCTCAAGAGTGGCATGTTAGAAAATTTTGCAGCTCTGTAGCCTTTTCTATTGAGGTTTTGTTTCCATAGGTATTATCCCTAATATTTTCTATAGGTGTATTGATGTTTATGGCACATAAATGTGTATACAAGTAATGAGATTAGAGAGGATAGGGATATTCTTCATGCTGCAATTGATTTTGAATTATTAAAGACAGAAGGTCTAGCAGCCCTCAACTTTATTTTGAATAGGTGATTCTTGGAGCCATTAACAAGCTTTATATGAAAACCGATTCTGCTTTCTTGGTAGCTGCTCTGCGAGGGAACATGGATTGAACATTGTTATCTTCAAAGACATTTAATATTTGATGTTTAGCTGTTTTCATTAAAACACATAATCAAACAGTGGCGTGTACTTCAGGTGGGGAGTGCTTCATCTGTTACAGCTAGAAACTTTGTCTACATGTGCATGCATTGCACGTGCACGTTTACTAGTTTTTTTTTTTTACAATGAGCAACATTTTGGTTGGAGTGGGAGTTGAGGATTGAGAGGAGCCAGACCAATTCCTAACAGGCTCTAAACAAAATAGGGTTTTTTATCATTTATGCCACTAGTTGTGTCTCACTACTCAGTTTTGCCATTAGAAATTACAACTGCTCAAAAATGCCATCGTTCCGTGAGATGTTTGCTCAAAATGCAATTATATATCTCAAAAATGCCATCGTTCCATTAGATGGTTGCTCAAAAATGTCATTAGACATCGTTATTGTCGGGTCAAACTCATTGACCATGTTATATGACAAAAATACCCCAATACCCACATATCAGCTCACTCCATCCCACAATGATAAGTGTGGACCCCACTTGTCAGGAGTAAGCAAGAACGCTGTTGGAATCAAGTGGGGCCCACACTTTATTGTAGTGAGATAGAGAGAGAGCTGGCATGTTGGTCTATAGGTAATTTGGTCATTATAACATGGCAAACGAGATTTCAGATGACATTAATGGTGTCCAGTGGCATTTTTAAGCATGCGCCTAACAAAGCGATGACATTTTTGAGTAGTTAAAATTCCTAGTGGCAAAACTGAGTGGTGAGACACTACCAATGACATAAATGATAAAAACCCAACAAAATATCACGTGTTTAGAAAAATGTAATTGCCATTTAAAAAAATCTTTATACAATATATAAAAAATGTTCGCGTAATTCAATAAAACATTTCATCAATACAAACAAAATCGAAAAAAGGTTTCAAAATTTTCCAAAAACAGAATCTTACATTGTCAAAAAAATGTATATAATATATAAAAGGTTTCGTACCGTATAATTTTTTTTACCATTAATGTACATGAAATCCTAAAGAAAAATTCGAAAGATTGAAAAAAATGTTTGTGATGTTCCAAACAAAATTTATACATCGTACAAAATGTTTCCGTAGGTTAAAAAAAGTATACTTTCACTAAAAAAATGTAAAACTTGTATTTGGAAAAATGTTACTGTGTATTCAAAAAAGTGTCCAAAACATATATTTGGAAAAAAATGTATATCATGCATTTAAACAATGTCCGTATCAGAAAAATGTTTCACGTGTGCTCTAAAAATATACATTGTGTACTAAAGAAAGAAGACATGTGTGGCAAAAAAATAAAAAACGACAAAGAAACAGAAAGAAGAGCAAAATAATCCAAGGAAAACGTAGAAAAAAGAAGAAAGAACCAAAATAAAAGCAAAGTATAAGAAAGGAAGAAAAACCGAAGTAACCAGTGATAAAACAAGGAAAAACTATAAGAAAAATAAAATTAAAAATTAAAACCAAATAAAAACGGCGAGAAAACAAATAAAAGTAAAGAAAAGATGAAAGGGAACGAAATATAAAAATAAAACAAAAAACCGGACCTACACGAACCTACAGCGAAGAAAAACCAGAGCAAAATGTAGAAATAAATGAAACCGGAGGAAACAAGTAAGAAAACAAATAAAAGAGAAGAAAAAACAAAAGAAATCTAAAGAAAACGAAAAACAAATAGAAAACCGAAGGAAAAAACAACAGAAAGCGAAAAAGAAAAAACGGAAGAAAACCGGACCTAACCTTTTTTTAGGGAAATATATAAACCGGACCTAACCGATCGAACGCAGCGACCCGACGCGAAGGAGCGAAACAGCTAATGGGCTGGCTGGGATGTCTCAAAAAAAAGCTAATGGGCTGGCCCGTAGTCGTCCGCCCTGGCGATCGGTTTCTCTGTCCCTCTCTCCAAAAAAGGACAGAGAACAATGCCGTAGCCCTCCACCCACAGCTCCACACCGCCGGCGACGAGCCTCCGCCACTTCTCTATCCATTATTCTCCCTTCGAGCCTCCCCGCTCTTCTCCGTCCCCCTTCGCGCTGGGGGCTTCAGCGACCGCGGTTTCCTCTCCCCGTGAACAGGGGAGGGGATTCAGAGGAGCACCGGCGGCTCGGCCGCTGCCGCAGAGGAGGGATGTGGAGGTGCCGAGCGCATCGGCGATGGGGCTTAAGCCGTTACATTTTGGTCCACCCAGCGGTTCAGGATGTGAATCCTCTTCAGGTGAATCTGTGCAATACAAGTATTCTTCAGTGTGTAGGCAATTTTTGTTCCGTTACTAGGCGAATCTCAATGGGTAATTTCAGTATTAGCATTCACTTTTACTGAAAAAAACGAACATTTATAAGAAATTAATGCTGAATGTCAAAGCTAATTTTCTGTTACCTAATGCAGATTTGTTGATTGGTAAGGGATGAACATTGGGGAGACTGACACTGGATTGCAACATTAGAATATTGTCTCCCTAATGGGAAGGGGATTTAACTTCGATAACTACAGTCTTGTGTTTGTGTATGCACCAGGGAAGGTAAGCATCAAGATGAAACACTGGTTACATGCTTACGTTCGATCCCTAACCTCTTGGCAAGTAGGCTAATACTGTGTAACGCCGACTTCTCTTCAGGCAAGTGTGACAATATTCAGTCTTAACTGTCCTTCACATCGCAAAATGCACTTGAATTTCTGTATCATGATGGTTACTACAACTCTGCTGAAGGGCTATCTATGCTTAGAATCATCAACATTTTCTTCATTGGCCAGTCCTCTGGTCCACACTTCCACTAGACCATCTCCCAATGGTTACATGTTTCACACAGCATGGCGAATACTGCACAATCATAATACAAATAGTTATATTCATAACCTACTGGTAACAAAGTGGGTTCAGATATCAAATCCTAGATACCTGAAGAGTAAACTTGGCAAATAAAATCCCAAAAGAAGCTTTCATTATCTCCCAAATATTTTTGCCACGAGATTCTCTGCTTGCTGGCTCCCATATGTTTGCAAGGGTAATTCTTGGCAGAAAATTTGGCCTGAAGCAAAAGCAGAATATACTTCATAAATTCAGGAATATATAGTGCTCAAGTACCAAAGTAAGCACCACAAATAAACAGGGAAAGCCCTATAGTATCAATTTTAATGTTGATTATATCACACTTCTTTCAATGATAATATAAGTAGGAAAAGAAAGAACCCGATAGATAAGGGTAACAGAAGTACTTTTGGGGTTCTGGTGGCATGGAGGCATGTACGCAACGGAAAATGAGAATGTGAATAGTAGAAACTTATAATAAGCAAGTGGTTATGAGGTTCATAGTCAAACCCTAGTCTCCGCTAGTACTACTACTAATGAAGTAGATTTGCCTAAGTTGATATAAAGCAGAAGCCAAAGATGTGCCCCTAAAATAGCAGAAGGTAACCAGCATCTACTCGGAATCTAACCTCACACATAGCCTTCAGATTGTTTTGTTTCAATATCAGACTTTAGCGTTGCTTCTGGCAGAGATTCTTCATAACGAGAGACTGCCCTTTGTGCAACAACCCAAATAGGAAGATCTGCATCTGGTAATTGATCTGGCGTAAGCCTGTCCCAAGAGTAGTTTTTTATCAACAACAATGAATTCTCTGCATAAGCTTGCTCTTTCAGCCAGAGGTCAGTTTGTCAATCCAAATATGAAATCATGAATCAAACTACATACAGAAGGTACTGACTATATATTCACCTTTAAATCAAATGTTTCATACATAAACATGCCATACCTAATACTTCTTTCGTCCGTTAGATCTCCTGGACATCATGTAAGAGATGGGTATGGATGGCAGCCAGGATATAGCCGCACCCTCAGGAAAAACAACACTAAATGGAAATGGAACTCTAAGAAGCAAAAAGGGAAATGCCAAAAACCCGCTGCATACTCTGGTTCTGCAAATGCTACAGGTAATAGGTATAATTAACTATACGAAGATAAAATTGTCACACGACTTCATAATAAACAGAGTTTGGCCCCTCCTCCTTTTTCCGGGCTTGAGACCGGCTATGCAACACGAAGCGTAACATCATGTTAGCATAGGCGGAGTTACACCCCCACTCCACAAACCCCCATATACACATAGAACCCACCTAAACCAAAAACTAAAACCGAAAGAACAAGACACACACAAACACACGAAGGCACGATCTCCAGAACCAAGACCCAAGATACAAACCCAAACGACACACACCAAATAAATGGCAACGAAAACCCAAGACCCTCTTTTAGAATTCTTTTTCCGAGTAAACAACGAAGCAACAGACTACTCGACCCTCAAAACAAACTTTTTTTGTGTGTGTGTTTTTTTCATCACTACAAAAGGGAGAGAAACAAACATGTTTTTTTTTTGCGATTTTCATTTTCTTTTACTACAAAAGGCAATAAAACAAATAGACCTGTTCATGGACAACCCGGCCCGAAGGCCCGAACCCGAAGCCCGACGTTCGGGCCAGGCTCCGGCTTCACTTTTTCGCCCGAAGCCCGGCCCGAAAGCTCGAATAAAGCCCGAAATGTCTATATAAATATTTTTTATTCAAAATATAGGTATAAAAAGTTAATATAATATCCCGAAAATAATTAATTTAATTAAAAAAATGCCACTGTTCATGTGTTTCGGGCCGGGCTCGGGCTTGGCATTTTTTCTTCGGGCTTTGCCAAGCCCGGCCCGAACCCGACCCGGCCCGAGAAATGATCAGGTTTAAAAACAAACAAGCATTTTTTTGTAATTTTCTCTTCTGCTAAAAAAAGGAACATAGCAAAAAAAACACTTCTTTTTAGTTTGTGCGGTTTCATTTTCCATTTCTTGAAAAGATAGTAAAATAAGTATATATTTTTTGTTTTTTTTCCTTTGCTTAAAAGACAATAAATAGAGCAAACAAACGGAAGCCTCCCAATGTATTTTCTTTTTCCGTGGTGATTTGTTAACACAACTGCCAACCTGCATATATGGAGTAACTCTCACAAAATGTATACGTGGAGTATCAGTAGTTACTATTTAATCACCCGCAAAAAAAAAAGTAGTTACTATTTAAAACAGTGAAAAAATAGCACTCTATAGCGTCCTGAGCAATGTCTCGCTAAATAAATTGATGTACAATATCTCGCTAATAGCATGCTGATAGCGTAATTTGAGGGCCACGCTATTTTGTCATAGCATGCTATTTTTTTCATTGATTTAAAATGATGAGAAAGATATATGTACCGTGCGTGCAGATTGGTAATGCTTTGTTTACAGTTGATCGGAAATTCCTGTTATTTAATCTAGTCTAGAAAGAAAGAAAAAACAAGGTGCAGATAAATACTTAGATAGGGAGTGTACGTACCTCGTTTCGTGGAGGTGGAGATGCATGGCTAGCTTAGCTCAATCGGTGTTTTAATCTGGGAAAAAAAAGGAAAAGGAGATCCATGAGATACCCGTGGAGATCAGAATAAATATACACTTAGTTACCTCCGACGCCAGTCCTCTGTAGCCCTTGGTATGATACAATGCTCGACACGGTTGGGAAGCATATCAATTGCACGCTTTGCCATTTCCTCAGCCTTCTTCTTACCCGCACGAGGGGCATACAAAAGAATCGAGCTGAATACACAGACGCAGCGATGCGGGGCAAAGAATTTTGCTTAAATCAAACAGGTTGCACGAATTTTCAAGCCACTAAATTGTGTGGTGAATAACTTATATGAGACATAAGAGCATCTACAGCCACAACTTGCAAATCCGGTACCTTCAATGCCCGCGAACGCGCCCAGACACATCCGTGGAAATTAACCAGTCACGTCTCAAATAATGCATTCTACAACCGGACACCTCAAATCTCATATCTCAAATTCATACAAACCATGCAATTACTACGTCGATGCATTACACATATTGTCTGACTACTCCATCATTACTAATATGTCATCGGACTACCAAAATTTGACATGTTTGGCTATGATGGAGATCGGTCACGGCTGCCCTTGCCCTTCCCGGAGTCCTTGTCGTCCTCATCGCCGAAGTACCGGTCGAAGACTCAGTACGGATCGAGCCGAATCTGCTCGTCGCCGGAGCTGTCCTCGTCGTCGCTCACCTCCTCCTCCTCCTTCGATGGCAGTCCTGCCATTTCACCGACCGCCCGATTCTGCTCTCGGGCGAGGGCACGTGTGTTCCTCCGCTGCCGTTTCTTCAAAATGCGGGCGCGGATGGCTTCCTCCTCTGCGGCCCCCGCGCCGCCGCCATTTCCTCCGCGAGACGGGCCTCAGTGGCCCTTATCCTCTCCTTCCCACGGTGGGCAGCCCGTTCCTGGTGGGACTCGCAGTTTGTTGTGCCTTGAACAGCCTCTAGTAACACCTTTGTGTATCCAAGTGGGTTTTCAGGTGAAAAAGTATGTTGCGGCTCTATTGAGCGATACAAGGCACGGTTGGTAGCTAAAGGCTTCAAACAGCGGTATGGTCTTGACTATGAAGATGCTTCCAGTCCTGTTGTCAAGCCAACTACCATTCGTCTGCTGCTTTCTTTGGCTGTTACTAGAGGCTGGTCTCTTCGTCAGTTGGACGTCCAGAATGCTTTTTTTCATGGTGTTTTGGAGGAAGAGGTTTACATGCGCCAGCCTCCGGGTTTTGTTGATCCTGCTCGTCCTCATCACCTGTGTCGTCTGGTCAAGGCACTTTATGGATTGAAGCAGGCTCCTCGTGCGTGGCACACTCGGCTTGGTTCCGCTCTTCGAGCTCTTGGTTTTGTTCCACCCACTGTTGACACATCGCTGTTTCTCTTCCATCGACCTGAGATGACGATGTATCTCCTTGTCTATGTCGATGGTATTATTCTCATTAGCTCCTCGGATGTTGCTGCCGACCGTCTTCTGACAGCTCTCAGTGGTGAGTTTGTCGTGAAGGACTTAGGCGCTTTGCATTACTTTCTTGGGCTGGAAGTCTCTCGGTCTTCTGCTGGACTGACTCTCACACAACACAAGTACTCGATGGACTTGTTGCGTCGGGCAGGTATGCTAAAGTATAAACCAGCTCCAACTCCGATGTCTGCTACTGATCAGCTGTCTGCTCTTGATAGGGATCCTCTCACATCCGATGATGTCACTGAGTATCGGAGTATTGTTGGTGGTCTGCAGTACTTGACTATCACACGGCCGGATATCTCGTTTGCGGTCAATCGTGTGTGTCAGTATCTTCATGCTCCTCGGACTTCGCATTGGTCAGCTGTGAAGCGTATCTTACGCTACATCTATCTTACAGCCTCGTATGGACTCCTTCTTCAGCATGCATCCTCTGGAGAACTATCGGCCTTCTCTGATGCGGATTGGGCTGGGTGTCCTGATGACAGGCGATCCACGGGGGGATATGCAGTCTTTCTTGGTCGAAATTTGATCGCCTGGAATGCTCGCAAACAGTCTACTGTGTCTCGCGGTAGTACAGAAGCTGAGTACAAGGCGGTTGCTAATGCCACAACTGAGTTCATATGGGTACAATCTTTGCTGAGAGAGTTGGGGGTCTCTCAAGCTCAGCCGCTGGTTCTTTGGTGTGACAACATTGGTGCAACATATCTGTCATCTAATCCAGTTTTTCATGCTCACACCAAACACATCGAAGTTGACTATCATTTTATAAGGGAACGCGTTGCACAGAAGCTACTTCACATCAAGTTCATATCCTTTAAAGATCAACTTGCTGACATCTTCACGAAGTCTCTACCGCAGCCATAGTTTGTAGGTTGTAGGCGCAATCTTAACTTGCTTAGTACCTCAGGCCATAGTTAAGATTGAGGGAGGGTGTTAGACTGTATATATACATAGTTTCTGTACAATATCTTATAATCTGTATTGTACACATTTGTGTACCCCTCTATATATATATATATATATATATATATATATATATATATATATATATATATATACATAAACACTATTCTGATCACGGGATGAGAATAATATTCTGATAACTACCTGACTCGTCCCAGCAGTAGCACTTGAACTTCCCCGAGTGTTAGGTTGAACTTCCGCCAAAAGTGCCTAAATGGGGCTTGCAATATACCGTTGGAAAGCTACGGACACTAGTATAATAGCCTAGATCGAATTTTTGGCAAAATGTACACACTTTAAGAGCAGTTTTGAAAATTGTTTTTCTTCATACAAAAAACCGTGAATCGTATTTTCGAGCCTATTTCTAAACCGTTTATCGGAATGAGGCAAATGAGATGGCGTTGGATAGCTGCTGCAAATTCGCTCATTTGACATGTTGAACATTTACCCAAATTCCCTACGGTTAAAGAGGAATTTCAAAAATGGCGGAATTTCAGAAACCGAACAGTCGGGTTCGTATTTCGGGGTTAATTCCAAAATGGCTAGTCTGATCGACGCATATGATATGGCGTTGGAAATCTTATAAAAAATCGCATCTTTTCATATAAATAGTTTGTTCCAACTATGAACGGTTCAAAAGTAATTTAGAAAACGGTAGAATCTGTACCGAGTTCGTATTTTCGCGTTATTTTCTCAACGGTTTGTCGGAATACAGCAAATAATATGGCGTTGGAAAGCTTGAACCAATGAGTAACTTTTATATGTAGATTGTTTTTTCAATTATTTACGGATTTAAGTCAATTTTAAAAATGACTAAAAACGTATTTTTACCGTAATTTTTACAAACTTTATCGGAATGGGGCAAATAATATACGGTTGAAAAGCTACGGAAAATGCGAAACTTTTTCATGTAGTGTTGGAAATATGCCCTAGAGGCAATAATAAATTGGTTATTATTATATTTCCTTGTTCATGATAATCGTTTATTATCCATGTGATAATTGTATTGATTGGAAACTCAAATACATGTGTGGGTACATAGACAACACTGTGTCCCTAGTAAGCCTCTAGTTGACTAGCTCGTTGATCAAAAGATGGTGAAGGTTTCCTAGCCATGGACATGAGATGTCATTTGATAACGGGATCACATCATTAGGAGAATGATGTGATGGACAAGACCCAAACTGTAAACGTAGCATATGATCGTGTCAGTTTATTGCTATTGTTTTCTGCATGTCAAGTATCTGTTCCTTTGACCATGAGATCATGCAACTCACTGACACCGGAGGAATACCTTGTGTGTATCAAACGTCGCAACGTAACTGGGTGACTATAAAGATGCTCTACAGGTATCTCCGAGGGTGTCTGTTGAATTGGCATGGATCAAGACTGGGATTTGTTACTCCGTGTGATGGAGAGGTATCTCAGGGCCCACTCGGTAATACAACATCACTATAAGCCTTGCAAGCAATGTGACTAAAGTGTTAGCCACGGGATCTTGTATTACGGAACGAGTAAAGAGACTTGCCGGTAACGAGATTGAACTAGGTATAGAGATACCGACGATCAAATCTCGGGCAAGTAACATACCGATAAACAAAGGGAACATCATACGGGATTAACTGAATCCTTGACATAGAGGTTCAACCGATAAAGATCTTCGTAGAATATGTAGGAGCCAATATGGGCATCCAGGTCCCGCTATTGGTTATTGACCGTAGAGGTGTCTCGGTCATGTCTACATAGTTCTCGAACCCGCAGGGTCTACACACTTAACGTTTGGTGACGATATAAGTATAGTTGAGTTGTTATGTTGGTGACCGAAAGTTGTTCGGAGTCCCGGATGAGATCCCGGACATGACGAGGAGCTCTGGAATAGTCCGGAGGTAAAGATTGATATATGGGATAATAGTGTTTGGTCTCCGGAAGGGTTCCGGAATTGACCGGAAGGAGTTTCGGATGTTTCCCGAAATGTTCGGGTACGAGAACACTTTATTTGGGCCAAGGGGTAAAGCCCACGAGGCTTTAGGAAGGTGCAAAAGGAAGTTTTGCGGAGGCCAGGGGCCAGACGCCAGGGACCCTGGCGTCTGGGGCCAGACGCCGAGGACCCTGGCGTCTGGTCCTGGAGTCCGAGCAGGACTCTTGCCTTGCGGGCCAAACCGACTTTGAGGAGGCTCTTTCTCCAAGTTTCGACCCCAGGGCTCAACATATAAATAGAGGGGTAGGGCTAGCACCCGGAATACATCAAGATTTCCCCAAGCCGTGTGCGGCAACCCTAACCCTCTAGTTCCTCCGTCATAATCTCCGTAGCGCTTGGCGAAGCCCTGCAGAGATTGTTCCTCACCACCATCACCACGCCGTCGTGCTGCCGGAACTCATCTACTACTTCACCATCGCTCGCTGGATCGAGGAGGTGAAGGCGTCATCAAGCTGTACGTGTGTTGAACGCGGAGGTGCCGTCCGTTCGGCACTAGTTCGTGATCGGTTCGAGGGACGACTTGCGATTTGGATCGCGGAGACGTTCGACTACATCAACCGCGTTTCTTAACGCTTCCGCTTAGCGATCTACAAGGGTATGTAGATTCACTCTCCCTCTCGTAGATGCTCATCACCATGGATAGATCTTGTGTGTGCGTAGGAAAATTTTTGTTTCCCATGCAACGTTCCCCAACAGTGGCATCTGAGCTAGGTCTATGCGTAGATGAGATCTCGAGTAGAACACAAACGAGTTGTGGGCGTGGGTGTATACATATTGCTTGCCGTTACTAGTTGATACTTGATTCGGCGGTATTGTGAGATGAAGCGGCCCGGACCGACATTACGCGTACGCTTACGCGAGACAGGTTCCTTCAACTGACATGTAACTTCGTTGCATAAAGATGGCTAGCGGGTGTCTGTCTCTCTCACTTTAGTTGAATCAATTTCAATGAAGAGGGTTCTTTTAGAAGATCAAAAAGCAATCACTACACCACGTTGTGGTTTTGCGTAGGTAAGAACGGTTCTTGCAAACCCGTAGCAGCCACGTAAAATTTGCAACAACAATTAGAGGACGTCTAACTTGTTTTTGCAGGGTATGTTGTGATGTGATATGGCCAATTACATGATGAGATATATGTGATGTATGAGATGATCATGTGTTGTATAGAATATCACGACTTGCATGTCGATGAGTACGGCAACTGGCAGGAGCCATAGAGTTGTCTTTAATTATTTTCGCCGTTTTGCTTTACTTTATCGCTATGAGTTAGCAATAGTCGTGGAAGCAACAGTCGGCGCAACAACCTCATGGCGACACGTTGATGGAGATCAAGATGATGGAGATCATGGTGTCATGCCGGTGACGATGGAGATCATGCCGGTGCTTTGGAGATGGAGATCAAAAGCACGAGTTCATGGCCATATCATGTCACTTATGATTTGCATGTGATGTTAATCCTTTTATGCATCTTATTTTGCTTAGGACGACGGTAGCATTATAAGGTGATCCCTCACTTAAATTTCAAGATAAATTGTGTTCTCCCCGAGTGTGCACCGTTGCGAAAGTTCGTCGTTTCGAGACACGCCGTGATGATCGGGTGTGATAGGCTCTACGTTCACATACAACGGGTGTAAGCCATGTTGCACGTGCGGAACACTCGGGTTAAACTTGACGAGCCTAGCATGTACAGACATGGCCTCGGAACACAAGAGATCGAAAGGTCAAACATGAGTCATATAGTAGATATGATCAACATGAAGATGTTCACCATTGAAACCACCTCAACTCACGTGATGATCGGACTTGAGTTGGTGGATTTGGATCATGTTACGCTCGAATGACCGGAGGGATGTCAATTTGAGTGGGAGTTTTTTAAGTAATATGATTAACTAAACTCATTATCTAGAACAATAGTCTAAGTTGTCTTTGCTATATTTATGTTGTAGATCATGGCTCGCGCAGTAGCACCCCTGAATTTTAATGCGTTCCTAGAGAAAGCTAAGTTGAAAGATGATGGAAGTAACTTTGTGGACTGGGCCCGTAATCTAAGGATTATCCTTATGGCTTCCCAGAAGGCTTATGTCCTTGATGCACCGCTTGGTGATCCACCCGCTCCAGTTGAGTCTCTAGACGTTGTAAACGCCTGGCATGCTCGTTCTGAAGATTACTCAATAGTTCAATGTGCAATATTGTATGGCTTAGAACCGGGACTTCAAAGACGTTTTGAACGTCATGGAGCATATGAGATGTTCCAGGAGTTGAAGTTTATCTTTCAGAAGAATGCCCGGATCGAGAGATATGAGATCTCCGATAAGTTCTATGCTTGCAAGATGGAGGAGAACGGGTCTATCAGTGATCACGTACTCAGAATGTCTGGGTACTCCAACCGTCTGGCTGAATTGGGGATGCCCCTTCCGCCAGAGGCTATCACTGACAGAGTTCTTCAATCATTGCCACCTAGCTACAAGAGCTTCGTGTTGAACTATAACATGCACGGGATGAACAAGTCAGTCGCCGAGCTGTTTGCGATGCTGAAAGCCGCTGAGTCTGAAATTCAGAAGGAGCATCAAGTGTTGATGGTCAATAAAACCACTAGTTTCAAGAAAAATGGCAAGGGTAAGAAGGGTAACTCCAAGAAGAGTGGCAAAGCAGTTGCTCCTCCCGTGAAGAAACCCAAGGCTGGACCCAAACCAGAAACTGAGTGTTTTCATTGCAAGGGAACTGGACACTGGAAGCGGAACTGCCCCAAGTATTTGGCTGACAAGAAGGCGGCCAACAACAAACAAGGTATATATGATATACATGTTATTGATGTGTACCTTATCAACTCTCGTTGTAGTGCCTGGGTATTTGATACCGGTGCGGTTGCTCATATTTGCAACTCAAAATAGGAACTGCGTAATAGACAGAGGCTGGCAAAGGACGAAGTGACAATGCGCGTGGGAAATGGTTCCAAGGTTGATGTGATCGCCGTCGGCACGCTCGCTCTTCGATTACCATCGGGATTAGTGATGAACCTGAATAATTGTTATTTAGTGTCTGCGTTAAGCATGAACATTATATCTGGATCTTGTTTATTGCGAGACGGTTACTCATTTAAATCAGAGAATAATGGTTGTTCTATTTATATGAGTAATATCTTTTATGGTCATGCACCCAATGTAAGGGGTTTATTCTTATTGAATCTCGATAGTAATGATACACATGTTCATAACATTGATGCCAAAAGATGTAGGATTGATAATGATAATACCACTTTCTTGTGGCACTGCCGTTTAGGTCATATTGGCGTAAAACGCATGAGGAAGCTCCATGCTGATGGACTTTTGGAGTCACTTGATTTTGAATCACTTGACACATGTGAGCCATGCCTCATGGGCAAGATGACTAAAACGCCGTTCTCTAGAACAATGGAACGGGCAAGTGACTTATTGGAAATCATACATACTGATGTGTGCGGTCCGATGAGCATTGAGGCGCGCGGTGGTTATCGTTAGTTTCTCACCTTCACTGATGACTTAAGTAGATATGGGTATATTTACTTAATGAAACACAAGTCTGAAACGTTTGAAAAGTTCAAACAATTTGAGAGTGAAGTTGAGAATCATCGTAGCAAGAAGATTAAATTCCTACGATCTGATCGAGGAGGAGAATATCTGAGTTATGAGTTTGGCAGTCACTTAAGACAATGTGGAATTGTTTCACAACTAACACCGCCTGGAACACCACAGCGTAATGGTGTGTCCGAACGTCGTAATCGAACCTTATTGGATATGGTGCGATCTATGATGTCTCTTGCCGATTTGCCACTATCGTTTTGGGGTTATGCATTAGAGACAGCTGCATTCACTTTAAATAGGGCACCATCGAAATCCGTTGAGACGACGCCATATGAACTTTGGTTTGGCAAGAAGCCAAAGCTGTCGTTTCTTAAAGTTTGGGGATGTGATGCTTATGTCAAAAAGCTTCAGCCTGAAAAGCTGGAACCCAAAGCGGAGAAATGCGTCTTCATAGGATACCCAAAAGAGACAGCTGGGTATATCTTCTACCTCAGATCCGAAGGCAAAGTGTTTGTCGCTAAAAAACGGAACGTTTCTTGAGAAAGAGTTTCTCTCGAAAGAATTGAGTGGGAGGAAGATAAAACTTGATGAGGTTGTTGAACCTTTACTTCAACCTGAGAGTAGCGCAGCACAGAAAGATGTTTCTGTAGAGCCTACATCAGCTGAAGAGGAAGTTAATGATGATGATCATGAAGCTTTGGATCAAGTTGCTATCGAACCTCGTAGGTCGACAAGGACGCGTACTGCTCCTGAGTGGTACGGCAACCCTGTCTTAGAAGTCATGTTGTTGGACAACGATGAACCTACGAGCTATGGAGAAGCGATGATGGGCCCGGATTCCGAGAAATGGTTAGAGGCCATGAAATCCGAGATGGGATCCATGTATGAAAACAAAGTGTGGACTTTGGAAGTATTACCTGAAGGGCGTAAGGCCATTCAGAACAAATGGATCTTTAAGAGGAAGACGGACGCGGACGGTAATGTCACCGTCTATAAAGCTCGACTTGTGGCAAAGGGTTTTTCACAAGTTCAAGGAGTTGACTACGATGAGACCTTCTCACCCGTAGAGATGCTTAAGTCCGTCAGAATCATGTTAGCAATAGCTGCCTTTTTTGATTATGAAATTTGGCAGATGGATGTCAAAACAGCGTTCCTTAGCGGTTTCCTTAAGGAAGAGTTGTATATGATGCAACCAGAAGGTTTTGTCGATCCAGAGAATGCTGACAAAGTTTGCAAACTCCAGCGATCCATTTATGGACTGGTGCAAGCATCTCGGAGTTGGAATCTTCGCTTTGATGAGGTGATCAAAGCGTTCGAGTTTATACAATTTTACGGAGAAGCTTGTATTTACAAGAAAGTGAGTGGGAGCTCTATAGCGTTTCTAATATTATATGTGGATGACATATTACTGATTGGAAACAATATAGAAATGTTGGAAAGCGTGAAGGAATATTTGAACAAGAGTTTTTCAATGAAGGACCTAGGAGAAGCTGCTTTCATATTAGGCATCAAGATCTATAGAGATAGATCACGACGCTTGATAGGACTTTCACAAAGCACATACCTTGACAAAGTTTTGAAGAAGTTCAAAATGGATCAGTCCAAGAAGGGGTTCTTGCCTGTATTGCAAGGTGTGAAGTTGAGTAAGACTCAATGCCCAGTGACTGCAGAAGATAGAGAAAAGATGAGTGTCATCCCCTATGCTTCAGCCATAGGCTCTATCATGTATGCAATGCTGTGCACAAGACCCGATGTCAGCGTTGCCATAAGTATGGTCGGAAGGTTTCAAAGTGATCCAGGAATGGAACACTGGACGGCGGTCAAGAATATCCTGAAGTACCTGAAAAGTACTAAGGACATGTTTCTCGTTTATGGAGGTGATCAAGAGCTCGTCGTAAAGGGTTACGTCGATGCAAGCTTTGACACTGATCCGGATGACTCTAAGTCACAAACCGGATACGTATTTATTCTTAATGGGGGTGCGGTTAGCTGGTGCAGTTCCAAGCAGAGCGTGGTAGCTGATTCTACATGTGAAGCGGAGTACATCGCTGCCTCGAAGGCGGCGAAGGAAGGTGTCTGGATGAAGGAGTTCATGACAGATCTTGGAGTAGTGCCTAGTGCGCTTAACCCAATGACTCTGTTTTGTGATAACACTGGTGCCATTGCTCTAGCCAAGGAACCAAGATTTCACAAGAGGACCAGACACATAAAGCGACGCTTCAATTCCATCCGCGATTACATCAAGGAGGACGACATAAATATTTGCAAAGTACACACGGATCTGAATGTTGCAGATCCGATGACTAAACCTCTTCCAAGGGCTAAACATGAACAACACCAGAACTGTATGGGTATTCGATTCATTACAATGTAAATCACATAGTGATGTGAACTAGATTATTGACTCTAGTGCAAGTGGGAGACTGTTGGAAATATGCCCTAGAGGCAATAATAAATTGGTTATTATTATATTTCCTTGTTCATGATAATCGTTTATTATCCATGTGATAATTGTATTGATTGGAAACTCAAATACATGTGTGGGTACATAGACAACACTGTGTCCCTAGTAAGCCTCTAGTTGACTAGCTCGTTGATCAAAAGATGGTGAAGGTTTCCTAGCCATGGACATGAGATGTCATTTGATAACGGGATCACATCATGAGGAGAATGATGTGATGGACAAGACCCAAACTATAAACGTAGCATATGATCGTGTCAGTTTATTGCTATTGTTTTCTGCATGTCAAGTATCTGTTCCTTTGACCATGAGATCATGCAACTCACTGACACCGGAGGAATACCTTGTGTGTATCAAACGTCGCAACGTAACTGGGTGACTATAAAGATGCTCTACAGGTATCTCCGAGGGTGTCTGTTGAATTGGCATGGATCAAGACTGGGATTTGTTACTCCGTGTGACGGAGAGGTATCTCAGGGCCCACTCGGTAATACAACATCACTATAAGCCTTGCAAGCAATGTGACTAAAGTGTTAGCCACGGGATCTTGTATTACGGAACGAGTAAAGAGACTTGCCGGTAACGAGATTGAACTAGGTATAGAGATACCGACGATCAAATCTCGGGCAAGTAACATACCGATAAACAAACGGAACATCATACGGGATTAACTGAATCCTTGACATAGAGGTTCAACCGATAAAGATCTTCGTAGAATATGTAGGAGCCAATATGGGCATCCAGGTCCCGCTATTGGTTATTGACCGTAGAGGTGTCTCGGTCATGTCTACATAGTTCTCGAACCCGCAGGGTCTACACACTTAACGTTTGGTGACGATATAAGTATAGTTGAGTTGTTATGTTGGTGACCGAAAGTTGTTCGGAGTCCCGGATGAGATCTCGGACATGACGAGGAGCTCTGGAATAGTCCGGAGGTAAAGATTGATATATGGGATAATAGTGTTTGGTCTCCGGAAGGGTTCCGGAATTGACCGGAAGGAGTTTCGGATGTTTCCCGAAATGTTCGGGTACGAGAACACTTTATTTGGGCCAAGGGGTAAAGCCCACGAGGCTTTAGGAAGGTGCAAAAGGAAGTTTTGCGGAGGCCAGGGGCCAGACGCCAGGGACCCTGGCGTCTGGGGCCAGACGCCGAGGACCCTGGCGTCTGGTCCTGGAGTCCGAGCAGGACTCTTGCCTTGCGGGCCAAACCGACTTTGAGGAGGCTCTTTCTCCATGTTTCGACCCCAGGGCTCAACATATAAATAGAGGGGCAGGGCTAGCACCCGGAATACATCAAGATTTCCCCAAGCCGTGTGCGGCAACCCTAACCCTCTAGTTCCTCCGTCATAATCTCCGTAGCGCTTGGCGAAGCCCTGCAGAGATTGTTCCTCACCACCATCACCACGCCGTCGTGCTGCCGGAACTCATCTACTACTTCACCATCGCTCGCTGGATCGAGGAGGTGAAGGCGTCATCAAGCTGTACGTGTGTTGAACGTGGAGGTGCCGTCCGTTCGGCACTAGTTCGTGATCGGTTCGAGGGACGACTTGCGATTTGGATCGCGGAGACGTTCGACTACATCAACCGCGTTTCTTAACGCTTCCGCTTAGCGATCTACAAGGGTATGTAGATTCACTCTCCCTCTCGTAGATGCTCATCACCATGGATAGATCTTGTGTGTGCGTAGGAAAATTTTTGTTTCCCATGCAACGTTCCCCAACATGTAGATGGTTTTCTCTAATTCCTAATCGTTTTGAAGCAATTTTGAAAACAGCAAGATCACGTGTTCTGCCTTTATCGCGAAACAGAGCCTTCGAAAATACACCGCGTGAAAAACTTGAACTTCTCGACACATGTGCCTGAACTTCACTCTGTTATTCACGTGGTGTTTTTTGCTCGTAGATCTCCATCCACTCATCGGAATCGAGAAAATGATATACGGATTGAAAGCTGCTGTAAACACGCAACTTTTCCGTGTTCATCTTTTTTTCATACTCGCGACGGTTTAAAAAAATTACTTGACATTCATTCAGTGTAGTATTCGAACTTCGCGCTGTTTTCACGTTGAACTTCTGTCACGTACTTTCGTTTGTAATTTCTCACCCATTCGTCGGTGTTACACAAATGATATTCCTTTTCGAACAAACCTCTCTCACAATAATTTTTTAACTTTCTCCGAACGAGGACTTGAACTTATAGCAAAAAAAAATTGGACCTTGCCTTTTTATTCATTTTTCTCACATTAAACACACATCATGTAGTATGTGAACTTTCTCCGTTTTTATAATTTGAATTTTTTATATCAAATTGCTCCCAAATAATAACTGAACTTCTTTGAGGATTGAGAGAATTATTTTAAAACAAAAAACTATTTCTTTTTTGTGTTTTTGAACATGGAAATACAAGGTGAACCTCTCATGCAAGAATTTTTTAACTTCATCGGGCAGAGCACGTGAACTTCTTTCAACAAACCTTTTAATAAACTTCGAAGTTCTCTATTTTGAAAATTTGAACTTCATAGTTTTTTTTATTGCCTCTTTATTTTTCAATACCCATTTGTGTGTGTTTTGCCGTAGGTGAACTTTTTGAACTATCTGCGGCAGAGAATTTGAACTTCTTCATTTTAATTCTTCAATAAAAAAGGAAAATCTGAGTTTTTTATAAATATCGAACTTCTCTATTTTTTTAACCTGGACTTCTTGATTTATTTCTTTTAGTAGCGGAAAAATCCTAGTTAACACCGAAGATCCTTTTTATGAATATTGAACTGCTCTATTTTTAGAATTGGAACTTCTTGTTTTTTTTGTTGAACTTCTTGTTTTTCATTCTTTAATAATGAGGAAAATCTAGATCTCTTTCCTAATTTTGACTTCTTGGGACTTGTTGGTTCTTTTTCAATTATCTAGTTCACAGGTTAAAGTTACTCAAAAAAAATATTTGCTTTTATTCTCCAAACTTACTATGTTTCATGCGGTGATTGTTTTTTATTTTTTGTATCGTGATACTTTCTTCCTATTGTTCTCGTTGAACTTCATCACTTTTTAATGGTGAACTTCTCGCGTGATTTTTTACATGGTTTTCCCCCATGTGTTTTGAAGTGAGAGAGTAAATGTAATTTTCTAGTTTTCGGGTTCATAGGTTAAACTTACTGAAAAACGTACAACCATATTTGAACTTTCATGACAAAAAACTTCTCGAATGTTCTTACTTCAAAATTAGGGGAAGTGTTTTAATCCTGGACATCCACAAAGTATAATTTATCAACTGATCAAATAGGCAAAATCAGAGAAAGAAATACACGAGTATGTTCCAAGAAAAAGCATCAACACTAACATCACTAGCAATCACATAGGCTACCTGCACACTGAGCAGTTACATCCACGCACACCACACGCATACACATCACACAGGGAACGAACAACGTGCCGGCTCACATGCACACCATGCGCAAGCACACGGACACGCTCACCGGACGCAGCATCACACACGCACACCTTCAGGGAGGCGACTGCGTGCTAGAGAAGAGGCGGCCTCAGGGACGACGAGGCACTGACGGGAGGATGACCTGGGAACATGGTCGATGATCGGCGACATGCTCTCATATGAAGTCTTCCTTCCAGGCGTGGAGCTGTGGACTGCTGTCAGTTATTTTGCTAAACTAGTACAAAAGAACTGCCACAAATCATTTCGGCAATACACTGAAGAAACGCTGCAGTTTTTTTGCTGCAAGAAGTGTCGTTGTCCTTATTGACGACGCATCACCTGATGGATTGCTGGAGGACAGAACCAGAGGGAGGAGGTCACCCATGACATGATGTGCTTGGGGACAGAGTAGCTCACCAGATCAGCACCAGCTCTCATGCGCTAGCATCCGCTGGATTCGTGGCCTCCGAATGTCCTCTACGTAGTAGGAAGCCGAGGGCGACGACGCCGGCGCTGGAGAAGAGAATCTCGTCGTCGTCCTTCGCTTTTGAGAAGTACATCGGGGGATGGGGCTGAATTGGTGGCCGGACGCGTGGATCTAGCCGGCTGGGGCGCTGGGCGCGGTGGGATCGAACTGACGCAGTTGGCCAGGCCGAACTTCTAGACGCCTACCTCCCCGCAGGAGCGAACAGGAGGGAGGAGACCGTCATGGACGCGCCGTGCTCAGGAGTTGGATGAGTTACAAGAAGGAGGAAGTCATGGTCACCGCGTCGTGCTTGTGGGCAGAGGAGCTTGCAGGAGCAGCTCATGGCTGTGCCACATCGCCAGCGCGATCTCCAGCGCCCTGCTCACCCTCTGCACCAGTGGCCGCGTCGGCGTCGGCGGCGGCAGCGGCTCCTTCCTGCGGTGCTCCTTGCCCCCGTGTAGCCACTCACCCAGCGTGGCACCGCTCAGGAGCTCCGTCACCAGGAAGCAGCTCTCCGGTGGGCGTAGGCACGCGTCCATCAGCCGCAGCACGTGCCCTATGAAGGTCACGATGGGGTCCTGGGAAGGTCGCGGCACCTGCGTGTGGCACCTACGCACGGCCAAGGGCGGCGCCGGTCGTCGGATGTGGTGGGTGGCGGAGGTCAGGTGGCAGGGGGCAGTTCGCCGGGGAGTCGGGCGGCGGCGGGGGTGGCGGATCGATCTGGGGCGGGGGCACGATCAGGGGTGGGGGTGTGGTCGGCGGAATGATCGGGGGCGGGATGATGGATCGATCGGGGGCACGGGTGGGGTGACAGATCGATCGGGGGCGGGGCTGGGGCGGCGGATCGTTCGGGGGAGGTGGGTGGTGTGTGGTGCAGCAGGTGTGGGATGCCGAGAGGCTTCGGGGTAGTTTAGGATTTGGATTTGTTTTCCAGTTTTCAGGAGTGCGGGAGGACCTTGTCCGCTCCTATATACAGCCGGTAGTTATTAGAATAACTATTCTAATCCTGGGATTAGAATAGTGCCACCCTATATAGCCCGTCTATTCTGACAACGATGTCAGAATAACTATTCTGACAACACTTCCGAACTTCCCGGTTAACGCGGGTGCACTGCATCTCTACACACAAGTACTGCAATGTCAGCAGAAAAAACTGCATGCGTTTTTTCTGCACTGTTTTCGCTCCAGTTTCTAAACCGTTTGTCGGAATGAGGCGTATAATATACCGTTGGATAGCTATAGAAAATGCGCAACTACGTCATGTTGAACACTTTTCGAATTTCCTCGCGGTTTAAGAGCAGTTTCGAAAACAGTGGCCGCCTCACGGGTGGCGGCGAGCGTATTTTCGCGATTTTTTCTAAACCGCTCCACGGAATGAAGCAAACGATATGGCGTTGGAAATATATCGTCGAGCCGCAACTTTTTCATGTAGAACGCTCTGTCTAATTCCTTACGGTTTAAGAGCAGTTTTAATTTTACTAAAATGCAGACACTCTGTTTTTCACGACACCAAAATCGACGCGTGAACTGCATCAGACTGAAGAACGTACTGCTTCAGACAGAAAACCGCACTGCATCAAACAGGCAAGCGAACTGCATGAGTTCTTTTGTCCTTTTTTCTAACATTTTTTATGAACAAGAGTGGACCATTTTTATGAACGAGAGTAGACCGAAGAGACGAGGGCAAGTGAACCACAAAACTATCAAAAAGTAAATCGCATTATTCTTTTTTTGTTTCTCTAACATTTTTTTGGGCGTTTTCGTTTACAGTTTCATCTCAACTGCCAGGCCGAGTGTAGTGAACCACATGCGGCGACGAAGTGCACTGCAAGTTCCGATGCAATTTTCTTTTTCTGAACACATGATGCCGCACAGGAACAAGTGATGCTTGCATCGAAGGAAGTGAACCTCGTCTCAAATCAAAACAAACTGCATGCATTGTTTGTCACTCTCTGACTTTTTTGAAGTTGTCTAGGCCACACAGTCCATTTTGTACAAACCAAACCACCATGGTTTTTAACAGTGAAACATCATGCTTTCATCACTATTTTTAGAAAACAGACCTAAAAAGTAAAATACAAAAAAACATCATACATGATCCGCGCGAGCCGCAACCAAAGCACCAACGGACTGCATTTTTTCTCACACATTCAAGGACAAGGTGAAACTTCAAAAAAAACTACAATGCCGCCGGACTATACTTCACATTGTTTTTAACCATTTTGCACAATGCAAAATAAAATGAACTGGATCAAACTTCACTGCAGAACTGAATGTGTTTTTTTTTGTTAACCGCAAAGGTCAACATGACAAACTACACGAGGGGCAACAACATGTTCATCCACCGGCCAGCTGCGAGAACCTCCTGCACACACCACACAAACTGCATGTCGCACCCATACACGCCTGTCATCTCCTCTCGTGCCCGCGTACTGCACCGGTGGCCCAACCGAGCTGCAAATGTCCTCACCGGCAGCAGCGCGGGGCAGCATGGTGCAGCGCGCTCAGATCCACGCTGGCAGCCATGCGAGGCGCCTGGAGGCAGTGCCCAACTCCGCCTCACACCAGCACACGCCGTGGAAGGCTAGAGCCAGCGACGGGGTTCCTCCGCAACGGCAACCGCGGCCGAGCCGTGGAAGTAGATGGCCGGAGAGGCGCCGGCAGGGTGCGGCTGGCCAGGCACATGGCGGGGCGAGCGACGACCTGAACCAGATGCACCAAGGGAGAGAGGGATGCGAGCTCGTACAGGATGCAGGGCGCAGTGCAGATGAGTCGTACGAAAGGAGGTATGTGCCTGGCATCCTGCGATGCCGTCGTCTACGCCCCAACCATGCCTCTAGGGAAACAAGGACCAGAGCCAGAGCCGCCGGCGACCCGCGGCCGCTCGGGAAGCCCTCGCCTGCAGAGAAAGGGTCAGCGGGATCTGACCATGACTGTGGGGATTGGTGAAAGCAGCGGTCGACGGGGGAGGTCACCGGACTGCACGGGGCGAGGAGGAACTGCATGGGGGAGCTTCGGTAGTGGTCGCAGGGGGACGATGGCGGCCGGATCTGGCGGGTGAGGCCGCGCCGGGGGACGGTGGCGGCCGGATCCTTTGGTAAAGGCCTCACCGGGGACCGGTGGAGGCGGAGGGATCAGGAAGGAAGAAGGTGGATGGGGCGGAGGAGGAAGAAGGTGGGTTTGGGGTGGGTGCGAGGACGGAGTGGAGGAAGGCAGGGGCGTGGCGGCCGGATCCAGTGGTGGATGCCTCGCCGGGGGCCGGTGGCGGCCGGATCACGCCATGGCTGTGGGGGGCGCCGGTAGATGGAGGGGGTGGGGGTGCGCTGGTGGTGGGACGGGGTTGGGAGCGCGCCGGCGGTTGTAGCGAGAAGGAGGTGGGGTGGGGTGGATAGAGTGGATAAGGTGAGGTGGGCGGGTGTGTGCAGTTTAGTTTGGTTCGGGGTAGCGGTTCCGTTCGGGGTGGGTCGGGTGGCTGTGGGGGCTACGGTGATGTTAGAATAAGAAACAGTTGTTAAAATAAGACTCTTAAGGGGTGTTGTCAAAATAGACCCCTCCCATGTCTTACATGTTGGACCGGTGATGGGGAAGGAGAGATTTTCCGGCCGCCGGAACCGCGATGATCCCGTCCCAGAGAAACCGAGCGCCCGTTGAGCGGACGCTATGGAGTCGCGCCAGACAGATCCTGCCGTCGGCTGGGCGTTGTCCTCGCGAGAGTGGCGGAGTGCAATGCGGACCGACATTGCCTCCTTCAATCCGCAGGGGACGACCCCCCATTCAATGGATCCGTATTGGTCGGAGTCAGATCCGCTACCCTCCACGCCGAAGAAGGCCGGAGATCGTCGGAGGTGAACTAGGGTGGCGGATGGGAGTGGAGTAAAGTAGCTAGGGTTTGGTTCGACTAGCGGATGAGGACGAATATATGTGGGGTTGATGCGGGCCAGGTGGGCGTGCCCGGACGCGCCCGGGCGCCCCGTATCTGCCCCATATTTGGACTGGATATGAGGGGTATCGGACAGTTCGGGCGTTTGAGGCAGGTTTGAGAGGCCCGACTGGATCGAAATTTCATAACCAGTCGGTGACCGGGCGACCTGCCCGGACTTTTGAGGGAGGTATGAATGGTCCGGCTGTAGATGCTCTAACTATCTTTTATCTACATGTGAATTAGAGCATCTCCAGCCGCGCCCCCAACAGGCCTCCCCGGGCAACTTTTTTACCGCCGGCGGGCGAAAATCGGCCCAGTCGCGCCCCCAGGACCCCGTGTTTCGCCGGTTAGAGCCCTTTTTTGGATCGGCGAACCCACGCCGAACCCGGCGCGCTGAGGGGCTCCGGCGGAAACAAACCGGTGTGTGGGACACCACTGTCAGGCGAATCTCTTCCTTTTCCTCGCCCGAGCCACTACCCTCGCATTCTCCCCCATGTCGATTCCGGCGCCTCTCGCCTGTTCATGGCCACTGTGCCGCCGCTAGAAGGCCTCTTTTGACCGCCCCTTCATTCCCCCTCGCCGGATTTCGCTTCCCCGACCCTCGCCCATCGACGTCCTCTGGCCGCCACCACGCCGGCAGGACACCGGCGGCTGCTCGCCCGTCACGCCGACAAGGTGTTCGTCATTTTGCCTGCTCGGCCATGGACTCGGACGACGAGGAGGCGTTCGCGGCCCTGTTGGAGGAAGAAGCCGAGGCCGACACCGCCGACGAGGAGCACCTCATGATACTCGCCTCGCTGGCCGGCCTGTTCGTGAACAATGACAAGCCCCGACGAGGTGGCTCGGCGCCGGGCCGGCGCAAGAGCAAGCAGAGGCATCGGATGGAGGGTTATTGCATGCTCTACGCCGACTACTTCGCCGACTCTCCATTGCACGGTGAGAAAGTATTTCGGCGTCGTTACCGGATGAACCGGAAGCTCTTCCTCGGGATTGTTAATTCCGTCCGGGAGTTTGACAGCTATTTCGTTTGCAAGAAGGATTGCACCGGCACAATTGGATTCTCCTCACTCCAGAAATGCACCCAAGCTATGAGGATGCTTGCATACGGAGCTCCCGCTGACATACAAGAAGACTATGGACGAATGGCCGAGTTCACCACCATTGAGTGTCTATACAAGTTCTGCAGGGCAGTGGTGGCAGTGTTTGGACCACAATATTTGCGATCACCCAATGCTGAAGACACTGCTCGAATCCTAGCACAGAATGCAGCAAGAGGATTTCCAGGGATGCTTGGAAGCATCGACTGCATGCATTGGTCATGGAAAAACTGCCCATTTGCTTGGCAGGGGATGTACAAAGGCGCCAAAGGAGGTTGCTGTGTGGTACTTGAGGCAGTAGCCACACATGACCTATGGATTTGGCACTCCTTCTTTGGTATGCCAGGAACTCACAATGACATCAATGTCTTGCAGTGCTCAAATGTCTTCGCCAAGCTTGTTGAAGGTCATGCTCCTCCGGTGAACTTTGAGGTCAATGGGCGCCACTACAACAAGGGATACTATCTAGCAGATGGTATCTATCCGAGATGGTCCACATTTGTGAAGACTATCTCAAAACCCGTGGCACCAAAGAAGGCACACTTTGCTAAGTGTCAGGAGGCTTGCAGGAAAGATGTCGAGCGAGCATTTGGTGTGCTCTAATCGCGATTTGCTGTTGTCCGGTACCCCGCTCTGACCTGGTCGAAATCGCAGATGTGGGAGATCATGAATTGATGTGTCTGCTTGCACAACATGATCATTGAGAGCGAGCAGGAAGAGCCAGTGGTTGACACTGAACCATATCACAGGATGGGACCTCTTGCAGTTGTTGATCACCAGGTAACAGCAACATGGGCTACCTACCTCAATATGCGCCAGGAGATCCGAGACCCACAAGTGCATCAAGAACTGCAGGACGATCTGGTGGAGCACCTATAGAGGCTCAAGGGCAACGCCTAGCTCGATTTGTTTTAATTTATGTTGGAACTTGCTTCATTGAACTATTTGATTTTTTTGTATTAATTTCTATGATGAACTTTGGTACGAAACATTTAGTTTTTTTGTTGAATTTATGCCGAAAGAGCGTCGAATTTGTTGATTTTAAGCCGAAAGAGCGCCGAATTTGTTAAAGTTATGCCGAAATAGCGTCAAATCTGGGCCGAATCTGCGCCCATACTGGGCCGAAATCGCCGGTTGGGGGGCGACCGTGGGGCGGCGGCTGGGAACCCGAGCCCCCCCAGGCCGATTTTAGCGCCGGCTTGGCCCCAGGTGGCGCTATTTCGGCCCCCTGGGGGGGCGAACGGCTGGAGATGCTCTTAGATGCCCCTAAAAAAGATGTGAATTAGCTAATCCGAAACAAAAATACTCGGCAAAGGCCATGTTGGTCCGGTTGCACGGGCCACGAGACACTAAACAAAGTTTCCAACTCCAATAGTGGTCCGGTTGCATGGGCCATAATGCTAGCCTGCAAAAAGAAGACATACAACCCAAAGGACCAAGGTAGTGTCAAAAGAAAAACTAAAACACAACACCAAGGCTAGCAGCCCCCAAAATGCGAATCCCTCCCTCCCGCGCCCGTGTCGTCCCCCCCCCCCCCCCCCCCCCGCGGGCGACCCGGGCGAAACCCTAGCCACCAGGCCACCACCCCTCCCTCCCCCCTCGCCGCTGCCGGCAGGCGCCGCCGGGCAAAGCCCGCGCGGCGTCGGCGGCGGCGGGGCACTTCGTTTTCTTCCTTCTCGCGGGGCCTGGGCTGCGCGGCGCTGCTCGGCTAAGGAGAGGCGTGGGGGCAACGCTGCGAGCTGGTGCCATCGGCGCGACCGGCGCGGTGGGTTTGGCGCGACGCTGCGCGCGCGCTGGTGCTCGCGGAAGGAAGCGGGTAGGCAGAGGCCGGAATGCGCGACGGCGCTATGCAGGCGACTGTCGGGGTTGGCGGGTGTGCGTGGCACCCTGGCACTGCTCCCGGCGCAGTTTTACAGCGCACGGACGGCGCCCCCAGCGCGGATCTGTTGGGTGGTGGCGCACGTGGAGGTTGGGCGTCACGACGGTGATGGGTTCGCGGTGGCCGAGCCCGATTGGAGATCGAGCGGGCCTGCGGCCAGATCTCGCCGCCCGGTGGCGCCTGGATAATGGAGGCAGCAGCGGGGGTGCCGGTGGATGCTGGTGGGTCCTTCCCTTCAAGCGTGTGCACGCCCAGCTCCTGGAGTAGGGGCGCCATTTCACCCTGTCGGTGCTAGAGGAGGCTCGGGCAGACTAGATCCAGCACGGAGGTCCGGTCCTTGTGCGCGGCAGTGCGAGCCCGTTAGTGTTTGGCTTGGTTTTTGCTCTGTTTCGGCGCGCTGCGGTGCGGGCCAGTCAGTGTTTGGTTCTACTTCGGTCTTTCTTGTGCGCTGCGGTGCGAATTCTCGCCCAGATCTGCGCACGGAGACGGAGGATGGCCGGAGCTGACTGGTTTCGCCTAGGTCCTACGAGCGGCAGTGCGGACCGGTCAGATTGCGTGTGCTCGCCTAGTTACTGCAAGCGGCGGCGACAATTCCATGTCTGGTTGTGTGTGCTTGGCCTCGTCCTGCCCAATGGCGTTGGGTAGGTCTCGGATCCTAGATGGTTGGTAGAAGACTTGGCTCCGGATGAAAATCCTGCATTGACCTTGTCGGTGCCGACGGTAACGGCATCTATGGATGTCGTCTTCTTCCTTGGAGGTACCGCCGTGGAGCTCATTGCTCTTCCTACCTCATGGCTGAGGTCTCCGGGTGAAAACCTAAGATCTAACGGAGCCAGATTGGATGACGGTGGTGTTCTCGATACCACTTCCTTCTTGAAGGCGTCATCTTGAAGACCTCAGCGATGGATTCCGATGATGTGCGCGGTTGATGGCGGAGGTTGGGTTTGTGATGGTGCCGGCAGGTTGTTTTTTCCTTTCTTTTCTTTCTGCACTAGCCTTTTTGTTATGCTTTCCCCCTCTAGAGGTGTTTGTTATTCATCTTCTGATCAATGAATTTGGCAGTTCTCGTGACAACGTTCAAAAAAAACACCAAGGCTAGCAAACCGAGTCCGCCTGGTATGCCGATTTCCCGCCCCCTACTGCATGGCGGCTTTCCAAACCAAGAACACGTCCGAGGCTAGGTGGCTTTCCGAACCCGGCTAGAAGTCGCCGCCAACATGCTCGATATAACGTCTGCATCTCCCTACTCATAGCTAGTCCCCAGGCACGGCGCGGACACCACCGTGCACGCCCTCCGCGCGCGCGCAACGGGAATAAGCGACATGGCGGACGGCAAGACAGCCTCCGGGGGCATGACCACGGTCGCCTCCCGAATCGCCTCCATCTGCGCAATGATCGGTGACCACGGGGCACCTGGTGGTACTGCAGCCCTGAGCGCCAGGCGAGTCGCTGCCGTTTCGGCCATGATCGACGAGGTCGCGCTGGGAAGGAGGAGGAGGACAACGAGGAAGCGGCGCATGGGCAACTCTCGCTGCTACGAGGAGGTGTGCACGCTCGGCGGGGGCACGTTCGGCGACGTCTTCAAGGCGCGGCACCGCGCCACCGGCCAGACCGTCGCCGTGAAGGCTCTCCGGCGCGAAGGGTCGGATGACTCGGAGCACGTCGTGGGTGAGCTCCTTCGGGAGGCCTGCATCATGGCGGCATGCGGCGGCCACCCGTCCCTCGTTGCTCTGCGCGGCGTCGTGCGCACACCGCCCGACACCAAGGGGCGCAGGGACTACTTCCTCGTCATGGAGTACGCCGGGCCAAGCCTGCGCCAGGTCCTCAACAAGCGAATCCGTCTCGGTCGCCGGCTGTTTCAGGAGAGGGACCTGCGGTCCATCGTGCGGCAGCTGCTAGCCGGCGCGGAAGCTATGCACAAGCACGGCATCATGCACCGCGACATCAAGCCCGAGAACATCCTCGTGGTCCAGAAGGGCGGCAGCATCGTCGTCAAGATCGGAGACTACGGGGCGGCCATGTCCACGGCCGAGCGGGACCCCGAGGAGTACTGGGCTGCTGGGACTTGGGAGTACAGCGCGCCGGAGATGCTGCTGGAGGAGCCGCTCTACGACACCCCCGTCGACCTGTGGTCCATCGGCTGCGTGATGGCGGAGCTCCTCACCGGGAACGAGCTGTTCTCAGGGGGCGACATAGGCGGCCTGCTCGACAGGATTTTCGATCTGCTGGGCACGCCAGGCGAGAGAGAGTGGGGGTGGGGGGATGCCTTCAATTCGCCGGGACACGCACAGCCATGGCGAGCGCACCAACGGCTGCGCAAGCTGTTCCCCAAGAAGCTGCTGTCCAAGGAAGGGTTCCAGGTCCTCCAGGGGCTCCTCACGTGCGATCCATCCAGGCGGCTGGATGCTGCCGCCGCGCTCCGGCTTCCGTGGTTCACCGACGCCGGTGGCATGCCGGTTGCCGCTGTTCCGGAGACAGCATTAGCTGTTAGAAGACATAATGCGTAACCACGTGTACATGTACAATTTATCCAGGTCGCAGGAAAAATAGAATTATTGTTCTAGATAGATATTTTTTTCAAGAGTACGCTAAAGTGAGCAAAAAATGTATGTAAAACTCTTGTGTACACTGCAACCAGTGTCATAGGAACGCCCACACCGAAACAACATCAAGGAACTAACAACTTACTAAATTGTTTCACTCGCTTGCGACTATATGGGACATGGCTACGCCGGTTGACCTCGACTCTGACATTTGGCCTTTGGTGACGCTTTCCATTCTTTGGAAAACCTAAAACTCTAGAAACGCTCGTGTTTTTTGCTCCGAAGACCATGACCACATGATTTTTCTTGTTTTACAATATGGTTTGATGACATCTATTCTGGCTGGACACTTGCAATACCGTAAAAACGTTATGCAGTATACCTTAAAACGATTTTAGAGACGAGAGTTTACAGCATCCGCTAGAGATGCTCTAAGTAATGCCCAACACTTCCAAATGCACGATGCACCAGAGAATCCAGTAGCTCCATGCCAAAGTAAATTGTATACCGAGCTTGCAGAGTCCGAGCCTGATGAAGTCCATCTCCACGTGAAAAGAGACGCGCTTACGATGGTCCACAGACGGTGATTTCGTTAAGGGGGTGTGTCAGGGAAATATCTTTGGGTGAAACCCGCCCGTTCAGGGCCGGGTCTCGAGGAGTAAAACCATGAAGGGCCAGGTGGGCCGTAGAGTCTTCTATGGAGGCCCAGAAGGAGAGCCGCCCAATGAGGGGCCGGCCCAAGACCCGCCGAGAGAGGCGGTAAGTGCAAACCGCCTAAGGGTATAACTTAGGAAACAAGTAAGGGGAGTTGGGGTCGGATTGTTATCCCGGCCCGGACTCTTATGTGAGCCCCGGGGCCCCGCCTGTATATAAAGGGGAGCCCCCGGGGATAGAAGGGGGGGAAATCTTTCGAGAGCTAGGGCTAGACAAGTCTCAAAACCCTTGTAATCAAGATCTTCAAATACATCTAGCAGGAGTAGGCTTTACCTCCTCGAGAGGGGCCGAACCTGGGTAAATCTTGCCTTCCGTGTTCCTCGTTTGACCCCTTCGATCTGCTACTTACGCGATGGTTTCGAGATTAAGTCCTATGAGGACATCTGCCGTGAAAATACCACGACAGTTGGCGCCCACCGTGGGGCTATCGCATGGTGGTGTTGAGTATTCGAAGGGTCCTCCCCGAGGACTCGAGGGATACGTGATTGGCCGGATGACCAGGAGTCGGCGCGGCAATCTGCTCGTCGACGACTCAGACTGGGGCCCCGAGGCCGACTATCTGGAGTACGGTTTCCGGGTCCCCTTTGGCGGAATTCATGTTTTCATTGGGAAGGCTGGCGGTTCTAAGCCAGTCACCTCCACGGAGGTCGTTGAGACGGCCCGCCGCGCGCAACCCGCCGTGGCGAGAGCCGCCCCTCGGCTTCCGGCTCCTGTGCACGCCGGCGGATCTGGATCTGGGCCGGATATCTTCGCCAACACCTTCAAGCCGGTCTAGGACACGCAGCCCGCCAGGCAGAGGCACGTCTTCATTGGCTTCACTCAAGGGGTGGAGTACTCTGGATCGTCGGCTTCCACAGAAGGCTCGGCGACTTACGATGATGGTGGCTATTCCTCTGGTGGAGAGTCGCTTTATTCTCTTCATCAGGAGGGTCTTGGGGGCTTTCAGCAGAACTCGCCGTCGCAGGATTCTTTAGGCCCGCCCGCTCGCCCTGTTGTCTACATGGCAGGGGCGGCTGACATGCCAGACCCGGTGGCAGATGCTGGAACTTCTAATGCGATGCCAAGAGTCTCGCCAGCGCAGGCCCTGGTGGGGCTGGCGACCACGTTGACGACATTGATGGCCACACAGGTTACAGCGGAGAATCAAGCAGAGCTCAATGCGGAAATCGCCAGGATCAAGGGTCAGATGGTGCAGGCTCAGGCTAGCATTGATGCGGAGAACGTCCGTCTGGCGACTCGTGAACGAGAGATACAGGAAGAGACGGCGCGTTTGCAACAAGAGAATTATCATCTGGAGCAACGCCGGGCAGAGTCTGATGCGGTTCATCACCGACGACACCGGAGCCGCTATATCTCCAATATTGAAGGTCAGGCCCTGCAGTTCAGCACCCCACCAGGGGAACGCATTCGTGGTCCTGCAACAGGAACTCCCCAGAGGTCGCCAGACCCGTAAGCCCGCCACTTGGCGGGTCGTGAAGAGCCGCCACGGGTTGAGCCTAATTTACGCCGAGAGGCGCCGATGCTTACGGCGCAAGGGCATTTTACGAACCCTGTGGATAACCTTTATGCGGCCACTACCGCGCTGGCGCGACTTCCAATCAATGGAAACACGCCCCTGGAGATTGAGGCTCGCAACGCAATCGAGAAGCTGAAAACCGCTGTGGTCCAGCAAGCAAATTATTCTTACAGCCGGGAGCGACTGCATTCCACACCTGCTCCTAACAGAAGCCGCACTAGAAGCCGCCATGCTGAAAGTCCTGCAGTGTCTAGCACCCGCCATCATCGGGGTGCGCCTGGGGGCTTGCCATATTCACCAAATCCTATGGTCCCGGGGCACAGAGTACATGAGACTCACGCGGCACACACGGCGGCTCTCGCGGCAGATCAGACAGCGGCGCAGGCGGCGGCTCTCGCCGCTCAGGAGGCGGCTCTCGCACCAGTCGTGACTACAACAGTCACCCCAACAGGAAGATCCATTGGAGTGCCTTGCTTGAGCCCGGCTCTCCGCAGCGCGCCCCTGCCCCGAGATTTCAAAGGCCCGTGGAAGGTGTCCAGTTATACACCAGACCAGAACCCGGCACAGTGGATAGAAAGTTATGAGTTGGCCATGGATATGCAGGGAGTCAGTGATGAGGCTTGTGCAAGATACTTCACCATGATGTTGGAAGGAGCAGCGCGGACATGGCTGAAGAATTTGCCCCCGAATTCCATCAACACATGGGTCGAGTTAAGGGAACGTTTTATCAAAAACTTCCAAGGTACCTGCAAGCGTCCAAAGACTATCATTGATCTTCAGCATTGTGTTCAGTGGCAGGGAGAGTCGGCTCACCATTGGGTCGGCCGAGTTGCGGAGATTATTCATTCTTCAGACAACATCTCTGCCCCTCAGGCAGTTTTGGTGCTGGAGAAGGCCTGCCACTATGAGCCTCTCACGCAGAAGTTAGGGAGGCTCAAACGGAGTGTCAAAGATATGGGGGAGCTCATGAATGCTCTCACCAAGTATGTCGAGTCTGATCCTACAAAGGACCCAGGAGTTGATGAGCCAGAGGTTCCTGATCCGAAGGGTAAAAAGCCTGTTGGTGGCAAAAGTCAGCAGCAGAACAATGATAAGAAGCGTAAGGGCCCAGAAGCCGGGTCAGAGCTGGTTGCTATTACAAATGCAGGTACAAAATTTCAGAAGGGTGGTCCTGATAACAGAGCTTTTAAGCCACAAAATTTTGAGGAGTTCCTGAAGGGGCCATGTCCAAAACACGGCACTAAAGAGCGTCCAGCCAAGCATACCTGGGAACAGTGCCATATAATGGATGCTTTTGCTCGGCGTTTCCAGAACCCGCCAGGTGGTGGGGGTGGAGGATACGGACCGGGTTCCGGGCCCGGGTTCGGACCACCTGGTGGAGGCTCGCCTGGCGGTTTTCAGCAACAGTCACACCACCCGGGCGGGTCTGGTGGCGGCTTCCAGGGGAATAGCAGCGGTCAGCAGTTTCAAGGGAATCAATACAACAATGGCCAGCATTTTCAGCAGATCCCGCAGAACAACAATCAGCAACAACAGAATAATCAGACCGGGTTTCAGAGCAATCCTAAGCAGTTAAGTAGTGGACAGTATCATGTGTTTACTACATGTGCAGATAAAAGGGATCGCAAGGTCAGGAGACGTTCTGTTAATGCGGTAGAGCCGGCTGTTCCAGAATATCTAAAGTGGTCAGAGATGCCGATTACTTGGAGCAGGGAGGATCACCCGCCCAGAATTGATAATCCGGGTCACCTGGCGCTTGTGGTAGCACCCCAGGTGGGAGGCTATGCTCTCACCAAGGTTCTGATGGATGGCGGAAGTAGTATCAATATTTTGTATTATGACACTTTCCGGCGTATGGGGTTGACGGAGAAAAACCTTACACCATCCAGCACAGTTTTTCATGGAATTATACCTGGCAAGTCAGCATACCCTGTTGGAAGGATCAAGTTGAATGTGGCTTTTGGGACGTCAGAGGATAATTCCAGATGCGAGTCATTGTCATTTGAGGTGGTCAGGATCAAGAGTCCCTATCATGCTCTCTTTGGGCGGCCTGCTTATGCCAAGTTCATGGCTAGGCCTTGTTATATTTATCTCAAGCTCAAGATGCCGGGTCCCAAGGGTCCAATCACAATTCATGGAAACCGGAAAGTCGCCATAGAATGTGAAGAAGGGGATGCCGCGTATGCCGAGGCGGCTTGTGCCACGGAGGAGCTCAAAATCTACGCCAGCAATGTAGACCCGGCGGATATGACGCCTCTCAAGAAGCCCTCTATAGAGGGAGAGCCGGCTCTCAAATTTCAGGCTCACAGAGATACTAAGGAAGTGGAGTTTACCCCTGGCGACTCTTCTGCTAAGTTCACTATCGGGTCTGATATGGATCCCAAATAGGAAAGCGCGCTCGTCGAGTTTATCCGTGAGAATCGGGACATCTTTGCATGGAAACCTTCTGACATGCCGGGTGTACCGAGAAAACTCGCCGAGCACCGCCTTAATGTGGATCCTAAGTTCAAGCCTGTCAAACAGTATCTTTGTCGTTTCAATGAGGAGAGACGCAAGGCTATTGGGGAAGAGTTAGCCCGGCTTCTGGCAGCCGGGTTTATCATAGAGGTTTTACACCCGGAGTGGTTGGCTAACCCGGTGTTGGTTCTGAAGAAAAATGGAACTTGGCGTATGTGTATTGATTATACGGATCTTAACAAAGCTTGTCCAGCTGATCCATTTGCTCTCCCTCGCATTGACCAAATTATTGATGCTACAACGGGGTGTGAGAGGTTATGTTTCCTGGATGCATACTCTGGTTATCATCAGATCAAGATGGCAGTGGAGGACCAAGAGAAGACGGCCTTCATTACCCCTTTTGGCGCCTTCTGCTATGTTTCTATGCCTTTTGGGCTCAAGAGTGCCCAGGCGACTTACCAGCGTTGTGTGCAAAATTGCTTCCACGGGCAGATTGGTCGCAACGTGCATGCTTATGTGGATGATATTGTGGTCAAGTCAGCTAAGAAAGCAGCTTTACTGGAGGATCTCAAGGAAACCTTTGACAATCTCAGGATTTATCAGATGAAGCTTAACCCAGATAAATGCGTTTTTGGTGTTCCTGCAGGAAAGCTCCTGGGTTTCATGGTTTCTGAGCGTGGAATTGAAGCTAACCCGGAGAAAATCAAGGCCATCACCTCTCTGGCCGAGCCTAAGTGTATCAATGATGTCCAGCGCTTGGCGGGTCGCGTGGCGGCTCTGAGTCGTTTCATAAGCCGTCTGGGGGAGAAAGCTATTCCTCTGTATCAGCTGTTGAAGAAAGCAGATGAGTTCAAGTGGACGAAAGCCGCCGCAGAAGCTTTTGAGGCTTTAAAGAAGCAGCTGGCAGAGCCGCCCATACTGGCAGCTCCTGTCACCAAGGAACCAATGCTCCTGTATATTGCAGCAAATAACAAAGATGTTAGTGTTGCAATGGTGGTGGAAAGAAAGGAGGCAAACAGGGAGTATCCTGTCCAGAGGCCGGTCTACTATGTTAGTGAGGTCCTGACTTTGTCCAAGCAGCGTTACCCACACTGGCAGAAGCTGGTTTTTGGAGTATTCATGGCAAGCCGGAAGCTGAGGCATTATTTTCTAGAGCATCCTATCACAGTGGTCTCTTCAGCTCCTTTGGGGGATATAATTCATAACAGAGAGGCTACAGGCAGGATTGCAAAGTGGGCCATTGAACTTGGACCCCATGATATCAGATATGTACCTCGAACAGCTATAAAGTCTCAGGCTTTAGTGGACTTCATCAATGACTGGACAGAGCTTCAAGCCCCGGTGGAAAAGCCAGACAATACATATTGGACCATACATTTTGATGGGTCTAGGCAGCTGGAAGGCTCGGGGGCTGGAGTTATAATATCTTCCCCTCGAGGTGACAAGTTTTGCTATGTTTTACGGCTTATGTTTCCTTGCACTAACAACGCTGCGGAGTATGAGGCCCTTCTCCATGGGCTTCGGATTGCAAAGGAGATGAATCTCAGCCGGGTTAGGTGCCTGGGCGACTCTGATCTGGTGGCACAGCAAGTTTCAGGGACTTGGGATTCTAAAGACCCGCTCATGGCGGCTTACAGACAAGCTGTTACTAATGTGGCTGGTTGCTTCAAAGGTTATCAGGTGGATCACATTGATCGGCGGCAGAACGAGGCGGCTGATGCCTTGTCACGACTTGGATCACAGCGAAAGTCGGTGCCTCCGAATGTTTTCCTGGATGTGCTCCATAACCCGTTAGTTAAGTTGCCAACGGAGGAGGACCTTGCTGTCCCAGACCCGGAGGCCCAGCTGGTGGCGGCTCTCCATGGAATCCCGGATTGGACTGTCCCATACTTGGGTTATCTGACTCGAGGCGTCCTGCCGGCTGATGAAATCGAAGCCCGTCTGATCGTGAGAAGGTCCAAATCTATGACCATTGTCAATGGCGAGTTACACCACAGAAGTGTCACAGGCGTCTTTCAGCGCTGTATATCACCTGATGAAGGCCGGAATATTCTCAATGAGATACACTCTGGTGACTGTAGTCATCATGCCGGCTCTAAGTCATTGGTGGCGAAGGCTTTCCGCCACGGTTTCTTTTGGCTCACAGCTCATGCTGATGCGAAGAATATAGTTAGGAAGTGTGACGACTGTCAGAGGTTTGC
This sequence comes from Elymus sibiricus, assembly GCA_039707655.1. Lineage (NCBI taxonomy): Eukaryota > Viridiplantae > Streptophyta > Magnoliopsida > Poales > Poaceae > Elymus > Elymus sibiricus. The sequence continues at coordinate 483,652,332 of CM077665.1, forward strand.
CCGCCAAGCTCATGTGCCGGCTCAGGAACTTCGGATGATCCCTGTCACATGGCCCTTTGCGGTCTGGGGGCTAGATATGGTGGGGCCTTTCAAAGCTTCTAGTGACAAAAAGACTCATCTCTTGGTGGCGGTTGACAAGTTTACCAAGTGGGTGGAGGCAGAGCCCATCAGTAATTTGGATGCAGAGACGGTTGTTAAGTTTGTCAAAAAGTTAATCTTCCGTTTCGGATACCCGCACAGCATCATTACTGACAACGGCACGAACCTTTCAAAAGGCGCCATGAAGCAGTTTTGTGATCAGGAGCATATCAGACTTGATGTGGCGGCTGTTGCGCACCCGCAATCTAATGGGCAAGCTGAACGCGCCAATCAGGAGATCCTTCGTGGTATAAAACCCCGGCTTATGGTTCCTCTTCAGCGCACACCCGGCTGTTGGGTAGAAGAACTTCCCTCCGTCTTATGGAGCATACGAACAACTCCCAACAGATCGACGGGTTTCACGCCTTTCTTCATGGTTTATGGAGCAGAGGCCGTCTTACCGAGCGACATCCGCCACGACTCGCCCCGGGTCTCAGCATACGTTGAAGAGGACAATGAGTTGGCTCGTCAAGACTCTCTGGATGCCTTGGAAGAGGAGCGGGACTTGGCAGCCGCCCGATCTGCTATCTACCAGCAGGACCTGCGTCGCTATCATAGCCGTAGGATCAGAAGCCGGACTTTCCAGGAAGGGGACTTGGTGCTTCGTTTAATTCAAGACCAGTCAGGCATGCATAAGCTTTCGCCTCCCTGGGAAGGGCCCTTTGTTGTCAGCAAAAATCTTTATAACGGGTCTTATTATCTGATTGATCTCCGGCCTGGAAAGGAGTCTCGAACATCTGAAGAAGAGACCAGCAGGCCCTGGAACATAGCTCATCTAAGACCCTACTACACCTAGAGTTCCGGCTCTGGGGATCATGTACATACCTCTCATGTATATATTATCAATAATGAATAAAAGCTGGAGGCCCTGAAACTCGGGGTATCTGTCGTTTTCCATCCATCATATGGAGGACCCTGCACTTAGTCGAATAAAAAAAAAGACCCATATGGGCTGTGCTTACTGGTAATCCAGAAGCCTTCACCATCTTGGGACCTTCCACCCTATGGGCCGAACTTACTGGTAGTCCAGAAGTCGCCACCATATTGGGTTAAAGTCCTAATAAACGGGTCGTGTTACTGGTAATCCAGAACCTTCATCCGTGTACAGGCACCCAATAAGCGGGTCGTGTTACTGGTTGTCCAGAACCTTTATCCGTGTACGGGGGAAAAAACTTAGATGTGACGATGCTACTGGTAATCCAGAAGCCTTCACCATCTTAAAATCAATAACCTTATGGGCCGAACTTCATGGAAGTCGCCGCCATACGGGAAGAAAAGAACTGGTTTGGTTGGGGTTATTGGTAATCCAAGAGCCGCCATCATACTGGGGGCTTTCGCATCCTTTCTTACGTCTTTACAAGTTTGACAAAACTTTCTTGAGATTTATTGCCTTTGCGAGTCTTACGATTTTTATGAACTGTTCTAAAAGTTCGTATTTGGCCAAGAGCCGCCAGTTTATTGCGCTGTTTACAGCATGTTTATGCAAGTTTGCTGGTTATAAGCCGCCATGACTAATTAGTTTTTGGTTAAATACTTGTTTCAAATGATGCATACCTCTTATCAAAGTATTATGATTATCTTGATATTTGGCTAAGAGCCGCCAGCGTCCACGAAGGATTCAATTTCTTTCAGAAGCAGCCAGAGTAATTTTTTATAAGGAAGCTTCATGCCAAGGTATTAGGCTTGCTTCCCAAGGAAGCCAGTGTGCATTTAAAAGCAAGAGGCCAAGATCTTTCTAAAGTCTATTACAAAAGGCCACTAGAGGGAATTTCAGAATCATGGTTCAGATCATATATTACAAGAGGTTCGGCAGCTGGCGACTTTCAAGGTTCCAGCTTTACTCCTGGGTCTTGTCGCCTCCGGCTCGGTCCGCGTCTGCTGAAGGATTTATCTGGTCATGATCAGCATCCCAGTCAACGTCGGCAAAAGCCTCGAAGATCTCTTCAGCGTCTATAAGGTTTGAAGAGTCAATAGCAGGAGCGAATTCGTCCTTACGGCCTTTAGGAGATAATGTGAGAGGCGGCAGAGGGTCGAGTTTTTCCTTCTTTCCATCTTCGCCATAAGACGGTTGAACTCTTGCAAGCTTCATTTCTTTCACCAACAGACTTGCGGGGATGAAAGTTTCTTTCCTCAGAGCGTTGTAAGTCGCCTGATCGATCTTTTTCCCTTTGTAAGTTTCGGGAAAGCCGCCAACAAGAGTCTGCAGCTCCAAGTCCTCATAATGAGCTTTTGCGCGGGCCATAGTGTGCATCATGGCGATACGGGCGCTGGATTCCTTCACAAACTTCAGTTGAGCAGGAAGAGTTGACAAGGCCTCCAGAACTCCCTTTATGGCGGAAGGTTTTTCCTTCCCATAAAAAGCAGCATGGATTGCGCGACGGCTTCCAGTATAAAGTTGCTCGAGGAAAGTATAAGCTGCTTTGAGCTGTGTGGCTGGATCCTTCTCCAGCTTATTGCTTCTGGGACCTGCAAAGAAAACGTCAAAATTTAAAAATTATTTAGGAGACTTGTGTAAAAAGCTTCAGGAAATCTGGCGGCTTACCGAAGATTGCATGGCTCATTTGACGGATGTGAAGTTTAAGGCCGCCGAGCTCTGCAGAGATAGGCAGAAGGCGTTTTTCAGCTTCTTCGGCGCGTTGAACAAGAAGCTGTTTCTCTTTCGCATGTTCAGAGGTCAGGGTGACCAACTTGGCGGCTGCCTCAGACGCAGCCTTTTCTAAGGATGTAACCCGCTCTTCTGCGGCGGCTCTCATTTCCTGTTCAGATTTCAGTTTCCTCTGAGAGTCGGCCAGCTGGGTCTCTAATGAAGACAATTGAGCCTGAAAGAAAAAGGAAGGATCAAATTACTTATGCAGATAAAGTTCCATACCGATTACAAGTAATCCACATGGCACTTGGGGGCTAATGCAAACCCGAAGTTTTTACAAAGAAATTTTTTCTGAAACCCATGAGGTTCTTTTAACTACATGTGGTTCTTTGATCTAAGACCCGGCTGTTTCAAGAAGACAGCCGGCTCTTGGGGACTACATGTGGTTCTTTGCTCTATTTAAAACACATGTGGTTCTTTGTTCTAAGACCCGGCTGTTTCAAGAAGACAGCCGGTTCTTGGGGACTACATGTGGTTCTTTGCTGTATTTAAAACGCATGTGGTTCTTTGCTTTAAGACCCGGCTGTTTCAAGAAGACAGCCGGTTCTTGGGGACTGCATGTGTACATTTACGCATTTTTAAAATATAAATTGGTAAATCTCCATAAAACTATGAAATCAGTAATATGCAGGTTTGGGCGACTAATAAGGATTATGAATAAAAATGATGTTTATCTCACCTTTGGTTTATTAACCAAGGTTTTGGCGATCTCCTGACTCTCAAATAATCGAGTCTGAAGAGCTTCATGAAGGCCATCTAAATCAGCATTCTCTAAGGAGGAGAGGTTTAACTTGTCTTTCCCTTGAGAAGACATGGCTTCAAGGGAAGATTTGCCCAAAGCCGCCGGCGAGTCTGCGGCGGTGGCAATAGCAGCAGCAACAGTACCCTCCTCAATATTGTGCGAGGGCGGAATAACAGCGGCTTCTGAAAGTCGCACTTCCTGAATCGGTGAAGATATCGTTGCATCCAGCTGTTGGTCGATGTTATCAGCCGGTGCTTCCATCTCTGGCTCTAAAGATACCTGAATTTCTGGAGGGTCATTGGTTATTTCTTCAGAGTCCTTGGCTGGGTCTCCGGAGCCCGCCGGAGGTGAAGAGGAAGTTGAGGGCTTCAGTCTCTTGGAGGTAACTCTGTATATTTATTGAGATTTGAAATAAACTGATAGCTTTGAGATCACACAAGGGTGTGATAATAAGAGCGATCATAATCTTACCCTGGTTTGATAACGAAATCCTCTGGCGACTCTGAGGCGTCATCAGAGGAAGATGAAACCTGATAGTCCGAATCAGAGGGATTAAGTGGATGTTTAAACAAACCAGCTTTAGGGAGCAGAGGTGTTGGATGGAGAAGCACCTCACGCGGGCGCTTATGAGAGTCGCTTTTATTAACGACAGAACCGCTGGCGCCAGTGTTAGAGCCGCCACAATCAGATTGGAGAAAGGCGGCATGCTGAATTGTTTTTAACGAATAGTTGGGATCCAGGCGAGCAAAAGGATGTGAGAAAGGATATTTCCTCACAGTAATTCTGGGTTTCCTAGAAAAATGATTGTTGAACGGAGTGGAAGTTACCTCAGTTTCTCCCTGTTCGTCTTCTTCTTCTTCACCCTGGAAGGTGTCAAGGTAAAATTATTAAGCATAAGCCGCTAATGAAAAGGAAAAAGGTGGGTGTAAATTATGAACTTGCCGATGTTTCATCTTTGGAGGATTCTAAGACAGCAGGATCCGCGTCCAAAGGGTTGATGGTCTCCTTCTTTTTCTTTCCTCCTCGAGAGCCGGCCTGTTTGCCCGGCTTCTGGCCTTTGGGTTCTTTTTCTTTCACCTGTGGCCGAGCTTCCCAAAAGGGATCATCATCCTGAAAGTTGCAAGGGGTAAGCCTCAAGAATGTAAACAATAAAACAGAAGCCTAAAGGAGATTTGCTTACAGCCGGTGGTGGATTGGCTTCAGTGAAGGGCTTCAGAGAAAACTCGCCAGTATAGTCGCCGGGTAAGTTGACGATTATCCTCATCTGTTTCACCACGTCTGACACAGGAGCAGGCGTATTATTATACCTCTGAGGATCTTCTAAACCGGAGTATTCATACATCAGCCGGTCTCGAAGGCTCAATGGCTGGATCCTCCAGGAAAGCCAGCAAAGGATCAAGTCAGCTCCTGTAAGACCATTGGCCATCAAAGCGGCTATCTTGTCCATCAGAGGCTGAAGCTGGATCCGTTCTGTTTCTGTGGGCCTGGGAGGATATTCTTTTTTATGATCCAGGCGGTCAGGTCTAAAACCCGGCAATGGGTGTTGCCCTTCAGGCACCTTGGTCTTCACGTAAAACCAAGTCTCCGGCATGCCCTTTGGGTGGCTCAAGAGCTCAGCACTAGGAAAATAAGTAAATCGCCGTCTCTGAAAGGATATGCCGCCAAGCTCTTGATGGCGGCCTCCGGCGACTTCAGTTTGCTTGTTCACATAGAATAAATTTCGGAATAACAAGATCGTTGGCTCTATCCGGAGATAAGCTTCACAAACTACTACGAAAGAGCTTATATTAACAATAGAGTTGGAGCCAAGGTCTTGAGGATGCAGACCATAGAAGTGTAAAAGGTCTCGGAAAAATTTAGAGCCGGGTGGATCAAACCCTCTCTCAATGTGATCGGTAAAAATAATGACTTCCCCCTCCTTCGGCTTGGGAGGACAGTCCTTCTTGGAGACCCGGCAGTTTTCTGTTTTGGATAGGAGACCGTTGTCTATGAGTCTTGTGACATGTTTGGTGGTAACCGCGGAGCGGACCCAGTTGCATTCTATTGCTTTCTTTGTCATCCTAGTAAATGGGGAGAAGGATTAAGTCAGCGGCTTTCATAAGTCGGAAAAGAAAAAATTATTAAAGCAAGGATGGCGACTTTCCTTAAGCCGCCACGAGTGAAGGATGTTCAGCACAAGTGAAAATTTCGCTAAGTGTGTAACAACAGATTTCTGCCAACGCGGTAAAATTTTTGGATCAAACAGCTCTATAAAATAAGGAAAAAAGCAGTTCTTGCTACTGTTTGTTAAGCCGCGGCAGGTTTTTACAGATGGGGTTTCTCAGATCTATCTTGATACAAGATTTAATTCCGGATCATTGGAGGGATAGCAACGGCGCCATTTCCATGATGTAAGAGTACCAAGGTGCGGCCGGCGACAGTAGCCGCGGAGAGGCCGAGGCGGAGCTCGAGCCCGACAATGGCGGAACCCTAAGAAGGGTGAGAAGAACTGGGAATACCTGGATCGGATGGCCGCGCGGCGCGGTTGCAGACAGGTGACGGCGGTGCGTCGGGACTGTTTCTCCTTCCGATGGCCGGCGAGCTCGAAGGTGTGTCGCGAGGAGGCGTAAGCTCGGGCGGCAGGAGGAAGAAGATGGAGAAAATGAGGAAAAGGACCTGAAAAGGGTATTTATAAGGGGGCGAGACACTGAAGGGTCGGGGCGAGATTTAAGGATCTACAGTAATCCGACGCCCCGATTTTCGCGCCTAATGAATTCATTTGAGATATTGGTGATGTCATGGAAAGATTCGTTCTGGAGATTCGGTGATGTCACAAGAAGAGCAGGACTGAAGGAAAGGCAGTTGAAATATTCAGAAGAGGCGGGTTCTGCTGAAGACTCGCCAAAATATCAAGGTTAAGTTTGAAAAGGACGAGGTTGTCTGGAACCAGTTCAAGCCAACCTGAGGGCTAATGTCTGGGAAATATCTTTGGGTGAAACCCGCCCGTTCAGGGCCGGGTCTCGAGGAGTAAAACCATGAAGGGCCAGGTGGGCCGTAGAGTCTTCTATGGAGGCCCAGAAGGAGAGCCGCCCAATGAGGGGCCGGCCCAAGACCCGCCGAGAGAGGCGGTAAGTGCAAACCGCCTAAGGGTATAACTTAGGAAACAAGTAAGGGGAGTTGGGCTCGGATTGTTATCCCGGCCCGGACTCTTATGTGAGCCCCGGGGCCCCGCCTGTATATAAAGGGGAGCCCCCGGGGATAGAAGGGGGGGAAATCTTTCGAGAGCTAGGGCTAGACAAGTCTCAAAACCCTTGTAATCAAGATCTTCAAATACATCTAGCAGGAGTAGGCTTTACCTCCTCGAGAGGGGCCGAACCTGGGTAAATCTTGCCTTCCGTGTTCCTCATTTGACCCCTTCGATCTGCTACTTACGCGATGGTTTCGAGATTAAGTCCTATGAGGACATCTGCCGTGAAAATACCACGACAGGGTGTGTCTAGGGTGTGGCATAGTTATTGTACATCTAAATGACTAAATCAAGCATAAAAAAAGAAAATACCCATACGAATCTCCATGTAAGATCAATAATGTAGGACTTAGATGTGCAATACTTATCTCACATCTAGATGTGTTTTAGCAAAACCGATTTTCAATTGTTGGAGATCCAACAATCCGACAGAAAGATGAGTATCCTCCCTGCAGAGATGGGTGATTGCTAAAGGCCTCCTGATTGTGCGTTTGTTCTTTGTTGACGATCCGTGTGCAGACTTTCAGAGTGATCAGCGGAGCAAGGTCGCGGACAACTTTTCCGTTAATCCATCTATCGCTCCAAAATAGCACACGGCATCCACGATCAACGGAAATCTGGATCTGACTGTTAAAAGACATCACGAACCATGTCATCGTTCAATAGGTGCAAACCTTGCCAAGGTATGTTCAGTTTACTAGTATCAAAAACACTTTTATATTATGAGAAGGAGGAAGTAACTCTTAACTCTGAGAGCGATAACCTGAAGCTACATAGTCGGCCCCCTTAGGTCTTGTACAATGCAAGGTGCTTAGAGGTGATGCTTAGACAAATAAACAGATTTTTTTGAAGCACCGATGCCTATTTGCATAGGGTCGACGCTTAATTAAGCACCCCTCATATAAAGATAAATACTATTGCTTAGGAAAAGCTTGATTTATTTTAATAAGCACCTCCTATAAACACCTTAGAGCAACTCCAATGGGGAGACCCAAACGGACGCGCGATTTGTCCGCTTTTCGTCCGTTTGGGTCGGCCAGGCGGACGGCCGTGTCCGCTATTTCATTTGGGTCGGTTCGGACGCCCAACGGCAGCGAGACCCAAATTTGCGCGCGCCAATAAAAATAAAAATAAAACACGTGGCCACATGCAGACGCGAATTAAAGCATAATTAAACATAAGTGGCCAGTGAACCGCCGGCCAAAGTCCACTTAACACATAATTAAACATTAATAAAAACTAAAAAAAGTCCGCGCCCTTACGTTGCCCTAGCCGTCCACCTTGCCCTTGCCCTTGCCGTCTTTGTCGTCGCCGGTGAGGTCGACGAAGGTGGGGGCCGGCCTAGCCCACGGGAATGCCGCCTGGTAGGCTGCCAGGGCAGCCTCCTCCGGCGTCTGCTGCGGCGGCGGCATTGCGGCACGCCGGGCGCGCTCCTCCTCTTCCTCCTCGAGGCGTAGCGCCTCCTTCTCCTTCTCCCACCGCATCTGGCGCAGGCCGTCCGCCTCCTCCTCGGTGAGCCAGTGCTGCCTCCAGTGCTCGAGGTGGCCCGCCTCCTCCTCCGGCGTGGCTTCGAAGTGGACGGGCGACGCGCTCACCCACTCGCGGACCATGCCCACCCACCCGTACTTCTCGTCTGGAAAAGTGGGTGGTGGTGGCGAGCGCTTCCGCGAGGGCTCCTCCTTGGGCTCGACAGTGGGCGGCGGCGGCGGCGGCGGTGGAAACTCCGGGACGAACAACGGGGCGTGGACGGAGTCCCCCGCAGCCGACAAGGCGAGGGCGCGGTCCAGACCCTCCCACTGGGCTTCCTCCTCGAGCCTGCTGGCCTCCAGCTCGAGGGCGGCTTGGTACGCCGCCTCTTCGTCCTCCTCCTCCGGCAGGACCTCGGGAGGCGGAGGAGGGACGGTCTGGTCGACGGGGACTCCCCGCCGGCGCTCCTCCTCGTGCTCTAGCGCGAACCAGCGCTCCCAGTTGGGGGAGTCTGGCGCGTAGGCATACATGGCCCGCTGCTCCGGCGTGAGGGCAGAGCGACGCCGGCGAACCTCCTCCGCGTGCGCCGGGTGGGGCGGAGGTGGCTGGTCATGTTTACGCAGACGCAGTGAGGACGCGGGGCGCGTCCGCTTCGTGTCCGCGAGGACGCATTTCAGTCGCATTTTTGGGCCAAGAATGGGTCCGCGCGGACACGCCGCAGACGTTTTTTGGGTTTGGGTCGCCGCGTTGGGCCGTCGCTTTTGTCTGCGCCGACCCATTCGGACGCAGGCAGAAGATTTGGGTCTCCCTGGAGTTGCTCTTACGTTGTCCAAGGCCTTAAAGCCCCTCTATATGTCCAGACGGACGGCGTTATCCATCACAAAAATGCTACCCCAACCGCCCCCTCAAATGGTTGGGGTCCGGCACGCCACGTCGGCAAAAGCGGGACCCACCTGTCATACTCATGGTCAAAATGACATAAGTCGCCAACTAGTGTTATTTGCCGAAATAGGGTTTCCCCCCGCTTTATATTATAAAGCATCGAACACCGATCACAGGGTAACTGCTGGGGCGAACAGCACATCAAGCCCAAAGACAAAAAAGAAGAAGAAAAGAATGCCAACAACGACAGCTCGGCAAGCACGGAGGATCCGCCACCGCTGCGCCCACCAACTACGTCCCACCACACACCATGACACCGGTTCGCCGCGTACCAAGCAACACCTCCAACAAGGAATGCGACGCCAACGACGCTGCTGCCCGGACAAGTCCTAGGGTTTCCCCCGGCACGCGGAGGGGAGCGGGGGGTGGATAGCACCGACGCCCTTCAAGAAGGAAGGGCGGCACCCACAGGCGTCACCACGTCGGAGCCGGATAGACCGGCAAGGATTTCTCCCGCATCTCCAAGCACCGCCACCCACTCGAACCGGAGCCATCCCACCATCTTGCCGCCTACAAGCACGCGCCACCACGGTCTTGGACCCCACCACGCCGCCTAGCTGCGAGTACCACCACGAGGTCGAGAGGACAGGGGCAAAGAGCATCCAAAGGCAAGGGTGGAGACACCGGAGCCGAACGGGAGGGAACCGCCTCCACCGCAGCCGCGCAGGGGCCCGTGCCCCCAGCGCCGCCGCAGTCTGCCGTCCGGACGCAGCAGCCGAGGCATACCAGGCCACCCGGGCCCGGCCGGGTCCATCTTGGGCCCCCAAAGCTCCGGCCGCCGCGCTGCTGCACGCCGGCAACCTCGCCGCGACCCACTACCATCCAGACGCCCCGCCACCGCCGCCCGAGAGCTACGCCGCCGCCCAGCAGCCGCCGGCCCGCCCAGACCCAGATGGGGCCCGAAGGGCCCAGATCTGGGCCTGGCGGGCGCCGCCAGCCCGCGCCACCGCGACACCCCGCCGCCAACGGCGCCGCCGCCGCCCAGCACCCGCCCCCGCCCGCGCAGGACCGTCGCCGCCTGACAGCACCACCTGCGCCGCGCCCGCCCCGTGCCGGAGCTGCAGCAGGAGGGGAATCGCCTCGGGCCGCTGCCGCCGGGGCCGCCCCGGGCCGAGCCCGGCGCCGCATGCCGGCAACAGCGGAGGAGGAGAGGAGGGAGGGACCGTTGGGAGGAGGGAGGGGGCGCGGCCGGTCGCCCGCACGGGGGGCGAGCCGGTCGCGAGAGGAGAGGAGTGGGTTTCCCTTAGTTCTCTTTTGTTTCCGCTATCAGTCCACTTACTAGTGTTATTTGTAAAAAAGATAGACTCAAAATTAGTTGTTTTTACCACCAACCCGTAGAATTGTGATTTTTTTAACCTGACCTTCAATGTCGATGGTTTCTACAACTCACTCGTGAACTGCACTAGTGTTATAATGGATAATGATTGTATGTTGCACGCCAACGTTTCTTCTTGTAAGGAGGAGCCGAGTGTTTTATGTTTTGTGAGTAGTGTTCGAAGGAGGTGGCATGTGGAATCTTTTCCAATGAAAGCTAGATATGAGAAGTATGTTTTCATTCTTCCTTAATGAAAAGGCATAGAATTTGTCATGAAAAAGACATGTTCTTTAGCCAAACACTAATTTGTCTGCAATGCAAATGTCTTGCAATTTTAGCTCCATCATAATGAAAACAACACATGATAAGGTAGCAACAAAACAACCAGCAAACCATATCTATCAAACAGCAGTTTGGAAGCCTCCTCATCAGAGCAAAACTAACTCGGAAACAACAGTTAATTTCCTCCAAAGAACATCCTATCTGGTCTTTGGTTAAGAAAATGTGCCTAGAGTGGTCGACATATATGCCTCATGCCACCCTACAGGCTCTTTCCGGGTTCCAGAGTGCCGGATGATTTTGCCAATTACTCCTACATGTTCTGACCCAAACTAAAAAGATTCCTATTACCGAAAAAGGCTTTCGCCCCACTTTATATATAAAGCAACGACCATCAACAACCCGGTACAAACGCACGCCACCACAACACACACGCACCCAAGGCAGGATACAAAGGCGCCGAGCGCAGCAACACCACCCTAGCACTACGAGAGTAACCGGGGACTTCAACCGTGAATACGCCACCGTGAAGAGATGAAGCTGCCTACGACGCACCGTGGGCTCCAAGGTGGCGCCTTCAGGAAGGATACGACACCGGAGCGCCGCCACCGCCCGATCCGATGATCAGAGTTTCCCCTGGAGCCGCACGACGGGCAGTGAGAGCCGCGGTGACGCCTTCAAGAAGGTAACGAGCTACGCCGCCGCTGGTCCATCCAAGGATAGAACATGTTTTCACCCCGACCCACACTCGCCGCCACCGAACGCCACACCCCGGCTACCACGCCGCCCACACGGCCGTGGCCACCGGGCAGCACCAAGCCACGGTCTCCGCCCACGAGCACCGCGCTACCGCCACCAGAGCTGCCGCCCCGGCATCCAAGACCTTGACACCACCTCACCCGAGACCCGCCGCTACCCCAACCACAGAGACGGGCGAAAAGGTCCCACCTTTCGCACCCCTGGGAGACCCCCATCGTCGAGACCCGATAGGCCGGCCAGCACTGGCATCCATCGACCCATCCTGCAGCCCCTAGCGCGAGATGAGCTCAGACTTGCAGCACCGTGGGGGGAGGACGAGGTCAGTCCTGCTGCCCGTGCGCGAGACGAGCTCGGTCCAGCCGCACTGTGCACGAGACGAGCTCAATCCTGCTGCACGGGGCACGAGACGAGCGATGGACCGCGGCTGGGAGAGGACCAGCCCTTTGATGGAAGTAGCGGTCAGGCGACGCGGAGATAGGACGAAGGTTGAAACGGTCCGAACGCAGACGAGCCGACGCCGGAGAAGTCGGCCGCCGTCGCAGGCAGATCCGCCGAGCCACCGTGAAGCCGCCACGACACCGGGAGGCACCGAGCCTCCCCACGCCGCCGCCCACGGCCGGAGCAACGACCACGCCCGGCCGCTACCCTATCCGCGTCGCCCGGCGAGCTCCAAGCGCCGGAGCCGCCGGGCACGCACCACCGATGCCACGCCGCCACCACCACCCACGCGCCTCCGCGCCCTGGCCAGAGCCGCCCAGCACCCCGCCGCCCCACATCGGAGCAGCCGAGCCACCGGCTGCCATGCCACCACCAAGCTTGGCCGCCGGCCCAAATCTGGGTCAGGATGCGGCCACGGCACGCAGCCGCCGCGATGAAGGACGCCGCCGGGCCGCCGCCCGTCGTCGACTGAAGCCGCCACCTTAGCGCCGCCAGGCCCCGCGCGCGCTGACGCCTCCACCGGACTGGCCACCCCGCGCCGCCCGCGTCCGAACAGAGGAGGAGAGGGCCCCCTGCCGCCAGCCACCGCAGGGGCTTTGCCCCGGCGGCTCCGGCCGGCAGCGGCGGGAGGAAGGGACGAGGGAGGGGAGCTAGAGAGGGGGGCGGCGGCGCCACCCGAGCCGCCCGCGGGGGGGACGGCGCGGGGGTCGGGCAAGGGTCCTTCACGCGTCAAAAAGCTTCCTATTTGCTACTGGCAACAAATAGATAAACTGCACTTCTCGATAAACTGCCCCCAAAGTGGCAAAATGACTGCGGATGCATTAGAGAAACAAGTTTCCACAATAACAAAACAAAAAACACGAATTTACCCAGTAACCAACTACGTGCTGAAGATGCCCTAACAAAGTGCGCCCGGCACAGAATACTTGTCAACAGATACAGAGACATGTTAGAATAACAAAACGTCACATGCGGTAAGCATATATATTCTCAGATTTAATGTACACGAAATCAGTTATACCCAGCTTATCAGCCAGCCAAACGTGGCTGGAAACAATCAGTACACCAAAAAGGGAGCCAAGCAAAATTGCGGGCATAAGTCACTTCAACGAATACTGGTCATGGCCGCAGCAGGGGATATGTCACTGTACCAACTTGCAGCAAGTGAGCTCCTTTTCTACATTGCTTGCTTATAACAAAATTGCCCAGAAGGCTGTCAGAAAATCTGTGCAAAACCATTGTAGTAACTAACAATTAGAGGACAAGGGAGTTTCTATCCGACACTAGTATCAACCGAGCGTATAAGTTCAGTGTACCAAAAACAAAGCATACTTTAGTTCCTCTCCTTCCCCCTACCTTTATTCTTTCATCAATTCAATCAATCCCTGTGACCAGGCCCCCACTCTGGAAGGAAGCTGAGACAAGGCATCAGTTCCTGCCTTGGTCACACTTGTATTCTTTCTCTCCCAAAAACTACATATAAGAAAGAAAAAAATAAATAACCAATCAATGCGTATATGGCCTATAATTGTACTGCATACTATAACCAAACCAAAAAGGAAGGCCTGCGTACCTTGTCTTGATCTTGCTGTGGTCCTTGCACACACCTTCGGTGAAGTCAACTAGAGCCATTGCTACCTTCAACCCAGACTTTGGGTCATTTATACCACCCAATATGCCATGGTAAGCCTTAAATATCCCCTCTCTAACCTTGTTAACATGATCCTTGTCCTGCGACTTCAACTCGGCAGCCACTCTAAGCTTTTCCATAACTGGAGGCAGGTACTTCTCAAATTTCTCACCAATAGCAAGAGCAATCTGTCCAAAGCTCGATAAAATTGAAGTTTGAAGTGTCGACTCTAGGATACCTTGGTAGAGAACTTCCATAATATGATCACAGGATGCCACCACTTCTTCCTCTTTTCCCAAGACACGGCAGATATCACACATCACTTCTAAATAAACTGGGGAGAGCCGCTTCACATTAAAATACTGTAGCAGGGTAGGCATGTGTTGAACAAAATCACCACCAATGGCATGAGCAAGAGCACCAATGGCAATGGCTGCTCCATCACGTGCACTATTACTGTCACTGGTTAAGACACGGCACAATAGGAGCAATACACATTTAGCAGACCCCTTAAGTGGAAATGCTACACTGGCCGCCAAGTAGCTAGTGCCAAGCCTCCGGATTAAGAGTTCAAGTAGACCACACAGCAAAACTTCAAGAAGGTCAGGATTCTTGCTCTCAGCGGATGAAACTGCTTCACCATGACGATTAAGCACGATGTTCAATCTCCTAAAGATTTGAGACATTAAGCCTCCAACAGCCCTGCAAACTTCTAATTCTTCAATGTTGCAAACTCTCACAATCTCACTCAGTGCTTCATAAGCAGATGTACATGCTGGAAGCCTAAAAGGGGTTTCCTTAGCAAGTTCTGAAGCACAAAGAAGAGCATCAATAAGAGGCTTAACAAAAGGTGAAAGTTTACATGACTTTGACTTTGACTTTGCATTTTCTCCATAACCTCTCACAAGAAAATATAGAGCTCTATACACTAAAATGGACACTTGAGGGACATCTTTGCTCCTCTCTATCAAGATAGCCATGATCCCAGGAAGTCCCCCCTCATTTCTGATGATTCTATTTGCACCCACAAGCTCAAACACTAGCCCAAGAGTCGATGCAGCCCTGCCTCTTACACCTTCCTCGGGATCTTTCATCATGTCAAGCAACAAATTAACTACAGGAGTAAGTTGCTTAACAGAGGGACCTTCAAGGATGAAAGCTAATGGAAAAATGGCTACCTTGCGACTATGACAATGTGGTCCATTGATGTTGCACTCAACGAATTGCATCACAAGGGGGACAACTGCATCCTTCATAGTTCTAGCGGCGAGGCCTAGGCATGTCATATAAATGCCTTCCACAGTCTCATCTCCCTCTTGCCCCCAAATGTCCTCAAGATTTACTCCCTCTTGTTCCACATTTTCATCTCCCTCTTGTTCCTCACTCATGGAAATGTCCATGTCCTCTGAATTATCATCTCCCTCTTGTTCTGCACTCATGGAAATGTCCTCTTCTTTTAAGTAAGTTTCTAGCAGAAGTGGAACAAATGAAGAGAGAGGACCAATAAAGCTAGAGGTCTGTTGTGCTTGTTCTTCTTCCTCTTCTTCTTCTTCTTCTTCTTCTTCTTCTTCTTCTTCTTCTTCTTGGCAATCAATCTCTTTTTCGCAAATAGTGCTCCACAACTCAATAGATTGGACTTTAAGTGATTCCACATCTCCTTTCAAAGCTTGGGATGTAAGACTTAGCATGATTTCCTTGTACGGTTCTAAATTGGTATGATATCTGGATGCAATTGCAACAAGGCACTCAAATGCCGCCTCTTTGATCTCAGTTTCGTTGGATCCAGCCGCCTCACAAACTGCAGCCACTATAGAATTTCTGCCAGCATGGTCTTTAAACCAATCAAACTCAGCAAACTGAAGAACGTTGAGTAGAGCTTTAACCGCTGCCAGACGGACTTGAGAACTTAGCTCTACTGCATGGTTCTTCACTGCATTGACGACACTAGCCTTAACAACATCCACTTGATCCCCCTTGAAAACGTAAGAGGCCTCCTCGAAGACATACTCCAAAACTTCTAGAGTTGCTTCCTTTAGTGAAGAAGATGTCCTTGCCATGTTGTCCACTAATTTGCCAATGAGGTCCTGCCATTGCTTCCTCGGTATCTCAATGCATGCAATCCTTGCAATAAATTTTGCAATAACTTTTGATGAGGGGCGCCTTGAATCAGATTCTAGCGCCATGAGCAAATTCTCCTTGATCTCTGATCGGATAGATGGATCGAGGCTGAGCCATTGTAGAGCTGGTAGATCCTTGAATGTGTCCTTGAGTGTAGGATCCCTTGATTCCAAGGAGTTCTTAAGGATGATGCCAGCAAGTATCCTAGACTCTTCTGGACTCCCCTCCCTCAAGAGATGAGATGAGAAATGTAGGAGAAAGTTGGGAAGATCAAGACCATGGAGCTGCTTTAGCTTCCCTTCTGCTATTGACCGTATGTTGTCATCTAGGTGCAAAGCATGTGAGAGAACATCACTGATATCAATCGATTCATCCATATCAACTGTCCTGGGCAAACATTAAACATCAGAACTTGTTAGATAGGGGGGAAAGCAACAAATTAACCCCCAAAATAAGGTATCTAAGAACCACAATGACCAAATGCATGTAGAAATATTACAAATATAACTCAACAATCACCATTCTCTATCAACAATCAAAACTTTTACATGACATAGCTTCTCTTTCTTTTGTCTATAGGCTAGAATTAGGCATGAATAATCATACAGAGAGTTTTAACTTTTAAGACAACCTAACAAATGTTTTGAATATTGTAGAACAAAAACAACTTGCATGTAAAGATTGGGGGCACAAGCACAACACAACAGATGCATCATAAGTAGCCAAAGCCTAAGCTTTTATTTAAGTGCACCTTCAAGTCTCCTTTTTCTATGACAAAGAGTATAACTAATTGTCAGAAAATATTTCCATGGTAGCAAATATTCATATAGAACTAATTATTAGTTAGAACATACTCCCTCCGTAACTTAATATAAGACGTTTTTTGACACTATCATAGACTCTAAAAACGTCTTATAGAAAGTTAAGAGGTAGTATAACCATAGTTAGAAATAACAAAACAAAAAATTACATTCAAATCAGTCAATCAACAACAGTCACAACTAAAATACTAGCAGGAACCATGAAGCTTACTGTGCTAGAGAAGAGAACAAGAGAAGAGAACAGAAATTACAAGAACACTAGTAATTATAGTCAAAAGCAGGAACTTTGAAGAACAAAAATTATAAGAAAAAATCAAGTTGTAAATCATAGTTAAGTCATATAAACCCCGAGACATAGCAAAAAAATTATAAGAAGCAAACATTACCAACAAACGGACAAACCACAGGTATAAGAGACAATTGTATGGACACAAAAAAGATCAACTTCCATTTACGTGAAGTACATGCAATTCACATGGTCACATTGCAATCGTAGAAGAAATTGCTTTATGGCTTTCAAATGATTTGATATTACCCAATACGATATGAATTATATTACCTAACATAGACAAAGAGAATGGACAAAATAGAATTGTAGCACTAAAAAATACAACGATTTGAAGTTGGAAGGGAACAATTAAAAGGAGCATGCTGATACCCTACATACAGACCAAAATACATTTATTAGTTTGATCAACTAAATACAATTTAAAAAGAAGTGTAACTTTGGTGAGATAGGACTGTAAAAACATTGTGCTACCACTAGAAGTTCATTGCAAAAAGAAGAAAATACAAATTACTTGATGGACTAAAATACAAACAAAAAGTAGGTAACTTAAGAAGGATAAGAATGTAAAAACATTGTGCCATGAGTAGAAGTTGAAGGTACCAAAAAGACGTAAAGCTCACACAACAATCAAACATGATAAAATCCAGCCTAACATAAAAATTCCAATAGAACATCTACATGATTACAACAAATAGACGAACATAACTCTTGGTAGTACAAAAACTGTAACTCAACTAATGTAACCTAGTTACTCCACACTGCAAAATAATACACGGAGAAAGAAAAGATTACATCAAACTCTAGATCTTTATAAGTGTGAGTACTAAACACTCACAAAAGAAAATTCAAAGCAAGAATGGGTCATCAACACTGCATAAAAACTGCAACTCAGGTGCTTTCTATCTCAAAATATTACACTCTAACAATAGTGAACATTGCTTGCATCATAATTACAACACACAAGCTTCACAGATTACATGAAGGAAGAGAACAAATTACGGAGTAAAAAAGGTAAAACAGAAATAATAGGTAATTGCTTATTCGTTAGAGTATAACCGATGAATAAATGATAGTGTCCATATGTCAAAAAGAAAAATATAGTATCCCGGAACTTTACTGATAATCATAGTCTACAACAAAACTATGAGCAGATTTACAGCAAAGCTTCCAACACAAAAGACCACACTACTACTGAACCGGCCATGAGATACAGTGTAACTTGTCATGAGTTACATGATCAGGAGTTGCAGAGTAAGTCATAATTAGTTAGAGCACAAAGGCTGGACCATTACACTCTAATTGATAGTGACTTATAGTGAAAATTGATGGATAAATGCGTATATCTATGAACCTTAATACAAAACGTATCTTTGTGCCAAAACATAAAGCAAATTACAACAAGGCTTCCAACACAAAATACATGAGAGTAAGCAGGCCACACTAAAATTTCTACAGTTTCAAGATACCGGATGGGCTAGTTCAAAAGTCTGGTGCCTTGCAAGAGGGAAAGCTGAACGTCCTCTAACTAAGATCAAGAGCTAAAAGCTACATGGTAATCCAAGAGGGGGCATATAAGCTACACCAAAAACTAAGAATGATGACTAACAATAGTCGCTCAGTACTAAGGCGAACCCTAAGAGTAAATAACACGCATGAACTCTATTCTCTACCTCATCAGACAGAGAGAAAAAAGGTTAACGATCCCCCAAAATACAGAGCACAACCACAAACCCTAAACCAACAACAAATCAACCGATCACTGGGAAATCACCAACGAAAAAAATAGCGCGCTATTTCGGCGTTTTAGCGTCGCTATAGCATATTTGGGATGCTCACGTTACGTTTCAGAGAATTTGCTCGCTATGCCGCTAAATACGCTATAGCACGCTATTTACGCGCTAAACGAAAAAACGTTACAACGTTATAGCGTGGAATGGATCAAGATGGACCAAATTTGTGAGACAAACGGCAGGCTCAGCAGCCCATCGGGGCCGAAGTGTAGTTTCCTAGATCGACAGTTCTCTCTTCTCTGTTGTCGTGTAGTTCTCTATCTTCTGTCATATATTCATCTGCAGTTTTCTACTACTTGCTGTCTTGAACATAAACTGCCTAGATCTCATGCTGAGTTCATTTGCTATGCACAACGATTATGAGTTCATTTGCAAACAGAGGATGTCTAGTTTTGTACGGAGTACTTACTAATAGTAACTACACCTTTGACTCACATTAAACTACAGATGGGATTATGAATTTATGATCAACATGAACACATTACATCTACAAATCTCTTATATGTTGTCGTTATGTTGTATTGTTTACTTGTTGGCCTGTTGCAATGTTTGCTAGTTCCATCTTCAAACTGCCATGATGTATTATTGTTGTTTTATTGGCTGCTGTTGTTGCCTGCTAGACTTTTGGACAAGTACTTCTGTATGTAGTTGTGTTGCTATGTTTCTCCATCTAGTTCATTTTATAACTACTATGTTGTATTGTTGTTGTTGTTCATCTTAACCAATTGTTGCATGTATGGCTCCTAGACAAAATTTTAGATGTTTAAATCCTTAATTTCTGGTATATATTTGGCATTTTTTTAAAACGCTATTTTGAATATAGCACGCTATAGCACGCAATAACTTGTATAGCATTTGAAGAAGGGCCACGCTATTTTAGATATCACGCTATTTTTTTCGTTGGAAATCACACCTACATTGTCAGGGAGACCTAGAAAATTAAACAGCTACACCCTCTGTAAACAAATATAAGAGCGTTTAGATCTGTAAACAAATATAATAGTGATCTAAACGCTCTTATATTTATTTACAGAGGGAGTACATCAAAAGAGAAAAAAAGGGCAAGCCACAAGATAGAAACTCGATAGACAGCTTCAGAGAGAGCTTGTTGTTGCTGGGCCACTTAAGGCATGTCCAATGGAGGGCGCTTGCTTAGACGCTTAACATATTAAAATAAATGATTTAATTACCTAACATCTGCCTAAGAGTCCATGCTTCCAACGCTAAACGTGATTAAAGGCGCTACGGGAATAAATAAGAAAAGTGCTAGCGCCTGGTTCCTCCAACGCCAAAAGATCTGGAGTTGGAGTTAGTTGAGGCAAAGCCGCTAGGAGAGATTTTCTAGCATCTTTTTAGCGCCCTTGTTAGCGCCAGCCGTCAAGTAAATCTGGTCGTACGTGGAAAAACAGATCAAGCGCTCGGCGGTAACCTTTGAGTCGACGCAACGAAATTTCCTGGGATCGGCCAGGATTCGAGAGAAACTACTAGGATACCTATCCTAGCGCCCAACATTAGCGCCTGCATTGTGGATGCCTTAGGGTCATGTGGGATAAACTGTCAAAACTTACGCTTGTTAGACTGAGGGTTTGAGGCCAGTTCCTACAAATTGACACTAAACCAGTTTTAATACATGTACCTAGTATAGACCATATACAAGAATTTCTTGCCAGAAAATTGGTGTGCAGAGAAGTACTACTTTGAAAATAAATTAGGAGTATACTCAAGTCAAAGAATCTCTTTTGCAAAATACCAGCTTTAAACAACAATAATGCCTCTGCATAAGCTGTAAACAATGGCTTTGCATAAACCATAAGCAACACGATCCCCAGTAATTTATTTATGCTACCACGGACGAATACGCAATACCCTAAGTGAAATTTTAGGGGGAAAAAATTGGGAGTGAATCGAGTAAAATTACCCGTGCGCGGCTTGCAGGGATTCAGGAAGAGGTGCAGAGGATCAGATTCAGAGAAAGAGCTGCGCCGCCGGCTTGCCGCTGCTAGCTGCATGCGGTTGTGTGGCCGGGCCGCGTGGCGTGGGGTGTGGGTCGGCTGACTTACGTCGTCGTGTTCCTTTGTGCCGGTGGGCTGGCCGCCGGTGGACGGCGGCCGATGTGTGCCGCTGGCCTGCGGCGGCGCTACGGGGGCCGGCGGCTGTTGTGCCCTCTGTGACGGTCTGTCAGGGGCGGCGGCGGTGGCTGCTCTTTGCTGCGTGCTTTTTTTTTCTTTTTTCTTTTTCTGATTCTGAGAAAAACGAGGGCTGCGGCGTGCGCAGAGTAGTTTTTATGGGAGGTGCTTATCTTTTTTTTTTTGAGAAAAGGGAGGTGCTTATCTAGGAAATTCCTAATTGACGCTCGTGGCGTCAAGTTGTCGATCAAACGCATAAACGCGAACGAGCAGCCAGCAACGTAGTGGGCCAGCCCATTTAGCAGCTGTAGCGTAGGTTTTTCAGTATTTCTAGAGGTTTTGGGAACTTCTAGAAGGTTCTTAACCTGGCTTTACTGTTGCTTTCGGGTATTATATATATTATTTCCATTATTTATTTATTTTTCATTTTCTTTTTTCGTTTCCTTTTTACTTTGTAAGGTTTATTTTTATTTTTCAAAAATAAATTATATTTTCGAAAAATGTTCACATATTTCAAAAAACTTTCATGTTTTTTAAAATATATTCAATTTTCAATAAATGTACCATTTTTCAAATATTGCTCACAAATATTAAAAAGTTTGCATTTTCAAAAATGTCTCGGACAAAAAAATGTTTGTGTCTTTCAGAAATTTCTCAGAATGTACAAAATTATTTATTTTTAAAATTTTGTTGACAAACTTAAAAACTGTTTGCATTAAAATTGCTTAGTAAGTCAAAAAAGTTCATGTTTTAATTTTTTTCTCATAAATTTTAAAATGGTTGTGTTTTTGAATTTTTATAGGAATTTCCAAAATTGTTCAAGCTTTTCAAAAAATGTTACATTATCAAATTTCATTCACAACATAAAAAAAGGATTTTTTCTGAGAATTTTCAAAAAATATTCAGGTGTCAAGAATTGTGGCCTTTTAAAAAATTATGTCCGCATTTCAAAAATATTCACTTAAAAACGCATTTGAAACTTCAAACAATGTTTGCTCTGTCGTTGTTGTATTCTGTGTTTTCTAATTAGACAACGAAGCTTATCAGCGTGAGGTGCTGGTTTTGATTCCTTGCAAACAAATACCAAATTTTTTTTTTTGAGGAAAGGCCATCATGGCTAGCTTTATTGGTATCAGGTAATCGTTACATCGTCAACAAGCTTACTGACCAAGAAGTCAGGAGGCTCGTTCAACCAACTAAGAGAAACTTTATTACAATAACTATGGCTAGCTAGCACATGCGCTGCTTGATTCGAAGATCGAAAACAATGTTTAAAGATGACCTTTCCTATAGAAGTAGTTGTGTCCACACATTCTGCAAAAATAGCTGCTGCTGAATCCCACCATCTAGACTCTCCTGTGCAATAGTTTACCACTTGTAACGAGTCAGACTCTGCTTCCACCCGATTGAAGCCTAGAGAATTTGCCAATTCGAGCCCATCCCTCATTGCCAATGCTTCGGTTGTCACAACATCTGTAGCATATGGTATTAGCTTGCATTGGGCTGCTAGAAAATTACCTTTTTCATCTCTAATAACCGCAGCAGTTGCACCCACTCCTTCATCCTCATGAAAAGCTGCATCCACGTTAACTTTCACAAACTTTGGGTCTGGCCTGCACCACTTGTGTTGTTGACCCCCTGTAGATTTCGAGAAGGCCTTCTGGTAATTACTAGCAATTGATAATACCGACATAGGCCATCTTACCATTGGAGGGATTGCTTCATTATGAGTTATGCGGCGTCTGATCCAAGATACCAGCACGAGACGGCCACAACCTGTTTAAAATTCAGACTAGGATCAAGAGGGCATGGACTGTCCGGTAGAGTGAGTAAGAACTCCAAAATAGCCGAGCCCGAACGATCAACTGCAATTGCATGGTTAATTGTGTCCATCATTCTCAAACGCTGCCACATCTCCCTTGCATGTGTGCACGTGAATAGGAGGTGGCGAAGATCCTCAGGTCCTTGGTGGCAGATCGGGCAGGCTCCATCAGTTCCTACATGACTATTCATGAGTATAGACTTAAGAGGTATAATTCCATGCAAAGTCCGCCAACAATAAATCTGAACTTTACGTGGAATGTTTAGCATCCAGAGAGTACTCCACACTGCCAACGGGGTAGATCCACCTGGGCCCAAATTCGTATTTGCATGCGTCCCAAAAGTATGATTCCACTGTAACCTGTATGCTGTTCGGACAGAGAACACACCCGTTCTGTTTAGCT
Source organism: Elymus sibiricus (assembly GCA_039707655.1). Classification (NCBI taxonomy): domain Eukaryota; kingdom Viridiplantae; phylum Streptophyta; class Magnoliopsida; order Poales; family Poaceae; genus Elymus; species Elymus sibiricus. The sequence goes on from CM077665.1 coordinate 483,675,284, forward strand.
GCCAGGCTATGAAGTCATCAAATGCTTGGATATTCAACGGAATCTGTAATATTCTAGTCACATCCACAAGAATAAAAATTGATCTAAGGAGATCTTAATCCCACTTTCCTGAAACTGGATCAATCAGTTCACTAACAGAAGATACAAGGGACTGTCCACGGGGGGTGATCACTTTCCTGTCTGGACTTGAAGGAATCCATGGGTCATGCCAAATGTTCACTGACTCTCCGGTACCAATTCTCCATATGTACCCTTTCTTAAATGTTTCGAGACCCTTTAATATACTCTGCCATGTGTATGAAGACCCCTGTTTTGGTGTTGCTTGTAATAGACTTCCATTTGGATAATATTTAGCTTTCAGCACACGTGCACAGAGGGACTCTGGATCTGTGATTAATCTCCAACATTGCTTAGCCAACATAGCCAAGTTGAATGAGTAAAGATCTCGAAACCCCATACCTCCCTCATTTTTGGGGAAGCATAATTTCCACTAGGAATACCAGTGCATTCTTTTATTATCCTCATCGTCACCCCACCAGAACTGAGCAATGACATCTGTAATTTCCTTGCAAACACCTTTAGGGATACAAAAAACTGACATAGCAAAAACAGGAATTGCCTGTGCCACTGCCTTAAGAAGAATTTCTTTACCTCCAGTAGAGAGTTGCTTCTCCATCCAACCAATAAGTCTAGCTTTTATTCTCTCACGGAAGTGTTTAAAACAGTCACTCCGGTCTGCCCCTACCATAGCTGGTAGTCCAAGATATTTATCTGACATAGCCTCAGTATCAATATGCAAAATTTGGCAAACCTCAGTTCTTGTAACCACAGTTGTATTTGGACTGAAAAACATGCTGGATTTTGCCAGGCTAACCATCTGTCCTGAACTTTGGCAATAGGTATCTAGTACATGCTGTAAGGAAGTTGCGTTTAACACATCCGCGCCCATGAGAATTAGAGAATCATCAGCGAATAAAAGGTGTGATACTGATGGTGCATTTCTACACACTCTAATCCCATCCATGCCACCAACTTCTTCTTCATACTGCAACAAACTAGATAAACCTTCTGCACATAAGAGGAAAAGATAGGGGGAGAGGGGGTCCCCTTGCCTTATACCCCTGGTAGGTACAAATACATCTGTTTCGTGAGAATTGAAACGAACCTTATATCTGACTGAGCTGACACAAGCCATCATCATCTCAATCCATAGCTCATGAAATCCAAGTTTTTGCATCATACTTTTTAAGAATATCCATTCCACACGATCATAAGCCTTATGCATGTCCAATTTTACTGCACATAGACCTGACTGGCCAGATATCTTATTCTTAATTTTATGAACACATTCATATGCAATCAACACATTATTAGTGATAAGCCTCCCAGGAACAAAGGCACTCTGGGTAGGGGAAATTATGTCTGGTAGAACACTCTTCAACCTCAGTGCTAGCATTTTAGAAATAATTTTATAAAGAACATTGCATAAGCTGATAGGCCTATACTGAGTTACCAATTCCGGGGTATCAACCTTTGGAATAAGAACAATTGAAGTATCATTCCATCCGGCAGGAATTTGCCAAGAGTTAATAGCAAAGAGGACTTCTTGGGTGATTTCATCCCCTAGAATATGCCAAAACTTTTTAAAGAATATAGCATGAAGACCATCTGGCCCTGGCGCCTTTAAATCGCCAATACTGAATATCGCTTTTCTCACATCATCACAAGTAAAAGGAGCCATTAACATGTCATTCATACTAGTGGTTACCTTGGACTGAACAAGCACCATCTATTACAATGTTGTTGGGGAACGTTGCATGGGAAACAAAAATTTTCCTACGCACACACAAGATCTATCCATGGTGATGAGCATCTACGAGAGGGAGAGTAAATCTACATACCCTTGTAGATCGCTAAGCGGAAGCGTTTAAGAAACGCGGTTGATGTAGTCGAACGTCTCCGCGATCCAAATCGCAAGTCGTCCCTCGATCCGATCACGAACTAGCGCCGAACGGACGGCACCTCCGCGTTCAACACACGTACGGCTTGATGACGCCTTCACCTCCTCGATCCAGCGAGCGATGGTGAAGTAGTGGTTGAGTTCCAGCAGCACGACGGCGTGGTGATGGTGGTGAGGAACAATCTCTGCAGGGCTTCGCCAAGCGCTACGGAGATTATGACGGAGGAACTAGAGGGTTAGGGTTGCCGCACACGGCTTGGGGAAATCTTGATGTGTTCCGGGTGCTAGCCCTGCCCCTCTATTTATATGTTGAGCCCTGGGGTCGAAACTTGGAGAAAGAGCCTCCTCAAAGTCGGTTTGGAACAAAAGGAAGAGTCCTTCTCGGATTCCAGTACCAAACGCCACGGTTCCCGGCGTCTGGCCCAGACGCCATGGGCCTCGGCGTCTGGCCCAGGGCCAGACGCCAGGGTTCCTGGCGTCTGGACCCTGCCCTCTGCAAAACTGCCTTTTGCTAACGCCCCGTGGGTCTCACCTCTTGGCCCAAACATATCGTCCAATATATCGATCTTTACCTCTCGGACATTCCGAGACTCCTCGTCATGTCCGTGATCTCATCCGGGACTCCGAACAACTTTCGGTCACCAACATAACAACTCAACTATACTTATATCGTCACCAAACGTTAAGTGTGTAGACCCTGCGGGTTCGAGAACTATGTAGACATGACCGAGACACCTCTACGGTCAATAACCAATAGCGGGACCTGGATGCCCATATTGGCTCCTACATATTCTACGAAGATCTTTATCGGTCGAACCTCTATGTCAAGGATTCAGTTAATCCCGTATGGTGTTCCCTTTGTTCTTCGGTATGTTACTTGCCCGAGATTCGATCGTCGGTATCTCTATACCTAGTTCAATCTCGTTACCGGCAAGTCTCTTTACTCGTTCCGTAATACAAGATCTCGTGGCTAACACTTTAGTCACATTGCTTGCAAGGCTCATTGTGATGTTGTATTACCGAGTGGGCCCTGAGATACCTCTCCGTCACACAGAGTAACAAATCCCAGTCTTGATCCATGCCAACCCAACAGACACCCTCGGAGATACCTGTAGAGCACCTTTATAGTCACCCAGTTACGTTGCGACGTTTGATACACACAAGGTACTCCTCCGATGTCAGGGAGTTGCATGATCTCATGGTCATAGGAACAGATACTTGACATGCAGAAAACAATAGCAATAAACTGACACGATCAAATGCTACGTTCTTAGTTTGGGTCTTGTCCATCACATCATTCTCCCAATGATGTGATCCCGTTATCAAATGACATCTCATGTCAATGGCTAGGAAACCTTAACCATCTTTGATCAACGAGCTAGTCAACTAGAGGCTTACTAGGGACACAGTGTTGTCTATGTACCCACACATGTATTTGAGTTTCCAATCAATACAATTATAGCATGGATAATAAATGATTATCATGAACAAGGAAATATAATAATAACCAATTTATTATTGCCTCTAGGGCATATTTCCAACAGTCTCCCACTTGCACTAGAGTCAATAATCTAGTTCACATCACTATGTGATTTACATTGTAATGAATCGAACACCCATACAGTTCTGGTGTTGTTCATGTTTAGCCCTTGGAAGAGGTTTAGTCATCGGATCTGCAACATTCAGATCCGTGTGTACTTTGCAAATATTTATGTCGTCCTCCTTGATGTAATCGCGGATGGAATTGAAGCGTCACTTTATGTGTCTGGTCCTCTTGTGAAATCTTGGTTCCTTGGCTAGAGCAATGGCACCAGTATTATCACAAAACAGAGTCATTGGGTTAAGTGCACTAGGCACTACTCCAAGATCTGTCATGAACTCCTTCATCCAGACACCTTCCTTCGCCGCCTCCGAGGCAGCGATGTACTCCGCTTCGCATGTAGAATCTGCTACCACGCTTTGCTTGGAACTGCACCAGCTAACCGCACCCCCATTTAGAATAAATACGTATCCGGTTTGCAACTTTGAGTCATCCGGATCAGTGTCAAAGCTTGCATCGACGTAACCCTTTACGACGAGCCCTTGATCACCTCCATAAACGAGAAACATGTCCTTAGTCCTTTTCAGGTACTTCAGGATATTCTTGACCGCCGTCCAGTGTTCCATTCCTGGATCACCTTGAAACCTTCCGACCATACTTATGGCAAGGCTGACATCGGGTCTTGTGCACAGCATTGCATACATGATAGAGCCTATGGCCGAAGCATAGGGGATGACACTCATCTTTTCTCTATCTTCTGCAGTCACTGGGCATTGAGTCTTACTCAACTTCACACCTTGCAATACAGGCAAGAACCCCTTCTTGGACTGATCCATTTTGAACTTCTTCAAAACTTTGTCAAGGTATGTGCTTTGTGAAAGTCCTATTAAGCGTCTCGATCTATCTCTATAGATCTTGATGCCTAATATGAAAGCAGCTTCTCCTAGGTCCTTCATTGAAAAACTCTTGTTCAAATATTCCTTTATGCTTTCCAGCATTTCTATATTGTTTCCAATCAGTAATATGTCATCCACATATAATATTAGAAACGCTATAGAGCTCCCACTCACTTTCTTGTAAATACAAGCTTCTCCGTAAACTTGTATAAACTCGAACGCTTTGATCACCTCATCAAAACGAAGATTCCAACTCCGAGATGCTTGCACCAGTCCATAAATGGATCGCTGGAGTTTGCAAACTTTGCCAGCATTCTCTGGATCGACAAAACCTTCTGGTTGCATCATATACAACTCTTCCTTAAGGTAACCGTTAAGGAACGCTGTTTTGACATCCATCTGCCAAATTTCATAATCGAAAAAGGCAGCTATTGCTAACATGATTCTGACGGACTTAAGCATCGCTACGGGTGAGAAGGTCTCATCGTAGTCAACTCCTTGAACTTGTGAAAAACCCTTTGCCACAAGTCGAGCTTTATAGACGGTGACATTACCGTCCGCGTCCGTCTTCCTCTTAAAGATCCATTTGTTCTGAATGGCCTTACGCCCTTCAGGTAATACTTCCAAAGTCCATACTTTGTTTTCATACATGGATCCCATCTCGGATTTCATGGCCTCTAACCACTTCTCGGAATCCGGGCCCATCATCGCTTCTCCATAGCTCGTAGGTTCATCGTTGTCTAACAACATGACCTCTAAGACAGGGTTGCCGTACCACTCGGGAGCAGTACGCGTCCTTGTCGACCCACGAGGTTTGATAGCAACTTGATCCAAAGCTTCATGATCATCATCATTAACTTCCTCTTCAGCTAATGTAGGCTCCACAGAAACAACTTTCTGCACTGCGCTACTCTCAGGTTGAAGTAAAGGTTCAACAACCTCATCAAGTTCTATCTTCCTCCCACTCAATTCTTTCGAGAGAAACTCTTTCTCAAGAAATGTTCCGTTTTTAGCGACAAACACTTTGCCTTCGGATCTGAGGTAGAAGGTATACTCAACTGTCTCTTTTGGGTATCCTATGAAGACGCATTTCTCCGCTTTGGGTTCCAGCTTTTCAGGCTGAAGCTTTTTTGACATAAGCATCACATCCCCAAACTTTAAGAAACGACAGTTTTGGCTTCTTGCCAAACCAAAGTTCATATGGCGTCGTCTCAACGGATTTCGATGGTGCCCTATTTAAAGTGAATGCAGCTGTCTCTAATGCATAACCCCAAAACGATAGTGGCAAATCGGCAAGAGACATCATAGATCGCACCATATCCAATAAAGTTCGATTACGACGTTCGGACACACCATTACGCTGTGGTGTTCCAGGCGGTGTCAGTTGTGAAACAATTCCACATTGTCTTAAGTGACTGCCAAACTCATAACTCAGATATTCTCCTCCTCGATCAGATCGTAGGAATTTAATCTTCTTGTTACAATGATTCTCAACTTCACTCTGAAATTGTTTGAACTTTTCAAATGTTTCAGACTTGTGTTTCATTAAGTAAATATACCCATATCTACTTAAGTCATCAGTGAAGGTGAGAAAGTAACGATAACCACCGCGCGCTTCAATACTCATCGGACCACACACATCAGTATGTATGATTTCCAATAAGTCACTTGCCCGTTCCATTGTTCCAGAGAACGGCGTTTTAGTCATCTTGCCCATGAGGCATGGCTCACATGTGTCAAGTGATTCAAAATCAAGTGACTCCAAAAGTCCATCAGCATGGAGCTTCCTCATGCGTTTTACGCCAATATGACCTAAACGGCAGTGCCACAAGAAAGTGGTCTTATCATTATCAATTCTACATCTTTTGGCATCAATGTTATGAACATGTGTATCATTACTATCGAGATTCAATAAGAATAAACCCCTCACATCGGGTGCATGACCATAAAAGATATTACTCATATAAATAGAACAACCATTATTCTCTGATTTAAATGAGTAACCGTCTCGCAATAAACAAGATCCAGATATAATGTTCATGCTTAACGCAGGCACCAAATAACACTTATTTAGGTTCATCACTAATCCCGACGGTAATCGAAGAGCGAGCGTGCCGATGGCAATCACATCAACCTTGGAACCATTTCCCACGCGCATCGTCACTTCGTCCTTTGCCAGCCTCCGTCTATTCCGCAGTTCCTGTTTTGAGTTGCAAATATGAGCAACCGCACCGGTATCAAATACCCAGGCACTACAACGAGAGTTGGTAAGGTACACATCAATAACATGTATATCATATATACCTTGTTTGTTGTTGGCCGCCTTCTTGTCAGCCAAATACTTGGGGCAATTCCGCTTCCAGTGTCCAGTTCCCTTGCAATGAAAACACACAGTTTCTGGTTTGGGTCCAGCCTTGGGTTTCTTCACGAGAGGAGCAACTGCTTTGCCACTCTTCTTGGAGTTACCCTTCTTACCCTTGCCATTTTTCTTGAAACTAGTGGTTTTATTGACCATCAACACTTGATGCTCCTTCTGAATTTCAGACTCAGCGGCTTTTAGCATCGCAAACAGCTCGGCGACTGACTTGTTTATCCCGTGCATGTTATAGTTCAACACGAAGCTCTTGTAGCTAGGTGGCAATGATTGAAGAACTCTGTCAGTGATAGCCTCTGGCGGAAGGGGCATCCCTAACTCAGCCAGACGGGTGGAGTACCCAGACATTCTGAGCACGTGATCACTGATAGACCCGTTCTCCTCCATCTTGCAAGTATAGAACTTATCGGAGATCTCATATCTCTCGATCCGGGCATTCTTCTGAAAGATAAACTTCAACTCCTGGAACATCTCATATGCTCCATGACGTTCAAAACGTCTTTGAAGTCCCGGTTCTAAGCCATACAACATTGCACATTGAACTATTGAGTAATCATCAGAACGAGCCTGCCAGGCGTTCACAACGTCTAGAGACTCAACTGGAGCGGGTGGATCACCAAGCGGTGCATCAAGGACATAAGCCTTCTGGGAAGCCGTAAGGATAATCCTTAGATTACGGGCCCAGTCCACAAAGTTACTTCCATCATCTTTCAACTTAGCTTTCTCTAGGAACGCATTAAAATTCAGGGGTGCTACTGCGCGAGCCATGATCTACAACATAAATACAGCAAAGACAACTTAGACTATTGTTCTAGATAATGAGTTTAGTTAATCATATTATTTAAAAAACTCCCACTCAAATTGACATCCCTCCGGTCATTCGAGTGTAACATGATCCAAATCCACCAACTCAAGTCCGATCATCACGTGAGTTGAGGTGGTTTCAATGGTGACCATCTTCATGTTGATCATATCTACTATATGACTCATGTTCGACCTTTCAGTCTCTTGTGTTCCGAGGCCATGTCTGTACATGCTAGGCTCGTCAAGTTTAACCCGATTGTTCCGCGTGTGCAACATGGCTTGCACCCGTTGTATGTGAACGTGGAGTCTATCACACCCGATCATCACGGCGTGTCTCGAAACGACGAACTTTCGCAACGGTGCACACTCGGGGAGAACACAATTTATCTTGAAATTTAAGTGAGGGATCACCTTATAATGCTACCGTCGTCCTAAGCAAAATAAGATGCATAAAAGGATTAACATCACATGCAAATCATAAGTGACATGATATGGCCATGAACTTGTGCTTTTGATCTCCATCTCCAAAGCACCGGCATGATCTCCATCGTCACCGGCATGACACCATGATCTCCATCATCTTGATCTCCATCAACGTGTCGCCATAAGGTTGTCGCGCCGACTGTTGCTTCCACGACTATTGCTAACGTTTAGCGATAAAGTAAAGCATTACATAGCGCTTAATGATTGACACGCAAGTCATACAATAATTAAAGACAACTCTATGGCTCCTGCCAGTTGCCGTACTCATCGACATGCAAGTCGTGATATTCTATACAACACATGATCATCTCATACATCACATATATCTCATCATGTAATTGGCCATATCATATCACATCATACCCTGCAAAAACAAGTTAGACGTCCTCTAATTGTTGTTGCAAATTTTACGTGGCTGCTACGGGTTTGCAAGAACCGTTCTTACCCACGCAAAACCACAACGTGGTGTAGTGATTGCTTTTTGATCTTCTAAAAGAACCCTCTTCATTGAAATCGATTCAACTAAAGTGAGAGAGACAGACACCCGCTAGCCATCTTTATGCAACGAAGTTACATGTCAGTTGAAGGAACCTGTCTCGTGTAAGTGTACGCGTAATGTCGGTCCGGGCCGCTTCATCTCACAGTACCGCCGAATCAAATATCAACTAGTAACGGCAAGCAATATGTATACACCCACGCCCACAACTCGTTTGTGTTCTACTCGAGATCTCATCTACGCATAGACCTGGCTCTGATACCACTGTTGGGGAACGTTGCATGGGAAACAAAAATTTTCCTACGCACACACAAGATCTATCCATGGTGATGAGCATCTACGAGAGGGAGAGTAAATCTACATACCCTTGTAGATCGCTAAGCGGAAGCGTTTAAGAAACGCGGTTGATGTAGTCGAACGTCTCCGCGATCCAAATCGCAAGTCGTCCCTCGATCCGATCACGAACTAGCGCTGAACGGACGGCACCTCCGCGTTCAACACACGTACGGCTTGATGACGCCTTCACCTCCTCAATCCAGCGAGCGATGGTGAAGTAGTGGTTGAGTTCCAGCAGCACGACGGCGTGGTGATGGTGGTGAGGAACAATCTCTGCAGGGCTTCGCCAAGCGCTACGGAGATTATGACGGAGGAACTAGAGGGTTAGGGTTGCCGCACACGGCTTGGGGAAATCTTGATGTGTTCCGGGTGCTAGCCCTGCCCCTCTATTTATATGTTGAGCCCTGGGGTCGAAACTTGGAGAAAGAGCCTCCTCAAAGTCGGTTTGGAACAAAAGGAAGAGTCCTTCTCGGATTCCAGTACCAAACGCCACGGTTCCCGGCGTCTGGCCCAGACGCCATGGGCCTCGGCGTCTGGCCCAGGGCCAGACGCCAGGGTTCCTGGCGTCTGGACCCTACCCTCTGCAAAACTGCCTTTTGCTAACGCCCCGTGGGTCTCACCTCTTGGCCCAAACATATCGTCCAATATATCGATCTTTACCTCTCGGACATTCCGAGACTCCTCGTCATGTCCGTGATCTCATCCGGGACTCCGAACAACTTTCGGTCACCAACATAACAACTCAACTATACTTATATCGTCACCAAACGTTAAGTGTGTAGACCCTGCGGGTTCGAGAACTATGTAGACATGACCGAGACACCTCTACGGTCAATAACCAATAGCGGGACCTGGATGCCCATATTGGCTCCTACATATTCTACGAAGATCTTTATCGGTCGAACCTCTATGTCAAGGATTCAGTTAATCCCGTATGGTGTTCCCTTTGTTCTTCGGTATGTTACTTGCCCGAGATTCGATCGTCGGTATCTCTATACCTAGTTCAATCTCGTTACCGGCAAGTCTCTTTACTCGTTCCGTAATACAAGATCTCGTGGCTAACACTTTAGTCACATTGCTTGCAAGGCTCATTGTGATGTTGTATTACCGAGTGGGCCCTGAGATACCTCTCCGTCACACAGAGTAACAAATCCCAGTCTTGATCCATGCCAACCCAACAGACACCCTCGGAGATACCTGTAGAGCACCTTTATAGTCACCCAGTTACGTTGCGACGTTTGATACACACAAGGTACTCCTCCGATGTCAGGGAGTTGCATGATCTCATGGTCATAGGAACAGATACTTGACATGCAGAAAACAATAGCAATAAACTGACACGATCAAATGCTACGTTCTTAGTTTGGGTCTTGTCCATCACATCATTCTCCCAATGATGTGATCCCGTTATCAAATGACATCTCATGTCAATGGCTAGGAAACCTTAACCATCTTTGATCAACGAGCTAGTCAACTAGAGGCTTACTAGGGACACAGTGTTGTCTATGTACCCACACATGTATTTGAGTTTCCAATCAATACAATTATAGCATGGATAATAAACGATTATCATGAACAAGGAAATATAATAATAACCAATTTATTATTGCCTCTAGGGCATATTTCCAACAAATGTAAGGCGCTAACCTCCGATGCTAAATACCTCGATTGGAAGCAATGCTCCGTCTCAACTCGTGGAGGAAACGGGCCTACATGGGTAAATAAACATACTTCCGAATAAAGAGTAGAAAAATAGCGCAAATATTTTTAGAGCGAGTACAAGAGGTGATACATCACTTATACTTAAAGAAAAAAAACTCAAATCAAATACAACTGAAGTTGCTCGTCTATTACCATGAGAACTAAAATACTTTGTATTATCCAGTTATAATAACAGTTCTCTAGTATGTAAACGAAAAGGATTTTATGATATCTGTCTATGAACTAAACCAGACACAATTCCTTTCTAGGGTTGCATCCAGATAATGATATGGGGCAAGCCCGGTAGCGTCGAACTTTTCACACTTGGAGGGGAGAAAGGAAGAAACCAAGAGAGAAAACACAAGCGCACGAACGATCTTCGATCACACATCCACTAGAAACACACAAACACATGAGGTACATAGATCCACAATCAACGTAAGGATACACGTAACCGATAGTCTCCTCACTCCAAAGGAGGAGGCTTTGAATCCCTTAGGATCTTCCCTCTAGAGGGGCCTTGGGATCACTTGGATCTTCTCTCAATGGAGGGCAATCTCCATGGGAGGAGGTTGTAATGGAGCTATGCTCAACAAAAGTATTTGCTAAACATAAGCTAACCCTAACTCGAGGTGGAAGAGGAGTATATATAGTCTAGGTTGAAATAGGGCGAAGGCGTACATGGGCCTTTGGGCCCGACTCACTGCGCGCAGGCAGGCCGGAAGTTTCGGGTCAGGCCGGAAGTTCCGGGCGTCGGAAGTTCCGAGCAGGGTCCGGCTGGGGTCTGGGCTGGACAGAGTGTTGGTGCCGACTTCAGAGGCCGAGCTGATGAGGGGCCGGAAGTTTCGGGCCGGCCGGAAGTTCCGGGGGCCGGAGGTTCCGGGCCAGGGTCCGCCTAGGTTCCGGGCTAGACAGGAAGTCTGCACGCCCGGGGTCGATCCTGGGTCATGAAGGGATCGATAGAAGAGACGTCTAGAGGGGGGTGAATAGACTACTTGCAAGAATCAAAACCTAACATTTTTCCAAGTTAATAGGTTGGCAGATTTTAGCAATTATGACAAGTCTAATGCACCCTACACATGCTAGTCAACAAGTATGGCAGCGGAAAGTAAGACAAGCATATGTAAGAGGGTAGAGATAGGAAGATCAAACGCAATTTGGAGACACGAAGATTTTTCCCGTGGTTCCGATAGGTGGCGCTATCGTACATCCACGTTTATGGATTCTTCAACCCACGGAGGGTAGCGGTCGCGAGAGTCCACGGAGGGCTCCACCCATAAGGGTCCACGAATTAGCAACCTTGACTATTCCATAACGGCTTCCGCCCACGAAGGACTAGCCTCACTATGGGTAGATCTTCACGAAGTAGGCGATCTCCTTGCCCGTACAAACTTCTTGGTTCAACTCCACAACACGAAGTAGGAGGCTCCCAAGCGACACCTAACCAATCTAGGAGGCACCACCCCCAAAGGTAATAGGATTGATAATGGTGATGAACTCCTTGCTCTTGTGCTTCAAGATGATAGATTCCTCAACACTCAATCACTCTCTCACAGATTTGGCTTGGTAGAAGAGATTGATTTGGTGGAAAGCAACTTGGGGAGGATAGAAATCAAGATCCATATGGTTGGAGTGGATGATCTTGATCTCAACACAAGGGTAGGTGGTTCTCTCTCAGAAATTTGGATATGGAAAGTGGTGAACTGTTCTGAGTGCTTCTCTTTCGAGTGGGATGTGGTGGAGGGGTATATATAGGCATCTCCAAAAATCCAACCGTTACAACATTATTGACCATCTCGGTGAAACCGATGCAAAACTCGGTTGTACCGATCTGTTCAAAATGTGGCAACTTTCGGAATCTCGGTGAGACCGATATAGGAAACTCGGCTGTACCGAAATCAGTGGCCGAGGCAGTTTCCAAGACTCGGTGAGACAGAAGCACAAAACTCGGAATTTCCGATTTAGTGAATTGGGTCACCAGAAGGTTGGTCACTGAAACTCGGTTGCACCGAAAGGTTAGGGTTTGGCTAGGGATCACAACTCGGTGAGACCGAAGTGGAAAACTTGGAATTTCCGATTTTGCAAATGAGGCATCAGTAGGTTTGCCATGCAAACTCGGTTGCACCGAATGAAAACTTGGTTCTACCGAGATGTGGGTTTTGGCTAAGGTTCTGTCTTGGGTTTTGACTCGGTGTAGCCGATGTGGAATATTTGGTGGCACCGATTTTGAGTGGTAGGATTCAGACAGAGTATTTTGTGGGAGAGCTTCTGGGTGTTTTTGGTGGCTAGCACTTGTGCACGTGGATAAATTTGTTCACCAACAATACCTTACCACCTTTTAATAGTATTGGCTTTCCTATAGACTCAAAGTGATTTCTCACAAATTAAAAAGAGAGTATTCTAGCTTGAAGCTTTGCCAATCCATTCCTTGCTCTTTTTCTTCTTGGGGAATCTCCTCACACCCATTGCCAACCCTCTCTGTGGACTAAATCTAAAATAAACTAGGTAGAAATGTTAGTCCAAGAGATAATGTATGTTGTCATGAATTATCAAAACCACCAAGGGAGCATATGTGCTTTCAATCCCCCCCTTTTTGGTAATTGATGATAACATACAATCAAAGCTTCAAATAGAGATATGCAAAGATATAATGAAGACTTTGAGAGACACATGACTAAAATTTGCCCCCCCCCTAGATGTGTGCAATCCTTTTAACGGGATCGTTGCTTTGGAATGCATGGACACACATATGGAAGAAGGGATATGATTAGTCATATGTATCTTGGCTATATGCATCAAGTATATATGAATGAGTTGTATCCTTTCTCAAGAGTTCACCCTTGCAAACAATATGTGCAAGAAGCAAGAGATCATCTTGATCGAAGATATGGTGCATATACTTACCATGAGTTCTTGAGCATCCTAATGGTAGGAACAAACATGAGAAAACAATGTTAGGGAACACAAGGATATTCTACAAATCCAAATGCACTAGAACTCAAAAGTACCAAGATGTGGAGAACATATAGAAGATAGTATTTCTAAAGATTGATATGTCTCCAAGATCATTTAGAGTTTTCTCCCCTAAATATAAACTTGTAGGTCATCCACTCCCCCTGAATCTTAGCATGTAAGTATTGGGAGTAGGTAGGGTGAGACAAGTCTAACATGAGTAGTCAAATAAAACATATTTTCTCTCTCCTCAAATGATAGAACAAGATTATGCATGCTCTCTCCCCCTTGGGAAGGTAATGAAACTTCCCCCCTACTTTGTCTAAACATAAGCCATTGATATTCTCCCCCTTAAGTGTATATCCCCCTTTGCATTGAAGCATGTATCTCCCCCTTAGCATTGAAGCTTTGGTATTTCTCCCCCTTTGGCATTAATTTCCAAAAAGGTTAATACACAGGGACAGACAAACAGGGATCATGGAGCTAGAAGGGATCCTAGAGAACAATGGTCATATAATACAGGGTTCATGGAAAGGTAGGAATCATAGAGAGCATTAAAGACTAAGGAATCATAGAGAAGAACTTCTCCCCCTTTCACTAGTCTAAAAGCTTGTAAGACTTCTCCTCCTTTGACTTAGGGATCCTTGAAACATAGAACTTAGAAGAAAACAAAGTCGGTGGCTCCGAGACAAATGAGTCGGTGGAACCGAAATGATGTCCTGTAGCTCATCTGCATATTCGGTGAGACCGAGAGATTTGAATCGAAGTCTCCGAGGTCTAAACAGAAACTGGGCAAAATCTCAGAAACTTGCAAGTGAGTTTTGAAAACTTGCAATTAAATGTCAAAAAGATCTGCAGAGGATTTTCAAACGAATTTATAGAGAATTTTCAACTAGAGAGGATTTGAATAGTTCCAAGAAATCTTGCAAATATAGGATGAACCACACAAGAATCTTCATCTAGATGATGGTCGGTGACTAGGTCACCTATGTTAGAGTATATTGACTTAGGAGCCAAGCAAGAATACTTGATCATAGGTCATACTCATCGTTAAGCTCAAAATGGGGTGACCATTTTTCGATTAAGCATTTTGATGTTTTCATATCACTTGAGTTGCTTTATCTCATGTCTTGGAGTAAAGCTTTTTCAAAGATATGAGCACATACCTTTGAATGATGTTGATGACGTAGCATGTAGGAGAACTTGTTGTGGATGCTCGATGTTGATGAAGATCATCTTGAGTTGGGAGCAAGCCTTGTATGACTTGTTTTCTTTTCTCCTACACGGGTTAGTCATGCAAGGAAGAACAAGATATATCCAAATAACTTGATACCAATTGGGAATTATCAATTGTGATCTTGTCAAATGTATGTCAAGGATATGGTTTGAGTTGTCTTCTTCCTTCCATCATTAACGAAAGGTTGTGGATACTTGGTTATGACAAGATTGCTTATGATGTGAGTTGTTGGAAATCTTGTGGAATGAAGTCCTTCCAAGTACCTACAAAAGGTTAGTTGCAAATTTGCAATACAAGGGAGCATATATTTCCAAGGCATATGATAGCATTATATCAAACATAGCATGGAATAGTCATGTAAGCTCATGCCCTTGCATGCAACCAAGTGAGTCTAGCTAAAGTTTGAAGCATCAATGATGTTCAACTCACTCCTTAAGTGACAAAACACTTTCTCATCAAGTGTCTTAGTAAAGATATCGGCCAATTGTTTGTTAGTACGAACATGCTTGAGATTGATATCTCCTTTGGCAACATGATCACGAATGAAATGATGTCGAACTTGAATATGCTTAGTTCGCAAATGTTGCACGGGATTATGAGCAATTTTAATTGCACTCTCATTGTCGCATAACAATGGTACATGTCTCACATGTATGCCATAGTCCTTAAGAGTTTGAGTCATCCATAGCAATTGAGCACAACATGATCCAGCGGAAATGTATTCTGCTTCGGCAGTGGATAGAGATACCGAGTTATGTTTCTTGGAGGACCAAGACACAAGAGATCTACCAAGAAATTGACAAGTACCCGAGGTGGATTTTCTATCAACCTTATCTCCGGCATAGTCCAAGTCGGAATAGCCAACAAGGTTAAAGGAAGATCCCTTGGTATACCATATGCCAAAGTTTGATGTATGTATCAAGTATCTCACAATTATTTTTCACGGCCTTAAGATGACACTCTTTAGAAGCAGCTTGATATCTAGCACACATGAAAACACTAAGCATGATATCGGGACGGGAGGCATATAGATATAGCAATGAACCAATCATTGACCGATAAACCTTTTGATCAACGGGTTTGTCCTCCTTGGTAAGATCAACATGTCCACTAGTAGGCATAGGGGTTTTCATACCTTTGCACTCTTGCATGTTGAACTTCTTTATCAAGTCCTTGGTGTACTTGGTTTGAGAGATGAAAGTTCCTTCTCTCGTTTGCTTGATTTGCAAACCGAGGAAAAATTTCAGCTCACACATCATGGACATCTCATATTTCTCGGACATCAACCTTCAAAATTTCCCACTAAATTGTGGGTTAGTTGATCCAAAGATAATATCATCCACATAAATTTGGCACAAAAATAATTCACCATTAACTCTTTTAGTGAATAAGGTTGCATCAATTTTACCAATCTCAAAACCCTTTTCAAGAAGAAACTTTGTTAGGCACTTATACCAAGCACGAGGGGCTTGCTTAAGTCCATAAAGAGCTTTACGAAGCTTGTAAACATGGTTGGGTTTCTTAGGATTCAAAAAACAAGAGGGTTGCTTAACATAGACTTCTTCTTCAATCTCCCCATTTAAAAATGTACTTTTAATATCCATTTGGTAAAGAGTGATGTCATGATGATTCGCATAAGCAAGCAATATACGAATAGCTTCAAGTCTAGCAACGGGGGCATAGGTCTCACCGTAGTCCATACCTTCGACTTGCGTGTAGCCTTGTGCCACGAGACGTGCCTTGTTGCGAACGACCTGACCGTCTTTGTCTTGCTTGTTCCGAAACACCCATTTGGTTCCGATGATGTTTTGCTCGTCCTTGGGCTTCTCCACAAGTATCCACACTTCATTCCTCTCGAAGTTGTGAAGCTCTTCATGCATTGCATTCACCCAATCTGGATCTTCGAGCGCTTCTTCCGCCTTCATAGGCTCAATACTAGAAATGAATGAGTAGTGCTCACAAAAGTTAGCTAAGCGGGTTTTAGAGCGAGTGATTCTCCCGGTTTGAATGTCACCGAAGATTTGCTCTACGGGATGATTCTTGGCCACTCTTGCTCGAACTCGAGGTAGCTTTTGCTTGTTGGATGGTGGAGCTTCCTCATCATCATCATCTTCTTCAATGTTGTTGTTGAAGGTGTCGTCTCCTTGATGCGGTGGTGAAGGAGGTCGAGGTGGATCATCATGATGTACTTCTTCCTCCTCTTCATCTTGTCATGTACCGCTTGTGGATGCCTCCATGTCGTGTTGGGGTTCGCCTTGGCGTGAAGTAGGAGCTTCCACTTGGGTTGATGAGGTACTTTCCTTCACCTCCATGGGGCGAATCTTGCCGATGGACCAGTCTTGGATAGCTTCCGAATGTTCTTTATCTCCTACATCATTTGGCAATTGTTCGACTTGCGAACCATTAGATTCATCAAACTTCACATCTACCGTCTCTTCAACTTTTCGATTGAAGTTGTTGTAGACACGGTAAGTGTGAGAGTTTGATCCGTAACCGAGTAGGAAACCTTCATGAGATTTAGGAGCAAATTTAGAGCGACAATGCTTATCAAGAATGTAACACTTGGAGCCGAATACCCGAAAGTATCCAACTTGGGGTTTGTTACCGGTGAGCAGCTCATATGCCGTTTTGCCGGGAAGCTTGTGAAGATAGAGTCGGTTCGTGGCATGACAAGCTGTTTCCACGGCCTCTGCCCAAAAGTGTCTTGGCGTCTTGTATTCGTCAAGCATCGTTCTTGCCATCTCAATAAGTGTTCGGTTCTTCCTCTCAACAACTCCGTTTTGTTGAGGTGTGTACGTAGCCGAGAACTCATGTAGAATCCCTTCTTCGTCAAGAAAGGTGTCTACATTTGTGTTCTTGAACTCCGAGCCGTTGTCGCTCCAAACCTTTTTGATCTTCAACTCAAACTGATTTTGAGCTTTGCGAGCGAAGTTCTTGAAGATGTTTTGCACCTACGACTTATCATCAAGAAAGAATACCCACGTAAATCTGAAAAAATCATCAACTATGACAAGACCAAAGGAATTCCCACCGAGGCTCTTGTAAGCATTGGGACCAAAAAGATCCATATGAAGCAACTCGAGTGGTCTCCTAGTAGTCATGATATTCTTTACGGGATGACTTCCACCTACTTGTTTTCCGGCTTGACAAGCACTACAAAGTCTATCTTTGTTAAAGATAACATCTTTAACACCAAGAATGTGATCACCTTTGATGAGCTTGTCTAGATTACGCATACCAACATGTCCTAATCTTCTATGCCAAAGCCAACCTTTAGAAGATTTTGCAATGAGACAAGTGTGAGGTTTGGATCTCTTAGTGAAATCAACAATGTATAGATCACCTCTACGAAAACCAGTGAAAACCATGCAATTGTTATCTTGACGAAACACTCGACAATCTACTTTGGTAAATAGCACATTAAAACCGAAGCCGGCAAGTCTAGATACGGAAAGAAGATTGTAACCAAGGGATTCAACAAGCATAACATTTTGGATAGAGCTTTCATGAGATATGTCCACCTTACCGAGACCAAGTACCTTACCTTTGGAGTTATCTCCAAAAGTCACATACCTTCGCGATCCATGGTTTGGTGTGATTTCTTGAAACATGTCTCTATCTCCAGTCATATGATCTGTGCATCCACTGTCGAGAATCCATTCCTTTCCTCCGGCCATGTAATCTTTGAAGTTTGCCATGAGACTCAGACTCTTCATAGTCTTCTCACACTCGATGTCGAATAACTCATCTTATTCATAGTAGCCGTGTTCCACATTGTCATCATCAATTGGGATATCCTCGTCATAAGAGACAAGAGATTCGTTAGGATTGAAATTATGACAATGTTCAAGTTTATGAATGCGAATGGCTTCAAAGATAATGTTATTTATGGTAGTGACATCTCCTTTAGCACGCATGAGGTCTCGAAGCTCAAATAAGCATTTATCAAAGTTGGGATCACTAGGCTTCATTAAATGAAAGGCAATAGCTTTATGAAGAATTTCATCAAGATTACTTAATGAATAACTTGGATATCGTTTCTCCAAGTTAGTCCACAAAGTATAAGCACACTCAAAATTCTTCATTTGATCAACAAATCTAGGCAATCCTTTGATAATTAGATTAACAGTTCTAAGATTGTGAAGCAAATCAATTTCCTCTTCGTGTGTGGGATGTAAGGGATCAATGGGAGGTACATAGGGGCACTTAACATACTTTCTCAAATGGAATTCATTGAATAGCTCAAGCATCTCATATTTCCATTGACTATAGTACTCCCCATCGAGAACGGGCACTCTACAACTAATACTCCCCAAACTAGACACATTCATCTTCCTCCACGGTGATGAAACCGAAGCTATGGAGACCAAAGCTCTGATACCAATTGAAGGGATCGATGGAAGAGACGTCTAGAGGGGGGTGAATAGACTACTTGCAAGAATTAAAACCTAAACTTTTCCCAAGTTATTAGGTTGGCAGTTTTTAGCAATTATGACAAGTCTAATGCACCCTACACATGCTAGTCAACAAGTATGGTAGCGGAAAGTAAGACAAGTATATGTAAGAGGGTAGAGATAGGAAGATCAAACGCAATTTGGAGACACGGAGATTTTTCCCGTGGTTCCGATAGGTGGCGCTATCGTACATCCACGTTTATGGAGTCTTCAACCCACAGAGGGTAGCGGTCGCGAGAGTCCACGAAGGGCTCCACCCATAAGGGTCCACGAAGTAGCAACCTTGACTATTCCATGACGGCTTCCGCCCACGAAGGACTAGCCTCACTATGGGTAGATCTTCACGAAGTAGGCGATCTCCTTGCCCATACAAACTTCTTGGTTCAACTCCACAACACGAAGTAGGAGGCTCCCAAGCGACACCTAACCAATCTAGGAGGCACCACCCTCCAAAAGGTAATAGGATTGATAATGGTGATGAACTCCTTGCTCTTGTGCTTCAAGATGATAGACTCCTCAACACTCAATCACTCCCTCACAGATTTGACTTGGTAGAAGAGATTGATTTGGTGGAAAGCAACTTGGGGAGGCTAGAAATCAAGATCCATATGGTTGGAGTGGATGATCTTGATCTCAACACAAGGGTAGGTCGTTCTCTCTCAGAAATTTGGATATGGGAAGTGGTGAACTGTTCAGAGTGCTTTTCTTTCGAGTGGGATGTGGTGGAGGGGTATATATAGGCATCTCCAAAAATCCAACCATTACAACATTATTGACCATCTCGGTGAAACCGATGCAAAACTCGGTTGTACCGATCTGTTCAAAATGTGGCAACTTTCGGAATCTCGATGAGACCGATATAGGAAACTCGGTTGTACCGAAATCAGTGGCCGAGGCAGTTTCCAAGACTCGGTGAGACCGAAGCACAAAACTCGGAATTTCTGATTTAGTGAATTGGGTCACCAGAAGGTTGGTCACTGAAACTCGGTTGCACCGATGGGAACTCGGTTGCACTGAAAGGTTAGGGTTTGACTAGGGATCACAACTCGGTGAGACCGAAGTGGAAAACTCAGAATTTCCGATTTTGCAAATGAGGCATCAGTAGGTTTGCCATGCAAACTCGGTTGCACAGAATGACAACTTGGTTCTACCGAGATGTGGGTTTTGGCTAGGGTTCTGTCTTGGGTTTTGACTCGGTGTAGCCGATGTGGAATATTTGATGGCACCGATTTTGAGTGGTAGGATTCAGACAAAGTATTTTCTGGGAGAGCTTGTGGGTGTTTTTGGTGGCTAGCACTTGTGCACGTGGAGCAATTTGTTCACCAACATTACCTTACCCCGTTTTAATAGTATTGGCTTTCCTATAGACTCAAAGTGATTTCTCACAAAGTAAAAAGAGAGTCTTCTAGCTTGAAGCTTTGCCAATCCATTCCTTGCTCTTTTTCTTCTTGGGGGAATCTCCTCACACCCTTTGCCAACCCTCTCTGTGGACTAAATCAGAAATAAACTAGGTAGAAATGTTAGTCCAAGAGACAATGTATGTTGTCGTGAATTATCAAAACCACCAAGGGAGCATATGTGCTTTCAGGTCGCTGGGGGGCCGGAGGTTCCGGGCTTGCCAGAGAGTTTCCCTTGGTGCTTGATGCTTCTTCTTCGAATGCTTCCTCTTCGTTCGCCTCCGAGTTCCGGTTGGGGTCGAGATACCTGAGTATGCACAGAGTCTCTGCTTGAGGTAGCATCGAAGTTCCAAGAGTGTCAAAGGGAGAGTCGTAAAGGAGAGATGTCACCTCGTTTCCAATAGCATGTGCACGCGCTCTTGTCATGGTTCCTTGCATAGCTTGAGGTGTTGGTGATGGGTCCATGGGAATGACCATGGAATGCTCCGCATCAGATAAGTAAAATACATTGTTTGCAGCAGTGGTAGCTGAACAAGCAGGCCATGAACACATGGATCTTCACTGAATCCATCACCCCATCTTCTGCGCAGTTCCCAAGGAACTCTGACAACAAAGATTTTATCCCGATTCCCTCACACCCCTGCACATTAAATCACAAGTCAATACAACAGCTAGGCCAGGAACATGTCCAACTGCATCTTTCATTTGACGAACTTCTTGAACAAGGCAGAGAGAGCAAGGGAGAGCAAGGGAGAGAGAGAGAGAGGAACATGAAGAACCAGTAGGCGCCGCCACACTCTCCATGTCCTCGCGCTGCCCATCATCCCCTGCTCCTAGCTTCCCATGCTCTTGTTCTCCAAGTCCAAGTTTCCATCCCCTGTCACCCTGTCCCCATCCCCACTCTCGCACGACCACAGCATGTCCGCGCGGCGGCGCCTGACTCCGCTCCTTGGCTCAGCCACTCCTCACCAAGGGTGGAGAAGATACTGACAAACGGAGTTCGGGCAAATCCGGTTGAACGGTGGCAAGGCGATGTCGAGCGCCCCCAAACGGATGGACAAAGAAGAAGACTGGTCGCGCGGCCGCACGTGGCGGCGTCGGCGGCACCGTATCCGAACCCATCGGTAAGGTGGGATGGGGCATGGCATGAGGTGGCGGTGTTGTGGAGATCGAGATGGGATTGGGAGGACGGGTGGCTGGGTTATATATTTTTTCTTTTCTCTCACCTGTACGGGTTCAGGTAGACTTATTACAAAGACCACGGGTTGAATACCCCAAACCATAGGGGTTTCTCAGCAAAATTACTGACGATGGACTAATGACTTTATTAGTAGGTATAGATCTAGATTTTATCATTTTAGGGGAACAAAAATTCAAAATATATATATATTACACCATATAAACCCAATGCCCACCCCTAGTTTAACTTCATAGTTCCAAGCAAGGTGCTTACAAAACCTCCCTAATGTGACCACACATAAGAGCAATTTTCTTCAAATCTTAAAGAGTTAAAGTGACAACTGAAAATATAAATGCCAAAAGGACACCTAAAGCTAAAGGAGACAACAAAGAACAATCAATAGCTGCACCATATCAATTAGAGACATGCAACAATGGTATCACACCCCAGTAAAATATGGTTTACCCTATGACTCGTCCATGTAACATGATTTAACATAATCTTGAGTACTTCCCAGTAACAAAATAAACTGATAAGATAAGCAAAATTCAGGACATGGCATTTTTACTTTGTTTTAGCCATGGCAGTTTCTACACGATTTGTTCCCTAAACATGGCATTTATGTTAGTTAGTAACATGGCACTTTCCACCACTGTGTCTCTAAATCCTCGTGGTTTTTCGTTGCGATGGCAAAAAACATTTCTTGCCATGATAGCTCCATAATTGTTGTGACGAAAACTTTGTATGGCAAAGTATACATATTTCTAGTTATTAAGAGCATGGCATTTTCTACTTTTGAGAGCATATAATTTTTACTATTAAGAACATGTCATTTTTATTATTAAGACTAGGGCATTTCTACTATTAGGACCGGGGCATTTCTACATTAAGAGCATATCACTGTACCTTTTAACAACACTAGTAAGCATGCACGTGCAAATGGACGTCTCAACTAATATACACATATATGTGAGAATTAACATGCATATAAAGATAGTTTGGTTGCACTAAAAATATTGCAAATCAAGAAAAGATTTTCAGGTAGCATCATATGCATAGAGACAAAATATACACTATTATCTTAGTATTTTCTAATATGGCTAATCAATTCCCGTGCAATATTCAGAATGGTGTGTGCAGCTTCATTGTCAATGTAATTGAGCAGGTGCACCAAGAATCGCTTTCTTAACTGGTCCCATCCTGCATGAGGATAATAAGTTATTATCTTTGGAGTTTTTGCATAGTAGAATGTCAGAATGTGAAACAATGAATACTAACCTTACAAATTGGTAGATTTAGATACTCTCCATTCCATGAGAGCATAGAACTAAAAGCATAATAACCAGACAAGCTCATGTACATAAATTTATTGTCATTATCTTGAGCGTTGCAAGAACTAAATAAGATGCTTTAATGGTTTCAAAGACACTCACCTACCCATGCTTTTTGGAACACAAGCTAGTAATCGACGATGCCAATAAAAAATATCATCGTTCCATTCGGAATGCGCTACTTTGAGTGCTTGGTTTAGGTAAAATGTGATCCTTTGGAGTTTCAATGCATATCTAAGGTCTTGAATCATCTTAAGCTCCAGCGAGGCAACAAATATGCCAAGGGAGTCCAATATAGAGACAATTTTGGCATGTTGGTCGATGACAAACAAGATAAAGTGATTAAGGAAAGCATATGGAAATATGATATGCAAACAGTATGTATTAGAAAAAATATATCATGACAATACATATAATAAATAAGGAATCAATATTACCAATCTGCATGATGAAATGCTATAGTCCATCCCAGGCCAACTATGAAGAAGTTCTGCAAAGGACTAAACATCCGGCGTTGTGCGTTGTTTTGGATCCCGTGCATAGTCGGACACCATCGACTGGGTAAACATAAGGCTTAGAAACAAGGTAAAATATCCGGACACCATCGACTGTCCTCCGACGAGTCAGCAGCCACCCAGAGGCAGTTCCCAGCCCTATCCTCCGGCCACCCAGACCCTATCATCCGGCAAGTCGGCAGCCACGAAGACGTAAAAAGTTCGGCTGTACTCTACATAACACCACCATGGCACCATGATTTGCTTAGCAAAATGCTAAATATTGCAAGGTTGTTTCTATTTCCATTTTAGTCGTCCCCGGTTAACATGCGGCGTACTTCCAACTTTATGGTGCGAAGCTCTTGCATGCTGAATGAAACCTATTTTCTTTGTGATTATTTCAATAGTCATTTTATCATTCTAGGGGAACCAAAATTCAAAAAAATATGTATATTAACCATATAAACCCAATGCCCGCCCCTAGTTTAACTTCACAGTTCCAAGCAAGTGCTTACAAAGTCACTTGTCGTTGGTCCAATTAGAGTGTCTACCAAACAACTTGTCAGCAAAATATAAAGTTAGCTGCAACTGTCCTATCCTTCCACGTGCCAAAAAAATGCTCCATCAACCCGGTAGTCCATCTCTCTGCCCATGACCCCAGTGTCATTGTCCAAGGAAGATGGAGGAAGATGAGGCCGCAAAGCATCTGGTACTGATTACTTCCTCTTGCTCAATTGCTTCCTCTTGATCAATGAGACGTGTGGCATAGACCACATGGTTCAACCGCACCGGTTTCATGCTCTTGCTGGGTGTTTTCTTAGTCTCTACCCGGACGGCGGTGATCCATAGGTGATTCCTGGGGGGCCGATATGCAATTTGCCAACCTATATATACAAGAACAGTAGAGGTGATGACATCTTCCATGAGCTGATCACCATGCATAAGGAGAGAGAGAGAGAGAGAGAGAGAGAGAGAGAGAGAGAGAGAGAGAGAGAGAGATTAACCTTGCACCACCCAAAACAAGATGGCACCCGAGTTGTCTTTGCCAGCATAATCCAAACACATTCTTTCACTGTACCAAGTTTCACTGTCCCGTGCGAACGACAAATATATTGGGAGGTTAAGGTACACACAATGATTTTCACAGAGTAGTTCATAAGCAGCAAGCCCATTTCGAGTGCATGTGTAGATAAAACCATCAACATATACGCATCTGCCATTTAGAAGGTGGCTTCTATCCATATCCCTTGGCAGGTATTTCCCCCATGGAGCCCAAGGCATGACAACATGCCACTGCTTGGCACGGAGGTCAAACTGAAGACAGGAACATGTGACAGTATCACAGACTATAAAGGAATCATCACCCACTGCCACATATCCCGACAGCTTCACCTTCCTGTCAAGAACCTGAGACTGATCTGTGCGGCGCCGACAGCACACCCATGAGGTGGACCCAATAGGACGAACAAGGTCGGTCCTCCGGTAAACTTGGAGAGTTTCAGTAAGAGCAAGAGTTGCTGAGCCAACTTGGATAACCAGAACAAAAGGATCGGCAGAAGAAGCAGAGACAGGCCGCCGTGCAAGGTGATCGAAAATCTGAAATCTGGTGTCCAGATTAAGCTCATGCACGCCATCTTTTTGGAATGAGACAGCATATAGTTTCGAGCTACTGCGGAAAAAGTGCCTCTGACCATCATCATCTCCATACCGATCTCCATGTACAATGTAGTGCGGTTTGAGAGGAGGGGGTGTTTTTATCTCTGGACTCAGATCTGTGAGAGTGGTTTTATAGATAAATGATTGTGAACCAGCTTGGCAGATAATAAACAAGAGTTCGTTGTCCATTTGTGGCTTCACATAGGGAGGAGGAGGACCTGGTGGGAGAAGGTGCCTGCATGCAAGAAGCAAAATATATAGGTCATGCACTAGAAACTTATAATTAATTGGTATGAAATATCTACGCCAAGCTCAAGCTTGTGGATCGATCAATACCTGCAGCGATCACGAAGCACTCCCTCTTCATGTACTTGAGGTGGCAGCACCTTGTCATCCTTATACTCTCTAAAGGTGATTGATTATACATATTATAGTGGACAGAAGATTAATTTGTAAGCAAGATTGATCAAAATTAATGGACGGATCAATCACTACCGGAATCTATGCCGACGCCGACGGCCTCGTCTATGCCGACGGCCACCGTCGGCATAGACGGTAGTATGCCGACGTCCTAGAGCCAACCGTCGGCGTATCCAGGCCATCGGCATATCTCCCTCTATGCTGACAGTGGCCGTCGGCGTAGCTAGGCCGTCGGCATACCTCCGTCTATGCCGACGGTGGCCGTCGGCGTAGCATAACCGTCGGCATATGTGCGGGCCCGGCCACCCCGGTTTTAACAGCCGGTTGACGCCGTCAAACGTATGCCGACGGCCCTAACGTCGGCCGTCGGCATACCTCTCTGCGCCACGTCATCGATCCGCGGCACCGTGGGCCCGGGGCTATGCCGACGGTTATGCCGTCGGCATAGCTCTGGGCCCACTGTGCCGCGGATCGATGACGTGGCAGGGAGCTATGCTGACGGCATAACCGTCGGCATATCTACGTTCATTTTTTTTAACTTTTTTTTCGTTTTTTTATAAAAATTTTTAAAAAAATTAATTAATTAAATTGAGCTATGCCGACGGCATAACCGTCGGTATAGCTACGTTCAATTTTGTTTTTAATTTTTTTTTGTTTTTTTAATATTTTTTTTAAAAAAAATAACAATATTGAGCTATGCCGACGACACTTTCAAAAAAAATTTAACCTTTTTTTTATATATAATTTTTTTCAAAAAAAAATTTCATTAATTAAGTTGTGCCTTATCTATACATAAACACACATAGATACACCACGCGTGTCTCTTGGGCCTAGTTTACCGCCCCGTCAATTCTCGCAGGGTTAGGCGGGATGGGTGTTGTTTGGGGGGTAGCTATGCCGCCAGGTCTTTCTCTGGGCCCTCCTACACGTCCAGAAGTGCGGTGGCGGGTGCAAGCACGGGCTCCGTGGTGTGACCCCCCTCACCGACGTTGCCGCCGCCGTCGCACGGAGGGGGGGACGACCACGTCGGGCAGTAATGGAGGGAATCTTGCGGTGGGTTGTGCCCGGACCTTGATCCGAAGTGTACCTATGTGCTTGGCTATCACACCCAGGTGAAAATGTCCATCGGTCAAACCCCGTCCGGCGAAAGTCAAAGGCGTAGCTATGCCCGGTCAACGGTGCAAGGGTTAGACGGGACGGGTGTAGTTTGGGGGGGTAGCTATGCCGCCAGGTCTTTCGCTGGGCCCTCCTACACGTCCGGAAGTGCGGTGGCGGGTGCAAGCACCCGGCACGGGGCTCCGTGGTGTGACCCCCCTCACCGACATCACCGCCGCCGTCGCACGGAAGGGGGGAACGGCCACGTCGGGCAGTAACGGAGGGAATCTTGCGGTGGGTTGTGCCCGAACCTTGATCCGAAGTGTACCTATGTGCTTGGCTATCACACCCAGATGAAAATGTCCATCGGTCAAACCCCGTCCGGCGAAAGTCAAAGGCGTAGCTATGCCCGGTCAACTCTCGCAGGGTTAGACGGGACATGTGTAGTTTGGGGGGTAGCTATGCCGCCAGGTCTTTCGCTGGGCCCTCCTACATGTCCGGAAGTGCGGTGGCGGGTGCAAGCACCCGGCACGGGGCTCCGTGGTGTGACCCCCCTCACCGACATCGCCGCCGCCGTCGCACGAAGGGGGGGGGAACGGCCACGTTGGGCAGTAACGGAGGGAATCTTGCATCAAAAAGTTTCAAGGATTTCAAAATTCATGTGTTTAGTTTAAAATGTTTAATTATTACTTTGATGCTTTGCTGCAATGGAGAAAGCTACCCCCTAGATTTCTGGGTCAACCGGCCCAGGGTTAGGCCACTCGGGGGGCTTCGGAGGTTAGCTATGCCACCAAAACTTGCATTGGGTCCTCATACATGTGTAAAAGTGTGGTGGTAGGTTTAAACACCCAACACGCAGCTCCGGAGTGTTACCCCCTTCACGGACGGCACTACCGCCAGCACTTAGAGGGGGAAACTTCGACGAAGGTTCGACCCGGAGAGAATCTTGTGATAGGTTGGGCTCAAACTTTGTTTTAGAATGTTTCTATGGGCCAACCTAGCACAACCAGGTAGAAAATTCCATTGGTCAAAGGAGGCCATCACATGACACATGGTCCTCATACATGTCTTAAAGTGTGGTAGTAGGATCAGACACGCATCACCCAGATCTGTAGGGTGTGGTAAAAGTTTGGGCGCCACGAGGGAGGGGCAGGCCCCGCCAACGGTTTATGAAAGAAGTGCGGGTCCTATTGCTCCATTGGCCTCGAAACTTCTCATGCCCTCAAAGGAGGCCATCGCATGACACGTGCCAGGCCCCCGCATTTTTCGGACCCGCATGCAATATTTGAGACATTTATTACACTGCTAGGGTTTCAACGCCGGAAATTGCAGATCTGCGACGCGGCACATGAAATCATTCCCAGAAGCTGAATGGAAAATCCTATGTGATGTCTTTGCGACATGCGTAGGCCTTGTGCAGATGAGGGAGGGGCAGGCCCGGCCAACGGGGGTTGAAATTACCTCGGCTGCATGCATGATCCAATCGTATAAATCCTCGAAAAATCATACGATGCCGGAAATCCTCGGGATCTGGCACGGCGTCATCACATGGCCCCTGTAGGGTTTGGTAAAAGTTTAGACGCGTTTCGAATAAGTCTCACCTGAGGCCACTTGTAAACTACAACATCTCCGAGCTAGTCTCTAGGTATCGAGAGGGAACGTGTCCGGTTTGTGAAGGAAGTGCGGGTCCTGTTGCTCCTGTAGCCTACTTGGCCTGTCAGGCCCAGCCGGCTGAGGAGATAGCCTCAGCCCGGCCAGCCCCTCTCCTCACTCTCTCCCTCTCTCTTCTCCCGATCACCTTCTCTCTCTCTCGATCTCCACTATCGCCGCCACTGCCATCGGCCTTCCCGTCTAGCTCCGGCACCATGTAGCACACCCACAGCTCCCCCTCGATGTGCTCTACCTCCTCCACCCCTTCGATTCACTTTCCTCTGCTTTATGTGGGCGCCCCCATCGATTTTATCCGCCTAGGGTTTCGGTGGTGTGGAGGGTTTGGTCACCGGCGTGCTCTGGCGCCGTGGTCCGGTCAGCTATGGTCTCTGGTTGATACCTAAGGCGGCGGTGGTTCCTGGTGATCCCCTCCTTCCTCCTGTGCCTGCGTGCGTCGGCGGGACGGTGCTGCACCGGCGCAACCCCGACGCATGGCCGTTGGCGCGGTGGTGCTGGTTGGCTCCTCGTCGCAGGGACGGCGACGGAGACCGGCGTCGGAAGGCTGGTGCAAGAGCAAGATCGCTTTTCTCTGCCCCTGGCGGCGCGAGGGGAAAGAAAACGACGGACGCAAGTTCAACACATGAATGCGAAGCTGTACACGCCAACATGCAATGCCTCTTGCACGTACATGAGAAAAATGGATCCGGAGTACATGCACGTACGTCTTGATGTTGCAAGTGTGGTAATTTTTCACGCACTGGGCCACCTCTTGCACGCATGTACACCTAAATTTTTTGCATACTCTCAAAAAAAAAAACCTAAATTTTTGCATGATCCGGGTGAGTGGTTTTGCAGCCAATGAGACGCAAGAACTGGCTGCCCACGGATCAAACCATCTGCACAAGATCTGAATCGTCCATTTCCACCGTCCAAACCATCTGTGAGAAGCACGCACAGCACGCACGCACCCAATCCTACCCAACCCTAAGCCAAACGCGCACGCGTCTCTCTCCCTCGATCCCCTTCTGCGCCGCCACCCTCGCGATCCCTTTTCTCGCCCCCGCCGCCACGCTCGATCCACCCGCCGGCGCACCTCCTCCGGCCGTCCTCGCCCGCTCCGGCTGGCCTCCGGCTGCGCCGCCGCTCGTAGCCGTCCCCGACCTCGCCATGGACGGCTTCTACCATTTCCAGGGAGCTGCTGCATGCGGCGGCGATCTGGAGACGCACCGCATAGATCGTCCCCCTCCCCGTCCCTCCACTCCCGCGAGCAGATCAAGGGGAGGCGCGGTTGGGCCTGCTAGCCGGCGCGCGCGTCCGTGCGTGAACCCACGGGCGTCGCTCCGTCGATCTCGCCTGCCCGCGTCACCGACGGCGGCTGCTGCACGCCGGCAACCAGGGCGCGCTGCCTTTGTCCGCCACGCTGCTGCAGCTTCAGATCGTTCCCATCCTCGTTCTTCACCGCCGGAAACGAAGCAGGGGAGGGCGGCATGCTGCCGCTGCACTAGGCGCAGCTCCGGGATGAGCCTCAACATCGACCTCTCCCGCGCGCAACGAGCTCTCATCCACCGGCCGTGCAGGTGAGGACCCCGTCTCTGTTTCAAGAATTTGGTTCCCTGTGCAACGCCCAAGATTAGCTAGATAATTTACCTAGATGTAGATTGTTTAGAGACCTAAATATTTAGGAAACATTGACATTGTGTGCAAAATTAGGTAGCTGCAGCTGTTTGAATCCACTGTCCTCGAATGGCTGTGCAATAATAATGGTCCTAGCTAATTACTAGTTGATGCTACTAGCTGGTTGATGCTCATGCTGTAGTAAATTTAGCAAACTAGTGGAGCAACACCTCCACTTGTGTGGTACAAGAAATGGTCTTAATTAATTTGGCTATGGATCTCAAAATTGTACAAGTTAAGTATTAAAGACTAGTAAAGCTTCTGCTCAATCAAATGGTATTGCTATGCTCTGGTCCTTTTTTTCTCAAAACATATGTGTATGCATGGCATAGATAACTTGTTCCTTTTGAACATATAGGAAATAATTGCTGTTTATACTTGTTCCTTCTGATTTTTCTTATCTTGGGCAGATTTCCATGGTTAATCTTGCTTGGTGATATATGTATAGATAATACACAAGAGCTGATTATGATGTTCTGGTATGTATGCATGACATAGATAACTCCTACACATGTTTGCTTGCTGCGATTTAATTTTTGGTTATATCTATGGTGTTCCTGGGGTCATATGGTCACCCAAGTGGATGTTATATAGTTTTAGATCATGTGTATGCCTTCCTAGCTTATATCTAGTGCTTGTAATGTGCTTGGGTGATCTTAGGGCCTGTTCTGAAACTCTCTAGCTTCTCAAAACTCCACAATTCCAGCTTCTCATCGTGGCTTCTAGCTCCACACAGCGACTTTCATCCGTTCGGCAGCAAAATCAGCTTCTCCATCGCTATCTTGGCCTGGCAGCGGTTGCTGGCCTGTCTAGCGCCATATTGGGCCGGCTGGGCTGTAGTAGAGGATCCTCCCACCTAGCCCATCTTCGCTACAGGTTGCCTTCAACCTTCAGCTCACGCACAGGAACAAACTGGACACATAACTACTACCAATTACACATCAAATCAGGTGATTTAGACCTCGAATCACATCAACTTGAACATCAAATTTGTCGCCCTATTCATCACGAATCCATTCCATCAGAGTGCACAACCTATTGTTCATTAACAAAGGAGATCAAAAATTCATACGCCATGGCCGGACTAGAGCGTTCTGCTCTGTGCTGGAGCATCAGGGACTTAGGGCACGCTGCTGGGGTGGAACTCAGAGGAGAGGAGGCGGTGGGGCTAGTTGCGGTGGCGCCGGCGTCGCAGCTACGTGCTGACGCGGGGTGGCGGCGGCGCGTAACCCTAGCGCTCGGGCTGGAGAAAGAAGTCGTGGTGTACCTGTTCGAGCGAGGAAGAGCAGGGCTCGAACCGTTTTGTTTTGCGGTGGCATTCTAGTCGTAAATAAGAGGAACTTCAGATTCGTGAAAACGTGGAGCTGGGTTTCCCTCGCTTCACCAAATTGCACTACGGCCCGAGATGGCTTCCTGGATTTAGCTTCTCGGAGGTAAAGCGTTCGGGCTGGCTTCGCTCTCAGAAATTGAGAAGTTTGGAGTGGGAGAGATTCAGAACAGGCCCTTAGTCTAGCTTATGATGAATTCAAATATGAGGCATAGTTTTCTTGCTTTTGACAATTAATGGTGGCTGAAACTAATTGTGGGCTTTAAGCATTTACTTGATTGATACATGCTTGATCTAAACAAGATCATATGTGGGCTTTATCCATGTGGCTTAGTTCATCCGTGGATTTGCTCATGATTTAGTTTTCAGGTTGTCATGTATGAATGTGGTGTGTTGATGTTCAACCTGTTATCTGTTCCTGGAGGTGACAAATTGATACACCTGAACTTATTTTCTGTTTGAACATGGTGCCCTTTTGTGCAGGATTTTTTCCTAGTTAGTTTATTCTTTGCTTTATGTGGTTTAATCTATTTGTTATATCTACCAGTACCACTGTATATGCTCTTGGTGATCATGCCTTGTATATACTACAGCTAGACACTAGCCCAAGTGATGTGGGAGCTGGGTGTCCTATATACTGAAAGGTACCAAGTGCTAGTGGGTGCAGATGTGTTCTGCATATAGCAGATAGTTTATAGATGTGCTACAATGGCCTACTTTCTTCTACTGGTTATGGACTATATCTTTCCTTACCAATCTTCCCTCTCCTCTCAACTGATCTGAACAGATACTATATTTGTCTTAGTCTCTTCTCCTCCCTTTCTTCTTTCTCTCCTAAAATTTGATAAGAACACTAATGCATTTCCCAAAAGGAAATGCATTTCCTTTGCATTTCCCAAAAGGAAATGCAACATTTTAACAATAATCCAAATTCTTCTTTCTTTGTTATTCGTTTTGCTGGTCTTCAAGCTCAAGAAGAAGACAAAGAAGATTTAGTATAGGTTTAGTTTAGGTTTTATTTTCCTTTATTTTTATTTATTTTATCCAATGTAATTCAGAATCCTTTGTAATTATATTTATATGAATAAAGCTTATTGTTTCTTGGGAAAAAGCGAAGAAGGAGGGCGTTATATATGACTTCGTTTGGACTATGCGATGGATTTGATGTTGATGTTATATGTATTTCTGCTGTGAATTTGAATATATGTATCTGTGCTGTGGAATTGGAACGAAATAAAACAGAAAAAAGAAAAAAAAATTGACAGCACCTATGCCGACGGCTTAACCGTCGGCATAGGGACTGCCAGAGCTCCCAGCCGCCGTGGCAGATATGCCGACGGCGTAGCCGTCGGCATAGGTGTGGGACTATGCCGACGACAGCCGTCGGCATAGGTGTGGGCCTATGCCGACGGCTTAGTCGTCGGCATAGCTGCCACGTGCTGGCGGCTGGGAGCTCTGGCGCAGAGCTATGCCGACGGCTATAGCATAGCTACGTTTCATTTTTTTTTTATTTTTTTTTAAATAATTTTTTTTTAAAAAATTAATTAATTAAATTGAGCTATGTAGACGGCTTAACCGTCGGCATAGTAATGCCACGTGGCACTCGCTGGTTGGCCGCAGTTTGACGACGGCGTCGTCTGCCGCCGTCAAACGGAAAACTTTGCTGACGGGGAAACTATGCCGACGGCCGTACCTGCAGCGATCACGAAGCACTCCCTCTTCATGTACTTGAGGTGGCAGCATCTTGTCATCCTTATACTCTCTAAAGGTGATTGATTATACATATTATAGTGGACAGAAGATTAATTTGTAAGCAAGATTGATCAAAATTAATGGACGGATCAATGGTCCAAATGAATGCATGGATTAGTGGACAAAGAAACTTACTGCAGAAAGCATAACTCAAAATCTTCGATGTTTTGCACGGGCAACAACAAGTCGACCTGGCGGGAGGTGGAGTGCAGGAGCTTGACATGGGAGGGCTCAGGACCAAGGTGGAAGGTGGTGACAATGGCGTGTAGGTGGTCGCTCCGGCATGGGAGCCCCACATTGATCAAGACAGAGCACATGACCCCGCAGCCGAGATGGGTGAGCAGGCCATGCGCTGTGATTCTTGTAACACGAGGAAACCTAATATCCACAGGGGGATCCAGCTTCAGACCCGTCCCTTCATGCCCGAGCTTGTATGCGTAGATGACGTTTTTGCGAAGCATGTAGACGGCATTGCTTTCCTGCGCATACACGCCACGGCCGAGGATAGGGACGTAGTGCTTGTCGTCGGAGGTCTGGGTTACCTTGGTCCAGCCGGCGTCGGGGGCGGAGCAGTTGAAGGTGAAGAAAAGGCCGTTTTGGAGGGAGAGCAGGATGAGCGTGCCCCCGTCCGGGCCGTGGCGAGGGAGCACGGCGTAGCCCTGGAGGAAGTCAAGGCCCCAATAGCTGGAGGAGAAGGGCTCGAATTTGCAGTGCTGGGTGGAGGGCTCGCCGACCTGCTCGCAACGTTGGTCTTCGTCTTGGATGACCAGGCGCTGCAGGAGGATGACGTAACTGGTGCAAGAAGAGTAGGTCGCGGACACGGCCCATATGTGGCCGTCGGCGGAGATGGGTATGCACCGGCCAAGCATGCTTGGATCCAGCGGGGGAAGCGCTGCTACTTCGGCAGGCAGCTCCTCCTCGGCCGGCAGCTGCAGCTGCAGGGCCTCGGTTTGCGCGTTCTCGGCCCGCTGCAGGAGGCAGAGTGAGCGGCCGTCGGGGGCCAGGACTGCGCTGGCGCCCGAGCTGCACCCCTGCGGCTGCTTGAGGTCGTGGAAGACCTGGATGTCGTCGTCGCTCCGACCTGAGATCCGCCCGGATCTCGCCACGCGAAAACGGTGGAAGCGTAAGGCGCCGCTCTTGACGCCGACGAGCAGCGACCAGGCGGGGCTCTCGTCGGCGTTGGAGGGGATGTCAACGAAATCCTTGCCGAAGGCGGCCTCAAGGATCGGCGGGGTCGATCGGTCAGGATACAAGGGATCCCTCACCCTCTCCGTCTCCCTCTCCTCCGCCGCCGCCATCTTCCCATCCCCTTTGGTCTCCTCAGCCGCCGCCATCTTTTGGGCTAGGGTTAACGCCGAGGGTTCTTTTCCTGGCCGTTTACTATGTGCGAGTGCGATTCCGGTCCGAGACCAGGATATTGCCTTGCCCGGATTGAAAGACAAATCGCCGAACCGCCTCACCTTTTTTCCACATGTAATCCTCAAAACTGAAAGGGAAACTCTAGCCAGTTGCAAATCAACATGTGGTCAGATGATTAAAAGGACAATGGTATTCTATGTTCAACAGAGTTTAAGTCTCAAATTCTCTGTGACGACCTCATCAATTTCCAGATGATCATGATTTTCCGTGAAGCACTAGATAGGGTACATGGTCTTGCCAAATGTTTATTTTCGATCCAGACCCAACTCACCAAATACAACCTCATTGAGAAGTTTGTATACCCGCCACAATACTCTATCATGTGTATGAAGATCCATTTTTTGGTCCAACCTTGAGAATATTGCCATCAGGGTAATTCTTACAAAACACATGCACACAAACACTCGATCGGCAGTGGCGGAGCTTGACCAAGTTCTATAGGGGGCCAAATAGACTATATTAGCTAGTGGGGGGGGGGGGGCAAACACACAAAACTTCATAATCTAGGCTCAGCCTCTACATTATTTAAGCCTGCATGTGCCAATCTTGGGGGGGCCACGGCACCCCCAACAACACACTAAGCTCCGCCGGTGTCGATCGGGTACCTTCTCGGTTCGATCATCGTATTATAAGGAACTGGAACATCAGTATGGGCAACGACTTGAAAGGTCTGATGGTCAAGGCAATGTTCAAACTAACGTACAATGTGGAAGAATATTTGGCGCCTCTATGTACCGGAGATTTTTTTTTTTGACGAAAAACAGCCAGTGCTGATTTCATTTCATTAAGGGGAGAGGCCAAGACGGCCAAGTTACATGGTTAGCATAATTAGATCTAAATACTTACAACTATTGGAAAGAAGGAAAAAAGAAGAGGCCGAAGGCCAAGTTAGCTTATGTTGTGCCTACTCTTAATCAGGTGGCATCCACATCGCCCCCACCAGACTGGCATTGCACCATAGTCGTAGCTCCTGGTTGATCAAAGAGCTAACCGTACTGGTCGTGGATGATCTGTGCTTGAAACTCCGAGCGTTGCGCTCCTTCCAAATTTGCCACCAGGTGCAGATGATTATGCTGTTGACCTTCCTCCTTCCTTGCGGTGGGAGCATGCAGACTAGCAAGAACCACCAGTCTTCGAGGGAGGGTTCATCTGGAGCTGGAGGTGTGATCTGAACGTTGAATTGTTGTAGAACTAGCTGCCAAGTCATCCTGGTGAACTGGCATTGGCCGAACAGGTGTAGAGCAGTTTCTGGTTGTAGTTGACAGAGTGTGCAGATCGACGTGTGCGGCCAGTTCTTCTTCGCGAGTTGGTCTGCTGTATTGCACCGTCCTTGAATGGCCAGCCACGCATGCATTTGACATTTAGGAGGAGTCCTCGACGACCATATCAGCATGTTGTGGTTGGATCTTATGATGCCCTGGAACAGCACCCTGTAAGAAGTGCGTGCCGAATACTGGCCGTCGGTAGTTGATACGCCCATTTTGCATCATGAATTCTTATTGATATTTATGTTATTCTTGTCAATTATTTCTCATTATGATACAATTCTTATGCCTTTTCTCTCTGAATTTACAAGGTACATCACAAAGAGGGAAATTGACGGAAACTGGAATTCTGGACCTGAAAACCAAGAAAAAGGATGAGAAATCACTGGACTCCAAATGACCTGAAACTTCACGGAGAATTTTTATGGAACATGTGTGAATTATTGGGCCAAAAATATACCAGAGGGGGGCCACCTGCTGGCCACAAGCCAACAGGGCGTGCCCACCCCCTAAGCACGCCCTGTTAGATTGTGGGCCCCTCGCAGGTCCCCTGGCCTTCCTCTTCTGCTATTAGCTGTGTTTTGAGCTAGAAAAAATAAATAAGAAGAGACTTTCGGGACGAAGCGCCACCGTCTCGAGGTGGAAACTTGGGCAGAGGCCCTTTTGCTCTCCGGCAGAGTGATTCTGTCGGGGAAACTTCTCTCCGGGAGGGGGAGATCGAAGCCATCATCATCACCAACGCTTTCTCCTTCGTGGGAGGACCAATCTTCATCAACATCTTCACCAGCACCATCTCATCTCAAACCCTAGTTCATCTCTTGTATTCAATCGTTGTCTCAAAACCTCATATTGGTACCTGTGGGTTACTGGTAGTGTTGATTACATCTCATAGTTGATGATTGTTGGTTTACTTGGTGGAAGATATTATGTTCAGATCCTTAATCATCATTATTACACCTCTGATCTTGAACATGTTGATGATGTGTGAGTAGTTACTCTCGTTTCTAATGACATAGGAGAAGTCTTGTTATAAGTAATCATGTGAAGTTTGTATTCGTTCGATATCTTGATGATATGTATGTTGTTGCTTCTCTTAGTGGTGTCGTGTGAACGTCGACTACACGACACTTCACCATGTTATGGGCCTAAGGGGAGGCATTGTGGAGTAATAAGTAGATGATGGGTTGCTAGAGTGACAGAAGCTTAAATCCTAGTTTATGCGTTATTTCATAAGGGGCTGATTTGGATCCACACGTTTCATGCTATGGTTAGATTTATCTTAATTCTTCTTTCGTAGTTATGGATGCTTGCGAGAGGGGGTAATAATAAGCGGGTTGCTTGTTCAAGTAAGAAAAACACCTTAGCACCGGTCCACCCACATATCAAATTATCAAAGTAATGAACGTGAATCAAGTCAACATGATGAACATGACTAGATGGAAATTCCCATGTGTCCTCGGGAGCGCTTGCTTCATATACGAGTACTTTCAGGCCTGTCCTTTGCTACAAAAAGGATTGGGCTGTCTTGCCGCACACTTGCTACTATTGTTACTTGTCACTTGTTACGAATTACCTTGCTACAAAACTACCTATCATTGTTACTCACAGCACTTGCAGAGAATACCTTGCTGAAATTGCTTATCATTTCCTTCTGCTCATCGTTGGGTTCGACACTCTTACTTATCGAAAGGACTACGATTGATCCCCTATACTTGTGGGTCATCAGCAGTCCACTTCCATGTGATGTCGTCAGGTTGTGTTGGCGAGAGGTTTACTTGGGAGGTGATGTTCCACACGTGCACGTATTCCCTTAGAACCTGGGCAGGTGGGTGATTCTTGATGCAAGTAATCCATTTGCGATCAGCCAACGCATCTTTTATTGAAAGCTTCCTACCTCTACTGTAGGTGTAAAGGTTTGGGAATGTGTCCTTGAGTGGCGCACCTTACCACCAATGACCATGCCAGAAGGATATGTTGGCCCCTGATCCGATAACCAAATCGGTACTGATAGTGAAGATGGCATGGGCCAGCTTGTCAGTTGGGAAAGGTAGTTCTGTCCATGGCTTGTCCGGGAATTTTGCTTGCTACCACAGCCATCGCACCCCTAATGCTGCACCCTGGAGCTCTAGGTTTGAGATGCCGAGCCCCCCCAAATTCGTCAGGCCGGCAGATGGATCTCCAGTTTACAAGGCATTTATCTCCTGATGCCGAGCTCTTTCCCGCCCACACGAAGGGCCTGCGGATCTTGTCAATCTTGTGCTGCAGCCACTTTGCTTGGGGTATTGCGATCATCTGGAATGCCGGCATCGCCGAGAGTACCGAACGTACCAGGATTACTCTTCCCATAAGATTTATGAAGTCAATCTTCCATCCAGAGCACTTCCCCGCGAGGCGATCAACAACTGGCTGCAAATCCACCCGACGCAGCTTCCTGTCGGACAGTGGCATGCCGAGGTATGTGCAAGGGAACATTCCTTGCACGCATCCCAACGCCTGCTGTAACAGCAAGGTGTCTATTTGCTGCAGCAAATTGGGTAGAAACTTGTCAGGACCCCAATCCTAAGTCATATGAATCCAGCCTGTAACATATCACATCACTTTGCAGTCTCATGCACGGTAATCCCCACGGCTGCCACCTTACCTTGGTCGGGACCGTTTGCGTCTTTTGGCTCACGTATATGATTATGTCGCTAGCAATCATACACCAGAGAACCCGGGTCGACATAACTAGTCATAGAACCCAAGTGGCACATCCATACAGGAACAGGCATACGTAACCCAACAGTGAAGGTGTCGGTCATCAACGTGTGTAGACGAGTCATAGCAAGCTACATGGACTCCATTACACCGTGAGACATTTATGTCATCAAATGCGTGTAGACGAGTCATAGCAGGCTACATGGACTCCATTACACTGCGAGACATTTCCCCGTAGGGACAGACACAACAACAAAGAAGGATACACGCCGGTCAAGCAATGTGTCGGGAGCAGTAGCAAGCTACCATGGCTCGGTGGAAGCACAAAGAGGCATTTTCCCGTAAAGAGGGCTACTAGAGGCACACAGCTAGGTGTCGAATCCCACACATACCAATGCATTTCAAACATACACGCAATATGCACGATATGCTTAGATACAACATGGCATCACAACATAACTCTATGACTCAAGTATTCATTAATGACTCATAGGAGCCAACATAGTGTGATATTACAAACAGGGGCCACATGACCCAACACTCAAGTCATACAAGCATCAAGCGGAAGCAAAACATGTCTGGGTACAGACATCTACTAAAGTGGCTGGAGGAGCCTGAAAAGCTACAACGACCCTACCAAAGGAACCAGACCTCTGTCTGGGATTCCTAAGCTAATCCGGTCAACATCGAACTTCACGTCATAAGAATCACTAACGAGACTGGCGTCTCCTCTGCAAAACATAAATTAAGCAACCGTGAGTACAAAGGTACTCAGCAAGACTTACATCAGAACTATCTACATATGCATCAATATCAATGAAGGGGGTTTTGGAGTTTATTGCAGCAAGCCAGCTGTGACTCTTGGCTAACCTGTACTACGACTACAAGTAGTATCTTTGAGGTGGGATAGCGCACACGAGTCCACATATTCAGCATATCAATACACCACTATGGATCCCCTCCCGTCTCCCTACGAGAAGGCCATCCATAGCACTCATGCTTATCTTGCACATTTTAGAGTATCCAGTTTAAGTTGTCTATGAACCACATAAGTTCTGCAAGTAGTCCATATCCGAGGACACGACTATTCGAATAGATTCATAACCCTGCAGGGGTGTACTTCTTCACACATGCTCCCGCCACTTATCGCCATGTGCACGTAAAAAGGCACCTCGACAACCTTCAAGCGGAAGCCCAGCGAGGGAGTCGGCCATGACCGTCAATCACACAAGACCTTAGTCCAGGTTTATCGCCTATTTGAGACTGAACCCGCAAGGAAGTCCGGCCGAAGTTTCCTCTACGGCCCCAAACGATGTGCCCAGGGTTCGACAAGTCCACCATCCGGGTGACACTTGGTACACCGTGCCACTGTGCATCTACCGCATCGAAGCCTACCCCGTCGGTCAGCGCTAAGCACGGCCGCCAGCACTTTTCCTACAAACACCAGAAACTAGTTGCAACTCCTGGACAAAGATCAAGGCGATTAATAAGCCGAGAGGGGTCGAGTTACCGGAACCCAATGTGTGGTAGTAACTGTCTTGGATCACATACACAGAACTCAGTTCTTAAGGACGGTCCCAATGAGACAACCCGCCATGTACTCCTACATGGCCTCTCATCGCTACCTTTACCAAATCGTGTTCACATACTTAGCTCTCACACAGTAGGACATGAACACTGCCATTCTGATTCATCGCCCAGATGGATCAGACCCGACACGACACGCCTCTAAGCATAGCAGGCACATTAAGTAAGCAAGCATGGATGAGTAGGCACATCAAGGCTCATACAGTTGCTACTCATGCTAAGTGGTTTCAACTATTTACTATGGCAAAGACAGGTCATGCAAAGGAATGGGTTCAACTACCGAGAACATGTAACAGTTGAATCGTTATTGCCCTAATGCAGTAAAAGAGAGCAGGAGTGAGAGAGTGGGTTCATATCATTATGCTCAAGGGGGGGGTTGCTTGCCTAGCACTTCTAAAGATAACAATAAGTCTTCATCAGTGACAACGATCATAACGTCGGAACCATCGTCTACAGGGAAGGAACAATACCGACAAAACAAGAAAGGAACACATTCAATGCAATGCAACAAACATGATGTATGATATGGCATGTTAAGGTACTGGATTCACCTAGCTCAATATTTAGTCATATTAATTGAAGTGGAATTCAAATAGGCATCAAATTCCAACTCCAAACTATTTATCTAATTTGTCCTAATCCTGAAATGTCCTAGTTGGTGATGTTAACTTGATCAAACATGCATGATCATGGCATAAACAGATTCATTGGATTTTTTGATCATTTTTCATATATAATTTATTTTCATCTGAGTTACGTTTGAATTTCTATGATTTTTAGAAGTTTTAAACAATTTCTGAAAATAGATAAATCATTTTAGATATATCTAAAATCCAGAAATCAATTTATTGCATCAGCATTGAGTCATCATGACATCAGCAGTCAACAGAGTCGGGTCCAGGTCAAATTTGACCGTGGGACCC
Source organism: Elymus sibiricus (assembly GCA_039707655.1). Taxonomy (NCBI): domain Eukaryota; kingdom Viridiplantae; phylum Streptophyta; class Magnoliopsida; order Poales; family Poaceae; genus Elymus; species Elymus sibiricus. The sequence goes on from CM077665.1 coordinate 483,716,384, forward strand.
GCCTGTCATTGACACAGTGTTATACAAATTTAACTAAACCTGATCTATAATTTAACCCGCCGTTAATTAGCTGGTGGGGCCCTGTGTCAGTGGCACTAATGGATTAATTAGGCCATCATTAGGCAGTAATGGAGGTGCCACGTTAGAAGCATCGGCGGTTTGCCGCCGGCGACCCAAACCGACGGCGGAGACGCTCGGAATCGAGCTGTAGGCCACGGTTTCGAGCACGGTTAGGCCCTGCTTGCTCCTGGAGGTGCGCCGCATCCATAGGAGTAGGCGTTAGGGTGTGGGGAGGTCGGAATAGATGCCGGCGAGCACTGGTGCGGCGGCCGGAGTTCGGGACTCGACGGTTTCGACGTTGCGGTGCATGATAGGGGCGGTGGTTAGCACCAAACAAACCTACGCACGCACACGAACCCAACGGGCGCGCGCACGGGACCCTAAGGTCACCGGAGCTGCGTCGACGACGAGATCAGGCGGCAGCATGCTACGGTCAGCAAGGGGGCAACGGCTACGGTGAGGGACAAGCCACGAGGTTAGGGGGTTCGACGCAGGAACTCACGACGAGTCAGATGAGACGGACGACAAGCTCGGGGAGGCGCAGATGGCCGCGAATCGCCGAAGAGGTGCGCCGGAGCTGGAGCTTGAAGACGACGTCGATGGAGACGACAGAGGGCTCCTCCAGTTGCTTGGCTCGGTGAGGAGGTCGAGGACTACGTCGCGGTTCTTCTGGACACGGGGGAAGGGCATGGGGGACTCGGTGGCTACGGTGGCGACGGCAGCGAGTCAGCGATGGCTTCAGCCATGGCGACACACAGGCGAGGGAGAGGGGAGGAATGAGAGGAAATAGGTGGGCTCGATGCGGACGACTCTGGGGTCCTCATCCCCTCGTCCAGCCAGGCTAGCAGGCAGGAGGTGGCCATGGCGCGTGCTCGCGCGCTTCGGGCACGCGCGCGTCCTTCTGTCCCGAGGAGGAGGACGACAGGAGGACGAGGCTGCGTTGGGCTGGGCCTCGCAGGTAAGTTGGGCCAGGTTAGTCCTTTCCCTTTTGTTATTTCTGTTTTGTTTTCGTTTTATTTATTTGCCACTTATTTCTTAAATTCAAACAGAATTCAAACCGGTGTCATAATCCTCTGAATATTTTTAATGTGGCTAAATGGATTTTCCCAATTGCACATAAAATATTTCAGAGACATCTGGATTCATATTCTATTTATTATGAATATAAATCCAACCCAGATGCAATATGATTTAAGTTCAAATGCCCAAAATAATTCCTTCAAAATGTCCTAAATTTTGGTTTGAATTATACTTCTCATCAAAATTCTCAAAACAATTAAGGAACATTTTCGAACCAATGAATATGATTTCCAGGGTGCTTTGCCCTTCTTTTATTTAAATTATGATGCTTTTAAAATCCTCAATTCAATTTTCATTGAAATAGATATGATGCATGAATGATCACAATGCAACTAATTACAAACAAATATTCTAGGGCTGTGACAACTCACCCCCACTTAACAAGAATCTCGTCCCGAGATTCAGGCGTAGGGTAAGAGGAAGAGGGAACACTAATCTAACACAATCATGACGATCCAATTGCCCGTCTAAAAGATGTTGATTCATTGCATCATGTTGATCTTGACATCTTTGCCTTCGAGATCTTCATCCAACACAACGACAATGGGAATAGGAAAGCTCTACAAGATTCGATCTTCTCGAAGATCGAGCAACTCATGATCAACTCATGGAATGAGACGTGAAAACGTCTCTTGAGCTGAGACACAAAACACACATTGAAAACGATGGAATGAGGCAAATGACGGAGGTCCAATTGGTAGGCAACAATTCCGCACTAGAACGGATGGTGACGAGGTTTCAAAGTAGCGAGGAGTTAGTTGCCCTTCATACCATAATGGGCACCTTAGGGAAGGTGACTCGTAGGATTATCCCTTAAGTGGCAAAAAGAATTACTTTTGATCCAGAGATCATTGAAACTCTTCATGACAACCTAAGGCAATTCACAAACGATCGTTGGAAGGAATTGAAAGAATGGCATTCTCAGTTGGAAAAGAAACTAGAGTTATAGGACAGCTCGGCAAACGGAAGGCACATTCCATTAAGTACCGAGAATATAACCTAGTGTATGAGCGTGCTCTCAAGAACTTGAGCATTTCCATATTCATCACAGTTTTACCAACATCTATGCCAAGGATCCTGGCAATACAACATGCTACCATGATGAACAACGATGGAGGATGCAGATGCAAAGGAGGACAACACCTTCTCAGATTTCACCTTGGCTATGCCGAGGGAACAAAATCTGGATGATCGACCGAGAGACATTTAGCACTCCGCTTCTAATGTTCTCCTTGATGAAATAGCGTAACCCAATATGATTGTTTGGTATCTAGAACATCAAGTAAAAGGTCGGACTTCGGAAACACAATGGTCCACAAGGAACAACTTCTAAAATAAGTCATATGAAATCCTCATGGGGAAGTGGCTAAATTGCTGATACAGATATTATAGCAATAGGTCTTCCGGCTAGGTGCGTTAGCCACAACATCACTTTACCGGGTTACAAAGAGACCAATATTATAATTCTTAGGAAATGTTCCAACCATCATGTCTGCCCGAGATTCATATATGATTGGTGATAGATATTCCAGACTCAGCATGCCTGAAAAGGAAGGTTTGCAACACAAATCGACGAGATGATGTTGCGAGATTCTCAGAAAATGAACTGCGGGAGCCAACTCCAAAACATGAGCTGGATTGCAAGACCCACATGAACACAGTGTCCAAGACAATTGTGGTCATATGGAGAGCTTACAACAAAACACTACCGAGTTCTGGGTGGGAACCATCATTGGAGGTAACGAAGTATTGTGCACGTCCGTCTGAGCTCTTCAGGAATAACACTTAACTTCTTTTCCTTGAACAGATCAATCAGTGGCTTGGTGTGCTAGGGATTGCATATGGAATGAAGATGATCAGTCTATCAACCCATAGAATACTTCGCACGGGCATGACTGACTTGGGATGATTCCAAAGAAAACAAAACGACCTTTCTCAAGTTCACGGCAGCAACTTGCAACATATGCACGTGAACTTTAATAAGTCACTTCGTTCACCAAACATATGCTTCATGTACGAGACATGAAGATATCGCCTACAAAGTTTCCAATGCTAGTTTTATGTTCATCATGAATCATGGAGAGTATAAACAATGTTGTCGATGGGCTCAACAACAGTTCCCCGAGGTTTCCATGAAGATGGAAGTCCATAACTATGAGAACAAGGTGATATCATTGGTCAGACCAAAAGATATAATGGTATATGCTCGAGGATACATCCACGAGTAAAAACAACATTAGGAAGATCTTTGGTTCTGATTTTGATTTGATAATAGCCCACTCTCAAATCAAAGATTGGCAAGACAATAGATGCAACATTTGATCACAAGGATCAATCGATGAAGATATCGCCTTTCTTCAACACACACAACCACAAAAGAATATATCCCCTTGGAATGAACTAAGTCAGGCGAAGCATTTATCTTCCAACTCTCCAAGTTGTTGTTTAGCTTAACCAACTAGCTCAGGGGTATCCAACACAGATTCTTGGAGAAGGGGTGGTTTATAAATAAACCAACTTGATCACGAACTCAACATAACAGTCAAGGAACACCTTGGTAATACTTCCGAGAAGATATTTGGAAAATCACGATCCACCGATATGTTACTGAGCTCGGGAACAATCTCACTTTTCAGGGCGACATGATATGATCAAAAGAGCGAAGGATTGACACAATCCTAACTCATTGATCGAAAAGTGCACCATGAAAGATGGACTAGGTAGCATGATCAATCTTAGAATGGTGATTCAATAACCAACATGCTAAGAATGAGATTATTGTCCATTAACTACCAAGCAACAAAGTTGCTAGGAGTATTGATTTCACACATCACGATTCACTTGTCGGTATTCTGGTTACAACAACACAGAGACCGAGGAGTGAATGATGATGGCGAGAAGTATCACTGTATAAAGAAGTCATAAGAGGTGGTGCAATTCCCATGACAATCGTGACTTCAAGGGGGTAATACTTCGAGGTAGAACAGAACAAAAGCTAGATTGGCATTTTGATCTGCAGAACACAACTGCTTTGACCCAATCCTGGAAATGGATGAGGTACTGGAGTTTGTTTCTCCTAGTCATTCTGAAATAGAATGGCTCGACAAACCACAAGAATAATAGGCATCGATGATACGAATGCACCACTACTCTTGACTATCCACTAATAGATGAAGGTCACAATACAATTGAAAAGGGGCAACTCAAGAGCACAAGATTTTCTGAGTGTTGGATGCATAGGTTAACATGTTGAACATGGTTCAACACAGTTCTTCCGGATAACCCGTGCAGAAGGGTAGGATTGGCAGAGTCACAACTGTGGAATGGAGAACTCATGAAGAGCACTCTTGTTGTGATCTTCAGTTCACGAGGAACTTCTGTCATGACTGGTTCATGGTATTGGAAGAATGATAAACCACGAACCTTGAAAACTATAACAAGGTTATGAATCATCCTAAAGGAATGAGCAACACTATCAGCAGGAATGAGCAGAATGATTCTTGGGTTCAAGAACCCAGAAATGGAATACCTACTGACTAAGTAGCATCACATGATGCTTTCGATAAGGATGGCTAGAATTATCACACTGGTAACACAAGACACAACTAGACTATTGGGTGGTTCACTGGAATAACCTGGTTTCCTAACACCTTAACAATTACGTCGAGGTAATAGAGTACCTCAACACAATAATTAGTGTGCTTTGTCTGGCCCAAAAGACATCGGGAACAAGATGAAAGAATTTGCAATTGCATCAGATTTTTCATAAACCTTGGATAACTCGACAACATAACGGCTGTACGGGCATGAAATATGAAGCAACCTGCAAGAAAACTGACAACATAACAACTAAATCCCTATGGAGACATCGATCCAGAAGGACAATACCTTTCCTATAGGTCTCCAGCATAGTAACTCGTCATCCTGATAGATAGATGAGAAGCCTAATTCTTAACCCTGTAGAATAAAGAAGAGGGTGACTCAGAATTAGAATGACACGAGGAAAGGAGTAAAAAGAATTTTACGCTCCCTTCCACAATGAATTCCCTTATATAACTAAAGCAGTTCTAGACTCAACATCGACCAGTTTGGCTTGGTAATCCTACAGGCACTCAAGCTCTGATACCAACACTGTCGGGACCCCGATCCTAAGTCATATGAATCCAGCATGTAACATATCACATCACTTTGCGGCCTCACGCACGGTAATCCCCACGGCAGCCACCTTACCTTGGCCGGGACCGTTTGTGTCTTTTGGCTCACGTATATGATTATGTCGCTAGCAATCATACGCCAGAGAACCTGGGTCGACATAACTAGTCATAGAACCCAAGTGGCACATCCGTACAAGAACAGGCATACGTAACCCAACAGTGCAGGTGTCGGTCATCAGCGTGTGCAGACGAGTCATAGCAAGCTACATGGACTCCATTACACCATGAGGCATTTCTGTCATCAACTGCGTGTAGACGAGTCATAGCAGGCTACATGGACTCCATTACACTGCGAGACATTTCCCCGTAGGGACAGACACATCAGCAAAGAAGGATACACGTCGGTCAATCAATGTGTCCGGAGCAGTAGCAAGCTACCATGGCTCGGTGGAAGCACAAAGAGGCATTTTCCCGTAAAGAGGGCTACTAGAGGCACACAACTAGGTGTCGAATCCCACACATACCAATGCATTTCAAACATACACGCAATATGCACGATATGCGTAGATACAACATGGTATCACAACATAACTCTATGACTCAAGTATTCATTAATGACTCATAGGAGCCAACATAGTGTGATATTACAAACAGGGGTCACATGACCCAACACTCAAGTCATACAAGCATCAAGCGGAAGCAAAACATGTCTGGGTACAGACATCTACTAAAGTGGATCGAGGAGCCTGAAAAGCTACAACGACCCTACCAAAGGAACCAGACCTCTGTCTGGGATTCCCAAGCTAATCCGGTCAACATCGAACTTCACGTCGTAAGAATCACTAACGAGACTGACGTCTCCTCTGCAAAACATAAATTAAGCAACCGTGAGTACAAAGGTACTCAGCAAGACTTACATCAGAACTATCTACATATGCATCAGTATCAATGAAGGGGGTTGTGGAGTTTATTGCAGCAAGCCAGATTTGACTCTTGGCTAACCTGTACTACGACTACAAGTAGTATCTTTGAGGTGGGATAGCGCACACGAGTCCACATATTCACCATATCAATACACCACTATGGATCCCCTCTCGTCTCCCTACGAGAAGGCCATCCATAGCACTCATGCTTATCTTGCACATTTTAGAGTATCCAGTTTATGTTGTCTATGAACCACATAAGTTCTCCAAGTAGTCCATATCCGAGGACGCAGCTATTCGAACAGATTCATAACCCTGCAGGGGTGTACTTCTTCACACATGCTCCCACCACTTATCGCCATGTGCACGTAAAAAGGCACCTCGGCAACCTTCAAGCGGAAGCCCAGCGTGGGAGTCGGCCACGACCGTCAATCACACAAGACCTTAGTCCAGGTTTATCACCTATTTGAGACTGAACCCGCAAGGAAGTCCGGCCAAAGTTTCCTCTACGGCCCCAAACGATGTGCGCAGGGTTCCACAAGTCCACCATCCGGGTGACACTTGGTACACCGTGCCACTGTGCATCTACCGCATCGAAGCCTACCCCGTCGGGCAGCGCTAAGCACGGCCGCCAGCACTTTTCCTACAAACACCAGAAACTAGTTGCAACTCCTGGACAGAGATCAAGGCGATTAATAAGCCGAGAGGGGTCGAGTTACCGGAACCCAATGTGTGGTAGTAACTGTCTTGGATCACATACACAGAACTCAGTTCTTAAGGACGGTCCCAATGAGACAACCCGCCATGTACTCCTACATGGCCTCTCATCGCTACCTTTACCAAATCGTGTTCACATACTTAGCTCTCACACAGTAGGACATGAACACTGCCATTCTGATTCATCGCCCAGATGGATCAGACCCGACACGACACGCCTCTAAGCATAGCAGACACATTAAGTAAGCAAGCATGGATGAGTAGGCACATCAAGGCTCATACAGTTGCTACTCATGCTAAGTGGTTTCAACTATTTACTATGGCAAAGACAGGTCATGCAAAGGAATGGGTTCAACTACCGAGAACATGTAACAGTTGAATCGTTATTGCCCTAATGCAGTAAAAGAGAGCAGGAGTGAGAGAGTGGGTTCATATCAGTATGCTCAAGGGGGGGGGGGTTGCTTGCCTGGCACTTTTGAAGATAACAATGAGTCTTCATCGGTGACAACGATCATAACGTCGGAACCATCGTCTACAGGGAAGGAACAATACCGACAAAACAAGAAAGGAACACATTCAATGCAATGCAACAAACATGATGTATGATATGGCATGTTAAGGTACTGAATTCACCTAGCTCAATATTTAGTCATGTTAATTGAAGTGGAATTCAAATAGGCATCAAATTCCAACTCCAAACTATTTATCTAATTTGTCCTAATCATGAAATGTCCTAGTTGGTGATGTTAACTTGATCAAACATGCATGATCATGGCATAAACAGATTCATTGGATTTTTCTGATCATTTTTCATATATAATTTATTTTCATCTGAGTTACGGTTGAATTTCTATGATTTTTAAAAGTTTTAAACAATTTCTGAAAATAGATAAATCATTTTAGATTTATCTAAAATCTAGAAATCAATTTATTGCGTCAGCACTGAGTTATCCTGACATCAGCAGTTGTCGGCGTTCTGGATACCAGGGTACCCAGACTTGCGTGCCTGCAGCCCAAGGTGTGGCCCACCACGACGACCAAGTACGGCCCTGCACGGCTACGCCCAACACAAGGCCCTCGCGAAACCCTCGGGCTCGCGAGGGAGGCAGCGCCACGACCCGCGGGAAGGCAGGCCCCCCCAAGCCTCCTCCCGAGCAGCGGAAACTCCTATGCAACACAAGACCTCAGGAGGCCATGGGTGACGCAAGCCCAGCCAGGCGGGCGCCAGCGCGCCAGAGGGGACCGTTTCCCCTTTGGTGCAAAGGCGGCAGGGACGTACGTGAGTTCCCAAAGTGCCCCCAAAGGTTTCCATTACGGTGCAACAAGACCGGGTCAGCGAGCGCAGCAGGACGGATGTCACCGGCGAGCCCACCACCGCGTCACCACCACTAACTTTGCAGGCGAAGACCGTCTTTTGTCAGGATAAGATGTACCTCCTGTCCCCCTTCAAATTTGGCCATTGTGGGATCCCTTCCCGCCATTGCGATAAGGGAAGAGGACCCCGGGCCGCTATAAATAGAGACTAGGTAGCTCGGTAGGAGGGACAGAGCATCCACCCCGCAACACACCCGCAAGGCAGCACACCACTGTACTAGTTCATCCACAAACCTCCTCGTGAGGCAATCCACCAAAGGTAGGAGTAGGGTTTTACGTTTCGCAGCGGCCCGAACCTGGGTAAACTCTTGTGTGCCATCGTCTTCCTTGCCTTCGAGCGGGGTATGCGTCGTGAGCTTGGATGGAGCGAAGCTGTTGGGGAATCTTCGCACACGCCGTGGGTTCGAATTCCTTAGGGTTTTGCGGAGCCCGAAATCCGACATTTGGCGCGCCAGGTAGGGGCGTGTCTGGGGCCTCACTGAAACTTCGCCTCACCTCCGCTCGGTGCTTCCATGGCCAAGGGACGCCGAACCCACGCTGAACGACGGGCTGCCCGTGTTGCGCGGGCGATGCCACCAGACCTCGGCATCCTGCGCTGCCCCGCTTCCCCGCCGGAAGGCGCCATCTCCAGCCCGGCCTTGGACAGGCACCGGAGGCCGTCGCCCTCGTCAACCGCGCGACGAGCCCTCACCGCCCTGAACTTCCCCCGCGTCCACGTCGCGGCGTCATCTCCCCGGGCTCGCCGCGACCCGGCGCGCGGGCGGATCGCGCTTCACGTAGCCTGTGAGCTGCAGCCTTTCCGCGTTGCTCACGGATGCTATGACAGTTGGATATGCCGCGCGGCCATAGGCGCCACCCCGATGGGCGCGGCCCAGGTGCTCACCTTCGGGACGGCCCAGGAGCGGGCTCGCGCACAGGAGATCGCTCAACCCGCAGCCGAGGAGCCGAGGGCGTGTGGGCGCACTAGGGACGCGCGACGCGACCCGCATCGGCCGGAGGTGCGGCCTGGCTCGTCGGGCATGCAGTTGTCGGCCCTCGGTGTAGGCGGGGGCCGACGGGAGCCACCAGCCGCGGGGAGTAGGCGCCATAACGCGCCCTCTGGCACTTCTGGCGGATTGAGGCAAGGCGTCCGGCAACTCATCTACACCAATGCCTGGGGGCTCGCGCGACTCTACCACGACCATGTCGGCGAGCGCCCAGGCCATGACGGGAGCGGCGTCATCTACCGCGACAGCAGGAGGAGCGTGCGCAGTTCCGCGAGCGGCACTCGTCGGGGCTGGTGTGAACAGCCTCACGAGGGCGGCTGGCGGGGCCGGCCTCATGAGGATGCCGGGCGCTGGCAGCCTCGTGAGGCGTGCCCGCTGGTAGGAGGCTACATTTGGTAAACGATTGGGTCCACGGACCGGGGGTCGACTGCCTGGAGACGGAGGGTGGAACACACGCCCATGTCTCCAGGCCAGAGCGACGCCAGCCAGGAGATGAAGGGTGGAACACACGCCCATGTCCACTGGCCAGGCGTTTCCATCCTGGAGACGGAGGGTGGAGCACACACCCATGTCTCCAGGCTAGGCGCCCCCAGCCAGGAGACGGAGGGTGGAACACACGCCCATGTCCCCTGGCAGGGCGAATCCTACTCGGAGACGGAGGGTGGAACATACGCCCATGTCTCCGGGCCGGGTTTCACTCTACCAGTGGCAAGAGCTCACGTACTCGCCCATGTCTCCGGGCCTGGTTCGCCCTGCCCGGGGACGGACGGTGGGGTACCCACGCAGGGTTCTCGGGCACCCCAGCGAGGTGCGCTGGGGCACCGCCTTGGGTGAATGCCCCGCACGCGACGGGGGGCCGCAGCGCCTAGCCCCGCCCGCGGCGCAGGGGGCTGCGGCACCGCTACAACAACGACATCCGTCCCCGGGCTTTGGAGGGCCCGAGGCCCTGCTCTGGAATGGGCTCTCCATGCGAAGGGCGTGGGGGGGGGGGGGCTTGCCCCACGCTCGAGGGCCCGTTCGGTACCCACCTCACCGCGCCGCATCACGCTTGGGGGATGGGAGCAAGCTCCATGCCAGGGAGGCATGGGGCCCTCAGCGCACCCCCAGGCTCAACCCGTGACACTCTCACGTAATAATGAGTGGGCTGTATATGCCCGGAGCCCCCCGAGGACGCGGAGGGGTTCCATCCCACGCCCAAGTGGAAGCCCCATGCTCCGCGCTGGCGGACAACACTGCCATCCAATGGCTATGCCCACACAACGTGGATTCCCTACGCTCCGCGCTGGGGGAAGACGAAGGCCATGACTAGCCTAGGTGCCGGACGCGGCTGTTGCTTGCTTCCTTTTGTGTTCATGTTGCCACTTTTTGAAATGAAGTTGAAGATTTCGCAAATCTATTTGGAAAAGGGGCGGGAACTTTTCTCTCTTCGCGATTCCTCTTTCTGATCTTGAAGTCTTTTTCCTTTTGGATTGACACCTTGCCAAGCACGGCTCGAGCACTTTGGCTCCCCCTCGTGGCCTCTCGGAACAGGCCGGCAAGGGCCTGTCGCCTCGGGGGGCACTCATCACCTAAACGGTCAACCCCGGCTCGGGGGCTCCGGCCACGGCCCGGCGTGGCATCACGGAACCTCGGGAGGCTCAGGCACCACCAGAGGCGGTAGCCCGTGGAAAGGTAAGGAAGTCGCTTGAGCTTCAAGGGGGACTCCTGAGCAACGCGCCTCAGGAGCCTCACCGATCGCGTAGCTCCGCGCCCCTTGGTGTCGTCCTGGTGATCCGGACGCCCCAATTGCGGCCGAGGCCTCGCCCCCTTTAGTCTCGTCCGGTGATCCGGACGCCCCAACGGTGGTCAAGGTCTGCTCGGGATCGGGCCCTGCCGACGCAGAGCGCCACTTGAGCGTTAGAGGGGGGGGGGGGTTCCAAGGCAATACGTCTCGGTAACCTCACCGATCGTGTAGCTCCGCGCCCCTTGGTCACGTCTTGGTGATCCGGACTCTCCAATTGTGGCCGAGGCCTCGCCCCCCCTTGGTCTCGTCCTGGTGATCTGGACGTCCCAACGGTGGTCGAGGTCTGCTCAGGATCGGGCCCCATCGACGTAGAGTGCAAAAAGGGCTCCTGGACCACCCCGCAAGCAAGGAACAAGCTCTCCCAGGCGGGATCCTTGACCTCCCTGGGTGCTCCGCCTACGCTTCGCTATGCTCGAGCCCGCCGTGACCCAATGAGCTAAGTACACCCGCCTAACGAAAGCAGAACCTTCTAGTCGGTTGATGCCCCGAATGCCGGGCAGGATGCATGAGCGCTAACGTGAAAATGCAGGCACTACGGTTTGCTACGTAACCCCGTCGGGATTCTTGTGATCCCAGGAGCAGGGGAGAGCAGTGCGAGGAAGGGATTCCAGCCACTCTAGGCGGCGGGGCTAAAGGTCAGTCCTCGGGGGCAGCACGCTCCCCCTCAGGAGGGCCCGCCCCACGAGGGCCCGACTGGGTGCCGTCGCCGGTCTTGGCGCAATACCCTCGCGGACTCCTCAGGGGGCACCGCGGCGCATCGGCGATGACCCAAGGCCCCGCAGGAGAAGCAGGGACGCGCCACGCGAAACGAACCATCAACATCGCTAAAGGGAGAAGGAATACGAAGGTAAAAACACAAAAGTTAACGCCCCCAGGGGCCAGGTGTTGCATGTCATGACAGGAGATGGGAAGAGAAAACAGGGGAGGACTAGGCGGAGGAGCCGCTGTCGCCGCTGTCGCCGCCCGGACCGTCGCCCGCAGCGGCGCCGGAGTCGTCGCTCTCGTCAGGGAGAGGCTCTTGGACGAAGCGCTCCACCAAGGACTCCACGTGCTGGCGCGTCTCGTCCCTGAGGGGCCTCTGGAGCTCCTCGGGCACCGGCTCCATGACGCGGAGGAGGTCGAGCTCGGGGATGAAGCGCCGAAGGTTGGAGAAGACGCCTGTCAGTGCGAGGTCCAGGAGGTTGCGCGCGCTGGACACGTTGTCCTCGTCAACCCGGGAGACGCCGGTCTCCAGCGCCTCCACCACCTTGTCGAAGAAGTTGAGGTAGCCCCCATCGCCGTGCGCGCACGGCAGCGCAGGGGCCACCCCGACGAACTGACCCACCGCGCCGACCGCGTGGAGGGCGACGTCCCTGTACTGCGTGGCACGCTGCGCCTCCAGCATCTTTGCGTGGGCAGCCTCGTCCTGGGCGGCCTGCACGGCGTCGACGGCCCCCTGGACCTGGGTTTGGAGCGACGCCAGCTCCGCTCGAGCCTCTGCCTCGCCCCTTAGCGCGGCTTGGAGGGCGGCCTCGGCGTCCGCGAGCTGGACCCTCAGCGCATCAGCCTCCTCCTGGAGTTCCTCGAGCCCGCGCCTCTTGGGCGCGGGCGCCCTGGGAGGGGGGAACGATCGAGATCGGCGCGGCAGGTGCGATTATAAGAGAAGGAAGCGAGAGACTAGGAACTTACTCATCAATGATGGCCCAGCGTCGGCGGACTTGGGCTGGCCTTGAGGGCCCCCCATCACTGCCTCCGGGGGCCGCCGGTGAAGCCGGGGGCTCCGGACGCTTCCCAGCACCTGCCGCGCTCCCGCTGGACGCCATGGGTGAGCAAACGAAAGGAGGAAGACGAGGAGGGTAACTTGGAAGGAAGAGAAGCGAGAGGGCGCGGCAAGATGGCAGGGCCCCCCCGAGCGGGGCGGATTTATAGGCGCAACCGCTGCACGCGGGGCGACGTGGGAAGTGGAGTCGCCAGGCACCTCGAGCGGCGTGTGCCAGGCTCGACTGACGTGCTCTCCTGCCTCACATCGCTTCCCCTGCCCCCGTCGGGTCACATCCGCGTAGCCCGAGGCGGGAGGGGACGCAAGGGGTCAACAACATTCAAAGAAGGATAATGATGGCCAAGGAGGCGCGCAGACCAGGCGTCAGTCCGACCCAGGGCGGTTCTGACGTCTTCGGGGAGCTGAGACGCCCACGTCCCGCGGTGCACCACGCGTCGAATCGGGCCCGCAGGCGGTGGGGGCCCATGGCGCTCCGGCTCATCCACCGTGGCTTTGCCCTGAAGCTAGCTCGAGCGCGCCTCGGGCCCGGGGGCTACTGTCGGCGTTCTGGATACCAGGGTACCCAGACTTGCCTTCCTGCGGCCCAAGGCATGGCCCAGCACGATGACCAAGTACGACCCTACACGGCTACGCCCAACACAAGGCCCTCGCGAAACCCTCGGGCTCGCGAGGGAGGCAGCGCCACGACCCGCGGGGAGGCAGCCCCCCTCCCCCCCAGGCCTCCTCCCGAGCGGCGGAAACTCCTATGCAACACACGACCTCAGGAGGCAAAGGGTGACGCAAGCCCGGCCAGGCGGGCGCCAGCGCGCCAGAGGGGACAGTTTCCCCTTTGGTGCAAAGGAGGCAGGGACGTACGCGAGTTCCCAAAGCGCCCCCAAAGGTTTCCATTACGGTGCAACAAGACCGGGTCAGCGAGCGTAGCAGGACGGATGTCACCGGCGAGCCCACCACCGCGTCACCACCACCAACTTTGCAGGCGAAGACCGCCTTTCGTCAGGATAAGATGTACCTCCTATCCCCCTTCAAATTTGGCCATTGTGGGATCCCTTCCCACCATTGCGATAAGGGAAGAGGACCCGGGCCGCTATAAATAGAGACTAGGTAGCTCGGTAGGAGGGACAGAGCATCCACCCCACAACACACCCGCAAGGCAGCACACCACTATACTAGTTCATCCACAAACCTCCTTGTGAGGCAATCCACCAAAGGCAGGAGTAGGGTTTTACGCTTCGCAGCGGCCCGAACCTGGGTAAACTCTTGTGTGCCATCGTCTTCCTCGCCTTCGAGCGGGGTTATGCGTCGTGAGCTTGGAGGGGGCGAAGCTGTTGGGGAATCTTTGCACATGCCCCTGGGTTCGAATTCCTTAGGGTTTTGCGGAGCCCGAAATCCGATAGCAGTCAACAGAGCCGGGTCCAGGTCAAATCTGACCGTGGGACCCGCCTGTCATTGACACAGTGTTAAACAAATTTAACTAAACCTGATCTATAATTTAACCCGCCGTTAATTAGCTGGTGGGGCCCTGTGTCAGTGGCACTAATGGATTAATTAGGCCATCATTAGGCACTAATGGAGGTGCCACATCAGATGCGCCGGCGGTTAGCCGCCGGCGACCCAAACCGAGGGCGGAGACGCTCGGAATCGAGCTGTAGGCCACGGTTTCGAGCACGGTTTGGCCCTGCTTGCTCCTGGAGGTGCGCCGCATCCATAGGAGTAGGCGTTGGGGCATGGGGAGGCCGGAATAGACGCCAGCGAGCACTGGTGCGGCGGCTGGAGTTCGGGACTCGGCGGTTTCGGCGTTGTGGTGCACGGCAGGGGCAGTGGTTAGCTCCAAACAAACCTACGCACGCACACGAACCCAACGGGCACGCGCACGAGACCCTAAAGTCACCGGAGCTGCGTCGGCGATGAGCTCAGGTGGCAGCGCGCTATGGTCAGCAAGGCGGCGACGGCTACGGCGAGGGACAAGCCATGGGGTTTGGGGGTTCGACGCATGAACTCACGGCGAGTCGAATGAGATGGACGGCAAGCTCGGGGAGGCGCAGATGGCCGCGAATCGCCAGAGAGGTGCACCGGAGTTGGAGCTTGAAGACGACGTCGATGGAGATGACAGAGGGCTCCTCCGGTTGCTTGGCTCGGTGAGGAGGTCGAGGACGACGTCGCGGTTCTTCTAGACAGGGGGGAAGGGCATGGGGGACTCGGTGGCTACGGCGGCGACGGCAGCGAGTCGGCGATGGCTTCGGCCATGGCAACACACAGGCGAGGGAGAGGGGAGGAATGAGAGGAAAGAGGTTGGGTCGATGCGGACGACTCTGGGGTCCTCATCTCCTTGTCCAGCCAGGCTAGCAGGCAGGAGGTGGCCATGGCGCGTGCTCGCGCGCTTCGGGCACGCGCGCGTCCTTCTGTCCCGAGGAGGAGGACCATAGGAGGACGAGGCTGCGTTGGGCTGGGCCTCGCAGATAAGTTGGGCCAGGTTAGTCCTTTCCCTTTTGTTATTTCTATTTTGTTTTCGTTTTAATTAGTTGCCACTGATTTCTTAAATTCAAACAGAATTCAAACCAGTGTCATAATCCTCTGAATATTTTTAATGTGGCTAAATGGATTTTCCCAATTGCACATAAAATATTTCAGAGACATCTGGATTCATATTCTATTTATTATGAATATAAATCCAACCCAAATGCAATATGATTTAAGTTCAAATGCCCAAAATAATTCCTTCAAAATGTTCCTAAATTTTCGTTTGAATTATACTTCTCACCAAAATTCTCAAAACAATTAAAGGAACATTTTGGAACCAATGAATATTATTTCCAGGGTGCTTTGCCCTTCTTTTATTTAAATTATGAGGCTTTTAAAATCCTCAATTCAATTTTCACTGAAATAGATATGATGCATGAATGATCACAATGCAACTAATTACAAACAAATATTCTAGGGTTGTGACAAAACTGCTCTTGGCCATGTTGGGGTGAAGTCCCGTTGCTTCGCCAAATATATTTAGGATGGTGTTGATTGGAGTTGCGTCGTGGGGCAGTGGCTGTGAGAAGATGATGACATCGTCAGCGTAGATGAATGTCGTGAACTTCATCTGTTAGTTCTCAAACCGAGTGAGGATCCCCTCCTCCTCAGCCTTGTCCATAATCCTTGCCAAGCAATCCATGATCAGGACGAAAAGTAGTGGTGATAATGGGTGCCCTTGACGGAATCCCTTCCTATGATCGATCCTAGCAGAAAGTTGTCATTGATCAGAATTTTTGTGGAGCATGTTATCAGCAATGCTATGATCCTTCCCCTCCACTTATCTCTGTATCCCCTATGCTGGAGAAGTTGTAGGAGGAACTCCCAAGATGTCGATTCAAATGCTTTGGAGATATCTTGCTTGAGTAGGAATGCCGGCGTTTGCTTTTGTTTGAGTGCTCTGGTCAGGCTTTGCACGTACACAAAGTTGTCATGGATGCTTCACTTTTTGATGAATGCGTTCTGGCATTGCAAGATGAGGTTGGGCATCAAAGGTTGCAGCCGGCGTGCTAATATCTTAGCAATGAGCTTTGCAAAGCTGAATAAGGCTTATCGGCTGGAAGTTGCTCAGGTGGTTTGCTCCGTTATGCTTCGGGATTAAGATCATGATCACAGAGTTGAGTAGATGCAGATTTTGAGTGTTAGAGGACTAAAACTTCCATATAGCTTCCATGAGATCACCTTTGATTGTGTCCCACTCCCAGCACGCCCGGAAAAACATACCGGAGAAGCCGTCTGGCCTTGGCGCCTTCTCCGAGTTGATGTCAAAGAGTGCCACCTTAATCTCCTCCTCGGTGAATGCCTCCTCCATCGATCCCAAGTCGATCTCAGTGAATGCCATGTTTGCCTGATTCAGAGATTGCGAGTGTGGTTGGTAGGTGACCAGCAGCTGTGGGAATACCGGAGAAAATCAAGCACTTTGTGTGAAAAGTTATGAATGGTACACTGTCTGACTGTCGTGCTATGGAATTTTAGCAAACCATCATATCCCTTGTTCGTCCCAGTGTCCGGTTTCCTCAGTGGGTCATGAAGACATTCAACCTTGCCTCTTTACATGCTGACAGGTTAGGGATATCTGAACTAAACTTGACTTGAGGGAAATTATATAAAAATTTGTGAAGGAGGATCGTTCAGGGTCGATCACCATGTAGATCATGACCAAATAAAACTCCATCACAGGCGATCTTCCAACTGTCAGGTTTGTAGTTGTGGTGGCCTGGTTTCCATGGTGTCAGAGACGACAACATGTGTGAAGGGCGTAATGCTTCAGCCACCAGAGAAATCAGCGATATTTATAAGGGTTCTTGCTACTAAAGTTCCATTGAGGAATTATAATCGCCAATGGAAGAAACCATGCAGTTGTATTGTCAAAATAAATGTGGGTGCATCTTTCCATTGTGAAACACTATCTTGAGCTTCGGGAGCTGTGGCGTGGGATGACCATGAAATCTTTATTGCAATAGCTAATTGGTTTATACCACATGTCGGCAACATTGATTCTGTAGAAATAACCGCTATTAAAAATGGGATGTATCTTACTTCTCAGATTGGGTGTTGTAACCTGTTGATTGATTCGGATTGCAGCTTTGCTGTCGCGGCCATGCAACATCGTCATCGTATCAAGTGTAATGGAGTGTAAGAAGCTTGAAGCAGATTTCTTAGGCCTCCTTTGGTTTGGAGGAATTTCACAGGAGTTCTAAAGGATAGGATTCTTGTAGGATTTTTTCCTCTAGATCCCTTTGGTTCATAGGAATGCATTCCTATTCCTACATAGGATTGGTTCCTATCCTCCACATTTTAAAGGAAAATAAAAAAGAGCCTAGACTCAATGAAAAAATTCATATGATGTGAACCAAATGACATCTCTTTTCGTAATCCTACTCAGGCCTCCTTTGGTTCATAGGATAGAATTATTATAGGAATAGGAAACTTGTAGGAAATGAGATGACATGCATCTCAAATCTTATGAGTAGGATTAGGAAAAGAGATGTCATTTGGTTTACATCATAGGAATTTGTCCATTGAGTCTAAGATCTTTTTTATTTTCCTTTGAAATGTGGAGGATAGGAACCAATCCTATGTAGGAATAGGAATGCATTCCTATGAACCAAAGGGCTCTAAAGAAAAAATTCCTACAAGAACCCTATCCTATAAAATTCCTGTGAAATTCCTCCAAACGAAAGGAGGCCTCATAGGATTTGAGATGCATGTCATCTCATTTCCTACAAGTTTCCTATTCCTATGATAATCCTATCCTATGAATCAAAGGAGGCCTTAAACGTGACCTATACCCACTGTACTTGTTTCAAAAACTTATACCCACTGTTTTCGTGAAGCAAATGAGGTAGCAAATGGATCAACAAGAAAAAAATAGCTCTAGATTATCTAGCTTCTGGGATTCTTTAATCCCTGATTTTATTTCTCATCTTCTTGTAAAACGACATGTCGATTATTTGATGAATAAAGTCTATTACCTGTAAAAAAACGTTGGTAGTGTTTGGTATTTTTCTTTCCATCAAACTTCTCCACAACCATTGATTTGTTTCTTCATCGGACGACATATAATTTTTTATATCCTTACTTATCAATTCTCTGCATTATGGAAACTAGTCACACTCCTTCTAGCCAACCATTCGAGACCCACGATTGGTTGCCATCGTGGTCATACAACGATTGGGGCAATCCGGCCCTCAGCGGCCACCTTCACCGGTGTCACCTTCCCGTCGCGGCTAGTTGTTTGCTCGGCCGCATGGTCAATCAGACAACTGCACTTGACATGCGATTTTATCCACCTGATGGCCGCATCTCCACCAACTTCGGCCTCCCTCCCTGGATTCCCCCTCCTCCAGTGGCAGTGATGTACGGCTACATACGGAACAGGTAACCAGATTGCCACATTGTTTCAAAACAATAAAAACCATTACTAGATTCATTACGAGTTAAATGTATATAATCCCCTGAACTCCCAGATTTAGACTACATCACCCCCTGGACTCAATTTTGGCTCACTTAATCCCCTAAACCTGCACAAACCGGGCAAAGCACCCCTTGACGGCTCGCCTGGTGGTTTGGGACGGCAGTTTTGCGGACGTGGCAAGGAGCAGTTCGGGATTGAATATCGGGCGATGCCATGTAGGCTTAGACCTGGTGGACTCGGTGTAGTTGCGACCAGACCATCTCGATTCCATCGGGTGCCCACCTTTTTGCCTTCCTACCTCCCGCTCCCTCTCTATAGGCGACGACGCGGGCGATTTGAGCAACCACGACGACGATGGCGAGGATCACCGGCATGCCCTGAAGGACCTCACCGACGGCGGCCATCAGGTCAGTGTGCTTCATCCCTAGGAAGGAAATCATGTGTTGTGCTGCATTGAGGAGCCGCTCGTGGCTGTTATCTGGGGTTTTGGGGGCTTTGATTGTTGGAAATATGCCCTAGAGGCAATAATAAAATGGTTATTATTATATTTCCTTGTTCATGATAATCGTTTATTATCCATGCTATAATTGTATTGATTGGAAACTCAATTTCATGTGTGGATACATAGACAACACTGTGTCCCTAGTATGCCTCTAGTAGACTAGCTTGTTGATCAAAGATGGTCAAGGTTTCCTGGCCATAGACATGAGATGTCATTTGATAACGGGATCACCTCATTGGGAGAATTATGTGATGGACAAGACCCAAACTAAGAACGTAGCATATGATCATGTCAGTTTATTGCTATTATTTTCTGCATGTCAAGTATCTGTTCCTATGACCATGAGATAATGCAACCTACTAACACCGGAGGAATACCTTGTGTGTATCAAATGTCGCAACATAACTGGGTGACTATAAAGATGCTCTACAGGTATCTCCGAAGGTGTCTGTTGAGCTGGCATGGATCGAGACTGGGGTTGGTTACTCCGTATGACGGAGAGGTATCTCGGGGCCCACTCGGTAATACAACATCACAATAAGCCTTGCAAGCAATGTGACTAAAGTGTTAGTCACGAGATCTTGTATTACGTAACGAGTAAAGAGACTTGCCGGTAATGAGATTGAACTAGGTATAGAGATACCGACGATCGAATCTCGGGCAAGTAACATACCGAAGAGCAAAGGGAACTACATACGGGCTTAACTGAATCCTTGACATAGAGGTTCAACCGATGAAGATCTTCGTAGAATATGTAGGAACCAATATGGGCATACAGGTCCCGCTATTGGTTATTGACCATAGAGGTGTCTCGGTCATGTCTACATAGTTCTTGAACCCGCAGGGTCTGCACACTTAACGTTCAGTGACATTTCGGTAGTATTGAGTTATGTATGGTGGTGACCGAAGGTTGTTTGGAGTCCCGGATGAGACCCCGGACGCCACGAGGAGCTCCGGAATGGTCTGGAGATCAAGATTGATATATAGGAAGTGCCATTTTGGTCACGGGAAAAGTTTCGGGTATTTCCGGTAGTGTACCGGGAGTGCCGGGAGGGTGCCGGGGGTCCATCGAGAGGGGCCACCCACCCCAAAGAGCCTCATGGGCTGTGGGAGGAGGAAAACCAGCCCTTGGTGGACTGGCCGACCCCTCCACTAAGGCCCATGCGGCTGGGGGTGGAAAAGCCCAAAGGGGGAAAGAATTTCCAAGTGGGGGAGGAATAATACTCCTAGTAGGATTGGAGTTGGACTCCTCCACCTCCCCACTTCGGCCGAACCAAAGGGGGAGTCCTAGGGCGGCTGCCTCCTCCCCCGCCCTCCTATATATACTAGAGGATTTGAGGGCAGCCCTAACGCTAATTGCCATGTGCTGCCCACTTCTTCCTCTAGATCGTTTTTTCTCCTCTAGTCTAGTTTCGGCGGTGCTTAGGCGAAGCCCTGCCGGAATAGTTCTGACGGGGGGATTACCCCCGGGTAGGCTCAAGGAGGCGACTCAACATTTTATAACAACGGGGCGGCCAACGCCCCTCTGTCCGGATGCTCCAGCTGGTACCCCGGTCTGGCCGGCTACGGAGTCCGGTCGGCTCACTGCCCAGCCGGCTGCTCCGACCGACCTCTGTCCAGCTGCTCCAGCCGGCCTGCTGCGCGAGGTCAACCACCACGTCCCGTCGGACATGACATGAAGACACTATAGCCTGCATCATGCGTCACTTCACTGCACCCCAATAATGGTGCACTATTTCCTGCGTCATCGCGTCACCTCGCATGTCATCTCCAATAGTGGTGCACTATTGCATGCATCATGCGTCATCTCACATGTCTTCTCCAATAGTAAATAGTTGGCCATGTGGGCCACCCCTTGTTCCCTGGGCCTCCCTATATAAGAGGCACTGTTGACACCTGATTTTGGCACGATACAAAACACAATTAAGAAGGCCTCAAATGGAAAAGTGCTCAAAGAGAGAAAGTTCTGTATCGTCGAAAGGAGAAACTTTGAAGTTTGGGCCATTGCCATCCGATCTCTTCTCGAAAGCCGAAATTGTGTTCGAAATACTGAGATTTTATATTCAGAGCACTGTTCAGCCGATTACGCGTCAAGAGAAGCCTCAAATGAGAAAAGTTTCTACACGGATTGTCTTCGTCTTGTCGAAACGGTCGATTTTGATATAAAAATCGTCTCAATCCGAGTTCGTATGCAAAAGTTAGAGCTATCGGAAGGCAGCCCTGTCAGGAGGCGAAATATGGCGCGCCCCACCAGACATATGTCTGATGGGTAGCGCCACAATTCAGATGTTTTGCGCGACCGTTTTGGCCCAGAAGATGGCTTCGAATCGAAAAACGTTCAACATAAAAGTTTTTCGTCTCGTCGAAACGGTCAACTTTGGTTTTGGACGCATTTTCATCCGAGGTCGTTTACTGCCTCAAAAAAGACCCGCAAGGTGCAGCCAGAAAGTTTGCCGAGCAAAGAACTTGCCGGGTGAAAAGCTTGCCGGGTGATAAAACTTGCCGGGTGAAAAGCTTACCGGGTAAAGAGCTTGCCAGGGTGGAAACCTTGCCGGCGTGAAAGCTTGCCGGGGTGGAAAACTTGCCGGGAAAAGCTTGCCGGGGTGGAAACTGTCAAGGCCAATCCGACCAGAAGCTGAAGATAGACTCAAAAGATTATCTAGATGGCTTCGTATGAAAAAATGTTCAACATGAAAGTTGTTCATAACGTCGAAACGGTCAACTTTGCTTTTGGAGTCATCATCATGTGACGTAATATACGACCTGCAGAGACGCTACAAGAGTCAGACGGTACAGTCAGCTACATGACCGAGTCCGACTCGAAATTAAAGATGACCCCGTGGAGTATTCAAGATGGCCTTATTTGGAAAAGTGATCAACATACGGATTGTCGACCTCGTCGAAGCGCACAAAGTTGGTATTTGAACCGTCTCCATCGGAAGTCATATGCAGATTCCACGGCCCACGCAAGGAGCAAGACAGAAGATTGGACCAGATTCGGGCTGAATCCGAGTGGGACCAGAACTAGGACTCTAGGACGTGAATTGATGTAATTTTATTGTAAGGAAAGCCTAGATGAATCCTTTGCTTGTACGGGAAGTCCAGCCGCCTCTTATATATGTTGGGGGTGACGGCCGATTGAATACAACACACAATCGAACAAACACATCTACTACTTTTTCGTGTTCATCTATCTCCTACCCTTGTATCTTTCTTCTCGTTCTTCGTTCGTTCTTCTCTTGAAGGCCAGCGATCCACGAGGCCCTAGGGGCGATCAGGTCGACCTAGGGCAGCCCATAGCCGCCGCGCGCCCTGACGGGGTCCCTCCCGGGCGTGTGGGGTTTCGGGTCTGCAAAAGCGCCCGCCGGACTGCTTGCGTATCGCGCTTCTGGACGGGTCTCCTTCGACGTGAGCTGCGATGCATCACCCCCGGCGTCGAGGGTACACGGTGACGTGTTCGTGTGCGAACAGGCACCAGGGGAGCTCACCCATCGCCAAGCTCCTCTCATTCTCTCATCCCCTCCCATTTCTCTCATTCTCAGACACATGAGGCCATGGAAAGGAGCAGCCAGCTCCCTCTTCCTCCTCAAACACAGCTCCAGGAGCAACCCTGTACAACATATACACTTCATATATAGACATGCAGAAGTAGGGGTATTATCTCTCCGGAGAGCCCTGAACCTGGGTAAACCACCGCGTGCTACTACCCTATCCCGTCCCGGATCTTTCACGGCAGCCTTGCTCTCACCTCGATTAGCCACCCCCTGACATCTGTTGTGAGAAAACAACGACAGTTGGCGTCCACCGTGGGGCAAGCTGTTGCTGGAACCGTGGTCCGGGCAGGACCCTCTTCATCATCATCACCGCGGAGCTGCCGCCGTCTCTCCGGTGGCGCTCGGGGGCTCGACACCAACATGCCCCCGGGGTTGCCGCATGGGACGGCGCATCCCCGTCGTCGGCCTCGTCCACCTCCAGCTCGCTCCAACGTGCCACCGGGGCGACCATGCAGGTCAGCGCGTCCTCGCCGCCGGCCTCGTACCGCTCCGGCCTCCCCTCGGCCACACCTCCGCGTGCAGGCAAGCTGGCCGCCTTCGTCTCTATACGTACACACGGTTGCGCCGAGCTAGCTAGTGGGCTCGAGTGCACGCACGAGGCCGGCCGGCAGTATGAGCCTCGCCGTCGCCCTGGCCGGCAACTCCGTCTTGCGACGTCGCCTCGCGTGGCCTGTCCCCGGCCGATGGGCCCCTCGGCCGAGTAAACATCCGGCCGTCCCGGTCCTTCGCCGGCTCCGCTGGGCCCCTGGCGCGTCCGCGTGCCCATCGCACCGTGCCCAGTTCCCGCATGCCCGTCCGCTCCGACCAGTTGCACGCCCGACCACCTGGTCGCCCCGCTCCGAGCGCAGTCGTGCCTAGCTAGCTAGCTAGCAGAGCCAATCGATTCAGCTGTGTGCCTGCTAGCTTAGCTAGCTAGCTTCGCTCGTGTGCGCGCATGAGGCCAGAAGGACGTGTGTTCCTCACCATCGCTCCGACCCGCAACTCCGTCTGACAACGCCTCCGCCGTTTCCGTCGGGTGGTGGGGCGCAGCTCCGCTCCTTCGTGCGCCCGAGCCGCCCAGCCGCGCGTCCGCACAACCTCCGGTGCCGGCCCGCGCAGTCTCCGGCACCGACGCCCGCACACGTGCCAGACCGCGCCCCGCGTGTCCGTGTCTGCATCGTCATATCCGTGCGTCCAGGCCTGCCGGCTCCGCCACCTGCTGCAGCCCGCGCACAGCGGCGTGCCTGCCCCGTGGCCTCGCCCGCCGGCCTATCCGTGCCCCCGGCCCGGCCGCCGCCGGTTCCGCCTTACTGCCGGCCACCGCAACGTTGGCTGGCTGCGGGGCCACAACGCTGGCCGGCTGCCGCCATGGCTTGGCCGCGTACACGCATGCATGCAGGCCCGGGCCGGCTGCTGCATGACCGGCTGGCCTAGGCCACATACACGCATGCCCCGCATGCTGCCACCCGGCCAGCTGCTGTTGCCCTACCACGGCTGCACGTCCGGCTGCCCCCGACTCCGGACTGTTCGAGCACCTGCGCAACCGCGCGTGTCGGCTCCGCCTCGCCACACCGGTCCATTGCGCCGGCCAGACTGCTCGTACACTGGCCCGCCGCGCCGCCCAGACTGCTCGTACACTCGCGCGGTGCCGGCTCTTCATCGAGGCACCGGCCCGCCGCGCCGGCCGGACCGCTCGTGTGCTTGCGCGTTCGTACGCGCCGGCCCTGCCTCGCTCCATCAACACTCCGCGCTCATGACCTGTGCCAGCTCCACCCCTACTCCAGCAGTTGTCCTTGTGGGCTGGCTGCTCTCAAAGAAGAGAATGAAGAGAGTCACGTACATGCATGCGTGCAAATGGTACGTGGATGCTGGCTGCATCGTCATATCCGTGCGTCCGCACAACCTCCGGTGCCGGCCCGCGCAGTCTCCGGCACCGACGCCCGCACACGTGCCAGACCGCGCCCCGCGCCTCCGTGTCTGCATCGTCATATCCGTGCGTCCAGGCCCGCCGGCTCCGCCACCTGCTGCAGTCCGCGCATAGCGGCGCGCCTGCCCCGTGGCCTCGCCCGCCGGCCTATCCGTGCCCCGGGCCCGGCCGCCGCCGGTTTCGCCTTACTGCCGGCCGCCGCAACGTTGGCTGGCTGCGGGGCCACAACGCTGGCCGGCTGCCGCCATGGCTTGGCCGCTTACACGCATGCATGCAGGCCCGGGCCGGCTGCTGCATGACCGGCTGGCCTAGGCCACATGCACGCATGCCCCGCATGCTGCCACCCGGCCAGCTGCTGTTGCCCTACCACGGCTGCACGTCCGGCTGCCCCCGACTCCGGACTGTTCGAGCACCTGCGCACCCGCGCGTGCCGGCTCCGCCTCGCCACACCGGTCCATTGCGCCGGCCAGACAGCTCGTACACCGGCCCGCCGCGCCGGCCAGACTGCTCGTACACTCGCGCGTCCGTGCGTGCCGGCTCTTCATCGAGGCACCGGCCCGCCGCGCCGGCCGGACCGCTCGTGTGCTTGCGCGTTCGTACGCGCCGGCCCTGCCTCGCTCCATCAACACTCCGCGCTCATGACCTGTGCCAGCTCCACCCCTACTCCAGCAGTTGTCCTTGTGGGCTGGCTGCTCTCAAAGAAGAGAATGAAGAGAGTCACGTACATGCATGCGTGCAAATGGTACGTGCATGCTGGCTGCACTGCGCGCGTGCATGCATGGCCGGTTGCATGGCCCCGGCCGGCTACGCTGCGAGCGTGCGTGCCTGACCGGCTGCGAGCCTGGCCGGCGGCATCATGTACGTGCGCGGACCGGCCGGCTGCCTACCTGGCTGCCAACGTGGTTGGCCGTCTGCCCCGGCCCGGTTGCCCGGCTCCCCGTTTGCCTGGCCGGCCTCCGGTTGCCGCCTTGCCAGTTGCCGACTGCTGGCCAACTACACGGTCCGGCACCCGCGGGAATCAAGCTGGCTGGCTACGTCCGGCTCCTCCTTTTCAGTCTTCATCCGGCACATCCGACTCCATGCCGGCCCGCTCGACTCCGCAGACTTGGGCATAACCGCTTCAACGACACGAATTACATCTGTCTCGGGCACAAACCAGCCTGCCCGCCTACTTCGACACCGGGCCGGCCCGGCTGCCCATCTGCTTCGACGCTGGCCGGTCGGGCCCGGCCGGCCGGCACCTCCATCAATCGCCCCGGAAGCCACACCCAGCGGGTGCGTCGGCACGTCGGCACGCTCCGCTGGCAAATAGCCACGTCGGTTATCATCGACAACAACCACCTCGCCGGCGTCAAAAGCAATGTGAGCTCCCGTTAGCTCATCCTCTTGCCACGCACAAAAAACCGGATACCCCGAGCGACCCTCGGGGGCAATCTCTGCATCTATTCAGCTGCCTTTACTGTTCACCCCGGCGCCAGCTAGTCTCGGCTAATGGGTTGGCCGTGTGGCCCGATACGTTTGTTCCCACAAAACGGCTTAGTAGCGTGTACAGTATCATGGCACACTCTTTGTCTCAGCTACAGATCGCACCGCGACTGTCCGGCTAGCGAGAGCACAAGTTGGAGGTCACCCACGCGAAAAACGTCCCGGGAGAAAACGGCTTGGGAAACCCGGTCATTTCATTTGTGAGCATCTACTCGGCCGAGTCTGCTCCCAGAGTCCGAGTACTGTACGCTCCAATCCGCGACCCACTCTTCGCCTCAGCCACAGACCGGCTTCCGGCTGTCCGGCGGGCAAGAGCAAAAGCCAAAGAGCGGAGAGCACATGAAAAAGATTGAAGGGGGCTTAGACGAAGCCGAGTCGGCACCCTTTGCATAAAGCTTGCACTACCAAAACTAAATATTTGACACGTCTGCATCGACTAAACTCGTCTTTTGCACGATCATTTCCTTGAGGAACCCCCTCGCTTGGAGGCTTGGAAGCCACGCCCGGCAGCGCCCCGCGCTCAACAGCCGGCGGACCCCGCGTCCGCCCTCCGCAGCGCCTCGCGCTCAACAGCCGGCAAACACCGCGTCCGCGCCCGGCAGGGCTCCACGCCCATCAGCCGGCAGACCCAGGATCCGCGCCCGGTAGGGCTCCGCGCCCATCAGCCGGCGGACCTCACGTCCGCCGTCGGCAGCGCCCCGTGCTCAACAGCCGGCGGACCCCGCGTCCGCCCTCGACAGCGCCTCGCGCTCAACAACCGGCGGACCCCGCGTCCACGCCCGGCAATGCTCCGCGCCCATCAGCCGGCGGACCCGCGTCCGCCCTCGGTAGGGCTCCGCGCCATTCAGCCGGCGGACCCCCCGCGTCCGCCCTCGGCAGGGCTCCGCGCCCATCAGCCGGCGGACCCCGCGTCCGCCCTCGGCAGGGTTCCGCGCCCATCATCCGGCGGACCCCGCGTCCGCCCCCGGCTGCGCCTCGCGCTCGACGGCCGGCGGACCCTGCGTCCGTCCTCGGCAGGGCTCCACGCCCATCAACCGGCGGACCCGGTGTCCGTCCTCGGCAGGGCTCCACGCCCATCAGCCCGCGGACCCCCCGCGTCCGTCCTCGGCAGAGCTGCGCGCCCATTAGCTGGTGGACCCCGTGTCCGTGCCCGGCAGCGCCTCGCGCTCGACAGCCGGCGGACGCCGCGTCCGCCCTCGGCAGGGCTCCGCGCCCATCAGTCGGCGGACCCCGTGTCCGCCCCCGGCTGCGCCTCATGCTCGACAGCCGGCAGACCCTGCGTCCATCCTCAGCAAGGCTCCGCGCCCATCAGCCAGCGGACCCCGCGCCCGCGCCTGGCAGGGCCCCGCGCCCATTGGTCGGCGGACCCCGCGTCCGCACCCGGCGTCCTCAACGCCACTATCTGCTTCAGCAACAGCAAAGACCCTCTGCCCGACTCTTCGAGTCGCCCGGAGGCTCGGAGGCTACACCCAGTGGGTGCGCTGGCGAGCCCCCGTTGGAAACAACCAGCCGGTAGACTCCGTGTCCACGCCCAGCAGGGCTCCGCGCCCATCAGCCGGCGGACTCCGCGTCCGCCCCCGGCAGGGCTCCGCGCCCATCAGCCGGCGGACCCCGCGTCCACGCCCGGCAGGGCCCCGCGCCCATCAGGCGGCAGACCCAGCGTCCACGCCCGACAACCTCGACGCCACCGTCCGCTCCAGCGACAGCAAAAACCCTCGGCCCGGCTCTTCGAGTCGCCTGGAGGCTACACCCAGCGGGTGCGCTAGCGCGCCCCCGCTGGAAGCAAGCCGCGCCGTCCCCGGCCCGCAATCAACCATCATCAACAACTTCTGCAACAAGAACGACAACGGCGAAAATCCTCCGCCCGACTCTCCAAGTCGCCCGGAGGCTCGGAGGCTACTGACGGGGGGATTACCCCCGGGTAGGCTCAAGGTGGCGACTCAACATTTTATAACAACGGGGCGGCCAACGCCCCTCTGTCCGGCTGCTCCTGCTGGTACCCCGGTCTGGCCGGCTACGGACTCCGGCCGGCTCCCTGCCCAGTCGGCTGCTCCGACCGACATCTGTCCGGCTGCTCCAGCCAGCCTGCTGCGCGAGGTCAACTACCACGTCCCATCGGACACGACATGAAGACACTATAGCCTGCATCATGCGTCACTTCACTGCACCCCAATAGTGGTGCACTATTGCCTGCGTCATCGCGTCACCTCGCATGTCATCTCCAATAGTGGTGCACTATTGCCTGCATCATGCGTTATCTCACATGTCTTCTCCAATAGTAAATATTTGGCCATGTGGGCCACCCCTTGTCCCCTGGGCCTCCCTAAATAAGAGGCACCAGGGGAGCTCATGTTGGGGAACGTTGCATGGGAAACAAAAATTTTCCTACGCACGCGCAAGATCTATCCATGGTGATGAGCATCTACGAGCGGGAGAGTGGATCTACATACCCTTGTAGATCGCTAAGCGGGAAGCGTTAAGAAACGCGGTTGATGTAGTCGAACGTCTTCACGATCCAAATTGCTAGTCGTCCCGCGATTCGATCACGATCCGTCCCACGATCCAATCACGAACCGTCCCGCGATCCTGATCACGGTCCTTCCGATCTAGTACCAAACGGACGGCACCTCCGCGTTCAACACACGTACAGCTCGATGACGATCTCCGCCTTCTTGATCCATCAAGAGGCAGCGGAGAGGTAGATGAGTTCTCCGGCAGCGCGACGGTGCGGCGGCGGCGGTGGTGGAACTATTCTAGCAGGCCTTCGCCTAAGCACTGTTGAAAACTAGAGGACTTGATCTATTGGGGAGAGAGGGCTGCACCGTGGCTTAGGTTTTTCTGGTGCGGCTGCCCTCTCTCCCCTTGAGTATATATAGGAGGAAGGGGAGGGAGGCCGGCGCCCCTAGGGCTGCCCCTAGGTGCGGCCGAAGTGGGGAGGTGGAGGAGTCCAACTCCAATCCTACTAGGAGTAGGATTCCTCCTCCCCCACTTGGAAACCCTTTCCACCTTTGGGTTTTCCCACCCCTAGTCGCATGGGCCTTAGTGGGGGGTTTGGCCAGCCCACTAGGGGCTGGTTTGACTCCTCCCACAGCCCATGAGGCCCTTTGGGGCGGGATGCCCCTCCCGATGGTCCCCCGGTACCCTCCCGGCACTCCCGGTACAGTACCGAAATACCCGAAACTTTTTCGGTGACCAAAACGGGACTTCCTATATATCAATCTTTACCTCCGGACCATTCCGGAGCTCCTCGTGACGTCCGGGATCTCATCCGGGACTCCGAACAACCTTAGGTCACCACGATGCATAACTCTATACTACCGAAACGTCACCTAACCTTAAGTGTGCAGACCCTGTGGGTTCGAGAACTATATAGACATGACCGAGACACCTCTACGGTCAATAACCAATAGCGGGACCTGGATGCCCATATTGGTTCCTACATATTCTACGAAGATATTTATCGGTTGAACCTCTATGTCAAGGATTCAGTTAATCCCGTACGTTGTTCCCTTTGTTCTTCGGTATGTTACTTGCCCGAGATTCGATCGTCGGTATCTCTATACCTAGTTCAATCTCGTTACCGGCAAGTCTCTTTACTCATTCCGTAATACAAGATCCTGTGGCTAACACTTTAGTCACATTGCTTGCAAGGCTTGTTGTGATGTTGAATTACCGAGTGGGCCCCGAGATACCTCTCCGTCATACGGAGTAACAAATTCCAGTCTCGATCCATGCCAGCTCAACAGACACCCTCAGAGATACCTGTAGAGCATCTTTATAGTCACCCAGTTACGTTGTGACGTTTGATACACACAAGGTATTCCTCCGGTGTCAGTGAGTTGCATGATCTCATGGTCATAGGAACAGATACTTGACATGCAGAAAACAATAGCAATAAACTGACACGATCATATGCTATGTTCATAGTTTGGGTCTTGTCCATCACATCATTCTCCTAATGATGTGATCCTGTTATCAAATGACATCTCATGTATATGGCTAGGAAACCTTGACCATCTTCGATCAACGAGCTAGTCTATTAGAGGCATCCTAGGGACACAGTGTTGTCTATGTACCCACACATGTATTTGAGTTTCCAATCAATACAATTATAGCATGGATAATAAACGATTATCATCAACAAGGAAATATGATAATAACTAAATTATTATTGCCTCTAGGGCATATTTCCAACAGTCTCCCACTTGCACTAGAGTCAATAATCTAGTTCACATCACCATGTGATTTACATTGTTATGAATCTAACACCCAATGAGTTCTGGGGTTCGATCATGCTTTGCAAGTGAGAGAGGTCTTTAGTTAACGGTCTGCAACATGTAGATCTGTGTGTTCTTTGCAAATCTATATGTCACACTGCAGATGCAGCCACGCTCCACTTGGAGCTATTCCAAATGGCTGCTCCACTATACGTATCCGGACTGCTACTCAGAGTCGTCCGGATAGGTGTCAAAGCTTGCATTGACGTAACCCTTTACGCGAACTCTTTATCACCTCCATAATCGAGAAACATTTCCTTAGTCCTCCAGTTACTAAGGATAATCTTGACCGCTGTCCAGTGATCCACTCCTGGATCACTCTTGTACCCCTTGACAGACTCATGGCAAGGCACACACAGGTGCGGTACACAGCATGGCATACCATACAGAGCCTATGGATAAGGCATAGGGGACGACCTTCGTCCTTTCTCTTTCTTCTGCCGTGGTCGAGCTTTGAGTCTCACTCAACTCCACACCTTACAAATCAGGCAAGAACTCTTTCTTTGACTAATCCATTTTGAACTCTTTCAAAAACATGTCAAGGTATGTACTCATTGAAAGTTTTATCAGACGTCTTGATCTATCTCTATAGATCCTGACGCCCAACATTTTAACTAGCTTCATTCCAGGTTTTCCTTTGAAAAACTCCTTTTCAAACAACCCTTTATGCTTTCCAGAAATTCTACATCATTTCCGATCAACAATATGTCATCCACATATAGTTATCAGAAATTCTATAGTGCTCCCACTCACTTTATTGTAAATACAAATTTCTCATAAACTTTGTATAGACTCAAAAACTTTGATCACCTCATCAAAGCGTATATTCCAACTCCGAGATGCTTGCTCCAGTCCATAGAAGGATTGCTGGAGCTTGCATACATTTTAGCATCCTTAGGACTGACAAAACCTTCCGGTTGTATCACATACAACCTTTCCTCAAGGAAACCGTTAAGGAAACGATGTTTTGACATCCATCTGCCAGATTTCATAATCGAAAAATGCAGCAACTGCTAACATAATTCCAACAGACTTTAGCATCGCTACGGGTGAGAAAGTCTCATCGTAGTCAACTCCTTGAACTTGTGAAAAACCCTTTGCCACAAGTCGAGCTTTATAGACGGTGACATTACCGTCCGCATCCGTCTTCCGTTTAAAGATCCATTTGTTCTGAATTGCCTTTCGCCCTTCAGGTAATACTTCCAAAGCCCATACTTTGTTTTTTTACATGGATCCCATCTCGGATTTCATGGCCTCTAACCATTTCTCGGAATCCGGGCCCATCATCGCTTCTCCATATCTCGTAGGTTCATCGTTGTCCAACAACATGACCTCTAAGACAGGGTTGCCGTACTACTCTGGAGCAGTACGCGTCCTTGTCGGCCTACGAAGTTCGATAGTAACTTGATCTGAAGCTTCATGATCATCATCATTAACTTCCTCTTCAACTAACGTAGGCTCCACAGAAACAACTTTCTGCGCTGTGATACTCTCTGGCTGAAATAAAGGTTCAACAACCTCATCAAGTTCTATCTTCCTCCCACTCAATTCTTTCGAGAGAAGCTCTTTCTCGAGAAAGGACCCGTTTTAGCAACAAACACTTTGCCCTTGGATCTGAGATAGAAGGTATACCCAACTGTTACGTTAGGGTATTCTATGAAGATGCATTTGTCCGCTTTGGGTTCGAGCTCATCAGGTTGAAAACCTTTTTCACATAAGCATCGCAGCCCCAAACATTAAGAAATGACAGCTTAGGTTTCTGCCAAACCAAAATTCATACGGTGTCATCTCAACGGACTTAGATGGTGCCCTATTTAAAGTGAATGTAGTTGTCTCTAATGCATAACCCCAAAACGATAGTCGCAAATCGATAAGAGACATCATGGTACGTACCATATCCAATAGAGCACGACTACGACGTTCGGACACAACATTACACTATGGTGTTCCAGGTGGCGTGAGTTGTGAAACAACTTCCACATTGTCTCAAGTTGTATACCAAACTCGTAACTCAGGTATTTACCTCCACGATCATATCATAGACATTTTATCTTCTTGTAACGATGATCTCAAACTTCACTCTGAATTTGTTTCAACTTTTTCAAACGTTTCAGACTTGTGTTTCATTAAGTAAATATACTCATATCTACTCAAATCATCAGTGAAGGTAAGAAAATAACGATATCCACCGCACGCTACAACACTCATTGGACCGAATACATCAACATGTATCATTTCCAATAAGTCACTTGCCCGCTCCATCATATCAAAAAACGGGGTCTTAGTCATCTTGCCCATGAGGCATGGTCCGCATGTCTCAACCGATTCGAAATCGAATGAGTCCAAAGATCCATCAGCATGGAGTTTCTTCATGCGCTTTACACCAATATGACATTTTAGCGACAATGCCACAAGTATGTGGTACTATCATTATTAACTTTGTATCTTTTGGCATCAATATTATGAACATGTGTATCACTACGATCAAGATTCAATAAACCATTCTCATTGGGTGCATGACCATTGAAGGTATTATTCATGTAAACAGAATAACCATTATTCTCTAACTTAAATGAATAACCGCATTGCAATAAACACGATCTAATCACGTTCATGCTTAACGCAAACACCAAATAACATTTATTTAGGTTCATCACTAATCCCGAAGGTAGAGAGAGCGTGCGATGGTGATCACATCAACCTTGGAAACACTTCCAACACACATCGTCACCTCGCCCTTAGCTAGTCTCCGTTTGTTCCGTAGCTTATATTTCGAGTTACCAACATTAAGCAACTGAACCGGTATCTAATACCCATGTGCTACTAGGAGTACTAGTAAGGTACACATCAATAACAAGTATATCAAATATGCTTCTGTCGACGTTGCCAGCCTTCTTATCTACCAAGTATCTAGGGTTGTTCCGCTTCAGCGACCGTTCTCCTCATAATAGATGCACTTAGTCTCGGGTTTGGGTTCAACCTTGGGTTTCTTCACTGGAGCAGCAACTGACTTGCCATCCATGAAGTTTCCCTCCTTGCCCTTGCCCTTCTCGAAACTAGTGGTTTCACTAACCATCAACACTTGATGCTCCTTCTTGATTTCTACCTTCGCAGTGTCAAACATCGCGAATAGCTCAGGGATCTTTATTTCCATCCCTAGCATTTTATGGTTCATCACAAAGCTTCTAGTAGCTTAGTGGCAGTGACTTGGAGAACTATATCAATCACTATCTTATCTGGAAGATAAACTCCCACTCGATTCAAGCGATTGTAGCACCCAGACAATCTGAGCACATGCTCACCGATTGAGCTATTCTCCTTCATCTTCCAGGCAAAGAATCTTGTTGGAGGTCTCATACCTCTCAACACGGGCACGGGCCTGAGATCCCAATTTCAGCTCTTAGAACATCTCATATGTTCCGTGACGTTCAAAACGTTTTGGAGCCTCAATTCTAAGCCGTAATGGATGACGCACTGAACTATCAAGTAGTCATCAGAACATGCCCGTTAGATGTTCACAACATCTACAGACGACGCTTGAGGGGGTGGCGCACCGAGCGGTGCATTAAGGACATTAGCCTTCTGTGCAGCAATGAGGACAATCCTCAGATCACGGACCCAGTCCGCATTATTGCTACCATCATCTTTCAACTCTATTTCTCTAGGAACATATAAAATATTCAAGGGAGCTACAGCGCGAGCTAGTAATCTACAACATAATTTGCAAAGACATTTTGACTATGTTCATGATAACGAGTTTAGTTAATCATATTACTTAAAAACTCCCACTCAAATTGACATCCCTCTGATCATTCGAGTGACACATGATCCAAATCCACCAACTCAAGTCCAATCATCACGTGAGTTGAGGTGGTTTCAATGGTGAACATCTTCATGTTGATCATATCTACTATATGACTCATGTTCGACCTTTCGGTCTCTTGTGTTCCGAGGCCATGTCTGTACATGCTAGGCTCGTCAAGTTTAACCTGAGTGTTCCTCTTGTGCAAAACTGGCTTGCACCCGTTGTATGCGAACGTAGAGTCTATCACACCCGATCATCACGTGGTGTCTCGAAACGACGCACTTTCGCAACGGTGCACACTCGGGGAGAACACAATTTTATCTTGAAATTTTAGTGAGGGATCACCTTATAATGCTACCATCGTCCTAAGCAAAATAAGATGCATAAAAGGATTAACATCACATGCAAATCATAAGTGACATGATATGGCCATGAACTTGTGCTTTTGATCTCCATCTCCAAAGCACCGGCATGATCTCCATCGTCACCGGCATGACACCATGATCTCCATCAACGTGCCGCCATGAGGTTGTTGCGCCAATTGTTGCTTCCACGACTATTGCTAACTCATAGCGATAAAGTAAAACAAAAACGGCGAAAAACAATTAAAGACAACCCTATGGCTCTTGCCGATTGCCGTACTCATCGACATGCAAGTCGTGATATTCTATTCAATACATGATCATCTCATACATCACATATATCACATCATGTAATTTGCCATATCACATCACAACATACCCTGCAAAAACAAGTTAGACGTCCTCTAACTGTTGTTGCATGTTTTACGTGGCTGCTATGGGTATCTAGCAAGAACAATTCTTACCTACGCAAAAACCACAACGGTGATACGCAAATTGCTATTCAACCTTCTCAAGGACCGCCTTTGTCGAATCCGATCCAACTAAAGTGGGAGAAACAGACACCCGCCAGCCATCTTTATGCAACGAAGTTACATGTCAGGTGATGGAACTGGTCTCTCGTAAGCGTACGAGTAATGTTGGTTCGGGCCGCTTCATCCCACAATACCGCTGAATCAAGAAAAGACCAAGGGAGGAAGCAATCTGAATATCAACGCCCACAAACTCCTTTGTGTTCTACTCGTGATCTCATCTACACATAGACCTAGCTCATGATGCCACTGTTGGGGAACGTTGCATGGGAAACAAAATTTTTCCTACGCACACGCAAGATCTATCCATGGTGATGAGCATCTACGAGAGGGAGAGTGGATCTACATACCCTTGTAGATCGCTAAGCGGGAAGCGTTAAGAAACGCGGTTGATGTAGTCGAACGTCTTCGCGATCCAAATTGCTAGTCGTCCCGCGATCCGATCACGATCCATCCCGCGATCCAATCACGAACCGTCCCGCGATCCTGATCACGGTCCTTCCGATCTAGTACCGAGCGGACGGCACCTCCGCGTTCAGCACACGTACAGCTCGATGATGATCTCCGCCTTCTTGATCCATCAAGAGGCAGCGGAGAGGTAGATGAGTTCTCTGGCAGCGCGACGGCGCGGCGGCAGTGGTGGTGGAACTATTCCAGCAGGGCTTCCCCTAAGCACTGCTGAAAACTAGAGGACTTGATCTATTGGGGAGAGAGGGCTGCTCCATGGCTTAGGTTTTTCTGGTGCGGCTTCCCTCTCTCCCCTCTAGTATATATAGGAGGAAGGGGAGGGAGGCCGGCGCCCCAAGGGCTGCCTCTAGGTGCGGCCGAAGTGGGGAGGTGGAGGAGTCCAACTCCAATCCTACTAGGAGTAGGATTCCTCCTCCCCCACTTGGAAACCCTTCCCACCTTTGGGTTTTCCCACCCCTAGTCGCATGGGCCTTAGTGGGGGTTTCGGCCAGCCCACTAGGGGCTGGTTTGACTCCTCCCACAGCCCATGAGGCCCTTTGGGGCGAGATGACCCTCCCGATGGTCCCCCGGTACCCTCCCGGCACTCCCGGTACACTACCGAAATACCAGAAACTTTTCCGGTGACCAAAACGGGACTTCCTATATATCAATCTTTACCTCCGGACCATTCCGGAGCTCCTCGTGACGTCCGGGATCTCATTCGGGACTCCAAACAAACTTCGGTCACCACCATGCATAACTCTATACTACCAAAATGTCACCTAACCTTAAGTGTGCAGACCCTGCGGGTTCGAGAACTATGTAGACATGATCGAGACACCTCTACGGTCAATAACCAATAGCGGGACCTAGATGCCCATATTGGTTCCTACATATTCTACGAAGATCTTTATCGGTTGAACCTCTATGTCAAGGATTCAGTTAATCCCGTACGCTGTTCCCTTTATTCTTCGGTATGTTACTTGCCCGAGATTCAATCGTCGGTATCTCTATACCTAGTTCAATCTCGTTACCGGCAAGTCTCTTTACTCGTTTCGTAATACAAGATCCCGTGGCTAACACTTTAGTCACATTGCTTGCAAGGCTTGTTGTGATGTTGTATTACGGAGTGGGCCCCGAGATACCTTTCCGTCATACGGAGTAACAAATCCCAGTCTCGATCCATGCCAGCTCAACAGACACCCTCGGAGATACCTGTAGAGCATCTTTATAGTCACCCAGTTACGTTGCGACGTTTGATACACACAAGGTATTCCTCCGGTGTTAGTGAGTTGCATGATCTCATGGTCATAGGAACAGATACTTGACATGCAGAAAACAATAGCAATAAACTGACACGATCATATGCTATGTTCATAGTTTGGGTCTTGTCCATCACATCATTGTCCTAATGATGTGATCCCGTTATCAAATGACATATCATGTCTATGGCTAGGAAACCTTGACCATCTTTGATCAACGACCTAGTCTATTAGAGGCATACTAGGGACATAGTGTTGTCTATGTACCCACACATGTATTTGAGTTTCCAATCAATACAATTATAGCATGGATAATAAACGATTATCATGAACAAGGAAATATGATAATAACTAAATTATTATTGCCTCTAGGGCATATTTCCAACAGCTCACCCATCGCCAAGCTCCTCTCATTCTCTCATCCCCTCCCATTTCTCTCATTCCTAGACACATGAGGCCATGGAAAGGAGCAGCCAGCTCCTTCTTCCTCCTCAAACACAGCTCCAGGAGCAACCCTGTACAACATACACACTTCATATACAGACATGCAGGAGTAGGGGTATTATCTCTCTGGAGAGCCCCGAACCTGGGTAAACCACCGCGTGCTACTACCCTATCCCGTCCCGGATCTTTCACGGCAGCCTTGCTCTCACCTCGATTAGCCACCCCCTGACATCTGTTGTGAGAAAACGATGACAAGTTCCACCACCACCGCCGCCGCGCCGTCGCGCTGCCGGAGAACTCTTCTACCTCTCCGCTCCCTCTTGCTGGATCAAGAAGGCAGAGATCGTCATCGAGCTGTACGTGTGCTGAACGCGGAGGTGCCGTCCGTTCGGTGCTAGATCGGGACGGATCGTGGGACGGCTACGATTTGGATCGCTAAGACGTTCGACTACATCAACCGCGTTTCTTAACGCTTCCCGCTTAGCGATCTACAAGGGTATGTAGATCCACTCTCCCTCTCGTAGATGCTCATCACCATGGATAGATCTTGCGTGTGCGTAGGAAATTTTTTGTTTCCCATGCAACGTTCCCTGACAGTGGCATCATGAGCTAGGTCTATGTGTAGATGAGTTCACGAGTAGAACACAAAGGAGTTTGTGGGCGTTGATATTCAGATTGCTTCCACCCTTGGTCTTTTCTTGATTCGGCGGTATTGTGGGATGAAGCGCCCCGGACCAACCTTACTCGTACGCTTACGAGAGACCGGTTCCATCAACTGACATGTAACTTCGTTGCATAAAGATGGCTGGCGGGTGTCTGTCTCTCCTACTTTAGTTGGATCGGATTCGACAAAGGTGGTCCTTGAGAAGGTTGAATAGCAATTTGTGTATCACCGTTGTGGTTTTTGCGTACGTAAGAATCGTTCTTGCTAGATACTCGTAGCAGCCACGTAAAACATGCAACAACAATTAGAGGACGTCTAACTTGTTTTTGCAGGGTATGTTGTGATGTGATATGGCCAATTACATGATGAGATATATGTGATGTATGAGATGATCATGTTTTTGTATAGAATATCACGACTTGCATGTCGATGAGTACGGCAACCGGCAGGAGCCATAGGGTTGTCTTTAATTTATTTTCACCGTTTTTGCTTTACTTTATCGCTATGAGTTAGCAATAGTCGTAGAAGCAACAGTTGGTGTGACAACCTCATGGCGACACATTGATGGAGATCAAGATGATGGAGATCATGGTGTCATGCCGGTGACGATGGAGATCATGCCGGTGCTTTGAAGATGGAGATCAAAAGCACAAGTTCATGGCCATATCATGTCACTTATGATTTGCATGTGATGTTAATCCTTTTATGCATCTTATTTTGCTTAGGACAACGGTAGCATTATACGGTGATCCCTCACTAAAATTTCAAGATAAAATTGTGTTCTCCCCGAGTGTGCACCGTTGCGAAAGTTCGTCGTTTCGAGACACCACGTGATGATCGGGTGTGATAGACTCTACGTTCGCATACAACGGGTGCAAGCCAGTGTTGCACAAGCGGAACACTCGGGTTAAACTTGACGAGCCTAGCATGTACAAACATGGCCTCGGAATACAAGAGACCGAAAGGTCGAACATGAGTCATATAGTAGATATGATCAACATGAAGATGTTCACCATTGAAACCACCTCATCTCACGTGATGATTGGACTTGAGTTGGTGAATTTGGATCATGTGACACTCGAATGACCAGAGGGATGTCAATTTGAGTGGGACTTTTTTAAGTAATATGATTAACTAAACTCATTATCTTGAACAATAGTCTAAGTTGTTTTTGCAAAATTTATGTTGTAGATCAATGGCTCGCGCAGTAGCACCCCTAAATTTTAATACGTTCCTAGAGAAAGCTAAGTTGAAAGATGATGGAAGTAACTTTGTGGACTGGGCTCGTAATCTAAGGATTATCCTTACGGCTTCCCAGAAGGCTTTTGTCCTTGATGCACCGCTTGGTGAACCACCCGCTCCAGTTGAGTCTCCAGATGTTGCGAACGCCTGGCAGGCACGTTCTGATGATTACTCAATGGTTCAATGTGCAATGTTGTATGGCTTAGAACCGGGACTTCAAAGATGTTTTGAACGTCATGGAGCATATGATATGTTCCAGGAGTTGAAGTTTATCTTTCAGAAGAATGCCCGAATCGAGAGGTATGAGACCTCTGATAAGTTCTATGCTTGCAAGATGGAGGAGAACGGGTCTCTCAGTGAACACATACTCAAAATGTCTGGGTATTCCACCCGTCTGGCTGAATTGGGGATGCCCCTTCTAGCAAAAGCGATCACTAACAGAGTTCTTCAATCATTGCCACCTAGCTACAAGAGCTTCGTGTTGAACTATAACA
This sequence comes from Elymus sibiricus, assembly GCA_039707655.1. Lineage (NCBI taxonomy): Eukaryota > Viridiplantae > Streptophyta > Magnoliopsida > Poales > Poaceae > Elymus > Elymus sibiricus. Next base: position 483,756,129 of record CM077665.1, read on the forward strand.
TGCACGGGATGAACAAGTCAGTCGCCGAGCTGTTTGCGATGTTGAAAGTCGCTGAGTCTGAGATTCAGAAGGAGCATCAAGTGTTGATGGTCAATAACACTACTAGGGAAAACCTTATAGACAGAATCTTACCAGTAGCGCGGTGTAAAATAAGGTGCTACTGCTACTTATCAGTAGCGCGCTACAAAAGAATGCGCTACTGATACCCGCATAGCAGTAGCGCGTCAGGAGGAAACAGCGCTACTACTACAATTGCCACGACCTTGCCGCCAGACAAGGTATAGCAGTAGCACCTGTTGTATAAACGCGCTACTGCTATGTCGTTTAGCAGCAGCGCTTTATTCCAAAGAGCGCTACTGCTAAAGCCTATCTTCTCCAACTCCTCCAACCGGCCGCCCCTCACTCTCCCCTCTCCACTCCACTCTCACTCTTCCCCGCACCCCCCGTCGTCCGCCGCCGCCGCCGTTCCCCGACCCCCGTCGTCGCCCGCCGCCGCCGACGCTCCTGGTCCTCCTCCACTGAGGTAGTCCCTCCATCCCTCCTCCTCCCTCCTCCCTCCTCCTCCTCTCTCCTCCCACCGCCCTCCTCCCCCTCCGCGCCCCTCCCTCCTCCTCCGGCCGCCCCCTCCTCCCTGCTCCTCCGGCCAAGCCCACAGCCGGCAGCCCTCCTCCCACCGCCCTCCTCCCCCTCCTCCTCTCTCCTCCCTCCTCCCACCCCCTCCTCATTCCTCCTCCTCCCTCCTGTTGGGGAATGTTGCATGGGAAACAAAAATTTTCCTACGCACACACAAGATCTATCCATGGTGATGAGCATCTACGAGAGGGAGAGTGAATCTACATACCCAAATAGATCGCTAAGCGGAAGCGTTTAAGAAACGCGGTTGATGTAGTCGAACGTCTTCGCGATCCAAATCGCCGAGCGTCCCGCGATCCAATCACGATCCTTCCGATCTAGTGCCGAACGGACGGCACCTCCGCGTTCAACACATGTACGGCTTGATGACGCCTTCACCTCCTCGATCCAGCGAGCGATGGTGAAGTAGTGGTTGAGTTCCAGCAGCACGACGGCGTGGTGATGGTGGTGAGGAACAATCTCTGCAGGGCTTCGCCAAGCGCTACGGAGATTATGACGGAGGAACTAGAGGGTTAGGGTTGCCGCACACGGCTTGGGGAAATCTTAATGTGTCCCGTGTGCTAGCCCTGCCCCTCTATTTATATGTTGAGCCTTGGGGTCTAAACTTGGAGTAAAAGTCTCTTCCAAGTCGGTTTTGTCCGCACAAGGTCGGTTTGGCCCGCAGGAAAAGAGTCCAACTCGGATCCCTGCCGAACCGTGCACAGCCGCGCACAAGCGGTAGTACCGCTCACAAGCGGTAGTACCGCTTGGGCGGTAGTACCGCTTCACACAAGCGGTAGTACCGCTCGGGCGGTAGTACCGCTTCACACAAGCGGTAGTACCGCTTACGCGGCAGCAAAACTACTTTTTGCACTTTCCAATACCTTGTGGGCTTTTATCCCTTGGCCCATATAAAGTGTTCTCGCACCCGAACACTTCGGTAAACATCCGGAACCCCTTCCGGTGAACTCTGGAACTCTTCCGGAGATCGAAACACTATTGTCACATATATCAATCTTTACCTCCGGACTATTCCGGAGATCCTCGTCATGTTCGGGATCTTATCCGGGACTCCGAACAACTTTCGGTCACCAACATAATAACCCAATTATACTAATCGTCACCAAACGTTAAGTGTGTAGACCCTGCGGGTTCGAGAACTATGTAGACATGACCGAGACACCTCTACGGCCAATAACCAATAGCGGAACCTGGATGCCCATATTGGCTCCTACATATTCTACGAAGATCTTTATCGGTCGAACCTCTATGTCAAGGATTCAGTTAATCCCGTATGCTGTTCCCTTTGTTCTTCGGTATGTTACTTGCCCGAGATTCGATCGTCGGTATCACTATACCTAGTTCAATCTCGTTACCGGCAAGTCTCTTTACTCGTTCCGTAATACAAGATCTCGTGGCTAACACTTTAGTCACATTGCTTGCAAGGCTCATTGTGATGTTGTATTACCGAGTGGGCCCTGAGATACCTCTCCGTCATACGGAGTAACAAATCCCAGTCTTGATCCATGCCAACCCAACAGACACCCTCGGAGATACCTGTAGAGCACCTTTATAGTCACCCAGTTACGTTGCGACGTTTGATACACACAAGGTATTCCTCCGGTGTCAGTGAGTTGCATGATCTCATGGTCAAAGGAACAGATACTTGACATGCAGAAAACAATAGCAATAAACTGACACGATCAAATGCTACGTTTACAGTTTGGGTCTTGTCCATCACATCATTCTCCTAATGATGTGATCCTGTTATCAAATGACATCTCATGTCCATGGCTAGGAAACCTTAACCATCTTTGATCAACAAGCTAGTCAACTAGAGGCTTACTAGGGACACAGTGTTGTCTATGTACCCACACATGTATTTGAGTTTCCAATCAATACAATTATAGCATGGATAATAAACGATTATCATGAACAAGGAAATATAATAATAACCAATTTATTATTGCCTCTAGGGCATATTTCCAACAGTCTCCCACTTGCACTAGAGTCAATAATCTAGTTCACATCACTATGTGATTTACATTGTAATGAATCGAACACCCATGCAGTTCTGGTGTTGTTCATGTTTAGCCCTTGGAAGAGGTTTAGTCATCGGATCTGCAACATTTAGATCCGTGTGTACTTTGCAAATATTTATGTCGTCCTCCTTGATGTAATCGCGGATGGAATTGAAACGTCGCTTTATGTGTCTGGTCCTCTTGTGAAATCTTGGTTCCTTGGCTAGAGCAATGGCACCAGTATTATCACAAAACAGAGTCATTGGGTTAAGTGCACTAGGCACTACTCCAAGATCTGTCATGAACTCCTTCATCCAGACACCTTCCTTCGCCGCCTCCGAGGCTGCGATGTACTCCGCTTCGCATGTAGAATCAGCTACCACGCTTTGCTTGGAACTGCACCAGCTAACCGCACCCCCATTAAGAATAAATACGTATCCGGTTTGCGACTTAGAGTCATCCGGATCAGTGTCAAAGCTTGCATCGACGTAACCCTTTACGACGAGCTCTTGATCACCTCCATAAACGAGAAACATGTCCTTAGTCCTTTTCAGGTACTTCAGGATATTCTTGACCGCCGTCCAGTGTTCCATACCTGGATCACCTTGAAACCTTCCGACCATACTTATGGCAAGGCTGACATCGGGTCTTGTGCACAGCATTGCATACATGATAGAGCCTATGGCTGAAGCATAGGGGATGACACTCATCTTTTCTCTATCTTCTGCAGTCACTGGGCATTGAGTCTTACTCAACTTCACACCTTGCAAAACAGGCAAGAACCCCTTCTTGGACTGATCCATTTTGAACTTCTTCAAAATCTTATCAAGGTATGTGCTTTGTGAAAGTCCTATTAAGCGTCTCGATCTATCTCTATAGATCTTGATGCCTAATATGAAAGCAGCTTCTCCTAGGTCCTTCATTGAAAAACTCTTGTTCAAATATTCCTTTACGCTTTCCAGCATTTCTATATTGTTTCCAATCAGCAATATGTCATCCACATATAATATTAGAAACGCTATAGAGCTCCCACTCACTTTCTTGTAAATACAAGCTTCTCCGTAAACTTGTATAAACTCGAACGCTTTGATCACCTCATCAAAACGAAGATTCCAACTCCGAGATGCTTGCACCAGTCCATAAATGGATCGCTGGAGTTTGCAAACTTTGTCAGCATTCTCTGGATCGACAAAACCTTTTGGTTGCATCATATACAACTCTTCCTTAAGGTAACCGTTAAGGAACGCTGTTTTGACATCCATCTGCCAAATTTCATAATCGAAAAAGGCAGCTATTGCTAACATGATTCTGACGAACTTAAGCATCGCTACGGGTGAGAAGGTCTCATCGTAGTCAACTCCTTGAACTTGTGAAAAACCCTTTGCCACAAGTCGAGCTTTATAGACGGTGACATTACCGTCCGCGTCCGTCTTCCTCTTAAAGATCCATTTGTTCTGAATGGCCTTACGCCCTTCAGGTAATACTTCCAAAGTCCATACTTTGTTTTCATACATGGATCCCATCTCGGATTTCATGGCCTCTAACCACTTCTCGGAATCCGGGCCCATCATCGCTTCTCCATAGCTCGTAGGTTCATCGTTGTCTAACAACATGACCTCTAAGACAGGGTTGCCGTACCACTCGGGAGCAGTACGCGTCCTTGTCGACCTACGAGGTTTGATAGCAACTTGATCCAAAGTTTCATGATCATCATCATTAACTTCCACTTCAGCTAATGTAGGCTCCACAGAAACAACTTTCTGCGCTGCGCTACTCTCAGGTTGAAGTAAAGGTTCAACAACCTCATCAAGTTCTATCTTCCTCCCACTCAATTCTTTCGAGAGAAACTCTTTCTCAAGAAACGTTCCGTTTTTAGCGACAAACACTTTGCCTTCGGATCTGAGATAGAAGGTATACCCAACTGTCTCTTTTGGGTATCCTATGAAGACGCATTTCTCCGCTTTGGGTTCCAGCTTTTCAGGCTGAAGCTTTTTGACATAAGCATCACATCCCCAAACTTTAAGAAACGACAGCTTTGGCTTCTTGCCAAACCAAAGTTCATATGGCGTCGTCTCAACGGATTTCGATGGTGCCCTATTTAAAGTGAATGCAGCTGTCTCTAATGCATAACCCCAAAACGATAGTGGCAAATCAGCAAGAGACATCATAGATCGCACCATATCCAATAAGGTTCGATTACGACGTTCGGACACACCATTACGCTGTGGTGTTCCAGGCGGTGTCAATTGTGAAACAATTCCACACTGTCTTAAGTGACTGCCAAACTCATAACTCAGATATTCTCCTCCTCGATCAGATCGTAGGAATTTAATCTTCTTGTTACGATGATTCTCAACTTCACTCTGAAATTGTTTGAACTTTTCAAATGTTTCAGACTTGTGTTTCATTAAGTAAATATACCCATATCTACTTAAGTCATCAGTGAAGGTGAGAAAATAACGATAACCACCGCGCGCCTCAATACTCATCGGACCACACACATCAGTATGTATTATTTCCAATAAGTCACTTGCCCGTTCCATTTTTCCAGAGAACGGCGTTTTAGTCATCTTGCCTATGAGGCATGGCTCACATGTGTCAAGTGATTCAAAATCAAGTGACTCCAAAAGTCCATCAGCATGGAGCTTCCTCATGCGTTTTACGCCAATATGACCTAAACGGCAGTGCCACAAGAAAGTGGTATTATCATTATCAATTCTACATCTTTTGGCATCAATGTTATGAACATGTGTATCATTACTATTGAGATTCAATAAGAATAAACCCCTCACATTGGGTGCATGACCATAAAAGATATTACTCATATAAATAGAACAACCATTATTCTCTGATTTAAATGAGTAACCGTCTCGCAATAAACAAGATCCAGATATAATGTTCATGCTTAACGCAGGCACCAAATAACACTTATTTAGGTTCATCACTAATCCCGACGGTAATCGAAGAGCGAGCGTGCCGACGGCGATCACATCAACCTTGGAACCATTTCCCACGCGCATCGTCACTTCGTCCTTTGCCAGCCTCCGTTTATTCCGCAGTTCCTGTTTTGAGTTGCAAATATGAGCAACCGCACCGGTATCAAATACCCAGGCACTACAACGAGAGTTGGTAAGGTACACATCAATAACATGTATATCATATATACCTTGTTTGTTGTTGGCCGCCTTCTTGTCAGCCAAATACTTGGGGCAATTCCGCTTCCAGTGTCCAATTCCCTTGCAATGAAAACACACAGTTTCTGGTTTGGGTCCAGCCTTGGGTTTCTTCATGAGAGGAGCAACTGCTTTGCCACTCTTCTTGGAGTTACCCTTCTTACCCTTGCCATTTTCCTTGAAACTAGTGGTTTTATTGACCATCAACACATGATGCTCCTTCTGAATTTCAGACTCAGCGGCTTTCAGCATCGCAAACAGCTCGGCGACTGACTTGTTCATCCCGTGCATGTTATAGTTCAACACGAAGCTCTTGTAGCTAGGTGGCAATGATTGAAGAACTCTGTCAGTGATAGCCTCTGGCGGAAGGGGCATCCCTAACTCAGCCAGACGGGTGGAGTACCCAGACATTCTGAGCACGTGATCACTGATAGACCCGTTCTCCTCCATCTTGCAAGCATAGAATTTGTCGGAGATCTCATATCTCTCGATCCGGGCATTCTTCTGAAAGATAAACTTCAACTCCTGGAACATCTCATATGCTCCATGACGTTCAAAACGTCTTTGAAGTCCCGGTTCTAAGCCATACAACATTGCACATTGAACTATTGAGTAATCATCAGAACGAGCCTGCCAGGCGTTCACAACGTCTAGAGACTCAACTGGAGCGGGTGGATCACCAAGCGGTGCATCAAGGACATAAGCCTTCTGGGAAGCCGTAAGGATAATCCTTAGATTACGGGCCCAGTCCACAAAGTTACTTCCATCATCTTTCAACTTAGCTTTCTCTAGGAACGCATTAAAATTCAGGGGTGCTACTGCGCGAGCCATGATCTACAACATAAATATTGCAAAGACAATTTAGACTATTGTTCTAGATAATGAGTTTAGTTAATCATATTACTTAAAAAACTCCCACTCAAATTGACATCCCTCCGGTCATTCGAGTGTAACATGATCCAAATCCACCAACTCAAGTCCGATCATCACGTGAGTTGAGGTGGTTTCAATGGTGAACATCTTCATGTTGATCATATCTACTATATGACTCATGTTCGACCTTTCGGTCTCTTGTGTTCCGAGGCCATGTCTGTACATGCTAGGCTCGTCAAGTTTAACCCGAGTGTTCCGCACGTGTAACATGGCTTACACCCGTTGTATGCGAACGTAGAGTCTATCACACCCGATCATCACGGCGTGTCTCGAAACGACGAACTTTCGCAACGGTGCACACTTGGGGAGAACACAATTTTATCTTGAAATTTAAGTGAGGGATCACCTTATAATGCTACCGTCGTCCTAAGCAAAATAAGATGCATAAAAGGATTAACATCACATGCAAATCATAAGTGACATGATATGGCCATGAACTTGTGCTTTTGATCTCCATCTCCAAAGCACCGGCATGATCTCCATCGTCACCGGCATGACACCATGATCTCCATCATCTTGATCTCCATCAACGTGTCGCCATGAGGTTGTCGCGCCGACTGTTGCTTCCACGACTATTGCTAACGTTTAGCGATAAAGTAAAGCATTACATAGCGCTTAATGATTGACACGCAGGTCATACAATAATTAAAGACAACTCTATGGCTCCTGCCAGTTGCCGTACTCATCGACTTGCAAGTCGTGATATTCTATACAAAACATGATCATCTCATACATCACATATATCTCATCATGTAATTGGCCATATCACATCACAACATACCCTGCAAAAACAAGTTAGACGTCCTCTAATTGTTGTTGCAAATTTTACGTGGCTGCTACGGGTTTGCAAGAACCGTTCTTACCTACGCAAAACCACAACGTGGTGTAGTGATTGCTTTTTGATCTTCTAAAAGAACCCTCTTCATTGAAATCGATTCAACTAAAGTGAGAGAGACAGACACCCGCCAGCCATCTTTATGCAACGAAGTTACATGTTAGTTGAAGGAACCTGTCTCGCGTAAGTGTACGCGTAATGTCGGTCCGGGCCGCTTCATCTCACAGTACCGCCGAATCAAATATCAACTAGTAACGGCAAGCAATATGTATACACTCACGCCCACAACTCGTTTGTGTTCTACTCGAGATCTCATCTACGCATAGACCTAGCTCAGATGCCACTGTTGGGGAACGTTGCATGGGAAACAAATTTTTTCCTACGCACACACAAGATCTATCCATGGTGATGAGCATCTACGAGAGGGAGAGTGAATCTACATACCCTTGTAGATCGCTAAGCGGAAGCGTTTAAGAAACGCGGTTGATGTAGTCGAACGTCTTCGCGATCCAAATCGCCGAGCGTCCCGCGATCCAATAACGATCCTTCCGATCTAGTGCCGAACGGACGGCACCTCCGCGTTCAACACACGTACGGCTTGATGACGCCTTCACCTCCTCGATCCAGCGAGCGATGGTGAAGTAGTGGTTGAGTTCCAGCAGCACGACGGCGTGGTGATGGTGGTGAGGAACAATCTCTGCAGGGCTTCGCCAAGCGCTACGGAGATTATGACGGAGGAACTAGAGGGTTAGGGTTGCCGCACACGGCTTGGGGAAATCTTAATGTGTCCCGTGTGCTAGCCCTGCCCCTCTATTTATATGTTGAGCCTTGGGGTCTAAACTTGGAGTAAAAGTCTCTTCCAAGTCGGTTTTGTCCGCACAAGGTCGGTTTGGCCCGCAGGAAAAGAGTCCAACTCGGATCCCTGCCGAACCGTGCACAGCCGCGCACAAGCGGTAGTACCGCTCACAAGCGGTAGTACCGCTTGGGCGGTAGTACCGCTTCACACAAGCGGTAGTACCGCTCGGGCGGTAGTACCGCTTCACACAAGCGGTAGTACCGCTTACGCGGCAGCAAAACTACTTTTTGCACTTTCCAATACCTTGTGGGCTTTTATCCCTTGGCCCATATAAAGTGTTCTCGCACCCGAACACTTCGGTAAACATCCGGAACCCCTTCCGGTGAACTCTGGAACTCTTCCGGAGATCGAAACACTATTGTCACATATATCAATCTTTACCTCCGGACTATTCCGGAGATCCTCGTCATGTCCGGGATCTTATCCGGGACTCCGAACAACTTTCGGTCACCAACATAATAACCCAATTATACTAATCGTCACCAAACGTTAAGTGTGTAGACCCTGCGGGTTCGAGAACTATGTAGACATGACCGAGACACCTCTACGGCCAATAACCAATAGCGGGACCTGGATGCCCATATTGGCTCCTACATATTCTACGAAGATCTTTATCGGTCGAACCTCTATGTCAAGGATTCAGTTAATCCCGTATGCTGTTCCCTTTGTTCTTCGGTATGTTACTTGCCCGAGATTCGATCGTCGGTATCACTATACCTAGTTCAATCTCGTTACCGGCAAGTCTCTTTACTCGTTCCGTAATACAAGATCTCGTGGCTAACACTTTAGTCACATTGCTTGCAAGGCTCATTGTGATGTTGTATTACCGAGTGGGCCCTGAGATACCTCTCCGTCATACGGAGTAACAAATCCCAGTCTTGATCCATGCCAACCCAACAGACACCCTCGGAGATACCTGTAGAGCACCTTTATAGTCACCCAGTTACGTTGCGACGTTTGATACACACAAGGTATTCCTCCGGTGTCAGTGAGTTGCATGATCTCATGGTCAAAGGAACAGATACTTGACATGCAGAAAACAATAGCAATAAACTGACACGATCAAATGCTACGTTTACAGTTTGGGTCTTGTCCATCACATCATTCTCCTAATGATGTGATCCCGTTATCAAATGACATCTCATGTCCATGGCTAGGAAACCTTAACCATCTTTGATCAACAAGCTAGTCAACTAGAGGCTTACTAGGGACACAGTGTTGTCTATGTACCCACACATGTATTTGAGTTTCCAATCAATACAATTATAGCATGGATAATAAACGATTATCATGAACAAGGAAATATAATAATAACCAATTTATTATTGCCTCTAGGGCATATTTCCAACACCTCCTCCCACCGCCCTCCTCTCTCCTCGCTCCTCCCACCCCCTCCTCCCTCCATCTCTCCTAAACCCTAAACTGTTTTTTACTGTTCTTGTATAATGTAGTTTTTTACTGTTTTTTTATAAGTGTTTAATAGAAATAGTTTATTTATAGTAAGTGCTTAATAGACCTTTGTTATGCACTAGGGGAAGAAGGAGTAGCGACCATCATCGACGGTCGAAAAATCGGTGAGGGAGTGTCCACCATATATGAGAGAAGAAGAATGCCGACTGTTGTCGTGGGGGTCGCTTCTCCTTCTTCTCCTTGTGCTAGATATTTGTTATGCACTAGGGGAAGGAGGAGTAGCGACCATCATCGACGGTCGAAAAATCGTCGCGGAAAAAAGGAAAAGAAAAGAAAAGAAAAAGAAAAGAAAAGAATAGAAAAAGAAGAAAAGAAAAGGAAGAGAAAATAAAGGAATAGACAATAGAAGAAACAAACAGGAAAACCGCACCACTCATCTCACTCTCCCCCGCACCCCCCGTCGTCTGCCGCCGCCGCCGTTCCCCGACCACCGTCGTTGATGTCATTGATGTCGATGATGATGCATTCTGAATATAGAGGATGTCTTGGTGTTCTTGTTTGCAATGTACCTCCGAGTGGCCTATGTTTTGCCGGAATGTTGATTCGTTTCCGTTCCGGCAAATTTCAGGCGCTCGATATGTCCTGTTTGAAGCAAAGGTCATGCCGAATTTTTTTCATGAATTTTAGCATAATATTAGATGTTTATTGATTTAAGCAAAGGCATTTTTTCTCTGTCATTGCTCGATATATGGAACGGGTTGACTTTAGGTCTGCTAAGTGTTTATTAATTTTGTTTTCATAATTAAGCATTTGTTCTCGACGTCGACGATGCCTGGCCCGCATCCTCGTCGTCGACTCGGCGGAGGAGGCCTGCTTGATTATAGGGGCCATGTCCGGGACTGGGCTCCGCCGGGCTGGTACTGGGAGGTGCTACCTTCCGGGGCGCACAGCTTGGTGAGGAGGCAGCCCGTCATCGACCCGGACCTTCTTTGGTGGCGGTCGCGTGGGCCAGTGACGGTGTGGAGGCTTTCGTCCCCCGCGGAGGTGGTACGTCACCGTGTCAGCGAGGAGGACGAGCACGTCCGTCGCTACATGGTTGCGTTGGAGGGCAACCATTAGTGATGTTATATGTATGATACTATTCGAGATGTATTAGTGATAATATTCGACGATGTACGGACGCAAGAGATGATTTAGTTTTGCTTATTGAATGCATGCTAATTTGAATACTAATTTGTTTTATGATTTAGTTTTGCTTATTGAATGCACATCTGTTTCAACTATGAACATAGGAAATGTCTGACGACGATAGCGAAAGGAAATTCGGTATGTGCCAATACTGCGAAGACGAGCGCGGTCTGTGCGACATGCCTCACCTAGAAGATGGTAGGCGATTCAGCATCATGCTGGATGAGAACTTCGAAGTGGATACAGTAAGTCACAACGACAAGTCTTTTTTCGTAATTAAGCATGACTTCTGCTTCTTTTGCTTCAACTTATAATTTTAATTTTTTTACAATTCTACTAGCGTATCCCCTGCCATGCAAGACATTATGTCTTGGATAAGATTGGTTTCTCAGATATGTGCAGTATGGAGGTAAAGAGAGTTCACTTGAGGACCGAGCATGGCTATGCTTTTTCTGTAAAATTATACAATGCAGAGAACTACTCCTATTTTGAATGCTCAAATTGGAGAGCACTATGCAAGGCGTATGCATTTGAGCCTAATATGCTTATCACCTTTGATATTCGTCCTGAAGATGAACATGAAGGTAATATCGACATCTGGGTCGATGTGCAGACGCCTCCAGTTCTACCTCTATGTGAGTTTCTCAACCATATTTATTAAGTAAATTATATTGTTTATTTGAAAATAGTTGACAACTAATTTCTATTGACAGCTTATTTCCATTCAATTAAACATGTCCGGCTCTTGGTAGACAACACGTACTACTGTCCCGGGGCTGAACTAAACTGCGAGGAGATAAGTCATTATGTTTCATGGCTTGAGGATCTTGATCTTGTCAAGACAAATTATTTTCCTAGACTTCGAGATATTAGTACTCAATACGTGCGACCACTAGTGTGCGTATTGAACTACGGTTACATCTATCTTGGAAAGATGGTAAGATTTTTACTATTTGTCCTCAGTGCATCTTTTGCATACATTATTTTTTAAGCTAAACTTCATTGCTAAGTATGTTACTACGGTGTTCTTCAACAGGGACTCCCGATGAGTGTTGTGCCTCGTTGGATCGAGCATAAAGGTCACATGAGAATGATTAGCTTACGGCCAAGACATCCTACAATGCACATGAGTGCATTCTGCATTTCTGAAAGCGAGCAAGTCTTAATAGTCAAAAACTGGAGCAAAATTGTGAAGGATCGTAGAGAAGTACTAGGGGGCAGCATTCAGAAGCGCAACCCACATTTAGAAGACAGGTTCATCTGCATGCTCCAATATGATGAAGTAGGAGTGCTACACATGTTTTATGCTATTTTACCTGAGAGAGCAGTAAAAGTGATTAGCTAGCTAGTGTTGGTGGTAATGACTATGATGATTAAATAGCTAGTGTTGGTGGTGATGACTATGATGATTAAATAGCTAGTGTTGGTGGTAATGACTATAATGATTATTATTAGCTAGTGTTGGTGGTGATGAGATAGCTACACTTTTGATCACTTTTGATCACTTTTGGTGGTGATGACTATAATGATTATTATTAGCTAGCTAAAGTTGAATTAGTAGGATCGTCGTCCTAATTCAACTTTTGATCACTTTTGATTCATCCAAATGAATCTAATCCATGTGGATGGATCAAAACTGACCATAAGTTGAATTGGTACTGTATCAAAATTTGTATAACGGCTTATAAATACAATAAAATTAAAAAAATGAAAAACAGAATACTAGTAGCGCGGTTTTGGAAGGACGCTACTAATAGTTAGCTTAGCAGCAGCGCTGGTAATTATACACGCTACCGCTATACATCTTAGCAGCAGCGCGTGTAACCAGCGCTACTGTTAAGCTATAGCTGTAGCGCCTTACTAGTAGCGCAGGCACCCGCGCTACTAGTAGGCGTCAAACCCGCGCTACTACTAGGCTTTTCCCTAGTAGTGTAAAACCACTAGTTTCAAGAAGAATGGCAAGGGTAAGAAGGGTAACTCCAAGAAGAGTGGCAAAGCAGTTGCCCCTCCCGTGAAGAAACCCAAGGCTGGACCCAAGCCAGAAACTGAGTGCTTTCATTGCAAGGGAACTGGTCACTGGAAGCGGAACTGCCCCAAGTATCTGGCTGACAAGAAGGCGGCCAACAACAAACAAGGTATATATGATATACATGTTATTGATGTGTACCTTACCAACTCTCGTTGTAGTGCCTGGGTATTTGATACCGGTTCGGTTGCCCACATTTGCAACTCAAAATAGGAACTGCGGAATAGACGGAGGCTGGCAAAGGACGAAGTGACGATGTGCGTGGGAAATGGTTCCAAGGTTGATGTGATCGCCGTCGGCACGCTCGCTCTTCGATTACCATCGGGATTAGTGATGATACACATATTGCACGATCGCCGTCCATGAGGCATGCACACTTGCTCATATCTTTTATGGTCATGCACCCAATGTGAGGGGTTTATTCTTATTGAATCTCGATAGTGATGATACACATGTTCATAACATGGATGCCAAAAGATGTAGAATTGATGATGATAGTACCACTTTCTTGTGGCACTGCCGTTTAGGTCATATTGGTGTAAAACGCATGAAGAAGATCCATGCTGATGGACTTTTGGAGTCACTTGATTTTGAATCACTTGACACATGTGAACCATGCCTCATGGGCAAGATGACTAAAACCCCGTTCTCTGGAACAATGGAATGGGCAAGTGACTTGTTGGAAATCATACATACTGATGTGTGCGGTCCGATGAGTATTGAGGCGCGCGGTGGATATCGTTATTTTCTCACCTTCACTGATGACTTAAGTAGATATGGGTATATTTACTTAATGAAACACAAGTCTGAAATGTTTGAAAAGTTCAAACAATTTCAGAGTGAAGTTGAGAATCATCGTAACAAGAAGATTAAATTCCTACGATCTGATCGAGGAGGAGAATATCTGAGTTATGAGTTTGGCAGTCACTTAAGACAATGTGGAATTGTTTCACAATTGACACCGCCTGGAACACCACAGCGTAATGGTGTGTACGAACGTCGTAATCGAACCTTATTGGATATGGTGCGATCTATGATGTCTCTTGCCGTTTTGCCACTATCGTTTTGGGGTTATTCATTAGAGACAGCTGCATTCACTTTAAATAGGGCACCATCGAAATCCATTGAGACGACACCATATGAACTATGGTTTGGCAAGAAGCCAAAGTTGTCATTTCTTAAAGTTTGGGGATGTGATGCTTATGTCAAAAAGCTTCAGCCTGAAAAGCTGGAACCCAAAGCGGAGAAATGCGTCTTCATAGGATACCCAAAAGAGACAGTTGGGTATACCTTCTATCTCAGATCTGAAGGCAAAGTGTTTGTCGCTAAAAACGGAACATTTCTTGAGAAAGAGTTTCTCTCGAAAGAATTGAGTGGGAGGAAAATAGAGCTTGATGAGGTTATTGAACCTTTACTTCAACCTGAGAGTAGCGCAGCGCAGAAAGATGTTTCTGTAGCTTCAGATCAAGTTTCTATCGAACCTCGTAGGTCGACAAGGACGCGTACTACTCCTGAGTGGTACGGCAACCCTGTCTTGGAGGTCATGTTGTTGGACAACGATGAACCTACGAGCTATGGAGAAGCGATGATGGGCCCGGATTCTGAGAAATGGTTAGTGGCCATGAAATCCGAGATGGGATCCATGTATGAAAACAAAGTATGGGCTTTGGAAGTATTACCTGAAGGGCGAAAGACCATTCAGAACAAATGGATCTTTAAGAAGAAGACGGACGCGGACGACAATGTCACCGTCTATAAAGCTCGACTTGTGGCAAAGGGTTTTTCACAAGTTCAAGGAGTTGACTACGATGAGACCTTCTCACCCGTAGCGATGCTTAAGTCCGTCAGAATCATGTTAGCAGTAGCTGCATTTTTCGATTATGAAATTTGGTAGATGGATGTCAAAACAGTGTTCCTCAACGGTTTCCTTGAGGAAGAGTTGTATATGATGCAACCAAAAGGTTTTGTCAATCCAGAGAATGCTGACAAAGTTTGCAAGCTCCAGCGATCCATTTATGGACTGGTGCAGGCATCTCGGAGTTGGAATAAGCGCTTTGATGTGGTGATGAAAGCGTTTGGGTTTATACAAGTTTACGGAGAAGCTTGTATTTACAAGAAAGTGAGTGGGAGCTCTATAGCATTTCTAATATTATATGTGGATGACATATTGCTAATTGGAAACAATATAGAAATGTTGGAAAGCGTGAAGGAATATTTGAACAATAGTTTTTCAATGAAGGACCTAGGAGAAGCTGCTTTCATATTAGGCATCAAGATCTATAGAGATAGATCGAGACGCTTAATAGGAATTTCACAGAGCCACATACCTTGACAAAATTTTGAAGAAGTTCAAAATGGATTAGTCCAAGAAGGGGTTCTTGCCTGTATTGCAAGGTGTGAAGTTGAGTAAGACTCAATGCCCAGTGACTGCAGAAGATAGAGAAAAGATGAGTGTCGTCCCCTATGCTTCAGCCATAGGCTCTATCATGTATGCAATGCTGTGCACAAGACCTGATGTCAGCCTTGCCATAAGTATGGCCGGAAGGTTTCAAAGTGATCCAGGAGTGGAACACTGGACGGCGGTCAAGAATATCCTGAAGTACCTGAAAAGGACTAAGGACATGTTTCTCGTTTATGGAGGTGGTCAAGAGCTCGTCGTAAAGGGTTATGTCGATGCAAGCTTTGACACTGATCCGGATGACTCTAAGTCTCAAACCGGATACTTATTTATTCTCAATGGAGGTGCGGTAAGCTGGTGCAGTTCCAAGCAGAGCATTGTAGCTGATTCTACATGCGAAGCGGAGTACATCGCTGTCTCGGAGGCGGTGAAGGAAGGTGTCTGGATGAAGGCGTTCATGACAGATCTTGGAGTAGTGCCCAGTGCACTAAACCCAATGACTATGTTCTGTGACAACACTGGTGCCATTGCTTTGGCCAAGGAACCAAGGTTTCACAAGAGGACCAGACACATAAAGCGACGCTTCAATTCCATCCACGATTACATCAAGGAGGAGGACATAAATATTTGCAAAGTGCACACGGATCTGAATGTCACAGACCCGTAGACTAAACCTCTTCCAAGGGCTAAACATGATCAACACCAGAACTGTATGGGTGTTAGATTCATTACAATGTAAATCACATAGTGATGTGAGCTAGATTATTGACTCTAGTGCAAGTGGGAGACTGTTGGAAATATGCCCTAGAGGCAATAATAAAATGGTTATTATTATATTTCCTTGTTCATGATAATCGTTTATTATCCATGCTATAATTGTATTGATTGGAAACTCAATTGCATGTGTGGATACATAAACAACACTCTGTCCCTAGTATGCCTCTAGTAGACTAGCTTGTTGATCAAAGATGGTCAAGGTTTCCTGGCCATAGACATGAGATGTCATTTGATAACGGGATCACATCATTGGGAGAATGATGTGATGGACAAGACCCAAACTATGAACGTAGCATATGATCGTGTCAGTTTATTGCTATTGTTTTCTGCATGTCAAGTATCTGTTCCTATGACCATGAGATCATGCAACTCACTAACACCGGAGGAATACCTTGTGTGTATCAAACGTCGCAACGTAACTGGGTGACTATAAAGATGCTCTACAGGTATCTCTGAAGGTGTCTGTTGAGCTGGCATGGATCGAGACTGGGATTTGTTACTCCGTATGATGGAGAGGTATCTCGGGGCCCACTCGGTAATACAACATCACAATAAGCCTTGCAAGCAATGTGACTAAAGTGTTAGTCACGAGATCTTGTATTACGGAACGAGTAAAGAGACTTGCCGGTAACGAGATTGAACTAGGTATAGAGATACCGACGATCGAATCTCGGGCAAGTAACATACCGAAGAGCAAAGGGAACAGCATACGGGATTAACTGAATCCTTGACATAGAGGTTCAACCGATGAAGATCTTCATAGAATATGTAGGAACCAATATGGGCATCTAGGTCCCGCTATTGGTTATTGACCGTAGAGGTGTCTCAGTCATGTCTACATAGTTCTTGAACTCGCAGGGTCTGCACACTTAACGTTCGGTGATGTTTTGGTAGTATTGAGTTATGTATGGTGGTGACCGAAGGTTGTTCGGAGTCATGGATGAGATCCCGGACACCACAAGGAGCTCCGGAATAGTCCGGAGGTAAAGATTGATATATAGGATGTCCCGTTTTGGTCACCGGAAAAGTTTCGTGTATTTCCGGTAGTGTACCGGGAGTGCCGAGAGGGTTCCGGGGGTCCATCGAGAGGGGCCACCCATCCCAAAGAGCCTCATGGGCTGTGGGAGGAGGCAAACCAGCCCTTGGTGGGCTGGCCGACCCCTCCACTAAGGCCCATGCGGCTGGGGGTGGAAAAGCCCAAAGGGGGAAAGAATTTCCAAGTGGGGGAGGAATCCTACTCCTAGTAGGATTGGAGTTGGACTCCTCCACCTCCCCACTTTGGCCGAACCAAAGGGGGAGCCCTAGGGCGGCTGCCTCCTCCCCCTCCCTCCTATATATACTAGAGGATTTGAGGGCTGCCCTAACCCTAATTGCCACGTGTTGTCCTCTTCTTCCTCTAGATCATTTTTCTCCTCTAGTCTAGTTTCGGCGGTACTTAGGCGAAGCCCTGCCGGAATAGTTCCACCACCACCACCGCCGCGCCGTCGCGCTGCCGGAGAACTCATCTACCTCTCCGCTCCCTCTTGCTGGATCAAGAAGGCTGAGATCGTCATCGAGATGTACGTGTGCTGAACGCGGAGGTGCCGTCCGTTCGGCGCTAGATCGGGACGGATCGTGGGACGGCTGCGATTTGGATCGCGAAGACGTTCGACTACATCAACCGTGTTTCTTAACGCTTCCCGCTTAGCGATCTACAAGGGTATGTAGATCCACTCTCCCTCTCGTAGATTCTCATCACCATGGATAGATCTTGCGTGTGCGTAGGAAATTTTTTGTTTCCCATGCAACGTTCCCCAACATTGATTTGGGCTAGGGTTTACATGATCGTGGGGGCAAATCAAATCTATTGAACAAGCCGTTGTTGTAGGCACTTTTGTAGTTGAATCTTTTGTAATATGTGTACATATGCTTAGTTTGAGTTAGGGTTTTAAAAGATCTAAACCAAAAGATGGATTTTTTCTAAAGAATTCAGTATATGTAATAGAAGAATCACTAACTTGGGATTGCTATTTTGCATTGTTTCCTTCAGGTGTAAGACATGGATCCACTGGATTATCTCACTATCAGATTTCATTATAGTGGGAAATTTGAGCCTAATGGCGACGATTGGATTTATGTGGGAGGAAGAAGTAGCATGTCGACAATTGAGCTAACAAAGCTGTCAATTTTAGAGCTGAAAGTGCACCTTACAGACCATCTAGCTTGCTCTGATTTAGCCCTACAAAACACTACGTTGCATTGGAAATCCTCATGTGGTGATTTGAGAAGTGTATTGCTTGAGATCAATGATGCAAAATCAGTGCAGATGATGGCAAGTCATGTCACTGATGCTGGTGTAGTGGATATCTATGTTACTGTGCCTAGAGATGTTAGTTCAGCAGCAAGTGATTGGAAGGAACAATTATCAACAAAACAAGCAAGTTTAGAGACTGAAACAAGGCACATTCAGGCAAGAGAAACAGAGCAAACAGAGAATATTCAGAGAGAAGAAACATGGCATGTTCAGAGAGAGGAAACAGAGCAAATTCGGCAGTGTGGCAAGGTGTCAAAACTACCAGTTTTCAGGCCTTCAAAATCATTTGTGGCTAGTGCAGATGATAGTGATAGTGACAGTGATTATGATGTTCCTCTAGCAGAGAGCAACAGTTTTGCAGATGATGATGAGGTGATTGAGTACAGAAAATATGCTCAAGAATTCAAGGAGAAAAAAAGAAAGATGATGCTTGGGGAAGAACAAGGAAAGACTTGCAATGTACCAAACATTTTTATTGTCCCAGAAACATGTAAGATAGATGAAAGTGATGGAGATGAAACACCATATTTTGAGAGTGATGATGATATGTCCTATGATGAGGGTAGTGATGGAGAGGTCAGTGTTGTCCGGAGGAGAAAAACACATCACAAGGTGTATGATGACAACACTGAGTCCCCACAGTTTGAACTTGGTACGGCTTTCAATGACAGTAGGGAGTTTAAGCAGGCACTGGTCAAATATGGACTGAAAAACTCTCATCATCTCATTTTTCCAAAGGATGAGAAGAAGAGGGTGAGTGCTAGGTGTAGTTGGCCTAGTTGCAAATGGAGTATATATGGATCAATCAGCAGTAGGTCAGATTGGTTGCTAGTTGTTAGATACAACAATGTGCACACATGTGTGCCTAGGAGAGATAACAAGCTAGTGACAAGTGTAGTCATTGCATGGAAATACTTCAGGCAGATCAGAGATAATCCAACATGGAAGGTTGAGAAAATGCAGGAAGCAGTGCTTGAGGACCTCCTAGCTGATGTGAGCATATCTAATGTAACGCCCAAGATACGATCCTATCCTTATTTTTAGCACGAGGGCCTCCACAGGGATAGAAGCGCATCTCGTCGTTCGCAAGAATGGATATCATTACAAGTACATGTAAAGAAGGGATGAGTATATGGAATTAGCTTACACTCGCCACAAGCTACATCAATATCACATCAATACAACAACATATCCAAACCTCATACAGAAGAGCAGGGTCCGACTACGGACAAAAACAAACGATAAAATGACATCCATCCTTGCTATCCCAGGCTGCCGCCTGGAACCCATCCTAGAGCGATGATGAAGAAGAAGAAGAACTCCAAATCAAAACAAGCATCGCGCTCACGTCAAACCATCGCATTACCTGTACCTGCAACTGTTGTCGTAGTAATCTGTGAGCCACAGGGGACTCAGCAATCTCATTTCCAAGGGTATCAAGACTATTAAAGCTTAATGGTTGAGGTATGGTTAAGTGGTGAGGCTGCAGCAAGCACTAAGCATTTATTTGAGTGGCTAACTTACGAGTACAAGAATAAAGGGGGATGATTGTCGCATAAACGGACGTGAACTAGTAATGATCACTAAGTGATCCTGAACACCTACTTACGGTCAAACATAACCCCACCGTGTTCTCTCTCGGATCAGAAATTCACGAGAAGAGACAGTCACGGTTACACACACGGTTGGTGTATTTTATTTGAGTTTACTTCAAGTTTGCTATGACCGGGTGTTAAACAAAGTTTCCAAGTTGCCACGTAATCGCGGGCACGGCTTTCTGAAAGATTTAACCCTACAGGGGTGCTCCAACTCATCCATCACAAACTAACCACATGCCGCGGGAATAACCTCAACCACGAATCTCGTGATCTTCCT
This sequence comes from Elymus sibiricus, assembly GCA_039707655.1. Lineage (NCBI taxonomy): Eukaryota > Viridiplantae > Streptophyta > Magnoliopsida > Poales > Poaceae > Elymus > Elymus sibiricus. The sequence goes on from CM077665.1 coordinate 483,776,526, forward strand.
AGGCTATTCCGTTGGAAAACCTCAACCTCGAGATAGCCCAAAGTATGGGAATTCCTCGTACAAGACGTTCGAGAAAGGTAAAACAAGTCCAGCAAGGCCTCCCGACGTGTCGACGATCCCGATAGGAGCCGCGTATCTCGTTCTCAGGACACGGCGGATAAGCGACGCGTACAGTGGCCTGATAGAAATCCCCCGATTTGCCCCGGGGTGGCCCCGCACAGTGCTCTAGTTTGGACCAGCACCAGAAGCACTGGCCTCCTGTATTATGTTGAATAACGAACCTCGGGTAGCGCTAACTCCCTATGAGTCAAATTAATTATTAGTGTTATTATGTTGGGCAAATGTAGTACCAATGTTGGGCCTTGCCAGACAAGTTTTATCCTAAAACGAAAATCAAGGGGGTCCCCATAACAACCCCGAGCATGTTAGGAGCGCTCAATTATGGAACATAACACCGGTACACAAGTAACAAGGGCGGCAAGAGTGGAACAAAACACCGAGCAAAAGGCCAAGTCTTCCACCCTTTACCAAGTATATATGTGCATTAAATTAAATAACAATAATATTGTGATATATCAAAATATCAATGTTGCACATGGAAACAATTGCACCTGCAACTAGCAACGCTATAAGAAGGGCTGAGCAACCGGTAACATAGCCAAACAATGTTTGCTGGGATGTGGAGGGGTTAGAGGCTTTTCATGGCAATTTGGGAGGCTTGACATACATGTGGTAGGTAGCGAGACAGCGATAGAAACGAGACATCTAGCATGGCAATGATAGTAATGGTATCCAGGGAAATGGTCATGTTGCCTGAGATCCCGCTTGGAAGAAGAACGAGTCCATGAAGAAGACGAGCTAACGTAGTCGAACGAATCCTCACACTTCGAACGCTTTCGGAACTCTATCGAGAAGAAGCAATCCGAAAACAACAATCAACACATGAAAAACACCACAACATATACATGACATGATGCGCAAACAAACATGATGCATGTCCGGTTTAAATATGCAATGCATGGCAATCACAACAATCAAATACTACACGTTAAGTGAAGTTCAATATGCAACGGGTTGCATATTGACGAAACTCCACGTTTGAAACATTTAGTTCACTCTCGTTTATTTACACAGCCTGTTTAAATGTTGTTAACATGGCAAGTGGTGAAGCATAATGAAACTACAGTATCTAGGCATCTTAAATGAGGTCGGAAACAACTTATAGTATTTCCGAAGTGACCTCATATGCAAATTATGAATTTGTTCCAGATCTGAACTAACCATGTTTTATATTTATTAAACAGGAAAATAAAGTATACCATGCAATTCTACACGTCATTCTAGTCGATTTACATATATGGAACATCTCAAACGGAGCTACGGTCTAAAAGATATGACAATCACAAGATTATATGCCATGAATGCAAAATGCATGAAAATGACAACCACAAACATACCAAATCATGGATGCAGCAAGATATTATGAAACTACATGAAATTCTAAGCAAGTTTCATATATGGCATGCCCAAAACGGAGCTACGGTTCATCCACAACAACCAACACAAGTTTTAGTGCAAATCTGTCCAAAACAGCAACATGACATATTGCACGCATGAAAACAACAAGCTACAAGATTCTAAAATGCACAAACTAAGCATGGGGCAGTAGCATATAACACACACTTCATTTCATCTTCACATATCATACTCAAAGGAGTCATGGATCACATGGTAGGAAGCTCAGAACATGGCAATAAAATATAGCAGATTAGGACTTAGTGAAAATAACAGTTTTTAGCATAGCAGATTTTCATGAAGGCATATTGGAAACACTAAAAATATATGCTACAGGGCATATATTGGCATGAAACTTAACATCATGCTATAGGACATTAGAAACTACAAATAACTCCATTACACCAACCCCAAAGGAGCTGTAGATCACTTGCAAAACACATGGCAAGACAGCAACAAAATGTTAAAGATTCCAGACTTTGAAATATTTTGGACCCTCAAAACAGCAGTATTTTATAGGATGTTGGCAACAAGAAAATAACACCTAAACATGCATTTCTATATCAACCAAAATTACCAGGGCCTAGCACACATGTCCAAGGGCATATCTCATGTTGGCAACTATTCCAAAATATGCATGGATTAATTCACACGACAAAAACAAAAGGGCATCATGGCAAAAATGACATGCACACAAACTTGCTCAAATGACAAAACTAAATGCACAGATAAATTCTATAGATTTTTCTACCCCGAAAACATGTATAATATGTGGATTTTCACTATTAAACAAATGACACAATATTTATGCGAGATTAGGACATAAACCGTTTTAGCCAACTATGTGTGCAAAATAAATGCAACTAACACATCAAATATTTTTAGCATGCATGAAAATGTGATATAACTAATCTACACATTTTACATATAGGGTTTGATTAATCCCGATGCACGGTTAAACATATATGCGCAATGCAAAATATGGCATTTATGCGAATTGAACGCATACATCACAATAAACATTTTTCATGCATGAAAAAGAGATATTAATAATCTATACAAAATTCTGGACATTTTTCATATACAACACATTTGGATCCGGTGCACGGTTAATTACTTAACAACATTTTAAAAAACATGCGTTTTTCTGCAATTTAACATGTCCAGGGTTTATTGCTAAAAACACAGACAAGGGAAAAAAAAATACGCGGGCCGAAACTGCACAGAACATGGGCTAAACAGGTGAGCGCGGGATAGCTAAAACACGTACAAGGCGAAGCATAGGGCGGTGCTCACCATCGTGGCCTTGGGCCGGAGGAGCTAGCGAGGCCACGGCTGGCACCCGCGGTGGCTGGGCCTTGGCCGGCCCGTGCGGGGGCGAAGCAGGCTGGGCGAGGCCCACGTGGCGCTGGGAGGCCGACGCGGTCAACGGGAAGCAGCGGCGGTGGTTGGCGGGCAACGAGCGGGGCTCCGGCGAGGTCGAGGACTCCGGGAGCGTGGATCAGGGCGGAACGGGTCGGGGACGAGCGGATCCGGGTGCAGCCTGTCCGGATCTGGCCGGAGACGGGCCGACGACGAGCTACGGGGCCATCGGCGCGGCTCCATGACGGTGCGAGCTCGGGCGGCAGCAGGTCCTTCTGGAAACGGCGACGACACAGAGGAGGTTTCCGGCGGCGGGCGGATCCGGCTGCCGGCGGCGGCCGGAGGCAGCGAGGTGGCTCCGGTCATGGACGGCGGGGAGGCGCAGGGCAAGGGAAGCCACGCCATGGAAGAAGCTCGGGAGCGGCGGCTGCTGACCCGGGCCTAGATGGGCTCGGGCGGGCTCAATCCAGGCCTGGCGGGCCCGGCGGCTGAGGTGGGAGGCTGGTGGCGGCACGGATTTCAAGGAGGGATTAGGGTTTCCATTAGGGGCAGGGTAGGGGTGTTTAAATAGGAAAAGGGAGGCTAGGTTAGGGGGTTTTGCTTCGTTTTTGGACCTTCGGATCTCGATCCGACGGTCCGGAAGCGGAGGGGCTATGATGGGCTGTGGAGAGGGGGTGTGGGCTGAGATGAGAGGGAAATGTGAGCCCGTGACACGAGTTTTAAAACACAGAAAACGACCGACGAATAAACCGATGACGGTGCCGCTACGGTCGACCGTTCGGGTATCAAACGACCCCCGATTGCGACGAAATTTGGCAGGCGGTCTACCTACAATATAACAAGACCGCATGCCAACTTTACACCCAATCTGAGAATATTTTTCACGCACTTTAAAAACAATATTTTTTTTCGATGCCGTGGGCGCGTGCGTGTGTGGTTGGTCTCGAAACGGTCGACGACACGAACGGAGAGAACCGGCAACTACGAACGGATGCAAGTTTTCAAAACGCCGGCAACGGAGTGCCGATGCAATGAGGATGATGCGAATGATGCGATGAGGAATGCGACAAACAAAAGAATCGCACAACGACAACATAATTAAAGGTGAATCTTCTGAAGCGTCGGTCTCGGGCTGTTACAACTCTCCTCCACTAACAAGAGATCTCGACCCGAGATCTTAGAATGAGAAGGGGAAGAGAGAGAGAAGAGGTAAAACTTAGTTGCTTCATAGACAAATGAGTGAAACCATAGAAACATGAAGGTTGGAAAGAGATGAAGAATGCCATGAGGAACAAGCAAGATTTCAAAAGAAATTTCGGCAGCACTTCGATAGGATAGAGAGGCAAAAATTGATAAGATGGGAGAACTTGAGAACATGCCACAACACTCCGGTTAAACAGTAAGTGAGGAAAGGACACGATCTTGACAAAACGAGATGATAGATTGAAGGGAGCGACACCACAACGCCTCCGAAATAAAAGAATAGAAGCTAGATCTTTGGGAAGAAAAGAATGGAGAAGAAAATGACAACTTCTACCACAAATGAATTGAAAGCATCCTTACAAAGAAGAGATTGAACGGAGTTGTTGGAACATCAACAACGAAAAGAATAAGCTTGTAGTGGGCTTATGGAAAACATCCCAACATTATGAGGTGACAACCCTCCACTAACGAAAACAAGGATTGCTTTGGAATAACAGGATATGCAAACTTCTTTCAACAAGAGGATACATTGAGAACTTGGATCATTGATGAGCACCACGATAGCAACAATCCTAAGGAATGCTTTAGGTGAAATCCAATCCAAGATACTCCAAGAAACAAATGATGGGTTTAAATATCTCATTCTCGAAACTACTTCTCTTCGAGACTCCTCATGAACCAAGAATGCTACAACACCATCTCAAAAGATAAGGGAGAAAGAATTGCATTTTGAAATGCAAGATAAGAATACTTGAGGACCTCCAACAAAATCTTCAAAAGCACTTGAGAATGAGAGAAATCTTGATGAACCACCATGAAGAGCCTCCGGAAATGAAGGATGATAGAAAAGAATTGAAGGTTGTAAAATGAACAAGGTTGAGGTCTTGCAAAGATTTAGATGAAGCTTCACGAAGAGAGTCTTGAGAAACTTGGAACTCCAGAAAAGAAAAGATAAGCAACTAGAATAGAGAATTCGATATCATGAACAACTCCGGAAGAAGGATTGAAATCACCTTGGTGAACAAGAATAAGATTTAAGTTATGCCTATCCTTCATCAAGTTAAATTGATGACAAGCAACGGATCTGGCATACGACTTATTCTTCTTGAAAAGATTGAGGCCAGAAAAGAGCACAAACTTGAAGAAGTCTTGAACGAACCACCGGTGAGAATTGAAACGAATGGGAATACATGAGAATGAAGAGATCAAGATTTTCCTAATAGAAACTTGAACAAGGCACCGGAATAACTGAGATACGAACGAAGAGACAACAATTGAGAAGAATTGGAGAACGAAAGCTGAAAGCTGAGAACGAAGAAATCCTCTGAAATGATGGCCTTCGGAGGATCGAGAAATGAAAACAACTCTAAAATGCTCCGGATAAATATGGGAGGAATTTCTCATGATCGAAAACAATTACAAGGACAACATGAAGCTTGAACCACGAATCTTCGAAAGAACGGATAAAGATTTAAGAGAAACTCTTCTTCGGTCTTCAACGCCGAGAATGATGATGAGGAACAACATCATGAATTACTGAGACACTCCGGAACAATGAATAAGGAAAGGTTGAGCCAACGCTGAAAATGATAATTCTGAGCAATCTTGGAGACGGAATATGACTGATGAAAATCATTCTTACGTCATATTTGAAAAGAACTAGAGATCTCCGGGGAAGATTAGAAGAGCCAGGTAAGATCCTGGGGGAAAACCTGTGGGTTATGAGCCCACTCAAAGAAAACACCGTTGAAACGATTGCTTAGGAAGAGAGATTGCACTGGTAGAATTGAAAACTTGATGAGGTGAGAACCTCGAAATAATTGAAAGTATTTGAACAGAAACATGAATCTTCAGAGATAACTTCAGCACTCCAGATAACATAGAGAGAGACGAATAAAGAAGAGAGGCTCGGATAAAATTTTCCAACACGGAAGGCATATGATGAACACCATCATCTAGAATTGAGCACACCGGAAAATAAAGGAAGATGAAGAGGACGAAATGATGAACTTGGGCACTTGAGCATCTTCACCACGAATCACCGGATACATCACGGAAGAGAATATAGCGGAAGCATCACATGAATAGAAAAGACACTTGAATGAGAATTTAATTATTGAAGAAAAAGGGCGGGAGGGTGGGAAAAACAAAGACAACTTGAGACAGATGAGACGAACTCCGGAAAGAAAATGAGGATTGATCTTGCAAATATTGGAGAGGGATGAATTATCTTGATGAGAAACACACCGGTTAAGAAAGATATGAAATCACCACTTGACATCGAAGCAACTCGAATTACCATACTCCAACAAAACAAAAGATGAGGCTTGAGAATTAAGCCGGAAACAAATACATAGCCCACCATGAATTTGTTGGGAGGATAATCCTAGGTAACTACTTGAATTCCCACCTGAGAATTTCCGAAGTCTTTCTTGTTTATGCGATTCGGGTTGCGGACCCAGGAACATACCCAAGGTAATCAGCTACAACTGCACCCGCAACCTTCCACACCATAATCCAAGAAACTCTGCAAACTCGTCTACCTCGAACACTCGTAATCACAACGATACTAAGTATGGCAGTACATCCGAACTCTCTCCACCAGTACTGGGGATGCCGGACTCCTCTCGCCACTACTAGTATTGAAGCAATTTCAAACATCCTCCGTCCTGAGATACCAAGGAAACTAAATGATAACGATGTGCAAAAATCCCTCGGAGTTCTACTCCTCGATAACAGGAGGCACCAAGACAGAATCCCTTCACATCGGCATCATATAGTTTCCAAAATACCCGCGTGATCCTAAAAAAAATTGAGCGAGAAGAGGAGTAGAATCAAAATTCCTAAGTCGAATACCTCAGTAGAGCATACAAGAGGAGTAAAAGAAATGTACTCTCCGATATATAACTAGACTCAAAATAGTTTTTCACTAGACTCGACTCGGCGAAGTTCGAACAATCAAGGGGGCTCCTAGGTCGGTACAGGCTCTGATACCAACTTGTAATGCCCAAGATGCGATCCTATCCTTATTTTTGGCACGAGGGCCTCGATAGGGATAGAAGCGCATCTCGTCGTTTCGCAAGAATGGATATCATTACAAGTACATGTAAAGAAGGGATGAGTATATGGAATTGTCTAACACTCGCCACAAGCTACATCAATATCACATCAATACAACAACATATCCAAACATCATACAGAAGAGCAGGGTCCGACTACGGGCAAAAACAATCAATAAAATGACATCCATCCTTGCTATCCTAGGCTGCCGCCTGGAACCCATCCTAGAACTATGAAGAAGAAGAAGAAGAACTCCAAATCAAAACAAGCATCACGCTCACGTCAAACCATCGCATTACCTGTACCTTCAACTGTTGTCGTAGTAATCTGTGAGCCACAGGGGACTCAGCAATCTCATTTCCAAGGGTATCAAGACTATTAAACCTTAATGGGTGAAGTATGGTTAAGTGGTGAGGCTGCAGCAAGCACTAAGCATTTATTTGAGTGGCTAACTTACGAGTACAAGAATAAAGGGGGATGATTGTCGCATAAACGGACGTGAACTAGTAATGATCACTAAGTGATCCTGAACACCTACTTACGGTCAAACATAACCCCACCGTGTTCTCTCTCGGATCAGAAATTCACGAGAAGAGACAGTCACGGTTACACACACGGTTGGTGTATTTTATTTGAGTTTACTTCAAGTTTGCTATGACCGGGTGTTAAACAAAGTTTCCAAGTTGCCACGTAACCGCGGGCACGGCTTTCCGAAAGATTTAACCCTGCAGGGGTGCTCCAACTCATCCATCACAAACTAACCACACGCCGCGGGAATAACCTCGACCAGGAATCCCGTGATCTTCCTAGGCTATTCCGTTGGAAAACCTCAACCTCGAGATAGTCCAAAGTATCGGAATTCCTCACACAAGACGTTCGAGAAAGGTAAAACAAGTCCAGCAAGGCCTCCCGACGTGTCGACGATCCCGATAGGAGCCGCGTATCTCGTTCTCAGGACACGGCGGATAAGTGACGCGTACAGTGGCCTGATAGAAATCCCCCGAGTTGCCCCGGGGTGGCCCTGCACAGTGCTCTAGTTTGGACCAGCACCAGCAGCACTGGCCCCCCTGTATTATGTTGAATAACGAACCTCGGGTAGCGCTGACTCCCTATGCGTCAAATTAATTATTAGTGTTATTATGTTGGGCAAATGTAGTACCAATGTTGGGCCTTGCCAGACAAGTTTTATCCTAAAACGAAAATCAAGGGGGTCCCCATAACAACCCCGAGCATGTTAGGAGCGCTCAATTATGGAACACAACACCGGTACACAAGTAACTAGGGCAGCAAGAGTGGAACAAAACACCGAGCAAAAGGCCAAGTCTTCCACCCTTTACCAAGTATATATGTGCATTAAATTAAATAGCAATAATATTATGATAAATCAAAATATCCATGTTGCACATGGTAACAATTGCACCTGCAACTAGCAACGCTATAAGAAGGGCTGAGCAAGCGGTAACATAGCCAAACAATGTTTGCTGGGATGTGAAGGGGTTAGAGGCTTTTCATGGCAATTTGGGAGGCTTGACATACATGTGGTAGGTAGCGAGACAGCGATAAAAATGAGACATCTAGCATGGCAATGATAGTAATGGTATCCAGGGAAATGTTCATCTTGCCTGAGATCCCGCTTGGAAGAAGAACGAGTCCATGAAGAAGATGAGCCAACGTAGTCGAACGAATCCTCACACTCCGAACGCTTTCGGAACTCTATCGAGAAGAAGCAATCCGAAAACAACAATCAACACATGAACAACACCACAACATATGCATGACATGATGCGCAAACAAACATGATGCATGTCCGGTTTAAATATGCAAGGCATGGCAATCACAACAATCAAATACTACACGTTAAGTGAAGTTCAATATGCAACGGGTTGCATATTGACGAAACTCCACGTTTGAAACATTTAGTTCACTCTCGTTTATTTACACGGCCCGTTTAAATGTTGTTAACATGGAAAGAGGTGAAGCATAATGAAACTACACTATCTAGGCATCTTAAATGAGGTCGGAAACAACTTATAGTATTTCCGAAACGACCTCATATGCAAATTATGAATTTGGTCCAGATCTGAACTAACCATGTTTTATATTTATTAAACAGGAAAATAAAGTATACCATGCAATTCTACACGTCATTCTAGTCGATTTACATATATGGAGCATCTCAAACGGAGCTACGGTCTAAAAGATATGACAATCACAAGATTATATGCCATGAATGCAAAATGCATGAAAATGACAACCACAAACATACCAAATCATGGATGCAGCAAGATATTATGAAACTACATGAAATTCTAAGCAAGTTTCATATATGGCATGCCCAAAACGGAGCTACCGTTCATCCACAACAACCAACACATGTTTTAGTGCAAATCTGTACAAAACAGCAACATGGCATATTGCACACATGAAAACAACAAGCTACAAGATTCTAAAATGCACAAACTAAGCATGGGGCAGTAGCATATAACACACACTTTATTTCATCTTCACATATCGTACTCAAAAGAGTCATGGATCACATGGTAAGAAGCTCAGAACATGGCAATAAAATATAGCAGATTAGGACTTGGTGAAAATAACAGTTTTTAGCATAGCAGATTTTCACGAAGGCATATTGGCAGCAGTAAAAATATATGCTACAGGGCATATATTGGCATGAAACTTAACAGCATGCTAGAGGACATTATAAACTACAAAACTAAATGCACAGATAAATTCTATAGATTTTTCTACCCCGAAAACATATATAATATGTGGGTTTTCACTATAAAACAAATGACACAATATTTATGCGAGATTACGACATAAACCGTTTTAGCCTGCTATGTGTGCAAAATAAATGTAACCAAGACATCAAATATTTTTAGCATGCATGAAAAAGAGATATTAATAATCTATACAAAATTCTGGACATTTTTCATATACAACACATTTGGATCCGGTGCACGGTTAATTACTTAACAACATTTTAAAAACATGCGTTTTTCTGCAATTTAACATGTCCAGGGTTTATTGCTAAAAACACAGACAAGGGAAAAAATACGCGGGCCGAAACTGCACAGAACATGGGCTAAACAGGTGAGCGCGGGATAGCTAAAACACGCACAAGGCGGGGCATACGGCGGTGCTCACCATCGTGGCCTTGGGCCGGAGGAGCTAGCGAGGCCATGGCTGGCACCCGCGGTGGCTGGGCCTTGGCCGGCCCGTGCGGGGGCGAAGCAGGCTGGGCGAGGCCCACATGGCGCTGGGAGGCCGACGCGGTCAACGGGAAGCAGCGGCGGTGGTTGGCGGGCAATGAGCGGGGCTCCGGCGAGGTCGAGGACTCCGGGAGCGTGGATCAGGGCGGAACGGGTCGGGGACGAGCGGATCCGGGTGCAGCCTGTCCGGATCTGGCCGGAGACGGGCCGACGGCGAGCTACGGGGCCATCGGCGCGGCTCCATGACGGTGCGAGCTCGGGCGGCAGCAGGTCCTTCTGGAAACGGCGACGACACAGAGGAGGTTTCCGGCGGCGGGCGGATCCGGCTGCCGGCGGCGGCCGGAGGCAGCGAGGTGGCTCCGGTCATGGACGGCGGGGAGGCGCAGGGCAAGGGAAGCCACGCCATGGAAGAAGCTCGGGAGCGGCGGCGGCTGACCCGGGCCCAGATGGACTCGGGCGGGCTCAATCCGGGCCTGGCGGGCCCGGCGGCTGAGGTGGGAGGTTGGCGGCGGCACGGATTTCAAGGAGGGATTAGGGTTTCCATTAGGGGCAGGGTAGGGGTGTTTAAGTAGGAAAAGGGAGGCTAGGTTATGGGGTTTTGCTTCGTTTTCGGACCTTCGGATCTCGATCCGACGGTCCGGAAGCGGAGGGGCTATGGTGGGCTGTGGAGAGGGGGTGTGGGCTGAGATGAGAGGGAAATGTGAGCCCGTGACACGAGTTTTAAAACACAGAAAACGACCGACGAATAAACCGATGATGGTGCCGCTACGGTCGACCGTTCGGGTATCAAACGACCCCCGTTTGCGACGAAATTTGGCAGACGGTCTACCTACAATATAACAAGACCGCATGCCAACTTTCGACCCAATCCGAGAATATTTTTCACGCACTTTAAAAACAATATTTTTTTTCGATGTCGTGGGCGCGTGCGTGTGTGGTTGGTCTCGAAACGGTCGACGACATGAACGGAGAGAACCGGCAACTACGAACGGATGCAAGTTTTCAAAACGCCGTCAACGGAGTGCCGATGCAATGCGGATGATGCGATGAGGAATGCGACAAACAAAAGAATCGCACAACGATAACAGAATAAAAGGGGAATCTTCTAGAGCGTCGGTCTCAGGCTGTTACATCTAAGTGCAAGAGAGCAAAGAAACTAGTAATGGAAAAGATCATTGATTCAACAAATGGTGGGTATTCTAGAGTGTTTGACTATCACCTGGAATTAATTATAGGAGCAATCCAGGAAGCACTATTGCAGTTACATTGGACCCTGAAGAAACTACCAAACCTGTGTTCTAAAGAATGTATGTATGTCTAGATGGTTGCAAAAAGGGTTTTCTAGCTGGGTGTTGGAGAGTTGTGGGTTTAGATGGATGTTCCTTGAAGGGGGCAGTGCATGGGCAGATTCTAAGTGCCATTGGGAGAGATGCCAACAACCAGATGTACCCAATTGCATGGGCTACTGTTGAGGTTGAGAGCTATGACAGCTGGTATTGGTTTATTGCTCTTCTTTAAAAGGATATACAGATAAACAACCATGGTGATGGTTGGGTGTTCATATCAGATCAGCAGAAGGGCCTCATTCGAGCAGTCAATGAGATTTGTCTTCAAGCAGAACACATGATGTGTGCAAGACACATATATGCTAACCGGAGAAAGCAACATAGGGAGAAGATTTATCAAAAGATCTTCTGGGCTTGTGCAAAAGCTTCTGACCAGACTGGTTTCAATTACCATAGAGCAAAGCTAGCTCAAAAAATAGTGGAAGGAGCAAGAGACATGATGAAAACCAGTCCTGAACATTGGAGCATGTCACATTTCAAGATTGGATCTTATTGTGACTCAGTGGAGAATAATATGTGTGAGTCTTTCAATAATTCCATCTTAAGGGCCAGATTTTATCCTGTCATTACAAGCCATGAAATCATTAGGAAAAAAGTGATGGCAAGAATTTAGGAAAACAGGGATAAATCTAGCAAGTGGACTGGCACAATATGTCCAAATGTCTTCAAGAAGTTACAGTTGAACATAAAGAGAAGTGCAAGATGCAATGTACTATGGAATGGGAAACAAGGATTTGAAGTGCAGGAGGGTGATTATAGAAGATTTACAGTGAACTTGACTAGTTTGTCTTGCTCTTGCAGATATTGGGAGTTATCTGGGCTGCCATGCTGCCATGCTATTAGTGCAATATACACATGTGGTTACAAACTTGATGATTTCATTGCTCCATGCTATTCAATCAACACCTACAATAGCATATATGATCATGTGCTAGAACCAGTTGAAGGCAAGGAGAGCTGGCCTGTTTGTACAAACCCCAAACCATTTCCACCTGTTAGAGTGAATAATAAGCCTGGAAGGAAGAAGACAGAAAGAACCAGAGAGGAAACTGAGAAACCAAAGAGTATAGGAAACAAACTATCAAGAAAAGGAGTACAGATGACATGTTCCATCTGTCACACTCAACGAGCAAAGAGAAGCGGGAGAAAAGCTTCTAAGAAAACAGGAGCAAGCAGCCAGCCAACAGGATCACAACCAGCACCTATGCACTCACAGGAAGAACCAAGGTCACAACCAGCACCTAGGCATTTCCAACAAGCAACAAGGTCACAACCAGCACCTATTCACTCCCAGCAAACATCAAGATCACAACCACCAGGAGGTGCAGGAGGAGTAGAAAGGGCACGGCAAACTGCACCAATGTCAATGCCTCAACCTGGGCCATCTTCAGGCCATGTTCCAACAGATAACAGATTCCAGTGGCTGTTATTTGGTGATAGGTTCTGAATTCTGATCAGTGAAGATGATGTCAAACATCAGTGCGAAGAAATGTTTAAACATCAGGCCTAGTTCTTCTATTGATGTGAAACATCATGTTTAAACCTGTGTTTTTTGACATGAAAAAAATGGAAAGGCTGTAGCTTTGTCTTTTGGACATGAAAAAAATGGAAAGGCTATAGCTTTGTCTTTTGGACATGTTAAATTTCAGTTTATGCTTCAAGTTATCTAACATTCAGTCTGACTATTGAACTGAATGCTTTGTCTTTTTGACATGTTAAACATCAGGCCTAGTGCGTCTTATATAATCTTACAAATTTGATGGATATTATTGTTTTGTATGCCAACTTTGTTGCTTGATGTTGCTGTGATGTATGCCGCAAAATAGTGGTTCAGACAGACAAACTCTTGCATTTTTCAGACAATATTCAGACAAATTCTCATTGATATATAAAGTATTGCTAATACAAACTAGTGATACAAATTGGCTCATGCTTGCACCCAGAATCACACTGTCATCATCAGAAAATGATCAGAGACTTCTCTTCTCTCTTTCTCCAGTTCATCCCTAAGCTTAATGTTTTGTTGCCTCTGCTCCCAAACTGCATCACGCAAGTCCACGATGAGTCGTCGGTTTGTCGAACCACTCGAAATACAAACACCATCCAACACCTCCAATCTTGCAAAAAAAAGAACACAAACCAAATCAGATGACAAGATAAATTTTTTTAATCTGGTGGCGGGTCAACCGACCAGAAAAGATAGACAGCCATGGAAATCTTACCTTCCTAAGCCTGCATTTGTTGTACCTTCTTCTAGGATTATCATCACTCCAGGAATTCCATCGAGGTGTCTTCTATTCGCAGGCGCAATCGAGCGGCGACTCGTAGGCATACAATGACTCCTTGTAGGGGATTGGTGGACCAAGATTGCTAGGGGGTCGCGAAGCCGCCGCCGACCGGGACGAACCGGAGTTCCCCGTGCTGAGCGCCGCCATGGATCGAGCTTGAGCAGACGAACCCTAGTTGTGGGAAGAAGAAAGGGGAAATGGCATTTCCTTCGCGCGCTGGTTCTAGAGGCGGTCGGCCGTTTCACCCGTTTTGTACGCGTCAGCCACGCCTTGCTGGCACCAGCCCCTTGCCACGTCCGCAAAACTGCCGTCCCAAACCACCAGGCGAGCCGCCAGGGGGTGCTTTGCCCGGTTTGTGCAGGTTTAGGGGATTAAGTGAGCCAAAATTGAGTCCGGGGGGTGATGTAGTCCAAATCTGGGAGTTCAGGGGGTTATATACATTTAACTCGATTCATTACCTTATCTCTGTATTAATGCTTGTGGGGAGAGTAATTTGCTGAGATAGCATCACATTGAAATTTATCTTGATCTGTATGGAGAATAAATTACAACAGTCCTGCTAAATATCAGCCCTGATACTTAGAGACTTGTTATGTCTCTGTCGATGCTATTCGTGGAATCTTACATTCCGTGTAAAATTTTCTTTTTAGTTTTTTTTCCTTCTTGCATGAGAGCATCAGCGGTATGCAGAGGCAGCACTACCTCTAACACAGGTCCCACATGCTTGCCTCTAAGCTAGGTGTAAAATTCGGCCGTGTATAGAGTTTGTTAGAATAAATCCGAGGCTCTCCATCGATCTACCGAGGGCCAAACAAGTACATCAGCACGATACCGAAATTTGTTAACGAGGTTTACCGATATGGCTACCTCCCCGGGGCATCACTACGGGCGCTTCTTCTCATGACACCGTCACAATACCGCACCCCGGTCGCCCAGGCACCGGCACACGCCGCCGGCTCCCCCTGCGTGTCTGTGCTATTATGTTGGCATAGGTTACATCGTGTGTCTACCCTCTCATTATATAAGAGGCCTAAGAGTACAGATATCCTAATAGTACACGACTCCTACCCTGTCTACACACAATCCAAATCCAAGTCCAACAGTAACCTAACCTGTACAAATATTTGACACAATTCTAGCAAACTCCACCTTGGCGAATACTCTCCGCCACCTTGGATCCGTCCATGCGTCGAACCTCCATGTACATTGGACTTGAGATACGCCATGAGCATCGATGTTACTCCCAAACTCCATGTGACTCCACCTGCAACGGTAGTCCCTTCTCGTCTTCTTCACAGTCAACACTCGAGCAAAATTAAGTTCCTCATTACTCTACTTTGTGCTTCCAACTTTCGGAGTATTCGTTCAATGCCATCACACACTGATCACTGACCTGCGTGAAAGTGAACAACACACATATTGGATGACACATATAAGAGTTACCTGAACTCAACATCCTCGCTCTTTCTTGACCGTCCGTCTGAAACTTGAAGGAATTTCATAGTCGCCCCTGTGTCACCTTGAGTCAAATTCGCAGTTGTCTCACCCTTTTCCCCGGATAGTCTCTGACATGTCCCACGGATATAGCACTCCGCCTCCTTCTATACTTGTCATCCGCACTTTGCCATGTGCACTGAACACCACCGAATATACGGCCATGTACTCTCTCTGCTTTTGACAATTTCAGACTTTCCATCACTTTCTCAAGTTCTCCATGATCCACTCCCGTCCATCAACCGGCACCGATAGACCCAGTCACCAACTAGAATCTGGTACTCATCAACACTGCTTCGGCACCCTCTGGACACTTTGTCTGGCCACATGTTTTACTATTAGTGCCTTGGTCTGTCGATTTGTCCTGTGCTTACCACACACCTCGCCGCTATCACCGCGCCAAGCCTCTGCTGTCCTGGCGAGCCTCTAGGACTGCAGACCCACACCACTCAAACCCCTACTATAGAGAACCATCGATCATCTTTGACCGATGCCGAGTATCATGTCTCCATCAGACCACTGGTACCCAGTCCGATCCACGTGTCTCTCGCTATCTTGCTGAAATAGGCTCGATTCTCGGACGTCGTACATCGTAGCCCCTCCATCAGCACAGAGTGAAGTCTTCCGCTAGACTCGAAGTCCACCTTCAACATGACTCCATGTAGCTGGTCGTGCTACCTCGTGCCCTGTCGACTTCAAGCTCTCATGTGTACACTGCCTTGAATCAACCCAGCGTCATAGTCTTGTCGAAGTCGTACAAGCCTTCAGGCCCACAACACGTGTTTCCACGCCCCAGAAGTTGGCCATCATCAGCATCACGCTCTTATGTCGTCGTCGCTGAAATCACCGCCATCTTCTGCTTTGACCGACATCCATGTCGATCCATCAAACTATCCAGGCCGTCCACCTTATATGTCAGACCCCAGCCGAACTCGTCCGACTACAACCATGCTCTGATACCACTTGTTAGAATAAATCCGAGGCTCTCCGTCGATCTACCGAGGGCCAAACAAGTACACCAGCACGACAACGAGATTTTTAACGAGGTTCACCGATATGGCTATATCCCCGGGGCACGACTACGGGCGCTCCTCCCCATGACACCGTAACTATACCGCACCCTGGCCGCCCGGGCACCGACACATGCCGCCCCCCCCCCCTGCGTGTCGTGCTCGTGTGATTGCTTGGTCCTCGGATGATCGACGGTGTGCCTCGGATTTATTCTAACAGAGTCTGCTACAGCCTCTTAGAGCATCTCCAACAGAGGCGCTAAATAAGCCGCGCACCCAAAAACCCGGTCATATAGCGCGCGCGGGCGATAACAATGCTCCAGCAGGCGACCAATAATGTTGCGCGCGGTAAAAACGCGCCAGCGCGCTGAGAAAAACGGCATCATGCGTGGCTTATTTGGTGCGCCCGCTCCAGCGCGCTGGACTAAACAAATCGCGCGCGCGAACCTCCAACCATCACTGACCGCTCCGGCCACGCCCCGCCCCACGCCTCCGCCGGCGGAATTTTAGCGATGGACGGTCGCGTCGACAACCCCCCCCCCCCAACCTCTCCTTACGTCCGCGACCCATCCGTCGCCCCACCGCCGCTGCCGCAGCAAACCCTTGTGCGGGGATGACCTCGGTTTTGCCGTCGGCGGAGCACCGGATCCAAGGTCCGGTCTCGCGCGCGGCCTTTTCATGGCGCCGCGGACAAACCCGTAGGGTGGCTTCGCACCGCCGCCCGGCGCGTAGCCACGAAGCTCCATCTCCAAGCGTCCGATTGCGGCTACAGCGGGGACGCAAAACAAGAAGAAGTCGGCGGTGAGGAAGAAACCAGCAGCGCCTGCGGCCCTCCGCCGCCATCGCCCAAAGCGCTGGATTACTCGCAATTTGGTGCGCCGGCGACCGACACCCAAATGGTGTTCGATGAAATGCCCGCAAGGTAATTTTTTCAATATTTCCTTTATTTTTTTGTTGTTGCTAGAAATGTGTACATATGAATAGCTCGATTTAGTTTTCTTCATCATACTTTGTAGTGAATACTTCAATGATGACGCATATTTGTCAACTATGGGTGTTGGCTCCAACAATTATTATTGGTCCCAAACCAATGAAGTGCATCAAGATGATCATGAATATGAAGTGGATGAGGAGGGTGAGGGTTTGGTTGATGCACTGTCACACACTGTGTTTTGCCTCTCCTGACTAAGTTGACATAACTCAAAAATTAGGGCCAACAAAAACTTTTTGTGTGCTTGAGATGCTTGACATGATTGATGATTGCTTGTTTGCTTGCTAGGGCTTTAATTCATAAAATTCCTCCTTCTCTCTAGACTCATATTCTTGCCCCAAATATTTGCCCAATGATCATGCCATGTGTATAGGACATAAAAACTATTTTTATAAAAATATTCTTTTGGCCAAAAAGCATTTATTCGATTTAGGTTTTAAAAAACCCCTGAATTGAGGTTTGTACTACAAGTCCTCAAATTAGGGTGGATGTTTTTCTCCAAAGACTTTATTTGGAACCTACTATATATAAGATTTCCCAAAACCACCAAATATTATTTTTAAAGATTACTTTCCTATTTTATTTAAAGGCTTTTTCTTAAGGCCAGAAATGGTCTTTTATAGGGAAAAATTGTTTTTATGCTTTAAAAATATTTGAGAAAATTTAGGGAAACTCGGCGGACATATATTTTCCATATATAAGAGTTTAAGCACATGGTATTGTTCAAAATATTGGACAAAACCCTCCAAAACCATTTCTGTTCATTTCAAGTATTTGAAATATTCTCAAATAAATCCAGGAAAATTCCAGCAAGTCACACATGCTATATGTGATGGTCTTACAAAGTTTCATCTCAATCCCAATTGATTTGATTCCCCAAAATATCCAAAACCATTTCTGTCCAGAGCCAAATTTGAGCAAGTCTATATTGCCAACTGTCTCCATTTGTGCTCAAACTTTGTGGACATGCTCTAATCCTCTAATAATGCATCCACACAAAGTGGTGCATCAAGGAGAACATATCCACTTGTCCAAATGCCCTCAAATCCATTTCTGTTGATTTCAAGAATTGGGAATTTTTGCATTGCCAACTTTCCCCATTTGGTCCCCAAAGTTTTTGTGCATGTTCTAATCCCTAAATTATGCCACCACACCAAGTTGAGCATCAAGGAGAATAGCTTATCATGATCAGATCTATAGAAACCTATTTCTGTTGATTTTTAGGGTTTACAAAGTTTACATCGTCAACTTTCTTCAATCATTCTCAAATCTTGTGGTCAACCTTGTTTTTACCTCCCATTCTATCCTGTTAAATCTCATGTCATGTAGATCATCTTAGCTAGATCAAACACTCATCAAACACATTCTGGTATATTACCAAACTTGCTGTTTGGGCCCCTTCCCCCATTCTCCTTGAGTCTAGCTATATACCACAGTCCCTAATTGACCACTTCTACCTCCTGTAAAAATCCCAAGCCTAAAATCAATCATGAAGTATGGTAAAAGTCCCCATTTTCAACTCTGGACAGCAATGGCAGCACCATTTTACCTCCCCACCTTCTTACCTCTACTCTCCTTAGCCCCCACCTAGCTATTAGAGCCTCTCCAGACCAGCCAGTAGCTAGTGGACAAGGTGGCCGTGTCCAGAGCGCGTGGATGCATGGCCATGCCGGCCATACGGGCGCTCTGGAGCGCGCTACAGTGCCCAGCCGCACTGTAGGCGCCGCCCAATGCATGGCCCCGACCACCTCGAGCTCCCCCCTCTTGCCAGCCGGTCAACCTCGACGTCTGGGACACGCAAGGCCCCTGTCCCCCTCCTCTCTCTCCCTCCCTTGGCCTCCCTCCCATGCGCACTATGCCGCCCGAGCACCCCTATGGGCGAGCTCTCACGTGCGGGCCTCTGACGCCCCTCGCTCCTCCCCTCCCTCTCTCCTAGTCGTAGACTAGGCCCATGAAGCCCTTAGACATGGTTGGGAGCACCGGTTTGGCCTCTGGCACTGCCTAGGCCGTGGCCGCGGACGTCATCCACGGTGCTCCGTCTCCCGGCCATATAAAGCCTCCCTCATGACCCCTCTTGGCTTCCTTTGCCTCCTAGAACCCCCGTGAGTCTCCCAGACAGGCCCATCCCTCCCGTGGCCGAATTCCCTTCCGTCGGCCTCCGCCTAAATTCGAGCGCCATGAGTACTCCCTCCTGCATCCCCTCTGTTTCCTCCCATGTTTCATTTTCCCTTCCAAAGGCCGTAGCGCCACGCCCATCGTTGCCGTCGTTGGTCTCCGTAGTAGTCGAGGCCCACCTCTCTACAGCGCTTTCCGGCAAAACGAGACCCCCAAGCGGATGCGGGGCTCCCTCCCGAGCACTCTGGTGGCCGGAGCGTCGCCGGAGGTGGCCCGTGCCGCTGGAACGGCACCAGCGCGCGCCTGGCTGTTGCCTCCCCTGTCTCTTCTTTGACTGGCTGGAGGTGGGGGAAGAACCTGCCAGGTGGAGCCCGCCTGTAAGTGGCACGATGGCCGGGCCCATAATTTTAAGTGGACGCGCCTTTTCCAGCGTGCGCCTCCCTCGGCCGAAGGCGGCTTCTTCCGGTACGCCATCGACGTGGCCCTGCGCAGGCGCGCGATTGAGCCACTGGGCCGGCCCAGTAGCAACTACGCCCCGCTGAGCTGTGCAGCACATTGGTTTTGACCCACTAGGTATAAACCTTTTTCCATTTTCTATTTCTGTAGAACTTGAATCCATAGAAAATTCATTTAAACTCCAAATTGGATGATTCAAATTCTTGGATGTCCCAAAAATCAAGATCTATCCAATGGTGTCCAGTGCACATTTTTCCACATGACATTTCTCCTCCATCAAATATCTTGGTCATTTCTTTTATTATAAGAGACACTTTGTAAAATCCCTAGAACACTCACCTTAGATTCAAATGCAAAGATTCAAAATCCTAGGTGTATCTAAGCTCATGAGATAAGATGTGAACATTTTTCCATATACTTTCTCTTTTATGTGAATTGTTGAACCATTTCTTCATGAATGGCTCACTTTGAAACCCCCTAGGAAAATCATGCCAACTCCAAATCCAGTGAAACCACTTCCTAGATGTTTCTAAAATCATGCCCTATTTTATGAGTGCATCCACGCATTTTTATAAAAATTCTTCCTGGAGACATCTTATAGGATCATCATTTCCTCCGTTTCCACCATTCAAAACTCCCCCTTGATCCACATCCAATAAAACCTCCTTGGTTATTTTTCTTATAGCCAGAGGTGACCAAGAAAAATAACCTTCCTATTTTAGAGCGCTTTTATTCCTCTGCTTGTTGTGTTGCTTATTATGGTTGTTTCCGACGGTAGTTGACGAAGTAGACGAAGTGCTCGGAGTTGGAAGAGAGGCATGTGAAGACCTCAAAGAATTTGCTGAGCCAGGCAAGCAGCCCTTTGACCATGTCAATGAAACCCTTTTTGCATGGCATATAGCACTCTATTTTTGTTATGTTGATCATGATGCTATGGTTACCACCTTCATGGGTTGTCTCCGATACTTTTACCCGTTGTGGCTTGCACTGAGCATGACCCTACCTTCCTATGAGGGTTATGTGGGCGGGAAGTAGTTAGGATGCTAAAGTAGATGCCACGCAAATGGGACAGGATTATGCATGGTGTCGGAGAGGAAATGATTTCAAAGACTTCTCGAAAACCCCGTCGGGTGCCACTAATGCCCGAGGGAGATGATGTTGAGCTAGGTAACCACTTGATAAAGAAGTGGTGTACCGAGGCAAGTGAGTGTGTTGTTTCAAAAACGGATTGGTTTAAGTTGCGATCGTTACTCCAACCTTACATCTACAACCACTCTACCCCTATATGGGAAGGTGCTTTGTTGATTACTTTCGTCGATGCTAGCAGAGAGCCCGAATTACTAGTGGCGGGAGTGACGTGGTCACTCTCGATACGGGGTCGTGCCAGGTAGGGCGACCATGTACTATTTTTACAAACACCGGGCACACCGTTGTGTTCCTTCAGGGATGGTACTATGTTGAGCAAGGCTCTTGATTGTACATCATGAAGACGTGGACCAACGAGTGGACTCTTTGTTTAGTATCGTCAGGGGAAAGGCATTGTTCGGGTACTTACCTCGGGTATGAATAATACCGCGAGTCATGGCTTGACACGGAAGTTTCCCGAGTCTTGTGGGTAAAGTGTGCAACCTCTGTAGAGTGTAAAACTATTCGAATAGCCGTGTCCACGGTCAAGGACAGTTGGATGACCGCTCTTGGGCTACGTCCATTGTTTAAAATCTTGGTGTGTGTGTGTGTGGAACAAAAGATGATACTTGTGTTAAGTCGGATGACTTGACATGATGACTGAACATGAGATGTTCAACCTCTGCTTATGATGATATCTGTAACTTGTTCATATGGATATCTGCAATCTGTTGATGCATGCTTTTCCAAGATAATTGATCATGTCATTGCACTCAAAATTAGCTTTCCGCAAACTTACCTACTTAGTGCTTTATCATGCATTGTTATACCTTGTTCCAAAACATGGGTTGCTTGCGAGTACATTCAAAGTACTCATTGGCTTGCCACTGGTTATTTTATTGGCCAGGCATGAAAGAACATTATACGATGAAGAATACCTTGGTAACGAACATGCGAGCTAGGACGCTTCCCAGTCAGAATGCATGTAGGGTTAAGGCAGATGGCATGGGTTCACACTATCGTTGAAGATTTCCGCTGCAATCATATGAAGACTTGGCCATAAAGGCCATATTTAAGTAAAACAGTACGTACTGGATGTAAGACTCTTGTTATTCAGTTTCTGTGTGTTCCGTGAGCATTGATCTCTGGGATCACTGTGCACGTACATTCGGTGATCACGACTTATGAGTCGGGGTCCCCATAGAGCTGGTATCAGAGCCATCCTGATTGTAGGAATCCCTTAGTTAGCATGGACGTTAGTTAGGACAAAACTGTTTTCCCAGAAACTTCAAATCATTTGCAAAGACTACCAAGTTTCTCACCTCTCCTAAATTTTCGAAGAAAGCGAAGGTTTTTGCCTTAGCACTTCCACCCTTATTCTCTTTGACTCTCCTCGTCTGCCTTTTCATAACTTTGCAAACGATCGCTACTACCCTTATGCCCCTGACCATTGGATTCCTTGTAATCCTCGTGGGTGACCTGGAAGGAAGCCACATTGCCAGACATTCACACAAGTTTGATGACACCACGACAAGACAATACCAACGGAAAATACCTTCTCGAGGGATGAAGACATCAAGACTAGGAAGATGGTGACACCCTCGACACTGCCCCAGGATGATGCAACCTCGGCCTACGATGACCAGGGCATAAGATATGCAAGATCATTATATGCATCGCTAATAGAGCAATCCTGTCATTACCGATGTCGTGTCGGCAACCACTGGTGGATGAGAACCACGTCATTTGGTCCGCCTCACTATAGTGAGCAGGAAAACGGTTCTCTTCATCCCCCGCTCTTGGTGACGATGTTGTCATCAACATAACCGACAGGATGGACCTCTACCATGCCTTGTTAATATCATTGCATAAAGGATTGCCTACCTGGAACCCTCGACATCTCAGAAGACAAGAAGACATTGGCACGATTATGAAGACACCAGAAGACCCTGTCAACGACAGCCATGAGGAATCACCTTAGTCATCAACTCACCAGATGCGAAGTTGTCAAGGACTCACCAGGCACAACCCAGATCTTTCAACAAACAACAAAAAGAGACATAGCGACACCTGAAGAAGACCCAGAAGACCGAGCGGACTCCTCTCCAAGGCACGAAGCAAGCACGACTACTGAGTCCGAGAACCCTAGGGTAGGATAAGTCATATATGCCCTATGCGAAGTCGAGTCCGTGTGATGGTTTGAATGGAACCATGATGTGTGTTGCTTGCTTTTGCTTGTTTGTGCTTTGGTGTAAGTCGCACTTTTGCCCAGGCAACAAGTACGCGACTATATCACCCACCTTATCTTAATGAGTGTGTTTGGCCTTTTCAGCACTTGTTTGATTGCACTTGCACTATACCACCCCCTTAGGCATTTCCCTCTATGCTACCTTTCCTCTCCCCCATCTCGTCAACTGAAGACTAGAAAGACAAGATGCACCAAGGATCCACCTTGATAGACAACTAGCGCTGAAGACTTTGACAACAACGTAGTCAACCAGATGCAATCCCGTAGAGTTATGTTTTTCCCTCACGATTGGAAACCCCTCCCTAGCCCAACCTAGACCTCACAGGCTTCCCCAGCTCAAGCCTCTGATCTCGTGTTTAATACACGAATTTCCCAAAGCACCTGTTGAGCTTCTATAACCCCTGCTTAGCACTGGGTTCATTACGGAACTAGTGATCATAGTGAATAGACACATTTGATACTTAAGCCAGCACCGGAACTGTGATGCCATAAGGAATTGTTTGAGGATATATGACTAGGAGACAAATGATAGGATATGAATATAATAGGTGTCTTGAGGATATAGCTAAGGCCTTTTGGAGGATCACGAGACTTTCATGATGATAGGTGAACTTGGTGGATCAACTTGATAGAGTAGCATAACTTACTTCTTCCCTGAGTAAATTGGATTTAGTAGGACAATTATGATATCGAGCTGAAATTCTTAGTGGTATGATAACTTGATTTTGACAAGTAGTGGTCATGGATTGATGGTGCTACAATAATGACTTGGATTAGCGAGTAGGAATTCTTGTTGGACATAAGATTTGGGTTGAAATAGGCAATACTAATAGAGCGTTTGTGTCAAGTAAGTCTACTTGGATCGGAGTAAATTGGATTTATTCTAATGATCTTGATCATCATACCATGATTCTCGGTGGATGATAAATAGAAGAATTTAAATGATGTTAGGGATGATTTAAGAATCTATATGAGCTTGACTTTGGAATTAGTTGGTCATGAGATTGGAAGTTTGTGGATATACTGTGGTAATAGCCCTTGCAAAGATATGTGGATTATAGGAACTCAATGAGACTATGTAGAACCCCATCCATATTAGATTTGTAGGAGTTATGGTCAAGTAATGATTGATGGGATTGATGACCCACTGGATTGGATTCTTAGGAAAGAAACAAGATCTTGGATTGATATATACGTGTTTCCTTCGCATAGAAGTGCCATACCTTAGGCATTGGATAGATTAGTAGAGCACTTGGATTTGTAGTGTCATAATCAAGCTTCACGGCTTATATACTTCCCGAGGATTTTTACATAGGGATACATGTGAGTTGGCCATAATATACATATGAGATTTTAGTTTAGTCCTTCTCTCAAAGCCATGGAGATGTGTACAGCATGAGTGGTGTTGGAGTTGGCTTACATGAGATGATACCCTCATTGATAACGGATGATTTTGTTTGAAGAAATAGGAGGGACTATTGGCATCTATGAACTGTGTTCAAGGATAAGATGATCGACGTTCATGCACATCCTAAGCTCCTTGAAAACCCGAACACGGTAGGAATATGACCATAGGCTCTGGCTCTGAGTCAAAATACTGTGGTCGATACTTCACCTCGACCACCACCAATCCTGTTCATGAGGGACGTGGACGCAAGGGACTAGATTGCGCCGGGTCACGAACCCCTGGACAAGTGACCACCTGATACGTCTCCAACGTATCTATAATTTTTGCTTGTTCCATACTGTTATATTATCAATCTTGGATGTTTTACAATCATTTTATAACAACTTTATATCATTTTTTAGGACTAACCTATTGACTTAGTGCCAAAGTGCCAGTTGCTGTTTTTGCTTGTTTTTTACTTCGCAGAAAACCAGTACCAAACGGAGCCCAAACGCTGCGGGGATTTTTGTGGATTTTTTTTGGACCAGAAGGAAGCAGATGGGCCAAACAACATCAGAAGAGGGGGTCCAGGGTGGCCACCCTCCACCAGGGCGCGCCAGAGGCCCCTGGCACGGCCTGGTAGAGGGTGGGCACCTCGGGCACCCCCTCAACCGACTATCGAGCCTATAAATTCCCAGAAAATCCAAAAACCCTAGAGGAGTCGACGAAAAACAATTCCAGCCGCCGCAAGTTCCAGAACCTCGAGATCCAATCTAATACCATCACGGAGGGGTTCATCTTCATCATAGGTGCCTCTCCGATGATGCATGAGTAGTCCACCATAGACCTACGGGTCCGTAGGAAGTAGCTAGATGGCTTCCTCTCTCTCTATGTTTCTCAATACAATGGTCTCTTGGAGATCTATTTGATGTAATGACTTTTGCGGTGTGTTTGTTGGGATCCGATGAATTTTGAGCTCATGATCAGTTTCTATCCATGAATATGATTTGAGTCTTCTTTGATCTCATATTTGCATGATTACTTATAGCCTCGTATTTCTTCTTCGAATCTTTGGTTTAGTTAGGCCAACTAGATCGATTTTTCTTATCATGGGAAGAGGTGCTTTGTGATGGATCTTGTCTACATCATGGCACCGTTCTTATTGCATTACTCCATTTCTCCATGAACTTAATACACTAGATGCATGCTGGATAGCGGTCGATGTGTGGAGTAATAGAAGTAGATGCAGAATCATTTCGGTCTACTTTTCTTGGACGTGATGCCTATATAATGATCATTGCCTGGATATCGTCATGATTATTTGATCTTCTATCAATTTCCCAACAGTAATTTGTTCACCCACCGTGTGCTATACTCATGAGATAAGCCACTAGTGAAACCTACGGCCCCCGGGTCTACTTTTCCATCATATTGCTTTCCGATCTACTATTTGCAACTTTTGTTTTCAGATCTATTAATCCAAAAAACCCAAAAATACCTTGCTGCAATTTTTGTTTACTTATTTTATTTTGTGTTCTTGCGAGATCTATTTGCCAAAACTATCATTACCTAATCTATCTTATTACCGTAGAGAGCGTGACAACCTCTCTTTCACATCGGGTTGCAAGTATTTGTTGTTTGTGTGCAGGTGATGTTTACGTGGGTGCGTGATCTTCCTCTACGGATTGATACTTTGGTTTCATAACTGAGGGAAATACTTACCGTCGCTGTGCTGCATCATCCCTTCCTCTTTGGGGAAATACCGACGCAGTCTCAAGCCACGTCAAAGGAATTTCTGGCACCGTTGCCGGGGAGGAAGCAATCTCATCTACCAGGTTCCTAATCACAAATCTCATCTCCTTGCAATTTACATTATTTGCCATTTGCCTCTCGCCTTCCTCTCCCCCACTTCACAAATTTGCCATTTTATTCGCCCTCTCTTTTTCGTTTGCTTTTTTCTTGCCGGATCTCTTGTTTGCTTGCAATCTTGTTTGCATAGTCACGATGACTCGAGAAAACACCAAGTTGTGTGATTTTTCCAATACCTATAATAATGATTTTATTAGCACTCCTATTGCTCCTCCCGCCACTAGTGCGGAATCTTGTGATATTAATGCCGCTTTGTTGAATCTTGTCATTAAAGATCAATTTTCCGGTACTCCTAATGAGGATGCCGCGTCCCATCTAAATACCTTCGTGGAATTATGCGATATGCAAAAGAAAAAATATGTGGACAATGATATTGTGAAGTTGGAATTGTTTCCTTTCTCTTTGCGGGATCGTGCAAAAATTTGGTTTTCTTCTTTGCCTCGCAATAGTATCGATTCTTGGAATAAGTGCAAGGATGCTTTTATCACTAAGTATTTTTTGCCCGCGAAAATTATTTCCCTTAGGACACAAATCATGAATTTTAAGCAACTTGAGCATGAACATGTTGCACAATCTTGGGAAAGAATGAAGTTGATGCTAAGAAATTGCCCAACTCATGGTTTAAATCTTTGGACGATCATAAAAAAAATTTATGTGGGGTTAAACTTTGTCTCTATAAATCTTTTAGATTCCGCCGCGGGTGGTACTTTTATGGAGATTACTTTGGGTGAAGCTACTAAATTTCTAGATAATATTATGGCACATTATTCACAATGGCATACTGAAAGAGCACCTACTAGTAAAAAAGTTAATTCAGTAGAGGAAATTAGTACTTTGAGTGAAAAACTTGATGCTCTTATGAAATTTGTTGCTAGTAAAAATGCTCTTATTGATCTTAATGATCTGCCTTTGTCTACTTTGATTGAGCAAAATAGTGATTCCGTAGATGTGAATTTCATCTCGTGAAATAATTTCAATAACAATGCTTATAGAGGTAATTTTAATCCTAGGCCTTTTCCTGGAAATTCCTCTAATAATTGTGGTAATTCCTATGGTAATTCTTATAATAATAATAATAATAGGAACACCTCTGATCTTGAGAATATTTTTAAAGAATTTATCAATTCTCAAAAGTCTTTCAATACTACGATAGAAGAAAAGTTGAATAAGATTGATGATATGTCCAGAAGCATTGATAGAATTTCCAATGATGTAGAAAATCTCAAGTTGCATGCTTTTCCACCTAAGATCAATGAATCAATTAAGGCTTTATATGTTTCTATGAATGAAAGTAAGAAAAGAACCGCTATGCTTAGAGCTAAAAGAGAATTTTTAGAAAAAGCGCTTTCTAGCGATTACTTGTTTAGTAATGTTAAAATTGATGTTAAAGGGACTGAAGAAGAGTCAACTTTAGTTAGAGGGCGTCCCAATTATTTGGAGGGTGAAAATCTTGATGAAAATTTTGATAAAAGTGGGTTTGGAGACGTCAAAACTTTAACTAGTGATGTGCCCACTATTTTTGATTACAAAGACTTTAATTATGAGAGTTGCTCCTTGGTTGATTGTATTTCTTTGCTGCAATCTATGATAAATTGACCCCATGCTTATGAACAAAATAAAGCTTTTACTAAACATATCGTTGATACCATGATGAAGTCCTTAGAAGAAAATTTGGAATTAGAGATTTCAATTCCTAGAAAATTGCATGATGAGTGGGAACCTACCATTAAAGTCAAGATTAAAAATTATGAATGCTTTGCTTTGTGTGATTTGGGTGTTAGTGTTTCCACGATTCCGAAATCTTTATGTGATGTGCTTGGTCTTACCAATATTGAAGAATGTTCTCTTAATTTGCACTTGGCGGATTCTACTATTAAAAAGCCTTTGGGAAGAATTAATGATGTTCTTATTTTTGCAAATAGGAATTATGTGCCCATTGATTTTATTGTTCTTGATATTGATTGCAATCCGTCTTGTCCTATCATACTTGGTAGACCGTTTTTACGCACTATAGGTGTCGTGATTGATATGAAAGAGGGCAATATTAAGTTTTAGTTTCCTCTTAGGAAGGGTATGGAACACTTCCCTAGAACAAGAATTAAGCCACCATATGAATCAATCATGAGGGCATCCTATGGATCCAAAACCAAAGATGACAATACTTGAATCTATGCGTTATGCCTAGCTAGGGGCGTAAAATGATAGCGCTTGTTGGGAGGCAACCCAATGAATAAATTATTTTTATCTTTTGCTTTCTGTTTTTGAGTGTTTTGCACAATTATGATTCTGTTATAATTGTGTTTTTTATGTTTTATTTAGTGTTTGTGCCAAGTAATGCCTTTAGGATGATCCATAAGATGAGTAGAAACAATGCTGAATCTGAAACAGTGACTTTGCGTCCAGTATATGAATTTTCATTTTTTCTGGAACGTGATATTGATCTGAAATTATAACACAGTGTTTCTATAAAAATTCCTTACGTTGTCCTAATTTTTCAGAATTTTTAGAGTTCCAGAAGTATGGGTAGAGTCCAGATCACTACAGACTGCTCTGTCTGAAACAGATTATGTTTTCGTTGCATTGTGTGCTTGTTTTGATGAATCTATGGCTTGTATTGGGGGGGTATGAGTCATGGTAGAGTTAAAATATAGTAGGTATAATGCAATAATAAAATATGAATGGGTTTACAACAGTACCTAAAAGTGGTAACTTGCTTTATTATACTAACGGATCTCACGAGAATTTTGTCAAGTTTTGTGTGATTGAAGTTTTCAAGTTTTGGGTGAGATCACGATGGAGGAAGGAATAAGGACTAAGAAGAGTCAAATCTTGGGGATGCTACATCACCCCAAGGTAATATCCAAAGAGTAACAAGCAACTAAGCTTGGGGATGCCCCGAGTGGCATCCCCTCTTTCTTCTAACAACCATCGGTATTTTACTTGGAACTATATTTTTATTCGTCACATATCATGAGTTTTGCTTGGAGCGTCTTGTATCTTTGCTTTGTTTGCTTTTATTCTTCCTGCACACACCTATTTGAGAGAGCCAAAAATATGCTATGATTTGTTAGAATTGCTCTTTATGCTTCACTTAAAACTTTTGAGCAACGGAATTGCTCTAGTGCTTCACATATATCTTTTTGAGCACGGCGTGCTTTTACATGTTTGAAGAAATGCTCTCATGCTTCACTTATATTAATTTGAGATTTAGTAATTTTGAAGAAATCCTCTCATGCTTCACTTATACTATTTTGAGAGATGACACTTGTATGCTCATGTTCTTCACTTATATCCATGTGAGCTTTGTCGGATTTCGGGCTCCGCAAAACCCAAAGAGGTTCGAACTCAGGGGCATGTGCGAAGATCCCCACCAGCTTTGGCCCCAAGCTCTCAGCTCCAAAGCCTAGCCGAATCGGACTCACTCAATCGCGGGTAAGAAGGCTAACACGCGAATTTACCCAGGTTCGGGCCGCTGCGAAGCGTAAAACCCTACTCCTGCTTTTTGTGGATGAACTGATACAGTGGTGAGCAACCTCGCGAGGGCGCTCGGGCGGTCTTTCTTTCTCCCCTCCTCTACGGCGCAGCCTAGTCTCTATTTATAATGGCCCGGGTCCTCTTCCCTTATCGCACTGGCGGGAAGGGATCCCACAACGGCCAAATTCGAAAGGGGACAGTAGGTACATCTTATCCTGACGAAAGGTGGTCTTCGCCTGCAAAGTAGCTGGTAGTGATGCAGAGGTGAGCTCGACGATGACGTCCGTCCTGCGGGGCTCACGGTCTTGGTCTTGTTGCGCCGGAATGGAAACCTTTGGGGGGATGCCTTGGGAACCTGCGTACGCCCTTGCCTCCTTTGCACCAAAGAGGAAATTGCTTCTTCTGTGCCCGCTGGCGCCCGCCTGGCCCGGCTGGCGTCACCTCAGCCTCTCGAGGCCGAGTGCTGCATAGGGATCTCTGCCCCTCGGGAGGGAGCCTGGGGAGGCCTCCTCCTTCCGGTGGTCTTGGCGCCGTCCTCCTCGCGAGGGCCTTGTCCTGGGCGATCCCGCGCCAGGCCGTACCAGGGTTTCGAAGTGGGCCACACCCTGGGCCGTAGGCAGGCAGGTCTGGGTACCCCCGTTCCCAGAGCAGGCAGGCAACCTCGCGAGGGCGCTCGGGCGGTCTTTCTTTCTCCCCTCCCCCGGGCCGAAGGCGCGCTCGGGTTGGCTTCGGGGCAAAGCCGAAGGAGCCGACCTGAGCGCCGCGGGGCCCAACCGCCTGCGGGCCTAGCCTGATGCATGGCGCGCAATAAGACGCGGATGCCTCCACTTCCTGAAGACTTCGGGAACCGCCCCGAGTCAAGCTGACACGAAGCCTGTGTGTAGCGCCGGCCATCATTGCCCTTCCTTGAATGTAACTGTCCCCTTGTGTCTCCTCTCCCCTCGACCCACGCGGATGTGACCCGACGAGGGGAGGCGAGGCAACATGAAGCAGGGCTGCACGTCGATCGAGTAGGTCACGTGGCGCCCGGGGAGCACGCGCCGCCTCCACTCCCCACGACGCCTCATGGACCGCGATTGCGCCTATAAACTCGCCTCGCCCTGGGGGTCATGCCATACTGACACACCCCTTCGCTTCCCATCCTTCCTAAGATATCATTCTCTTTTCTTCCCTTCCCTTCCATGGTGTCTGGGGGAAGTGCAGCCGGCGCGGGGAGGCGCACGGGGTCTCCGGCTCCACCACCGCCCTCTGGAGGGACGCCGGCGCAGGACCGTCACCGACGAGTGAGTGTTCTGTCGCCCTTCTCCCTTTCTTGTGAACCATGCCCGACATGCTGGATCTGACTGCCTCCTTCTTTCAGGGCGCCCGCGGCCAAGAGGCACAAGCTCGACGAACTCCAGGAGGAGGTGGATGCGCTCATGGCCCAGCTGGCGGGCACCGAGGCTGCCCTCCAGGCCGCACTCAGAGGTGAGGAGGATGCCAAGGCAGAGCTGGCATCCCTCTAGGCCCAGGTTGAGGGAGCAGCCAACGCCGTGCAGGCCGCCAAGGACGAGGCGGCACACGCGAGGATGCTGGAGGCGCAACGCGCCAAGCAGTATGTGGACATTGGCCGATTCGTCGGCGGAGCACCGGATTTGCTGTGCGCACACGGCGACGGTGTCGGATTTCGGGCTCCGCAAAACCCAAGGAGGTTCGAACTCAGGGGCATGTGCGAAGATCCCAACCAGCTTCGGCGCCAATCGAAGCTCACTCAATCTCGAGGAAGGAGACTAACACGCCAGGATTTACCCAGGTTCGGGCCGCTGCGAAGCGTAAAATCCTACTCCTACCTTTGGTGGATTGCCTCTCGAGGAGGTTTGTGGATGAAGTGGTACAGTGGTGAACTACCTCGCGAGGGCTCTCGGGTGGTTTCGGATCCGTCCCCCTCTACGGTGCAGCCTAGCCTCTATTTATAATGGCCCTTGTCCTCCTCCCTTATCGCACTGGCGGGAAGGGATCCCACAACGGCCAAATTCAAAGGGGGACAGGAGGTACATCTTATCCTGAATAAAGGTGGTCTTCGCCTGCAAAGTAGCTGGCAGTGACGCGGAGGTGGGCTCGGCGGTGACATCCGCCCTGTCGTGCCCGTTGGCCTAGTCTTGTTACACCAGAATGGAAACCTTGGTGGGACGCCTCTGGAACCTGCGTATGTCCTTGCCTCCTTTGCACCAAAGAGGAAACTGTCTTCTCTGTGCGTGCTGGTGCTCGCCAGGCTTGACTTGCCTCACTCCCGACCTCGTGAGGCCGGGTGCTGCATAGGGATCTCCGCTCCTCGGGAGTCAGCCTGGGGTGGCCTCCTCTCTTCAGGGGTCTTGGCACCATCCTCCTCGTGAGGGCGGGGCTCTCGCGAGGGCCTTGCCTTGAGTGAAGCCGCGCCGGGCCATGCTAGTTGTCAAAGTGGGCCACACCCTGGGCCGCAGGCAGGCAAGTCTGGGCACCCCCGTTCCCAGGATGCCGACAGTAGCCCCCGGGCCCAAGGTGCGCTCGAGTTGGCTTCGGGGCGAAGCCAGAGAAGATGGCCCGAAGCGCCGTGGGCCCCAATCGCATGCGGGCCAGGCCTGGCGAGTGGTGCGCGGTCGGGTGCGGTCGTCTCCGCTCCCGTGTCTCCTCGGCAACTGCCCGAACCGACAAAAAACCTGACGCCCGGTGCCAAGCCATTATTGCCTTCCTTCCCTGTGCTCTTGCTTCTTCGTCTAGATCCCCATCTTCTGCGAGAACTCCTCCAGATCTCAGCGCCGCTCCTTCCTTCCCCTTGCTTTCTTGTTCTCTAGGACCTCTCGATGGCGCCCGCCGGCAAGTCGAAAACCGAAGCTCAAGGCTCTGCTTCTGCTTCTGCCTCGCCGGCGCTTTCGGAGTCCACCATAGCCAAGGACGGGGACCTCGCCCTGGTGCTTCCGTCCACGGCGGACGACACCAATGAGTGTGGGCGAACCTTGATATGGTGCGGCTCCACGGAGCGGCACAGCCTGGCTAAGTCAGCCTACCCCTTCTTCCTCCACAGCATCTTCTCCGGGCTCGTTCCGCCCTTCTCAGAGTTCTTCACCGCCATCCTCGAGCACTATGGGATCCAGGCCCTCCATCTCCAACCCAACTCCATCCTGCTCTTGTCCGTCTTCGCCTTTTACTGTGAGGCCTTCGTGGGCGTGAAGCCTTCAGTGGCCCTCTTCCGCCATTTCTTCAGCCTACGGCTTCACGACGGCGCTCAGCGGTCTGCATGCGTCTCCTTCGTCGCGGTCCAGAGCGGGAACATGTTGGAAATATGCCCTAGAAGCAGTAATAAAATGGTTATTATTATATTTCCTTGTTCATGATAATCGTTTATTATCCATGCTATAATTGTATTGATTGGAAACTCAATTACATGTGTGGATACATAGACAACACTGTGTCCCTAGTATGCCTCTCGTAGACTAGCTCGTTGATCAAAGATGGTCAAGGTTTCCCAGCCATAGACATGAGATGTCATTTGATAACGGGATCACATCATTAGGAGAATGATGTGATGGACAAGAACCAAACTATGAACGTAGCATATGATCGTGTCAGATTATTGCTATAGTTTTCTGCATGTCAAGTATCTGTTCCTATGACCATGAGATCATGTAACTCACTGACACCGGAGGAATACCTTGTGTGTATCAAACGTCGCAACGTAACTGGGTGACTATGAAGATGCTCTACAGGTATCTCCGAGGGTGTCTGTTGAGTGGGCATGGATCAAGACTGGGATTTGTTACTCCGTGTGACGGAGAGGTATCTCAGGGCCCACTCGGTAATACAACATCACAATAAGCCTTGCAAGCAAAGTGACTAAAGTGTTAGCCACATGATCTTGTATTACGGAATGAGTAAAGAGACTTGCCGGTAACGAGATTGAACTAGGTATAGAGATACCGACGGTCGAATCTCAGGCACGTAACATACCGATTAACAAAGGGAACATCATACGGGATCAACAGAATCCTTGACATAGAGGTTCAACCGATAAAGATCTTCATAGAATATGTAGGAGCCAATATGGAAATCCAGGTCCCGCTATTGGTTATTGACCGTCGAGGTGTCTCAGTCATGTCTGCATAGTTCTCGAACCCGCAGGGTCTGCACACTTAAGGTTCGGTGACGTTTCGGTATAATTGAGTTATGTATGTTGGTGACCGAAGGTTGTTCGGAGTCACGGATAAGATCCCGGACGTCATGAGGAGCTCCGGAATGGTTCGGAGGTAAAGATTGTTATATAGGAAGTCCTGTTTTGGTCACCGGAAAAGTTTCGGGTAATTCCGGTAATGTACCGGGGGTGCCGGGAGGGTTCTGGAGGGCCATCGGGAGGGGCCACTCACGCCGGGAGGTTCCGGAGGGCCTTAGGGGTGGCGCACTAGCCCTTAGTGGGCTGGGCAAGCCAGCCCCTAAGGGCCCATGCGGCTAGGGTGAGGGGAAAGGAAAAAACCCCAAGTGGGGAAGGGAAACTCCAAGAAGGAAAGGAATCCTACTTGGAGTAGGATTGGAGGTGGACTCCTCCACTTCCTCCTGGTTCGGCTGACTCCTAGGGGAAACCCTAGGGGCGCCAGCCCCTCCTCTCCCTCCTATATATACTAGAGGGGAGAGAGGGACAAGACACCCAAGCCACAGTGCAGCCCTCTCTCCCCAATAGATCGTCTCCTCTAGTTTTCGGCGGTGCTTAGGCAAAGCCCTGCCGGAATAGTTCCACCACCATCGCCGCCACGCCGTCGCACTGCCGGAGAACTCGTGTACCTCTTCGCCCCTCTTGCTGGATCAAGAAGGCGGAGATCGTCATCAAGCTGTACGTGTGCTGAACGTGGAGGTGCCGTCCGTTCGACGCTAGATCGGGACGGATCGCGGGATGGCTGCGATTTGGATCGCGATGACGTTCGACTACACCAACCGCGTTTCTTAACGCTTCCCGCTTAGCGATCTACAAGGGTGTGTAGATCCACTCTCCCTCTCGTATATGCTCATCACCTTGGATAGATCTTGTTGGAAATATGCCCTAGAGGCAATAATAATTTATTTATTATCATATTTCCTTGGTCATGATAATCTTTTATTATCCATGCTATAATTGTATTGATTGGAAACTCAAATACATGTGTGGGTACATAGACAACACTGTGTCCCTAGTATGCCTCCAATAGACTAGCTCGTTGATCAAAGATGGTCAAGGTTTCCTAGCCATAGACATGAGATGTCATTTGATAACGGGATCACATCATTAGGAGAATGGTGTGATGGACAAGATCCAAACTATAAACATAGCATATGATCGTGTCAATTTAGTGCTATAGTTTTCTGCATGTCAAGTATCTGTTCCTATGAACATGAGATCATGCAACTCATTGACACCGGAGGAGTACCTTGTGTGTATCAAACGTCGCAACGTAACTGGGAGACTATAAAGATGCTCTACCGGTATCTCCGAGGGTGTTTGTTGAGTGGGTATGGATCAAGACTGGGATTTGTTACTCCGTGTCACGGAGAGGTATCTCAGGGCCCACTCGGTAATACAACATCACAATGAGCCTTGCAAGCCAAGTGACTAAAGTGTTAGCCACGTGATCTTGTATTACGAAACGAGTAAAGAGACTTGCCGGTAACGAGATAGAACTAGGTATAGAGATACCGACGATCGAATCTCGGGCAAGTAACATACCGAAGAACAAAGGGAACTGCATACGGGATTAACTGAATCCTTGACATAGAGGTTCAACCGATAAAGTTCTTCGTAGAATATGTAAGAACCAATATCGGCATCCAGGTCCTGCTATTGGTTATTGACCGTAGAGGTGTCTCGGTCATGTCTACATAGTTCTCGAACCCGCCGGGTCTGCACACTTAATGTTCGGTGATGTTTCGGTAGTATTGAGTTATGTATGGTGGTGACTGAAGGTTGTTCGGAGTCCCGGATGAGATCCCGGACGTCACGAGGAGCTCCGGAATGGTTTGGAGCTAAAGATTGATATATAGGAAGTCCCGTTTTGGTCATCGGAAAAGGTTCGGGCGTCACGGGTAGTGTACCGGGGGTGCCAGGAGGGTTCCGGGGGTCCACCGGGAGGGGCCCATTCACCCCAAGGGCCACATGGGCCTAGGGGGTGGCGCGATACCGACGGTCGAATCTCAGGCACGTAACATACCGATTAACAAAGGGAACATCATACGGGATCAACTGAATCCTTGACATAGAGGTTCAACCGATAAAGATCTTCATAGAATATGTAGGAGCCAATATGGAAATCCAGGTCCCGCTATTGGTTATTGACCGTAGAGGTGTCTCAGTCATGTCTGCATAGTTCTCAAACCCGCAGGGTCTGCACACTTAAGGTTCGGTGACGTTTCGGTATAATTGAGTTATGTATGTTGGTGACCGAAGGTTGTTCGGAGTCCCGGATGAGATCCCGGACGTCATGAGGAGCTCCGGAATGGTTCGGAGGTAAAGATTGATATATAGGAAGTCCTGTTTTGGTCACCGGAAAAGTTTCGGGTAATTCCGGTAATGTACCGGGGGTGCCGGGAGGGTTCTGGAGGGCCATCGGGAGGGGCCACTCACGCCGGGAGGTTCCGGAGGGCCTTAGGGGTGGCGCACCAGCCCTTAGTGGGCTGGGCAAGCCAGCCCCTAAGGGCCCATGCGGCTAGGGTGAGGGGAAAGGAAAAAACCCCAAGTGGGGAAGGGAAACTCCAAGAAGGAAAGGAATCCTACTTGGAGTAGGATTGGAGGTGGACTCCTCCACTTCCTCCTGGTTCGGCTGACTCCTAGGGGAAACCCTAGGGGCGCCAGCCCCTCCCCTCCCTCCTATATATACTAGAGGGGAGAGAGGGACAAGACACCCAAGCCACAGTGCAGCCCTCTCTCCCCAATAGATCGTCTCCTCTAGTTTTCGGCGGTGCTTAGGCAAAGCCCTGCCGGAATAGTTCCACCACCATCGCCGCCACGCCGTCGCGCTGCCGGAGAACTCGTGTACCTCTTCGCCCCTCTTGCTGGATCAAGAAGGCGGAGATCGTCATCAAGCTGTACGTGTGCTGAACGTGGAGGTGCCGTCCGTTCGGCGCTAGATCGGGACGGATCGCGGGATGGCTGCGATTTGGATCGCGATGACGTTCGACTACACCAACCGCGTTTCTTAACGCTTCCCGCTTAGCGATCTACAAGGGTGTGTAGATCCACTCTCCCTCTCGTATATGCTCATCACCTTGGATAGATCTTGTTGGAAATATGCCCTAGAGGCAATAATAATTTATTTATTATCATATTTCCTTGGTCATGATAATCGTTTATTATCCATGCTATAATTGTATTGATTGGAAACTCAAATACATGTGTGGGTACATAGACAACACTGTGTCCCTAGTATGCCTCCAATAGACTAGCTCGTTGATCAAAGATGGTCAAGGTTTCCTAGCCATAGACATGAGATGTCATTTGATAACGGGATCACATCATTAGGAGAATGGTGTGATGGACAAGATCCAAACTATAAACATAGCATATGATCGTGTCAATTTAGTGCTATAGTTTTCTGCATGTCAAGTATCTGTTCCTATGAACATGAGATCATGCAACTCATTGACACCGGAGGAGTACCTTGTGTGTATCAAACGTCGCAACGTAACTGGGAGACTATAAAGATGCTCTACCGGTATCTCCGAGGGTGTTTGTTGAGTGGGTATGGATCAAGACTGGGATTTGTTACTCCGTGTCACGGAGAGGTATCTCAGGGCCCACTCGGTAATACAACATCACAATGAGCCTTGCAAGCCAAGTGACTAAAGTGTTAGCCACGGGATCTTGTATTACGAAACGAGTAAAGAGACTTGCCGGTAACGAGATAGAACTAGGTATAGAGATACCGACGATCGAATCTCGGGCAAGTAACATACCGAAGAACAAAGGGAACTGCATACGGGATTAACTGAATCCTTGACATAGAGGTTCAACCGATAAAGTTCTTCATAGAATATGTAGGAACCAATATGGGCATCCAGGTCCTGCTATTGGTTATTGACCGTAGAGGTGTCTCGGTCATGTCTACATAGTTCTCGAACCCGCCGGGTCTGCACACTTAATGTTCGGTGATGTTTCGGTAGTATTGAGTTATGTATGGTGGTGACTGAAGGTTGTTCGGAGTCCCGGACGAGATCCCGGACGTCACGAGGAGCTCCGGAATGGTTCGGAGGTAAAGATTGATATATAGGAAGTCCCGTTTTGGTCATCGGAAAAGGTTCGGGCGTCACGGGTAGTGTACCGGGGGTGCCGGGAGGGTTCCGGGGGTCCACCGGGAGGGGCCCATTCACCCCAAGGGCCACATGGGCCAAGGGGGTGGCGCACCAGCCCCTGGTGGGCTGACCGGCCAGCCCCTAAGGGGGCCCATGCGAAATTGGAAGGAGGAGGCCAAAGGGGAAGGTGTCCTCCCAAGACTCCACCTCCCTTGTGGGGGGTGGACTCTCCCCCTTTGTTCGGCCGACCCCTCCTTGGTGGAGGGGCTAGAACTGCCTCCCCCTCCGCTTCCTCCTATATATACTAGAGATTTGAGGGCAGCCCCTCACCTGAAAAGCCACGGCTGCCTCTCTCTCCCTCTAGATCTGTTCTCCACTAGATCGTCTCGGTTGTGCTTGGCGAAGCCCTACCGGGACAGCTCCACCACCACCGCCACCATGCCATTCTGCTGGCGGAGAACTCATCTACATTTCTGCTCCCTCTTGCTGGATCAAGAAGGCGGAGATCGTCATCGAGCTGTACATGTGCTGAACGTGGAGGTGTCGTCCGTTCGGCGCTAGATTGGAAGGACCGTGATTGGATCGCGGGACGGATCGTGATCGGATCGCGGGACGGCTAGCGATTTGGATCGCGAAGACGTTTGACTACATCAACTGCGTTTCTCAACGCTTCCCGCTTAGCGATCTACAAGGGTATGCAGATCCTCTCTCCCCCTCGTAGATGCTCATCACCATGGATAGATCTTGCGTGTGCATAGGAAATTTTTTGTTTCCCATGCAACCTTCACCAACAGTGGCATCATGAGCCAGGTCTATGCGTAGATGAGATCACGAGTAGAACACAAAGGAGTTTGTGGGCGTTGATATTCAGATTGCTTCCTCCCTTGGTCTTTTCTTGATTCATCGGTATTGTGGGATGAAGCGGCCCGGACCAACCTTACTCGTACGCTTACAAGAGACCGGTTCCATCAACTGACATGTAACTTCATTGCATAAAGATGGCTGGCGGGTGTCTGTCTCTCCTACTTTAGTTGGATCGGATTCGACAAAGGTGGTCCTTGAGAAGGTTGAATAGCAATTTGTGTATCACCGTTGTGGTTTTTGCATACGTAAGAATCGTTCTTGCTAGATACCCGTAGCAGCCACGTAAAACATGCAACAAGAGTTAGAGGACGTCTAACTTGTTTTTGCAGGGTATGTTGTGATGTGATATGGCCAATTACATGATGAGATATATGTGATGTATGAGATGATCTTGTTTTGTAAAGAATATCATGACTTGAATGTCGATGAGTACGGCAACCGGCAGGAGCCATAGGGTTGTCTTTAATTTATTTTTGACCGTTTTTGCTTTACTTTATCGCTATGAGTTAGCAATAGTCGTAGAAGCAACAGTTGGCGCGACAACCTCATGGCGACACGTTGATGGAGATCAAGGTGATGGAGATCATGGTGTCATGCCGGTGACGATGGAGATCATGCCGGTGCTTTGGAGATGGAGATCAAAAGCACAAGTTCTTGGCCATATCATGTCACTTATGATTTACATGTGATGTTAATCCTTTTATGCATCTTATTTTGCTTAGGACGACGGTAGCATTATAAGGTGATCCCTCACTAAAATTTCAAGATAAAATTGTGTTCTCCCCGAGTGTGCACCGTTGCGAAAGTTTGTTGTTTCGAGACACCACGTGATGATCGGGTGTGATAGACTCTACGTTCGCATACAACGGGTGCAAGCCAGTGTTGCACGTGCGGAACACTCGGGTTAAACTTGACGAGCCTAGGATGTACAGACATGGCCTCGGAACACTAGAGACCGAAAGGTCGAACATGAGTCATATAGTAGATATGATCAACATGAAGATGTTCACCATTGAAACCACCTCATCTCACGTGATGATCGGACTTGAGTTGGTGAATTTGGATCATGTGACACTCGAATGACCAGAGGGATGCCAATTTGAGTGGGAGTTTTTTAAGTAATATGATTAACTAAACTCATTATCATGAACATAGTCAAAGTGATTTTGCAAATTATGTTGTAGATCAATAGCTCGCGGTGTAGCTCCCCTGTTTTTGTACGTTCCTAGAGAAATTAGAATTGAAAGATGATGGTAGCAATAATGCGGACTGGGTCCGTGATCTGAGGATTGTCCTCATTGCTGCACAGAAGGCTTATGTCCTGAATGCACCGCTCGGTGCGCCACCCCCTCAAGCGTCATTTGTAGATGTTGTGAACATCTGACAAGCACGTTCTGATGACTACTTGATAGTTCAGTACGTCATGCATTACGGCTTAGAATTGAAGCTCCAAAACATTTTTAACGTCACAGAACATATGAGATGTTCTAAGAGCTGAAATTGGGATCTCAGGCTCGTGCCCGTGTTGAGAGGTATGAGACCTCCAACAAGATTGTTTGCCTGCAAGATGAAGGAGAATAGCTCAATCGGTGAGCATGTGCTCAGATTGTCTGGGTGCTACAATCGCTTGAATCGAGTGGGAGTTGATCTTCCAGATAAGATAGTGATTGATATAGTTCTCCAAGTCACTGTCACTAAGCTACTAGAGCTTTGTGATGAACTATAAAATGCCAGGGATGGAAATAATGATCCCTGAGCTATTCGCGATGTTTGACACCGCGAAGGTAGAAATCAAGAAGGAGCATCAAGTGTTGATGGTTAGTGAAACCACTAGTTTCGAGAAGGGCAAGGGCAAGGAAGGAAACTTCATGGATGGCAAGTCAGTTGCTGCTCCAGTGAAGAAACCCAAGGTTGAACCCAAACCCGAGACTAAGTGCTTCTGTTATGAGGAGAACGGTCGCTGAAGCGGAACAACCCTAGATACTTGGTAGATAAGAAGGCTGGCAACGTCGACAGAAGTATACTTGATATACGTGTTATTGATGTGTACCTTACTAGTACTCCTAGTAGCACCTGGGTATTGGATACCGGTTCGGTTGCTAAATGTTAGTAACTCGAAATAAAAGCTATGGAATAAACAGAGGCTAGCTAAGGGTGAGGTGACGATGAGTGTTGGAAGTGTTTCCAAGGTTGATGTGATCACCATCGCACGCTTTCTCTACCTTCAGGATTAGTGATGAACCTAAATAAATGTTATTTGGTGTTTGCGTTGAGCATGAACGTGATTAGATCATGTTTATTGCAATACGGTTATTCATTTAAGTTAGAGAATAATGGTTATTCTATTTACATGAATAATACCTTCAATGGTCATGCACCCAATGAGAATGGTTTATTGAATCTTGATCGTAGTGATACACATGTTCATAATATTGATGCCAAAAGATACAAAGTTAATAATGATAGTACCACATACTTGTGGCACTGCCGCTAAATGTCATATTGGTGTGAAGCGCATGAAGAAACTCCATGCTGATGGATCTTTGGACTCATTCGATTTTGAATCGGTTGAGACATGCGGACCATGCCTCATGGGCAAGATGACTAAGACCCCATTTTTCGGTATGATGGAGCAGGCAAGTGACTTATTGGAAATGATACATGTTGATGTCTTCGGTCCAATGAGTGTTTTAGCGTGCGGTGGATATCATTATTTTCCTACCTTCACAGATGATTTGAGTAGATACGGGTATATTTACTTAATGAAACACAAGTCTGAAATGTTTGAAAAGTTCAAACAAATTCAGAGTGAAGTTTGAGATCATCGTGACAAGAAGATAAAATCTCTACGATATGATCGTGGAGGTGAATATCTGAGTTACGAGTTTGGTATGCAACTTAAGACAATGTGGAAGTTGTTTCACAACTCACGCCGCCTGGAAAACATAGTGTGATGGTGTGTCCGAACGTCGTAGTCATGCTCTATTGGATATGGTGCGTACTATGATGTCTCTTATCGTTTTACCACTATCGTTTTTGGGGTTATGCATTAGAGACAATTACATTCACTTTAAATAGGGCACCATCTAAGTCCGTTGAAATGGCACGATATGAATTGTGGTTTGGCAGAAACCTAAGCTGTCATTTCTCAGAGTTTGGGAATACGACGCTTATGTCTGATAAGCTCGATCCCAAAGCGGAAAAGTGCATCTTTGTAGAATACCCTAAGGAAATAGTTGGGTATACCTTCTATCTCAGATCCAAGGGCAAAGTGTTTGTTGCTAAAAATGGGTCCTTTCTCGAGAAAGAGTTTCTCTCGAAAGAATTGAGTGGGAGGAAGGTAGAACTTGATGAGGTTATTGAACCGTCACTTCAGTTGGATAGTAGCACGACGCAGAAAGATGTTTCTGTGGCGCCTACACCGAATGAA
The DNA here is from genome assembly GCA_039707655.1 of Elymus sibiricus. Classification (NCBI taxonomy): domain Eukaryota; kingdom Viridiplantae; phylum Streptophyta; class Magnoliopsida; order Poales; family Poaceae; genus Elymus; species Elymus sibiricus. Next base: position 483,819,240 of record CM077665.1, read on the forward strand.
GAGGAAGTTAATGATGATGATCATGACACTTCGAGTCAAGTTACTACCGAGCCTCGTAGGCCGACAAGAAATCGTACCGCCTCTGAGTGGTACTTCAATCCTGTCTTGGAGGTCATGTTGTTAGACAACAGTGAACCTACGAGCTATGAAGAAACGATAGTGGGCCCGGATTCCAACAAATGGCTAGGAGCCATGAAATCCGAGGAAGGATCCATGTATGAAAACCAAGTATGGACTTTGGTAGACTTGCCCGTTGAACGGCACACCGTTGAGTACAAATGGACCTTCAAGAAGAAGACAAGCGCTAATGGTAAATGTGACCATTTATAAAGCTCGACTTGTCGCAAAGAAGTTTCCGACAAGTTCAAGGAGTTGACTACGATGAGACTTTCTCACCCGCAGCGATGCTAACGTCTGTTGGAATTATGTTAGCAGTTGCTGCATTTTTCGATTATGAAATCTGGCAGATGGTGGTCAAAACATCGTTTCCTTAACGGTATCCATGAGGAAATGTTGTATGTGATGCAACCGGTAGGTTTTTGTCAGTCCTAAGGATGCTAAAATGTATGCAAGCTCCAGCGATCCTTCTATGGACAGGAGCAAGCATCTCGGAGTTGGAATATACGCTTTGATGAGGTGATCAACGTTTTTGGGTCTATACAAGGTTTATGAGAAACTTGTATTTACAATAATGTGAGTGGGAGCACTATAGAATTTCTGATAAGTATATGTGGATGACATATTGTTGATCGGAAATGATGTAGAATTTCTGGAAAGCATAAAGGGTTGTTTGAAAAGGAGTTTTTCAAAGGAAAACCTGGAATGAAGCTACTTAAATATTGGGCATCAGGATCTATAGAGATAGATCAAGACGTCTGATAAAACTTTCAATGAGTACATACCTTGATAAGATTTTGAAAGAGTTCAAAATGGATCAGTCAAAGAAAGAGTTCTTGCCTGATTTGTAAGGTGTGGAGTTGAGTGAGACTCAAAGCTCGACCACGGCAGAAGAAAAAAAAGGACGAAGGTCGTCCCCTATGCCTTAGCCATAGGCTCTATATAGTATGCCATGCTGTGTACCGCACCTGTGTGTGCCTTGCCATGAGTCTGTCAAGGGGTACAAGAGTGGTCCAGGAGTGGATCACTGGACAGCGGTCAAGATTATCCTTAGTAACTAGAGGACTAAGGAAATGTTTCTCGATTATGGAGGTGATAAAGAGTTCGTCGTAAAGGGTTACGTCGATGCAAGCTTTGACACTTATCCGGACGACTCTGAGTAGCAGTCCGGATACGTATAGTGGAGCAGTCATTTGGAATAGCTCCAAGTGGAGCATGGTAGCATCTGCAGTATGACATATAGATTTGCAAAGAACACACGGATCTGAATGTTACAGACCCTTGACTAGAACCTCTCTCACATGCAAAACATGATCGAACCCCAGAACTCATTGGGTGTTAGATTCATTACAATGTTAATCACATGGTGATGTGAGCTAGATTATTGACTCTAGTGCAAGTGGGAGACTATTGGAAATATGCCCTAGAGGCAATAATAATTTAGTGATTATCATATTTCCTTGTTCATGATAATCTTTTATTATCCATGCTATAATTGTATTGATTGGAAACTCAAATACATGTGTGGGTACATAGACAACACTGTGTCCCTAGTATGCCTCTAATAGACTAGTTCGTTGATCAAAGATGGTCAAGGTTTCCTAGCCATAGACATGAGATGTCATTTGATAACGGGATCACATCATTAGGAGAATGGTGTGATGGACAAGATCCAAACTATAAACATGGCATATGATCGTGTCAGTTTATTGCTATAGTTTTCTGCATGTCAAGTATCTGTTCCTATGAACATGAGATCATGCAACTCATTGACACCGGAGGAGTACCTTGTGTGTATCAAACGTCGCAACGTAACTGGGAGACTATAAAGATGCTCTACCGGTATCTCCGAGGGTGTTTGTTGAGTGGGTATGGATCAAGACTGGGATTTGTTACTCCGTGTGACGGAGAGGTATCTCAGGGCCCACTCGGTAATACAACATCACAACGAGCCTTGCAAGCAAAGTGACTAAAGTGTTAGCCACGGGATCTTGTATTACGGAATGAGTAAAGAGACTTGCCGGTAACGAGGTTGAACTAGGTATAGAGATACCGATGATCGAATCTCGGGCAAGTAACATACCGAAGAACAAAGGGAACTACATACGGGATTACCTGAATCCTTGACATAGAGGTTCAAACGATAAAGATCTTCGTAGAATATGTAGGAACCAATATGGGCATCCAGGCCCCGCTATTGGTTATTGACCGTAGAGGTGTCTCGGTCATGTCTACATAGTTCTCGAACCCGCAGGGTCTGCACACTTAACGTTCGGTAATGTTTCGGTAGTATTGAGTTATGTATGGTGGTGACCAAAGGTTGTTTGGTGTCCCGTATGAGATCCTGGACGTCACGAGGAGCTTCGGAATGGTCCGGAGGTAAAGATTGATATATAGGAAGTCCCGTTTTGCTCACCGGAAAAGGTTCGGGCGTCACCGGTAGTGTACCGGGGGTTCCGGGGGTCCACCGGGAGGGGCCCACTCACCCCAAGGGCCACATGGGCCTAGGGGGTGGCGCACCAGCCCCTGGTGGGCTGGCCGGCCAGCCCCTAAGGGGGCCCATGCGAAATTGGAAGGAGGAGGCCAAAGGGGAAGGAGTCCTCCCAAGACTCCACCTCCCTTGTGGGGGGAGGAGTCCTAGATGGGGGAGTACTCTCCCCCTTGGTTCGACCGACCCCTTCTTGGTGGAGGGGCTAGAGCTGCCTCCCCCCTACCCTTCCTCCTATATATACTAGAGATTTGAGGGCAGCCCCTCACCTGAAAAGCCACGGCTGCCTCTCTCTCCCTCTAGATCTGTTCTCCACTAGATCGTCTCGGTTGTGCTTGGCGAAGCCCTGCCGTGACAGCTCCACCACCATGCCGTTGTGCTGGCGGAGAACTCATATACCTCTCCGCTCCCTCTTGATGGATCAAGTAGAGGGAGATCGTCATCGAGCTGTACGTGTGCTGAACACGGAGGTGCCGTCCGTTCGGCTCTAGATCGGAAGGACCGTGATTGGATCGCGGGACGGTTCGTGATTGGATCGCGGGACGGATCGTGATCGGATCGCGGGACGGCTAGCAATTTGGATCGCGAAGACGTTCGACTACATCAACCGTGTTTCTCAACGCTTCCCGCTTAGCGATTTACAAGGGTATGTAGATTCACTGTCCCCCTCGTAGATGCTCATCACCATGGAGAGATCTTGCGTGTGCGTAGGAAATTTTTTGTTTCCCATGCAACGTTCACCAACAGATCTTGCGTGTGCGTAGGAAAAAATTTGTTTCGCATGCAACGTTCCCCAACAGTGGCATCATGAGCTAGGTCTATGAGTAGATGAGATCACGACTAGAACACAAAGGAGTTTGTGGGCATTGATGCTCAGATTGCTTCCTCCCTTGGTCTTTTGTTGATTCATCGGTATTGTGGGATGAAGCGGCCCGGACCAATCTTACTCATACGCTTACGAGAGACCGGTTCCATCAACTGACATGTGACTTTGTTGCATAAAAGATGGCTGGCGGGTGTCTGTCTCTCCCACTTTAGTTGGATCGGATTCGACAAAGGCGGTCCTTGAGAAGGTTGAATAGCAATTTGTGTATCACTGTTGTGGTTTTTGTGTAGGTAAGAATCGTTCTTGCTAGATACCCATAGCAGCCACGTAAAACATGCAACAACAATTAGAGGACGTCTAACTTGTTTTTGCAGGGTATGTTGTGATGTGATATGGCCAATTACATGATGAGATATATGTGATGTATGAGATGATCATGTTTTGTATAGAATATCATGACTTGCATGTCGATGAGTACGGCAACTGGCAGGAACCATAGGGTTGTCTTTAATTTATTTTCGCCGTTTTGCTTTACTTTATCGCTATGAGTTAGCAATAGTCGTAGAAGCAACAGTTGGCGCGACAACCTCATGGCGACACATTGATGGAGATCAAGATGATGGAGATCAAGATGATGGAGATCATGGTGTCATGCCGGTGACGATGGAGATCATGCCGGTGCTTTGGAGATGGAGATCAAAAGCACAAGTTCATGGCCATATCATGTCACTTATGATTTGCATGTGATGTTAATCCTTTTATGCATCTTATTTTTCTTAGGACGGCGGTAGCATTATAAGGTGATCCCTCACTAAAATTTCACGATAAAATTGTGTTCTCCCCGAGTGTGCACCGTTGCGAAAGTTCATCGTTTCGAGACACCACGTGATGATCGGGTGTGATAGACTCTACGTTCGCATACAACGGGTGCAAGCCAGTGTTGCACGTGCGGAACACTCGGGTTAAACTTGACGAGCCTAGCATGTACAGACATGGCCTCGGAACACAAGAGACCGAAAGGTCGAACATGAGTCATATAGTAGATATGATCAACATGAAGATGTTCACCATTGAAACCACCTCATCTCACGTGATGATCGGACTTGAGTTGGTGAATTTGGATCATGTGACACTCGAATGACCAGAGGGATGTCAGTTTGAGTGGGAGTTTTTTAAGTAATATGATTAACTAAACTCATTATCTTGAACAATAGTCTAAGTTGTCTTTGCATAATTTATGTTGTAGATCAATGGCTCGCGCAGTAGCACCCCTGAATTTCAATGCGTTCCTAGAGAAAGCTAAGTTGAAAGATGATGGAAGTAACTTTGTAGACTGGGCCCGTAATCTAAGGATTGTCCTTACGGCTTCCCAAAAGGCTTATGTCCTTGATGCACCACTTGGTGAACCACCCGCTCTAGTAGAGTCTGCAGATGTTGCGAACGCCTGGCAGACACGTTCTGATGATTACTCAATAGTTCAATGTGCAATGTTGTATGGCTTAGAACCGGGACAAACGGGACTTCAAAGACGTTTTGAACGTCATGGAGCATATGATATGTTCCAGGAGTTGAAGTTTATCTTTCAGAAGAATGCCCGGATCGAGAGGTATGAGACTTCCGATAAGTTCTATGCTTGCAAGATGGAGGAGAACGGGTCTGTCAGTGAACACATACTCAAAATGTCTGGGTATTCCTCCCGTCTGGCTGAATTGGGGATGCCCCTTCCGCCAGAGGCGATCACTGACAGAGTTCTTCAATCACTGCCACCTAGCTACAAGAGCTTCGTGTTGAACTATAACATGCACGGGATGAACAAATCAGTCGCCGAGCTGTTTGCGATGTTGAAAGTCGCTGAGTCTGAGATTCAGACGGAGCATCAAGTGTTGATGGTCAATAAAACCACTAGTTTCAAGAAGAATGGCAAGGGTAAGAAGGGTAACTCCAAGAAGAGTGGCAAAGCAGTTGCCCCTCCCGTGAAGAAACCCAAGGTTGGACCCAAGCCAGTAACTGAGTGCTTTCATTGCAAGGGAACTGGTCACTGGAAGCGGAACTGCCCCGAGTATCTGGCTGACAAGAAGGCGGCCAACACCAAACAAGGTATATATGATATACGTGTTATTGATTTGTACCTTACCAACTCTCGTAGTAGTGCCTGGGTATTTGATACCGGTTCGGTTGCTCATGTTTGCAATTCAAAACAGGAAGTGCGGAATAGACGGAGGCTGGCAAAGGACGAAGTGACGATGCGCGTGGGAAATGATTCCAAGGTTGATGTGATCGCCGTCGGCATGCTCGCTCTTCGATTACCATCGGGATTAGTGATGAACCTGAATAATTGTTATTTAGTGCCTGCGTTGAGCATGAACATTATAACTGGATCTTGTTTATTGCGAGACAGTTACTCATTTAAATCAAAGAATAATGGTTGTTCTGTTTTTATGAGTAATATCTTTTATGGTCATGCACCCAATGTGAGGGGTTTATTCTTATTGAATCTCGATAGTGATGATACACATGTTCATAACATTGATGCCAAAAGATGTAGAATTGATAATGATAGCACCACTTTCTTATGGCACTGCCGCTTAGGTCATATTGGTGTAAAACGCATGAAGAAGCTCCATGCTGATGGACTTTTGGAGTCACTTGATTTTGAATCACTTGACACATGTGAACCATGCCTCATGGGCAAGATGACTAAAACCCCGTTCTCTGGAACAATGGAACATGCAAGTGACTTGTTGGAAATCATACATACTGATGTGTGCGGTCCGATGAGCATTGAGGCGCGCGGTGGTTATCTATACTTTCTCACCTTCACTGATGACTTAAGTAGATATGGGTATATTTACTTAATCAAACACAAGTCTGGAACGTTTGAAAAGTTCAAGCAATTTCAGAGTGAAGTTGAGAATCATCGTAACAAGAAGATTAAATTCCTACGATCTGATCGGGGAGGAGAATATCTGAGTTATGAGTTTGGCAGTCACTTAAGACAATGTGGAATTGTTTCACAATTAACACCGCCTGGAACACCACAGCGCAATGGTGTGTCCGAACGTCGTAATCGAACCTTATTGGATATGGTGCGTTCTATGATGTCTCTTGACGATTTGCCACTATCGTTTTGGGGTTATGCATTAGAGACAGCTGCATTCACTTTAAATAGGGCACCATCGAAATCCGTTGAGACGCCGCCATATGAACTATGGTTTGGCAAGAAGCCAAAGTTGTCGTTTCTTAAAGTTTGGGGATGTGATGCTTATGTCAAAAAGCTTCAGCCTGAAAAGCTGGAACCCAAAGCGGAGAAATGCGTCTTCATAGGATACCCAAAAGAGACAGTTGGGTATACCTTCTATCTCAGATCCGAAGGCAAAGTGTTTGTCGCTAAAAACGGAACATTTCTTGAGAAAGAGTTTCTCTCGAAAGAATTGAGTAGGAGGAAAATAGAACTTGATGAGGTTGTTGAACCTTTACTTCAACCTGAGAGTAGCGCAGCGCAGAAAGATGTTTCTGTAGAGCCTACATTGGTTGAAGAGGAAGTTAATGATGATGATCATGAAGCTTCGGATCAAGTTGCTATCGAACCTCGTAGGTCGACAAGGACGCGTACTGCTCCTGAGTGGTATGGTAACCCTGTCTTAGAGGTCATGTTGTTGGACAACGATGAACCTACGAGCTATGGTGATGCGATGATGGGCCCGGATTCCGAGAAATGGTTAGATGCGATGAAATCCGAGATGGGATCCATGTATGAAAACAAAGTATGGGCTTTGGAAGTATTACCTGAAGGGCGAAAGGCCATTCAGAACAAATGGATCTTTAAGAAGAAGACGGACACGGACGATAATGTCACCGTCTATAAAGCTAGACTTGTGGCAAAGGGTTTTTCACAAGTTCAAGGAGTTGACTACGATGAGACCTTCTCACCCGTAGCGATGCTTAAGTCCGTCAGAATCATGTTAGCAATAGCTGCATATTTCGATTATGAAATTTGGCATATGGATGTCAAAACAGCGTTCCTTAACGGTTTCCTTAAGGAAGAGTTGTATATGATGCAACCAGAAGGTTTTGTCGATCCAGAGAATGCTGACAAAGTTTGCAAACTCCAGCGATCCATTTATGGCCTGGTGCAAGCATCTCAGAGTTGGAATCTTCGCTTTGATGAGGTGATCAAAGCGTTCGGATTTATACAAGTTTACGGAGAAGCTTGTATTTACAAGAAAGTGAGTGGGAGCTCTATAGCGTTTCTAATATTATATGTGGATGACATATTGCTGATTGGAAACAATATATAAATGTTGGAAAGCGTGAAGGAATATTCGAACAAGAGTTTTTCAATGAAGGACCTAGGAGAAGCTGCTTTCATATTAGGCATCAAGATCTATAGAGATAGATCGAGACGCTTAATAGGACTTTCACAGAGCACATACCTTGACAAAGTTTTGAAGAAGTTCAAAATGGATCAGTCCAAGAAGGGGTTCTTGCCTGTATTGCAAGGTGTGAAGTTGAGTAAGACTCAATGCCCAGTGACTGCAGAAGATAGAGAAAAGATGAGTGTCGTCCCCTATGCTTCAGCCATAGGCTCTATCATGTATGCAATGTTGTGCACAAGACCCGATGTCAGCCTTGCCATAAGTATGGCCGGAAGGTTTTGAAGTGATCCAGGAATGGAACACTGGACGGCAGTCAAGAATATCCTTAAGTACCTGAAAAGGACTAAGGACATGTTTCTCGTTTATGGAGGTGATCAAGAGCTCGTCGTAAAGGGTTATGTCGATGCATGCTTTGACACTGATCCGGATGACTGTAAGTCTCAAACCGGATACGTATTTATTCTCAATGCGGGTGCGGTAAACTGGTGCAGTTCCATGCAGAGTGTGGTAGCTGATTCTACATGCGAAGCGGAGTACATCGCTGCCTCAGAGGCGGCGAAGGAAGGTGTCTGGATGAAGGAGTTCATGAAAGATCTTGGAGTAGTGCCCAGTGCACTGAACCCAATGACTCTGTTATGTGATAACACTGGTGCCATTGCTCTGGCCAAGGAACCAAGGTTTCACAAGTGGACCAGACACATAAAGCGACGTTTCAATTCCATCCGCGATTACATCAAGGAGGAGGACATAAATATTTGCAAAGTACACACGAATCTGAATGTCGCAGACCCGTTGACTAAACCTCTTCCAAGGGCTAAACATGATCAACACCAGAACTGTATGGGTGTTAGATTCATTACAATGTAAATCACATAGTGATGTGAACTAGATTATTGGCTCTAGTGCCAGTGGGAGACTGTTGGAAATATGCCCTAGAGGCAATAATAAAATGGTTATTTTTATATTTCCTTGTTCATGATAATCGTTTATTATCCATGCTATAATTGTATTGATTGGAAACTCAATTACATGTGTGGATACATAGACAACACTATGTCCCTACTATGCCTCTAGTAGACTAGCTCATTGATCAAAGATGGTCAAGGTTTCCTAGCCATAGACATGAGATGTCATTTGATAACGGGATCACATCATTAGGAGAATGATGTGATGGACAAGACCCAAACTATGAACGTAGCATATGATCGTGTCAGTTTATTGCTATAGTTTTCTGCATGTCAAGTATTTGTTCCTATGACCATGAGATCATGTAACTCACTGACACCGGAGGAATACCTTGTGTGTATCAAACGTCGCAATGTAACTGGGTGACTATAAAGATGCTCTACAGGTATCTCCGAGGGTGTCTGTTGAGTGGGCATGGATCAAGACTGGGATTTGTTACTCCGTGTGACGGAGAGGTATCTCAGGGCCCACTCGGTAATACAACATCACAATAAGCCTTGCAAGCAAAGTGACTAAAGTGTTAGCCATGGGATCTTGTATTATGGAACGAGTAAAGAGACTTGCTGGTAACGAGATTGAACTAGGTATAGAGATACCGACGATCGAATCTCGGGCAAGTAACATACTGATTAACAAAGGGAACATCATACGGGATTAACTGAATCCTTGACATAGAGGTTCAACCTATAAAGATCTTCGTAGAATGTGTAGGAGCCAATATGGACATCCAGGTCCCGCTATTGGTTATTGACCGTAGAGGTGTCTCGGTCATGCCTACATAGTTCTCGAACCCACAGGGTATGCACACTTAAGGTTCGGTGACGTTTTGGTATAGTTGAGTTATGTATGTTGTTGATCCGAAGGTTGTTCGGAGTCCCGGATGAGATCCCGGACGTCACGAGGAGCTCCGGAATGGTGCGGAGGTAAAGATTGATATATCAGAAGTCCCGTTTTGGTCATCGGAAATGTTTCGGGTAATTCCGGTAATGTACCGGGGGTGCCGGGAGGGTTCCGGGGGTGCCGGGAGGGTTCCGAAGGGCCATCGGGAGGGGCCACTCACGCCGGGAGGCCTCGTGGGCCTTAGGGGTGGCGCCCCAGCCCTTAGTGGGCTGGGCAAGCCAGCCCCTAAGGGCCCATTCGGCTAGGGTGAGGGGAAAGGAAAAAACCCCAAGTCGGGAAGGGAAACTCCAAGTAGGAAAGGAATCCTACTTGGAGTAGGATTGGAGGTGGACTCCTCCACCTCCTCCTGGTTCGGCCGACTCCTAGGGGAAACCCTAGGGGCACCAGTCCCTCCCCTCCCTCCTATATATACTAGAGGGGAGAGAGAGCCAAGACACCCAAGCCACGGTGCAGCCCTCTCTCCCCAATAGATCGTCTCCTCTAGTTTTCGGCGATGCTTAGGCGAAGCCCTGCCGGAATAGTTCCACCACCATCGCCGCCACGCCGTCGCGCTGCCAGAGAACTCATCTACCTCTTCGCCCCTCTTGTTGGATGAAGAAGGCGGAGATCGTCATCAAGCTGAACGCGGAGGTGCCGTCCGTTTGGCACTAGATCGGGACGGATTGCGGGACGGCTGCGATTTGGATCGCGAAGACGTTCGACTACACCAACCGCGTTTCTTAACGCTTCCCGCTTATAGATCTACAAGGGTATGTAGATCCACTCTCCCTCTCGTAGATGCTCATCACCATGGATATATCTTGCGTGTGCGTAGGAATTTTTTTTTTCCCATGCAACGTTCCCCAACAGAACATGCTCTTGAAGGCCGGGAAGAAGGTGGAGAACTTCGAGCACCGCTGGGTCTTCTTGGATGTCAAGGGCCTCAACTCCTGCCTGGAGCTTCCGAGTGGGCTGCCGGAGAAGACCCCTGCATGGGGCTCCACGAAGCTCACCGACCCCCGGGCCAAGCCCGTCCTAGAGCGGATCTCCCGAGACATCAGCGCCAGGAGGTTGACCGGGGGGATGATAGTGAAGGAGTTCCTGGCACAACACCTGGCGCCGCTCCAGGCTCACTCGAAGCACATGTGGGACTACCAGGGCGGTGGAGATAACATCAGGCTTCGATCCGTACGCCTGACCACCGGGGAGCTGAACAGGGCTATGGCGACCCAACTCAACGGCGACCCCGGGGACCTCCCCGAGGCCTACGTCCCGCTGTACAGCTGCGACGACAAGGCAGACTTGGTCGCCGCCATGCCCACCTTCAACGAGTTGGGGCTCTCTCCAGCCGAGTGCCCTGGCTCCCCAGTGGCGGTGTCCTCCGATGACACCGCGGGTGAGGAAGACTCGGAGGAGACCGCGGGTGACGATCTGGAGGAGGTGTCCCCTCCCTCGTGGAGAGCGCTCCTCCGCGGCTTTGAAGACGACGACGACGACGCTGGTGACCCCCTGGCTACAAGTTCCCCGCGATTCGCCAGGGTCCTCAGGGGGCCGGGACCCACTCCTCGGGCCGCGCGGACCGCCGGCCGAGCGACCTCGAGGAAGCGCGAGGCTGGGCCTCCTCCGGAGCGCCCCCTTCGCGCCAGCGAGACGACTGAGGCGTCCGCCTCGCCCCTGCCCGAACCGCAGCCCGTGGGTGAGATGGCCGCGTCCGGGGCGGGTATGACTTCCCCGGCCACGGCCCTTGCGGGCGACGCCTCTGCTTCCCTACACGATGGCGCCTCCCCGGAGAAGGGGGAGGGCATTCCTGCCTTCGCCGAGGTGGAGAAGAATAGGAAGTGGGTCGATGTCGGAGAGTAAGTAGCCCTGCTTGGTTTTGGGCCGCTCGCTGGTGGCTCACGTGCTCACGGTCCCTTTTTTGCTTGGTAACCTGGAGCGCCGCCGTGCTGAAGGTGAAGAAGAAGAAGGCGGGCATCAAGCCGAAGGTGCCTTCTGACGTGATGCCCCTTCCTGGTGCCTTGCCGACGCCTGATGAGGAGCCAGATGTGGTGGGCGAGGGGGCTCACGGGGCGACTCTCCTTGTCGCGGCCATGGAGCCCCCGACGCTCGTTGGAGAGGTTGCTTCTGCCCCTGGGGGTGTGTCTGCACTGCTGCCTGAGATGCCAGCCCTCGAGAGCCAGCTGGCCATGGGGCCGTCCCTCCTTGCCTTGTCTGAAGTGGTGCCATAGCCCTTGGTGCCCTCAATCCGCAACGCTCCTGCCTCCCTGGAGGCGGCGCACGCCGCTGCGTAGATGCCACCTCCAGGCTAGGGCCCCGGCGCCTTCGAGTCGTGGTCTTCTGGTTGAGTCAGGCACCCTGGAGGGGGCCTACGCCGCTCTAGATCAGGTCCGGGACGATCTCCGGAGCGCCGACGGTCGCCTCGTGAAGGAGCGCTTGGGGCTCCTTTCTGGGTGGCTCCAGGCCGACGACGCTGCCATGGCAGTTTGGAGCCAGGTCGAGGCCGCCGCTGCTGAGAGCAGGAAGGAAACCGCGTCAGCCAAGGCGGCTCGCGACGCGGCGTTGGTCGATGCAGCGTCTGCTGTGAAGCGCTGCGGTGAAGCGGAGGTCGGTCTGAAGGCTCTTCAGGAGGAGAAGACCGCTCTCACGGAACAGCTCCGCCAGCGGGAGGGAGACTGTTGGAAACATACCCTAGAGGGAATAATAAAATGATTATTATTATATTTCCTTGTTCATGATAAATGTTTATTATCCATGCTATAATTGTATTGATTGGAAACTCAAATACATGTGTGGGTATATAGACAACAATGTGTCCCTAGTAAGCCTCTATAGGACTAGCTCGTTGATCAAAGATGACTAAGGTTTCCTAGTCATGGACAAGAGTTGTCATTTGATAACGGGATCACATCATTAGGAGAATGATGTGATGGACAAGACGCAAACTATGAACGTAGCATATGATCGTGTCAGTTTATTGCTATTATTTTCGGCATGTCAAGTATCTGTTCCTATAAGCCTGAGATCATGCAACTCACTGACACCGTAGGAGTGCCTTGTGTGTATAAAACGTCACAACGTAACTGGGTGACTATAAAGATGCTCTACAGGTATCTCCAAGGGTGTCTGTTGAGTTGGCATAGATCAAGATTGGGATTTGTTACTCCGTGTGATGGAGAGGTATCTCAGGGCCCACTCGGTAATACAACATCACATTAAGCCTTGCAAGCAAAGTGACTAAAGAGTTAGCCACAGGATCTTGTATTACGGAACGAGTAAAGAGACTTGCCGGTAACGAGATTGAACTAGGTATAGAGATACCGACGATCGAATCTCGGGCAAGTAACATACCGATAAACAAAGGGAACATCATACGGGATTAACTGAATCCTTGACATAGAGGTTAAACCGATAAAGATCTTTGTAGAATATGTAGAAACCAATATGGGCATCCAGGTCCCGCTATTGGTTATTGAACATAGAGGTGTCTCGGTCATGTCTACATAGTTCTCGAACCCGCAGGGTCTGGACACTTAACGTTCGGTGACGTTTCGGTAGTATTGAGTTATATGTGTTGGGGACCGAAGGTTGTTCGGAGTCCCGGATGAGATCCCGGACGTCACGAGGAGCTCTGGAATGGTCCGGAGGTAAAGATTTATATATAGGAAAGTGATATTTGGGTTCCGCAAAAGTTTCGGGTATTTCCGGTAGTGTACTGGTATTGACGAATGGGTTCCGGGGGTCCACCGGGTGGGGCCCACCCACACCGGGGACCACATGGGCCCATGAGGTGGCACACCAGCCCCTAATGGGCTGGGTAACCGACCCCATAAGGGCCCATATGCCCAAGAGGAAAAAAAGGTGGAGATAGGAAGGAATAGGACTCCTTCCTAATATGAATCCACTTCCTAGTAGGAAGTGGATTGGACTCCTCCTCCACCTGGTTCGGCCGACCCTAGGGGGAAACACTAGGGCGCCAACCCCTCCCCCTCCCTCCTATATATATTGGAGGGGAGAGAGGGCAGCCGCACCCCAAGCCACGGTGCAGCCCTCTCTCCCCCCACTAAATCGTCTCCTCCTCTAGTTAGATTCGACAGCGCTAGGCGAAGCCCTGCCGGATCAGCTCCACCACCACCGTCACCATGCCATCGTGCTGCCGGAGTACTCATCTACCTATATGCCCCCTCTGGCTGGATCAAGAAGGCGGAGATCGCCATCGAGCTATACGTGTGCTGAACACGGAGGTGTCGTCCGTTCGGCGCTAGATCAGGACAGATCGTGATTGGATCGCGGGACGGCTTGCGATTTGGATCGTGAAGACGTTCGACTACATCAACCGCGTTTCTTAACGCTGCCCGCTTAGCGATCTACAAGGGTACGTAGATCCACTCTCCCTCTCGTACATGCTCATCACCATGGATAGATCTTGCGTGTGCGTAGGAAATTTTTTGTTTCCCATGCAACGTTCCACAACAGTGGCATCATGAGCTAGGTCTATGCATAGATGAGATCACGACTAGAACACAAAGGAGTTTGTGGGCGTTGATATTCAGATTGCTTCCTCCCTTCGTATTTTCTTGATTCAGCGGTATTGTGGGATGAAGCGGCCCGGACAAACCTTACTCGTACGCTCATGAGAGACCGGTTCCATCAACTGACATGTGAGTTTGTTGCATAAAGATGGCTGGCGGGTGTCTGTCTCTCCCACTTTAGTTGGATCGTATTCGACAAAGGCAGTCCTTGAGAAGGTTGAATAGCAATTTGTGTATCACCGTTGTGGTTTTGCGTAGGTAAGAATCGTTCTTGCTAGATACCCATAGCAGCCACGTAAAACATGCAACAACAATTAGAAGACATCTAACTTTTTTTTGCAGGGTATGTTGTGATGTGATATGGCCAATTACATGAAGAGATATATGTGATGTATGAGATGATCATGTCTTGTATAGAATATCACGACTTGCATGTCGATGAGTACGGCAACCGGCAGGAGCCATAGGGTTGTCTTTTATTTATTTTCGCCGTTTTTGCTTTACTTTATCACTATGAGTTAGCAATAGTCGTGAAAGCAACAGTTGGCGCGACAACCTCATGGCGACACATTGATGGAAATCAAGATGATGGAGATCATGGTGTTATGCCGGTGACGATGGAGATCATGCCGGTGCTTTGGAGATGGAGATCAAAAGCACAAGTTCATGGCCATATCATGTCACTTATGATTTGCATGTGATGTTAATCCTTTTATGCATCTTATTTTGCTTAGGACGACGGTAGCATTATAAGGTGATCCCTTACTAAAATTTCAAGATAAAATTGTGTTCTCCCCGAGTGTGCACCGTTGCAAAAGTTCGTCGTTTCGAGACACCACGTGATGATCGGGTGTGATAGACTCTACATTCGCATACAACGGGTGCAAGCCAGTGTTGCACATGCGGAACACTTGGGTTAAACTTGGCGAGCCTAGCATGTAGAGACATTGCCTCAGAACACAAGAGACCGAAAGGTCGAACATGAGTCATATAGTAGATATGATCAACATGAAGATGTTCACCATTGAAACCACCTCATCTCACGTGATGATCGGACTTGGGTTGGTGAATTTGGATCATGTGACACTCGAATGACCAGAGGGATGTCAATTTGAGTGGGAGTATTTTAAGTAATATGATTAACTAAACTCATTATCATGAACATAGTCAAAGTGATTTTGCAAATTATGTTGTAGATCAATAGCTCGCGGTGTAGCTCCCCTGTTTTTACGTTCCTAGAGAAATTAGAATTGAAAGATGATGGTAGCAATAATGCGGACTGGGTCCGTGATCTGAGGATTGTCCTCATTGCTGCACAGAAGGCTTATGTCCTTAATGCACCGCTAGGTGCGCCACCCCCTCAAGCGTCGTTTGTAGATGTTGTGAACATCTGACAAGCATGTTCTGATGACTACTTGATAGTTCAGTGCATCATGCATTACGGCTTAGAATTGAAGCTCCATAACATTTTTAATGTCACAGAACATATGACACTACTGGAATCAGGATCTTTGCCGTCAGCCAGCTCTTTGCAGTCAGCTAGCTGACGGCAAAGAAGGTCTTTGCCGTCAGCTTACAGAAAACTGACGGCAAACAAAGAGCTGACGGCAAAGATCATGTTTGACGTCAGCCATCTCTTTGCCGTCTGCTAGCTGACGGCATAGAAGCTTTGCCGTCAGCTAGGAGACGACAAAGAGGAAGCGTGGCCCACTAACGAGAACCACCTAACGGCCACTTTCTTTGTCGTCAGTTAGCAGACGGCAAAGAAAGTGGCCAACTAACGTCCGTTCCCCCCCCCCGGCCCCACCCCACTAGCTAGGCTCTTTGCCGTCTGCTAGCAGACGACAAAGAGATTTGACCTATCTAAAACGGTCAGCGCCCCGCGCCCCACCCCTCTCTCTCTCCCCTCACCTCACCCGCGCCGCCCCCGTGCCCGAGCCGCCGCCGCCCCACACCACCCCCGGAGCCCAAGGCGCCGCCGTCCAGCCCCGCCCCCCGGAGCCCACCCCGCGCCCCACCCCTCTCTCTCTCCCCTCTCTCTCTCTCCCCTCACCTCACCCGTGCCGCACCCGTGCCCGAGCCGCCGCCGCCCCACGCCACCCCCCGGAGCCCAAGGCGCCGCCGGCCAGCCCCGCCCCCCGGAGGCCGCCGCGCCTAGCGGACGTACGCCGCGGCGGCCGCCCTGCCCCGCCCCATCGCCGGAGCCACGCCGCGCCGACCCGCCCCGCCGCCGGAGCCGCACCGTCGCCGGCCGCCCTTTCCCTCGGCCTCCTCAACCCGCGCCCCCTCCCCGTGGCCTGCCTCCTCAACCCGCGCCCCCTCCCCGTGGTGAGTTTTTCTGTTTTTTTCTATTTTTTTTTATTTAGTTTAGGTTTGTTTAGTTTAGTTTAGTTTAGGTTAGTTTAGTTTAGTTTAGTTTAGTTTAGGTTAGGTTAGGTTAGATTTAGTTTAGTTTAGTTTAGGTTTTTTTTCTGTTTTTTAAGAATAAACCAGAAAGATGAAAAAAAAGAAGTAAAAGAAGAAGAGGAAGAAGAAGAAGAAGAGGAAGAAGAAGAAGATGAAAAAAAAGAACAGTAAGTAGAAGAAGAAGAAGAAGAAGAAGAAAGAAGAAGAAGATGAAAAAAAAAGTAGAAGTAGAAGATGAAAAAAAGAAGTAGGAAAAGTAGAAAAATAGGGTCGCCGATAGTCGAGGGTCGCCGAGGGAAAAGAGGGTCGCCGAGTGGTCGAGGGGTCGAGGATCGAGGGGAAAAGGAGTCGAGGGTCGACCCCGACACGACACCACCGACACCCCGACCCCCGACACGACACCCCGACACCCCGACATGGCACCCCCGACCCCGACACAGCACCCCTACCCCGACACGACACCCCCGACACCCCGACCCCGACACGACACCCCCGACACCCCGATCCCTAAAAAGGTGCTCTTCGGCCTTCCAGAGGCCGACGGGGTCATATATTTGTGAATTATGAGTTAGGTCATATATTTTTCGATTTTGTTATAAAAAACATCATATTTATGTTGATCAGGTGGATTTAAATGTCCAGTTGTTTCGTCGCTGCGAGGGTCTGGTGTTCGACGACCTCCCGTGCGTTCGACGAGCTCCGTCCCTGCGTTCGTGGGTGAGCACAAATTACATCTCCTCCTCCCCCCTTCATTTCCTTTGTTCCGGTCTTCGTGCCGATGAAACTTGCTAGCTATAGGTGTCTTTAATCATCAGTATGCGTGACCACTATGCGTCTCCCGTTCAAAAGGGTTACATCTATAAATATGCATGCATTAGCATATTTATAACCGTGATTCTTTCGAATTGTCCAACGTTATCCATGGACAGCCCGAGTATGTGTAGATTGGGTTCGTTTTCCCATATGCTCTGCTCCGGATCCGATGCAGAATTTCGTCAGTGCCTCCCTGTTGTTCTCCGGGTACACATCCTCTCTGCTTATTGCCGAGACGTGTATCAAGAGAACAGCGGGGAGGTGCTACCGAAATTTTGCGTCGGATCCAGAGCAGAGCATGGGAAAACGAACCCAATCTACACATACTCGGGTGGGATTAGGACCTATCTTTACCTACTAGCGTCTAGGTTGCATGGACGTAATAAAACTGACAAACTCTATTAACTGATGAATATGGTTTGCTGAATTATGTATATATTTCTTGTGTGTCCAGTAGCTAGGCAAGATGAGTGATCGTGCGTGGATGTACACCGGTCACACTAGTCAGAAAGACATGACCCATGAATGGATAACCAAGGGGTTTGTGACAGCCGCATTTGCAAATGGACAGAAAACAACCTGGTGCCCCTGTGTCGATTGCGACAACTATCATAAGAGGTCAGAGTTTGAAATGATCAAACACCTGCAGAAGTGGGGTTTTACGCCTAATTATATGGTCTGGACATTTCATGGTGAGTCTGCCCAACGTGCCAGAGCTGAGGTTGTTCGTCGTCGCACCGACGAGCATGGTACCGGGATCGAAGACATGGTGCAAGACTTTGATGATGCTCGGGATTCGGACGATGAGATGGAGGAATCTGCAAAGGCCTTCTATGAAATGTTGGAGTCTTCAAAACGTCCTCTCTGTCGGTGTCAAAACCGGCGGATCTCGGGTAGGGGGTCCCGAACTATGATACTTGGATCGATGGTAACAGGAGACAAAGGGGACAAGGTTTTACCCAGGTTCGGGCCCTCCTATGGAGGTAATACCCTACGTCCTGCTTGATTATATTGAGTGTATGGAGTTTACAAAGTTGATCTACCACGAGATCGTATGACTAAAACCCTAGATCAGTTCTCTTGTCCTACATCCTAAAACCCTCCGGCTTATATAGACGCCGGGATCCCTAGGGTTTACACATGGTCGGTTACACGTCGAAGTTATAAACATGCCTATTCGCTATTCCAAACGTGGAGGACAATCCATGATTCCCAAAGCTTCCTCCTTGGAGACGAGGTCTTCTATTCTTCTAGTGTTCGGCAAGTGGCCCATACAGTCCGGCCCATAAGACATAGGCCGGCCTCCCGAGGACCCCTTAGTCCAGGACTCCCTCAGTAGCCCCTGAACTAGCCTCCAACGTCAAGGGTCCAGGCTCCAGCTGCTTCGAGTGATCAGAGTCTTCGGCTTGCGAGGCGAGTTCCACCTTTTCCAAATTATGATCGGCCGGGCTATAGTTCGGCCTCCGTCGACGTGTAATCTTTCCCGATCATAGATCGTCCGTATATCACGAATAGCTCGGCCCCGAAGGCCAAACGTCAAAGAGTCAACAGTGTTTGTTGGGCTCCGCGCGTCGTGGGGAGACGAGCAGCCCAGTAGCTTTGTACGAAACTTCCCTTAACACAAATGAGGCTCCACCCATTTAAACAAACTGAGTCGTGGTCCGAGCCACAACCTCTTCTTCCCCACCGGAAAAAATCTCTAGCAAAAGATCTCCACCAAAGATGACGAGCGTCCCCGGTTCTTCCTCGGATCCTTACGGATCCCATCCGGGGGACTGGATCAGCTGCTCCGTATGGCTCCTTCGACTCCGCGACCTCGAGACCCAAGGGTACCTCCCTTCCTTGGATCTGACAGTCGTCCACGCCGGCTTGACGTCATTCAACGGCGAGGTATTCGCAGAGAATTTCCCCCATCCGCATAAAGGGGAGAACGTGTGCTTTGTGCCATTCCTCTTGCGAGGACTCGGGTTTCCCATTCATCCGTTTCTGAGAGGGCTACTGGTGTTTTATGGGATCCAGCTCCACCACCTTACTCCAGGGTCTATTCTGCACATCTCGGGTTTCGTCGCCCTCTGCGAGATGTTCCTGGGTTGCGAGGCGCACTTTGAGTTATGGAGGAAATATTTTTTCCTTGTCCCTCGCACTCGGGATAAGACAATCTTCGAGGTCGGCGGAGCCGAAGTATGCCGCGTAGCGGGGACAGGATACCCCGTGGGGACACCGAAGGAATCCGAACTATGGACTTCGAAATGGTTCTATATCGAGGACGTCCCTTTATTCGATCCAGCTCGGAAGGGTCTGTCCGAATACTTTGATGCCCCCTTGAGGAAGAGGTACGCTGGCGCCCGAAGGGCTCGTCCCAAGAAGACAGCGTTGAGGTGCAGCGCCTGGCAGTTCGTGTGAGGATACTGGCCCATCATAAGCTGACCATGATAGACGTCATGGCCGCCGCCATCTCCCGGTGCGTCCAACCCCTTCAACAGAGGATACACCCCTTGTGGCGTTACAACAGGACAAGCGATACTACTCGTTCCCGAAGACTGGGGCCTGCCGATCAAACGGCATTGGCCGCCGTACTTGCCGACTTATACAAAGGGGAGCAAGAAGATTTCATTCGGCGATCAGCCAAAGAGGGATACTCAAGCCATAATCCCATCGAATGGGTGAGCCTTTCAATCCCATGACCGCAATTCGAATTCTTAATTTGTCCCTTTTTTTTTACCGAAGTCTTTTATGTTCATGTAAACAGGAATGGAGGAGCTTTATCGAGACAGTACATTGTCCGGCCCCTCAGCCCGAAGATTATTCCCGTGACGATGATCCGGGTTATCATGAAGACCCAGATCTGTCCATTGAACTCGAGGACGGGGTTTTCTACCAAGAGGGCCTCGATGGCACCAAGGTGGCTATTATTGCCGATTACCCTGGGTCCTTCCCTTCTCCTGCAACAAGCAAGAAGAAGAAAACTTCCCGCAAGAGGCAAGTGTCCTCTGCTAACCCCAACACACCAGCTCCTACGCCCAAGCGCCGTAGATCCGCGCGACACACACCGGCAGCAGCGGCGGCACCTGGATTGGAAAACAACCAGGACTCGGTAAATGAGCCGGCCACAGGGGCGAGTGCTCCTACGAGTTCATCCCAAAGGTATTTCGCTTAACCCGTTGATTTAATATCACGATTTGATAAGGTCTGACAAGAGACCATCTTGCCAAAACGTTCAGGCAAAGGGTTCGGCCGTCACCCGCCGAAGACGTCACCAGGACGCCCGGCGGTGCTAAAGATTCTAGGCCCTCCACCCATGCCAATCCTGCTACAGGAGCCCCCACCGTCCATCCCGACCCAATTGATTCTGGTGACGCCATATCAGTCACCAAATCGGAGGTTGGGAGCACCATGCATCATCGGCGGCGACGTGAAGCCTTGCGTCATCCGGCCTTTTCCGAACAAGAGTTCGGTGCGCTGCGCACGGCGGATGCACACCTCGGGGCCGCCCGAGCTGGGTTAGGGGAGGCTGTTAAGTAGATATCGTCCGGCCTGCAGGTAAGTAGTTGTTTGTTAAAGTCCGAACACTTGTGTAGACTCAGTAGCCCCCGAGCCTTAAATTGGTCGGTATGACCGAATTAAGGATCTCCGTACTAATTGACTGGCAATGCAGGCCTCTAAGCAGCAGTGCAAGCAGCTTGCCAAGGATCTGGAAACCAGCCGGACACAGGTCGAATCTTTGAAGGCCGAACTGGAGCAAGTAAAGAGCTTTACTCGGGAGGCGCACGGTGAGTGTATATATTTTGCCGATCTTTAGTATATCCCCGTGCTTACACAAGGGTACTATGTAGCAGCTGAATCAATAGGGCAATTACAAAAAGATTTGGATGTAGCCTGAGAATCTCAGCAATATGCCGAGTCCCAGTTGGAAGCTGGCCATCGCGTTTTAAAACATCATCTTGACGAGAAGAACCGCCTGCAAGAGGAGAACAGACAACAAGCCGAACAAATCGAAAACTTAAAGGCTCAATTAGCTCAGGCTCAGGGGGAAAACCAGAATTTGCAGAGAGGCATGTTCGGTAAGAGCGATTTTAAAATCGGAAAGTAACTCTTATAAGTGAAGTGTGACACGCATGCCGTGACTTATATGTAGGTCTGTTGTCCGGGCGACCCGAAGAGGAAATCGGATCCTATCAGGGGAATCTGCTGAAGGAGTTGTCCGCCCTTCATGAGCGGGCGCGGAAGGCCATGAAAAGCATGGCGAAGGCATTATGGCCTGCCGAGCAACCTCCGGAGAGGATGACCGAGCTACTTGATCGCTTCAAGGGAGCCCGAGCTATGTTCGAGCTGTGGAAGACATCGGCTTGCCGAGAGGGACCACGAGAGGCGTGGGCGATGATCAAGACCCGCTATACTGGACTTGACCCCGAGCGTATGGCTCAGGTTGGACCAGTGGGGGCAGATAGACAAGAAGTGCCGCTCCACCTGGTATACGACCAAGTGATGCCGGCCGCCCGTCTCTCACAACAAGACTGCTCTCTGGACACCATAATTGATAATCTCGATCGGCAGCCAGATGTATGATCATATGTAGCTATGTACTTGACAATTGAAAAATTGCTCCGTCTGTGTTGTGAACTTTGTCTTAACCGGCCATCGTCTTTAACCTCCCGTGCTAAGAGCTCGGGAGTGTTCCTTGGAAGTTATCACCCGAAGGGGAGGGAACTGTGTTCGGGGAACCAGGCAATCCAGCCATGTGGTACGAACAGACAGAAAGCACACAGGGAGATATGTTATATTACTGCTGAGCGTAAGAAACATCTTCTGAAGAAAATAGTAACTCTATCGATACCTTTCTTCAGGGGTACTACGCAAATCGTAGGAGAAAAGCCGTATATTGTTAGTATGCGGCCAAGGGCTTGTGTAAAGGGAAAAACCCGAATAATGGTCATGAATGGCCATAATTAAATCCGTCCTAGCCGATCAATTGTCTACTTAAGATAGCTAGCTTTTGTCTTCACCCGTCTGAGGTACGTATCCGGATTACCCGGTCGTAGCAATCGCAGAGGTGCTCCCTTTACCCTCTAGCCGAACAATCTGGAATGTAGAGGGTAAGCACAGGAGCAAGGCAACCCAGCTTGGCAAATTTTTAGTTCGAATTGATGCATAAGATGGCGTATCAAACGATAAGGAAAGTATGCGTACACAATAAATGTGCACAGGTGCGGATAACACAAAAGCACTGGCTCCGGAAAGGAAGCCCCCGGGTACTATGTTCGAATATAGCACTTAAAGGTGTAGGCCGAAAAATTATTAGTACAATATCGGTTGAGCCGAACATAGAGTTGGGGAAAAAAGAAATAAATCCTACCAGAAAGAACGGTGGGAGGGAGAAGAAATAATAATGAAAAGAAAGAAAAAAGAAATGTAAAAAGTGTGACAACACCGGTCTAACCATAGAAGCGCCGAAAACGAGCTGCGTTCCATGGGTTTGGTTCAAGGCGGTTGTCCTGCGGGTTCCGAAGACGGTAAGCTCCTCCTGTGAGTACCTCGTCGATGATGAAGGGGCCTTCCCATTTGGGTTTGAGTTTATGCTTCTGCTTCTCCGGTAGTCGTAAGACTAGTTCTCCCACGTTGTATGCTTGTGCCCTGACCTCCCTGCTCTGGTAACGCCGGGCCTGCTGCTGATAAAAAGTAGAACGGGCCCGAGCTATATCGCGCTCCTCCTCCAAGGCGTCCAAGTCGTCCTGCCGATCTAACTCGGCTTCTCTTTCTTCGTACATGCGCACTCTTGGTGCGTCGTGAATGATATCACACGGAAGGACCGCTTCAGCCCCGTAGACCATGAAAAACGGTGTGTATCCCGTTGATCTGTTTGGGGTGGTGCGCAAGCCCCATAGAACGGAGTCGAGCTCCTCTACCCACTGACAATCGGACTCTTGAAGAGACCGGACCAAACGTGGCTTGATGCCGCCCATTATGAGGCCGTTTGCTCGTTCGACTTGTCCATTAGTCCGTGGGTGATAAACCGATGCGTAATCGAGCTTGATGCCCATCTTTGCGCACCAGTCTTTGACCTCCTGGGCTGTGAAATTGGATCCTTTATCCATTATTATACTGTGCGGGACACCGTAACGGTGTACCACGCCGGATATAAAGTCGATTACTGGTCCGGATATGGCCGATTTAACGGGTTTGGCCTCTATCCATTTGGTGAATTTGTCGACCATGACCAGTAAGTATTTGTTTTTCTTGGTCCCCCTTTTAAGTGGTCCGACCATGTCCAGCCCCCAGACCGCGAAGGGCCAGGTGATCGGAATAGTCCGAAGTGCTGTTGGGGGCATGTGACTTTGGTTTGCGAAAAGTTGACACCCCACGCAATATTTGACAAGTGACTGGGCGTCCGCCCGAGTTGTGGGCCAAAAGAACCCAGCCCGAAAGGCCTTGCTTACCAAGGCTCTTGCTGCGGCGTGATGGCCGCCCATCCCTGCGTGGACTTCGGCTAATAGCTGCCGCCCTTCTTCCTCGGATATGCACCGCTGTAATACTCCAGTGGTGCTTTTCTTGTACAACTCTCCTTCGTGTACCTTGAATGCTTTGGAGCGCCGAACTATGCGCCGCGCTTCCGTATGATCATCGGGAAGCTCTTTGCGAAGGAGGTAGGCGAGGAAAGGCTCGGTCCATGGCGCGATTACTGCCATGGCCTCGTGAGCCGAGGGCGTTGCATCCATAACGGAGCCGCCGGTGATTTGGTCGTCTGGTTCGTTTACAGGGGGAACAACCTTGTCTGCGCTGGACGGATCGGTGTCCTCCTGGTCTAGCCAAACCACTGATGGCTTAAAGAGCCGTTCCAAAAAAGTGTTTGGTGGGACAGGATCACGTTTGGCTCCTAAGCGAGCCAGTATATCGGCAGCTTGGTTGTCGTCTCTAGCGACGTGGTGAAATTCCAGCCCCTCGAACCGTGCGGATATCTTGAGGACGGCATTTCTATATGCCGCCATTTTTGGATTCTTAGCGTCGAACTCGCCGTTGACTTGAGAGATGGCCAGATTGGAGTCTCCCCGTACTTCTATCCACTTTATACCCATTGAGGCTGCCATCCGAAGACCGTGCAGGAGGGCTTCGTATTCGGCTGCATTGTTGGAGTCGGCATACATGATCTGTAATACGTACCGAACGTTATCACCTGTGGGGGATGTGAGAACAACTCCAGCCCCCAGTCCGGCCAAAGTTTTGGATCCGTCAAAGTACATCGTCCAATGGGAGTATGTACTATATTCTCTGGGGAGTTCGGCTTCTGTCCATTCGGCGAGGAAATCCGCCAATACCTGAGATTTAATAGCTTGGCGTGGTTTGTAAGTAATCTCAAAAGGAAGGAGCTCGATCGCCCATTTGGCTATGCGGCCGGTGGCGTCCCTGTTATTGATTATATCATTTAAGGGGACTTCTGATGCTACCGTAACCGAACATTCTTGGAAGTAATGTCTTAGCTTCCGTGATGCCATAAAAACTGTATAGGCTATCTTCTGATAGTGCGGGTATCTGGACTTGCATTGCGTTAGTACTTCTGACACATAATATACCGGCTTCTGTATATGGAATTTGTGTCTCTTCTCTTCTCGCTCGACAACGAGCACCGCACTAATGACTTGGTTGGTGGCCGATATGTATAATAACATGGGATCACCAGCACCTGGGGCTGTCAGTATGGGGTTACTTGCCAGGAGTGTCTTGATTTCTTCTAACGCAGCCTTTGCTTCGTCGGTCCATTCGAAATTCTTGGTCCGTTTTAGCAACTTATACAGCGGTAAAGCTTTTTCACCGAGGCGGGAGATGAAGCGACTTAATGCCGCCACGCAGCCCGCCAATCTCTGGACATGCTTTAGCTCTGTGGGAACAGCAAGTTCGGATAAAGCGCGGATCTTGGCCGGATTCGCTTCTATTCCTCTATGGGAAATGATGAATCCGAGCAATTTGCCCGCGGGAACGCCGAATACACACTTCTCCGGATTGAGCCGAATATCGTATTCGCGTAGGTTAGCAAAGGTTTGCCTTAAGTCGTCGATCAGATTGCTAACGTGTTTGGTTTTAATGACCACGTCGTCCACGTACGCCTCGACTGTTTTGCCAACCTATTTTTCGAGACAGTTTGGATCATGCGCTGGTATGTAGCCCCAGCGTTTTTTAGCCCGAAAGGAATTGTGTTGAAGCAAAAAAGGCCCGTACGGGGTGATGAATGCGGTTGCCGCTTGATCGGATTCCTTCATTTTAATTTGATGGTATCCGGAATAAGCATCGAGGAAACACAGCGAGTCGTGTCCGGCTGTGGCGTCAATAATCTGGTCCATTCGAGGTAGAGGGAAAGGGTCCTTGGGGCAGGCCTTGTTGAGGTCTTTAAAGTCGACGCATAGCCGCCAGGATCTATCTTTCTTTGGTACCATAACCAGGTTTGCCAACCATTCGGGGTGCTTAATGTCCCGAATGAATCCGGCCTCTAGCAATTTAGCAAGTTCTTCACCCATGGCTTGTCGTTTGGGCTCGGAGGAAGCGGCGCAGAGTCTGTTTTACGGGCTTAAAGCCTGCGATGATGTTCAGACTATGTTCTGCCAGCCGTCGTGGGATGCCGAGCATATCGGAAGGGTGCCAGGCAAAGATGTCCTAGTTTTCTTGTAAGAAAGCTCGTAGTGCTTCGTCCACTTCAGGATCGAGCTGAGCTCCGATGGACGCTGTTTTATTTGGGTCCGTCGGGTGTACCTGAAATTTAATGATTTCCTTTGCCGGCTTAAAGGATGTAGATTTAGGCCTCTTGCTGAGGATCACATCATCTTTGTCTACCGTTGACCGGAGTGTGGTCAACTCCTCTGCAGCAAAGGTCTCGGCTAGAGCCTCGAGGGCAAGCGCCGCCGTTTTGTTCTCGGCACGCAGGGCTATATTCGGGTCGCTAGCAGCTGTGATTACTCCGTTAGATCCTGGCATCTTAAGTTTCATATACCCGTAATGTGGTATAGCCTGGAATCTTGTGAAGGCGTCACGTCCTAGTAGGGCGTGATAGCCACTTGGGAAGGGCACGATGTGGAAGAGAAGTTCTTCAGATCGGTAGTTGTCGGGTGTGCCGAACACTACATCCAGGGTGACACATCCTGAACAGCGCGCCTCCTTCCCCGGGATTATCCCCCGGAAAGTTGTGTTGCTATGTTCGATGCGAGATCGGTCGAACTGCATTTGTTGCAAAGTATCCTCGTAGATTAGATTTAAACCACTGCCGCCGTCCATTAGCACCTTGTGTAACCTGAAGCCATCAATAATGGGGTTCATGACTAGTGCGGCAGGTGAATGACCGGGAAAAATGGCTGGTCGGTCAACATCTCCGAAGGTGATGGGTATGTCTGCCCATGCACTCGTTGCTGCCACGTGATATACCTGTTCGAGTTCTTTAAGAGCTCTTTTCCTCCTGTTCCTTGATGGGAATGTTTCGTAGATTGTCATTACTTCGGCGTTATATTCCGATGGCGTTGCAGAGCGCCGGTTAGATGGTGATGCCTCAAGAATGGCTTCGCCACTTTTTGCGATCTGCCTGACGACCCAACAAGTTCTGAGGCTGTGAGTTAGAGCTGTGTTCACCAATACTGAGTGTATAGGGCAGGGTTTGTCCAGCAAATCATCCAGGACAGTACTGACCCCTGGAAGGGGCCTGTACCTCTTTTTGGCTGGCTCGGGTTTGGCTGGCCGGTTCGGAGGTATCCTCTTGTGCCGATCTCCTCTAGGGTATTCGGTAGGGATGGGTTCCGAAAATAGCCGCTCAGCGTGCCAAGCACTTTCCATGGCGCAATACTTCTGTACCAAATTTGACAGTTTGGCAAAGTCGATAATGTGTCGCCGCGCCAGGGCATTGAGGATTCCCTTGTCATGGCAGTTACATTTGAAGGTTGCCATTACTTCTTGATCACTGAAGCCCCGTATTTTGTTTCTGGCGAGCAGAAGTCTAGCCCAGTAATGATGGACCGACTTCCCTGGTAAATGTACAATGTCCGGTAGGTCCGAAGACTTGGGCTCCTGTGCGATGCTTGAGTCAACGGCTTGGGAGGTGGGTGGGAGAGAATTTGACTCCTCACCACGGTAGGAGTTCGAAATCACGGATTCCGAACTGCGTGATAGGTCAGGGGCCGATACCGGACTGCTTCCGGAGCGAACGCCAGAGTCCGGGTTGTCAGCAGGGTCTCGGTGATCAGAGATTGGAGTATAAATCATTTTTAATTCCGGCAGCTGGGAGGTCGAGCCCCCAGCCGGACACTCGACAGTGGCGACAAGGTGGGTGACCATGGGGATGTGAATTTCCCTATCGTCGGGTTTAAGCCCGAGCCGGTCATAGACCGGGATCTGGTCATCGCGCATCCGCATAGTCTCCATACGATCGAACAACTCGTTGAGAAACGAGGCGATGGTGGGATCCGTGTCGCTAAAGCGAGTAGGGTCGGTATGCGGCGTCGCGGTTCCAGAGTCGCGCGAGAGCGTTCTCGGATTCCGCTTAACCATGATAGATCCGGTGGTGAAGACCGGACCGGGTGGCCCAGACGGTCCGGAGATAGAAATTCCTTCTCCGAAAACTAGGTCCGATGTCCCTGGCGCCGAGGCGTCGGGATCTGCGGGCTTTGCCGTAGGGGTGAAAGGTTCCATCAGTACAAGTTTCCCCGAGAATCAGTTGAGAACTCTAGGGTTCCGAAACTGATCCTTTGGTCGAGGGGAAAGTTTCCGATCTAGCATGGATGGCCGATCGGGCAAGAGCGTGACGAGGCGTCACCACTCGCGCGGATCTGATCCGAGGCGAGGATTCCCCGGGCACAGATCTCGCTGTTAATGACAAGGCGAGCCATCGATACCTTCAGACGATCACAGCGGAGCTCTCAATGAAAGCACCAATGTCGGTGTCAAAACCGGCGGATCTCAGGTACGGGGTCCCGAACTGTGATACTTGGATCGATGGTAACAGGAGACAAAGGGGACAAGGTTTTACCCAGGTTCGGGCCCTCCTATGGAGGTAATACCCTACGTCCTGCTTGATTATATTGAGTGTATGGAGTTTACAAAGTTGATCTACCACGAGATCTTATGACTAAAACCCTAGATCTGTTCTCTTGTCCTACATCCTAAAACCCTCCGGCTTATATAGACGCCGGGATCCCTAGGGTTTACACATGGTCGGTTACACGTCGAAGGGATAAACATGCCTATTCGCTATTCCAAACGTGGAGGACAATCCACGATTCCCGAAGCTTCCTCCTTGGAGACGAGGTCTTCTATTCTTCTAGTGTTCGGCAAGTGGCCCATACAGACCGGCCCATAAGACATAGGCCGGCCTCCTGAGAACCCCTTAGTCCAGGACTCCCTCACTCTCCACGAGCACACTGAGCTTTGTCAGCTGGATGCCATCGCGCAAGTAATGGCTCTGAAGGCTCAGTTCAACCTGGGCAGAGAATGCTACGACGTGATGATGACGATATTTGGACGCTTTCTACCCAAAGGCCATGTATTGCCAGCAAACCTGTACTAGTCGGACAAAATCCTACGTGCGCTTAAGATGCCCTATGAGAAGATAGATGCCTGTGAGAATGGATGTGCCTTATTTAGGCTTGAGTATGCGGGCTTCAACTATTGTCCCATTTGCAAGTCTTCGAGGTATGTTGTGGTAGACAATGGTATGGGTGAGAAGAGTCAGACCAAAATCCCAGTTAATGTTCTTCGGTATATGCCAATCATACCAAGACTTCAACGTCTTTTCATGGTCGAAGAGACGGCCAGACAGATGACGTGCCATAAATTGGGCAAAAGAACCGAACTAGATGCAGATGGGAATCCGATGTTGGGACACACTTCAGACGCTTTTGCGTGGAAGCACATCGATGCATTACATAAGGATAAAGCGGCAGATCCAAGGCATCCTCGAGTCGCCATCAGCACGGATGGGTTCAATGTGTTTGGTATGACGGCAACCCAATACAGTTGCTGGCCTGTATTTGTCATTCCACTCAATCTTCCCCCCGGAGAGATTATGAAAAGAAAGAACATTTTCTTGACGTTGATAATTCCAGGGCCCAACTATCCGGGGAAGAATATGAATGTGTACATGCAGCCGCTTAAGGATGAATTGCAAGAAGCTTGGGATAATGGGATCAAGACATATGACGCCGCTACAAAAAAACTTCAAAATGCATGTGTGGTACATGTACTCGTCGCATGACTTGCCGGCGTATGCGCTATTCATTGGCTGGAGTGTGCATGGAAGGTTCCCGTGCCCCACATGCAAGGCAGCTCTTGAGTTCCGTTGGCTGCAGGCGGGTCGCAAGTATTCTTGCTTCGACTTGCATAGACAGTTCCTGGATCCTCGCCATAAGTTCAGAAAAGACAAGAAGAATTTCATGAAAGTTAGAGTTGTCAAAAACTCTGCACCACCTGCATTGACAGGCCAACAGACCCTGGATCAGATAAACGCTCTCGAGCTGGATCCAAATCGTCCAGGGTATTTCAAAGGGTATAATTCGAAACACGCCTGGACTCACAAGATATGCTTGTGGGATCTGCCTTACTTTAAAGACCTCTTTTGCCCACACAACATCGACGTGATGCACACTGAAAAGAATATCACCAAGGCCCTTTTTGGTACATTGTTTGGCATAGAGGGGAAGTCGAAGGTTAATCCTAAGGCTAGAGTCGATCAGGAGGCTCTATGTGATAGACCGTTACAAAACATGCGACAACCGAAAGGAAAGAAGAACTGGAGGAAGCCAAAGGCATGGTTCAATCTTGGAAGGCCAGCTATGAGGGAAATGATCTTGTGGGTGAAAATGCAGTTGATGTTCCCCGATGGGTATGCAGCGAATCTAAAGAGGGGAGCGAGTCTTGACAAATTGAAAATATTTGGTCTCAAGAGTCATGATTGGTACATATGGCTTGAGCGGGTAATGCCGGTGATGTTGCGTGGCTTTATCCCTGAGGATGAATGGCTAGTACTGGCAGAGCTGAGCTATTTCTTCCGTGCTCTTTGTGCGAAAGAACTATCGCCTGACGTGCTAGACGAACTGGAAGAGTTGGCGCCGGAGTTGATCTGCAAGTTAGAAAAGATCTTTCCACCGGGATTCTTTAATCCAATGCAGCATTTGATTTTGCATCTCCCGACCGAGGCAAGATTGGGGGGGGCCCATGCAAAATCGTTGGTGCTTCGCAACTGAGAGGATGCAGAAGACGCTTCGAGCAAAATGTAAAAATAAACGTAGAATTGAAGCATCGATGGCCGAGGCATTCATTATTGAGGAGGCGGCAAACTTTGTGACAGCACACTACAAAGCCAAGAATCATCATTTGCATAATCCGAAGCCTTGGTACAATGATGGCGACCGTGAAAAAGGTCGATCCAACCTCAGCCTATTCAAAGGGAAGCTCGCACCAGCCGGTGCTTCGAAAGCAATAGCGTTGGATGTCGAAGAAGGGCGGACCATTTCGTTGTATATCTTCAACAACCTAACAGAAGTGCGGCCGTACATCGAGTAAGTTCTCGGTACATTGTTTCGCAACTTCTAATTCCTTTGAAATGCTCTTATTCCCGGATATGTGATACAGTCGATACGTCGCCAAATTCTCGGATGGAGCGGTGATCTAAAAGGATTCCATCGAAGAGTATGAGCTTCTGGCAAAGCATGGAGGCGGCTATCCCGGTTTCATCTCTAGGTTCAAACAAACGGTAATTTCCATTAGACCATTTCATTTCTTCATCTAGTTTGCGGCTAATGCAACAATCCTTTCGTATTAAACTTGTAGGCTAATGCAGAGTTTATGGACTCGGAATTGAGACAAGTCGCTAATGGTTTTGACTATAAGGTCCGTTCATTTGACAAATACGACATCAACGGGTATCGCTTTCGTACTTTTGGCAAAGAGCTATCTATGGCCGACCGAAAGTCTACAAATTGTTGTGTCTCCGCTGTCGGCGAAGGAGGGGTCCAGTATTATGGAAGAGTTGAAGCAATTTATGAACTTACATTCTTTGGTGAAAACCCACCAAACGTCGTAGTCTTCAAATGTTATTGGTTCCAGCCGAAGGAGACTAGAAGGACTCATGAACATATAGGGCTAGTCGAAATCAAACAAAGCACCCATTTAGATGTTCCCGATGTCTATATTACGGCTCAACAGGCGACCCAAGTTTTCTATCTACCGTGGGCCTGCCAAACTGATTCAAATCTGAATGGTTGGGATGTCGTTTATGATGTGCCGCCAAATTTTAGACCACCTCCCCTCAATGAAGATGATTATGAACCTCACATTAACCCAGACACATATGAAGGAGAATTCTTCCAAGAAACACGTGTTTCCAAAAAACGTTTCAAGAACCGCTCTACTTCACCCAGAACATTCAGGTAGACAGCGACAGTTAATCCGACTTCACCCCTGAGGTGGAACAAGAAGAGACGGAAGAAGAAGAGGTTACAGCTGCGGATGACCTGTCAATGCTTGACCGATTACATAAAGGAGGCCTTCCACATGTTGATGCATTTATTGATGATGTTGATGAGCACGTCATTACTGATAGTGATGATGATTATGCATTTATTGATCCCGGAGCATATATAGACGATGAAGATTAATATTAGTAATGTCAGGTATTCAATTATTATTATGTACATATATATTATTAATTAGTTCATGTTATTAGGTATTCAATTTTTTTATGTTGTACTAATTTCGTTTACTCTTTGTCATTGCAGGTGTTGACAGATGGTGGGCGCGGGTCGAGAGCGCTCCGAGCCTCCTTCCTCGGCGCGTGCTGGGAGGGGTGCTATTATTCCATCCGAGCACCTCCGGAGAGCGCTAGTACATAGTATGCAGACACTGGCGGGCGCTTCTTCTTCGGCCGGGAGAGGTCGGGGGAAGACGAAGAGGGGTGCTAGAGGTGGACGTGGCGGCGGGAGAGGTAGGAAGGCTGCTGCGCCTTCCTCGCCACCACCCCCAGCTGATTCTCCCGACCACAGGAGTGGTCCGTCTCAGGTGGACCCGTCTGACTTGGACCCGTCTCGGACTCCGGTCCACGAGCCTCGGGCCGACGAGCCTCGGGTCGCCGAGCCTTCGTCCTAGGAGACTCCGGTCCCAGAGTCTTCGTCCCAGGAGACTCTGGTCCCAGAGTCTTCGTCCCACGTGACTCCGGAGGCTAGTGGCCATGCTGATGGTGGCGAGGACAGCTTTTCTGAGGATAGCTATAGCGAGGGCGAGCTGGTTGAGGAGGGCAAGAAGGTCTACTAGCGTGGTGGTACAAAGCTCCCGCCCGTGCCGACGACCCGCGATCAGAGGTGGTTGATTGTGCCTAATGGGGAGAAGTAAGTGCATTTACTCTTTTTTAACCTTTTGCCTTCATGTTTCTTCAAATTAATATCTAATGTGTTGGCCTTGTCATACTGCAGGGGTTGGAAACACGCCCCTGGTGTCCGCAGGCCCAACCACGTCCTTGGTGTGCTTTGCCGGCACCACTTCCCGGGGTGGGTCACGTTGCCTGGTGAGGGTGAGGTTCGACAGCTAGCACTGAGCTGGGAGCTGTACGTGGCTGCCCCGGCCCCGCCGGAGGAGAGGGTCGACGGTGTCTTGTGCGAGACGGTGGCCGACATTCTGATCTGGCGGTTTTGGGTAATTTCTCCTTTACAGAATTAAAAATCAACAGCACCTAGTGATTGTACTAATCAGTGTTGTCTTGTTTGATTGCAGACCTTCTACACGTGTCTTGAGGAACACGAGGCGGACGCGGATATTGTTCTCGTAGCCGAGTGCAATCGCCTATTTCAGAACTTACGGCACGAGACTCGGGTGCAGGCTGTTCGAGACTACTACGCCTCGACTAACATTAAGAGGGCCAAGAAGAAGTGCCGCGCCAAGTTTCTGAGTAAGGAGAAGTACATGAAGGTAATTACCTATTCTTAAGGCCTTGTACTTAGTTTCCTTGATTTGATTCATAGGCGTAGTGCTGAAATTTCTCTTGTCTAACTTAGGTGCCCCCGAGATGGTGTGCGGATAGGATGGACTGTTGGGAGGCGTTGGTGGATGAGTGGTGCTCTCCCCAATGGCTAGCCGTCCACAACAAGGCCAAGGATAAGAGTGCCCAAATGAAAGGTGTGCCACACCATCAAGGGAGCTCCAACCTGTTTGAGTTCGGGGATCACTGGGTATGTGGTTTGCTTCAGGATTCATGCAATTTCATTCTTCATGCTAGCTTGAGCCCTTAACTAATATTTTGTTCCTCTCTTTTAGGCGCGACACAACAAGAAGGAGGTGCCACCGCTGTTCGACCTCTATGCCATGGCCCATACTGCCCCGTACAAGAAGGCCAAGGCATTCTCTGAGGATGACCTCGATCATCCAGAGAGCTTCAGCAACATCTCCTCCCACAACAAGCTCGTGAGGTACAGAGATGAGGGGAAGACGAGGAAAGGGGAGGACTTCAACCCAAGCCAGAGTCCTTTTGATCCAGAACTCGTGATGATATCTGGTGGCAGGAGGCCCCATGGCTCGATAGCCATTGGGGATGGACTGATACGTTGTCCTAGAACTCTCCCGGAGATCAAGAAGCGCCAGACGAGCTCCGATCCTGAGATAAGACCTCGTCCACGGCCAATGGAGCTCGCCATCGAGGCTAGGGCCCAGGAGCTTCTGGCGGAGGCAAACAGGCAGGCGGCGGAGAGGGAGAGGGACATGGAGGAGAGGACGGCTAGGCTGGTGGAGGAGGACAGGAACCGGAACGACGCGTCTCACCGGGCCCTATACGAGCTCCTCATGGTAAGTTTCTCCTGCATATTAGCCAAATCATGCACGTAATGTTCGTTTCATCACTAACTAATATGCCTGACTCGTGAAAACAAAATGTGCAGACCGTGTGCCAGAACAACGGTCAGACCCCTCCGCCGATGCCCCAGGTTGGTATAGCGCCCACGGTGAGTTTCATTTGAATGGTCGTTAGTTACTAGTATTCACATTTGAGTTGCATCATGCTAACGAGACATTGCAAATGATCTTTGGTGCAGCATGCCTCCCGACAAGCATCGACCGATCCTTCTGCGCCTGCCGCAACCCCGACCGGTCCTTCTTCGTCTCACACTGGCGCAAACCCGACCGGTCCTTCACCTCCGTGATGATGGTAAGTTTTCCCAAGTGTTTTTCTTAACAAATGCATACTTAGCTTAAGAAATGACCTATTTAGCTCCAAAATGACCTATACTTAGCTTATTTTCCTCGAAAATGACATAATAACCTTACTTAGCTCCAAAATGACATATTTTACCTAGGATAGCTATAAAATGACCTATACTTAGCATTTTTTCCTCCAAAATGACTTAATATGCTTAGTTAGCTAAAAAATGGCATAACTACCTAGGATAGCTCAATAATGATCTATACTTAGCTTAGCTAGTTCATTTATGACATAATTAGCTTACTTAGGTAAAAAATGGCATAATAACCTTGGTTTAGCTCCAAACTGTCATATCATTAGTTTATTTTCCTCCAAAATGACAAAATAACCTTACCTAGCTCCAAAATGACCGATTTTAACTAGGATAGCTCAAAAATGACCTACACTTACCATTTTGTCCTCCAAAATGAATAAATATGCTTAGTTAGCTCAAAAATGGCATAACTACCTAGGTTAGCTCAAAAATGACCTATACTTAGCTTCTTTAGTTCATTTATGACATACTTAGCATACTTGGGTCAAAAATGGCATAATAATCTTGGTTACCTCCAAAATGACATTGACTTAGCTTATTTTCCTCAAAAATGACATAATAACCTTACTAACCTCCAAAATGACCTATTTACCTAGCTTAGCTCTAAAATGACCTACACTTAGCATTTTTACCTAGCTTAGCTAAAAAATGGCATAATTACCTAAGTTACCTTCGTTAGAAGAAGAAGAAGATAAAGAAGAGGAGAAAAAGAAAGAGAAGAAAAATTCTTCTTCTTCTACTTCTACTTCTTCTTCTTCTTCTTCTTCTTCTTGTTCTTCTTCTAACTTTCTTCTTTCCCAATTTGCAGATTTGCTTTAGATCACGGAAGCTTGCGTTGATGGAGTCTACTCTTCTCCTTGTCCTTCCATTTTGTTTTGATTTTGTAGGATGAACAATGTGAAACTTGCTACCTATATATGTATGTATGGATGAAACCATTGAATGCTTGTTGTTGGATATATGTTGGCTATATATATGTTGGATATGGACTTTTGAGTTGGTATGTATATGTGTTGGATGATCATATCCATATGGCAGGGATATGTATGCTTGTTGAAAGTATTTTCAAATGTATATATATATCTGTGAAATTGATTGAATTTAAGAAAAAACAGAAAAAATAGGGGCAGTACATGCACTTTGCCGTCCGCTGGCAGACGGCAAAGCTGCCACATGGCAGCTACCTGTGCAACCTGGGGGCACTGGGCTGGCCTATGTGGTTGCTTTGCCGTCTGCTGGCAGACGGCAAAGAACTTTGCATCTTTGCCATCTGCCAGCAGACGGCATAGCGAGCCACGTGGCAGCTACCTGGGGGGAACCTGGGCTGGCCTATTTGGCCACTTTGCCGTCTGCTAGCAGACGGCAAAGCACGCCGTTAACCCCTTAACGGACCTAAGCTGCCACGTGTGCCGTCCATGCCCTTTGCCGTCTGCTGGCACACGGCAAAGAACTTTGCATCTTTGCCGTCTGCCAGCAGACGGCAAAGTGCCCTTTACCGTAGCTTGTTCAGCCGGATGTGGTGCCGTCTACTGGCTGACGGCAAAGAGCTTTGCCGTCCGCCATGCATGCCTTTGCCGTCAGCCATGGCAGACGGCA
Organism: Elymus sibiricus; assembly: GCA_039707655.1. NCBI lineage: Eukaryota > Viridiplantae > Streptophyta > Magnoliopsida > Poales > Poaceae > Elymus > Elymus sibiricus. Next base: position 483,855,473 of record CM077665.1, read on the forward strand.
AAGATCCTGATTCCAGTAGTGTGAGATGTTCTAAGAGCTGAAATTGGGATCTCAGGCTCGTGCCCGTGTTGAGAGGTATGAGACCTCCAACAAGATTCTTTGCCTGCAAGATGAAGGAGAATAGCTCAATCGGTGAGCATGTGCTCAGATTGTCTGGGTGCTACAATCGCTTGAATCGAGTGGGAGTTGATCTTCCAGATAAGATAGTGATTGATATAGTTCTCCAAGTCACTGTCACTAAGCTACTAGAGCTTCGTGATGAACTATAAAAATGCCAGGGATGGAAATAATGATCCCTGAGCTATTCGCGATGTTTGACACCGCGAAAGTAGAAATCAAGAAGGAGGATCAAGTGTTAATGGTTAGTAAAACCACTAGTTTCCAGAAGGGTAAGGGCAAGGAGGGAAACTTCATGGATGGCAAGCCAGTTGCTGCTCCAGTAAAGAAACCCAAGGTTGAACCCAAACCCGAGACTGAGTGCTTCTATTATGAGGAGAACGGTCGCTGAAGCGTAACAACCCTAGATACTTGGTAGATAAGAAGGCTGGCAACGTCAACGGAAGTGTATTTGATATACGTATTATTGATGTGTACCTTACTAGTACTCCTAGTAGCACATGGGTATTAGATACCGCTTCAGTTGCTAATGTTAGTAACTCGAAATAAAAGCTACGGAGTACACAGAGACTAGCTAAGGGCGAGGTGACGATGTGTGTTGGAAGTGTTTCCAAGGTTGATGTGGTCACCATCGCACGCTCTCTCTACCTTCGGGATTAGTGATGAACCTAAATAAATGTTATTTGGTGTTTGCGTTGAGCATGAACGTGATTAGATCATGTTTATTGCAATGCGGTTATGCATTTAAGTTAGAGAATAATGGTTATTCTGATTAGATGAATAATACCTTCAATGGTCATGCACGGAATGAGAATGGTTTATTGAATCTCGATCGTAGTAATACACATGTTCATAATATTGATGCCAAAAGATGCAAAGTTAATAATGATAGTACCACATACTTGTGGCACTGCCGCCAAGGTCATATTGGCGCATGAAGAAACTCCATGCTGATGGATCTTTTGACTCACTCGATTTCAAATCAGTTGAGACATGCGGACCATGCCTCATGGGTCCCGTTTTCCGATTTGATGGAGCGGGCAAGTGACTTATTGGAAATGATACATGTTGATGTAAGCGGTCCAATGAGTATTGAAACGTACGGTGGATATCATTATTTTCTTACCTTCACTGATGATTTGAGTAGATATAGGTATATTTACTTAATGAAACACAAGTCTGAAACATTTGAAAAGTTCAAGCGATTTTAGAGTGAAGTTGAAGATCATCGTGACAAGAAGATAAAATGTCTACTATATGATCGTGGAGGTAAATATCTGAGTTATGAGTTTGGTATGCAACTTAAGACAATGTGGAAATTGTTTCACAGCTCACGCCACCTGGAACACCATAGTGTGATGGTGTGTCCGAACGTCGTAGTCGTGCTCTATTGGATATGGTGCGTACTATGATGTCTCTTATCATTTTGCCACTATCATTTTGGGGTTATGCATTAGAGACAACTACATTCTCTTTAAAAGAGGGCACCATCTAAGTCCGTTGAGATGAAACCATATGAATTTTGAAACCTAAGCTGTCGTTTCTCAAAGTTTGGGATTACGACGCTTATGTCTGATAAGCTCGAACCCAAAGCGGAAAAGTGCATCTTCATAAGATACCCTAAGGAAACAGTTGGGTATACCTTCTATCTCAGATCCAAGGGCAAAGTGTTTGTTCCTTGAAACGGGTCCTTTCTCGTGAAAAAGTTTCTCTCGAAAGAATTGAGTGGGAGGAAGGTAGAACTTGATGAGGTCATTGAACCGTCACTTCAGTTGGATGATAGCACGACGCAGAAAGGTGTTTCTGCGGCTCCTACACCAAATTGAAGAGGAAGCTAATGATGATGATCACGAAGCTTCAAATCAAGTTACTACCAAACCTCGTAGGTCGACAAGGACTCGTACCGCCCCGAGTGGTACGGCAATCCTGTCTTTGAGGTCATGTTGTTAGACAAGAGTGAACCTGCGAGCTATGAAGAAGCGATGGTGGGCCCGGATTCCAACAAATGGCTAGGAGCCATGAAATCCGAGATCGGATCCATGTATGAAAACCAAGTATGGACTTTGGTAGAATTGCCCGTGGAATGGCAGGCCGTTAAGTACAAATGGACCTTTAAGAAGAAGACGGACGCTGATGGTTATTGTCACCATTTGTAAAGCTCGACTTGTCGCAAAATAGTTTCCGACAAGTTCAAGGAGTTGACTACGATGAGTTTTTCTCACCCGTAGCGATGCTAAAGTCTGTTGGAATTATGTTAGCAGTTGCTGCATTTTTCAATTATGAAATCTGGCAGATGGATGTCAAAACATCGTTTTCTTAACGGTTTCCTTGAGGAAAGGTTGTATGTGATACAACCGAAAGGTTTTGTCAGTCCTAAGGATGCTAAAATGTATGCAAGCTCCAGCAATCCTTCTATGGACTGGAGCAAGCATCTCGGAGTTGGAATATACGCTTTGATGAGGTGATCAAAGTTTTTGGGTCTATACAAAGTTTATGAGAAACTTGTATTTACAATAAAGTGAGTGGGAGCACTATAGAATTTCTGATAAGTATATGTGGATGACATATTGTTGATCGGAAATGATGTAGAATTTCTGGAAAGCATAAAGGGTTGTTTGAAAAGGAGTTTTTCAAAGGAAAACCTGGAATGAAGCTACTTAAATATTGGGCATCAGGATCTATAGAGATTGATCAAGACGTCTAATAAAACTTTCGATGAGTACATACCTTGACAAGATTTTGAAGGAGTTCAAGTTCTTACCGGATTTGTAAGGTGTGAAGTTGAGTAAGACTCAAAGCTCGACCACGGCAGAAGAAAGAGAAAGGACGAAGGTCGTCCCCTATGCCTACGTCGTAGGCTCTATATAGTATGCCATGCTGTAGTACCGCACCTGGTGTGTGCCTTGCCATGAGTCTGTCAAGGGGTACAAGAGTGATCCACGATTGGATCACTGGACAGCGGTCAATATTATCCTTAGTAACTAGAGGACTAAGGAAATGTTTCTCGATTATGGAGGTGATAAAGAGTTCGTCGTAAAGAGTTATGTCGATGCAAGCTTTGACACCAATCCGGATGACTCTGAGTAGCGATCCGGATACGTATAGCGGAGCACCATTTGGAATAGCTCCAAGTGGAGCGTGGTAGCAGCATCTACAGTATGACATAGAGATTTGCAAAGTGCACACGGATCTGAATATTGCAGACCCGTTGACTAATAACCTCTCTCACAAGCAAAATATGATAAAACCCCAGAACTCATTGGGTGTTATTCACATGGTGATGTGAACTAGATTATTGACTCTAGTGCAAGTGGGAGATTGTTGGAAATATGCCCTAGAGGCAATAATAAAATGATTATTATTATATTTCCTTGTTCATGGTAAATGTCTATTATCCATGCTATAATTGTATTGATTGGAAACTCAAATACATGTGTGGGTACATAGACAACAATGTGTCCCTAGTAAGCCTCTATAGGACTAGCTCGTTGATCAAAGATGACTAAGGTTTCCTAGTCATGGACAAGAGTTGTCATTTGATAACGGGATCACATCATTAGGAGAATGATGTGATCGACAAGACCCAAACTATGAACGTAGCATATGATCGTGTCAGTTTATTGCTATTGTTTTCTGCATGTCAAGTATCTGTTCTTTTGACCATGAGATCATGCAACTCACTGACACTGTAGGAGTGCCTTGTGTGTATCAAACGTCGCAACGTAACTGGGTGACTATAAAGATGCTCTACAGGTATCTCCGAGGGTGTCTGTTGAGTTGGCATGGATCAATACTGGGATTTGTTACTCCGTGTGACGGAGAGGTATCTCAGGGCCCACTCGGTAATACAACATCACAATAAGCCTTGCAAGCAAAGTGACTAAAGAGTCTGCCACAGGATCTTGTATTACGGAACGAGTAAAGAGACTTGCCGGTAACGAGATTGAACTAGGTATAGAGATACCGACGATCGAATCTCGGGCAAGTAACATACCGATAAACAAAGGGAACATCATACGGGATTAACTGAATCCTTGACATAGAGGTTCAACCGATAAAGATCTTCGTAGAATATGTAGGAACCAATATGGGCATCCAGGTCCCACTATTGGTTATTGACCGTAGAGGTGTCTTGGTCATGTCTACATAGTTCTCAAACCCGCAGGGTCTGGACACTTAACGTTCGGTGACGTTTCGGTAGTATTGAGATATATGTGTTGGTGACCGAAGGTTGTTCGGAGTCCCGGATGAGATCCCGGACGTCACGAGGAGCTCCGGAATGGTCCGGAGGTAAAGATTTATATATAGGAAAGTGATATTAATTTGGGTTCCGGAAAAGTTTCGGGTATTTCCGGTAGTGTACCGGGAGTGGCGAATGGGTTCCGGGGGTCCACCGGGTGGGGCCCACCCACCCCGGGGGCCACATGGGCCCAAGAGGTGGCGCACCAGCCCCTAATGGGCTGGGGAACCGACCCCATAAGGGCCCATATGCCCAAGAGGAAAAAAAGGTGGAGATAGGAAGGAATAGGACTCCTTCCTAATATGAATCCACTTCCTAGTAGGAAGTGGATTGGACTCCTCCTCCACCTGGTTCGGCCGACCCTAGGGGGAAACCCTAGGGCGCCAGCCCCTCCCCCTCCCTCTTATATATATTGGAGGGGAAAGAGGGCAGCCGCACCCCAAGCCACGGGGCAGCTCTCTCTCCCCCCACTAGATCGTCTCCTCCTCTAGTTAGATTCGACGGCGCTTGGCGAAGCCCTGCCGGATCAGCTCCACCACCACCGTCACCACGCCATCGTGCTGCCGGAGTACTCATCTACCTCTCTGCCCCCTCTTGCTGGATCAAGAAGGCGGAGATCGTCATCGAGCTATACGTGTGCTGAACGCGGAGGTGCTGTCCGTTCGGCGCTAGATCGGGACGGATCGTGATTGGATCGTGATGTCTACTACGCAACTTTCTTCTTGTAGACTCGTGTTGGGCCTCCAAGCGCAGAGTTTCGTAGGACAGTAGCAAATTTCCCTCAAGTGGATGACCTAAGGTTTATCAATCCGTGGGAGGCATAGGATGAAGATGGTCTCTCTCGAACAACCCTGCAACCAAATAATAAAGAGTCTTTTGTGTCCCCAACACACCCAATACAATGGTAAATTGTATAGGTGCACTAGTTCGGTGAAGATATGGTGATAGAAGTATAATATGGATGGTAGATATAGGTTTTTGTAATCTGAAAATATAAAAACAGCAAGGTAACTAATGATAAAAGTGAGCAGAAACGGTATTGCAATGCTTAGAAACAAGGCCTAGGGTTCATAATTTCACTAGTGCAAGTTCTCTCAACAATACTAACATAGTTGAATCATATGTAAATCCCTCACGTGCGACAAAAGAGTTCACTCCAAAGTCACAAATAGCGGAGAACAAACGAAGAAATTATTGTAGGGTACGAAACCACCTCATAGTTATCTTTTCCGATCAATCTTATGAGCTATCCCTATAAGTGTCACGAACAGCCCTAGAGTTCGTACTAAAATAACACCTTAAGATACACATCAACCAAAACCCTAATGTCACCTAGATACTCCAATGTCACCACGAGTACCCATGGGCTTGATTATACGATATGCATCACACAATTTCAGATTCATCATGTTCAATCCAACACAAAGAACTTCAAAGAGTGCCCCAAAGTTTCTACCGGAGAGTCAAGACGAAAACGTGTGCCAACCCCTATGCATAGATTCCCAAGGTCACGGAATCCGCAAGTTGATCACCAAAACATACATCAAGTGGATCAATAGAACATCCCATTGTCACCACGGATCTCCCATCGCAAGACATACATCAAGTGTTCTCAAATCCTTTAAAGACTCAATCCGATAAAAAAACTTCAAAGGGAAAACTCAATTCATCACAAGAAGATAGAGAGGTGAAAACTCCATATGATTCATCTATATTAATAAAGCTCGCGGTACATCAAGATCGTGTCATCTCAAGAACACGAGAGAGAGAGAGATCAAACACATAGCTACTGGTACATACCCTCAGCCCCGAGGGTGAACTACTCCCTCCTCATCATGGAGACCGCCGGGATGATGAAGATGGCCACCGGTGATGGTTCCCCCCTCCGGCAGGGTGCCGGAACGGGCTCCAGATTGGTTTTTCGTGGCTACAGAGGCTTGCAGCGGCGGAACTCCCAATCTAGGTTTCTTTCTGGGGTTTTTGATATTTATAGGAATACTTGGCGTTGGAATCAACTCAGGGGGACTCCCGAGGGACCCACAAGCCAGGGGGGCGCCCCCTAGGCTTGTGACTGCCTCGGGACTCCTCTCCGGTATCTTTTTGCTCCAGTATTTTTTATATTTTTCAAAAATATTCTCCGTAAATTTTCAGCCCATTCCGAGAACTTTTATTTCTGCACAAAAAAACAACACCATGGTAGTTCTGCTGAAAACATCGTCAGTCCGGGTTAGTTCTAATAAAATCATACCAAAATCATATAAAATTATTGTAAACATGGCATGAATACTTCATAAATTATAGATACGTTGGAGACGTATCAGCATCCCCAAGCTTAATTCCTGCTCGTCCTCGAGTAGGTAAATGATAAAAGAAATAATTTATGAAGTGTGAATGCTAGCAAGTGCACAAGTTTGATCAATGATAATTCCAATCACTTTTTCTAGCATCAATATAAACCATAAACAGTAGCTCATCTCATAAAACTTCTCATGATCAAGTAACAAGCTATTCACATGTTAAAGTATAGACCAAAAAGTTTCTTGAAAACTAACAAACCATATTCCTAGTCATCGAACAATTGCAATTCATCTTATTTTCAGGAAGGGTCTATGTAAGTGCTTTGATTTAGCAAATTCCACATACTAAACTATCATATAGTCTTCCATGATTATTGACACTCAAAGCATATTTTTAGAACAAATAGCATCCATCGAACACAGAGAAAGATAGGGGCTTAATGTTTCGCCTCCCAACTTATTTATCATATAGATAATTGTCAACAATAATAATTCATGATCAAATATATTTGTGTGGATATATATGTCTAGATCATTCCCCAACACATGACGCTTGCCAAGAGAAAAAGGCTAAATATAGGAAGTGGTGAAGATCACCATGACTCTTGCATAAAGGTAAGTACTAGAAAGTAAAAGATAGGCCCTTCGCAGAGGGAAGCATTGATTTGCAAAGGTGCCAGAGCTCGATCTTTTAAAATAGAGATGAATAATAATTTTGAGCGGTATGCTTTCATTGTCAACATAACAACCGAGAGATTTCGGTATCTTCCATGCTAGATACATTATAGGCGGTTCCCAAACAGAATGGTAAAGTTTTTACTCCCCCTCCACCAATCAATCACACTCCACGGCGAGCCGAATCCACGGGTACCATCCATACAAACAACAATCTTGGGGGAGTTTTGTTTCATTATATTTTGATTTGATTTTTGAGCATGGAACTGGGCATCCCGAATACCAGCCACTTTCTCGTGAATGATAGTGAATCAACACAAATCGTGAGAATAACCCACCTAGCATGGAAGATACTGACAGCCCCTAGTCACTATATGAGCGATTCGGGCATACAAAACAGAATATTATTTGAAGGTTTAGAGTTTGGCACATACAAATTTACTTGGAACGGCAGGTAAATACTGCATATAGGTAGGTATGGTGGACTCATATGGAACAACTTTGGGTTTAAGGGTGTTTGGATGCACAAGTAGTATTTCTACTTGGTGCGGAAGTTTTGGCTAGTATGAGGTGGAAGCAAGCACCACATGTTGGAGGATCCATAACAATATAACTTCTATACAAATATACCCAAACATAACTCATTAAGTTGTCTTCCTTGTCCAATTTTAACTAATTTGCTCGAGTTTGAAAATAATTAATGAGCTCACAATCATAGAAGATGTCCAAGATAGTATATTTATATGTGGAATCTCTCTTCCTTCAATATTCTTTCATGAATTGTTCAAGTGACCAATGCGGTGTTTGCTAACTTTCAATAAATTTTACCACCTATACTTATTATGTGTGAAGTCATTACTCCCCATGGGATAAGTATATGAAGCATATTTAATTTCAGATTTATGATATTCAATTCATTCAACCATTTACTCATAGGATATAAGTGAAGCACGAGAGTGAGTGACAAACTACTCTAAAAAGATAAAAGTGAAGATCAATGCGTAGCCAACAATTAAATAACTATGTGAGGACTCTCTCATCTAAGAATTTCAGATCTTAAGCATTTTATTAAACAGCAAGCAAAAGAAAAATATCACTCCAAGAATAGCACGCATCATGTGAACGAATAAAAATTTAGGCTCAACATAGGCTAACCGATAATTGTTGATGAAGAGAGGTGGGATGCGTAGCATCCCCAAGCTTTGATGCTTGAGACTTCTTGAAATATTTACTTGGGGTGCCTTGGGCAGCCCCAAGCTTGAGCTTTTGTATCTCGTTCAATCCTCACATATCATGGTTTCACCTATTCTCAAAAACATCTTCCACACAAAACTTGAAAAGAACTCGTGAGATAGGTTAGTACACATAAGAACAAATCAACACTTCATGTACTGCCAAGACATGTTGCACAGTAATTTTCAAATATCATTTACTGTTTACTATCGTTTCCACAATTTATATCTATCAATATAGGCTATGGAAACTATAGGATAAGCAGATAACAAAACGATGACAGCAATCTGTCCAAACAGAATAGTCTGTAGCAATCTATTAAACCAGTGTACTTCTGTAACTCAAAAAAATATTAAAATTTAGGACATACTAAATAGTTTATATTAAAATACTGTGTAAAAATTTCAGAAACTTTCCACGTTCCAGTAAAATATGAAAATTCAAACACTACAGCAAAATTTTCTGTTTTTTACACAGCACACATCAAACATGCAATACAAGCATCCTAAGGCAATTCTTGGAACTTTTTATTGAAAAACAAGATTATAAATAACACCTAACAGAAAATAACAAAATATAATGACGCTCCAAGCAAAACACATATTATGTGATGAATAAAAATATAGCTCTAAGTAAGATATACCGATAATGTTGAAGACGAAAGACGGGATGCCTTCCGGGGCATCCCCAAGCTTAGGCACTTGAGTCTTCCTTGGATATTACCTTGGGGGTTCCTTGGGCATCCCCAAGCTTATGTTCTTTTCACTCCTTATTCTCCTCATATCGGTGTCTCACCCAAAACTTGAAAACTTCAATCACACAAAACTTAACGGAACTTCGTGAGAAGGGTTAGTGTAATAAAGATAGATCATTCACTTAGGTACTGTCAAGACAAGATTCATAATTGTTCCCACATGGTACCTACTGTATTTTATCATTCCCATAATTTATACAGCTAAATATAAGCTATGGAAACAATAAAAGAAGCAAACTATGCATGCAAAACAGAATCTGTCAAAAACAGAACAGTCTGTGAAGATCTGTAGTGTAACTATACTTCCCTGTCTCTAAAAATTCTGAAAAAATAGGACAACCTGAAAAATCTGTATATAAAGACTGTGTAAAAATTTCATATCATTATCACGCTCCAGTAAAAAATGAATATTCCTGTACTGGAGTCAAAAGTTTCTGTTTTGGTTCAGCATCAATTCTACTCATCTTGTGAGTCATCCCAAAGGCTTTACTTGGCACTTTATTGAAATAAAAAGCACAAAACATGATTAATACAGTAACTTAATCATGTGATAACACAAAAACAGAAAGTAAAAGTGTTGGGTTGCCTCCGAACAAGCGCTTTTCTTTAATGCCTTTTAGCTAGGCATGATGATTTCAATGATGCTCACATAGGAATAGTATTTGAAACATGTAAGAGACCATCATGAATCTCATGACAAGCATATTTAAGTCTAACCCACTTCCTATGCATAGGCATTTTGTGAGCAAACAATTTATGGGAACAAGAATCATCTAGCATAGGAAGGCAAAACAAGTGCAACTTCAAAACTTTGAACACATAGAGAGGAAACTTGATATTATTGCAATTCCTACAAGCATATGTTTCTCCCTCATAATAATTTTCAGTAGCATCATGAAGGAATCTCACAACATAACTATCACATAAAGCATCATCTTCATGATCCACAAACTAACTATCATGAGATACTTGATTGACATAACCACTTTGAATATTAAAATAATGATGACAAGTTTCATGGTTACTATCACTCTTTATAGCATACATGTCATCATCATAATCATCATAGATAGTAGGCATGTCATTATCATAACAAATTTGCTCATCAAAACTTGGGGGACTAAAAATATCATCTTCATCAAACATAGCATCCCCAAGCTTGTGGGTTTGCATATCATTAGCATCATGGATATTCAGAGAATTCATACTAGCAATATTGCAATCATGCTCATCATTCAAGGAATTCTCATTAAGTATTTTCATAAATTCTTCCTCTACCAATTGAGCACAATTTTCCAAACCATCATTTTCACGAAAGACATTAAAAAGACGAACCAATTGATGCAACCTAAACTCCATTTTTCTGTAGTTTTCTTTTATAAAACCAAACTAGTGAAAAACAAGAAACTAAAAGATTTAATTGCAAGATCTAAAGATATAACTTCAAGCACTCACCTCCCCGGCAACGGCGCTAGAAAAGATCTTGATGTCTACTATGCAACCTTCTTCTTGTAGACTTGTGTTGGGCCTCCAAGCGCAGAGTTTTGTATGACAGTAGCAAATTTCCCTCAAGTGGATGACCTAAGGTTTATCAATCCGTGGGAGGCATAGGATGAACATGGTCTCTCTCGAACAACCCTGCAACCAAATAACAAAGAGTCTCTTGTGTCCCCAACACACCCAATACAATGGTAAATTGTATAGGTGCCCTAGTTCGGCGAAGAGATGGTGATACAAGTGTAATATGGATGGTAGATATAGGTTTTTGTAATCTGAAAATATAAAAACAGCAAGGTAACTAATGATAAAAGTGAGCACAAACGGTATTGCAATGCTTAGAAACAAGGCCTAGCGTTCATACTTTCACTAGTGCAAGTTCTCTCAACAATACTAACATAGTTGAATCATATGTAAATCCCTCACGTGCGACAAAGAGTTCACTCCAAAGTCACAAATAGCGGAGAACAACCGAAGAAATTATTGTAGGGTACGAAACCACCTCAAAGTTATCTTTTCCGATCAATCTTATGAGCTATCCCTATAAGTGTCACGAACAGCTCTAGAGTTCGTACTAAAATAACACCTTAAGATACACATCAACCAAAACCCTAATGTCACCTAGATACTCCAATGTCACCACGAGTACCCATGGGCTTGATTATACGATATGCATCACACAATTTCAGATTCATCATGTTCAATCCAACACAAAGAACTTCAAAGAGTGCCCCAAAGTTTCTACTGGAGAGTCAAGACGAAAACGTGTGCCAACCCCTATGCATAGATTCCCAAGGTCACGGAACCCGCAAGTTGATCACCAAAACATACATCAAGTGGATCAATAGAACATCCCATTGTCACCACGGATATCCCATCGCAAGACATACATCAAGTGTTCTCAAATCCTTTAAAGACTCAATCCGATAAGAAAACTTCAAAGGGAACACTCAATTCATCACAAGAAGATAGAGAGGGGAAAACTCCATATGATTCATCTATATTTATAAAGCTCGCGGTACATCAAGATCATGTCATCTCAAGAACACGAGAGAGAGAGATCAAACACATAGCTACTGGTACATACCCTCAGCCCCGAGGGTGAACTACTCCCTCCTCTTCATGGAGACCGCCGGGATGATGAAGATGGCCACCGGTGATGGTTTCCCCCTCCGGCATGGTGCCGGAACGGTCTCCCAATTGGTTTTTCGTGGCTACAGAGGCTTGGAGCGGCGGAACTCCCGATCTAGGTTTCTTTCTGGGGGTTTTGGTATTTATAGGAATACTTGGCGTTGGAATCAAGTCAGCGGGACTCCCGAGGGACCCACAAGCCAGGGGGCGCGCCCTAGGGGGGCGCCCCCTAGGCTTGTGACTGCCTCGGGACTCCTCTCCGGTATCTTTTTGCTCCATTATTTTTTATTTTTTCCAAAAATATTCTCCGTAAATTTTCAGCCCATTCCGAGAACTTTTATTTCTGCACAAAAAAAAACGACACCATGGTAGTTCTGCTGAAAACAGCGTCAGTCTGGGTTAGTTCTAATAAAATCATACCAAAATCATATAAAATTATTGTAAACATGGCATGAATACTTCATAAATTATAGATACGTTGGAGACGTATCAGATCGCGGGACGGCTTGCAATTTGGATCGCGAAGACGTTCGACTACATCAACCGTGTTTCTTAACGCTTCCCGCTTAGCAATCTACAAGGGTACGTAGATCCACTCTCCCTCTCGTAGATGCTCATCACCATGGATAGATCTTGCGTGTGCAGAGGAAAATTTCTGTTTCCCATGCAACGTTCCCCAACAGAGACCTCAAGGCCTGCGAGGTCAAACTTGCCGACCGCGACTCCGCGTTGTCCAAGGCGGTGGCTGAAGAGGGGATAACCCCAGGGTAGCCTCAGCCGACTCCTTCCTCCAACTTTTCAAAACGACCGCAGGACGAGCCGCCTCCCCCTGTAGTCCGGCTCCGCGCGGCTGGCTCCACCAATCAGCCAGCCAGGGGCCGCACGGCCGGCTACTCCAATCAGCCGGCTAGGGGCGGAGAGGCTTAGTTCCCTAGCCGGCGGTGTTGCAGGTATTGCTGTCAGGGCACGCGTGGCTACAGAGGCCCCCATCACATCAGGGGTCAGCGCCCGCATGGCCACAGTGAGGCGACAGTGCCTCTGACTCTAGCCGACTGCGACCTGACGAACGGCACAGTGCCGGCCTGCCCTCAACCACTCCCTTACCTGCCCCGGCATAGCTACAGCGCGGCCGGCCGTACCGCTGACCACGCCTGGCTGCCGCAAGATGACGCCCCGAAGGACGACCCGTGCCGCGACGAGACGGGGGCGGGGGCCCGCCGGGCGGGTCCCCTCTGGCTCCCGACGGGACCCCGCAGCCGGCGGGCCCTGCCAGCGACGAGACCCCTCAGCCGGGGGGCCCATGGCCGGCTAAGCAGACCGCCAGCTGGGGCCCTCCGGAGCCTTCTACTCATATTGTATTCCGGGGGGTTGGCTTATAAAAACCCCCGGAGCTCCCCCATGCCGAGGACGGCTTCCCTAGCATAGACACACACACACCCACGTAGAGAGGCAGGGAGGGCCAGCTAGCCCCTTCTTCCTCCTCCATCCATACAGCTCAAGGAGCATCATTGTAACCCCCCTTGGTTCATCAACCAGACCGGCAGGACTAGGGGTATTACCTCCCATGGAGGGCCCTGAACCTGGGTACATCGCGTGTCCTTCACCGTTTGTGCCTAATCCCGCTCCCGGAGCCCGTCGGCGTCCTTCGGCCCCAACCACTCTCGATAAGCCACCCCATGGCATCTGTCGTGAGAAAACGACGACAGTTGACGCCCACCTTGGGGCCGAACGTGGCGCCGGCCGGAGTCACGCTCCGGGCGGGACCCTTCGCCGTTTCCCCCGGCCGCCTCGCGTCCGGGCGGAACTGCACGCTCGTGGGGCTTGCTCCTACGGGGCGGAACCCCGTTCCCACTGTCCCTGCGGGCGACGCTACCGGCCTCTCCGACGAGTGCCTCGACGGCGACGCTCTGGTCGACATCGCCATCCTCACCGAGCGCATCGGCAGGCTGAGCCTGGCCAACAAGCCAGCTGCCGCCGGGTACCCTGGCCAGGTGCTCGACTGCCTCGACCCGCCCTCGTCCGTGGCCGCACTCACCCCGGGCGAGGCCGGTGATTCCCGCGACCGCGCGGGGGTAATGGCCACTGACTCCTCCACGACCTCCGGCAGTGCCAGGGCGGAGGCGGACGCGGCCGCCGCGGCCGCTCGCGTCGGCACCTCCGACCCCCTCGGCTCCGTGCTTCGGGGCCTCAGCACCCCCGTCGCGCCTACGACGAACCCAGCCACACCCGCGGCTGAGCTGGAAGCTGCTCGCCGGCTGCTGCTCGACGAGGTAACCATGCTTGCCACCACCAAGCGTCGGATGGAGTCCGCGCAGCGCGAGTACAACTCCGCCTACGGCCTCACCCCCGCCGGCAACGAGCCCAGCCGGCGCGGTGATGTCCGCAACCGCGGCCCCGTGGTCGCGGAGATCCTCGGCGGCAGGCTTCCTACCTACGACACGCCGGCCGCCAACCTGAGGGCCGCCCACGTAGCCTACGCCGACCTCGCCGGCCTGGTGGGCGAAGAGCGAGAGCAGCAGGACCGCCACATCCAAGACCTCATCGCCACCGCTAACGCCCAGCAGGCCCGGCTCGACGGCATCAACGCCGGCTCCGAAATTCCTGTCCCCGAGGGTGACACTCCGCCTACTGCTGGCCAGCGTCGGCCGGTCCAGCAAGCCTCTTCCCCTCGCGGCTCTGGCCGGCGGGGCGCTGGGTCCCACAACGGACGCGCCCGGCTGCGAGACGAGCAGCCGGCGCAACGACGCTCCGGCTGGCGGCAGCCGGCGCAGCCAGGACCATACCCCGCCCCCGCGGCGGGAGCGCGCCCGCTCGCCTGCCCCGACTGTCCGCCCCGAGCTCGCCGCTCGGCTCGGCCCGCGCGTCCCGCGGACAGTGAACGACGCCCGAACTCGCATCGAGCGGCTAACGCAGTCGGCCCTCCTCGAGGAGGAGGGCTCGATCGGCCCGGCGTGTTTCGGCCCTCGGATTCGCAATGAGCCGTTCTCGGCCGGCTTCACTCTCCCTCATGATACCCCGAAGTACAACGGCACCGCCAAGCCGGAGGACTGGCTGATCGACTACACCACCGCGGCCGGCATTGCCAGGGGGAACAAGCGCGTAGCCGTATGCTACGCCCCCCTAATGTTGACCGGCTCGGCCCGGACCTGGCTTAACAGCCTGTCGGCCGGCAGTATCAACACCTGGATGGACTTCGAGGAAGCCTTCATCCGCAACTTCACCGGCACCTACAAACGGCCCGGCCGGCCCCGCGAGCTGGCCATGTGTGTCCAGGGGCCAGAGGAACCCCTCCGCGACTACCTAACGCGCTGGACCAAGCTCCGCAACTCCTGCGAGGGAGTGCACGAGGTGCAAGCCATCCAGTATTTTATCGAGGGTTGCCGCGATGGCACCCCCCTCAAGCACAAGCTCTTGTGCTCCGAGCCGGCGACCCTGGCGGATCTAATGGCCAAGGTAGACAAATACGCCATGGCCGACTCCGCAATGCGGATGAAGGTCACCACACCAGCCAAGCCGGCTCCGCCGCCTGCCGCGCCGCGGGCGGCCGTCGACAACCGGCAGCAGCAGAACAACAAAAGCAAGCCCGACCAGCCGGATCCCCGCTATGGGAGCCGGCATGTCGCCACCATCGAAGAGGAGCAGCCGGCTGCCCAGGGCTCCAGCCAGTGCCAGTGAACCAGCAGGGCCGCCTCGCAACCCAAGCACACCTTCGAGCAGATGCTCGACCTACCCTGCAAGCACCACTCCGTGGCCAAGCCGGCCACCCATACGCTCCGGCAGTGTAGCTTCTCCCAGCGGCTAGCCCGAGCCGAGGGCCTTCCGGCTCCTCCGCCTCTGGCTCCCCGCGTGCCGGCTCCGGCTCCGGCCCAGCCGCCTGCTCCGGCCCCGGCTGCCAACGACGGCCGCCTCCATGACCAGTTCCCTAACCAGGACGGGTCCTACGTCGTCTTCACCAGCGAAGCAACTAACAAGCACAGCGTGCGCCAGCGCCGGCGCGAGGTGAACGCCACCGTCCCCTCGGTCCCCCAGTTCATGCATTGGTCCGGGAAGCCGGTCATCTGGAGCCGGGCCGACCACCCGGCCGTGATGCCAAATCCGGGCAGCCACGCCCTCGTCCTCGATCCCACCATCGTCTCCGAGAGGCGCACCTGCCGTTTCTCGCGGGTGTTGATCGACGGGGGCAGCAGCATCAACATCCTCTATCGCGACATGATGCTCAAGCTGGGGCTCAAGGAGAAGGATCTGCGAGCAAGCCGGACGGTTTTCCACGGCATCGTGCCGGGAAAATCCTGCACCCCCATCGGCAAGATAGAGATCGACGTCCTCTTCGGCGACCAGAGCCATTTCCGCCGCGAGCCGATATGGTTCGAGGTGGTGGACCTCGACAGTCCCTACCACGCGCTGCTGGGCAGGCCGGCCCTCGTCAAGTTCATGGTGATCCCCCATTATGCCTACCTCAAGCTCAAGATGCCGGGCCTCAAGGGCATCATCACCGTCGCCGGCGACTACAAGATGTCAATCGAGTGCGCCCGCGATGGTAGCCGGCTGGCCGAGGCTCTGGAGATAGTGGAGGAAAAGCGGCAGCTCGACCGACTCATGGCTCACGCCTCCGACCAGCCGGCCGTGCCGGCTCCTCCGTCCCAGTCGGCCAGCGAAGCGTCGTTCCAGCCGTCCAAGGACACCAAGCAAGTGCCGCTCGACCCGGCTAACCCCAAGCAGTGCGTCACCATCGGCGCCAACCTCAGCAGAAAATAGGAAGGCGAGCTCGTCGACTTCCTCCGTGAGAATCGGGATATCTTTGCATGGTCTCCCAAAGACATGTCGGGTGTTCCAAGGAAGTTCGCCGAGCACAAACTTCACGTTCGGCCAGATGCGAAGCCGGTCAAGCAACCCATGCGCCATTTCTCCGAGGAGAAGCGGCGTACTATAGGAGAAGAGATCGCCCGGCTGCTCGTAGCCGGCTTCATCATGGAAGTGTTCCACCTGGACTGGCTGGCCAACCCAGTCCTGGTGCTGAAGAAAAACAAGACATGGCGAATGTGTATCGACTACACGAGCCTAAACAAGGCATGTCCCAAGGACCCGTTCGCCATGCCGCGGATCGATCAAGTTATCGACTCCACGGCCGGCTGCGATCTGCTGTCCTTCCTGGACGCCTACTCAGGCTACCACCAGATCAAACTGGACCCGGCCGACCGGCTGAAGACCTCCTTCATCACCCCCTTCGGGGCCTACTGCTACATCACCATGTCCTTCGGCCTGAAGAATGCAGGCGCCACTTTCCAGCGCTGCATGCAGAAGTGCCTCCTGCCGCAGATCGGTAGGAACGTCCACGTCTATGTTGACGACATCATTGTCAAAACCAAGAAGCATTTCAGCCTCCTTGACGACCTCCGAGAGACCTTCGCCAATCTGCGCGAGTACAAGGTCAAGCTCAACCCGGAAAAGTGCGTTTTCGACGTTCCAGCCGGCCAACTCCTGGGATTCTTCATGTCCGCCCGCGGCATCGAGGCTAACCCAGAGAAGATCAGGGCGATCGAGTGTATGCCCAAGCCGACCTGCCTCCGCGACGTCCAGAAGTTCGCCGGCTGCCTCGCCTCGCTCAGCCGGTTCGTCAGCCGGCTGGGAGAAAAAGCCCTGCCCCTCTACCAGCTCATGAGGAAGACGGCGTTTGTCGAGCCGGGCGCCGACTCCACAAGGAAGCCGGCCAAGTTCGAGTGGACCGTCCAGGCGGACGCGGCGTTCCTTGACCTCAAACGAGTCCTCACCAGCGTGCCCATCCTGGCCGCGCCGGTTGAGAAGGAGCCCCTGCTCGCATACATCGCGGCAACCACCCGCATCATCAGCGTCGTCCTGGTTGTGGAGCGGCCGGAGGAGGGCAAAGCGCTGACAGTCCAGCGTCCCGTCTACTACCTCAGCGAAGTCCTCTCCGCCTCCAAGCAAAACTACCCCCACTACCAGAAGATGTGCTACGGTTATATACTTCGCCGCCTAGAAGATCAAGCAATATTTCCAAGAGCACGTCATCACCGTGGTGAGCACGGCGCCACTGGGCGAGATCATGAGCGGCCGGGATGCCACCGGCCGGATCGCCAAGTGGGCCATCGCCCTCGCTGACTACGAGATCCGATACGAGCCGCGCACCGCCATCAAGTCACAGGCGATGGCCGACTTCCTCGTCGACTGGGTTGAGACCAAGTTCGTGCCGCCTCCCCTAGACTCCACGCACTGGCGCATGCACTTCGACGGCTCGAAGATGCGGACCGGTCTGGGAGTCGGCATCGTCTTGTCATCTCCAAAAGGAGACCAGCTCAAGTATGCGCTCCAAATCCACTTCGCCGCCTCCAACAACGTGGCCGAGTATGAGGCGCTCGTCCACGGCCTCCGGCTCGCCAAGGAGATTGGCGTCCGGCGCATCTTGTGTTTCGGCGACTCCGACCTAGTGGTGCAGCAGGTCTCTGGCGAGTGGGACGCTAGGGACGCCAACATGGCCAGCTATCGCTTCCTCGTCCAGCAGCTTATCGGCTCCTTCGAAGGCTGCGAGTTCCACCACGTCCCCCGGGCGGACAACGAGGCGGCTGACGCCTTGGCCAAAATCGGCTCCACCCGCCAGGCCATCCCGGCTGGCGTCTCCCTCGAGCAGCTGCGCAAGCCGTCGGTCAAACCCTCCGCCGAGTCGAAGTCCATCTTCGTACCTGCGGATCCCGCCGGCTCCTCGACTGGCCCGGGGGATCCGCCGGCTCCGACGATTCGGCCGACTCCACCTGCTCCACCGGCTACGCTCGCCACGCCGGCTCCAGCGGCTGTCGTTCCAGCAACAACCGGCCCGGAGCCCGCGGCTGTCTTAATGGCTGTCGACCAGCCGGGCCCGGGGACTGGCGAGCCTAGCGAGCCGGTCCCTGGGGGCTCCGTCGACCGACCCGGGGGCTCCGGCTGCCCAGAATCCCCAGTCCATGCCGGAGCCGGCCTTGGTGTCGGCTCCAACATGGGCCCAGCCAATCTTGGCTTTCCTCTTGCACTGCGAGCTCCCCCCTAACGAAGACAAAGCCCGGCAGATCCAACGCCGTGCCCCCGCCTACAGCATCAACCATGAGTTGGTCCACCGCAGCACAACCGGCGTGTACCAACCCTGCGTCGAGTCCGAGAAAGGCCAGGAGATCCTTTGAGATATCCACTAGGGCGAGTGCGGGCACCACGCCGCCTCGAGGACCCTAGTGGCCAAGGCGTTCCGCCACGGTTTCTACTGGCCGAATGCGCTAGAGGAGGCGACGCAGCTCATCGACAGGTGCGAAGGGTGCCAGCGTTTTCGCGCGCAAAGCCACCTACCGGCTGGGCACTCAAGACCATCCCGTTGTCATGGCCCTTTGCCGTTTGGGGGCTCGACATGGTGGGTCCATTCAAGACCGCTCGAGGCGGCATGACACATTTGCTGGTAGCCGTCGACAAGTTCACCAAGTGGATCGAGGCCAGACCCATCAAGAAGTTGGACGGCCCCACCGCCGTCCGATTCATCGAAGACATAACGGTCCACTACGGCGTCCCGCACAGCATCATCACCGACAATGGCACCAACTTTGCCAAGGGCGCGCTAGCACGTTTCTGCGCCAAGCAAGGCATCCGGCTCGACCTGGCCTCGGTCGCCCACCCACAGTCGAACGGCCAGGCCGAGAGGGCTAACGGCTTAATACTGGCCGGCATCAAGCCCCGGCTCGTGGCACCGCTCGTCCGCTCAGTCGGCTGCTGGATCGAGGAACTACCGGCCATCTTGTGGAGCCTGAGGACCACGCCAAACCGATCAACCGGCTTCACACCCTTCTTCCTCGTGTACGGGTCCGAGGCGGTCATCCCCACGGACATCGAGTTCGACTCGCCTCGCGTCACCCTGTACACGGAGGCGGACGCGAAAGAGGCAAGGGAGGACGGCGTCGACCGTCTCGAGGAGGCCCGCGAGCTAGCGCTGAGCCGGACGGCTATCTATCAGCAGAAGCTCCGGCACTACCACAGCAAGCGCATCCGGCCCCTCTCCTTCCGCGAGGGGGACCTGGTGCTCAGGCGGATCCGGCAAACCGCCGGCCAGCACAAGCTGTCCTCCCCATGGGAGGGCCCGTTCATCATCAGCAAAGCGCTGCACTACAACGCGTACTATCTAATAGACGCTCAGAAGCCGCAGAAGCGCAAGAGAGACGCCTCTGGCGAGGAGACGGAGCGCCCGTGGAACGCGGCGCTCCTCCGACCGTTTTACTGCTAAGGACCAGTGTATGTATGTACCTCCCCTTTTGGGCTTATGAATGCAACGGGTACCCCAAACCAGCTCTTGGGGCACGCCTCTTTCATTTCCTTCCAAAGCAGTTTGCCTCACTCACCGGTTCCCGGACCCGTTTCCATGGTCCCGGGGGCTCGCCGGCTAGCCCTGACAACGCTCTCCGAAGCCGGTCAAGTAATGTGAACTAAGGATATACCCTACCACCCCTCCCGGCTACAGACCGGCTCCCGGCTGTCCGGCTGGAGGGTTCTCGGGACGGCAAACTTAGCACACACGAAGACGGTCACAGGGGGTCGCCGGCTAGGGCTAGCCAAAATTTTCTCTAGCCTCTGCCATTCACCTTAGCCAAAACATCCTCGCGGCTCTCAAACTCATGGCCGACTCCCCCGAGGCGGACGCCCCGTCCCAGCTACAGACCGGCTCCTGGCTGTCTGGCTGGCGGGGCCGATGCCAAAAGGGACAAGGTTTTGGGTAGACAGAGCCAAAAAGGGCAAAAAGGCTAAGGGCGAGTCGGCACGCATAAAAAACTTTTGCAACCAAAAGCACAAACTTATATATACAAAACAGCCCACGGCCCCAAGTTCATTACATTTACACCCCCAGTGGGTGGAATTGCGGTCTAAACAGAATGCAGGAAAGAAAAATCCTAAATAGCGGCAGCGCCGTCTTCTCCCCCGGCACCCTCCGCGGCGGCTGAAGTAGAGGCCCCGTCCTTGGCCACAGCACGATCCGTGTCGGCCCCCACGCCCGAGTCGCAAGCCAGCTCGGAGTCGGCGTAGTCGTCAGTGATGGACCCGGTGTCTTCGTCGCCCGTCTCCGCAGCGCTACCCTCCGGGTCGTCAAGGGCGAGCATGTACAGATCCTCCGGGATCACCCCGCCGTCTGCCGTACGCTCTGGGACGTACTCGTCCCACGCGGCAAAGGAAGCAAGATCGCTGGCCCGAATGGCCAGCGCATCGGCGGCCGCCTCCAGCTCCGCATCGGTGCCGGCGCGCTGGGCCATAAGCAGCCCCAAGTCCAGCTAGGGGTACCACGACCTCGCGAAGCGAAGCGCCATGGCCGCTCCGGCGCGCGCAGCGGAGGCCCTCCAGGTGTTCACCCGTGCGGTCCCGAACTCCAACCACCTCAACAACCGGCTCATGGAGTTCGGCTCCACCGCATTCGGCCAGAGGGTGCGGACCAACTCCGTGCCGGCCGGTGGTGATTCCCACCTCATCCAGCGTCCAGGCGGCGTGCGGCCCAATGGGGACTCCCTGCGCCCGCTGGTCCTCGCGGTGGGCCTCCACGGCCGCCTCCGCGACCTCCTGCGTGCCTGGGAAAAGCCCTAAGGGAGAAAGGGAGGCGGGATGAACAACGAAAGAATTCTAGTACCCTAAAAAGAAGAAAGCAGGTAGACACAAGACATCGAAACTTACCGGCCAGGAGCCGGTCCACCTCGTTCCCTTGCTCCTGCAGCACGGCCTCCCTAGCCGACCACTCCTGGAGCCGGCGCTCGTGCTCGACACGGGCCGTCTGCGCCTCTTCGACCGCCTTCGCCAGCAGGGCGTCCTTGCTCTCCAGCTCCTGACGGTGGGCCGCCTCCCGCTCCTCCGCCTTCCGGCGAAGGGCCACCTCCGCGCTCTCCAGCTCTAGGCGGTGGGCCGCCTCACGCACATCCTTCTCAGCCTGCGCCCGATCCGCCTCCTGGCGAAGCCGGTCGCACTCCGCCGTCAGGAGGTCCCGCCGTTCGCCAAGCTGCACCACCTGGTGACGGAGGCTGACCATCTCGGCGTGGGTAGCTGCCCGGGATGAGGACGCCTCTGTCAGAAAGCGAGCAAACAAAGGGATTCAGCCCACCTCCGGAGTAGCCGGCCTGAATCCCGGGTGCTACACCCAGTGGGTGCGCTCGCGCGCCCCCACTGGACTTTCGCAAGAACCTTACCTTTCAGGTCGGCGGACGTGACAGCCAACCGGTTCTCGACTCCACGATACAAGCCTAGCAGCGTGTTGTATGCGGCTACCTGGCGGTCGTGCGCAGCCTACAAAGAACACAAAAGCAGAAATGCCATTAAACTCGACCCGCCTGCGTCCCGAGCCGGCCCGAGTCTCGGGGGCTACGCCCAGTGGGTGCGCTGGCGCGCCCCCACTGGAAAAAGCCAAAGCAAGATACAAGGTTTTGAGCCCTTACCGCGACCGATTGCTCGAGGAGGACCAGCCGGTCGTTGGCGGCCCGGGCATCTTGCGCCACCTGGGCGAGGCAGGCGGCAAACTCCTCGACGACGGCAACCACCGCAGCCCCAAGGGCGCTCGGCGCGTCGTTGATGGTCGCGCCTCCGGCCGTGGCCCAGGTTTACTGCGGCCGACCCCCGTCGGCGGGCCCGGATGCGCCCTTCGCCGTGGTCACCAGGGGGCCTGCCCCTCCCGGCGCCATGGTTCCAGGTGCCCCTGCTGACGAGCCCGGGGCATCTGCCCCTCCGGGCGCCACTGTCTCGCTGACCGGCGCTCCGCCTCTGGCGGCGCCGGCCTGGCTCGCCTCCGGAGCCGGGGCCTCCGGAGCCAGGACCTCCGCGTCTTGGACGACGACCTCTGGGGGCTCCTCCTCCCCCAGCGGCACTTCCTCCGCCCCCGACGGGGCGTGTTGCTGCCCAGCTCCGCCCCTTCGGCAGCATCCGCCACGCTCGCAGTCGCGCGCGCCTCCTCCTCGACCCACGCGTCCGCCTCCGCCCACCGCCCGGGGTCGTGCCTATCCTTGGACCTCCTCTCCCGGCCAAGGGGAGAAGGCTCCCACGACTGGCCGGCTGGCTCCGCGCTGGCCGGCCCCGACGTCCGCTTCCGCGCCGCCTCCTCCCACGGGCGACGCTCCTCTTCGCGCAGCTCTCGCTCGGCCGCCTCGAGGTCCCGCCATGCCGCGCGCTCCCTATCCTCGGCGGGGGACGGCGGCGCTGGCCCCGCCGTCTCGGCAGCCGTGGCCCCCCCAAGGGCGCGCGGCTCCCTGGATGGGCAAGATAAGGAAGGGAGGCCGACCAAAAAACAAGCGAGTACCTAGAACTAACTTACCCGATGGTGACGGGAACCGCTCATCTAGCGGGGCCCGACCGGGCAACCCGCGGTTTCTTCCCGCCGCCTACGCGGCTGCCTCCCGGCTTCCCGCGGGCCGCCCGCTTGGGGGCCGGCCTGGAGATGGCCGGCTGCTTCCCCCTGTCACCTACGGCCGCGTCGCCCCGGCTGGGCGCGCGGTCGGCGCGGCGAACGCGCCTCCTCGGCACCGTGGTCTCATCTCCCGAAACTTCGGGGTCCTCCAGGGCCGCTACATCACGCACCTCTTCCGTTTCAGCATCGTCGTCGGTCCAGTCCCGCAAAAGTGACTGGGGAGGGAACTCACCCGCCGACTCGGTTGCCTCCGTCTCCGTCCCGCCGACGCCGGATGCGCCGGCCGGTTCCGACTCGGCCGGCTCCACGTCGTCGGCGTCCTCGACCTCCTCCGGGTCCGACTCCGCCACATCGGCAGCCGGCACGCCGTAGTTCTACAACAGCGGGAAAACCTGCATACACGAGGGCCCCCCCGTCGTCAGGCCGTGGGGGGAAGCAGGTTTCAACAAGAAAAAGGGTGGGGGGACGGCTCACCGCGTACCCGCGGAGCCGGACGGTCCCGGCTATACGGGGCCTTCCCCCATCGCCATTCGCCCTCGTTCATCTTGGTGGCCGAGATGGCGTTCACCCTCCTCGCCACCTGCACCGCCTTCAGCTCCTTGGTGGAGAGCCGGCAGGGATCGCGCCGCCCTCCCATCTGGCACATGAGGTGTGGCCGGCGCTGCAGCGGCTGCACCCGGCGCGCCAACATCGTGGCCAGGAGATCCGCGGCCGTCAGCCCCTCCGTTCTGGTCATCACCACCAGGCGCTCGCAGAGCCGGTCTGCCGTCTCGTGCGCTCCGGCCAGAGGCGTCCTCCAGTTCAGCATCGCGACTGGCGGCTGGTTGACGAAGGCGGGGAGGTTGATGTAGTCCTCCTCCGGCTTCGCGTTCTTCACGTAGAAGAACCCTTTCTGCCAGTTCTTCACCGAATCCTGCAAGGGGAGTTGCGGGAACCCGGCTCCGGCGTGGAAGTGGATCAGGGCGGCTCCGCAGGCGGTCATGACCTTCTGGCCGGTTGTCGGGTCCTTGACCGTCTGGCGCTTGACGTAGAAGAGCCGGCACCAGAGGTCCAGGCGCGGCTCCACCCCCAGGAAGCCCTCGCAGAGGGAGACGAATGCCGCCAGCTGCAGGACAGCGTTGGCTGCCAGATTGTCCGGCTGCAGCCCGAAATACGTGAGGAATCGCCAGAAGAACGTGCTCGCCGGCAGGCCGAGCCCGCGGAGGAAGTGCTCGGCAAAAATCACCACCTCACCCTCCCTCGGGGTCGGCGCGTTCTCCGCCTCGGTGATGCGTGCCTCCAGGTGCTCCGCCGGTAGCAGCTTGCGGCGATGGCGGAGGTGCTCGATGAAATGCTCATCGACGTCGCTGCCGTCCCACGCCCCTTTGCTCGCCATCACCCTCGAGGGTCTCATGGCCGCGGCGGTAGGGCGCAAATGCCCGGTCTCGGTGCGGCTTCCGGCGGCGAACGGCGGCACGGCGAGCGCGCGGTTTTCGTTTTCTCTCTCTCCCTCTCTCATTCTCTGAGCGGGGAGGGGAGGGGCGACAACGAAGAGGCGCTGGGGCAGAGGAAACGAGCGTGCCGTTCCGCTCCTCTTCCCCTCCCATTTAAACCCCCGCACGGAGGTAGTGGGGAGCGGATCCGTCGCGCATGACCCCCACTACTTCTGCCGCGCACGGGAGAGGCATTAACGTGCCCCGGGAACGCCAACCGACGGCCCGGGCCGCAGAAGATCCGTGCGCGTGGGCCGAGGCCGCGGTCAAGGTGGGCCCCGACCCACAGCCCGGTCTTGTCTTCCGCGTGGCCTGTCAGGTTACGGCCCACTGCGCCACCCACGTGGCGCGCCCCCTTTGCCCGACGGGGCACTCGAGGCGTCCTGCGAAACGTCGGCCGGCTACGAAGCCGGCCGTCGCGCTCCCGCCTCCTCTGACGCTAGGACTGTGCGTATTACGAGACAAGACGCAAGCCGGCGAGGTCCGCCGCCGCTCGCCGGCGGGCCTCCCCTGCTTCGGGGACTACTGACAAGGGGATAACCCCGGGGTAGCCTCAGCCGACTCCTTCCTCCAACTTTTAAAAATGACTGCAGAACGAGCCGCCTCCCCTAGCAGTCCGGCTCCGCGCGGCCGGCTCCACCAATCAGCCGGCCAGGGCCCGCACGGCCGGCTACTCCAATCAGCCGGCTAGGGGCGGAGACGCTAAGCTCCCTAGCCGGTGGTGCTGCAGGTATTGCTGTCAGGGCACGCGTGGCTACAGAGGCCGCCGTCACATCGGGGGTCAGCGCCCGCATGGCCACAGTGAGGCGACAGTGCCTCTGACTCTGGCCGACTGTGACCTGACAAACGGCACAGTGCCAGCCTGCACTCAACCACTCCCTTACCTGCCCCGGCATGGCTACAGCGCGGCCGGCCGTACCGCTGACCACGCCCGGCTGCCGCAAGATGACGCCCCGAAGGACGACCCGTTCCGCGACGAGACGGGTCCCCTTCGGCTCCCGACAGGACCCGCAGCCGGCAGGCCCTGAAAGCGATGAGACCCCTCAGCCGGGGGCCCCATGGCCGGCTAAGCAGACCGCCAGTTGGGGCCCTCCGGAGCCTTCTACTCATATTGTATTCCGGGGGGTTGGCCTATAAAACCCCCCAGAGCTCCCCCATGCAGAGGACGGCTTCCCTAGCATAGACACACACACCCACGTAGAGAGGCAGAGAGGGCAAGCTAGCCCCTTCTTCCTCCTCCATCCATACAGCTCAAGGAGCATCATTGTAACCCCCCTTGGTTCATCAATCAGACCGGCAGGACTAGGGGTATTACCTCCCACGGAGGGCCCTGAACCTGGGTACATCGCGTGTCCTTCACCGCTTGTGCCTAATCCCGCTCCCGGAGCCCGTCGGCGTCCTTCGGCCCCAACCACTCTCGATAAGCCACCCCATGGCATCTGTCGTGAGAAAACAACGACAGTGGCCGACCAAGCCAAGGAGCGCGAGCATCTGGACAAGCTGAAGGAGGAAGTAGCTGACGAGAAGGCTCCGCACGACGCTAGGGAGAAGGCCCTTGGGGTAGCTGAGGAGAGAAAGGCTGGGGAGCGTGATGCCCTCCCCTCCATCGAGCTCAGGCTCCGTCATGCGCTGCATTCCATCTGCCGGGGGGGATTAGCGGAACCCCTGGTAGCTCCTGAGAGCGGCTTCGCGGGGCTCTCTTCAAAGCTCGCCGAAGTGCTCGAGGGTGCCGTTGCCAGGGTGGAGACTGTCTTGGAGAGTGAGTGTCGCGACCTCTTCTCCGCGGTCGCCACCCGCGTCTTTAGCCACCTCCACCTTCGTGATCCGGATTTCGACTTCGGCTCCGTGATCCGCCCGGTTGATCCTGGGGTTCGCGCCGCTACGGCGACGGCCGTGAAGGGCACCATGGAGGCGCTGATGAAGAAGTTCGCCTGCATCGCTGTTCCTTCGCCTCCTGCGACTGCGAAGGTCAACGACGACGATGACAGCGGCAGCGATGTTGATGACGAGCTCCCCGCGGTCGGGGCGTGCAGCGGTGTCAGCTCCTCCTCCTAAATTCTTTCCTGCAACATTTATCGTGCCTCGCGGAGGCGTTAGACTTGTTTGCGTTTTCGGAGACATTCAATGTTTGTAATAACTATTTAAATTGTGTAGTTTCCTTCCTCGCCTAGTTTCCTTCCTGTTTGCTGTAATGCTCTGCGTCGGCAGGGCCCGATCCCGCGCATACCTCAGCCGCCGTTGGGGCGTTCGGATCACCAGGAAGAGACCTAGGGGTGAGGGGCTACGTGACCAGTGAGGCTCCTGAGTCGAGATGCTCAGGAGTCCCCCTTGACGTACGAGCAGCCCTCATGAAGGGAACATGGCGACGACGGGGTTGATTTGGAGATTTGGAGCGCCTTGAGCTCTGCGTCGGCAGGGCCCGGTCGCGCGCATACCTCCACCGCCGTTGGGGCGTCCGGATCACCAGGACGAGACCAAGGGGTGAGGGGCTACGTGACCACTGAGGCCCCTGAGTCGCGATGCTCAGGGGTCCCCATTGACGTACGAGTGGCTCACATACCTTTCCTCGCCAGCTTTCGCCGGAGAGGGACGCGTGAAGACCAGGTATCAAGGACATGGGGATGTGGCGTGCGCCAGGCCTAGCCTGAGCGTAGCCCCCGTGCAGCCCTCTCGCGCGGGCATCCCAGGGGAATGCTGCGAGACGGGGCCGTGAGGGGCCGTCCTAAGGTTGGATGCAGCCGCTAGGGCGCCCTCGGTTGTTTATCCACCAGCGCGGAGCATAGGGCTTCCACGTTGCGTGGGCATAGCCGCTGAGCGACAGTGTCGTCCGCCAGCGTGGAGCATGGGGCCTCCACTTGTACGTGGGAAGGGGGGGTTCGGCTCCTGAGCCCCCTCGGGCGTGTACAGCCCATTAAGTTCACACGCGTGGCCTGCACGGTAGAACTGGGAGGTGTATTTGGGCACCCGTGAGCCAGCGCGGGTCTCACGGGGCCCTACCTCAAAGGCGGGTTGCGCCTGAATCTTCTGGTAGGAGCCGCCATTGCAATCCCTGTACATTTTTGGAGAAACCTACGACCCCTGGAGGGACGTGAGCGGGGCCAGCCCGCCAGACAGAGCTGGAGGTGACGTGAGCGGGGCCAGCCCACCAGACAGAGCTCAGCCATTGGATTTGTCGACGCTGCAGGGACGGACCCGAGCACAGACGCCATGCCCAGTCTTCTCATGCGACAAACCCGAGGAGGAAACACCCGGCGCGTGGCTCCCATGCCGGCGAAACGCCGACTGTGATGGCAGGAGCCGTGCCGCGCGCCTTGACTCACCCACTTCCGATTAGCTCATGCGAGGACGAAGCACCAAGGGCCATGGGAGGTGACGTGCACGGGGCTGGCCCGCGAGACAGAGCTCGACCGCTTGGATTTATCAACGCTGCAGGGACGGACCCGAGCACAGACGCCGTGCCAGCCCTTAATCACGAGGTGGTCGAACGTAGGATTGTTAGGGCGCGGCGACATTCATTGTGGCGAAGCACCGAGCATGCTGGTTGGAATACTTAGGAAATTTATCAAATGCATGTGATGTTCTAATACATGCGCAAACGACGCGGCTGTAGGGATGGGCCCTAACTGCCTGATGATAATGCAGCCCGATGGGCGCCCTCAATCTGAGCAAACCAAAAGGTTACCTGGTACGAACCAAAAAGTCACTTGGCAGTGGTACCACTGAAGCATCGAGGTAGTCGTTGGAGCCTGGCCTTCACGCGCCTGACGCCTCCGGAGGCTCGGGGTCCTCGCTAGGACCTGGCACCTCCCCCAGGACCGCACGGCGCCGGGGCACGTAGGGCGCGAGCATGTCCTGGGCGAGGCGCTGGAACGTGACTCCTGTATTGGCCAGGCCAAAGGGCCTGCGGATGTAGTTGCACGGATAGACCCCACCGCGGCCGACGTGCGACGGCCAGAAAAGGTCCTGGGACGCGGCCCCGTTGATGCCCGGTACGTCGACGCAGACGCGCAGCACGCCGCCCGGGCGAAGGACGGCGGTTGCGCCAGGTGACGCGGGGCGACTCCCGCCTCGCATGGCCTGCGCCTCCTGAAGCTCCTCGATTGCATTGGCGATGAACTGCCGCGAACTTGGTGCCTCGCGCCGTGCTCCTTACTTGAGTGGGCGCGCGTCAAAGCACGCCTCCATGTTGTACTCGAGCACCTCCCTCGTCTCACTGGTCAGGTCGGAGGCCTTCCAGATGGAAGCCCCTGAGCCCGACCCGAGGGGGCACCGAGTGCGCCTTCCTATGCGAGAGGGGAAGGGGCCTTGGCTCCGGGCGCGGAGCCTGAGGCACCATCCTTGGAGGCCTCCGCCCCCTGACGCCCCTTAGAGAGGAGCTGCTTCTTCTTCCTGTGAACATCCTCAGGGGGCAGGATGTCGCCTTCGTCGTCAGAGTTCTCCGCCGCTGCGGCCCGGTAGGCGCGCTCAAGGGAGCAAACGGTGTCCTTCTTAGTGCAGGTGATAGTGATGACGCCACCACTCCCCGGCATCTTGAGGACGTTGTAGCCATGGTGAGTCACCGCCATGAACTTGGCGAGGGTAGGTACCCGAGGATCGCGTTGTACGGGAGGTGGATGTGGGCGACGTCGAAGTCAATGAGCTCGGTGTGGTAGTTACTTTGCCCGCCGAAGGTGACCGGCAGGAGCACTTGCCCGATGGGGATGGTGGAGCCATCGGTGACCCCTGAGAAAGGCTTGGTTGGCATGAGCTGGTCATAGGGCACTTGGAGCATCTCGAACATCTCGATAGAGAGGTCGTTGAGCCCAGCGCCACCGTCGATGAGGGTCTTGGTGACGAGGACGTTGCTGATGGTTGGCGTGCACAGCATGGGGAGAGCACCTGCCGCGGCTGAGCACCTAAGTTGATCCTTGGAATCGAAGGTGATGGCGCACTGTGACCACTTGAGGGGAGGCACGGCCTCAAGGTTTGGGAGAGCCGCGTTCACCTCCCGCGAGAATTGCTTAAAGATCCTGTTCGACGCAAGGGCCTGAGCGCCGCCCAGGATGCAAGCGATCGCCCTGGCTTTCTGGAAGCCCCCAGCCCCGTCGTCCTGCCTCTCTTCCTCCTTCCTCCAGGGTGGCGGTGGCAGCGGGGGGAGGCCGGCCTCACGAGGGTGAGCCTCACGAGGCTGGTCGCGTCGGGGTCCCTCGCGAGACTCGTCGCGCCAGCGGTCCTCTCGAGGCTGGTCACGCCACTCCTGACACGGGTCGCGACCGTCCCAGCGGACTCCACCGCGGCCTCCACTGCGACCGTAGCCACGGTCGCCGCGCCCAGGACGACGACCGAAATGCTCTTCGCGGAGCACTCTGAGCTCCTGGCAGTCGTTGGTGTTGTGGCTGTTGGAGCAGTGGAAAATGCAGAATGGTCGTCCACCCCTGGGGGGTTCCTCATCTCGACTGCGCTTCGCCTCAGGTTCCGCCGCCAGCACCGTGGGGGCCTTCGCTTTGTTTCCTTGGCCTTGGTCTTCTTGTCTTCGGGGTCCGCCTCCGGAAGCTCAAGGAGGGATAGGCGGCCCTCTTCGGCCTTTGCGCACTTGTTTGCCTGGTTGAACATCTCCAGTCGTGAAACGCTGTATGTACTTGTGCAAGGTCTTGCCCGGCTGTTGCTTCACATGGCGCAAGTCAGCCACAGCGAGGGCGCGGTCACGGGTGCCTTGGAAGTTGGCGATGAAGCGCTCGCGAAGCTCGTCCCAGGAGGTGATTGACCCCTCAGGGAGGTTGAGGAGCCAGGAGAGCGCACCACTTTTGAGAGCCATAGGGAACCAGCTCGCCATGAGCTTGTCGTCTCCACCGGCCGCCTGGATGCTCAGCGAGTAGAGCAGTATGAACTCAGCGGGATCTGGGGTGCCGTCGTAGCGAGGAGGCAGGTCGGGCTTGAACTTGCTGGGCCATGCGATAGGATGCAGCTCCGGGGCGATGGCGCGGCAACCCACTAGACCCGCGGGTGCCGCGCGCACGGGAGGGGCCTGGTCTTGGTGTTCTTGCGTAGCTGCCTCTAGGGGCGCCTGGTCGTGACGCTGGTGCAACGGCGCAGGGAGCGCGCGCGCGTCTGCGCACGGCCGGGGCACCACCTGGCAGCTTACTTCATCCCTCGCCCGGGTCGGGGGCCCGCGCGGTGGGTCGCGCGGGTTTGCTTCATGCCTGGGCTCGGGGTCGGCGCCGCACTGGGGAGGAGGAGGTGGAGCACCATGGGCCACGTCGCCTGCCAGAGAGGGCGGGGGACGGAGCAAGTAGGAGAATGTCGGGGCATCGTCGGCAGCGCTGACGAGCTCCGCGATGCGTCCGAGCCAGTCGTCGTAGCGGTTGGGTGCAGGGCGGTAGCACAGCAACTCGCGCGCCATGAGCAGTGCGGCCGACGTGCATGCCTGCCCAGGGCGAGCGTGAGAAGACGACCCAGTAGCTGGAACGATGGACGGGGTGGCAGTGAGGCCGTTGCGCCGTGCGGTGACCGGCTGCGACGAGTCTTGCTGCTCGTGGGCGTCTGGGCCCGTGGCGGCGTCAGCCGCGGGAGAGGCGGATCGATGTGCGGCGGTGCGGCCCACTGGCGCTGTCTGGGCGACACGAGCAGCCCGGCGCTCAGTGCGGGCTCGGAGAGCGTTAGCCATCGACGGTGAGCGGAGAGGAAGCGGACCTGGAAGAGAGACTTCGGCACGCCCCCTACCTGGCGTGCCAAATGTCAGATTTCGGGCTCCGCAAAACCCAAGGAGGTTTGAACTCAGGGGCGTGTGCAAAGATCCCAACCAGCTTCGGTCCCAATCGAAGCTCACTCAATCTCGAGGAAGGAGACTAACACGCCAGGATTTACCCAGGTTCGGGCCGCTGCGAAGCGTAAAACCCTACTCCTGCCTTTGGTGGATTGCCTCTCGAGGAGGTTCGTGGATGAACTGGTACAGTAGTGAACTACCTCGCGAGGGCTCTCGGGTGGTTTTGGATCCGTCCCACTCTACGGTGCAGCCTAGCCTCTATTTATAATGGCCTCGGGTCCTCCTCCCTTATCGCACTGGCGGGAAGGGATCCCACAACGGCCAAATTCAAAGGGGGACAGGAGGTACATCTTATCCTGACGAAAGGTGGTCTTCGCCTGCAAAGTAGCTGGCAGTGACGCGGAGGTGGGCTCGGCGGTGACATCCGCCCTGCCGTGCCCGTTGGCTGGTCTTGTTACACCAGAATGGAAACCTTTGGTGGGATGCCTCGGGAACCTGCGTATGTCCTTGCCTCCTTTGCACCAAAGAGGAAACTGCCTTCTCTGTGCGCGCTGGTGCTCGCCAGGCTTGACTTGCTTCACTCCCGACCTCGCGAGGCCGGGTGCTGCATAGGGATCTCCGCTCCTCGGGAGGCAGCCTGGGGTGGCCTCCTCTCTTCAGGGGTCTTGGCGCCGTCCTCCTCGCAAGGGCGGGGCTCTCGCGAGGGCCTTGCCTTGAGTGAAGCCGCGCCGGGCCGTGCTAGTTGTCGAAGTGGGCCACGCCCTGGGCCGCAGGCAGGCAAGTCTGGGTACACCCGTTCCCAGGACGCCGACAGACGGGGGTTATCTCAACTTCTTCGGCGAGGTGGTGGAGGCGCTGGAGGCTGGCGTCTCTCGGGTGGATGAAGACAACGAGTCCAGCACGCGCGACCTTCTGGACATTGCGCTGACGCGCGTCTTCTCCAACTTGCGCCGCCACGTCCCAGAGCTTGACCTCTCCCACGTGACGGAGCCGGTGCCCGAGGAGCTCCAGAGGCCCCTCAGGGCCGAGGTGCGCAGGCAGGTGGAGTCCCTGGTGGAGCGATTCGTCCAGGAGCCTTCCTCCGAAGAAGGCGGTGACTCTGGCGCCATGGTGGCCGGGGTCACGATGGGGACAGCGCCTCCTCCGCCTGAGCTTCCCATGTTCTCTTCCTTTTGGTTCCTGTTGCATCAAGAAGCACCTGGCCCCTGGGGGCGTTAAACTTTTGTGTTATACCTTCGTTTTTTTAAGCCGTCGATTGCTTGTTTTGTGCGGCGCGTCCTCATCTCTTCCACGGGGTTTTTGTGTCATCGTTGGTGTGCCTCCATACACCCCTTCACGCCTTCGCTTCCCTTACTGTGTCGTTGCTCCGTGCCTGGCGCTCCTCGGGGGGTCCGCGAGGGTATCGCGCAGCGTCCAGCGATAGCAGCCCGCTGGGACCTCACGAGGTGGGCACTCCTGAGGGGACGCGTGCCGCTCCAAGGCCGAGGTTTTAGCGGCGATGCCTAGAGAAACCGACCTTCCTCCCTTGGGCCGTCCTTCCTGTATCCGGAGCCACAGGAGGCCCCACGGGGGCACGCGGTAAACCGTAGCGCCTGCACTTTCACGTTAGCGTTCCCGTCTCATACCCCAATATTTGGGTTGTCATTAAATCAAAAAATTCCTGCCCGTTATGGTTGGGGTACTTAGCTTGGCGGGCCGTGGAGAGCACGTGCGTTGTGAGGTGCAACTGAGGCGCCTGGGGAGCTCGGGGATCTCGCCAGGGGGGTCTTCTTCCTTGCGAGCGAGGCGGTTTGGGATCCCTCTTGGTGCTCTGCGTTGGCAGGGCCCAATCCCGCGCATACCTCGACCGCCGTTGGGGCGTCCGGATCACCAGGACGAGACCAAGGGGAGAGGGGCTACGTGACCGGTGAGGCTCCTGAGTCGCGTTGCTCAAGAGTCCCCCTTAATGCTCAAACGGCGCCCTTACCTTTCCTTGCCAGCTCCTGCCTCGAGAGGAGCCCGAGCCTCCTGAGGGTCTATGATGGCGCGCCAGGCCGCGGCTGGAGCCCCCGAGCGTGGGTCCCCCCCCCCCCCCCCCGAGCGAGGGTCGGCCGACAGGAGATGGGTGCCTCTGAGGCAACATGCGCCGGCTGGCTCACTCGAGAGCGCCGCGCGAGGAACTGGATGCCAAGGTCTTGGCGAGGTGTGCACACTATGCCCAGCCCCCGCTCGCGGGGCGTGTGAGGAGGATACCGACAGGTGTCGATTCAGAAAACAAAACTTCAAGACCAAAAAGATTGCAAAGACAAAAAACTCCCACCCCTTTTTCAAATAAGGTTCCGAAACTTTGAGTTTCATTCCAAAAAGTGACAATTCGAATACAAAAAGGAGCAAGGAATAGCCACGTCCGGCACCTAGGCTAATCTTCATCTTCGTCTTCCCCCAGCGCGGAGCGTAGGGCTTCCACTAGGCGTGGGCATAGTCATTGAAGGACAGTGTTGTCCGCCAGCGCGGAGCATGGGGCTTTCACTTGGGCGTGGGTGGGAACCCCTCCGCGTCCTCGGGGGGCTCCGGGCGTATACAACCCACTCATTATTACGTGAGAGTGTCACGGTAGGAGATAGCTGGGCGAGCCCCTAGGCGCAAGGCCTAGGTGCTCCCAACTTCGTCACGAGCCACCCCGCGCATTTCTGCGTAGTTGTGCGCCCCTACGGCCCAAACATGAGTGCATTGCTCCCCGCGTAGCCACGGGATTGCGCTCCCGCGGCCCAAACATGAGCGTGATGCACCCCATGTAACCATAGGGGTGTTGTGTCGGTGAAGCCGCCTCGTGAGGCGTCGGGGCGCCGGCTAGGCCGCGACCCGGAGGCCTCGCGAGGCCCTGCCTCCTGAGGGCCACGCCGGTGCCCCCGGAGCCGCGCGTGGCCCGCGTTGCTCGTGTCCTGCCAACCCCCTAGGCGGTGGCTCCTGTGGCCCAGGGGGGCGGCTACGCGCTGCTTGCTCATGAGGGCGGTGCCCGCATCGCGCCCCCGCGCATCTCGGGATGCCCCCTCTCTAGAACCTACCTGGCCCGATGCTCCCTCAGTGGGAGCCTTCGGGGCCGGCTTGAAGAGGCCATCCGGGACACCCCCCTACTCCGGGAGGGTGCTGGCACCTGCGACGGGCGTGTGACCCGCGGTGCCGCCCGCAGCTACGATGCTGCTCGGAACATAGGCCTCCGTGTAAAGGACTTGGCTTCCTCCTGAGCCGTCTCCGCGTGCCCCGCAGTCAGCCCCCCAGGTGGCAAGACGGCGCCGTCCGGGCCGCGCGGTCCATAGACCCTCCTGCACCGAGCCTCCGCCCGAAGCTGCTTTCCTCTACCGTCGCCGCGAGGTTGGGCGCGCGCGTCTTGACGGGGGTTGCCTCCGTCGTTATCCACCGCGCCTCTGTTACAGTTACCTGCTCGCTCGGAGGCTTGAGCCGCCTGGTCCCTGCGTCGGTTGGCGAGCTCGCGCCGGGACGACCCAGGCTGCCGATGATCCACCGGGTCATGAGCACGCACGTTGAGGCGCGCGCGGAGTGTCCCGTCACCTTCTTCATATGTACCACCGGCGGGGCCGGGCGGTGCCCCAAAGCCGGTCACAGGGACCCGGAGGAGAAGGAGCACCACGTGGGGCGGGCCTTGCACGGGCTCGCCCGGGCGTGGGCCAGGCATGCTGTCAGTCGATGAAGGGAGCTGTGCGGCGAATGAGCCCCCGGTGCCCAGGCCCAGGGCCCAGGCTCTCCTCGCGATGGCGACCAACTCGGCGATGTGGTCGGCCCAGGCGTCGAAGCCCCCGTCAGTCGGGCGATGACGAAGTAGCTCACTTGCCATCAGCAGCGCGTCATGCGCGTTCAGATCTCCCACGTGGACACAGGGTGATGGCGGTCTCGTGGATGGCGCCACGAGGCGAGCACTCTGCCGCGTCGGCTGGCGTGCGGAGCCCTGAGGCGCCCGGCCGGCACGAGCAGCGATGGCGGTGGCGACGACGCTGGTGGCCTGGTAATGAACGCCCAGCACCGAGCTGCCAGGGCGCGCGTCGTGAGAGGCAGCAGCAAGGTTGGTGAAGGTGGAACCGTTGGGGCCGGAGAAAACTTGACGGGCATCGGCCATCGAAGCGGCAGAGCGGAGAGGAAGCGAAGCTTGTGGAAGGATTCCGACACGCCCCTACCTGGCGCGCCAAATGTCGGATTTCGGGCTCCGCAAAACCCAAAGAGGTTTGAACTCAGGGGCGTGTGCGAAGATCCCCACCAGCTTCGGCCCCAAGCTCTCAGCTCCAAAGCCTAGCCCAATCGGACTCACTCAATCGCGGGGAAGAAGGCTAACACGCGAATTTACCCAGGTTCGGGCCGCTGCGAAGCATAAAACCCTACTCCTGCTTTTTGTGGATTGCCTCGCGAGGAGGTTTGTGGATGAACTGATACAGTGGTGAGCAACCTCGCGAGGGCGCTCGGGCAGTCTTTCTTTCTCCCCTCCTCTACGGCGCAGCCTAGTCTCTATTTATAATGGCTTGGGTCCTCTTCCCTTATCGCACTGGCGGGAAGGGATCCCACAATGGCCAAATTCGAAAGGGGACAGGAGGTACATCTTATCCTGATGAAAGGTGGTCTTCGCCTGCAAAGTAGCTGGTAGTGATGCAGAGGTGAGCTCGACGATGACGTCCATCCTGTGGGGCTCACGGTCTTGGTCTTGTTGCGCCGGAATGGAAATCTTTGGGGGGATGCCTTGGGAACCTGCGTACGCCCTTGCCTCCTTTGCACCAAAGAGGAAACTGCTTCTTCTATGCCCGCTGGCGCCTGCCTGGCCCGGCTGGCGTCACCTCAGCCTCTCGAGGCCGAGTGTTGCATAGAGATCTCCGCCCCTCGGGAGGGAGACTGGGGAGGCCTCCTCCTTCCGGGGGTCTTGGCGTCATCCTTCTCGCGAGGGCCTTGTCCCGGGCGATCCCGCGCCGGCCATACCAGGCTGTCGAAGTGGGCCACGCCCTGGGCCGCAGGCAGGCAGGTCTGGGTACCCCCGTTCCCAGAGCGCCGACAAGCTTGCCAAAAGCAATTGCAATATATGAAACTAGTCCCAAAGTGATAGATATTCAAGAGGGATATAATAAAAACTTTCATGAAGATCATTGGACAAATTAAACTTGATTCCTTGTAATAGTTTTGAGACATGACAATAGTAATATGTGAGTTATGTTGATGAGTAATTATGCTTAGTAAGAATATTGATGTTAAGGTTTGTGATTCCCTATGCAAGCACGAAAGTCAATAGTTGTGCTACAAAATTATATCCTACTTATGGTGCATTATTCGGTGTTAGTTATGTTTAATGCTCGCTTATGTGATTTTTCGTTTCTTAGTTGGATGCTTCCCAATCTTTTCCTAGCCTTCACTTGTACTAAGTAGAAATACTACTTGTGCATCCAAACTCCTTAAACCAGTTTTGCCACATGAGTCCACTATACCTACCTATATACGGTATTTCCATGCCGTTCCAAGCAAATTTGTATGTGCCATCTCTAAATTTCAAAATATATTTTCCTTTTTGTGTGCTCGTACCGCTCATGAAATGGTAGGGGGTGACCGATATTTTTCCATTCTAGACGCGTTATTCTCAAGATGGGTGTTTATTCACTTGTCATTGCACGAGAGTATGGCAGTAATAGGGATGCCCATTCCCGAAATGAAAAAGAAAAAATATTTACTTTATGTTGTCAAATAATAAATTCCTTGGAAAGTGTTGGTATGGAAGGTAACCGTGGATTCGGCTAGCCATGGAAAGTGAAAGTATGGTGGAAAAAGGAATAAAACTTTATTTTCTGTTTGGGAACCGCCTATGATGCATCTGGTGTGGAAAGATATTGAAATCTCTCGGTCGTTTTCGTTGACAGGAAAGGCATGCCACCCAAAATATTTTTCTCTATCAATTTAAACACTTGAGCTCTGGCACCTCTACAAATCCCTACTTCCCTCTGCGAAGGGCCTATCTATTTACTTTATGCAATTTTTATTTTTCAATTTGAGTCGCCATCTTCTCTTATAAAGCACCAACTAGGGGGCACTATGATCGTACTTGAGCATTAGGTGTAGTTAATATTTGATTGTGCATTGTGAATGGATCAATGATTGAGCATGATGGGCTAGGGATAACTTGCTTTAGCGTTGATATTTTGAAAGACATGGTTGCTTGTTGATATGCTTGAGTATTTAAGTTTTCATGTCAAAACTAGACTATTGCTTTGAATCATATGAAAAGTCCAATTGTCCATGCTATAAAGAAAAGAATATATGATGAACATGATAGGCAGCATTCCACATCAAAAATTCTATTTTTATCATTTACCTACTCGAGGACGAGTAGGAATTAAGCTTGGGGATGCTGATACGTCTCCAACGTATCTATAATTTTTGCTTGTTCCATGCTGTTATATTATCAATCTTGGATGTTTTACAATCATTCTATAACAACTTTATATCACTTTTTGGGACTAACCTATTGACTTAGTGCCAAAGTGCCAGTTGCTGTTTTTGCTTGTTTTTTACTTAGCAGAAAATCAGTACCAAACGGAGCCCAAACGCTGCGGGGATTTTTGTGGATTTTTTTGGACCAGAAGGAAGCAGATGGGCCAAACAACACCAAAAGAGGGGGCCCAGGGTGTCCACCCTCCACCAGGGCGCGCCAGAGGCCCCTGGCGCGGCCTGGTAGAGTGTGGGCACCTCGAGCACCCCCTCAACCGACTATCGAGCCTATAAATTCCCAGAAAATCCAAAAACCCTAGAGGAGTCAACAAAAAACAATTCCAGCCGCCGCAAGTTCCAGAACCTCGAGATCCAATCTAACACCATCACGGAGGGGTTCATCTTCATCATAGGTGCCTCTCCGATGATGCGTGAGTAGTCCACCATAGACCTACGGGTCCGTAGGTAGTAGCTAGATGGCTTCCCCTCTCTCTATGTTTCTCAATACAATGGTCTCTTGGGGATCTATTTGATGTAATGACTTTTGCGGTGTGTTTGTTGGGATCCGATGAATTTTGAGTTCATGATCAGTTTCTATCCATGAATATGATCTGAGTCTTCTTTGATCTCTTATTTGCATGATTACTTATAGCCTCGTATTTCTTCTTCGAATCTTTGGTTTAGTTAGGCCAACTATATCGATTTTTCATGCCATGGGAAGAGGTGCTTTGTGATGGGTACGATCTTGCGGTGTTCTTTCCCAAGACAGAAGGGGCAGCAAGACACGCATGTATCGTTCCCATTAAGGATAACAAGATGGGGTCTATTCCTACATGAATAGATCTTGTCTACATCATGTCACCGTTCTTATTGCATTACTCTGTTTCTCCATGCACTTAATACACTAGATGCATGCTGGATAGCGGTCGATGTGTGGAGTAATAGAAGTAGATGCAGAATCGTTTCGGTCTACTTGTCTTGGACGTGATGCCTATATAATGATCATTGCCTAGATATCGTCATGATTATTTGATCTTCTATCAATTGCCCAACAGTAATTTGTTCACCCACTGTGTGCTATACTCATGAGAGAAGCCACTAGTGAAACCTACGCCCCCCGGGTCTACTTTTCCATCATATTGCTTTTCGATCTACTATTTGCAACTTTTGTTTTCAGATCTATTAATCCAAAAAACCAAAAAATACCTTGATGCAATTTTTGTTTACTTATTTTATTTTGTGTTCTTGCGAGATCTATTTGCCAAAACTATCATTACCTAATCTATCTTATTACCGTAGAGAGCGTGGCAACCTCTCTTTCGCGTCGGGTTGCAAGTATTTGTTGTTTGTGTGCAGGTGTTGTTTACGTGGGTGCGTGATCTTCCTCTACTGATTGATACCTTGGTTTCATAACTGAGGGAAATACTTACCGTCGCTGTGCTGCATCATCCCTTCCTCTTTGGGGAAATAGCGACGCAGTCTCAAGCCACGTCACCACCCGAATCTAATGCTCGCTCCTCTCACATATCCCGTGAGCAATGTGTTTATGTGATACTTGGAGGAATATGTTGTTGCCCTCATGAATGACACACTTATTCACCCAATAAGAGGAGGAACACCTTAGTCCTATTTGGATAAGCCCCAGAAGGACCAACTGCCATGCCTCTCGAGTATGGGGTTATACCTTAAAGGAGTAGGACTCCTCGAAGCACCCGCCCTGCTATAGAATACAATCTTACCCAAGTAAGATGAAGAACCAATGTGGTTGGAAGCCATGATGAAGAAGAAGAAGAAGAAGAAGAAGAACAAGAGAAGTCAACCATCACTCCTCTACCGGCTACATCAGCTAGACTATATCAAGAAGCACCGACATTCAAGCACGATGAAGCCCTTGGACAACAAGAGGATTAAAGATCCCCTTGTTTCAAGTAGTCACATATCAGTTCCTGACTAGGATGGAACTGGGAAGTTGATAGCACCCCTCGCTCCACCACCTTGACAGTGTACGATAAGCATGACGTCCCTACTCTCTTCAGATGCCTGGAACGAAGTGGAATGACTGTCGTGACTTCGTTACTAGCCCCTTTTGGTCCAATCATGGGCATGACCCTGACTGGATCATGGTGAACCACCTGCCAAAGGTAGTTCACCCCACTTGCCAAACCTCGGGCCTTGGGGACCAGATGGTTGTTCTATTCTTCTGGATAGTTAGCTTATTTAAAATCCCCGCTAAGACCTTCTCACAGGAAGGAACCCATTTAGCCACCCGAACTCCAAGCTTAGTCTTAGGGACGAGTCTCAGCCCAAACCTTGTCCCAAATGGCTAACAAAGAGACAAGTAGACCAAACACTCGAAGACCCGCCAGACACTTGCGTCCGTGACTACAAAGGCAAATGGCCGAAGATGAAGGAAGGACATACCTGGCCAACTTACTCAAGCATAAGTTCTCAACGAGGAGCCTACGATGACGCGCTTCAACCCTCTCGAGGATGGAGACCACAACAGCTGAAGATCTCCTGCTTTAAGGAAGATAAGGACTTCCCCATCAATGAGAAGCTACACCAAGACTCGACCCTTCTAGCATGAGACATCTAGATATCACCAACAAACATGACCAGCGCGCACACACACTACCTTGCCCCGTATCCCGACTTTGGGATACACACGCAAGCCAGACCTCTGCTCGAACCTCGTCCATCGGGCCCTTAACTCCTAGTCAGACCTAGGATACCGCAGGAACCCAATTCACCTCTCAGACGAAGTTAATCAATGCACTTGAAGCCGTATCATCAAGCACTTTAAGATCCAATGAAGCAATCACATCGAAGAAGAAGCCACATGGGAACGTGAAGACTACCTCACCTCTGAATTTCCGCATCTTTTCTATGCCTAGCCTAGGAATCTCGGGGACGAGATTCTTGTAAGGGGGGTAGCTCTGTCACACCCTATGTTTTGCCTCTCGTGACTAAGCTGACATAACTCAAAAAGTAGGGCCAACAAAAACTTTTTGTGTGCTTGAGATGCTTGACTTTGATGATTGCTTGTTTGCTTGCTAGTGCTTTAATTCATAAAATTCCTCCTTCTCTCTAGACTCATATTCTTGCCCCAAATATTTGCCCAATGATCATGCCAAGTGTATAGGACATAAAACTATTTTTATAAAAATATTCTTTTGGCCAAAAAGCATTTATTCGATTTAGGTTTTCAAAACCCCCTGAATTGAGGTTTGTACTACAAGTCCTCAAATTAGGGTGGATGTTTTTCTCCAAAGACTTTGTTTGGAACTTACTATATATAAGACTTCCCAAAACCACCAAATATTATTTTCCTATTTTATTTAAAGGCTTTTTCTTCAAGCCAAAAATGGTATTTTATAGGGAAAATTTGTTTTTATGCTTTAAAAATATTTGAGAAAATTTAGGGAAACTCAGTGGACATATATTTTCCATATATAAGAGTTTCAGCACATGGTCATGTTCAAAATATTGGACAAAACCCTCCAAAACCATTTCTGTTCATTTCAAGTATTTGAAATATTTCTATAAGAAATATTCTCAAATAAATCCAGGAAAATTCCAGCAAGTCACACATGCTATATGTGATGATCTTGCAAAGTTTCATCTCAATCCCAATTGATTTGATTCACCAAAATATCCCAAAACCATATCTATCCAGAGCCAAATTTGAGCAAGTCTACATTGCCAACTGTCTCCATTTGTGCTCAAACTTTGTGGACATGCTCTAGTCCTCTAATAATGCAACCACACAAAGTGGTGCATCAAGGAGAACAGATCCACTTGTCCAAATGCCCTCAAATCCATTTCTGTTGTTTTCAAGAATTGGGAATTTTTGCATTGCCAACTTTCCCCATTTGGTCGCCAAACTTTTTGTGCATGTTCTAATCCCTAAATTATGCCACCACACCAAGTTGAGCATCAAGGAGAATAGCTTACCATGATCAGATCTATAGAAACCTATTTTTGTTGATTTCTAGGGTTTACAAAGTTTACATTGTCAACTTTCTTCAATCATGCTCAAATCTTGTGGTCAACCTTGTTTTTACCTCCCATTCTATCCTGTTAAATCTCATGTCATGTAGATCATCTTAGCTAGCTCAAACACTCATCAAACACCTTCTGCTATATTACCAAACTTGTTGTTTGGGCCCCTTCCCCCATTCTCCTTGAGTCTAGCTTTTTACCACAGTCCCTAATTGACCACTTCTACCTCCTGTAAAAATCCCAAGCCTCGGATCAATCATGAAGGTAAAAGTCCCCATTTTCAACTCTGGACAGCAATGGTGGCACCATTTTACCTCCCCTCCTTCTTACCTATACTCTCCTTAGCCCCCACCTAGCTCCTAGAGCCTCTCCAGACCAGCGAGTAGCTAGTGGACAAGGTGGCCGCGTCCAGAGCACGTGGATGCATGGCCATGCCGGCCATATGGGCGCTCTGGAGCGCGCTACAGTGCCCAGCCACACTGTAGCCGCCGCCCAATGCATGGCCCCGACCACCTCGAGCTCCCCCCTCTCACCAGCCGGTCGGTCTCGACGTTCGGGACACGCAAGGCCCCTGTCCCCCTCCTCTCTCTCTCCCTCCTCTGGCCTCCCTCACACGCGCACTATGCCGCCCGAGCACCCCTATGGGCGAGCTCGCATGCGCGGGCCTCTAACGCCCCTCGCTCCTCCCCTCCCTCTCTCCTAGTCGTAGACCAGGCCCATGAAGCCCTTAGACACGATCGAGAGCACCAGTTTGGCCTCTGGCATTGCCTAGGCCGTGGCCGCGGACGTCGTCCACGGTGCTCCGCCGCCCGGCCATATAAAGCCTCCCTAATCACCCCTCTCGGCTTCCTTCGCCTCCTAGAACCCCCGTGAGTCTCCCGGACAGCCCCATTCCTACCCTCATGCCCTCCATCTACTCCCGTGGCCGAATTCCCTCCCGTCGGCCTCCGCCTAAATTCGAGCGCCATGAGTACTCCCTCCCCCTCTAAGACCCACCAGGGAGCCTCCTGCATCTCCTCTGTTTCCTCCCGCGTTTCATTTTCCCTTCCAAAGGCCGTAGCGCCACGCCCATCGTTGCCGTCGTTGGTATCCGCAGCAGTCGAGGCCCGCCTCTCTACAACGCTCCCCGGCAAAAACAAGACCCCCAGGCGGATGCGGGGCTCCCTCCCGAGTACTCCGGTGGCCGGAGCGTCGCCGGAGGTGGCCCGTGCCGCCGGAACAACACCAGCGCGCGCCTGGCCGTGGCCTCCCCTGTCTCTCCTCTGACTGGCGGGAGGTGCGGGAAGAACCTGCCGGGTGGAGCCCGCCTGTAAGCGGCACGACGGTCGGGCCCATCGTTTTAAGTGCACGCGCCTTTTCCAGTGTGCGCCTCCCTGGGCCGAAGGCGGCTTCTTCCGGTACGCCATCGACGTGGCCCTGCGCAGGCGCGCGGTTGAGCCACTGGGCCGGCCCAGTAGCGGCTACGCCCCGCTGAGCTGTGCGGCCCATTGGTTTTGGCACACTAGGTATAAACCTTTTTCCATTTTCTATTTCTGTAGAACTTGTAAAATCCATAGAAAATTCATTTGAACTCCAAATTGGATGATTCAAATTCCTGGATGTCCCAAAAATGAAGATCTATCCAATGGTGTGCGGTGCACATTTTTCCACATGACATTTCTCCTCCATCAAATATCTTGGTCATTTCTTTTATTATAAGAGCCACTTTGTAAAATCCCTAGAACACTCACCTTAGATTCAAATGCAAAGATTCAAAATCCTAGGTGTATCTAAGCTCATGAGATAAGATGTGAACATTTTTCCATATACTTTCTCTGTTATGTGAATTGTTGAACCATTTCTTCATGAATGGCTCACTTTGAAAACCCCTAGGAAAATCATGCCAACTCCAAATCCAGTGAAACCACTTCCCAGATGTTTCTAAAATCATGCCCTATTTTATGAGTGCATCCACTCATTTTTATAAAAATGTTTCCTATAGACATCTTATAGGATCATCATTTCCTCCGTTTCCACCATTCAAAACTCCCCCTTGATCCACATCCAATAAAACCTCCTTGGTTATTTTTCTTATAGCCAGAGGTGTCCAAGAAAAATAACCTTCCTATTTTAGAACACGTTTATCCCTCTACTTGTTGTGTTGCTTATTATGGTTGTTTCCGACGGTAGTTGACGAAGTAGACGAAG
Source organism: Elymus sibiricus (assembly GCA_039707655.1). Classification (NCBI taxonomy): domain Eukaryota; kingdom Viridiplantae; phylum Streptophyta; class Magnoliopsida; order Poales; family Poaceae; genus Elymus; species Elymus sibiricus. The sequence continues at coordinate 483,899,662 of CM077665.1, forward strand.
TGCTCGGAGTTGGACGAGAAGCATTTGAAGACCTCGAAGAATTTGCTGAGCCAGGCAAGCAGCCCTTTGACCATGTCTATGAAACCCTTTTTGCATGGCATATAGCACTCTATTTTTGTTATGTTGATCATGATGCTATGGTGACCACCTTCATGAGTTGTCTCAGATACTTTTACCCGTTGATACTTGCACTGAGCATGACCCTACCTTTCTATGAGGGTTATGCGGGCGAGAAGTAGTTAGGATGCTAAAGTAGATGCTACGCAAATGGGACGGGATTATGCATGGTGTCGGAGAGGAAATGATTTCAAAGACTTTTTGAAAACCCCGTCGGGTGCCACAAATGCCCGAGGGAGATGATGTTGAGCTAGGTAACCACTTGATAAAGAAGTGGTGTACCGAGGCAAGTGAGTGTGTTGTTTTCGAAAACGGATTGGTTTAAGTTGCGACCGTTACTCCAACCTTACATGTACAACCATTCTACCCCTATATGGGAAGGGGCTTTGTTGATTACTTTCGTCGATGCTAGTAGAGAGCCCGCATTACTAGTGGCGGGAGTGACGTGGTCACTCTCGATACGGGGTCGTGCCAGGTAGGGCGACCATGTACTGTTTTTACAGACACCGGGCACACCGTTGTATTGCTTCAGGGATGGTACTATGTTGAGCAAGGCTCGTGATTGTACATCATGAAAACGTGGACCAACGAGTGGACTCTTTGTTTAGTATCGTCAGGGGAAAGGCATTGTTCGGGTACTTACCTCGGGTATGAATAATACCGCGAGTCATGGCTTGACACGAATGTTTCCCGAGTCTTGTGGGTAAAGTGTGCAACCTCTGCAGAGTGTAAAACTATTCGAATAGCCGTGTCCACGGTCAAGGACAGTTGGATGACCGCTCTTGGGCTACGTCCATTGTTTAAAATCTTGGTGTGTGTGTGTGTGGAACAAAAGATGATACTTGAGTTAAGTCGGATGACTTGACATGATGACTGAACATGAGATGTTCAACCCCTTCTTATGATGATATTTGTAACTTGTTCATATGGATATCCGCAATCTGTTGATGAATGCTTTTCCAAGATAATTGATCATGTCATTGCACTCAAAATTAGCTTTCCGCAAACTTACCTACTTAGTGCTTTATCATGCATTGTTATACCTTGTTCCAAAACATGGGTTGCTTGCGAGTACATTCAAAGTACTCATTGTCTTGTCACTGGTTATTTTATTGGCCAGGCATGAAAGAACATGATACGATGAAGAATACCTTGGTGACGAACATGCGAGCTAGGACGCTTCCCAGTCATAATGCTTGTAGGGTTAAGGCAGATGGCATGGGTTCACGCTATCGTTGAAGATTTCCGCTGCAATCATATGAAGACTTGGCCATAAAGGCCATATTTAAGTAAAACGGTACGTAATGGATGTAAGACTCTTGTTATTCAGTTTATGTGTGTTCGGTGAGCATTGATCTCTGGGATCACTATGCACGTATATTCGGTGATCACGACTTATGAGTCGGGGTCCCCACATGCACCGAGAGGAAGGGCGTGCAACTACACCATAGACGAAGACATCTTGCTATGCAAGACATGGTTGAATGTGTCTATGGATGCCACCGTGGGGGTGACCAAACTAGAGATACATTTTGGGATAGGATGAAGGAGTACTTTGATGCAAAAAACAAGAGTGGAATTAAGCGCACCAATAGGTCTCTTCGCTCCTGATGGTCGACGATCAACAGAGATTGCCAAAGGTGGGCGGCGGCAATGTCATCGGTTGACAAGATAAACCCAAGTGGCACTAATGATAGAGATAGAGTAAGTGCCATTTCTTTATGTTCCATGTTCATGCTTCATCTTTTGTGTTTCAAGTGGTAACTTGTTCTTTCATCTTTTGTGTAGCACAATATTGCACAAAGCTTGTTTCGAGGAGAAGAAAAGAAGACCAAGAAAGTCAAGGTTAAGAAAGGGAGAGCATTTGTGTTGCCCCATTCCTACGAAGTGTTGAAGGATCAGGAGAAATGGAAGAAACGTCCTGATGATGAGGAGTCCAAGAAAGCCAATGTTGATGCGGTGGTCTTATATGATGATGAGTAGGAGGCATCAAGTGATGACGCCAAGAGGAGCCCCACATCAAACTCGGTTTCCTACTCCAAGCCAAAAAGACCAAGTGGAGTCGCAAAAGAAAAGAAGAAGAAGAAGAAGAAGAAGAAGAAGAAGGGAGGAGATGCTGACATAAAGAATGCTATGCAGGCTATTGTGATGGCAAAAAAGGAAGCAAACGAGGAGGGGACGGTGGCAAGAGCAAAGAGTCAGCGGCCGGGGAGAGGATGTTGGCGGCCGAGGAGAGGAGGTTGGCGGCCTAGGAGAGGAAGGTGGCATTGGAGGAGAAGAAATTGGCCATGGAGGAGCAAGTTAGATTGTTGGAATATGAGAAGCACCTCTTCTTCATGGACACATCTAACTTTGATGATAGGCAAAAGGAGTACATCAACCTTTGATGTGATCAACTCTTGCTCCAAAAAAAGATGATTGGCATGGGATGCATGGGAGGCATGGTGTTGGGGATATTCCCCGCGGTTTGACCCGGCCAGGAGGTATGACCCGACCCATCACATGGCGGCTCATGGGTCACCTCGCTTTCCAGGTCGACCTAGAGGACAAGGCCTAAGGCCCACTGTGCAAGTCGGGGGAAGGCGGCTCATGGAGAGGCTTGAAGGGCCGGCTTATAGAGTAGCACTCCAATTAAGGGAAGCAAGACCCGGACTAGGATTCATCTTATAATAAGAAAGAGAATAGTCCTAATCCTACTAGGACTCTATATGTAAGCCTGCCCCTTCAACTTATATAAGGAGGGGCTGGGCACCCCAAGAGGGACAAGTTAAGTCATTAGAGATAGACAGATTAGAAACCCTCGAGACTAGAGGTGGCAAATAGCACCCTTGTAATTGAGATCATCATCAATAGCAATCAAGCAGGATATAGGCTTTTACCTCCACCGCGAGGGGCCGAACCTGGGTAAAACCCGCGTCTCTCGATTCCGACCAACCCCGTTCAAGCTACCACCTAGTTGCAATGGTCTCAGACCTAAATTCTCTCACGAGGACATCTGCCGTGACAAAACCACGATAGTTGGCGCCCACCGTGGGGCCAGCACACGGTGGTGTTGAGTTTTTGGAGGGATCTCCCCCAAGGATTGAGAAGTTCGCGATATGCCGGATGAAGAAGAGCCATCGCGGAAGGATCTACATCGTCACCATGGCGCGGGGTCAGAAATAGGCAATATGTGATTAGATCGAGTTCAAGAAAATTTAGGGTTGCGTTTTGTGCGGCGGCGTGCGATCTCTGGATCTAATCTACCCTTTGGCGTTCGAAAGAATAATGATATCCAGTAGGAGCAACTGCCGAGATCTCTGCAAACCAATTGATGAGACTTTCAGCGGCGCATGTGTAGGATTACGCCCAACCATCCGAAAGCTCACGAGTCACGGAAAACTAAAAGTAAAACGTTGATGGAGTTCTGCTAATGTACGGAGCCTCGCGTCACTAGCGTTGATCGGATCAGCCATTAAAAAAATGACGTTCAAGTAGTCTTTGCAGCCGCAGGCGTTAAAGAGAGTAAAAAAGGCATCCATCAAATGAGAACGGACGTTTGGAGGCCGAGCTCCATGGAGCTCGAAATTTTTGAAAAATTCAAATTTCAAAATTTTTGGTTTCAAAAAAATTTAAAAAAATATTATGCAAGTAAAGAAAGATGTTATGTGTATGTGTGTAAATTTTTAAGATGAAATACATTGAAATACGATCTGCACAAAAAGACAAATTCATGGCCTGAGACGATGAATAGTATCATGTGTTAAAAAGCCCCATATTTGTCTTTTTTGTATAGGCCTCATTTCAACGTATTTTTTCTGAAAATTTACACACGTGTTACGCCCTCACTTATCTTTGTATTTTTATTCAGAATTTTTTAAAATATAAAAATATGAATTTTCATGATTTTTGAATTTTACATTTGAAGGCCTTCATGGAGCTCGGCCTCCAAAAACAATTTCCGTCCATCAAAGTCCTTATACACAGGCTTCAAAACCAACGCCCAAAGCATTATATCAAGGCTGGCTAATTGCTACTACTAGAAATTAATGCTAGTACTACTATTACTACTTTGCTCAAGCATGGGGAAGTACGTGGAGGAATCAATCGGGATTGTTCATCACTCATATTTGTACGCACGAGGTGTTCAGATCGGAAGCGGCACATAGGTTTCCAATCGGAGTCGGACAAGAAATAAAAGGGGGGACGCAAGAGACCGACGCAAGTGGCAGGATTTGGAACTCCATCCGCACACGGATCAGCAGGAGGTCAAGACAAAAGGAAAAATAGAAATCCATCCATACACGGATCAGTTTCGTGGCTGGCCGCCCTAAATTTGGATGAGTACAACTTAATTGCACGGAGCACGAGGACTAGTACATCTTTTCAATGAACGTACAGCTTAATTGGACGTACATGCATATTGGACTTTGTTTAGGCTACTCCAAGCATTATCTTTTTTCTTTTTTCTTTTTTTTTTTGCGAGAAACTTCCAATCTATTCATCTTCAATCATGGCAGTACAAAGAACAACAGAGGTAATAAAAATTACAACCATGTCCGTAGACCACCTAGCGACGACTACAAGCACTGGAGCGAGCCGAAGGCGCGTCGCCGTCATCGCCCCTCCCTCACCGGAGCCGGGCAAAGCTTGTTGTAGTAGACAGTCGGGAAGTCGTCGTGCTAAGGCCCCATAGGACCAGCGCACCAGAGTAGCAACCATCGCCGATGAAGAAAGTCGTAGATCAGAAGGATCAAACCTGTAAACACCCAAACAAAGACGAACGAAAACCGGATCCAAACAGATCCACCGAAGACCAGCACCGACCGAATCCCGCGAGATCCGACGCAGAGAAACCTCCACACGCCCTCTGACGATGCTAGACACACCATCGGGACGGGGATAGAACGTGGGAGACATTTCCTACTAAGGGATATCGCCGCCGCCACACAGCCCCAACCAAGACTCCAAGCATTATCTTTTTTCGTCCAAACATCCAAGCATTATCTGGCATCAGTGTCCGTGTTCATCGACAAAAATATCAGGTGATATCCGTCCTATTTATTTTATCAGTACATTTTATTTCTTTTGAGAACAATTATTTTGACCTGTAATTATTTTACGCACGACAATTGTTTATTATAAAACTGACGTGGCGTTAGACCGTAAATACGGTCCTCGCGCCAATATCATCATGCGCCAGCGCCCGTCCATGCCACACTGTCCGACGGACATGCGTGGAGGCCGCCATCCGTGTGATCCGAACTACATCAACAGTCCACGACCGACTCGCGCGTCCGTGCTGGCTTCCCACGCCACGGCCGACTCGCGCGTCCGAGCCAGCTTCCCATGCCACGGCCGACTCGCGCGTCCGAGCGCGGACATTACCTAAACAGCGCGGTCGACTCGCGGTCGACTCGGCTTCCAACGCCACGGCCGACTCGCTCGTTCGAGCCGGTGTCGAACGTCGCGGTCCGGTCTACATCAACACTTTGGGGCCGCGCCTGCTCGCTCGAGCTGTCCAACTGCTGCGCGTGAGTCGCCGCCTCCGCGGTCCGGTCTACAGCAACACGCCGGGGCCGCGACCGTCCATATGAACTGCCCAACGGACGCACGCAAGCCGCTGACCCCACGGCTAGGTCTCCTCCAACAACATTGGAGCAAAGGGAAAAAGTTACATCTGGAATCATGTCTTACGCAAGGTTGCCAAAGCCCGCGCCAGCCCCCACTTGTACCGGGTTACCCAATGGATAGACGCACTAGCTTGCCATCCCCCGGTCCGGTCTGCTTCAGCACATCAAAGAAATAAGAGAGTCAGACACGGAGGAAACATCCATGGAGAAGCTACAAATTGAGTCGGCCACCGTTGAGCCGTCAATTCTAAAGATGGCAGCGAAGCAACAGGAAAAAAATGGCCCTCGAGGAGTCAGGAGAGCCGGACCAAGTGATAATGGGTCAAGAGACATATGCACTCAATTTGGCCACGACATTTGCCAAAGACATATGATAAGCATCATGAAGATCATCAACTCACCACATCGTCTCCAGTTTGAATAAATTCCATCATCCGGCCATCAATCTTATGCCAGCTTATGCCACAGCCAAGTATGAATACTCTCAAGCCGCCTCCTCGAGTCGACTTAAGACTCGGGGGCTACACAGACATGGCTCGACAGATTTAGTCGTTTTTCAACAAAAGTACAAGAACACTGGGTCATGGCAAGGAAGATAACCTGGTCGCAGGGGTTGCTGCCTTATTGGCAAAAAATTAAAGGTGGCCCAAGAAGACTAGCTGCCACGATGCGCAGTTCAAACATGGGTGTCCAGCCATACTGGCGAAAAATTAAAGGTTGCCAAAGAGGACTAGCTGCCACGATGCGCAGTTCAAACATGGGTGTCCTACCATATTGGCAAAAAATTAAAGGTTGCCAAAGAGGACTAGCTGCCACGATGTGCAGTTCAAACATGGGTGTCCTGCCATATTGGCGAAAATTAAAGGTTGCCAAAGAGGACTAGCTGCCACGGTGCACAGTTCAAACATGGGTGTCCTGCCATATTGACGAAAAATTAAAGGTTGCCAAAGAGGACTAGCTGCCATGATGCGCTGTTCAAACATAGGTATCATGCCTTATTGGCTCGTCATATTATGGTCAATGGAATAAAGCCGGCTTATCTGAACCCCAGATGTTTTGCAGTAGTAGCATTGTCACATGTATATCCTATGCGGAGCATTTCCATGATCATAGGTCACTTGGGGGCTCCCGACTCAACGAGTTAGCCATTAATATCCCTCTTGACCCGGCTAAATGCCATTACAAATAATGGTTAAACCTGCCTGTTTGCAAGATGCTACTCCGAACAGGTGACCCCATGTACTCTTGATAAGTCAATCCATCTGGACCCTGAATTTATCAAGCTTAAAATACCTGCTTGAGTCACGTGAGAGCCGGCTTACAAAGAGCGAGGATAAACCATGGGTTATCACACCCGCTTCATTGAAGCAAGACTCGAGCCTGGAAAGCCGGTCTTTATGTCGAGCCTCGAAGCCGACATTTTTATACTCTGTTATCATATACATACATCATCCTGCATTGCATCATTGCACAATGCATAAGTGAGTTGGCCCACCGTCCTCATGGTAGTGCCCATAGTTTCGATGCTTGCCGTTGGGGGGCTCCTCCGGCACCACACCGTCATCCCTGGGCGGCACCTGAACGGGCATGTGCAGCACCACGTCCTTGGTCTTGTCCATGGACGGCACCACCTCCTTGCCCATTTTCTCTGTGTTGATTTGCATTATGAAGAGCACAAAGTTCAAAGGTTAATCGATATTAAAACCTATCGTCCATAACCCCTATATTTACCCAGTCTCGCGGTCACTACTTACCCACCACCTCACTCAGATAACTCTATATGTCTCTCACTCTTCCTCCTATCCATCGCCATGAACTCCAACATCAACTCCAACCTCATTCCCAACCCCTTCCCTTGGGGCATTGGATGGAGAGTTTTGTTCCTCGGGTTCTCGCTCGGTGACCGCATCAAATTCGAGAACACCATGGAAGTCTGCTCGAACATCAGCAACATGGAAGACATGCACAAGGAGTCGGACGATGTGGTGAAGAAGGCGACGTCGGGGGAGTTGAAGACGTTGATTCCTAATCCAGGGAAGGGTGCTATGTTAGTCGACATCCTTCGTTGGGCCATGAATCAGGCCGACTCCGACGACGCTGGACAGAGGGCAAGGTGGGCCAAGTACAGGAATACACACGTCCTCATGACCAGCGCGTCGCAACTTACTGGACGACAAGGATGGTGGTGGTGCCGGAGGAGGAAGATGAAGCGAAGGCGATGGTTGTCAGGGCGCCGGGGCAAGGACAACAAAGTATGCTAATCGATCTGGACTCCGGCGACAAAGAAGAGACAGTTGTCCAGCACGAGGACAAGAACAAGGCTAAGGGCACACGGCGCTCCAACCGCCTCCAGGGTCGTCGGGGCTAAGACTTCAGACTACTGTGTAAGATTAACCCCCACCCACCCACCCACCCACCCAATACCCATTCGCCTTGTACTCAATCTGGATTGGAACCTCAAATCCATCGCCATGAGGAACTCATGATGATGTTATGATCACTCATATGGCTATTTACCCGGATTCCCCGTTCCCCTAGAATGCAGATTGAATCTAAACGCGGGTGAATGCAAAATAGTAAGTGAGGAGGTGAAAATAGTGCTTACCGCCATTGCCGAAGTGTTGCGGATGATGTTTTGGATGCCAGTGATGGAGGCCGGTGGTCGCCTTGTTGTTCTTCGATCCGCTAAACTTCGTCGCCGCCGCCGGTGAGAGTGTGAGAGTGAAGAGAGGGGAGAGAGAGCGGTGAGGGGAGGTGAGGGTAATTATTGCCGACGCTTCAGGAAGCAACTCGGCTTCTCGAGCATGGCTCCTTGCATGCAGCCGCCGCCGCCCACGTCCATCGCGCGGTCCTGTCTCTGGTGAAACTATTGGTTCAAGTGTTCCCACCGGGCCTGGCTGGAGGTGCTTTGAGGTTCGTGCGATGCGGGCCAAATAGTGAATGCGGGTAAACAAACAGCCCATTTTATTCCCACTCGGGCCTGGTTGGCCTATATGCAGGATACCAAACACGCCCATAAGAAACGTTCTAGCCTCCATCTTTGTGCATGTCCGCTTGTATCTTTGTATAGAGCAGAAAGATTCCATCTTGGTGGATAGTCTTTTCCTCCGTGCTCCTCTATTCTACGTTGCTCTATGTGGCTTGTTCATGTCTTACGGTTCCATGCGACATGGCGAGAGAAGTCCTCCTCTCTTGTCCTCCAAGAAAGTATCTCGTGCTCCGGGAACTTAGGTGCTATGGTGATACAGGTTGCTGGGAGCCCTTGGATCTGAGATCAAACGGCTCCCAGGAGCTCTTGACACATGTTTCAAAGAAACACCCTAGGAGTTTGAAAATTGCGTAGAGGTCTAGCAGATCCAGCAGCTCTCGGGTGACGTCCGATCTGAGATCTAAAAGCCCAAGAGCCCGTATCACGGGAGCACCCAGGCCTAGGGAGCACCTGATTGTCCTCCCCCTTCATTGCAGAACGAGGAGCACCATACCCTCTGTTACCATGATGTGACACTCGACAAAGAGTTTACCAAGTATTTTTATGCCTTTGCCGAGTACTTGCATTGAAGGTTTTTCTTCTAGTGGTCAGTCGCTTCACTGCAGGATGAGGAAAATACGATGCTCAATCAGCCATGCCTGATCTAATCGCTAGTTAACTCGTTTCCGTCTTGTGGCTTTGCCGGTTCAGCTCCATGTGACCTTCTTCTGCATCACAGGTGAATCACGGTCCTTACCGATGGGAGGGCTTTGTTTTTAGTTTTTTCTTAGTTTTAGTGGGGTTTATGTCCTACTTGGGAAGGGGAGGCTCGGGCGGCTTCCTAAAGATACAATAAGATTCTCCCCGCCTAGCCCCGTCCCGATGTTCACTACTGGGAAAAGGCTTATAGGTGAACCCAAATGTGTGACGGGCGGCCCATGTCACCCGCCACTGCTAGTAACTGTGGCGGGTGACAGGAACTGACAGCCAGAGCTTATGCTCTAGTAGTGGCGGGGGTTGCACACCACTCGCCACAAATCAGCATCGCTGAGTGTGGCCACGTTGTGAATGTTATCAGTGGCAGGTGTGTAGCGGCACTCGCCACTACTCAGGAAGGTAGCACTGGCGGGCTGCACTTAGTGCTCGCCATAGTTCTGTGCGTGCAACAGTTACTGATCCAAATCGGATTTGCCGCCCACCACCCCAAAGTAGAAGTGGCGGGCCGGTTGGCGCGCTCGTCACGGACGCGAACTTATTGGACTACACGCGCACGCTCCTCTTCCTGCCACACCTCACTTCACTCTCTCTCACTCTCACTCTCCCCCGTCGGCATCCACTGCCGCCGTCGCCCTCTATTACCGCCGTCGCCGTCCACTGCCACCGTCGTCGTCCGCCGCCGTCGTCGCCGTCGTCCGCTGCCCTCCATCGCCCTCGCCGATCGACAATCCGCCCCATCATCGTCCACTCCGTAATACATCGCCATTCCTGCCTTCCCCGCCTCTCTCTGGCTTTCCTCATCTCCACCCGTGGCCGCGTCCCCATGCACACGGACAGGCGCGGCAGCAGCCACGCAGACGCACAGCCGCGGCAGCAGCCGGCCACGCACACGCACACGGCTAGGGTTAGTTCAACTAGTTCAATAATTTCTTTTAGTAAGTGCAGGCACTCACACGCACAGCCGCGGCAGCAGCCGGCCATGCACACGCACACGCACATGGCTAGGGTTAGTTCAACTAGTTTAGTAATTTCTTTTAGTAAGTGCAGCCACGCACATGCACAATGCATCATACATACATATCTATATTTGTTTATGTTGCGGAAAGCCGGTCTTAAAACCGGGTTACATCGTAACTTCTGCAGGAACAAATAAATCTTTGATAGCCAATATGGCTGAATCTTCATCATGGTTTATCATAACCAGTATTAAATGATTTGTGCTTCCAAGCCAGCTCATAAAAAATGATTACTCTCGAAGAGCTGGTCTATATTGCTGAGCCAGCTTATCACATATAATGTCGGTTCATTTAATTGACCCGCTCTTGTATTTTTTTCAACTTGTGCTCTGTAATAAACTACAACACTTATGGATTTCTCAAACATATATTTGCCAGGTTGCATCGCAACCACGGGCAGCGATTTCATTTCAAGCACAAAGGCATTATTCCAGGATATTCGCACAAATGATAAATTATCGGGTTGCATTACAACCACGGTCAAGGATTCATTCAATTCAGATCAATATCAGTTCAAGAGAATTTCTGAAGTGCATTATGATGGGTTATATTATTCTCACACAGTCCCAAGTCGCTGTAGGCATACGACCCGGCCCTTGGGGGCTACATCATATGATGTTTTTCCTTTTCAAAGGAGAAGTACATGTAAGTCCCAAGTCGATGCAGGCATGTGACCCGGCACTTGGGGGCTACAGTATTCAGCTGTTTAAATAGATTATAAGGTCCAAATGGAAGACCTGGCCCATCACATACTGATGAGCCGGCCATTGGGGCTACACATGTGAAATGCAAGACATTCAGCTTATAACTGGCGACTCAAATGATTACCCGGATTTCTCCAAATCTATCTACCTACAACATTCAAAGCCAAGTTCAAAGTCCCAGGTTGTTGCAAAACAACCTGGCCCTTGGGGGCTACACTGGCTGAACTTTTAAGTATAAGACAATTATAAGTCCCTGGCTATTGCAGGCAAGACAACCCGGCACTTGGGGTCTACACAGTCAAAATATTGTTCTACGCAAAAGCACCAAGTCATCATAAACTGATAATCTCGGGGCTTGGGGGCTACAGGTAATATGGATATATCAAAAAAATAGAAGAACACTTTCAAGCTGGCAATTGTGAGCAAGACTAGTCTCATTTCTTGATGGAGGGTTGCAAAAATTATCTTATCCAAGTTATTCATAGAAAGGCCTAGAAGCCGGCTCAACATCATATGGATCTTTTTATTCCCAATAATTTTATCTAGCCGAAGAATTGAAAGGCATCTCAACATCAAACAGATTTCTTTATTCCCAATAATTTCATCAATTCAACTGGAGTCCAGTTGTTTGTCCTGGCAGCGCCAACAATCATGACCCGGCAGAGTCTATATACGCAACCCAGCTTCACAAGTTGGCAATTTCTACATCCATAAATCAACAATATTTTCATCATAATTCAGCATCCACTATGTTCGATGACCCGGCAAGAGCAGCCGTGTCCCAGAAAGCCGGTTCAACAACAGACAAAATTCTATTCCCAATATTTTCATCAAACCCAAAGCACGAGGAACTAGCCTGATGTTAGAGGCATTGCTACTTCCAATATTTTTTCTACAAAGAAACCACATCAGCAAGTGGATTGAGAAGCCAACCCGATGATATGACAAAGAGAGACCCAGATTTTTCGAGGAGCCACTTCATTGAAATAAGCCGGCCAATGGAGCAAACACGTCCCCTGGCATATTTATTATTTTTATTTCAGGATCTTACCACGAATAAATTCAAGCTAACCTGGGGGCTAATGTTGGGGATATTCCCCACGGTTTGACCCGGCCAGGAGGTATGACCCGACCCATCACATGGCGGCTCATGGGTCACCTCGCTTTTCGGGTCGGCCTGGACGACAAGGCCTAAGGCTCAGTGTGCAACTCGGTGGAAGGCGGCTCACGGGGAGGCTTGAAGGGCCGGATCATAGAGTAGGACTCCAATTAAGGGAAGCAAGACCTATACTAGGATTCATCTTATAATAAGAAAGAGAATAGTCCTAACCCTACTAGGACTCTATATGTAAGGTTGCCCCTTCAACTTATATAAGGAGGGGCAGGGCACCCCAAGAGGGACAAGTTAAGTCATTAGAGATAGACAGATTAGAACCCTCGAGACTAGAGGTGGCAAAATAGCACCCTTGTAATCGAGATCATCATCATCATCAATAGCAATCATGTAGGATGTAGGCTTTTACCTCCACCGCGAGGGGCCGAACGTGGGTAAAACCCGCGTCTCTCGATTCCGACCAACCCCGTTTAAGCTACCACCTAGTTGCGATGGCCTCACACCTAAGTTCTCTCACAAGGACATCTACCGTGACAAAACCACGACACATGGGATCTACCATGGGAGGCTTCGGCGGCATGGGAGCTATCATGGAAGGCTTCGGAGGCATGGGAGCTACCATGGGAGGCTTCGGAGGCATGGGAGCTACCATGGGCGGCATGGGAGCACCTACGGGAGGCATGAGAGCTACCATGGGTGGCAAGGGAGCACCTACGGGAGGCATGGTTGCTACCATGGGCGGCATGGGAGCACCTACGGGAGGCATGAGTGTTGGGGAACGTTGCATGGGAAACAAAAAATTCCCTACGCTCACCAAGATCGATCTAGGGGATGATCATCTACGAGAGGAGAGATTAGATCCACATACCATTGTAGATTACTAAGAGGGAAGCATTAAGAAACGCGGGTAATGTAGTCGAACGTCTTTGCGATCCAAATCGCAAGCCGTCCCGCGATCCAATCACGATCTAGTGCCGAACGGACGGCACCTCCGCGTTAAGCACACGTACAGCTCGATGACGTCTCCGCCTTATTGATCTAGAAAGCGGGGGCGGAGAAGTAGATGAGTTCTCTGGCAGCACGACGGCGTGGTGGCGGTGGTGGTGGAGCTGTTCCGGCAGGGCTTCGCCAAGCACTACGGAAACCGATCTAGTGGAGAAATTAATCTACAGGGAGAGAGAGGGCTGAGCCGTGGCCTTTCAGGTGCGGCTGCCCTCTCTCCCCTCTAGTATATATAGGGGGAAGGGGAGGGGGGCTGCGCCCTAGGGTTCCCCACTTAGGGGGGCCGGCGGCCAAGGGGAGGGGCGGCTGCCCTAGAGGTGGCTTGGCCCCCAAGTTAGGGTGGCGCCAACCCTAGGGTTGGCCCTCCCACCAGCCCAGCCGCATGGGCCTGGGTGGGGAGGTGCGCCCAGCCCACCAGGGGCTGGTGCGCACCACTCACAGCCCATGTGGCCCCTCCAGGGCTGGTGGCCCCTTCCGGTGGACCCCCGGAACCCTTCCGGCACCCTCGGTACGCTACCGGTGATGCCCGAACTTTTTTTGGTGATCAACACGGAACTTCCCATATATCAATCTTTACCTCCGGACCATTTCGGAGCTCCTTGTCATGTGCGGGATCTCATTCGGGACTCAGAACAACCTTCGGTCACCAACATACATAACTCAACAATACCAAATCGTCACCGAACATTAAATGTGCAGACCCTGCGGGTTCGAGAACAAACATGACCGAGACACTCTCCGATCAATAACCAATAGCGAGACTTGGATGCCCATATTGGATCCTACATATTCTACGAAGATCTTTATCGGTCGAACCACGATGTCAAGGATTGAGGTAATCCCGTATGTAGTTCCCTTTGTTCATCGGTATGTTACTTGCCCGAGATTCGATCGTCGGTATCTCCATACCTAGTTCAATCTCGTTACCGGCAAGTCTCTTTACTCGTTCCGTAATACAAGATCCCGTGACTAACTCTTTAGTCACATTGCTTGCAAACTCATTATGATGTTGTATTACCGAGTGGGCCCTGAGATACCTCTCCGTCACACGGAGTAACAAATCCCAGACTTGATCCATGCCAACTCAACAGACACCCTTGGATATACCTGTAGAGCACCTTTATAGTCACCCAGTTACGTTGCGACGTTTGATACACACAAGGTATTCCTCCGGTGTCAGCGAGTTGCATGATCTCATGGTCATTGGAACAGATACTTGACATGCAGAAAACAATAGCAATAAACTGACACGATCATATGCTACGTTCATAGTTTGGGTCTTGTCCATCACATCATTCTCCTAATGATGTGATCCCGTTATCAAACGACAACTCATGTCTATGGCCAGGAAACCTTGACCATCTTTGATCAACGAGCTAGTCCTGCAGAGGCTCACTAGGGACACAGTGTTGTCTATGTATCCACACATGTATTTGAGTTTCCAATAAATACAATTATAGCATGGATAATAAACGATTATCATGAACAAGGAAATATAATAACAACCATTTTATTATTGCCTCCAGGGCATATTTCCAACAGTCTCCCACTTGCACTAGAGTCAATAATCTAGCTCACATCACTATGTGATTTACATTGTAATGAATCTAACACCCATACAGTTCTCATGTTGATCATGTTTTGCTCGTGGAAGAGGATTAGTCAACGGGTCTGCGACATTCAGATCCTTGTGTACTTTGCAAATATTTATGTCCTCCTCCTTGATGTAATCGCGGATGGAATTGAAGCATCGCTTTATGTGTCTGGTCCTCTTGTGAAACCTTGGTTCCTTGGCCAGAGCAATGTCACCAGTGTTATCACAGAACAGAGTCATTGGGTCCAGTGCACTGGGCACAACTCCAAGATCCGCCATGAACTGCTTCATCCAGACAACTTCCATTGCCGCCTCTGAGGCAGCAATGTACTCCGCTTCACATATAGAATCGGCTACCACGCTTTGATTGGAACTGCACCAGCTTACTGCTCTCCCATTGAGAATATATACGTATCTGGTTTGAGACTTAGAGTCATCCGGATTAGTGTCAAAGCTTGCATCGACGTAACCCTTTACGACGAGCTCATGATTACCTCCATAAAAGAGAAACATTTCCTTAGTCCTTTTCAGGTACTTAAGGATATTCTTGACCGTCGTCCAGTGTTCCACTGCTGGATCACTTTGAAACCTTCCGGCCATACTTATGGCAAGGCTGACATCTGGTCTTGTGCGCAGCATTGCATACATGATAGAGCCTATGGCAGAAGCATAGGGGATGACACTCATCTTTTCTATATCCTCTATAGTCACTGGGCATTGAGTCTTACTCAACTTCACACCTTGCAATACAGGCAAGAACCCTTTCTTGGACTAATCCATTTTGAACTTCTTCAAAACTTTATCAAGGTATGTGCTCTATGAAAGTCCTATTAAACGTCTCGATCTATCTCTATAGATCTTGATGCCTAATATGAAAGCAGCTTCTCCTAGGTCCTTCATTGAAAAACTCTTGTTCAAATACTCCTTCATGCTTTCCAAAAATTCTATATTGTTTCCAATCAGCAATATGTCATCCACATATAATATTAGAAACGCTATAGAGCTCCCACTCACTTTCTTGTAAATACAAGTTTCTCCGTAAACTTGTATAAACCCATACGCTTTGATCACCTCATCAAAGCGAAGATTCCAACTCCGAGACGCTTGCACCAGCCCATAAATGGATCGCTGGAGCTTGCAAACTTTATCAGCATTCTCTGGATCGACAAAACCTTCTGGTTGCGTCATATACAACTCTTCCTTAAGGAAACCGTTAAGGAACGCTATTTTGACATCCATCTGCCAAATTTCATAATCGAAAAATGCAGCTATTGCTAACATGATTCTGACGGACTTAAGCATCGCTACGAGTGAGAAAGTCTCATCGTAGTCAACTCCTTGAACTTGTGAAAAACCTTTTGCCACAAGTCGAGCTTTATAGACGGTGATATTACCGTCCGCGTTCGTCTTCTTCTTAAAATCCATTTATTCTGAATGGCCTTTCGCCCTTCATGTAATACTTCCAAAGTCCATACTTTGTTTTCATACATGGATCCCAACTCGGATTTCATGGCCTCTAACCATTTGTCGGAATTCGGGCCCACCATCGCTTCTCCATAGCTCGTAGGTTCATCGTTGTCCAACAACATGACCTCTAAGACAGGATTACCGTACCATTCAGGAGCAGTACGTCTCCTTGTCGACCTACGAGGTTCGATAGTAACTTGATCCGAAGCTTCATGATCACCATCATCAGCTTCCTCTTCAACCGATGTAGGCTCCACTGAAACATCTTTCTGCGTTGTGCCACTCTCTGGTTGAAGTAAAGGTTCATCAACCTCATCAAGTTCTATATTCATCCCACTCGATTCTTTCGGGAGAAACTCTTTCTCGAGAAATGACCCGTTCTTAGCGACAAACACTTTGCCTTCGGATCTGAGATAGAAGGTATACCCAACCGTCTCTTTTGGGTATCCTATGAAGACGCATTTCTCCGCTTTGGGTTTGAGCTTTTCTGGCTGAAGCTTTTTGACATAAGCATCGCATCCCCAAACTTTAAGAAACGACAACTTTGGTTTCTTGCCAAACCACAGTTCATACGGCGTCGTCTCAATGGATTTAGATGGTGCCCTATTTAAAGTGAATGCAGCTGTCTCTAACGCATAACCCCAAAATGATAGTGGCAAATCGGCAAGAGACATCATAGAACGCACCATATCCAATAAGGTTCGATTACGATGTCCGGACACACCATTACACTGTGGTGTTCCAGGTGGCGTCAACTGTGAAACAATTCCACATTGTCTTAAGTGATTGTCAAACTCATAACTTAGATATTCTCCTCCTCGATCAGATCGTAAGAATTTAATCTTCTTGTTACGATGATTCTTAACTTCACTCTGAAATTGCTTGAACTTTTCAAATGTTTCAGACTTGTGTTTCATTAAGTCAATATACCCATATCTACTTAAGTCATCGGTGAAGGTGAGAAAGTAACGATATCCACCGCGCGCCTCAATGCTCATCGGACCGAACACATCAGTATGTATGATTTCCAATAAGTCACTTGCCCGTTCCACTGTTCCGGAGAACGGGGTCTTAGTCATCTTGCCCATGAGGCATGGTTCACATGTGTCAAGTGATTCAAAATCAAGTGACTCCAAAAGTCCATCAACATGGAGCTTCTTCATGCGTTTTACACCAATATGACCTAAGCGGCAGTGCCACAAGAAAGTGGTACTATCATTATCAACTTTACATCTTTTGGCATCAATGTTATGAACATGTGTATCATCACTATCGAGATTCAATAAGAATAAACCCCTCACAATGGGTGCATGACCATAAAAGATATTACCCATATAAATAGAACAACCATTATTATCTGATTTAAATGAGTAACCGTCTCGCATTAAACAAGATCCAGATATAATGTTCATGCTCAACGCAGGCACTAAATAACAATTATTGAGGTTCATCACTAATCCCGATGCTAATCGAAGAGAGAGCGTGCCGATGGCGATCACATCAACCTTGGAACCATTTCCCACACGCATCGTCACTTCGTCCTTTGCCAGCCTCCGTCTATTCCGTAGTTCCTGCTTTGAGTTGCAAATGTGAGCAACCGAACTGGTATCAAATACCCAGGCACTACAACGAGAGTTGGTAAGGTACACATCAATAACATGTATATCATATATACCTTGTTTGGTGTTGGACGCCTTCTTGTCGGCCAGATACTTGGGGCAATTCTGCTTCCAGTGGCCAGTTCCCTTGCAATGAAAGCACTCAGTTTCCGTCTTGGGTCCAGCCTTGGGTTTCTTCACGGGAGGAGCAACTGTTTTGCCACTCTTCTTCTAGTTACCCTTCTTGCCCTTGCCGCTCTTCTTGAAACTAGTGGCAACACTTGATGCTCCTTCAGGATTTCTGACTCAGCGACTTTTAGCATCGCAAACAGCTCGGCGACTGATTTGTTCATCCCTTGCATGTTATAGTTCAACACCAAGCTTTTGTAGCTAGGTGGCAGTGGTTGAAGAACTCTGTCAGTGATCGCCTCTGGCGGGAGAGTAACTCCCAACTCAGCCAGACGGTTGGAATACCCAGACATTCTGAGTATGTGCTCACTGACAGACCCGTTCTCCTCCATCTTGCAAGCATAGAACTTATCGGAGGTCTCATACCTCTCGATCCGGGCATTATTTTCAAAAGTAAACTTCAACTCCTGGAACATCTCATACGCTCCGTGACGTTCAAAACGTCTTTGAAGTCCCGGTTCTATGCATACATCATAGCACACTGAACTATTGAGTAGTTATCAGAACATGCCTGCCAGGCGTTCACAACGTCTGCAGACGACACTGGAGGGGGTGGCGCACCGAGCGGTGCATCAAGGACATAATCCTTTTGGGAAGCCATGAGGATAATCCTCAGATTACGGGCCCAGTCTACAAAGTTACTTCCATCATCTTTCAGCTTGGCTTTCTCTAGGAACGCATTGAAATTCAGGGGTGCTACTGCGCGAGTCATTGATCTACAACATAAATTTGCACAGATTACTTAGACTATTGTTCAAGATAATGAGTTTAGTTAATCATATTACTTAAAACTCCCACTCAAATTGACATCCCTCCGGTCATCTGAGTGCTACATGATCCAAATTCACTAACCCAAGTCCGGTTATCACGTGAGATGAGGTGGTTTCAATGGTGAACATCTCCATGTTGATCATATCTACTATATGACTCATGTTCGACCTTTCGGTCTCTTGTGTTCCGAGGCCATGTCTGTACATGCTAGGCTCGTCAAGTTTAACCCGAGTGTTCCGCATGTGCAAAACTGGCTTGCACCCGTTGTATGTGAACATAGAGTCTATCACACCCGATCATCACATGGTGCTTCGAAACGACGAACTTTCGCAACGGTGCACACTCGGGGAGAACACTATTTTATCTTGAAATTTTAGTGATGGAGCACCTTATAATGCTACCGTCGTCCTAAGAAAAATAAGATGCATAAAAAGGATTAAAATCACATGCAAATCATAAGTGACATGATATGGCCATAAACTTGTGCTTTCGATCTCCATCTTCAAAGCACGGACATGATCTCCATCGTCACCAGCACGACACCATGATCTCCATCATCGTGTTTCCATCGGGGTTGTCACACCAACCATGATTCTACTACTATTGCTACCGTTTAGCGATAAAGTAAAGCATTACATAGCGCTTAATGATTGACACACAGGTCACACAATAATTAAAGACAACCCTATGGCTCTTGCCGGTTGCCGTATGCATCGATATGCAAGTCGATATTAACTATTACAAAACATGATCATCTCATACATCAAATATATTTCATCATGTCTTTGGCCATATCATATCACAACATAGCCTGCAAAAACAAGTTAGGCATCCTCTAATTTGTTGCTGCATGTTTTACGTGGCTGCTATGGGTATCTAGCAAGAACGATTCTTACCTACGCAAAACCACAACGGTGATATGCAAGTTGCTATTTAACCTTCTACAAGGACCTCCTTTGTCGAATCCGATTCAACTAAGGTGGGAGAGACAGACACCCGCCAGCCATCTTATGCAACAAAGTCACATGTCTGTCGATGGAACCGGTCTCATGTACGTGGACATGTAAAGTTGGTCCGGGCCACTTCATTCCACAATACCGCTGAATCAAGAAAAGACCAAGGAAGGAAGCAATCTGAATATCAACGCCCACAAACTCCTTTGTGTTCTACTCGTATTGTCATCTACGCAAAGACCTAGCTCATGATGCCACTGTTGGGGAACGTTGCATGGGAAACAAAAAAATTCCTACGCTCACCAAAATCGATCTAGGAGATGATCATCTACGAGAGGAGAGATTAGATCCACATGCCCTTGTAGATCGCTAAGTGGGAAGCATTAAGAAACGCGGTTGATGTAGTCGAACGTCTTCGCGATCCAAATCGCAAGTCGTCCCGCGATCTAATCACGATCTAGTGCCGAACGGACGGCACCTCCGCGTTCAGCACACGTACATCTCGATGACATCTCTGCCTTCTTGATCCAGCAAGCGGGGGCGGAGAGGTAGATGAGTTCTCCGGCAGCACGACGGTGTGGTGGCGGTGTGTTGGAAATATGCCCTAGAGGCAATAATAAATTGGTTATTATTATATTTCCTTGTTCATGATAATCGTTTATTATCCATGCTATAATTGTATTGATTGGAAACTCAAATACATGTGTGGGTACATAGACAACACTGTGTCCCTAGTAAGCCTCTAGTTGACTAGCTCGTTGATCAAAGATGGTTAAGGTTTCCTAGCCATTGACATGAGATGTCATTTGATAACGGGATCACATCATTAGGAGAATGATGTGATGGACAAGACCCAAACTGTAAACGTAGCATTTGATCGTGTCAGTTTATTGCTATTGTTTTCTGCATGTCAAGTATCTGTTCCTTTGACCATGAGATCATGCAACTCACTAACACCGGAGGAATACCTTGTGTGTATCAAACGTCGCAACGTAACTGGGTGACTATAAAGGTGCTCTACAGGTATCTCCGAGGGTGTCTGTTGGGTTGGCATGGATCAAGACTGGGATTTGTTACTCCGTATGACGGAGAGGTATCTCAGGGCCCACTCGGTAATACAACATCACAATGAGCCTTGCAAGCAATGTGACTAAAGTGTTAGCCGCGAGATCTTGTATTACGGAACGAGTAAAGAGACTTGCCGGTAACGAGATTGAACTAGGTATAGTGATACCGACGATCGAATCTCGGGCAAGTAACATACCGAAGAACAAAGGGAACAGCATACGGGATTAACTGAATCCTTGACATAGAGGTTCGACCGATAAAGATCTTCGTAGAATATGTAGGAGCCAATATGGGCATCCAGGTCCCGCTATTGGTTATTGGCCGTAGAGGTGTCTCGGTCATGTCTACATAGTTCTCGAACCCGCAGGGTCTACACACTTAACGTTTGGTGACGATTAGTATAATTGAGTTATTATGTTGGTGACCGAAAGTTGTTCGGAGTCCCGGATAAGATCCCGGACATGACGAGGATCTCCGGAATAGTCCGGAGGTAAAGATTGATATATGTGATAATAGTGTTTTGATCTCTGGAAGGGTTCCGGAATTCACCGGAAGGGGTTCCGGATGTTTACCGAAGTGTTCGGGTGCAGCAACACTTTATATGAGCCAAAGGGATAAAGCCCACAAGGTATTGGAAAGTGCAAAAGTAGTTTTGCTGCCGCGTAAGCGGTACTACCGCTTGGTGAAGCGGTACTACCGCCCGAGCGGTACTACCGCTTGTGTGAAGCGGTACTACCGCCCGAGCGGTACTACCGCTTGTGTGAAGCGGTACTACCGCTTGTGTGCGGCTGTGCACGGTTCGGCAGGGATCCGAGTTGGACTCTTTCCCTGCGGGCCAAACCGACCTTGTGCGGGCAAAACCGACCTAGAGGAGGCTTTTACTCCAAGTTTAGACCCCAAGGCTCAACATATAAATAGAGGGGCAGGGCTAGCACACGGGACACATCAGGATTTCCCAAGCCGTGTGCCGGCAACCCTAGCCCTCTAGTTCCTCCGTCATAATCTCCGTAGTGCTTGGCGAAGCCCTGCAGAGATTGTTCCTCACCACCATCACCACGCCGTCGTGCTGCTGGAACTCAACCACTACTTCACCATCGCTCGCTGGATCGAGGAGGTGAAGGCGTCATCAAGCCGTACGTGTGTTGAACGCGGAGGTGCCGTCCGTTCGGCACTAGATCGGAAGGATAGTGATTGGATCGCGGGACGCTCGGCGATTTGGATCGCGAAGACGTTCGACTACATCAACCGCGTTTCTTAAACGCTTCCGCTTAGCGATCTACAAGGGTATGTAGATTCACTCTCCCTCTCGTAGATGCTCATCACCATGGATAGATCTTATGTGTGCGTAGGAAAAATTTTGTTTCCCATGCAACGTTCCCCAACAGTGGCATCATGAGCTAGGTCTATGCGTAGATGAGATCTCGAGTAGAACACAAACGAGTTGTGGGCGTGGGTGTATACATATTGCTTGCCGTTACTAGTTGATACTTGATTCGGCGGCATTGTGAGATGAAGCGGCCCGGACCGACATTACGCGTACGCTTACGCGAGACTGGTTTTACCGCTGCGTGCACTTGTTGCATAAAGGTGACTGGCGGGTGTCTGTCTCTCTCACTTTAGTTGAATCGGTTCAATGAAGAGGGTTCTTTTAGAAGATCAAAAAGCAATCACTACACCACGTTGTGGTTTTGCGTAGGTAAGAACGGTTCTTGCAAACCCGTAGCAGCCACGTAAAATTTGCAACAACAATTAGAGGACGTCTAACTTGTTTTTGCAGGGTATGTTGTGATGTGATATGGCCAATTACATGATGAGATATATGTGATGTATGAGATGATCATGTTTTGTATAGAATATCACGACTTGCATGTCGATGAGTACGGCAACTGGCAGGAGCCATAGAGTTGTCTTTAATTATTGTATGACCTGCGTGTCAATCATTAAGCGCTATGTAATGCTTTACTTTATCGCTAAACGTTAGCTATAGTCGTGGAAGCAACAGTCAGCGCGACAACCTTATGGCGACACGTTGATGGAGATCAAGATGATGGAGATCATGGTGTCATGCCGGTGACGATGGAGATCATGCCGGTGCTTTGGAGATGGAGATCAAAAGCACAAGTTCATGGCCATATCATGTCACTTATGATTTGCATGTGATGTTAATCCTTTTATGCATCTTATTTTGCTTAGGACGACGGTAGCATTATAAGGTGATCCCTCACTTAAATTTCAAGATAAATTGTGTTCTCCCCAAGTGTGCACCGTTGCGAAAGTTCGTCGTTTCGAGACACGCCGTGATGATCGGGTGTGATAGACTCTACATTCGCATACAACGGGTGTAAGCCATGTTACACGTGCGGAACACTCGGGTTAAACTTGACGAGCCTAGCATGTACAGACATGGCCTCGGAACACAAGAGACCGAAAGGTCGAACATGAGTCATATAGTAGATATGATCAACATGAAGATGTTCACCATTGAAACCACCTCAACTCACGTGATGATCGGACTTGAGTTGGTGGATTTGGATCATGTTACACTCGAATGATCGGAGGGATGTCAATTTGAGTGGGAGTTTTTTAAAATATGATTAACTAAACTCATTATCTAAAGAACAATAGTCTAAGTTGTCTTTGCTATATTTATGTTGTAGATCATGGCTCGCGCAGTAGCACCCCTGAATTTTAATGCGTTCCTAGAGAAAGCTAAGTTGAAAGATGATGGAAGTAACTTTGTGGACTGGGCCCGTAATCTAAGGATTATCCTTACGGCTTCCCAGAAGGCTTATGTCCTTGATGCACCGCTTGGTGATCCACCCGCTCCAGTTGAGTCTCTAGACGTTGTGAACGCCTGGCAGGCTCGTTCTGATGATTACTCAATAGTTCAATGTGCAATGTTGTATGGCTTAGAACCGGGACTTCAAAGACGTTTTGAACGTCATGGAGCATATGAGATGTTCCAGGAGTTGAAGTTTATCTTTCAGAAGAATGCCCGGATCGAGAGATATGAGATCTCCGATAAGTTCTATGCTTGCAAGATGGAGGAGAACGGGTCTATCAGTGATCACGTGCTCAGAATGTCTGGGTACTCCACCCGTCTGGCTGAGTTAGGGATGCCCCTTCCGCCAGAGGCTATCACTGACAGAGTTCTTCAATCATTGCCGCCTAGCTACAAGAGCTTCGTGTTGAACTATAACATGCACGGGATGAACAAGTCAGTCGCCGAGCTGTTTGCGATGCTGAAAGTCGCTGAGTCTGAAATTCAGAAGGAGCATCAAGTGTTGATGGTCAATAAAACCACTAGTTTCAAGAAAAATGGCAAGGGTAAGAAGGGTAACTCTAAGAAGAGTGGCAAAGCAGTTGCTCCTCTCGTGAAGAAACCCAAGGCTGGACCCAAACCAGAAACTGAGTGTTTTCATTGCAAGGGAACTGGACACTGGAAGCGGAACTGCCCCAAGTATTTGGCTGACAAGAAGGCGGCCAACAACAAACAAGGTATATATGATATACATGTTATTGATGTGTACCTTACCAACTCTCGTTGTAGTGCCTGGGTATTTGATACCGGTGCGGTTGCTCATATTTGCAACTCAAAACAGGAACTGCGGAATAGACGGAGGCTGGCAAAGGACGAAGTGACGATGCGCGTGGGAAATGGTTCCAAGGTTGATGTGATCGCCGTCGGCACGCTCGCTCTTCGATTACCGTCGGGATTAGTGATGAACCTAAATAAGTGTTATTTGGTGCCTGCGTTAAGCATGAACATTATATCTGGATCTTGTTTATTGCGAGACGGTTACTCATTTAAATCAGAGAATAATGGTTGTTCTATTTATATGAGTAATATCTTTTATGGTCATGCACCCAATGTAAGGGGTTTATTCTTATTGAATCTCGATAGTAATGATACACATGTTCATAACATTGATGCCAAAAGATGTAGAATTGATAATGATAATACCACTTTCTTGTGGCACTGCCGTTTAGGTCATATTGGCGTAAAACGCATGAAGAAGCTCCATGCTGATGGACTTTTGGAGTCACTTGATTTTGAATCACTTGACACATGTGAGCCATGCCTCATGGGCAAGATGACTAAAACGCCGTTCTCTGGAACAATGGAACGGGCAAGTGACTTATTGGAAATCATACATACTGATGTGTGCGGTCCGATGAGTATTGAGGCGCGCGGTGGTTATCGTTATTTTCTCACCTTCACTGATGACTTAAGTAGATATGGGTATATTTACTTAATGAAACACAAGTCTGAAACATTTGAAAAGTTCAAACAATTTCAGAGTGAAGTTGAGAATCATCGTAACAAGAAGATTAAATTCCTACGATCTGATCGAGGGGGAGAATATCTGAGTTATGAGTTTGGCAGTCACTTAAGACAGTGTGGAATTGTTTCACAATTGACACCGCCTGGAACACCACAGCGTAATGGTGTGTCCGAACGTCGTAATCGAACCTTATTAGATATGGTGCGATCTATGATGTCTCTTGCCGATTTGCCACTATCGTTTTGGGGTTATGCATTAGAGACAGCTGCATTCACTTTAAATAGGGCACCATCGAAATCCGTTGAGACGACGCCATATGAACTTTGGTTTGGCAAGAAGCCAAAGCTGTCGTTTCTTAAAGTTTGGGGATGTGATGCTTATGTCAAAAAGCTTCAGCCTGAAAAGCTGGAACCCAAAGCGGAGAAATGCGTCTTCATAGGATACCCAAAAGAGACAGTTGGGTATACCTTCTATCTCAGATCCGAAGGCAAAGTGTTTGTCGCTAAAAACGGAACGTTTCTTGAGAAAGAGTTTCTCTCGAAAGAATTGAGTGGGAGGAAGATAGAACTTGATGAGGTTGTTGAACCTTTACTTCAACCTGAGAGTAGCGCAGCGCAGAAAGTTGTTTCTGTGGAGCCTACATTAGCTGAAGAGGAAGTTAATGATGATGATCATGAAGCTTTGGATCAAGTTGCTATCGAACCTCGTAGGTCGACAAGGACGCGTACTACTCCTGAGTGGTACGGCAACCCTGTCTTAAAAATCATGTTGTTAGACAACGATGAACCTACGAGCTATGGAGAAGCGATGATGGGCCCGGATTCCGAGAAGTGGTTAGAGGCCATGAAATCCGAGATGGGATCCATGTATGAAAACAAAGTATGGACTTTGGAAGTATTACCTGAAGGGCGTAAGGCCATTCAGAACAAATGGATCTTTAAGAGGAAGACGGACGCGGACGGTAATGTCACCGTCTATAAAGCTCGACTTGTGGCAAAGGGTTTTTCACAAGTTCAAGGAGTTGACTACGATGAGACCTTCTCACCCGTAGCGATGCTTAAGTCCGTCAGAATCATGTTAGCAATAGCTGCCTTTTTCGATTATGAAATTTGGCAGATGGATGTCAAAACAGCGTTCCTTAACGGTTACCTTAAGGAAGAGTTGTATATGATGCAACCAGAAGGTTTTGTCGATCCAGAGAATGCTGACAAAGTTTGCAAACTCCAGCGATCCATTTATGGACTGGTGCAAGCATCTCGGAGTTGGAATCTTCGCTTTGATGAAGTGATCAAAGCGTTCGAGTTTATACAAGTTTACGGAGAAGCTTGTATTTACAAGAAAGTGAGTGGGAGCTCTATAGCGTTTCTAATATTATATGTGGATGACATATTGCTGATTGGAAACAATATAGAAATGCTGGAAAGCGTAAAGGAATATTTGAACAAGAGTTTTTCAATGAAGGACCTAGGAGAAGCTGCTTTCATATTAGGCATCAAGATCTATAGAGATAGATCGAGACGCTTAATAGGACTTTCACAAAGCACATACCTTGATAAGATTTTGAAGAAGTTCAAAATGGATCAGTCCAAGAAGGGGTTCTTGCCTGTTTTGCAAGGTGTGAAGTTGAGTAAGACTCAATGCCCAGTGACTGCAGAAGATAGAGAAAAGATGAGTGTCATCCCCTATGCTTCGGCCATAGGCTCTATCATGTATGCAATGCTGTGCACAAGACCCGATGTCAGCCTTGCCATAAGTATGGTCGGAAGGTTTCAAAGTGATCCAGGAATGGAACACTGGACGGCGGTCAAGAATATCCTGAAGTACCTGAAAAGGACTAAGGACATGTTTCTCGTTTATGGAGGTGATCAAGAGCTCGTCGTAAAGGGTTACGTCGATGCAAGCTTTGACACTGATCCGGATGACTCTAAGTCGCAAACCGGATACGTATTTATTCTTAATGGGGGTGCGGTTAGCTGGTGCAGTTCCAAGCAAAGCGTGGTAGCAGATTCTACATGTGAAGCGGAGTACATCGCTGCCTCGGAGGCGGCGAAGGAAGGTGTCTGGATGAAGGAGTTCATGACAGATCTTGGAGTAGTGCCTAGTGCGCTTAACCCAATGACTCTGTTTTGTGATAATACTGGTGCCATTGCTCTAGCCAAGGAACCAAGATTTCACAAGAGGACCAGACACATAAAGCGACGTTTCAATTCCATCCGCGATTACATCAAGGAGGACGACATAAATATTTGCAAAGTACACACGGATCTAAATGTTGCAGATCCGATGACTAAACCTCTTCCAAGGGCTAAACATGAACAACACCAGAACTGCATGGGTGTTCGATTCATTACAATGTAAATCACATAGTGATGTGAACTAGATTATTGACTCTAGTGCAAGTGGGAGACTGTTGGAAATATGCCCTAGAGGCAATAATAAATTGGTTATTATTATATTTCCTTGTTCATGATAATCGTTTATTATCCATGCTATAATTGTATTGATTGGAAACTCAAATACATGTGTGGGTACATAGACAACACTGTGTCCCTAGTAAGCCTCTAGTTGACTAGCTCGTTGATCAAAGATGGTTAAGGTTTCCTAGCCATTGACATGAGATGTCATTTGATAACGGGATCACATCATTAGGAGAATGATGTGATGGACAAGACCCAAACTGTAAACGTAGCATTTGATCGTGTCAGTTTATTGCTATTGTTTTCTGCATGTCAAGTATCTGTTCCTTTGACCATGAGATCATGCAACTCACTAACACCGGAGGAATACCTTGTGTGTATCAAACGTCGCAACGTAACTGGGTGACTATAAAGGTGCTCTACAGGTATCTCCGAGGGTGTCTGTTGGGTTGGCATGGATCAAGACTGGGATTTGTTACTCCGTATGACGGAGAGGTATCTCAGGGCCCACTCGGTAATACAACATCACAATGAGCCTTGCAAGCAATGTGACTAAAGTGTTAGCCGCGAGATCTTGTATTACGGAACGAGTAAAGAGACTTGCCGGTAACGAGATTGAACTAGGTATAGTGATACCGACGATCGAATCTCGGGCAAGTAACATACCGAAGAACAAAGGGAACAGCATACGGGATTAACTGAATCCTTGACATAGAGGTTCGACCGATAAAGATCTTCGTAGAATATGTAGGAGCCAATATGGGCATCCAGGTCCCGCTATTGGTTATTGGCCGTAGAGGTGTCTCGGTCATGTCTACATAGTTCTCGAACCCGCAGGGTCTACACACTTAACGTTTGGTGACGATTAGTATAATTGAGTTATTATGTTGGTGACCGAAAGTTGTTCGGAGTCCCGGATAAGATCCCGGACATGACGAGGATCTCCGGAATAGTCCGGAGGTAAAGATTGATATATGTGATAATAGTGTTTTGATCTCTGGAAGGGTTCCGGAATTCACCGAAAGGGGTTCCGGATGTTTACCGAAGTGTTCGGGTGCAGCAACACTTTATATGAGCCAAAGGGATAAAGCCCACAAGGTATTGGAAAGTGCAAAAGTAGTTTTGCTGCCGCGTAAGCGGTACTACCGCTTGGTGAAGCGGTACTACCGCCCGAGCGGTACTACCGCTTGTGTGAAGCGGTACTACCGCCCGAGCGGTACTACCGCTTGTGTGAAGCGGTACTACCGCTTGTGTGCGGCTGTGCACGGTTCGGCAGGGATCCGAGTTGGACTCTTTCCCTGCGGGCCAAACCGACCTTGTGCGGGCAAAACCGACCTAGAGGAGGCTTTTACTCCAAGTTTAGACCCCAAGGCTCAACATATAAATAGAGGGGCAGGGCTAGCACACGGGACACATCAGGATTTCCCAAGCCGTGTGCCGGCAACCCTAGCCCTCTAGTTCCTCCGTCATAATCTCCGTAGTGCTTGGCGAAGCCCTGCAGAGATTGTTCCTCACCACCATCACCACGCCGTCGTGCTGCTGGAACTCAACCACTACTTCACCATCGCTCGCTGGATCGAGGAGGTGAAGGCGTCATCAAGCCGTACGTGTGTTGAACGCGGAGGTGCCGTCCGTTCGGCACTAGATCGGAAGGATCGTGATTGGATCGCGGGACGCTCGGCGATTTGGATCGCGAAGACGTTCGACTACATCAACCGCGTTTCTTAAACGCTTCCGCTTAGCGATCTACAAGGGTATGTAGATTCACTCTCCCTCTCGTAGATGCTCATCACCATGGATAGATCTTATGTGTGCGTAGGAAAATTTTTGTTTCCCATGCAACGTTCCCCAACACGGTGGTGGTGGAGCTGTTCCGGCAGGGCTTCGCCAAGCACTACGGAAACCGATCTAGTGGAGAAACTGATCTAGAGGGAGAGAGAGAGGGCTGTGCCGTGGCCTTTCAGGTGCGGCTTCCCTCTCTCCCCTCTAGTATAGATAGGGGGAAGGAGAGGGGGGAATGCGCCCCAGGGTTCCCCCCTAGGGGGGCGGCGGCCAAGGGGAGGGGCGGCTGCCCTAGAGGTGGCTTGGCCCCCAATTTAGGGTGGCGCCACCCCTAGGGTTGGCCCTCCCACCAGCCCAGCCGCATGGGCCTAGGTGGGGAGGTGCGCCCTGCCCACCAGGGGCTGGTGCGCACCCCTCACAGCCCATGTGGCCCCTCCGGGGCTGGTGGTCCCTTCCGGTGGACCCCCGGAACCCTTCCGGCACCCCCGGTACGCTACCGGTGACGCCCGAACTTTTTCCGGTGATCAACACGGAACTTCCCATATATCAATATTTACCTTCGGACAATTCTGGAGCTCCTCGTCATGTGCGGGATCTCATCTGGGACTCCGAACAACCTTCGGTCACCAACATACATAACTCAACAATACCAAATCGTCACCGAACGTTAAGTGTGCAGACCCTACGGGTTCGAGAACTATGCAGAGATGGCCGAGACACTCTCCGATCAATAACCAATAGCGGGACCTGGATGCCCATATTGGCTCCTACATATTCTACGAAGATCTTTATCGGTCGAACCATGATGTCAAGGATTCAGGTAATCCCGTATGTAGTTCCCTTTGTTCATCGGTATGTTACTTGCCTGAGATTCGATCGTCGGTATCTCCATACCTAGTTCAATCTCGTTACCGACAAGTCTCTTTACTCGTTTCGTAATACAAGATCCCGTGACTAACTCTTTAGTCACATTGCTTGCAAGCTCATTATGATGTTGTATTACTGAGTGGGCCCTGAGATACCTCTCCGTCATACGGAGTAACAAATCCTAGTCTTGATCCATGCCAACTCAACAGACACCCTTGGATATACATGTAGAAGACCTTTATAGTCACCCAGTTACGTTGCGACGTTTGATACACACAAGGTACTCCTCCGGTATCAGTGAGTTGCATGATCTCATGGTCATAGGAACAGATACTTGACATGCAAAAAACAATAGCAATAAACTGACACGATCATATGCTACGTTCATAGTTTGGGTCTTGTCCATCACATCATTCTCCTAATGATGTGATCCCATTATCAAACGACAACTCATGTCTATGGCCAGGAAACCTTGACAATCTTTGTTCAACGAGCTAGTGCTGCAAAGGATCACTAGGGACACAGTGTTGTCTATGTATCCACACATGTATTTGAGTTTCCAATAAATATAATTATAGCATGGACAATAAACGATTATCACGAACAAGGAAATATAATAATAACAATTTTATTATTGCCTCTAAGGCATATTTCCAACAATGAGTCTTGGGTCTCTCGTGGGAGGCATGGGAGCACCTCGCATGATGCCTCACATGCCTTCACATGATGCCTCACATGCCTTTGGAGATAATGAAAACAACCTCCGAGGTTTCAATGACACTGAGGTGCTTCAAGATGATGAAGAGGAGAACAAAGATGAGGAGGACGACAAGGAAGAAGAGAAGGAAGAAGATGGAGCATGATTCTTGATGTTTCATTCATTTGTGTGAACTTATTTGTCATGAATTACTTGTGGTTAGATGAATTTGAACTATGCTATGAATTTGAACTATGCTATGTTGCTCAACTCATCATTTTGCAAATTTTAAATGTTTAAGATCATGGTGTCTTTAATTGTCAAAAATTGATATGTGATGTGTTTTCGATGTGCCAAGCGACGGCTGGGCGCGCGCGCTATATTTTTACCGCGCCTGTTGAAGCGCTACTACGGCGCACTAAATTTTGCAGCGCCTGCTAAAGCTATCACACGTCCGCACGCTAAACCGCTATTTCAAAGTCTAAAAAAAATTTGCGCGCCGCGCGTCTATTGGAGATGTTCTTAGCTTGTACCCCACCACAACATAAAATAACTTACTATTCATCAGCGGAACTCGTTGGACGGACATGCATGTCCTAATATCCCTGTATGGCATAGGATGACAAGTAGGACCAAAGAAATATTTTACTCTAAGTAAAG
Source organism: Elymus sibiricus (assembly GCA_039707655.1). Lineage (NCBI taxonomy): Eukaryota > Viridiplantae > Streptophyta > Magnoliopsida > Poales > Poaceae > Elymus > Elymus sibiricus. The sequence continues at coordinate 483,931,261 of CM077665.1, forward strand.
GCTTGGAGGTGTCGCTAATACTTTTGGCTTCGAGGCTCAAGCGTGCAGTGTATAATGTCTGTCTCTAATCGCTTAGAGGCAGCGTTAGAGGCAGCAAAATGCTACACTGTGGATGCCCTTATGTCATCTAAATACGTGATTAAGTCTTAGTCGGCTGAGACCTAACAATATCTAAATTATAATTGACCTCGATAACATGCATCATGTAGTTGATACCTCTTATATCTGTTCCGAAATATTTGGAGTTATAGGTTTGTGTCCTAAGTATGACCAAGTCGATAGAAAATTTTATTGCCATTTGGAACACCAAATTAGTCCCATGAGATTCTTTATGAAATATGTCTTCATACTATGCGCATTTGGTTTTGTAGATCTTAGCAAATTCTTCTGTATAGTTGGTCAAACTTAAGCTAGGTTGACCTGGGACAACCCTTGAACTTCAATTATTTTGGAACGCATGGAGTAGATCATGGTTTCAAGCATGCAATTTACGAATTTATGTATTTATGATTCCACTTCAACATGCCTCACATGTGCTTCTACTGTATACACAGGTTTTGCGCCACACAATGCTAATTATGTTTATTTAATTAACACATACATTTATTTCTTTCCTTTCTTTATGAATCGTTTCTACTGCACAAACTATTTGCTGCAAACATTGCCTTATGATTCCTTTATTTCTGCATCAAAATATCCATGGCAACCATTTCTGGTTTCAGAATTCAAAATTTGATGTTTCTATCACATAAGTTGTGATAGCACTATTTTTGTGCTTCCTGATATTACCTAATGCTTCATTCTTTTCTCGTACGTGCTTTGATTGTACACATGCTTTTGTGCCACACAATGGTAATCGTGCTACCTTGTTTTTGCTATGCCACCCTCTGTTACCCTCAATCCACAACGTTGGTTGTGTTAGAGATATCGAAGCAAAACTTCATTCATTGTGTTACCATCGGACGTTTGGGTTGATGGCGTATACATCCTCAAGGATGACACGGTACAAAAGATCAAGGCGCTTGGGCAGGGGCACCACATCTTCTACCAACTGGTGTCTTGGATGTCACATTTGAATTAGCAAAGTACGACGCATGCAGAAGATCAAGGCGCTTGCGCAGGGGCATCACATCTTCTACCCATAGGTGTCTTGGATGTCACATTTGGATTAGCAAAGTTCAACGCATGGAAGCGATTTGACTCATTGTATAGAAGCATACTCTTCATTTAACAGTAGGCATTTATCTTTCTTTGCAAACAAATCCATAATTCATATGAACTATGTGTAATTATGTCTAGAGTTTTTTTTTCTTTTTGATGGTAGCAAAATAATATTTCCTTGGAAGTAATTCTTTTTGATGGAAACAACATCGTGATGCTTCTGAAACATGTAGAATATATTTTTTTATGGAAGCAGATTCAAAGCAATTCTCTAGTTATCTGGTCGGCCGAAGAAAGATCGTGATGCTTCCGTAACATGTGGAATGATTTTATTTCTTGGAGAATCAGGTTCGAAGAAATTCTCTAGTCGTCTAATGGATGGAAACAAGATTGTGATGCTTCTGAAACAAAATATCACCTTACATAGAGCATAAATTTCAAATAACTCAAAGCATATTTTATTCACCACAAAAGCAAATTTGCCAATGAATGGAAACACAAATTATTTACAAACAAAGGTGGAATCACGTATTAGTTGCATCTAATGCAAACTTTGCTAACTTTGATTACACAATTTTGCTTCCTAAGGAAGCAAGCTGCCTAAAAATCCATAGATTGCTTCATAATGCCAACTTGTATTCTATTATTTCGCTATTTTACTTTGTTTTGAATATGTGTTTACTTTTTAAAGATATGCTGTATATTTTTTATACATGATGAACATTTTCTAAATGCATGATAAACATTTTTTAAATACATTATGAATATTTTTTAGAGTACATGTTGAATAGTTTTAAAATACACCATGAACATTTAAGTACATGTTGAAAAGAAAATTGTATCATGACATATTTTTCATATATAATCGAACCTTTTTTCGTACACATTGAACATTTTTTCAATAAATATTGGGCATCTTTTCAGTGTTAGAACATTTTTTGAATTTTAAAGAACATTTTTATTAATTTACGTGAAGCTGCCTAAGGAAGCAAGCTGCCTAAAAATCCATAGATTGCTTCTTAATTCCAAGGACCGAGAGTGCATATTACCAAATAATTCCAGGTAATTAGCTGTGCATTTGAGTACATGATTTGCGGTAACAATATACTCCCTCCATCCACATATATAGGGCGACCAATGATAAAAAAATATTAGCATACGAGATATATGATATAAAAATTAGAATGCGTCTAGTGAACGGCCGGTGTGTCGCTAGCGCTCCATAGCAGCTTCCTTTTTTTTAGTATATTTTTGTCTCCACCAAACAAATAAATAAGGGTCATGTTCAGTTAGCAAGGAAAAGACAAAAAAACATGTGATGTGTTTAGTAAATGGTGAAAACGCATTCGAACCCGTGAAAACGCATTTAATTCAGATTTTTTGATTTTTTTTAAAAAGCCATAAGTTTTGAACCAAACATCCGAATTAATATCCGCTTTCACCGTGGAAATTTTTGTGACGTGCTCTCCAAAACTAGATCCCGCATGAGTATATTTCAACAAAACTTTTTTATGCAATTTAGTCCCCGTTAGATGCAACTAGCTAGTAGTCGATGTGCAACTATACATCATAGTCGATGTGCAACTTTTCTCCTATCCGTGGGCGTGCAGTTTTCACTCATGCAAACATGTGTGAGTGCATTAAATTTGGATTTTATTTTTAAAAAAAATCATAACTTTTAAACCTAACATCAAAATTAAGATCCACTTTCACCTTTGGGGTCCTCATGTCGTGCTCTTCAAAACTAGATACTGCATGGGTAGCTTTCGACGAACTTATTTATGTGCAATTTAGTCCCCGTTACGTGTAACTATCTAGTATTCGATGTGTAACTAACTGACAATTGATGTGCAACTTTTTTCCCTACCCGTGGATAGGCAGTTTTCACTGATGGCACCTCCACACCAAATTACCCCCTGATAGTGAGATGTGCAACTTCGTCTATTGCTCAGGCCAACTGCCTAGTAGTTGATGTGCAACTTTCCCCTGTCCATGGATGTGTAGCTTTCTTTGCTGCCTTGGCTAACTGCCTAGCAGTGGTTGTGCAACTTAGGATGCTGCCCCGGCCAATTACCTAAAAGTAATGTGTAACTTTCCTCAGTAACTCTCGTGGATCTGTAGTTTTTCTTGCTAGTACCCCGTCCAAACCACCCCTGCTAGTGAGATTGTGCAATTTTAGCACCCCATCTATATGTAAATTTGCAGTACCCTCATGGATGTGCAGTTTTTACCATCCAACTATCCCTGCCAGTAAGATGTGCAACTTCGTCTGTTGCCTCGGCCAACTACTTAGCAGACAATGTGAAAATATGTCTATTGCCCCCGCCAACTGAAACTACACATCCACAAGCAGGGAGGGTAAGGAGTTGCACATCGACTACTAGGCAGTTGGCTGAAACAACAGACTAAGTTGCACATATCACTGGTAGGGTAGGTAGGGTTGGGTGTGCAGTAGTGAAAAACTTAACACCCACAAGTAGGAAGGGGGGTTTGCACATCAACTGCTAGGTAGTTGGTGGGGAGAAGATTACTTGAAACAAAAAAAGTTGGTTGTCATGGTTGCTGAGTTGCATCCTCATAGAAAGTTGGACCATACAGTTCTAAAATTGGTATTAGAAAAAGGTTGCATAATGCAGTACTAAAATTGCACCATGTAGTAATAGAGTTGCACAATATATCACCAAAGTTGGCATCAAAAAAAATTCATCGGAACATACCTATGCAGGATCTAGTTTCAAAGATCTCGTCGCGAAAGTTCCAACAGTGAAAACGGATCTAAATTTTGACGCGCGGTTTCAAAGATATGATTTTTTTAAAATTAAAAAACACGAAATAAATGTACGTGAATCTGTTCTTTCCTAAATGAAATAACAAATGTGAACGCATTTAATTCTAACAGCCACATGCGCTAGGAGACAAAAAAATTAACACAGGTGTACATACGAGAGATCAGCGTTTAACCAAATAGTGCGTACGCACTTTTTAGATTTTAGATAAAAATTATATCATTAGAAACCTTTTTTACATAAGAATTCGATGATATGCTTTGTATAACATGCATGTCATATATTATTGTACTAATCCATGGTCAAAGTTAATCTCAAAAACTGTATTAGGCCATATACATATCTATATCTATACCTACTAATAAAGTAAAGTAATATTTTTTATTTCGTCCCGCTTATATTATTTTATTGTTTCTCAAAACCCTATGTTGCGTTTCGTCGGGCACGCTCACGTGGGCCTACTATGGCCCAACGAAGCCACCTCATACGAAGCCACCTTGTACACAAACCGGTAGCGACCCGGATGCACTTAAAAAGGCAGGCTTTCCATGAACCGCAAAAATCCCACCAGAGATCAACGTATCCCCTAAAAAAAGAATAGATCGGCTTGTCCCTCATCCAAGCGTGAGGTAGAGATAGGCGAGCAGGATTAGGGTTCGGCAGCCGCCACCGGCATCGCCTCTCCTGCCACGCCTCAGCCCAGAAACGAGCCACCGATCATGCTCTCTTCTTTTCATGTCCTTTGCTAGGCGAAGGAATCTCGACGAGGTGAGGTGAGGAAAGAAGATTCCCATCGGCTTCAACTTCATCCCCTTCTTCTCCAAGCCCAAGTGAAGATGACCCCGACGCCTCTGCCTTGATTCCCTCCCTTCATAAAACCTAGTTCCTTATTGATTCCACTGTCCCTTCTCCTTACCGAAGATATTATTATTTTTCTGAAAAAGGAAAGTAGGATTTCAAAGCCATCCGCCTGTGCTCCACCCGAGGTACGCCATTGTCCAACATGAGTACTACTCCCTCTGTTCCATATTAGTTGTCATTGAGGGAGTAGAATTTATATGATCATATCATGAATAGCCTTGAAGTAGCACGCTCCCTTGTTGTTGTTACTCTTACATCGTTGTACAACATGAGTACTAGATTATGTATTATTATACCATGATTAGCTCTAAAGTAGCACGCTCCCTTGCTGTTGTAACTCTCAACAATATGGAGTTTTGTTGTTGTGCTATTGCTTGAAATGATTTATGATAGGTAGTAACTATGTGATTTGTATTTACGTGATGTTAGTTTGATACAACTGGAATTCGTAGTGTCCAAGAATGATGCCTCATGACGTAAACAAGTTCAATTTAAGTGATTTTATGAAAGCTTTTCATTGAAATTTTGTTGTTCTTGCACATTGATCAATGACAAGCTGGCTGGGGTGTTGTTGCAGACTCTTTGTATTTCAAATTATTTTGCTTAATCATGTATTTCACTAAATGACTCATTTAAATCATGCCTAATATCATTACAATTTGGTACCCATAGTGTATCCCACATCAACAAATTGGCAGTCAATTATCAACTGTCTTGTAGATATTGAGTTCAGCACTTCGGCTACCTAAACTAAACATGAGAAAAAGGAATGCTTGGAAGTTCTCAAAATGAGTTATTTCCACGTTTTTGTTGTTAGGAACTAAATAACTTAATTTTTGTTATTATTGAGCATGCTATTCATTTCCCTTCCAGAGATGCCTCTTCATTTCTTGACCTTGTTCCTTTTGAATATGAGATTGGCCCATCAACATGGCTTAGATGTTGCACTATTGAACACTTCCATTTGCTACTTGCAAAGTTGTCTGAGTGTTAAGTTGGATTAAAATTTTGAGGCACATATTTGTTTTGTATCCGTTGCAACGCACGGGCATTTGTGCTAGTATACTATAAGGGTGTGTCTAGGACACATCTAGATGTGATATAGTTATTGCACATTTAAATGATGAAATCAAGCATTAAAAAAAGAAAAAGAAAATAACCACACGAATCTCCACGTAAGATCAATGATATTGGACTTAGATGTGCAATACTTATCTCACATCTAGATGTGTTTTAGCAAAACCGATACTATAAAGTAGGGTGGGTCTATACGTGAAAGATAACTGGTCGGGCTTATTTTTAAGGCCATGTCCAACGTGGGGCCTTTGGGGAGGAGCCAAGAACGCTTTCCCATCGATATTCCCGTAGAATTCTATCTAAGGAAAGGTTGTTGATTCCCTCCTCCCTTTCTCTCTAACTAAACTTTTATGTTTAGTAAACCCTCTGGCTGCTGGTTCTTGCATTCGTTTGAATCATGGATAAGAAGATAGAAGATAATAGACTGAACTGACAAAGTACTGTATGCTAAATGGCTTGATGCTTAATTGATAACATATTTTTATATAATTTCCAAAAATAATCAAACTTATCCCGGTATTGACGACTCTTTCAGAAATGACGTATTTGCGTATCTATATGGCCCCAATACTGATACGCATATCGGTACCATGCCAGTCTAGTCGGCCGCCTTCGCCAGCTCCTCATTCTCCAACGCCTCCCCCCCCCCCCCCCCCCCCTCCCGCACCGCGCGCGCGCCCACACACACTTACACTTTTCTTGTCCGGCGCCATCGCTGCACCTTCTTCAGATTCGTCGAGATTCCCCCGACTCCATCTCCTTTCCCTCGCCGCCTCTAGCTCTGGTCTGGTGCGAAATGCCAGGTCCTAGCCACTATACTCGTCGCCATTTTTCTTTGGTGGACGTGCACACACACAGCTTGGAACTTGGATCAATCAACGCTTGCAATGGCGTGAGCCAAGAACACAGAGACACATGTTGGTTTTTTCCGGCACCCTTTGCTTTGGCGCCTTCCTTTTTTTCTGTGTTTTGCTTGGCATCATACCTGCTAGACAAATGCACACGGTGGCCTTTTGCACTGCTCACTTCACCTACGTTAGCACCAATGCATGGCGTGCTCTACAACACACTTTGTCAACCTCAGCTGACCTTGGCATTGGCTGTTAGGGCATGGCCAATGCATAGCCCCAGGGTGATGCTCCACGTGCCATGTAAGCTCGGATGTAGGCTCGGATGGGGTAACGGGATCCTCAGTAGGAGGCAGGTGCTTGAGGAAAAAAATAAGTGTGGTCCGATGCAAAAAGCTGAAAAGTTGAAGTGAAAAGTAGAGATGCATGTATACCCAAATCTTTATCTTCTTTTCCTTGATGAGGTCACTAGTGGTAGCTTGCATTGGAGAGAACAAATCAATGTAGATGCCTCAAGCTATTTTTTATCATGAGACATATGTATCCATATGCCACCATTGTACATGCCCTTACACAACTTACAGCTCCAACCCTATACTGTTGACTACTAAATGACTAGATTATAGCAATTGCAACCTGATCACAACACGCAACATATATACTACACTATGTACCAGTTTAGCAAGTTTACTACAAGGACAAGATTACATTGACAAGATGAAACCGACAAACACGGACACGACGATTATCAGCTTCCTTTTGCCTGGCTTCGAGCTGGACGCGGGCGCAGCGCCTGAACACACAGATAGACTTTGTGAAAATTCAGACGCAGTGTCAGTCTCACATACATGCAAAATGCGACAGTAAAATATTGTACCTGCGGGTGAAGGGCTGGGGATTTCGACCGGTTGAGGTGAAGGGCTGCGGATTTTGATTGGTTCCATGCTGTATGTAATGTAGCAATTGTACGACCTCACATGACCAGTCGAGCTGTTAGCGCTCGTCAGATTCGCATGTCCACTCTGCAGACAATCGGCGCACTCATCTGGTGCCAGGTTCCTGGAGCACTGCATGAGCCCGTAGATCTCCAGCGAGGTGCCAAGCGAGTCCGTATACGGCAGGCTGCCATTCGCGAACCTGGCCGGCGAGCCGGAGGCCTCAGGAAGGAGCCGGCTCATCATCCTCCGCCGCGCCTCGTTCATGGCAACTTTGTCATGGACGTACGAGCCGGACCCGTCGATGTATTCGACCTGAATACTCTCGGCGGGCACAGAGAAGGAGGAGTCGTTCGAGTATCGTAGGACGCAGGCGTCGTACATGGCGCCGGCATCCCATGTGTAGGGGCATTGTTTGCTCGGAAAAGATTGCGCCGCCGCCAAACAGCTCTCGCACATAGTCCAGTTGTAGTTGGCGTAGCACATGACGTTGCCGAATACCTGGTCCGGCGGATCGCCGTAGCTGCCGTTGAGGAAGCCGCCGTTGCCGATGGCGCCGGCGCAGAGGTGCTCGACGAGCGAGCCAACATTTGTCAGAAGCCGCTCTGTGCTGCCGGGCCTGGTGCTGTTATCTACGATTGCGCAGTCACTGATGATGGGTGGTTGCGGTTGCTGGTCAGCTCTTGCGCCGGCGAGCAAGGCAATGGCCGTGAGGAACAGGGTATGGAGGATGCGCTGAATTGCCATGGTTATGGGACCGTGATTCATGCGTGGCAGACTACAAGAACTATATACGAAGGCACAACAAGCCGTTCCGCTAAACAACGCAAAGTTCATCGTGAAAAACAATGATGAGTAGACTAAATCGGCAATGACAAGAGAGGCAAGGCGGGGGAGTCTCCAATTCCCGTCTAGCAGGCGGCAAGAGATTTAAAAACGTGATGATAATGACATAAGAGGAGTTAATGGGTCAGCTCGAAGATTTATAGGACAAAACAATGGTGAATGAAGGTTCAACAAGGCAATAGAGATAATCGATACACATAAGGAACGTTCCAGCCTCCATCTTTGTGCATATCTGCTTGTATCTTTGTACAGAGAAGAAAGCTTCCGTCTTGGTGGATAGTCTTTTCCTTGGTTCTCCTCTATTCTACTCTCTCCGTCCCACAATAAGACGTTTGGGGACGGAGGAAATACGTTGCTCTACGCGGCTTGTTCTTGGCTTTCGGTTCCACGCGACATGACGAGATATGTCAGCCTCTCTTGTCCTCCGCAAAAATATCTGGTGCTCCGGGCACTTAGGTACTATGGTGATACAGGTTGTTGGATGCCCTTGGATCTGAGATCCAACGGCTCCCAGGAGCTCTGGAACATTTTGTACAAAAACACCCTAGGAGTCCGAAAATTGCACAGAGGTCTAGCAGAACCAGCAGCCCCCGGATGTCGTCCGATTTGAGATCCAACGGCGAGGAGTCCGTATCATGGGAGCACCCAGGCCTCGGGAGAACCTGATACTCACTCCCCGTCCTCCCCCTTCATTGCAGAATGAGGAGCACCGTACCGTCTGTTACTGTGATGTGACACTCGGCAAAGAGTTTATCGAGTATTTTTTATGCCTTCGGCGAGTACTTACATTGAAGGTTTTTCTTGTAGTGTTCAGTCGCTTCACTGTAGGACAAGGAGGATATGATGCTCAATGAGCCATGCCTAACCTAATCGCTAATTAACCTGTTTCCGTCTTGTGGCTTTGCCACTTCAGCTTCATGTAACCTTCATCTGCATTGTAGGTGAATCACGGTCCTTACCGATGGGAGGGCTTTGTTTTTAGGTATTCTTTTGAGTTTTGGTGGGGTTTATGTCCTGCTTGGGAAGGCGATGCTACAGCGGCTTGCTGAACATAGAATAAGACTCTCCCCGCCTAGCCCCGTCCCAGTGGTACTTCTAGTGTCGTCGGAGGATGTGTGAAGGTTTGTCTCCGGCGGATCTTGCAGAATTTGGTCGGTATTTGTCTTCGAGGGATCCGCTCGGATCCAGCCTATGTTCGTGTATTTTCAAAATGCCTGAACATCACTCCAAATGTCCTGGACATTTTTTACACTGCATTAATATTTTTAAATGCACAATGAACGCTTTTAAAATTCAAATAATTTTATTTTCTGAATATTTGTATTTCAGGTATGTTTTAAATTAACTATTGAATTTTAAAAGGAAACAAAAACAAAAGAACGAACTAAGAAAAAATAAATGAAGCACGAAAAGCCGAAGCTAACTAAGTTATAGCTACTGGGTCGTGCCACTATAGCGATCGTTGCGGCGATGCGACCAACTGCATCATGCCTCACTCTCCACAATGGATATGCATCGCTCTTTGTGTGCGTTAAGAGAGGGGTCGCCTACAGCGAGCGCGCGCATGAGTCGGCCCATTATCGAGAGTTCACAAAGAAGGGTTGAGCGGGTATAAGAAGTTTTCAGAACATTAAATCCACTTTTGGGATGGTTCCAGAACATTTTATTCCAAAACAATTCTCTATTTATTTTTTCAGTTTTTTTCTTCTCACGTTTTTCCGATTTTCTTTCATTTGTTTTCAATTTTCTTCTTAATTCTTTCTTTATTATTAATATATTTTGTCTTTTATTTTACCTTTTCCCACTCCCTTAGATAATTTTTACTTTCCCCTTTTTAAATTCGAGATTTTTTTCTAAACAAATTCAAACAATTTTAAATTCATGAACATTTTGTAAAAATCCAATTTTTTCAACATTTTTCAATAGACATTTTTTCAACATTTTTTCAACATTTTTTCAACATTTTGTAAAAATCCAATTTTTTCAACATTTTTCAAAATTCGAGAGTTTCTGGGTTTTCCCCTATTTTTATTTACTAGTTTCAGCCATTTTTCTTTTGGGTTTTATTTTTTCCCGAATTTTATATTTTTTATCTTCTTTGTTTTTTTAATTGTCTTTTAAATACATGTCAGATTTTTGAATATATGTTGTATATTTTTTTTATGCATGCTAATTGTTTTTTAAATACATGTCGAACACTTTTTTTAATACATGCTAAATATATTTTCAATACACCTTGAACATTTTTTGAGTAGACGTTAAACATTTTAATGCATGAGAAACATGTTTTAGATGCAACCTAAACATTTGTTTAGGACATGTTAAACATTTTTCAATAGATGTTGAACATTTGGTAAGTGTTAGAACATTGTTTCTTGAATGATATGAAACTTTTTTGAAAAAATTACGCGAATATCTTTTAAAATTATGTAAAATATTAAAATATGACGAACATATTTTTCGAAATGCATGAAAAGTTTATAAATTTCACAAAGGAACAAAATATTTTACACTGCATGAGCATTTTTCAAATGCGCAATGGACGCTTTAAACAATTTAACTAGATAATATTTTGGAATATTTGTATTTGTAGTATTTTTTAGAAAATAAATAAAAGTAAATAAGAATGAAAAACAAATAACAAAGAAGAAAAACGAACGTAACATGAAAATATGAAACTAACTTACTTTAGAGCTATTAGTTCGGCCCAGTACATCGACTGTTGAGGCGATACGACCATCCATCTGGCTTATAGTAGGTGTCGACGCACCCAACTGCATGGTGCCTCTGTCTCCACAACTGGTATGTATCGCTCTTTGCGAGCTTTAAGAGAGAGGTCGCCACAGCAAGCACAGACATGGGTAGGCACATTAAGACATGTTCAATGCCTGGGCGCTTGCATGGGCGCTTAAGGAAATAAAAGAAAAGGAAAATTGAGTAGCAGCGGCGTTAGCATCTAGTTCTCCAACGCTAATAACAAGGTACATGCGCTTAACACGGCGCACTTTGAGTCATAGCCTGAAAGAAAAAAAAAAGGTGTAGTGCCCGGGGCCAGAAGTTGCATCGATGCTAGCCTGAATCCTGGGCTTACTCGGGAGTAGAAAAAAACGGTTGGGATATTGGACGTAACTACTGGGGATTTGATCCTAGCGCCCCCGTTGTAGCTGCCGTTAGCGAAACTTCACAGAGAAGCATTGAGGGGTAATAGGAAGGTTCAACACATTATGTCTGTTTTGTATCTGTTTTTTCCTATCTCATTATTTTCATACCTTTTAGTATTTATTATTTATTTTTCCTTATCCCTTTCTTACCTTTCCGTTTTTCTTTTTAATTTGTAAAAAAAATCAAAGTATGCGATCATAATTAAAATTATTGAGTATATTTAAAATTCATGAGATTTTTGTCAAAATCATGAACATTTTTTAAAAGTAACTTACATTTATTGGTGAACATTTTTCACATTCACAAACATTTTGTAAAATCCATGAACAAATATTGATGTTCATGAATTTTTTTTGAATTCACGATAATTTTTTTAATACATAACATACTTTTAAATTAGTGAATAGTGTTTACGATTTTTTTTAAATTTCGGAATATTTTTTCTATTCATGAAAAAAACAAATTCAGGAACATTTTTTTTATTTGTGAACCTTGAATTCATGAATATTTTCTAGTTAATGAATGTTTTTTTAGTCCATGAACATACTTTTGAATTCATGAATACTTTTCAAATTCACGAACATTTTTTGAATTCGTTAACATTTCCTAAATTCAATTACTTTTTCTAAATTCTTGAACTTTCGAAAATGCATGAAAACTTTTTGAATTAGTGAACATGAATATTTTTATAAAAAATTCAAAAAATTCAATTTGGCAAACATTTATTTTCAAATTTATGAACATTTTATGAAATTTTCCAGATTCATAAAAAATATTAAAATGAAAACGGGCAATTTTCTTTTAAGAAAAGTGATGTTTTTGAAAAAAGGCATACGCTCACTCGTTTGCTTGGTGGCTAGGAGGTAGCGATCGTTACATTTTTCTTGTGGCGATCGTAGTCAGATGAGCTAGCCCACATGAAGTTCATGTGGGCGAGCATGCACTGCTGCTCACGCGTGTAATATGGCACGGCCTCTCTCTCCTCAGTAGTTGATCATATTTTATCTTCTATTGTCGGTAAGCGAGTGGCAGTGCTGATACTTTTTTTTTTGGTTTGGTGGTGATTTCTATTAACATAGTTTTGTCCAAAAATGATTGTTTTGCAGGAGATAATCACCTGGACGGTTTTGGCTATATTGCATGTGAAGCTTCTACTAGAACTAGAGGAAAACGAATGCTTTGTCACGTCGGTCTTCAGTCGTGGAATTAATTCTATTTTTCCTCATGCATTATTTCTTTGTGGTGTTTTTTTGTTGGTACCAGCTTGGCTTGATGTTTAAGTCACTAGTAGAAAACAAGGCTTTGGTCCAGACAAAAATAATGCATTAGTCCCGGTCGTGTTACGAACCGGGACTAATGGGTGCATCAGTCCCGGTTCATAAGGCCAGGACGCCGGCCGGGCCTCGGCGGGCACCAGTCCCGGTTCGTCTGACACCTTTAGTCCCGGTTACAGACAAGAACCGGGACTAAAGGTCCTCGCTCCTGGTGCAGCTCCTTTAGTCCCGGTTGGTGGTTGGAACCGGGACTAAAGACCCTTTAGTCCCGGTTCCAACCACCAACCGGGACTAAAAAGATGCCTATATATATGCTTGCCCCTGTCCGCTCTCCTCTGTTTTTTGGCCGGCCGGCGTGTGGGAGGTGTGTGCTGCTCTGCTCTCACCTCCTATGCACACGAGGTGTTCGATGAAATGCCCGAGCCACGCTTAAGCTTTCTCCTCTCCAAGCTCGACCTCCAAGCTCTATTTTCCTCAAGATTTGTCTAGGTTTGGCGGTCCGTCACGTCCCGTCCCCGTCCTCACCGTCGTCGATCGCCCGCGCCGACCTCGTCGCCGGCACCACCGTGGTGAGCCTCTTGTTCTTATCTTCTTTTTGAAAGGAAAAAAATTCTTACTTGTATGATTTACATAGATACTTGTATAAATTTCTTACTTTTATTATTGTTTGTTACTATATAGTGCCATGGTCATGGTATCCGCCCACGTCGGCCCTCGTCCGGTCTATAATTCGGATGTGGTATATTATCTTTTATAACTATTTGTTTCATTTAGTGTTTATGACAATTATGCCGACCAACGTGACATAGATGTGTTTATCTAGGAGGTACGTGAATCGGAAATTCCAACCGACCCTCTTGTCGAGAGGTTTAATTTAGTTGAAAAAGAAAACGAGTATTTGAAAAAAAAATTGAAAAGAATTGAGGAGGAGAAGATAAAATTGGAGTTGCATGTTGCCGATGTCGTCGATGACCACAAGATCAAGATGGATGCAATGCGCTTGAAGATTAGAAAGATAAGAAAATATGCCATTGATAATGAGGCTTGGTATCATTATGCTGTTGGATCAATTGTTACCTTAGTTGCGATTATGATCGCATTTGTTGTTGCATTTAAATGTTTTACATAGTTGTATGTTAGTTTCAATTTCTGTTTTAATTAGATGCTCTAGAGAGCTGTATGTTGTTCTACGAGAACTATGTATGAACTTTATGTATTTATTTTTTCAGTAATAACATTTGATCACTGTGTACTTTGGAGCACCAACCAAGGGTACGAGATAAATGGTAATACATTTTACACGATCGCCCAAGATAAAAAGAGCACCAACCAAAATAGTGGTGTCCGCTTTGATGCAGGAATCACCAATAGGGCAAAGGACACATATTATGCTTACATAGAAGAGATATGGGAACTTGACTATGGACATGAATTTAAGGTCCATTTATTTCGGTGCAAATGGGTCAATCTGTCAGGAGGCGGGGTACAGTTAGACCCGCAGTACGGAATAACAACAGTGGATCTCAACAATCTTGGATACACAGACGAACCATTCGTCCTAGCCAATGATGTGGCGCAGGTTTTATATGTGGCGCAGGTTTTCCCGTAACCCTCTCAACTTTTTAGCACATGCTATGTGGGTGAAATTATGAAACCATGCCAAGTTTCAACCTTTTCAGAGTTCATTTGCAGTGCTTTTCAATTTCAGGGTCATTTAGCTCAAAATAAATCATGAAATGCATGAAAAATAGCAAATGAAGTCAGAAAAAGGGTTGAAAATTGATGATGTGGCTTTGAATGGCGCATATTGAATGCAGAAAAAATCTGGAGTTAAAATATGTTAAAAAAAATTAAATCCCTTTTGTAATAGATGAGTTTTCGTCCGAAACCCTATTACTTCGAAAGAGATTGTCCAGTTTGTACACGAAGTGCATCCAGTTTTCCCGTAACCGTCTCAACTTTTTAGCACATGCTATGTGGGTGAAATTATGATACCATGCCAAGTTTCAACCTTTTCAGAGTTCATTTGCAGTGCTTGTCAATTTTAGGGTCATTTAGCTCAAAATAAATCATGAAATGCCTGAAAAATAACAAATTAAGTCAGAAAATGGTTGAAAATTGATGATGTGGCTTTGAATGGTGCATATTGAATGCAGAAAAAGTCTGGAGTTAAAATATGTTAAAAAAATGAAATCCCTTTTGTAATAGATGAGTTTTCGTCCGAAACCCTATTACTTCGAAAGAGATTGTCCAGTTTGTACACGAAGTGCATCCAGTTTTTCCCGTAACCCTCTAAACGTTTTAGCACATGCTATGTGGGTGAAATTATGAAACCATGCCAAGTTTCAACCTTTTCAGAGTTCATTTGCAGTGCTTTTCAATTTCAGGGTCATTTAGCTCAAAAGAAATCATGAAATGCATGAAAAATAGCAAATGAAGTCAGAAAAGGGTTGAAAATTGATGATGTGGCTTTGAATGGTGCATATTGAATGCAGAAAAAGTCTGGAGTTAAAATATGTTAAAAAATGAAATCCCTTTTGTAATAGATGAGTTTTCGTCCGAAACCCTGTTACTTCGAAAGAGATTGTCCAGTTTGTACACGAAGTGCATCCAGTTTTTCCCGTAACCCTCTCAACTTTTTAGGACATGCTATGTGGGTGAAATTATGAAACCATGCGAAGTTTCAACCTTTTCAGAGTTCATTTTGCAGTGCTTGTCAATTTCAGGGTCATTTAGCTCAAAATAAATCATGAAATGCATGAAAAATAGCAAATTAAGTCAGAAAAGGGTTGAAAATTGATGATGTGGCTTTGAATGGTGCATATTGAATGCAGAAAAAGTCTGTAGTTAAAATATGTTAAAAAAATGAAATCCCTTTTGTAATAGATGAGTTTTCGTCTGAAACCCTATTACTTCGAAAGAGATTGTCCAGTTTGTACACGAAGTGCATCCAGTTTATGCCGTAACCCTCTTAACTTTTTAGCACATGCTATGTGGGTGAAATTATGAAACCATGCCAAGTTTCAACCTTTTCAGAGTTCATTTGCAGTGCTTGTCAATTTCAGGGTCATTTAGCTCAAAATAAATCATGAAATGCATGAAAAATAGCAAATGAAGTCAGAAAGGGTTGAAAATTGATGATGTGGCTTTGAATGGTGCATATGGAATGCAGAAAAAGTCTGGAGTTAAAATATGTTAAAAAATGAAACCCCTTTTGTAATAGATGAGTTTTCGTCCGGAACCCTGTTACTTCAAAAGAGATTGTCCAGTTTGTACACGAAGTGCATCCAGTTTTTCCCGTAACCCTCTCAACTTTTTAGCACATGCTATGTGGGTAAATTATGATACCATGCCAAGTTTCAACCTTTTCAGAGTTCATTTGCAGTGCTTTTCAAATTCAGGGTCATTTAGCTCAAAGAATGAACTAATAGCAAAAAGAATGAACTAAAAAGCTTTTATAAAACTCTAATAGCAAAAAGAATGAACTAAAAAGATTTTATAAAACTCTAATAGCAAAAAGAATCAACTAAAAAGAATCAAAATAATATTAACTAAAATTATCAAAGTATTTATTTGTTAAAAACTTTAATAGTAAAAAGAATTTTCATAAAGTATATTTTGTTACAAGCTTTAATAGAAAACTAAAAAGCTTTTATAAAACTCTAATAGCAAAAAGAATCAACTAAAAAGAATCAAAATAATATTACTAAAATTATCAAAGTATTTATTTGTTAAAAACTTTAATAGTAAAAAGCTTTTTTAAAACTCTAATAGCAAAAGGAATCAACTAAAACATATGCAAAAAATAACATTAAAATTTTAAAAACATAATATATGCAAAAAAAGGCCCGCCTACTAGCCACAACGGCCTGCATACGACTAGAAACCCTATAAATGGGCCAGGATGCAGGCCCGCGGTGCTAGCAGGCCCAACAGGGCGTGAGATAGGCATGTACTGCCTGCAATAGAGAGGAGCTCGAGAGGGCAGCGGCAACAACGCTTATAAATCACTCCGAGACCCTCTCGACTAGCGAGGTGGGACTAAACTTTTGGCTGTGGGAAGCACAGCCCTTTAGTCCCGGTTGGTGGCTCCAACCGGGACTAAAGGGGGACCTTTAGTCCCGGTTTGAGCCACCAACCGGGACTAAAGGGCTGTGCTTCCCGCCCTTTGGGCTACTGAAATTTACCTTTAGTCCCGGTTGGTGGCTCCAACCGGGACTAAAGGGGGGCATTAGTCCCGGTTGCAGCCACCAACCGGGACTAAAGGGGGGGGGCTATATAAGCGGGACTTGGAAAATTTTCCAAATCCACCTGCAATTTCTTCTCCTCCTCTCCCCCGACGGCGCCGACGACCTCCTCGACGCCGCCAGGCTGCCGGATTTTTCCCTCACCGACGCCCTACCGTCCCCGAGCCCCTGCCCCGCCGTCGCCGTCACCGCGCCCCTGCCCCGTTGCCGTCGCCGCGCCCCTGCCGGCCCCGACGTCGTCGTCGCTGTCACCGCGCCCCTGCCCCGTCGCCGTCGCCGCGCCCCTGCCGGCCCCGACGTTGCCGTCGCCGTTGTCGTCCCCGCGCCGGCCCCTGCCCCCAGTGAGCCCCTCCTGCTTATGGATGGATGGATTGATCATTGATGTAAAAATGTTCATATGTTGTTGTTATGCAATATATGAAGAATTTATGCTGCTAATATGTGAAGATATATGCTGCTGTTATGCAATATATGCTGTTGTTTCTGAAAATGTTCATATGTATATAGAAAATGTTCATATGTTCATATGTATATATGAATTTTTTTGTCCATGTATGTATGTATGTATAGATGGATGGATTGATGCCCCTGCCCCCAGTGAGCCCCTCCTAGACGTTTATTGAATTATTTGGTGTGGATTGATGCCCCTGCCCCCATGTATGTATAGATAGATGGATTGATGCAGAGACCAGGGGTTTCAACCTTCTATTTTTTAAGAAAAGTACCACAAAACTAGAGATAAACTGATTAAATAACATTTAATTTAACAAAAATGGAAGCAGTCGTTTTCGGTACTAATAATAAAATAAGAGTTTTGTGTATATATGTTTTTTGGTGTGGAGTGCTAACGTATACAGATTAACCGCAAGGATTTCAAATTACAAGATGAGGCCATAACTTGTTGGTTGGAGAGGGACGTAACCACAATGAAATTTGGATCGGAGAGAGGCTTAGTGAGAACAGTGCTTAAAAATATGTCTTTACCGAGTGTCGCCATCTTTATCATGTTGTATTTCACAAGCAGTCGTCAACAAAGATGTTGTTTCAACGACAGATGAGGGGGAGCCAGTTATAACGTGACTTGCTAGAGGCAAGTCACTGGATCTCATTCCGCGAGGTATATATATATATATATATATATATATATATATATATATATATATATATATATATATATATATATATATATATATATATATATATATATATATATATATATATATATATATATATATATATATAAGCCTCTGCTGACTAGATGCATTAATTGTTTTGTATGTACATATATTAACGCTTCTTTCTTCTTTTAGCCCTCCGGATCGAGCCAAACTTCGGTAAGGAGACGAGGCCCGAAGAAAAGGTTGGACCTGGATGGAAGGTTCACGATCGAAGAAGTCTCTCCAGAAGGCCAACCGATTGCTCCCAAGCGGACCAAGGACAAATTTATACATCAGTGCGGAGTTATTGTTAGGGACAGCGTCCCAATCAGCATCCAAGAATGGAATAAGAAGAAGGACCCTGAAGTTCCTCATGTCCACGATAGACTGAAAGATGATCTTTGGAACTCGTTGTTGAGAAATTTCAGCCTACCGCCAGAAGAGGATCCGAATAACCCAGTTATACAGCGAAAGGTCAAGGCGTTTGCTCTTAAGAAAATGGCAGAACTATTCAAGAACTCGAAGAAACTATTGAACAAAAAGTTTGTCGAGAAAGACGAGACTCCAGAATTCAAAGGTCAATACTTGAAGATAAAAGATCACTGGCCCGCATTTGTGGCCTACAAGAAATCGGAGAAGGCCAAGTAAAGGTCACATATAAATAAGAAAAATGCTGCAAAGAAGCATTATCATCATGTTACGGGGTCAGGTGGCTACAGCAAAGCCTGACCTACGTGGGACAAAGCTGAGCAAGACCTGCTTGCTAAAAATGTCCAACCAGCGACATTGCACTGGCCAGATCGGGCAAGGACTTGGTTCTTCGGGGTTGGGGGAACTTTGGACCCAGAAACAGGGAAGTGTGTTTGGACGAAAGCTCAACTTCAAACACCCGTCACAAGGCTTGAGGAAGTAATCAAGAAAGCGCTGGAAGGGACGTTCGTTCCCGACAGAGAGAAGGACGAGCTGTCAACGGCCCTCGGGAATCCTGAACACCCTGGACGAACACGAGGCACATCAGGCTCCGTTCCGTGGGTGCATGGGTTTCCCGACAGCACTGGTTATAGAAGCAGACAAAGAAAGAAGAAAGAGGAAGCAAGAAAAATGCAGAATATCAATGAAAGATTAGCGAAACTAGAGGCACTTGAGAGCCAGCGAGCTATCGGCCCACCATCTCAGCGGCACGAAGATCCTTCATTGGATACTACCCATGATGCTACCCCACCATCTCAGCGAAGAAGCAGCGTGGCTTCCACAGAGCTCGTTTAGCCTGATAGCACGGCTCCTCGCTACCCCGTGGATGGTATCACGGATAATGAACATTATGTGCTAATGGCGAAATGCCATAACCTGACCTTGAAGGCGGCGGTCGGCTATGTCTTACCTCCTCGACCTGGTGCAACTTTCCATTTCACTCCGGTTCCAGCTGGCTTTGCTATTGTCGGGGTGGATGAAATAATGGATGGATTTGAGGGGCTAGAGCTTGAGTACGCTACAGGTGAAGGGGAGACTCTTCTTGAAAATGCCTTAAGGACTACCTGTCTATGGAGAAAGGAAAACATCCTGCTTCCAAACTGGACGCCGCCTCAGCAGACTCAGCCGGAGGAGGTCCCGGTGCCTGAGTCGTCTCCGGTGCGTCAGCCGTCTCCGGTGCGTCAACCTTCTCCGGTGCGTCATATGTCTCCGCTGCCTGAGTCGTCTCCGGTGCGTCAGCCGTCTCCGGTGCGTCAGCCGTCTCCGCTGCCTGAGCCGTCTCCGGCGCGTCAGCGGACTCTGACGGAGGAGGCCCCTTAGCAGAATCCTCCTCCGCCTCAGCTGTCTCCACCGCGTCAGCGGACTCCGCCTCCTCTGCCGCCTCAGCAACGGCGGAAGAGAGCCGTCGCCGCTCCGGCGGCTAGCAGCAATACAACAGGGAAGAAATTCAGAGCTAGCCCAAGCCTCAAGGCCCCTCCCAAGTTACCCTACGAGAGGACTGAGGAGGAACTCAACGAGATCGTGGCTGATGAAGTGAGACGCCAGCTTGCACCGAAACGTCCGCCTCCAAAGGTGAAAATAGATCCGGTGAAAGCGCAGCGAACTCTGGATGCCCTTAGGCGACCACCACCGCCTCCGCTGCAATCAGACTATGACCGCTGTATTCAAAAGACATTTGGTCAAGCGAAGCGGTCGGGAAGCTTAAGTAGCAGTGGCGCAAGAAGTGGGAAAAGAATTCCCCAGCTCGGCGAACAAGAAACCAATCGTGCCCCCCGCTCAAGGTGTTTACCGATATCGCTAATGATCCGGAGATAGCGGCCGGTGGTCTTGCTATCACTGCTGGTGATTACTTGCCTGATTCAGTACAGTTCGAAAAGGCCGAGGTAGTACCATCCTTAAGATACGAGCACGGGAAGCCTCTCGTCAGACGTGAGGAGCTCAAGGGTCTATCAACGAGGATGCGACAATTGCATGAATGGTACTTGGAAGCCTGCAAGGACGGGACCGGCAATATCTTCGTGGGAATTAAAAATGAGCACTTCTTCAATGGAGTCCAGGAGTTGTTCGTTGAATTTGATGAATTTTTTCAATTATACAACCAAAAGGAACTCGACAAAACTATCGTCAGTTCCTATTGTCTGTAAGTATTTTTTCTGTAAAGTCTTTAGCTCAGCTCGTTCATTGCATGTATAATTATCCTCACACTATATTATATGCAGATTGAAGATCATCGAATGCAGAAAACGACAAATCTATGACATTGGGTTCATTAACCCAAATACCAACAATGAACATACGTTAAAACACAACCCCCGTAAAATAGAGCAAAACTTGCTACGGGCGTTACTTGGACAACAAGACAGAAGGGAAATAATATTTCCTTACAACTTCCAGTGAGTATTACTGTCTTGTACGTGCACATTCTGTTTCGCTTACTCGAGGTTAAGTGTAATTGATGAGTTATGCGTGCGCGCAGTTTCCACTTTATTCTGCTAGCCATTCGGCCTGACGAGGGAGTAGTGCTTGTCTTGGACTCGAGACGTAAAGATCTTAAGGAGTGGACGAACATGAGTGAAATGCTTCAGAAGTAAGTTAAATCATTATCGCACCATATCGGCAACTTTCGTTCATTTCCTGACATCAAGTAATCATTTTCTTTGCCGTGCAGGGTTTGGAAAAAGTTCACCAACCAGGCTAGGGGTGAATGGAGAAAGGAGCTGCAATTTTCACACCCCAAAGTAAGTACTAGCTAGTAGCTAGTACCGCGCATCGTCTCTCATTGATTCTAGTTTCAATACCATTATCATGCTTGATTATCATTTTGATTGAACTCTATTCTCGTAAAGTGCTTGTGGCAGGCAACCGGCACTAATTTATGTGCATACTACGTTTGCGAGTTCATTCGCCACTCGATCTCTGAGCGGGGCATATCTCCAGAACAATTTGAAGTACGTAAACAATATTCACATTTTAATTTTATTACCATCAATTGTGTTGAGTTTCATTCATATATATATATATATACATATATATATATATATATATATATATATATATATATATATATATATATTGACCCCCTTCTTTAAATTAGATCTGGCGGATGCGGGACGAACTCCTACCAACTGATCGCATATGAGCAATTCAAGAGGAATTGGCGGGATTCTTTGTTGAGCATGTCATACCTAAAGACGGAGAATGCCATCGGGATATGAATTGCGATCTTGGTAAAGGATCATAAGAGATGTTATATTGTATACATATGCATGAACGTGTACTATATGTAATAGCGTCGAATAGATTTACGAAAACTTGTTACATTGTTCGACCAAGCACGGAGAAAGAGAGGTCACTTCTCTTTATATATTGATCATGATGATGTTGTGTAATGGTTCCTTCATTCATATATGTAGTAGCTAGCGTCGAGTTGAATGAAAAGCATAAAATAAAAATGGTAAACAAAAAAAGAAAAGGGGAAACACAATATGAAACCCCTAAACCCTCCAAAACCCCTAAACCCCTCCTTTCAAAAAAAAACCCAGCGCCTCGCAGGGGCTGACGCGTGGCTGCCTTTTAGTCCCGGTAGGTGTTACCAACCGGGACTAAAGGTCCTCCTGCCTGGGCGCCCCACGGCGGCCACGTGGAGCTCCTTTAGTCCCGGTTCGTAAGCCAACCGGGACTAAAAGTTGTGGGCATTAGTCCCGATCGTTTTGTCCCGGTTACAGAACCGGGACTAAAGGCCCTCTGGAACCGGGACTGATGCCCTGTTTTCTACTAGTGAGTCAGCATTTGTTTCGAGAGAAAGTTGAAATGTTCAATGTATGAACTTAGTGTTGTTACACATTTTAGTCTCGATGGTGGTTATGTGAGCTCCTTTATAGACCACGAAATCAATCGAACACAAGCAAACACCACACACACACACACACACACACACACACACACACACACACACACACACACACACACACACACACACACACACACACACACACACACACCAACACATAACACAACAAGCACCATACATTCGCCATTACAGCCTGCGAACGGGTCCAAACAAGTTGAACATGCATAACACCCGCTTACAAGTGACCCACCAGTGCCACCAAAGCCTCAACGCTCCACGAGTCACATCTAGAATCTTAGAAGATATGTATGTGCGGTTCTCGCGCTATATAAAATGGTACATTAAGCAAAATTGAAAATAAAAGGACGAAGGTTAATTCCACAAGCAAGTGTCAGACTGTCAGTTTACTTGTTCATTATAAATGACTCGTGAGCTCAAAATAGCTAACTTATGGAGAAGTAAATGTAGGCTTATTGGATTGTGCTACCAAATATATGGTTGCAACTTGTTGGATAGCACAGCCCCAAGGATAATTCCTTACACCTGCTTTCACCAGAGCAACTCAACGGAGAACTTGGACCTATGCACATTGTTTGGATACAACAATAAGAAAACCAAAGTGTTAATTCATGGATCTTCCACTATCAAAACCCCACAACTGAAAACAAGAAATAAGTTTAATTCACACACAAAGAATACTTGGTGTAAAGGGTCATATAGAGCCTTGCCAGGAAACAATTTATCAAGCACCTCATTAATTACCCCAAAGTAACCGTCTAACATGAAGGTACTCGACATTTTCATAGTCTATGGATTTGTTTATATGCCAACACTTTCATAATTATATTTATAACAATGTGATGTTGTGATCTCGTAGTATATCATTTAGTGGAGTCTGTTCAACACCATTGTTCGGCTAATAACGTGTTCTCATTGTTGTCGGCATCCTTCTTACTTTGGCAATGCCATATGATCAAGAAAACAGAATCCCCATATAACACATGAGCTAGTCTTAGAGACGGGGCTAGGGACCTACTTTATGTTTATGTTGCCATACATGCAAATGAGTTTTACTACTCCTGTAGCTCGTCGACTGCTAGGGGCGAGAAGGGTCGGAAGTGGAACCAACAAAAGTTCTCAAAGTGAAAGTGAATCGACCTAGAAGGTAGGTCCACCCCCGAAGATAGTAGAAGGTGGGTGGTCCAAGCCCTGACAGCAACGTCGCTCGTGTCGCCCTTCCCGCGGGCGACCCGGGCGAAACCCTAGCCGCCACACTAGCTCCCCCTCCCATATCTCCTCCCCTTTCGCTGCCGCCGGGCAAAGCCCGCGCGGCGTTGGCAGCGGCGGGGCCTTCCTTTTCCCCTCTCTCGAGAGGTCTGAGCAGCGTGGGGGTGTGCTCGGCCAAGGATAGGTGTGGGGCGCGGCGCGCGCGACGAGCAGGCGCCGGTGAGCGCGGCGCGCGCGGCGAGCAGGCGACATGCAGGTGGGCGCGGCCGCTGCGCAGTGGACGCGCGAGGAGGCATGGCGGACATGCGAGGAGGCATGCAGATGGGCGCGGCATGGTGGTTGCCGTTGGATCCAGGGCGGCGCGTGGGCAGGTGATACGTCTCCAACGTATCTATAATTTTTGATTGTTCCATGCTATTATATTATCATTCTTGGATACTTTTTGGGTGTTTATTTACCAATTAATATTATTTTTTAGCACTAACCTATTGACCTAGTGTCCAGTGTCAGTTGTTGTTTTCTGCATGTTTTTTGCTTTTCAGGTTTACCATACCAAACGAAGTCCAAATGCCACGAAACTTTAATATGATTTTTTCTGGACCAAAAGAAGACCTGGAAGCTTCGGGAGCAGATGAGAGGCAGCACGAGGGCACCACGACCCAACAGGGCGCGCTGGGGGGTCAGGTCGCGCCCTAATGGGTCATGCCCCCCTCGGCCGCCCTCTCGTGCCCCTCTCTGGACTATAAATCCTCAAATATTCAAAAAACCCTCGGGGAGCTCCCAAAACACTTTTTCCGCCGCCGCAAGTCTCTGTTCCGCCGCGTACCCGTCTGGTGACCTTTTCCGGTGATCTGCCGGAGGGGGAATCGATCACGGAGGGGCTCTACATCATCCTTGCTGCCTCCATGATGAGTTGTGAGTAGTTCACCACACACCTACGAGTCTGTAGTTAGTATCTAGATGACTATCTCTCTCTCTCTCTTGATCTTCAATTCAATGATCATCGCTTCTTCGTTTTGATCTATTCGATGTAATCCTTTTGTGCGGTGTGTTTGTTGGGATCCCATGAATTGTGGGTTTATATTCAGATTATTCATGAAAAGTATTTGAGTCACCTCTGATTATTATGATTCTTATTTGCATGAGCATTATAGCTTCGTAAATCTCTCCGATCTATTGAGATAGTTTGGCCAACTAGATTGCTATTTCTTTAGTGAGAGGGGTGCGTTGTAGTAGGTTCAATCTGGCGGTGCTCTATATCCGAGTGACAGAAAGGGACAAGACACGTCTTTGTATTGTTGCCACTAAGGATAAAATGATGGGGTTAGTTCATATTAATTGAATTCTCTTTGTCTACATTATGTCATCGTTCTCTAAGCATTACTCTGTTTTACTTAATACTCTAGATGCATGCTGGATAGCGGTTGATGGGTGGAGTAATAGTAATAGGTGCAGGCAGGAGTCGGCCTATTTGCTTATGGATGTGATGCCTATATATACATGATCATTGTCATGAATAAAGATTGCATAACTATCCGCTTTTCTATCAATTGCCCAAAAGTAATTTGTTTACCCACCGTATGCCTACTACATGAGAGATGCCACTAGAGAACACAACGGCCCCCGGGTCTATCCTCTTATAAGTTTACAAACGCATTCAATACCTTGCTGCCATTTACTTTGTTTTATTTTATTTTCCAATTTACAATTATCTACTATCATCTACACATCTCATTTGCTTGCAAATAACGAGATCAAGGGGATTGAAAACCCTCTTGCCGCGTTGGGTGCAAGTGTGTGCTCTTTTATGTGCAGCCGCTGAAGATGGTTGATGACCAGTATTCCTATTGGTTCGATAAACCTTGGTTCTTAACTGAGGGAAATACTTACCCGCATTGTGCTGCATCACCCGTTCCTCTTCACGGAAAACCCAACGCATATCACAAGCATCAGGAAGGATTTCTGTCGCCGTTGCCGGGGAATATCATCATCAACTATCAAGTAACTTCACACAAATTATCATTCACTTGTTCTTCTTTTTATTTGCTGTTATATTTAGTTTGTCTCATAAAAATCAAAAATACAAAAACATTTATCTTTGCTTGTCACTAGTTTACTTTGTTGCTTGCTAGTTTACTTGCTTTGCTTGCTACGTTTGCTCGAAAGTTGCTATCATGTCTGAGTTTGAGAAAATTATTGTTGAAAGTGTTAGTGAAGATAGTACTAGTGACTTGGATGAAGAAAGCCAAAAAAATTATTGATTCCACTCATGATCCTCCTAAAATTCAAGTCCCTACTAGCAACACTCACACTGTTTTAAATTCCAAAATTTATCATGTGGGTAGTGGGAACATTATTGGAACGCATGTTATTCAAGAATTCTTTGAATATTCAATAGCTTCCCCGCTTATTAAAGGATCCATACTTGATGAAACAAATTGTTATGTGGATGCTATTACCATGCTTATATTGAAATTAGAAAGGAAGTATGTGCATCTCCATCCTATGCTTCAAAAGATATTTTTGGAACTTCCTAGCATACACAATCCTGAGATTAAGAAAATAGCTACCAATATCCTTATGCATGAATTTGATTATATTGTGCGTGAAGCAAAAGATATTTTTGCCTTCTATGGAATAAAATCTAAACATCCCCCCATAGAAGTGCTCCTTCATAATAGAGATGCATTGCGTAAGTTGGAATCTAATGACTATCAAGGATTTGATGAGAATATGAGAAGGAATGTCCATGCCGAAGAATTAACACAATCCCTATTCCTCCACACTTGTGATAAATTTGAATGGATTGCTAAAGGAATTAATGAAGATTTAGTAAAGATTGGCATGAAAATACTATTAGGGAACCTATTAGTGATGAAATCCATGTTCTCTATGAGGACCCTTATGAGGAGGATAATGTTAGTAATGATTTTATAAATCCTTTTGAAAACTTGGGATCTTAAACTAGTTTTGAGAAGGGTGATTTATTAAGTAATATCTTGGAAGAGCTAGTTTTGAAGGACATGAAGGGGTCCAACACTTGAAGCTATGCATTATGCCTAGCTAGGGGCGTAAAACAATAGCGCTAGTTGGGAGGCAGCCCAATAGTTAACTTATTTTTCTTGTTCTCCTTCCTGTTTGTGTGTCATAACATGATTGTTGCATCTGTAATGATTGTGTTTTTTATGTTTTAATTAGTGTTTGTGCCAAGTAAAGCCTTTGGGATGACTCACAAGATGAGTAAAATTGATACGGTGCAAAAACAAAAACTTTGACGTTCAGTGAAGAATTTCTCTGATTTTACTCGAACGTCTTTTTGACCTGAATTGTTTACACAGTATTTCTATACAAATTCTTGAGGTTGTCCTAATTTTTTAGAATTTTTAGAGATACATAAGTATAGTCTCTCTACAGATCTTTACAGGTTGTTTTGTTTTAGACAGATTCTATTTTTGCTTGCATGTTTTGCTTGTTTTGATGATGCCATGGATTATATTGGGCTGTATAAATCATGGAGAAGTTAGAATACATTACCTTATGAAATAAGAAAATATGAATCAATTTATAACAGTACCTAAAGTATTTGATATGTTTATTATACTAACGGATCTCACGAGTTTTTTGTTGAGTTTTGTATGCTGAAGTTTTCAAGTTTTGGGTGTTATCTCGATGGACGAAGGAATAAGGAGCGGCAAGAGCCTAAGCTTGGGGGTGTCCAAGACACCCCAAGGTAATATTCTAGGAAGACTCAAGCGTCTAAGCTTGGGGATGCCCCGGAAGGCATCCCCTCTTTTGTCTCAATCCATCGGTATGTCACTTGGAGCTATATTTTTATTCATCACATGATATGAGTTTTCCTTGGAGCTTCATTTGCTTTAGTTTGTTTTTTTGTTTTAGTTTCACACAATCATTGTTTGCTGCACACACCCACTTGAGAGAGACACAATATCATCATAATTTATTAGAATACTCTATGTGCTTCACTTATATCTTTTGAGCTTGGCAGTTGCTCTAGTACTTCACTTATATCTTTTAGAGCACGGTGGCGTATAGATTTTATAGAAATAATTGCACTCTTGTTCTTCACTTATATTTGTTTGAGAATTGATAAACAGCGACGGTAATTTGCATGGGTCATAGGACTGGTCCAAAAATAATAGGTATTCAATGAGTGCATAATCAAAACCACATGTAGCACATAAAACAGAAATCATGGCTAATGATATTAATGTGGTAATGTGAAAAAGCATGAGTGCATGATCATTGGTTAATAAAGGTATCGTGAATTAGAGATTGTTAACTTGTTGTTCATCTAAATATTTTTATAGCATGGTGATGATGTGTGAGCATACTTATTCCTCGTTGAAATCCTAGTGATGTTTAGGTCGGGGGCGCAATGGTTAATTCCTACCAACCTCCTCCCTAGGGGCATGCGAGTAGTGCTTTGCTTCGGGAGAGCTAATAAAATCTTGCAATAAGTATGTGAGGTCTTCATGACTAATATGAATCCATGGATATACGCACACTCACCTCCACATGTTTGCTAGCCTCTTCGGTACCGTGCATTGCCCATTACCACTTTGAGAATCGGTGCAGCTTTCGTAGGTGCATCCAAATCCCGTGACATGATACGCTCTGTTGCACATAAGCCTCATTATATCTTCCTCAAAACAGCCACCATACCTACCTATCATGGCATTTCCATAGCCATTCCGAGATATATTGCCATGCAACTTCCACCGTCACATCATATGAGTTGTACTTCCATTGTCATATTGCTTTGCATGATCGTATAAGCTGACATAGTATTTGTGGAAAATCCACCGTTCATCATTAATATCATACATGTTACGCGTGATCATTGCACCTCCTGGTACACTCCAGATGCATTCATATAGAGTCATATAGTTTCTCATGTTGAGTTGTAAGTAAATAAAAGTGTGATGATCATCATTATTAGGGCACTGTCTCAGTGAGGAAGGGATGATGGAGACAATTATTCCCCCACAAGTCGGGATGAGACTCCGGACGAAAAAAAAAGAGAGAAAAAGAAAAAAAAGAAAAAAGAGGGGAAGAGAAAAAGAAAAAAATAAAGAAATGAGAGAAAAGGGAGAAGGGACAGTGCTACTACCTCTTATTGCACACTTGTGCCTCAAAGTGGCACCATGTTCTTCATATAGAGAGTCTCATGTTTATCACTTTCATATGCTAGTGGGAATTTTCATTATAGAACTTGGCTTGTATATTCCAATGATGGGCTTCCTCAAATGCCCGAGGTCTTCATGAGAAAGCAAGTTGGATGCACACCCACTTAGCTTCCATTGAGCTTTCATACATTTATAGCTCTAGTGCATCCGTTGCATGGCAACCCCTACTCCTCTCATTGATATCTACTGATGGGCATCTCCATAGCCCGTTGATACGCCTAGTTTCACCCCTTTGAAACCTACCACCATATTTTATTCCATCTTTATGCTATATCCATGGTTCACGCTCATATATTGCGCAAGTAATAAAAAGCTGAAGCGCGTTAAAAAGTACGATCCAATTGCCCGACTTGACAACATGGTGCTTGACATTTGTATTTATGTGGTGAAGATGGAGCCATGCTATTCTTATATGATAAAATGAATAGGAGGTGAACATTCTTTTTGGATCGTATATTTTGAAACTTGATGATTATGTTTCTTATGTTTATAATATTACTATGTTGATGTTTATTAATTCATCGTTTCTCAATGAACAAACCTGCAATAGAATACATGTTGGGTAGCATGTCACATCAAAAATGCTTGTTTTTATCATTTACCTACTCGAGGACGAGCAGGAATTAAGCTTGGGATGATGATACGTCTCCAACGTATCTATAATTTTTTATTGTTCCATGCTATTATATTATCATACTAGGATACTTTTTGGGTGTTTATTTACCAATTAATATTATTTTTGAGCACTAATCTATTGACCTAGTGCTCAGTGTCAGTTGTTGTTTTCTGCATGTTTTTTGCTTTTCAGATTTACCATACCAAACGAAGTCCAAATGCCATGAAACTTTAATATGATTTTTTCCTGGACCAAAATAAGACATGGAAGCTTCGGGAGGAGACGAGAGGCCGCACGAGGGCACCACGACCCAACAGGGCGTGCCGGGGGCCAGGTCGCGCCCTGATGGGTCATGGCCCCCTTGGCCACCCTCTCGTGCCCCTCTCTGGCCTATAAATCCTCAGATATTCCAAAAACCCTAGGAGATCTCCTGAAACACTTTTTCCGCCGCCGCAAGTCTCTGTTCCGCCGCGTACCCATCTGGCGACCTTTTCCGACGATCTGTCGGAGGGGGAATCGATCACGGAAGGGCTCTACATCATCCTTGCTGCCTCCATGATGAGTTGTGAGTAGTTCACCACAGACCTACGGGTCTGTAGTTAGTATCTAGATGGCTATCTCTCTCTCTTGATCTTCAATACAATGATCATCGCATCTTCGCTTTGATCTATTCGATTTATCCTTTTGTGCAGTGTGTTTGTTGGGATCCGATGAATTGTGGGTTTATGTTCAGATTATTCATGAAAAGTATTTGAGTCACCTCTGATTATTATGATTCTTATTTGCATGATCATTATAGCTTCGTAAATCTCTCCGATCTATTGAGATAATTTGGCCAACTAGATTGATATTTCTTCAGTGAGAGGGGTGCGTTGTAGTGGGTTCAATCTGGCGGTGCTCTATATCCCAGTGATAGAAAGGGACAAGACACGTCTTTGTATTGTTGCCACTAAGGATAAAATGATGGGGTTAGTTCATATTAATTGAATTCTCTTTGTCTACATCATGTCATCGTTCTCCAAGCATTACTCTGTTTTACTTAATACTCTAGATGCATGCTGGATAGCGGTTGATGGGTGGAGTAATAGTAATAGGTGCAAGCAGGAGTCGGCCTATTTGCTTATGGACGTGATGCCTATATATACATGATCATTGTCGTGAATAAAGATTGCATAACTATCCGCTTTTCTATCAATTGCCAAACAGTAATTTGTTTACCCACCGTATGCCTACTACACGAGAGATGCCACTAGAGAACACTATGACCCCCGGGTCTATCCTCTTATAAGTTTACAAACGCATTCAATACCTTGCTGCCATTTACTTTGTTTTATTTTATTTTCCAATTTACAATTATCTACTATCATCTATGCATCTCATTTGCTTGCAAATAACGAGATCAAGGGGATTGACAACCCTCTTGCCGTGCTGGGTGCAAGTGTGTGCTCTTTTGTGTCGAGCCGCTGAAGACGGTTGATGACCGGTATTCCTATTGGTTCGATAAACCTTGGTTCTTAAGTGAGGGAAATACTTACCCGCATTGTGCTGCATCACCTGTTCCTCTTCACGGAAAACCCAACGCAGATCACAAGCATCAGCATGGTGCCCAGGCGTTGCTCCCAGCGCGGATCTGCGACGTACGGGGAGCGGGAGGCGCCCCCAGCGCGGATCTGCTGGGTGACGGCCGGTTGTCTTCGGTGGTCGGTGGTTCTTCGCTCGGCGGCCCAGCGGGCGGGCGACCGGTTTGTCGTCCTCTCCTATGCATGCGAGAAGCTGATCTACACGAGGAGGTGACCATGGAGGCGCCGGATCTACCGGAGGCGTGATTTCCGCAGGCAGCAGGGCCCGATCTGGGTTTCTACTAGCTGGCGGCGATGGGGTCGTTGCTGCGTTGTGCGCACGGCTGAGTTGTGGCGCATTGCATATTCGTCTTGGAGGTGGTAGGTTGGTTGGGTTGGCCGGGTCATGGGCTTGGGCGGGAGCGGCTGCCGGCAAAAGCCATGCTCCAGTTGTGGCTGGAGCCGTCGATGACGTTGTAGCCCAACTCCCCTCACCCAACATACTACGAGGGAAACCCTAGATCTGGTCTTCCGGATCGGACGATGACGACGGCTCAGGCCCTGCTTGGCTTCGTGTTTCCTCTTGGGGACATCGTCTTGAAGTTGACTCGGTCAGTGGGACTCTAAGCATTGCAGGTGGTCGACGGCAGTTTGCGTGACATCTCCGGGAGAACAGCAGAAGCACCCTCCATATGCAGGTTGCGTCAGACGAGTTTTGTCGGCTAACCTCACAGGCGGCATATGTTCGCTCTATCGGACATAGCGTTCTTCTTCAATGTCGTCGAGTTTCGTGGATAGGCTCGTAGCAGCCCGGATTGATGCGACGGTTTCGGTGTGCACTCTGGAAGCGGCACAAGCGCTCGAGTGCCCGGCCGGGTGTATTGTGGGGTGTTGGCTTTCTCGCGTGTTGTAAGTTGTGTGGTGCTTTTGTCGTTGTTGTAGGTTTTCGTTCGGTTTTTCTTGATAAACTGAGCAGCCTTTTTTCTTATTCTTCTTTTTCTGGCACGCGCCTTTGCGATGCATTTCTCCTCTGGGGATGTTACTTGTAATATCTCGTTTTAATCAATGAATTTGGCAGCTCTCTTGTAAACATTGAAAAAAAAAATAGAATCGTTCTTTCTACGCTTTCAAATGATTTTCCTCTCGGTGGATGACTAGACGATGGTGCTCCAGGTAGGCCGATGCTCATTAAAATACCAGACGGGTTTCAGTCACGACAGCTGCCTCTCTGCTTTAATCACTAGTAAAGTGGCCTTGTAAGCGAGGAGACAGCCTACACGCGTGTTCCGGGGTGTTGGACAGAGCAGAGCATAGATGATTTCCCGCGCTTTGATTTAGTTCAACTTGCTGTAGCAAAGGACAAGGATGGTGAGAAATGTTCTATCGCACGACCTGAATGGGCGCATCCTCGGTTTCCACCTGAATCGGCGGTGGCTCGCACGACCTGAATCGGTGACATCGTAACCCGCATGCTGTCCTCTCCAGATCACGAAAGAACATGCATTTGCCTAGGAAGAAAATCACAGCAACGAACTGCTCGACAGAACGGCAAGTGAACTGAAGAACAATAGCAATGAACATTCCTCTTGCGTGCAAGTGCACTATCCAACCAAAATGAGTATTACAAAACCAACCAACAAAACCAATCTGAACCCTCCTCTGTTCATCACCGGACCATGACCCTTTCCAGCACCACTATTACAAACGCCCCGCGTTTCTTGCCGTCGTGTTTGCCTGTGTGTATGTGTATGTGTATGTGATCGTAACGTGAGTAGCATACCTACCATCACCAGCCCCAACCTGGGCGGGCCGGGGACGGAGACGACGCACGGCGCCGCCGCCGCCGCTACTCCTGCAGCTTGTCGATGGCCTGGAGCAGGAACGGCCGGAACCTGGTGAGGTTCACCTTCACGTCCTGCTTCATGATGGTCTCGGCGAGCGCCTGCCACCCCTGCCTGTGGAGCGCCTTGGGGTCCCTGAACACCACGTGATCCCTCGGGTACTTGTCCTTGAGGCTCGTCTCCTCCTCGTCCACGTAGTACTCCACGTACCGGAGCTGCATCTCCCGCGCCGGCTGCCCGTAGAAGTTGGTCGCCTGCCAGTCCATGTTGCCCCACGGCACGATCTGCAGCACCACCGCCTGCGCCGGCAAGAAGATCTGGTTCGTCAGCCCGGCGCCGTGCACCGCCAGCAGCACGTCCGCCGCGTTCACCAGCGCCGCGAACGCCGGCACGTCCGCCCCCGCCTCCGCCACCGTCACGTTGAACCCGAGTTCCTCCGCGGCGGCGGCCACCTCCTCCAGGTTCAGCAGCTTCCGCGTGCCGCCGCGGGAGATGATCAACATCTGCGGCCGCATCCCGGGGGCCTCGCCGAGCACCGAGGGGCGGTCGCGCCGGAGCGCGTAGGCGGAGCGGATGAAGCGGTTGTAGTCCACCATGGTGAGGTTGCGCGGGTTGCGGGTCGGGTGCGGCGAGATGATGAGGTCCCGGTCACGGTACAGGCCCAGGTACCCCCGCGCGAAGCAGTGCACGCCGGCGTCGGCGTCGAAGTTGATGGGGTCGTAGTTGGAGAGCTTGCGCAGCACCGGCGTGTACTTCTGCACCCACCACGGCTTGTAGTTGGTGATGAGCAGCTGCACCTCGCCCTTGAGGTGCGACGCCGTCAGGAACAGCGGGATCAGCGCGTCCGTGTTGTCGTGGAAGAAGTTGTCCGTGTACCCGGCGACGGAGAACACCACCGCGGGCACGCGGTGCTTCTTCGTGCACTGCGGCGCGGCCGCTGGGGAGGCGACGGACTTGACGGTCACCTCTACCACGGCGGGCAGGAGGAAGTCGTCCTTGCGGGCGTACGGCCGGAGCCGCTTCTCGCCGTTCTCGTCGAAGTCGCCGGCGCCCGACGGGTTCACCAGGTACATGGTCTTCTGCTTGGGGCTGATGCGGATGTCGCCGGACAGCTCGCACACCGACGGCCGCGCGTAGGGGAACCCCTCGTCCACCGCATTTTCGTCGCAGCTCATCTTCGCCGCCCCCTCCCCGCCGGCGCCGGCCTCCTCAGCTGAATTCACTCACCAAGAAACAAACAAAGTCGCATTACAACGCGGGCAGATCTCGGACATTTCCAACTAATCTGAAGCAAATTAAGTTCGTTCAACATGAAGTGGGCGGCAGTGCGCAACAAATGTTTAACCAGATTGCAGAGTACAGCGCATTAAACGTGTGCAAGAAGCTGCCTGCTGACCTGGGAGTGATGCCAGTTTTGTTCTGCTGCTTTCCAATTAAGGTGCGAGGGAAAAGGAGGTGAGGAAAGTACGAGATTCCTTACATGGCTTCGGCACGGAGGTCGTCGTCGCCGCCGCCTTCTCGGCCTCGTCCTCCTTTCTCGAGAGCACCTCCGGCACGCCGGGCTCTTGATCTTGAGAGCCGGCCGCCGCCGGCCCCTCCTCCGGGAAATTGACGGGATCCACGGCGTTGTCGTTCTCGCGGCCGATGAATGTAGTGTCCTCGGCCGGGATGGCATCCGTCGTCTCTGGGACGGACGACGACGACGACGACGCCGGCGGGGCGTTCTGGAGAAGGCCGGACGTGTTGGCGGTGCTGGCTGAGCGCGGATTCAATTCAACGGCAGTAATTGTTAGATCAGGGAGAAAGCTAAGCTTGGGGATCAATGGAATGAATGCAGAGAGTGAGTGGAGGTGGAACACGCACCGAAGACGGGGGAGTAGATGGCGAAGAGCTTGGCGAGGGAGACGTAGGTAAGGAGCGCGAGGCAGCAGCCGGCGAGGAGGCCGACGCCGAGCTTCTTGGGCTCGATCTTGGAGGCGAAGCCCCTGAGGCGCGTGGGCGGCCTCCTGTCGCCGGCGCCGCCCGGCAGCTTGGACGGCCGCGAGTACGCCGTCGAGTTCATCTCGGTCGGCCTAAACTAGCTCCTCCTCCGCGCGTCGCGTAGGGGATCTATGGGCGCGTGGACAGGGGGGACACGCGCGCGCGCGCAGAGGAAGGAAGAAAGAAAGGGAGGGGACAGCGGGGGTGGAGTCCGTGAGAGGGAAGATGAGGAGGGATCAGTGGAGGAAAAGGCGGAGGCTTTTGGTGGCGCGGTCGTTGGTGGCGTCGGATTTGAGCTGGGTGGGGTGGGGTGGGTGTGGCTGAGTTCGGCGTTCGCTGCGTGAAAGAGAAAGGGGATCTGCTCGGGAGCTCGGGGCGTTGCGAGAGAGGCACGCTTGCGGCAGGACGACGAAGAGGAAGGGGACGTGGGAGGGAGAGAGGGACGTGCGCACGCGTGCGCGCTACTCAAGAGTGAGCCCAACAGTGCGTGTAGTCTCCTCACTCTATTGAAATACACGATAAAGCATAGATTAAAATACACGATACTGAGACAACGCTCTTATAAAGCATATCTCAGAGATAACTGGACTGGTCCGGAGAAAATGTGACGGCGACACCATGCCCTAAGACACCTAAGCTCTACGACAACGCTCGTTACAGGGAGAACGGTGCAAAACGTCGCCGCTACTGAGTTTGAAATGGACAAGGTTTTCAGTCAAAACCCTGGGATAGAGAGGAGAACCACAACGACGTCCTCAAGAGGAGAGCGGGGAGCTTTTGTTTGGCAACTCACTCGCGCCACCCGAGGCATCCAGGACCACCGCGACGAGCACAAGCCTCTAGATTCTAATTTGAGCGTTGGCGCTGCCAATGACAGAGAACGAGGTTGAGCCACACGCCGCTACCATCCCTCGTCGTTCACACGACCAAGAGGCATAGCCACCAGCAGCACCATGATGCCCGTTGGAGAGCCAACCATATGGACCGTCATTTCGGGGTCGTCTCCTCGACATTCATTTCTTGAAACATTGTCAACCGTCCACATCACAACAACCAACCCCGGTAAAAAGATTGGAAGTCACCTCCTTCCACCCCTAGCATGGCATCATCCACCGGGTCTGGGTCCACGCCTCCATGTTGGGAAGCGTTGACATTTGCTATAAGTGCATCTAGTGTCACCACTTTGTTGGTTTTGGAGTATCGACACCAAACTTGATTAAGGGACTAATGTGTTTGTGAGTGTACACATGGTAACACAGAAAGAAGTCCCTGAAGATTTGGTTTAACCAAGAGAGACGAGCCATAAAATTTTCCGAAGACTTTGATGTCATGGAAAGAATTAGCTTGAAGACTTGGAATGTGAAGACTTTGTCTTTTGTTAGTTTCATTCTCTTCTTTGTTGAGTCGTAGAAATCATCGTACTGTTAAGTGCAGTCGAGGCAAAAAAGACAATGTTTGATGTGATGCTTAACCCAAACCTAATTCTTTGAGCGAATACACTGAAAATCTCTTCCGAGTGGTTGAGTCAGCTTTGCTTGCACCCCAAGCAAAATTGACGCGTTGTGTTTGATATCCGACCGTTTGGACACGTGTCGGTTGGCCATTGACCCATGGTCATTTCGGCCATATCATGTCAGGTTGCTACCCCGGCTATAAATAGCCGGCCCCCTCCACCATAAGTTGGTGGTTGCTTCGTGTTATTGCATGACACTTGTCATCTAGAGCAACCCTGTGACGCCCCCATTCTTGTCCGTACGCTAATCATGCACGCAATGCGTACGACCAAGATTAGGGACTCACTGATTGATACCACAACACAACAAAAGACACAAATATAAAGGTCTTACAGCTCCATATTACAAGCCTGGGGCCTCGAATGCTCGAATACAAAGCTCGACATAAACACAAGTCAGCGGAAGCAAATATATCTGAGTACAGACATAAGTTAGACAAGTGTTGCCTTAAGAAGGCTAGCACAAACATAAGCAGCGGATCGAAAGAGGCGAGGCCTCCTGCCTAGGAACCTCCTAACTACTCCTGGACGTCGGAGAAGTCTACGTCGTAGTAAGCGCCATCCTGCTGGTAGGGGCCTCCGTCGGGGTAGTAGTAGTCGACATCTCCAGCGTACTCCAACTCCGGGGCTCCATCGTCTGAACGCGGCAAACGAATCGAGGGGAAAAGAGAATGCAAAGCAGCAGTGAGTACTCATCCAAAGTACTCGCAAGACTTACATCAGAACTATGCTAAGTATGCACCATTATCAAGGGAAGGGGTTATATCTGGACTGACTGCAGAAAGCAAGAATAGGCGGGAAGACCTAGTCCTATCGAAGACTAGCATCTTCAACATCTTGCACCATTAGAAGAGAGTAGACCTGCAGCTCATATATAGTCATATTGTTGTAGCAAATTTTATTAAGTAACACGCCCAGATATCCTTCCTCGACTCCCTGCGAGGAAGCAATCTCGGAGCCACAATTCATTTTCTTAGTTTATGATTATAGTTGTAGTAGGTCAAAGCACAACTCCAAGTCGTCCTGTTACCGTGGACACGGCTATTCGAATAGTTTACTTCCCTGCAGGGGTGCACCACATTACCCAACACGCTCGATAAGCTCCGGCCGGATACAATTTTCTGGTCATACCCGGCCTCGGCCGATCGACACGACGTAGTCCTACCTAGGCTCAACAGAGAGGCCAGCACGTCGGTCTACATCCTAATGGCTCGGGGTCTTGGGCCATCGCCCTCGCCATCCTGCACGTTACGCCCTCGGCCGGGATCAGTCCTAGCATGCCTTAGTAATAAGCGCCATGCGTCATCGCGGGCCACCCGGGCGCGAGTCGAATCTCGTGGCATCTGAAGAGCTTTCGGGAGAATGTACGGCGTAGAGCAGCCCATACTGATTACCCCGCGTGGTGGTTAGTGCGTATTAGGACAACGACCTAACTCAGATTAAATACTCAACCCATTAGCAATTTATTAGTGCGGGGCAAGCGCGAATCATAAGTGCAGTCCGTCGCCCCGCCAATAACAATCGGGTGCCTTACCGGCGTACCCCACCAATGTCTCTCGGATGCCTTGCGGCGCATCCCACCAAATCTTTCTCTCGCGGGTACCCTTGGGGCCGACCCGTCTTCAACAAGCATCTGTAACCAGGTCATAGTAACAGTGTGTCAATACACCAAGTGGATATCCGAGGAATCACCCTCGATGGATCCCACTCGAGGTAAGAGTAAGGCAAGAGTCGCTACCGGTAAATGGGAAGGAGGAATCACCCTCGATACCCATGACCGATAACTACGCTACAGAATTAACACCGAGAGTGCTAAGTGAGGTATCACCCTCGGCACTCGGTAGTAGCTCTGCAGTGCCATACTTAAGGGGTGTGTGGTGATGTGTCGGTAACGGCTTGTCAGTCATGACGACTGAGTCTTCTGTCTTCAAGTCCTCGGTGTCGTCGATGAAAGCAGGGGCAACTGGGACTGAGGGGGCCTCAGGGGTTCTCTGATCAACCTATACTAAGCAGTTGGTATGATTGCAGGTAAGTAACAGTTCAGCAAAAACAGGCTATGCATCAGAATAGGAGCTATCTAATACAATAGAAAAATCTAATGCAAGCATAAGAGGGAGAGAGATGGGTGATATCGGAATGCTC
Organism: Elymus sibiricus; assembly: GCA_039707655.1. NCBI lineage: Eukaryota > Viridiplantae > Streptophyta > Magnoliopsida > Poales > Poaceae > Elymus > Elymus sibiricus. The sequence continues at coordinate 483,970,021 of CM077665.1, forward strand.
AAGGGGGGTTTTGCTTGCCATGCTGCTCTGCGGCAAAGGACTGATCGTCAGGGGCGTAGTCGTATCTGGCAGCGCCGTCAGCCTCGGGGTCTACCGGAGAGAAGAGGGGGAAGAATCAATAAATATAAAGCAAACAATGCTACACAAAATATGACATGACAATAGGCAGGGCTAGGCATGCACTAACGCAGTACTACGCGTTGCAGACGGAGCGGGAGAATATCTGACGATATTTCCCGGGGCTTTGGATTTATCGGACAGGCGATCCGGAGAGGAAAGTTCCATGTTCATCATGCTAGGAGCATGTGACAGATGAATGGATGGCATATTTGGATTCGTGGGATTTTTCTGATCAACTTTCATGTATAAAACTTTTTCATCTGAGCTACGGATTATTTTATATGAATTTTCAAAGTTTTAAACCTTTTTCTGAAATTATTTAAATTACCAGAATTGCTAAAATAGGAATATGACGTCATGCTGATGTCATCACTCCATCAGTAGTCGGCTGACCAGCTGACTGGTCAAGCAGACAGGTGGGACCCACATGTCAGCCTCAGGGAGGCTAATCAATGAGTTATTTAAACTAACAGGGGATTTAGTCAGTGGGCCCGGCCTGTCAGTGTAATAACTAATTAACAGAATTAGCTAATTATCTGTTAATAGTGATTAGGTCGACCGGGGCCCACATGTCGGCGTCAGGGGGAACAGTACCCCCCGTTGACCGTGGTCAACGCGGTCAAACAAGGACGCGGGGGCCCACATGTCAGCGTCTCCGGGTGGGGCGCCTTGCCAGGTCAGCGCGTTGCCGGTGAGAGCTCCGGCGAGCTCTCCTCGGTGGCCGAACGCCGGCGACGCTCGGGTTTTCGCCACAGTGCACCAATTCGGGTGATCCCGGTCGCGTTCGAACGAGCAAAGAGCGTCGCACCCAACGGCGGCAACCTCGCGGGCTGAGGTGGTCGGAGCTCACCGGAAACGAGCTCGATGCGGCGGCCGGAGTTCGGGCCTTCTCGAAAACGTGGCTACGCGGCGTGTTCGGCAAACTATCTACGCAGACGAGCTCTACGGGACCCCGGGAACTCGTCGGAGCTACGCATTCGAGCAAATCGGTACGGGAGCGAGAAGATCGCCGGAAATGGCGGCATCCGGAGATCGGCAGTAGCAGCGGCGACTAGCCATCTCGAAACGGAGCAAGAGAGAAGAGGGAGGGGACGCGGAGCTCACCGTGCGGGCTCACGGAGGCCCCTCGGGTGATCGGTAGCGCAGAGGGAGGCCGCGGTCGCCGGCGAGCGTCGGTAGCAGAGGCGGAAGGGGACGAGGGAGATCCGGCGCTGCGGAGGGCCCCGGCTCGAACGGCTTGCTCGGCTAGATGTAGCCGAGCGAGGCGAATCTCCAGGACACGTCCGCGGGCTCCGGGGGAGCTGCTGGCCATGGCAGCCGCAGCGATGCGGCGACGAGCCCGCTCGGGCAGAGAGGGAAAGAGCGAGCGCGTTCGCGAGAGGGAGGGAGGAGAGTGACGAGGGCGACCAGGGGAGGTGCACGGGGGCGAGCTTATCCCCAGCCACCTGGTCCCGTCGCCGTGGCGAGCGGTGGCTGGCGCGGCGCGGCTCGGCCACGGCGGGAGCGACACGGAGGGAGGGAGCAGGTGGAGACGACGGTTCGGCCGGGCTGGGCCGGCTTTGTGGCCACTTGGGCCCAGTGGCACGGGCCTTTTCCTTTTTTTCTCTTTTTTTTGTTTCTGTTTTCCCTTTTCCATTTTCTGTTTTATTTAACTTAGGCCATTTCCATCACAGCATAAAAATGCGCAGTGGGGGCCATCAAATAAGTGACAATATTAGGGAGGGCCACATCCATTTTGAACATTTTTGGAATCTGGTTGTAGTTTCAATTTGAATTTAAATGCACTTTAAAATTACTTTTAGCTCCTGTTATTTATGGTGGGGGCCACATCAGAAGCTTGGTGATGTTGTTTTCCTCAACAATATTTGTTTTGGAATATTCCACAACCTTGGAACATTTTATCTTTGTTGTTTGAAGATTTAAATTCATCACATAAAACCACAGGGCATTTGCATTGGAGTTTGAATTGGATTTTGAATTTCAACTTGATCATGCCCCACTTAGCAGAATGATTAGGCACTGCTCATGGTCATTACTGTAGCTTAAGTACAAGGATCACTGTAGCTTAAAACCCAGGGTGTCACAATTCTCCCCTACTAACAAGAATTCTCGTCCCGAGAATTAAGAGGTAGAAATAAGGGGGGAAATTTGATTACGAAATTCTAACATGCCTTCTCGTTCTTGGCTACTCTCATCGAAGAGGTTGGTCCTTCTTGTTGATGTATCCATTACTCTGATTCAGGTCGACCCGATGGAGTCGCCATCCTTTCTGCGGGACCTTCATCGTCCTACGAATGCGATAAGAGGGAAAACTTTGGAAGAACGCATCTCCACAAAGCTGGGCATCTGACGGTAAGCTCAAGGAAGAGGACATGAATTGTTTCTCGAGTTGCTACTCAGGGAATTCACTGAGAGCAAATAAGCAATGGTTCAAAAGTTTTAAACGGGTAGGCAATCATTCGATGCCTGATCAGAAGGTGAAAAGAGGTTCAGAGCAACGAAATAAATATTGCATCTAACACAAGAATAGATCATCTCTTAAGCGGTGGCTCGGAATCACATAGGAAGCCAAGTGCAAAAGATACCTTGGAATCAAAGTGGTACAGGAGAGTCAGGCTTCGAGAGTCAGGTTTCGATCTTGTGGAACTATGGGTTATGGGCCCATCATGTGGATTAAGAGTAGGAAGAGCGGTGACATCTTGCACGGTCATGTTAGCAAGATATGTCAGAGGATAACCTGTCATTTATGTTAGCAACACCATCGGTACCAAGGGCGGGGAACGAAGAGAACCATCTTCCTGCTCGTTGAAACGAGGCGGACCAATAGGCAAAGTTCTCGTCCACCGGCGGTTACCGGAATGTTATCAACAATAGTAACATGGCCTTACTGACAGAATTGATCACCGAGGTGTTTACCTAAGCAGAGAATTATTACTGCTCAGACCAGATAAATCTCAAGAAAGGTTAAACAGACCAATGGAAAGGAAAATGTGATTATTAGATCAACCAGACCAATGGAAAGTAAATGTGTTCATCACCTTAAACAGACCAATGGAAAGGAAAATGTGTTTATACTCAAGTTTTAGGAGTATATCTTTCCGGAGGAAAAACAGAGCATGATATACATGACAGAATAGCAAGTAGATAACCATTTAGGTAAAAGGGGTGAGGAAAAATCCATGACATGCCCATACAATGGGGTTTGAATAATTGATCAGGAAACAATTAGCATTGGGCTTACATTATTCCCTTTGATGATCGGTATACCACATTCATGCTTCGGGATAGCAATGATATGGTGTCCCGAGTAAAGTATGGAGTTTGGATACACGAAGGATCCAGTAGGAACAACTTATAAATTAAGTCTTATAATATCCCCATGGAAGAATGGCAATCCTTGCTGAACAAAGCATTATAACAATAGGTCATCCGGCCAGGTGTGCTGGCTTCAACATCACCTTACCGAGTAATAAAGACCAAAATTATAATCCTTGGAAATAGTCCCAACCATCATACCTGACTGAGATTCAGATCTGGCTGAATAAACAGGTACTTCAGATGCTTGGAACTACAAAAATGGGGATGCGAGATCCACGGAGGTGTGGATGTGGATGCGGTTACTTTTTATTGCGGGGAGGTGGGGTGTGGAGATACTCGATCCTTATATGCGTGAAGACGAGACGGTAAACTCCACCCATCCACCGACCCACGAGCTAGGTAAAGAGTTTCATTATGCTCGCCATTGTTGCATGCATGGCACGGAGGGACACGGGTGACACCTACCGTACCGACGCATGCATGGACAGACCGACCAGACTGTGTTTAACAGTGGCGCCTCTCCACTTTGGATAAGAACAGCTGAGAGGTCACCGTGGGCGAAAGACCTGGGACTGACCATCGATCGACCAGGACATATGGCACGTGGCCATGGATGGAGGTCTCTGCAAGACGGGACACTGCTATGCGCGAAAGGGGTCAAGATCTCAGCGTCGGCTGCAGTATCAACTCCAGCAGGAACATACGGGATGTATCTGTATGTCGTCTCCAGTATAAGACGAAGATGTTCAGCATGCTCTTTCTTTATTTATGGAGTAAACCAGGATATCATCTAGATAAACCACGACGAATTTATCGAGGTAACCCATGAATATATAGTTCATCATTAAACCAAGGAGAGGATGAGAAGGTGGCTGATGGACTCAGCGACAATTTATCGAGAATTCCAAACGGATGGATTTCCACAATTATGTGAACACGGAGATGACATTTGTCAGCTCAATTGATATAATGTTGTACGATTGAGGAAAACATACATCATTAACCATTGATTGAAAAGTGCGTCCGAAATATGACCTTAGGCAGTAAGATCAATGTTAGAGCGACGATTCAATAACCAACAGCCTAAGAACGAACTGTCGATCGTTAACTTCAAGGCAATAGGGTTGCTAGAAGTTAGAATCAAAGCAGCATCGTTTGATGGTGAGAAGTATCACTATGCCAAGAATTTCTAAGAGGTGGAGCAATCCTCACAACATTCTCGACGCAAAGGACAGTAATACTCCAGGGTAGATCATAACACAAGCTGGATAGCAAGTTGCATCCATACCATGGACAATTTTGCAATGAAAGGAGTCAAGGAGGTTGTCGATGATAACAAAAATCATTGACGGCCAGGAAGGTATTTCTCATCAAGAACTTAGTTGACGTCGCAGAAGAAGTCAAATTGTGAACGGTGATCACGACACCTTTTGCCGAGAGTTTTCAAGAGAATGTAACCTAACAACGGTTGAGTCAAGTAGGGAAATGACAACGTGGAAGGTTACAGGAACAACAGATAAGATGCAAGCTCTGTTGGAAATATGCCCTAGAGGCAATAATAATTTAGTTATTATCATATTTCCTTGTTCATGATAATCGTTTATTATCCATGCTATAATTGTATTGATTGGAAACTCAAATACATGTGTGGGTACATAGACAACACTGTGTCCCTAGTATGCCTCTAATAAACTAGCTCGTTGATCAAAGATGGTCAAGGTTTCCTAGCCATGGACATGAGATGTCATTTGATAACGGGATCACATCATTAGGAGAATGATGTGATGGACAAGACCCAAATTATGAACATAGCATATGATCGTGTCAGTTTATTGCTATTGTTTTCTGCATGTCAAGTATCTGTTCCTATGACCATGAGATCATGCAACTCACTGACACCGGAGGAATACCTTGTGTGTATCAAACGTCACAACGTAACTGGGTGACTATAAAGATGCTCTACAGGTATCTCCGAGGGTGTCTGTTGAATTGGCATGGATCAAGACTGGGATTTGTTACTCCGTGTGACGGAGAGGTATCTCAGGGCCCACTCGGTAATACAACATCACTATAAGCCTTGCAAGCAATGTGACTAAAGTGTTAGCCACGGGATCTTGTATTACGGAACGAGTAAAGAGACTTGCTGGTAACGAGATTGAACTAGGTATAGAGATACCGACGATCGAATCTTGGGCAAGTAACATACCGAAGAACAAAGGGAACAGCATACGGGATTAACTGAATCCTTGACATAGAGGTTCAACCGATAAAGATCTTCGTAGAATATGTGGGAACCAATATGGGCATCCAGGTCCCGCTATTGGTTATTGGTCGTAGAGGTGTCTCGGTCATGTCTACATAGTTCTCGAACCCGCAGGGTCTGCACACTTAAGGTTCGGTGACGTTTCGGTATAGTAGAGTTATGTATGGTGGTGACCGAAGGTTGTTCGGAGTCCCGGATGAGATCCCGGACGTCACGAGGAGCTCCGGAATGGTCCGGAGGTAAATATTGATATATAGGAAGTCCCGTTTTGGTCACCGGAAAAGTTTCGGGTACTTCGGTAGTGTACCGGGAGTGCCGGGAGGGGTACCGGGGACCATCGGGAGGGGTATTTCGACCCAAGGGGCCTCATGGGCTGTGGGAGGAGTCAAGCCAGCCCTTAGTGGGCTGGCCAAGCCCCCCACTAAGGCCCGTGTGGCTGGAGGTGGAAAAAACCCAAAGGTGGAAAGGTGGAAAGTGTTTCCAAGTGGAGAGGAGGAATCCTACTCCTAGTAGGATTGGAGTAGGACTCCTCCACCTCCAATTTCGGCCAGACCTTGAGGGTTTGAGGCTGCCTCCAACCCTCCCTCCCTCCTATATACACTAGAGGATTTAGAGGAGAAAAATAACCCTAATAGCCACGTGCTAGCCTCTCCTCTAGATCGCAGTTTCTCCTCTAGATCGTTTCAGCGGTGCTTAGGCGAAGCCCTGCTGGAATTAGTTCCACCACCATCGCCGCCACGCCGTCGCGCTGCCGGAGAACTCTTCTACCTCTCCGCCCCTATTGCTGGATCAAGAAGGCGGAGATCGTCATCGAGCTGTACGTGTGCTGAACGCGGAGGTGCCGTCCGTTCGGCGCTAGATCAGAAGGACCGTGATCAAGATCGCGAGACGGTTCATGATTTGATCGCGGGACGGATCGTGATGGGATCGCGGGACGGATCGAGATTGGATCGCGAGATGGATCGTGATGGGATCGCGGGACGCTCGGCGATTTGGATCGCGAAGACGTTCGACTACATAAACCGCGTTTCTTAACGCTTCCCGCTTAGCGATCTACAAGGGTATGTAGATCCACTCTCCCTCTCGTAGATGCTCATCACCATGGATAGATCTTGCGTGTGCGTAGGAAATTTTTTGTTTCCCATGCAACGTTCCCCAACAGTGGCATCAGAGCTAGGTCTATGTGTAGATGAGATCTCGAGTAGAACACAAAGGAGTTTGTGGGCGTTGATATTCAGATTGCTTCCTCCCTTGGTCTTTTCTTGATTCGGCGGTATTGTGGGATGAAGTGACCCGGACCAACATTACTCGTACGCTTACGACAGACCGGTTCCATCAACTGACATGTAACTACGTTGCATAAAGATGGCTGGCGGGTGTCTGTTTCTCCCACTTTAGTCGGATCGGATTTGACAAAGGCGGTCCTTGAGAAGGTTGAATAGCAATTTTTGTATCACCGTTGTGGTTTTTGCGTAGGTAAGAATTGTTCTTGCTAGATACCCATAGCAGCCACGTAAAACTTGCTACAACAATTAGAGGACGTCTAACTTGTTTTTGCAGGGTATGTTGTGATGTGATATGGCCAATTACATGATGAGATATATGTGATGTATGAGATGATCATGTATTGTATAGAATATCATGACTTGCATGTCGATGAGTACGGCAACCGGCAGGAGCCATAGGGTTGTCTTTAATTATTTTCGCCGTTTTTGCTTTACTTTATCGCTATGAGTTAGCAATAGTCATGGAAGCAACAGTCGGCGCGACAACCTCATGGCGACACATTGATGGAGATCAAGATGATGGAGATCATGGTGTTATGCCGGTGACGATGGAGATCATGCCGGTGCTTTGAAGATGGAGATCAAAAGCACAAGTTCATGGCCATATCATGTCACTTATGATTTGCATGTGATGTTAATCCTTTTATGCATCTTATTTTGCTTAGGACGACGGTAGCATTATAAGGTGATCCCTCACTTAAATTTCAAGATAAAATTGTGTTCTCCCCGAGTGTGCACCGTTGCGAAAGTTCGTCGTTTCGAGACACCACGTGATGATCGGGTGTGATAGACTCTACGTTCGCATACAACGGGTGCAAGCCAGTGTTGCACGTGCGGAACACTCGGGTTAAACTTGACGAGCCTAGCATGTACAGACATGGCCTCGGAACACAAGAGACCGAAAGGTCGAACATGAGTCATATAGTAGATATGATCAACATGAAGATGTTCACCATTGAAACCACCTCAACTCACGTGATGATCGGACTTGAGTTGGTGGATTTGGATCATGTGACACTCGAATGACCGGAGGGATGTCAATTTGAGTGGGAGTTTTTAAGTAATATGATTAACTAAACTCATTATCATGAACATAGTCAAAATGTCTTTGCAAATTATGTTTAGATTACTAGCTCGCGCTGTAGCTCCCTTAAATTTTTATATGTTCCTAGAGAAATAGAGTTGAAAGATGATGGTAGCAATAATGCGGACTGGGTCCGTGATCTGAGGATTGTCCTCATTGCTGCACAGAAGGCTTATGTCCTTAATGCACCGCTCGGTGCGCCACCCCCTCAAGCGTCGTTTGTAGATGTTGTGAACATCTGACAGGCACGTTCTGATGGCTACTTGATAGTTCAGTGCGTCATGCATTACGGCTTAGAATTGAGGCTCCAAAACGTTTTGAATGTCACGGAACATATGAGATGTTTTAAGAGCTGAAATTGGGATCTCAGGCTCGTGCCCGTGTTGAGAGGTATGAGACCTCCAACAAGATTCTTTGCCTGCAAGATGAAGGAGAATAGCTCAATCGGTGAGGATGTGCTCAGATTGTCTGGGTGCTACAATCGCTTGAATCAAGTGGGAGTTGATCTTCCAGATAAGATAGTGATTGATATAGTTCTCCAAGTCACTGTCACTAAGCTACTAGAGCCTCCTGATGAACTATAAAATGCCAGGGATAGAAATAATGATCCCTGAGCTATTCGCGATGTTTGACACCGCGAAGGTAGAAATCAAGAAGGAGCATCAAGTGTTGATGGTTAGTGAAACCACTAGTTTCGAGAAGGGCAAGGGCTAGGAGGGAAACTTCATGGATGGCAAGTCAGTTGCTGCTCCAGTGAAGAAACCCAAGGTTGAACCCAAACCCGAGACTAAGTGCTTCTATTATGAGGAGAACGGTCGCTGAAGCGGAACAACCCTAGATACTTGGTAGATAAGAAGGCTGGCAACGTCGATAGAAGTATATTTGATATACGTGTTATTGATGTGTACCTTGCTAGTACTCCTAGTAGCACCTGGGTATTGGATACCGGTTCGGTTGCTAAATGTTAGTAACTCAAAATAAAAGCTACGGAATAAACGGAGGCTAGCTAAGGGTGAGGTGACGATGAGTGTTGGAAGTGTTTCCAAGGTTGATGTGATCACCATCGCACGCTCTCTCTACCTTCAGGATTAGTGATGAACCTAAATAAATGTTATTTGGTGTTTGCGTTGAGCATGAACGTGATTAGATCATGTTTATTGCAATACGGTTATTCATTCAAGTTAGAGAATAATGGTTATTCTGTTTACATGAATAATACCTTCAATGGTCATGCACCCAATGAGAATGGTTTATTGAATCTTGATCGTAGTGATACACATGTTCATAATATTGATGCCAAAAGATACAAAGTTAATAATGATAGTACCACATACTTGTGGCACTGCCGCTAAATGTCATATTGGTGTAAAACGCATGAAGAAACTTCATGCTGATGGATCTTTGGACTCATTCGATTTCGAATCGGTTGAGACATGCGGACCATGCCTCATGGGCAAGATGACTAAGACCCCGTTTTCCGGTATGATGGGGCGGACAAGTGACTTATTGGACATGATACATGTTGATGTATTCGGTCCAATGAGTGTTGTAGCGTGCGGTGGATATCATTATTTTCCTACCTTCACTGATGATTTGAGTAGATATGGGGATATTTACTTAATGAAACACAAGTCTGAAACATTTGAAAAGTTCAAACAAATTCAGAGTGAAGTTTGAGATCATCGTGAAAAGAAGATAAAATATCTACGATATGATCGTAGAGGTAAATGTCTGAGTTACGAGTTTGGTATACAACTTAAGACAATGTGGAAGCTGTTTCACAACTCACGCCACCTGGAACACCATAGTGTGATGGTGTGTCCGAATGTCGCAGTCGTGCTCTATTGGATATGGTGCGTACTATGATGTCTCTTATCGATTTGCCACTATCGTTTTGGGGTTATGCATTAGAGGCAACTACATTCACTTTAAAAGGGGGCACCATCTAAGTCCGTTGAGATGACACCGTATGAATTTTGGTTTGGCAGAAACCTAAGCTGTCATTTCTTAATGTTTGGGGCTGCGACGCTTATGTGGAAAAGGTTTTCAACCTGATGAGCTCGAACCCAAAGCGGACAAATGCATCTTCATAGAATACCCTAACGTAACAGTTGGGTAAACCTTCTATCTCAGATCCAAGCACAAAGTGTTTGTTGCTAAAACAGGTCCTTTCTCAAGAAAGAGTTTCTCTCAAAAGAATTGAGTGGGAGGATGATAGAACTTGATGAGGTTGTTGAACCTTTGTTTCAACCAGAGAGTAGCGCGGCGCAGAAAGTTGTTTCTGTGGAGCCTACATTAGTTGAAGAGGAAGTTAATGATGATGATCATAAAGCTTCGGATCAAGTTACTATCGAACCTCGCAGGTCGACAAGGACGCGTACTGCTCCTGAGTGGTACGGCAACCCTGTCTTAGAGGTCATGTTGTTGGACAACGATGAACCTACGAGCTATGGAGAAGCGATGATGGGCCCGGATTTCGAGAAATGGTTAGAGGCCATGAAATCCGAGATGGGATCCATGTAAGAAAACAAAGTATGGGCTTTGGAAGTATTACCTGAAGGGCGAAAGGCCATTCAGAACAAATGGATCTTTAAAAGGAAGACGGATGCGGACGGTAATGTCACCGTCTATAAAGCTCGACTTGTGGCAAAGGGTTTTTCACAAGTTCAAGGAGTTGACTATGATGAGACTTTCTCACCCGTAGCGATGCTAAAGTCTGTTGGAATTTTGTTAGCAGTTGCTGCATTTTTCTATTATGAAATCTGGCAGATGGATGTCAAAACAGAGTTTCCTTAATGGTTTCTGTGAGGAAAGGTTGTATGTGATACAACCAGAAGGTTTTGTCAGTCCTAAGGATGCTAAAATGTATGCAAGTTCCAGCAATCCTTCTATGGACTGGAGCAAGCATCTCGGAGTTGGAATATACGCTTTGATGAGGTGATCAAAGTTTTTGAGTCTATACAAAGTTTATGAGAAACTTGTATTTACAATAAAGTGAGTGGGAGCACTATAGAATTTCTGATAAGTATATGTGGATGGCATATTGTTGATCGGAAATGATGTAGAATTTCTGGAAAGCATAAAGGGTTGTTTGAAAAGGAGTTTTTCAAAGGAAAACCTGGAATGAAGCTACTTAAATGTTGGGCGCCAGGATCTATAGAGATAGATCAAGACGTTTGGTAAAACTTTCAATGAGTACATACCTTGACAAGATTTTGATTGAGTTCAAAATGGATCAGTCAAAGAAAGAGTTCTTGCCTGATTTGTAAGGTGTGGAGTTGAGTGAGACTCAAAGCTCGACCACGGCAGAAGAAAGAGAAAGGACGAAGGTCGTCCCCTATGCCTTATCCATAGGCTCTGTATAGTATGCCATGCTGTGTACCGCACCTAGTGTGTGCCTTGCCATGAGTCTGTCAAGGGGTACAAGAGTGGTCCAGGAGTGGATCACTGGACAGCGGTCAAGATTATCCTTAGTAACTAGAGGACTAAGGAAATATTTCTCGATTATGGAGGTGATAAAGAGTTCGTCGTAAAGGGTTACATCGATGCAAGCTTTGACACCTATCCGGACGACTCTGAGTAGCAGTCAGGATACGTATAATGGAGCAACCATTTGGAATAGCTCCAAGTGGAGCGTGGTAGCATCTGCAGTATGACATATAGATTTGCAAAGAACACACGGATCTGAATGTTGTAGACCGTTAACTAAAGACCTCTCTCACATGCAAAGCATGATCGAACCCCAGAACTCATTGGGTGTTAGATTCATAACAATGTAAATCACATGGTGATGTGAACTAGATTATTGACTCTAGTGCAAGTGGGAGACTGTTGGAAATATGCCCTAGAGGCAATAATAATTTAGTTATTATCATATTTCCTTGTTCATGATAATCGTTTATTATCCATGCTATAATTTTATTGATTGGAAACTCAAATACATGTGTGGGTACATAGACAACACTGTGTCCCTAGTATGCCTCTAATAAACTAGCTCGTTGATCAAAGATGGTCAAGGTTTCCTAGCCATGGATATGAGATGTCATTTGATAACGGGATCACATCATTAGGAGAATGATATGATGGACAAGACCCAAATTATGAACATAGCATATGATCGTGTCAGTTTATTGCTATTGTTTTCTGCATGTCAAGTATCTGTTCCTATGACCATGAGATCATGCAACTCACTGACACCGGAGGAATACCTTGTGTGTATCAAACGTCACAACGTAACTGGGTGACTATAAAGATGCTCTACAGGTATCTCCGAGGGTGTCTGTTGAATTGGCATGGATCAAGACTGGGATTTGTTACTCCGTGTGACGGAGAGGTATCTCAGGGCCCACTCGGTAATACAACATCACTATAAGCCTTGCAAGCAATGTGACTAAAGTGTTAGCCACGGGATCTTGTATTACGGAACGAGTAAAGAGACTTGCCGGTAACGAGATTGAACTAGGTATAGAGATACCGACGATCGAATCTCGGGCAAGTAACATACCGAAGAACAAAGGGAACAGCATACGGGATTAACTGAATCCTTGACATAGAGGTTCAACCGATAAAGATCTTCGTAGAATATGTGGGAACCAATATGGGCATCCAGGTCCCGCTATTGGTTATTGGTCGTAGAGGTGTCTCGGTCATGTCTACATAGTTCTCGAACCCGCAGGGTCTGCACACTTAAGGTTCGGTGACGTTTCGGTATAGTAGAGTTATGTATGGTGGTGACCGAAGGTTGTTCGGAGTCCCGGATGAGATCCCGGACGTCACGAGGAGCTCCGGAATGGTCCGGAGGTAAATATTGATATATAGGAAGTCCCGTTTTGGTCACCGGAAAAGTTTCGGGTACTTCGGTAGTGTACCGGGAGTGCTGGGAGGGGTACCGGGGACCATCGGGAGGGGTATTTCGACCCAAGGGGCCTCATGGGCTGTGGGAGGAGTCAAGCCAGCCCTTAGTGGGCTGGCCAAGCCCCCCACTAAGGCCCGTGTGGCTGGAGGTGGAAAAAACCCAAAGGTGGAAAGGTGGAAAGTGTTTCCAAGTGGAGAGGAGGAATCCTACTCCTAGTAGGATTGGAGTAGGACTCCTCCACCTCCAATTTCGGCCAGCCCTTGAGGGTTTGAGGCTGCCTCCTCCCCTCCCTCCCTCCTATATATACTAGAGGATTTAGAGGAGAAAAATAACCCTAATAGCCACGTGCTAGCCTCTCCTCTAGATCGCAGTTTCTCCTCTAGATCGTTTTAGCGGTGCTTAGGCGAAGCCCTGCTAGAATTAGTTCCACCACCATCGCCGCCACGCCATCGCGCTGCCGGAGAACTCTTCTACCTCTCCGCCCCTATTGCTGGATCAAGAAGGCGGAGATCGTCATCGAGCTGTACGTGTGCTGAACGCGGAGGTGCCGTCCGTTCGGCGCTAGATCGGAAGGACCGTGATCAAGATCGCGAGACGGTTCGTGATTTGATCGCGGGACGGATCGTGATGGGATCGCGGGACGGATCGAGATTGGATCGCGAGATGGATCGTGATGGGATCACGGGACGCTCGGCGATTTGGATCGCGAAGACGTTCGACTACATCAACCGCGTTTCTTAACGGTTCCCGCTTAGCGATCTATAAGGGTATGTAGATCCACTCTCCCTCTCATAGATGCTCATCACCATGGATAGATCTTGCGTGTGCGTAGGAAATTTTTTGTTTCCCATGCAACGTTCCCCCAACAAGCTCAATATCGAGGTTGCTTTTCAAGACAAACAACATGATGTTGAAAGCTCGACGTAAGCAATGCTCACACTCTGAAGAATTTGCGCACCAGAGAAGGACGATGTAGCACAATCAAAGATAGCAAGACAAGGATGTAGCCGATAGTCTAGGAATGACCAGATTGACTTTGATACTCCCAGTAACAATTACAAGGGGTATTGAATTGCAGTGTGGAATAAATTTTCCAACCGGTGTTCTCGGTTGACAACAATCCCAAAACCCGTGGAGTGATTAAGACAAGGAAAATTATTACCTCACCAAGGTTAATAAGATGTATTGCAAAGGCGTGATATCCTCGAGATACCAGAGGGTAAAACTCGAAGGTATAATATGGTAGAAGTAGAACTGGTCATTGACCTGCGACAGCAGAAACTTTAACCTTGTCAAAATTTGACGAGGCATCGGAATGAATTCCTTTCGGATAAATTAATAAGGACAGCATGGTCGGAACCATAACTGCAATTGATCAAATTAAGGATACTGAAGGAATCATACGGATGAATATTTTTTTTTGCAAGAAGTTTCCGAGACGGTCTACATCATTTCCATCGGCATGAACTCAAGTTCAATGTCGACTCCCACTTCATCAATGTAAAACATTTCATTCATTTCTTGCTTTGGACGATGTTGTAGTGTTGAAAATTTATCTGGCAAGACTCCATAAGAGTATGACCCGTGAAAACTGTCGGGTTCACACGGATTAAGGAAGGCATAGGTTCAACCCATCGGGGTATCTTAGGAACATATACAACAAACTTCAAGAGTACTTAACACAAGCTACGAAGGCAGAGCATGGTTGGCAAAACAGAGGATATAATTTATCAGAGGGAGAAGACACAATTTACAAATGGCATCACTTATCAGGGGAACAACACCACAAGAATTTAGAATGTTAAGGACGATATCGGATCATAACCCAACAATGGGTCTGGCTGTCTACAACGGAGCCGATGTGAGTATCGGTACTCATCCAGAGGAATATAAAATGCGGAGGCATCGGATTCAAGAGACACCTGAATAGTCTGTTGCTTAAATACAAAGGAATTATGATTTCCAAAACTAAGGATCAGAAGCAGACGCTCTGATCAAGGATGGATAAGTTGAAAAGACTTAGTCGGACAATCAATAAAGGTTTGGATTGCCGAGAACCAACTCATGTCCGGAGGGACGCCTGAGCCGTAAAGATAATTTAAACGGATCACCTGATGATTATGTGCATACGCACACATTGAATCAATAGGCTCAAAATGGCAAAGACAAGGGACGTCAACGAAGACTACTAGACATATGGAATTAACCATAATGCCAGCAGGCAAGAATTTCAAGAGCAACAAGCTGCAGAGGATTATCGAAAGATTGAAAAGCATTCCGAAGAATTCTGAGAGACGTATGAACAATTGAGAAGAACGGATCCTCGATAAATGTGAGGAATTATCCGTAAGGCTTCCATGCGGAAAAGAACTACAAGGCAATAAACTCAAAGGGTTATCGGGGCAATGGAGAGTATTTCGGGGCATCTTGTAATAACATGAGCAACGAGAAAAGATTGTATGAATGACAAGTGCAATTAGTCATCCATAGGGACTTATCGGTGGTAGGGAATTACAAGGCCGATGAGCACAAAGTCTCGGAAAACATCAAGAGGGTATCTTCAGAATCTTCTGACGAAGCAGGTGATCTTCTGGTATGAGGGCTCTCCGGGAAAAGTAGTTACGAGAACCTAGAGTCAGAGTTAATAAAATCTTTAACCCGAAAGAGAAGAGAGATCAGAACCCAGACTATAGACGAGGAAGAAAAGATCCTAATACCACCCGATTGAGATGTGGGCCCGTAAGCCACAGCAACAGTGTTAGTAAAAGTTTTTCAAGTACTAGACTCAACTTCGGCCAAGGAGTTGGAAAGGGGGCTACCTACAGGCAGTTGGCTCTGATACCAACTTGTGACGCCCCCATTCTTGTCCGTACGCTAATCATGCACGCAATGCGTACGACCAAGATTAGGGACTCACTGATTGATACCACAACACAACAAAAGACACAAATATAAAGGTCTTACAGCTCCATATTACAAGCCTGGGGCCACGAGGGCTCGAATACAAAGCTCGACATAAACACAAGTCAGCGGAAGCAAATATATCTGAGTACAGACATAAGTTAGACAAGTTTTGCCTTAAGAAGGCTAGCACAAGCATAAGCAGCGGATCGAAAGAGGCGAGGCCTCCTGCCTGGGAACCTCCTAACTACTCCGGGACGTCGGAGAAGTCTACGTCGTAGTAAGCGCCATCCTGCTGGTAGGGCCTCCGTCGGGGTAGTAGTAGTCGACATCTCCAGCGTACTCCAACTCCGGGGCTCCATCGTCTGAACGCGGCAAACGAATCAAGGGGAAAAGAGAATGCAAAGCAGCAGTGAGTACTCATCCAAAGTACCCGCAAGACTTACATCAGGACTGACTGCAGAAAGGGAAGGGGTTATATCTGGACTGACTGCAGAAAGCAAGAATAGGGGGAAGACCTAGTCCTATCGAAGACTAGCATCTTCAACATCTTGCAGCATTAGAAGAGAGTAGACCTGCAGCTCATATATAGTCATATTGTTGTAGCAAATTTTATTAAGTAACACGCCCAGAGATCCTTCCTCGACTCCCTACGAGGAAGCAATCTCGGAGCCACAATTCATTTTCTTAGTTTATGATTATAGTTGTAGTAGGTCAAAGCACAACTCCAAGTCGTCCTATTACCGTGGACACGGCTATTCGAATAGTTTACTTCCCTGCAGGGGTGCACCACATTACCCAACACGCTCGATAAGCTCCGGCCGGATACAATTTTCTGGTCATACCCGGCCTCGGCCGATCGACACGACGTAGTCCTACCTAGGCTCAACAGAGAGGCCAGCACGCCGGTCTACATCCTAATGGCTCGGGGTCTTGGGCCATCGCCCTCGCCATCCTGCACGTTACGCCCTCGGCCGGGATCAGTCCTAGCATGCCTTAGTAACAAGCGCCATGCGTCATCGCGGGCCACCCGGGCGCGAGTCGAATCTCGTGGCATCTGAAGAGCTTTCGGGAGAATGTACGGCGTAGAGCAGCCCATACTGATTACCCCGCGTGGTGGTTAGTGCGTATTAGGCCAACGACCTAACTCAGATTAAATACTCAACCCATTAGCAATTTATTAGTGCGGGGCAAGCGCGAACCATAAGTGCAGTCCGTCGCCCCGCCAATAACAATCGGGTGCCTTACCGGCGCACCCCACCAATGTCTCTCGGATGCCTTGCGGCGCATCCCACCAAATCTTTCTCTCGCGGGTACCCTTGGGGCCGACCCGTCTTCAACAAGCATCTGTAACCAGGTCATAGTAACAGTGTGCCAATACACCAAGTGGATATCCGAGGAATCACCCTCGATGGATCCCACTCGAGGTAAGAGTAAGGCAAGAGTCGCTATCGGTAAATGGGAAGGAGGAATCACCCTCGATACCCATGACCGATAACTACGCTACAGAATTAACACCGGGAGTGCTAAGTGAGGTATCACCCTCGGCACTCGGTAGTAGCTCTGCAGTGCCATACTTAAGGGGTGTGTGGTGATGTGTCGGTAACGGCTTGTCAGTCATGACGACTGAGTCTTCTGTCTTCAAGTCCTCGGTGTCGTCGATGAAAGCAGGGGCAACTGGGACTGAGGGGGCCTCAGGGGTTCTCTGATCAACCTATACTAAGCAGTTGGTATGATTGCAGGTAAGTAACAGTTCAGCAAAAATAGGCTATGCATCAGAATAGGAGCTATCTAATACAGTAGCAAAATCTAATGCAAGCATAAGAGGGAGAGAGATGGGTGATATCGGAATGCTCAAGGGGGTTTTGCTTGCCATGCTGCTCTGCGGCAAAGGACTGATCGTCAGGGGCGTAGTCGTATCTGGCAGCACCGTCAGCCTCGGGGTCTACCGGAGAGAAGAGGGGGAAGAAACAATAAATATAAAGCAAACAATGCTACACAAAGTATGACATGACAATAGGCAGGGCTAGGCATGCACTAACGCAGTACTACGCGTTGCAGACGGAGCGGGAGAATATCTGACGATATTTCCCGGGGCTTTGGATTTATCGGACAGGCGATCCGGAGAGGAAAGTTCCATGTTCATCATGCTAGGAGCATGTGACAGATGAATGGATGGCATATTTGGATTCGTGGGATATTTCTGATCAACTTTCATGTATAAAACTTTTTCATCTGAGCTACGGATTATTTATTTGAATTTTCAAAGTTTTAAACCTTTTTCTGAAATTATTTAAATTACCAGAATTGCTAAAATAGGAATATGACGTCATGCTGATGTCATCACTCCATCAGTAGTCGGCTGACCAGCTGACTGGTCAAACAGACAGGTGGGACCCACCTGTCAGCCTCAGGGAGGCTAATCAATGAGTTAATTAAACTAACAGGGGATTTAGTCAGTGGGCCCGGCCTGTCAGTGTAATAACTAATTAACAGAATTAGATAATTATCTGTTAATAGTGATTAGGTCGACCGGGGCCCACATGTCGGCGTCAGGGGGAACAGTACCCCCCGTTGACCGTGGTCAACGCGGTCAAACGAGGACGCGGGGGGGCACATGTCAGCGTCTCCGAGTGGGGCCCGCGCCTTGCCAGGTCAGCGCGTCGCCGGTGAGAGCTCCGGCGAGCTCTCTTCGGTGGCCGAACGCCGGCGACGCTCGGGTTTTCGCCACAGTGCACCAATTCGGGTGATCCCGGTCGCGTTCGAACGAGCAAAGAGCGTCGCACCCAACGGCGGCAACCTCGTGGGCTGAGGTGGTCGGAGCTCGCTGGAAACGAGCTCGATGTGGCGGCCGGAGTTCGGGCCTTCTCGAAAACGCGGCTACGGGGTGTGTTCGGGCAAACTATCTACGCAGGCGAGCTCTACGGGACCCCGGGAACTCGTCGGAGCTACGCATTCGAGCAAATCGGTACGGGAGCGAGAAGATCGCCGGAAATGGCGGCAGCCGGAGATCGGCAGTAGCAGCGGCGGCTAGCCATCTCGAAACGGAGCAAGAGAGAAGAGGGAGGGGACGTGGAGCTCACCGTGTGGGCTCACGGAGGCCCCTCGGGTGATCGGTAGCGCAGAGGGAGGCCGCGGTCGCCGGCGAGCGTCGGTGGCAGAGGCGGAAGGGGACGAGGGAGATCCGGCGCTGCGGAGGGCCCCGGCTCGAACGGCTTGCTCGGCTAGATGTAGCCGAGCGAGGCGAATCTCCAGGACACGTCCGCGGGCTCCGGGGGAGCTGCTGGCCACGGCAGCCGCGGCGATGCGGCGACGAGCCCGCTCGGGCAGAGAGGGAAAGAGCGAGCGCGTGCGCGAGAGGGAGGGAGGAGAGTGACGAGGGCGACCAGGGGAGGTGCACGGGGGCGAGCTTATCCCTAGCCACCTGCTCCCGTCGCCGTGGCGAGCGGTGGCCGGCGCGGCGCGGCTCGGCCACGGCGGGAGCGACACGGAGGGAGGGAGCAGGTGGAGACGACGGTTCGGCCGGGCTGGGCCGGCTCTGTGGCCACTTGGGCCCAGTGGCACGGGCCTTTTCCTTTTTTTCTCTTTTTTTTTTTTTGTTTTCCCTTTTCCATTTTCTGTTTTATTTAACTTAGGCCATTTCCATCACAGCATAAAAATGCGCAGTGGGGGCCATCAAATAAGTTACAATATTAGGGAGGGCCACATCCATTTTGAACATTTTTGGAATCTGGTTGTAGTTTCAATTTGAATTTAAATGCACTTTAAAATTACTTTTAGCTCCTGTTATTTATGGTGGGGGCCACATCAGAAGCTTGGTGATGTTGTTTTCCTCAACAATATTTGTTTTGGAATATTCCACAACCTTGGAACATTTTATCTTTGTTGTTTGAAGATTTAAATTCATCACATAAAACCACAGGGCATTTGCATTGGAGTTTGAATTGGATTTTGAATTTCAACTTGATCATGCCCCACTTAGCAGAATGATTAGGCACTGCTCATGGTCATTACTGTAGCTTAAGTACAAGGATCACTGTAGCTTAAAACCCAGGGTGTCACAAACCCACCCTCTGAAGCATTTGAGAGAATTTCTGCGAGGAAAAACCTTAAACACACATAAGCCAAAGTGATTGAGAATCACTGAAGACTTTTTGTTCTAAGTGAATCGAAGACTTATTACACTTGAAAACTGTGATCTTCCATACGGTTAGGCACTTAGGCATCATGTTCTGAGCATCTAAAAGTCATTGTGAATTGTCGATGAATGAGTTTGTGAAGGTTTCGGAAGTCTACCTTGAAGACTTACCACGAGTGATTGGATGAGGTCTAAGTGACCTTAGCGCAGGGAGAATAAGGTAAAGATTTGGTCTTGTGAGTTCAACCTCAGCCTTTCCAACCAGGTGTATAGTTGCCACAACAACAGGAACATGTGCAATAAATCTTCTCCGAGCAACTGGTTCTATCTTTTCACTGCTTTACTTTTGTTTTGTATTATGAAGACATTACTTGCTCCTTGTATGAATACTTTGCCTGAAGACTTTCTGTTCCATGCTTTGTTTTGTCTCCAGCATAGCGGTTATTAAGTCCGTATGCTTGTATGTTCGCATATTCTACTTGTACGGCTATCTTGTTTGCATGCTATCTTTTGTCTTGATGACTCTTTCCATTGATTGCATACTTAACTTAGTTTTACTTCAGTCCAGTATTGCTTCGCACTGCTTCTGCATATTCGAAGACTTAGCATGTTTCAAAGAGTTTGATAAAAATCTCACATTCACCTCCGCCCTCTGGTCGATAACTAGCACTTTCACTTGCGCCCCCAAGTAGTATCGGTGGACCAAAGGATAACCCCATGACTATTAACGGTCGTCGCGGAGCAAGCCCCGGCCATAACCCTCTAGCGTTAGCCTAGGCGATCACCATTACTATTGTGTCATCCCCCATCACCACCACCCCGAGGCCACCACCATGACCCGCCTCGGCTCAGATTCAATCACCCGAGCGCAAAGCCTGGGACCAAGCCAGCGAGTACCACGGACGATACACCCCATGGTGATATCAATGAGCTCCCATGACTAACAAGTGTCTTGTCTGTTTAGGGATTCAGCCCCCGAGTGCGTCATGGCCGACGTCAGGGGTCTCATCGGGGATCTTCTGCGGTCGATTACTCCCCGTAGATCCCGTGTTTTACACCTTCTTTATCAAAAAAATTTGTCGTAGCATACCTTTGGAATTGGTTATGATTTTCCCACACCAAATTATCTCGAGAGGGCTTATATACTCAACATTTTACATCTACCCTGGTATCTAATGCTTCGTCAGCACCCGTCTCGGGGTCTCTTTTGCAAAGTTGTCAAAGGTCACAATTTGCCCACCCGTGCCTCTCCGATCAATCAGCCGTGCTTGCTTTCAAATTATGGAGTTTCCCCTGCAAAAAGAAAAAATCTAGAGTTTCCATAACGTGTTGACAACAGTGTGAATGTGTGATAGTGTGCGGGGAGAAAACAAAAATGAGATCAGGTGTTCGCATGTGTACGACTTCTCAATGGTTAATGAGCCGTCGGATCTCTTGCTTCATGGGCGATGCATCTACCATGTTTTGTTGTTTGCTAGAACACCTACCATGTTCTTCCGTAGGCAATGTTTAGATCAGGAGCAGAAAAATATTGCATCAGGATTCATTAAGTACTACTTACGCCATGTGCCGTTATCAGCTTCTCGCCAAGCGCAAACATTGTCATTGTACAAAGATATAGAGAGTTTTTACGGTACCCTATACTGCTAACAGGGAAGGGAGCGGTATATTAAAATCCGACCACTGATTTCTGAGGGTAGGATAGCGATAGACATAGATTTCTGCATGAACCTTAGCGACGTCGTCGATCGGCGGATAATGGTGACGGGAAACCAAGACGGGAAGCCCCGCCGCCATGTCCCACGACTCCTCCACGGTCTCCTTCGACCTCCTGCTCCGGTAGCTGGACGGAGGCACCCCCCGAGCCGTCGTCCTCGACCACGACCTCCGCCTCGAGCTCGTCTTATTCGACGCACCCGAGGATCACCACCGGCACCAGCGCGCTCCCTCGCCGTCTTCACTGCGTCCCGGGCCATCACGTCGCGTCCATCGAGTCCGTGCTGAGCTGCCGCTCCTCCACGCCTCTTTCCCGTCGTTTTCATCTACCGTAGCATCGTCTCGCTGAAGCCGGTGCCCTGTCCGCCATGGATGAGCCCTTGGAGCTCGTCCCGCATGCACACACCCAGCCACGCACGCCCGTTCGCCTCCACACCCGCATCAAGAGCCGCCATGCACACGCCGCAGCACAGCAGTGGCTACTCGTCCGCTCCCGCCTGCGCAGTCAGCGCGATCCGAGAGGGCAGGTCGGGGCAGCCCGCAGCCAGCCGCCATGGTCTCGCTTGCCCGGCATGGCCAGCCGCCATCGCGGGCGAGCAGCGTGCGCCAGTCCGGAAGGCGTAGACGTCGGTTCGGAGGTGCTGCACACCTTGCCGGCCCAGCTGGCATCGCCGCGGAGGTCGAGTCCCCGGCCGTAGGTCGAAACGGGCAGGCTGTTACTTCCCAAAATGCCCTCAGGATTTGATACTGGAGGACCTGAGCGAAGGAGCGCAAGCTATACCGCTCGCCATTCTTTTGGCAAATTGGAGTAGTACAGAACCATCACCACCATTAGATTTCACGATTGGACGGCCAATATTTGACGCAGGGTACCATAAAAGAGCTCAAGATATATCGGTTAATTCATTAGATTTTTCCTATAAATAGTGATCATGTTGTTTGTTTGCTTTGCTTCATCAATTTCTTTCTTTTTTTTGCATGGTAATACGTGTCTCATTTATATCATAAAGATCATAGTACAAGTCACATATACACCTATCTGATAAAACTGAAAAGACAGGAGAACGCTAGCCTTTGCACAAAGAAATACCATTCAAAAAGTAAAAATACAATCAAGGCCGAAGAATCCATTGAACGTGACACCAATGCCCGTTACCTGCCCCGATGCCACCATAGCAGCCACCAAAGAAAAAAAAGACAGATCACCTCCTCACCCGAACTCGACGCGGTTCCATCGCTGATATATAGCTTTACGAAACTCCAAAACGACTCACCAAAGAAGAAACCTTTGTTTGAAACTGGAGTTTATTATTGTAGAGGCGTAAACATGTTTGCAACACCGAGGAAGTAAATTACGTAGTTTTTAGAGTTCACAAAACAACAAAAATGGCAGTGTGTACTAGAGCACATTTGCATTCACTGAGCACATAACGAGAGAGAGCTTGAGTCTCAGCCACTCAGGTGAAAGAAAGGGCAATGTCAAGGTGAATTTGAAAGAAAAGTGACTCGGGAATAAGAGGAGCGAAGGTGGACGAATTGGAGGATGACAAACAACTTGTATTCAGTCCTCTCAACTGAAACTCTATTGCTTGCGGAAGAAGCGCAACGTTGAGGGCATTCGGGCGAGGAGAGACTTGGCGACCAAAATGAAAGGAAAAAACGATGCAGTTGGTAGTCAAAGAGGAGGGAGAGGAAGGTGGCCTGGGGCGGGGTGACCATGTGTGCGCTCCATGCGGCTGCGTGAGGAAGAAGTCCCTAATGAGTGGGCCTAATCGGAATGAAATTTTAGCTTCTTATTTACTTTTAAAAGAACACATCTATGACACCAATTCAGAGTAATTTAGACGATTTTGTATTCTGCATGACAAGTTTGTGGATTGATCCATTACGCTTTGCAACTTCATGGTCTAAAATGAACCGCCCACAAAACTTGATGTATCCTAGTGCAATCACCTCATTCCAAGTACAAATAGATTTGTCAAAAAAATATAAATAAGAAAAATAGAGAAATATGGGATGCGCGATTTGGCTTCCAGGCCCACATGCTCTTGTGGATGAACAGTCAAATCAAAAATATCAACAAAAAAAAATCCGATTTTCTTCTGGCATACAAGATTTAAAAAATATGTGATGCCCGTGTCAACTTTGATTGTGTTTGACATTTGAGTAATTCTCAAGAAAAACGACAAAAACCGGGCATGTGCGGAAGTTTGAAAAAACACACTGTTGGAGAGCTTATTTAGTCATTTTTGCCACGAGCTCCTCGAATATCACTTACCCATGAAATTTTGCACGCACATAGTTCACTTAAGCATCTTGCGTGAAAAAAGACCGGATTTTTAAAATTCACTTGCTTTTTGTACTGTTCACCGGGAGGAGATGACTTTGCTGTTCCGGTGCTCTAATCGACACCACCATGGCACTGTAGTATTAGAGCATCTTCAGCCACGATTTGCAAATCCGGCCCCTCAAACGCCCGCGGATACGCCCGGTCAATGACCGGACGTGTCCGTTTTTAACCCCTACTTTTTCGTCCGTGCAGCCGCATCTCTCATATTTTCCTCATATGTCTGGTCACTTGCACGTGATTGACGGAGAAGAAGAGAGAGAAAGAAAAGAAAGAATAAAGAAAGAGAAAAGGTGGTCCGGGATGGGGTCGCGTCCTACGTGGCGGACTGACTGGGCGTGCCCGGGCGCGTCCGCAACCCCTCATATTGTCCTCATATTTGAGATGAATATGAGGGGTGCCGATCAGTCCGGGCATTTGAGATGGGTACGAGGGGTCTGTCTGGGTCGCTTTTTCATGACCGGTCAGTGACCGGGCTGGTTGCCCGGACGTTTGAGGAGAGTACGAGGGGTCCGGCTGTAGACGCTCTTAGGATGGTGCTGGTACGGCACGGGGGCGGGTAGGCGCTGGTATTTCCTTCCGCAAGGCACGACTTGCTCCGAGCGCGACGGTGGTTCGTTCACAGGACGGTGCTTGACCGACCCTCTGGTTGAGGTGCCGTCTTTTAACAAAACGAAAATTCTCGTGAGGGTTGGTGCACAGCACCGGCTGAGCCGACCGACGTTTGCATTTCTTTTTTCTTCTCTTCGTCGTGGGAAACCGGTGAGAACTCCCTGTCGCAAAAGGAAGCAGAGAAAAGGGAAGCTCGTTCGTTGGGCGATCATCGCTGACACGCCAAAAGCGTTGCACCAAACATCATTGGAAAATGGTGGCCATGTGTTGAGAGGTTCCTACCAAATTTTTCGTGAACGGTGTACTGACAGCAATGCAACGGCCGGCAGGTGGTGCTGCTGTATTAGTATTTCCCTTCGTGGGTCGTAATCAAAGGTGGTATTAGTGCACTAGTAGCACTGGGATATCGAGCGAGCGGAGCAGGTGGCCGGTGGACTGGGATATGTTTCGTGTTTTGCCATTTAGCGGAGGTCGACGCGACAGGCCCAACGTGCGACCGCTCTGAGAAACGTTTGCCATGGTTTCGTTTCGGTGTCCGATGGTTTCTCCCGGTTCCTATTTTTGTCTGGTTTCGGTGCTCTGGGCCGGCGAACAACCGCTACGAAGCACCGATACGGTGACACTGATACGGATACGTTAATTTTTAAAAACAGCAATACGATGATACGGCAAGCATATACAAATAATAATAAAATCACATGTAATAAAAACTAACATAATAAAATGTGTGAGGTGAGATCAAAATACCGTCTCACTAGTTGCCTAATTACTTCCATGCCTCCTTATTTCTTAATTTAAAAAGAGTAAAATACACTGAAGATCCTAAAAGTATTTCAAGTGTGTCAAATAGGTCCTAAAAGTTTGAAATCGTTCAACGCGGGTCCTAAATGTGTGCAAATCGTTCACTGCAGGTCCTAAAAGCATTCCAAGTGTCTCAAGTAGGTCCTAAAAGTCACGGGTAAAATACACATATATGACTCACCGTGAACGATTTCAAACTTTTAAAACCTATTTGACACACTTGAAATACTTTTAGGACCTCCGATGTATTTCACTATCATCAAGGGGTAACACAGCCACGGACTGCGCCAACCCAATTTGGACCCTCCCACTAGTCTATGCTTCACCTATCAACTAATTTTACGCCACAAATATCAACAAGCAGCAAGCCAACAACATCAACAAGCAATTTTATCCAACAAGCGGCATCCTTAGCAAGCACTTTTATCCAACTATTACATCAGTACAATACACTTTCACTACCTACATGAACGGATCAACGATACATCAAGGTAGGAGCAGTACTGAACGGCGATACTTCGGGGATACACGTATCAGCATTTTTTCTTTTATTTTAAAATTGAAAAAGGCGATACTTCTGGGATACCCGTATCGAAGCCGTATTTGGCGTATCGGGGTATAGGCGAAGTACTGAACGGCGATACACGGATTTCTGAAGTATCGGTGCTTCGTAGAACAACGTTAGCACCACCCGGAATACTCAGGAGTCGATAGGTGTGGGCGCGCAAGTTTTTGTTTGCTCCAGCAAAGCACATTACTTGGCTAGCTGATGAAATCGTATTTGAATACCCAACACACAAAAACCATACGCAAAATATATTTATTTTTAAATATGTGCAAACACAAATGGTCATAGATATACAGTGAGACGTGGACATTAAGGATCATAAGACCATCACCAACATTTCCCTTTCCCGTAATTTTTATGGTTTAAGGGGACTTGGGCCTCTTCATCTCACGTCGTCGGAAACTAATGCCGTCGTCAGCCTTTGGTGGCGCGCCGTCACCCACCCCGCCGACTAAGAAGCGACGTGTGTCAAAGAAAATGAAGGCGACTGCGGCCATGGCCAATCATTCCTCCGTGCCACTGCCCCCGTCGTCGTCCTTCATGCCCATGTCGTAGGCCATGTCCTCCTTCAGCGATCCTAATGACGTTTGGGATTTGCTCCAAAATCATCGGAAGTGGAAGGACGGGAATAATGAGGTGATTCACCCAAATATGAAGGGTGAATCATCATCTGCTGAACAAAAGTGCCCAAACAATGATGGTTCCGATGATGATGTCGATGAAGTCGCAAATCTAAATCCCAACGCTGCTCCAACCATCAATGAAAATAGACTACCTGGAAGGAGAGATGAGAAAGATAAATAGAAGAGTAGAGAAGACACAGTTGTGTTCAAGACTGCGGTGGAAGAGATCAAAGCAAACAAAAGTAAGTTGGAGGAAGCAAACAAACTAGAGAAGGATTCAAGGTGGTCTCGGGTGAAGTCATTGGAGGAGCATAAAAGTGCAAATCGAAGAAGAGAAGCTCGGAGTCCTTGCACAAGATGCACATAGGAAGAACATGGAGCAGGAATACAAGATCATGTTCACGAACATTGAAGGACTTGATGCGTCTCATATTTGGTATCTTGAGATCGTGAAGGCACAAATTTTAGCATCGAAGATGGTAGGGGGTGCAGATCCTAGTGCGCGCGGCAGCGTGGATGGCAATGGTGATGTCAGTGGATATGGCAATGGTGATAGAAGTCAGGAGTAATGCTCTTTGATTGATCTTCTTGTTTATGATTAATGATTGATGCCATTGTTTTGATGAATTATATGCTCCACGTCATGTCTACTTTGAGTCATACACCAGAGTTGTTATGCTTTAATTATAATTAAAGTTTGAATCACATTTCGTATATTGCGGTCTTGGTATGATCTTGAATTATGCGTGTTGGAATAACAAATATTTGCAAGTAATATGTTGAAAGAATAGACATGCAAATGCCATTCTTATATTAACTATAGATAAATATGTAAAAACGGATTTAGGGGGAGATTTACGGGAACTGCAAAAGCAGCTCACGTGTGAACCTCCCCTAAATTATATGGACACCCCGTAAAACCATATTTAAGGGGAGTTTTTTACGGAAACCGTTGGTAAAGCTCTAATAGAAAAGTGGTTAGTTAGCTGAAAAAGAGTATCATACAAAGCAAACTTGGGTTTCAACAGACACAACATTTTTTGGTAACCATTCTAAAGTCTTCACATGATCAAATTAGTGGCGAAATTTACCAAACGAATAAACTTGTATGCAATGGGCTAATACACTCAAGCTACATATACAACCGGTCAATCCAAACAATATAAGAGTACAACAAATGAGAGAAAATGCAATATAAAAATCGAAGAAAATGTATGATAGCAAGCTCCTTGATTAAATAAACCCGTCCGTCCTAGATCACCTAGAAACCTCTCCATGCATGGTTCCTTTTAACATATAGTGAACTACCCATGTTTTCTCACACGACCACGCCTAGCATAAGAACTCGGAATAGAAACCAAAAACATCATAAGTTTTAAAAACCTGGTCTGTCAAGTTTGGAACCACTATTTCAATCTATACATCTTTGTACTGCACATGTACACGAGAGGTTAGTTCATCCACTGGAACGGGAAATAAAATAACACCACCTATATACATCTAGAAATGTACGTTTCTTTTCCTTGCCTAACTCTATCCATGTTTTTGGTATTAGTACGTTAATTTCTTTGCAACAATGAAATCCCCCTTGCTTTGCCATGTGAACTAACAGAACTAAAACACACCACTAGAAGATAAATTAACCTTATTGCCATGTATATCATTATTCTGTCAGAAAACAAGCCAATGTTTTTTAGCACAATACAATCCTAGATGCTCACATACACCCACATATACTCACCCCTATGAAAAATCACGCACACACATCCTACCGCTATAAGCAACTCTGAGATACTCAGCCGACACAACATCTTGAGATTGAGGAAGTCATCATAGGCGCCTTGTAGTCGACGAGAACATTATCTACCATTGAACAAACATCGTCGGAAATCCTGACATAAATCCACGAAAAAGCAAACCCTAGTGCTAGGTCTATCGGTATTCTGTCAGAAAATAAGCCAATGTTTAAATGAACTCTGTTGACATAAGAAAAAACATCAGACATTAAGTCGATTCTTCTAGGAGTTGGTCCAAGTGAGATTTATGAGGTGAACGTATAATATGGATCTGATAATTATGCAAACATGATAATAAATGTGCAAAAGTAAATCCCCTTGTATGTTACATGCCAAAGAATCGGTTGGTAGTAGCCAAACAATGTTCACTTGGAAAGAATAGCCTACCAAATGTACAATTATTTATGGGAGAAACAATACACAAGTCGTTTGTGTTATGTAAATCCGTGGCGATAAGAGGAAATTAATCATAGTAAAATCAGTGAATAACATTGCAACCAACATGTGCTTGTACTATGCTCACAATATGCCGAAGACTTCACCGAAGTTACTTCCTCAAATTTGATTTTTTTCTAGACTGTCCTAGAAATGGACAATATATGTAATATGGCTCAGACATCGAGGTTGACACTAGTACTAAACAAGCGAACACGATTCTTATGTTTGTAAATCGGTGCCGGTGCTTGTAGACTGAAAAACCTGAACCGACTTAGGGCCTCGTTGGATTGTAAGATTTCATCGAAAGATGGAGCATTCGAATCTTAAGGATTTTTTTCCTGATGAAAACCCTTTGGATCATATGATTGATACTGCCAAATTCCTATCGTCCCATTCCATCAGAATATCAACATGAACTCAAAACTTATGTTATTTTTGTTTGAGAAGTCTAATTTACTTTTACTCTATCTCTCTTCGAAACCCTCTGAAAATATATTGTGTTTATTTCCTGCGCATCATCCAAATGTACTTCTCACAAAACTCTATTGTTTTGAACTCCTGTGGGAATTCATCTTACATGTCATCTCATTCCTGTGTTTTCCCTTTTTTTAGGTGAATCAGGTGTTTTCATATATTTCTATTCCATGTTTCGAATTCCTTGCAATCCAAAGAAGCCCTTAACTTTGACATGGCCCTCTTAAAACTGCGACAACTATTTATCGCCTTAAGCGATCGGAGTGGCAGCGCTCGCTTAAGCTCCCCACCTCGTGTTGTATTGGGCCGACCCATTCACGGGCGCATAGTCGTAAAAGGTCTAGGATATGAGAGATAAATAGGAGTTGAACTCTGGTCTCTAGCGAGATAGCGCGCTGGGCTAGCCACCCCGCCTGAGTTTGTTTCATGAAAATTACTAGGGGCGCATTGTACCTAAAGCTACTCGAAGGGTTTTCTTCGGGACTCTTTCCTTTTTTTTTTGGTTCTTTCCTTCTTCTTCTCTGTTTTTCTTTCATTCTTTGTCACTCATTTTTGCATTTTGTTTCTTCATTTTTTGTTTTCCTTTTTCTTCTCCATTTTTTGTCTGGTTTATTTTTTTTCCATTTTTCATTTTTTCTTATGTTTATTTTCGTTTTCACTTTATATTTTCGTATATGTCAAAAACATATTTTTAATAAGTGATCAACATTTTTTGTATACACGTTGAATATTGTTCGAATGCTTATTCAACATTTTTCAAATACTCGTTCAACATTTTTTAAATACTTTTCCAACAGTTCCTTATTCAACATGTTTAATACTTATTCAACATTTTCAAATAGTTGTTCAACATTTTTAAAATATTTGTGTAACAATTTTTAATACGTGTTCAACATTTTTAATCCTTATTCATCATTTTTCAAATAGTTGTTCAATATTTTTAATATTTATTCAACATTTTTAAATAGCTGTTCAACATTTTTCAAATACTTGTTCAACATTTTTGTTTCATATGCTTGATTAACATTTTTTTAAATACTTCTTCAAAATTTTTTAAATACCTATTCAACAGTTTTCAAATATTTGTTCAACATTTTTCGAAATGTTTCAATAGAGTTTTTTGATAATATACACATTTATAATATTTGAAAGTATAAACAAAAGTACAAAAAGCAGAAAACGAAACAGAAAACATAAAAAGAAGGCCGTGACCTCCCGTGCTGGTGGGCCGGCCAGACCGCTCTCAAAACACACACCCAAACTTGATGTGGCCCAGCAAAGCATCGCAGTACTCCACAAAATAACCACCCGAAGGCCCAAGCCCAACTACCGCCTCCTCCCTCCACGATAACCCTAGTAGCCACCGGCCACCCAGAGACACCCCCGAGCTGAAACTCGGCGGCGGCGACGCGCATTCCAACGTCTCCGACCGCCACCGCCCCCCTAAACTATTTATCCCACAGACAAAAAAGTCCAAACTTTCGGCACCCCGACCGTCCCACTAGGGTTTTAGAGCGACCATCCCCGGCGGCGCAGCCCGAACCTCCCCCCCCCCCCCCCCCCCCGCCGCGATGCGCCAGCACGCCCCAGCCTACACGCCGGAGGCGGCCTCCGCGTCCGCCACGGGCGGCGCGGGGGAGCGGCACAGCCTCCCGGCGCTGCAGGCCAAGATGAAGCGCGACCCGGAGGGGTACGAGACGGAGCTCCGCCAGCTGCAGCGCCACTTCGAGTCCTCAGTGTTCCTCTTCCGCCAGCAGTCGGCGCTGTCCTCGTCCTCCTCGGGCGGCGCCGGCGGCGGGGAGACGGCCAAGGAGCTCGGCGACCTCGCGATCTTCCTCGCCCACGTCGCGCCCTTCTACCCCAACGACCTCTCCGACCTGCCCGACCAGATTGGGGGCCTGCTCGACACCAACGCCCGCGCTCTGCCGTCCGGCCTCCGGGTGCACCTCGTGCAGGCGCTCATACTGCTGGTCAATCGGAAGGTGAGCTCCTGTTCAATTTATTAGTTGCCTTCAGATAGAAATTTGTTTGGTATTGGTGGGCTAGAGGGGATAGTGAGCTATTCGTGCGAATTATTGTTCATATTCATTGATGTAGGGTCTGTTTGTCGTGGTCAAAGTTTAGTTGAGATGATCTTTCTGCTACTACATTGGGAAAATGTTCTGTTTCAGTTTTGTTGTGTCGGATTTACTATGTTTTGCTTCTTATAACCACACAGAAGATTTGTACCTGTTGGTTACATTAGGGTAGCAGCCAATTAGGCTGATGAGCTTTGCATTGTCCAGGAATTCATTTATTTTTGTTGAATAAAAGGGGTTCCCCCGCCTCATTTTCATTAAAACGAGGCAACGAAGCCAAAAACTACACTGCTCGAAGCGCTCGGGCTCAAGCCAAAGTTACCGAGCCAGAGAAACCCCAACCCCCACACATGCGCCCCATCAGGCTGTGGAAGGAGGGAGCAAAGTTCCAGCAGAGCAGGAAGGAAAAGCGAAGTTAGGCTAAACTTGTTACAGCATTTTTACATCAGCATTCAGCTGGAATGGGCTCTCAAGCCAATGCCTCTCTGCTCTTTCCTCTCGCCCGCCAGATTCTTCATCTCCAGGCAATCCTCAGGAGTTCTCTTCTTTGCCGAACCAGGAGTAAGAAACATCTTCGCAGTAGCACCGATTGATCGTCCATGCACGAGATTTTCAATTGATGAATCATGGTGCTCACACGTCCCAGCAGATTTCGAATACCTGTCCACACCGTACCCTGGAAACCATTTCACATCGTCCATAAGCCCCAGATAATAGCAACACGGGCTATATTAACCACATATTTCTTATTGTCAATACACCATAGATCAGCCAATTCAAACATACTACAGGGAATTTGAAACTCGAAACCTAGGATACTATGATAAATCTTTGTCCAGGAATTCATTCATACCGATACTACAATAATGCAATGGCTGAAGCCTAGGATAAATCATCTCAACAGAAAGTTTTGAATTTAGACCTGAACTATAATCAGCACTATTCCCAGAGTATATGGTCTTGGTTTTCTTCCTTCCACATTTGATGTTCTATCAGCCCCATTAGGAAGTGTAACCGGACAGTGAGTCCGTGATTGTTTGGCTCTCATCTTTAAAATTTAAGGGCCTGTGGGTCGCAGTGGAGTTTCCAGAGGTGTTTTTTATTTGGTAATGGAGGAGGACTAGAAAGTGGTTTTTTACCGAATGAAGAGCTTTTTTTCTTTGCCTTTTAGAGCTCAGTTTTGCAACCTTATATAATTGTAATCTTTTGTTAATTAAATGTTTAGATTGTTGATCTGGAAGACACCATGGAGTTATTTATGGAGCTTCAAGTCATTGGAGATCGAGCAGTAAAAAAGCTTGCATTTTCACATATTGTACACAGCATCAGAAGGATGAATCAGAAGCACAAGAATGAAGCCAAGAATCGCAAACTGCAAGGCATCCTGTTTAAATTAGTACAGGTTTGCAACATCTTACACTTGGTTTGATAAGAATTATCGTGCTTAACATTGTAGCTGGTAAGCATACACTTGAGACCATTTCCCACCTTATCTGATTATGTCCTGTTTCTCAGGGCGAGGAAGAGTCGAGAGCAAAGAGGGCTTTTACTATCCTATGTGATCTTCACCGTCGAAGGGTCTGGTTTGATGACCGCACAGCAAATGCTATATGCGATGCTTGCTTCCATCCTTCTTCGAGGTGCATTTTTGCAAGGAAATGTAGGTGTCTGCTGTTGGTTGCTTCCCATCTAAACAAGTGTATTCTACATGCAGGCTTATGACAGCTGCTATTTCATTGCTCATTGGGTATGAAAATGTTGAGCAAGAGGACGATAGTGATGCCAGCAGTGAAGATGAAGCAATTCAAAACCCAAATATTATACTTAGTAAAGAGGATGTTTACAAGGTGATTTGGATGTTTCTGCATATTGGCTCTCTATTGATAGTATTTTAGATCTTATGGTTTCATTTGTCTCTTCTGATGCATTTGTCTTTTCTTGATATTTTTTCGCAGGCAAATCACAAGGGTACCTCTGCTAGTAAGAAAAAGAAGAAAGCTAAATTGGAGCGTGTAGTTCGTAGTATGAAAAGGCAGCAACGTAAATCCAATGAGGAGACTGGCTCCAATTACTATTCGCCCCTTACATATTTAAAGGATCCCCAGGTAGAGTAACATATAAATTTTCAAGCTATTGTCATTGTCACAACAAAATGAGATGCCATATCCACTTCTTGCTGTTATCATATAAATTTTCTATTATGCTGAAACTCCTTTTGGGGCTCTTACAGGGTTTTGCAGAGAAACTCTTCTCTCGGCTACAGAAATGCAATGAACGATTTGAGGTTGGTCTTATTATTCCTATATCCAATATTCCTTCATGCTGCTGTACTGTCCTTTTGTAGGTTGATTCGGTTTCCTCGGTTACACAGTGACCATTGTCTACTATGCAAATATGTTTACTCATATTTCATGATGAACGTATTATATCAATTTGGTGTCATAGATGTCTGTAATTTCTTATGTTGATGGTCAATCTTTGAAAGTTAGCTCACGCAGATTCTAACATTACTTGTATTATGAGTTTATGACATGAGTAAGAACAACCCTCAAAGTAGGAGAATACAGACTTAAATCTCAATTATTGAATTGTGTACAGCAAGATCGGTTGGTCAGCTCACTAGGCGGTTAAAGGGTAGTCTACATGGGTGTAATTATTAGAAGTTTTATCTGAAACCAAAAATGGGTTGCTTTAGGTGGTGGTTAAGATCGTTAGATCCCGTTCTTCTGATTATTCGGCTTGTTCTGACTTGATATGCACGCTATCATATCAACCTTTTCCACATTTAGTATGCAATTGCATGCTCTTCTGTAGCGTAGGTCTCCTGCCACCTTTTTTTAGTAAACACGAACCATACGGTATAAAGGAAAACCATTGCATGTGCAGGTAAGGATGATGATGTTGAAGGTCATAGCAAGGACTATTGGGCTGCATCACTTAGTTTTGTTGAACTTCTATCCATATCTTCAAAGATATGTTCAAGTATGTTACTTAACTGAGAGTATGCCTAGCTTGCATCAGCCTTTGAAAAGTTGCTAGTTTTATTCTGTGCTGATATGGTCATAATCTTTTTCACCCTTATGCAATGCAGCCTCATCAACGAGATGTGACCACTCTACTTGCTGCAGCAGTACAGGCTTGCCATGAGATGGTTAGACACTGTACTTTTCCCTGTATTTGTAGCCAATGATGTCGCTTCTCTGGATATATTTGAAATACAATGAAATTAATTTGTTTCGATTGCAGGTGCCTCCTGATGCTGTGGAACCGCTGTTCAAGCAGATAGTAAATCAATTTGTGCATGATCGTTCCCGTCCGGAGGTTTGCATGACTCGCTTATTCATCATTTGGAATGTGTGTTTTCCTGACTAATATGAGCATATGTGTAACTAACTCACTCCTTTTAGGCTATTGCTGTTGGCCTGAATGTTGTGAGAGAGATCTGCATGCGAATTCCATTGGTACTTAACTTGCTCTTCTCTGACATCTCAATTAGTGCATTTACATGGTTTGCAGTGCTACCTTAAATCACTGACCTAGAATCATTATGCTGGTCATGTTGCATATTTTTTCTACCTTGTACCCTTGAATCCTCAGGGCTCAAGCTGAGGGAACACGTGTATGATTATACCATTGTGGTAGTTAAATCATAAATTTTGTTTGTAGCCTCGTGGATGGTAGACTGAAAATATTGTGATAGTTGTGTAACTACAAGTTTTAAGCATAACTAAATGAAGATGCATAAATTGGGCTATACTTGACCATGCTTAGTTTATTTAGTTTTAGTACTATTCTACCATTATTGTCGATCTTAAGATTTGGAAGTTTCATTGATGCTGTTCTTTTATATGCATGTAACATACACATGCAGTCTTGCATACCTTGTGTCCTTGGGTGCTCTATGGATTCTAGAATGCACAGGAAGATAATCTTGGTCCGTTTACTCACCTAAGTTCCCTTGATTCTTTCTCTAAATCTGCAGATGATGAATGAGGATCTACTCCAAGACCTTGTTTTATATAAGAAGTCCCACGAGAAAGCTGTTTCTATTGCCGCTCGCTCACTTATCACATTATTCAGGGAGGTCAGATATGTTCTTGCAGATTCTGTGTCTGTTTTGTCATTTACAATTTTTTATCACTTAGCTAAACCTACTTTTGTTCTGAATACAGATCTGTCCTTCATTGTTAGTCAAGAAAGATCGTGGCCGTCCTATTGATCCAACTGCTCGGCCAAAAGCATTTGGAGAAACTACTATTGCTAGTGATGTGCCTGGAGCTGAGTTGCTAGATGAAGAGATGTCATCAGAAGGGGGTTCAGACGATGAGTCTGATGCTTTTGATTCTGATGATGAGGAAGTGTTGCCATCTGAAGCTCATAAAGGGGAAGAGGAAGTATCTGGGGAACAAGATGATGCAGAGGAACTAGACGAGGATGATAGCGATGAAGATATGGATGAACTAGATGACGACTCTGACATGGATAGTGATACTGATGTATCTGATGAGGATGACGCCGAGGAGCTCAATGACGATTCAGAGAATGAAGACTCGGACCAGGAGGTTGAAGACAGTGACGAGGAGGATAAATCAAAGGGCAGTGGTTCCAATGTCCAGAAGAGGAAGTTGAGCGATTATATTGGACAACTTGATGCGGCAGATGCAAGCCTTCGAGCTCTGAAGAAGTTAGCAGGAGCCAAGAAGGCTGAAGCTTCAACAGATGAAGCTGGCAGAATTTTCGGCGATGAGGATTTTAAGCGCATAAAAGAGCTCAAGGTATGTGAATTTCACTTAGCTTCTCCACTTGTGTTAAATATCCATTGTGGTTCAAGCTTAAGAGTACTTGCCCTTGTTCAAAATAAAATTGCTGTTAAGCGAACTTTTCCTGAAAGTGTATATGAGTTTCAGGCAAAGAAAGCAGCCAAGCTGGCTTTGGTTCAACATGGGCTGAGCAAGGGTGACACAAGATCAGTGACCTTCAAACTTCCTTCTACTGATGAGCTTAGCTTGAAGCGGGTTGATCCATTGCAGCTCGCGGTAACCTCTCGCTCCCCGCACACAAAATCACATACATTTTATCTATATAAACTATTCTTCCCCACCCACCGCACGCGCAAAAGCACATACGCTTGACCTATATAAACTATTTATGCAGGCTCACGTCAAGAGAAAGATGACCAAGGAAGAGAGATTAGAGATGGTGAAAGCTGGAAGGGAGGACAGAGGAAAATACCAAGCAAGAGCAGCTATTAAACAGAAAAAGGTAACCCGAGAACCTTATTTTCTTATGTTACCCTGGGCTACATGTTCGCGGCTTGTGAAAATGTGATCTCGTGCCATTTCAGATTTGTTATCGATGTCTTAGCTTTCTCTTCTGTTTTTTTTTAATCTTCTGTTCCTTGTCTGATCACTTGCCTTTTGGTGTGTGTTAGACGGGTGGCTCGAGCAATAAGCAGAAACAGCACCAGAAGAGGATGCCTCTTGCGGCAAAGAGAGCAAAGGCAGCGCGTTCTCGCCAGGAGAAGAAGACCAAATCGAAGCACGCAGGAAAGCAGTTCAGGGGACGGAAGGCCTGGAAATAATGAGGGTTCGTGTTTGCTTCTTTGCCATTGGTGCCCGGAAATTTTGACTGTCGTAAGGATATTGTGTCTGATATGTTTACATATAATATGCAGTTTACAGCAAGGACGTTTTTTAGTTATTTTTTTGGGAAAGAATGGAGCCTATAGTTTCTTCTCCTAGCCAACGAATTCTTGAACGTGTTTGCTCGACGAGTCATCTGAATCCCGCTAATAGAACTGGCCTAAAAAATTACGAACCTCTGTTGAAGACGTTTTTGTAGTTCAATTTGATGTGCAAAAACGTCTTATATTTACGAACAAAGGGAGTACATTACATAATACTGGTATATTTGAACGGAACATGACATGCACGAGGGGATATCCAGAAATAACACGATTCGAGTGCGTTTCTCATTAAGCTTTGCAGCATTTAATTAAAATGTTAGTCTCTCGACTGTGCATATGCAGCATTTTGGTGGAGGTGCAGGTGGACGTAGTGATGCAGGGTGCAGACAACTGCCAGCGCAAAACAAAGCAAGCATGTGGGTGGCCGGCGATACATATGAATCATAATCATCAACTGTGAATAAAGATGTTTTTTTTTTTGCGGGGATTGAATAAAGGACGTTGTCTAGCGAGCGCTCAGCCGCCTGGGAGAGTTAGCGAGCGGCTGAACAAAAAAGATATCACGTGGTCCCCTCGTCCTTAAGGCCTCGTTTGGTAGAGGTGGAATTGAGAGGTTTGGAGAGGAGGGGATTTGAGGGGATTTGGTGAATCCCCCTCTTCCACCCAATCCCCTCAAATCCACTTGAAACCCCCCAAACCCCTTCAGCCACATTCCCCTTCGTATAAAGCTGTTGTTTGATAGACAGGGTTTGCATATTGAGATAAGATATGAAAAACAACTAAAAATGTAATCTTTACTAGTATACCACAAGCTACAGAATGTAAAGGTCTCCAAATAAAAATGTGACGTACTACAAGGGAATAATTTTGTAGCAACAACATAATTTTGCATGAATTCGAATCAGTATCTCATCAAATGCATGGAGTACATCACAGGAACATAATTTCTTGTAACATTATGACTTGGAATCAACATGCCATGTGTGATCTTTCACAACAACAGTTCATACAACCACAAAATATTTGCCAACAAAGATAGCGAGGCTGAGAATGATATTGTAATAGAGATGAATTTGCTCTTTTGATGTCATGATCATCCAGCTTTTGAGTGGCCAAAAAGTTTTATCCATCCAGCTTGTTTAGTGTTGCTTCTTAATCTGAACCTGATGAAACAAAAAGAGATACTAGAAAATGTTACAAGTTGTTACAACTAACAGCCATATAATTAATTTAGCCAACGTTTTCAACTAGAAAATGTATGCACCAGACTGCATTGTTAAGAGTCATATACAAGGAAGAACATTTCCAAAATGTATGAACTACCAAGTAATCTAGCTACGGATAATGTCCACACACTCTGAATCATCCTACTCTTAACATCACTGAAAAAGCACAAGTCTCTACTACAGCAAATCCAATTTGAGCACTAAAATTCTTCAGATACTCAACATAAATAAGCAGGGATACTAGAATAAATAGAGATACTCAACATAAATAAGCAGGGATGATCATGGTAAGAATTGAGCATGATATATAGATCAAGCGACCATTACTAGTTTGGTCCAAGAAATTTCACCTTAGATACCTCGAGCCAACTCTGCCATTTCGCCTTGAAGAAACACGGCGGCACTCTCATTGCTCAAACTAATGCTTAACATGACAAGAGTTACTATCATTTAATTTTAAAAGAAATATATACAGCAAAATAGCCATGAAAATAATGGCACAATTGATCACACTCAACATGACAAGAGTTGCTATCATTCAACAAGTGGAGATGAAGCATTAAAATACCTCTTGGAGGAGTCTTTTTAATTTTGGGTGACGGCTTCTTCACACCGCGTGAAGCTTTTTTTCCACCTGCTTTCATAAGGTTGTACTTTGGGGACCCCTTTGGATACATATCTGCATTCAACACAGATTACATTATTAGATGATGAAAGACGACACAAGTTAATTGATACATATGTATATATGATTAAAACACACACCACAATGTTGGCTATTCAGGATGATATCCAGTATTAACTTTTCTCTTCTAAGGTAAGATGCCAAATACCTAAAGATATGCGGCTCCATCCTATAAGCTACGAGACAGTTCTTAACATGCCCTGTAAGTATATCATTGACACGTTTCTTGCCGTATAGGATGGAGCTATGACGCTGCTTTCTCTCGATTGGTCCTCTATTATGCATTTCGTGTAATATGGGCCAAATAAAGAGCATCATGTCTTCATCATCCTCCCTTCTCCTCTTCCTAATTCGCTCGATTATCTCGGAATTCATCTCGACACTAAAATTAGAATAAGCATGCAAGAAATAAGAAATACATTTGACGGTTTACTTGACTTGAAGCAAGTTTTCCATAGAGACATGATAGAAAATCATAAGACATACATAACTTATTCAACTGGATCCCAAGAAGTACATGATAGGTAAATAAACAAGGTCAAGAGGCCAAGGAGTACCGAAGGTAGGCGTGACAACTGGATCCCAAGATGGAGGCAACTCGTCGACCCCAACAAGAACCCGAGCGGCAGGCTGTCAAAATAAAAACAAGGTCAAGAGGAAACTCAGAACACTACACAGCCAAGGATTAGTGAATCAAATAGCACACTAGTTCAATCAACCTGAACTAACAAGTGCAGAAGCTACCTATAGGAGGAACTGAAATAGCACACAGTGAAACAGAGTTAATTGAAGTTTACAGCAGTTAAACTTCAGTTAAACGAGGCCTAAAAGGAAACCCTGTCCTTAAAAGAATGCATTTAATTCAGATTTCAGAAATTTTAAAAAGTCATAACTTTTAAACCGTGCGTCGGAATTAAGATCCGTTTTCACTGTTGGAACCCTTGCGACGTGCTCTTCGAAACAAGATCTCGTATCGTTATATTTCGATGATTTTTTTTGTGCAACTTAATCCCCGTTTGATGCAACCGTTTAGGAGTCAATGTGCAACTACATGACAGTCGATATGCAACTTTTTCCCTATTTGTGAACATGCACTTTTCACTCATGCGAACAGATGTGAACACATTTAGTTCGGATTTCATTTTTCTAAAAAAGGTCATAACTTTTGAATCGAACATCGGAACTAAAATCCGCTTTCACCGTTGGAACCCGCGCGGCGTGCTCTTCGAAACTAGATCCCGCATGGGTATGTTTCGACAGATTTTATTGTGTGCAATTTAATCCCCGTTAGATGCAACTGCCTAGTAGTCAATGTGCAACTATCTGAGAGTCGATGTGCAACTTTCTCCCTACCCATGGCACGTCCACCCCAACCTACCCCCTAAAAGTGAGATGTGCAACTTCGTCTGTTGCCCAGGCCAACTGCTTAGTAGCTGACGTGCAACTTCCCCCTGCCCGTGGATGTGTGGATTTCACTATTTGCTGCCTCGGCCAACTGCCTAACAGTGGATGTGCAACTTCGAATGCTACCTCGGCCAACTGTCCAACAGTGATGTGCAATTTTCCCCCGTACCCCGTGAACGTGTAGTTTTCCCGGCTAGGACCCCGTCCGAACCACCCTTGCTAGTGAGATGAGCCACTTTAGCGCCCCATCTGTATGCATCTTTTCAGTACCCCTGGCAGTGGCGGAGCTAGGTAGAAACTTCTGGGGGTCCAAGGCTAAAACATGAGTGTTTGGGGGTGTAAAATGCTAAAAAAAGTCTCATCTAAGTCTTCCCCCCAAAAAATTCTTCACAGTTTGGTACAAAGTTGGGGGGGTCACAGCCCCCCAGACTTGTACATAGCTCCGCCACTGACCCCTGGATATCCAGTTTTCACCATCCAACTATTCCTGCCAGTGAGATGTGCGACTTCGTCTGTTGCCCCGGCCAACTTCCTAGCAGACTATGTGCAACTCCATATGTTACCCCTGCCAACTCAAACTACACATCCACAGGTAGAAAGAGGAAGGAGTTGCACATCGACAACTAGACAGTTGGCTGGAACAATAGACTAAGTTGCACATATTGCTGGTAAGGTGTGTGGGGCAGGGTGTGCATGAAAAATTACACAGCCGCGAGTAGTGAAGGGGGTGCACATCGACTACTAGATAGTTGGCAGGGCCAGTAGACTACTTGCACATCAAAAAGGTTGGTTGTCATGGTTGCTAGGTTACAACCTCATAAGAAGTTGGATCATGTAGCTCAAAAAATTGCACCAATCAATACTAAACTTGCACCATGTAGTAACAGGGTTGCACCATATAGCATTAAAGTTGGCATCGAAAAAATTTCGTCGAAATATATCCATGCGGGATCTAGTTTCAAAGATATCGTCGTAAAGATTCCAACGGTGAAAACGGATCTGAATTCGGACACACGGTTCAAAAGACATGACTTTAAAAAAAATTGAAAATCCAAAATAAATGCACGTAGATCTGTTTTTTCTAAAGGAAAGTGACCAGTGTGAATGCATTTAATGCCACACTATACATGTGCTAGCAGACAAATGTTTTTGCACATGCATGCGTGTGAGGCCGGCCGCTCGTTTCGGCGATCGAGCACGCGCACGATTAGGTAATTACGTTGAATAAATGTAACGACCGACGAGGACGTATGGGAAGAAAGAGACTAAATGTTTAGAGGGAAACTTCTGATTCACCCGGCTGAAAAGGGACGCTGAGTTGGCCGCTTCTTTCCCTCATCCGCTAGGATCGACAGTGAAGAGCTCCCATCTTTCGCTCCTTGGCTAGGATCGATAGGAAAGAGAGTGCTCCCATGGCCGACCGCCGCGCTTCAAATTGGTAGGACTGATGCTCCCATGGCCAATCACCAGCACTGCGTTCCCCGCCGCAAAATTGCCAGCGCTGCAAGCAAGAGACCGTTGCTGTATCCATCGCCATAGCAGCAACCGTCGTGTCGCATGCAACCGGGAAACCATTATGTGTAAGGGCCCATTGCCGTCGTTGTCGACGCTACAAGGCAGGGCTCGGTGTCAGTGCTGCAAATAGACCGCAACATGGTCCATGTGTTTGTAATGTTATGCAAGCTGAAGGCGATAGCAACATACCCCATGTTGCAAATGTCCACCTACGACTTGATGAGCTGACACGACATATCATCGAGCACAACATGGCCTATGTTGCAAACAGCAAGCGCAACATCTCAAACTCCTGAGCAATCGGCTGCTGAATCGCCTGAACCGAGACTGACACCCCGTTGAGGACAACCTTTTTTCGATGCCGCCATAAGCAGCGGCGGCGCCAGGAATACTACACGCCCCAGGCTGACCTAGGCCACCTTCGAGCACCGTAGCTACATTGTGTCACTGTAGCTGTGCTGTATCTACAGTCAACGAAGGAATCAGGGCTCACGCCCCAGGCAGCGGCCCGGGCTGCCTGGGGCTGTCTCCGCCACTGCCCATAAGCACCAGAACAGTAGAACCAGGGAGGTCCAGAGATCATTAGCTAGTCCCGACGACACACTAATGGAAGTCCACCAAGCAATAAGATCTGAATTCACCGTCAGCATCCACTCCATCTTGCCCGACCTGAGCAACACTGAGGCCCATACCCGACGAACCACCATACCTGTCTGCAAAAAATCCTGGTTCTGATCACATAGCAGACAAGCGGGCGGGTGAGCAAGTCCATCCCGATGCAGACGGTCACCCGTCCAGTAGCAACGGTGAGCAAGAATCCAAGCAAAAAAGCGGCATATAGGTGGAGCACGGGAGCGCCAAATCCGCAACGCCCCGTCGAAAACCTCTCGACCTCCGACGAAATCCACATAGACAGAGCCTGCGGAGTATTGCCCGTCCGGCTCCCACGACCACACGACGGACTCGCATTTCCCAATCTCCCCCACCTAAAAAAGTAAATAAACTCCCGGGAAAAACTTGGTAGAGATGAGTTTCATCACATCCTCGGCAGCTTATGAATAACAATTGATAGGGGCCAGGGGTAATCGGTTCATTCATCTCGTATGTGTATGATATAATAACCAAGATCAATATTTTTCTTCCTACATCTTACATGCATGTACAGAAAGGCTGGCCATATGCATATAATTGTCGAATGAAGTGAATCATCTTCCCATGAAGAGAAAGCAAATAGCACCAAACTTATATTGTCACAAACATAATCTCCCTCGGCCCCGCACTAGCTACCAAAAGGTCTTTCGGCCTGGGTTCCTGCATGGATACATACATATAAGTTGCAATTTTTTTAAGGTCAAGTACTCAAGTAAACCAGGAGTGAAAAAAAAAACAGCTCACCAGTGAACAGAACAATGATCGTTGCTTAGTGGACAAGGATCGTTGGATTAGACTGATGTATTTCCGTTGATTGCAAAATTAATGGAAAGGGGTGTGAGCCCGGTTGGAAACCAGTAAACAGAACAATGGCAGACAGCATACATATGGTTAATGAGGTGAACAGTGCTACAAGTACAGAACCTATGGCCATCATCATATTTGATGCATCGCTCTTGTCTTGTTGACCAAGTGCCAGTATCGAGGTGATATTGTCCAAGTGATTCGTCACCCAGGGGGTTATTACGTATGATAGTGTCACCCCTAATGGTAGGCATCGCCTTGATACTGACACTCAGGCTCCTTTCGATGCCACCTTGACTTGTTTCAAAACCCATCAAGAGAGCGTTTTCCCCGATGCTTGTTAGTGGGACAATTTTTTCTAGGATAAGATCCTCTATCCTATAGACTGTCGTGCAAGCCACGAGCAGGATCTCCGGGTCACATTCTACTAATCCGAAAGGGTTGCGGATACGAATCGTGCATACGGGGATAACCTTGAGTGGCGGAAACGAAGACGAGCTGAATCCAGACATCTCATGAGGTGGGTCGACCTGGAAAAATCTGTACTTCACCGGTATCCATGAACTTCTGCAGCATGTAAAGATTTCTCTGGGATGATATGGTGGGCTCATTTGGGGAAAAACTCCAAGATGAGAAACTGCATTGCTTGTCCTTGGTGGTAGCCAAGAGTACGCGACGCGTACACCGAAGCACCATCATCATCATGGCGACTCCCTTGGCACTAATGCTCAAGGAGGCAGTCACGCTGCCAGACGACAAATTATAACGCGTGCCATCTGGATTCGATCCCAAGGTTACTGAGTGATACGTGATAGATGGAAACCTTGCAACGCCCCCTGTGAAGGGGTGAAGGATGTAGAAGTGCATGCTCTAACCAATGCTATCAAAAGACCGATTTGATGAAAGAGACTAGGCAATACATTTATACGTCAACACTCCCCCTCACGTGTGGCTCTCTCAGGCCTAAACGTGGACCGAAAGTGGACTGCAATTTTAATTGCGCCAGCCGGGTCTTGAACTCAAGACCTCTTGGCTCTGATACCATGTAGAAGTGCATGCTCTAGCCAATGCTACCAAAAGACCGATCTGATGGAAAAGACCAGGCAATACATTTATACGTCAACAAAGGAGGCAGATACTGTTGTGTTGGTCACCGCATTGCCGTTGCAGGAGGAGAAGGCCTTCGACCAGACAAAGGATGCAATGGTCCTTGAGGAAAGGAATTCGAGGGCGGACAAATACTCCGGTGTCGAGGTTGAGGAAACGCTTCCTGCCATCTCTGAGGTGGAGTCCATGGCCGTCGGGCAGCATCATCCATCGACGCGGATGGAAGCGCGGGTCGGTGATGCCACGTCCCCGTGGGCAGATGGTGCTGGATCGCCAGTGCGCGCACACGGCTCGGAAGCGGACGTAGTCGAGCAAGTCTCCGGCCAGCACCCGCTGGCCGACCAGCTCAACCAAATCAGCGGGCATGGACGCCGGCAGAGACATGCCGCCGGAGCCGGTGGAGGAAGCAGCCGTAATGATTGCAGGAGGGCGTTTGCAGTACGCCGAGGAGGTCTTCGATCTATCGATCCCAAAGACTA
This sequence comes from Elymus sibiricus, assembly GCA_039707655.1. NCBI lineage: Eukaryota > Viridiplantae > Streptophyta > Magnoliopsida > Poales > Poaceae > Elymus > Elymus sibiricus. The sequence goes on from CM077665.1 coordinate 484,014,996, forward strand.
ACTAATTGAGCAGATCGATCTAGGTTCTTTCTTGTTGCCTTCCGATGTTTCCTCCGTAAGGAAGTTATGGAAAGCTCTGATCGACTTTTTTTTTTCCGAGGGAAGCTCCGATCGACTTGGCTACGAACTATAAGGATGGGCCCTGAGATGCTACTGTTGGGCCTGGGCTATCGTATCCAATCGCCTGCCGATGGGGCTAAGACGCTTGCGTCTGTACTGCGTTCAAAAGAAAAAAAGAACTTACCTCAAAAAAGAAAAAGAAAAAATAAGAAAAAAAGGGCATCACCTCGTTGGGGCAACCATTTGATCCCGTTGTAATACCTGTATCCATACCACTTGATGAATAAAGCCTAACAGATTATCTAATTTTTTTTTGAAAAAAGAATATATGCGTTGTCCTATTTCTTGTATGCTTGTGTGAGCGCGTGACTGGCATGCACGGATTGGTAACACACTTATCAATAATACACGATGTTTTGTGATTAATAATAGACAATGTTTTTTCTAAAGATATAATCATATATGTAAATCATAAATATAGGTGTTTCCCACAACAACAACAAAAATGCAAATGTGTTTTTATTACTACTTATAAAACCCAGGCACAGTACCAAAATATCTGGTCAATCTCGCAGGGTGCATGATACCGGTATTTTTCTTTCCCCTCTCACAAGACGACTAGAGAAAGCTTTCCTCCCCTTCAATCAACGGCGACGAGCCCGTCGATTCGCCTCCCCTCTGCCTGCCGCTCCGGCGGCCGATGACGAGGAGTGGATTCATTGTGCCTCGACTCCGGCTAGTAGATAGGTAGGGTTTTAGTCCTCACAGGGGTGACACTCGGACGGATGACGACACTTCTTCTTCGAGTCAGTCTTCCGGGCTCCGATCCTCCTCAAGTTCATTCGTCAGGGTGGATTAGACGGAGCTTCGGGAAGATTCCTGCAAGCTCCTCGGGTCAACGAGGTTAGGGTTTCTTGCTGTGCATACGCAATGTCGAGATTTGGTGTGTTAGATTTTCCAGATCGATTAAAGGATTCAACGGCGACGGCTCCAGGGCGCTGGTTCTTAGGGGCACGCGTACGAAGACTTCCTAGGTGTCATCGACATGGTCAGGCGGACTCCTGTATGGGAATGGTGACAGCGGCCCATCGGTGGCTCGTTCTGGCGGCGGCAATGGTCATTCGGTGGTCCATGGACCTCAATATAATTTTTTATTATGTTTGAGGTGCTTTGTACTTCCGATGACTTTATAATAGCTCTGATCTTTTTCGTAAAAAAAGTCCCACTGGGTGGGACATGTGAGTTTAAATGATTGAGGATTTTTTTCCCACATGGATGGTCATTTCAATATGTTTTACCTCTTGGCTATGAAACTGTTACACTTGGAAAAGACACATATTTCGGTACGAAAATAATCTTTGCTCTTTCATGTTGCCTCCCATGCTTCCTCACTTACAGTAAAATTGTCGAATATAAATTATTCGTTGAAGTTGATTTCAAACAACTCATTGTAGGCGGACCAGACAGTGAAAACTCCTGATCGTTCCCAAGCCCATGCCCACGGAAATTGCATTTTCTAGTGGAGCATGTATCTACCGTGTAAGAATCTGCCTTTCATTCGCTTCAAGATCCATGCATTTTGGGCGCATATGCATGTGGTATTCTATGTATTTGCTTTGTCTCTTATCTGGTATAGTAATTTCAGGTCACATCATGTAACACCCCCTCTGTAAATGAGCTACAGTGATCTACCTCATTAATGCTAAGCTACTTTGGTTTGCAAAGGATGATCACAGTGAAATCATATCTCATTTCAAATTCCTTCTCTGAATTCAATTCAATTCATAAGTGAAATTTGAAGTTGCATAAAAGTTGCTGGAAAAATGTTCAATATTTAGTAAATATTCCTGAACAAATTCTTGTTCAGGAAAACAACATCACCATGTTGCTAAAATGGACTTTAGCATTTGAAACAGTGCAATTCCAGCAATTTAATAGGCCATTTCATTTATGAAAATTCCAACTGGATTCAAACTTCACCCAAACCTTTTTGTGGCAGTACCATAAATCATAAGGGAATTATGTGGCTTAGACCCACATTTTTCTAAAATGTTTTGGTGGCCCTAAGTTATCCATTTCTGACTCTGTTTATTAAATAAAAAGAGAAAACAGAAAATGGAGAAAAAGGAAAAGCTTACCTGTCGCTCACCTGCGGCCCAGCGCCGGCCCAGCCCACCTCCTCCTTCTCCCACCTGCTCCTCTCTGCCGTGTCGCCGTCCCCGCGCCCGGCGCGCGCGGCGCCGTCCCCAGCTCGCCACCGCGTCGGAGCAGGTGAGCGAGGGGATAAGGACGCCTCCCCTCCGCCTCCCCGACGCCCTCGGTCACTCTCCTTCCTCTCTCCATCGCTCCCTCCCTCTCTCTCGTCGACGCCCGAGCGCAGAGGTTGATCCACCTGAAAGACTTGTCTCTGGTCATGGCCGAAGTCAGCGATGACGTCACTTTCGAGCGATGTTTCCCTCTTAATGGCATCGTTGGGGTGAAGCTCTCAGCCCGACACCTTTTTGAAATTTCGGAGGAAACAATAGATCCATGCTATTAGACGATTACGACGCTTTTGTGTCGTGTCCCTCCTTGGGGGCATCGACAAGAGGGACCTATGGAAGACATCGTTGGTGGCGTTGGGGCTTCTATGACAAAGATGGCAGCGGTGGGCAATGTCGGGCTCGCGGCAAACGTTCTGGTAGTCAACTCTTTGGGATGTTTGCGAGTTTGGCTCGGGTTGTTTGTCGTCGTGAAATCGGAACTACAATTGTGAAGTCCGGGTGTTGTTCTATGGTTTCACCATTGCATAGTTCTCCACAGTAGTCCATCATCTGAATTAGAGTTGTGTAGTGACCGCTACGAGTGGCTCATTGCTTGGCATGAATTTTCATGTGGTTTCTCATGGTCTCTGCAGTGTGGATGTGGAACCTCTAGAGGTGGACACGAACGTGGCATCCGGGCGGAGTGGCTTACAATTCGTTGTGACTATGAGAAACGGAAGAGATTTAACTTCACTCAGTGATGTGGCAGTAAAAAAATACATTGTATCAGGTGTTTTTTTCAAAATCGTTTCCACATAAAAACACCCCAAGTGTCTTGAGGGACGAAAAGTATCGAGTTTTGACTGCGGCGGGACTACATTTTTTCCCTGATTTTGGAGTTGAGGCAGTTGAAGGACCATTTGTAGACGATTGGTACAGTTAAGTGACAAAAAGGTATAGTTATTTGTTTTCTCTATGACTGGGTCATAAGTATAAGTTCATCTTACCGATTGTTCCAACAACATATTTGCATGCAACTTTGGTCATTTCACCGACACGTAGGTACATAGTGGTTCCTCCTTTGGAGGAGGTCAGCTCGGTGACTCTCTCTAGCGTGTGTGATCGATCTAGATGAGTGGATCCACGTTGGACTACTGCCAGACTGCGAAAGTTGTAGCCTGCTTTGAAGCTATCTCTAATGGACACAATGTTGGTTCTATGTGGAGTACTGAATTTCGCACATCTTGGAAGATCTGCATCAAGATGGTGATTGGAAGATTCATGTCGAAGGTTGAAATCTGCAAAATTATCTACACTGGTTGGACCCAAAGGCAACACACTTTCACTCTTATCTTGTTGAAGATGTAATCTATGCGCCGTTGTTCTGGTATAAATTAGTTGGACTCGACGTCCAAGAAAAGGAAACCATGTTCTACATATGGTCTTCCTTTTCTTTCTTTTTTGAAAAAACACCCCCACTTATTTTAATTAATCAACAACTTATTACAATCGTTTCTTACAGCATGTGCCAGCACTAAAATCCCATTAAAAGATGATGACGTCACCAGAAGAATTCCTGTCAACAACCCCCACACCCGCAGAGCAATATAGGTTGTGCAATACTCATAATTCATAGAACCGACTGTGGGTTTTCTTCAACCTCATGTCTAGAGAGCACATTTTGTGCAGCAAGCTGCACACGCAACTTATATCGCATAAGACACTTCTAACTTCTAAGATGTTGAAAAACAAGAAAATATGAACATCGGTTATGATATGCTAGTTGCATCTATAATTTTCCATCAAAATTTAGTATCATTTAACTGATGTACAAAGTAAACAAAAGATAAGTGAATAGTGCTCTGTGATAGATACTTCTCTCTTACAGAGTGTTTTTTTTCAACCGGGTACAAATAGTGACAACTCTAAACTGAAATTGGTAGGTGCACTCCGAGACACCGTTGTCACAGCCCCCACGAAGCAAACACGAAAACGATCCATCGATTGATACCTCAGCATCGAAGGAACAAAATGACCAGTGACTAGGTTCACTGATCGTTCTCCCCCCTTCTGGAACGCCTGTGCAGCAAGCTCGACCCCTCGCCGGCCGGCCGGCCGGCCGCTGTCCGCCGAAGCGACGTGCGCGCGGGAGACACGAATGGCCCGATTTTTCTTACTACCGCGTTGCTTTTCCTTCGGTTTGAGTGATTAGTTTGCACTGCACTACACGACGGAGCAGAGCTCATGTCTGTGTTTGGACGCACACAGCGCTTAGACGGGACGCCGTTTGGCCCCCGTGCACGCACCCTGATTGAACGTCCAGGTCGGCAGTGCCGCTAATTCAATCGCTCGACGTGATTTGTGACTTGATTTGATCAATTAGTGAGCTGAACCACCGATGATAAGCTAAAAAATAAACATAAATCACGCGACACCGTGATGATCTGGTGCCATGACGCGATTTTTAATTGCTCCGTACGAGTTGGGATCCGCAGGTCCCCGGCGGCATTGATGGCTTACGGTTGCCGCTTAATTAGCAGTGCCGTGTTAAGCTGATCTTGATTAGCAGTGCGTGGAGCCTATTGGGTGCGGAAAGCGGAGCTTCTTTTCTCGTGCGGCGAAGCCCATGTCGCCAACTAACACCGTACCGTAAGAGAGCAGAGCAGAGCGCGCGCTCTCCGTGACACAGTGCACTCTCTTGGCGAGGCAAGAGCGCGCGCACGGCCGGGGCCGGCACACTATTTTATCACACGGTGTGCCACAAACCGCAGATGTCTTCAGCTCCAATCCACTGCATTCCTTTGCCACCGCGCTTCTTGCTTCGAACCTACTTGAACGCTCAGTGATCTCACCGATCTCCCCTCTCTCTCCCTCTCGCCCAGTGAGCTTGCGGTTCTTGCCACGCACGCTTCCCCCCATATATACCCACCAGGCAACCATCGATCCGGAGGAAGCAACCGTCGGTCCATCTTACCGATCGCCGTTACATCCGTCCAAGCTCGTCGGAGTAGCTACGACGCCAACAGCTGCCAGGAAGAGCAGGGACATGCTCGTCCGGCGTCAATGGGACGTCCGACGTCTGGGGGCGTGCAGATGCCGCAGCCCAAGCTCCGCAAGGGGCTGTGGTCGCCCGAGGAAGACGAGAAGCTCTACAACCACATCATCCGGTACGGCGTGGGCTGCTGGAGCTCCGTCCCCATGCTGGCCGGACTGCACCGGTGCGGCAAGAGCTGCCGCCTCCGCTGGCTCAACTACCTCCGCCCCGACCTCAAGCGCGGCACCTTCTCGCAGGAGGAGGAGGACCACATCGTCGCGCTCCACCAGATCCTCGGCAACAGGTCAGTCCGCCCGCGCAATGCATTCGGTTCGTATTATTTTCGCACTGCAGAGATCGACCGAGTTCCCGGAAAGATTTGGGACAGCATGTTGATGTGTGGATTGTGTGCGTGCAGGTGGTCTCAGATCGCGTCGCACCTGCCGGGCCGGACGGACAACGAGATCAACAACTTCTGGAACAGCTGCATCAAGAAGAAGCTCCGCCAGCAAGGCATCGATCCGGCCACGCACAAGCCCATGGGCGCCTCCGGCACAGCCACGGCGGCATTACCGGACGCGGAAGTGGAAGACCGTAAGCCCCTTGCGGCGGCGGCCGACGGCAGCCTCGCTCCGAAGCAGTCGGCGGAGTTCGATCCGTTCCCGGTGTGCGCCGACTACGGTGGTGGGTTCGCCAGCGACCTCGGGGCTGCGAACGCGGCCGCACTGTACGTCCAGTTCGGCGACTGCAAGCACGGCGCGGACGACGACACAGGGTTCGGCACCGCCGACTACAGCTGCGTGCTGGACGTGTCGGAGAACCTGGGCTACGGGGAGAGCTCGAGCAACAGCAGCAACTGGAACTACGGCGGCGAGGTGGGCAGCGTGCTTGACGGCGAGGTGCTGCACTGGGCCAACGCGGAGATGGAGCGGCAGCACGACGAGCCGCTGGAGAACAAGTTCTCGTTACCCTGCCAAGAACAGAGCCTCCTCGCAAATTTCGAGTTCAATTTGGAACAATACTTCTGATCTTCTCTTTCTTTCTTTTTTATTAAAAAAAAACATTTCCCTACTTTCTCCCTCTCTTTTTAAGAGACAAGTTAGTGCCACTTCAGGTAATTTTCTATCACCAATTCCAATTTTATAGGCGAAACAAAACAAGGATGGTGCGCGTTGCCGCACCATCCATACTCCGACTGAGCTATAGAAATTTGTAAAAATATATGAAGTTGAAATTGCAAGACTAACCAATATACTCCCTCCCATAGACCTTTTTTAACATTATGACAGTGTCAGAAAATGTCTGATATTAAGTCACGGAGGGAGTATTGGCAATGAATACGTCGACAGGTGGAGATCGACACCACCGGGGAGGAGCCCGAGCAACGATTGGTTCGTCCCAGCATGAGCGATCGAGCGAACAATTTTTGCTCCCTGCAGCGGGTCCAACCATCGAACCAAAAAACGGTAGACGCAAAAGCTAACCCAGAAAAATAGGGGACCGTGTGGGGAAAACGCTGGGTGGTCTGGGCGTCCCCTACGTCGTCGCCCGGCTCCGGGACGATGCTCCGTCCGCGGACCGTGGTGTCGCGCAGCCGGCCGGCCCCGCGCCCCGGTCGATTAGCTCGACACCGATGATGCGATCACGCCGTTTCGAAAAAAAAAAGAAAAAGATGATGCGATCACGCGCGCGGGGCCGTCGTGTCGTGCCATGCACGACCTCTCTTATCCGCTTCCCGTCGCCACGCCGCTCGGCCCCGACACACCCGACGTGCTCCAATCATGGCATGTTAGCGCGCGCTAGGCGACGATCTCTTCTTTCCCACCCAGGAGCAGCCAGCAGCGCAGTTCGCCGCGCTGCTCAAGCACAGTGCTAGAGCAGTGGCGTCCTTTGTCCCCCTCCGCTCCCCGGCCCCGGCACCGCCCCCGCGTAGGGATGGCAATGGGTACCCATTACCCACGTACTCTGTGGGTAAAAATCCTATTAGGGTAAGGGTATAGGATAAAAATTTACCCATGGGTATATAAATAGGAAAATCTGAAACCCAGCGGGTAGAGCCGGTACGGGTATGGGACCATATAACCCATACCCACATACCCATATAAAATCTATGTGAACTCAAAATTATCTCGACATTCTACACCATGTCAAGAATTTGTGAAGTGAAAATGTATAATTATGTGTTGTTGTCTATGACTATATGATTTTATTTATAAGTATATGTTATTTTTATAATATATTTTTGTAAACTATGATTATATGTTGATGTTTATGACTATAAGTTGCTCAAATTGATGTTTTGTAAACATGGGTAATTTTACCCGCGGTACCCATCTACCCTGTCGGGTAACGGGTATGGGAAAAAATCGTACCCGCTGATGGGTATGGGTAAGGGTGATGGGTAAGCTCACGGGGGACGGGTAAGGGTATGGGGTGGCTCCACCCGTACCCATACCCTGCGGGTGCCATCCCTACCCCCGCGACCGATCTGCAGGGCCCTGCGTGCGTAGTACTGCGCCATCTACGCCGTGGCCCGGCCGAAAGAGACCTTGCCGGCCGTCCCCGAATGAGAGGATTTCCACGTTCAACCAGCACTGGCTTTTCTTCCTGGTGTTAATTTTCTACTGATTGATTACGGCCAGCATGGACGGATAGCAACGGCGATATGCCGGTACATGGCCTGGCTGGAGCACTAATTGTTCGTCAACCGCCGTACAGCTGCTTTTGCGATTTTCCTCCCCGCTTTCGTGAGGCACAAATGTGGAAAAGGCTAAAGCAACCTGCATGTGTAATTCACGCAGGCCTCCATCGGACAATTATTGAGGAAAAAGTACACCCGGACACATCACTGAGGTCAGTAGCATGCAGAGTAGTATATTTCCATAGATGTTTATTTTTTACAGGTGTTTAATAATTACAATAGACACAACAATGTTCTCCCGTGTGCGCTCTACGACTGTGCCGTCGCCTCTGAGAAAATCAACATATCTATACTACTACGTACAATTCCTAATTAGCCTTCCGATGGTTCTTTGCTGTCCTGTACTGAGGTGTAAATATATGTGGGTGGGAATCGAGATAATTCAAGAAGGTAAAAAATGGAGACAGACAGAAAGAAAAGTTCACAAGTATGGTTCCAATTCCAAGTTGAAATCAAAACTTGTGAGGAGGCTCTCTTCTTGGCAGGGCAGAGAGAACTTGTGCTCCAGCGTCGCCTCGGGTTGCCGCTCCATTTCCGCCTTGGCCCAGTGCGGCACCTCGCCGTCGAGCACGCTGCCCACCTCGCCGCCGTAGTTCCAGTTGCTACTGTTGCTCGAGCTCTCCTCCTCTCCCCGTAGCCCAGGTTCTCGGAGACGTCCAGCACGCAGCTGTAGTCCGCGGCGCCGAACCCGGCGTCGTCGTCCGCGCCCTCCTTGCCGCCGACGAGCTGGCCGTACGATGCGGCCGCGTTCTCCGCGCCGAGGCCGTGGGTGAACCCGCCGCCGTAGTCCGCGCACACCGGGAACGGGTCGAACATCGCCGGCAGCTTGGGAGCGAGGCTGCTGTTGGCCGCCGCGGCAAGGGGCTTACGGTCTTCCTCTTCCGGGTCCGGCAATGACGCCGTGGCCGTGTCGGCGGCGGCCATGGGCTTGTGAGTGGCCGGGTCGAGGCCTTGCTGGCGGAGCTTCTTCTTGATGCAGCTGTTCCAGAAGTTCTTGATCTCGTTGTCCGTCCGGCCCGGCAGGTGCGACGCGATCTGTGACCACCTGCACGCACACACGCATCAGTAATTCAGTATGTTGCTCGAATCAACCTCCGCGCTGCAAAATTAATACGAACTGAATGCATTGCGCGGAGCCGAGGACAGACCTGTTGCCGAGGATTTGGTGGAGCGCGACGATGTGGTCCTCCTCCTGCTGCGAGAAGCAGCCGCGCTTGAGGTCGGGGCGGAGGTAGTTGATCCACCGGAGGCGGCAGCTCTTGCCGCAGCGGTTCAGCCCGGCCAGCCTGGGGACGGAGCTCCAGCAGCCGACGCCGTGCCGGATGATGTGGTTGTAGAGCTTCTCGTCCTCCTCCGGCGACCACAGCCCCTTGCGGAGCTTGGGCTGCCCCACGCCGCCGGACGACGGACGTCCCATGGCAGGCTCCTCTCGTGCGGCAGCTACTCCGACGAGCTAGGCAACGTGGATGGATGGAGGTAATGGCGATCGGTATGATCGATCGCCGGTTGCTTCCTCCCGATGGATCGTTGCCTGGTGGGTATATATGGTCGGGTATATGTGGTGGAAGCGTGCGTGGCAAGAACCGCAAGCTCACTCGGCGAGAGAGGAGTGAGAGAGTGAGGTGAGGCAGCGATCAAGTAGGTTCGAAGCGAGGCGCAGAAGCAATGGATTGGAGTTGAAGACACCTGCGGTTTGTGGCGCGCGGTGGGATGAAGTAGTGCGCCGGCCGTGCGTGCACTCTGGCGGAGGACAGAGAGAGAAAGAGCCGTGCTACGTCTGTTTCTCCAACAAGTAGCATAGAAAACTCTCCCTAAAATTGGTTTTATGACGTGTCTATAGTTTAGGAAAATTTTGCAGGTGAGGTGCTTTAGCAGGTCCCATAAACACCTTCCCCTAAAATCATTTTTTTTCTTTCTATTTGTCTTTTAAAAAATACAAATAGCGGTGGCGCGGCGGCGGCGGCGATGGTCGGAGGTGGTCCACGGTGGTGTCGGGCGGTTGTCGGCGGTGTGTTAGGGGATGGTTTACGGGAAAGGCCATCTCGCCCAAGATGCAGTGGGGTTGGACGGATTGTATAGGGTTCCTTCATTTTCTTTCTGCTTTTATCGGAATTGTTGGATCATTTCTTTTGTCAAATTCCCTCTAAACCAAACAAATTGTACAGAAAATGAGAACCGTTGGCGATGCTCAGACGGTGTTAGTTGGGGACATGACTTTCCTCCAGAAGAAGGAAGCCCTTCTTTCCTCTCCGAGAGCCCAGCTCGACACTGTAGATTAAGTGCGACACTGCTAATTAAGCCCCCAACGGTGGCCCATCAATGCGGCCGCGGGGACCTGCTTTGCGACCCCGGTGGTGTCGGGGGGATCACCCCCGGTAGCCCGAAGTCAACCACGGCGTCCCATCGGACACGCGCAGACACGACGGCCGTACCCTGCAGCAGCGCATCGTCATCAATAATGGAGCACTATGCGCTGTTCATCCATCATCAGCATCGTCATCTACAGTGCGCCTACATCATCCAAGTGGCCCTTGTCCCCTGGGCGTTGATACGTCTCCAACGTATCTATTATTTTTGCTTGTTCCACGCTATGATATTATTATTCTTGGATGTTTTTATTATCATTTCATACATTTTTATATTATTTTTGGGGACTAACCTATTAACTTAGTGCCACGTGCCAGTTTCTGTTTTCTGCCCTGTTTTTGTTTTACAGAAAATCAATATCAGATAAGATCAAATCGTCCCGAAACTTTTTGGAGATTTTTTTTCTAGAGATAAGGATCAACATGAACTTGGAAGCCAAGGAATAAACGTTTAGAGGGCCCCACATGGCACCTGGGCGCGCCCCGAGGGGGGGGGGGGCAGTGCCATGTGGGCCCCTCCCAGCTCCTTTTGCCCTACTTCCGCCTCTATAAATTCAGAAGAATTCCAAAAACCCTAGGGGAGCAGACGAAACACTTTTTCCGCCGCCGCAAGTCTCTGTTCTCGCGAGATTCCATCTGGAGGCCTTTTCCGGTACTCCGCCGGAGGGGGAACTCATCACGGAGGGGCTCTACATCAACCTTGCCGCCTCTCCGATGACGCGTGAGTAGTTCACCATAGACCTACGGGTCCGTAGGTAGTAGCTAGATGGCTCTCTCTCTTTGTGATTCTCAATACAACGGTCTCCATGATCTTCATGGAGATCAATTCGATGTAATGACTTTGTGCGGTGTGTTTGTTGGGATCCGATGAATTGTGAGTTTATGATCAGATCTATCCTTGTTTTATTTGAGTTCTTTTCTGATCTCTTTTATGCATGATTTAGTATAGCCTTGTATTTCTTCTCCGAAGTTTTGGTTTGGTTTGGCCAACTAGATTAGATCTTCTTGCAATGGGAAGAGGTGCTCGGTAATGGGTTCGATCTTGCGGTGCTCAGTCCTAGTGACAGAAGGGGAGTTGACACGCAAGTATTGTTGTCATTAAGGATAACAAGTTGGGATGAATTCTTATTTGCGTTTATCTTGACTACATCATGTCATCGTTCTTAATGCATTACTTTGTTCTCTTGAACTTAATACACTAGATGCATGCTGGATAGCGGTCGATGTGTGAAGTAATAGTAGTAGATGCAGGCAGGAGTCGGTCTACTTGATTTGGATGTGATGCCTATATCATGATCATTGCCTTGGATAGCGTCATAATTATTTGCTTTTCTATCAATTGCCCAACAGTAATTTGTTTACCCACCGTATGTTATTTTCTTGAGAGATGCCTCTAGTGAACTCTACGGCCCCCGGGTCTACTTTTATCATAAGATCTATCTTGTTTACTTATACAAAAAATACCAAAAATACTTGCTGCACCTTTTTATCTTTTATTTATTTATCAATCTATCAATCTATCATATACCATTTAATCTCGTTACTTGACCGCCGAGAGATTGACAACCTCTCGTTTGCGTTGGGTGCGAGGGTTTGCGTTTTGTGTGTAGGTGCTGTTTACGTGGTGTTGCTTGGTTCTCCTACTGGATTGATAACCTTGGTTTCTTAACTGAGGGAAATACTTACTCTACTGTGCTGCATCATCCTCTCCTCTTCGGGGATAAAAATCCAACGCAGTCTACAAGTAGCAGGAAGAATTTCTGGCGCCGTTGCCGGGGAGGATCAAGCCAACATCGTCTCCCGTCAACTTGCCAATTCCTGGCGCTGTTGCCGGGGAGACATCATCAACATCACCAAGTACCTACACTCTCAACTCTTACCTTTGCATTTACTTTATTTGCCATTTGCCTCTCGTTTTCATCTCCCCCACTTCTAAAAAAATTTTACAAAAAAATATTGGCCTTTTCTTTTGCCACTTTTATTTGCCTCTTTTCCTTCGCCGTTTTCTAGTTTGCTTTTATTCGCTTGCTCTCTTTTTGCGTAGACATCATGTCTCAAAAAACACCAAGTTGTGTGATTTTTTCAATACCAATAATGATGATTGTATTAGCACTCCTATTGCTCCCGCCACTAGTGCGGAATCTTTTGACATAAATGCCGCTTTATTGAATCTTGTTATGAAAGATCAATTTTCTGGAAGTCCTAATGAGGACGCGGCATCACATCTCAATACTTTTGTTGAGTTGTGTGACACGCAAAAGAAAAAATATGTGGACAATGATATTGTCAAGTTGAAATTATTTCCGTTTTCTTTGCGAGATCATGCAAAAATTTGGTTTTCTTCTTTGCCTCGCAATAGCATTGATTCCTGGGATAAATGCAAAGATGCTTTTATTACTAAATATTTTCCTCCAGCCAAAATCATCTCTCTCCGAAACCAGATTATGAACTTTAAGCAACTTGATCATGAACATGTTGCGCAATCTTGGGAGAGAATGAAATTGATGCTGAGAAATTGTCCTACTCATGGTTTGAACTTGTGGATGATTATCCAAAAAAGTTATGCTGGCTTGAATTTTGTTTCTCAAAATCTTTTGGATTCCGCCGCGGGTGAAACTTTTATGGAGATTACTTTGGGTGATGCTACTAAATTGCTTGATAATATTATGGCTAATTACTCCCAATGGCATACCGAAAGGGCACCTACTACCAAAAAGGTGAATGCCGTTGAGGAGATTAGTACTTTGAGTGATAAAGTTGATGCTCTTGTTAAGTTGGTTGCTAGTAAGAATGCTTCTATTGATCCCAATGATTTGCCTTTGTCTACTTTGATTGAACAAAATAGTGATCCTATAGATGTGAATTTTGTTTCTCGTAGTAATTTCAATAGTAATGCTTATAGAGGGAACTTCAATTCTAGGCCTTATCCTGGAAATTCCTCTAATGTTTTTGGCAATCCTTATGGTAATTCTTCCCATAATAACCAAAGGATATCCTCTGATTTTGAAAGTAGTATGAAGGAATTTATCCATGCTCAAAAAGCGTTCAACACTTCGATAAAAGAAAAGTTGAACAAGATTGATGATTTGTCTAAAAGTGTTGATAGACTTTCTCTTGATGTGGAAAATCTCAAGGCAAAACCTTTGCCTTCGAGAGTTGATATTAATGAATCAATTAAGGCTATGTATGTTTCTATTGATGAAAGTAAGAAGAGAACCGCTATGTTGAATGCTAAGCGGGAATTGCTTGAAAAGTCCTCTCTTACTAATTTTCGTAGCAATAAGGATGAGCATGTTAAGATGATTGGTGTGTCTTATATTGATTCTTTGTTTAGTAATTTTAATCTTGTTGAAAAGGAGACTGAAGAAGAGTCAACTTTAGATAGATGGCGTCTCCATGATTCGGAGGGTGAAAATCTTGATGCAAAAATTATTGAAAGTGGGTTTGAAGAGGTTAAAACTTTAGCTAGTAATGCACCCACTATCTTGGATTGCCATGACTTTAATTATGATAGTTGTTCTTTGGTTGAGTGTATTTCTTTATTGCAATCTTTGTTGAACTCACCAAATGCTTATGAACAAAATAAGGCTTTTACTAAACATATTGTGGAAGCCTTAATGAAAGCTTTGAAAGAAAAACTTGAGTTAGAAATTTCTATTCCTAGAAAGTTGTATGATGAGTGGGAGCCTACTATCAAAGTTAAGATTAAAAAATTTGAGTGCAATGCTTTGTGTGATTTGGGTGCAAGTGTTTCCACAATTCCAAAGTCTCTTTGTGATGTTCTCGGTTTTACCAATTTGGATGAGTGTTCTCTTAATTTGCATTTGGCGGATTCTACTATGAAAAAGCCATTGGGGAGGATCAATGATGTTCTTATTGTTGCAAATAGGAACTATGTACCCGTGGACTTTATTGTTCTTGATATTGATTGCAATCCGTCTTGCCCTTTGATTCTTGGAAGACCGTTTTTGCGCACTATTGGTGCAGTGATTGATATGAAAGAGGGAAATATAAAGTTTCAGTTTCCTTTAAAGAAAGGCATGGAACACTTCCCAAGGACAAAAATTAAACCGCCCTATGAATCCATTATGAGGGCCACCTATGGAGTGAAATCCAAGGATGACAATACTTGATGTATTGCTTTATGCCTAGCTAGGGGCGTAAAACGATAGCGCTTGTTGGGAGGCAACCCAACGAATAAAATAAATATTTATTTTTCACTTTTTGTTTTTGTTCTTTTGATTATCCTTTATTTGCCTTTGTTTTGAGTTGGTTTTCATATTTTAATTAGTGTTTGTGCCAAGTAAGACCTTTGGGATGATGTGGATGCTTGTGAACGCAATTCTGTGAAAAACAGAAACTTTGACGCCCAGTGCAGAATTTTTATAAATTCGTCAGAGCGTCGAATGAGTCTGAATTTTTTACATGTGATTGATATACAAATTTTCCACGTTTTCCTAATTTTTCAGAATTTTTGGAGTTACAGTAGTATGTCTTTTCGACAGATTGCTACAGACTGTTCTGTTTTTGACAGATTGTGTTTTTGATGCATTGTTTGCTTGTTTTGATGAAACTATGGATTGTATCGGGGGGTGCAAGCCATGGGAAAGTGAGAACACAGTACCTATAATGCAAAATAAAATTTTAATGGGTTTTGAATAGTACTTATAGTGGTAATTTGTTTGGTTATACTAACGGATCTCACGAAGGTTTTGTTGAGTTTTGTGTGATTGAAGTTTTCAAGTTTTGGGTGTGACGACGATGGATGAAGGAATGAAGAGATGCAAGAGCCTATGCTTGGGGATGCCCAAGGCACCCCAAGGTAATATCCAAGGGGACTCAAGCGTCTAAGCTTGGGGATGCGCCGGAAGGCATCCCCTCTTTTTTCTAACGACTATCGGTAACACACTTGAGGCTATATTTTTATTCATCACATGAAATGTGTTTTGCTTGGAGCGTCTTGTACGATATGAGTCTTTTATTTTTAGTTTGTCACAATCATCACCTCTGAACACATTTGCTTGAGATAGCTTCACGTCATCATAATTTGTTAGAATTGCTCTTTGTGCTTCACTTAAATTTGTTGAGCTAGGTGGTTGTTCTAGTGCTTCACTTATATCTTTTGAGCACGGTGGTGCGTTTGTTTTGAAGAAACTTGTTCTCATGCTTCACTTATATCTTTTTGAGAATGCTAGATATTTTGTAGAAATGTTGCTCTCATGCTTCACTTATATCTTTTTGAGAGTTTGAAAATGGTTTTGGTAAATTGCACAAGCTATGAGCTTGGTCCCCATGTGATGAATATTCAAGTAGAATAATGAAAACTAGCATAAAATTTTTATGGGACATGAAAAACTTGATTCTTTGCAATAGTCTTGAGATATGTAGATGATGATATGTGAGTTATGTTCATGAGTAATTATGCTCTAGTATGAATAGTGATGTTAAGGTTTATGATTTCCTATGCAAGCACGAAAGTCAATAGTTATGCAATGAAGTTACATCCTACTTGTGGTGCATTATTCGGTGTTGGTTATGTTTTATGTATGCATGTGCATCATTATGGTTTCTTAGTTGGTCGCTTCTCAACCTTTATGCTAGCCTCCATTTGTACTAAGTGGGAATACTACTTGTACATCCTTTACCTTAAACTTGTTTTGCCAATTGTGTCCACCATATCTACCTATATACGGTATTTCAACGCCGTCCTAAGTAAATTTGCATGTGCCATCTCTAAAAAAAATTCAAAAATAATTTCTCTTTTGTGTGCCCGTATCGCTCATGAAGCGGCGAGGGGTGGCCAATGATTTTCATGTTGGATATGTCATTCTCACGATGAGTGTTTATTCACTTGTCATTGCACGATAGTTTTGCAGTAAAAGGGATGCCCAGTCCCAAAATAAATTGAATTTCCTTGGAATGTGTTTGTATGGAGTGCACCCGTGAATACGGCTAGCCATGGATTGTGATAAGGAAAGGTGGTAAACAAACTCCTTCGGCTGTGAATGGAAAAAAGGGACATAAGTCTCAAAACCATGGAACGATGATGGGGAGCAAAATTTTTATTTTCTGTTTGGGAACCGCCTATGATGTATCCAATGTGAAAAGTGTTGGGAACTCTAAGTCGTTCTCGTTGACGAGAAAAGCATGCCTCCCAAAATAATTTTTTCATCTCTTTTTAAAAACTTGAGCTCTGGCACCTCTGTAAATCAACGCTTCCCTCTGCGAAGGGCCTTTCTATTTATTTTTATGTTGAGTCTCATCCTTCTCATTAAAAGCACCAACTAGGGGGTCATGTGATCATGTGTGTGCATGAAGTATGATTGATATTCGAGTGTGTTTCATGAATGGATCAATGATTGAGCATAATGGGCTAGGGATAATTTTCTTTAGCAATGTTATTTTGAAAGGCATGGTTGCTTGTTAGCATCACTTGAGTATTTATGTCTTCATGTCAAACTATAGACTATTGCTTTGAACCATACAAGTCCTCATGTCTATGCTATGAAAAGAACTTGAAGTATGTTGGGTAGTATTCCACAATCAAAAATATGTTTTATCACTTTCCTACTAGAGGACGAGCAGGAGTTAAGCTTGGGGATGCTTGATACGTCTCCAATGTATCTATTATTTTCGCTTGTTCCATGCTATGATATTATTATTCTTGGATGTTTTTATTATCATTTCATACATTTTTATATTATTTTTGGGGACTAACCTATTAACTTAATGCCACGTGCCAGTTCCTGTTTTCTGCCCTATTTTTGTTTTACAGAAAATCAATATCAGATAAGATCAAATCGTCCCAAAACTTTTTGGAGATTTTTTTGCTGGAGATAAGGATCAACAGGAACTTGGAAGCCAAGGAAGAAATGTTTGGAGGGCCCCACATGGCACCTGGGCGCGCCCCAGGGGGGCGCGCCCCAGTGCCATGTGGGCCCCTCCCAGCTCCTTTTGCCCTACTTCCGCCTCTATAAATTCAGAAGAATTCCAAAAACCCTAGGGGAGCAGACGAAACACTTTTTCCGCCGCCGCAAGTCTCTGTTCTCGCGAGATCCCATCTGGAGGCCTTTTCCGGTACTCCGCCGGAGGGGGAACTCATCACGGAGGTGATCTACATCAACCTTGCCGCCTCTCTGATGATGCGTGAGTAGTTCACCATAGACCTACGGGTCCGTAGGTAGTAGCTAGATGGCTCTCACTCTCTTTGTGATTCTCAATACAACGGTCTCCATGATCTTCATGGAGATCAATTCGATGTAATGACTATGTGCGGTGTGTTTGTTGGGATTCGATGAATTGTGAGTTTATGATCAGATCTATCCTTGTTTTATTTGAGTTCTTTTCTGATCTATTTTATGCATGATTTAGTATAGCCTTGTATTTCTTCTCCGAAGTTTTGGTTTGGTTTGGCCAACTAGATTAGATTTTCTTGCAATGGGAAGAGGTGCTCGGTAATGGGTTCGATCTTGCGGTGCTCAGTCCTAGTGACAGAAGGGGAGTTGACACGCAAGTATTGTTGTCATTAAGGATAACAAGTTGGGATGAATTCTTATTTGCGTTTATCTTGACTACATCATGTCATCGTTCTTAATGCATTACTTCGTTCTCTTGAACTTAATACACTAGATGCATGCTGGATAGCGGTCGATGTGTGAAGTAATAGTAGTAGATGCAGGCATGAGTCGGTCTACTTGATTTGGATGTGATGCCTATATCATGATCATTGCCTTGGATAGCGTCATAATTATTTGCTTTTCTATCAATTGCCCAACAGTAATTTGTTTACCCACCGTATGCTATTTTCTTGAGAGATGCCTCTAGTGAACTCTACGGCCCCCGGGTCTACTTTTATCATAAGATCTATCTTGTTTACTTATACAAAAAATACCAAAAATACTTGCTGCACCTTTTTATCTTTTATTTATTTATCAATCTATCAATCTATCATATACCATTTAATCTCGTTACTTGACCGCCGAGAGATTGACAACCTCTCGTTTGCGTTGGGTGCGAGGGTTTGCGTTTTGTGTGTAGGTGCTGTTTACGTGGTGTTGCTTGGTTCTCCTACTGGATTGATAACCTTGGTTTCTTAACTAAGGGAAATACTTACTCTACTGTGCTGCATCATCCTCTCCTCTTCGGGGATAAAAATCCAACGCAGTCTACAAGTAGCAGGCGTCTGTGCATAAAAGACCCCAGGGGAGCTCCTCGCCTGAGCATGCTCGCGCACGCTGCGTTCTTCCCCCCTCTCAGTCTCCTACGCTCCTGGCCGCTCGTCCTCGCTCCTCTCGCTCTGACCACCAGGCTGACTTCCTCTCCTCTCTCTCAAGAACCCACACATGGAGGCTGCTAGCCTTTGGGCAAATCTACCATTTTCAGTCAGAGTAAGCTCGCGGGTTGCTCTGCTCCCTTCTCCTCGCTCTAACCAACAACACTTCTCTATAGTAAGCCCAATCAACTCGAGCAGCAAGAGATCTCACCAACTAATTCAATCCTGCGTTCGATTCGGGTCCTCGCCCGCCTCAGGGTTCGACAAGGAGGCGAGCTCCTCGTCCTCCGGGCTCGACGCAGCGGCGCTACTGCCGAAGCATGGCGGAGCGGGCGCGCGCGCCTGTTGTCGCAGCCCAAGACCTTCGCCAACGTCTTCTTCGCGGTGGTTGGGTCAGGCCTGCTGGGCCTCCCCAACACCTTCTCCCGCGCGGGCGGGGCGTCGGCTACCTCATCCTCATCGCCAGCACCTCGGCTCACCCCAGCCCGCCGCCTTCCGCGGCCTCCTCCTCCGCGGCGTCGGCCCTGCCGCCGCCCGCCCCGGCGGCATCCTTGTCGTCTCCGGCCCGTCCGGCCGCCGTCCACACCCAGTGGGCGCCCCCGTCGCCGCACGCCTCCGCCGCCCCGGCCCCTGCCCCGCCCACGGCCGGACCGCGACCCCGCCATCTTCTCTGCCTCCCCGCGCCCTCACCTGCCCTTCCCCGCACTCGGCCGTCGCCGACCTCGCCTGCCCTGCTCCGAGCCCGCTTTCCCTCCCGCGCGTGGCCAACAGCGAGCGCCACCGTGGCCGCGCGTTGCCCCGCCAGCGCTCTGCCTCGATGTGCTCCTCCGCCCCGCCGCTCGTCGCGGCGCTCCTGACCGTCCTCCCCGCGGGTGCCCCCGCCGGCAACCCGCCCCGCCTCTGCTCCCGAAGCACGTCGGCCTCTGTGCCCGGTCCCCCCGAGCGCCGGCTCCGCACGTCCGCTCCACCCCCTCCGCGTTGCCGCGCGCACCGCTCTGCCTCCCGCGCTCGTACCCTGCTCCGTGCCTCCTTCTCGCCGGCCCCCTGGCCGTAGCCATCGCCGGTCCTCCGCGCCTGCAGCTGCGCGCACGCTCGCCTCGTCGTCGCTCCGGCCGCGCGCCCCGCACCGTCCGCGCACCACGCCCTGCGCGCCCGCCCGCGCCCGCTCCCTCACCCCGCCTCGCGCCGCCCCGGCTGGCTGCTCTGGCCCCCGCGCGCCCTGGCCGGCTTCCGCGCTGCTCCTGCTGCTTCTCTCGAGCCGGCTGGAAAAAAGACGCAGGGCGCTGTCCGGCTAAAAAAAAAAGCATCCGGCTGCCGAGAGCCGCCTGAAGAAAAAAAGCAGAAAAAAGAAAAAAAAGAATCAGACCCGGCTGGACAGAAAGAAAAAAGAGTCTGGTTGCCGGGTTGGCTGAAAAAAAAACTCAGTTGTGCCCCGCGACGCCGCCCTGCCGGCCGTACGGCTTGCCTGACCCGCCGGCTTCGACGGCTGGCCGGCTGGGGGGCCGACCCGGCCTGCCTGCTCGCCTCTCGATGCTCGGCCGGCTAGCGAGCTGGCCCGGCTGCTCGTCCGCTTCGACACCCGGCCGGTTGGGTCTGGCCGGCTGGCGCACCGTTCGACCGCCCGGAGGCTTCACCCAGTGGGCGGGATGCACTGGCTGCAGGCCGGCAGCCGGCTGTCATCGACAGCCTCCGCCTCGTCTGCGCCAAAGCAATGTGAACTCCCCATCCGCATGTCTTTGCACCGCACACAAAAACGGATAACCCCGAGTGAACCTCGGGGGTCACCTCCGCATTTCTTTCAGTTGCATTACTATCCGCCCCGGCGCCACCTAGCTCCGGCCCGGAGGCTGGCCGCTTGGCCCCGTTCGTTCGTTCCCGCAGACGGCTTAGTAGCGCATATGGTACCGAAGGCCCACTCTCAGCCACAGACCACCACGCGGCTGTCCGGCTAGCGAGAGCAAAAGCTGAAGGTCACCCCATGCGAAAAATGTCCGGGAAAAAATGGCTCGGGCGACCCGGTCGTTTCCTTTATGAGTATCTACTCGGTCGAGTCTACTCCCGGAGTCCGAGTACTGTACGCTTCACTCCGCGGCCCACTCTCAGCCACAGACCATCACGCGGCTGTCCGGCTAGCGAGAGCACAAGCCAAAGAGCGGAGGGCACATGAAAAAGACTGAAGGGGGCTCGGACGAAACCGAGTCGGCACCCCCCGCATAAAACTTGCATGCTAAAACCAAAACATTCGATATATCTGCACTGACTAACCTTGTCTTTCGTATGATCATTTCCGTGGGGAACCCCCCTCCTCGCCCGGAGGCTCGGAGGTTACACCCAGTGGGTGCGCCGGTGCGCCCCGCTGGGAAAACGCTATGCCGGTTGTTGGCCCGCCGCAGCCTGCAACCGGCACCCTCGACGCCGCCGTCTGCTCCAGCTACAGCGAAGACCCTCCGGCCGACTCTTCGAGTCGCCCGGAGGCTCGGAGGCTACACCCAGTGGGTGCGCTGATGCGCCCCCACTGGAAGTGAGCTACGCCGGCTGCAGCCCGCAGCCGGCCGCCATCATCAACCTCTACTACGACAACAGCAAAGACCCTCCGGCCGACTCTTCGAGTCGCCCGGAGGCTCGGAGGCTACACCCAGTGGGTGCGCTAGCGTGCCCCCACCGGAAGCAAGCCGCGCCGGCTGCCGCCCGCAGCCGGCTGTCATCGCCAACCTCTTCTCCAACAAACGCGATGACCCTCCGCCCGACTCTTCGAGTCGCTCGGAGGCTCGGAGGCTACACCTAGTGGGTGCGCTTGCGCGCCCCCACTCGGAACACGCCGCGCCGGTCGCAGGCCTGCCGCCGGCCGCCACCGGCATCCTCGACGCCATCGTCTACATCAACGCCCGCGGAAACCCTCCGCCCGACTCTCCGAGTGGCCCGGAGGCTCGAAGGTTACACCCAGTGGGTGCGCTGGCGCGCCCCCACTGGGAGCAAGCCGCGCCGGCTGCAGCTCGCAGCCGGCTGTCACCAACAACACCCGCTACATCGACATCAGCTAGAACCCTCCGCCCGACTCTTCGAGTCGCCCGGAGGCTCGGAGGCTACACCCAGTGGGTGCGCTTGCGCGCCCCCACTGGAAAGAGCCGCGCCGGCTGCCGCCCGCAGCCGGCTGTCATCGACGACATCTACCACGACATCTGCGGAAACCCTCCGCCCAACTCTCCAAGTCGCCCGGAGGCTCGGAGGCTACTGTCGGGGGGATCACCCCCGGGTAGTCCCAAGACGGCGAGCCGGACGGGGTGCCGGCTTGCCCAGGCCGGCTGCTCCGGCTCGCGCCTGCGGCCGGCTGCCCCAGCCAGCCGGCTGCCCGAAGTCAACCACGGCGTCCCATCGGACACGCGCAGACGCGACGGCCGTACCCTGCAGCAGCGCATCGTCATCAATAGTGGAGCACTGTGCGCTGTTCATCCATCATCAGCATCGTCATCTACAGTGCGCCTACATCATCCACAGTGGCCCTTGTCCCCTGGGCGTCTGTGCATAAAAGACCCCAAGGGAGCTCCTCGCCTGAGCATGCTCGCGGACGCTCGTTCCCGCCTCCTTGTAACCTTTACCATTGTACCCCGGGGGGCCGGCCTATAAGACCCCCCGGGAGGCCTCCATGCAGGGGGGTTCCTTCCTTCGACCACTCGCACACATACACCCTCACCAGAGAGGAGACGGCGGCCGAGTCCCTCTCCTTCCTCTGTCCAAACAGCTCCAGGAACGCCTTGTAGCCCTTGTGCACATCAAACCATATTCGGCAGGACTAGGGGTGTTACCTCTCCGGAGGGCCCCGAACCTGGGTACGTATCGTGTCCATCGCTCGCTCGTACCAACCTCGCCTCTGGAACCCATCGATAGCCTCCTGCATTCCCCCACTTTTAGCCATCTCATGGCATCTGTCGAGAGAACACCACGACAGGTGGCGAACAGAGCAATTAAGAATCGCGTCACACTGATAATGCGTTTCGATCAACTTTTCGGCAGAAGAAAAAACCGTGGTGAATTTTTCAGCTGAGAGTGAAAACGAGATTCAGATTACTGCTCATCATCGCGCAGCGGTCGATATTAACCTCACTTCCCCTGCCGACCTTGGCGTTCCATCTGATGACTGATGATATGCGTGCATGGGGGCCAAAGAAAGGCCCCGTCCGCGGGGCGCGTCCAGATACAGAGATCGATGCCCCACAACATCGCTCGGGCCTAATCAAATCGAAGCGATGCAAATGTGGTAAGAAATCGGGTCGCTGCTGTCTGTCTGTGACTGACTGACAGCGGCCGGCCGGACCCGGGCGGCCGGCGACGGGTGGAGCTGCACTGTCGTTCGAGAAGCATGGGGGAGAAATCAACGCGCACACGCGGTGTCATCACTTCGCACCAGTGCTTATTACCAAGCTCGATGGATGCTGCTGGTGCTGGACTGTATATCGATGGATGGATCGTTCTCCTGTTTGCTTCGTGGAGGCAGTCACGATGGCGTCTAAAGTGATGGCCGAAATTCATCGCCCATTTGCCAGCGAGGACAAAATCCACAGTATGTACATACGTACGTGTGCGTGAAATGGCCAAAATTCATCGTTGTGATGATCGGTTGAGTTGACGCTAACACCGCAGAAGAAAGGAAGCAAGAACATCGATGACAAAGGTACGGCGCACGTTACCGCGACGAAAAAGGCTCGTACGGCGGAGTCACCTGGGGGTTCAGAAAGTCTATTGCGTCGACGACAGATAGTGTCTGTCCGTGAACGTTTTCATTAACTGCAGCATCAGTTTGCAGCCCAGTCGTCCATCCACCGTCGATAGTGGGTACAGCTCAATTCAGTTGGACCTCATGATCAATTTCCGAGTAAATCTTGTTGATCAGCGGGTAATCACGTCGTCACTTGCTAGCTAGCTTGGCTACAGAGATGTCAGAGAAAGGGAAGAGTGAAGATTACGTTATGCTTATTTTGGCTCGTGAAAAATAATTAATGTGAGCTGCAGCGGGACGGCGAAGGTCGCCGGGGAGGGCCCGCCTGGGTATAGCAGCAGTGCTGACCGAATAAAGCACAAAGCACCTGATCCTTGTACTTGAAGGGAAAAGGAGGTTTATGTATACACAACAGAGATGTTGCCCGAGTGGCCTAGACCGACAGGTTCAGTTGATAGAAAAAGGACAGGAAAAGGCATTGCTATCTCCATTTGATGAGTCGCCCGTACGGCAAAGGAAGTTTGCGTCAAATGTGGTCGATTCTGCAATCATCCGGCTCTCGACTCTCCACGCGCATAGTACAAAAACTCAGTCCAAACTAACCTCCCGGCCGGCCACAACGATGGTAGGCTAGCTCCAACGAATTTGCATGGTTTTCTGAAACTAGCTAGCTCGCACGGTCGCACATGTTTTGCATTTTTATTACGGTGGCCGTGAGACATACATGCATCAGAGGGAGGCTTGTTTTGATTAGTTTCAACCGTGCAATCAAATCCCTAAGGAAAAACAAGCATGCATGCATCTTTTAGTTTCAAACAAATCACGAGTTGCACGCTTGCGTCGCGTTGCTGGCATCGTACGTAGTACGTGTCAGTTAATGTGATGCTCATCAGTTTTCTGTTTTTGCCAGGCCGGTTGGTGCGTCGATGTATGGGTACTATGTGCTTAGTGACTCATCACTTGTGTGCAACTATAGTACCGGCCGGACAGTTGTATGCCAAGGTACGTAGCTTGCGGATTAATGGCCAATGATGGCGCTCTACTGGCAAAGCACGGAGGGAGGTGGCTTGCAAACGCCACAATTAACCACCACAGTCCACAAAGGAAAGGAGGAAGGCGAACGGTGGAGGAAAAGCTGGAGAAAGCTCGTCGTCCACACGGCCGGGCGCGTACGTCCGGTGGCCGGTCGCGGTCGCGGGCGTTGCGTTGCATGCGCACCATGCATGCCGGCGCCCGGCCGCCCGTGCCTGGCGGACGGCTGCTCCAACGCATTTGCACGTGGTACGTAGCTGACAACTGTTGCTGCACTCTGCTGCGTGGCTGGTGGCCGCGTAGAGATCGATCACATTTCTGATCATGCTAGAAAGAATCGAAAAGGGAAAATGTAACTTGGTCTTTAATCAACTAAAGTCGCTCATTTTCGCAAAAAAAAAAAAAACTAAAGTCGTCAGACCGAGGGATTTGACCGTGGAGATGGTGACCAGCATGCGTTTCGCAGATGTGGAGCGATCCGTCCGAAATAGGTTTCCCCTGCTTTGTATTACAAAACAACATCACCGATACAACCCACGGTTAGTGCTGGGGAAGCATCACAGGCACGTCCAAAAGAAACGAAAGAGAAAATACAAAAATAAATAAATGCCGACAACGAAAAGCCTCGCGACCGCTGCGTCCACCGGGAATCTTCCATCAAGCTCCTAGACTCCGAAGCGCCGGTACCACACCTCCAAGAAGGGACGCGACGATGACGACACTGCTGCCAAGGGTTTCCCCCGGTACGCGGCAAGGAGAGAGGAAGGGTAGCCCCCGATGCCCTCCAGGAAGGTCCGGCGGCACCCTCAGGCGCCACCACGTCGGTGTCGGCTAGGCCGATAGGGATTTCTCCCGATCCCAACCTTCACCTCGGGTGCTCCGGAGCTCGCCACCAAACTATCCACCACCCTGCGCCAACACGGTCTTGAAGCTTCCCATGCCGTCTCACCACGGCACCGCGAAGGGGGCCTACACAACGAAGAAGAGGAGCCGGGACTAGGAGCAGCAGCACCGTCGGTGTCGGTGTCAAAACCGGCAGATCTCGGGTAGGGGTCCCGCACTGTGGATCTTGGATCAATGGGGAACAGGAAACAGGGGACACGAAGTTTACCCAGGTTCGGGCCCTCTCTAAGAGGTAAAACCCTACGTCCTGCTTGATTATATTGGATGTGTATGATGATTACAAGGGTTGATCTACCTCGAGATCAGACGAACTAAACCCTAGGTGGGTATGTCTACGGTTGTTGTTCTAGCCTCTATAGACTAAAACCCTCTGGTTATATAGACACCAGGGGCCCTAGGGTTACACATTGTCGGTTACAAGGAAGTAACAATCATGCCGAAACTCCTATTCTTGCCTTGGAGGACACATCAAGATAACGAAGATTCCTATCCGGACACGGGGTCGACCTTCTGCTCCGTCTTCAATGCGGCCCAACAATCCGGCCCAACTAAACCAGGCCGGACACTTGGGGACCCCCTAGTCCAGGTTTCCCTCAGTAGCCCCCGAACTAGCCTTCAATGACGATGTATCCAGAATCCTCACACGTGTACTGTTTTCGGCTTTGCAAGGCGAGTTCTTCCCCGACACTTGCATCTGGTAGATGACAATCCGGCTCGACCATTATGTTACCCATATCATCACTGTTCTGTGATTAAAATACTCTTCGACTTCCGCGCGTCAAAAGAAGACGAATGGTCCACCATACTTTTTACCAAAGGCCCTTTCAAAAGGACAAGGGCAAGGCCTATTAAATGAGACCAGACCGCGACAAGTCGCTCATCCCAAATCTAGAAACCAAGACGCCCAGAAACTCGAAAAGAAGGAAAATGGCAAGCGTCCCTGGCTCCTCCTCGCGCCCCATGGCCCTCTAGCAGGCGACTGGACAAGCTGTTCCATCTCGCATCTTCAGCTAAGCAGGCTCCAGACGGAGGGGTATCTCCCTCCCGCAGATCTCACCTCCGTTCGCGCGGGATTGACTGATGACCCACAAGTATAGGGGGTCAATCGTAGTCCTTTTGATAAGTAAGAGTGTCGAACCCAACGAGGAGCAGAAGGAAATGAAAAACGGTTTTCAGTAAGGTAGTTTCTGCAAGCACTGAAATAAGCGGTAACAGATAGTTTGATAGCAAGATAATTTGTAACGGGTAACAAGTAACAAGTGTAAATAGAGTGCAGCAAGATAGCCCAATCCTTTTGAATGCAAAGGACAGGCCGGAACAAGTACTTATAATGAGGCAAACGTTCTTGAGGACACATGGGCATTTCATCTAGTCACTTTCACCATGTTCATTCGATTCGCGTTCGCTACTTTGATGATTTGATATGTGGGTGGACCGGGGCTTGGGTGCTGTTCTTACTTGAACAAGCCTCCCACTTATGATTACCCCCTCTCGCAAGCATCCGCAACTACGAAAGAGAATTAAGACAAAGTCTAACCATAGCAATAAACGTGTGGATCCAAATCAGTCCCTTACGGAATAGCGCATAAACTGGGGTTTAAGCTTGTGTCACTCTAGCAACCCATCATCTAATTACTACTCCACAATGCATTCCCTTGGGCCCATAAATGGTGAAGTGTCATGTAGTCGACGTTCACATGACACCACTAAGAGAATCACAACATACATATCATCAAAATACCGAATGAATACCGAATTCACATAATTACTTATGACAAGACTTCTCCCATGTCCTCAAGAACAAAAGTAACTACTCACTCATCATCATGATGTTCAAGATCAGAGGTGTATTGAATAACATAAAGGATCTGAACATTTAGTAATTCACAAAGCAAACCAACTAGCATCAACTACGATAGGTAATCAACACTACTAGCAACCCACAAGTAGCAATATATAGTTTTGATACAAAGATTGAATAC
Organism: Elymus sibiricus; assembly: GCA_039707655.1. NCBI lineage: Eukaryota > Viridiplantae > Streptophyta > Magnoliopsida > Poales > Poaceae > Elymus > Elymus sibiricus. Next base: position 484,042,303 of record CM077665.1, read on the forward strand.
AAGAGATGAACTAGGGTTTGAGATGAGATGGTGCTGTTGATGGTGATGATGAGGATTGGTCCTCCCACAATGAGAGGGTTGTTGGTGATGACGAAGGCTTCGATTTCCTCCTCTCGGAGGGAAGTGTTCCCGGTGGAATCTGCCCGCCGGAGAGCAAAAATGCTCCTGCTCTAGTTCCGCCTCGTGGCGGCGGCGCCTCGTCCCGAAAGTCTCCCCATAAAAGTTTTAGGGTAAAATGACTTATATACCAGAAGGAGAGGGCCATAGGTGGGCCAGGGGCTCCACATGGCATCAGGGCGCGCCCCAGGGGGGGGGGGGCGCAACCAGGTGCCATGTGGGCACCTGGTTGGCCTCCTCCAGTGACTCTTTGGCCCAGTATTTTTTATATATTCCAAAACAATTCTCCGTGAAATTTCAGCCGATTTGGAGATGTGCAGAATATGTATCTCTGCTGTAGCTTTTCAGGCCCTGAATTCCAGCTGCCGGCATTCTCCCTCTTTGTGTAAACCTTGCATATTAAGAGAGAAAAGGCATTAGAAATACTCCATGAAGTGTTATATTGGCCAAAAAATTTATAAATAACAGTAATAAAACATGATGCAAAATAGACGTATCAACTCCCCCAAGCTTAGACCTCGCTTGTCCTCAAGCGAAAACCAAAATCGAAAAACATGACCACATGCTTAGAGAGAGAGGTGTCGATAAAAATTAAAATACGGACATAGAAGCATCATGAACAATATTATAGCAGCAAGGATTACTATCATAAGCTTCTCATGAGCAAGTAACAATTCACCACAATATTGAAGTATGAAGCATAAACTCTCTTGAAAACCAACAAACTATGTTCTCAGTCAACAATGCAATTGCAATTCATTGTACTTTCAGGAAGGGTCACATGTAGGAGCCTTTTTGGCAAGTTCACATACTCAACTATCATTTCGTCTTTCATGATTGCTAACACTCACACCATACATATGGAGCATCAAGTTTCAGCCAGACACATAGAAAGATAGGGGCTTATAGGTTTGCCTCCCAACTTATTCACCTCAAGGGTGATGTCAACAATAATAACTCATGCTCACCCACATTCAACTGGATATATGTGCCTAGATCTTTCCCCACCACATGATGCTTGCCAAAGAGTAAAATAAAAAGGAATAGAGGAATAACTTTGACTCTTTGCATAAAAGTAAATTCATAAAAGTAAAGGATAGGCCCTTCGCAGAGGGAAGCAGAGGTTGTCATGCGCTTTTAGTTTGATGCACTAACTCTTAATGCAAAGGAACGTCACGTGATATTGCCCCTTATGATAGCAACCTTTATTATGCTGTCTGTTGCTTTTATTCTTTGCTATCACAAGTTCGTACCACGCTTATTTTCCCTTACAATAAAAGATCATACATATTTAGGAGCAATTTTTATTGCTTTATTGCACCGATGACAACTTACTTGAAGGATCTTACTCAATCCATAGGTAGGTATGGTGGACTCTCATGACATGAATTTGGTAAAGGGTTTTGGATGCACAAGTAGTATTTCTACTTAGCGCGGAATTTTGGCTAGCAAAGATATTGGGCAAGCACCCCATGTTGGAGGATCCATGACAATATACCTTCTATGTGAATATGAACAAACATAACTCATTACGTAGTCTTCCTTGTCCAACATCAACCGTTTGACATACAATACTTAATGGGTGCTCACAATCACAAAAGATGTCCAAGATAGTGTATTTGCATGTAAATCTTCTCTTCCTTATTAACTTTTTCATGCAATTGCATCATTGACCAATGCTATGTTTGTCAACCTTCAATAAATTTTACCACTTATACTTTTCTTTATGTGATGTCATTACTCACCATAAGATTAGCATATGATCTTTTTCATTCTTTTCATTGCTTTTGGTTGAAACATAAAAACAAACAAGCAAAACTCAAACTACTCTTTATTATATAACTCTCACTCGATTACATAGATAGATAGATCGCAAAACTAACACTCAAAGATAAATCATACTAAACTTTTATTCTACTAGATCACGAAATGCTAAGGATCAAACTGAAAATAGGTAAAGATAATGAAAGTGATGGTGATACGATACCGGGGCATCTCCCCCAAGCTAGGCACAAGCCAAGGGGAGTGCCCATACCAGTGTAATCAAGCCTCCTCCTTTGGTGATGGTGGTGACGAAGTAGCGGGATCATCCTCCGGCTTCCATGGTGTATGCTCTCCGCCATAATACGGTGTGCGAGGATCCGGAGCCCTGAAACTTGCAGCTAAACTCATACCTCTGAATTTTACTTCATACTCATGGTTTTGGTGCTGAAGGTCATAGATTTGATCTTGGAGATAGTCGATGCGGTCATTGAGCTTGAGGATGATGCTCTCCATAGATTGGCCACCCACCCTATTCTCACGCGTGAATTCCGTGATCATAGAGTGGTTGGCGCTGAGTCCACGCTCCACCATCCCTTGGCACTTGAAGATCTCTTGCTCCACCGCTTCGAGCCTCTCCTCCACGCTCCGGGTCTTCTTGGGTCCCTGAACGTCCCGGATGTGAAGCACCCCCTCACGTGTCACAATTTCCTGAGGGTGTTTCATCACCTCCGGGAAGTAGGGATTGATGACCTTCCCATAGAACTTATCCTTGGAGGAGCCTGATGGAGCCATGGAGATCTAGATCTATCAGAAAAACAGCAAGAAACAAGAACAGAAGATTTCTCGTGATGCGGTAGTTAAATCAATCCGGGGAGTATATATAGAATTTTTTATCTTGCATAACAAGTATACCAGAGGAAAACGGAGTCGGGAAGGTGCACCAGGGTCCCACATGGCATCAGGGCGCGCCCCAGGGGGGGCGCGCCCAGGTGCCATGTGGCCACCTGGTGGGCCCTCTCGGCTTCCTTTTATTTTTGTATTTTTCTAAATATTCCAAAACTGATTACAGATATTTTTGCGGAATTTTTGGAGTCGGTTTACTTACCGTATCACATACCAATTCCTTTTTCAATATTCTTGAGTGTTCCGAAAGGACTCCTTGATATATTCCTCCGGTGTAATAGTATCAATAATATTAGTTTCAACATTAATGGGTGTACCTGAAATGTAGTGCTTGATCCTTTGCCCATTTACCACCTTCGGGTTGGTTCCCGCGGCATTATTGATCTTGATGGCTCCGGAACGATAAACCTCCTCGATGACATAAGGTCCTTTCCATTTGGAGAGGAGTTTACCTGCAAAGAATCTAAGACGAGAATTATACAATAAAACATATTCACCCACTTTGAATTCTCGTTTCTGAATCCTCCTATCATACCATCTTTTAACTTTTTCTTTGAACAACTTGGCATTATCATAGGCCTGGGTCCTCCATTCATCAAGTGAGCTAATGTCAAATAACCTCTTTTCACCTGCAAGCTTGAAGTCATAGTTAAGTTCTTTAACAGCCCAAAAAGCTTTATGTTCCAATTCAAGAGGTAAATGACATGCTTTCCCATAAACCATTTTGTAAGGAGACATACCCATAGGATTCTTATAAGCAGTTCTATAAGCCCACAAAGCATCATCTAATTTCTTAGACCAATTCTTTCTAGATCTATTGACAGTCTTTTGCAAAATCAACTTTATCTCCCTACTACTCAACTCAACTTGACCACTAGATTGAGGATGATAGGGAGATGCAATTCTATGATTAACATCATACTTAGCAAGCAACTTACGAAAAGCACCATGAATAAAATGTGAACCACCATCAGTCATCAAATATCTAGGGACTCCAAACCTTGGGAAGATAACTTCCTTGAGCATTTTGATAGAAGTATTGTGATCAGCACTATTAGTGGGGATAGCTTCTACCCACTTAGTAACATAATCAACAGCAACTAGAATATGAGTATACCCATTGGACTTAGGAAAAGGTCCCATATAATCAAAACCCCAAACATCAAATGGTTCTATAACAAGAGAATAATTTATAGGCATTTCCTGACGTCTACTGATATTACCAATTCTTTGACACTCATCACAAGATAAGACAAACTTACGTGCATCCTTGAAGAGAGTAGGCCAATAAAAACCGGATTGCAATACCTTGTGTGCGGTTCTGTCTCCAGCGTGGTGTCCTCCATATGCTTCGGAGTGACACTTACGAAGAATTTGTTCCTGTTCATGCTCAGGCACACAACGTCTAACAATACCATCCACACCTTCTTTATAAAGATGTGGGTCATCCCAGAAATAATGTCTCAAATCATAAAATAACTTTTTCTCTTGCTGGTAAGTAAAACTAGGAGGTATAAACTTAGCAACAATATAATTAGCATAATCTGCATACCATGGAGTATTATGAGAAACATTAATAGCAGCTAGTTGCTCATCAGGAAAACTATCATCAATAGGTTGTGGGTCATCAAGCACATTTTCCAATCTAGACAAGTTATCAGCTACTGGGTTCTCATCCCCTTTCCTATCAACAATATGAAGATCAAACTCTTGCAATAAAAGAACCCACCTGATAAGCCTAGGCTTAGCATCTTTATTTTCCATAAGATACTTGATAGCAGCATGATCACTATGAATAGTAACCTTGGAATCAACAATATAAGACCTAAACTTGTCACAAGCAAAAACAACTGCAAGAAACTCTTTTTCAGTAGTAGCATAATTCCTTTGGGCAGCATCCAAAGTTTTACTAGCATAATGTATAACATTCAACTTCTTATCAACTCTCTGTCCTAAAACAGCAACAATAGCATAATCACTAGCATCACACATAATTTTAAAAGGTAAATTCCAATCAGGTGGCTGAACAATAGGTGCAGAGATTAAAGCTGACTTAAGAGTTTCAAAGGCTTCTACACAATCTTCATCAAAAACAAAGGGAACATCCTTTTGCAAAAGATTGGTAAGAGGCCTAGAAATTTTAGAGAAGTCTTTAATAAATCTCCTATAGAAACCAGCATGACCGAGAAAGCTTCTTATACCTTTGATATCCTTCGGGCATGGCATCTTCTCAATAGCATCAACCTTAGCCTTATCAACTTCAATACCTCTTTCGGAGATCTTGTGGCCCAAGACAATACCTTCATTAACCATAAAGTGGCACTTCTTCCAGTTCAAGACGAGATTTGTTTGTTCACATCTCTGCAAAACTCGATCAAGGTTGCTCAAGCAATCATCAAAAGAAGTTCCGTAAACGGAAAAATCATCTATGAAAACCTCAACAATCTTTTCACAAAAGTCAGAGAAGATAGCAGTCATACATCTTTGAAAAGTAGTAGGTGCATTGCATAAACCAAAAGGCATACGTCTGTAAGCAAAAGTTCCAAAAGGACAGGTAAAGGTGGTTTTCTCTTGATCAGATTGTGCAACAGGTATTTGAGAAAAACCAGAGTAACCATATAGGAAACAAAAGTGTGTGTGCTTAGACAACCTTTCTAGAATTTGATCAATAAAAGGTAAAGGATAATGATCTTTCCTAGTAGCTTTATTCAACTTTCTAAAATCTATCACCATCCTATAACCAGTTACTATCCTCTGAGGAATAAGCTCATTCTTATCATTAGGAACAACAGTAATGCCACCCTTTTTAGTAACACAATGAACTGGACTTACCCATCTACTATCAGCTATGTGATAGATTATACCTGCTTCCAGAAGCTTTAGTATTTCAGTTCTTACCACCTCTTTCATTTTTGGATTCAATCGACGTTGGTGGTCAACAACGGGTTTAGCGTCTGGCTCCATATTAATCTTGTGCTGACATAGAGTGGGACTAATGCCCTTAAGATCGTCCAGAGTATATCCAATAGCGGCATGATGCTTCCTCAGAATTTTTAGCAATCTCTTTTCCTCATGATCTGAAAGGTTAGCGCTGATAATAACAGGATATATTTTCTTTTCATCAAGATAGGCATATTTCAAAGTATCAGGCAATTGCTTCAATTCAAAAACAGGATCACTCTTAGGTGGAGGAGGACCTCCAAGAGTTTCAACAGGCAAATTGTGCTTAAGAATAGGCTACTGATTAAAGAAAATATTATCTATTTCATTCTTTTCATTCATATGCAAATCATTCTTATGATCAAGCAAATATTGTTCTAAAGGACCAGTAGGAGGCACATCAATAGAAGCAAGACCAACAATTTCATCTTTGCTAGGCAACTCTATATCATGGGGTTGTCTACGAAACTTAGAAAAGTTAAACTCATGAGACACACCACCAAAGTTGACACTAACAATTTCCTTAGCACAATCAATATGAGCATTAACAGTATTCAAGAAAGGTCTACCAAATATTATTGGACAAAAATCATCTTGTGGAGATCCAAGAACAAGAAAATCAGTAGGGTATTTGATCTTACCGCACAAGACTTCAACATCTCTGACGATACCAAGTGGTGAAATAGTATTTCTGTCGGCAAGCTTAATAGTGACATCAATATCCTCAATTTCAGCAGGTGCAATATCATTCATGACTTCTTGATAAAGAGTAAAAGGAATAGCACTAATGCTGGCACCCACATCACATAAGCCATGATAACAATGATCTCCAATTTTAACAGAAATAACTGGCATGCCAACAACAGGTCTATTCTTATGCTTAGGATCAGGACTAGCAATTCTAGATGCATTATCACAGAAAGAAATAACATGCTCATCTAATTCATCAACTAAAAGATCTTTAACTAAAGCAATACTAGGTTCAACCTTAATTTGCTCAGAAGGTGTAGGAGTTCTAACATAACTCTTTCTAACCACAGAAGAAACCTTAGAGTGTTCTTTAATTCTAACAGGAAAAGGTGGTTTTTCAAAATAAGCAGTAGGAACAACTGGATCAACATTGTAAACAATAATTTTCTCTTCCTTAACCTCAGGAGGTTCTTCTTTAATGTCTATGGGAGGATGGTATTTAAACCACTTCTCCTTAGGAAGATCAACATGTGTAGCAAAAGATTCACAAAAAGAAGCTACTATCTCAGAGTCAAGTCCATACTTAGTGCTAAACTTCTAAAAAGCATCGGTTTCCATAAAGGATTTAACACAATCAAACTTGAGATTTATACCTGACTCATTACCTTTGTCGATCTCCCAATCCTCATGGTTGCGCTTAATCCTTTCCAGAAGATCCCATTTAAATTCAATAGTCTTCTTCGTAAAAGAACCAGTCGAAGAAGAATCAAGCATAGTTTGATCATTACGAGAAAGCCGAGCATAAATTTTTTAAAGAATTATTTCTCTTGAGAGCTCATGATTGGGGCATGTATGAAGCATGTACTTGAGCCTCCCCCAAGCTTGAGCGATACTTTCTCCTTCACGAGGCCAAAAATTATAGATATAGTTCCGATCACGACGAACCAAGTGCATAGGATATTTTTTTTGGTGAAACTCCAATTTCAACCGATTCCAATCCCATGTGTCAGTATCATCACATAGCCTATACCATGTCAAGGCCTTTCCCTCCAAAGATAAAGGGAATACTTTCTTCTTAGCTCTGTCTCCAGATAAACCTGCAAGCTTAAACAATCCACAAATTTCATCCACATAGATCAAGTGCATATCAGGATGTTTAGTACCATCTCCTGCATAAGGATTAGCTAGCAGTTTTTTAACAAGACCAAAAGGAATTTCATAAGCAATATTTTCAGTAGCTTCAGTAGGTGGTGGAGAGGCAACTTTTGTTGTTTCCGGTCGGGGTGAAGATACCCCGAACAAACCTCTCAAAGGATTAGTTTCCATAGTGACAAATAGCAATAAATTTCAGCACGTAACAAAAAATGTTTCCTTACCAATTTCCACTTACCAAAGGCGCTTCACTCCCCGGCAACGGCGCCAGAAAAGAGTCTTGATGACCCACAAGTATAGGGGGTCAATCGTAGTCCTTTCGATAAGTAAGAGTGTCGAACCCAACGAGGAGCAGAAGGAAATGACAAGCGGTTTTCAGTAAGGTAGTTTCTGCAAGCACTGAAATAAGCGGTAACAGATAGTTTGATAGCAAGATAATTTGTAACGGGTAACAAGTAACAAGTGTAAATAGAGTGCAGCAAGATAGCCCAATCCTTTTGAATGCAAAGGACAGGCCGGAACAAGTACTTATAATGAGGCAAACGTTCTTGAGGACACACGGGAATTTCATCTAGTCACTTTCACCATGTTCATTCGATTCGCGTTCGCTACTTTGATGATTTGATATGTGGGTGGACCGGTGCTTGGGTGCTGTTCTTACTTGAACAAGCCTCTCACTTATGATTACCCCCTCTCGCAAGCATCCGCAACTACGAAAAGAGAATTAAGACAAAGTCTAACCATAGCAATAAACGTGTGGATCCAAATCAGTCCCTTACGGAATAGCGCATAAACTGGGGTTTAAGCTTCTGTCACTCTAGCAACCCATCATCTAATTACTACTCCACAATGCATTCCCTTAGGCCCATAAATGGTGAAGTGTCATGTAGTCGACGTTCACATGACACCACTAAGAGAATCACAACATACATATCATCAAAATACCGAACGAATACCAAATTCACATGATTACTTATGACAAGACTTATCCCATGTCCTCAAGAACAAAAGTAACTACTCACTCATCATCATGGTGTTCAAGATCAGAGGGGTATTGAATAACATAAAGGATCTGAACATTTAGTAATTCACAAAGCAAACCAAATAGCATCAACTACTTGAAGTAATCAACACTACTAGCAACCCACATGTACCAATCTGAGGTTTTGATACAAAGATTGAATACAAGAGATGAACTTGGGTTTGAGATGAGATGGTGCTGTTGATGATGATGATGAAGATTGGTCCTCCCACGATGAGAGGGTTGTTGGTGATGAAGAAGGCTTCAATTTCCCCCTCCCGGAGGGAAGTGTCCCCGGCGGAATCTCTCCGCCGGAGAGCAAATGTGCTCCTGCTCTAGTTCCGCCTCGTGGCGGCGGCGCCTCATCCCGAAAGTCTCCCCATAAAATTTTTAGGGTAAAATGCAATTCGATAAATCTCGAATCAAACAAAGTTACACCACCTTTCGTGGAATAATCCCCGGCCGAGAAGCACGCTGCTCGGGACGAATCACGCTTGTCGTAGTATTCGGCACACCCGAAAACTACAGGTCCGAAGAGCTACTCTTCCACATTGTGCCCTTCCACAACGGATACCACGCCCTTCTAGGACTGATGACCCATAAGTATAGGGGGTCAATCGTAGTCCATTCGATAAGTAAGAGTGTCGAACCCAACGAGGAGCTGAAGGAAATGACAAGCGGTTTTCGGTAAGGTAATTTCTGCAAGCACTGAAATAAGCGGTAACAGATAGTTTGATAGCAAGATAATTTGTAACGGGTAACAAGTAACAAGTGTAAATAGAGTGCAGCAAGATAGCCCAATCCTTTTTAGTGCAAAGGACATGCCAGAACAAGTACTTTTAATGAGGCAAACGTTCTTGAGGACACACGGGAAGTTCATCTAGTCACTTTCACCATGTTCGTTTGATTCGCGTTCGCTACTTTGATGATTTGATATGTGGGTGGACCGGTGCTTGGGTGCTGTTCTTACTTGAACAAGCCTCCCACTTATGATTACCCCCTCTCGCAAGCATCCGCAACTACGAAAGAAGAATTAAGACAAAGTCTAACCATAACATTAAACGTGTGGATCCAAATCAGCCCCTTACGGAATAGCGCATAAACTGGGGTTTAAGCTTCTGTCACTCTAGCAACCCATCATCTAATTACTACTCCACAATGCATTCCCTTAGGCCCATAAATGGTGAAGTGTCATGTAGTCGACGTTCACATGACACCACTAAGAGAATCACAACATACATATCATCAAAATACCGAACGAATACCGAATTCACATGATTACTTATGACAAGACTTCTCCCATGTCCTCAAGAACAAAAGTAACTACTCACTCATCATAATGATGTTCAAAATCAGAGGGGTATTGAATAACATAAAGGATCTGAACATTTAGTACTTCACAAAGCAAACCAAATAGCATCAACTACGATAGGTAATCAACACTACTAGCAACCCACAAGTAGCAATCTATAGTTTTGATACAAAGATTGAATACAAGAGATGAACTAGGGTTTGAGATGAGATGGTGCTGTTGGTGATGATGATGAGGATTGGTCCTCCCACGATGAGAGGGTTGTTGGTGATGACGAAGGCTTCGATTTCCCTGTCCCGAAGGAAAGTGTCCCCGGCGGAATCTGCCCGCCGGAGAGCAAAAATGCTCCTGCTCTAGTTCCGCCTCGTGGTGGCGGCGTCTCGTCCCGAAAGTCTCCCCATAAAAGTTTAGGGTAAAATGACTTATATACCAGAAGGAGAGGGCCAAAGCTGGGCCAGGGGCTCCACATGGCATCAGGGCGCGCCCAGGGGGGGGGGGGCGCCCAGGTGCCATGTGGGCACCTGGTTGGCCTCCTCCAGTGACTCTTTGGCCCAGTATTTTTTATATATTCCAAAACAATTCTCCGTGAAATTTCAGCCCATTTGGAGATGTGCAGAATAGGTATCTCTGCTGTAGCTTTTTCAGGCCCTGAATTCCAGCTGCCGGCATTCTCCCTCTTTGTGTAAACCTTGCATATTAAGAGAGAAAAGGCATTAGAAATACTCCATGAAGTGTTATATTGGCCAAAAACTTTATAAATAACAGTAATAAAACATGATGCAAAATGGACGTATCATTGACCTCCGCATACGGCGAGGCCCTTGCCGAAAGTTTTCCCAACCCCAGCAAGGAGGAGAGGGTATGTTTCGTGCCATTCCTCCTAAGAGGCCTAGGCTTCCCCATCCATCCCTTTCTAAGGGGCCTATTGGAGTTCTACGGGATCCAACTCCATCATCTCACTCCGGGGTCAATTTTGCATATTTCGGGCTTCGTCGCCCTCTGCGAGATGTTTCTAGGCTGTGAAGCCCACTTTGATGTGTGGAGGAAATTCTTCTGCCTCGTCCCCCGTGAGGGAGTCCTGGACTAGGGCGTCCCCGAGTGTCTGGCCTAGTTTGGCTGGGCCGGATTGTTGGGCCGCGTTGAAGATCGAGCAGAGGGTCGACCCCGTGTCTGGATTGGAATCTTCGTTATCTTGATGTGTCCCCCAAGGCAAGAATTGGTGTCTCGGCATGATTGTTCCTTCTTTGTAACCGACAATGTGTAACCCTAGAGCCCCTGGTGTCTATATAAACCAGAGGGTTTAGTCCGTAGAGGATAGGACAACAACAACCATATGCATACCCACCTATGGTTTAGACTCATACGATCTCGAGGTAGATCAACTCTGTAATTGTCATATACATCCAATATAATCGAGCAGGGCGTAGGGTTTACCTCTTAGAGAGGGCCCGAACCTGGGTAAACTTCGTGTCCCCTGTCTCCTGTTCCCCATTGATCCAAGATCCATAGTTCGGGGCCCCCTACCCGAGATCTGCCGGTTTTGACACCGACATTGGTGCTTTCATTGAGAGTTCCGCTGTGTGATCGCCAAAGGATCGATGGCTCGCCTCATCATCATCAACGGCATCGGCTCTGGGGAGACTTTCATCCCCGGCCAGCTCTTCGTGTTCGGTGGCTTCGTCCTACGCGCCAACTCGGCCGGTCATCTAGACCAGGTCGACAGCTTCACCCCTGGCCATCGGATCAGGTTCAGAAACCTGGACTATGTCGCTGATATCCGGGGCGAACTGATCTTTGAAGGATTCACGGTTTCGTCCAGAGCACCCGAAGGCATCGGGGGTTCATCTTTGGATCCTCTTCCTGGCCCAATCCACGGGCCGACCCTGCCTTCACTACCGGCTTCGAGCTCGGATATGACCTTGCTATTCGAAGACGAGGAGTCAGACCCCGCCGGATTCATCGCCCTCATCTCGCACCCGGCCTCGAGCACGGGCGCGACCTCGCTGACCACGAGCAAGGAGTCAACCCTGGCCAGACTCATCGCAACCGCTCCGGACTTCTTTTCGGACAGGAGTTTGACTCCAGCATCCGGACAGTCGGAGACAACGCTTGCCAGACCCGCCCGAGCCCTTGAGCCCGAGAGCGGCCCCGAAGACAACCATATCACCAGTCCGGTCCAGCTCACGTTGTTAAACGAAGCGCTGGATTGGATCCAGTCGTTGACCATCGCTGAGGATCTACCTCCGGCTTACGCCCGGCCTAATCTTGAGGCCGGACTTAGGGAATTTTGCGTCCCACCCACCACCCATCTTATAGCCACTGTCGAGGATTTAACCGACATGCTAGACTACACTTCCGACAAAATAGACGGCATGGACGAAGATGTCGAAGCCGCAACTAGCCGGACCCCTCCCACCACCGGGCGTTGGACGGCTACCTCAACCTACGATGTTTATATGGTAGACACTCCCAAGGAGGACGACGATGGCACTCCCAAGCAGGTTAAGGATAAGCCCATCGAAGAAACACCAAAGCGCCGACGACAGCGTCGAAGGTCTAGAGCACGTCGGGGTAGGGAAAGTAACACTGGTAACGGGGAGGATGATACCCCGGATAACGTCAACGAACTCGATGACCCCGTCGCCCCCGAACACCAACCATACAGATCGGAGGAGCAGAAGGGCCAGTACAATCCCGAAGACCCCAACGACTCCGAAGATAGTAATTATCTACCCTCTCTGAAGAGGACGTCAGTCTCGGTGATGAAGAATTCATCGTTCCTGAGGATCCGCTGGACCAAGAACGGTTCAAGCGGCAACTTATAGCCACCGCCCACAGCCTCAAGAAGAAACATCAGCTGCTAAAGGCCGAACAGGACACCCTCAATGATAGGTGGACAAAGGTCCTGGCGGCCGAAGAGGGATACGGTACGAGCGGTAGACCAAGAGCTATCCCAAATGCAAGCTACTGCCACAATTCGACGACGAGGCTCTCGCGCCTTCACCGCCAAGATACACTCACGCAGACCAGCCGAATCGCCCCCCTCGAGGACGGGACAGAACGGCTGACGGAGCCGAACACCTGCCCGCTCCCCCTCGCCATAAGGGCAAGGAGGCGGTACAGCCGGGCTACAAGTATGACCTGCGTCAGGATCTGGCCAATAGAGCTGGCCAGACCAGATCCATCTACGGATTAAGAGAACACGCCCCTGCAGGAGAGGATCGCTATCAGGCCTGGCGCGACCGGAACGACCGAGCTTGGGACCAATACCGAACCCAAATGACAACGGGTCTTTGGCGCGACGTAGCTCGGGTCAGGGGCGCCGCTCACCCAATGTGTTTCACAGACGAGGTAATGCGGCATCAGTTCCCAGAAGGGTTTAAACCCATAAATATTGAGCAATACGATGGGACTACAGACCCGGCAGTGTGGATTGAGGATTTCCTTCTCCACATCCATATGGCTCGAGGAGATGATCTCCACGCCATAAAGTACTTACCACTGAAGCTTAAAGGACCAGCCAGACACTGGCTGAACAGCCTCCCTGAAAACTCTATAGGGAGCTGGGAGGAGCTCGAAGATGCATTCTGAGCTAACTTCCAAGGCACTTATGTCTGACTTCCGGACGCAGACGACTTGAGTCACGTAATCCAGCAGCCCAGAGAGTCAGCTCGGCAGTTTTGGAATCGGTTCTTGACTAAGAAGAACCAAATCATCGACTGTCCGGACGCCGAAGCCATAGCCGCATTCAAGCACAGCATCCGCGACGAATGGCTCGCCCGACAGCTCGGCCAAGATAAGCCGAAGACAATGTCGGCCCTTACTTCACTTATAACCCGCTTTTGCGCGAGCGAAGATAGCTGGTTGGCTCGTAGAAGCAACAACCTATCAGACCCCGGTACCTCAGAGGTCCGGGACGGAAACGAAAAACCACGGCGCAACAAGAATAAACGCCGAAATAACAACGGAGAAGCAGACGACACGGCAGTTAACACCGGTTTCAGCAACTCCAAGTTCGGTCAACGGAAGAAGCCCTTTAAAGGAAATAAGGACAACCCATCCGCCTTAGACAAAATATTAGAGAGGCCCTGCCAGATACATGGCACCCCGGATAAACCTGCCAATCACACCAACCGTAGCTGTTGGGTGTTCAAGCTGGCCGGCAAGATTACGGCCGAAGAACAAGGCAAGGGCCCCAGAAGCGAGGATGATGAAGAGCCTCGTGGCCCGAACAATGGAGGCCAGAAGCAATTCCCACCTGAGATAAAGACGGTGAACATGATTTACGTCACCCACATACCAAAGAGGGAGCGCAAACGCGCACTTTGGGACGTCTACGCCATGGAGCCTGTAGCCCGGAAATTTAACCCCTGGTCGGCATGTCCGATCACTTTTGACCAAAGAGACCACCGAACCAGTATCCGTCACGGAGTTTCGGCGGCCCTGGTCCTCGATCCCATAGTCGATGGGTACCACCTCACTAGAGTCCTTATGGATGGAGGTAGCAACCTAAACCTAATCTATGAAGACACGGTAAGGAAAATGGGTATTGATCCATCAAGAATCAAACCCAATAACACTACCTTTAAAGGAGTGATACCAGGTGTCGAAGCCCGCTGTTCAGGCACTATAACTCTGGAAGTAGCGTTCGGTTTGCTGGACAACTTTCGGAGCGAAGACTTGATCTTCGACATTGTCTCGTTCCACAGTGGTTATCACGCACTGCTAGGACGGACGGCGTTCGCTCGCTTCAACGCGGTCCTGCATTATGCATACCTCAAGCTCAAGATGCCCGGACCAAGAGGCGTTATCATAGTTAATGGTAACACAGAGCGCTCCCTCCGAACCGAGGAGCACACAGCGGCCTTAGCGGCCGAAGTACAATGCGGCCTTGAAGGGCCAAAACACTCGCTCACCGTCAAGGGACACGAGGCAGGTAAACGTGCCCGGCCCGCACCATAGCACGAGGGGTCACCCGGCGCTCAAAAAAAATAGGAATTCGCCCCCTGCGGCACACCCACCCCACCCATGAAGTACGTGCCTCGCAGGCACAACTTCACACTCAAAATACCATGGGCAGCTGCAGCGGCGACCTTATCCAACAACCTAGTGCTCGGATCAACCTAGCCAGGGGCTCTCAAGTCTTCGGACAACGACAGGTGCCATCAAGGACCTATTCGGCGTAAAGCACAACATAAAGCGGCGACCACTCAAGACCCCTTCTCACAAGGGCCCGATCGTCGGTCAAACACCTCTCAAGGATCTTGTTTTCAAAGGAGCAAAGGCGCAAATGTGCAACAGGGAACAGTAGGGACATTAAACCACGCATCAAGGCCCTGTGTAAACCTTTCCTCTGTAAAAGATTCCTATGAAATATACGTATTACTATTGCTTCGGCAGTTCGAATTATACGGATAGACGTCCAGAGCTTAGAGAAAGTAAAATATCACTTTTAAATTATTCTGACTATGTGCAGTTTTTTCTGTGTATATATCTTTCTCCTCGCTCTTCAACGCCGAAGCACACCGTCCTGGTGATTATTATTTTTAAATACACCGGCTACTAAACCGGGGGCTGGAACCGCCCTATACGTCAAGTCCAACACTATCTTTCTTGTGTTCGGCATCTCGGATATTGCATTATATGCATCAGTTCCGAATTATGTCTTGGGTCAATAGTTGGGTTGCCCGGCTCCTATGCTTACCCTCCTACGTTCCACACGTTTGGCTAGGAAGGTAAAGGGAGAAGTACAGCGATTGCACTTCCAACTCGCCTGGTCAAATGCCTCAGTAGAGAAAGCCGAAGACTGACTGTCATAATATGCGAGAACCAGTCGGCGATCCGATGACAAGTGTTAAACTATAAACCGTTGGCGGTTACACCGTGTTACACGAAGGGTTGGTCTTCGGCCAACCATGTGATATGGGTATACACCTCGGCTCGCAGATCACACATCGGGGGCTAGTTACTAGCCCCACAGTGAAGCTCCTATGGCTAAGTGAAAGCAATAAAACCACATAGTCCGATTGCCTGGTTTCCCTCACACAAAGCCTCCCTCGCGGACCGAGACATCGGCTAAAGGGTTAAAGTGTGGAGGCGGAAACACCCCGGTAGCATCTACATGGGGGCTGAAGCCGACGACTGGTAACTTTCAGATAATAAACGGCCGCACAGGAGTCAAAATAATAAAGCATAAGACGCACAAACATACAACGCAAACATATCATATACCAAAAGGGTCAAGCATTGTTATCTCATACATGCCGGGTGCATCATTCATACATTACATCCTTTGGGCACTGGACCTCTATTTCTCGAGCTCCGTCCATGACTTCGGCAAAGTACAGCTCGGGGCGCCGGTGGGACTTTCCTTCAGGCAGAGGCCTAGTTGCCACCTCGGTGGGCTTCATCTTCGGCCACTGGACCTTGGTCCTGGCGAACGCCATCCAAGCTCCCTCGATACAGACCGAGCGCTTAACCGCTTCGATCCAAGGAGAGGCATCGCGTAGTCTTTGTACCAGGCCGAAGTAGCTGCTGGGGATCGGCTCTGCAGGCCACAAATGGATGAAGAGGTCCTTCATGGCCAGCTCCACCGTCTGGTGCATCTCCATCAACTGCTTCATCTGGTTACTCAGAAGGGGAGGGTGTTCGGGCGCCTGGAACTGCGCCCAGAACAGTTTGCCCTCAACTTCCCCCTCCTGAGCCGCAAAGTACCTGGCAGCATCGGCCGCGCTCCTCGGAAGGTCCGCAAACGCGCCTGGAGAGCGCCATACTCGGGTGAGTAACGCGTACCACTGACCTCCAAACACACTCTGCAATAAATAAGGCTTACCAGCCGCTATTTGCTTCACTTGACGGAGCTCTTCGCGAGCGCCCCGGAAGTCTGGCCGCGCCTCTTGGACCTCCTTCTCAATCTTGGAGAGCTCGGCGGATTTGTCCGAGCTCTTCCGCTCAAGAACCTCACACTTGGTGATGGCATCCTTGAGCTCTTGCTCCACCTTGGCCACTCGCGCCTCGTGTTGGCGCCGAGTATTTTGTTTGGCCAATAGATTGGCAGCCGCTTTCTCAGCGGCCGCCTTCTCAGCCGTGGCCTCTTTCTTGGCCTCCTCTAGTGCGGCCTTGAGGCTCTTGACCTCCGTGGCGCCGGCTATAATAAATATTGACATAACAAATCAGGATCTAAACGTGGACACTGTCGACAATTTCCGAACTCTAAAGATTTCGGTCATACTCACTTTGCGTCTCTTCCAAACGCTTGTTGACGCGGTCGAGCTCCTCATCGGCAGCTTGGAGTTTCTTATTCAGCTCGGACAGCTCCGCGGCATTAGAAGCCACAGCCTGTGAGGAAGCCTGTAATATCAAGATACAATCACTAAGTCTCCGAGGTACAAGGTTGTCGATCCTTTGTCCGGTTTTGCCAAACCAAATAGAGTCTCGGGGGCTACTATGTATATAAAGACAGGTATAGCAAATTTACTTTCTAGTAATACAAATGCATTACATCGCTCACCTCGAAGCCTGTTAAAAGGCCGTCGAAGGCTTCCTTCAATCCGCTGTTGGCGGATTGAATCCTCCTCATCACCATGCCCATCAGGGCACGGTGCTCTTCCACGATGGAGGCACTGTTCAGTGCCTCCTCCAGGGCGTCTGGCCGCCCAGTTATCGCCTGCTCGGTGGAGGGCTGCGTCAGAGATGGAATCCTTGTCCCTCCCCTAGTAGGGGACGGGACTGTCGCCTCCGGAGACCTGGAGAGCTCCGGAGCGGTATTTGGGGAGGGTCCGGACTGGCCAGGCTCCCCTCCTTTGCTGGCCAGCGGGGATTTCTCCCCCTGGTCTTCGGCGGCCGAGGTGTGTACCTCGGCCATGGCCTCATCGGCTCCGCTCGCCATCTCCTGGCCGGGTGGTGTCTGTTGAGACAACACCTCGGCGCCTTCCACGGCTGTGGGGGGCGGGGACCGTGATGCCGCCCCACTCTCAGCCAGTTCGGCTGGTGGAGAGTCTCCCTCCGACAGATGGTCGGTAGGGATCTCCCGTGGAGGGCTGCAATATGACACATGATTGGTCAAGTAAACAAGCTAAATAAAGGAAGTTCTGGAAAGGGTTTTCGGACGCATACGTTGTAGCCAGGGGCTTGACCCTGGTGTTCCGTTTAGGAACCACTTCGGACGCTACGGATTCTGCGTCGGAATCCGAGCTGTCGGGCAGGACTAGCTTTGGCCTGCATGGTTTTTTCGGGGTGGGAGGGGCGATCTCCTCGACTTCATCGGACGCCGCCCTCTTCTTTGCGTGGGAGGAGTGCTACTTGTAGACTGTGTTGGATTTTTATCCCCGAAGAGGAGAGGATGATGCAGCACAGTAGAGTAAGTATTTCCCTCAGTTAAGAACCAAGGTTATCAATCCAGTAGGAGAACCAAGCAACACCACGTAAACAGCACCTGCACACAAAACGCAAACCCTCGCACCCAACGCAAACGAGAGGTTGTCAATCTCTCGGCGGTCAAGTAACGAGATTAAAAGGTATATGATAGATTGATAATAAAATAAAAGATAAAAATATGCAGCAAATATTTTTGATATTTTTGTGTATGCAAACAAGATAGATCTTATGATAAAAGTAGACCCGGGGGCCGTAGTGTTCACTAGAGGCTTCTCTCAAGAAAATAGCATACGGTGGGTAAACAAATTACTGTTGGGCAATTGATAGAAAAGCAAATAATTATGACGCTATCCAAGGCAATGATCATGATATAGGCATCACATCCAAAACAAGTAGACCGACTCCTGCCTGCATCTACTACTATTACTTCACACATCGACCGGTATCCAGCATGCATCTAGTGTATTAAGTCCAAAAGAATGAAGTAATGCATAAAGAACGATGACATGATGTAGTCAAGATAAACGCTAACAAGAATTCATCCCTACTTTTTATCCTTAATGGCAACAATACATGCGTGTCATTTCCCCTTCTGTCACTAGGATTGAGCACCGCAAGATCGAACCCATTACCGAGCACCTCTTCCCATTGCAAGAAGATCTAATCTAGTTGGCCAAACCAAACCAAAACTTCGGAGAAGAAATACAAGGCTGTACTAAATCATGCATAAAAGAGATCAGAGAAGAACTCAAACAAAACAAGGATATATCTGATCATAAACTCACAATTCATCGGATCCCAACAAACACACCGCAAAAAGTCATTACATCGGATGGATCTCCATGAAGATCATGGAGACCATTGTATTGAGAAACATAAAGAGAGAGAGAAAGCCATCTAGCTACTAACTACAGACCCGAAGGTCTATGGTGAACTACTCACGCATCATCGGAGAGGCGGCAAGGATGATGTAGAGCCCCTCCGTGATGGATTCCCCCTCCGGCGGAGTACCGGAAAAGGTCTCCAGATGGGATCTCGCGAGAATAGAGGCTTGCGGCGGCGAAAAAAGTATTTCGATCGCTCCCCTGGGGGTTCTGGAATATCTCTGAATTTATAGTGGCAGAGTTAGGTCAAATGGACGCAGGGGGGCCCACATGGCACCTGGGCGCGCCCCCCCTGGGGCGCGCTGTGGTGCCATGTGGCCCCCTCTTTCATCTTCTGCCTTGGCTCTCAAGTTTGCGTTGATCCTTATCTCCAGAAAAAAATCTCCAAAAAGTTTTGGGATGATTTGATCTTATCTGATAGTGATTTTCTATAAAACAAAAATAATGCAGAAAACAGGAACTGGCACATGGCACTAAGTTAATAGGTTAGTCCCCAAAAATGAAAGAAAAATGTATGAAATGATATTAAAAACATCCAAAAATGATACTATCATAGCATGTAACAATCAAAAATAATAGATACGTTGGAGACGTATCAAGCATCCCCAAGCTTAACTCCGGCTCGTCCTCGAGTAGGAAAGTGACAAAACAAATTTTTGATGTGGAATGCTACCCAACATACTCATCAAGTTTCTTTTCATAGCATAGACATGAGGACTTATATGATTCAAAGCAATAGTCTATATTTGACATGAAGACATAGATACTCAAGTGATGCTAACAAGCAACCATGCTTTTCATAATAACAATGCTAAAGAAAATTATCCCTAGCCCATTATGCTCAATCATTGATCCTTTCATGAAACACACTTGAATATCATTTATATCCCATGCACACACATGATCACATGACCCCCAAGTTGGTGCTTTTTAAAGAGAAGGATGAGACTCAACATAAAAATAAATAGAAAGGCCCTTCGCAGAGGGAAGCATTGATTTACAGAGGTGCCAGAGCTAAAGGTTTAAAAGAGATGAAAATTTATTTTGGGAAGCATGCTTTTCTTGTCAACGAGAACGACTTTGAGTTCCCAATACCTTCCGTGCTAGATACATCATAGGCGGTTCCCAAACTGAAAATAAAGTTTTGCTCCCCATCATCGTTCCATGGTTTTGAGACTTTTGTTCCTTTTTTTCCATTCACATCCGAAGGAGTTTGTTTTTTCCACCTTTCCTTATCACAATCCATGGCTAGCCGTATTCACGGGTGCCCTCCATACCAACACATTCCAAGGAAATTTAATTTATTTTGGGACTGGGCATCCCTTTTACCGCCACACTCTCGTGCAATGACAAGTGAATAAACACTCATCTTGAGAGTGACATATCCAACACTGAATTCATTGGCTACCCCTCATCGCTTCATGAGCAATACGGACACACAAAAGAGAAGTTTATTTTGAAAATTATTTAGAGATGACACATGCAAATTTACTTAGGACGGCAATAAAATACCGCATATAGGTAGGTATGGTGGACACAAATGGCAAAACTGGGTTTAGGATAATGGATGCACAAGCAGTATTCCCGCTTAGTACAAGTGGAGGCTAGCATAAAGATTGAGAAGCGACCAACTAAGAAACCATGATGATGCACATGCATACATAAAACATAACCAACACCGAATAATGCACCACAAGTAGGATATAACTTCATTGCATAACTATTCACTTTATGTGCTTGCATAGGGAATCATAAACCTTAACATCAATATTCATACTAGAGCATAATTACTCACTAACATAACTCACATATCATCATCTACATATCTCAAAACTATTACAAGGAATCAAGTTTTTCATGTCCCATAAATTTTTTTATGCTAGTTTTCATTATCCCTCTTGAATATTCATCACATGGGGACCAAGCTCATAGCTTGTACAATTTACCATAACTATTTTCAACTCTCAAAAAGATATAAGTGAAGCATGAGAGTACATTTCTTCAAAATTTATAGCATTCTCAAAAAGATATAAGTGAAGCATGAGAATAAATTTCTGCAAAATTTCTAGCATAGCAACTCTCAAAAAGGTATAAGTGAAGCAAGAGAGTTCATGTGATTCTCTAAAACAAAAGCACCACCATGCTCAAAAAGATATAAGTGAAGCACTAGAGCAACCACCTAGCTCAACAAATTTAAGTGAAGCACAAAGAGCAATTCTAACAAATCATGATGACATGAGGCTATCTCAAGCAAATGTGTTCAGAGGTGATGATTGTGATAAACTAAAAAGAAAACAAAGCAAAGACTCATATCATACAAGACGCTCCAAGCAAAACTCATATCATGTGACGAATAAAAATATAGTCTCAAGTATGATACCAATAGTCATTAGAAGAAAGAGGGGATGCCTTCCGGGGCATCCCCAAGCTTAGGCTTTTGCATCTCTTCATTCCTTCATCCATCGTGGTCACACCCAAAACTTGAAAACTTCAATCACACAAAACTCAACAAAACCTTCGAGAGATCCGTTAGTATAACAAAACAAATTACCACTATAAGTACTGTTCCAAACCCATTCAAATTTTATTTTTGCATTATACCTACTGTGTTCTAACTTGTCCATGGCTTGCACCCCCCGATACAATCCATAGTTTAATCAAAACAAGCACACAATGCAATAAAAACAGAATCTGTCAAAAACAGAACAGTCTGTAGAAATCTGTCGAAAAGCCATACTTCTGTAACTCCAAAAATTCTGAATAATTAGGACAACGTGGGAAATTTGTATATCAATCATGTGTAACAAATTCAGCAGCATTTGACACTCTGATGAATTTATAAATTCCTGGACTGGGCATCAAAGTTTCTGTTTTTCACAGAATCGAGTCCACTATCAACCACATCATCCCAAAGGTCTTACTTGGCACAAACACTAATTAAAATATAAAAACCAAATCAAAACAGAAGAAAATAAAGGGTAAACAAAAGAACAGAACCAAAAAGTGAAAAATAAAAAATTATTTTATTCGTTGGGTTGCCTCCCAACAAGCGCTATCGTTTTATGCCCCTAGCTAGGCATAATGCAATACATCAAGTATTGTCATCCTTGGATTTGACTCCATAGGTAGCCCTCATAATGGATTCATAGGGCGGTTTTATTTTGGTCCTCAGGAAGTGTTCCATGCCTTTCTTCAAAGGAAACTGAAACTTTATATTTTCCTCTTTCATATCAATTACCGCACCAATGGTGCGTAAAAACGGTCTACCAAGAATCAAAGGGCAAGGCGGATTGCAATCAATATCAAGAACAATAAAGTCCACGAGTACATAGTTCCTATTTGCAGTAATAAGAACATCATTGATCCTCCTCAATGGCTTTTTGATAATAAAATCCGCCAAATGCAAATTAAGAGAACACTCATCCAAATTGGTAAAACCGAGAACATCACAAAGAGATTTTGGAATTGTAGAAACACTAGCACCCAAATCACACAAAGCATTGCACTCAAAATTCTTAATATTAACCTTGATAGTAGGTTCCCACTCATCATACAATTTTCTAGGAATAGAAATTTCTAACTCAAGTTTTTCTTCCAAAGCTTTCATTAAGGCTTCCACAATATGTTTAGTAAAAGCCTTATTTTGTTCATAAGCATTTGGTGAGTTCAACAAAGATTGAAACAAAGAAATACACTCAACCAAAGAACAACTATCATAATTAAAGTCATGGCAATCCAAGATAGTGGGTGCATTACTAGCTAAAGTTTTAACCTCTTCAAACCCACTTTCAACAATTTTAGCATCAAGATTTTCACCCTCCGACTCATGGAGACGCCCTCTATCTAAAGTTGACTCTTCTTCAGTCTCCTTGTCAACAAGATTAACATTACTAAACAAAGAATCAATAGAAGACACACCAATCATCTTAACATGCTCATCATTATTGCTACGAAAATTAGTAAGAGAGGCCTTTTCAAGCAATTCCCGCTTAGCATTCAACATAGCGGTTCTCTTCTTACTTTCATCAATAGAAACATACATAGCCTTAATAGATTCATTAATATCAACTCTCGAAGGCAAAGGTTTTGCCTTGAGATTTTCCACATCAAGAGAAAGTCTATCAACACTTTTAGACAAATCATCAATCTTGTTCAACTTTTCTTCTATTGAAGTGTTGAAAACTTTTTGAGCATTGATAAATTCTTTAATACTACTTTCAAAATCAGAGGGCATAATTTGGTTATTTTGGGAAGAATTACCATAAGGATTGCCAAAAACATTAGAGGAATTTCCAGGATAAGGCCTATAATTGAAATTTCCTCTATAAGCATTGTTATTGAAATTGCTACGAGAAACAAAATTCACATCTATAGGATCACTATTGTGTTCAATCAAAGTAGACAAAGGCAAATCATTAGGATCTATAGAAGCATTTTTACTAGCAACCAATTTCACAAGAGCATCAACCTTATCACTCAAAGTGCTAATCTCCTCAACGGCATTCACCTTCTTGGTAGTAGGTGCGCTTTCGGTAAGCCATTGGGAATAATTAGCCATAATATTATCTAGAAATTTAGTAGCATCAACCAAAGTAATGTCCATAAAAGTTCCACCCATGGCGGAATCCAAAAGATTTCTAGAAACAAAATCCAAGCCAACATTTTTTTTGGATAATCATCCACAAATTCAAGCCATGAGTAGGGCAATTCCTCAGCATCAATTTCATTCTCTCCCAAGCTTGCGCAACATGTTCATGGTCAAGTTGCTTAAAATTCATAATCTGGTTTCGGAGAGAGATGATTTTTGCTGGAGGAAAATACTTAGTAATATAAGCATCTTTGCATCTATCCCAAGAATCGATGCTATTGCGAGGCAAAGAAGAAAACCAAATTTTTGCACGATCTCGCAAAGAAAACGGAAACAATTTCAACTTGACAATATCATTGTCCACATCTTTTTTATTTTGCATGTCACACAACTCAACAAAAGTGTTGAGATGTGATGCCGCGTCCTCATTAGGACTTCCAGAAAATTGATCTTTCATAACAAGATTCAGTAAAGCGGCATTTATGTCAAAAGACTCCACACAAGTGGCGGGAGGAGCAATAGGAGTGCTAATAAAATCATCATTATTGGTATTGGAAAAATCACACAACTTGGTGATCTCTTGAGACATGATGTCTACGCAAATAAAAACGAACAAAGAGAAGGCGAACGAGAAAACGGCGAAGGAAAAGAGGCAAATAAAAATGGCAAAAGAGAAAGCAAATATTTTTGTAAAAAATTTTAGAAGTGGGGGAGAGGAAAATGAGAGGCAAATGGCAAATAAAGTAAATGCAAAGGTAAGTGTTGAGAGTGTAGGTACTTGGTAATGATGATGATGTCTCCACGGCAACGGCGCCAGAAATTCTTCCTGCTACTTATAGACTGCGTTGGATTTTTATCCCCGAAGAGGAGAGGATGATGCAGCACAGTAGAGTAAGTATTTCCCTCAATTAAGAACCAAGATTATCAATCCAGTAGGAGAACCAAGCAACACCACGTAAACAGCACCTGCACACAAAACGCAAACCCTCGCACCCAACGCAAACGAGAGGTTGTCAATCTCTCGGCGGTCAAGTAACGAGATTAAAAGGTATATGATAGATTGATAATAAAATAAAAGATAAAAATATACAGCAAATATTTTTGTGTATGCAAACAAGATAGATATTATGATAAAAGTAGACCCGGGGGCCGTAGTGTTCACTAGAGGCTTCTCTCAAGAAAATAGCATACGGTGGGTAAACAAATTACTGTTGGGCAATTGATAGAAAAGCAAATAATTATGATGCTATCCAAGGCAATGATCATGATATAGGCATCACATCCAAAAAAAGTAGACCGACTCCTGCCTGCATCTACTACTATTACTTCACACATCGACCGGTATCCAGCATGCATCTAGTGTATTAAGTCCAAAAGAACGAAGTAATGCATAAAGAACGATGACATGATGTAGTCAAGATAAATGCTAACAAGAATTCATCCCAACTTTTTATCCTTAATGGCAACAATACATGCGTGTCATTTCCCCTTCTTTCACTAGGATTGAGCACCGCAAGATCGAACCCATTACCGAGCACCTCTTCCCATTGCAAGAAGATCTAATCTAGTTGGCCAAACCAAACCAAAACTTCGGAGAAGAAATACAAGGCTATACTAAATCATGCATAAAAGAGATCAGAGAAGAACTCAAATAGAACAAGGATAGATCTGATCATAAACTCACAATTCATCGGATCCTAACAAATACACCGCAAAAATTCATTACATCGGATGGATCTCCATGAAGATCATGGAGACCGTTGTATTGAGAAACATAAAGAGAGAGAGAGAAAGCCATCTAGCTACTGACTACAGACCCAAAGGTCTATGGTGAACTACTCACGCATCATCAAAGAGGCGGCAAGTATGATGTAGAGCCCCTCCGTGATGGATTCCCCCTCCGGCGGAGTACCGGAAAAGGTCTCCAGATGGGATCTTGCGAGAACAGAGGCTTGCGGCGGCGGAAAAAGTATTTTGATCGCTCCCCTGGGGGTTCTGGAATATCTCTGAATTTATAGTGGCGGAGTTAGGTCAAATGGACGCAGGGGGGCCCACATGGCACCTGGGCGCGCCCCCCCTATGGCGCGCCATGGTGCCATGTGGCCCCGTCTTTCATCTTCTGTCTTGGCTCTCAAGTTTGCGTTGATCCTTATCTCCAGAAAAAAATATCCAAAAAGTTTCGGGACGATTTGATCTTATCTGATAGTGATTTTTTGTAAAACAAAAATAAGGCAGAAAACAGAAACTGGCACATGGCACTAAGTTAATAGGTTAGTCCCCAAAAATGATATAAAAATGTATGAAATGATATTAAAAACATACAATAATGATACTATCATAGCATGGAACAATAAAAAATAATAGATACGTTGGAGACGTATAAAGGAGTCGCTCTCCTCCCCATCTTCTTCCTCCTCCCCCTCGTGGGTCGAGGGGGCTTCAGTCTCTCCAGACTTAGTCTCCGGAGGACCCCTTGAGCGGAGACCATATCTGGCCTCCCCATCTTCTTTTTCTTTGGCTTCTTTGCGGGCGCCTTATAGGGCGCCGGCACTAACATCTTGGATAGCGGAGCTGTCCTGGGGTCTTCGGGCAGCGGAGGCGGACTATTGATCCGCTCCGCTTTGGCCAGCCAGTTCTGCAGTGGGAAAGAAGGGTTAAGATGGTTGCCGAACTAAAGTTTGTGTCTGGATTAGAATACGAATAAGATTTGATTATCTTTTTGGCAGGGTAGCGGCATCGAGCCCGATGTCCTCATTCTCCGCCGGCCAGTCCTTCTGTGACTTGAACAACACTTTCCACAAATTCTTGTGTGTGGTGCCATAGAAGTGTTGCACAGTCTTGGGGTCTTCGGGCTTGTAAGCCCACATTGGGGACGCCCGAAGCTAGCACTGCAGGAGGCGGCAATGGAGCATCACCTGGACCACACTGGTCAGCACCGTCTTCGCGTCCATGATGTTGGAGACGCGCTTTTGAACCGCAGTCACCTCGGCGCATGACCCCCCAGTCAAGGCCCTTCTCATTCCATGAGGTGAGCCTCATGGGGGGTCTGGATCTGAAGGCAGGAGCCGCGGCCCAGGATGGGTCGCATGGTTCGGTGATGTAGAACCATTCTTTTTGCTTGATTTTGACGGTGTCGATGAAAGTGCCTTCCGGCCACATGACCCGGGTAAGCTTGCTTACCATGGCCCCTCCACAATCCGCTTGCTGGCCGTCGACCACCTTCGTCTTGACGTTGAAGGTCATCAGCCACTGGCCGAAGTGTGGCTGGATCCGTAGAAAGGCCTCACAGATGACTATGAAGGCCGAGATGTGCAGGATTGAGTCCGGGGCTAGATCGTGGAAATCTAGCTCGTAGAAGAACATGAGTCCCCTGACGAAGGGGTGGAGTGGGAAACCGAGTCCCCAGATGAAGTGGGGGATGAATACCACCCTCTCCCCAGGCTTCGGCGTGGGGATGATCTGGTCCTTATCCGGTGGTCGGTGGGCGATGTTGGCCGACAGGTAGCCGGCGTGCTTGAGGTCCTCGATGTCACAGTTGGTGACGAACAAGGCCTCCCACTTGCCCTAGGAACCGGATCCGGCCATGGTCAAACGACAGAAGTTGCGAGAGGAGAGCATAAGCTTTGGGCGCTGGAGCTTTGAGGGATTTGGGGCCAATAGCGAGGAGATGGAAGCGTGGGGTAAAAAGGGATGACTTTCCCCTTCTTATAAGCTATTGAAATACCAAGCGTCCCCCCGCTACGCCGCATACCTCGCCTCTTCCCGATAAAATCATGACGTTATGCGCGGTTGGGTTAACTAAAACAATTGATAGTATCCCGTAAAGGACGGGCACGATCCCCACATTGATGGGACATGCCAATGGAGGCTCAGCCTCGAACCACAAAACAAGTGCGCACAACGGTTCAGTGTTTAAGACCGGTTGCGGCCCTTCGCTAAAAGTTGTCAAAAAAAGATGTTGTTCCCACTTGGGCGATTGGCCTTCAAGGTCAGGGTTACACTAATAGTTCGGATCCGAATATGGCCTAAGTAGTGTCTTGGTCAAACTCAAGACAGTTACCCTTGGAGCCCTTTTGTTGCAGTAGGTGCACTCAGGATTCGGAAAAAGGAGGAACTCGCCTTGCAAAGCTGAAGATAGTACATGCGCAAGGATTCCGGATACATCGTCATTGAAGGCTAGTTCGGGGGCTACTGAGGGAGTCCTGGGCTAGGGGGTGCCCGAGTGTCCGGCCTAGTTTGGCTGGGCCGGATTGTTGGGCCGCATTGAAGATCGAGCAGAGGGTCGACCCCATGTCCGGATTGGAATCTTCGTTATCTTGATGTGTCCCCCAAGGCAAGAATTGGTGTCTCGGCATGATTGTTCCTTCTTTGTAACCGACAATGTGTAACCCTAGAGCCCCTGGTGTCTATATAAACCAGAGGGTTTAGTCCGTAGAGGATAGGACAACAACCATATGCATACCCACCTAGGGTTTAGACTCATACGATCTCGAGGTAGATCAACTCTGTAATTGTCATATACATCCAATATAATCGAGCAGGACGTAGGGTTTTACCTCTTAGAGAGGGCCCAAACCTTGGTAAACTTCGTGTCCCCTGTCTCCTGTTCCCCATTGATCCAAGATCCACAGTTCGGGACCCCCTACCCGAGATCTGCCGGTTTTGATACCGACACCCCGCACTCGAGGAGGAACTATTTTTTAAGTAGGCGAAGCCGAAGTATGGCGCATAGCTGGGACAGGATACCCTATGGGGACCCCGAAGATGGAGTCTGAAGAGTGGTATTCGGAATGGTTCTACATCGAAGATGTCCCTCTACCCGATCCAACTCGGCGAGGTCTTCCCGAATTCTCCAATGCCCCATTAAAGAAACGCTTCAATTGGCGTCCACAGAGCTCCCGACAGGAAGACAGTCCCGAAGTGCAAAGCCTAGCCACCAAGGTTAGGTTGCTCGCCCACACCAAACTCACTATTGTCGAAGTGATTGCCATTGCCATCAAGCGATGCGTTCAACCTCTTCAACTGAGGCTGCATCCTTTATGGCGCTACAACGGGACAGACGACGCATCCCGTTACAAGCGTCAAGGACCCGACGAACAAGCCACACTTGTGGCCATACTAGCCGGCCTCTTCAAGGGGGAAGAAGAAGAGTTTGCCCTCTTGAACTGTCGAGAAGGCTTTTCGCTGTACAACCCCATCGAATGGGTATGCTCAATCTTTGTTTGTTCAATCCGGCTGCTATCTTCGGATTTCTACTGACCAAACTGTCTTTCTTTTCTGAACAGACATGGAGGCGGTGGATTGAAAAAGTCCACTGCCCTGCCCCTCAGCCGGAGAACTATTCCCGTAATGACGACCCGGGCTTCCATGACGACCCGAAGACGTCCATCGACTTCGAGGACGGGTTTTTTTTACCAGGCGAGCCTTGATGGCTCCAAAGTGGCCATCATAGCCGACCATTCTGGGCCCCATGCTTCCTCTGTTGTAAGTAACAAGAAGGCTCCCTCCCCAAAGAGGCGTTCGTCTCGCGCTCCGCCAAGTGTTCTGACTCCTACTCCAAAGGGTCGCAGCTCTACATGCCGAACATCAACGATGGCAGCGTCCAACAGATCGGTGCCCACCCAAGACGAGTCTTCAAAGCACAAGGAGGTCGTAGGCGCCACGTCACCAACTCCTCCGACAAAGAGGTAATACTCAAGCTTCTAATCTGGACCCATTACAAGAGCCTCAATCATCATTTTATTTCCATCTGCTACACACAGAAGAAGTGTTTGGCAGCCCATGTCCGAAGACACTCCAGGAGTGCGGAAGAGTAATCCTAAACCGAACTCTTCGGCACGGATCAAGACCGACGCAGATGCCTCCACCGCTAATCCACCTCAAGGGGATCCGGATGACGTCTCGGTTATGAACTCCGAGGTCAAGAGTGTGATGAATCACCGGCGATGGAAAGAAACTCTGCGTCATACAGCCTTCTCCAATCAGAAGTTCAATGAATTTAGCTCATTGGACGCATATCTCCGGGCCGCCCGAACTGGCCTCGAAGGAGTGGCCAATCTCCTATCATCTGATATGCAGGTATGGGGTAAGTTTAGGAATCGCACATAAGTCTTAACCCAGTAGCCCCCGAGACTTAAACTGGTCAGGACGGCCAAGTTTGAGGATCACTTTTGTCGTAGGTCTTCAAGGACCAGAACAAGACTCTGTCCGAGGAGCTCGAAGCTAGCCGAACACAGCTGGC
The DNA here is from genome assembly GCA_039707655.1 of Elymus sibiricus. Lineage (NCBI taxonomy): Eukaryota > Viridiplantae > Streptophyta > Magnoliopsida > Poales > Poaceae > Elymus > Elymus sibiricus. Next base: position 484,072,291 of record CM077665.1, read on the forward strand.
CGCTACCACAGCCGAACTGGAACGGGTAAAAAAGTTTATGAGGGAGGCACATGGTAAGCAAATTTCCGGGGTGAGTAATGACTTATTAGTGACTTGCGTCTAATGCAAGGTTCTCGTGTAGCAGCGGAGTCTATAGGGCAGCTGCAAAAAGACTTGGACCTTGCCAAGGAGGCTCAAAGATACGCTGAGTCGCAGGAAGCAGCAGGCCGCCGAGTACTAGCTGGGAACCTGGAACAAAAGAACAAGCTTGAGGAGGAACGACAGCAACAGGCTGAAGAAATCCAGAGCTTTAAGGCTCATTTATCTGATGCCTTGGGAGAGAACCAGAAATTGAAAGGCGGCATATTTGGTAAGTTGAATTGCGATTTACTCTGTGAAAAAGAGGTGTTCGCTTTCTAGCAGTATGAAAATTATGCCATGTTTCTTTGCAGGTCTCCTTACTGGGCGTACTGAAGAAGAGGTGTCCTCATACAGAGGGAATTTGCTGAAGGAGCTATCCACGGTGCACGAGCGAACTCGGAAGGCAGTGCGGAGCATGGTCAAGACTTTATGGCCGTCCGAAACGCCTCCAGAAAGCATGGCCGAGCTGGCAAGTATTTTCAAAGGAGCTCGGCGCCGCTTCGATTTATGGAAGACTTCGGCCTGCCGAGAAGGAGCGCGGGAGGCGTGGGCTATGGTGAAAACTCGTTATACCAAGCTGGAGCCAGTTCATATGGCTCGAGTTGGACCAGTAGGGCCAGATAGACAAGAGATCCCACTACACTTGGTGTACGACCAAGTGCTGCCTGCTGCGCGATACTCCCAGGAAGATTGTGCATTAGATAGACTCATAGATAATTTAGATAAGGAGTAGGTGTTTGATTCTATGTATCCATGTACTTTACATCAAACTATCTCCAACCGAGCTGTAAACGTTGTCTTAACCGGCCATCGGCTTCAGCCTCCGCAACCAGTGGTTGGGAGTGTTCCGTACTTTGTGACCTGAAACAATCAGGAAATCACGTTCGGGTAACCAGGCAATCTGGCCGTATGGTACGAACAAACAAAAACGTGTGCGGGGAGGTATGTTATATTACTGTTTAGTGTAAGAAACATCTTCCGAAGAAAATAGTTCCTCGATGGGTTCCTTTCTTCGGGCTGTCATGTTGACCATGGGCACAAAGGCTGAATACTCGCAGTGTGCAGTTCTCAGGGAGCCAGCCCTTATTGATAAGTACTGAAGTACTGCTAATTCTCTTACTGTCGACCAGTTATTTTCTTAAGAATGCTAGCTTTCGGCTTCACCCGTCTAAGGTACGGATCCGGCTGACCCGGTCGTAACAATCGCAGAGGTGCTCCCTTTACACCCTAGCCGAACAATCGGGTACATAGGGCGTAAGCACAGGAGCGAGGCAACCCAGCTTGGCAAAAACTTAAGTCAAAATGGTGCATATCATGGCATAAAAAACGAGATAAGAGCATTAGACTTTATAATATTGTGAAGAAGTACAATCACTAGCTTCGTAAATGAAGCCCCCAGGTTGATCCGGGTATTACATTCAATGATGTATACCTAAAGGAGCTCTAACATTGTTCGGTGGATCCAAACACCGCCAGGGATGTGCTATATCATTATTGAGTGTTCAGTGAGAACAAAAAAATAAAGGAATAGAGGAGGGATGAGGGATAAAACCACGTGAAGAGGCGACGCCGAGCTATCCGTAGAATCGTCGAAGCTGAGCTGCATTCCATGGGTTGGGTTCGAGGCAATTGTCCGCTGCGTCGCGGAGACGATATGCTCCCCCTGCTAGTACTTCATCAATTATGAAGGGGCCTTCCCACTTGGGCTTGAGCTTATCCTTCTGCTTCACAGGGAGGCGTAGGACAAGATCGCCTACATTGTATGTCTTAGCCCAGACTTCCCTACTTTGGTATCGCCGAGCTTGCTATGGGTAGAATGCGGAACGGGCCCATGCTATGTCGCGCTCCCCTTCTAGAGCGTCCAAGTCATCCTGCCGATCCAACTTGGCTTCCTTTTCTTCATACATGCACACTCGAGGTGAATCATGTATGATGTCGCAGGGCAAAACTGCCTCTGCCCCGTACACCATGAAGAACGGTGTATATCCCGTTGATCAGTTAGGGGTGGTTCGAAGCCCCCAGAGCACAGAGTCTAACTCCTCGACCCAGTGTTTATCAGATTCCTTCAGGGAACATACCAAGCGAGGCTTTATGCCACTCATCATCAATCTGTTGGCTCGCTCAACCTGTCCGTTTGTCTGTGGGTGATAGACGGAGGCGTAGTCGAGCTTGATGCCCATGTTAGCGCACCAGTCCTTCACCTCTTTGGCCGTGAAGTTGGATCCATTGTCCGTTATTATACTGTGGGGGACACCATAACGGTGTACCACACCGGATATGAAGTCGATTACCGGTCCAGACTTAGCCGACTTTACAGGCTTAGTCTCAATCCATTTGGTGAATTTGTCGACCATGACCAGCAAATATTTCTTTTTCCTGGTTCCCCCTTTAAGGGGTCCTACCATGTCCAGCCCCCAGACCGCAAAAGGCCAAGTGATTGGTATTGTCCGGAGGGCAGTGGGGGGCATGTGGCTTTGATTTGCGAAGAGCTGCCATCCAACACAATGTTGGACCAATGTTTGCGCGTCCACCTGGGCTGTGGGCCAAAAGAACCCTGCTCGGAAGGCCTTGCTTACCAAGGCCCGAGCTGCCGCATGGTGGCCGCCCATGCCAGCGTGTATCTCGGCCAAAATTTGCCTCCCTTCCTCTTCGGATATACATCTCTGGAGGACACCGGTATAGTTAACCTTCATGAACCTTATAGGCTTTTGAGCGCCTGACCATGCGTCGTGCCTCATTCTGGTCTTCGGGCAGCTCCTGCCGATGAAGGTAGGCAAGGAGTAGCTCAGTCCATGGCGCGATAACGGCCATGATTTCGTGAGCTGAAGGTGTCTCTTCGATAGCCGAGCCCCCGATTATCTTTTCGTCTGGTTCGATGCCAGGAGGTATGATTAAATCCGAATTAGTGGCGCCCGCATCCTTGCCTTCATCCTGCCACACCACGGATGGCTTAAAGAGCCATTCCACGAAGGTGTTCTGGGGGACGGGTCATGTTTGGCGCCCATACGGGCCAGGATATCCGCGGCCTGATTGCTGTCTCTAGAGATGTGATGAAATTCAAGCCCTTCGAACCGAGCTGATATTTTGAGTACAGCGTTTCTATATGCCGCCATCTTCGGATCCTTGGCATCGAATTCGCCATTAAATAAAGAGATAATGAGGTTAGAATCTCCTCGCACCTCAAGCCGTTGCACCCCCATGGAGATTGCCATTCAGAGCCCATGTAACAGGGCTTCGTGTTCGGCTGCATTGTTGGAGTCCGTGTACATAATTTGTAGCACATAGCGAACGGTATCTCCAGTGGGGGATGTTAGGATCACGCCAGCCCCCAGTCCGGCTAACATCTTAGAGCCGTCGAAGTACATTATCCAATGAGAGTATGTACTATATTCCCTTGGGAGCTCGGCCTCTGTCCATTCGGCTAAGAAATCTGCCAACACCTGAGATTTGATAGCTCGGCGTGGTTTGTACACGATTTCAAAAGGAAGGAGCTCTATCACCCATTTAGCAATGCGACCCATGGCATCCCTATTATTTATGATATCATTGAGTGGTACTTCGGATGCTACCGTGATTGAACACTCCTGAAAGTAGTGCCGAAGCTTTCGGGATGCCATGAAGACGGCATATGCTATCTTTTGATAGTGAGGATATCGAGATTTGCATGGTGTAAGGACCTCCGATACATAGTAGACCGGCTTTTTTACACGGAACTTGTGTCCCTCCGCTTCTCGTTCTACAACGAGAACCGCACTCACCACTTGATGGGTGGCTAAGATGTACAAGAGCATGGGTTCACCGACGCCTGGTGCGGCTAAAATTGGGTTTCCGGCCAAGAGTGTTTTTATCTCTTCCAGACCCGTCGTTGCCTCATCCGTCCATTGGAAGTTCTTGGTGTGTTTGAGCAGCCTATAGAGCGGCAACGCATTTTCCCCGAGGCGGGATATAAAGCGGCTTAACGCCGCTACGCATCCTGCCAACTTCTGGACGTGTTTGAGTTCCGTGGGGATTGCCAGCTGTGACAGGGCTCGTATCTTGGCCGGATTGGCTTTGATCCCTCGACGGGAGACGATGAAGCCAAGGAGCTTTCCTACGGGGACTCCGAAGACACATTTATCCGGATTGAGCCGTATGTCATAAGTTTGGAGGTTTTCAAAGGTTTGGCGGAGGTCGTCCACTAACTGTGCGACGTGCTTGGTCTTAATGACTACGTCGTCCATGTATGCCTCGACTGTTTTACCAATTTGGTTTTCCAGGCAAGTTTGTATCATGCGCTGGTATGTAGCGCCTGCGTTCTTTAACCCGAAGGGCATAGTGGTAAAGCAGAATGGCCCGTATGGGGTGATGAATGCGGTAGCGGCTTGATCGGATTCCTTTATTTTGATCTGATGGTATCCGAAGTAGGCGTCGAGGAAGCATAACGAATCATGTCTGGCGGTGGCATCGATGATTTGATCAATCCGGGGTAGAGGGAAGGGAACCTTGGGGCAGGCTTTATTGAGATCCTTGAAATCGACACACAGCCGCCATGATTTATCTTTCTTTGGTACCATGACCAAATTTGCTAGCCACTCGGGGTGCTTGATTTCTCTGATGAATCCTGCTTCGAGGAGTTTTGCTAGCTCCTCGCCCATAGCCTGACGCTTGGGTTCGGAAAATCGGCGTAGCGCCTGTTTAACTGGATTGAAGCCTTTAATTATGTTTAGGATGTGTTCGGCCAGTCTTCGTGGGATTCCTGGGATATCGGAAGGGTGCCAGGCGAATATGTCCCAGTTCTCCCGTAGGAACGCGCGTAAGGCTGCGTCAACCATCGAGTCCAGCTGTGCTCCAATGGATGCTGTCTTATTAGGATCCGTTGGGTGCACCTGAAATTTGATGACTTTGTCTGTTGGCTTAAAAGAAGTGGACTTGGGTCTTTTACTGAGGATCACATCGTCCTTGTCCACCATTGTGCGGAGTGTTGAAAGTTCCTTAGCTGCAAGGGCCTCGGATAGCGCTTCAAGGGACAGTGAAGCTATCTTATTTTCGGCCCGGAGAGCTCTGTCCGGATCGCTTGCAATCGTGATCACACCATTGGGCCCCGGCATTTTGAGTTTCATATACCCGTAATGTGGTATAGCCTGGAATCTTGCGAACGCATCGCGTCCTTGATACGTCTATTTTGCATCATGTTTTATTGTTGTTATTTATAAAGCTTTTGGCCAATATAACACTTCATGGAGAATTTGTAATGCCTTTTCTCTCTTAATATGCAAGGTTTACACAAAGAGGGAGAAAGCCGGCAGCTCGAATTTAGGGCCTGAAAAAGCTACAACAGAGATACCTATTCTGCACATCTCCAAATGGGCTGAAATTTTACGGAGATTTATTTTGGAATATATAAAAAATACCGGGCCAGAAAGTTACTAGATGAGAGCCACCAGGTGCCCACATGGCACCTGGGTGCCCCCCCTTGGGCGCACCCTGGTGCCATGTGGGGCCCCTGGCCCACTTCTGGCTCCCTCATTCTGGTATATAAGTCATTTTACCCTAGAACTTTTATGGGGAGACTTTCGGGATGAGGCGCCGCTGCCACGAGGCGGAACTAGAGCAGGAGCACTTTTGCTCTCCGGCGGAGAGATTCCGCCGGGGACACTTCCCTCCGGGAGGGGGAAATCGAAGCCTTCGTCATCACCAACAACCCTCTCATCGTGGGAGGACCAATCTTCATCATCATCGTCAACAGCACCATCTCATCTCAAACCCTAGTTCATCTCTTGTATTCAATCTTTGTATCAAAACCTCAGATTGGTACATGTGGGTTGCTAGTAGTGTTGATTACTTCAAGTAGTTGATGCTATTTGGTTTGCTTTGTGAATTACTAAATGTTCAGATCCTTTATGTTATTCAATACCCCTCTGATCTTGAACACCATGATGATGAGTGAGTAGTTACCTTTGTTCTTGAGGACATGGGATAAGTCTTGTCATAAGTAATCATGTGAATTTGGTATTCGTTCGGTATTTTGATGATATGTATGTTGTGATTCTCTTAGTGGTGTCATGTGAACGTCGACTACATGACACTTCACCATTTATGGGCCTAAGGGAATGCATTGTGGAGTAGTAATTAGATGATGGGTTGCTAGAGTGACAGAAGCTTAAACCCCAGTTTATGCGCTATTCCGTAAGGGGCTGATTTGGATCCACACGTTTAATGCTATGGTTAGACTTTGTCTTAATTCTTCTTTCATAGTTGCGGATGCTTGCGAGAATGGGTAATCATAAGTGGGAGGCTTGTTCAAGTA